>CM027866.1:21714625-24462125 GCA_016097605.1 Eucalyptus guilfoylei | reverse complement strand
TCATATTTCTTTTCGAGAAATCGAAGAAGCTATACAAGGGTTTTGTCGAGCCTGCTCATTTGGGTACCTAATCAGTATGGTATCTAAATTAAGTAATTCTAAGGACACCAGTGTGAATTCGGGCTTCTGGTTCAACTAGACCCTAGTTCCTTAATTTCGAGGTGAATTAAGATCGGGAAAAGGAAGTTTTCCAATCATTGACTCAAACTCATTGTCGAATCCCACTCAGCAGAATATGGAGGTACTTATGGCAGAACGAGTCAATCTAGTCTTTCACAATAAAGTAATAGATGGAACTGCCATTAAAAGACTTATTAGCAGATTAATAGATCACTTCGGAATGGCATATACATCACACATTCTGGATCAAGTAAAGACTCTGGGTTTCCAGCAAGCCACTGCTACATCCATTTCATTAGGATTGATGATCTTTTAACAATCCCTTCGAAGGATGGTTAGTACAAGATGCTGAACAACAAAGTTTGATTTTGGAAAAACACCATCATTATGGGAATGTACATGCAGTAGAAAAATTACGCCAATCCATTGAGGTATGGTATGCTACAAGTGAATATTTGCGACAAGAAAATGAATCCTAATTTTAGGATGACAGACCCCTTTAATCCAGTCCATATAATGTCTTTTTCGGGAGAGTCAGAGGAAAATGCATCTCAAGTACACCAATTAGTAGGTATGAGAGGATTAATGTCAGATCCTCAAGGACAAATGATTGATTTACCCATTCAAAGCAATTTACGCGAAGGACTATCTTTAACAGAATATATCATTTCTTGCTACGGAGCCCGCAAAGGAGTTGTGGATACTGCTGTACGAACATCAGATGCTGGATATTTTACGCGCAGACTTGTTGAAGTAGCAACACATTGTTGTACGCAGAACAGATTGTGGAACCATCCGAGGGGTTTCTGTGAGTCCTCGAAATGGGATGATGCCGGAAAGAATTTATTCAAACATTAATTGGTCGTGTATTAGCAGACGATATCTATATGGGCCCACGATGCATTGCCATTCGAAATCAGCATATTGGAATTGACTTGTCAATCGATTCATAACCTTCGAACACAACCAATATCTATTCGAACCCCTTTACTTTAGGAGTACATCTTGGATCTGTCGATTATGTTATGGTAGGAGTCCTACTCATGGCGACCTGGTCGAATTGGGAGAAGCTGTAGGTATTATTGCGGGTCAATCTATTGGAGAACCAGGGACTCAACTAACATTAAGAACTTTTCATACCGGCGGAGTATTCACAGGTGGTACTGCCGAACATGGTGAGAGCCCCCCTCTAATGGAAAAATCAAATTCAATGACGATTTGGTTCATCCCACACGTACGCGTCATGGGCATCCTGCCTTTCTATGTTCTATAGACTTGTATGTAACTATTGAGAGTGAAGATATTCTACATAACGTGACTATTCCACCAAAAAGTTTTCTTTTGGTTCAAAATAATCAATATGTAGAATCAGAACAAGTGATTACTGAAATTCGCGCGGGAACATACACTTTCAATTTGAAAGAGAGGGTTCGAAAACATATTTATTCTGAATCAGAGGAGAAATGCACTGGAGCACCGATGTGTACCATGCACCTGAATTTACATATAGTAATGTCCATCTTTTACCAAAAAAAGCCATTTATGGATATTATCAGGGGTTCGTGCAGATCCAGTAGAGTCCTTTTTCACTCTACAAGGATCAAGACCAAATGAATCTTCGTTCGACAGAAAGAGAACGAAGATATATTTCGAGTCTCTCAGTGAATAATGATCAAATGAGATACGAATTATGTAGTTCTTATTTTTCTGGTAAAATAAAAGAAGATAGATTCTGATTATTCAGAACTTAATCGAATCATATATCTATTGTTCATTGTAATCTCAAATATCCTACTACTTTCCGCGAGAATTCTGATTTATTGGCAAAAAGGCGAAGAAATCGATTTCTTATTCCACTACAATCGATTCAAGAACGAAAGAAAGAACTAATGCCCCATTCAGGTATCTCGATTGAACTACCGATAAATGGAATTTTACGTAGAAATAGTATTCTTGCTTATTTCGATGATCCTCGATACAGAAGAAAGAGTTCGGGAATTATTAAATATGGGACTCTAGGGGTTCATTCAGTCGTTAAAAAGAGGATTTGATTGAGTATCGAGGAATCAAAGAATTTAAGCAAAAAATGCCAAATGAAACTAGATCCATTTTTTCATTCCCGAAGAAGTGCATATTTTCCTGAATCTTCTTCGATAATGGTACGGAACAATAGTCTGATTGGAGTAGATACACGAATCGCTTTAAATACAAGAAGCCGAGTGGGCGGATTAGTCCGAGTGGAGAGAAAAAAAAGGATTGAACTGAAAATCTTTTCTGGAGATATCCATTTTCCTGAGAGACAGATAAGATATCCCGACACAGTGGCATCTTGGATACCCCCCAGGAACAGGAAAAACAAATTCTAAGGAATCCAAAAAATGGAAAAATTGGATCTATGTCAACGGATCACACCTACTAAGAAAAAAGTATTTTGTTTTAGTTCGACCCGTAGTGACATATGAAGTATTGGACGGTATAAATTTAGCAACACTCTTTCCCCCGGATCTGTTACAAGAAAGGGATAATATGCAACTTCGAGTTGTCAATTATATTGTTTACAGAAATGGCAAACCAATTCGGGAATTTCTGATACAAGTATTCAATTAGTTCGGACTTGTTTAATTTTGAATTGGGACCAAGACAAAAAGTTCTTCTATCGAAGAGGCTCATACTTCTTTGTTGAAGTAAGTACAAATGGTCTGATTCGAGATTTCCTAAGAATTGACTTAGTGAAATTCTCATTTCGTATCTCAGAAAAAGGAATGATCCCTCAGGCTCAGGATTGATTCAGATTCAGATAATGTGTCAGATCACACCTGGAGATACCAACCTTTTATCACGTGCACAATCTCACGTAGCTCTTGTGAATGTGTTGGTGCCTAAAAATGACACAAACAAGTATTCTTCAGTAGGAACGAGATATTTGATTTGTGAGGCATTGATATATTAATCAAGATATGAACTTTATAATTATAAGATATCATGCAAATTATGTTGGTCAGGTTGTGATTGGCATAGGTTTGGCCAACACCAGGATTGACATGCATCAAAATTGGTATTAGTCAATGTTGGCACCAAAATTTGACATGTCTAGCATGAATGATTGGTATCGAAGCACAGGATGAAGACTGGTGCATTATAAGTAGTTGACATCCACATGGCACAAGTAGTTGACATACACATGGTGAACCAGTTGGCATGAATACTAAACCCGGTATTAGAAATTGATACTAGCCGCATCCAAGGTATGAGAAACATGTCCAAATTGCCGGGGCACGTCCAGAACGTGCAGGGCACATCCACAACTTTCTTAGAACGTGAAATTGAAATTCCACAAGTTCATGATTATAAGAACAAGTCCAAAACCGATACCAACCTATGGGGGCCGTGTCTAAAACTTGGGAGTATGTCCACAATTTGGAGAACATGTCCAGAACTTGGAGAATAAGTTTTAGAACGTGAAAGTTTCCTAGAGGATCATGACTATAAAAAGAATATCTTTAAGTGTGAAGGACACATACTCAACCAAATCGCAAGATATTATCTATTTTATCTGAGTCGCCTAAGGTTAATTTTTGTTCCTTTCTTATCTGTAAATCTTTTGATCAATCGTACAAAGAACAAATGTTTTTTTTATATTTGCCAATAGGTGGTTGGCCTTCAGGGGAGATTATTCCCTGACGGCTAGCATCCATTTGGCAAATTTTGGGGGCAATAGAATGATCCAAGTATTTTATTTTTGTTTTCTGGACATTCAAAACATATAATTAGATTTGCATATAAACACGGTTCACTCGTATCTGACGTCTCATCGTAGGGAGGGCCGGAGGGAGAACATGTCCAGATAGTAGAGACATGTCAACATAAGGTAAATGGCACAGGAAATTGAGACACAAATAAATTATCCACATCCATCAACGGAGAGATCTCAAGTTTAATTTTCCATACTCATCTGTCATTGATTTATGGGCAACCTACTTTTGTTTTCTATAAAATCATCAATCTGAAACGTTGATCTTGTCACCCTCTAATACAATTTATGCTTATGGAGCAGTTCGCCAATATTTCACGAAATTCTACACTACTAGCTATTATTCCACTGAATGGTGTGAGAAAATCAAGTATTCTTGAAATAAAGTTTGAAGATTTTCAACAAGTAAAATTAAAGAAAATATTTTCAAATTCAGTGTGCATTAAAACGGCAACATAAGTATTTTTATATATGCAACAAAATTGACTCTGTACAATAGCTATGATGTAGATATAGATCTTTCTGTATATGTACATATAAATAACGGTAGTAAAGCTACACGCTACACAATAAAAAAATGAGTCATAATCTACTTGGTGAGAAAAAAGAAGAAGAAAAAAGATGGATGTTACTCTTTGATATCTTTCACTAAGTCTACATTGAAGATCTTATCGTCCACGCCGAAGACTAGATGGACCTTCTGCAAAGATCAATTACCATCATATATTTCTCAAATATGTATAGTATCAAATTGAATTTTATGTATCAAATGAAGACTGTTTTTATCATTATAAAGGAAGTTGAAGTGACATGAATTTATTCCACGATGTCACGTGATTACATGCACCAATGTGTATCATTTGTTGAACAATTGGGTTAAACTATTATAGTGACTAAGCAACATCGAATAGGAATAAGGTTATAATCTTCTTGTGAGTATTTTCTTTTTCTATAAGGATGCGGTTATTTGGCAAAATATGAATGATTTAAAGAATATATTTCTAAAAACAATTATTTTTAAAAACGATCATTTCTATCACTAAAATAAATAAATAAAAGAAAAATATTTTCATTATCGACAAAAAATTTAGAGATAAATTGTGATCGATAATGAAAAAATTATTGACTAATTATTTCAAATAAAATAAGCAATGATCTTTTAAAAATATATTTTAAATTATTCATTTTTTTACGAAGTAAACGGGACATAAATTTCTAATTTCACTCTTCAAATATAGCTGTCATCAGAGTAGGTCCCCCATGTTCCCCCCTCTCTCCTGACAAGCAATACTAGCATCTGAGCTAAAAACACAGGAACCATCTCACAACCTTGTTGACTTTCATCTATACAGGGTAAGATGCATGCATATGAATACCCTTTTTTGCTTTAAGAAAAGGAGGAGGAAGCTTCTTCAAGATTCTATTAAACCTGGGAGTAGTCCGGCAAAGTGAAGTCCTTGTCTGGAATGACCAAAGCCTCCTTTCTGTAATCAAACATGACCTACAATCCAATAAAAAAAAAAAAACTCATAATTATCCAAAATTTTAAAAATAAAAATAAAATGTCGCTTTCATCATGATTTTTTAAAGATACGTACCTTATCCCACTTCAACAATTTTCTTCAAGTGAAATTTTAAGTTATCATAACCTAAATAGTTCTTGTTTAGAGTGTAGACCTAAGGATTATTTATTTTGGCTATTTAAGTAAATAGATACTTCTTTTGACTTTTTCGGAAGGCATTACTTGAACTTTAAGAAATCATAAAAGAAAAATTGTAATAGGGACTGCTACTTTTGAAGACTTTTTAAAGCATTTGGACAGGTAAAAATTTAGTAGGAAGGTCAATACAAGAATATGCACAGAGCGCCTCAAAACGGCCTTATTATTTTCTCCGTTATTTATAGAGTAGTAATTTATGTTACTTCAATGTGCAGTCATTCTTAGGATTTTGTTATTTTCGTGTTATTTCTTTATGTTACTCGAAAATGTTTTAATTCCAAGGATTAGGATTGAGACTCTATTTATTTTTTTCATTCCATTTGAAAACTCTTTTTTTGTGTTTTTTTAAACTTATAAAAAATTGAGAGATTTCTCTCTATGCGCTTTATGTGTATGCGAGTTCACTCATGTCTATATGTTTTCTCTTTGTCAAATTCTAAATATCTATATTTCGAGCAAAAAAATTCTGTAAATATCAATATTTCAAGGATTATGAGTCTGTAATATTGAAAAAATAAGTAAAATTGTAAAAATATATAAAAAGGAGGGACAGAGTTGAAAGAAATGAAAGCAGTCGTGATGCTGCTAATCTGTCCAAAGATGCTGTCAAAGGTGACAACTAGGCGGCGGTGAGCGTGACAACGGTGGATTGACAAGGATTAGGTAGAAGAGAGGAGGGTAATTATAGTTAGGTGAGTTTGAGGAGTAGTCAGAGATGGATGCATACGTCATTTTCTTATTAGATGGCCAAAGGGACCATCATCTGATGGCTCATATTCTATCCATGCTCTATAGAGTACAACGTGAGGACTTGCTCGAGAACTTACCCTTCATATTAATTATACATGTCAAAATCCTTCATTAGGTTTTCTTACCAAGATTATGCGGAAGTAGTTGTTGGTGAATGTGCACATCCACCAAATTGACACCTCTCGTACTAATCAAAGTTTAGTGGCGCAACAAAGCCATAGATAAATTAGGATTCAAAGGATCTACAAACTAGCACTCAGGTGCACATGCTTACGAGCATAATTGTGGAGAGAGATTTCTTTTAATTTTGTGAATATGATGATGGCTATCTAAAATATGGAAAAGATCAAATAAATTTTCCACTAACCCTATAAGATACTGCTGGAAAACCCGAAAATAACCTTAGACCGTAAATGAATTTAAAAAATTAGGAAAAACCTAAGTTAACAAGGAAAATAGACATAAAAATATAAAGATGCCCCGAAACACAATTAAACGACAGACTTTGAGGCCCCGATGACTGTAAACAAGCTTTTGAATTGACCCAATAAATCTTTTTGGATAAAAAATTATGACCGTTAATATTTGATTTTTTGTCATTTGACTTTTTTTGTCACTCATGACTTTTTCAGGTTTACTTAATTAGGTTTCGTTTTTTCTTAAGTTTTTTTTTTTTGGTAAAAGGTAAGTATTATATTGACTTATGAACCAAGAGGCTATACAACTGTACAGCTAAGGACCCTGAAGCCAAAAAGCTTACACTCAGAAGACAAGGTAGTCAAAAGAGTGGAAGGGTACCGGGGGTAAAGCTGCAGAATAGGGAAAGAAAGAACAGCAGCAAAGAAAAAGGCTAAAACAACAGCCTCAGCAGAGGAGAGAAGGGCCAAACAAGGCAGCCCGCACACAAGATAGAGAAACAAGGGAGAAACAAAAACAGCAAGACAACGAAACACCAAGGTGGAGCCACCGATTGCTGAGGAGAAGCTGGACGCCGCATCACACGAGAGGGCAACACCCGCATCAACGAAGCAGCAAGTGGGCCATCATCTTGAAAGCACCTAAGACAAACAGCAAACCAGCAACGAGCAGAATAGGACCAACCAAGAAAGGAGAACCTCAAAGGGAGAAAGGGACAAGGAAAGGGGTGTCCAAGAACTTAGGTCGAAAAAGATCTGCAATAAACAACCAACCAGGAGCATAAAAGAGGCACCGACCAGCGAAAGGATAGTAGATTAATCAAAGATCGAGGGGTGGATACTGTTGTTCTTAAGTTTCTTATTAGTTCTATCAATATTTTCATAAAATCTTAATAATTTTTAGTTTTTGGTATTACTGTTGTTATTAACTTATTGTTTTTATATTAACACTTTAGTTAATTTATTTGCTTTTAAATTTCCTTTATTATTTGTTTTACTCCTACGGAAATCAAGGGTAAAAGAAAGATGTCTATTTAAAAAAAACAAAGATGAAAATACATATTTTCCCTTTAAAGTCATGACTAACGGAAAATATAATGAAAGGTTAACAACTAGAATAAAATAAAAGTTGATGAGGTAATGAGTAAGAATTGAAGGCCCAGGAGTAAATATATTATGCCGTAACGTTCGGGTAAGTTTTGTGTAATTTTCCCCCAAAACTTTTATTAATTATCCGCCTCCTTTTTATCTTGAGCAATGCTAGATATAAAACTCATGATGAAACTTGGTTAGATTAGATGTGTACACAAGCTAAAGGAGACTATATGTATAGGAGGATTGGCTTCCAATAGTAACTTGGTCAGATTAGTATGAAAGCGAGAATATTCAATTGAGTGCGTGGTACGAACCAATGAGTTTCTAGGTGTTCGTGTGCCTGAGTTACTTAGAAAAGTCTATGGAGCTCGTACCTCTATACCGTCCTTGAAAACACGATTAGGGATTCTGGGCAACTTGTGACTCGCAATTTCAAACAATTTCTTCACCCCATCTACAGAATTAGGCAACAAAAACTCTGACCATCTCGGAAACCCCAATCTCTGCAAGCACTCCTTGCTTATCGACTCAGTCAATGCCGGTATGGAGCACGTGGCCACCACCGACTCCACCAGTTCGGGCCGCAACTTGGCCAACTTGAACGCCACCATCCCGCCGTAGCTGAACCCCACCAGAGTGCAACGCTGCAAACCAAGCGCCGCCAGCCCCTTCGCCACACATTCTGCCTGGAAGTCCACCGTCCGGCGGCTGTCGCCAGTGGCAGAGCCACCAAAGAAGAGGAGGTGCGGCACGTTGATGGCTTACTTCCTCGAAAGCGCAAGGACCTGGAACTGCCATGTGATCATGCCGTCACCGACGAAGCCATGAAGGAAGACGACTGCGTTCTTGTTTTTGTTTGGAATTCGGGTCGGAGCCCAAAAGTTCATGATGGTACTGGGTTCGACCTCGATTTTTCGAGGTCTCACGCCGGCGAGCTTCATTGCCGCTCGCAACAAGGGCTGGTAGAGCTTGATTGTGTTCACCATTCTCTCTCTCTCTCTCTCTCTCTCTCAATATTTGTTTTTGTGCGCTCCGCTTATAGCGGTGGGGGTCAAAGTTGCGGGCATGCTAAAAACCAATGACACGGGATTCTATTTCTTCATTCTTTTTCCACTTTTTGATCGTCTAAGCCCTACATTACTTCATGACGCTTCGTCATCCATCTATTTATTTCTTTACATCTTTATCAAAATCCACGTCAATGTTAAGATTATTTCTTTGCTTTATTTTAGGTCAAAGTCAAATTCCCCCAGCAAGTAAAGAACGCATGGATCTCATGCTATTTAGAATAATGTTACTGTTACTCTTAAATTAATCCTTCTTGTGCATTTCTTGCTGTATAATGACATCTTTGTCTGTTGTTGGTACGTCACAAATCCGTATGGAAATTCATTTCTTTAAATATTTCCCTGTAGGTCAACTTCATTAGTTGAGTTTTAATAAATATTTCTGCTTTTAGGTTTGTGACGGGAGACGTGGGACTTCTAGACGGATGGCCAGTCAAATCACTAACTGTCAAGAATAGATTAGTTGATGATATAAGTCTTCTCATATTCCAAAGGAGTTGCGGAGAAGCAATCTACTAATTGCTTGAGCATGCGAGTATCTGGATGTCTCGCACATGCTCATTTAAGAGATTATATCTTAGAGTTGTGGGAAAATTTAGTGCATATTCGTGGGCTAAGTAATAGGAGTGCAAATTTGTAAATTGTAGTGTTTACATTGGCAATCAGTCACCCAAATTCCCTATTAGCAGAGATTTCAAATTCAACGTGTTGAAAATGCTACAAGATGCTAAGATACTCAAGTAGACAATCTATCCAAAAGCTAAGGTGAAGCTTTAGGTCGAGACTCAACAATTGCATTTGCAAGCACAAGTACCAATTAATGGTGGGTATTCTCGCCTACACAACCAGACTTGTGGGGATTGTTATCTAAGGAATAGAAGTGCCTTCCATGCCACTCTATTATCCAATTCGAATTGAATTGTAGGGATTGGTATTTGAGGAATAGAAGGGCCTTCTAAGAGTGTCTTTTCGAGGCCTTTTTATCCAATTCCAATCAAATGGCGTCCGATAAGCCATAACGATAACGATCGAGGCGTGAAGGTTTTTGTAGCCGAGGGAAACAAAGTGCATTGCAACAGGAGTGGAAATGCAATAAAATGCAGTGTTCATGTCAGTAGTTAGTCACCCAAATTCCTAATTAGCTGATATTTTGGATGCAACGATTTGACAACACTATAAGGTATTGAGATGCTCAAACAGACAAACTATCTTGAAGTTGAGTAAAAGGTGGAGCCTTAGATCAAGGCTTCACAATCACATTGCAAGCCTAGGTACCGACTCATATATTCTCACTTGCACTGCCAAATTTGTAAGAATTGGCATCCATAGAATACAAGGTCCTTCCTTCCAAGAGTGTCTTTTCAAGGCTCTATTATCCAATTCCAATTGTACGGTGTCCAGTAAGCCACAATGATGGAGGCATGAGGATAATTGAAAACGAGGGAAAGAAGTACATATTCCTTGACTATTTAATAAGAGTGAAAAAGTTATAGATTATAGTATTCAGATTGTCAATCAATCACCCAAATTCCTAATTAGTAAAGATTTCACATTCAACAAGTTAACAACACAATAAGGTACAAAGACACCTAAGTAGACAAATTGTAATGAAGTTAAGTAAAATTAGAGCTTTAGGTCAAGGCTAAGCAACTGCATTTTTATGCACGAATAACAACTTGAGGTTGGTTCTCTCTCCCGCACTACCAAACTTTTGGGGATTGGTATATGCAGAAAAGCATGGCCTAGGAAGGCCTTCCCAGAATGTCTTTTCAAGATTCTATTATCCAATTCCAATTGAAGATGATCGATAAGCCACACTGATATAGGTATGAGGTTCTTAATTATGAAGAAGAATGTGATTATTTTGTTGCGGAAACACTACTAAATTATTTTGAAAATTGACAAAAATTTTATAATTGACTTATGTTTCGACAATAGCTTTTCCAGGTGGAAGTTTTGGGATTCGTGATCAGATGTTATTTATCATATTCATAGTCGATGTGAAGAGTATATCCTTAATAGTCATAATATATCATATAAGGATGTCTTTCAATCACAGAATCATCGTGCAACAGATAGTGAATTGGTGCAGATTCCTTGCCTTATATATTGATTGATCTAAAAGGAAAGATTGATGATCATAATCTCTTCAAGATGGATTATCCCAAGCCCTGAATAAAGCAATTAGAAGACGGAGTATTCTTTCTATACAATGGACTCAACTAATGAGACTTCATTCTCGGCAAGTCTCGATGCAATCAGATCTTCTAGCATAGGATGATTGAATGAACGATCCTCTTAGGAAAAATCCAACGGTTAGCTTGGATATTGAGGAGTTTAAAAGGAGGTCATGAAGCCAAAGAGACTAAGAGAATCATCCAAAGTTCTTAATTCCAAAGTTCTAGAGAAATCCTTGTTCTTACAATTTGTATTTGTGATCTCAAAGCTATAATCTATTAGAAGTTGTTAGAGTGTGAGATCGGGAGATTTGATCGCACTTACTTGAGTCATAAGTACTCAGCTTTTGTAACCTGTAATAGATTCATCTAGTGGAATCCAACCAATTGGTTATCAACGCGGGAGAGTGGATGTATGCTTGTCAAAATCAAACCATTATAAATCTGTTGCGTGCATTTTTCTATCCGTTAGACTACTTTTACTTCTTGTGATAAATTAGTGCATATTGGTAAGATCTGTGCTTTGCACAATTTAACACCAGATGTTGTCCTACTGTAATGTTAGTTTCAATTTTCTTTAAATTCTGCATATTCACATATTCACCCCCTCTAGGTATAGTTCTAGCCCTAACAATCAATATCAAAGCTCTGTTGCTATTTATTGAAGTGCTATATTGCTTCAAAGTTAACGATTTGCTATGGCTAGCAATATTGCACTAGGATTTATGGAAGGACCGAGTGATACAAGGCCTTCATATTTCGATGGAGATGATTACAACATTTGGAAAATCAAGATTAAAGTATTCATCAGATCCATGTATCCCTTGGAATGGGATGTAATTCTGAGAGGAATAAGGCCTAAAGCCTCATCATTCAAAAAGGAAGGAGATAGCAAAAACTAGAAATCGAAGCTTTGTCTGATTCAGATATAATTAAAAGAGAAGCATTAGATGCTAAAACAATTTACTAATTATACAATGCTTTATCTCCAATAGACTATAACAGTATTTCTTCATGTGAAACAGCGAAGGAAATTTGGGACAGGTTACACATCACGTGTGAAGAAACTGACCAAGTCAAAGAGACAAAAATAAATATTCTCTTCGGGTAGTACGAATCCTTCAATGAAGCTAGGGGAATCAATGACTGACATGTTCGGTAGATTCACTAACATTGTCAATTAGTACCAAATTCCATGAAAGTGAACAAAATCCTTTGTGGGTTGTCCAAGGAAACTCAGAGGATCGCACCATTGTCCATAGATGAACTCATGGGAACACTTCAATCATATGAAGAAAAATATCTAAATGAAGAAGGAGACTCAACAGGTAAGGAAATGATTACTTTAAAATCTAATTTTGTTTATGATGTCTCAGATTTTGAAGATAATGAAGAAGACAATAAAGAAATAGCTCTCATAGTAAAGAAATTTTGCAAGGTGGCCAGAAAAGGAAGAAAGTTTGAAAGGAAAAGACCCTTTAAATCAGCTGATTAGAAGAAAAATTTTAGCAAAAGAGAAGACAACAAGGATGTAATATATTTTGAGTGCAAGAAGCGAGGACATATCAAGCTAAATTGTCCTCTTTTGAAGAAAAAGAAAAACAAGTATGAAAAAAGTAAGAAAGCACTGAAGGCTAAGACCTGGAATGATACAGAATGTGACGAAAACGATGAAGAATACGCCAATATTTGTTGGATGGTGAATTTGGAGTTAGAAGATGAAATCGAGGTAAGTAATTTCTACATTGCTAAAGAAGTTTCAAATTGTATAGATGAATTATGTTCTGATTCTAAAGCTACACTTAGCAAGATTTCCAAATTGAAGAAGGAAAATTCAAAAGAAAAACAAAATGATCTTCTTCAAAAAGAAGAGAACCGAGATTTAGTTTCAAAATAAAATGATCTCTTGAAAAAAGAAATTTCAAATGTTATTAAAAGATTTTTCATTGGTTCGAAAACCTTAGAACATATACTTTCCACCAAAATTCCTTATTACGATAAATTTGGTCTTGGTTGTAAGAACAAAGATGATCCTTAAAATAATTTTCCGAGATACAAAGAGAGAGAAAAACAAAGACCTTCAAAAATTGTTTGCAATCATCATTTTCAAAAGCAATTTGTAAAACCTATTGGTCGAAATTACCTGGGAGAAGTACACTATCAATGCCATAACTTGTGTACGGCGCTCACTTTGGTGCCAAAAATTTCAGTCGGATCACTTAAGTGCCAAAATTTTTGAAAAACGCTCATTTTAGTGCCAACGCCGATTTGGTTGGCCGAAAATCCAACGTGGCAGTTCTTTTATTAATATTTGAAGTCGACGTGGATCGCCGGAGAATACAATCAGCATGCAAACAACAAAACGACGCCGTTTAGCGTCTTTTCCCCCAAATAAGAAACCCTAAATCCCCAAATTCGAGCAGAATTGGAAATTGAAAACCTTAAATCCCCAATTCAACCCCAATTCGACCAATTCGAGTGCATACTTCGATTTTCTCCCAAAGTTATCAGCTCGCTCTTGCAAATGGAGGGCAGAAGCTTCAGCAACGGCTCACATTCCTATAAAAAAAGCGAATTAGATGGTGAGTGTTACTGTTATTATGGGTTACCGAGTCCGAGAAGAACATCTTGGACTCGGTTGAATCCCGAGAGAAGATTCCATGGGTGCGGCAGATATAGAGAAGGCTCGAAGTGCAAATATTTCATATGGGTTGATAGGAAATTCTCTGATCAAGTGATAGAGGTGATCCTGGAGTTACTTGAAGGCCGAAATCAACCTCCACTTGCGTTAATGGACGAGTTGGAGGATGTCGACTCAATGCAAGCTCAAATGAAGGGTTTAACATCTCTAGTTGACCATTTGAAGAGGGAGGTTTCAAGGCTGAAAATTGAAAGAAACTTTTATCGAGCATTAATTGTGTTCTTATTCTCTTGGGTAGTTGAAGTGAGTAATGAGAAGAAGTTTGTATGTCTACCATAGTCGAAGACGTGGAATATGCACTTGTATTGGATTATTTATAAGTAAAATGTGTTTTTAGTTTGCTACCATTTTTGTATGAAGTAGAAGGTTTTGTTATAATCTATGGTAGAAATGCAAGGTTGGAGTTGGAATGCATTAGTTGTGAACACTTAAAAGTTTTATTATTTAGTTGTGTATTGTCAATATTTGTTTTGGTTAGTTTTTTCTTCAAATAAAATGGTTGCTGCATTCTTATCGTTGTAATGGTTTGCTGGTTTGCTGGTTTGCTACAATTGCAAACCATGGCGAAATTAAGGGATGGTGGCAAATTCATGATTGACCATTTTAGTGCCAAAAGTTGTAAATAGTGATCATTTGAGTGTCAAATTTTTATAAAAGTGATCATTTAAGTGTCAGTCACCATTACAAAGTGATCACTTATGTTGCACAAGTTGTAAATAGTAATCGCTTGAGTGCTAAGTTTCAAACTTGCACCAGTCGTGGTGCATCTTGCATCTTGTTGCACTAGGGCATCTTGTTCTTGCATTAGTTGGGTTGCTAGTGCATCTTCTTGCACTAACCCATACAAGTGTTGATGCAACAAGATGCACTAGCACCCAAAATTGCATCTTGTTCTTGCACTAGCACATACAACCAGAATCCCACAAATATTATCCATATCTTCAATCAGCAACACTATATGCAGACATCTAAATCTAAAAATAATATCAACCTCATAAGAACATTGCACCAACAGCAAAAAAATATACAGCATAACTGATAACTGTCTTGCTAGCAGTACTAGCCGAAACCAAGCCAAGAGAAAATAACAGAAACATCTATTATCATTGATATTGATTGATTGTTTACAAAAGAAAAGAAAAACATGTCTAACTTCACTCCCCGATCTCCTTTTCTTCTTGGAGCTTTGAATTGATTCATAATCCGAGCACTCTTTCGAACTGGATGTGCAGGTTCTTTAATTGGACTTTCTATCACCTCATTTTCCTTGTTCTTGACAGCGGCTATTTTTGTTCTAGCACGTGTCATGTGTTGGTCCATATCATCACTATTGCTCCCAATCGTTGGTTGAGATGTAACTGGTGCTGGGTTCTTTTTGGATGACTATTTTGCAGCTATACCCGCTGTCTTCTTCTTTGAAGCACTCTTCTTTGGTTGCACCATTGATTCTTGAGTTGGCCCACCTTGAGAGAGAAGTATTTCCGAAGTTCTCCCAAGTTACAAGAACATAGCGATATTGTCAACCAAATGAATTGAAGTACAACAAATTAAATGCATGAGGCCTACAAATCTTACATTCAAAATAATCATTCTAGTATGTCCATCTGTGTAAATCCCATAACCATATTGCCTTAATCTTTTTTCCAAGAGCCCCTCTTGTTCGCCGTGGTGTATCATTTTCAGCAGCAACTGGGGGAGCAACCTTTGCAACTTGTGCAGTTGCTCGTCTTCTTACCTGAGAAACACATAACAAATTTAAATTTCAGCCTATAAAAGACAAACACAGCGATGTACAACTTACAGGATATTTTTTTCTCATTTGCTCAACAGTGGACTCAGTTGTTGTTGTTGCTATCCTGCCCGTTCCAGTCCCCGTTCCTGCACTTGAGCCTACAATAAGGCCTATTTCTGGCCCTTTAGTAGGCCTTACAACAATGTACTATATCAGGATTATGACCAACTACAATGATTTTAATAATTAGATATCTACTCATTTTCATGGTGGGAAACAAATGGAGAAAACTTCTCAAATTACAAGTGCATGACAGAGGAAAAGCACAAGAGAAGCCAGTATACCTGGTCAACCATCAAACTCTATCGAATATGAACGGAAAAGTTACTGAGGCAAAGAGGATACTTACGTTACAGCAGGGCTTTCTGTTTGCCCTTTAGTAGCCATTATAGCAAGGCCTTCTGTCCTCCCTTCAATAGGCCTAAGAAGAAGCTCTTCAGTAGGTCATGTCCCTGGCACTAAATCAGCTTGCTGTTGATGCTGCTTTTTCAGCTCACAACCTTTCTTATTGTGCCATTACTTGCGGCAATAGGAGCACTTTATCTTTGCCTTAGTCCTACTCATCCTCTGACTTGATGCCTCTTCCTGCTGCATTCTTTGGCTCCTCTTTGGCCTTCCTATTTGCTTCTTCAATGGCAAAGGTAGATGGCTTTCATGATTTGTTGGCTCCCAAAATTTGTTGCTTCTGATAGGCTGCATCATGAATTGGTATGAAGCAAGGTATGAGCTTTTTTTATACCGATCATGTAGGTAATCATCTGAGTTTTCTTGCTTTATTTGAATAGCACAAATGGCATGGGCATAGGGAATTCCATTCAGTTGCCAAGCTCGGCATGAACACTTTCTTCTATCTATGTTGACAACATACTTATCCTGATTTTGAATAATCTCATATCCATTATCTCCATTCCAAACTAGATGGCAGAACCTACTAGCAGCAATGTTTGCATCTAATCTCTTCATAATCCTAGGGCCACAGTCTCTAGTCCATTTCGAAGCCTCATCTCTTTGCCTATGCAGTCTAGTCATCACCATAACTCAAATATCATCAAGCATGCTGATGATTGGTTTGCACCCGACCTCTAAAATTTTGCCATTGAAAGCTTCACTAAGGTTGTTATCAATGATATCGCATTTGAACTCTTCGCTGAAGAAGGCCCGACACCAATGCTTAGTTTCTGTCTAGAAGAGTGCATTAAAACTTTCATTTGTCAGCTGCAATAATCCTTGTTTGGCTAATCTGAAATTAGCCATGTTGGTACTCTTTGCTATCTGCCAGAACTGCTTCTGCAGCCTATCTCCTTTGAAGTTCCTTGATCAGTTTGCATATATGTGCCTCGCGCATATTCTATGCTCAGCATGTGGCATCAACTCAGCCAATGCAGGAATAAGTCCCTACAAAAATTCAAACCAATAAATACAAGTCAGGGAAAATATGCAAGTGATTAATATTAAAAGGGAGTGAATTAATTGACAATGAAATTACATTCTGTTGGTCGTTTATGAATGCCCATTCTCCTCCATCAGTTATCTCAAGGTCAGCCATTAAATTTTTGAGGAACCATGATCAAATATCCTTATTCTCTATTTCACTACCGCCCAAGCTATTGGAAACATTTGATTATTGACATCTCTTTCCACAACAACCAACAACTCTCCCTTGCATAAACCCTTTAGAAAGCATCCATCCAATCTTATAACTCTTCTACAACTAGTCAAGAAGCCTCGTTTGCATGCATCAAAACAGACATAATCCCATACCTACGCATATTCTTCCTTATACCCACCCATCAATATTTACATTAATTCCTTGACACATTAATCCTTCACTAACTATTGAAATTGAGAACTCTTGATAGTATTGAAAAAATGCTTTGATAACCACACACTTGTTATCCTTTTATTGTTAAAGATAATTGGATAAGTATGCTCCTCTGAGAAGGACCTAATCTGGAATGACCCATTCTTACTCAGCGCACCATAGAGCTTCCATGAACAATTGGGTTGTGAGCACTTAGCTCTCACAAATTCCTTCGTGTTTCTAATGAATTGAACGCTCATCTGTTCACCAATAGAGTTCTTCACAATAGCTTTCTTGAACTGTTTGGCATTGTCAAATCTCATGCCTATAGACAAAACATGTTTATCAACGGTCGGATCATAGCAAGGGTACTTACTTTTTCTTCGATGAGCAAGTTCTTCATCATCATTGTCAAGGTCATTCTCCAAACTAGCAACTTCATCGCCGCAGCTTTCTTCATCTTCATTTCTATTACCTTCAGCAGGAGCTCCATCCCTATTTACTGGCTTGAGCCTCTTTGCTGAAGCTGCAAGTTTTTTCCTCAGAAATTCCATTTTCTTTTGTCTTGACTGTGTGAGTTCATCATCATCTTCGTTACTTGGGAAATTTACTAAAGCCAAATATTTATCTTCTGATTCATCGGATAAAGCAATTTCACATTCTAATCCAATGAAGTCTTCATCGCCCACATCTTCACCCAAATCTTCACCCAAGATTTCAGGACATCTCCCTGTTTGTTCATCTCTATCAATATGACTTCTCTCCCTCTCATTTTGCCCTTCGTATAACCTAAACTCATTCCCGACCTGATTACTCGCTTGAATAGGATCCCTCACTTCTTCAGTGGTGGTCTGCTTGTCCCCATCCTCATCCTCATCCTCACTATCACTATAAATCTCAAGCTATCCTTCAATTCCTTCCCAGGAACACAATAATGTAGTTTTTGCACTTTGCATCGTAAAAAATACACCAAATCCCTCAGAAAATCAATATATGATGGCTTCCGAACATTGACATAAATAGTACCTTCATTTCCACCAGTATATTCCTAATCCTCGATGCTAATAAGAAACTCTCCACCATAGCAAACAATGACGCCTACCTGATTCGCGTCCATGTCGATAGCTGCACCCAATGAAAAAAGAAGAAGAAGAAGAAAGAGTCATTACTTGTTGGGACCACATGACAGAATCAGCAACTTCATATGCAAGTCCTTGTTGTTTTGTTGTCAAGAAACAAATGCTATTAATCTCCCCAATTCAGTGCCTTCATAGAAACAAAAGAAACCGAATTGAATAAACAAAGTAAGGTCCCCACCACCCATTTTTCATTTCAATCACATTCGGTCTCCCACTGTTTCCCCTCACGAAAGCAGTCCAATTAATTAAACAAATTCGATCCCACCTCTGTTTCCCTCCAAGTCGAGCCCCATTTTCCTCTCTATGCCCTATTTTTCTATTCAGTCCCCACAAACAAAATGAACGAACGACGGAACCCTCAATTTTTCTATCCGGTCCCCACCACACCACTTTCCCCCTGAGCCGAGCCCTCAATTTGCCCTCCACGCCCTAACTTGCCCATCGGAACCCTAAATTTTTCACTAAATTGACCCACATAGAGAACATGACAAACCTAGGTGAGCGAGAGTCGGAGACACAGCCAACGAACGAACATGAACGATGACGCAACTATAGCGGTGGCCGAGTGATGGCGAGTGAGCAAACGACGGTGGGTGAGCGAGCTATGGCCGGCGGCGTCGAGAATCGTATACAAACACCGTTTTTGGCTGTAGTGAATCCACTCCTTTATTTTACAAAACGACGATCATTTTGTAAGTGATCCACGTGGAATGGTAAAACAATGTTGTTTCTTACGAAGAAAGGAAAATGGCGTTGTTTTATGCCATCCACTATGGACAGTCTTAAGAATTGTCGATTTTTTTTTTAATATAAAAGCCACGTAATCATTTTGGCTGGAATCTCTCGCCGATGGCACCGAAGTGATCGTTTTTCTCCGATTTGGCACTTACGTGATCTGACAGAAATTTTTGGCATCAAAGTCAACGCCATACACAAGTTATGGCACTGATAGTGTACTTCTCCCAAATTACCTTAAGTGTTCAATCTACGGAATCTAGATTATTTTGAAAATGATTGCCCAAAAGATTGAAAACCAATTTGGAGAAACTTTCTAAAGGCCCGTTTGGTTCAACTTTGGGGAAATGGCTTTGCATTTCCCCAAGTATCTTTAGAAGAATGGGCATTTGGTGAATGCTGAAGTGTTTGGGTACTCTTATTTTGGTGTATTTTCCAAAGTAGCTTTGAAGTTAAAAGAAAAAGGAAAAAAAGAAAAGGAAAAATGAGGAGGAGATGTTGAAGTAGAGGGGAACGATTGGGAGGCAACCGGAGCTGGTGGGGGAGGCGGAAGGTTGCGCGACCCACGCACCACCATCGCGTGGGTCATGGCCTCAAGCGACGCCACCTGGGTCGCGCGACCCACCCACCGTCGTCCTGTTGGTTGCGCACCCTCAGGCGATGCCGCTTGAGGCTGCGCAACCCACGCGATGGCGGTGCGTGGGTCACACGACCCCAGGCGGTGTCGCCTGAGGGCGCGTGACCCACAGGACGGTGGTGCGTGGGTCGCGCGACCCAGGTGGTGTTGCCTGAGGCAGCGACCCATGCGACGGCGGTCGCGTGCGTTGCGCGACCCACGCGATGCCGCCTGAGGCTGCGACCCACGCGACGACGGTGCGTGGCGCGATGATCCATGGGCGACTAGATCTGGCCGTGCTCAACCCGTCGCGTGGGTCGCGCAACCCAGGCGACGCCGCTTGAGGCCGCGACCCACGCGACAGTGGTGCATGGCGACGGCGGTGCGTGAGTGACAGCTCCGGCGGGCTGAGCTCCGTCGGCTGAGCTTCACTCTTGAAGAAACAAGTCCAACGATGAAGACGATGAACAGTAGTTTTTGAGGGTAAAATAGGAAAACACAATTATCAGTGAGGGCAATATTGGAAGAAAAAAATTCATTAAACCCCTCTTCAGCTTTCCACAGCATTCCAAATGCTAGCATTTGGCCAAGGATACCTCCAAATGCTGAACCGAACGCCTAAGAATTCAAATCTTAAACATTTTATGTTGCGTATAATTTATTTTATTAATTTTCATTTTGGGGATTTTAATTTCTCTTACATAATTGTCAAAACATTTTTTGCTCGGATCAAATTTAAATTTGACATGGGTGCAATTAGGAGAGAGAATAAAACAACAGCTTAGGGTAGGGATTAAATTGAACAAATACACGTGGGGACGAAATTGAACAGAACTTATAATAAGCCATAATATTCTATGTACGTCAAGCAGCTTCCATGATTTTAATAGAAGGAGCATGACCACTTTTCCAAAGATTTAGGGACGACGTTGAAAAATAAAATTATTTAGTATAGAATAAAGCAATGAGCAAAAGTCACTCAAAGAAAATGGAAAGATTTAATACATCCTATGACACATTTATTGAAATTAATCTTTATCTCAACAAAATCTATTTATCCCAAATTGATTCATATCTCATGAAAAATCACAAATTGACATTCCGACCCAAAAAAAATTCCACAAGAATTACCTAATGTTGATATGCCTTCCATGCTAGGATCTAGATTCGGATCAGGAAAATCAATTATAAATATTTTCATGAAGCAAAAATTAATTTGACATAACTATATCATGAATATTTTTAGGGTAGCGCTATTTCCACCCCTAGACAACTAAATCTACCCCATTTTCACTAAAAAGACAAAATTGCCCTTGATCATTTTATTGCAATTTGTAGTGGTGGCCCTATTCCTTCTTATATTTGTTTATTTTTATTTCTATTTAAGATTTTGTTGCTATAATTAAGTATTTCACATGTTTT
Organism: Eucalyptus guilfoylei; assembly: GCA_016097605.1. NCBI lineage: Eukaryota > Viridiplantae > Streptophyta > Magnoliopsida > Myrtales > Myrtaceae > Eucalyptus > Eucalyptus guilfoylei. The sequence goes on along the minus strand of CM027866.1, from coordinate 24,440,822 downwards.
ACTTTTTCATATTATAGTTATGAGTGAGCATGATTCGGGTGGACGGCCGGGACTGTCCACTAAGGATCGATTCAAAAAAATTGGAATTAGGAATCGGACTGTCAATCCGGTCCTATCCGATTCTCGAATGAGTCCATGGAGCCAATCCCTAATCTTTACAAAATTGCATTCTTCAATTAATATCATGGTGAACTTAGTTTCTATTAGCCTTATATTCGGGTTGAATTGTGAGGCATTGATTTTGATTAAGAATTAAAAATTCTAGGGTAAAACAAATAGACAGTACTAGTTAGCTAGAACTTAATTTCTTCAAAAGTTATGGAATGATCGTCTAAGGGTTTCCAAACACTAGAAATATATGGAGAATTAGACTTTATGTTAAAAGTCCTAACCTCCACAAAAATTAAAATATTAATCACTTAATCCATTTTTTTTTTTGACATCAATCTAATTTAATCATGGAGATAGCTAAGGAAAGACCTAATTATGCTCTTAAAACGAGCCATTGGCTCTTAATTTTGTATCATGGTGACAAAGTGCCACAACATTTATAGACATCTCCAATTGGTCCTCTCGTTCATCTTCGTTTGTTTATTTTGTTTTGGTTGAGAAAGCAAGTAAATAGATTATTAGAATGAAAAAAAAAAGGAGGGGTTAATCCTATTACACATCTAAAAGACAAAATTAGCCAATAATATTTAATAACTATATATATACATATATGTAAATATATATTTGGTCGAAAAAATATAAAATAATTAACTAATTGAGATGGAAATTCTGTTTTTAAATATATAAATATCGGTCCGGTCTAGTGGGGTGGGTGGGCGATTCCATGCCTAGAAATGGGAATTGGATCAGTACACAACGGTTTCACTAGGAATTTGGAACTGAACTAGCCCTCATGAGAATTGTCGGTTCCGGTCCAATGCGGTCCGATTCTAGGTAGTTTAAATTCTTTTGCACATCCCTAATTGCAGGTACCCCATGTATATTAAAGGCACTATGTTCTTCGTGAAGCATGTAGGACACTATAGGAGTAGATGAATATACTTAAAAAATAAACGTTAAAAAGTAATGCATAATGAAGAGTTTTTCTATTTTTTCATAAACATTTTATGGAATATACTGATTTTTGTCAATCTAAAATAATGAGATTTCATTGGATTTTTTAAAAAAAAAAAACAATATGATTATGAGCAATGTTTTGATTTAATTATATTCATCTTTTGAAGTTTTACATCAGAGAATGTAGAGAGTTTTTTTTTTTTTTTTGTTCCATCTTATCATTTCATTATATGTATATGTGTATAAAAGACAACTTATAAAAAAAAGGTCTAATGGTGATATATGCACAACAAGTGAAAGTTTTTAAACAAGTAATTGTATTATAAAAAAGTGTATGTCAAAATATTCCTACATTCTACATGATAGTTGATCCATTGATTTGCTTGACAACGAAGAATAAAATTAGATTCTTTGAAAATTCCTCTTTTCAATGAAAATAATTCCTCCGGAAATAAGTTCTAAACATTAAAAAGAAAACGTAGTCTCCACAGTAAACAAAACCAAAAAATAAGAAACTCTAAATATGACAATTAGATGCCACGTAGATATAGAAAAACTAAAAAATAAGGACAGTAAATAAATTTAGGATTACTACTTTAAATTACAGTTAAATCATTGAGGGTGATTTCGTCTTTTTGATGAAAATTGAGTAGATTTAATCATATAGAGGGTGGAAAAAGCACAGTCCTATTATTAACGGTATTAGCCATCATAATTGAATAATTGAAAATCGAGTAATAGGGAGTCCTTGACGGCGGCGACGTCATAAATTTCGATCGCGGCCATCCTCGCTTGGCTCCGAAAGTTGCCCAGCTCAATGACCTCCTCTTTTTCTCTGCTCAGCGTCTCCTTTAGTTTTGCCTTTTCCAGGTGAAAGCACGCCTCGTGACCGAGAATTTCTTATGTTGTCTTTGAGCAGTGTGTTCTCCAGTCTTTCTGCTGATTTGGTGTGGCTGTGATTGCTGATTGATGCCTCTGGCTTCTCGCTTTCTGGGTGTTGAGAAGCAATTAAATGGTTGATGTCGATCAATGGGAGAGTTTCAATTTCACTGCCTGTTTTCTTGTGGGGTTCTCAGAAAGAGAAATCTTAGACGAGAACCACGTTTTCTGGGCATCCCAAATCCCAGAATTCAGCCTTGATTTCGTGAATCAAAAGGGTTTAAAATTCGTTTTTCGCTGTTGGGTTTTAATTGAGAATGATGGGTAAGTATCTGCTCTGCGGAAAAACTAGTGAGAGAGTCGATTTACTTTGTGGAAGAATAGCCATCTTCACATTACTAGATGCAATGGTCAAAGCGCCTCCTTGATAAGTTGTTTGCCATCCAGATCTTGTTATTTCGCTGACCCGTCCTTTTGATTGATTGCTGAAATAATCGCGAATCGCATGTTTGTTGCCTGGTGCTGAAGATGATTATCTGTTCGTGTTCTTTATCTCTTCCGTGTTCAACTTCAGAATCTGTTATGTTTTGTCATGTTCCCTTTTTTATCGTTAAGTCATTGCTTTTAGAAGTCCAATCCTGTGCATCAGACAGATAGTGCATCCGAAATGATGAAGGCAAACTGAACTTTTGTGGCTTTATATGTTTTTGGTTGGGCACTTCACTTGGCATTTATTTATGTGAAACGATCCATTCTTTTGTTGCAGTAAATTGTTATGATTCGAAGAATGCGTTTTTCCGTCTCATGGTTATCATGCTGGTGGTGGCACACTAAAACCTGTATTTGTTTCGTTGAGAGTGCGAATGATAACCATTCTGGCCAGAAATTGATTTCTGGAAGAGAATTAGATTTTTCTATTTCTATTTATAGATGAGTTTTTAAACAAAAATATCCGTTTGATAACGACATAAAATTTCTACTCTAAAAATAGAAATTCGTTTGATAACGACACAAAATTTTTTCTTTCGGACGGTGGCGGTCGGTGACCGGCAAACGGAGGTGGTCGGCGAACAGCGGTGGTGGTGGCGGAGGCGGCGGCTAGCAGCCAGCGACGGTGGCAGACGGCGGTGGTCGGCGACCAGCTGCAACAACGGCGAGCGGTAGGCGGCGATCGAGGGACTATGGCGGATGATAGCGGTGGGTGGCGATGGGCGAACGGCAACCGGCGGACGGTGATGGCTGGAGATCGATGGATGGCGGTGGCGGCAGTGGCCGGTGATCAGCGACCAACGAACGGTGGAGGCAACGGCTGGCATCTAGGGCGGCAACGACCGGCGGATGATGGTCGACGGTGACGGATGGACGACCAATTCATAGCAAGGACAAATTATGAGAAAAATTTTTATTTCTCATTTCTGTTCTAGAAATAGAAAAGTAGCAAATTTTTACTTCTGATTTCTATTCCAAATTTATTTCTGGAACAAAAATTTATTTTAGAAATAGAAAAATGAAATAATTTTATCAAACGGATTTCTATTCCAGAAACAAATCTGGAATAGAAAAATTGTTTCTAGAATATAAATTTTGGTTTGTCATGTACTCCCTAAATGGCCAGTGAAATAACTTTCACTTTCTATCTTGTGAATTCATTTTTTATCTCAAGAATTAGTAAGATGGAAAAACAGAACGATGCTGCCGCTGCTGCCACTGCTGCGCCACCTCTAACTTCATGTCAAAAGAAGAAGAAGGATGACGCCACCTTTTTGGAAGATATAAAGGATCACATTGATGAATTCATCGATGCATTCGTGGATGAGCACAAGAGCTGTTTCGCAAAGACCATTCAGAAGGTATCATCTTCCTTGATCGCACTCTAGCTTCGCATGAACCCTCTTGATGCATCATGTAGTCTCCACCCCCTTCCTTCCTCCAACTTATTTCCATGTTTTCCCTATACAGATGTTTGGAATGTCAAAGGTTGTCGCGGAAAGGAATGCCGCCACCCAGGAAGTTGAAAGTTCGCTGCCTCTTAAAACGGTAATATCAGGCTAGAATATACTCCTGACTATTGACATAGATTTTCCATGTTGATGCTCAGCTTTTTCTGAGAATGACATTTCGCGATCATCGCTTAAAATTTGGCGGGTTCTTAGCTGCTCTCATCATGCTGTGAGTATAAGTATGGTTAGTTCATGTTCAGTAGGCTTTATAGGAATGGTGGGGCATTATGGTTTAACCAGACTAACCTGCACTCGACATCATGTTAATAAATGATTTCCTGACGAGAAAACTCGTACAAGCTGAAATTATCATTAACAATGATTTGGTGCTATCTTCCTCTTGAAGATGTTTGACAAGTTTAGTATGAAGGGATCTTAAAAGATTTCAATGATCTTCGTTACTTCTTACGTACCCCTAATTTCATTTTGTCTGCTCAATTTCTGTAAAATGCAAGTTTGCATTTGATTTTACTTTAAAATACACGCACCTATGATCAAATGAAATTGTGATTTTATTTGCAAAATTATCATTCTACCCCGATCTCCTTCCAATTGAAGAAGAAAGTGTAAATTTCACCGCCACCCCCCCGCCGGGGGGGGGGAGTCGGCGTGGAAAGCTGGTAAGGGAGTGTCGAACGAGCTAGAAGCACTTTAAGTTTATTGGCCGAAAAACAAGGCAGAACAGAGCGGCTCCTCTGTTGATATTAACGCAAATGGACGAATTGAAACGATGCAAGACGTTTGGTCGTACTCGCTGGAGCACTTGCGATGGCTGCTGAACATCGAGACTCCCTCAAGGACGCAAGACTAAATTTGAGTCAAGAGACGCGCAGAAACGCCTAGGATTGACATGGTCAAAGACGTACCTCAAAAAAGTTGGCAATGAGCCAAATTTCCTTTTCTTATGAATGAATATTCTTTATATCATTCATTTAAGTGCCATAACTTTTTTTAATCACTTGAATGTCAAATAACTTTTTAAATGATTATTTGAATGTCATTTTTTTATAAATAAATGCTTACCACAAATACTATGTCACATCAAATTTCCAACACTTGGGTGAATGTTGTTAAAAAATTTTGATATTCAAATGATTGATTGAAAGCTATGACAATTAAACGTTTTTTAGAAATTATGACATTCAAGTGATTAAAAAAAGTTATGACCCTCAAACAAGTGTCATATAAGATTTATGACAGTTATAATATTTTTATCCTCTCTGAGCTTATTTCTCGTTGGATATTTCAAGCTGGGTAACAGACATTCCTTTTATGTAGTTCGCATCTCAACTCCTCATGGTAATTCATTTTCTTCATTATTTTCTAACATCAAGTAAAGATCCCTATCTCAAAAATCATTGCCCACGGAGGAAACCCATGAGAAAATATTATGTGAGTTTCACACTCCACGTGAGCCATGTGGAAAGCCACACAAAATTTGACACGTGCCGTCTACATACAATCCGAGCCCCACACTAAGAAATTGAAAATTTTGTGCTTCCCTCTCCTCTGTCTCTCTCTTCCAAAAACCCTAGCCCACCTCCGAAGACCCTCTAATCCTCTCTCTCTCTCTCTCTCTCTCTCTCTCTCTCTCTCTCTCTCTCTCTCTCTCTCTCTCTCTCTATGTGAGTTTCATGCTTCACGTGAGCTATTGGAAAACCACACAAAATTTGACACGTGTCGTCCACATGTAATCCAAGCCCCACCTCCACCTCCATCTTCACCGTCGCCTCCCCGAGCCCCGCCGTCGCATTTTTGCCTCTCTCTCTCTCTCTCTCTCTTGTTGAAAGATATGCATCAGATCCTAGAGATATGCTCGGAATCATGCTTGATTATGATCATGAATAAATTAGTTAGGAATTTAGATTGAGATTAGATTTTGATTTCAATTGATTTCACAGAATATACTATTGCCATTACTGTATCATTTCTGTATTATATTTACAGAGGTCTGTACATCAAGAATAAACAATGAAATACACAATTTTCCCCAAATTCTCTTGTCTTCTCCACGACTTCTCGTCTCCTTTCATGGTATCAGAGCCACCAGGGTTCTGACCTAGCTTCCGCTTCCGATTGCCTACCAGAGGAACTCTGACCTACAAAATAGATTTACCATATGGTATAGGAATCAGCCTTCAAGGAAGAAGAGATTTTTTTACCTACGATGGCCACTCCACAAGACAACCCCTCTACTGTCGACAACCATTCTACTCGAGAAATTCCCTCACAGCTCTCGCAAATTCAAAGTCCTCATGTAGCAACACAACAACAACCACTCTAGGCCCAGCTCGTGCAGTGGCGGCCCACATAGGCTCAGTTTAATCTGGGGCAACCCATTGCGGGCCAACCTTACAAGTGGGTACCTTACCCTTGGGCCAAGCCCAAATTCGTCATCGCCTGGTTATGTGGGCCACCAAAGCCACGTGCACACCAATTGGAGCCCACCAACCACGAGTGGGGCAAGCCCAACTGTAGATTGGGGCAAACGAGCGGGTCAAGTGAACCGGGTATGGGAACAAATCCCTACCCAGGATTTTTTAATGCGGGTTACCAATTCAGGTCAAGTGAATCGGGTTCAGGGACAAATCCCTACCTGAATTTCGCGCCGATTTCCTACTATTTCTAGTCACAGCCGTCACCGGCCAACCGAAGTCCGGTGACCCCCCGTATGTCTCGATGGCCGACGATCCTAAGTTGCGACTGAACAGCCTGCAATTAACCGGGCCAGAGAACTACTCTAGATGGTCCCGAGACTTCCAGCTTGCCTTGGTGACGAAGGACAAGGATGGGTTCCTCGACAAAACTGTTCTGATTCCCTCTGACGATCGACTAGCCCAACACTGGAGAAAGTGCAATCAGCTCATTCAGATGTGGATTAGCAACTGCATATCCCCAAATGTCACGACTGGTCTTCCACCATCGAAGGACTTGAAGAACATGTGGGAAAACATCAAGCAGATGTACGGCAAGTTAGACCGAGCATGAATTTTTTCTCTTATGTAGGAACTCAGTGAACTCAAACAAGGAAACATGACAGTCTCAGCCTGCTACAACAAGCTGTCATCCCTGTGGAATGACCTCAAAGCTGCGGAAGAAAAGCTCGAGGGACTAGAGGAGACGCCCGCACAATACCGATCCATGAAAGAAAGGGAAAAGGTGACCCAATTTTTGTTAATTTTAAACGAATCGTACTTGACTTTTCGTTCACAAATCTTGGCCATGGAACTGGTGCCACCCCTTGAACGGATTTTTCAATTGGCCATCCAGGAAGAGAGCCAGTGGCTCGCATCGTCGAAGCCGGCGAAAGGAGGTGGCAGTTTCGTGCTCACAAGCCGCGGCAAGCAGCGAGACTCAGGGCTGAAAACCCTAGCGCATGAGAAAGACTCACAACAAGAGGCGCTAGGGTTCGGGGCCGTGGACATGCGTTCCCTTAAAAGAGAAGCGATGGACGGTCTAGATCGCTCACGCCAATTAGATGGCCCAAAGGGGTCCATCCACTCAATACGATCGGACAATGGAGATGACTCGATGGGAAAAGGATTCGACGGTCAGATTTTTTCAGCATTTGCAAAAAATTTTAATTCAAGAGGGAAAGATAAATTATATTGCAAATTTTGCACATGTCCACACCATACAATAGATAATTATTGGAAATTGCATGGTAAGCCCGGAGGAAAAGGGAAAAGGAAGGAATTTTCTGTAGCATATCAAGTTAGCGGTCCTAATGTTGATCGGTCCATAACGTATGAACAGTACCAACAACTGATCCAGGCATTGCAGAAATTGGACACTTCAAACAAGGGAGGGAATTTTTCAGGTATCTCTCATTATCTGATTAATACTATCTCAAGGAAAGCTTGGATAATTGATTATGGAGCAAGTGATCATATTGTTTGTGAGAATGCATTATTTTCATATATGCATAAGAACTTGGATTTTCTTGTTTTTGTGCAATTACCTAATGGGAATATTACTCATGTTACAATTACCGGAACAATCAAGCTTAGTTCCCAAATCACACTCCAAAATGTCCTTTATGTCCCAGAGTTTCGATTTAATCTTATCTCCATGTCCAAAGTCTCCAGAGAAAATTCCTGTCATGTATTGTTTGATTCTGACACTTGCTTCTTTCAAGCCCTTTCGACTAGCAACATGATGGGCTTGGGTAGTCTTTCTGAAGGGCTCTTTCTTTGGACAAATTTTCCAAGTAATCTTAATTTGTCATCCATTTTCTCAAATAAAATGTCATTGTGTAACACGACTACCAATGATAAAGAATATCTTATGCATTCAAGATTGGGTCATAGTGCTTCATTCCCTTACTCTAAATGTCACATATGCCCTCTTGCAAAACAATCACGTATTCATTTCCCTTCCAGCAAAAATTGTGCAAATGACATTTTTTCCTTGATTCATGTGGATGTTTAGGGCCCTTATCATACACTACATCATGATGGGTCACATTATTTCTTAACAATTGTGGACGACTATTCTCGTGCTACTTGGGTTTTCCTGATGCAGTCAAAGGGACAAGTTTTCTCACATTTGAAAACTTTTATCACCTTGTCCAAGAATCAATTTGGAAAGTCTATTCAGCAAATCCGAACAGATAATGGGAGAGAATTCTTCAACAATGATTGCAATTTCCTTCTTTTATCTCATGGGATTCTCCATGAGAGTTCGTGTGTATACACCCCACAACAAAATGGGGTAGCGGAGCGTAAACATCGCCACCTTCTTGAAGTTGCACGTGCGTTGAAATTTCAAGCGTCTATTCCGGAAAATTATTGGGGTGAATGTGTCATTACTGTGGCTTATCTCATCAATCGTATGCCCACTCGGATACTTAATGGAAAAACTCTATTTCAGTTACTTTCAAGAAGAAACCAGCACTGGACCATTTGAGGATATTCGGATGATTGTGCTATGCAACTGTATTGAGCCCCCGAGACAAAATGGGCCCTCGCGCTCGACGCTGCATCTTCATGGGCTATCCAAATCTGTAGAAGGGATATCGTGTTCTCGAACCATCAACCGGCGAATTCTTCGTTAGTAGAGACGTCATTTTTCATGAAGATGTGTTCCCATTTCATGAAAAGGAGTTCTCAGGAGAAATACCAAATATTACAAGCCGTCTTGATTCCTCCTTATTTGAAGAAGACTCAACTCCTAAATATCTTCTAACAAGAACTCCATAATGTTTTATTCCACCAGTAATGACTCCAATTTCTCCTGAGAATTCCACATCAAAGATTGCTGTAGATCCAGTGCAATAGAATTTCTCAGAAACGGAGGATCATTCCAAGGAGATTGTCGTTGAAGGAAGATCTTCCTCTTCTCCACCACAAGTGGATCCTCCTTGACGATCTAGTCGTTCTACACGCCCACCAGCTTGGACAAAGGATTATGTTTGTGCATCCCTCAACTCACCAGGTATTCATTACCCAATATCATCTTATGTTTCGTTTCATAGGCTTTCATCGGAACATAAATGTTGTGTTAGTCGAATATCAGAGGACAAGGAACCATCCAGCTATGAAGAGGCAGCTGGTGATCCAAGATGGCAAGAAGCTATGGCAGCCGAATTGCAGGCATTAACTACCAATCAAACCTGGAATTTAGTCAATCTACCTCCAAACAAGAAGCCCATTGGATGCAAGTAGGTTTATAAAATTAAATACTGGGCTGATGGCTTAGTTGAGTGTTACAAAGCTCATTTGGTGGCTAAAGGATTTACTCAACGGGAAGGTTTTGATTACCACGAAACCTTTTCCCAGTCGCTAAGTATGTAACTATAAAATCCTTTCTATCTGTTGCGGCTATTCAGGATTGGCCATTACATCAAATGGATGTGCATAATATTTTTCTACATGGAGATTTAGATGAGGAAATCTATATGGATATTCCTCAGGGTTTATGGAGACAGGGGGAGAATAGATTATGTCGTCTCCGCAAATCCCTCTATGGTCTTAAGTAAGCTTCCAGGCAATGGTATGCCAAATTTGCAGATGCTCTCACATCTACAGGCTTTAAACAGTCAAGATATGATTACACCTTATTCACATGGACCAAAGGTATGTCATCTATTTACTTGATGATATATGTTGACGATATTCTTATCATGGGCAATGATAGAAGTGCAATAGAAAACTTCAAGAAGTATCTGCATTTTACTTTCCATATTAAAGATCCGGGAGCACCAAAATACTTCATTGGAATCGAGATTGCTCGATCTGATTGAGGGATTTCTCTTAGTCAGCGGAAGTTTGTGCTGGAAATCATATCAGAGGCAGGTTTATCGTGATGCAAATCATCAATTATTCCAATTGAGCAAAACATAAAATTGACCACAAAAGATTATGATGCTGGAATGTCTGAGAATCATGATCCCATTCTCAATGATCTTTCAAGTTATTAGAAGCTCGTTGGGAAACTCATATACTTAACTATGACCAGACCTAATATATCATATGCAGTGCAAATTCTCAGTCAATTTATGCACAGTTCAAAATTGTCCCACATGAATGCTGCTTTAAAGGTCGTGAAGTACTTGAAGAAGTGTCCAAGACTCGGGATTCTCTTATCCAGAAAATGCAATATGGAAATGACGGGATATTGTGATGCATATTATGCAACTTGTCCTATGAGCCGAAGATCCATTGCAGGTTTTTGCATTAAGCTTGGAGAATCTTTGCTTTCATGGAAGACTAAGAAGCAGGCAACCGTATCCTTATCTTCAGCTGAAGTAAAATATCGAGCCATGGCAAAGACTACGTGCGAGATTATATGGATATGGGGATTACTTCGGGACCTTGGAATAAATTTGAAGGGTCCGGCAAAGTTGTTTTGTGACAACGATGCGGCACTCAAACTTGCAGTGAATCCCATAGTGCATGAAAGAACGAAGCATATAGAAGTGGACTGTCATTTCACTCGAGAAAAAATTCAGGAAGGGATAATCGAGACAAGAGGAATTGGAACGGTAGAGCAACCTGCAGATATTTTCACCAAGCCTCTATGTCAAAGACAACATGCATATCTGTTGAGCAAGCTAGGCATCTTGGACATCTACCAGCCACCAGCTTGAGGGGGAGTGTTGGAAGATATGCATTAGATCTTGGAGATATGCTCAGAATCATGCTTGATTATGATCGTGCATAAATTAGTTAGGAATTTAGATTGAGATTAGATTTTGATTTCACAAAATATACTATTGACATTACTGTATCATTTATGTATTATATTTACAGGGGTCTATACATCAAGAATATACAATGAAATACACAATTTTCCCTAAATTCTCTTGTCTTCTCCACGACTTCTCGTCTCCTTTCATCTCTCTCTCCTTTCTCTGCAAAGCATTCCTGCTTGCTGACGCCGACGACCCCTTGCTCGCATTTTTGCCTTCCTCTTCATGAGCGGAGGTTGCTCTACTCTCTCTCTCTCTCTCTCTCTCTCTCTCTCTCTCTCTCTCTCTCTCTCTCCTCCGCGAAGTGCTCCCTCCTCCTGAACATGAATGCCGCTGACACCATCGCCTCCTCGTGCCCTGCTGTCGCCTATCGCAGCCCCATTGACAGCCCCCCTACGTCCCCTACGTCCAAAGGTTAGGTTATTTTTATTTTTTGGATTCTACTTAGTAGAGTTCAGTCCGATGTCAATGTGATGTTAGTGACCGTGATAGGGGGTGATAGGTTCCCGCCATTACCTCCCATATCCCCGTCTATGCCATCGTCTCCTAAAGCCCTTCCGGTCAAACTCTGAAGAGCGAAGCAGAAGAGGTAAATTTTCGTTCCCAGTAGTCTTAGATGGCTTTATTCATCTGTTGGTTTCCGTAAAGCAAGGCCTCTAGACTAGCATGGTTTTATTAACTTGCCCTTATCGATGCAAGTGAACACCATCAACTGCAAGCTCCAAAATGCTAACTTGGACTGGAGTATTTTTATTTCTTCGAGATATTGTTGTTGAATGAGAGAATAGGCCATGTTCTCCTAGCAGATGGCCAAGTTGGCCCATGAGTGTATTAACCCCTTAAGATTATAATATATGTATGTGCACTTCGGGATGTGTATTGGCAATAGCTTCAAAAATGCATGTGCCCAGTCACTCATGTCGCCTGGTTCAATATACTAGATTCATAGCCAACCATTTGAAATTGCCAATAGGTATAACTCTGCATTGTGTGTGCAACAGACTACATATATCAACCCACAGAGTTTTTTTTTTTCGGGGGGATTATATTAGATGGTTGCTGAGTGCTGGTACTTCCTGCATATCTTTCACCTTTTCTTCTTGCAGGCGTCTATGATGTGCCTATGGAAGTTGTCAACTCACTTATCTAGTCCTTTTTAAGTGCACTTTCAACTGAAAAAGTTTGAGTTGCTTTCTATCGAGTATGAGGTTTCACGATATGGTAATCTGCTTGCATTTCTCAGCATGATGTCGATGTGGAAGAGACTCAGGAGCCCTTTCCAGGAAGTTCTTCTGTAGAAAGCCCTCATACAGAATTGGAAGGTCCGGTTACCCCAAGATCAGGATTGAGAAGGAGATTTGCATAAGTGAATCTACTACAGTGATGATGTATCTGTTTTATTGCCTGAAGTTATCTACATGAGCTATTACTGATTCGTCATTTTAATTCATCACATAGATTTTAACGGGCCGACCTCAAGTCTCAATCCGTAATGAATTTGATACATCAGGACCTGTCAAACTTGATGCTGCAGCACAAGCACACATTGAAAAGCACAGGCAGGTTTTATCGTTCTTGTTTTTCAATAATGACAAATAGTCATGATCGTGTTATTACAAGACAACTTTATAGTTTGGGGATTTTCCCATACCCAGAGTTATTGAATAGTTCATGTATTGCTTCTTGCCCTGTTTATAAAATGTTTTCATCCTGAACACCTGATTATGGGGGCACTGTGAGAACTTAGAGAGCCGGACCCTACTAGTGGGGAAAAAACTTCGTCATGATATGTCGACGTCATGAGAAGTAAAAAAGAAAAAGCAAGATTATATATAGGCTGGAACGGGAAGGATCTAAGAATCTGGTCAGGTATGAAGATATGTTGAAATGATACATACTGAACAATATCACAACAGAAAAGAGTAAAATTTCAGGACTCTGGTATCAAGTAAAGTTGAAGAAGATATGCTGTGACTCTAGCGTATGGCACTAAGGTTGAATCAGTTTAAACTTTCTCGGGCTTAAAAGTAGAGTGTGATTTAGTTCGCAAGTTACATGCCCTCCCCGAGTGTGTCTAGGTTTCTTTTTCCTTCAAGCTGGTTTTCCCATTGTCCACATTTGAACCTTCAGCTTACTTTGTGGCTTCTGCTTGAAGAATTTGACCAATACTTCGGTGTTATGATTGTCCTTCTCTAAGTATTATACACAGATATTGTGGTTGTACCTTTTCCTTTTCAACAGAAAGCTTCGAGAGGATCTGACGGATGAAATGGTGGGTTTGGCATGGCAACTGAAAGAGAGTAGCCTCGTGATGAGTCAGTCCCTGCAAAATACAGAAAAAGTAAATCTTGATACTATGTTAGGTGTCTTTTAATTTTTCTTTATCTTGATTCCTTTCATAATGGCAATTCTGGGATGTAACGTGAGCGATCTGCTTCAATCTTGCAAGTCTGTTTCAAACATCTGCTTTAATCAAGACATTTCCCTGGGCAGTGGCTTTTGATTGAACAGAACAATTTACTTAAAAGTCTGACAAGGTCCTTATGGGTTGCATTGCAGATACTTGATTCAACAGAGAAAGCTGTTGAGGACAGCTTGGCAAGCACAAATCGGGTTAATGTACGAGCATCAGAGATATACTCAGAAAGCTCTAAGACTACATGCTTTACTTGGCTTCTGATCTTCGCGATGACATGTATCTTTATTATGGTTGTGCTTTTGATTTGTGTCACTTAAGACAATCCTATTTCCAGTTTTGTCAGTTGAGTTGTAGTACTTTGCATCCTGATATTTTGTCGAAAACATGACGGTGTAAATGTGTAGCTTAAGACTCTGCTAACTGAATTGTGATTGAGCTTTTGTAAGGTTCTCTAGACTGAGTTAACAGTGCTTACAATGCCTGCATTTCTGATGCAATCAAGAGAGAATGATGGACAGACCACTGTGTTATATTCAAAAGAGTCTCCGTCAGCGCAGTTTAGTGTGGCAATTATTTCTTCAGTTTTAAATTCTTGACTGCGATAATTTGTTTTCACTTGGCATCAAATCCAGCTAGCTATGCACAGGGAAAGTAACTTCCAAACAGAAAAACCGCATGCTAGACCTAACGAGTTGCAAGAAGCACTTAGAGAGCTGTGCAGGGTGGGAATGTCCTAGCAGAAGTAAATGCTGTCTGGACATAAGCAACCTGTGCTCATACAAAAGAGCACCGACAGAATTGTTAGGTACCGATCGAGTTCTAGAGGAATCAATTCACTTCAGACAAGTAGTGTTCGCTTTGATTGTAACTATACGTGATGAATGATCGTGAAATATGGCCCTGGTGCTCATCTTGCAACAACCAAAAAGAGAGACTAACAAAATCATTAATATGGGCACCATGATCATGGTTCAGCCAAGAGCATTATAACTAAGACAAAATTCATATGCTCATTCATTTCTAGGTACAACAATAAAGTAGAAAGATGAAAGATCCAACAGAGTATAGAAACTCTTCACACATTCCATGACTGTAGTATCGCGTCTAGCCACAACAACAATTGAGGATGCTTTGTGAACTTACATTCTTCATTCAAGCATCAGTCATCTATCCTTTTTCAGCAGATGATGCCATTATGCTGGAAGAAATTAGTACAATAACATACAAAAAGGATTCAGAAGAAAGTAACCAAGATGAAACAAAAGTCCTAGTCGCAAGGGTGAAAAGGCAAGACATCTAAAGAGACCAGCTTTCAATCGGATGAGAAGTGACATCCTCCCAACTTTCGCCCTTCTAGTTTCGAACAAGGAAAGTCGGACTGCATAAATTTTTCTTCAACTACCTTGCATCTTCTTAAGAGCTTAACAAGGTATAATAGCTCCTCATAACTCGTGAAAGCTATATATGTAAGGGCCATGGGTTCCTTCTCTAGAGCCACGACGTGTAACTGGACTAAAGAGTCATTCTTTATCTCCAACCACAAAATGGTTTTTTGTTGTGTTCATGCCCGACAAATGCAGCTTCTTTCGCTTCTTTGCAATATGTAGTGCAGTTCTCCTGTCATCTTGAACTTCTTCACAATCTGGCTGCAATGTAGGGGCTAATCCATTAGTATCTTTGCACGCTAAAGCTAGAAGAAGTACAATGATCAGCAGCATACCTTAAGAGATAATGCTCTATCAAAACTAGCAATGTTGCTATCAGGCTCTCCAAAGTTCAACTGTGCTCTACCCAGCATGATCCATGCCTGCATAAATTTAACGATCCATCAATATCACACATAAGGCCTGAGATGAAATTGCTTCTAGTTCTAGCTGATTCTCAACTCTCCCAAGTGCAACTGCAAATAGTATAAGAAAAATAACAAAGACCCTCCAAAAAATAATAGCTGACGATTTTACAAAGCCACAGACTACATAATCACGAGCCACATTCCAGTAATCATTTGCCCAACAAGTTTAAATTCTGTACCTTTTAAACCTAACATACAATTGCTTCCTTACTAGATGGCGTCGGCAGGGACACTCCAATACCAAAGCAACTTTCAAACTTTAGTCAATGGAAGACCCATTCCCCTCAGAGAAGAGAAGCTTTGCTTATCATGAACAATCATTCAAAACAGCAATGACCAACTACTAAAAAGCCAAACTGCTTTTCAGAAAATTCATTCAAATCCCAATTTCCATTTATTAGTTTGTCTAGCTGGTAAGAGTATTCCATCAAAAAGTGTGCCTACCTAGTATGGGAGCCACCAATGGGGCTGCAACAGGTGACGGTGGGGCTTGGGGAGGTGATGGCAACAGCGGCATCCGTGTTCAAGAGCAAGGGCGCTTTGCGGAGGAATGAGAGAGAGAGAGAGTGCCCTCTGCTCGTCGAGAGGGAGGCAAAAACGCGAGCAGGGGGTCGTCAGCGTCGGCAAGCAAAGGCGCTTCGCGGAGGGGAGAGAGAGAGAGAGGAGCGGAGGTCGCGAGAGTGAGGTAAAAACGTGACAACGGGGCTTAGGAGGTGACAATGGAGGCATCGGTGGCGTCGGCATTGGGGTCGGGCTGGGGTTAACGGAGGCAACCGGTGGAGGTGGAGGGGCGTCGATGTCACGGTTCACTAGAAGAGAGGTGCAATGATGAGAGAAAAGGCACAGAACTATTTTTTAACCCCTCGCAATTTTGTTCTTCACCTATACTGGAATGGAGAATGGGGGGAGAGAGAGAAAAGAGAGGAAAGAGATGGTCTACACAGGAGAGAGAAGGTTAGAGACACAAAAGAGAGGGAAGCAAAAAAATTTAAAAGGGAAAATGTCATAAATAATCCATGAACTTTTATCTAATGTTTAATTTCATCCTTGAGCTTTCGATTTGCTCAATTTGGTCCATGAACTTTCATCTAATATTCAATTTCATCCCTGAACTATCGATTTACTCAATTTGGTCCATGAACTTTCATTTAATGTTCAATTTCATCCAAATTTTAATAGTTCATGGACCAAATTGAGCAAATTGAAAGCTCAGGGATGAAATTGAATATTAGATGAAAGTTCATGGACCACTTGTGACATTTTTCCCAATTTTAAATTATCTCAACGTGGGGCCTGGATTATATGTGGATGACACATGTCAAATTTCGTGGTTTTTCATATAGCCCACGTGGAGAATGACTCATCTAATATTTTCTCGGAAACCTCTCTTGCTGCGTGCTCACTGCCGTCTAACCCATACTCTAATACCTTTCTCCCCGTTGTCCCACCATCTTTGTTAGTACATGTATTTACCCGGGATGTCCATTTACTTAAAAAGAAATAAAAAATTGCACTACCATCAATTTTTAAAGAATCAATTTATATCACAAGATTTTTGCTGAAACAACGTAGTTTGTTTCGCCTTAAATTCTAAATATTCTTCAATTTTATGTTCAGTTCAAATTATGTTTCCTTTTATATATAAAAATCACCGACTTTCACTCAAATCTCATATAAATTCTCTGGTTAACCTTTTGTTCTAAGTCACTGTTAATCATTTAATATAACATTCTCATGTCAACAAACTAATGTGGATTTAAAAATAATAATATCATCATGATCCTAATCCAAGAAAAACAAGGTTTTGTCTAGAAAATCCACATCAGCCTCACTCTCTTTAGCCCCTCAATCCCGACTTGTCTGCAGCCTCTCCCCTGCAACACCATAGGTCTGGTTTGACTCCGCTTGTGATAATCACTAGCCAACTCCACCGCCAAGCTACCTCCACCTCCAGAGCCCCCTCTCTCCCGTGACCTCGTCCTCGGGGCGGACAGTGACAATAAACAGTCATCTGCCACCACCATTCCTCTGTCTCTCTCTATATTCCTTTTATTAGTAAAGCAAATTCACAACATAATTTCGACATCGACACTAGGGTTAGAGTACGTTGCAGAAACAGAAGCAATCAAGGAAGCAATGTGGCTGCGAGGTTTGCTTCGGAAGCAAGATTGGAACCAAATAGAATTGTTATTTATTGTGATAATTAAGTGCATGTGTCTTAAAAAAAGAAAAAAACAAATTCGTCAAGGTGCAAACCATACAAATTCACGATATTTGTAATCTTTTCAACAAATTATTCTGCTAATTGTTATAATAGTCATCAGAAAATATTCTGTGACCCAACTATTTTGTATGTCCAGCTTTGTAAATAGAGGCCAAAATTTTCTTCAAACATTTATTGTAGACGAAAGGTCTCTCCACTGCAACAATATGGCCTGCTTTCTCAATGCATACCAGTGTTGCATTATCTCCCAAATTTCTGTCCAAAAGAACATAACCGAACGAGTCAAATTTCTTCTGAAAATAATTGAACGGAAACCCAGTGGAGCAAACAACATCTTTTAAGCATGCCTATTTACAGTAATAGAATAGATATCAGGCCGGGAGAGAGAGAGAGAGAGAGAGAGAGATATTTAACGGGAAATTATCAGTGAACCAAGTACCAATAATATAAATAAATCGTTACAAGTATATCAATACTTCCCCATAAGCTTCATGCAATTTTAAATAGAACATATAATATCTTTATTAGGTCCACAAAACGTGCAAAAGAAAAATTAAACTGTCATAATCGTAAATTGATCTTATATATCAAAATTCATTTCTTAAAACTCTGATACGAACATCTTGCAATCTAACGAGCAGTAACAATCTTCTTGTCTTAATTGCAAACTAAAATTGGACAAAATAAGAAATGCGATTAAAGTTTTTGTTAAGACATGACTTCTTTCTTCACGATCAATGATAATCGAGCAAAAGGAAATAGCCAAGACATGCTGATATAACAATATGGTTTTGGCTTTAAAACTTTAGTATGGATAAATAAATAAATAAATATAAATTGATTGACGAACTATTAAAAGAAAATCTGTAAACATACTCTTTCAGTGATTTGGCTACTTCCACAGGGAAGATCCTGTCTTGCTCGCCCCAGACCAGATGCACCTTCTGCAAAAAGATCCCATCAATCATCGGCCGATTTCCACAACATTCTACAAATACGACTAGAAGGAGGGTAGTTTTAGAAAGTCTTGCGTACACCCGAATAATGTGAGTCCATTTCGTATAAACTATTTTATCAGCCAACTTATTTGTAGTAATGGAATAAGTTGTAGCATAGTGGCTATTGCATTAATTAGTACATTGTGTGATTTAATTATTATAATATCTATTATACTATTTGGTTGTATTAATCACATATAAAATAAGGAGTAACTAGTTTTTTTTTATAATAATTTATTTAACAATTATGAATGATTATGACTTCAATTTAACGGTTTATCCTATTAAAAGACTATTAGTTATTACATAGTTAAAAGTAGATTGAAATAACAATTATAATTTTTTGAGCATTGATTAATATAATCAGTAATGATTATTCATTATATTACAAATAATAAACTATTTGATTATAGAAATATAGATAATTGTACCTGATAGTAAGTAACTAATATGATGCTAGTTATTATAATAAATTTAACATGAACAGATATTTCTCTTATAGATAGCATAATTATTATAACATCAACTGTTTACTGATTATATCTACTATTTTATTTATTAACAACATACCATAAGAATATGTCAAAAAAGTATAATTAATGCTATTACTATGTACATAATCACCAAATTTAGTCATAATAATAATCTAACATAGATAGAGTGAGTGCAAGAATGAGACATAGATAATTAATGTAGTTTGGCTATAATAAAAATTACGCTATAACAACTATTACTGCAAACAAAAACTGCAATAGGCAATGAACATGTAATATAATAGACACTTCTACAACCAAACAATGTTCTACATATTGATTCCATGTAGGGCCACAGGGTCTAATGGTTAGCAATAGCATTACGTGGGCTCACATGCACAAAGTACACGTTTCACTTAGGTTCTGACCTTACTTTCTTTTGCTTTTTCCATTTATGCCCCCAAACTCTGTATAGATTCCTACTATAGAATATGTAAGTTTTTGCATCACGTAAAAAGAGATTGACCAAATACAAAAAAGAGATTATTAAGTATACGAAGACCGTTAATATAATAAGTGATGTGAGAGAACATTAATGAGCATTTATCAACTAGATAGTGTTCGAACATTAGATAAGATATAGCAACTTGATTTATTGAGGTAAATATGCCTGGCATTTCCCCTAGGGAATACTAAATTGAACATGAAAATTATCAATTTCAATGATACATATGTATTTAAAGGCATGCACATGTAATTACCTATGAGATTCTAGCCTAATATATAGATTTATCTAGGGATAATTACCAAAAAAGTCCTAAACAAATTACCCTAAGTGCCAATTTTTAATTTTTTTTGGTTAGATAGTGTCAATTTAGTTACAAGCATTTCAATTATGCTTATTTAGTCATAAACCTTTACTCACTTTGCTAATTAAATCCATAAGGTGAATTTTAGTGAGACACAAGCCATCCTACACGATATGATCAATGCTAACATGGACAATTTTTAATAATTTTTTTATTATTTTTCTTTCCCTTCTTTCCTTTTTTTTTTTCACCATATTCAATGAGAGTTGTCGAAGCTCGCTAGCCACTAGGCAAGGCTATTAGGGCTTCACTACTAGATCTAGGCAAGGCCTATCTTATCAACTAAGGGTAAGCCACCTTTGCTTGTGACCGGGGAGGGCTTCGCGGCCCTCACCTGCAACCAGTGAAGGCTTTTCGACCATTGCCTAGTAGCTAGCTCTATTGACCCTCAACAACCACAATGATAAAAAAGAAAAAAGAAAAGAAAGGAAAAGAAGCAAAGGAAGAAGATTAATAAAAATTTGAAAAAAAAAAATTAATAAACTAAGAATTGTCCATATTAGCGCAAGTCATGCTACATAGGACGACCATCATCCATGTCGGCCATTTTTGCTAAACAACTGATTAAATGGACTCAATTGACAAAACGTGAAAATGTTTAGTATTAAATTGATATATGTGCTATAGTTCAGAAATTTTATGATAATTATCTTGAATTATCTTAGTTGTTAGATGCATACACCTCACATGATTTGACAAGATCAAAGGGTTTGGATCAAGTCAATTATGCATATCTTGTGTAGGTATGTTATGAATTTACTGTGTATTATCTACCTTTGGATTTGGTGAGAACCACAAGAAGTAATTCTATAGGTTGCAAGGACAAGAGTTCTAAGGACTAGCTTTTGGCAAAGTAATTATAGCATATACCAACACAATGAAAAGTTTTACACAAGCATCTTTATACACCATCGATCGAGAAGATTAGCTGGTTATGGCCTCAAATAAAAGGTAAATAAGATGTCTGTGTATGTTTTTCTTAATATAGGTGGTTTTGCTCTATTTTTCCTTCTTGTATACTTGAGTAGGTTACAAACACGTCTTGCATTATCACAACAAAACGAATAAGAGAGTGACATGTAGATTTACTCAATCAAAGTACTATACATAGAGTCTATATGTTAGAGAAAATCAACAAAGAATGAAAGAAATAATGAATCTCATCTCATATTACATCCAACAAGAAAAATTTTCTCCAGTATTTATTTCGTTCATCACTCCACCCATAAAATGAGTATAAATAGAATTTTTCAACTGTGCAAGCATCATGCATCGTGAATTCACTCATTTATGTTTTGTAATCTTTTTTCTTTCACCTATTATCAGTTATTTATTTATTTATTTAAAAATATATATTTTTGTCGTAACGAAAATTCGTAGGTTTTAAAAAAACCAACAGCCAAAGGAGAAGCTTCAACAAACCTGAGGGTACCGTGGGAAAGCGAAATCCTCGTCTGGAATGACCAGAGCCTCCAGCAATTCGGCTCTCTCTTTTCTGTAGTCAAACATGACCTGCCATCCAATGACAAGAAAGGCATATATTTGAAGTAAAGCACTCATCTTAACGCGGAGGGTCCGTTAATATTTTTACGCGTGTTTCATAAATACCACTAGCAAAGTCTCTCTCTCTCTCTCTCTCTCTCTCTCTCTGTCTCTCTGTGACCACCACCTGCATTGCCAGCACCCCAATGGGCACCTCCACTTCAACGACAAGACTTGATTTGACAGATCTCTCTCTCTCTCTCTCTCTCTCCGCGCCATCGAGGCACAATTATCCTGACGATGATCGTTCACCATGGAGGAGATGACATCTGAATGTCTCCCCACGACAATGGAGACGAGATCTACTCCGTTTTGCTCTGCCCTAACCCCACCATCAATGCTGCCGTGCGACTTCCGACCACCGTGACTACTAGAGACCTCCAGCGACATTACAATCGGCGTCACCCCCATTCCAGCAATAAGCTTGATGCAGCATATCTCTCTCTCTCTCTCTCTCAAAACAGGGGGCTAATGGATGGTGGTAGCAGTGCTGGTGGAACGAGGGCAATGGTCATTGGTCGATGTGCCTAGGATGAGGGATAAAATTTGACAGATAAAAGCATATGATCAATTTTAAAATATATTTTTCAAATAATTCATTTTTTGGGAAGCAAACGAAGCTAAGTATATATAATTTTTCAAAAAGAGCTACACAAAACAATTGAAGATCTTGCATTTAATTGTTTTTTTTTTTTTTTGGAGGAGGGAGAGAGAGGCTGAGATTTTTCTCTCTTTTTTCTTTTATGTTTTACATATCTTAAATTATATGCGATATGTGGGTAAACACAAATCACTTATTTCCTCCATGGATGGGAAGAAACAATGATTTTTGAAAAAAAAATATCAAATACATATCTCACTTTTGACCTAATATCTACTTCACACCTCTATTTTTGCACATATCATTGACATACCTCTAAGCAATATCTCACATTAAAAAGATCAAATTGCCCCTCCTTACAAGCTTATTCTAACATCATGCTTAAAATCTAAGGGATTCAGTCTTTATTACTCCACATTATACATTGGCCAAAAACTATAAAGCTGAAATTTCAGAATTTTAATTTTCTTGTTATGTTTGTAAACTAATTCAACAACAAATCCAAAATGATTAAGGGTATTAATGATGAAAAAACTCGTTTAGAGTCATCTAATCTAGAGGACTTTGCCACACACATTATGGGTTCCACAATCATTTACTTACAATACCATCTCATTGAAAAAGTTAAGAAACACGACCATTTACTCAAAATTATAAAAGCATAACCAAGCAATTAGTCATTAGCGCCAAAATTAGAAATATTATATACTTACACTTTGCATTAAACTATCCAAAACAAAATATTATACAAATCACAAACAATGAAACATTTCGCCAATCTTAAACCTAGGATCAACTATAGTTGAAAATACTTTTGGTGGAAGAAGTAAAAAGTGATAACATATGTTATAAAATTGAAAGCAAAAAGTAAATTTGATTAAATGATCAATGATAGATATCTTGGTGATTCAAATTTAAAGCATAAATTAACTAAACCATATTGCATTGCCCACGGTAAATTGATGACCGGCACAACGTGTTATGTTAAATTCCACTTTCTTACAATATATGTTTTTCCATATATTAAGTGAAGCCTCACACATGTTTTCAATTTAATATAATCACTTGTAATGACGTCTTGACATGCTAGCAATGTAAGGCTAGAAGTGTAAAGGTTGCTTTGAAAAGTACACTAGAATCAAAATTGCCATGAATTTGTCATGAGAAAAGCAAAAATTTGTGTAATCGATTGATATTGTCAACCACCATCCATCAACTCTAGTGCTTGGTCCTACATAAATTTAGGAGTGTATTTTCGGAGTTAGAACATATAAATGTTGAAATTCTCAACCACCTTGGCTCGTCCTGTATAGCTTGTGAAAGTCTAAAAGGGAAAAACAGAGACAAAAGCTATCGAAATTTCCAAGAAAGCCACGCCTGCAACTTTCCTCGTTTTGTTAAGAGCGTCTTTTCGAAAATAACAAATATTTATATGTCATCGGATTGTAAAGAAAAAAAATTACGTTAAATTGTTCTAAAACAATCAAAATAGGATACTCATGCTAGATATGGATAAAAGATATAATTTGAAAAGTAAAAATAATGAGTTCCAAATGCCACCTAATAAATTGACAACTCATCAGTGAATTGATAATTTTATTTTGATTTGGTAGATTCGATTACACATAGTTGACACATGCATTTCGTTTACATCATTAGCATGATGAAAATTTAAAAGCCGACATTGGAGAATCGGTCGATTATTTAGATGACTAAGAACCTCTAGATAGAGCAAAAGTTTTTGTGCATGATCTTAGAAAAGTTCGCTTTGGGACTTACCTCTAAAGCGTGCTTGAAAACACATTTGGGGAGTCTAGGGAAGTGGAAGCTGCCAATTTCAAGCAACTTCTTCAGTGCACTCGCCGAATCAGGCAACAGAAATTCCGACCACGTCGGAAACCCCAACCTCTCTAAGCACTCTTGGCTCAGCGACTCCGTCAACACCGGGCCAGAGCACGTCGCCACCACCGACTCGACCAGCTCAGGCTGCAACTCGGCCAGCCTGAACGCCACCATCGCGCCGTAGCTGAACCCGACCACTGTGCACTGCTGCACTCCCAGCTTTGCCAGCCCCCTTGCCAGGCACTCCGCCTGGAATCCCACAGTCCGGCGGCCGTCGCTGGTAGAGGAACCACCGAAGAAGAGGAGGTCTGGCACGTAGACTGCATAGTCCCTCGCAAGGGCGAGGACTTGGAGCTGCCACGTCAGGATGCCGTCGCCAACGAAGCCGTGGAGGAAGACGACGGCAGGTTTTTTACCGTTGTTGGCATTCTTCTTGGATCGGGTCGGAGCCCAAATGTTCATGACAGTCCCCGGTTCGACCTCGATCTTTTGAGGTCTCACGCCAGCGAGCTTCATGGTCGCTCGCAACAAGGGCTTGTAAATCTTGACAGTGTTCACCATTCTCTCACTCTCTCTCTCAGCTTGATCATGCACAGAGTCGTCCATCTTCGCCATTTACGTCCAGTGGTCATATATTGTTGGGATATGTGAAGCCGACGGTGCAGTCTGACCCCACACCACATGTTCCCATAACTTGCATGTCCGGTTTTCCTAGGAAATTGAAATCTCATTCTATTTTCTTGTTAAACCGCACATCCCTTCTATCTTTTTATTTTTCTTTTGTGCTACGTATCATTGGGGGTTGTCTAGTCCCATTCCTACCATTGGAGCTCTCTCCCCCCTCTCTCCCGTCTCTCTCACCCCTTAAATGCCGTCTCTGCAGCCGCAACTTTCGGGTTTATACTTTTCCAATTTCCCCATCCGCGACCGTAAGTGAGTGGTGGCAAAGAGCATTAGAAGCTCGTTGGTACTTCCATGTTAGGAGATGCCCTTTCTTTGCTGTCCCTCTTCCCAAGGCCTTGTGGTTTAGCAGTCCAGTCCAAAGAGAGAAGAAGAAAGCACAAACTTAGGGTGCGTTTGTTTGTGTTCTGTTCAAAAAGTGTTCCAGGGAATAGAAATAGAAAAAATTATTTCTGTTCAGGAGAACAATTTTTGACCAGAAAAACGCGTTTGGTAAACTTGTTCAGGGAATAAAAAAAGAATAGAAACATGTTTGGTAAATTTGTGTTCTTTTTTTATTTAATTTTTTTATTTTTTTTATTTTTTTTTTTTTCATTTTTTTCTTTCTTTTTTTTTTTTCTTCTTTTGGCGAGTCCACCGGCCTCGACCATGGCCGGCCACCGGCCGACGAGGGCCGGCGGCCTCGCCGCCACGGCGAGGTTCGCGAGGCTCGGCCTCGCCTCGGTTGGGCGAGCTCGGGCTCGCCCAGATCCAGCGAGGCCGAGCTCGCCCAGCCACCGGTTGCCAGGCGGTGGCCCGACAAGGTCGAGCCTACGCGAGCTCGGCCTCACCGGATCTAGGCAAGCCCGAGCGTCGCCCGGGGCTGGCGACGCTTGGCCTCGCCGGGGGCCGGCGACACTCCGGCGAGTTCGCCAGCCCTCGACAGCGTCGCCGGCCCTCAATGGCCGATCGTCGGCCATGGCCAAGGCCGGCGACTAGCCAAAGAAAAAAGAAGAAAAAAAAAGAAGAAAAGGAAGGAGAGAGAAAATTTGTTCTTAAAAATTGTTCCAGAAATAAGAAACAAGTTTTTTTTTGTTTCTTATTTCTGTTCCAATGAACAAAAAAACAGATTTGGAACAAAAACGCAAACAAACGCGTTTCTGTTCTTTTTTTGTTCCAGGAACAAAAAAATAAAAAATCTGTTCTTAAACAGAAATAAGAAACACAAACATGCAGGCCCTTAGCTTCTCTGAAATGACCCAAATTTTCGGATCTTCTCTATCTCCACATCAAAATGAAGGCTCTCTTCATGAATATTCATGTCGCCAAGCTCATCCTTGAACTTGATCAGCACGTTAAACGGAAATGTTGGAACCAAAAGGATAAAGGAGCTTTGAAGTATTCGAGCAGAGAATGTAAGCACAAAAGAGAATATATTATTCAAAATGCCTTGCGAAGGCTTAATATGGAGTACACATCACACTCTTACAAACTTAATTATACAAGCTTTGCTAAACTTAACCCTCTCTCTCTCTCTTTCTCTCTCTATGCTCCTAAAGCTCTCTCACTCTCTCTAAAAACAAAATAACAAACGTAGGTACATATAATTATAAACATCTCCATCATCCGGACTCCACCGTCTTTGACTTCAAAATACACAAGTAAAGTTGAACTTTTTCCTCTTGGTTGCCGTCTTCAACGTGAATGGGAGTTGCCGAAATTTTATCCAAGGCCAAGTCCAACTTCACCATGCTAACCGACTTCAGTTTGTCAATAAGACGACTCATGTCTTAAATGTTGGGCCCACCACTTATCTTCATGCAAGTTGTTTTCTCCTTTTTCATCAGAGTTGAAGTCGATTAAGAGTGCACTCCAACACAGTCCAATTCTTGCCCTCAAACGCCTGTGCCATTTACTATGACATCCTGATTTTCGAGTCAAATTTCAATTTAATGAGTCGAGCTTTTCATTGACGTGCCTATAACCTTTTTTCTCTGAGTTGGCCACTCATGAGTTAACTGACCTATCAGATGAAGCCATTAAGGAATCTAAACGCAATAAACTTGAGACTTCGACTAGGAATCGACTGCTCGACTGTGCTGATTTACAAGGGTCATTACGGCACTGCCAAAATTGATCAGAGACCAGAGATAGGTCGATTCGATCGAGATATGTGATTAGTGTGTGGATGATTCCACCTAATTGCAAAATTTCTGTCGAATGGCACTAGACCAATTTTTCTATCATTTTCGTACCTTGTGTTCGTATTTGAAATCTCAAGATTTTCACGACAACCGAGAATCGCCAATGTGTCGAAGATATACGTTGTGACTCGAAAATAATCGACCACGGGTCAATTGTATTAAAAATTCCTAAAAGCTATTCGATAGATTAGGACGCGCTAAAATCACGTCAGATTGAAATTAATCGTGAAATTGAACTCGATTTTAGAAATTGAAAGTTCTGTCGTTTCACGATTCACTTTAAGAATGTCAACTCATCTTCCAAAAAAAATTTGGAGATTTCGAGATTTTTACAGAAAATTTATTCGGACAATTCGGAAAACGAACGGAAATTCAGACGGGCTCAATTGAAGGGAATTTCAACTTCTAAGCCGAGCTATTCGGTGATGGGAATTTGTGGAAATGTGTGGGATTTTTCTTCGACGAAATTGGACGTTGATTTGGGAAATTTCATGAAGAAATTAAAGCCAAAACTTAAGAAATTCGGATCTATGGTTGAGGAGCTGCATTTTGGGATCAATTTGGTTAATTCATGGATTATATTAGCTAGAAAGAAATAGGGGGACAAGGCTTTATTGCCTAGATATTTATCTTTGACCAATTCCTTTGTTCCAATCTCCTTAGCCGATCCATCCAGCTGCTCTCCACGGACGCTGCTTCCTTTTCATTTCTTTCGGTGCGGCTTCTTCCACGTCGTTCCTCTCTCCTCCTTCACGTTGCTGTTCCCGTTTTCATTTCTTTTTCCCTGTGTCTTCATCTCCGTTTATTCTCTGCAACCGAAGCTGCCCATCATCACGCCCATTTCTCCACCGATTTCCGTCTGCCACGTCCAAGTCTCCAGCTTGCTCCTTCGAAGTCAACTCCAGCAAGCCTCCCCAACTTGTTGACCGTGTGGAGCTCCACTCACGCCACACCTCAGCCAACAGAAGCCCACGCGTCCAAGCACCCACTTCCTTCGGTCGAAGCCCATCAGAAGCCCACGATTTCTCCGCCGAAATCCAGCTTCGCGTGGCATGTTCACTCGGTCAGCCCCTAGCCGTGAAGCCCCCAAGTGTTGACCGCCCAACCCTCTGCTCCGAAGTTGCCGGGTCCACCGCAAGTCGAGCCGCAAGCTTTCAGCCCAGCAGTGGGCTTTGCTGGATCGTTTCAGCCCGGTCCGAGCTTCCCTCGGCCTTGCCGTGAGTTCAAGTCTCGGCCGCCATTGCGCCACCGTCGCCGTGAGCCAATTGTCGTGCTATAAATTTATTTATTTTGTAATTTGGTTAATTTGATTAAATGCTTTAAATTTATTTATTTTGTAATTTATTTAATTTCAGGTAATTTATTTAATTATTACTTATTTTCCGGAAATTAGACTGCGATAGTTGGTGACCGGAATTTCGTGCTGATTGTAATGGTGTGTTCAATTTATGCAATTGGATATTAATTTATGCAATTTGAGTGCTGATTGGAAATTTGAGTATTTAATTCTAAAATTTGTGAAATTCGATATTTATTTAGAAAATCCCGGGGGTTGGATTTTAACACCGAAAATGGTTTTATATACTATATAAAACAGTGAGATTTTAAATTGGAGGTTATGAATTTTCTAGGTCCAATCTGACCGTGTACCCACACACAACTATTTTACCATTTATTTTTAATACGAAAAAAATAGGTCAGGATCACTATTTCAATTGAGGCATTTGAGTGTAATACATAGTGTCATGGGCCGAGATTGATTGGTTGTGTGTTGGTTAAGAGAACCCGTTTCATGCAATTACGCCGAACGTTACTAAATCCCTTTTCGGGTTACCCATGCATTAGGATATCGGGCCGTAGTAGATTCTGGACCTATGCTCCTTTAGGAATGCTGTCTTTGAGAGACGAAGCCGTGCTCAATGGGGAAGAGACGATGCCTAGCTACGCCAGTAGACAGTCGAACATGGGAGTCAGTTGTGCCTTGAGGGGCTTAATTAACAATTGGAACACATGATTGTTTGAATTTGATGCACCTGATTATGAGACAAAACTGTGTGGCATGGTATGTGACGTGTCATAACGGTTTGGCCTTATAATCGGGACCTTTGTGATTAATTGAATTGATGAGACATTCCAATTATTTGAGTATGAGTGCTGTGTATATCTATGATGTGAATTGTGTTGACGTGCAGGAAGGAACTGAGACAAAGTAAGTCATCTGTGCTAATTGTGTGATTGTGTGGTTAGGACGCTTCTAGGCGTATTTCTCTCATAATCGGGGCTTAGAGCATGAACAGGCTGAGATTTATATCTCACCCTATCGAGGGCTTAAATTTTTCAGGACCATAGAGTGGAGGGTCTGGAGCCAAGCTGAGGCGACTAGAAGAGTAGGTCAGATATGATAGCCTCTTTTTGAGAACTAGTTTTTGGTTATAGACTTGTGTACATGACTCAATGTATTATAAAAGTATGTTTGTTTTATGAATGTGTTATCTTGCTTTTCTATTCGGAGATGGTTACTGTTAGGAAATTTGTTATTTGCTTTTGCATGTGCAATAAAATGAAAGAGTCGGCAACTCGTCCTAGGAAGTCGCAAAATTTTATCGACCACAGAGGGATGGGTACGCGCTCAAAGATCAAGGCGTGACATGTACAATGACAGGTCCAAGTAAAATTTTCTTTAATCTAAGTCAATTTTACTACTTCCATCAAGGAAGACCTTGAACTGGCTTGACTAGCTTTGGATGCTCAACATAAAGGACAACCCCATCTCTAGCAATGTCCCTAACCTTGAGTCCCTCAGCCCAAATGGCAATGCTTGCTCTTCGGCGAGATTTTGGATAGTTAATAACCCCATCAATTTCTTTTTCTTCAATATCAATAGATTTGTTTTTTTAATTACTACAAACATGTAAAATAAATGGTTTTCTACGGCAAATTTGTGGTCCAATTGCTTGATATACACCTAACAAAATGATTGGGCAAAATGTACTGTTACTTGTAAAGTAACTGTGCCATTCTCCAAGTGAGGTTCTTTAAGACTTGTTTGGTAACTATTCTATCTGCTCGGAATAGTTTTTTCTCATTCTGTTTCATGGACAAGTTTCTGAGCATTGGAATGCATTTAGAAGCTATACAAAATTATTATTCATGAAATAGAAAAAGAAATAGGAATACATTTGATACGAGTTAAATTTTTTTGTGACTAAGAATTTCTTTTAGTTTTTTTTTTTTTGTTTATAATTTTATGAGTTCTTTTACTCTTTTCTTTTTTCCTTCTCTTCTTATTCCTTCTCTAGTTGGCAACCTTGACCCTCACTCAGCGATGGCGAGGTGGCTTGTCGAGGACGAGCCCCACCCAGCCAAGGCAAAGTTGACCTCACCGAGGGTTGACGACGCTCCGGTGAGGTTGCTAGACCTTGTCATTGGAGATTGCCAACCATCGCCAAGCCTAGCGACCAGCTAGAGGAGGAAGAACAAGAAAAGAAAAGAGAAAAAAACAAAAAGAAGAAACTAGCTTTATTCTAGAATTGTTCTAGGGAACTGTTGACACCTAAATTTTGACGTTCCAGTTATTTATTTATTGCATAGAAAATTAGGGGTTAACTTTATCCTTGAAAAAATATTAATTGCATAACATATAGAGTTAGGTGCATTTATTTTTAATTTGCATTTTTTGCATTTTATTAGTTCGGCAGACCGGGCTAGGCCCACGAAAGGAGCAAATTAGCCCAAGCTCGTTGCTTTTTTTAATTAAGTAATTATCTTATGAGAAATTGAGATTTGATGTGATATTACAGTAGTATTTTAAAAAAAATCAGATCGCAATCTTATCTTTAGTCTTTTGGTGATAAAATCGTTGGGAATATTAAGGAGGATAAGGAATAATCTAAAATATTTTGTTGTGGATGGAGATTTCAAAAGATTTTAGAGTTGGATAATGGAGCTTTATCTTTAATGGTTGAGTGAATTATCTGGAAAATCTTCACAAAAAATTTTAGATAATCTTCAATCGTTGAGTTAATATATGAAATCTTCGTTGGCAGAACAGATAGATTTTTTTTTTTTTTTTTTTGCTCTATAAAAGGGGGGTTTGAGAAAAAAAGAAAAAAAGAAACAAAAAGCAAAAGTCAAAAAGTACAACAACAGTAGAGGAGGGGACGGGAGGAGAGAGAGAAAGGAGAACTGTTCATCGTCTTCTTCGAGTCCCTCCTCGCTGCTCCGCCTACCAGATCCCGCTGCGCCGGTTTCAACCACGCCACCGCACTCCTGTGTTGTCGCCTCCGCGTGTAGGCACCGACGGCCCGACTCTGCTCGCTCCGCCCACTCGAAAGCTGCGATCTGCTTCTACCCCGCAGCCATTCGATCCCCCGTGCGTGAATTCCTCCACCGTTACCATCTGTCTGTCCTGCACTGATGACCACACCAGTGAGCCCCGAACACCGCACCCTGATCGCTCCTGTTCTGCTCCATCTTGCCACAGATGTTGCTGCCTCACTCGGCCTCTGCCTGCTGCTGCTGCCTTGTCGCTCCACCAGCAACTCGCGAAGCCACCACTGCGCTACCATCGCAACCCGCTTGCTCGTGATTATGATCCTCCGCCTCTAGTCTGACATCAGCACCCCTCTGTAATAGATCTCGAGCCTGCCGTTCGCCGCTGCTCGTCACCGTGTACACCTAGCCTCTGCCAGAGCACCCTGCTACATCGACACCTCACAGCCGCAACCTAGCAAACCACTAGATCCACTCAGCAGCGACGACCCGACACCTCGCCACGCCGTTGCTGCTGCCCTTCCAACCCCGACGCCACTGCTTGCTGACGTAGTAGCCACCCACGACGCCCGAGTTCAGCGTTTAACACCGCCGGTTGCCGCCCTCGCCAGAGTTCCCCTTGCCGGACCGATCGACCCGCTGCCCCTTGGAGACCCACGGCTAAGTCTCGTGTGAGAAAAGAAAAGGAAAAAAAAAAAAAGAGAATCAATTTAAGCAGTTTATTTTATTTTTATTTTTCATTTATCCTTTTAAGTTTAATTATTTAAATTGGAACCTTGGATGATGAATATTGAAGGCATTAACAGCATGGGTTTTGCCCAAAATTGTTGTAATTATTAATTTGATCCGTAAGACGTCGGATCATTTTTTTAATTATATTAATTTTTGGGCATTTTGATAGTATTTTAATTGTTAAATCAATATAATTATTAATTTGATCCGTAAGATTTTAGGTCAGATTTTTAATTATTTTGAACTACTTTTTATATGTTGTGATGTTTAGGGTTAAGATAAATGTTAATTTAATCCGTTAGACGACGGATTATTTTTTCGGTTATTTTGATTCTTATTTGATGAATACTTTGATTGTTTAGATATATTGTTTATCTAATAATTGCTTATCTTGGAAAAACATCAAAAAATCAAAAATCAAATCTTGCATCGGAACATGTCGGTTTCATAAATTAGGATTGCATTTTTAGGATTGCATTTTTAGATAATTTTCGGAATAGATTAGGATTGATTTTAGATAATGTTTACACATCTAGATAATCTTATTTTTCTTTTAAAAAAATAGTTTTCTAAGATAGGGTAGGGTTTAAGTCAAATTAATCCCTAAAATGAATTAGAAAATTATTATTTTTAGATAGTTTAATTAGGATTTTTATTAATTCCGAATTTCAATAAAAATACAAAAATACTAGGTGCATGTTAACTAGTTTGCATAACGGAATCATTTAATTTGAGTTTGTTAGTAAAATTAGGCTCATGAAATGCATGTAACTTAGTGATTGTTGCTAGGTTCATTTAGTTAAAAATTGATCGTCATTAGAATTAGGTCATTTGATTAATTTAGATTGCATATTTAATTGTTGCATTTCTTTAATTTCAAATTTCATGGAAAATATAAAAGAATTAGAATAAATTCATTTCATGCTTTAGGATAGATTGCATGCTTATTTATGTCATATAGTTTAGGTCATGTTGTCATATCATTTCATGTTAGATTAGTGACATGCATTGCATAAATCATGATTTTCATTAAATAAGTGAAAACAAAAATTGAGTAATTGCATGTTAATTAGAAATCATATTTAGGATTGTCGATGTGAATTATGATCTAACATTACAGATGCTTTCGTTGCTTTGAGATAAGTTTTGCAATTTATTCATTGCTTTCTTGGATGTTAAATTGGTGGTTTGCGCACCCGCATGATCACCTCACATGTTAGGAAAATAAATTAAAATTAATCCAAGCTGCATTCCAAAACATTTTTGAAAATTAAAAAGAAATGGTACCAAAAGGGCATTAGAGAAATCTGGTGTAATTAAGTCCCCGTATCCTTAGTCTCTGGTTCGTAGGAGTAAAATAATCCTCCCATTATTTTACTTAGGTGTCTAATCGACTTATCATAAACTGATTAGTGGCGACTCCTAATTAATAATCTTTTGCATGCTAAATGACTGAAACTTAAGTCACGAATTGGTATGGGCTTGGGAGAGCCCGAGCTAAGTTAAAGACTTAGTAGTCCATTAGCCTAATTTTAGGTGGTGCACCCGAAAATTGGGTCGCGACAGGAACAAGGAAGTAACTTTGTTCTATTTTTTTATTCCGTTCCAAATTTATTCTTGAGAACAAAGTTCAGAGCAAATATATTATAGTGAGTATAATTTAGAATTTTTGATATCATAAAAAATTTCAAGATAAATGTGTCATATTTAACATAATTTTGAGTATTTTTTATGACTTTCCATTTATACATTTTTTTTGCGTGTGGAAATTGTAAGGAGTTCTCTAGTGTGAAAAGAAGATAGGTACTAACATCAGGATTAGAAAGAAAAGTACTTGACATCTGCTTTTTGTGGAGTTGATTAAGCAAAATGATGGATGCCTAAGTTGAAATAACAGAACAATAATGGCATGTTTGATAACCGGCCAATTTTTGGTTATTGATTTGCATTTTCAAAATGGGAGGGCCGGAGGGAGAACATGTCCAGATAGTAGAGACGTGTCAACATAAGGTAAATGGCATAGGAAATTGAGACGCAAATAAATTATCCACATCCATCAAAGGAGAGATCTCAAGTTTAATTTTCCATACTCATCTGTCATTGATTTATGGGCAACCTACTTTTGTTTTCTATAAAATCATCAATTTGAAACGTAGATCTTGTCACCCTCTAATACAATTTATGCTTATGGAGCAGTTCGCCAATATTTCACGAAATTTTACACTACCAGCTATTATTCCACTGAATGGTGAGAGAAATTCAAGTATTCTTGAAATGAAGTTCGAAGATTTTCAACAAGAAAGTGAAATTAAAGAAAATAGTTTCAAATTCAGTGTACATAAAAACGGCAACATAAGTATTTTTATATATGCAACAAAGTTGACTCCGTACAATAGCTACGATGTAGCTATAGATCTTTCTGTATGTGTACATATAAATAACAGTAGTAAAGCTACACGCTACACAATAAAAAAATGAGTCATAATCTACTTGGTGAGAAAAAAGAAGAAGAAGAAAAGATGGATGTTACTCTTTGATATCTTTCACTAAGTCTACATTGAAGATCTTATCGTCCACGCCACAGACTAGATGGACCTTCTGCAAAGATCAATTGTCATCATCATATTTCTCAAATATGTATAGTATCAAAGAATACCACAATATATAGATTAATCCATAAATGAAAATAAACATAAAATTGAATTTTACATATCAAATGAAGACTGTTATGATCATTATAAAGGAAGCTGAAGTGACATGAATTTATTCCACGATGTCACGTGATTGCATGCACCAATGTGTATCGTTTGTCGAACAGTTGGGTTAAACTATTATAGTGACTAAGCGACATCGAATAGGAATAAGGTTATAATCTTCTTATGAGTATTTTCTTTCTCTATAAGGATGCGTTTATTTGGTAAAATATGAATGATTTAAAGAATATTTTTCTAAAAACAATTATTCTTTTAAAAACGATCATTTCTATCACTTAAAAAATAAATAAAAGAAAAATATTTTCATTATCGACAAAAAATATAGAGATAAATTGTGATCGATAATGAAAAAATTATTGACTAATTATTTCAAATAAAATAAGCGATGATCTTTTCAAAAATATTTTTCAAATTATTCATTTTTTTTATGAAATAAACGGAGCATAAATTTCTAATTTTCTCTTCATATATAGCTGTCATCAGAGTAGGTCCCCCATGTTCCCCCCCTCTCTCCTGACAAAGAAGCAATACTAGCGTCTGAGCTAAAAACACGGGAATCATCTCACAACCTTGTTGACTTTCATCTATAAAGGGTAAGATGTACGCATATGAATACCCTTTTTTGCTTTAAGAAAAGGAGGAGGAAGCTTCTTCAAGATTCTATTAAACCTGGGAGTAGTCCGGCAAAGTGAAGTCCTTGTCTGAAATGACCAAAGCCTCCGGCAGTTCAACTCTCTCCTTTCTGTCCAATAATAAAAAAAAGTCATATTTATCCAAAATTTTAAAAAATAATAATAAAATGTCGCCTCCCAATTCATCCATATCCGTTCGCCTCCCAAATGGGAATATTACTTATGTCAGGATGATTGGTACTGTCTACCATAGCCCAAACATTATCCTTAACAATGTTCTATTTATTCCAAAGTTTGAATTTAATCTCATACCTATTAATCTCATACCTATTTCCAAAGTGTATGAGGAAAATTCTTGTCGAGCTAATATCAATTCTAAAAATTGTTCCTTTCAAGACCTTTCGACTGGGAAACTGATGGGCTTGAGTAGAGTAGAACAATGACTGTATTTTTTTTATCAACTTTGCCAGAGGTTTTGATCTATCTTCTTTAAATAAAGGCATATCTTGTAATGCAACTGCTAGTAATAAAATCTCTCTTTCTCATTAATGTCTAGGTCATAGTGCTTGTTTTCCTTGTCCTGATTGTAAAATATGCCCTCCGGCAAAACAATCACAAGCACCCTTTCCAACTAGTGTGTCTCTGGCCGCTAGTGTTTTCTCATTAATTCATGTGGACATATGGGTCCTAATCACACACCACATCGCAATGGGTCTCGTTTCTTTCTTACCATTGTGGACTATTATTCTCGTGCCACTTGGGTGTTTCTTATGAAATCCAAGAGTCAGACTCTTTCATATCTGTCAAAATTATTGTCCATGATTAAAAATCAGTTCAATAAACATGTCCAAAGGATTCACACAGATAATGGGAGTGAAATTTTCTCAACTAAGTGCCAATCTTTCCTATCCTCTCAAGGAATACTTCACAAGAGTTCTTGTACATGTACTCCCCAATAGAATGGAATTGTCGAACGCAAACATCGACATCTTTTAGAAGTTGCTCGTGTACTAAAATATCAAGCTTCCATTCCTAAGTCTTTTTGGGTAGATTGTGTGGTCACAACAATCTATTTAATAAATCGTATGCCAACTAGAACACTAGAAGGATGCACCACATTTGAAATGCACTTCGAAAAGCAATCGAACATTGGTCATCTTCGAGTATTTGGCTATCTTTGCTATGTAACAAATGTGCGACATCGACATAAATTAGATCCTCATTCTCTTCGATGTATTTTTATGGGATACCCTACTCTATAAAAGGGTTATCGAGTTATGGAGATATCTACAGGACGTTTCTTTGTTAGCCGAGATGTTGTGTTCCACGAAGATATATTCCCCTTTTAGGAAATTGCTTCTTTAGATGAGCCACCAACACCGACATTGAATCATTGGCCGTTCTTATTGAAGGAAGATATTTCTATGAAACCACAGTGCGTGTTGATTGCATTGAACTAGCAAACCCCAAGCCCGTGCCCTGCGACGACCTGTTTTGGATCCCTGAACATATTAACTAAGACTCCTAATTCTCCCATTTCAAGATCACAACAAAACAACAACGGGTCTCCATCATCTTTGCAGCAATATCATATTTTCTCCCCATCACCAGCTGCTGAACAATTACCGGCAAACAAGCGTCGACGTTCGGGCGACAAGTTCACCCTCCCACATGAGGCAAGGACTATATCTATCCTAGTTTGGAGACTATAGGTGCGCAATAACTGGTATCTTCCTGTGTTTCCTTCAGTGATTATCATCCAGAATACATGTGCTGCATCAGTCGAATTTCTGAAGAGCAAGAACCTTCTTCTTATGAGGAAGCGGCACGTGATATTTGATGGCAAAGGGCCATGAAAGAAGAATTAGCTGCTCTTATAAAGAATCATACTTGGGAAATTGTTCCCCAACCTCCTCATAGAAAGCCAATCGGCTACAAATGGGTATACAAACTATAATATAAAACAGATGGTTCAATTGAGCAATATAAGGCTCGACCCGTTGTTAAAGGATTCATGCAACGCAAAGGTTTTGATTATTATGAGACCTTCTCTCCTATTGCTAAAGAAGTCACTATTCTTTTCTTTTGTTGCTGCATTGCGAAATTGGGAGTTACACCAGATCAATGTCAACAATGTCTTTCTTCACGATGATCTCGACGAGCAAATTTACATGGAACTTCCATAGGGATTACGTAGACAAGGGGAGTCTAAAATATGTCGTCTCCACAAATTCCTGTATGGACTTAAGCAGGCCTCTCGACAATGGCATGCAAAGTTTACTGCGGCACTTACAAATGCAGGTTTTCGACACTCCAAGCATAATAATATGGGTTATTCACATGGACCAAATGTACCTCATCGATCTACTTGTTAATTTATATTGATGATATACTTATCATGAGAAATGATAATGTTGCAATTCAGAACTTCAAAAGATACTTGCATTTGACCTTCCATATTAAAGACTTGGGACCTCCTAAATATTTTATTGGAATTGAGATAGCTCGATCCAACAAGAGAATTTGCCTCAATCAATGAAAATTCGTCTTGGAAATCATATCAAAAGTAGGATTATCAGAATGCAAATCAGTTGTTATGCCTATTGAGCAGAATGTCAAATTGACAACATATGAATATGATGCAAGTTCTTCTTCTCCAATTGAAGACCCACTGCTCAAGGATCTATCGGGATATCAACGACTTGTTGGAAAATTGATTTATCTTCCTATGACCAAGCTTGATATATATTATGCAGTATAAATACTTAGCCAGTTTATGCACAATCCAAAGCAATCACATATGAATGCATCACTGAAGGTTGTAAAGTATTTAAAGGGATGTCAAGGACTTGGAATTCTATTATCACATGAATGCAACATGAAGATAATAGCCTATTGTAACACAGATTATACTACCTGCCCAATGACAAGGAGGTCCATTACTGGTTTTTGTATCAAATTGAGAAGATCCTTGATTTTGTGGAAGACGAAAAGGCAGTCAACAGTTTCATTGTCATCAGCTAAATCAAAATATTGAGTCATAGCAAAAATTGTTTGCAAAATAGTTTAGATACGAGGATTACTTTCGGACCTTGGTGTGCAAGTCAATGGCACAAGTGAATTATTTTGCGATAATGATGCCGCACTTAAGTTAGTAGCAAATTCGGTTTTTAACTAAAGACGAAGCATATTGAAGTTGATTATCATTTTTCTCAAAAGAAAATTCAAGAAGGGACTGCCACAATTCGAGGAATTGGCACTGTGGAACAGTTTGCGGATATTTTTACTAAGCCCTGATGTTAAAGACAACACACATATTTATTGAGCAAGCTAGGCGTCTTTGATATATATAAGTTGCTAGCTTGAGAAGGAGTGTTGGAGAAAGGATTTGAATTGATCTCTTGATTGATTCCCAAGTCAGATACCAATCTCGTGATTGATATAGTAAATCATAGATTTGGAATATTTTTAGGGATATGATATAGTATATATTTCTTTTGATTTCATTTCTTGTACTATAAAATACAGACGCATGCTTGTATATTGAAAGTAACAAGAAATACAGACAAGCCTTTTCTCTTTTTTTCCACATTTACTTTCAACGTTCCCGGTTCGATCTCGATCTCTTGAGGTCTCACGCCAGCGAGCTTCATTGCCGCTCGCAAGAAGGGCTGGTAGAGCTTGATTGTGTTCACCATTCTCTTTCTCTCTCAATATTTGATTTTGTGGGTACCGCTTACAGCAGTATCGCACAAAACTGTCGAAACTCAAAGTTGCCGCCATGCTAAAATTCAGTGACATGGGAATCTAGTTTTTCAATCCTTTTCCTCTGTTTTTTTTTAATCAGTCTGTTTTTTCTCGTGGAGAGATATGTATAGTTATTACACTTGCTGGACTTCACTGGGTGTGGTGATATAAGATAGTCAATATACCCCATAGGATCAACTAAGTGGTTAAGGGCATACTTATATGTGTGAATCTGGCACGCCGTACAAGTTTGATTCCCACACCACTGAGTACAAACATTTTCAGGGGCTTGCCTACCTAAGGTCCTAAGGTGGGTGCCTCAATCCTAGTTATAAAAAAATATAAGAGTGATTACCTAGGAGGAGCGGGAAGAAGCTAGCACAAACTTTGACAGATCAGAATATCTGCTTGAGAATCCATGTTGTTTCAGTGAAATAGGATAGTTTTAGTTCATTGGAGCCTGTCTTCCTATCCTCTGGACAAGATTATTGTTTTAGCTTTGTGACAGACGTGTTAATTCCGCAAATTTTCTGTCATTCATGAATTTCTGCAGTGTAATTCTTGCCATTAATCTTCTAGTTCCCCCATCAAAAAGTTCATGTGAGTTGAGTGGAGAAGAACACGAAATTTTTGAGGAAATGTCGCGGCCTCTCTCTCCTCCTCTCTCTCCTGTTTCTCGCTCTAAGCCGTTGGGTGATTATCTAATGATTATCACAATTTGTGATGATGCGCGTTTGCGATGGATGGTCGAGTGGTCACTGATGAATACGATGAGTTTGAACGGGCCATCTTCGCTGGTATTCTATTTTGAGGAAATGCTGAGAATTGTAATTCCAAGCAAAGAGCAAAGCATGTGAAAGTGAATGCTGTAAACTTTGTTTGGTTAGCAGGATTCTCTTTTAAGAGATGTAACCAATTCTGTTGTAACTGAAAAGTTGGTTGATTTGATAGGAGAAAGAGATGACAGATAGAAAACGGATGGAGCTATTTTTTATGCCAGATTACCAATGCTTTTGGCTGATTAATTCTTTTTAAACTGAGTTTGTCAGAATTTACACATGTTTGGACATACTACTAAAGACTCAAATTTCGTCGATTCTTGTCTTTGACTATCTCACATTGATGAGTTGTCCTACATAAGCCCCACGTTACTTCGTGACTACTCGTCTTCCATCAATTTAAAATAATTTCTTTGCTTTATTTTAAGTCCAAGTCAAATTCCCCCAGCGCCGAAAGAAATCCTACTCGTGCATTTCTTGCTGTATAATGACATCTCTGTCTGTTGTTGGTATGTCACAGCTCCGAATGGAAATTCATTGCTTCAATTATTTCTCTGTGATTTGTGTCAGATGGCCACTCAAATCACTGAACGTTAATAATTAGTTGACTTTTTCTCCTCTGGCCATTATTGGACTCGTAGATACCAGCCAAAGCATTTGAACTGCCTCGACGACTTACTCGACTTCCGTTTAGTATAGCACGCATAATTCTGTTTATTTTTAAAAAATGAATAATTTATAAAATACTTTTATAAAAAATAATTACTTATATATCTTAAAATAATTAATCAATAAACATTAATTTAAATTAAAATATGTTCGTAAATGATGAAAATATTTTTATTCATTCATTTTTTATAAGCAATATGAACGATATTTTTTTAGAAAATATTTTGATTTAATTATTTGACTTTGTCCAGTATTTTGGATATAAATCTTTATTTAATTCCTTTGTTAAGAGTTATTTATCTAAAAGGAATCTTATTAGGGTTTGCTTACAAATATAGACCGGGTCAAGGATCTTGTAACCTTTATTCTGAATTGGTATTGAGATAAATGATTCATCATCGAGATTTGGCAGAATTTCCCCTTTCCCCTGTCCTTTCTCTAATTCTCTATCCTCTCTTGCTATCTCATTTTTCTTCTCTATTTACGATCCTCAAACATGGTTTACTACCATTTTTCTTTATACCTTAGATTGGTGTCCGAGCTAGATTTGTTCTCCATAAATATTTATGATAACATATATTCCCAAGTAATTGCGTTTAGGTTCTTGAACCACGGTCAAAAAATTTCTAATTCATTTTATAACAATTAAAAGCAAAATAACCCTCATTTGATTTAGGATTTTAGGAGAAAAATCACGGCAACTTTAGAATGATCACGCACCATTTTCTCATTTGAGTCACTGATCTAGATTAGCTCATCGCAGACGAGAAAATTGCCACCAACATGTCGGGAAGATATTAGTCAATCCAACACAAGGTCTATATACTATATGAATTATCAAATTCAAAAGGAGGCACGGACAAGCAATTTACTAATTACTTGAGCATGTGAGTATTTGGATTTCTTGCACATGCTCATGTAAGAAATGGGATAGAAAGACACAAGAAGTGCTAAAAATTGTGTATGACGCTCACTTTGATGTCAAAATTTTTTTTTTAATCACTTAAATACTACTTAAAAAAAAACGATTACCTAAATGCCAACTTCGATTTAGATCGTGGAAAATCCGATGTGCCAATTTTTTATTAATTTTTTTGACCCACATGACTCGCCAACATGCTCGGTCAGCATTGATTGTCCCAAATGGCGTCGTTTGCATGTTTACGCCAAATATAAACCCTAATTTCATTGGTCCTTTTACGATGGAGGCGGGAATGGCGGATGCATTAGCATCTGCCAGTCATTGCAGTGGTTTCCCTGGGGTGATTGTCGCCATGTCTTGACCTACTTCTATCTTTGTTGTGACTGCTGTCGCCTGAGCCATTGCTTTCGGTGACGGTGGATGGTCACAAAGTTTGGGAGAAAAAATGGGTCGTCCGTCTTTAGATCCTCCATGGAAGCTGTGAGAGAGAGAGAATCATTCCACCCCTATCATCTTCATATTGAAGAAGAATGTGAAGAAAGTGCAAATTGCAAGGGTAGAGAGAGAGAGAGAGAAAGTGAGCGAGCGACAGAGTCAACAAAAAAGCCGGCGTGGGAGGATTGAGCAAGCTGGAAGCATTTCAAGCTTCTTGGCCGAAAAACAAAGTAGAACAGAGGCGCTTTCCCGTTGACATTAAAGCAAATGGACGGATTGAAACGATGCAAGACGTTTGGTTGGACCCGCTGGAGCACTTGCGATGGGTGCTGAACGTCGAGACTCCCTCAAGGACGTGAGACTAAATTCGAGCCAAGAGCTGTATGGAAACGCCATGTATGGAAACGCCAGGGATTGTTAAGGTAAGAGACGTACCTCATGAGAACAAGCCGGCAATGAGCCAACATCCTTTTTCAAGTTTACTCATCACCTCCACGTTTTCACGCCAGCTCATTCCATGAGCATTAGATTCTTGTTATTCTTTCCCTCAGTCTTACCAATCTTGCCTCTTGCCTGCCATATTTTAGAGGTAAAATGTTAAAAATTTTTTTGGATGTGCGTGTGCGGAAGCATGGTTTTGGTATTAGTTATAGTTTTTGGATTGGTGATGTGTGCAAGTGTATGGTATATTTTGTAGAGAATGGACAAGGGACAAGATAGGGTAATTGAAGGACAAAGAACATGGGATATGAGAAATAGTTTCATTAGTTGGATAAAATAATTTTACAATAGTTGAAGGAAATGTTGGTGGAGAAGCTTCATGATATGGAGTATTATCTCATGCTCCTCTCACTCTTTTACATTTGTTTTTCTGCTGCATAGAATATACACCACAGCTCCTATTTATAGGCGTGAGCACCGCCTTACACAACCGACTTTGAGGACTTCAAGTTGCTTCTCCATTTTTCTGTATTTTTCTATTCTGCAGCTCCTCAGTTTTTGTTGACTTGTTTACTTTTTCTTTTGTCTATTTGCTGCCCACATGGTCTGCTGCCCACGTACCAGAAACTTCTTCAACATTTGAGAGTTTTCTTCTTTGGCTTGTACAAATTGTTGCCGCCACTTTTTCCTTCTGAGTAGTCTAGTGGTTTCTAGATAGTTTTAGAAAATGGATCATAATTTCCAACATAAAAATATCCCGTTGACTTCTCCTCTTGGCTGGCCAAGATCTATTTCACGATTATATTTCCTCAAATCTCCAAAATTTTCTCATTATTGATTTCAAATAAAATCTCTTAAGTTGACACTGAAGAGAAACATAGTAGAACAGAGCTGCTCCTCTATTGCTTCGAGATGACAAATGGCGAAGGTCAGAAGTGGCTCCGGTGGCTCGAAAATGGGGAGGAAAGTCATCATTGGTGGTTGATGCCAGTGAACGAGCTTCAGGAAAACTATAAACTCTTCAAGCCTTCTTCGCCGGAAAACAGAGCAAAAATGAGATGAACTGATCACGGCTTTGCCAGCGACTAGCGATGGTACTGAACAGTAGGCAGCGTCGGTCTATGGCCGGCCTGAGATATTGGTGACCGGTGTTGATAAAAAGTGACTGCTTATGTCTCTAGTCATGCTCAATTAGGTGATGCCTTTGGGAGAATGGCCGAGGCAGCATAGTAATCGATGGTGGCCGTGTGCGAGAACGATAGTGATGATGAGCAATGGCGAGCGAGTGACGGGGACAAGGAGAGTCGTGCAAAGTCAACCAGTGTTGAAGACAGTCGAGCCCTGTAACCTTCCTTGGGTGCAACATCGTTTTTGCTTGGTAGGATTGAGTGACTTCCTTTATGCCCTACCTAGCAACGTCGGATTGAGGGAGACGTCTATGTGCACTAGATTTAAAAAAAAAAAAAAGAAGAAAAAATGCCAACTCATTTTAATATTTTAATTATAATGCCATGCCTAAATAATCATCATTTCTCTGATTTGATACTTAAGTGAGCTGGCGAAATCTTTTGGCACAAAAGTGAGTGCTGTACACAATTTTTGGCACTTCTAATGTTGTTTTGCTTAAGAGATGGTATACTGGAGCTGAGGAGCAAAATAATGCATATTCCTTGGCTACTCAATATGAGTGAAAATTTTATAAATTGTAGTGTTTAGATTGGCAATCCAATCAACCAAATTTCTTGTCAGCAAAGACTTCAAATTCAACGTGTAGACAATGCTACAAGGTATTAAGATACTCAAACAGACAAACTGTCCAAAAGCTAAGTAAAAGGGGGAGCTTTAGACTGAGACTCGACAATCACATTTGCAAGCACAAGCACCTAATAATTGTTGGTATTGTAATATGTAGGTGCCAAAAC
Source organism: Eucalyptus guilfoylei (assembly GCA_016097605.1). NCBI lineage: Eukaryota > Viridiplantae > Streptophyta > Magnoliopsida > Myrtales > Myrtaceae > Eucalyptus > Eucalyptus guilfoylei. Next base: position 24,396,734 of record CM027866.1, on the reverse strand, counting down.
CGCGAAAAAATGGGAGCCTCGCCAAGCCGATCTAACCATGTATCGCAATGCCCGATAAGTGCTTGTGCCTTTCATTCATCCAATCAAAGAAGTTTCCAGAATTATGGCTTAAATTCAAAATTTTATGAAATTTGAGCCACGAAATTTTATTTTTGAGTAGTTGAGCCATGAGATTTCATGGAAATGGTGGATTATGGTGTTGTAGAGCTGTGGATCTTGACGGGAGTCATTTTAAAACAACGGTTTTGAGGAAGTGAAATTCTAGGATTTCCTGCGTGAGTTTCGCATTGCTTATAGATCTGAATAGTTGCTTTAATTGAGCGATTTGTTAGCGCATAAAAGTTGATTTATTAGTGTTTAGACATAATTTTGCCAATTCATAATTGAGGTAGATTTTTACTTGGTTTTGATATTGATTCTCATTTAATAGATAGGATTGCAAGATCATTAGCTCGTTTAGCTACTCGTTCCCTAGTTTGGACTTTCCCAAGTGAGTGAAACTATCTCTTTTATGAATTTCTAAACTCGTGTCTGAAAATGATAAATATTTAAGTATCATGTGAGTTATTAAAGCATTGATATTGCATAAAAAACCATTGATCATATCGTTCGATATGATTAGCCAATGAAAAAGAATGCATTATCGTCAGCAGTTTATATTTATATATTTTCGTGAGCGATGAAAATATTTTTCATTCTTTCACTTTTGTTTGTGATATAAGTGGTCATTTTTAGGAAAATATTTTCTTAATCCTTCATTTTCCACGAAACATACGGAGCCCTAGTTTGAGCAGGTTTCCTAATTTGGATCTAACTCTTATCTACATAAAGGAAGAGTCTTTTCTTTGAAAGCATCCAAGAGGAGCTTTTGGTCATGAAAGACATCTACAGTGCTTGAAGTTGCAAAAATCTTGTGTTAAGGTTTAATGTAATTTCTTTGTGGGAATGAAAGATTTCTTGGTGAAACTTTGTGGGGCTAAACATTGTGAAAGTAATTGGATGTAACCGGGAGCCCAAAATGTTAAAAGTGTTTATGAGTGACTTGAGTATAGTTGAAATTTCTATTGTATTGCTTGATTTATATTTCCACAACAATTGGTATCAAAGTCAAACTTGGCAAAATTGAAGCGAATTCAGAGTGACAAAAGAAGGAAAAATGAAAATCGATAAAAAGGGGAGGATTTTATTTTTCAGAAAATGCAAATTACTAGAAGATCTACGTGTACCTTGTCTAGGAGGAACCTAGAGTTGATGAAGCAAGTTGGTTGGGAATTGTTGGATGTATAAGTGTTGGATGTTATTCGGCAAACGCTAGCTTGTAATGTCATGTTTTAACATTGTACAAGAAAAGATTACTATGAGTTTGATGATGGTAATGTCATATATATATAGACACGCGCGTGAGAAGTTCTCTGCGATCAATAGGTTTTAGTTGATGCGACATCTATTTCACTTAAAATATAGGCAAAGGTGCATCGGTTGCTGATCATGTCAATCTCAACTAAACTTGATGAGTACAAGTTCGTACTCATCAATGTTGGTAGAAAGGAATATTAACTTCACGGTTACCGAATAATGTTGTCCATTAAGGGATTTGAGAACCACCCCGATTCTGAAACTAGATAAGTTCACAGCATCGTCAAAGAACAAGGTCCATTCCTCCTTTTCTAGGGATAGGATTCGATCATTTAGGAAAGTTCATCAGAAACCTTTGTGCAATTTTTGGCCAACTTATTAGCAATAATCCGCCCTTAATTGATTTATACAGCGTCGTCTACAGGACAAGCACAGTATAAGTGACCTAACTTTTTTTTCTTACTCAAGTGCCACAAATTCAAAAAAATCGATCACTTAAGTGCCATTGGAGATCAGCCACGCTGGAAAATCCGATGAGGACGCCAATTGTCTTACGTGGCATTGCCAACGCTAACATAGACAACTTTTTAAGTTTTTCAATTATTATTTTCTTTATTTTTTTTGAATTTTTGTTGTTCTTTTCCTTTTCTTTTGCTTTTATTTTTTTAGTACCAACAAGGGTCATTGGTGACCCTCGCTGGTTGCGAAGGCCTTGCCCTCCAGCTGGTGTGGTTGCAAATCTTGCCAACATTGAAAATAAAAAGGAAAAGAAAAATAAAAAATAAAAAATCCAAGTCATAATTGAAAAAAAAATTAAAAAAATCCATATAGGATGATTTGTCATAAATGGCATCAAATGATTGATTTTATTTTGACGTGATACTTAAGTCAGTGGAAAAAATTATGGTACTCAAGTGAATGTTGTATGAATGTTATAGCACTTCTGACGATCTTATCCCCATCGTCTACACATCAAAAAACTCTGAAATTAAAATTTTTCATTTTGCCAACTTCCCTAGCAAGGCGGGTCAATCAAGCATGTATTTGATGGGATCACTCTCAGAGACTAGGAGAGTTTGATAATTCAGGGCACACTAGCGCAACCTATGTAGTACCCAGGCCAATGTAGCACAAGTCTTTTTAGCTTTGAAATAATTTATTTGCGAGGCATTCAACTTCTTACTCATGTAGTAAATGGCTTGTTCCTTTCCATCGTCAAGCCTTTTCTAAGCTAGCATCACACCAAGGATTCACTGTGGATTGTGAGCTAAAAAGTTAAGGATTGCCCCGGTATCGATGGAACAAGCAACGAAGAACTCATCGAATAACGTTTCAATTTGTCGAATGCCTTTCAATAGTCATAAACCCATTCAATTTCCTCTTTTGGAGTTTGAAGAACGGCTTGGTAGTATCTGATAGCTGGGAGATAAAACAGGCTATGTAATTCAACGTTCCTAATAGACTTTAGACTTCTTTCATTATTGATAGAAGTTACAGCTCACATGTGGCCTTCGCCTTGGAGGGATCCACTTCAATGCCTTTATTTCTCACAACAAATCCCAGTAATTTACCTTGGTCGCCCTGGATATACATTCCGCTAGGTTGAGGAGGAGTTTGTGCGCATCTTTAGGGTATTGACATGGTGTTCTCTTGGTCGAATCTTAGCGATCATGTCATTGACATAGACCTCAATTTCTTTGCGCATCATATCATGAAATAGTGTCACCATTGCCCATTGGTATGTTGCCTCAACGTTTTTCAGGCCGAGTGGCATGACTCTGCAATGGAAGGTCCCCCACTTATGATAAGATGCATGTTTGATCATTTGTGCTGAGGCACAAGTTCGATGTTGTTGTTAAGATTGTGCAATTGAGACCTGTGATTGAAAAAGAGACCGATAAGACGATCAAGCATGTTCGAATTGATTGCAACATGAAATTCTACTCATAGTTGTTAAATGAATTATGATAAAGGAAGGCATGATGAGACATTGCACTATTGCAAACTTCCCAGAGGTGAACCGCTAGGGGGAAGGCTAATGGACTACTAAATAAGAATGAAGGTTCCTCTCACAAGGTCATTGCTCGTGTTGTGTGGCCTCTCCTAGGCCCTACTAATCGCAACTCAGCATTGAATCCGAAATGTACTTAATCTTACCTTTTGAAGATGCCACTAATCGGTTATGGGTCAATTAGACACCCAAGTAAAATATGGTGGGCATACATTTACTTATGTGAACCAGTGATTCAATGGATTCAAGAATTTAATTATGCTAAATTAATCTAACGCCATTTTGGTATCTTTTCTCATTATTCCAAAGATGTTTTGCATGTAATTTTTATTCATTTTTATCCTATGCCACTAACATTTGAGGGGTGATCGTATGGGGTGCAACAATCAAGAAAATAACATCCAATAATCAAATCCATGAATAAAATGTATAAAAGAATTCAAGATCCTGAATGTATTAGTAAAAGCAAATATTGTTATTATCCACCATCGCGAGGATTTTGCAATTATGACTCAGATAAAAATATGTAGACGAAATGCATGAATGTTATGCATGATTGTGCATGAAATTCTGACTAATTAACATGCCTAATCATGCCTAATTTAAGAAAAGCATAGATAACTCCTACAGTCCTATATTAAAACAAAGTTGACTTCTATGCTCTAATTACTAAATGGCAGGCAAGAATGATGTGCATGTTATGACACTAATGAACTCTAAACCTACATGCAGTCTTCATGATTCTAATGACATTTTATTTGAATAATTTTTGTTTAATGAAAACTATGGATAACGTGAATTCTATACGCATTCTAATTAACATGTGTTGGCCTAACTATATAAAAATAACACTAAAAATATGAGCCATGTTCCAAGCAAATAGTATAGCAACAAAAAAAAAAAAAAACACATTGTTTGAAAAACACATTTCAATGAAGTTTAAAATGTGTTTTTCTCACAAGATTCGTCAACATTGTTCTAAGCAACCAAAATTCATAGAATATCACATATAGCAAATTGTATCAAGAAATCACATCTAGATAATATTAAGGGTCCGATCTTAGAATCTAAAGCTCCAAATGCCCAAATATATCTTGGCTAAAAAAAGGAATAAAAATATAACTAGATATGTTGACACCTAAATTTTGGCTAGGTATTTTAAATTAAATTGCATAAGAAAATTAGGAACCGATTCGGCCCTAACAAAAGTGATTTTCACATAAATTAGGGCTTAGTTTTTATTTGTGTCCATTAACCTTTTTTTTTTCTTTTTTTACTTTGTTTTTTGGATAATTTTTTTAATAAAAATAGTTGAAAAAAATAAGGAAAGAGTCTTATGGGGCTGGGCATGAAAGCATAGCCCCTTTGTTTTTGTCCTCCCTTGTGCAGGCCCCTAGGGCCCGACTTTTCTCCCCCAGGTCCAGCCCCCTTTTCCTTCTTCTTCCTCCCTTTGTCTTCTTCCCCGATTAAATATGCAGCACACGCCGAAGGTCGGACGCGCGTGATGCCAGAATAGAGGAGGAGATGGCGACGTATGACGCAATAGGTGGAGAGGACGCGTCTTCAATGCAAAGCGGCCTAGCTAGAGCTAGCTCGACGGGTCCGATGCCAGTTCAGCTGACAGAGGCTGCTCAGAGCGCGAAGGACTGGTAGTCCAAGCGCCTCCATCGACTGCCCTCCATGCCTATAAATAAGGCGTCGGGGGAAGCCCTAAAGAGATGCCGAGAGGGATCACCGACAGCGAGCTTCAAGAACCTCCCCCGGGGGACTTTAGGGGAGGCCCAAGGGTGAGTAGCCGGAGATCTCAGATCTGGCCGGAGAGGGTCGGAGCCGGGAGAGAGGAGGTAGATCACAGGAACCGAGCGAAGCGGGCTAGAGAGGGAGAGGAGATCCCGATGTCAGATCTGAGGAAAGCCGACCACCGCCCTCGCCATCAGGTTTGCTGGTCTTTTAGTGGCGAACCACTGCCCACCTCGTTGTCGCTGTCCATCGTCCATACGTCGAGCTCGGGTAAGAGGGCTTTGTTTCCGCCCTACCTCAAACGGACCGTGCCGAAGCTCGCGGTCGTCAGACTCGCGTGAGCTCCGGCCCGCGGCCATCCTTCTCGATCCTAAGCCTCGCCACCATCACTATGGTCCTTACCGCTACCCATCTCCAACAGTGTACCCCCCTCCTTTCGAAACCCTATCCGTCGTTGCCATCCACCACCCCGCTAGGCCCGTCTCCTGTTGCCCATCTCGCCATCATGCCGCACCTCCAAATATGTCCCCCTCAATGTCGTCCTCGTTGAACTATTTGCTGACAAGCTCGTCGTCACCATCATCGTCGCCGCCTGTCCGACCGGTGACCTCCTAACCGTCCCTCATCAGCGCCGCGAAGGAGCAAGGGGGAGAAGAGGTGCGAACCGGGTTAGAGCGCTGGTTTGGTCGACCTACTTTACCTTGACTTAGGGTATGGTTTTTGAAAATGGGCCCATTTGGTTAATGGTGGGTGATCATTCCCTTTTCATAAAAAAACGAGCCATGTTTGATTTGTGGGCTTGGAGCATTTTAAAAAAAGAGGGGAGGGGAATCTCTTGGGCTGGGCCTGCACTTCAGGCCCACCCGGCCCAGCCAACGCTAATCTAGGTCGGTTCCCGACTCGGGGATCCGACCAGGTCATTTTTATATAATATTATATTATTATAATTAAAAAATAATATTTTAATAAAAAATAATAAAAATAATAATTTATATTTTCAAAAAGGACAAAGATAAAAAAAATTATTTTTATATTCAAAAAAATATATGTTTTTCCTCCACAAATTCATGGAAAATCTCCTAAAAATCCAAAAAGCCTTAGAGTTTAAACAAGATTAGGTACCAAAAGGGTATTAGTAATTAACTAGTGTAATCAAGTTCTTGATCCTAATTTCTCTGATTGCGCAGGAGCAAATATGCCTCTTAATATTTCGCTTAGGTTTCTAATCGACCCACCACAAATTGATTAGTAGTGACTCATTTTTAAAATTAACTTATAGGTTAAAAAAATTAGACCATTAAGTCGTGAATTTGTGGGGTTGGGAAGGCCCGAGCTAGGCTTAATAAACCTAGTCAAACCATTAGCCTCCGCAGGCACCCTTAATCGGGCCACAAAAAAAAAAAAAAAAAGGTCGCGACAGCTTGGCACTCCGCTGGGGAATTTTGTGGACTTAAGCCTTTTTTATTTTGTTTAAACACTTTATTAACTTTTTGTTTTCTTTTTATGCAGGTTAATAGCTTAGAAATTAATTTTAAGTTAGTTAAAATAAAATGTTTTGTGATTATAAACTGCTATGCATGCTTTAATGTTTTAGCACTGCACGTGGCACACACAACCCGGCTACCGGACCTAGGCCACCAAAAGATATTTATGATGGTGTTCAGAAAGATACATCCTTGAAAGCGAGATTGCAATGTTGAGGTTGCCTTTCTTTTCCCCGAATTTCTTTAGGTAGAGCCAAGGTTATGAGGGTATGATGCTAACGCAAGACTGCAATGGGTAGACACCCTCTTAATTTCCCTAAACCTTCTCAGTTAGACATCGAGCTGCACGTATCATGCACATGTCTTTATGCATGTCATTTTCTTTAAAAGCAAAGTAATTTCTTTACTTTTTTACTCAGTTCCTTTTTATTGGCCCATGACAACTTAAGTCGGTTTTGAGTCCCAGTTTATATGCGATGGGAGAAGACGATATCCAGTTTATTCCCGCCCCCAAAGCAAAGATCTTCAGATGGTGGGGTCAATTGGACAAATTTGCCCAAGAACGCGTGAAAGCCAAAGCCAGTCATCTCTTATCATTGTTCCAAATCCTTGTTCATCCTGAAGTCCTACAAGCCATAACACATTATTGGTGCCCTAGGACGTCCACTTTTATGTTTGGTGGATTCGAGCTAACCCCAACTTTGGAAGAATACAGCATTATCATCGGAATGTCTTTCGAGAATAAGCTTGTTAGACCACCAATAGGTATAGACCCGCTACGTCGGTTAACGCAACTTTTAAGAACTGAAGTTCATGTTATGAGGTAAATTCTTGAAACCAATCATTATACCTACCCACTAGCATTTTTGACTGCTCGTTTTGAAAATCAACCCATAACCAAAAAAAGTGAGACTTTCCTCCTAGCCTTTTTTTCAAGTTCATCATTTTCTCCCATCAAAGAGATGCCATAAGTCCCTTAATGGCATAGGTGGTTGATCAAGTCTCAAGGGGGCAAAATTATGTCAACATGATTTTAGCCAAAACATTTTTGTCCCTTAACCATTTTAAAGAAAACACGGAAAAGATCATGCGGGCCTCCCGGTATTTTGTAGGTTTGGTTCTTTTCTCACTTAAGTGAATTTCGATGCCTCATGCAATCGTTTGAAACAAATGATTTCAAAAATCCATTACAAAAATTTGTGGTCCTAGGACCATACATTCCTAACCAAAACCGTTTTAATTGGATAAATTTCCTAAGAGACCCCGCTCCTGAGGCATTCCTATGGTGTGCTGGTTGGTTCCATGAAAAGAGATCTTGCTTTGCTCACAAACGTTGCAATCCAATTTTGTTGCTCGACCTCACCGGCGCCACTCCCTATTACCCATATAGGGTGGCACGATAGTATGGAGCCATTCAAGAGATCTCGCCGCCTTTCAAGATGAAGATCCCTCTACTCCTTTTCACCCATCAAAGTCGTGACTACGCATTCGAGATTGCCATTATTGAGGAAACATGGAGCAAGAGCCATCGCAAAAGGATCGTGGTACCTGAAGGGCTTAAGGGACAGGAAAAGGCCTATCACGCCTCCGAGTCCTACATCCACAACCATCATATCTTGACAAGACTAAGGCCATCGGTCCCTCACCCAATTAGCGAGAACAACCGACATGAGCAAGCAGAGCTTATGCAAAGGGATTTGGTAATAGGCTGGGTACATGTCTTAGAGCCAGTCCAAGAAAGCAAACATCTTCGCAAGAACAAGGCTCCTCGTCGCATATAAAATAGCGATCATGTGCCCCCTAGTGTTAACATTGTGAGAGTTTTGTCCCATTGTTTAGGAACTTCTGTTTAATACCTAGTATTTTGTTCTGTCATTTTAATTTCAAGTTTAGATGTGCAAAGTCTGTTGTCTGTAAAATCCTCTTTTAATAAATAAAAAACAGTTGAACCGTTACCATGGGTCAATCTTTATTTTACTCTCTTGCTCATTGATTGTTTTTCCAACATCAGGTAATTATGAATTGCCAACCACCAATCACCCGCGAGTGGCCTCAAGCAATAGGGCTCGATTAGAATGATGTACAAAATCGTCTCGCTAACATTGAAGATGGCGTGGGATAGATGTCCATTGTCCTTCGACAACTCTTGAGGCAAATGGAGTCCACTCAAGCCAAGTCTAACCCCATAACTACTTTAAACACACTCATAACACCTACAAATTTACCAGAGGATAACCAATAGGGTAGACAGTTTGTAAAAATCATGAAGAAGCTGAGCCAGCTACAGGGACAAGAGCCCATGGACTTGTTTAATTATGCCTAGCGTTAAGATCCTTGAAGAGCTCAAAGTGCCTGAATGCGAGGGGTATGCCCCCTTGCTCAGAGGCCTACTTGCAGGCTTACCTGATTCGAAAGATGATTCAATCGTACCAACCAAACTTGACTAGCCCCGCCTTACGGTGGTACATCGTAAGGAGGATTAGTCTCCTTAAGACCTGGGGAGAACTAACTAATGTTTTCCTCAAAGAATATAATGTTGACATCAACACCGACGTCACCCTGCCCTACGAAGAGCCGATGGTCATAGAGCACGAAGAGCCGATAGTCGCAGAGACGAGGTGTAATATGTTTTTAAGAACATATGTCGTGTCAAGGAGGAGCCTAACCGCTCAGTCTAACCTGCAGCCCACAGAAGAAGATATCAATGTAGCCTTGCATGATAAAGGGATGACCGAGCAGTACCCTATTAATGAGAAGCTTCCCACTAGGAAAGATGAGGAACTCGTAGACGAAGGCAACACTACTCAAAACCAAAGCATGGCAGTACAACGTCCCAAGCTTACTTCAAGAGCCAGGGTCTAAAGAATGCCGACCCCTATCAATCTAGGGAATGAAACTCCAAAAGTCCCCTTGACAAACTCAAGTTGGCAAAAAAGAGAGCCTTACTCAATAGGTCCAAGCTAGGAGTTAAGAAAAGAAAGCCTAAGCAATTCGAGCCAATGCCTGCCACTGAGTGTAGGCAAAACCTAGCAATCAATGAGTCGCCACACCAAGGCTTCGAGCATCCCTTAGGGTACAATCCTAAAGGTTACTAGTCCCTAGGGTACAATCTTGAAGGTTACTAGTATTATACAGATGAAGTCAGCCATTCATCGTATGACTGCTTCCCACCCACACACAAGATCCAAGCCCTATTAGAAGGGGGAACTTTTTCCCTTCATGATCTATCTCCCAATGAGCTGCTAAATTTGTCACCCAACCATGAGGATGACGTAAACACCTCATCCTCGGTTGCAGATTTCTACCCGGAAGAAAGCAATGAAATGATCTCGGAAGAGTCCAGCTTTCTTGAAGCAACAGAATTCACCATTGCAACGAATATGCAATGGGAAAACCAGTTGCCTACCAAGACTCAACGGGTCCATCTTGCCTCCATAGGATTATGACCCCAAGAGAAATGAGGGTACCTAATCTCCGTAAATATAACGGCACAACTTGTCCCATGACCCATTTGCAATATTTTCATGTTGAAATGAGTCGGTACTGCAACCCGACACCATTAATAACTCAGGCCTTTCAAGAAAGTCTCACAGGGCCTGCATTGCAATGGTTCATCACGACAAATATCTACCTCATGAGGGATTGGAATGAGCTATCTTCCACACTCTTGCATCAGTACCAAAGCTAGATTGGAACTGAACTATCTTGCAAGAACTTGGTTCACTTCAGAAGAAGACCAATGGAGGATTTTCGAGAATATGCAGAAAGGTGGGAGGCTTTTATGATGCAAACCTACCCTCAATTGGCCAAAGAAGAAATGATGAAGTTATTCATAAAAGCTTTACCTCGCAAGCATCACTGTTGGTTGCATGGATTACACTTCCATAGCTTCAATGAAGTGGTCCTCTCATGCGAATACTTCGAGTCTACTAAAGGCGAGGAACTCAAAGGCGCTTGATTTTAGGACCAACACTATCAAAGTGCTCATTTTCATAGAAGTTTTCATGGGTTTTGGTTGTTTTTATAATCTCATGTTTTCTATCATGCTTAGTGTGTCACTGTTGCATTTTCCATTCTAGTGATCTAATGTGCAATACTAATATTTTGTTTCAAGAGTATGAGGCGATGTTCCAAACCAGCCCAGTGATGCTATCCAACCATGAAAAGAAGATATCATCTAAGGAGAATGCTGAGGGGTGGGCTTCCTCATGCTTCCCCCCTTATATAGATACTTTTCAAAACAAAAAAATATTTCATTACCAAAATTTTTTGTCAAGACAAGATATTAAATTTGATCCTGTTTATTTTTCTAACTCACTCACCTCATGTCTCAGAATATCATCCCCTTTAACTTAGCGTGACATGGGGCATTTAAAGGTGGCGTATCATGTGAACTCGCCAAATTCGAAGACACTCTTTTAAGAAAGCAGGGGCAAATAGAAAAGATTATCCCATCTCAAAAAGGGTATGTCTTATTCTCTGAACATAATTTTGGAGAAGACGTCATTTCTCTTCTATTTACAGGAAACGAAAGATAGGATGTAATAGGTATAGGCATACGGTTGAACTCAAAGCATGCAAGGCTGGATAACCCCTTCCATGCTACTCTGAGCCTTCTCATTTTGCGAGCCATCCCCGGAGCTCTATGTACTCCACCTCGCATCTGCACAACTTCGTTTCAAGTTTGAGCAATAACTACTTTGCACAACGTGCCCGAGCAACTAGACGTTGCAGTTTCATTAATGGGATTTCTAGCTTCGACAAACCAAGAAGCATAAGGAAGGAATTTCATCTCTTCCTTTGAATTGGCTACTGTTAACAATGAAAAATCCAGACAGTTAAGGCAATTTCTAGCCCCCTATTCTAGATGATAACTTTAGGACCTAGAAACCCCACTTCTTGTTCTAGACGCATACTCTCCCAAGTAATGATTGCCATCAGAAAATTGTAGATTTTAATTGTCCATCTCAAATTCCATGGAAGCTTGAGGTACATGACTTTGCCCAATGCTGCCAATGTTCATATGGTCAAAAACAGAAGAAAAATTCCACAAAAGGAAGGCGTTGAAGATAAATCAACAACCATCAATTGTGCACACGCAAATGAGGAGGGCCCATCAAAAGAGATGTTAAACTATGTCAAGACAAAATGACTGTCATCAGCATTCAAATGTCCCTAGGAGTTATCAAATACGAGCTTTGGGGGAAGGGTAACTTGGTATCGTTTCCAATACTCCCTCTCTCTAAACTCGCTTTTGACATATTTTCCCTATCGGTAGTAAACATTGGAATTCAAGAACCAAACTTAATGGTTAAATTGGGCAAATCAATATTGGCTAAGCAAGTACATGGGAGTGACTCATATCAAATTTACTTAACTTGGTGTGAAAGGACGTGTCGTCCGAGAGCTTGTTCAATTAAATGGAAAAATAAATGCTCCATGAAAACTACCAATGCTGCGGCTTGGTGGTATGGAGAATGAAATGATCCAGAGGCGTCGGGGTTCTATCCTCGGAAACGGCAACTAGTTGCCATGTGTAAATACTAATAAATAAAAATTTGCTTCTCTTGCAATCGCAAAAACGGGAGAATATTTGACCTAATGAAATGAAACGTGAAGGACTTTGTGTCATTTTCGTACTTCAGATCTATTCAATCTTTAACAAACCAATGAAGCGTAATGTTGTATCACTTCCAATTGTTCGACTCCTGAAAGTGTTCGTGACTAACATGTTCCCTCTTGTCTGTTGCAGGATCACCTGATCGTCAAAGATACGAATAACAAATCAATGAGAAGCATGTCAGACTCTGATAAGCTCCCTTAAGCGAAATGGCGTCCCAAGTATCACCAAAGCAAATGACAGAAACCCTTTAGGCCTCAATTCACATTTGATTTTAGCCCTATTGCTTAACACATTTTTGCATTTTCTCTTCTGCAGGGGCAAAAGTAAAGATGCCCAATCAGATTCCCAACCCTCGGCTAATCATTCATGTGTCATATCCCTATTGAATAAGGACAGGCCATGGACTCCCATTTCTGAATAACCTCTTTGATGTTCAAAATTTAACATATTTGTAAATACAATTCTCAAAAGCTATTAATAGAATTTTTTGAGTAAATTCAATTATTTGTACAAAGTCTCTCGTATTTAAAATGTTGCATGCTTTTTCCAAATGAATTTTGCATGATGATTTTATTTGTCTAGATCACTGATTCCACTGAGGATTATCAAAATAGATAGCCGAATGAAGAATATAAGATTGATCGAGCATACTGGATGAGGCGCATCAGGATGATGAAAGGCAAGCCATATCCTACACACAGTCCCCTATCTATACACTTGTGAGATGAGTGCAACAAATTCCATGTCTGCAGGGTAAAGAGTTCTCTCACAAATGGTACAATAACCCAAAGTATTGGGGGCATTTCATTTCTCTACCACAAACACTACATGTTATCCATTGCTTACCCCATTTGAGCCCCATACACTTATGAAGTTTCTTTCGTACCCTTGTCAAGAGCCACCCCACAATGGGGCAGATTGGAGGCAAGGCGGCATCACAAGGTGAGAAAGGGGATATAAATTTTCTTGCTCGCACTTGCATCAATCTTCGGGTGTCTTCATTGCATATTGAACACTCATGATAATTTAAATGCCCTAAAATGACAAAAAGCAATTCTTTCTATGCACTTGTACAGCCCAATTGAGTCTGTAATTTCACCCTCACATTGCGGCAAAGCAAGAGTTACTGCCATTCAAGCAGCATAATTTGGAGCACCAACTAAAGGTGAAAACTCAAGAATCTAATAATAATGTTTTGTTTGAACTCACCTAGGCCAGTTCCTTTAACAACAAGAATGAAAAAGTAGAGGCATGAAAAAGCAGTGTACCTAGTAAAGTAAGGTCAATGCTTATAGACTAGAAAAGTGGAATTAAAAGAACTAAGGGCATGAAAAAGCAGTGTGCCTGATAAAAGCAAGGCCGATGCCCTTAAACAAAAAGTGAATTTTAGCCATCAGTACTCCCAAACAAAGCAGCTATCGTGGTTCAAGTGATAGAGTCTCCATGGAGATAATTTCTGACAGTGAGAAGAAAGACCAGTGACAACGCCCATGCAATCACCAACTCTCACCCTTTTACACATGAGCTAAGCTCACGTTGCATCCCTCTTGTAAAAGTCTCTTAAGACTAGGGTACTTCGATTGACGTAGAGCTTCATATGTTTACAAGCATCGCTCGAAGAAGTACGAGCAAGATTGTTCCGTCTCTTTTCGTAGGGTTCTTGACTTGTAAACCCGGAGGTGATCGTGCTGCATTTCTTTCATTAGCCTTGACCTTGATGGTCCCCTTTGATAAGCCGTTGACCAAGCCATATTGGTCAACGGCTTGACTGCATTTCTTTCACAATCTCGGCAAAGACCTCTCATATTGGTAAAGTCATACCGCTTGCGAGAATACTCGGACCCTTGCTGACATGATGGCAGTGAAGTAGTTGGTCCTTATAAATCCCGCATCAATGGTTAGGATAAAATAGCATTTTCCATTAGATTGAGTGAAAAGTCCTTTCAGATTAAAAGTCCCTCATTTGGCATATTCAAGACATTTACATTTTGAATGAAGGTTGTCTTCCAAAATTTTCCTCAGTGGAACTTAGATGATGCAAAACTAACAAAATTGTCATGAATGAATCACATTTAAATTCATGAATCTACAGCATGTACAATCATGTGTGCATATTATGTAAATATCATACATACTTTCAGAGATCAGAGATATCATCAGGTAAGCATATCTCCACCCTTACCCCCTGTCTTTAAGTACCTACCATTGTCCGCGCACTCTCCGCTCACTCTCTCTCTCTCTCTCTCTCTCTCTCTCTCTCTCTCTCTCTCTCTCGTTGATACTCGACTTGTTCAAGTTGTCTTAAGAGTTTGGATACCTGCGACTGTCCAAGTATCTTATTGTCCCTAAGTATCGACTGCTGTTTGGGTACTCTCTCTTGATACTCGACCTGTTCGAGTTGTCCTCAGAGTATTAATACTTGTGATCGTCCAAGTATCCCTTTTGTCTTTAGGTATCTACCACTGTCTGGGTATTCTCTTATCGACACTCAACCTGTTTGAGTTGTCTTCAAAGTTTGGATGCTTGCAACTGTCTAGGTATCCCCTTTGTCTCCAAGTACCTGCCACTATCTAGGTACTCCCTTTTCATGACGCTCGACCTGCCCGAGTTGTCCCCAAATAATACTAATAGCTGTTCAAATATTCCACTACTTTGTGTACCTACGATTACCCAGGTATGCTCTCTTACCATCATGACGCTTGGACTTGCTTGAGTGGTCCCAGATCGTATCATTAAATACTTGTGTTTATCCAAGTATCTCACTGCTTTGTACACTCGTGGCCACCCAGGTGTTCCAGCCCCTTCAATTGCCTACGACCATCCAGGTAAGCCTCGTGCTACATTCAAATTTATGTTACCAGGAGGCGGCAGGCCTTCATGAGTATCCGAGGCACATCCTTGATATTCCCAACTACCAGGAGGTGAGAGAGGCCTTCACAAATAGCTAAGGCGCGTCCTCGATATTCCAACTACCAGGAGGTGGGAGACTTTTATGAATACTCAAGGTGCGTCCTCGATATTCCACATACCTGGAGGTGAGAGACCTTCACGAATATCACAGGTACGTACTCGATATCTCATTTTACCAGAAGGTGGGAGACCTTCACAAATGCTTAAGGAGATCGGAGACTTCCACAAAGGCGTCTCCTCGATATCACAACTTCTTTCCCCCGGAGGTGAAAAACTTTCACGGACATCCAAGTACTTTTTGATGCTTGTGAATGACCAGGCATCCCTAGGATTTCGTACTTGTGATCATCCAAGTACTCCTTCGATGCCTTGAAATGACCAGGTATCCTTCAAAGTTAGTACTTGCGATCATCCAAGTACTCCTTAAATGCCTGTGAATGACTAGGTATCCCCCAGGGTTTGTATTTGTGATCATCCAAGTACTCTTTCAATGCCTACGAATAACCAGGTACTCCTTCAACGCCTACAAAGGTCCAAATATCCTCCAGGTTAGTATTTGTGAATGCCCATGTACTCTTTCAATTCCTACAAATGTCAAGGTATCCCCACAAACAGATGCCTTAAGAAAGGTCGGCGCATCCCTCGAGAAAGGTCGAGTAATCAATTGGCATCCTTGATAAAGATTAGGCACCCAACAAATAGATGTCCCGAGAAAGGTTGACACATCCCCCGAGAAAGGTTGAGTAAACCATTCATTGCTCTAATAGGTGACCAAAGAATGGTTCGAGTCTTGGAAAGGCAATTTCCCATCAAGGCGACCGAAGAAAGGTTCGAGTCTTAGACAAACAACTTATTGCTCTAACAGGCGACTGAAGAATGGTTCAGGTCCTGGAAAAACAATTTTCCATCAAGGCGACCGAAGAAAGGTTTGGGTCTTGGAAAAGCAATTTCCTTACATCATCAGGTAAGATGGTACCCTGATGCTTGCCAAATTCAGGGTTCGCGTCCTATCTCACTCATTCATGGTAAGTAATTATATGTATCTTCTTATCTGTCTTAGTACATATAATGTTATATTGCTCTTTTTTCCATAAGACATCAAATAAGATATAATCTACTGAATGTGCATGAACAAAATTTAGGTATCAGTTCATTTTTTAATGCAACATCTGAGAGCTCACCTTCAAAGACGGGCAGCTGTTGACAGTTAAATTTTGGTTAGGTATTTTAAATTAAATTGCATAAGAAAATTAGGAACCGATTCGGCCCTAACAAAAATGATTTTCTTATAAATTAAGGCTTAGTTTTTATTTGTGTCCATTAACCTTTATTTTCTCTCTTTTTTTTTTTTACTTTTTTTCCTTTATTTTTTGGATAATTTTATTTAAATAAAAAAATGAAAAAAAGGAAAGAGTCTTATGGGGCTGGACATGAAAGTCTAGCCCCTTTGTTTTTGTCCTCCCTTGTGCAGGCCCCTAGGGCCCGACCTTTTTTCCCTAGGCCCAGCCCCATTTTCCTTCTTCTTCCTCCCTTTGTCTTCTTCCCCGGTTGGATATGCAGCACACGCTGGAGGCTAGACGCACGCGATGCCAGAATGGAGGAGGAGATAGCGACGTACGACGCAACAGGCCGAGAGGATGCGTCTTCAATGCGAGGTAGCCTAGCTAGAGCCACCTCGACAAGTGGGACGCCGATTCGGCTGGCGACAGCCTGAGCACCTCCATCGACCAACCTCTATGCTTATAAATAAGGCATGGGAAGCCCTAAGGGACACACCGAGAGGGATCACCAGCAGCGAGCTTGGAGAACCTCCCCCAAGAGACTTTAGGGGAGGCCCAAGGGCAAGGGGCCGAAGATCTCAGATCTGGCCGGAGTGGATCGGAGCCGAGAGAGAGGAGGCAGATTGCAGGAGTCGAGTGAAGCGAGCCAAAAAGGGAGGGGAGATCCTGGTGTCAGATCTGAGGAAGGCCGACTATCGCCCTCACCATCAGGTATGCTGGTTTTTTAGCGACAAACCATTGCCCACCCCGTCGCCGCTGTCCATCGCCCGTACGTCGAGCCCCAGTTAAAAGGGCTTTGTTTCCGCCCTACTTCGAACGGATCGTGCCGAAGCTGATGACCGTCAGACTCAGTGAGCTCCAGCCCGCGGCTGTCATTCTCAATCCTAAGCCTCGCCACGGTCACCACTGTCCTTATCGCTGCCTATCTCCGATGGTGTACCCCCTCCTTTCGAAACCCTATCCATCACCCCCAATCGCCGTCATCCCCGCCCTGCTTGGCTCGTCGCCTGTTGTCCATCTTGCCACCGTGCCGCACCTCCAGACGCATCCCCCCGATGTCGTCCCCGTTGAGCAGTTTGCCGACAAGCCGCCGTTGCCATCATTGTTGTCGTCTATCCAATTGGTGATCTCCCAACCGTCCCTTATCAACGCTGCAAAGGAGCAGGGGGGAGAAGAGGTGCGAACCGGGTCAAAGCGCAAGTTTGGCCGACCTGCTTTGCCTTGACTTCGGGTAGGGTTTCCGAAAATGGGCCCATTTGGTTTAATGGTGGGTTGGTCATTCCATTTTCATTAAAAACAAGCCATGTTTAGTTTGTGGGCCTGGATTGTTTTTAAAAAAGAGGGGAGGGGAATCTCTTGGGCTAGGCCCGCGCTTCGAGCCCACCTAGGCCAACCGCCACCGATCTAGGTCAATCCTCGACCCGAGGATCCGACCTGGGTTATTTTTATATAATATTGTATTATTATAATTAAAAAAATACTTTAATAAAAAAATTTATATTTTCAAAAAGGACAAAAAAAAAATGCTTTTTATATTCAAAAGAATAGAAAATGACAAAAAAATATATGTTTTTCCTCCACAAATGCATGGAAAATCCCTTAAAAATCCAAAAAGTCTTGGGGTTTAAACAAGATTACGTACCGGAAAGGTATTAGTGATTAACTAGTATAATCAAGTCTCCGATCCTAATTTCTTTGGTTGCACATGAGCGAATATTCCTCCCAATATTTTGTTTGGGTTTTTAATCGACCCACCTCAAATTTATTAGTGGCGACTCCTTTTTAAAATGAACTTATAGGTTAAAAAAAATCAGACCATTAAGTCGTGAATTGGTGGGCTTGGGAGGGCTCAGGCTAGGCTTAATAGACCTAACCGAATCATCAGCCTCTGCAGATGCCTTTAATCGGGCCCAAAAAAAAAGAGGTCGCAACAAGATAACCTAAGGTTTTACTGACTAATGACATGCAGTTAAAATAATGTATTGAAATTTACTCTCCTCAAATTTAAATCGACCTCATCCTCACCTTAGTCAAAGTTAACCATGAGAGGTTGATACGAAATGAAGGCACAAAATCACTGAAAGCAACCAGAAGGATGCAGCAACAATGAACAGGAACTAATGGCGGTAAACAGCAGCGATAATGGTGCAGCAACAGCAGCAAACAACAAATAGTAGCAACAAACAGTGACAAATGGCAGTGAATAGCAATAAGGAACGACCACGAATAGCAGGGAACGGTAAACAGCAGTAATGGACAGTAGCGAATGGCAGCGAAGTAGCGAATGGCAGCAGCAAACAACAATGATGAATAGCAGCACAACGGCAGCAAATGTAGTGTGGCAGCAGCAACGGGATGGGGATCCTTGGCGATAAAGAGCAATCAATCATATTCAAACCATCATCAATCATCCATATCCATTCTAAAACATCATAAACATCTTATAGTAGGCAAAATCATCATCAAATCAATCATAAGTGTAAGCTCTAGCCCCGGTCTCCTAACAGGACCTCACCTCATCAAGCTCGAGGATTCGAAGTTATCTTTATGCAATTTTTGACGAATCTAACTCAATTGATCGATTATTAAACCACCATAGCAGCTTATAGAGGTCGGGGATTGTCCACAGGACCTGAAGATTGTTGGAATGGGATCAATGGGGTCTAGAATGGCATCAATCGACGTTGAAGGAGGATCAGGTCCGACGAGACCCAATTTGTGTCAGTAAAGGAAAAGAGACCATTAGATTTCCTCCGATGATTGATTTATTGTGGCCACTACGGACTTGAAGACCCACTAGAGGACATAGCTGAACTGATCTGAACTAGAAAGGAACCCGGTGAGGCGCTGATCACAAAGGGAACAATCATCTATACCGCCGACAATTTTACAAGACTTGATCACATAGATCGGCCTGAGCAGGAATTGTTGGTGATTGAAGGGGACGAAGCGGCACTGAGGAGGTCAAGGAGCAGTTGAGGGATGCCGGAGATAGTGGCACGGCATGAAGGACTGCTGGCGTAAGGCCGATACCAGTGGTGAGAGTCAGTTGTGCAAGAGTGGGAAGGGTGGGAGAGAGGAAGATTTCCTGATCTGGAAAATTATCAAAATGAGGCCCCTTCATGTTTTGGAGGGAAAATGGTGTATATACCGTCCCCCAAGATTGAATCCTAATCATTGATTTGATCCGACAGCTAAGATTTGATCTCAAAGCCTAATTAATCCTAATCAATCAAGATTAAAATCAAGCATGTGATCATCCGGATGGTGGTGATGCATCGAAATCGGTGATTTAGATTGAATTTGCGATTAAGTCCTAATTAGGGGCAATCGCGTAATTTCACAAAATTCGATGGGCATTTTCGCAAAATCTGAAAAGTTGGAGAGTATAAGGGAGAAATACACACGATGGGACACCGAGGGTTGGTTATCAGCCACTAAGAGATGGTCAGAGGAGGCCGGTTCTAGAGGAGGGCCGAACCGGCCTCCTCCGCCAGTAACTGGTCAGATTGGTTCACACTAGTTCGGTTGGTTCAATCGCCCTTTGAGGTAGTTTATCCTTGTGCTTATGAATTTTATGCAATTTAGTCATTTAATTGAAGGGAAATCTTGTCCAATTTAGGAAAAATGATCTAATTCAAAGAGAAACAATCCAATTTTGAAGAAATTAGGCCTATTAAACCATATAAATGTAGTCTAATAATTTTCTATTGGCCTAATTGCTTAGTTGACATGGAAACTATTGGACCTACATCATGAGTACATGTGATTAGATTTTCTAAGCTAAGTTGGACAATTTTATGTAATTTCTTGCTTAAAATTGCAAATAAATTGAAATTGAATTCAATTAAAATTACATGGCATCTTTTGGATTAATTGTCCATGGTGTCTTATTTGCACCCAAATTGACCTTGAATTGATGGCATGACTTGATGGCATGACTTTTAGGCTAAAATTGAATTGAGGTTTAATACTGAAATTGACCATCATTTCTCGAAATTAAACCTTAATCTCAAATTGGTTGACATAAATTTCATCAATCGGAGTTCATTATCGTGATTTTCTTATATTCAAGAAGGTTAAATCCCTCAAATTGAGAAGTTCCCAAATATATTTCTCAAAATGGACCCCAAATTTGGACTTATCTCACAAAAACGAGTAGAATGGAAATGCCCATTCACAAATCATGTAAAATTGATCTAGATCCCCAAATCAAGGCTAAAATTGATAATCCACATTTCAGCACTACCGATCTCGAGATCAATTGAATGAGTGAATAGATAATTATCTCTAGATCAAATGTCGTAAAAGGAATTAAGCCTAATTATGACTAGAATGAAAGTAATTTTATTTTTGGTTGATTTTCAACCTAAAATAAATATAAAAAATTCCAAAAACAAGCTTCCTAATCGATTTTCACAAAATTTTATATATTAAATCAAATTGAGACAAAAACGAAGTGATTCATAGATTTTGATCAAATCCCTTTTAGCTATTATGATATTAAGATTAAAAGAGATCTTTTTATATAAAAAGTCAACTTTTGACCCTGAGATTGACTTTTGGTCGAAGGATTGATAAAAAAGTTAACTTAAAAGTCAACTATTTGACTTTTGAGTATTTGACTTTTGAGGTTTTTGATAAAATGAGTTGAAAATTACTCAACAATGACGAGACAAAAGAAAGAAACGAAAGATGACATTTTTTGTTCGAAAAAAAAAAGGCTCCATTGAGATTGGAAACCCTAATATTGAGTTTTCTATCTTTATCGACACGTCAACTAAAAATTAGGTGTCAACAACTCGTCTTAAAACTACACACCTACTAGAAAGGCTCCTACTCTAATATCATATTGTGATATCCTTATATTAACTCACTTAAAGTATTGCCCATTTTGACCCGTCCCATTCCAAGCCTCATGATTTTGTCCTTTGGCTTATAGGCAGAACTTTCTCAAGAGTTCACCCATCCTGGTAGTGTTCTAGCTTGAACATGCTTAACTTTGGAATCCAAAGCAAAACTTACCATAATATCAAAAGCCACCTCCATAAGTTAATTTTAATTTTCACATATATATATATATATATATTTATATATCCCAAAATCACTTTTCTCCTATCTAGTGCACAGTTTGGTTCATTCTTACCCCCTTGTCACTCCAAGAGTGTGCTAGGAGCCACTCCTTATTAAGGTCCTCATGCCCCGACAAAAAATTACTGTTATATCATCTATATAAAAATTCGAAATATAATCTAACAAAATAGAATAACTAGAATCGAACTAAATCAAAATACTAAATAGAATATAGAATAATCGGATTAGATTCTTATTCTACATTCTAGAAAATAGAAATTCTAATCGTTAGAATAGTCATCTTTAATTTAACTACTAATTCAAATTAAAATAGAATATGTATTTTGAACTAATATTAATAGTTATTAGTTATATATAATAAATAATATTTATCTAAATTAATTAATATTTTTATATAGTTTATAGAATTCTAAATAATTAGAATTATGTTGTATTTTTAAATTAATGAAATAATTTCTTATAGAAAGAAATGATTCATTATAGCTATTATAAATGATTAATGTGTATTAAATATACAATACAATTTAATCAATATCCAATTTCGATTTTTTTTTTTTTTTAGTTATCTTATAGAAGGTCCACTCTACTCTAAGGAAAGGAAAAGAAGAAAAACAAAAGATGCAATAAAGATAAATCCATTCCAAACCATAATGAATGAGACATTCCTCTATTGTCACTCAAAAAAAGAAAAAAATAAAAAAGAATCGACAATTCAAGTATTCCGAATTGCATGAGAAAAATGAGAGTAAAAGAGGCATCTATGTGTTATATGATATAGATCATATCCATCTATATTGAATTGAGGATACATAAATAATACAATTATTTCTGATTGGATCAAATGGAGGTCTCTGATAGAGATTAAAGAAGATAGGCAAGAAATTTAAAGAACGAAATCCTTTTTTCTCTAGTTTATATAAAAAAAAAAATCGGTGTCTAATTCAAATAAATGTAGGATTTCAGCATAAATAAAAGGGGGATATGGCAAAATTGGTAGACACTACAGACTTAATTGGATTGAGCCTTGGTATGGAAACCTACTAAGTGAGAACTTTCAAATTTAGAGAAACCCTGGAATTAAAGATGGGCAATCCTGAACCAAATCTAGTTTTACAAAAACCATCAAAACGAAAGGGTTCATAAAGCGAGAATAAAAAAAGGATAGGATAGGCGCAGAGACTCAATGGGAGCTGTTCTAACAAATGGAGTTGACCACGTCACGTTGGGAAAGGAATCTTTTTATCAAAGCTCGAGAAAGGGAAAGGATAAACCTATGTATATACGTATATGTACTGAATACTATCTCAAATGATTAATGACTATGTGAATTTTTTATATGAAAAAGGTTGTTGTGAATCAATTCTAAGTTGAAGAAAGAATCGAATATTCATTGATTAAATCATTTACTCCATGGTCTGACAAATCTTTTGAAGAACTAATTAATTAGACGAGAATAAAGATAGTCTCATTCTACATGTCAATACCAACAACAATGAAATTTACAGTAAGAGGAAAATCCATCGACTTTAAAAATCGTGAGGGTTCAAGTCCCTCTATCCCCAAAAAAGGACCATTTGACTCCTTAACTTAACGATTTATCCTATTCTTTAAAAAAAAAAAACAAAAAAAAAAATTATGGAGTCTGGATAAGACACCCCTTTCGTCTTTTTAATTGATATAGAACCAAGTCATCTAGTAAAATATTGAGAGTGCTTGAATGACTCGAATGTGGTTGTAATTTTTGTTGTGTTGCTAGTTCTCTAGTCGAATTCTATGTTGTTCTCCCTATAGATGTAAGTCACGCCAACCAAACCATATAAATATAATGTCCAATTTATTTTCTTACTCGGTTTATTTTATTATTTGATTGCTTGCTTTCTAAAATATCAGGAAAGCAAGATGGCCTGCTTTCTTAATGCACTCCAATGTTGTCTTATTTCTCAATTTTTTGCCAAAAAAAGTAAATGAATAGGTCAAATTCAAGCCAAAACTTTCAAGGGATTAGGTATGGCGAGCAGGTATCGACTGAGAGTACATGAAATGAGGAAAATTTCCATGTGGGATAATAAAATAATAATAATAATAATAATAAAATAATAATAATAATAATGCTTAAAAAAGATCTTCATATCACACAAGCATTGTTGGATGAATGTCTACGAAATAAATTCACCTTTGGAACGAGAGATTTTATCTTGCAGAAGAAGGTGCAAAAAGTGAGTTTCACAACTCAAGTTCGAGAAACCAAAAAGAAGGACGTGAAAGCAACCAAACCAAAATACTTATGCCGATTGGATTAGAATATACTGATTGTTGCTCTCAACTTTGAAAAAGCACATCGTAAACTGCATGACTTTTGTACGGTGCTCATTTAAATAACATAACTTTTTTTTTATCACTTAAATATCAAATAACTTTTGAATTGATAATTTTAGTGTGATAAATTTTTTAAAATATTTATCATAAATGCTATGCCATGTTGGACTTTCGGTATTTGGGTGAACGTTTTAAAGAAATTTTATCACTCAAATGATCGATTAAACGTTATGACATTCAACTAAACTTTTTTTTTAAGTTATAATATTCAAATGATAAAAAAAATAAATTATAATACTCAAATGTTCGAACCCCATGACTTTCGGGATGTGTATTGGCAATAGCTTCAAAAATGCATGTGCCCAGTCACTCATGTTGCCTGGTTCAATATACTGGATTCATAACCAACCATTTGAAATTACCAATAGGCGTCTATGAATTTTGGAGCGTAAAGCCCAGTATTGTTTTTCTTGTTTCCAAGTCCAACAAATTTCCTCTTTTAGTTTTGATGCCTCTACCTTGTCATAATTGAAATGTGGCTGATTCATCAGAATCTGTAACTGATTTTGTAAGCTCAGCACCTTTTTGTGTCCATTTGAGAACTTTTTTCTGCTTCATGCAGTCAGAGCTTCTGTGACCCGCCTCACTTTAGTAAGAAAACTGGGATGTGGCAGACAAAGTGAATTCCATGCCCAAGAGATAACGTCATGGCATTCCTCATCCTCATTCCAATAACTCTAAAAAAGAAATGGTTTCCTTGTTCTATGATAAAATGCTAAAGTGTGAATTAGTATAGGGCTGTGGTCAGATCCCACAGCTGGAAGTGCATAAACTTCTGCCCCAGGAAACAAGAAGCGCCATTCCATAGTGCACACCACCCGGTCCAATTTTTCCTTAACAGGCTCCTCCCCCTCTCTATTGTTCATCCATGTATACTTATAGCCATTGCTTTCTAACTCGGTAAAATCACAATCATTGAGGATAGCTTTGAAAGACAGCATTCTAGACTGGTTAGCAGGTCGTTTCCCCATCTTTTCCCAAGGATAAAGAATCTCATTAAAATATCCAGCACATATCCAAGGTAAATTGTTACTAGAATGTATCTGTCGGAGCTCATCCCACACAAGTTGACGCTGCTGATAGTTAGTAGGAGCATGAATAAAAGTGATACGTATAGGTCTGCCTCCCTGGCCCTCGCTACCACTTATATGAAAAAGGTGTGGTGTGGATCGAATTACCTATAAATAAACCAGATCATTCCAAAATAGCGCTAATCCACCAGCAAAACCAACTGGGTTAAGAATATGTGAATTTTTGAACTTTAAACTGCGCTGAATATGATGAAGCCTTACTTCAGGTTGCTTGGTTTCCATTAAGAATACGACAACGGGCTTTTCTTTGGCCGTTATGGCCTTGAGAGCTTGAACTGTCAGGGGATTGCCTAAACCCTAACAGTTCCAGCACAGCATCCTCATTTGTCTGCGGGTGGTTGTTTGGGGCCAGCCACCAAAGCCCAAACTCCTGCTTCATTTGCTGTAAATATAGAAGTTTCCATAAGATTTGAGTCATCATGTTCCTCTATTATCAAGCCTTTAGTTTTGTACGGGTTGTATCTTCTTTGATTTTTGGCCGAACCCAATGTTGGATTCGACCTGGTATTCTTCACCTTGTTTGTTACATGTATATCCATAGGCTCAGTCTAAATTCCTTTCAATTTTGTTTCGATAGATATGAGTGCTGTATGGAGAGAGGGCTAGTGCGCAACTGATCGCTAATGGAGCTGCTGGTCAGGTTCAACTTCTGGTTCCTTGGATCTGTTAACTGCACTAGATCTATTTGCTGCTGGAAGCGTAGGTGGTGGGGGCAATAAGGGGACAGTGGGAATCTGTGCAGGCGGAGTTTCAGGTACGGCTTCTTCGATTTGTTCTGACATGTCTTATGGGTCATAAAATGTGTGCCAATATGGACTGTTTTCCTTGACTTCCGTACAGAGCCACTAACCATATGCCATCTTCTCTCTACCCTCATGTTTTGCCTCATCATATGGGATGTCTTTGCAGTACATCACATAATGCCCGAGTTTGCCACAAGAGTAGCAAAAGTGCGATAGTCGTTCGTAGCAGAAATCTAGCCAAAGAGGTTTGCCATCTATTCGTATCAGCTTCCCTATTTTAAGAGGTTCTTGTAAATTTACTTCTACCTTTACTCAACCTGCTCTTGACGATACTCCTTCCTTCGAGTCGACCTTTACTTCTATTACACAACCCATATGCTGCACTACCCTTATAAGCATACGCTCAGAACACCATTTTAAAGGTAAGCCAAACACTTGTACCCAAAAGGCACAAGTAGAAAAGTTGTAACAATATAATGGTGTGTTTGGAATCCATGGTTTGACTATAACTAAATTGCCGAGAATAGCCAAGGGCCCCCTTCAAGAATTCTCTGTTTGTCGGCTTGAGATTGAAATTTTGCGACATATATACCTACTGCCTCACGCTGTGAAGTATCCACTAGGTCAGTCTGCCAGGCTTTTTTCAATGTGCTTTGGAAGGCTTGAAAGTTAACGGACGGATTGGAAAGAATTTTGCCAAGGAGAGTTAACCTGCATTCCTCCAATGTTTCAGGCGAAGGTTCATCATCCCAATCTTCGATTATCTGTTCGGTGGTGAGGCGACCCAATCTAGTGCAAAGAGCTGCCAAACACGAGGAATCGGCTTGGTCTTGCGAAGCCATCCAAGATGAAGAAAAGAGGTAGTAAAAAAGATACTTGCTAACCACAGGAAAACTAGACAGAGTGCCGAATTACCCAAATTCAGAAAACGATTAAGCAAAACTAAGCCAAGACGATGAAATACGGTGACCGTCAACCCTCGACTAACAACGTTCCCACATTTTCGTTGCAGATAGAGAGCAATCGAAGCCATGCAGAACTAACCAGGGAGAATCGCTGAAGAGATTAAGGTTCCAGCCTGACATCGGAAGCCAATGGAGTGAAAGGCGAAGAGAAAGCGACCAAATTTCAAGCGGAAAAGAAAGTGAAGGTGGAAGAGATGGGGGATGAAATGAAAATTTAGGGTTTAAAAAGCTACCATAAGGTAGAGAGGACTCTACATAGCGAGAGGTTTTCTTAGTCAACTATAAGCGGCTCCTCTGTTGATATTAACGCAAATGGACGAATTGAAACGATGCAAGACGTTTGGTCGGACTCGCTGGAGCACTTGCGATGGCTGCTGAACATCGAGACTCCCTCAAGGACGCAAGACTAAATTTGAGTCAAGAGACGCGCGGAAACGCCTAGGATTGACATGGTCAAAGACGTACCTCAGAATAAGTTGGCAATGAGCCAAATTTCCTTTTTTTATGAATAAATATTCTTTACGTCATTCATTTAAGTGACATATCTTTTTTAATCACTTGAATGTCAAATAACTTTTCAAATAATTATTTGAATGTCATTTAAAAAAAAAATGCTTACCACAAGTACTATGTCATGTCAAATTTCCGACACTGGGGTGAATGTTATTAAAAATTTTTGGCATTTAAATGATCAATTGAAAGCTATGATAATTAAACGTTTTTTAGAAATTATGACGTTTATGTGATTAAAAAAAGTTATGATCCCCAAACAAGTATCATATAAGATTTATGACAGTTATGATATTTTTATCCTCTCTCAACTTATTTCTCCGTGGATATTTCAGGCTGGGTAACAGACATTCCTTTTCTGTAGTTCGCATCTCAACTCCTCATGGTAATTTATTTTCTTCATTATTTTCTAGCATCAAGTAAAGATCCCTATCTCAACAATTATTGCACACGGAGGAAACCCACGAGAAAATATTATGTGAGTTTCATACTCCACGTGAGCCATGTGGAACGCCACACAAAATTTGACACGCGTCCACGTGTAATCCGAGCCCCACACGAAGAAATTGAAAACTTTGTGCTCCCCTCTCCTCTCTCTCTCTTCCAAAAACCCTGGCTCACCTCTGCAGACGCTCTAATCCTCTCTCTCTCTCTCTCTCTCTCTCTCTCTCTCCCTCCTCCTCCGCGAAGTGCTCCCTCCTCCTGAACACGATTGCCGCCGACGCCATCGCCTCCTCATGCCCTGCTGTCGACTATTGCAACCCCATTGACGGCCCCCATACGTCCCCTACGTCCAAAGGTTAGGTTATTTTTATTTGTTTTTTGGATTCTACTTAGTAGAGTTCAGTGCGATGTCAATGTGATGTTAGTAACCGTGATAGGTTCCCGCCATTACCTCCTGAAGCCCTTCCGGTCAAACTCTGAAGACCGAAGCAGAAGAGGTAAATTTTCGTTCCCAGTAGTCTTAGATGGCCTTATTCGTCTATTGGTTTCCGTAAAGCAAGGCCTCTGGACTAGAATGGTTTTATTAACTTAACCTTATCCATGCAAGTGAACACCATCAACTGCAAGCTCCAAAATGCTAACTTGGACTGGAGTGTTTCTATTTCTTCGAGGTATTGTTGTTGAATGAGAGAATAGGCCATGTTCTCCTAGCAGATGGCCAAGTTGGCCCATGAGTGTATTAACCCCTTAAGATTATAATATATGTGCACTTCGGGATGTGTATTGGCAATAGCTTCAAAAATGCATGTGCCCAGTCACTCATGTCGCCTGGTTCAATATACTGGATTCATACAACCATTTGCAATTGCCAATAGGTATAACTCGGCATTGTGTATGCAACAGACTACATATATGGGGGAGATTATATTAGATGGTTGCCGATTGCTGGTGCTTCCTGCGAATCTTTCAGCTTTTCTTCTTGCAGGCGTCTATGATGTGCCTCTGGAAGTTGTCAACTCACTTATCTAGTCCTTTTTAAGTGCACTTTCAACTGACAAAGTTTGAGTTGCTTTCCGTCGGGTATGAGGTTTCATGATATGGTATCTGCTTGCATTTCTCAGCATGATGTGGATGTGGAAGAGACTCAGGAGCCCTTTCCAGGAAGTTCTTCTGTAGAAAGCCCTCATACAGAATTGGAAGGTCCGGTTACCCCAAGATCAGGATTGAGAAGGAGATTTGTGTAAGTGAATCTACTACAGTGATGATGTATCTGTTTTATTGCCTGAAGTTATCTACATGAGCTATTACCGATTCGTCATTTTAATTCATCACTTAGATTTTAATGGGCCGACCTTAAGTCTCAATCGCGTAATAAGTTGATACATCAGGAGCTGTCAAACTTGATGCTGCAGCACAAGCACACATTGGAAAGCACAGGTAGGTTTTATCGTTCTTGTTTTTCAATAATGACAAATAGTCATGATCGTGTTATTACAAGACAACTTTATAGTTTGGGGATTTTCCCATACCCAGAGATATTGAATAGTTCATGCATTGCTTCTTGTCCTGTTTATAAAATGTTTTTGTCCTGAACACCTGATTATGGGGGCACTGTGAGAACTTAGAGAGCCGAACCCTACTAGTGGGGAAAAAACTTAGTCGTGATATGTCAACGTCATGAGAAGTAAAAAAAAAAAAAAGCAAGATTATATATAGGCTGGAATGGGAAGTATCTAAGAATCTGGTCAGGTATGAAGATATGTTGAAATGATACATACTGAACAATATCACAACAGAAACGAGTAAAATTTCAGGACTCTGGTGTCAAGTAAAGTTGAAGAAGATATGCTGTGAGACTAGCGTATGGCTCTAAGGTGGAATCAGTTTAAACTTTCTCGGGCTTAAAAGTAGAGTGTGATTTAGTTCGCGAGTTACGATGCCCTCCCTGAGTGTGTCTAGGCTTCTTTTTCCTTCAAGCTGGTTTTCCCATCGTCCACATTTGAACCTTCAGCTTACTTTGTGGCTGCTGCTTGAAAAATTTGACCAATACTTCAGTGTTATGATTGTCCTGCTCTAAGTATTATACACAGATATTGTGATTGTACCTTTTCCTTTTCAACAGAAAGCTTCGAGAGGATCTGACGGATGAAATGGTGGGTTTGGCATGGCAACTGACAGAGAGTAGCCTCGTCATGAGTCAGTCCCTGCAAAATACAGAAAAAGTAAATCTTGATACTATGTTAGGTGTCTTTTAATTTTTCTTATCTAGATTCCTTTCATAATGGCAATTCTGGGATGTAACGTGAGCGATCTGCTTCAATCTTGCAAGTCTGTTGCGAACAGCTGCTTTAATCAAGACATTTCCCTGCGCAGTGGCTTTTCCATTGAACAGAACAATTTACTTAAGTCTGACAAGGTCCTTATGGCTTGCATTGCAGATACCTGATTCAACAGAGAAAGCTGTTGAGGACAGCTTGGCAAACACAAATCAGGTTAATGTACGAGCATCAGAGATATACTCAGAAAGCTCTAAGACTACATGCTTTACTTGGCTTCTGATCTTCGTGATGACATGTATCTTTATTATGGTTGTGCTTTTGATTCGTGTCACTTAAGACAATCCTATTTCAAGTTTTGTCAGTTGAGTTGTAGTACTTTGCATCCTGATATTTTGTTGAAAACGTGACAGTGTAAATGTGTAGCTTAACACTCTGCTAACTGAATTGTGATTGAGCTTTTGTAAGGTTCTCTAGACTGAGTTAACAGTGCTTACGATGCCTGCATTTCTGATGCAATCAACAGATAATGATGGACAGACCACTGTGTTCTATACGAAAGAGTCTCCGTCAGCGCAGTTTAGTGTGGCAATTATTTCTTCAGTTTTTAGATCTTGACTGCGATAATTTGTTTTCACTTGGCATCAAATCCAGCTAGCTCTGCACAGGGAAAGTAACTTCCAAACAGAAAAACAGCATGCTAGACCTAATGAGTTGCAAGAAGCACTAAGAGAGCTGTGCAGGGTGAGAATGTCCTAGCAGGAGTAAATGCTGTCTGGACATACGCAACCTGTGCTCATACAAAAGAACACCGACAGAATTGTTAGGTACCAATCGAGTTCTAGGGGAATCAATTCACTTCAGACAAGTAGTGTTCTCTTTTATTGTAACCATTCGTGATGAATGACCGTGAAAAATGGCCCTGGTGCTGATCTTGTAACAACCAAAAAGAGAGACTAACAAAATCATTAATATGGGCACCATGATCATGGTTCAGCCAAGAGCATTATAACTAAGACAAAATTCATATGCTCATTCATTTCTAGGTACAACAATCAAGTAGAAAGACCAAAGATCCAACAGAGTATAAATGACTCTCAACACATTCCATAACTGTAGTATTACGTCTAGCCATAACAACTGAGGATGCTTTGTGAACTTAATCTATCCTTTTTCAGCAGATGATGGCATTATGCTGAAAGAAAGTAACCAAGAAGAAACAGAAGTCCTAGTCACAAGGGTGAAAAGGTAAGATATCTAAAGAGACAGCTTTCAATCGGATGAGAGGTGACATCCTCCCAACTTTCGCCCTTCTAGTTTCGAACAAGGAAAGTTAGACTGCATAAATTTTTCATCAATTACCTTGCATCTTCTTAAGAGCTTAACAAGGTATAATAGCTCCTCATAACTCGTGAAAGCTATATACGTAAGGGCCATGGGTTCCTTCTCTAGAGCCACAATATGTAACTGGAAAGAGTCATTCTTTATCTCCACCACAAAACGGTTTTTTGCCGTGCTCATGCCCGACAAATGCAGCTGCTTTCCCTTCTTTACAAGATGTAGTGCAGTTCTCCGGTCATCTTGAGCTTCTTCACAATCTGGCTGCAATGATTTATTAGTATCTTTGCACGCTAAAGCTAGAAGAAGTACAATGATCAGCAGCATACCTTAAGAGATAATGCTCTATCGAAACTAGCAATGGCGCTATCAGGCTCTCCAAAGTTCAACTGTGCTCTACCCAGCGTGATCCATGCCTGCATAAATTCAACGATCCATCAGTATCACACATAAGGCCTGAGATGAAATTGCTTCTAGTTCTAGTTAATTCTCAACTCTCCCATGTGCAACTGCAAATAGTATAAGAAAATAACAAGGACCCTCCAAAAAATAATAGCTGACGATTTTACAAAGCCAAAGACTACATAATCACGAGCCACATTCCAGCAATCATTCGCCCAACAAGTTTAAATTCTATACCTTTTTAAACCTAACATACAATTGCTTGCTTACTAGATGGCGTCAGCAGGGACACTCCAATACCAAAGCAACTTTCAAACTTTAGTCAATGGAAGACCCATTCCACTCAGAGAAGAGGAGCTTTGCTTCTCATCAACAATCATTCAAAACCGCAATGACCAACTACTAAAAAGCCAAACTGCTTTTCAGAAAATTCATTCAAATTCCAATTTCCATTTATCAGTTTGTCTAGCTGGTAAGAGTATTTCATCAAAAAGTGTGCCTACCTAGTATGGGAGCCACCAATGGGGCTGCGACAGGTGACGGCGGGGCTCGGGGAGGCGGTGGCGACGGCGGCGTCCATGTTCAAGAGCAAGGGCGCTTCGCGGAGGAATGAGAGAGAGAGAGAGAGAGAGAGAGAGGTAAAAACGCAACGACTGGGCTTAGGAGGCGATGATGGAGGCATCAGTGGCTTCGGCGTTGGTGTCGGCATCGGCGTCGGTGTTGGGGCCAACGGAGGCAACCGGTGGAGGCGGAGGGGCGTCGGTGTCACGGTTTGCTAGAAGAGAGGCGCAATGACGAGAAAAAAAGCACATAATTATTTTTTAACCCCTCACGATTTTGTTCTTCTCCTATGTTGGAATGGAGAACAGGGAGAGAGAGAGAAAAGAGAGGAAAGAGATGGTCTACAGAGGAGAGAGAGGGTTAGAGAGACTAAGGAGAGGGAAGCATAAAATTTTAAATTATCTTACCATGGGGCCTGGATTATATGTGGACGACACATGTCAAATTTTGTGTGGTTTTTCATATAACCCACGTGGATAATGACTCATCTAATATTTTCTCGGAATCCTCTCTTGCTGCATGCTCGCCGCCGTCTAAGGCGTACTCTACTACCTTTCTCCCCGTTGTCCCACCATCTTTGTTAGTATGTGTATTTACCCGGGATGTCTATTTACTTAAAAAGAAAAAAAAAATTGCACTACCGTCAATTTCTAAAGAACCAATTTATATCACAAGATTTTTGCTAGAAACAATGTAGTTTGTTTTGCCTTAAATCCTAACTATTCTTCAATTTTATGTTCAGTTCAAATTATGTTTCTTTTTATATAAAAAAATCACCGACTTTCACTCAAATCTCATATAAATTCTCCGGTTAACCTTTTGTTCAAAGTCACTATTAATCATTTAATATAACATTCTCACGTCAACAAACTAATATGGATTTAAAAATAATAATATCATCATGATACTAATCCAAGAAAAACGAGGTTTTGTCTAGAAAATCCACATCAGCCTCTCCCTCTTTAGCCCCTCAATCCTGACCATCCCCTGCAACACCATAGGTCTGGTCCGACTCCGCCTGTGATAATCACCTAGCCAACTCCGCCGTCAAGCTACCTCCGCCTCCAGAGCCCCCTCTCTCCCGTGACCTCGTCCTCACGGCGAACAGTGACAATAAGCAGTCATCTACCTCCACTATTCCTCTGTCTCTCTCTATATTCCTTTTATATAGTAAAGCAAATTCATAACATAATTTCGACATCGAACACTAGGCTTAGAGTACGTTGCAACAATAGAAGCAACCAAGGAAGCAATGTGGCTAAGATTTGCTTCAAAAGCAAGATTGCAACTGTTGGAATTAAGTCGGCGGAAGATGACTTACTTCTATCCGATGCGCAATCAACAATTTACTCGGGAATGAATATTGAATTATGGATGAATCACGAACAATTTTACTTCATGTTGGTCTGAATGTAGTCATGAGGAAAACATTCGATTTTCACAGCATAAATGCCAATCATTCTCGTAAAGAATAAATGGAACGCCTTCTTTTTCTTTTAATGGAAAGGGGACAAGATAAGGAGAACTTTATTTCTAAGCGTACGTTATGCCAACCCCCTCAACGATTGTCTTCAGAAGACTTTTATACAACTCCCTTCATACCCTTTTAAATGGTGTCTTTCCATTGTAGCATATCAAGACGAAACGATGCGTTATCATCGCACTCCATCATTGACGTATTAATTAAGTACAACATCTCCCACTCGGACATGATGTGCTTGATAACACTCTATCAAGAATATAAGATATTCAACATTCATCAATTTTACAAAACAATTCATACTAGCAAGTAAGCCGTGCGACCAGTGAGTACACCTGCACTTGGGAGCTCAAATTATGTACATGTTAGGGATGACATAATGGCTACAACCTCAAAAAGAAATAAACAATCAATGTCTCATAGTGTCCCGAACATATTTTGTTACATCAATTCAAGTCTCATAACACCATATATTTACAATTATATCCAAATCCACAAAAGGTGATATAATTGGTTGACCAATAAATACATGTGTTAGATGTAAAACAACAATAATTTTCCTTCACACTCATGTCTCTCTCCATTTTAGAACAACTGCTTTCCTAGACACGTCCCATAAAACCATATATATTCATGACTGCCGGTAACATGCTAAAGTAACAACATTGATCTTTCACTTTAAGAACATAGTCAAAAGGAACATATGGCACAAAATAAGGTAAATTATAAATTACCTTAAGGGCTCACACAATGAGTAAATAGGGATAATTTCACTCACCTTCCCTTGTCGGTCGTACAATGCACATGTAGTATGAATTACATGCTATAGTGGACTTCTCTTTCTATGAGAGCATATGTCATTTGTTAAATATATCCACTATACAGATTTTTGCCTAAACTTAGTCACGTGCTTCTCATGTACTCAAGTTTAGCTCAAGTATTATATTAGTTCACTTTCTATAGCACCCAATTAAGTATCGGCATCCGGCATCTTTCAGGCATACATGATTGTGGGACTATCATGCTCGGTCTTATTATAAACAAATCACAAACCTCATCTTGACTCCAATCAAGGCGACATATTATTATATGTACTAAACTTGCTATTCAGCATTTATTTGTACATAATGTCTCATCTCAACGTGCTAACTATAGCACTTGAGGTGATTGCTCATGTGAGTGAGCCAATCATTGCCTGCTGACATACTTTTCATTAATATATATGTGTTTGTGCTAGTCTCATAATAGATTTGTACTTATTGATAAAATGTAAGTTACCAATAAATAAACAAGTACAATACATATGTCCACATATACATAAACTAATGATCGTCTACAATAACACACACCACACTCTACGCAATCCTAGTAACATCCTGTGGGTCAAGACTTTGTCTCTAGGAACAGCCTTCGTAAATGGATTAGCAACCATTCTATTGGTTAAAATGTATTGTGGGATCACTTCTTTCTACGCTATTATATCTCTTATGAAGTTGTTCTTTATGTCAATGTGTTTTGTCCTTCCATGATACTTAGGATCTTTCACATAGGCAATGGCTGCTTGACTATCGCAATAAATTATCACCGGTCTTAGAATCTCAGTGACAGTGGCTAAATTTTCCAAGAAACGTTTTAGCCATACTGCTTCTTGCACTGCGGCAGAACATGCAATAAATTCTGCCTCCATTGTAGATAAAGCCGTGCATGTCTGTTTCTTGTTATTCCAAGAAATTGCACCTCCATTGAGTAAGAACGTATATCCAAAAGTCGATTTATGCTCATTTAGCTCTCCACCCCAATCGGTATCTAAATAGCCTAATAGGCGTAAATCATTCCCTTGGTAACAAAGTTGATAGTTCATGGTGCCTTTTAAATATATTAGGATCCTCTTTACTGCTTTCTAGTGTGCTTAACCGGGATTTGATTGATATCGGCTCACTAATCCCATGACATAACATATGTCGAGTCGAGTACACATCATAACATACATCAAACTTCCAACCGCACTTGCGTAAGGAACAGTTTCCATCACTTTATTTTCTTCTGAAGTTTTATGACACATCTTAGTACTTAGGCCTTCACCTTGTATGACAAGGGTATCAATGGGATTACAGTGCTGCATATTGAAACGTTTAAGAATCTTCATTATATAAGACTCTTGTGATAAAGCAAGGAGTTTCCTTGATCGATCTCTTTCGATCTTAACTCCTACTATATAAACAGTTTCTCCCATGTCTTTCATTTCAAAATTGGAGGACAACCATTCTTTTATGGTGATAACCAAAATCTTGTCATTTTCAGCCAATAGAATATCTTCCACATAAAGAGATAAAATCACAAATTTATCTTCGGACCGCTTGGCATATACACAGTGATCTTCTTCGATTATCGTGAAACCAAAAGTTGTTATAACTCAATGAAAACAAAGATACCACTATCTAGATAATTACTTAAGGCCATATATTGAGCGATGGAGTTTGCAAACTTTATGCTCTTGACCTTTAGCTATGAAACCTGTTGGTTATTTCATATATATTTCATCATCTAGTTCTCCATTGAGAAATGCTGTCTTTACATCCATTTGATATAATTCAAGGTCCAAATGTATAACGATGGCTAGGATAAGGCGTATTGAGGTAAATCTTACAATTGGTGAAAAGGTTTCCTCATAGTTTATACCCTCTTTTTGAGTATAACCTTTCGCCACATGATGAGCCTTATACTTTTCAATGGATCTATCCGCTTTTCGCTTAATTTTGAAAAACCCATTTGTTTCCAATAGCCTTGCGATTGGGTGGTAGATCAACCAAGCCTCAGACGTGATTTGTCCTCATTGCCTCCATTTCATCTTCCAAAAATTTTCTTATTTTTCCTTATCAAAGGATGAAAGAGCCTCTAGAACAGTCTTAGGTACGGCATCGTCTTTCTGAGCAATCATAAATCTTTCCCCTTCAATCTCAAAATGATGACGGTGAATTCTTTTACGATTACTTTTACGTAACCTAATTTCTCTTGAATTCAGTTCGTCAGGCAATGCAACACTCCCACTAGGTCTTATATGTTGAGGTAAATCTTCATTTCCCTCTACAACATTAGTATGTGTGTTATCAGGATCTTCCATCTCATATAATTGAAAGTCCTTATCAATCTCACATCTACTAGGAAAATCATTATCCAAGAATGTGACATCCTGTGACTCAATTTCAGTCATACTTCCATCAGCTTGTTCACCTATGAACACGTACCCTTTGAAGTGTTCAGAATATCTTATACATTTCTTCCCTCTAGGACCTAATTTGTCATATTTATGGGAAGAATCATAAACATAAGCTGCACATCCCCATGGATGTAGATTACTTAAGTCTGGTTTCCTACTAGTCTATAATTCATAAGGGGTGGAAGTGACTGATTTTGAGGGCACTCGGTTAGGTACATATACAGCAGTCAATAACGCATCTCTCTAATAGGAGATAGGTAAATTTGCTTGCGCCATCATAGACTTAACCATTTCCAATAGGGTTCTATTCCTTCTCTCAGCTACCCCATTTTGTTGTGGAATACTAGGAATAGTCAATTGTCGTACAATTCCCTTTTCATCATAAAGAGCATTGAATTACTTCGATAGATACTCATGTCCGCGATCGGTTCTCAATGCCTTTATTGTTTTGTTCAATTGATTCTCCACTATCGATATATATCGTATAAAGTAGTTTAATGCTTCTGACTTATGAGAGATCAAAAAGACATAACCGAAACGAGTGAAGTCATCTATGAAAATGATGAAATATGAGGCTTTATGCCTCACCCTCACGTTCAAAGAACCATAAATGTCAGAATGTATGAGTTGCAATGGAAATTCGGCTCTAATTCCTTTACCGAATAGTTTTCTAGCTATTTTTCCTACTAGACAATGTTCACATACTGTTAGATTAACACTAGTGAGTGACCCTAAAAAACCTTCTCTAGCTAATCTTTGCAGTCTTTGTAACCCGATGTGACCTAATCTAGCATGCCAAGTACTTGCATCAATCTCAACATTACTAGACAATGCAATTAAAGAAAAACAACCATCGACATTAACATTGTACTGATCATAGTCAATGTTTAACACCATAAAACCATTCAATACATGACCTCAACCATAATAAACTGTTCCAAACAAAATGTTAACACAATCACCATGGAAATTCAATACATAACCTAAGTTAAGAAGAACAAGTTTCGTCGAATATCCGGAGCATAGAGGACATCTTATAGGAATAGGCTTTGACCACTACGTAAAATTAATTTACATGTGCCGATACCCTTCACTTCAATTCTTAAGTTATTCCCAACATATATTTATCTTCTTCCAGACTATATCCGACGATACTCCACAAATGCTTCTCAGTCTCTAGCTACGTGGTCTATTGCTCCTAAGTCTACAGTCCACATTAGATGAGATTTAGCAAGCATTACAATGCTAGAAACAAAAACATTACTTAAAGTAATAGAGTAATAGAGTACTTCTTTCAGCTCAGTGCATTCACAAGCAAAGTAACTCATCTTGCCACAATTGTAGCACTTCATCTTGGCATTGTCCTTCTTCCCACCATGCTTCTTGCATTGGAAGGTCTTAGCCCTCTTAGGTGCCTGATTAGTTTTCTTCCCTTTGTTGTTGAATTGATGATTCCTTTTACGCTTGAAGCCCGAAGCTTTGCGTGAACTTGATTCAACAACATAAGCATGTGTAGAGGATTTCGTAGCCTCTAAACGCCCATCCTCTAATTCCAAATGACGCGCTATATCATTAAAAGTGACAATATTCTCATTATGCGTCATGTTGATTTTTATATGCTCCTAATTATCAAGAAGAGACCTTTTAACAGCCTGAACTTATTGTTCATCAGTAAGGGAGTGACCTGCTGACTTAATCACAAGAATTGTATTTGACATCTCCCGAAGATGCTATCTCATCGTTACATTTAGGCGCTTTCGGTATGTGTCGAATTTGATGGTGAGTCTCCTCAACTTAGTGGCAGATATACTCTTAAACTTATCTTTCAAGGCAACCCACATTACTTGAGCTTTATTATAACTTTTAAACTCACACATGAGATCATCTTACATATAGCTTAGCAACGTGATGCAAGTAATGCTATTTTTCTTCTTCCAAGCTTGATAAGCTTCTAGATCTCTCATGTGTTGAGCTGAAGTTCCATGCTCAGGTTCATCCAAAGTGTGGTTGAGGGTTTCCAAAACCTCTTATCCCTCAAGAATGTACTGAACATTTCAGTGCCAAATAACATAATTATCACCGTTCAGCTTCTCACCCTTATTGAGGTTAGCCATAATAGTCTTGGATGCCGAAACCATAATCAATTGTTATAACACATTGACATAATAAACGCAGAATCAATACTAACACACTTTTCAGAGTAACACACATATTTAATTTGCAGCAAAGACTAACTAAATTAATAATAATTCAACAAAAGATACAGAAACGAAAGTTCACTATGTTGTCAATTAGCACTTATG
Source organism: Eucalyptus guilfoylei (assembly GCA_016097605.1). Taxonomy (NCBI): domain Eukaryota; kingdom Viridiplantae; phylum Streptophyta; class Magnoliopsida; order Myrtales; family Myrtaceae; genus Eucalyptus; species Eucalyptus guilfoylei. The sequence continues at coordinate 24,357,530 of CM027866.1, read as the reverse complement.
TACAATTGTTCTATTATCATTAATTAGTTTAATTTGTGCAAATTTTAAGTTCTAGGTGAGAACTCCTTCGAATTCTACCAACCTACGAACTTTCACTAGAAAAATAATTACATGACCTCATGTAATTTCTACATTTTTCCATTAACACAAAAGCATAGCATGATTTAAACCAACGTACAAAAAATAATCATGCTGTAACTACAATCAAATCCACAATTCATCATGTAACGGAAAATTAAGGATTTCCTACCATTGTTCAAATTTTCTAGGAACTAGAAAATTGCAAGCATATTAAACTATATACATGCTACCATCGAATCAAGATCTACACAGCACATATGATATCATTTTCATATAGGCTAGCTATTGTATTTCCTAAAACATAAGAAAATACAAGCTAAAAAGAATAAACAGTGCATTTAAACCCCAAAAATACGAGTGCTTAGGGTTTCCTACACATTTTTATACTTTTCAAAAACAAAAAAAATAAAAAATAATTATACCACAATGTAGAGAACATCCATACAAACCAAATGCCACCGACCACACTCCAATCGAACTTTCACGCACCCAAGTGTGCGGCGCGTGTGGTGCATGCGTTAGCGAGCCAGACGGCTCCTAACCGGTCCAACCGGTGACTGGTTCGACTGGTTTGACCATTGAACCGATTGACCAATCTGATCAATTGACCAGTCAACGGTCGGGTCAAGTCGGGCCTCGTGTTGGGTCAAGTCACCTGCCATGACCGGCCAGCTAACTGCCGCCGGCGGTGACGTCATCGATGACATCATTCAGCGGTTGCCGACCATTGGATGACGTCACCGATGATGTCAGCACATGTCGGTTCGCTGATGCGCGCGTGACTCTCACGCGCTGCGTGCCCAGCGCGTCTGGCACGTGTCTCCCACGCGCACCTACTTCTGGCCGTGCGTGTGGGCGTGTTCGGTGTCCTGCGACGACGCTCGACCCATCGTCGGACTCGTCTTGACGAGTTCTTTCACCCTGTATATTTAAAAATTGATTTTGGCTGAAAAAATATTTCGAAAAATGGCCAAAGCCATACGGGTGTATGCGATCCCGAACTCATTCTTCTTTTCAATTCGTTTTCGACAATTTAGATTGCAATTCCTAGCAATAAACATCCAAACATTGTAGAATTCAATCTCTTGATCTCGATATCAAATGGTAAACGAGAAAATTCAGTGAAAAACAAAGTAGAAATCACAACCGGGCTCTAATACCAATGTTGGAATTAAGTCGGCGGAATACGACTTACCTCTATCCAATGCGCAGTCAACTTTTTACCCGGGAATGAACGTTGAATTGCTGATGAATCAGGAACAACTTTACTCCACGTTGGTCTGAATGTAGTCACGAGGAAAACATCCGATATTCACAACGTAAATGCCAATCGTTTTCATAAAGAAGAAATGGAACGCCTTTTTTTTCTTTTGATGGAAAGGGGACAAGAAAATGAGAACTTTCTTTCTAAGCATACGTTCTGCCAACCTCATCAACGGTTGTCTTCAAAAGACTTTTATACAACTCCCTTCATATCCTTTCAAAGGGTGTCTTTCCATTGTAGCATATCAAAACGAAATGGTGCGTTCTCTTCACATCCCATCATGGATGTACTAATTAAGTACAGCAGCAACCAAATAGAATGGTTATTTATTGCGATAATTAAGTGCATGTGTCTTAAAAAAAAAAAAAACAAATTCATCAAGATGCACACCAAATTGACGATATTTCTAATATTTTTAACAAATTATTCTACTAATTGTTATAATAGTCATCAGAATACGACCCAATTATTTTGTATGTCCAGCTTTGTAAATAGAGGCCAGAATTTTCTTCAAACATTTATTGTAGACGAAAGGTCTCTCCAATGCAACCAGATGGCCTGCTTTCTCAATGCATACCAGTGTCGCACTATCTCCCAAATTTCTGTCCAAAAGAACATAACCGAACGAGTCAAATTTCTGCCGAAAATAATTGAACGGAAACCCAGTGGAGCAAACAACATCTTTAAAGAATATCTATTTACAATAATAGATATCGGGTCAGAAAAGAGAGAGAGAGACCTATTTAACGGGAAATTATCAGTGAACCAAGTACCAATAAGATAAATAAATCGTTACAAGTGTATCAATACTTCCCAATTAGCTTCATGCAATTTCACATAGAACATATAATAGCTTTATTAGGTCTGCAAACCGTGCAAAAGAAAAGTTACACTGTCATTGTTGTAAATTGATTTTATATGTCAAAATTCATTTCTTAAAATTCTGATATAAACATAAGCAATCTAACGAGTTGTCTTAATTGCAAACTAAAATTGGACAAAATAAAAACTGCGGTTAAAGTTTATGCCAAGACATGGCTTCTATTCTTCACGATGGAAGATAATCAAGCAAGAGGAAGCAGCAAAGACATGCTGATATGACAATATGGTTTCGGCATTAAAACTTTAGTATTAATAAATAAATAAATATAAATTGATTGACGAACTATTAATTGGAAATCTGTAAACATACTCTTTCAGTGATTTGGCTACTTCAACAGGGAAGATCCTGTCATTCTCGCCCCAAACCAGATGCACCTTCTGCAAAAGATCCCATCAATCATCAGCCGATTTCCACAACATTCTACAAATATAACTAGAAGGAAGGTAGTTTGAGAAAGTCTTGCGCCCGTACACCCGAATAATCTGAGTCCATTTCGTATCAACCATATGTAGCAATGGAATAAGTTGTAGCATAATGGCTATTGCATTAATTAGTACATTGTTTGATTTAAGTATTATAGTATCTATTATCCTATTTGTTGTATGAATCACATATAAAATAAGGGGTGAATAGTTTTTTTTTTCATTTATTATGACTCCAATTTAATCGTTTAATATGTCCAATTAAAAGAATATTATGTATTACATAGTTAAAAATATGATTGGAAAAACAATTATAATTTTTTGAGCATTGATTAATATAATCAGTAATGATTATTCATTATATATAGATAATAAACTATTTGATTATAGAAATTTAGATAACTGCACCTGATAGGAGGCAACTAATATGGTGCTAGTTATTGTTATAAATTTAATATAAACCAATATTTGTGTCATAGATAACATAATTATTATAACATCCACTGTTTACAGATTATATCTAGTATTTTATTTATTGTGACATAACATATGATTATGTCAAAAAAATATAATTAATGTTATTACTATATATAAATAATTCAACAAATTTAGTCATAATTTGGAATAATAATCTAACATAGATAGAGTGAGTGCAAGAGAAAGACGTGGATATTTAATGTAGTTTTGGCTGTACTATGAATTATGCTATAACAAATATTGCTGCATACAAAAACTGTAATGGGCATTCAACATGTAATATAATAGACACTATTCCAACCAAACAATGTTCTACATATTGATTCCATGTGGCGCCACAGGATCTCATGGCTGGCAATAGCATTAAGTGGGTTCACATGCACTCTAGTTGGCATTAGCATTAAGTGGGTTCACATGCACTTCACATGCACCGAGTACATGTTACAATTTTGCGTGTAGTCATTTACTTAGGTTCTAACCCTTACTTTCTTTTGCTTTTTCCACTTCTGTCCCAAACTCAGTACAGGTTCTTACTAGAATATGAAAGTTTTTGCATCACATAAGTTTTGGCCACTAATCCTTTCGCTTGAATCTAGTAATAGATCTATTCTTGAAGGATGAGCTTGTGATGATCTCTACCATTATAGTTATGCTCTTGAAGGATAAGCTTGTGATAATCTTTGCCAATCATGCTTAGTTGAAACGCCTTGATTTTTGGTTTTTTGTTTATTTTGGAGATTTATAGGTTTGTTTGATTACTGTGACTTTTGAGATTCCCTTTCATGTATCAATTTGGTAATGAATGGAAATTTCTTTTTGACAAAGAAAAAGAAGAAGAGGAGGAGATTATTAGGTTTGATCAAATAAAACAAAAGAGATTATCAGGTAAACCAAGACCGTTAGTATAACGAGTGATGTGAGACAACTTGAATGAGCATTTATCAACTAGATAGTGTTCAAACATCAGTTAAGAAATGGCAAAAGAACTGTACAAGTGCCAAAACTTGATACAAGAGAACACTTAAGTGCCAAAAGAACACGTGTCAAAAGTTACAAAAGTTACACTTAAGTGTCACTTTTTTTAAAAAAAAAAAAAATTGGGATACTTGAGTGCCAAATCCGGCGTTCTTGGGCAATTTGTTAATAATATAACTCACTATATGACTCGTTGAAGAGTTGAGTCAGCAAAGAAGAGTCAAAATGACATTGCTTTGGCACTTTTTTGAATTTTAATATAAATTTAATTAAATTAAATTTATAAATAAATCATTAAAAAAAAGAGGAAGAACATAAAGATTACAGAAGGCAAGGGATCAACCCTTGCCGCCGCCTCCCACAGTCACTAGGAAGGGCCGGCGACGGTGGGGGAAAGATTAGCCAAGGTCAACAGGCCCTGGCCAGGGGTTGGCAACCCTGGTTGACCTACAGTAAAGGCCTACCCCCCTAGCCAATGACGGCCCTTGGTTTGATTGGGCAAGGGCTGATGACTCTTGCTGGATCTAGGGGAGGGCCACAACCTTAGCCTCAGATCTAGATGAGAACTTGCAGGCTATGAAGCATGAACACATTGCTGGAGCCTCCGTGTCATGTCAACATGTCGGACACGCTCAGACAGGGTTAACAAGTGTCGAATTTTCCGACACGTGGTCAAATCTTCTTGACATGTTCCGACACACGTGTCCAAGAGAGGATCGTTGAAGAAAATAATGGCAAGGGAGCGACCGCGAGGCCGCAATGGTGAGAAAGGGCTAAAGGAAGAGTAGAGACCGAGGCGACATAGAGAGAGGACCGCAACTGTGATGGAGGACCAGCGGCAAGGAGAGAGAGGAGAGATTGAGAGGAGGAGAGTCGTGCGAGGAGGAGGAGAGGGCCAGGGCTAGGGTTTTAGATGGGGGGAAAAACTCCAAAAATTAAAAATAAGATTTTCATGGGACATTGCCATGATTTCTTCTTTCTAGAGAGAGGAGAACATGAGTGTTCAATTTTCAAGAAAGAAGTGACGCGGCCCCGGGTGGTGGCGGCGGCGGCATGGGAGTTGCGAGGGAAAGGGGAGTGAAATAAGTTTGTTAAGGGGCAGGAAAGAGGGGGTGGGTGGGGGTTGGCGTGGACCCCAAGGACTTTTAATTTTTTATCAGAATAATAAATAAGGGAGAGTATAAAGTGGGGGGAAGAAACGATGGAAAGAGAGTGAAATAAATGTGGGGTGAGAGTTGGGGTGGACCACGGGGGCTTTTTTTTATCAGAAAAATAAATAAGAAAAGCTATAAAGTAATTTCGGATAATAAAAGTGTTGAATGTTGAATAATAATAAATTTTGGTCATTGTAAAAGATTATAGATTTATTTAAACAAGTTAATTCAAATTTCTTTTTAGTCATTAGTTTCATTAATAATTTTTGTTAAGAGTTAGAAATATGTCCCCAAACATAATTATGCATTAACTATGAATATGTCTTTCGAATTTCCTATGAATAGATTTATTAATATTATTAGTGTAAGTTCACTGTCTACTTTTTTATTATAATTTATTTAATTATGAATTTGAATCAAATTAATTAAAAATAAAAAAATTCATTTTATATATAACATATTGGAACGTGTCAGAATTCCCTACTTTTTTAGGAATGACATGTCGGCGTGTTGTGTCGTGTCGTGCGCATATTGCGTGTCCGTGTCGGTGCTACATAGCTTACAGGCTGTCGCCGCCGATTGGCCAAGGTCATTAGCGCTTGGCCAGGGCTCAGTGACCCCAGCTGACCCTTCCCTACCGCCCCCAACCCTTCCCGGCGACGGTGGGGAGGCAGCAACGAGGGCTAAGCCCTCGCCTTCTACAATGTTCATCTTCTTCTTCTTTTTTAAAAAAAAAAAAGAAAAGAGGAAAGCCACACATCATCTGACAAGATGAAAGGGTTGACATCAAGTCAATTATGCATATCTTGCACAGACATGTTATGAACTTAATACGTATAATCTACCATTGGATTTGGTGAGAACCACGGAAAGTAATTTTATAGGTTGCAAGGATAAGTGTTCTTAGGACACTAGCTTTTGGCAGAGAAATTGTAGCATACATCACCATTGTGAAAAGTTTTACACGAGCACCTTTATACACTATCAATCAAGAAGATTAGCTGGTTAGGGTCCTCCAAAAAGGTGAATGAGATCGTTTGTGTATACTTTTCTTGATACAGGCGGTTTTGCTCTATTTTTCCCTTTTGTATACTTGAGCAGGTTACAAACACGTCTTGCATTGTCAGAACAAAACTGATACTAGAGTGACATGCAGATTTACACAATCCAAGTATTATGCCTAGGATCTTAATGTTAGAGAAAATCAACAAAGAATGAAAGAAATAATGGATCTCATCTCATATTGTAGTCACCAAGAAAAATTTTCTCAATTAAGTGCCGGCTAGGTTCAGTACTTCACCCATAAAATGAGTATAAATCAGAATTTTTCAACTTATAATCAGTTTTTTTATGTGTAAAAATATATATATATATATATATATATATATATATATATATTTGTAACAAAGGATTCTATGTAGGGTTAAAAAATAAACAACCACCGAAGGAGAAGATTCATCAAACCTGAGAGAACTGCGGGAAAGCGAAATCCTTGTCTGGAATGACCAAAGCCTCCAGCAATTCGGCTCTCTCTTTTCTGCAATCAAACAAGACCTACCATCCAACGACAAGAAAGGGATAAATGAGGTAAACATCTCATCTTTACAAGGAGAGTCCATTATGATTTTTACACATGTTCATAAATATCACTAGAAAAATCTCTCTCTCTCTCTCTCTCTCTCTCTCTCTCTCTCTCTCTCTCTCTCTCTCTCTCTCTCTTCTGCTTCTAAACGCCCTAGCGCACCATCAATGCCAGCACCGAACTTGTGACAGCCACCATCGATGGAGACCCACCTCCAGTCCCAGCACCACCGTAGGTGGCTCCACTTTGACGACAAGACTTGATTTGATAGATCTCTCTCTCTCTCTCTCTCTCTCTCTCTCTCTCTCTCTCTCTCCCCCGTCATCTAGGCACAAATATCTTGACGATGATCATTCACCATGGAGGAGATGACATCTGATTGTCTCCCAAAAACAAAGGAGAAAAGATCTACTTCGTTTTGTTCTGCCCCAACCACACCATCAATGCTGGCCGTGGCACTTTCCGACCCCGCGACTACTAGAGACCTCCAGCGACGTTACAATCAGCGTCACCCCCATTCCAGCAATAAGCTTGATGCAGCATCTCTTTGTCCATGTGCAAAAGATCTCTCTATCTCCCAAAATGATCACAACAAACAATGCGGCGGCTCTAACCTCTGAGGTCATGAACCAACCCCTCTGCTTCTGTTGAGTTGCATACATAAGTTATATTTGAAAAGTCTCATGTTGAAGAATAAATATAGTGTGAAATAATTAATATATCTTAACCGGCTCAAAACTCATTAATTTAAGTTTTTAAGTGAAGATAGATTCAACTAAATATATATTGACAAGCTTGGACTTAGTCTCTTTCTTGACAATCTCTTTAGATAAAAGTATCGAATTTTCGCTGTGCATTTCTAACAACTTCAGCTAAATGGAACGTAGACAATAGAAGGTAGCAGCATCCGTGCTGGCTAGTAGGGTGACAATGAATGATGTGGTAGCTCGATAGACACAGGCGAGTGACAGAGACCACAAGTTATTGAATCATAGATCTTATATTGATAGTAGGTTTGTGATGGATGTACATTAGAGAGTTGGTAACTACTTGCCATCTTCATTGTTAGTCTATCCCATGAAATTTTTAGCATTCTTTATAAGCATGTCCAACTCTTATGTGCAAGTGGGATTACGAATAACACATGAAATTTGACAAATGAGGGCCTGCATGTGAAAAATAAATTGGGGCAACACCTTATTCTAATACTTTGTTAAAATTGTCAACTCAAAACCCTAAATTAATAAGTGAAAGTAGATCACATATATATAAAGAATATATAAACCTTGTAGATACATGATATGGGATACTTTAACATTCTACTAAAAATAAAATTAGTAGAAAAACTTGTATCACATAATGGATCAATACAATGTGCACATATGAAAAGCACTTAGTCCAATATGACATCAACATGTTAAGACTAGTGAAAATTCTTCCTTCTACCGACATTACGAATAATAAATGTCTTCATTAATTTGAAGCAAAGTCAAGTCCTCACTTTGTAATAGAGAGATTCTCCAAGTCCTATATATAGTAAAATGTATCTGGATCATTAGATTTGATAAGATTTTCATGGGGCCCACACTTATTAAATCTAAAGATTCTCAAAATTTAACTCGCCGAATATATCGTTTGAGATGAATGAATGAATGAATAAGTGACGAACTGATGAGTAATGTACCTTCCCATAGTTAAGACTAAGGACCACATATTTAAAATAAGTACAATCAACTTCATTCATAAAAGAATATCGTCGGTCAAGAATTTATTTGAGAGACATGCGTACCATAATATTCCAAAATGGTAATGGTACGTGTTGAAAAATTCAAATAAATTCACCTTAAGAAAAATATGGTAGTCCAACCCAAGTCCTACATGCACGTGTGTTTTTGTGAATAGCATTTTTCAAATTATGATCCAATAGTAGCCCTCGAGGACCTATATAAAAACTTTCCTTTGAGAATTTATCAATTGCAAAGTTTCTAAACTAATACTAGAGAAATTTCCAAATAAAGGCTTAAAGTGCCCTTATTTTCTCAACTAAAGACCTAAAATAGATATTATTTCAAATAGAGGCCTTAAGTAGCCATAAAAGTTTCAACTAAGGACTTGACTCACCGGCCAGCTAAGGGCTTTTTGTCCAATATAATTTTTAATTTTAAATATTATTTAAATTATATTTTTTTTTTTTAAAAAGGGGCCGATGGTGGTGGGGAATGACCGATCAAGGGTTGCCAAAGGTCGTCGGGTCCTAGTTAGTGGCCGATGACCCTTACCAACTGTAGGCAAGGGCTTGTAGGCCCTCGCCCAAATTTGGGCAAGGGTCACAACCCTTACCTAGATCTGGCGAGGGTTACCGGCCCTAGCCTAGAACTAGTCAAGGGCCGCCACTCGCAACCAATCCCTGCTAGTGGTGGCCCTCGTCAACCCTTGGCCAACCATCCCCCACCATCGCCAACCCTTCTTGGCAATGGTGGGACGGCAACGATGAAGGCTAACTTGATTTCCTTCCCTTTCATTTTTTTAAATTTATTTTTTATCTAATATAGAAAAGAAAAAAAGGGAAAAAAATTTTTAAAATGTAAAGGACAAAAATGCCCTTATCAATCGGTGACTCAAGCCCTTTTTTGAAATAAAATTCATTTAAGCTCTTATTTGAAAAAATGAGGACACTTCAGACTATTATTTAAAAAATAAAAGCACTTCAGACCTTTATTCGGAATTGTCCCTTAATACTATCATCGATCCTCTAATTGTGTACTTCTTATATAAAGTTCTGAAACTTTTAATACTAATGAATACTCTAATCCAATGGTTCATGCAATCAAATCTTTTTGTCATGAACACACTTAGTTGTAATGCGGTCGCCATAGGAATTTAAAAATTTAATATTATAGAGAAAGCAAATAATTATTTGAATAATAACGAGTATTTCTTCATAACTCTGATAAGCTCTTGAGCAAAAAGAAATAGTAACAATTATTATTATAACAATAATTGATCGACTAATTTCGAATATGTGGAAAGAAGGAACATTTGTGATGATGGAGGTGACTACAGGGCAGGATAGGTGCCAACGACCAAGGCTAGGGTAGACGTAGAGGGTGACGACACATGGTTACTCTCTCTCTCCTCCTTCAATTTTCTCACTTCTTATCGATTTTTACATTAGTCAAAACATATAAAGCTGAAATTTCAGAACTTTAATTTTCTAGTTATGTTCGTAAATGAAAATTGATTAATTCAATAACAAATTCAAAATGATTAAGGGTATTGATGATGAAAAGAATCGATTAGAGTCATCTAATTTAGAGGACTTTGCCGCACAAATTACAGGTTCCACAATCATTTACTTAAAATAGCATCTTATTGGAAAAGTTAAGAAACATAATCATTTACTCAATATGATAGAAGTATAACCAAGCAATTAGTCATTAAAACCAAAATTAGAAATATTAAATACTTACGCTAAAGTTGCATTAAACTATCCAAAACAAAATATTACACAAATTAAAAACAATGAAACATTTCACCAATCTTATACCTAGGGTCAACTATAGTTGAAAATGCTTTTGGTGGGAGAGAAATAAAAAGAGATAACATTAAAATTATGCTATAAAATCGAAATCAAAAAGTAAATTTGATTAAATGATCAATAATAGATATCTTGGTGATTCAAATTTAAACATAAATCAACTAAACTATATCGCATTGCCACAATAAATTGATGATTAGTGCAACATGTTATGTTAAAATCCACTTTCTTATGATAATTTTTTTCATTATATTAAGTGAAGCCTCACACATTTTGCCAATTTAGTATCGTCACTCGTAATGCAATCTTGACATGCTAGCAACGTAAGGCTACAAGTGCAAAGGTTGCTTCGAAAAGCACATTAAAATCAAGACTGCCATTGATATGTGACAAGAAAAGCAAAAATTTATGTAATCAATTGATCTTCTCAACCGCCATCCACCAAGTGTGGTCCTATATAAATTTAAGAGCATGGTATTCGGAATTTAGAAATGAAAATATAAAAATGTTGAAATTCTCAACCACCATTGCTTGTCCTAAATAGCTTGTGAAAGTCTAAAAGGGAAAAACAAAGGCAAAAGTTATCAAAATTTCCGAGAAAGCCACGCCTGCAACTTTCATTGTTTTGTTAAGAGCATTTTTGCGAAAATAACAAATATTGATATGTCATTGGATTGTAAAGAACAAAAATTACGTTAAATTATTCTGAAACAATCAAAACAGGATACATATGCTAAATATGGATAAAGTTATATAATTTGATAAGTAAAAACGATGAGTTCTGGTTAGCTACGTAATAAATGGAAAACTCATTAGTAAATTGATAAGTTTATTTTGATTTGGTAGTTTAGATTACACATAGTTGACAAATACGTTTCGTTTACATCATCGACATGATGAAATTTTAAAAGCCGATACCGGAGAATTGATCGATTATTTAGATAATGGACTAAGAAACTCTACATAGAGCAGAGGTCTCCGTGCATGATCTTAGAATAGTTCGCTTTGGTACGTACCTCTAGAGCGTGCTTGAAAACACATTTGGGGAGTCTAGGGAAGTGGAAGCTGCCAATTTCAAGCAACTTCTTCAGTGCACTCGCCGAATCAGGCAACAGAAATTTCGACCACGTGGGAAACCCCAACCTCTCTAAGCCCTCTCGGCTCTGCGACTCCGTCAGCACCGGGCCAGAGCACGTCGCCACCACCGACTCGACCAGCTCAGGCTGCAACTCGGCCAACCTGAACGCCACCATCACACCGTAGCTGAACCCGACCACTGTGCACTGCTTCACTCCCAGCTTTGCCAGCCCCCTTGCCAGGCACTCCGCCTGGAATCCCACAGTCCGGCGGCTGTCGCAGGTGGAGGAACCGCCGAAGAAGAGGAGGTCCGGCACGTAGACCGCATAGTCCCTCGCAAGGGCGAGGACTTGGAACTGCCACGTCAGGATGCCGTCGCCAACGAAGCCGTGGAGGAAGACGACGGCAGGTTTTTTACCGTTGTTGGCATTCTTCTTGGATCGGGTCGGAGCCCAGATGTTCATGACAGTCCCTGGCTCGACCTCGATCTTTTGAGGTCTCACGCCAGCGAGCTTCATGGTCGCTCGCAACAAGGGCTTGTAAATCTTGACAGTGTTCACCATTCTCTCACTCTCTCCTCCTCTCTCTCAGCTTGATTATGCACAGTGTCGTCCATCTTCGCCATGTACGTCCAGTGGTCATATATTGTTGGGATACGTGAAGCCGACGGTGCAGTCTGACCCCACATGTTCCCATAACTTGCTTGTCCGGTTTTCCTAGGAAATTGAAATCTCGTTCTATTTTCTTGTTAAACCGCACATCCCTTCTATCTTTTTATTTTTCTTTTGTGCTACGTATCATTGGGGGTTGTCTAGTCCCATTCCTACCATTGGAGCTCTCTCCCCCCTCTCTCCCGTCTCTCTCACCCCTTAAATGCCGTCTCTGCAGCCGCAACTTTCGGGTTTATACTTTTCCAATTTCCCCATCCGCGACCGTAAGTGAGTGGTGGCAAAGAGCATTAGAAGCTCGTTGGTACTTCGATGTTAGTAGATGCCCATTCTTTACTGTCCCTCTTCCCAAGGCCTTGTGGTTTAGCAGTCCAGTCCAAAGAGAGAAGAAGAAAGCACAAACTTAGCCCTGTTTGTTTGTATTTTTATGTTGTTTTCATGAACACAATTTCTATTTTTTTTGTTTTTCAAACAGAAACATGTTTATTTACATTTTGGTTCCGGGACTTGTTTCTGTTCTAGGAATAAATTTGGAACAGAAACATGAAACAAAAAAAACTTATTTCTTTGTTCTCGGAACACTTTTTGAAGAATCAAAAAAACAAAAACACAAAAAACTTGTTTCTTTTGTTTATTCTTGCTTTCGTGCCCTCTGTCATACATTCACCTGCGCCCTCTCTCTGTCTCAAGTCCCTCCTTTCTCTGGCGTCTCTCACAGCTTCTCCACCGTCATCCTCTCTGATGCCTCCCAACTCGTCATTCTCTCCGGCGTCGACAGCTGCTGCTCCTTCACCGGCTGAAGCTTCTAATTCAATGTAAGTTTCTATAAGAGTTTTTTTAATATGAACTAAATTAATTGATATTGTAATTTACTGTTTTTACGGTTATCGTAAAACAGGGTTGGTCTAAGGTGAGATAGAAAGTTTCTTAATTAGTCTAATATGGGCTGGCTAGTATGGGCCAAGTTGAGCCTGGCCCGTAACGAGGGTGACTGGCTGGAAACTCTATAAATAGTGCTCAAGTCTCTTCTCTAACCCTAATTCTCACATGTATCCTCACCTAAGGGGCGTTTACCTAACGCTAAGCGTGAAAAGGGCTGCCTCATTGAGCCAGTGATACGGAGGGCAATAGAGGAGAAGGACTTGATGCGTGAATCCCCTTGATATGTGGGTAATCCCTTTTCTGTTTCCACTTTATGTTCGATGGATCCCAAAACAGGTGTTAATCTTTTTACTCAATTATGCATGTTCTTGTTCTGGTTATGGAGATTTTGGGTTGCGCAATTTGCGTACAACATGTGGTATCAAAGCAACCATAACCCTAGAACTCGAATGCATAAGATTTTTGCCCTAATTTGTGATTTTGGTGATTTTTCACTATATAAAAATAAAATTAAATCACAAATTCCGACTGGGCTTAACGAGACGAGAAGAACCATAGGCTGCGCGTCGCCGGGGGAGGCCGCACGCGCCCCCACGCGCAGCCACGCGCCGGTGGGGCGTCGAAGACGCGCCTCCACACGCAAGGCGAGGCTCGCGTGTGCAACGCACGCGAGGTGCTGACGTCACGATGACATCAGCGACCCGGATCCGATCCTCGCACGTATGCCGCACGCGGGGTGCTGACGTCACGATGACATCAGCGACCCAAACCGGACCCGATTGGCGGCCAACCCGACTCAACCCGACTTGTTGACCCAACTTGACCCGACCCGACCCGGTCAACTGTTGACCAGACCGGTCAACCGGTCGGATCAGGCGGTTGGACCACTGCCGGTCGGACCGGTTTTAACCAGTCAGTTACGTGTGCGCATGGGCTCCACGCGCCGCGTACTCAAGCGGCGCGTGCGGGCGCGTGGAGCCTCCGATCGGCGTGTGGATGGTGGCGTTAGGTTCGTATAATCATCCTCTACGTCGTGGTGTATTTATTTTACATGTTTGATAATTTTATGGATGTGAAAATATATTCGGAACCCTAAATACGTGTATTTTTAGTGTATTTTTGCGTATTTTTCTTATATTTTCTGTGATTTTGGAAATATAAGTGTTGGGTTACAGGTATGTTATCACATAAACATTATAATGGTGTGATTCATTAATAAAAATTAAACTTTATTGTGAACTGAATCTGGCTTCATGAGATACAACCATTATGGGATAGTAATTGAGCTATGTATTGATTATAAAATTTTTGTTGTTTAAGAGTACTCATTTATACACTGGTAATCTTTGAATGATGGACGTCTTAAGAACTCGTGACCAAACTGATTGTACTAATTAACACATCTGCTGAATGTGGGTAATGCATGTCAATTAAGTTACTGCATATTGTACATGAATTCATCTGGTCACTTGTTAATGTCTATCAAGTTGAATATTTTTTATGGTTAAGGAGTATGACAACATTTACGCAGAGCAATAGTATCTACTGTTAAATTTTAGATATGTGGTTCTTTGGTTTGACTCAATTAATAGGCCACTGGTTGATTACAATGATAATTTGCTACTTAAAAATTGGATAATAAATCAGTTGTTGACCTTGGAGTTATTTTTTGCCTTATGAACTCATGAGTGATAATGAATAAGCTGTCAAGCTTGTCGATTTGGTCTACCCTATATTACTATTGATGTTAATTTGTGAGAGATATTCTAGATTAGCATTCTTTTAATGTTGTTCTAGTAATCAGTAATCGGGGTACACAAGAGATGCTTGCTTCTATGTTATGAGAAGTTTCTTGTGTTGCTGTGATCGTTGATCTCATTGGAATCTGTCTTTCAAGTTATATATATATATATATGTATATGTATAATAAAGATTTTATTAATGAATAAAACAATGTAATTAGCATAATATGTGATTTTGGTGATATGCTGCCCCTATTACTAAAGTTAAAATCACATGTATATGGTGTATCTGAGGAGTAAAGTTTATATCCCTAGTATGAGAGAGTTTCAATGATTCAATTGAGTAATGACCGCCAAAGTGGCACGCTTGATTGGGTTTGAGAAATTTCGGTCTCGTATGATGATTGGGATGTCTCATGGTCTAATGCGTAGTCATACTCCCAAAGGAGGTGATTGTGTATTAGTTCATGGAGGGATACATGATAGTGTGGTGGAGGAGTGACTAATTCTAGTGATTCATATGCCCAAATGTGATGAATTCACGAAGAATTGGAATATATTCTCATAACTGCTATCATGTGGGAAGTGTATAACTGCATGTCATGTATTCTGCCCAAAGGTGATTATATGATTATGCGTGTAACTCTCTGGATGTGTACTTGTACGTCAAGTTACACGGTACTCACATGATGCTAATTATATACATTACTTGTTTTTTCAGTCACATTTTCTGTAATTAATAATTCAACTATTATTGAGGTTTTTACCATTTCAAATTTGAAGTTGTGGACATATGATTTGTTACTTGAGAAAAGAGCAATTGAATTTGCTTACTGTCCATGAAGCGTTCCATTCTAGAACACTTGAAAAGAGGTTTGCCTGCGGACTGCACTGCTATAAGATGATGGAAGCCTTAGTTGCTTAAAATTATGTCTTGTCTGATATTGAAATTAGGACACATCTGCAAAGATTGTGTTTAAGTCCTAATGACATATACATCTCGTATATGGTTAAAAGGTTGTTTCCGAAAGTTTTCTATTTAAGGAAAATGACTGAGATAAAGAATAAAACAATTACAATTAGTCTTAAAAGGTTGTCAGGCTTAATAGTGGCTGTGAGTATTTTGGCAAGTATGACAATGTGAAATAGCTTAAAGGGTCATTTGTTAAATACTTGGTAGATTATGGGGTGGTAACTTAATTACTATACCTGAAAATCCTGACAAAAAGATTTGGCCGAAAGCATAAAGGCACCATATTGAACATGGTGATGAGTATGATTAGTAAGACTAATTTATCTGGTTTTTTATGGGCTGATATTTTGAAAGTAACATTTTCACATACAAAAGTTGTTTCATAAACTTATTTTGAGTTATAGACTGGACATAAATTACTTGAATCATATGAAATTTAGAGGTTTCATGCAAAAGTGAGGTTATCTAATCCAATATTAAGTGCATAGGAATTCAGATCCACTCGGAATTATTTTGTAACTTATCTAGATTGTTAAAGGGGTATTGATTTTATGACCCTAAAGAAGGTGCAAGAACCACATACTCTAAAATTTCTAAAGATCGACTTAATTGTAGAGGATAGCTGCTCTCAGACTATTAAAGATAATAGTATGATGGAGGTTACTGTGTTTTTGTCTTTACCTATACAGATAATTATGAAATATCATGTACCATAAACTAAACTTGTTGAGGTTCAAGGTACTATTCTTGATATAGTTTATAATGAAATTTCTTAAACCTCTCAAGTGCAGAATGAAGTGGTTGCAGCTTTATTAAGGAGATTTGTTAGGGAAAGACGATCAGTTATACCATTAGATTATATTGTTTATTTGTGAGATCATGACTGTAATATCCATTATATGGTTGATTTAGCAACTTATATAAATGTTGTTTTTTTTATCCTCAATCAAGTATGTGATTAAATGCCATAAAAGGCGATATACAGTCTATGAAACATCATAGTATTTGGAAACTTACTGATTTGCCTAAAGATCATAAGTTCATTAGTTGCAAATTGGCGTACAAAACTAAAAGGATTTCAAAGAAAGATGATAAAGTTTTCACTCTGAAAGATGGGTGGATAGTTTATAGTGAAAAAATAATTATTTCTTTAAATATTCTTTCAGAGTGAACGTGGTATTAATAATTTATTTTGATATGGAGTTACGCCAAATAGATACAAAATTTATATAGTGCAACTGGAGGATTTTATAACAAATGTTTCAAGTAAACTTGTGTGTAGACTGAAAAGTCTTATTCATAGTTTTAAGCAAGTTTTCAAACAATATTATTAAAGTTTCATAGTGTAATTATTTTGTTCAATTGGGAACAAAGTAATTCAATATACTGCAAGGTCAGTGGGAGGAAATTTATTTTTCTCATACTCTATGTACATGATATTTTTCTTAGAAGTAGTGACCTTGAGACATCTCTTGTTCTTTGCACTGAGTTCCGTAAGGATTGTCTTTTCCATATTATATTAGATTTTCTCGGAGGACATTTGCTAATCGTATTTTGGAATTATTCAATATACATCATTGCAAGCCAGGAATTGCTCCTGTTGTTAAGGGTGATGGACTAAATCTATCACATTGTCCTTATTTAGATATTGAGAAAATCTAATTAAATGGTGTAGCTTATGTCAGTGCATTTAAAAGTATAATATATGCTCGAATTTGCACTAGACTAAATATCGTCTTTGTGACAAGACTTCTAGGCAGATATCAGTCAAATCCAGGACGTAATCACTGGGTTGCTGCCAAGAAGGTTTTGAGGTGCTTAAAAAAAGGACAAGATATTATATGCTAATTTACAAACATGTTCAATTCTTGCAGCTAGTAGGGTATTCAGATGTAAACTTTGATGGCTGTTAGGATGACATGTGATCAATAATGGAATACATATTTATGTTAGTAGGAAGTGCAGTAAATAAAGTTTTATGTCATCTTCTATTATGTAAGCAGCGTCAGTAACATTCTTTTAGGTTGTTACTTGGGCTATTAGGCTCCGGAACCTCATGAAAGAGTTAATCGTTTTAACTTTATGGATAGACCCATTCGGTTGTATTAAGATAACAAATTTGTAATATTATTTATTTACTATAGAGGTCTCAAGGGGTCTAAATATATGGTGGTCAAAATTTTTACCAAAAGGAAACAGTACAGAAATGTGACGTAATAATATAACATATTTCCACAGATGATATGGTTGCAGATCCACTAATTAAAGGCCTACGCCCATTTGTATTTGAGCAACATGTCATTAGCATGGGCCTAGGAGCATCATGAGATGCTGTTGTTTAGTGGGAGCTATTTTGACTTTACTCTGATAAAAGTTTCATCTGTGTTCGTTACACTTTGTAAAAATATTTTTGAATGTGTTGTTATTATGTTGAATACATATTGATAAAGTCTCAAGGGATTGTATAAATCTTGAGTGAAGGCTAGGGGCATCCGGGCATCCGGTTATTAGCTTTGTGCATATGTCTTGTGATACATAAGGTTAACCATAAGGACAAGACATATGTGAGTTCATTGGAACCATAAAGCATTCTCTAGTGGCACAAGTTTTTGTG
This sequence comes from Eucalyptus guilfoylei, assembly GCA_016097605.1. Taxonomy (NCBI): domain Eukaryota; kingdom Viridiplantae; phylum Streptophyta; class Magnoliopsida; order Myrtales; family Myrtaceae; genus Eucalyptus; species Eucalyptus guilfoylei. The sequence continues at coordinate 24,339,198 of CM027866.1, read as the reverse complement.
ACACCTAAGGTAAGAGAATGGTGACTGACAAATGGAATCTCTCTATGAGAGATGTTATCCATTTGACACACTACCATATTGAATCAATGTCAATAAAGTTAAGAGCATTCGTGACCATGGAAGGCTCTGTGTGTATACATGCAGTTACCGCCATGATTCGGTGTTTAAGACTTTATGGGATAAGATTGACTATTAAGAATTATCTCTAGACCAAATGTGCGCACATACAGTACGATTTCAATTAATATAGTCGAAATGGGAGAATGTAAGAGTTTTTCTAATGTGGACTAAATTAATTGATATTGTAATTTACTGTTTTTATGGTTACTGTAAAACAAGGTTGGTCTAAGGTAAGATAGAAGGTTTCTTAAATAGTCTAATATGGGCTGGCTAGTGTGGGCCGAGTTGAGCCTGGCTCGTAATGAGGGGGACTAGCTAGAAACTCTATAAATAGTGCTCAAGTCTCTCCTCTAACCCTAATTCTCACATGTATCCTCACCTAAGGGGCGTTTACCTAACGCTAAACGTGAGGGGGGCCGCCTCATTGAGCTAGTGATACGGAGGGTAATAGAGGAGAAGGACTTGATGCGTGGATCCTCTTGATATGTGGGTAATCCATTTTCTGCTTCCGCTTTATGTTCGATGGATGCCAAAACAGGTGTTAATCTTTCTACTCAATTATGCATATTCTTGTTCTGGTTATGGAGATCTTGGGTTGCGTAATTTGCGTACAACATGCATCCTTCACAAGCTGCTGCTCCTCCTTCACCGATTGACGAGGGCTTCGGCGAGAGCCACCCCTCGCAGATCTGGGCGACAGCTGCTCGGGGCTCGAGTGAGCCCTTGCGCTCGAGCCCCGAGTGAGTAGACTCGCCCAGATCTACGGCAACGTCTGCTCGCAGGCGAGCGCTGCTCGCTCGAGCGAACGTCGCTGCTCTGCTCGTAGGCGAGCGCTGCTCGCTCTGCTTGCTCGAGTGAGCGACTCACAGGCGAGCGCTGCTCGCTCCAGCGAGCTTAGAGATGACATCTTGCAAGACTGTTGAGCGATGATAGTTGTGGAAGGGCTCTACTCTAGTATGACTTCGTACCCGTCGCTAAAGTTATCCATGCCTTGAGCAAACAGTTGCCAAAAGAGACTGCTGGCACACGACCCTCGGTTGCTTGCACTCGTGTAGGTCGCATCATACAGCCTCCCGAAATAGCTGTCCCTCTTTTCTAAGCTGTAACCCGATGAATTCGATGACTTGCCAAATTTGCCGAGTATGATCGGCTTATTGAGGGAGCAGAGCAGCAACGCTCTACTCGCTCGAGCTAGCAACTCGCAGGCAAGCGCTGCTGAGGTTTTAGTAGTGTAAGGCGTAAGGAGCATTGTTAACTTAGGAGTAGACACAATTTTGTCAATGCATTTGCTAGTTTTTGCTTATACACTCTGTTTTACGTTTCTGAAAATTGCTGCTTTCATCCTCAGGTAGTTCCATCCATCGTCATCGCATTTGTGACGTATGATAATTGAATGAAGATGTGAAGGGAGAAGCATTTGGAAGCTGAGGAATGGCTTCTATCATTCGTCCTCTTACTTTTTTATAACAATCAGTTAAACTTTTTATTTCCCCCCTCTAATTTTCCAGATGTAGTTTTTCATGAGTTGTCCCTATTGTTGGTTTTAGGGTCTCGTAGATGTAGGATGTGGTTTATGTTTTCAGTTACAAGTAATCAGAATTCCGATACATGGACATTTTGAAATGTTTAATGATGTGTAGTAAGTACTCACATTAATCTCCCCAATGCAAAGTCTATCTTTCCTTCAGAATGCGAATCCATCTTTCCCTTTGGATCAATTTCAACTGTTTCAGTTGCATCAGGCCATGATCTGTCTAAAGAGATATGTTTCCTTGACTGTGTTACACAGCCATCTCTCTTCATGTCCTCATGTACTGAGAAGATCGATGATTATGTTACAATAATAGAATTCAGTCTATGGAATTCGGTCCACCGCATTAGGAAGAGGGACACTTTGTGAAGATGCTGAGGTTGAGAGAATGAGTCTGTCAGTTCTTTCTCTCTCAGAGAGAGAGAGAGAGAGTGAAGTAGAGGAGCGATTTTGCTTCCCTTCCTTTATTTTCCTGATTTTTTCTTAGCAATTAATTAATTCTATCCATCTATTTTGCCAATTTGAGTGAGCTTCTTTTCCCAAGATTGTTCCATCTGTTTTAGCTTTTTCAGTGATGTTTCTTTTTTGCTTTTTTGCAGATTGTACATTGGAAATATCATTTAAAATTTCCAGAGGATGCCAGATTGTCACCTGAAGCAAGGGATTTGATTTGTAGGCTTCTTTGTGATGGTCAAGGATATATTAGGAGTTGAAATCAGAACATTAGATTGAACTTTGGAGCATCCTCTAGTGTCCGTCAAAAGTGTGGTATTTTTGTAGGCTCGGGTTAGAAAAAAAGGGTGGAGGTTGCTCTTTTCTTCTCTTTAAAAGTAAGTCTAGCAATATGTAATCCAGCTCTGATAATTGCTCCCCCTTTGTTCTCGTGTCGATGTCTTCTTGTGAACTTGCTGTAGCTGTTGGCTTCTCATTCATGTGTTGTGTCAATAAGTATGAAGGAGGAATAAGGCAACAAATCCAGTTCATTGGCTTTTGATGCCGTGAGAAAGCTTCTTCTTTTTTTTCCTGAGATTATATTGGAAGGCTGTTCACCGCACTTCTCGTGTCGATGTCTTCTTGTGAACTTTATTTATTATTATATTATGGTTGAATATCACAACAAATTTATATCTATCTATCTATATATATATATATATCATGTTATAGGGAAATACTACATGGTAGATCTCGGTTATGCAGCACTTCCGGGATTTTTAACTCCATTTAAAGGCGAAAGGTATCATCTTAACTATTATAGAAGGAATGGGAGACGGCCAAGAACAGCAAGAGACTTGTTCAACCATAAGCAGTCTTCACTAAGAAATGTAATTGATAGGTCATTTGGGACATTAAAGAATCGCTTTACCATTTTAAGACATATGCCTCTATTTACAATTCGAAAGCAAGCACTTGTTGTAATTGCATGTTGTGCTTTCCATAATTACATTCGTAATCAAGATAGGATGGATAGAAACTTTTCCCTATATGGAGATCTGGAGTATCCATTCGGACCTAGAGAAGTGGAGGTTGCAGATGATACATTGCATGAGCAAGCACCTGGGATAAACATGCTTAGGATAAGTATTGCAAATAAAATGGCAATGGATCACAATATGCCTGAGATTTCATGGCTTTGTGTTTCCGACTTTTGTAATATTGTTTTTAAGTATTCACTTATCAAAGTCAATGTGATGAAGTTGAACAATGAACTATATTACTTCATTATTGTGATGTCATGTATGAAAGGGTCCATGTAGAGATCTATAAGATACTCTTCTTTTCGCTAGCTTTTATTGTACGAATTTTACTTATAAAATTTTCTTCCAAGTATGCACATATGACCATGTTCAAAATGTTTTTCTTCACTCACCATGAACAAAATTAAATTGGTGAGTATTTCATGAGAATGAGAATTCAATACCAAGTTTACACTTTATTAAAAAAAAAAAAAAAGGCACTTGAGAAAAATTTGGAACAGAAATTTTTGTACAGTTTACCAAGCTGGTGGGTTGGGCGGCAACCCTAGATCAATGAATGAGGAAGAAGATGGAGAGAACTCTAGAAGCTACTGTTTCAAGGGTCCCGGTCAAAGGAATGGATATAACAGCTCCTATTCCTTTTGAGCCGACGGTGGATATCAAAAGTATGGGATTTGACGTCTCCTATTCTTTTCAAGTTGACGGCAGAGATCACAAGACTGGGTGCGGATTCAATGGCCCATATCTTCCCAGATCTGACGGCTTTGATCAATGGCGAGGATGTGCATCTGATGGCCCTTATTTAATCTCCCATGGGTTCACATCACACCATTGAAACATTTAAACATGTCAAAAGTTACATGGTAAGCCCGCTGGCAAAGAAAAAAAAGGGAATGAATTTTCTGCTTATTAGGTATCAACATAAGAAAATTACAAGGTTCATCAACCAATTACTTAGGACCAATATCAACACATCATGAAGGCCCTGAATTAGTTAAAGACAACGAACAAAACTGCAAATTTTTTTATGTAATTCATTATGCAAGAATAATGATTTTACAGTTGATGCATGGATAATTGACTCAAGCACCAGTGACCACATAATTTGCAACAAATGTTTATTTATAAGACCTAATTCATCCATATTTGTTTGCCTCCCAAATGGAAATATTACTTATGTTAGGATGATCGATACTGTCTACCATAGCCCAGACATTATCCTTAACAATGTTCTATTTATTCCAGAGTTTGAATTTAATCTCATACCTATTTCCAAAGTGTATGAGGAAAATTCTTGTCGAGCTAATTTCAATTCTGAAAATTGTTCCTTTCAGGACCTTTTGACTGGGAAACTAATGGGCTTGAGTAGAGTAGAACAATGATTGTATTTTTGTATCAACTTTGCCAGAGATTTTGATTATCTTCTTTAAATAAAGGCATATCTTGTAATGCAACTGCTAGTAATAAAATCTCTCTTTCTTATAAACGTCTAGGTCATAGTGCTTGTTTTCCTTTTCCTGATTGTAAAATATACCCTCTGGCAAAACAATCACAAGCACTCTTTCCAACTAGTGTGTCTCGGGCCACTAGTGTTTTCTCATTAATTCATGTGGACATATGGGTCCTAATCATACGCCACATCACAATGGGTCTCATTTGTTTCTTACCATTGTGGACTATTATTCTCGTGCCACTTGGGTGTTTCTTATGCAGTCCAAGAGTCAAACTCTTTCATATCTGTCAAAATTATTGTCCATGATTAAAAATCAGTTCAATAAACATGTCCAAAGGATTTGCACAGATAATGGGAGTGAAATTTTCTCAACTAAGTGCCAATCTTTCCTGTCCTCTCAAGGAATACTTCACGAGAGTTCTTGTACATATACTCCCCAATAGAATGGAATTATCAAACGCAAACATCGACATCTTTTAGAAGTTGCTCGTGCACTAAAATATCAAGCTTCCATTCCTAAGTCTTTTTGGGGAGATTGTGTGGTCACAACAATCTATTTAATAAATCATATGCCAACTAGAATACTAGAAGGATGCACCCCATTTGAAATGCTCTTCGAAAAGCAATTAGACATTGGTCATCTTCGAGTATTTGGCTATCTTTGCTATGTAACAAATGTGCGACATCGACATAAATTGGATCCCCATGCTCTTCAGTGTATTTTTATGGGATACCCTACTCTATAAAAGGATGATCGAGTTATGGAGATATCTACATGATGTTTCTTTTTTAGCTAAGATGCCGTGTTCCACGAAGATATATTCCCCTTTTAGGAAATGGCTTCTTCATATGAGCCACCAATGCCGACATCGAATCATTGGCGGTTCTTATTGAAGGAAGATATTTCTGTGAAACCATAGTATGTGTTGATTGCATTGAACCAGCAAACCCCAAGTCCGTGCCCTACGACGACCTGTTTTGGATCCCTAAACATATTAACTAAGACTCCTAATTCTCCCATTTCAACATTACAGCAAAACAACAACGGGTCTCCATCATCGTTGCAGCAATATCATATTTTCTCCCCATCACTAGCTGCCGAACAATTACTGGCAAACAAGCGTCGACGTTCGGGCAACAAGTTCACCCTCCCACATGGGCCAAGGACTATATCTATCCTACTTTGGAGACTATAGGTGCGCAATAACCAGTATCTTCTTGTGTTTCCTTCAGCGATTATCACAAGAACACATGTGCCGCATCAATCGAATTTCTGAAGAGCAAGAATTGTGACATCTTGAAAATTCAGTTATGTTTTCAATTGAATGAATCGAGCATTTCATCGACACGCCTATAATACTATTCTCTGAGCTGATTACTCCTGAAATAACTAAACTATCTAGGGAAGCCATTAAGGGATTTTAACACAATGGACTTGAGAATTCAACCAGAAATCGACTGTTCGACCATGCTAGTTACAAAATCATTACAGCATAGTCAAAATCGATCAGAGATTAGAGATAGGTCGATTCAATAGAGATGTGTGATCAAAGTGTGGGTGATTCCACCTTATTGCAAAATTCTCGTCGATCGGCACTAGATCGATTTTCTATCGTTTTAGGTACCCTGTGCCCGTAATTGAAACCTTGATATTTTCACGACCACCAAGAGTCGCTAATGTGTCAAAAAGGTACATTGTGACTCGAAGAAAATCGACCATGAGTCAATTGCACCAAAAAATTCTAAAAACTACCCGGTAGGTTAAGTCACACTAAAATCGCATTAGATTGAAATTAATCACGAATTTGAATCTGATTTCAGAAATTGAAAGTTATGTTATGTCATGATTTATTTTAGGAGTGTCAACTCATCCTTCGAAAAATTTTCGATGAGTTGGGAAATTTACGGAAAATCGATTCGGACGATTTGGAAAAGAACGAAAATTCGGATGGGCCAAATTAAAGGGATTTTTGACTTCCAAACCAAGTTATTTGGTGAAGGGAATTAGCAAAAATGGTATGAGCTTCTTCCTTAGCAAAATTGGACCTCAAATTAGGGAATTTGATGAAGAAATGGAAGCCCAAAATTTGTGAAATTCGGAGCTTGGATGGGGGGCTACAACATTGGCATCAAAAGTTTATTAATTGCGGAATTTTATTGCTAGAAAGTATTAGGGGACCAAGCCTTAATGGAGTGAGATATTTAATTTGACTTTTGTTGACACCTAATTTAAACTCATCTTTTAGAAATAGAAAATAATCTTTGATTAGAGGGAAATTTTGAAAAAATTTTGAATTAAAAAAAAAATCAACAGTCATGTGTTTTTTGGAGCCTTTTTTTGTTGAGTTGGTTGAGTGGATATGTGCAATTATATTGGGAAATCTTCAACAACTTCGAGTCTTGCCTCTATAAAAAAGAAAAATCGACAAGAAAAAGAAAAAAAATGTTCTTTTCGGGGGCTTCTTTTCCCTTCATTCATTTGAAAACCTGCACAAAAAACACCGCCGGGGGAGGGGGTGAATTCAGAAAAATCGAAAAGAAAAATTCGAAAAAAATGTTCTTCCTTCGGGGGGACTTCTTTTCCCTTCATTCATTTGAAAACCTGCACAAAAGAAGAATGAAGAAAAAAGCTTTTTGAGAAGAAAAAGCAAAAGTCAGTCGAAGCAAGGGAGACAGCAACGTGAACAGAGAGAGAGAGGTGACGTGCAGCAGAGAAGAAAGAGAAAAAAGAGAAAGAAAAAGAGAAAATGGGACTGTTCATCGTCTCCTTCGTGGAAGCCACCCGACACCCCCTCTGTTCGCTGCTGCCCAGACCGAGCTCCTGCGCTGCCGGTCTCTCGCACCAGGCCACCCCCTGCGTCGCCGCTCGTCAGCCCGCCGCCCTGCTGCCGACACCACCCTCGTCCAAGCACCAGCACCACCGCCGCTCCCCGCCGAGACACCACCGGCCGCCCGCGCACCTCAACCCGCGACCTGCATCTCAGCTCGCCGCCGGTGAACCCCCCACGACGCCGGACCCGCGCCCGACGCCGTCCGCCGCTCCGTGTTCTACCCTCGCGACACCGGACTTGCACCCGAAGCCCTTCGCAAATCCGCCGCCCGCACGATCTCCGCCAGATCTGAACCAGATCTCGCCGCTTGAGGGCTGACACCTACAGGCCCGAGATCACCGCCGCAGATCCGACGCCGCCGCACCTGACACTGTCGCCGCGCCCACGCCTCCGCGACCCACCGCGACTTGCAGCCCAGCATCGACGCCGGCATGTCCGTCCGACGCACCTCCGAGGCTGTTTCGCCTAACCCCGAGCCTCTACCACGCCTGACGCCGTCGCCGCCCCTTTCGCCGGTGCCCGAGCACCGGTTGCTTCGCCCGTGCCGCCCCTGCCTCGCCGGAGCTCCAACGATCAGCCCTTTACTCCCGGCGAAGCGCCCTTGCACCGCCCACCCAGTGCCGATTGCCATTGCTACTGTCTTTCCCTTTAGGTGGTTTTTTTTTTTTTTTTTTTACTTTTGTTTTATTGTTCATTTATGTTATCTTACTTTATTTTATCTATCATTGCACCAATTGGAATATTGGGAATTGATTTTCATTTTATTGTAGGCATTATCCGCAGGAGTTTTTCCTAAAATTATTGTAATTATTAATTTGATTCGAGAGACATCGGATAATTTTTTAAATTATATTAATTTTTGAACTTTTTGGTAGAATTTCAATTGTTAAATCACAATAATTATTTAATTTGGTCCGTAAGATTTTAGATCAGATTTTTAATTATTTTGATTTCCTTATTGTGATAATTAGAGTTAAAATAATCGTTAATTTGACTTGTGAGACAACATATTATTTTTTCGATTATTTTAATTTTTTTGGTTAATTATGTTGATTATTTAGGTTTAATATTTCATAATTACGCATTTTAAAAAAAAATCTAAAAGTATAAAAAAATCTAAATCTTGCATTAGTTTTTTTTTTTAGGCTTAGTAAATTAGGATCGCATCATGTTATTATGTTTTAGTAATCCCATCGTGTAGTTTTTTTTTAATTACATCATTATGTTGTTTTTTTTAAATAAGAATTATTGAGTAATTTTAAAAAAGGAGAAAAAAAAAAACACAAAAGGTCATTTATTTGGTTGATTAATAGGTTAGCTCATAATTAATCCCATTTTATGTCATCATTGTTTAGTGTAGGTTGCATGCATTAAAAAATAATCATTAAAAAAAATCATAAAAAGAACATGCATATAGAGTTATTATGTCATTCGTCCCATATCATGAAACGCATGCATATTTAGGATTATATAAATTAGATTGCATACATATAGTGATAGTTCAAGTTACGCCATATGAATTGCATCTCACATATCATTAAAGTAAAATTCATGTATATCATGGGATTACATTAATTAGATATCATGTCATTTAGAAAATCATGTTTAGGGCATGCATTTTTATTAGCATTTTTTTGTAAATATTTTTTAGAGATTGGACCTTAATAAAGTTGTAGTTTATAATTTCTTATGAATCTAGCATTTCGGTTTATTGAATGTTATTTCATTGATTGTGCACCCGCATGACCACCATTTGCATGTTAGTAGCTTAGGTTAAAATTGATCAATACTGCCTGCAAAATATTTTTTAATAAAAATGTACCGAAAGGGCGTTAGACTAATCTAGCGTAACCATGTCCCCAGACTTATTGAATCTCTAGTTCGCAAAAATAAAGTATTCTCCCATACTTTATTTGGATTTCTAACCAACCCTAATTGGTTAGTGGCGGCTCCAAATTGAGTATAATTGCATATTTAAATTGGTTAATTTTTTAATATCAAGTCGCGATTGGTAGGACTGAGGAGGGTCCGTGCCAAGTCTTCGGACTTAGTAATCCATTAGCCTTCTTTAGGTAATTCACCCTCGAAAATTAGGTCGCGAAAACTTTTGAGGCTTTGGTTCCCTCTCTCCCTCATCCATTCCCCTAATCTTCCTTGCACGTCGTCTTCCCCGATCTGCCCCCTTTCTGTTTTGCCTTCTTTCATTTCTCTCTTCGAAGAAATCCAGCTATTGCTCCAATGTTTCCCTTCTTTTATCGCCACACGTCTTCCACCGAAACAGCACAAGATCCCTCTTCACGTTGCCACATCATAAACATCTTATAGTAGGCATAATCATCATCAAATCAATCCTAAGTGTAAGCTCTAGCCCTGGTCTCCTAACGAGACCTCACCTCATCAAGCTCGAGGATCCGAAGTTACCTTTATGCGATTTTTGATGAATCTAACTCAATTGATCGATTATTAAACCACCACAGCAGCTTATAGATGTCGGGGATCGTCCACTAGACCTGAAGATCGTCAGAATGGGATGGATGGGGTCTAGAATAGCCCCGATCGACGTTGAAGGAGGATCAGGTCCGATTGGACCCAATTTGTGTCGGTAAGGGAAAAGAGACCATCGGATTTCCTCCGGTGATTGATTTGCTGTGCTCCAACCACTACAGACTTGAAGACTCACTAGAGGACATAGATGAACTGATCTGAACTAGAAAGGAAACCGATGTTAATCAAGATTAAAATCAAACATGTGATCATCCGGATGGTGGTAATGCATCAAAATGGTGATTTAGATTGAATTTGCAATTAAGTCCTAGTTAGGGGTAATATCATAATTTCACAAAATTCGATGGGCATTTTCTCTAAATCTGAAAAGTTGGAGAGTATAGGGTAGAAATACACACGATGGGACACTGAGGGTTGGTCATTGGCCACTAAGAGCCGGCCGAAGGAGGCAAGTTCCGGAGGAGGGCCGAACCGGCCTCTTCCGCCAATAACCGGTTGAATTGGTTCACACTGGTTCAGTCGGTTCAATTGCCATTTGAGGCGGTTTAGTCCTTGTGCTTCTGAATTTTATGCAATTTAGTCATTAAATTGAAAGGAAATCTTTTCCAATTTGAGGAAAAACGATCTAATTCAAAGAGAAATAGTCCAATTTTGAAGAAATTAAGCCTATTAAACCATATAAATGTAGTCTAATAATTTTCTATTGGCCTAATTACTTAGTTGACATGAAAAATATTGGATCTACATCATGGGTACATGTGAGTAGATTTTCTAAGCTAAGTTGGACAATTTTATGTAATTTCTTGCTTAAAATTGCAAATAAATTGAAATTGAATTCAATTAAAATTGCACGGCATCTTTTGGATTAATTGTCCATACCTAGGGTGTCTTATTTGCACCCAAATTGACCTTGAATTGATGACATGACTTTTAGGCTAAAATTGAATTGAGGTTTAATACTGAAATTGACCATCAATTCTCAAAATTAAACCTTAGTCTTGAATTGGTTGACATAAATTTCATCAATCAGAGTTCATTATCTTGATTTTCTTATATTCAAGAATGTTAAATCCCTCAAATTTAGAAGTTCCAAATGCATTTCTCAAAATGGACCCCAGATTTGGACTTATCTCACAAAAATGAGTAGAATGGAAATGCCCATTCACAAATCATGTAAAATTGATCCAGATTCCCAAATCAAGGCTAAAATTGATAATTCACATTTCGGCAAGACCGATCTTGAAATCGATTGAACGAGTGAATAGATAATTATCTCTAGATCAAATGTTGTGAAAGGAACTAAGCCTAATTATGACTAGAATGAAAGTATTTTTATTTTTGGCTGATTTTCAACCTAAAATCGAAAAATTCCAAAAACAAAGTTCCTAAATGATTTTCACAAATTTTTTTTATATTAAAGTCAAATTGAGACAAAAAAGAAGAAGTGATTCATGGATTTTGATCAAATCCCTTTTAGCCCTAATGATATTAAGATTAAAAGGGGTCTTTTTATGTAAAACATCAACTTTTGACCCGAATGTTGACTTTTAGTCGAAGGGAGTTTCAAAATCAAATATTTGACTTTTGAGGTTTTTGTGAGTTGAAAATCACTCAACAATGAAGACAAAAGAAAGAAACAAAAGATGACATTTTTTGTTCGAAAAAGGGCTCCGTTGAAGAAAGAATCGTATACGTACTGAATACCATCTCAAATGATTAATGACTACGTGAATTTTTTATATTAAAAAAGGAAATAATTGTTGTGAATCAATTTTAAGTTGAAGAAAGAATCGAATATTCATTGATTAAATCATTTACTCCATGGTTTGACAAATCTTTTGAAGAACTAATTAATCGGATGAAAATAAAGATAGAGTCCCATTTTACATGTCAATACCAACAACAATGAAATTTAGAGTAAGAGGAAAATCCGTCGACTTTAAAAATTGTGAAGGTTCAAGTCCCTCTATCCCCAAAAAATGACCATTTGACTCCTTAAATTAACGATTTATCCTATTCTTTTTCTTTTTTTTTTTAAATTATGGAGTTTGGATAAGACTTTTTCTACCCCTTTTGTTTTTTTAATTGACATAGAACCAAGTCATCTAGTAAAATATCGAGAGTACTTGAATGACTCAAACGTGGTTGTAATTTTCATTGTGTTGTTGGTTCTCTAGTCGAATTCTGTGTTGTTCTCCCTATAGATGTAAGTCATGCCGACCGAATCACGTAAATATAATGTCAATTTATTTTCATGCTCGGTTTATTTTATTACTTGATCGCTTGCTTTTTGCAATATCAAGAACACAAGATGGCATGCTTTCTTAATGCACTCCAATGTTGTTTTATTTCTCAATTTTCTGCCCCAAAAAAATGTAAATGAATAGGTCAAATTCAAGCTAGAACTTTCAAGGGATTAGGTGCGGTGAGCAGGTATCCACTAAGAGTACATGAAATGAGGAAAATTTCCAGGTGGGATAATAAAAAAATAATAATAATGCTTAAAAAAGATCTTCATATCACATAAGCATTGTTGGATGAATGTTTATGAAATAAATTCACCTTTGTAACGAGAGATTTTATCTTGCGGAAGAAGGTGCAAAAAGTGAGTTTCCCAACTCAAGTTCGAGAAACCCAAAAAAAGGACGTGAAAGCAACCAAACCAAAGTACTTATGCTGATTGGATTGGAATATACTGATTATTGCTCTCAACTTTGAAAAAGCACACCATAAGCTGTATGATTTTTGTATGGCGCTCATTTGAATAACATAACTTTTTTTGATTACTTAAATATCAAATAACTTTTGAATTGATAATTGAGTGTGATAAATTTTTAAAAATATTTACCACAAATGCTATGCCATGTTGGATTTTCGGTATTAGGGTGAGTGTTTTAAAAAAAATTTAGCACTCAAATAATCGATTAAAGGTTATGACATTCAACTAAATTATTTTTTTAAAGTTATAATATTCAAATGATAAAAAAAAATTATAATACTCAAATGTTCGAACCCGTGACAGTTGTGGTATTTTTATCTACTCCGGACGCATTCCTCGTGGGATTTTCCTGGCTGGGTAAAGGAAAGTCCTTTCCTGGAGTTCGCGCGGCACAACTCCTCGTGGAAATTCATTTTTTGCAAACGATAAGTTCTGTCTCAACAGTCATTGCACACGGAGGAAACCCACCCCTCCTGCTGCGCACACGCTGCCGTCTAACGCGTACTATATGCCGCCTTTTTTACCGCTGTCCTGCCATCTTCGTTAGCACGTGTATTTACCCCGAACGTTCGGTTTTTTTTTTTTTAAGAAAAAAGAAACTTCCATTTACCGTCAATTTCTGAAACATACGAATAAATGCACGCTTTTTTTAAGGAACCGATTTATATCACAAGATTTTTGCTGGATATGACCTAGTTCGTTGCCTAAATCCCTAAATATTCTTAATTTTATGTTCAGTTCAAATTATGTTACCAACTTTTTATATATAAAAAAAAAAAAAACACTAAGGTTAGAGTATATTGCAGCAACAGAAGCAATCAAGGAAGCGATGTGAGAGGTTTGCTTAGCAAGATTGCAACCAAATAGAATTGTTATTTATTGTGATAATTAAGTGCATGTGTCTAACTTAAAACAAATTCATCAAGATGCAAACCTTACAAATTGACGATATTTGTAATCTTTTTAACAAATTATTCTGCTAATTGTCATAGTAGTCATCAGAAGATATTCTGCGACCCAACTATTTTGTGTGTCCAGCTTTGTAAATAGAGGCCAGAATTTTCTTCAAACATTTATTGTAGACGAAAGGTCTCTCCACTGCAACAATATGGCCTGCTTTCTCAATGCATACCAGTGTTGCATTATCTCCCAAATTTCTGTCCAAAAGAACATAACCGAACGAGTCAAATTTCTTCTGAAAATAATTGAACGGAAACCCGGTGGAGCAAACAACATCTTTTAAGTATGCCTATTTACAGTAATAGATATCAGGTCAGGAAAGAGAGAGAGAGAGAGAGAGAGAGAGAGAGAGAGAGAGAGAAAGACCTATTTAATGGGAAATTATGAGTGAACCAAGTACCAATAATATAAATAAATCGTTACAAGTTTATCAATACTTCTCCATTAGCTTCATGCAATTTCGCATACCACATATAATAGCTTTATTAGGTCCACAAAACGTGCAAAAGAAAAATTAAACTGCCTTCATCATAAATTGATGTTATATATCAAAATTCATTTCTTAAAACTCTGATACGAACATATTGCAATCTAATGAGCAGTAACAATCTTCTTGTCTTAATTGCAAACTAAAATTGGACAAAATAAGAACTGCGGTTAAAGTTTTTGTTAATACATGACTTCTTTCTTCACGATCAATGATAATCGAGCAAAAGGAAATAGCCAAGACATGCTGATATAACAATATAGTTTTGGCTTTAAAACTTTAGCATGGATAAATAAACAAACAAATATAAATTGATTGACAAACTGTTAAATGAAAATCTGTAAACATACTCTTTCAGTGATTTGGCTACTTCCACAGGGAAGATCCTGTCATTCTCGCCCCAGACCAGATGCACCTTCTGCAAAAAGATCATATCAATCATCAGCCGATTTCCACTACATTCTACAAATATGACTAGAAGGAGGATAGTTTGAGAAAGTCTTGCGTACACCCGAATAATGTGAGTCCATTTTGTATAAACTATTTTATCAGCCAATTTATTTGTAGTAATGGAATAAGTTGTAGCGTAATGGTTATTGCATTAATTAGTACATTGTTTGATTTAAGTATTATAGTATTTATTATACTATTTGGTTGTATGAATCGCATATAAAATAAGGGGTAAATAGTTTTTTTAAATTTATTTAACAATTATGAATGATTATGACTTCAACTTAATGGTTTATCCTATTAAAAGACTACTAGTTCTGACATAGTTAAAAGTAGATTGAAGTATTATAATTTTTTGAGCATTGATTAATATAATCAGTAATGATTATTCATTATATTACGAATAATAAACTATTTGATTATAGAAATATAGATAATTGTACCTGATAGTACGTAACTAATATGATGCTAGTTATTGTTATAAATTTAACATAAACCAATATTTCTCTTATAGATAGCATAATTATTATAACATCAACTGTTTACTAATTATATCTAATATTTTATTTATTAATGACATAACATATGAATATGTCAAAAAAATATAATTAATGTTATTACCATGTACATAATACAACAAATTTAGTCATAATTCGGAATAATAATCTAACATAGATAGAGTGAGTGCAAGAATGAGACATAGATAATTAATGTAGTTTTGGCTATAATAAAAATTATGCTATAACAACTATTACTGCAAACCAAAATTGTAATAGGCAATGAACATGTAATATAATAGACACTATTACAACCAAACAATGTTCTACATGTTGATTCCATGTAGGGCCACAGGGTCTAATGGTTAGCAATAGCATTAAGTGGGCTCACATGCACAGAGTACACGTTACAATTTTGCATGTAACCATTCACTTAGGTTCTAACCTTACTTTCTTTTGCTTTGTCCATTTATGCCCCAAACTCTGTACATATTCCTACTATAGAATATGTAAGTTTTTGCATCACGTAAAAAGAGATTGACCAAATACAAAAAAGAGATTATTAGGTATACCAAGACCGTTAATAAAATAAGTGATGTGAGAGAACTTTAATGAGCATTTATCAACTAGATAGTGTTCGAACATCAGATAAGAAATATAGCAACTTGATATATCAAGGTAAATATACCTAGCATTTCCACTGAGGAATACTAAATTGAACACGAAAATTATCAATTTCAATGATACACATGTATTTAAAGGCATGCTCATGTAATTACATATGAGATTCTAGCCTAATATATATATTTATCGAGGGATAATTCCAAAAAAAGTGCTAAACATATTGCCCTAGTGCCAATTTAGTTATAGGCCTTTCAATTATGCTAATTTAGTCATAAATCTTTACACATTTTGCTAATTAAATCCATCGGGTGAATTTTAGCGAAACACAGGCCATCCTACGTGATATGGTCAGTGCTAACATGGACAATTTTTAATTATTTTTTAATTATTTTTTCTTTTCCTTCTTTCCTTTTTTTTCTACATATTTGATGAGAGTTGTCGAAGCTCCCTAGCCACTACGCAAGGTTATCAGGGCTTCACTACCAAATCTGGGCAAGGCCTGCCTCGTCAACTAAAGGCAAGGCCACCTTTGCTTGTGGCTGGTAAGGGCTTCGCGGCCCTTACCTACAACCAATGAAGGCTTTTCGACCCTTGCCTAGTGGCTGACAAGCTCTAGTGAGCCTCACCAACCACAATGATAAAAAAGAAAAAAAGAAAAGAAAAGAAGACAAGGAAAGAGATTAATAAAAATTTGAAAAAATATTAATAAACTAAAAAATTGTCCATGTTACCGCAAGTTATATCACGTAGGACGGCTATCATCCATGCTAGCGATTTTTGCCAAAAAATTAATTAAATGAACTCAATTGACAGAACGTGAAATTAAATTGACATAAGTGCAATAGGTTTAGAACTTTTATAATAATTATCCTGAATTATCTTAGTTGTTAGATGCACAAGCCTCACATGATTTGACAAGATCAAAGGGTTTGGATCAAGTCAATTATGCATATCTTGCATAGGCATGTTATGAATTTACTATGTATTATCTATCTTTGGATTTGGTGAGAACCACAAGAAGTAATTCTATGGTTGCAAGGACAAGAGTTCTAAGGACTAGCTTTTGGCAAAATAATTATAGCATATACTGACATTGTGAAAAGTTTTACACAAGCATCTTTATACACCATTGATCAAGAAGATTAGCTGGTTATGGCCTCAAATAAAAGGTAAATGAGACGTTTGTGTATGTTTTTCTTAATATAGGTGGTTTTGCTCTATTTTTCCTTCTTGTATACTTGAGTAGGTTACAAACACGTCTTGCATTATCACAACAAAACGAATACGAGAGTGACATGTAGATTTACTCAATCAAAGTACTATACATAGAGTCTATATGTTAGAGAAAATCAACAAAGAACTAAAGAAATAATGAATCTCATCTCATATTACGTCCAATAAGAAAAATTTTCTCAATTACTTATTCCGTTTCATCACTCCACCCATAAAATGAGTATAAATAGAATTTTTCAACTGTGCAAACATCATGCATGGTGCAAATTCACTCATTTATGTTTTGTAATCTTTTTTCTTTCACCTATAATCAGTAATTTATTTATTTATTTAAAAACTATATTTTTGTCGTAACGAAAATTCGTAGGTTTTAAAAAAATCAACAACCAAAGGAGAAGCTTCATCAAACCTGAGGGTACCGTGGGAAAGCGAAATCCTCGTCTGGAATGACCAGAGCCTCCAGCAATTCGGCTCTCTCTTTTCTGTAGTCAAACATGACCTGCCATCCAATGACAAGAAAGGCATATATTTGCTGTGAACCACTCATCTTTACCGCAGGGTACGTTGAGATTTGTACACGTGCTCATAAATACCACTAGCAAAATCTCACTCTCTCTCTCTCGGACCACCATCATCGACGGGGACAATTATCGAGGCACAATTATCCTGATGATGATCGTTCACCACGGAGGAGATGACATCTGAATGTCTCCCCACGACGATGGAGACGAGATCTACTCCGTTCTGCTCTTCCCCAACCCCACCATCAATGCTGCAATAAGCTTGATGCAGCATATCTCTCTCTCTCAAAACAGGGGGCTAATGGATGGTGGTAGCAGTGGTGGTGGAACGAGGGCAATGGTCATTGGTCAATGTGCCTTGGATGAGGGATAAAATTTGACAGATAAAAGCATATGATCAAAACCTATGTAATTGTTGGTTAGAATTTAAGCTCTGTTTATTTTATGAAAAATGGATAATTTGAAAAATATTTTTCTAAAAATAATCGTTTGCATAGTTCACAAAAATAAAAGAACGACAAATATTATCTTTATCCAAGAAAATATTTAGATATAAATTATCATCAACAACGAAAATATTCTTCATTGATCAGTTATTTCAAATAATACAAGTGATCAAATTTAAAATATATTTTTCAAATCATTTATTTTCCGTGAAACAAAGAAGCTAAGTATATATAATTTTTCAAAAAGAGCTACACAAAACAATTGAAGATCTTGCATTTAATTTTTTTTTTTTTTTGGAGGGGGGAGAGAGGTTGAGATTTTTGTCTTTTTTTTTTTATGTTTTACATATCTTAAATTATATGTGGTATGTGGGTAAACGCGAATCACTTATTTCCTCCATGGATGGGAGGAAAAAATGATTTTTGAAAAAAAAAAATTCAAATACATATCTCACTTTTGACCTAATATCTACTTCATACCTCTATTTTTGCACATATCATTGACATACCTCTAAGCAATATCTCACATTAAAAAGATCAAATTGGCCCTCCTTACAAGCTTATTCTAACATCATGCTTAAAATCTAAGGGATTCAGTTTTTAATTGGTTTTAAGTGTTTTGAATGGGTTTGAGAATTTAAGATTTCATGGAGAGAATCTTCGGAAAGAAAATGTTATGTTTGTATATAGAGACACAATAATAATTGATGTGGAGGCGCAAATTTGTTTCCAAAGGTAAATACTCATGTAGCATTTACTATATTCAAAGGAGTATGTAAATAATAAAAAGTTTTACTAATTGTCATGGCTAAAACAGTGGTTTCGCTTATGTAAATGCTATCAACAACAGCACATGACACGCGCCCATGAGCGCCTATTGTGCATGCATGCACTTGCACACATAGAGGATTAGGATTTTATTTTATTTTATTGGGTAATATTATATGCACAGATTGTGTAACCAAATTTCTACATATTCTACGATCATCACCATCGATGTTATTAGTTATTTAGTTGTTAAAACACACAAAAAAGGAATTTTGGATTTTGTTTATCGAGAAATATTAGGTACACGAATTGTATAACCATGTTCCTACACATTCCGCAACTATCACCGTTGAGGTAATTAGTTATTTAGTAACTAAGAATAAAATTAACCACATCAATGATGCTAGATGTGAATGTGCAAAGATGTTACATAGACTATGTAGCTAATGATTATTCTTTTTGTGTCTATGTGAATTGTGATCACATCTATAAATATCATAGTAGAGTAGCTTTTGTACAGCCAGAAATACAATTTGAAGGACGGATTCTTTTGTTACCAAATTAAAGTTTAAAAGGCCCGTTTGTTTAATTTTTACTATTACAGTTGTTTAGCGTCATTCTTAGCTTTTTTCTGTGTTTGGAGGAATAGAACACCACTTCTTAACTTCCTCCGATTCTCAGTAGCATCCCAAGGAGAATTATCGACCGATCAAGAATAGCACTTTTGGGCCCACTTCATGTGCACAACAGACAGATTTGACTGCAGCTCCAGCGGACATCTACTGATTTCGTAGAGGAGAACCCAACGCTACTGAGGCATCCAACGCAACAGGATGGTAGATTCGGGCGAGGTGATGAATGATTTCCATGAGACGATGGCCTATCATTTGTACTTTCCTTTTTAACATTTCAGTCGGGAAAAAAAAAAATTACTGTTAAAATCAGCCCGCAATGCTGTTCAAGCATTTTTGTATATATAAATTTATTCCTATTTTTATTTATATTTTTTAATTTCTTTTTATGTTTACTATATATTTAGCATTTATATTTATTACATATTTTAGGAATTTTAATATAGTTTATTACTTAATAAATTTTATTAAAAATGATGGAAGGGAATATAAAAAATAAAAATAAAAAGAAAGAAAAAGAGAGGAAAAGTAATAAAAAAAGTAAATAAATTGAAGTAGGCATGAAAGTCAAAGCACTATATTTTTTAGAACCGCAAAGATAAATCATCATGTTTTCTCTCTATTTCTAGATTCAGCATTCGCTGATTGATCTATCTTGGCAATATTGTTGTAGTTTGAAAGTCAAAGCACTATAATGATTATGATTTATTGATGGAGATTATCTCTATTTGTGCGTTTATGATTTTTTTTTTTAGCAGTGAACTATAAGAGATTCTAACATCTTAGTTTATGCATTTTCAAATTCATTAACTTAGATATACTGTTTATGTCAAACAATGAATATGATAGGATATAAAAATATCTCGCTCTATTACTACAATTCACTAAACAATGAATAGCATATAATAATTTTTTTGGATTTCATATCATATCTTATTCAATCACACTCCAACTAAAAATTCATACGACAAAATGATGACAAGGACCGATGTGATTTTGCACATGCATATAGTCATAGTAGATGGCTCCTGATTTTTTAGGTCAAAGCAATCATTGTCATCTAATCTAGAGGACTTTGCCTCACAAATTATAGGTTCCACAATCATTTACTTAAAAGACCATCTCATTGAAAAAGTTAAGAAACACGACCATTTACTCAACATTATAAAAGCATAACCAAGCAATCAGTCATTAGCACCAAAATTAGAAATATTATATACTTACACTTTGCGTTAAACTATCCAAAACAAAATATTATACAAATCACAAACAATGAAACATTTCACCAATCTTAGACCTAGGATCAACTATAGTTGAAAATGCTTTTGGTGGAAAAGAAATAAAAAGAGATAATATATGTTATAAAATCGAAAGCAAAAAGTAAATTTGATTAAAAGATCAATGATAGATATCTTGGTGATTCAAATTTAAATCATAAATCAACTAAACCATATCACATTGCCCATGGTAAATTGATGATCGGGGCAACATGTTATGTTAAAGTCCACTTTCTTATATTACTTTTTTTTTTTCATATATTAAGTGAAGCCTCACACATTTATCCAATTTAATATCATCACTCATGATGACATTTTGACATGCTAGCAATGTAAGGCTAAAAGTGTAAGGGTGGCTTCGAAAAGTACACTAGAATTAAAACTGCCATGACTTTGTCATGAGCAAACCAAAATTTGTGTAATCGATTGATATTGTCAACCACCATCCATCAACTTTGGTAGTTGGTCCTCTATAAATTTAAGAGAATTTATTTTCGGAGTTAGAAATGGAAACATGTAAATGTTGAAATTCTCAACCACCTTGGCTTGTCCTATATAGCTTGTGAAAGTCTAAAAGGGAAAAACAGAGACAAAATCTATCGAAATTTTCAAGAAAGCCACGCCTGCAACTTTCCTCGTTTTGTTGAGAGCATTTTTTCGAAAATAACAAATATTTATATGTCATTGGATTGTAAAGAACAAAAATTACATTAAATTGTTCTGAAATGATCAAAATAGGATACTCATGCTTGATATGGATGAAAGACACAATTTGAAAAGTAAAAATGATGAATTTCGATTAGCTACGTAATAAATCGACAACTTATCAATGAATTGATAATTCTATTTTGATTTGGTAGTTTCGATTACACATAGGTGACAAATGCATTTTATTCACATCATTAACATAATGAAAATTTAAAAATCGATATTGGAGAATCGATTGGTTATTTAGATAACAGACTAAGAACCTCTAGATAGAGCAAAGGTTTTTGTGCGTGATATTAGAAAAGTTTGCTTTGATACGTACCTCTAGAGCGTGCTTGAAAACACATTTGGGGAGTCTAGGGAAGTGGAAGCTGCCAATTTCAAGTAACTTCTTCAGTGCACTCGCCGAATCAGGCAACAGAAATTCCGACCACGTCGGAAACCCCAACCTCTCTAAGCCCTCTCGGCTCAGCGACTCCGTCAGCACCGGGCCAGAGCACGTCGCCACCACCGACTCAACCAGCTCAGGCTGCAACTCGGCCAATCTGAACGCCACCATCACACCGTAACTGAACCCGACCACTGTGCACTGCTTCACTCCCAGCTTTGCCAGCCCCCTTGCCAGGCACTCCGCCTGGAATCCCACAGTCCGGCGGCTGTCGCAGGTGGAGGAACCGCCGAAGAAGAGGAGGTCCGGCACGTAGACCGCATAGTCCCTCGCAAGGGCGAGGACTTGGAACTGCCACGTCAGGATGCCGTCGCCAACGAAGCCGTGGAGGAAGACGACGGCAGGTTTTTTACCGTTGTTGGCATTCTTCTTGGATCGGGTCGGAGCCCAGATGTTCATGACAGTCCCCGGTTCGACCTCGATCTTTTGAGGTCTCACGCCAGCGACCTTCATGGTCGCTCGCAACAAGGGCTTGTAAATCTTGACAGTGTTCATCATTCTCTCACTCTCTCTCTCTCTCTCAGCTTGATTATGCACAGTGTCGTTTATCTTCGCCATGTACGTCCAGTGGTCATATATTGTTGGGATATGTGAAGCCGACGGTGCAGTCTGACCCCACATGTTCCCATAACTTGCTTGTCCGGTTTTCCTAGGAAATTGAAATCTCATTCTATTTTCTTGTTAAACCGCACATCCCTTCTATCTTTTTATTTTTCTTTTGTGCTACGTATCATTGGGGGTTGTCTAGTCCCATTCCCACCATTGGAGCTCTCCCCCCTCTCTCCCGTCTCTCTCACCCCTTGAATGCTGTCTCTGCAACCGCAACTTTCGGGTTTATACTTTTCCAATTTCCCCATCCGCGACCGTAAGTGAGTGGTGGCAAAGAGCATTAGAAGCTCGTTGGTACTTCGATGTTAGTAGATGCCCTTTCTTTACTGTCCCTCTTCCCAAGGCCTTGTGGTTTAGCAGTCCAGTCCAAAGAGAGAAGAAGAAAGCACAAACTTTTCTGAAATGACCCGAATTGGCGGATCTTCCCTATCTCCACATCAAAATGAAGGCTCTTTCGTGAATAATCGTCTCGCCAAGCTCATCCTTGAACTTGATTAGCACGTTGGACAGGAAGACCTTGAACAGGCTTGACTAGCTTCGCATCCTCAGCATAAAGGACAATGCCTGCTCCAGTATCTTCAACGAGATACTGGGTAGTCAGTAACCCCATGAATTTCTTTTTCTTCAATATCAATACATTTGTTTCTTTAGATACTACACACATGTAAAACAAATGGTTTTCTACAGCATATTTGTGGTCCGGTTGCCCATTATACACCAAAGAAAATGATTGGCCCAAACTGCACAATTACTTGTAAAAAGTAAAGGTGTCATTCTCGAAGCGAGGTCATTTAATACCTGTTTGGTAATCATTATGTTATGAGAATAATTTCTGTTCATAAATAATTTTTTCTTATTATGTTCTTTAAATGAGTTTCTGAACATTCAAATGCGTTTCGGAACTGCACAAAATCTCTAATCATGAAATAGAAAAAGAACAGTAATGCATTTAGTATTATTCTCAAATTTTTTTGTGACTAAAAATTTCTTTTAATTTTTTTATAATTTTATGAGATTTTTCTTTTTTTTTTTTTTTTTTTTTTTTTTCCTCTCTTCTTCTTCCTCTTCTAGCCGGTGACCCCGAGCCTCACTCGGCCATGGTGAGGCCGACCTAGTGGTAGCTGGGCGAGGTCGACCTCGCCAAGGGCTGGCGAGGATCCGGTGAGGTTGTTGAACCTCATCTTTCGCCGATTGTTGACCATCGCCAAGCTTGGCGATCGGCTAGAGGAGGAAGAAAAAGAAAAAAAAAAGAGAAGAAATGGCTTGATTCCTAGAATTGTTCCCAAGAATAAGAAATTTACTTTGTTTTATTTCTTGATTTTATTCCAAATCTATTATTGGGAACAAAGTTTATGATGAATATATTATAATGAGCATAATTTAAAATTTTGGATATAAAAAAAAATCATTAACATAATTTTGCATATTTTTTATGACTTTTTGTTTATACAGTGTTACTCTGTGGAAATTGTAAGGAATTCCCTGATATGGAAAGAAGATGGGACTAACTTCACGATTAGAAAGAAAAGGACTTGACATCATTTTTGTGGAGTTGATGAAGCGAAATGCTAGGTGCCTAAGTCAAAATGACAGAACAATAATGGCACGTTTGGTAACTAGCCAATTCTTGACTATTTTTGTTCTTTTGTTCCTTGGAATATAAAAAGAATATGAATAATCGTTTGGTAACATCAGCTAATTTTTCTACTCCTGAGAACCAATTGGACCAATTTAGTCATAAACATTTTCACATTAATACCAAGTTTATCTATTCAGGTAATGAAGCTGGAAATCGTTGATGTAAATGCTAGCCATCCTACATGGCATAACCGGCGCTGACGTGAATATTTTTAATAATATTTTTGAAATCCATTTTATTTTTAATAATATTTTAATAAGTTTTTTAATTTTATTTTGTTTTTAAATAATTTTTTGAATTTTTTTCTTTTTTTCATTTCCCATTTATTTTTGCTAGTGTCGATGGCTAGTTGAAGGCCACAAGCCATGGCCAGCGAGAGGGGAGCACCAGAGAGTCTCCCCTCGCTACATATGATGAGGCTAACCCTCACCCAGGTTAGGACAGCCTCGCCATGCCTTATAGAGCTAGATATAGTGATAGCAATAGCGAGCTTAGAAGTGGCGACTTTGGCCCAAGCCGATGCTCGCGCTCCCGATGTTTGAAGGAGCCGATGAACTGAGCGAGTATGTAACTTGTTTTGACGATGGCGACGTTGGACCATGGGAACTACAAGGGAAATCCAAAAGCAACGGAGGGGAGGAGAGGGGCCAAATTTTGATGGACGACGAGGTGAAGTGGATGCTGTCGTTGCGAGGCATGTCTCCGCTCAGGGACAGGTAATAGTGGACCCAAAATGGCGGTGAGACAAAAAGCTCATTAGATTCTAGGGTTTTATGAATGGCGAAGAAGATGGAGAAGACAAATTTAATGCGTCACTCAAGTTGAAGATGAGGCGTGGTGAGGCCGTCTTGGCTTGGGCAAAGGTCAGCCTCACCGGCACTCGCCCTCAACTAGGCGTCGCCCAGCAAGGCTGACCCTCGCCAGCCATGAGGGACCAACCACCAGCACCAGCAAAAAGAAAAGGGATAGGAAACAAAATTCAAAAAACTGTCAAAAAATTAAAAATTATTTTTAAAAAAAGTCCACTTCAACGTCGTCTATATCACATAGGACGGCCAACATCTACGTCAGCAATTTCTGACCTAAATTGGCTAAATGGACTGAATTAGTACCAATTTAAAAAAAATTTGGACTAAACTGATTCAACTGAAAAGTTTATGACTAAATTGTTACTAATGCAGTAGGTTTGAGACTTTTTTTGTACTTTTCCCGAAACATAACACATAATTGTCAAATCCTATTGTCTTGTATCCATCAAAGATTAAAGCACGCGTCCCACACCTCTTTGGAACGATAGTACCAAATTAACTTGGTGGAGGATGCACATGGGTACCCAAAAATCATGTGATCGTAGTTGGTTCTTGGAGTACTGCTAAGATATCGGATGGTTGGCTTAGTAATTATGACATAGCTACTTTTATAGCAACAACCGATGGAAGCCGGGTTCTACATTTAAATAGGGGCATAAATATACATCAAGTATCAAAAGTTGGTATGGGTGGACATTTAAATGCCAAAACTTCCAAAATGTATACTTAAATACCACTTATTTTAAAAATTGGACACTTAAGTGCCAACTCCGATAAGATTTGTAAGGAAATATGGCGTGACATTATTTAATAATAAAACTGGTCTACGTGACTCGCTCAAATATTTACTTAGCAATGCTTGTCCCAAAACGACATCGTTTTTTCCCCAAATTTAATTTGTAATATAAATATTAGTTATATTATATTTAAAAACTAAGAGAGAGAGAGAGAGAGAGAACAGGGGAGGCCCTCGTCACTGCCACCCCCATCATTGCCAGAAAGTGCCACGACGGTGGGGAGCAGCCCTCACTTACGGTCGGTCAGGGTTGTCGACCACTAGTTAGGGCTTAGCAACCTTGGCTGACCCTCACACCACCACTGCTAGCCCTTTCCGGTTATGGTGGGGCAGCGGCAACGAGGGCCTCCCCTATTCTCTCTTTTTTTTTTTTTTTAAAGTTTTTTATTTAATTTAATAAATATTTATATTAATTAAATCAAATTTGGATTAAAACGACGTCATTTTGGGCTAATTAGCCATGACAGTGCCACATGGATAATTTTTTTTCACAAAAATGCCACATCATTTAATTTAATTTAACCAATGTTTAATTTAAAAATCAAGTTTGGAGGCAAAACGACGTTGTTCTAGGCTAACTAGCCATGTCAACGTCACATGGATACAAATTTTTTTTCAAAGAAGTGCCACATTATTTAATTTAATTGAACTAATACTTAATTTAAAAATCAAATTTGAAGGCAAAATGACGTCATTTTGGGCTTATCTAGGCATGTCGGTGCCATGAGGATAATTTTTTTTTAAATAATTGCCCCATTAGTAAAAAAATGTTGCCGGAAAATGTCACATTAGTAATTTGGCTGGAAATTCTTGCCATTGGCACTTAAGTGTTTATTTGTTCTCCGATTTTGGCACTTAAGTGTTTATTTGTTCTCCGATTTTGGCACATAAGTGTATTTTTTGGATATTTTGGCACTTAAATGTCCACTCATGCCATGTTTTGGCACTTGGAGTGGCAGGCACTCCTTATATAAAGGAAGTTCTACAAAGTACTGGAATTAGTAGAAACAACTTGGAGAAGCAAAGCTTTGGAAGTAGCGTGATGACGGTGCCAATGGAGATTGAAGAAAAGATATAACAAAACCTGCGTTATATAGAAAATCCGATTGACTGCCATGATAAAAGAGGCTTGTAAGAAGAACAAACCTCGAGTAGCACAAAGCTGATTGCGAGTGCTTGAGAACAAGAGGAATTGAGGCATTTTCCGCTATTCTTGAGCCTGTCTCTTCGCTGCTGCATTGTAGCCAATTGAGAGCTGATCCTAATGTTAGTGGAAGTGTACAAACCCATTTGTAGATTTACTAGAGAAGTCCTTGTACTTAAATAAAAGACATTGCCTTAAGAGTAAACAAAGTGCACGAGGGACCCTTTATAAATAATTACCGGTGTAGTTTATGATTTGGGGAGTGTGGGTACTATGCTATAGACCAAGTCTGTAGGGTGTGCGATAAGCAATTGGAGGGGGTGTAATAGTGGCTGGTTGCGATAGCAGGTGGCTATAGACCAAGTTTGTTTTGGCGTGGTAGATCCTTCTATGCATGTAACAAAGCGGTGTATATGCTCTTCGCTAAAATAGTGGATTACAGTCTAATTAAACTATTGGAGCTGGAAGAGAGGATGTATGCTTATCAAGCCGACCCTGTGTAAATCAGGCTTGTAGTTTCACTTACCCCAAACTCTTTATTGTGTGCACTTCATTTACTAGTTCACTTGCTCGTAGAAGCAGAATTTAACCAAGGAGTTGGTTCTGCAAAATTAGTTTTGTTAACAAGAAAACCAATTCAATCTTTTTTGGTTGCTTACTGGGCCTAACGCTATGCAGAAATTCATAGTTAGTCCTTTCTTTAAATACGTTTGAGAAACTTATCAATGCATACACGGAACACACCTTGTAGTTTTGTACTACATGTTCTTATCCCAATGGGCGACATGAATCGCAGAAATATCATCACCCGCATGAATCAGAAAGACATGAGGTTATTTATATGGTGGATTTCACGGGTAAGAAAAATGGCCTTCCAATTACTTGGAATATCTCAATCAATTCGAAGAGATCTTGTAGCTCGTGAAACTTGCCCCAATGACATTCGAAATTCCATTTTGAAATTTAAATTGTTTATGGAAAAAGAAATTGTTTCCATCGTTTGCCGACGATTGTATTTTTTAAGAATGTGTACAGCGGGTAATTTGTAGCATTTGATGTTGACGTTGATGCTGTCCACAAAATTATTCTGCATAGGGAAATTTCTTTCAACTATAACACATGAGGCCCTTCTTCAGCATGAAATATTTTAATTTGCAAACTATTGTCGAGATCATACTCTAGTCACTTTAATTTTTAGAAGTGACGATTGCGCACCCAATTTTGCAAAGTACCCAGGCCTTTACAATGGAAAAAGTATAAAAAAAAAATCCTAAATTTATTGTATTTGTTATACCAATTTAGTCCTAAACTTTTTAATTGTGATAAATTAATCCTAAACTTTTTCATATTTTGCCAATTGAATATATCAGGCCAATTTAAGTCGAAAATTGTTTACGTAGATGTTTACGGTCTTATGTGGCACATCCAATGCTAATATGGACATTTTTTTTAATAATCTTTTTAGTTTTTTCTTTTCTCTCTCTCTTTTTTTTTTTTTTTTATTTGGACTAAGGGCTGGCGACCCTTATTGGCACTAGGAAACGGTGTCACGGCCTTGTGGGCCCTTACTATTGCCAATGAGAACCTGGGCAAGGGTTGTGACGCCTTCACTGGCCAAAGCAAGGGCGTGTGTTCCCTCGGCTAGATATGGCGAAGTCGTTACAAACCTCTCACTAGATCTAGGCCAAGTGACGGCATCACATCCCTTGTCGGCCTAAGCAAGGGCGTCAAGGCCCTCTCCTATTGTCGGCAAGGGTTAGTCGGCAACTCTTGTCGACCCTTAGTCCAAAAAAATAGTAAACAAAAGAAAAAACCACAAAATTTTTTAAAAAATGCCTACGTCAGCATGAACTATGTCATGTGGGATTACTGATGTCTATGTTAGCAATTTCTAACCTAAATTGGTCAAATGGATTCAATGGATAAAATATAAAAATGTTTAAGACTAAATTAATACAATTAAATAGTTTATGCCTAACTTGGCACAAATATAATAGATTTATGACTTTTTTGGTATTTTTCCCTTTTTAATTAATGCATCAAATGCTCAAATTTACATAATATGTAAGATCACAATATTCAACTTCCAATTGTCTCTATCTCCTATCCTGAGGAAGCAGTTTCAACTAAAGCACCCTAATTGAGTCCCTCCATTAAAAAAATGGAAGTTGGTGTTTGTAGAAATGCATAAAATATTGAGTTTTATCCAAAAAAAATCAGTAAGATTGAAGAAGGTAAGCACATCTAGGATATAACACCATTCTAACCTATCATAAGCCTAGGATAGATCAATTTTTTCACAATCATTAAACCAGACATACCAAATGTTTGGGTGTGATTCATACTTCTTATCGACAGGTGAGCAAGTGGGGTCTAGGGGGGGCCATTCTAGTGGAGGTTAAGGGGTCCCCACAATGTCAGAGGGCTTATAAATTTGGGTGCATGAATAGCCATTGTGTCGCCTATTTATAATCTCTTTCTCATGTAATTGAGAGTTGTAACAGAGAGGTGGAAGATGCTAATTATAGTGGAATCCCCTACTGGATGTAACTCTAGTTTAATGGTGAACTAGGATAAACTTTATGTCTCGATTACTCTTTCACACCTTACTCTCTATTTCGTTGTGTTTATGCGCCTAATACTAACATATGGTATCATTGCCAAGTTTGAGGTTAAAGTTTCTTGGTGAAGAGAGATCTAGAAAAAAGAAATATCTCCTTACCAAAAAAAAAACAGAAATATCGAATCTTGGGAAGATGTTGACTGGTCAATCACGGATTGAAGTAGAGAAGTTCGAAAGAAAGGATTTTGAGTTATGAAAATTGAAGATGGAGTCCTTATCTGGGGCATGTGATCAAACATGATAAACCTAAGGAGAGTCCCAATGAGAAGAGGAAGGAGTCCATGTTCAATGAATTGAAGTAGTGGATCAACAACGATTGGAAGACGCGAAGCCTGACTTGGCTATGTCTTGCTGATAACACCTTGGTGAATGTGACCTTTGAGGATATGACGAAGGATATATGGACGAAGCTAGAAAGCCTTTATTA
This sequence comes from Eucalyptus guilfoylei, assembly GCA_016097605.1. NCBI lineage: Eukaryota > Viridiplantae > Streptophyta > Magnoliopsida > Myrtales > Myrtaceae > Eucalyptus > Eucalyptus guilfoylei. The sequence continues at coordinate 24,309,466 of CM027866.1, read as the reverse complement.
GAGCAAGTAGCTCATGAACAGGCTAGTTCTATGAAAGCGACTATGCAACCTTCAGATGAGTGTAAGTGAGTAAGATGATTCTTTGTCTACGCACTTAAACAAGTTTAATACTATTTATGGGCAACTCCACATCTATTGATGTAATTTGTATGGAGGAGATAAAACATGTACCTTACTATGTTCACTACTGAATTCATGGGAACATATAATTATTTCGATTTGCACTGGTATAAGTGTGATATCCTTACAAGGCAATGAACTACTCTATTTGATTGTGCAACAAATGAGGCTCTTTTCATCAAAGGAAGGAATAATGAACAATCCAAATCCAGATTTGGTAACAGGAACATCTTGAGGAAGATCTAAAAGCAGATATCCATTGAAAATAACGTGTTGGAAGTGCAAAAAGCTGGACACTTAAAGAAGGATTGCAAAAGCAAAAGGATAGGTCTAGAGAAATGAGATGAGATACCATCCTCCCGTATAATGGAGGATGATGACAGCAAAAGGGGAGACACGTATCTCATTTGCAACTCATCTTAGGGTGACTGTAGTGCATGAATAATTTGTACTAGAGTGTCTTTCCACATGACGCCTTATGGAGATTGGTTTTGTTGTTATGAGCCACATTAAGGAGGTACAATGCAGATGGCAGATGACACGACGCTTGATATTGTTGATCACAGAAAGGTGAAGCTAAAGATGAAAGATGAGCCAATCAAGAATCTTCCGAATGTGATGCATATTTCTAATCTTACTAGGAATCTTATTTCTATGGGAACAATGGTAGATGTTGGCATTACTTTCACTACCAACAAGTATTCAAGCAAACTAACCTATGAATCTATGATTGGGGGTATCAGAATTAAATTGAACCGAACCAAACCAAATTAGAATTGCGTGCATTCTCAATTCGATTCTGATTTCAGTTTAGAGAATGAAAATATAACCTTTTTTTAATCACCAATTTTCTTAATATTGCAATTTATTTCTCTCTCTCTTTATTGAAACCTCTTCTTAAAATTACAGAAAAAGAAAACCAAAAAACGAAACCGGACAGAACCAAACTGAACCATGTCTTTGGTTCGGGTTAAATTTGGTTTGGGTCATGGTTCATTTCAAAGATAATGCACATCCCAACGGTTCGGTTTGGTTTCGGTCTCCCAAAAATCCAAACTAAACTAAACCGTTGACACCCCTATTTATGACAATTGCTAGAGACAAATGATATGAAAGCTTGTTGAAGCTATTGGGCAGCATAGTGATCAATGGTGAGAATTACATCACATGGCAAGTGGAAAAAGATCCTTCGATGCTATGCCATTGGAGATTGGGCCATACATTGAGAAAGGGTTGGTGACCCTTACCTCAAAGAAGATGGTGGATGATTCCATCCTATCCTATGGGTTTCAAATTTGTGAACATAGTCTATATGAGAAACAGAATCAAATACCTTTTGAATCCATGTGTATCGGAGTGTGAAAGGGATTATTGATCTAATCCATAGTGACCTCTTTGGCCCTACACTTGTAGCATCATTTGAAAAATTTAGATATTATATATCTTGTACTAATGATTTTTCCATATATGTATGGATATATTTTCTATAAGGGAAATATAATGTGTTTGAAAGGTTTTGCAAGTTCAAAGATCCTGCGGAAAATCAATTTAATAGGAAAATCAAAGTTTTGTGGACTAGCAACTGAGGAAAATTCTGTTTAGCTAAATTTGATCGATTCAGTGCAACTATGGGCATTGCGAGGCAAAAGACAATGGCCTATTCACCTCGGCAAAATGGGGTGGCAAGAGGCTTAATCGATCTCTTATGGAGAAGTCAAGGAGTATGCTAAATGGTAGAGGCTCAAAAACTGAATTTTAAGCGGAAGTAGTGTTTATTGCGTCTATCTAAATAACAGGTCTCCCACATCAACTTTGAAAGATCAAACACCATTTGATACATTGTTTGAGGAGAAGCAAGATATATCCCATGTTAGAATGTTTGGCCATGAAGCGTATGTACATGTGCAAAAGGAAAAAAGAAATAAGCTTGAGAGTAAGTGAGAGAAGTGCATCTTCATTGGATACATGGATGGTGTCAAAGAATATACGTTATGGAATCCTGATACTAAACGTATCATCTATAGTGGAGATGTGGTGTTATGAGAATCTACAACAAATCAGATTGTTCCACAAGCTCCTAAAAAAATCAAAGACGGTTGAGTTATATGTTGGTTTTAAGGAAGAGATAGAGGCTACACAAGCTTAAACATAAAATTCAGATTCTGAAACTGATGAGCCTATTGCGGCGGGTGACACGATAGATTGTGAAATTGGGATTGAAGTTGAAGCATCACATGAATCGGTCATAAGAAGGTCCACATGACTGAGAAGACCATCTGAGAGGTTTACCCCATTTACTGGTAATGAGAATTTTACTTTGATTATTACAAGTGATAATCTATCATACCCTGAACCTCTACAGCCACACGACAACCCGCTCTCATTTAACCTTTACTTATCCTTTGGTCATTCGATTGCGACATCCCAGGAAGCGTCGCTGACCCAAATCATGATAACATATAAAAACGCACAAGCGAAAATGTGAGCAAATCTTCAATCATCAAACAACAAGGATAGTTAAAAACATATTCATATATATAGAAGAGCATTACAAGTCAACGTCTCATACAACACAAGCAACCTGTGCTCATACAAAAGAACACCGACAGAATTGTTAGGTACCAATCGAGTTCTAGGGGAATCAATTCACTTCAGACAAGTAGTGTTCTCTTTGATTGTAACTATTCATGATGAATGACCGTGAAAAATGGCCCTGGTGCTGATCTTGCAACAACCAAAAAGAGAGACTAACAAAATCATTAATATGGGCACCATGATCATGGTTCAGCCAAGAGCATTATAACTAAGACAAAATTCATATGCTCATTCATTTCTAGAACAACAATCAAGTAGAAAGACCAAAGATTCAACAGAGTATAAATGACTCTCGACACTTTCCATAACTGTAGTATTACGTCTAGCCACAACAACTGAGGATGCTTTGTGAACTTACATTCTTCGTTCAAGCACCAGTCATCTATCCTTTTTCAGCAGATGATGCCGTTATGCTGAAAGAAAGTAACCAAGAAGAAACAGAAGTCCTAGTCGCAAGGGTGAAAAGGCAAGGTATCTAAAGAGACCAGCTTTCAATCGGATGAGAGGTGACATCCTCCCAACTTTCGCCCTTCTAGTTTCGAACAAGGAAAGTTAGACTGCATAAATTTTTCTTCAACTACCTTGCATCTTCTTAAGAGCTTAACAAGGTATAATAGCTGCTCATAACTCGTGAAAGCTATATACGTAAGGGCCATGGGTTCCTTCTCTAGAGCCACAATATGTAACTGGACCAAAGAGTCAATTCTTTATCTCCACCACAAAACGGTTTTTTGTTGTGGTCATGCCCGACAAATGCAGCTGCTTTCGCTTCTTTACAAGATGTAGTGCAGTTCTCCGGTCATCTTGAGCTTCTTCACAATCTGGCTGCAATGATTCATTAGTATCTTTGCACGCTAAAGCTAGAAGAAGTACAATGATCAGCAGCATACCTTAAGAGATAATGCTCTATCGAAACTAGCAATGGCGCTATCAGGCTCTCCAAAGTTCAACAGTGCTCTACCCAGCGTGATCCATGCCTGCATAAATTCAACGATCCATCAGTATCACACATAAGGCCTGAGATGAAATTGCTTCTAGTTCTAGCTAATTCTCAACTCTCCCAAGTGCAACTGCAAATAGTATAAGAAAATAACAAGGACCCTCCAAAAAATAATAGCTGACGATTTTACAAAGCCAATGACTACATAATCACGAGCCACATTCCAGCAATCATTCGCCCAACAAGTTTAAATTCTATACCTTTTTAAACCTAACATACAATTGCTTGCTTACTAGATGGCGTCAGCAGGGACACTCCAATACCAAAGCAACTTTCAAACTTTAGTCAATGGAAGACCCATTCCACTCAGAGAAGAGAAGCTTTGCTTATCATCAACAATCATTCAAAACCGCAATGACCAACTACTAAAAAGCCAAACTTCTTTTCAGAAAATTCATTCAAATCCCAATTTCCATTTATCAGTTTGTCTAGCTGGTAAGAGTATTTCATCAAAAAGTGTGCCTACCTAGTGTGGGAGCCCCAATGGGGCTGCGACAGGTGATGGCGGGGCTCGGGGAGGCGGTGGCGACGGTGGCGTCTGTGTTCAAGAGCAAGGGCGCTTCACGGAGAAATGAGAGAGAGAGAGAGAGGTAAAAACGCAACGACTGGGCTTAGGAGGCGACCATGGAGGCATCGGTGGCGTCGGCGTCGGTGTCGGTGTTGGGGCCAATGGAGGCAACCGGTGGAGGCGGAGGGGCATCGGTGTCACGATTCGCTAGAAGAGAGCCGCAATGACGAGAGAAAAAGCACATAATTATTTTTTAACCCCTCGCGATTTTGTTCTTCTCCTATGTTGGAATGGAGAACGGGAGAGAGAGAGAGAGAAAAGAGAGGAAAGAGATGGTCTACAGAGGAGAGAGAGGGTTAGAGAGACTGAGGAGAGGGAAGCATAAAATTTTAAATTATCTTAGCGTGGGGCCTGGATTATATGTGGACGACACATGTCAAATTTTGTGTGGTTTTTCATATAACCCACGTGGATAATGACTCATCTAATGTTTTCTCATAATCCTCTCTTGCTGCATGCTCGCCGCCGTGTAAGGCGTACTCTACTACCTTTCTCCCCGTTGTCCCGCCATCTTTGTTAGTTTGTGTATTTACCTGGGATGTCCATTTACTTAAAAAGAAAAAAAAAATTGCACTACCGTCAATTTCTAAAGAACCAATTTATATCACAAGATTTTTGCTAGAAACAACGTAGTTTGTTTCGCCTTAAATCCTAAATATTCTTCAATTTAATGTTCAGTTCAAATTATGTTTCTTTTTATATAAAAAAATCACCGACTTTCACTCAAATCTCATATAAATTCTTCGGTTAACCTTTTGTTCTAAGTCACTATTAATCATTTAATATAACATTCTCACATCAACAAACTAATGTGGATTTAAAAATAATAATATCATCATGATACTAATCCAAGAAAAACGAGGTTTTGTCTAGAAAATCCACATCAGCCTCTCCCTCTTAAGCCCCTCAATCCTTACCAGTGTGCAGCCTCTCCCCTACAACACCATAGGTCTGGTCCGACTCCGCCTGTGATAATCACCTAGCCAACTCCGCCGTCAAGCTACCTCCGCCTCCAAAGCCCCCTCTCTCCCGTGACCTCGTCCTCACGGCGGACAGTGACAATAAACAGTCATCTACCACCACTATTCCTCTGTCTCTCTCTATATTCCTTTTATATAGTAAAGCAGATTCATAACATAATTTCGACATCGAACACTAGGGTTAGAGTACGCTGTAGCAATAGAAGCAACCAAGGAAGCAATGTGGCTAAGATTTGCTTCGAAAGCAAGATTGCAACTGTTGGAATTAAGTCGGCGGAAGATGACTTACTTCTATCCGATGGGCAATCAACAATTTACCCGGGAATGAACGTTGAATTATGGATGAATCACGAACAATTTTACTTCACGTTGGTCTGAATGTAGTCACGAGGAAAACATCCGATTTTCACAGCATAAATGCCAATCATTCTCGTAAAGAAGAAATGGAACGCGTTCTTTTTCTTTTGATGGAAAGGGGACAAGAAAATGAGAACTTTTTTTCTGAGCGTACGTTATGCCAACCCCCTCAACGGTTGTCTTCAAAAGACTTTTATACAACTCCCTTCATACCCTTTTAAAATGTGTCTTTCCATCGTAGTATATCAAGATGAAACGGTGCGTTATCATCGCACCCCATCATTGACGTATTAATTAAGTACAACATCTCCCACTCGGACATGATGGGCTTGATAACACTCTATCAAGAATATAAGATATTCAACATTCATCAACTTTACAAAACAATTCATACTGGCAAGTAAGCTGTGCGACCAGTGAGTACACCTACACTTGGGAGCTCAAATTATGCACATGTTAGGGATGACATAATGGCTACAACCTCAAAAAGAAATAAACAATCGATGTCTCATAGTGTCCCGGGCATATTTTGTTACATCAATTCAAGTCTCATAACACTATATATTTACAATTATATCCAAATTCACAGAAGGTGATATAATTGGTTGACTAGTAAATACATGTGATAGATGTAAAACAACAATAGTCTTCCTTCGCACTCATGTCTCTCTCCATTTTAGAGCAACTGCTTTCCTAGACACGTCCCACAAAGCCATATCTATTCATGACCGTCGGTAACATGCTAAAGTAACAATATTGATCTTTCACTTTGAGAACATAGTCAGAAGTAACATAAGGCACAAAATAAGGTAAATGATAAATTACCTTAAGGGCTCACACAATGAGTAAATAGGGATAATTTCACTCACATTCTCTTGTCGGTCGTACAATGCACATGTAGTATGAATTACATGCTATAGTGGACTTCTCTTTCTATGAGAGTGTATGTCATTTGTTAAATATATTCACTATACGGATCTTTGCCTAAACTTAGTCACGTGCTTCTCACGTACTCAAGTTTAGCTCAAATACTATATTAGCTCACTTTCTATAGCGCCCAATTAAATATTCGCATCCGGCATCTTTCAGGCATACATGATTGTGAGACTATCATGCTCGGTCTTATTATAAATAAATCATAGACCTCATCTTGACTCTAATCAAGGCGACACATTATTTTATGTACTAAACTTGCTCTTCAACATTTATTTGTACATAATGTCTCATCTCAACGTGCTAACTATAGCACTTGAGGTGATTGCTCGTGTGAGTGAGCCAATCATTGCCTGCTGACATACTTTTCATTAATATATATGTGTTTGTGCTAGTCTCATAATAGATTTGTACTTATTGATAAAACATCAAGTTACCAATAAATAAACAAGTACAATACATATGTCCATATATACATAAACCAATTATCGTCTACAATAACACACATCACATTCTACGCAATCCTAGTAACATCCTGTGGGTCAAGAATTTGTCTCTAGGAACGGCCTTCGTAAATGGATCAACAATCATTCTATTGGTTAAAATGTATTGTAGGATCACTTCTTTCTACGCTATTATATCTCTTATGAAGTTGTTCTTTATGTCAATGTGTTTCGTCATTCCATGATACTTGGGATCTTTCACATAGGCAATAGCTGCTTGACTATCGCAATAAATTATCACCGATCTTGGAATCTCGATGACAGTGGCTAAATTTTTCAAGAAACATTTTAGCCATACTGCTTCTTGCACTGCGGCAGAACATGCAATAAATTCTGCCTCCATTGTGGATAAAGCCATGCATGTCTGTTTCTTGTTATTCCAAGAAATTGCACCTCCATTGAGTAAGAACACATATTCAAAAGTCGATTTACGCTCATCTAGCTCTCCACCCCAATCGGCATCTAAATAGCCTAACAGGCGTAAATCATTCCCTTGGTAACAAAGTCGATAGTCCATGGTGCCTTTTAAGTATATTAGGATCCTCTTCACTGCTTTCTAGTGTGCTTAACCGGGATTTGATTGATATTGGCTCACTAATCCCACATCATAACATATGTCGGGTCGAGTACACATCATAACATACATCAAACTTCCAACCGCACTTGCGTAAGGAACAATTTCCATCACTTTATTTTCTTCTAGAGTCTTATGACACATCTTAGTATTTAGGCCTTCACCTTGTATGACAGGGGTATCAATGGGATTACAGTGCTGCATATTGAAACGTTTAAGAATCTTCATTATATAAGACTCTTGTGATAAAGTAAGGAGTTTCCTTGATCGATCTCTTTCGATCTTAACTCTTAATATATAAGCAGCTTCTCCCATGTCTTTCATTTCAAAATTGGAGGACAACCATTCTTTTATGGTGATAACCAAAACCTTGTCATTTCCAACCAATAGAATATCGTCCACATAAAGAGATAAAATCACAAATTTATCTCCGGACCGCTTGGCATATACACAGTGATCTTCTTTGATCATCGTGAAACCAAAAGTTGTTATAACTCGATGAAAACAAAGATACCACTATCTAGATGATTGCTTAAGGCCATATATTGAGTGATGGAGCTTGCAAACTTTATGCTCTTGACCTTTAGCTATGAAACCTGTTGGTTATTTCATATATATTTCATCATCTAGTTCTCCATTGAGAAATGCCGTATTTACATCCATTTGATATAATTCAAGGTCCAAATGTGCAACAATGGCTATGATAAGGCATATTGAGGTAAATCTTACAATTGGTGAAAATGTTTCCTCATAGTCTATACCCTTTTATTGAGTATAACCTTTCGCCACATGATGAGCCTTAAGCTTTTCAATAGATTCATCCGCTCTTCGCTTAATTTTGAAAAAGCCATTTGTTTCCAATAGCCTGCGATTGGGTGGTAGATCAACCAAGTCTCAAACATGATCGTCCTCATTGACTCAATTTCATCTTCCAAAGCTTTTCTCATTCTTCCTTATGAGAGGATGAAAGAGCCTTTAGAATAGTCTTAGGTACGGCATCGTCTTTTTGAGCAATCATAAATCTTTCCCCTTCAATCTCAAAACGACGACGGGGAATTCTTTTACGATTACTTTTACGTAACCGAATTTCTCTTGAATTCAGTTCGTTAGGCAATGCAACACTCCCACTAGGTCTTGTATGTTGAGGTAAATCTTCATTTTCCTCTACAACATTAGTAGGTGTGTTATCAGGATCTTCCATCTCATATAATTGAAATTCCTTATCAATCTCACATCTATTAGGAAAATCGTTATCCAAGAACGTGACATCCCGTGACTCCATTTCGGTCATACTTCTATCAGCTTGTTCACCTATAAACACGTACCCTTTGAAGTGTTTAGAATATCTTATAAAGATACATTTCTTCCCTCTAGGACTTAAATTGCCATATTTATGGGAAGAATCATAAACATAAGCTGCACATTCCCATGGACATAGATTACTTAATTTTGGTTTCCTACCAGTCCATAATTCATAAGGAGTGGAAGTGACTGATTTTGAGGGCACTCGGTTAGGTACATAGACAACAGTCAATAACGCATCTCCCCAATAGGAGATAGGTAAATTTGCTTGCGCCATCATAAACCTAACCATTTCTAATAGGGTTTTATTCTTTCTCTCAGCTACCCCATTTTGTTGTGGAGTACCAGGAATAGTCAATTGTCGTACAATTCCCTTTCCATCACAAAGAGCATTGAATTACTTCGATAGATACTCACGTCCACGATCGGTTCTCAATGCCTTTATTGTTTTATTCAACCGATTCTCCACTATCGATATATATCATCTAAAGCAGTGTAATGCTTCTGACTTATGGGAGATCAGAAAGACATAACCGAAACGCGTGAAGTCATCTATAAAAATGATGAAATATGAGGCTCCATGCCTCGCCCTCATGTTCAAAGAACCACAAATGTCAGAATGTATGAGTTGTAATGGAAATTCGGCTCTAATTCCTTTACCGAATAATTTTCTAACTGTTTTTCCTGCTAGACAATGTTCACATACGGCTAGATTAACACTAGTGAGTGACCCTAAAAGATCTTCTCTAACTAATCTTTGCATTCTTTGTAACCCGATGTGACCTAATCTAGCATGCCAAGAACTTGCATCAATCTCAACATTACTAGAAGATACAATTAAAGAAAAACAACCATCGACATTAACATTGTACTGATCATAGTCAATGTCTAACACCATAAAACCATTCAATACATGACCTGAACCACAATAAACTGTTCCAAACAAAATGTCAACACAATCACCATGGAAATTCAATACATAACCTAAGCTAAGAAGAATAAGTTTCGTTGAATATCCGGAGCATAGAGGACATCATATAGGAATAGGCTTCGACCACCACGTAAAATTAATTTACATGTGCCGATACCCTTCACTTCAATTCTTGAGTTATTCCCAACATATATCCATCTTGTTCCAGACTATATCCGATGATACTCCACAAATGCTTCTCGGTCTCTAGCTACGTGGTCTATTGCTCCCGAGTTTACAGTTCACATTGGATGAGATTCAGCAAGCATTATAGTGCTAGAAACAAAAACATTACTTAAAGTAATGGAGTAATAGAGTACTTCTTTCAGCTCAGTGCATTCACAAGCAAAGTGACTCATCTTGCCACAATTGTAGCATTTCATCTTGGCCTTGTCCTTCTTCCCACCATGTTTCTTGCGTTGGAAGGTCTTAGCCCTCTTAGGTGCTTGATAGTTTTCTTCCCTTTGTTGTTGAATTGATGATTCCTTTTACGCTTGAAGCCCGAAACTTTGCGCGAACTTGATTCAGCAACATAAGCATGGGTAGAGGATTTCGCAGCCTCTAGACGCTCATCCTCTAATTCCAAATGACACGCTATATCATCAAAAGTGACAGTATTCTCATTATGCATCATGTTGATCTTTATATGCTCCTAATTATCAGGAAGAGACCTTATAACAGCCTAAACTTGATGTTCATCAGTAAAGGAGTGACCTGCCGACTTCATCTCAAGAATCGTGTTTGACATCTCCCGAAGATGCTACCTCATTGTTACATTTGGGCGCTTTCGGTATGTGTCGAATTTGATGGTGAGTCTCCTCAACTTAGTGGCAGATGTACCCCTAAACTTATCTTTCAAGGCAACCCACATTGCTTGAGCTTTATCATAACTTTTAAACTCACACATGAGATCATCTTACATACAGCTTAGCAACGTAATGCAAGCAATGCTATTTTTCTTCTTCCAAGCTTGATAAGCTTCTAGATCTCTCCTGTGTTGAGCTAAAGTTCCATGCTTAGGTTCATCCAAAGTGAGGTTGAGGGTTTCCAAAATCTCTTCCTCCTCAAGGATGTACCGAACCTTTCAGTGCCAAATAACATAATTATCACCGTTCAGCTTCTCACCCTTATTAAGGTCAGCCACAATGGTCTTGGATACCGAAACCATAATCAATTGTTATAACACATTGACATAATAAACGTAGAATCAATACCAGCACACTTTTCAAAGTAACACACATATTTAATTTGTAGTAAAGACAAACTAAATTAATGATAATTCAACAAAAGATACAGAAACGAAAGTTCACTATGTTGCCAATTAGCACTTATGTATGATTGTTCTATTATCATTAATTAGTTTAATTTGCGCAAATTTTAAGTTCTAGGTGAGAACTCATTCGAATTCTACCAACTTACGAACTTTCACTAGAAAAATAATTACATGACCCCATGTAATTTGTACATTTTTCCATTAACACAAAAGCATAGCATGATTTGAACCAACGTACAAAAAATAATCATGCTGTAACTACAATAAAATCCACAATTCATCATGTAACGGAAAATTAAGGATTTCCTACAATTGTTCGAATTTTCTAGGAACTAGAAAATTGCAAGCATATTAAACTATATACATGCTACTATCGAATCAAGATCTACACAGCACATATGATATCATTTTCATATAGGCTAGCTATTGTATTTCCTAAAACATAAGAAAATACAAGCTAAAAAGAATAAATAGTGCATTTAAACCCCAAAAATACGCGTGCTTAGGGTTTCCTACACATTTTTATCCTTTTGAAAAACTAAAAGATAAAAAATAATTATACCACAGTATACAGAACATCCATACAAACCAAATGCCATCGACCACACTCCAATCGGAACTTTCACGCGCCCAAGTGTGTGGCGCGTGTGCTGCATGCGCCAACGAGCCAGACGGCTCCTAACCGGTCCAACCGGTGACTAGTTTGATCGGTTTGACCATTGAACTGGTTGACCGATCTGACCGATTGACCGATCAACGGTCGGGTCGGGTCGGGCCTCATGTCAGGTCATGTCGCCCGCCATGACTGACCGGCTAACTGCTACCGGCGGTGACATCATCGATGACATCATCCAGCGGTTGCCGACCGTTGGATGACGTCACGGATGATGTTAGCACGTGTCGATTCACCGACGCATGCGTGACTCTCATGTGCTAGCGTGCCCAGCGCGTCTGGCACGTGTCTCCCACATGCAGCTACTTCTGGCCGCGCGCGTGGGCTTGTTTAGTGTCCTGTGATGACGCTCGACCCATCGTTGGACTCGTCTCGACGAGTTCTTTCACCATGTATATTTTAAAATTGATTTTGGCCGAAAAAATATTTCGAAAAATGGCCAAAACCATACGGGTGTACACGATCCCGAACTCGTTCTTCGCTTCAGTTCGTTTTCAACAATTTAGATTGCAATTCCGAGCAATGAACATCCAAACATTGTAGAATTCAATCTCTTGATCTCGATATCAAATGGTAAACGAGAAAATTCAGTGAAAAACAAAGCAGAAATCACAACCGGGCTCTAATACCAATGTTAGAATTAAGTCGGTGGAATACGACTTACCTCTATCCGATGTGTAGTCAACTATTTACCCGGGAATGAACGTTGAATTGCTGAAAAATCGGGAACAATTTTACTCCACGTTGGTCTAAATGTAGTCACGAGGAAAACATCTGATATTCACAACGTAAATGCCAATCATTTTCATAAAGAAGAAATGGAACGCCTTCTTTTTCTTTTGATGGAAAGGGGACAAGAAAATAAGAACTTTCTTTCTAAGCATACATTTTGCCAACCCCTCAACGGTTGTCTTCAGAAGACTTTTATACAACTCCCTTCATATCCTTTCAAAGGGTGTCTTTCCATCGTAGCATATCAAAACGAAATGATTCGTTCTTTTCACATCCCATCATGGACGTACTAATTAAGTACAGCAGCAACCAGATAGAATGGTTATTTATTGCGATAATTAAGTGCATGTGTCTTAAAAAAAAAACAAAAACAAATTCATCAAGATGCACACCAAATTGACGATATTTCTAATCTTTTTAACAAATTATTCTACTAATTGTGATAATAGTCATCAGAATGCGACCCAATTATTTTGTATGTCCAGCTTTGTAAATAGAGAGCAGAATTTTCTTCAAACATTTATTGTAGACGAAAGGTCTCTCCAATGCAACCATATGGCCTGCTTTCTCAATGCATACCAGTGTCGCACTATCTCCCAAATTTCTGTCCAAAAGAACATAACCGAACGAGTCAAATTTCTGCCGAAAATAATTGAACGGAAACCCAGTGGAGCAAACAACATCTTTTAAGAATATCTATTTACAATAATAGATATCGGGTCAGAAAAGAGAGAGAGAGACCTATTTAACGGGAAATTATCAGTGAACCAAGTACCAATAAGATAAATAAATCGTTACAAGTGTATCAATACTTCCCAATTAGCTTCATGCAATTTCACATAGAACATATAATAGCTTTATTAGGTCTGCAAACCGTGCAAAAGAAAAGTTACACTGTCATTGTCGTAAATTGATTTTATATGTCAAAATTCATTTCTTAAAATTCTGATATAAACATATGCAATCTAACGAGTACTCTTAATTGCAAACTAAAATTGGACAAAATAAAAACTGCGGTTAAAGTTTATGCCAAGACATGGCTTCTATTCTTCACGATGGAAGATAATTCAAGCAAGAGGAAGCAGCAAAGACATGCTGATATGACAATATGGTTTCGGCATTAAAACTTTAGTATTAATAAATAAATAAATATAAATTGATTGACGAACTATTAATTGGAAATCTGTAAACATACTCTTTCAGTGATTTGGCTACTTCAACAGGGAAGATCCTGTCATTCTCGCCCCAAACCAGATGCACCTTCTGCAAAAAGATCCCATCAATCATCAGCCGATTTCCACAACATTCTACAAATATAACTAGAAGGAAGGTAGTTTGAGAAAGTCTTGCGTCCGTACACCCGAATAATCTGAGTCCATTTCGTATCAACCATATGTAGCAATGGAATAAGTTGTAGCATAATGGCTATTGCATTAATTAGTACATTGTTTGATTTAAGTATTATAGTATCTATTATCCTATTTGTTGTATGGATCACATATAAAATAAGGGGTGAATAGTTTTTTTTTCATTTATTATGACTCCAATTTAATCGTTTAATATGTCCAATTAAAAGAATATTATATATTACATAGTTAAAAATATGATTGAAAAAACAATTATAATTTTTTGAGCATTGATTAATATAATCAGTAATGATTATTCATTATATATAGATAATAAACTATTTGATTATAGAAATTTAGATAACTGCACCCGATAGGAGGCAACTAATTGATGCTAGTTATTGTTATAAATTTAATATAAACCAATATTTGTGTCATAGATAACATAATTATTATAACATCCACTGTTTACCGATTATATCTAGTATTTTATTTATTGACGACATAATATATGATTATGTCAAAAAAATATATTTAATGTTATTACTATAAATAAATAATTCAACAAATTTAGTCATAATTTGGAATAATAATCTAACATAGATAGAGTGAGTGCAAGAGAAAGACGTGGATATTTAATGTAGTTTTGGCTGTACTACGAATTATGCTATAACAAATATTGCTGCATACAAAAACTGTAATGGGCATTCAACATGTAATATAATAGACACTATTCCGACCAAACAATGTTCTACGTATTGATTCCATGTGGCGCCACAGGATCTCATGGCTGGCAATAGCATTAAGTGGGTTCACATGCACTTCACATGCACCGAGTACATGTTACAATTTTGCGTGTAGTCATTTACTTAGGTTCTAACCCTTACTTTCTTTTGCTTTTTCCACTTCTGTCCCAAACTCAGTACAGGTTCTTACTAGAATATGTAAGTTTTTGCATCACATAAGTTTTGGCCACTAATCCTTTCGCTTGAATCTAGTTATAGATTTGTTCTTGAAGGATGAGCTTGTGATGATCTCTACCATTATAGATATGCTCTTGAAGGATAAGCTTGTGATAATCTTTGCCAATCATGCTCAGTTGAAACGCCTTGAGTTTTGGTTTTTTGTTTATTTTGGAGATCTATAGGTTTGTTTTGTTACTGTGACTTTTGAGATTCCCTTTCATGTATCAATTTGGTAATGAATGGAAATTTCTTTTTGACAAAAAAAAGAAGAAGAAGAAGAAGAAGAAGAAGAAGAAGAAGAGACTATTAGGTTTGACCAAATAAAACAAAAGAGATTATTAGGTAAACGAAGACCGTTAGTATAATAAGTGATGTGACAGAACTTGAATGAGCATTTATCAGCTAGATAGTGTTCGAACATCAGTTAAGAAATGGCAAAAGAACCGTACAAGTGCCAAAACTTGACACGAGAGAACACTTAAGTGCCAAAAGAACACTTAAGTGTCAAAAGTTACAAAAAGTTACACTTAAGTGTCACTTTTAAAAAAAATAAAAATAAATTGGGATACTTGAGTGCCAAATCCGGCGTTCTTGGGCAATTTTTTAATAATATAACTCACTATATGACTCATTGAAGAGTTGAGTCAGCAAAGAAGAGTCAAAACGACATTGCTTTGGCTCTTTTTTGAATTTTAATATAAATTTAATTAAATTAAATTTAAAAATAATCATTAAAAAAAAGAGGAAGAAGATAAAGATTATAGAAGGTGAGGGATCAACCCTTGCCGCCGCCTCCCACGGTCACCAGGAAGGGCCGGCGACGGTGGGGGAAAAGTTAGCCAAGGTCAACAGGCCTTGGCCAGGGGTTGGCAACCCTAGTTGACCTACAGTAAAGGCCTACCCCCCTAGCCAACGACAGCCCTTGGTTTGACTGGGCAAGGGCCGATGACTCTTGCCGGATCTAGGGGAGGGCCACGACCTTAGCCTCAGATTTAGACGAGAAATTGCAGGCTATGAAGCATGAACACATTCCCGGAGCCTCCGTGTCATGTCGAGGTGTCGGACACGCTGGGACACGGGGTCAACACGTGTCGAATTTTCCAACACGTGGTCAAATCTTCTTGACATGTTCCGACACGCATGTCCAAGAGAGGATCATTGAAGAAAATAATGGCAAGGGAGCAGAGGCGACGACAAGGGAGCGACTGCGAGGCCGCGATGGTGAGAAAGGGCTAAAGGAAGAGCAGAGACCGAGGCAACCTAGAGAGAGGACCGCAACTATGATGGAGGGCCGGCGGCAAGGAGAGAGAGGACAGATTGAGAGGAGGAGGGTCGTGCGAGGAGGAGGAGAAGGCCAGGGATAGGGTTTTAGATGGGGGGGGGGGAACTCAAAAAATTAAAATTAAGATTTTCATGGGACATTGCCATGATTTCTTCTTTCTGGAGAGAGGAGAACATGAGTGTTCAAATTTCATGAAAGAAGTGACGCGGCCCCGGGTGGTGGCCGCGGCGGCGTGGGAGGTGCGAGGGAAAGGGGAGTGAAATAAGTTTGTTGAGATGGCGTGGGAGGTGCGAGGGAAAGAGGAGTGAATTAAATTTGTTGAGGGGGTGGGGGGGGGTTGGCGTGGACCCCAAGGACTTTTATTTTTTTTATCAGAATAATAAATAAGGGAGACTATAAAGTGGGGGGAAGAAACGATGGAAAGAGAGTGAAATAAATGTGGGGGTGAGAGTTGGGGTGGACCACGGGGGCTTTTTTTATCAGAAAAATAAATAAGAAAAGCCATAAAGTAATTTCGGAAAATAAAAGTGTTGAATGTTGAATAATAATAAATTTTGGACATTGTAAAAGATTATAGATTTATTTAAACAAGTTAATTCAAATTTCTTTTTAGTCATTAGTTTCTTAAATAATTTTTGTTAGAGTTAGAAATATGTCCCCTAACATAATTACGCATTAACTATGAATATGTCTTTTGAATTTCCTATGAATAGATTTATTAATATTATTAGTATAAGTTAACTGTCTGCTTTTTTATTATTATTTATTTAATTATGAATTTGAATCAAATTAATTAAAAATAAAAATATTCATTTAATATATAACAAATTGGAACGTGTCGGAATTCCCTACTTTTTGATGAATGACATGTCGACGTGTTGTGTCGTGTCGTGCGCATGTTACGTGTCCGTGTCGGTGCTACATAGCTTGCAGGCTGTCACCGCCGATTGGCCAAGGTCGCCAGCCCTTGGCCAGGGCTTAGTGACCCCAGCTGACCCTTCCCCTACCGCCCCCAACCCTTCCTGGCGACGGTGGGGAGGCAGCAATGAGGGCTAAGCCCTCGCCTTCTACAATGTTCATCTTCTTCCTTTAAAAAAAAAAAGAAAGATGAAAGCCACACATCATTTGACAAGATGAAAGGGTTGACATCAAGTCAATTATGCATATCTTGCACAGACATGTTATGAACTTAATACGTATAATCTATCAATGGATTTGGTGAGAACCACGGAAAGTAATTTTACAGGTTGCGAGGATAAGTGTTCTTAGGACTAGCTTTTGGCAGAGAAATTGTAGCATGCATCACCACTGTGACACGAGCACCTTTATACACTATCAATCGAGAAGATTAGCTGGTTAGGGTCCTCCAAAAAGGTGAATGAGATCGTTTGTGTATACTTTTCTTGATACAGGCGGTTTTGCTCTATTTTTTCCTTTTGTATACTTGAGCAAGTTACAAACACGTCTTGCATTGTCAGAACAAAACTGATACTAGAGTGACATGCAAAGTTACACAATCCAAGTATTATGCCTAGGATCTTAATGTTAGAGAAAATCAACAAAGAATGAAAGAAATAATGGATCTCATCTCATATTGCAGTCACCAAGAAAAATTTTCTCAATTAAGTGCCGGCTTGGTTTAGTACTTCACCCATAAAATGAGTATAAATCAGAATTTTTCAACTTATAATCAGTTTTTTTATGTAAAAACTATTTTTTTTTTTTTTTTTTTTTGTAACAAAGGATTCTATGTAGGGTTAAAAAATAAACACCCACCGAAGGAGAAGATTCATCAAACCTGAGAGAACTGCGGGAAAGCGAAATCCTTGTCTGGAATGACCAAAGCCTCCAGCAATTCGGCTCTCTCTTTTCTGCAATCAAACAAGACCTACCATCCAACGACAAGAAAGGGATAAATGAGGTAAACATCTCATCTTCACAAGGAGAGTCCATTATGATTTTTACACATGTTCATAAATATCACTAGAAAAATCTCTCTCCTCTCTCTCTCTCTCTCTCTCTCTCTCTCTCTTCTGCTTCTAAACGCCCTAGCGCACCATCAATGCCAGCACCGAACTTGTGACAGCCACCATCGATGGAGACCGCCACCTCCAGTCCCAGCACCACCGTAGGTGGCCTCCACTTTGACGACAAGACTTGATTTGATAGATCTCTCTCTCTCTCTCTCTCTCTCTCTCTCCCCCCGTCATCTAGGCACAAATATCTTGACGATGATCATTCACCCCGGAGGAGATGACATCTGATTGTCTCCCAAAAACGAAGGAGAAAAGATCTACTTCGTTTCTTTCTGCCCCAACCACACCATCAATGTTGGCCGTGGCACTTTCCGACCCCGCGACTACTAGAGACCTCCAGCGACGTTACAATCAGCGTCGCCCCCATTCCAGCAATAAGCTTGATGCAGCATCTCTTTGTCCATGTGCAAAAGATCTCTCTATCTCCCAAAATGATCACAACAAACAATGCGGCGGCTGTTGAGTTGCATACATAAGTTATATTTGAAAAGTCTCATGTTGAAGAATAAATATAGCGTGAAATAATTAATATATCTTAACTGACTCAAAACTCATTAATTTAAGTTTTTAAGTGAAGATATATTCAACTAAATATATATTGACAAGCTTGGACTTAGTCCCTTTCTTGACAATCTCTTTAGATAAAAGTATCGAATTTTCGCTGTGCATTTCTAACAACTTCAGCTAAATGGAACGTAGACAATAGAAGGTAGCAGCATCCGTGCTGGCTAGTAGGGTGACAATGAATGATGTGGTAGCTCGATAGACACAGGCGAGTGACAGAGACCACAAGTTATTGAATCATAGATCTTATATTGATAGTAGGTTTGTGATGGATGTACATTAGAGAGTTGGTAACTACTTGCCATCTTCATTGTTAGTCTATCCCATGAAATTTTTAGCATTCTTTATAAGCATGTCCAACTCTCATGTGCAAGTGGGATTACGAATAACACATGAAATTTGACAAATGAGGGCCTGCATGTGAAAAATAAATTGGGGCAACACCTTATTCTAATACTTTGTTAAAATTGTCAACTCAAAAGCCTAAATTAATAAGTGAAAGTAGATCACATATATATAAAGAATATATAAACCTTGTAGATACATGATATGGGATACTTTAACATTCTACTAAAAATAAAATTAGTAGAAAAACTTGTATCACATAATGGATCAATACAATGTGCACATATGAAAAGCACTTAGTCCAATATGACATCAACATGTTAAGACTCGTGAAAATTCTTCCTTCTACCGACATTACGAATTATAAATGTCTTCATCAATTTGAAGCAAAGTCAAGTCCTCACCTTGTAAAAGAGAGATTCTCCAAGTCCTATAAATAGTAAAATGTATCTGGATCATTAGATTTGATAAGATTTTCATGGGGCCCACACTTATTAAATCTAAAGATTCTCAAAATTTAACTCACCGAATTTATTGTTTGGGATGAATGAATGAATAAGTGACGAACTGATGAGTAACGTACCTTCCCATAGTTAAAACTAAGGACCACATATTTAAAATAAGCACAATCAACTTCATTCGTAAAAGAATATCGTCGGTCAAAAATTTATTTGAGAGGCATGCGTACCATAATATTCCAAAATGGTAATGGTACGTGTTGAGAAATTCAAATAAATTCACCTTAAGAAAAATATGGTAGTCCAACCCAAGTCCTACATGTACGTGTGTTTTTGTGAATAGCATTTTTCAAATTATGATCCAATAGTAGCCCTCGAGGACCTATATAAAAACTTTCCTTTGAGAATTTATCAATTGAAAAGTTTCTAAACTAATACTAGAGAAATTTCCAAATAAAAGGCTTATAGTGCCCTTATTTTCTCAACTAAAGACCTAAAATAGATATTATTTCAAATAGAGGCTTTAAGTAGCCATAAAAGTTTCAACTAAGGACTTGACTCACCGGCCAGCTAAGGGCATTTTTGTCCAATATAATTTTTAATTTTAAATATTATTTAAATTATATATTTTTTTAAAAGGGCCGATGGTGGTGGCAAATGGCCGATCAAGGGTTGCCAAAGGTCATCGGGTCCTAGTTAGTGGCTGATGACCCTTACCAACTGTAGGCAAGGGCTTGTAGGCCTTCACCCAGATTTGGGCAAGGGTCACAGCCCTTACCTAGATCCGGCGAGGGTTACCGGCCCTAGCCTAGAACTGGTCAAGGGTCGCCACTCGCAACCAATCCCTGCTAGTGGTGGCCCTCGTCGACCCTTGGCCAACCATCCCCCACCATCGCCAACCCTTCCCGGCAATGGTGGGACGGCAACGACGAGGGCTAACCTGATTTCCTTCCCTTCCATTTTTTAAAAAATTTATATTTTTATCTAATACATAAAAGAAAAAAAGGGAAAATTTTTTTTAAAAAAAAGTAAAGGACAAAAATGCCCTTATCAATCGGTGACTCAAGCCTTTTTCTGAAATAAAATTCATTTCAAGCTCTTATTTAAAAAAATGAGGACACTTCAGACTATTATTTAAAAAATAAAAGCACTTCAGGCCTTTATTCGGAATTGTCCCTTAATATTATCATCGATCCTCTAATTGTGTACTTCTTATATAAATTTCTGAAACTTTTAATACTGATGAATACTCTAATTCCAATGGTTCATGCAATCAAATCCTTTTGTCATGAACACACTTAGTTGTAATGCGGTCGCCATAGGAATTTAAAAAATTTAATATTATAGAGAAAGGAAACAATTATTTGAATAATAACGAGTATTTCTTCATAACTTTGATAAGCTCTTGAGCAAAAAGAAATAGTAACAATTATTATTATAACAATAATTGATCGACTAATTTCGAATATGTGGAAAGAAGGAACATTTGTGATGATGGAGGTGACTACAGGACAGGATAGGTGCCAACGACCAAGGCTAGGGTAGACGACACATGGTTACTCTCTCTCCTCCTTCAATTTTCTCACTTCTTATCGATTTTCTTCTTTATTACTCTAAATTTTACATTGGTCAAAACATATAAAGCTGAAATTTCAGAATTTTAATTTTCTAGTTATGTTTGTAAATTAAAATTGATTAATTCAACAACAAATTCAAAATGATTAAGGGTATTGATGATGAAAAGAATCGATTAGAGTCATCTAATTTAGAGGACTTTGCCGCACAAATTACAGGTTCCGCAATCATTTACTTAAAATAGCATCTTATTGGAAAAGTTAAGAAACATAATCATTTACTCAATATAATAGAAGTACAACCAAGCAATTAGTCATTAGCACCAAAATTAGAAATATTATATACTTACGCTAAAATTGCATTAAACTATCCACAACAAAATATTACACAAATTAAAAACAATGAAACATTTCACCAATCTTATACCTAGGGTCAACTATAGTTGAAAATGCTTTTGGTGGGAGAGAAATAAAAAGAGATAACATTAAATTTATGCTATAAAATCGAAATCAAAAAATAAATTTGATTAAGTGATCAATAATAGATATCTTGGTGATTCAAATTTAAACATAAATGAACTTAAACTATATCGCATTGCCACAATAAATTGATGATTAGTGCAACATGTTATGTTAAAATCCAGTTTCTTATGATAATTTTTTTCATCATATTAAGTGAAGCCTCACACATTTTGCCAATTTAGTATCGTCACTCGTAATGCAATCTTGACATGCTAGCAACGTAAGGCTACAAGTGCAAAGATTGCTTCGAAAAGCACATTAAAATCAAGACTGCCATTGATATGTGACAAGAAAAGCAAAAATTTATGTGATCGATTGATCTTCTCAACCGCCATCCACCAAGTGTGGTCCTATATAAATTTAAGAGCATGGTATTCCGGAATTTAGAAATGAAAATATAAAAATGTTGAAATTCTCAACCACCATTGCTTGTCCTAAATAGCTTGTGAAAGTCTAAAAGGGAAAAACAAAGGCAAAAGTTATCAAAATTTCCGAGAAAGCCACGCCTGCAACTTTCCTTGTTTTGTTAAGAGCATTTTTGCGAAAATAACAAATATTGATATGTCATTGGATTGTAAAGAACAAAAATTACGTTAAATTATTTTGAAACAATCAAAAGAGGATACATATGCTAAATATGGATAAAGTTATATAATTTGATAAGTAAAAACGATGAGTTCCGGTTAGCTACGTCATAAATGGAAAACTC
Source organism: Eucalyptus guilfoylei (assembly GCA_016097605.1). Classification (NCBI taxonomy): domain Eukaryota; kingdom Viridiplantae; phylum Streptophyta; class Magnoliopsida; order Myrtales; family Myrtaceae; genus Eucalyptus; species Eucalyptus guilfoylei. The sequence continues at coordinate 24,287,085 of CM027866.1, read as the reverse complement.
AATAATAAATTGATAAGTTTATTTTGATTTGGTAGTTTAGATTACACATAGTTGACAGATACGTTTCATTTACATCATCGACACGATGAAATTTAAAAGCCGATACTGGAGAATTGATCGATTATTTAGATAATGGACTATGATCTTAGAATAGTTCGCTTTGGACGTGCGGATCTCTGGAGTGCCATAACTTTGCACAAAGGGACACTTAAGTGCCATAACTTACGAAAAGTACACTTAAGTGCCAAAATCGGAGTAAAATGGATCACTTGAGTGCCAATCCGGCCAAAGTCCGGCCAAAACGCCAATGTGGCATTTTTCCGGCGAAGCAAGCCCAAAACGTCGCCGTTTTGCATGCTGATGTGGCCAAATAATGCAAAAACAACGTCATTTTGAGCTGACGTGGTAAAAAAATATATAATTAAATTAAATTTAAAATTAAATTTAGTTAAAATATTTAAAATTAATAATTTTAAAATTAAATTTAGTTAAAATATTGAAAAAAATTTAAAAATTAAAAAAAATTAAAAATTATTTAAAAATATAACAAAAATATAACAAAAATATTACAAAAATATTACAAAAATTAAAAAATATTAAAAATATTAAAAAAAATTTAAAAAAATTTAAAAAATATTTAAACAATTTAAAAAATTTTAAAAATTTTAAAAAAATTTTTAAAAAAAAGGAAAGGGGGCGGCGGGCCGGGGGATCAGCCCTCAGCTGCCGTCGCCGCCGCCCCACCGCCGCCGGGAAGGGCCGGCGACGGCGGGGGGAGGGTCGGCCGGGGTCGCCGGGCCCTAGCCAGGGGCCGGTGACCCCGGCCGACCGGCGGCCAGGGCCGTGAGCCCTTACCATTGGCCACAAATCCGGTGAGGGTCGCGGCCCTCGCCACTGGCCATAGATCTGGGGAGGGTCGCGGCCCTCGCCAAGATCCGGCGAGGGTCGGCGGCCCTTGGCTCAGCCGGGCGGGGGCTGGTGACCTTGGCCGAATTTGGGCGAGGGCTGCAACCCTCGCCCCGATCCCTCAGCCACCTCCCCACCCTTTCCTCTTTTTTTTTTTAATTTTTTAAAATTTTTCTAAATTTTTCTAAATTTTTCTAAATTTTTTAAAATATTTTCAATATTTTCTAAATTTTTTCTAAATTTTAAATTTTTAATTTTTTTTAATTTTAAATTTTTTTTAAAAATATTTTTACTAAATTTAATTTTAAAATAATTTTTTTAATATTTTAAGTAAATTTAATTTTAAATATAATTTAATTAATTTTTATATATTTTTTGTTTTATCACGTCAGCCCAAAACGACGCCGTTTTTGCATTATTTGGCCACGTCAACGTGCAAAACGGCGTCGTTTTGGTCTGGCTTCGCCAAAAAAAATGCCACGTCAGCATTTTGGCCGGACTTTGGCCGGAGTGGCACTTAAGTGATCCGTTTTTCTTCGAATGTGACACTTAAGTGTACATTTTGTAAGTTATGGCACTTAAGTGTCCCTTTGTGCAAAGTTATGCCACTTGAAGCGTTCTTTTGCCGTTCGCTTTGGTACGTACCTCTAGAGCATGCTTGAAAACACATTTGGGGAGTCTAGGGAAGTGGAAGCTGCCAATTTCAAGCAACTTCTTCAGTGCACTCGCCGAATCAGGCAACAGAAATTCCGACCACGTCGGAAACCCCAACCTCTCTAAGCCCTCTCGGCTTAGCAACTCCGTCAGCACCGGGCCAGAGCACGTCGCCACCACCGACTTGACCAGCTCAGGCTGCAACTCGGCCACCTGAACGCCACCATCACACCGTAGCTGAACCCGACCACTGTGCACTGCTTCACTCCCAGCTTTGCCAGCCCCCTTGCCAGGCACTCTACCTGGAATCCCACAGTCCGGCGGCTGTCGCAAGTGGAGGAACCGCCGAAGAAGAGGAGGTCTGGCACGTAGACCGCATAGTCCCTCGCAAGGGCGAGGACTTGGAACTGCCACGTCAGGATGCCGTCGCCAACAAAGCCGTGGAGGAAGACGACGGCAGGTTTTTTACCGTTGTTGGCATTCTTCTTGGATCGGGTCGGAGCCCAGATGTTCATGACAGTGCCCGGTTCGACCTCGATCTTTTGAGGTCTCACGCCAGCGACCTTCATGGTCGCTCGCAACAAGGGCTTGTAAATCTTGACAGTGTTCATCATTCTCTCACTCTCTCTCTCAGCTTGATCATGCACAGGGTCGTCCATCTTCGCCATGTACGTCCAGTGGTCATATATTGTTGGGATACGTGAAGCCGACGGTGCAATCTGACCCCACATGTTCCCATAACTTGCTTGTCCGGTTTTCCTAGGAAATTGAAATCTCATTCTATTTTCTTGTTAAACCACACATCCCTTCTATCTTTTTATTTTTCTTTTGTGCTACGTATCATTGGGGGTTGTCTAGTCCCATTCCCACCATGGGAGCTCTCCCCCCCTCTCTCCCGTCTCTCTCACCCCTTAATTGCCGTCTCTGCAGCCGCAACTTTCGGGTTTATACTTTTCCAATTCCCCATCCGCGACCGTAAGTGAGTGGTGGCAAAGAGCATTAGAAGCTCGTTGGTACTCCGATGTTAGTAAATGCCCTTTCTTTACTGTCCCTCTTCCCAAGGCCTTGTGGTTTAGAAGTCCAGTCCAAAGAGAGAAGAAGAAAGCACAAACTTCTCTGAAATGACCCGAATTGGCGGATCTTCTCTATCTCCACATCAAAATGAAGGCCCTTTTCATGAATAATCGTGTCGGCAAGCTCATCCTTGAACTTGATCAGGACGTTGGACAGGAAGACCTTGAACAGGCTGGATTAGCTTCGCATCCTCAGCATAAAGGACAACTCCATCTCTGGCACTGTCCCTAACCTCGAGTCCCTCAGCCTAAATGGCAATGCCTGCTACTGTATCTTCAACAAGATACTGGGTAGTCAATAACCCCATGAATTTCTTTTTTCTTCAATATCAATTCATTTGTTTCTTTAGATACTACACACATGTAAAACAAATGGTTTTCTACAGCATATTTGTGGTCCGGTTACCTATTATAGACCAAACAAAATGATTGGCCCGAATTGCACAACTAGTAAAATGTAAAGGTGTCGTTCTCAAAGTGAGGTCCTTTAGGACCTGTTTGGTAATCATTCTGTTATGGACATAATTTTTGCTCATAAATAATTTTTCTTATTCTGTTCTTTGGACAAATTTCTGAACATTCGAATGCGTTTTGGAACTGCACAAAATCTTTAATCACGAAATAGAAAAAGAACAGTAATGCGTTTAGTATAACCCTCAATTTTTATCTTTATTTTGTGACTAAAAATTTCTTTTAATTCTTTTATAATTTTTATGAGATTTTTATTTTTTTCTTTTTTGCTCTCTTCTTCTTCCTCTTCTAGTCGGTGACCTTGAGCCTCACTCGACCATGGCGAGACCAACCTCGTGGTGGCTGGGCAAGGTCAACCTCGCTAAGAGCTAGCAAGGATCCGGTGAGGTTGTTGAACCTCATCTTTCACTGGTTGCCAACCATCGCCGAGCCTAGTGACTGGCTAGAGGAGGAGGAAGAAGAAGAAAAGAAAAGAGAAAAGAAAATGACTTGATTCCTAGAATTGTTCCCAAGAACAAGAAAGTTACTTTGTTCCACTTTTTGATTTTGTTCCAAATCTATTCTCAGGAACAAAGTTTATGGTAAATAAATTATAGTGAGCATAATTTAGAATTTTGGATAAATAAATAAAAATTCATTAACATAATTTTGCGTATTTTTTATGACTTTTTATTTATACAGTGTTACTCTTTGTGGAAATGATTGTATCATGAGAGAAGCAAGGAGATCAACCTCTTTCTTTCAAATATAAATATACTAGATGGATTCTAGCAATATTGTAAGGAATTCCTAGCTGTGGAAAGAAGATGGCACTAACATTAGGATTAGAAAGAAAATGACTATTTTTGTGGAGTTGACGAAGCGAAGTGGAAAGAAGATGGGACTGACATCAGGATTAGAAAGAAAAGGACTTGACATCATTTTTGTGGAGTTGATGAAGCAAAATGATAGGTGCCTTAGTCAAAATGACAGAACAATAATAGCATGTTTGATAACTAGCCAATTCTTGGCTATTTTTGTTCTTTTGTTCCTCAAAATATAAAAAGAATAGGACTTCATTTGTTAACATTAGCTAATTTTGCTACTTTTGAGAACCAATTGGACCAATTTAGTCCCGAACATTTTCACATTAATACCAAATCTGTCCATTCAGCTAATGAAGCTGGAATCGCTGATGTGGATGTTAGCCATTTTATATGGTACAGCCGGCGCTGACGTAAATATTTTTAATAATATTTTTGAATTCTATTTTATTTTGAATATATTTTGTGGCATCCGGAAATTTTGACGATCCTCGGATATGTGATGGTCCGTGACTAAGTGACAGAAGCATCGTCGGACGGTGTTATTGACACCACAACGGACATCGTTTTATTTTCATCATCGGACCAATATGCCTCATCTAGTAATGGCCCGATCGTTAAAGAAATTTTAGCCTTATTGAAAATCTTCCTTATGTTCAAGCGAGACCGATGCTTATTACGAGTAATGTGTCGATATCTTTTATACTAACTTTGGCCGTTCAACCTTTTAGACCATTATACATTCGACCCCGTTTCATTGCCACTTGACGTCCCGAGACATTGGCTTTCGGAGAAAAAGGAATTCTCCTTGATGGTCATGCGACCAATCCCACCAACGACCATAAAATTCTGGTCATATTATAATAGGAGAGATTGGCCACCAAGCAGCCCATGCCCACGTCTCTTTTGTTAGTCAACAGAAGAGAGGAATGTTGACTGAGAAGCATCGCAAGGCAGCCACGTCCACGTCTTTGGACGGTCAACAATTGAGGGAATTGTTGACCGAAGGAAGCAGCTGTGAATTGCTTCAATCGGCCACGTCGTGCATGCAATATGCAAGGTGGCCAGCGGAGAGAGAGCGTGTTGGACAGCTGCAAGCCACGCCTCATCCGTGTCTTCAAGATGGCGAAGCAGAACCGAGAAATGGCCACGACAACACCCACTTGTCTCTTGCTCGAGTAGCTGCAGAATATCGAGAAGTGTTGACTGGTTTTGTCAACAAAACCAGGGACGAAAAGAACAAGACCGCCAGTGGAGAGAAGAGAAACCGTAAGAGAGAGAGAGAGAGAGTGGGCACCGAGCTAGTGAGCGAGAGAATAGAGGGCGAGCGCGAGAGAGAGCAGCGAGGGAAAGGACCGCCCCTCCGCCATGTGCTTGGACGCCACTGCTATCCCCATCACGCTGTAGTCGCCGTCCCACTTGAGCCGCAGCTGGCGCACCACCGCACCGAACCCCTCGCCATTAACATCGTAGGGCTTGAGGCAAGTTGAAGTCTACTAAACTATATAATGTAATGCTGTTGATGTCTTAGGAAGTGTATTGATAAGCTGGATTGTTGGATTTTGATGTTGAGTGATGGTTTATTGAGCAACCGAGACTGTTTTGAGGTTGAACGATTGATGAAGTGTTCGGATTTCTCATGCATATGTTTGATTCTTTGAATTTCAGCCAAAACAGATTTTGGTGACTATGAAATCTTGAAGAATTTGGCCATTGTTTTGATTTGGAAAAGAAAAACCTCCTGACTTGTGTTTGAAACTCTATTTACTATGGCACCAGTTACAAGTGTTTTAAAAACTGCACGGCGCTTTCCAGATTTTCAAGTTTTGTATCGATTTGTCCAAACCATTGAAGGTTGGGTTGATATCTCGGTTACCATACGAGTTTTTAAATTTGGTTATTGCTTTTGAACAAAATTTGGCCATAAATTGATTTGGAAAACCTCCTGACCCTTGCTGAAATTTTTATATACCGAGGCGCCATTCATCAACGTTTCAAAAAGAAAAGAAAAGGGTTTTTGGCGCTCTCGAAATCTCGAACTTTGATGCGAACCGATTTTTTCTTATAAAATCATGAAGTCAGGAGTGAAGTTTAGACTTGTCAATGTGCCAAATTCAAATTGTTGTTTTGATAACTCTTTTCAATTTTGTACGAGAGTTGCAAGTATGGTTTATGAAATTGCATATGATTTTTGAAATGCATTGGGAGTTTAGCCGTGGGAGTGGACCTACGGGCTTAATGCTTTACTGCCGAGTTTTATTCATGGTTTTATTGACATGGAAATGACATGTGATTTCAAATGTTGTTTTGAAAATACTTTGGCGTTGAAACGATTTGATTGAGACACCATGGCTGAGATGTGTTGTGAATGCCGTCGGACCTTCGAGTCGACGATACCCGGAGTTGGGATGCCCAGAGGTTCGAATGAGTCGATGCCCTTTGGATGCCTGGAGTCCGTAGTGCTCCAGAGGTACCCCGGGAGTGTCGGGATGCCCGGTTGTATTACGATACATGCCCGGAGGGTGAGGGGTTGTATTATGATACATGCCCGGAGGGTAGGGGTAACCATTTTCATGGCGAGCCCCGAAGATTCCTCGTGATGCCAGGTGGGGTGCGAGATGCTTGGCGTTGTAACGTAACACGCTCCGGATGCCCGGTTGTATTTTGAATACATGCCCAGAGGCTTTCCCGACGTCAGGTTGGGTGCGAAATCTTGGAGGGTCGCAAACATTGGTCCTCTAGGCTAGACATAGGGAAATGAAAATGAACTGAGTTTTTCTAAAAATAACGACCCTGCTGATAACTGCGCCTGATTATGGGACTGAATTGTGTGGCATGGAATGGGACGTGTCATTACAATTTGGCCCTATAATCGGGACTTGTGTGACTAAAATGATACATTCTGGTTTTGAAACTGCATTGCCATTGCTTTGAAAAGTTTTATCGATTTGATGCATACTCATTCTTTGATTACTTGTTTTATCTATCTTGCATGGACTTGGATTATGATGGTTTGCATAGTATAGCTTGGTAGATCTTCAACTGCTGGGTGGTTGTACTCACCCCTTTTAAGGACTAACATTTTAGACTAGACAAGATGCCTCTACTGCCACTGCCACCAGCAGATGGACCGAATGGTTGGATATGACCGCGAGGAGGAGGACAGCAGAGGAAGGAACTTTTGGACGCCAACACTGATCGATGGACTTTAAGTATACGACTGTTGGAAAAGATGTCAGTCATCTTTTGAAGTATAGCCGAGTATAGAAGACTATGGCATTTTGGTGTACCGACTAAAGATGTCCATCTAGTTTTATGTAAATAAAAGTGTTTGGCTTATTATCTATAAATGTGTTTAGTTGGTTTGCATCATTTTAAATATAGCAAAGGAAGTTGATGGATGCGCTTCCGTTATATAAACTGCGCAAGGACCAACTTAAAAGATATAAAACCCCAGGATTTATGAATTATAATGAAATTCTTTGGTATCAGAGTAACAGACTTCCAAGACAAGTGAAAAAAAAAATGATGATCGGTGGCGACCCTAACGGTTCGGGGGCCGTCAAGGGGTGCCACATATTTTAATAATATTTTAAATTTTATTTTGTTTTTAAATAATTTTTTGAATTTTTTTTCTTTTCCCTTTTATTTTTGCTTGTGTCGATGGCTAGTTGAAGGCCACAGGCCATGGCCGGCAAGGGGAGCACTAGAGAGGCTCCCCTCGCTACATATGGTGAGGCTGACCCCCACCTAGGTTAGGACGGCCTCGCCATGCCTCATAGAGCTAGAAATAATGATAGCAATAGCGAGCTCAGAAGTGGCGACTTTGGCCCAAGTCGATGCTCGCACTCCCAATGTTTAAAGGAGCCAAAGAATTGAGCAAGTATGTGACTTGTTTTGACGATGGCAACGTTGGATGATGGGAACTACAAGGGAAATTTAAAAGCAACGAAGGCGAGAAGAGGGGTCAAATTTTGATGGACGATAAGGTGAAGTGGATGCTGTCGTTGTGAGGCATGTCTCCGCTCAGGGATAGGTGATAGTGGACCTAAAATGGTGGTGAGACAAAAAGCTCGTTAGATTCTAGGGTTTTATGAATGGCAAAGAAGATGAAGAAGACAAAGCTAATGCGCCGCTCAAGTTGAAGATGAGGCGTGGTAAAGCTGTCTTGGCTTGGGCAAAGGTTAGCCTCGTCAGCACTCGCCCTCGACCAGGCACTGCCCAGCAAGGCCGACCCTCGCCAGCCATGAGGACCAACCACCAGCACCAGCAAAAAGAAAAGGGATAGGAAAAAAAATTCAAAAAGCTGTTAAAAATAAAAAATTATTAAAAAAAAAAGTCCACTTCAACATCGTCTATACCATATAGGACAGCCAACATCTACGTCAGCAATTTTCGACCTAAATTGGCTAAATGGACTAAATTAGTACAACTTTAAAAAGTTTTTGGACTAAACTAGTTCAAGTGAAAAGTTTAGGACTAAATTGTTACTAATGTAATAGGTTTGAGACTTTTTTGGTACTTTTCTTGAAACATAACACATAATTGTCAAATCCTACTGTCTTGTATCCATCAAAGATTAAAGCACGCATCCCACACCTCTTTGGAACGATAGTATTAAATTAATTTGGTTGAGGATGCACATGGTTACCCAAAAATCATGTGATCGTAGTTGGTTCTTGGTAGGAGTGAGCATCAATCTAGGGTCAACCCTAGACCGGCCCAACCCTGCCAGTCCAATCCAATTCCTAGGGAGATTGGGTTGGTCCTTGGTCCAAGGATTCCTGAACCAGCACTGTGCGTGTTGGTTCTCGATCCTGGGAATTTAGGGTGGATCCAATCGGGACCAACCCTGACTATATATATCTAATATATTATTTATGATTTTTTTTATATAGAGAAAACTCTAAAACAAATTACATCAATAACATTAAACAGCTCATTAGTATGGAGTCCAAGTAATTTTACATTATTCTTTAATAACTTAGATTTTTAATGTCTTTTAAGACGTCAATAGTCATAATTTACAAATAAGGAAAATGTTTTTGTGAGGAGTCATCACGGCATCCGAAATAATATAAACAGCTCATCGTGGCATCCTCCTCTAGTACTCGTTCTCTTTTGTCTTATTTGTCCTCTTAATCTTCAATTTGCCAAAATCAAAAGAAACAATTTCTCCACTCGCCACTCGACACTCGCCTGACTCTCTTTTGGTCACTCATGCTGCTTGCCACTGGATGCTTGCCCTGCTTGTTGCTCACTGCTCACCCCGCTTGACACTCACCCCACGGTCAATGCTCGCCTCACTCGATGCTCATCGCTAGCCTCTCTTAGCTGACCTCACTCGTCACCAAACCCATTGGGTCAGTTCGATCGTCAGTCACCTCAAGGAGTACAAAAAATGAAATAGAAAACTTATCAGTTGGTCTCGGGTTGACCCTGGAATCAGACTGAACCTATTGGGTCGGTCCGGTCCTCGGTCCCAAAAATTAAGGACTAACATCGTGCGGGTTGGTCCTAAGGTTAGGAGTTGGTTTAGCAACCTGGACCATGCTCACCCCTAGTTTTTGGAGTAGTGCTAAGATATCGGATGGTTGGCTTAGTTTTTATGACATAGCTACTTTTATAGCAACAACCAATGGAAGCCGAGTTCTACATTTATATAGAGGCAAAAGTACACCTCAAGTGTCAAAAGTTGGTATGGATGGATACTTAAATGCCAAAACTTCCAAAAGGTAAACTTAAATACCACTTAATTTAAAAATTGGACACAACTCTGATGAGATTTGTAGGAAATATGGCGTGACATTATTTTAATAATAAAACTGGTCTACGTGACTCGCTGAAATATTTAGTCGGCAATGCTTGTCCCAAAACAATGCCGTTTTTTCCCCAAATTTGATTTTTAATATAAATATTAATTAAATTAAATTTAAAAACTAAAATAAAAAATAAAAAAATAAAAGAGAGAGAGAGAAGGGGAGGCCCTCATCATCGCCACCCCATCATTGCTAAAAAGTATTGCAACAAGAGGGCACGGCCCTCATCTACAGTCGGCTAGGGTCGTCGGCCACTGGTCTGGGCTCGGCAACCCTAGCTAACCCTCATGCCACCACCGCTAGCCCTTTCCGGTTATGGTGGGGCGGCAACGACGAGGGCCTCCCCTATTTTTTTTTTTTTACTTTTTAATTTGATTTAATTAACATAAATATTAATTCAATCAAATTTGGATTAAAACAACGTCATTTTGAGTTAACTAGCCATGACAGCGCCGTGCCACGTGGATAATTTTTTTTCAAAGAAATGCCACATCATTTAATTTAATTCAACTAATATTTAATTTAAAAATCAAATTTGGAGGCAAAACGACGTTGTTTTGAGCTAACTAGTCATGTCAGCCTCATGTGGATAATTTCTCATGTGGAAAATTTTAAAAAAAATGCCACATCATTTAATTTAATTTAACTAATATTTAAATTTAAAATCAAATTTGGAGACAATGACGTCATTTTGGGCTTATCTAGGTATGTCAGCGCCATGTGGATAATTTTTTTTTTAAATAATTGCCCTGTCAGTAAAAAATGTCGCCGGAAAATGTCACGTCAGTAGTTTGGCTAGAAATCCTTGCCGTTGGCACTTAAGTGTTCATTTGTTCTCCAATTTTGGCACTTAAGAGTATTTTTCAGATAATTCATGCCATGTTTTGGCACTTGGAGTGGCAGGCACTCCTTATATAAGGGAGGTTTTGCAAAGTACTGGAATTAGTAGAAACAACTTGGAGAAGTAAAGCTTTGGAAGTAGCGTGATGACGGTGCCAATGGAGATTGAAGAAAAGATATAACAAAACCTGCGTTATATAGAAAATCCGATTGACTGGCATGATAAAAGAGGCTTGTAAGAAGACCAAACCTCGAGTAGAACAAAGCTGATTGCGAGTGCTTGAGAACAAGAGGAATTGAGGCATTTTCCGCTATTCTTGAGCCTGTCTCTTCGCTGCTGCATTGTAGCCAATTGAGAGCTGATCCTAATGTTAGTGGAAGTGTACAAACCCATTTGTATATTTACTAGAGAAGTCCTTGTACTTAAATAAAAGACATTGCCTTAAGAGTAAACAAAGTGCACGAGGGACCCTTTATAAATAATTACCGGTGTAGTTTATGATTTGGGGAGTATGGGTACTATGCTATAGACCAAGTCTGTAGGGTGTGCGATAAGCAATTGGAGGGGGTGTAATAGTGGCTGGTTTCGATAGCAGGTGGCTATAGACCAAGTTTGTTTTGGCGTGGTAGATCCTTCTATGCATGTAACAAAGCGGTGTTTATGCTCTTCGCTAAAATAGTGGATTACGGTCTAATTAAACTATTGGAGCTGGAAGAGAGGATGTATGCTTATCAAGCCGACCCTGTGTAAATCAGGCTTGTAGTTTCACTTACCCCAAACTCTTTATTGTGTGCACTTCATTTACTAGTTCACTTGCTCGTTGAAGCAGAATTTAACCAAGGAGTTGGTTCTGCAAAAATAGTTTTGTTTACAAGAAAAACCAATTCAATCTTTTTTGGTTGCTAACTGGGCCTAACGCTATGCAGAAATTCATAGTTTGTCCTTTCTTTAAATACATTTGAGAAACATATCAATGCATCCATGGGACCAACCTTGTAGTTTTGTACTACATGTTCTTATCCCAATGAGCAACATGAATCGCAAAAAGATCATCATTCGCATGAATCAGAAAGACATGAGGTTATTTATATGGAGGATTTCACGGGTAAGAAAAATGGCCTTCCATTTACTTGGAATATCTCAATCAATTCCAAGAGATATTGTAGCTCGTGAAACTTGCCCAAATGACATTCGAAATTCCATTTTGAAATTTAAATTGTTTATGGAAAAAGAAATTGTTTCCACTGTTCGTGGACGATAGTTTTTTTTTTTAAGAATGTGTACAGCGGGTAATTTGTAGCATTTGATGGTGACGTTGATGCTGTCCACAAAATTATTCTGCATAGGGAGATTTCTTTCAACTATAACACATGAGGCCCTTCTTCAGCATGGAACATTTTAATTTGCAAACTATTGTCGAGATCATACTCTGGTCACCTAAATTTTTAGGAGTGATGATTGCGTGCCCAATTTTGCAAAGTACTCAGGCCTTTACAATGGAAAATGTATAAAAACAAATCCTAAATTTATTGTATTTGTTGTACCAATTCAGTTCTAAACATTTTAATTGTGATAAAGTAATAGTAAACATTTTCATATTTTGCCAATTGAATCTATCAGGCCAATTTAAGTCGGAAATCGTTGACGTAGATGCCCACAATCCTACGTGGCACATCCGGTGCTAATGTGGACAATTTTTGGTTTTTTCTTTTCTCTTTTTCTTTTTTTTTTTTAATTTGGACTAAGGGGCTAACGACCCTTATTGGCACTAGGAAACGGTGTCACGGCCTTGCAGGCCCTTACTATTGCCAATGAGAACCTAGGCAAGGGTTGTGACACCTTCACCAGCCAAAGCAAGGGCGTGTGTTCCCTCGCCTGGGTATGGCGAATCCATTACAACCCTCTCACTAGATCTAGGCCAACTGAGGGCATCGCATCCTGTGTCCGCCTAAGCAAGGGCGTCAAGGCACTCTCCTATTGTCCAAAAGGGTTAGCCGGCAACTCTTGTCGGCCCTTAGTCCAAAAAAATAGTAAACAAAAGAAAAAACCACAATTTTTTTTAAATTACAAAAAAAATGTCTACGTCAGCATGAAATGTGTCATGTAGGATGATCGATGTCTATGTTAGCAATTTCCAACCTAAATTGGCCGAATGGACTCAATGGGTAAAAATATAAAAATGTTTAAGACTAGATTGATATAATTAAATAGTTTAGGACTGACTTGGCACAATGCAATAAATTTATGACTTTTTTAGTATTTTTTTTTCTCTTTCAATTAATGCATTAAATGCTCAAATTTACATAATATGTAAGATCACAATATTCAACTTCCAATTGCATTCATATCCTGTCCCGAGGAAGCATTTTCAACTTAAGCACCCTAATTGAGTCCCTCCATTGAAAAAATGGAAGTCGTGTTTGTAGAAATGCATAAAATACTGAGTTTTATCCAAGAAATCAATAAGATTGAAGAAGGTAAGCACATCTAGGATATAACACCATTCTAACCTACCATAAGCCTAGGATAGATCAATTTTTCACAATCATTAAACTAGACATACCAAATGTTTGGATGTGATTCATACTCCCCATCGACAAGTGAGCAAGTGGGGTCTTGGGGGGCCACTACAGTGGAGGTCAAGGTTAGTGCCCCCACAATGTCAGAGGGCTTATATAATTTGGGTGCATGAATAGCTATTGTGTCACCTATTTATAGTATCTTTCTCGTGCAATTGAGAGTTGTAACAGAGAGGTGGAAGATGCTAATTATAGTGGAATCATCTGCTGGATATAACTCTAGTTTAATGGTGAACTAGGATAAATTTTAAGTCTCGATTTCTCTTTCACACCTTACTCTCCATTTCGTTGTGTATATGCATCTAACACTGAGATCTAGTATCATGGCTAGGTTTGAGGTTAAAGTTTCTTAGTGAAGAGAGATCTAAAAAAAAGAAAAAATGAATCTTGGAAAGATGTTGACTGGTCAATCACAGATTGAACTAGAGAAGTTCGAAAGAAAGGATTTCGAGTTATGAAAATTGAAGATGGAGTCCTTGCTTGTGGATAGAGATTTGTGGCATGTGACCGAACATGATAAACCTGAGGAGAGTCCCAATGAGAAGAGGAAGGAGTCCATGTTCATTGAATGGAAGTGGTGGATCAACAACGATCAGAAGATGCGAAGCCTGATCTGGCTATGTCTTGCCGATAACGCCTTGGTGAATGTGACCTTTGAGGATACGGTGAAGGATATATGGACAAAGCTAGGAAGCCTTTATTAGAGCAAGTAGTCATGATCTAATTCTACGAAAGCGACTATGCAACCTTCAGATGAGTGTAAGTGAGCAAGTGATTCTTTGTCTACACACTTAAATGAGTTTAATATTATTTATGGGCAATTCACATCTATTGATGTAATTTGTATGAAGGAGATAAAGCATGTACCTTACCGTGTTCACTGCTAAATTCATGGGAACATATAATTATTTCAATTAGCATTGGTATAAGTGTGATATCCTTACAAGGCAATGAACTACTCTATTTGATTGTGCAACAAATGAGGCTCTTTTCGTCAAAGGAAGGAATAATGAAGGATCCAAATCCAGATTTGGTAACAAGAATAAGTCTTGAGGAAGATCTAAAAGTAGAGATCCATCGAAAATAACGTGTTCGAAGTGCAAAAAGGATGGACACATAAAGAAGGATTGCAAAAACAAAAGGATAGGTCTAGAGAAATGAGATGAGACACCATTCTCCAGTATAATGAAGGATGATGACGGCAACAAGGGAGACATGTATCTCGTTTCAACTCATCTTAGGGTGACTGTAGTGTTGAGAAAACTCCTATTAGATTTTGAAGCTAACAAAACTTTTCTAGTTCTATTCTTATTCTCATTCTGAGGAATACGAGACTTCTGTGAAATTCTTTCAAAGTCTATCTTACATCAGAAGTCTGCCCCACTCTAACGAAGACTCAAACTGAACTCAAGTGAAGAACAAAGACATAATCAGACTCATGATTATTTTTCTTCTTTCAAGGATTCAGTACAAACAAGATATATCTGGCTTTCCGATTGGAAATCTCACTTACCTTTTTGATATTATTATTGAAATCAATCATGGAACGGAAAAATCATTTTGGAAGGCAAGTTTATTTAGAAAGAATCTACTTATGTAAACCAAGATTCTGATTGTATGGGCGACCAAGATCATCGCACTTTTATCTCAATCTTCAAACGGCTCAAGATCTCATTGATTGATTCTGTCCAATCGGTTGATTGGAAGAATTCCTCTGGAAAGTGCCAACGGTCGTAAAGGCATAGAGGAGTATTTAAGGAGGTTTTTCGAATCATTCGATAGAGAGTGTAAAAGAAGAATTCCAAAGTCTGAAGCTTCTCAACTTACTTGCTCATCCTCAATAGTGCTCAAACATGTCTTCGAAAGAGAGAAACACTAAAAAGTGACTTAGTGAGAGTAGTAGAAACTCTTCACTGAGAAGTCAATAAGGCTGTAACATTCTTTTTCGATTCATAGTGAAAACCAACCAGAAGGCTGTCAGCGTGGGAGAGTGGACGAAGGCTTAATCTAAGCCGAACTACTATAAATCTTGTGTTCATTTTCTCTTCCTTGAACTCCTTTACTTTATTTGCTGTGATGCTTTTCTGAGTTTTGAAATATTTGTTTAAGTCTAAATCCTTATTCAAAGTCTATTGTTTATCAGATTCAGTTTAAAATTAAAGTATTTTTACTACATTTCAAAAACTCTGTTTTTACACCTATCACCCCCCTCTAGGTGTTTATACCAGCGCTTTCAATTGGTATTAGAGCCTTATGTGCTTATTTTGTTGAAGTGTTTTTACTTCTAAGTTAAAGATCTTCTATGGCTAATATTTTGGCTCCATGATTGGTTGAAGGACAGAGCAACACCAGACATCCTTATTTCGATGGAAATGAGTATAATATGTGGAAGAACAAATCCAGAGATCCTTTGGAGTGGGATGTTGTTGAAAAAGGAATCAATCCAAAGGCAACATCAACTTCAGACAAAGGGAAAGAAGTGATTGAGAAAGATGTTGATGAATCCACACAAGCTGAAATTATCAAGAGACAAGCTCTTGATGCAAAAGCAATTTACTCTTTATACTGTGCATTGTCTCCCACTGAATATAACCGAATTTCTTCTTATGAAACAACAAAAGAAGTTTGGGACAGATTACATGTTACTTATGAAGGGACTGATCGGAAACAAAAATAAATATTCTGCTTAGACAATATGAATCATTTAGAATGAAGCCTGGAGAATCTATTTGTGATATGTTCAGTCGCTTTACAGAAATTGTAAATGGCCTGGCTTATCAAGGACAACCAATTTCTGGACCAATGAAAGTCAACAAACTATTGCGTGGACTTTCAAAAGACTGGAATCATATGAAGACTTCAATCAAAGAAACTCAGAGGATCATGCATCTATCAGTTGACGAACTAATAGCCACGCTTCAATCATATGAAGTGGAGCAAATCAATGATGAGGAAAATCCAAAAGGTAAGAAATCAATTGCGTTAAAATCTAACGTTGATTCTGATATTACAGATTCAGATGATGATATGGACGATGAAGAGCTGGCCCTTATGATAACAAAATTTAGAAAACTAAACAGAAAGGGAAGAATACTAAATTGGAAGAAGCAAAACATGCAGAATTCCCAGAAAAGACCAACAGAAACATTGAAACTAACAAGGATGTAATATGCTTCGAGTGTAAGAAAAAATGGGCATATCAGATCAAACGTTCCCTTGTTGAAAAAGAAGAAAGGAAAATCTAAGAAGTACAATAAAGCTCTTAAAGTAGAAACTTGGAGTGACACCGAATGTGAAGAAAGCGAAGAAGAATTTGCAAACATATGTCTGATGGCTCATTCAAAGTCAGACTCAGAATCAGACTCAGAATTAGTAACAGACACTAATTTAGATTCTGACAAAGAAATCGAGGTTAGTCACTCAGAAATTCCTATTAAAATTTCTATGCATATAGATGAACTTTGCCTCAATCTTAAATCCTCTCTTCAAAGGATTTCCAAACTGAAAAAGGAAAATTCTAAGCTCAGGCAACAGGAAGTTTTTTGGAAAGAAAAATTTGAAAGTCTGAAAAGAAGCTTCGATGATTTGAAAGAAAATTCTGATTTTCTTTCAAAAGAAAATATCGTTTTGAAAATGGATATTTCAAATATTTCAAAAAGGTTTTCCAAAGGATTAGAAAAATTAGAAAAAATTCTTACAGCTCAAATACCCTATTTTAACAAATCTGGTTTGGGTATGAATAATGAGACTATTTCTTTAATTGATTTTCCCAAAGTAAAAGAGAGGCTCAAACAAAAACCTGCAAAGGTATTTTACAAAAATCATTTTCAAAAAGTGTTTGTAAAACCTGTTGGCCAAAATGCTCTCAAATGTTCTAAATGTAATAGTCCAAAACATTTTGAGAATGAATGTCCAAAAATTTGGAGACCAATTAAGAAAGATTGGGCAAAGACTATTTTTAACACTAACTCTCCTGGACCCAAAAAAATCTGGGTACCCAAGAAAGTTTGATTTTTTCTTCTTATTGTAGGTCACTATTAAAAGAAAATCAAATGGTACTTGGATAGTGACTGTTTTAAGGCATATGACGGGAGACTCTAGTTGCTTCATGAAGTTTGAAAGACTAAAAGGTAGACATGTTTCTTGTGGTGGAAACAACAAAGGGAAGATTATAGGATGTGGAATAGTGAAGATTGGAAGTCTGACCATCAACAATGTTTCCCTGGTGAAAGGTTTAAACTACAATCTTCTGAATATAAGTCAGCTTTGTGATATAGGTTTCAGAATAAACTTTCCAGAAGGTATTTGTTCTGGAATAAGTTAATATCTCTCTCAATCCTTTACTGGGCGAAGGCATGGCAATATATATCTTGTGGACGTAAATCAGGAAAATTCTCAATGTCTCATCTCAATACAAGATGAAGCAAGTCTCTGGCACCGGAAGCTTAGTCATGTAAATATGAAACCGATTGCCAAAATTTATTCTAAGAAGCTGGTTCGAGGGCTTCCTAATTTGGCTTATTAGAAGTCTGAGTTATGCACTCCTTGTGTCTTAGGAAAACAGGTCAGAAGTTCTTTTAAACTAGTAAATCAGGTTTCTACTAGTCGTGTTTTGCAGCTTCTCCATAAGGATCTTTTTGGACCAACAAGAACTTAGAGTATTGGCGGAAAGAAATATTGTCTAGTAATCGTGGATGATTATTCACGTTTCACTTGAGTATTCATTTTAGCAAATAAGTCTGAAACTTTTTCTTATTTTTCAAAGTTTGCCAAGAAAGTTCAGAACGAGAAAAATTATGCTATTTCAAGCATAAGAACAGATCATGGAGGTGAGTTTGAAAATCAGAATTTTGCAAACTTCTGTGATGAATCTGGTTTTCAACATGTTTTCTTTTCTCCATATACTCTAGAACAAAATAGGGTTGTGAAAAGGAAAAACAAATATTTACAGGAGATGGCCAGAACTCTATTAATAGAAAGCAAAATATCTTCTTGTTTTTGGGCAAAAGCAGTTTCTACTACCTGTTATATAATCAACATGATATTTTTAATGCATATTCTAGAAAAGACTCCCTATGAAGTATATAAAGGGAAGAAGCCTAATGTTTCCTACTTTCATGTTTTTGGCTGTAAGTGCTTTATTTTGAAGAACACAAATGATCGATCTGGAAAGTTCGAAGAAAAATTGGATGAATGAATTTTTCTTAGCTATTCAATGTCAAGCAAAGCTTACAGGGTCTTTAATAAGAAGACTCAATTTGTAGAAAAATCTATGAGCGTCAAGTTTCAGGATTATGTGCATAATCAACCAGATTAGATTCAACTTGAAGAGTTTGAACTAGTTCCGACTTAATAAAGTCTGTTTCCCTCGAAGAGGTTCAATCTTCTGGAATACAGCAACAAGCAGAACAAGAAGATTCAAAAGGAACATATGATCAACAGATTCTCAAAACAAATAGCAACTGGAAGCACAAATCAAATCATCCCAAAGAACTCGTCATTGGCAAAATTGACGAAGGAATCCGCACCAAATCCAAAGGAAAAGAAGACCCTAGTGCACTAGCCCTTGTTTCTGAAATAGAACCAAAAGGAGTAGAAGAAACATTGTCTAATGAAAGTTGGATAGAAGCTATGCAGGAAGAACTCAGACAATTCAGCATCAATGATGTGTGGGAGCTGATTCCAAAACCCAAAGGCAAATCTGTGATTGGAACAAAATGGGTATTCAAAAACAAGATGGATGAGAAAGGTAAAGTAATCAGAAACAAAGTAAGGCTTATGGCAAAAGGATACACATAGGAAGAAGGGATAGACTACAATGAGACCTATACACTAGTAGCAAGGTTAGAAGCGATTAGATTATTACTTGCTTTTGCTTGTTATCAAAATTTCAGGTTATTCCAAATGGATGTCAAAAGTTCTTTCCTTAATGGATTCATTCAAGAAAAAGTATATGTGGAACAACCACTAGGATTTGAAGATCCAAGGAAACCATACTCTGTCTATAGACTAAAGAAGGCATTGTATGGTCTAAAGTAGGCACCACGAGCTTAGTATGAAAGGTTGAGTAAGTTTCTAATAGAAAATGGCTTTAAGAAAGGAAAAGTTGATACTATTTTGTTTATAAAAAGAGAAGAAAAAGATTTTCTGCTTGTACAGATTTATGTAGATGATATAATCTTTGGTTCTCCTAACGGAAATCTCTGCAATAAAATTTCAAGATCTATGCAGGAAGAATTTAAAATGAGCATGATAGGTGAATTAACCTTCTTTCTGGAATTGCAAGTCAGACAATCAAAGAAATGAATATTTATTCACTAGGAGAAATATGCCAAAGATCTTATCAAAAAATTTGTATTGGAAAATTGCAAGAGGACAGAAATTCCCATGTCAAACTCATCAAAGCTCGACAAGGATGAAGGAGGAAAGAAAGTAGATAAAAAGCTATATATAAACATGATTGGTTCTCTTCTTTATCTTACTGCCTCTAGACCTAACATTTTGTTCGTGTGTGTATATGTATTAGATTCCAATATGATCCAAAAGAATCTCATCTAAGTGCTGTTAAACGTATCATCAAATATGTTGCGACATTTCCAAAGCTAGGTCAATGGTATCCAAAAGAATGAGACTTTACTTTACTTGGTTATTCTAACGCTGATTTAGCCGGTTGTAGAGTCGACAAAAAGAGCACATCTGACAAATGTCAACTGTTGGGACAAATGTTGGTATCATTGTCACACCCCAAACCTCGAGCGCGTGCACATCCATCGGTGGTCGATAAAATTGCGACGTCCCAGGACGCGTTGCCGACCCATTCATTTTATTTTACATGCGGAAGCGTATAAATAAACAATCCCCAGACAACATTCAATATGGGATAGGAAAACATGACAAACAAATTTCAACAAACCACGCTTATATAAACAAACTAGTTTATATACAATACTAGTCTATAAACAAAAGCCTACTCTAAAAAGAAGAGTCACCAAGGCATCTAGGCACAAGACTCTTCAACCGAGACCTCTGAGACCTCCGGAGGTTCTGGGTCTTCCACGACACCATCAGGGGGGTTAGCTACCCCCTCACCTGTCGTGGCATTGACCGCAACGGCAGGGATGTTGAAACCCTTTAGGGGACCTTCTCGAACCCCATTAAGCCCGTGACGGAACCACTCCCTGAACTGATGAGGTACAAACTGAGGTTGGCTCTCATCGACCAAGATAGTGGTTACAATTAGCTCATGGAGCCAGAGACTCCCGAGGACAGGGACGTTGGTACCCTGCTCCGTATACCCCCTCGGCTGTCCAAAACGTATTGGGGGAACCACCATCTACGAACCTGAAAAAGTTAAACCCACGATGGAGTGAGACGATGTCTCAGCGAGTTCATGCCCTAAACCCCGATTAGGAAGGAAATACGCCTAGAGGTAGTCTAACCACACATCACACAAGACTCACCTCGCCTCAGTTCCTTCCTGCATGTCAATACAGTTCATATCACGTATAATTGCATTAAAAGCACTCATCAATCGGGATGCCTCAACTTATATCACAAATAATTACAGGGGTCTTGATTATAAGGCCAAATCGTTATGACACGTCCCACTCCGTGCCACACAATTTTGTCTCATAATCAAGCGTGTCAATTTCAATCATCAATGCGTCCCAATTGATTACGACCCAACGACCACGGCCGACTCAACAGTCAGCAGTCTTCTAGCGTAGCCGAGCGTCATCTCGCACAATCGAGCACGGCAACGTCTACATATAGACGGCATTCTATAGAGGAGCATCGGCCCAGCCTTCACTGCAACCGTCATCCGTTGACTTGGGGCATTCTCGAAGGACCATCGTCCGGCCCCAAAGGCTCGTGACGGGTTCTCATATCATTCATGCACACATTCAATCCTAGTTAAGGACACCGTGCATTACACTCAAATGTCTCAATTAAAATAGTGAACTTGGCCTATTTTTTTCATATTAAAAACACCCGGTAAAATAATCATGTATGGGTACACGGTCAATTTGAGTCATAAAAATTAGTATCCTTTCTTTTAAAATCCCACTATTTAATATAGTACTTAAAAATATTTTTAGTGTCAAAACCCAACACCTGGTACTTTCTAATTAAGTACCAAAATTTCACAATTTTTAAATAAATACTCAAAAGTCACAATCATCACTCAATTGCACAATTTAACAATCAATTGCATAAACTAAGCACACCACTGCAATCAGCACAAAATTCTGGCTACTGTCTATCCCGGTATAATTTCGGGAAAATATTAAATAATTAAATAAATTGCAAAAATAATTAAATAAATGAAAATTAAATATATAAATACCTACTTAGGCCTAAAACACTAATTTAGCCACCTAATTGCATCTAGAAAAATAATGCACATATCTACATAAATCAAGCAACCTAATTAACCATTAACTAGTCTAATCTAACCACCTAATTAGCCTAATTAACTAACTAAATCACTAATTAAAACTAATTAACCCCATAATCCAATCTTAGGCTAAGCTAATTACATATTAAATATAATTAACCTACTAATTAAGGTTTAGCAAGTAAACTTACCGGATTAGTGAACCGGTGAGTTCACGTCGACGGCAATGCGATGGCGAGTGACACTCGGGTCTACGGCGACGCCAAGAGAGGTCCGAACGAGCCCAGAAAATAGTCCGCAAGTCTCAGCTAGGAGCTGAGGTTTCAGCTTTTGCTTTAGGCTGAGAGAGACCGGTCGAAGGGGCTAGGACGGCGGGACACGGCCAGGCGGGACGATGGTGGCTGCAGTGATTGACGGTGAGGCTTCGGCTGATTAGACAGCGACGGTGGCACGGCTTCCAGGCGGCCTAGCTTCGCGGACGACGGCGCGAAGTTTGCACAAAAATAGCCCAATGATCCGACTTGATGGCTGAAAGTCCGCACAAAAATGGCTCTATAATTTTCCCAGTCCAATAACGTCCAATTTTGAATTTTCACTAAAAACTCGGGTTTGCCGAAAAATTTTCGGAGGATGAGTCGACGTTCCTAAAATAAATCGTGAGATGATATAACTTTCAATTTTTCTGAAATCAGGTTCAATTTCGCGGTTAATTTCAACCAGACACGATTTTAGCGTGACTTAACCTACCGGGTAGCTTTTATGAATTTTTAACGCATTTGACCCATGATCGATTATTTTTTAGCCATATTGTACATCTTCGACTCATTAGCGACTCTCGATTGTCGTGAAAATCTCGAGGTTTCAAATATGGGCACAGGGTACAGAAATAACAGAAAAATCAGTTTAGTGCTGTTCGACGAGAATTTTACAATTAGGTGAAATCACCCACACTTTAATCACATGCCTCTATCGAACCGACCTATCTCCAATCTCTGATCGATTTTGACGGTGCCGTATTGACCCTTGTAGATTAGCATGGTCGAGCAGTCGATTTATGGTCGAATTCTCAAGTCTATTGCATTTAGATTTCTTAATAGCTTCACCTGATAGATTAGTTATCTCGTGAGTAATCAGCTCAGAGAAAAGGACTACAGGCGCGTCAATGAAAGGCCTAACTCATTCAATCGAAAACAGAATCAGAAAATTAGAATGTCACAATTCATGGTTCTCAAGGAAACAAAGTACGGTGGCACTATCTACAACAGAAGCAAAATATGTTGCTCTTGGGAGTTGTTGTTCCCAAATTCTGTGGATTAGACAACAACTAAGAGACTTCAGAATAGAAGAATCTTGCACAGAGTTTAGATGCGACAATACAAGTGCTATCAACCTTACAAGAAACCCAATTCTTCACTCAAGAGCAAAGCACATCAAGATTCGTCATCATTTCATAAGAGATCATGTCCAGAATGGCGAGGTTATTGTTCAAGTTATTAATTCAAAGAATCAACTGGCATATATCATCACAAAACCATTGGAGAAGAGATTATTTGAGTCAATTCGCAGCAATCTGAATATCATATCTCCTCTCGATTAAAGTCTGCAGTTGATCAGACTCAGGACTTCAACTTAAGGAAGTTACTTTAGTATGAAAATTACTCCAATCCAGGTATTTTATTTTTTAGTATGTAAAAATTGAACAGGTATGATTATATCTGAATCATTGCTTGCCTATTTTATTTTTAGAAATTACTTTTTTATTGCTAAATTTTGGATTTCAAATTTTTGGCAATTACCTTTTCAAAATTGTTCTGAAAAGGCATTTTTTGTAACGATTCATTTACCCCATTTCGATTTCTTTAAATACTTCAGAATATTTCCTTCGAGCACAGCACTTTCAAACCCTAATACTGAATCTCTCTCTCTCTCTCTCTCTCTCTCTCTCAGTCCTCCAAATTTGCAACAATGTCGTTCTAGAGGAAATCCTCTCGCATCGCAAGTCATGGTCCTCGCAACATGCCTGAAGGACCAACTCACTTTGATCTTACTGGAGAAGATTCTCCGCGAAGTTCTCCTCGTCACTCTGCAGATGAGGAAATTACACAAGAAGCGACTCCTATTAGAGTAATGAGGCCTGAGGTACTTTTCAAGCATTATACGTTTTTGAAACAGGGTGGAAGTCCAATGACCTTTATCACTGACTTTCTAAAAGATAATGGGTATGGAAACAAAACTCTGTTTTTGAAAACGAATGAAAGGTTAGGACTGGCGCCAAAAGGAACAGCAGAGAAGGAATTTGTGAATTTTCCTTCCGATCCTTGTTTTGGGTCAGAAAATCAGCCTGAGAATAAAGATGATGATGAGAGAATTTTTACAAATTTCCAACCAAGGATGGGTGTGGCTACTGAGATTCCTGGAGAAAGAATGAAACTTTTTCATTCAAAAGAGCATAAAAGGGTTTATACTCAAATGTTAAACAAAGGAGTGATAAACCCGCGCACAATAGATTTTGACTTTCTAGATTCTATAAAGATTAACTTGAGGGAAAGGTTAGCCAATCTTCAACTTGAAAAATTTCATGCAGAGACAACTGAAGCATGTCCTGAATTAATGGCGTATTTTTACTCAAATCTGTCATTTTTTAATCAAACTCATATTCAGTTTACTGTCTATGATAGAGTGTTTATTGTGGATGTGAATATTCTGGCTGATATTTTGGGTGTAGAACGGAGTGGTTTTCTACCTATAAATGTATCCATCAATCAAGCCACTAGATTTCTAGTGAAGGACAGATTCCCGAGTGGGAGTATCACTTACTCTCGTATGCTAGCTTCAAACATTCTGCTACACAAGATTGTGATCAATTGCATCAGACCCAAGGCTACCTCTAAGACTGATGTCTTGATATTTGAGGTGAAGATAATGTGGGCTATTTGTAATGGAGTACCTTTTTCACTGCCACATACTATCTTTTTGCATATGTATAGAACTCTGATGAAAGAAAAAGGACAACTACCTTACTCTGCCTTGATAATGAGATTATTTAGACACTTTCAGATCCAGTTACCCTCTCAACTTCGATCAAGCACTCTCACTCCTATGGAAATAGGAATGAAGATGATTTCCAAAATGAGGCTGAAAGATTTGTCTAAGGCCCTGGATCTTTTGAAGAAGGAATCATCTAGCAGAATCAAAGAAGGATCTATTGCTGCAAAGAAGCGCAAGGGAAGAGATGTTGTCCAAAAGACTTCAAAGAAAAAAGAAGTCTATCCTTCTGCAGATGAAGAAGAGGAAGATGAAGATCTAACAATTTCTGTCATTGCTTTGCACAATCTTCAAGGTTCTGCTGATTCTGAAGAGATAGAAGAATAAGGAGGTGAACAAGAAGAAGAGAGTGATGCTGAAAAACTGGGAGAAAAGGAGAATGAGGATGAAGATTCTGAAGGAGACACTAGTACAATACCAGAATTGGAGGAAATTGAAGAAAACAGGGAAATTGCTACATCCAAAGGAAAGGACACTGAACAAGAAAAGAGATCTAGTGTTGGAAATGAAAAGGAACAAGAAGATGAAGTTTCATCTCAACCTGAAGGCATCAAAACAGGGGGAGAACATGAGAAAACTCCATTAACAGCACCTTCTGCTAGTGATGGCATTAGTAGATCTCCTGCAGATGCTGAAGATGTTTTTGCCTCACATTTCCCTGAAGATCAAGTTGAAACAGAAACTCCAAGTCAGAGTAAGCAACAATCAGCACATGTTCAAGTCGATGTTCCTTCCCTTCTGAATGCTCCACAGACTCAATTTGCTAAAGCGAGTGCACAAACTGAACCGGAAGCAAACTATTCAAGGATAGTAGAACTCCTTTTGGAGATAAAGGCACAGCAAAATATGTAATAGAGTTTGAAATTCAGAAGCTACATACTGCTTTGGGATTTACCTCAGAATTTCTAACATGCAAGGTACAGTCTCTTGACACTCAGGTTCAGACACTGAATCAACAGGCTTCGCAAACTGTAGCCAAAGTGGAGAACGTATACCATCAGTGCCTAGAGAAGCTTGAGGAGACCATGCAGTCACTAGAGGATTTCCGACTTGTTCGCGTTCCAAGACAACCCTGAATGACTCCATCTTTTTATCATCTTTTATTCACACTTTTTATTTCTGACTAACTCTTTCTTTTTGCTGATGACAAAATGGGGGAGAGTGAGAGCAGATTTAAAAGTTCCTGTTACTTGTTTGAACTTGGTTGTGTTGACTTAAACCTTTATGGTCTGCAGTTAACTTTGGTTGTGGATTGGACTGAACTTTGGTTATGGATTGAACTTTTGTAGTTCTTGAACTTTTGAACTCTAAATTGTCACGTTATTATAAAATTGTTAAGACTAATGTGTTATTGTGGATGCAGATTCTATGTCATTTAGTTCTATAATAATTTGTTCTTATTATAAGTTATCACGTGCTGTTGAAGTGTTGTTTTGCAAGATATTATTTAAATTTGCATGAAAGTTTTGTCACCGTCAAAAAGGGGGAGATTGTTGAGAAAACTCAGATTTTGAAGCTGACAAAACTTTTCTAGTTCTATTCTTATTCTCATTTTGAGGAATACGAGATTTCTGTGGAATTCTTTCAAAGTCTATCTTATATCAGAAGTCTACCCCACTCTGACGAAGACTCAGACTGAATTCAAGTGAAGAACGAAGACATAATCAAACTCAGGATTATTTTTCTTCTTTCAAGGATTCAATACGAACAAGATATATCTGGCTTTCTGGTTGGAAATCTCACTTACCTTTTTGATATTATTGTTGAAATCAATCACGGAACGGAAAAATCATTTTGGAAGGCAAGTTTATTTGGAAAGAATCTACTTATGGAAACCAAACTTCTGATTGTATGGGCGACCAGGATCATCGGACTTTCATCTCAATCTTCAAATGGCTCAAGATTTCCTTGATTGATTCTGTCCAATGGGTTGATTGGAAGAATTCCTCTGGAGAGTGCCAATGGTCATAAAAGCATAGAGGAGTATTTAAGGAGGTTTTTCGAGTCATTCAATAAAGAGCGTAAAAGAAGAATTCCAAAGTCTGAAGCTTCTCAACTTACTTGCTCATCCTCAATAGTGCTCAAATGTGTATTCGAAAGAGAGAAACACTAAAGAGTGACTTAGTGAGAGTAGTAGAAACTCTTCACTGAGAAGTCAATAAGGCTGTAACATTCTTTTTCGATTCATAGTGAAAATCAGCCAGAAGGCTGTCAGCGTGAGAGAGTGGACATAGGCTTAATCTAAGCCGAACTACTATAAATCTTGTGTTCATTTTCTCTTCCCTAAATTCCTTTACTTTTTTTTCTGTGATACTTTTCTGAGTTTCGAAATATTTGTTTAAGTCTGAATCCTTATTCAAAATCTGTTGTTTATCAGATTCAGTTTAAAATTAAAGTATTTTTACTGCATTTCAAAAACTCTGTTTTTACACCTATTCACCCCCCTCTAGGTATTTATACTAGCGCTTTCATGTAGTGCATGAATAATTTGTACTGGTGTGTCTTTCCACATGACGCCTTTCCACAAGACTCCTTATGGAGATTGGTTCTGTTGTTATGAGCCACATTAAGGAGGTACGATGCAAGGTGAAGCTAAAGATGAAAGATGAGCCAATCAAGGATCTTTCGAATGTGATGCATATTTCTAATCTTACTAGGAACTTTCACCAACAACAAGCATTCAGGCAAACTAACCTGTGAATCTATGATTGGCGGTATCAGAACTGAATTGAACCAAATTAGAATTTCGCGCATTCTCAGTTCAATTCCGATTTTAGTTCAGGGAGTGAAAATATAACCTTTTTTTATTCCAGTTCGAATAGTTTTGATTCGAACCGAACGGAAAATCACCCATTTTCTTAATATTACAATTTATTTCTCTCTTTTTTTTTCACTGAAACCTCTTCTTAGAATTACAGAAAAAGTAAACTGAAAAACGAAACCAAATCGAACCAAACTAAACCATGTCTTTGGTTTAGGTTAAATTTAGTTTGGGTCGTGGCTCATTTCAAAGATAATGCACATCCCAACAATTCGGTTTGGTTTCGGTTTCCCGAAAATTTGAACTGAACTTGACACCCCTATTTATGACAATCGCTAGAGACAAACGATATGAAAAATTGTTGAAGCTATTGGGCAGCACAGTGATCAATGGTGAGGATTACATCAGATAGCAAGTAGAAAGGGTTGGTGACCCTTACCTCAAAGAAGATGGTGGATGAAATTCTATCATATCCTATGGGTTTCAAATTTGTGAACATTTTCTACATGAGAAATAGAATCAAATATCTTTTTAATCCATGTGCATCAGAGTGTCAAAGGGATTATCAATCTGATCTATAATGACGTCTTTGGTCCTACACTTGTAGCATCGTTTGAAAAATTTAGATATTATATATCTTGTAGTAATGATTTTTCCATATATGTATAAATATATTTTCTATAAAGGAAATATAATGTGTTTGAAAGGTTTCGCAAGTTCAAAGCTCTTGCGGAAAATCAATTTAATAGGAAAACCAAAGTTTTGTGGACTGGCAACAGAGGAAAATTCTGTTTAGTTAAATTTTGATCAATTCAGTGAAACTAGGGGCATTGCGAGGTAGAAGACAATGCCCTATGCACCTCAGCAAAATGGGGTAACAAGAGGCTTAATCTATCTCTTATGGAGAAGTCAAGGAGTGTGCTAAATGGTACAGGCTCAAGAGCTGAATTTTATACGAAAGTAGTGTTTACCGCATCTATCTAAAAGACAGGTCTCCCACATCAACTTTGAAGGATCAGACACCATTTAATACATTGTTCGAGGAGAAGCAAGATATATCCCATGTTAGAATGTCTAGCCATGAAGCGTATGTACATGTGCAAAAGATAAAAGGAAATAAGCTTGAGAGCAAGTGAGAGAAGTGCATCTTCATAGGATACATGGATGGTGTCAAATAATATAAGTTATGGAATCCTGACACTAAACATATCATCTACAGTAGGGATGTGGTGTTATGAGAAACTACAATAAATCAGATTGTTCCACAAGCTCCTAAAAAATCATAGACGGTTGAGTTATATGTTGGTTTCAAGGAAGAGAACAAGCTTAAACATAAAATTAGATTCTAAAACTGATTAGCCTAATGCAGTGGGTGACACAATAGATTGTGAAATTGAGTTTGAAGTTGAAGCATCACATGAATCTGTGACATCCTCGTTCCGACCCGGTTTTTTAGAATAGATCATTTCGGCAAGTGATCGTCGGACGAGAGTGTCTTGAGAATCGATAGGCCATGAGGACATTGGAAAAGGCCATTTAGGGGCAAAACTCGATTTTTCATCGGCAATGGCATATGAGTGCGGCAAAGTGGAAACGGGCCATAGGCGAGGATCCATTGGGCCTGAGCCCAAGTGGGTGGCCTAAGGCCTACACGCCCAAGGGGTGGGCGGTCTAGGGAGGCCCATAGGCCCTTCAAGCCCATCCATCCCACTTTGAACAAGATCTTGGCATTGAATGCACAAAAGGACGTGAATAGTGCATGAATAGTGCGAAATCTTAGTGAAATGACTGAAATGCCCTCCCATTAGACTAAAGACAAAGGGGCAAAAATGGAAAAGGGCAAGGAAGAGGGCAGCAAGAAGGAAGGGAAAAAGGCTACCTAGCCTAGCCTAGCCTAGCCTTCATCTATGTACTTGAGTGCAATCCCTTCATTAAATGCTAGATCTTTACTTCTAAAATTGGATAAGCTTGATAGACAAGAGACAAAGGAGTTTATGGCATTTATGGAGACAAGACCATTCTTTTCTTTCTCTCTCTCTCTCTCTCTCTCCCTCTCCTCTTCCTCACGCCGACCATCTCTCCTCATCCTCTCACTTTCACTTTTCCCTCTTCAAAATGTCACATCTTCATTTAATTGAAGCCTAGGGTTAAGAGATATGGAAAATTTGAGGGGCAAAGCATTAATGAGGGACAAGATCTTTCTCTCTCCTCCCTTTCTCCCCCCTCACGTTCGGCACCCCTCCTCTCTCTCTCTCTCTCTCTCTCTCTCTCTCTCTCTCTCTTTCACTTCCATTTTCCCTCTTGAACTCTCCTTTCTCTCCCTCACCTTGGATAGCCAAACCTCCTCAAGCCATTTTTACCTTCATTCAAGCTCGTTCTTCGCTTATTTCCTTCACCAGAGGCTGTACCAATGCCGAACCACCGCCAGACCGCCGTCGAGCCACCACCAGAGCTGCAACCAGCCACTGTCCAGCTCCCTCAAGTGCAGTGGATGCATGACCAGCAGTCTTTAGCTGCTGTCCTGTCTTGTTGTTCCTTCCCCCGATGTGTTTCAAAGCCCGGATTGTTCATGAGTGACTTTCTAGCCTTCATTTAGGGCTTTTGTTGCCTTTAGGGAGTAGTTTAGGGCAGATTAGTGGTAATCTATGTCGTTTGGATGATGTGCTATGTGATTTGTGGTTGAGCATGTTTGTTAAGTTATGTGCTATGTGATTATATTGTTAAACATGCTATTTAGGTTATGTGCCAGGCAATTCTATGGTTACACATGCTTGGTTAAACATGTTGTTTAGATTATGCGACATGTGGTTTTGTGGTTAAACATGTTATTTTGATTATTTAACATGTGGTTTAGTGTTTATCCATGTCAATTAGATGATGTGCCATGTGAATTAATAGTTAAAAATGATAAATGGAATATGTGCCATGTGAATTGATGGTTAAACATGACATGTGGATTATGTGTCATGAGTTTGGGGAAGTAAATGGTGCATATGTGTATGATATAAGTGAAATAAGTATATGGAATGACGGCATTTGATAAGTGAAGTTGCATATTACATGAGCACCATATGGGTTAAATGAGAAATATAAGAAATGAAGTATGTGATTGTATGCCCATGTGATCACCTAAGACCTTGAGCATTCTATGCGAGGTTTAAACCCGTCCTGAGTGTTCTGCGCGGGATGATGTCTAAGGGTGCATTTGGTTGGACTTTGGGGGAAAGTCTTTGGGAAAATGCAAAGGACTTTGAGTTAAAGGAGTTTTCTAAAATGCAAATTGCGTTTGGTAATTTGTAATCTAAAAGTCTATTGTGAAGTACCTTTAAACAAAATGATGGTTGGAAAATTTTACATTTACAAAGAACTTTTGTAATTAAAAAAAAAAAAAAAAAATAAATGGTTGGCCAGCAAAGGTAGGGACTACTGGCGATCAAAATTTGTCGCCGGCAGCCGCCGGAGACCATAAGTCCTTCTCCTTCATCTGCCGCTCCATCCACCACCGTCGAGTCTCACCCCAATGGCGCTGCCCTAGACCTCTCCCTCTGCCCCCGCCTCACCGATGCCGCCCTCACCATCGTCGTCGTCGATTGCGGGAACGCCCTCCGCTCCCTCGACCTCTCCAAGTCCCTTTCTTCACCGCTACCAAGTTGTTGGGTCGCGGCAACTCAGGCGACCCAGTAGTCGGAGATTGTACGCGGCCTCGCGGCGACTCAAACGATCCAACTCTGGGTCGTCGAAGGCAACGCGACCGAGATCTGGGTCTCGGCGACTCAGGCGACCCATAGTCGAAGGTCGCGCGACCTCATCGCGACCGAGATCTAGGTCGCCTGAGTCACCGCAACCTAGATTTGGGTCGCGCAACCTCCAGCGACCCAGATCTGAGTTGCCGAAGGTTACGTGAACTCAGGTCGCGGCGATGCGACTCGCGGGGGTCGCCTGAGTCGCCGCAACCCAGATCTGGTCACGCAACCTCTGGCAACCCAGATTTGAGTTGCCGAAGGTTACGCGAACTCAGGTCGCAGCGACGCGACTCGCGGGGGTCACCGAGGTCATGCCACTGGCCGACGACAGTTGCCGCGACCACATCGGCCGTACGCCGACCTCTGTCCAGCCTGTCGCCGAGCCCGTTGTCGACCCCTCACAATCTCGCTTACTAATCTCAACAAAGAAGAAGGTGAACAGTTATGAGGGCAAAACCGGAAAAACTAAATGTTAGTGAGGATATTTATGGAAGAAAATTTGTCATTTATTAGCCTCTCAGCATTCTGAGAAGGCTGAATGCCCCAGCCTCCTACCTGCCTTGGGCTTTCAGTCTTCCAAAGGCCTGCTTTGCCTCAACCATCTTTGCAAAAGAATTTCCTAAACACCAATTTTTAGCCCAAAAGGCTTTGGATGCCTAAAGTGGCTTAGCAAAGCTACTCCCAAACGCACCCTAATTAAGTTCGGATGCCCCCAAGTCAACGGAATGTCATTCACGGATGGATTTCGGAATGAAGCTCCTTATAGGAATGCCCCTAAGTCAACGAGATACTATGCTCGATGGGGCAAGACAATGCCCAATTACGGTTCTTTGGGTCCTGAGTGGCCAAACCTTTAGGTTCTTTGGGTCCTGAGTGGCCGTAATAATTTAAAAGCATGGTCTCAAGGGTTGCATGGTAGTATGGGATGCCATGCAATTCTCGAGACACCACGTGTGTAAAGTGTATGAATGCCGATTGCATATGACGAGAATAATGCCATAGTCTGCACGTGTGCGGCACAGACATGTATGAGTTACATGAGGAAAGTGCATGGCATGAGCACATGACTTCAATCATGCATGTTAATATGTTGGCTCGAGAACATGAAGTTTATGTTTTGACATTGCCTATGCATCTACTTTGATCGCCTTATAAAGTAGACAAGTTGTTATGAGATCGATGAGAGTAAAGCAAGAAGTGTGTTGCGATGTTTCGTCATCGATAGATATTTACATATTTAGGGCGCTTCCAAGGTGAACGACTTCCCTATGCAAAGTCTAAGGAGTTCACTCATTGAGTTTATTCATTTCTGTTTGTTGAAATGTTTTCGAGCCCTAAGAATAACTAAACTATTCCGTCAGATTCATTTTGGCTTCCTTGTCAAGCATAGTCAGGAGGTGACAAAGTACCAATTAGTAGGAACAGTCGATGCGTACTATTCGCGATTTGTCACAATCATTTGGGTCGATGAGGGTTTGCCTAACCTTGTGCCACACCGATTCGTGGCCTGGTACTTTTCAATAGGTGGCGAGTGCCATGGTCCTATCTACGGCTGTGACGGTCCACCCGATGTCGGAGGCTTCGGGGGAGGCATTAGTTGAGATGCCAAGGATGAGGACATTCCCGATAGGGAAGTGTCCGATACTGAGTTGATCTTCAAGGAACCGGAGCCCATAGGAGCTTAGGCAGACGAGGGGTGGTAGCACTTTTTGGACCACTCTCATAGTATTAAAGGCGTAGGTTTACCCCCTGGGCCCTCCTTGGAGGAGGTCATGGTGAAGCGATTAGGCGTGTTGGATATGTGAAGCTAGTTGTTTAATTTTGAACCCATTTTGTATGAGATGATGACTCAAGAAGCTTTTATATTTATATATGACTATGCTTTAACCATCCCTGCTATTTAATGATTGGAGATTTGCTCACGTTTCCGCTTGTGTGTTTTAATGTTATTACGATTTGGGTTGACAACGCCTCTTGAGACGTCGCAATTGAATGACCAAAAGAGAAGGTAGTGCTGAGAGAGGGTTGTCATGCAGCCGTATGTGGATTGGGGCATGACAGAATCTATCTTAAGAAGGTCCACATGACTGAGAAGACCACCAGAGAGGTTTACCCTAGTTGCTGGTAATGAGAATTGTACTTTGATTATTACAAGTGATAATCCAAGTCCTGCAAAGGAAGTTAGGAACACAAAGGATGCCAAACAATGGAAAAAGGCCATGAAAGATAAGACGGACTTATTAGATAAAAAGGGGCATGGATTTTGGTAAAACAACCTACAGATTAATAGGTAATTGTTTGTAATGTGTGTTCAAGAGGAAAATCTACAAATGAAGAGATAGAACGATATAAAGCTCATTTAATTGCGAGGGAAATTCGCTTGTAAAGGGAGTCAATTATGGTGAGATTTTTCTCTTGTTGCTAAATTGAATTTCATAAAACTTGTCTTATTTGTAGTAGTTACATATAGTTCGAAGGTAGAGCAGCTTGATATGAAGATAGCATTCCTCCATAGTGACTTGGAGGAGAATATTTACATGAAGCAACCAAAATGGTTTGTGGTCATACAATAAGAAGATTTTATTTACAAACCAAACAAGTCTTTGTATGGCTTGAAGCAATATTTAAGAATGCGGTGCTAGAAGTTTGAGTCACTTGTCTTGAAGCTTGGCTTTGTTTGTTGTGATAGTGATCATTGTATCAATGTGAAAAGGTTAAAGGATGATTTTGTTATTTTAAGCTTATATGTTGATGATACGCGACAACGGGGAATAGTTTGAGAATGATCAACACCGTGAAAGGACTATTGGCAAATAGTTTGAAATAAAATATCTAAGCTTAGCAAACTTCATCTTGGGCATGCAAAAAAAAAAGGAGTGTGAAAATGGGAAGTTATGACTAACTCAAAAGAAATAAACCAATGAAAGGACTATTGGCAAAACAATTTGAGATGAAAGATCTAAGTTTAGCAAATTTCATCTTGGGCATGCAAATAAAAAGAGTGTGAAAATGGGAAGTGGTGACTAAAGTGTGTTGAAGAAGTTCACGATGGCAAACTATAAACCAATGAAAATCCCCACATCCAAAAGTTCCAAGTTATTAGTGCTCTAGTGTCCCAAGATTGAAGAGGAAGCTAAAGAGATGTCAACAATCCCATATGCAGGCACAATTGAGAGCTTGATGTATATCATGGTCTGTACTCGTCCATATATTTCTCAAGTAGTGGGAGTATTGAGCAAATATATGTCCAATCCAAAGAAAAAGCATTGTGTGGAAGCAAAGCGGATGTTTCGTCATCTTCAGGGTATATATGACTTTAAGCTATGTTACGAAGGTATGAAAAGCACATTAAAGTTAAAGTGTTTTGTGGATGCTAAATGGGGAAGTGATACTAAGAGTAAGAGGTCAATCAGTAGATATGTTGATTCTTCATTCAGTAGAGCTATAAGTTGGATGAATAAGAGGCAAAACACAGTTGCTTTATCTATAATTGAGGCTTAATATGTGGCCCTTAATCATACTACCAAGAATGATCTAAATGTGCAGATTGTGTAAAGATCTTGGTTTTACATAATGAGGAGTAAAGATCAGGTGCGATAGCCAGAGTGCCAAATTCTTGGTTAAGAATCATGGATTTCATGCAAGAACAAAGTACATCAACATACAATATCACTTCTTCCAAGAGCAAGTGAAACAAAAGGTTGTCATGCGAGAGAAAGTTAACACTTAGGTGAATAGTGCAAATTATTTTGCCAAGCCAATGAGTGCAAAAAAATTTTGAGTGATGAACAATTATGTTGGGATATTCCACCAAGTGGGAAAATATTGGAGCATGGCTCATACTTTCCATCGACAGGAAGACAGAAAGGTCCCACTCCCTGATGAGTCGTAAGGTGCAACACTCTTGTGACGTTGAAGAGCTTTTATAGTATAGACCCATATTGTATTCGTAGTTTGGGCTTGAGCTCATGAATAGTAACTGTACAAACTAAATATAATCTCTTTCTCATTTAATTAAGAGTTATAATAAAGAGGCAAGGGGTCTAATTATAGTGTTAAACCATCCATTGGATGTAACTTTATTTTATGATGAACTAGAATAAACCTTACGTCTCGATTTCTCTTTCTTGCCTTATTTCATTGTGTTTATGTGTCTGATCCTAACACCACAACTATTAGTCATACAATGAGCCATTTCTTACACAACGATGACATTAAGCAGGAAGCTGCTTTTAAAAGGAGAAAAATAATGTCATCAAGTAACCCTTAAAGTGTGTTATCAAGAATTGATGTGTTGCACAAACTAATGAGAAGAAGCATAAGCATAAGCTTTCATTGAGTCATTTAGGGTAGGTGGATCATAGATCCAATTGCCGTCATCCTTCTTGAGCGCACCAAATCAGCAAAGCCAAGGTTTGAGATTGCTCAATTTCATCTACATCATCTTTGATTGAATGTGAATCTTGTTGCTCACTATCACTTTCTTGATAAATGGGAACATCATAAAATGTTCTCCGTGGGTGCTCCACATGAAACTTCAACTCTTTCCCAATATTCTTCTCCTGAATACTTGTGGACTCAACAACAACCTTTCTTTGATCAAGCATGAAATTTTCATCAAAGGTAACATAGCTAATTATAAATTTGGGTGACTAGGATCAAAACACCACAACCTATATCTCTTAACCCCATCTGCATAACCAACAAAAATACATTTCTGGCTCTAGGTTCAAACTTACCATCTTTTATATGATAATATGCAGGATATCTAAATACTTTGAAACCAAAATAATCATAAGGTTTATCTAACTATACCTTATTTGGACTCTTACATTCAATTGCGGTTAAAGGAGAACGATTCACCAAATAACATGCCATGCTCATGGCTTTAGCTTAGAAATCTTTCCCAAGTCTAGCATTAGAGAGCATATACCTAACTCTCTCTAAAAGTGTCCAGTTCATATACTCTGCCATCCCATTCTATTGAGGTGTGCACTAGGGGTGAGCGCGATTCTTGACCAAAAGCAGGATTCAGAGACCAAACTAATGGGTCAGGTTCGACTCTCAATTTTAGGGAGGGAGGTTCCAATTCCCGGTTCCATTTTTTTGGGAACCATAACCGGGTTCCTAAACCTAAAAACCCTAATTTCATTTCAATTTGTTTCCTCTATCTCCCTGTTCCCAACTCCCCCATACTCTAAAATCTCTCTTCGATGACAACTCGACTCTCTCCTTTTGGCGACGCCCTCAACGACGACTCAACTCTCTCCTCTTGGTGACCCTCGATGACGACTCAGCGCCGCTCGCCACCATCAACGCCCCTCAACGCCCCTCAACACCCCTCAACGCAACTCGACGCCCTCAACACTAAAGAACCTCGCCTCCCCACCACCACCTCGATCGTAGGTCCAATCTCTATGCCATATTGTCGTTTCTTCTCTTTGGTCTTAGATTGGCACAATTCAATGATCCGTTCGTGAATTTTGTCTTTATTCGATTTTGAGCTCGTTGAGGTTAGCGCAAAGAGTCCGACTGGAAAATCTTAACGCGTTGCTAGTTGTCAGAATTGGATATAGAGGAGGGTTTTTGGCTTCTTGATGTTTGAGAAGCAGGAGAAGAATTAAGATGCTATGCAACGGGATTTCATAAAAATGCGGGTTTTTATGTCGATTTACTAGAAAAGAGTTAAACTTCCGTGATGATTGAACTTTTTAGTCCTTAAGGCTCTTGTGAAAATTGAGGCTCTACTTATCTGTTTGGTTAATTATTTCATTGAACATGACTGTCAAAATAGTTATATTGATCCTATTATTTCTCCTCGTGGGGGAAAATTTGGCATGTTGAACATCTGGAGGAGACTTGAAATATGCAATGGTAGGAGATATGATAATTAATTAATTATAGCTTTCTTGTTACTCATGCCAAAATTGATTATTTCAATGTTTCTTAATGAACTCCAAAGAAAATAAGCACCTCCATTTAGAGGCTACCATTGAGATATTACGGTTTTTAGATTTAGACTTTTCCCTTCAATTGGAACTTGAAGAAGAGATACCTTTCTTTATGTTTTTTGTGCTTGAATATGTCCAATGATCAAACACTCCCCTTGCGATCTCAGTCTGGTGTGTTGTACCAGATTAACTTGCTTAATGACTTCTTCCATCTACCTATTCCAACTAATCTCGGGAGCTCTAAGCCTCTAACTTAAGATGAATATGTCTAGTGATCAAACACTTCCCTTTGTTGCTTCTCTTTTTAATTGAATTTCATTGCTTTATAATTTAATTGTTATTTTGGTTTCGAGTGAATCCGCTTCTGTGGACTATGGCTAGTATTAACTGCCCTATCTCAATTTCATTTAGAGTTGTATTGGGCTGAACAATGGTCAGATTTATGATGAATAAATACAAGTACATATCATTCCAAATTGGAATTTGACATATCATTCCAAATTGAAATACACAAGTAGTAATTTGTTTTGCTATTTTTATAGATGTTTGATATTTATTTTGAAATTTCTAACTATATTCTATTATTGTTATGTTTTTGTGAAGTTAATGTATCAAGATAATACGTCAATGGAGGTAGAGAAATGTAAGGAGATGACTCCAATCACGGAATTGGAATTGTCTGGCGATATACATGAAGAAGAGCCATTCTCTACCATGAGTGTCACAAATAAAGTACTTGGTTCTCGTCTTCCTCCTCGTGATAAGAAATATACATCCGAATGCTGCAATTATTATGAGAGAATCAATGATAAGGATGGAAGAACATATCAAATGAAGTGCATTTATTGTGGGTCTGTGTTTAAATACCGTATTGTTAACAGTCCTTCTGCAATGAGGAAGCACTTGACCATGTGTAAGAAGTTTCCTCACAATGTAGATAAGAGGTAGAAATTTTTTGCACCACGTAATGTAAACATGGATGGCAAGGCAGGGGAAGATTCTAGTACTGGTAGCATCTTATCTACATGGTCATTTAATCAAAAACGTTGTAGGCAAACGCTTGCTCGATTCATCATAATCGATTAACAACATTTTTCCTTGGTCGAGCGTGTTGGATTTCATAAATTTGTTAGTGAATTACAACCTCTCTTCAAACATTAATCACGTTTTATAGTGGCAAAAGATTGCATGAAACTGTATTTTTGTGAAAGAACTTGTTTGAAGACTTATTTTGAAAAGATTAATTCTAGGATCACAATCATGATTGATACATGGAATTCCATTCAAAACCTGAATTATTTATGTCTCACTGCACATTTTATTAATGAAAATTGGAAGTTGTATAAAAAAAAATCATCAATTTTGTGATGATGCATAGTTACAGGAGTAGGGAGATTGGGAAAATGGTGGAAAAATGCATCCAAGAGTAGGGAATAGAAAAAAAAAAATGTCCACAATCACCGTGGATAATGCTAGTTCGAACGATATTACAATTGGTTATTTGAGGAAAAAACTTTCCAAAGAAAGGTTATTGATATTATATGGTAGTGTTTTGCAAATAAGGTGCATGGCTCATATATTAAATTTGATTATGAGAGATGGCTTGAGTATAGTACATGACTCTATTGCACGTATCCGAAATGTGGTTAGGTATGTGAGAAGTTCTCCCACGAGAGCCAAAGCATTTCGATCTTGCATTGAGAGTGAACGAATCACTTACAAGGGTTCAATTATTCTTGATGTTGCCACTATATGGAACTCCACTTACCTCATATTAGACATTGCCATAAAGTTCATAAAAACTTTTAAAAGGATGGAAGAAAACGATCTATCTTTTGAAAGTGAACTTAACCATGAAATTAAGATAATGTTTGGGAAAATACTATTATTCTTTCAGAATTTTTAAAAGTATTCTATGATGCCACCAATCAGATTTCGAGGAGTTCATATGTTACTTCAAATTATTATTTTAAAGGGATGGCTCTTTTGTATAGATATTTGAAAGATGCGGTGGATGCTTCAGATCCTAAGCTTCAAGCTATAGGTACGAAAATTAAAGAAAAAATTGACAAATATTATGAAAGTTTGGTGGATAAAGTGAATATGATGGTGTTGATTGCGGTTGTATTAGATCCTAAAGCCAAGTTGAATTATGTGAGTTTCTTATATGAACAAATTTATGATGATGAATTACAAATTAAAGATATGCATTACAAGGTGAATGATGCATTGGAGCATTTGTATTAATTTTATGAGCAATCATCTCTTGTTTCAAATGATCGAAATTTTGATAGCCATAATTTGAGTACAAGTACTAATGGTTCCAATGCCAATATGAGTAATAATGAAGGTATAAAGAAGCTGGGAAGAAAATGTTTTTGCACTCAAACGAACAAGAGTGCGATGACAACAAATCTGAGCTTGATGAGTCTCTCAAGAAAAAAAAAATGAAAAAGTTTTTGATCTTGACTTTTTGATGTGGTGGAAAACTACTTGCTCAAAATATAATATCATTTCTTTAATGGCTCGGGATATTTTGTTTATTCCCATAATTACTATTGTTTCAGAGTCAATTTTTAGTACATCGAGTCGTGTGCTTGATGACTTTTGAAGTTCTTTAACTTCCAAAGTAATGGAAGCTTTGATTT
Organism: Eucalyptus guilfoylei; assembly: GCA_016097605.1. Classification (NCBI taxonomy): domain Eukaryota; kingdom Viridiplantae; phylum Streptophyta; class Magnoliopsida; order Myrtales; family Myrtaceae; genus Eucalyptus; species Eucalyptus guilfoylei. The sequence goes on along the minus strand of CM027866.1, from coordinate 24,247,393 downwards.
GCACTTAAAATTGGTTAAGAGTTGTTCGTGTGCAAATTAATGTTGAAGATGCATTGAGAATGCAGAAAAATTTGAGTTGGGTAAGTAATATTTATATCTTTATATATTGTAATTCCTTTTATATATATAATAAGTAAATATTTTATTTAATCTCTTCTTCTTATTTTTTAAAGATATGGATTGTCTTAATGAGGAGATTACCATCGGTAAATAGAGTTTACCAATTAAAGTGGAATGAATATATATATGATAAGGCATCTAATAGTTATTTTAGTTTACTAGCATCTCCCATTACACTTCCATCCTATGGCTTTAGTTCTCATATATGGGTTGACTATATAGTCAAGTTGAGCATCGTGCTATGCTCTTTTGTGTATACTCCAGAAGATGTTAGTTCTCATCATGTCCAAGGAGCACTTATTCGAATTGCAATGCTAGGCTACCCTGCATATGGTGAACTTTCAATTGCCAAAAAAAAAAAAATCAGTTGCAATTGCAAATAACCAATACGTGGTACTTCAATTTTAAATTTAAAGTTATTAGTAAGTTATTAACTTTGATTGTTGTTTCTTTTGATTTCAGGTAATCAAACTTTGGAACAAATTTTCATAAATATTTGAGGACCAAAATTTCATCTTTCTTTTAATGCTCATATCTACAATTTTAATGTTCTTGTTTTTATGGTCTAATTTGTTCTATGGTGCTATAAATTCCCTGATACAAAGTTCCAAAATAAAATTTATGGTCTAGTGAATTTTGCTCCATTTCAATGTAAACTTTTGTTCCATTTCCTTTCTTTTATCTAGTTAAATTCCTTGCCCGGAATTTCTTTTCCTCTGTTGATAGTTTTGTGCGTTTTGTATTTTCTTTGATGAATGACAAGCTTATTTATTATTGTTGCGTTCATTTTCGTTTTTTAACTAAAAATGAAACCAAAAGAAAAAAAGAACCCGCTGGACCTTAAAATTGACCCTAGAACCTATGATAATGTAGGTTCCAAGTTCTTGGTTCCAACGGGTATGTTGCGGGTTTCAAAAATGGGGAATCTATACTTGAGGGTAGGTTCTAAGTTTCAAGCGGAACCTGGAACCAACTTGGAACCATTCACCCTAGTGTGCACTTGACTATTTAATGGCGAACAATCCCCGAATTTTCAAAATACTTGTTGAAATCCCCTCTGCAAAACTTATGACCATTATTTATTCTGAGACGCTTTATCTTCTTCCCAATTTGATTTTCAATCAACACCTTTCACTTCTTCAACGTAACAAAAATGTCACTTTTACATTTCAAGAAATAAGCCTAAACTTTCTTGAAAAAGTCATCAATAAATATGAAAAGATAAGCTGCACCACCCTTAAATGTAACATATGCAAGTCTCCACAAATCGAAGTGAATATAGTCAATTGTGCCCTTCGTCGAGTATATCCTAGTACTGAAACTAACTCTGTACTACTTCTTGAAAACATGATGCTTGCAAAAGTCAAGTGAGACTATATATCTACACAGAGTAAATGACATTTGCTCAAGAAATTCATATGCCACTCTTTCATTCATATGGCCCAACCGCATATGCCACAACATTGATTTCCCATAATCTACAGAGGATGATACATTTGAAGAACCCACAATGGTGCTTCCTTACCGAACGTAAAAGCTACTCTTCTTATTACCTCTCATGACATTTAGAATTGTATATTTTAGGATAGATTGCATCCATTTAAATTTCATCATTTAGAATTGTATATTTTAGGAATCATGCAGAAATTTAGAAAAGATGAGGATTTAATATAAATTATTTTCTACTTTAAGTTAGGTCATCATCACAAAAATATCACATGCATATCTCATGTAAAATTAGTTAGATAATATCGATTCCATAATAAACATGTCATAACAATCATGTCACAATATCAACAATATGATATCTATGTCATTTAATGGATTTATGTTTAGGATCATGTAAATCAAATTACAGATCATATTAAATTAGTTCATGATTCTCTTGCTCATCATTAAGATTAGTTTGTGTGTGTATATATTGCATCTAAATAATTTATGTCCCATCTTTACATAGACATTATTTTCTTTGAAACTGCATTCATTAAAAAGGAAAACTCATAAAGAAAGCCTAGGTCACACATATTGTCCAACCTTCCTAAAAGTGAACCACCGATCAGTAAGCAAACACTTAGTGTAGACTCTTCCAAACCCAAACCAATTGTAAGTTTGGGGATTTATCTTAATCAATTAAACATGCAAATCAATTCATTTGGGGTCAATAGTAATCAATTACAGGCCAATTAAAACCCAAGTAAAATGTGGGTGAATTACATATACAGAGACTTGATTACGCTAGATAAATTTAATACCCTTTTTTCTTTACTTCAAAAATATTATACAAGGAGTCTTGGTCGATTTTAATCCTAAACCACTAACCACTAACATCTTATGAGTGATCATGCGGGTGTGCGTGAATTCAACAATCAATGAATTAAAGTAATAATAAATTGCTAGAGAAAAGGGCAAAAACCTCAATGCATTACGCAAAACAAAAGTGAGGGTTTATTATTATCTAACGCACCAAGGATTCTTCGTAAATTATTAGTTATAGACCAAACAATGTATGCATTACCTAACTATGATTTCTAAATGCAATGACAATTTTAATTATTTTTGGCTTTTTTTCTTTTTTTATAAAAAAGAAAACTTCCCGACGAACCCCGCCGACCCTCCCCCTCCATTGCTGGCCCTTCCCGGTGGCGGTGGCGGCGGCGATGGCTCAGCCATCAGCCGCCTCCTCCTTTTATTTTTTTTACTTATTTCGATTTTTTTAATTTTTCAAATGTTTTAAATAAATTTATTTTTAAATTTAATTTAATTAATTTTTATATTAATTTTTTATCACGTCAGCACCAAAACAACGTCGTTTTTGCATTGTCTAGCCACGTCAGTGTGCAAAACGACATCGTTTTGCACTTACTTCGCCGGAAATTGCGAACATCAGCATTTTGGCCAGATTGGCACTTAAGTAATTTTGCTCCGATTTTGGCACTTAAGTGTCACTTTCGTAAATTTTGGCACTTAAGTGTCTCTTTCTGCCAACTTTTGGCACTTGAAACGTTCTTTTGCCATGGATTTTATGATGAGAATATTATGACAAGCACCCTAGGTATGTGATCACTAAATGACATATAGCATATGACATGAAATTAATTCTATATGAGACATGCATATTTTATTTTTGTGATTTTCTTTTAAAGTTACAATAGGAAACTACTTTAATATATATATATATATATATATATATATATATAATGATGTAACTTAAATTAGGAAATAATTTATATTAAATCCTAATTTAAATCAGGCAATTTCCTAATTATTACATGATTTCTAAAATATGCAATTTTAAATCAAGAAACTTATATGACTGCAATCTATCCAATTGCAATGCAATTTCATCTTTTGTATTTTCATCATATGAATATTTCCTAAACTAATTGATATACAATATATGTCGTGACCTAACCTCAGGTGCACCACATCGGGTTTGGCTAATGGATTATTAAGTCTAAACTTAGCTCAAGCTCTGCCAAGCCCACCAATTTGTGACCTAGGTTTAAGTTTTTAACATATAAATGATTTTTTAATTAGGAGTCGCCACTAATATATTCTTTGGTGGGTCCATTAGAAATCCAAGTAAAGTAACGGAAGATTTACTTTACTCCTACGAACCAGAGATAGTGAATTCAAGGACTTAATTACACTAGATTTCTGTAACGCCCTTTCGGTACATTCTCTCTTTTATTTCGAAAAAAAAAAATTGTAGACAACTTGAATTGATTTTAATTTACCTTCCCAACATATGAGGTGACCATGTGGGTGCGCAAACCACCAATTTAACACCCAATAAAGTAATAAATAAGTTACGGGACTTATCTCGTAGCAATGAAAGCATCTACAATGTTAGCTCCGAATTCACATCAATAGCCCTAGATATGATTTCTAATTAAGACGTAGTCACTCAATCATTTTTTGGATTTTCTCTTGTGTAATGAAATTTAGTCTACGTGCAATGCATTTTAACCGAATGGCCTAATTCTAATGACAGATAATTTTTAATTAAATGGACCTAATAACAATCATTAAATGATTTGCATTTATGAACCTATCAGGCAATCACTAAATGGCATGCATTTATGGCATGCATTAACTACATGACCTAAACTGTATGACATGTCGGATGATATGGATGTGATGCAATGAATCTATATGACATGCACATGACGTTTTTGGATTGTTTTATTAAATTCGTAACTAAAAATGAGGAAAATTAATTATATAGAACAAAGATAATATATAATTCAATTTAGGTATCAAACAATGTCAATTCCTAATTTAAATTAGAATCTTATCTTGAATATCATACAACCTACTTAAACATGCAATATGACTTAATTAACTTACATGGTATGCAATGCAATCTTTTTGTATTTTCAGAACAAGGAAAGCAATCAAAATATTCAAACCACTCAATCCACAAAGGTATTATCCAATCGATTCAAATACGGAAACAATGTCTAATCATCAACTTGAAATTTCGTGAATAAAATTGATAAATTGATCTAAAGCCTTAAAGATCAAATATCATTTATAAAGATTCCCGCAGAATCAATAATTCTATCTAAAGCCTTATAAATTGAATTAAAGATCATGTGCAGTTGTGAATTAGGAAATATATCCTAATTTAGTAATACCTATTACTCAAGATATGCAATTAGATTGCAATAAGCATAAATTAAGTAGTCAAATATTCAAAATAAATTAGTAGCGGGTAAGAAAGGCATTATTAAATGATTTATAAGTAGAGACTCACCTGGGCACATTCTTATTTGGTTACTTCGAGAATTCCTTTTGGAGGGTTAGCTCACTTGAATGGGCAGGGTCATCACAAATGGCATCCGAGTGGGACGATTTCAAGTAGAGATGTGCAGTTCTTGGACAGACTAGACCTATACTGTGACATCCTGATTTTCGGGTTCTGTTTTCGATTGAATAAGTAGGGCTTTTCATCGACGCACCTATAGTCCTTTTCTCTGAACTGATCACTCCGAGATAACTAGTCTATTAGGTGAAGCCATTAAGGGATTTTAACGCAATAGACTTGAGAATTCGACCAAAAATCGACTGCTCGACCATGTTTATCTACAAGGGTCAATACTGCACAGTCAAAATCGATCAGAGATCGGAGATAGGTCGGTTCAACTGAGGTATGTGATTAGAGTATGGGTGATTCCATCTAATTGCAAAATTCTCGTCAAACGGCACTAGACTGATTTTTCTGTCATTTCTGTATCATGTGTCCGCATTTGAAACCTCGAGATTTTCACGACAACCAAGAGTAGCCAATGAGTCGAAGATGCACAATGTGGCTCGAAAATAATCGACCATAGGTCAATTGCACTAAAAATTCCAAAAAACTACCCGGTAGGTTAGGTCACGCTAAAATCGCACTAGATTGAAATTAACCGCGAATTTAAACCCGATAAGTTTTGTCATGTCACGATTCATTTTAGAAACGTTGACTCATCCTCCGAAGGTTTTTTGCAAACCTGAGATTTTGGCGAAATTTCAAAGTAAGGCTATTTTGGACCGGAAAAATTAGAGGGCTGTTTTTTGTCGCATTTTTGGGATTCAAGTTGGTTCAATTGACGAGAAAAAATCACGAGATGGGCGATGGCATCTTGGCTGAATTTATGGGGGTCAAATTGAGCTCAAATGGAGAAGGATTGAAGTGAAATTAGAAGGGGAAATGGATGAAATGGGATGGCAAGCGTTCTAAAATTCGTAGGCCTTGTGGGGAGCAACATTTGGACCACTCGGTTGGCTTGCTAAGGAAGCTTGGCTACTGCAAATTGGCTGAGGAAGACAGCCATACATGGTGGGGCATAGAACTCAAGTGCTCTTGATATTTTGTGGCCCCTCCTCATCTTCAGCATCCTCCTTCTTCCTCCTTGCTCCTCCTTTATCCATTGTTGAGGCATTTGAGAGCTTGTGAGAACCAGAGAAACCAGCCTTCACATCTCTCTCTCTCTCCCCTCTTCAGCCCCAAGCAAATTCGTAGCCTTTTCTCCCATGTTTTCCTTCTCTTCCTGTTTTTGCCCCAGCTGACCTTCTTGTGAAAAACTGAGTTGATTGTTGCCTTCCCATGAGAATCAGCCTTTGTGCCACCCACCATCGTGCTCAGAAGGCCCAAACCGTTCAAAAGGACTCGGCCGCTCACCGAACGAAGCCGCCGGCCAACCCACCGACCAGCCAGAAGAAACCGCTCACCGGTCCATCGGTCCGCCTGGTAGCCTGCACTGTTTCGCCTATTTCACCCGTTTCAGCCATTTTCCTCCCATTTCGACCTAGCCTCCACCCATCCTAGCCACCAGCAGGTCCCCCTCGACCCCCAGGTGCCACCAGTCGCCGGCCAACCCCTCGCCGAAGCTCCGGCCAAGCCCGTTTAGCTCTGTTTCTCCTTCGGCAATCTAGTTTTCAGAGTTTCAATGGGAGTCCGAGTTTGTGGTTGCTGTTCTAGCCCCGTGACCACCTTGGATCATCGTGGTAGAGGTCCCCAAGCGTAGTCTCTGTCGTCGCCGCTACGTCCATGTCTCCCGTTTAACAGGTGAATTTATCTCATAATCCTTTGATTAGTGCCTAAACTTACTTAGGGTTGGTTTAATTAGTGTCAATTCTAGCTTAATTAAGTTATATTAGTCCTAAGATAGGTGGTTAGATTAATGGTTAAGATTAATTTAGTTTAATCTTACTTTATTTGCTTAATTGTGGCTTATGTGCTTAATTAAGCTTGGTTATCTTTGATTGATTAATTGCTTGCTTTAATTAGTGTTTTTAATGACTTTTGGATTTAATTTATTAGTTGTTTAATTCTGGAAATTCACTCTTCACTCAAACACTGTTCATGCACATGTTCACATGCACTATTCACCCAAGAATGAAAAGTGTCTAATTTCATGTGCTTTGACCTTATAAGGTGATTTGGGTGTATAAATGCATGGGCATCCGCATGAATCGAGTGATTTTCACAAGAAGAGAATAATGGATTGTCTGAGGGACATTGGAGAGGGACCACTTTTATGAGAGAAGGATTTGAGGAGAGAAAAGAACACTACAAGTGCCATAACTTGACCCAAAGGGACACTTAAGTGCCATAACTTACGAAAGATACACTTAAGTGCCATATTTGAAAAAAAGTGAGACACCTGAGTGCCACCTCCGGCGAAGCCAGCCGGAAATCATACGTGGCATTTAAATATTAATATTTCTCGCCAGAGAGCTAACTCAGCTCTAATTCACCCAAAACGAAGTCGTTTCTATAGTTGGCCAAGATAGAGCCCTTAAATCAACCAAAACAACGTCGTCTCCCAATTGCCCTAAATCTAAAACCCTAAATCAGGCAAAATGCCATTGAAGCGCTGGAGCCCTAGTCCTGAACCCTAATTTGATTTGCCCCAAATTCTTCAATTGAATATTGGAAATAGAGAGTAGGACATTCAGCAGCGGCTCAAATTTCTCTCGCCGAAGCGAAGGAGAAGGCAAGTGTTTCTGTTTTTGTGGGTTACCAAGTCCAAGAAGAACATCGTGGACTCAAACAAATCCCGGGAGAAGATTCTATGGATGTGCCTGATATAGAGAATGGTCGAAGTGTAAATATTTCAAATGGGTCGATGCGAAATTCTCTCACCGAGCCACAGAGGTGATATTGGACCTACTTGATGGATGTCATCAACCTCCATCTACACTTGTAGACGACTTGGACGATGTTGACTCAATGCAAGCTCAAGCATCTTCTACTAACCATTTGAAGAATGAAGTTTCAAGGATGAAAATTGAACGGAAGTGTTACCAAGCGTTTATTGTGTTGCTGTTTTTTTGTCTATCCTACTTTATGATAAAAAGGAGAAGTACTGGAAGCTGAGAAGAAGTTTCTCCAACTGCCATAGTTGTAAATGAGTGGAGAAATGTACTTGTTTTGAATGAAATGTAACTTATTTTTTTAGAAGATGAGAAGAAGTTTTGTGTTATCTACAAGATTGTTGAGGCTTTTTTTTTTTTTTTGGCTGTCATTGTATTATGTACTACTTCTTGTGCTTGTGGGGAGGTCAAGGAAAGGGAATGAATGAATGAATGAATGAATGAGATGCTATTTGTACTATGTTTTTACTTATTCTCAAATATAAATCAGTGATGATGGAATGTGATAGAGCTAGTATAAGCACCTAGAGGGGGGTGAATAGGTGTAAAAACAATATTTTCGAGATAAGTGTGCAGCATTTAATAATAGATAAAGAGATGAGAGTTTTTCTCTTAACAAGATTCAATCAAGGTAAAAGAGAGTAGGGAAGAGAATATGAACATAGAGATTATAGTGGTTCGGCTTATTCCAAGCCTACGTCCACTCTTCCGCACTGACAGCCCACCGGCTGGATTTCACTATGAACAAAAGAGTTCTTACAGAAATGCTCTTCCTTGATTCCATAGAGTAGAGACTCTACTACACTTCCTCAAGGTCTCTCAAAGATATAGACTTTCTTTTGTGTATAAGATATCGCTCAACAATTTATTTGACTAAGAACAGAGAGCTTCAAACTTTGGAATTCTTCTCTCGTACTATTCTTGAACAACTAGAACGTCTTCCTTATATACTCCTTTATGCCATCATACCCGTTGGCACTTACCAAAGGAATTCTTCCAATCTACCCGTTGGACAGAATCAATTAGGAAGATCTTCGAGCTATTTAAGGAACATGACGATAGCCCATCAATCCTGCTCGCCCATACAATCAGGATCTTGGTTTCCATAAGTAGAACCTTCCAAGTATACTTCGTCAATCATCGGATCCAATCATCCCTGAATCAATCTTGATTTGAATAAAAGATTCCAACATGCTATATCCAGCCAAGAGATTTTCTCCAGTCGATAAGGTCAAATCCTTAATGAAACATCCAGTTCTGGATAAGCCTTCATCGACGGTCTAGAGACTGCCAATGAGATAGACTCTGAGTCTTGAGTCTGGCGAAAGACTCTGAGTCTTGAGTCTGGCGATAGACTCTGAGTCTTGAGTCTGTCGATAGACTCTGAGTCTTGAGTCTGTCGATAGACTCTGAGTCTTGAGTCTGGCGATAGACTATGAGTCTTGAGTCTGGCGATCCGGAGGTCTTCAGACTTTGATGGAAGAGTCTACAAGTCTTCAGACTAGACTGATGGAAACGTTTTGTCAGCTTCAAAATACTTCAAGGACGATTTCTCCAACAATCTCCATCTTTTTTATGGTGACAAAACTTTCCTGCAGATTTGGATATCTTTGACCTGCAAAACATTACTTAGACAAATATGGATATCTCACAAAAATAAGAGGCTTAGTAATAACACTAAAATCTGCATCCACCGAAGATAGGTTAGTCTTGTAAATGAACAAAGCCATGAGATAACAATATTATTTAAGACAAATAAATGTTCAAGCGAGTCAAATCCAAAACCAGTCCAAAACCTCCAAAACCAAACAAACCAAACACAAAAGACAAGTTAAACAACGAATCGAATCTGCACCACATCTCTCCCCCTTTTTGTCATCATTAAAAAAGGTAGAGATGAAAAGAGAATAAAAAATTAAGATTGCTTGGGAACACGAACAAGCTGGAAATCTCCCATTGACTGGACAATCCCTTCCAGCTTTTTCAAATCCTCCTTCAGTTGCACCACATCTTCTCCCTTAGCATTTAATTGGACTTGACGAGCAAGGGCTTGAATTTGATCATGCAAAGAAACTGAAGAGGTTTGTCCTACATTTTTTAAGTTCTGCACTTCGCATCCCAGAGCATATATTTGACCTCGCATCTCCAGGAGAACATCAAGAATTCTGCGAAAGTCTGCCGAATTATCAGTCGGAGTATTAGCTTCTGCATGATCAGATTGAGTATGTGCAGATGAAGGCAGATCAGCATGGTCACGCAGATTGGGCGATGAAATATCATGTTCCTCCTCAGGAAATTGAGAAGCATAGATGTCCTCTGGATTGGCTGGAGAACGACTTATTCCTTCACTGGTGACAGGGAATGAGGATGTTCCTCTTTTCTCAGGATCTCCCCCTGTTTCCATGCCTTCAGTTGGAGAAAAGTATTCATCCTGCTCTGTTTCCTCTCTCTCTCTTTCTTCTTCTTCCTGAATTCTCTCCTCCTCTGCATCTCTCTCCTCTGCCTCTTTCTCCTCTGCTTCCAATTCTTCTCTTTCTTCGATCTCTCGCTCTGTCTCAACGAGTCTTTTTCTTGTTGCTCGGTTAAATTTGGAACAGACGACTCAAATTCTTCAAAGCCAATGCAGAAATAGTGATATCATCCTCATCCTCTTCATCCTCAATGATGAGAGCTCTTCTTTTCCTTGAAGGAGCAACCATGGGCTCCTTCCCTTTCCTCTTTGCAGCCGAAGATAAAAGATGAGTCTTGACAGGAGTTTTCTCCTTGAATTTCTCCAAGCCTTGTTGAGTTCCTTCAGACGCATTTTAGTGACCATTCTCAGTCCCACCACCATGTGATCGCACGTTCGAACACAGAAAATCCGGGGAGGCTGAACGTTCAAATGTCTGAATAATTTAGTCACAAGAGCTGCATACGGAAGTTGACCCTTGTCTTTCACCACTGCTCTCGTACATGTGGAACATGATAGTGTGTGGAAGAGAGAACTTTTTGCCCATATTGATGGCATACATCAATTTTGCCTCCGAGTTTGAAACATCTGTCTTTGAAGTTGAATTTGGTCTAAGACAGGTTAATCACAATCTTGTGAAGCAGAATGTTGGACGCATTCATTCTTGAATAAGAAATTTTTTCTTCCGTCTTTCTATCCTTAACAAGCTCCAACGTTGCACGAGCAATAGACACTTTGATGGGTTGATATCTTCCTCTTTCCACTCCAATCACATCAGCCAGTGTATTCATGTCAACCACATAGTCCTGATCTCGAACACTAAAAGTGAATCTATCCGAATTCAAAAAACTGAGATTCGAATAGAAATAAGTAGTAAGTTCAGCATGACCTTCTGTAGTATCAGAACAAAACTGTTCGAGTTGAAGAAGATTGAATTTTTCCCGCAGATTGATATTCACAGAGTCAAGAAAATCAAAATCCACACTCCTAGGGTTTATCACCCCACGCTTCAGCAACTTAGAGTACAGTTGCTTGTGATCATCCATTCGAAACAAATCCGTCCTTTTACCTCGGATTTTTGCTGCAATGCCCATTCTCGGTTTAAACTCACTGTACATCCTGTCATCGTCATTTCCATCTGGTTGACTCAACCCTCCAACATGTGGATCAATTGGGATGTTTGCAAATGCCTCATCCGCCGAACCAACAGGGGCAATTCCCAATCGTTCCATTGTGCGTAAAAAAAATGTTTCATTTCTAAACCCTTTATCCTTCAGAAATTCATTAATGTAGTTCAATGGAGTACCACTCCCCTTTAAAGCACGATAAAGCTTGTAGGTAAAAGCAGGCTTAAGAGTTCTTACGGGATCTGCGTCTTCAATGATTTCTTCCTCTTCTTGATGTACAGCATTCTGAGGACTAGATGGAGGAGATGGACGCTGCTGAGAATGTTGTGGGCTCTGCTGCTGTCTAAGAGAATCTTCTTCCTCGATGAGATCAAAGTGCATAGGCCCCTCTTGCATTTGCTGTGGTCCCCTGTTCGCGATTCTAGAGGACTTTCTTTGGGACGACATATCTCACAGTCTTTGAGAGATTCCAAGCTTGTTTTCCAAGAAAGATGACAACTTTTCGAGGAATAAACAAGAAAAGAAGATAGAAGTGGAAGAACGATGCTATCTTAGGGTTTTTGTGAGAAGAAAAAATTGAAGAGGAACCACCAGTATATAAAGCAGTCGAAACAAGGCATACGAATCGCCGTAATATAAAGATGCCCTTTTTTAAAAATAACTGCCTTTTCAAAATATTAGACAACTGTCTTTTTTATTAAAACAAACTTATTTTTCGAAAGGAGAGATTCAAATAATCACAGAATTAGAAATAATCAAGTTCGGATAGATGATTGTACCTTTTCAAGATTTAATCTGAAAGATAATAAAAACTTATAGTCATGAGTCTTGATCATCTGAGTCTGAGAGTCTTTCAGACTTTTAGACCTGAGTCTGAACCTCTTCAGACTTTAAGATATTGAGTCTGGAACGAATAACTTCAAATTGATTTTTCTCCAAAGGCTTTGTAAAAATATCTCGCAGTTGATTCTTTAAATTGATAAACTGAATAGTAACTTCTCCATTTTGAACATGATCTCTAATGAAGTGATGTCGAATCTCTATATGTTTTGCTCTTGAGTGAAGAATCGGATTCTTGGTGAGATTAATTGCGCTGGTGTTGTCACATTTGATTTCAGTACAAGAATCTTCAAATCCAAAGTCTCTTAACTGTTGTTTCATCCACAAAATTTGTGAGCAACAACTTCCAAGAGCTACATACTCTGCTTCTGCTGTAGAAAGAGCTATTGTACTTTGCTTCCTTGAAAACCAAGACATTGTCCTGCTTCCAAGTAGTTGACAGGTGCCCGAGGTACTCTTTCTATCAATTTTGCATCCGGCTAGGTCTGCGTCAGAGTATCCAAGAAGAGTAAAGTCTCCTTCTTTAGGATACCAGAGACCTATTTTTAAAGTTGAGGCAATGTATTTGATAATATGCTTTGCAGCACTTAGATGAGATTCTTTAGGGTCTGATTGAAATCTGGCACAAATGCAAACGCTGAACAAAATGTCAGGTCTAGAAACAGTAAGATAAAGAAGTGAGCCAATGATACTCCTGTATAGCTTCTGATCAACTTTCTTCCCTTCTTCATCTTTGTCTATCTTCAAGGAACTTGACATTGGTATGTCAGTCTTTTTGCAATTCTCCTGCCCAAACTTTTTTACAAGTTCTTTGGCATATTTTTCTTGATGAATAAAAGTTCATTTCTTCAGTTGTTTCACTTGAAGCCTGAGAAAGAAGGTTAGTTCACCCATCATACTCATTTCAAACTCATCCTGCATAGACTTAGAGAATTTCTTGCACAGACTTTCATTAGAAGATCCAAAAATAATATCATCAACATAAATTTGAACAAGTAGAAAGCTTTTGCTTTCTCTTTTGATAAACAAAGTAGTATCTACTTTACCTTTGACAAAGCCATTTTGAATTAAAAACTTACTTAGTCTGTCATACCAAGCTCGAGGAGCTTGCTTTAATCCATATAAAGCCTTTTTCGGTCGAATACGAGTCTGGTTTTCTTGGGTTCTCAAAACCGGGTGGTTGTTCCACATAGACTTCCTCTTGGATAAATCCATTTAGGAAAGCACTTTTGACGTCCATTTGGAATAACCTGAAATTCTTATAACAAGCATAAGCAAGTAATAATCTAATTGCTTCTAACCTTGCTACTAGAGCATAAGTCTCATCATAGTCTATCCCTTCTTCTTGCGTATATCCCTTGGCTACGAGTCTTGCTTTGTTTCTTACGACCTTTCCTTTTTCGTTCATCTTGTTCCTGAAAACCCATTTAGCCCCAATGATAGATTTACCTTTTGGTTTAGGAGTCAATTCCCAGACATCATTAATGTTGAATTGCCTGAGTTCTTCTTGCATAGCTTCAATCCAACTTTCATCGGTTAAAGCTTCTTCTATGCTCTTGGGTTCTATTTCAGAAATAAGAGCCACAGCACTAGACTCTTCACGCCTTTTGGATCTTGTACGAATTCCTTCATTAATATCGCCAATAATGAGATCTTTGGGATGACTAGATTTATGCTTCCAGTTGCTGTTTGAATTGTCAGACTGTTGATCTTTTTCCTCATTTGAATCTTCGACAATCATTTGTTGTTGGTCTTTTGAAGTCTGAGTTGCTTCTGGAGATTTAGACTTTGTAGAGTCTGGAGCAGGTTCAGTATCTTCAAGTTGAGTTTGAATTGAATCAATTTGCATAGAGTCTTGAAATTTGACATTCATTGATTCCTCTACGATTGAGTCTTTTTGTTGTATACTCGTAAGCTTTGCTTGTGATAGAATATCCAAGGAAAACTCCTTCATCTCGATTTTTCTTCAAACTTACCAACTCGATCATTTGCATTTTTCAATATAAAACATTTACATCCAAACACATGAAAATATGAAACAATGGGTTTTTTTTCTTTGAATAACTCATAGGGAGTTTTCTCCGAGAATAGGTCTTAGAAAAACTCTATTAATAATATAACATGCTGTAGAAACAGATTCAGCCCAAAAGCGTGCGAGATATGTTACTTTCAATTAAAAGAGTTCTAGCCATTTCCGAAGCGACCTATTCTTTCTTTCCACGACTCCATTTTGCTCGGAGTGTATGGAGAGGAAAATACATGCTGAAAACCAAATTCATCACAGAATTTTGTAAAGTCTTGATTTTCAAATTCACCTCCATGATCTGTCCGAATACTTGAAATAACATATCCTTTTTCATTTTGAACCTTTTTGGCAAACTTTTCGAAATGAGAAAAGGTTTCAGATTTACTTGCCAGGAAATAAACCCAAGTGAATCGTGAATAATCATCCACAATTACTAAACAATACTTCTTACCTCCAATGCTCGTGTTCGGTAGGTCCAAAGAGATCCATATGCAAAAGCTGCGAGAACACGATTAGTGGAAACTTGATTTATTGGTTTGAATGAGTTTCTTACCTGTTTTCCCAACACACATGGTGTGCATAGATCAGACTTTTTATATGATGATTGGGTAGACCACGGACAAGCTTCTTTGCTGAAATTTTGGCTATTTGCTTCATGTTAATGTGCCCAAGCTTTCTGTGCCACAAATTTGCTTCTTCTTGAATAGAGATTAGACATTGGGTTTCATCTAGTTTGACATCCAGAAGATAGATATTTCCATGTCTTCAACCCAAGAAAGACTGAGATAAGTCTTTACTGGTTCCTGAACAAATTCCTTCTTGAAAATTGATTTTGAAACCAGTGTCGCACAGCTGACTGATACTTAGCAAATTATAGTTGAGTCCTTCTACTAAGGAAACATTACTAATCATGAGGCTTCCAATCTTTACAGTTCCGTATCCTACAATTCTTCCTTTGATGTTTCCTCCAAATGAAACTTTTCCACCATTAGCTTGAACAAGCTTTAAGAAGCAGCTTGAATCTCCTGTCATATGCCTCGAGCATCCACTATCCAAGTACCATTTAATCTTTTTCTTGATAGTGACCTGCATTTAGAAAAGAAACTCAAACTTTCTTTGGTACCCATACTTTCTTGGGTCCACTGGTGTTAGTACTATATATAGTCTTTGCCCATACCTTCTTAATATGTTTCCAAACCATTTGACATTCTTTCTCAAAATGATCTGAGCTATTGCACTTAGAACATCTAAGAGCACTGCGACCTACTGAATTTACAAAAACTTTTTGGAAATTATTTTTGTAAGCATCTCTTGTAGGTCTTTGCTTGATTCTTTCCTTTACTTTAGGAAAACCAATTAGAGGAATTGTTTCAGCAGACATTCCTAAACCTGATTTGTTGAAATAAGGTCTTCGAGCAGAAAGAATTTTTTCAAGTTTCTCAGATCCTATAGAAAATTTTTTAGAAATATTTGAGGTGTCATTTTTCAAGAATGCATTTTCTTTTGAAAGGTTGTCTTTATTTTCTTTCAAAGCAGTAACATTTTTGTCTAAACTTTTGATCTTTTCTTTCCAAACATTTTCATGTTGTTTTAGTGCAGAATTTTCTCTCTTAAGTTCATAAATTCTTTTAAGAGAGGTTTTGAGACTTAGACACAATTCATTAATGTATCTAGAAACTTTAGTAGGGATTTTCAAGTTTCTTACCTTGATTTCACCGTCTGAATCTGAGTCTGTTTCAAAGTCTGAATCAGAGTCTGATTGTGCCATGAGACAAATGTTGGCATAATCATCATCACTTTCTTCACATTCTGTTTCACTTCAAGTTTCTGCTTTGAATGCCTTTCGAGATTTCTCAGCTTTTCCTTTCTTCTTCTTCAGAAGGGGACAGTTGGGTCTGATATGTCCATTTTTCTTACATTCAAAACAGACTACATCTCTATTGGATTCTTCATCCTCAACAGACTTACTCTGTTGCTTTTGGAAGCTTCTGTTTCTTTGGATTGAATCTTCTTCCTTTTCGTTTAGCTTTTGAATCTTCTTATCATGAGAGCAAGCTCTTCATCATCCATGTCGTTTTCGGTAACTGTGACATCGAATCATCATTAGACTTTAATGTAATGGATTTCTTACCTTTAGGATCTTCATCTTCATTGATTCGCTCCACTTCATAAGACTGAAGAGTCCCAACCAATTCATCGACGGAAAGTGGCATAATTCTTTGTGTCTCTCTTATTGAGGTTTTTATGTGATTCCAATCCTTGGAGAGTCCACGCAGTAGCTTGTTTACTTTCATGGGATCTGAAATTGGTTGACCTTGATTTTCAAGACCATTCACGATATCTGTAAAACGACTAAACATGTCAGTGATAGATTCTCCTGATTTCATTTTGAATGCTTCGTATTGACCGAGCAGAATGTTGATTCGGTTTCTTTCACTCGATCAGTTCCTTCATAAGTGATGTGTAATCTATCCCAGACTTCTTTAGCTGTAACACAAGAAGATATTCTGTTATATTCAGTAGGTGATAATGCACAATATAAAGAATATATAGCTTTTGCATCAAGAGCTTGTCTTTTGGTCATCTCTTCTTGAGTCATTTCGCTAGACTCAACAGCTTATTTTCCTCTTTCTAAGACGGGTGCAGCTTTAGGAATAATTCCTTTGTCTACTACATCCCATTCCAGAGGATCCTTTGATCTTAAGAAAGCCTTCATCTTGTTTTTCCATATGTTGTAATCCTTCCCATCAAAATAAGGTGGTCTGGTATTGCTTTGCCCTTCAACCAATCCTGGAGCCAACATACTAGCCATGGATCTTTAACTCTGAAGTAAAACACTTCAATTTAAATGAGTACACAGGCTCTGATACCAATTGATAGAGCACCTAGAGGGGGGTGAATAGGTGTAAAAACAATATTTTCGAGATAAGTGTGCAGCATTCAATAATAGATAAAGAGATGAGAGTTTTTCTCTTAACAAGATTCAATCAAGGTAAAAGAGAGTAGGGAAGAGAATATGAACATAGAGATTATAGTGGTTCGGCTTATTCCAAGCCTACGTCCACTCTTCCGCAATGACAGCCCACCGGCTGGATTTCACTATGAACAAAAGAGTTGTTACAAAAATGCTCTTCCTTGATTCCACAGAGTAGAGACTCTACTACACTTCCTCAAGGTCTCTCAAAGATATAGACTCTCTTTTGTGTATAAGATATCGCTCAACAATTTATTTGACTAAGAATAGAGAGCTTTAGACTTTGGAATTCTTCTCTCGTACTATTCTTGAACAACTAGAACGTCTTCCTTATATACTCCTTTATGCCATCATACCCGTTGGCACTTACCAAAGGAATTCTTCCAATCTACCCGTTGGATAGAATCAATTAGGAAGATCTTCGAGCTATTTAAGGAACATGACGATAGCCCATCAATCCTGCTCACCCATACAATCAGGATCTTGGTTTCCATAAGTAGAACCTTCCAAGTATATTTCGTCAATCATCGGATCCAATCATCCCTGAATCAATCTTGATTTGAATAAAAGATTCCGACATGCTATATCCAGCCAAGAGATTTTCTCCAGTCGATAAGGTCAAATCCTTAATGAAACATCCAGTTCTGGATAAGCCTTCATCGACAGTCTAGAGACTGTCAATGAGATAGACTTTGAGTCTTGAGTCTGGCGAAAGACTCTGAGTCTTGAGTCTGGCGATAGACTCTGAGTCTTGAGTCTGGCGATCCGGAGGTCTTCAGACTTTGATGGAAGAGTCTACAAGTCTTCAGACTAGACTGATGGAAACGTTTTGTCAGCTTCAAAATACTTCAAGGACGATTTCTCCAACAGAATGTATATTGGGTCGATGTGTTATGGTGACTTCTTTACTTGAACTGAATATAAACCAACAGCAAACATTGAATTGAATGGAGTTGCCATATTAAACCAGCAGCTTCTCTGGTTTGCTACAAACCACCATATACATAGGACAGACACGAGTGATTACTCGAGTGCTATAAGTTGTATGTAGTGATCACTTAAGTGCCAGTCGTGATAAAAAAAAAAATAGTCATTTAAGTGTCAAGTTATTATTAAAAGTGATCACTTAAGTGCCACTTGTGATTAAAAGTGAACACTTAAGTATCAGGTTTTTTAGAATGTGATCAGTTAGGTGCCAATTTTTTTTGTACGTTTCCTCTCTAAATTACACCAGTCATCAGCTACTACCAGCCACCACCACCGCCCACCACTGGCCACCATCGGCCTCCAGCCATCACCACCAGCCACACCAAGCATCCTAGGCATCCACTTGAACCACCACCAACCACCACTATGCTGGTGGTATGTTGCTGCAGAAGTTGCTAGTGCAAGGTGCCTTACACCAGCTTGCACCAGCACTACCTGGTGCAAGATGCCAGGTGTAGCACAAACCCCCAACCCAACCCCTATAATAGACCCACCATTAATAGGCATTAGTAGTCACCACTAGCCACCACCACTAGTAACACCAGCATCCCAGCTACCACACCAGCACGTAGCCACCACCATAGACCTGCCATTAGCAGCCACTGTTGGTGGTGGGTCATGGGTCTGTTGCAAAAGGGGCTTGTGCAAGTTAGGCTATGCACACTGCACTCTTGCACCAATAGTAGCTGCAGCAAGAGGCCCCAACCCAATCCCCACAATGGACCCACCACCACCAGGCTTCACCAGCCACCACCCCCAGCCACACGAGCACCCCATTCACCACCACAGATCCACCACCAGAAGCAATAAGTAAAAGTAAAAACAAAAGCAAAAAAAATGAAAAAGGCAAAAATGACAAGCAATTATATCGTTCCATTGATATTGAAATGAAGTCTAAAGTCTCATAAACTCAATGACAAACTATTAAAAAAAAATCCATAGTTGTTTAACTAACTCCTCAGCCCCACAAACCATATCCCATCCCATTTTATCAATTAATATGCACAATGCCTCCTGTTCGTGCTCCTTTTGATGGACTTTTCACTTGATTCATAATTCGTGCTCGTTTTTTTAACTGGACGTGGGACTTCTTCTTCAACTGTCTCGGGATGTTTTGATTCTGATGGAGCTGCAATTGTCATATGCTGAACTGATTCAAAAGGAGCTGCAATTGGGATCTTCTTACTCTTCTTTCTTCTTGGCGTAGCCAATGTTTTCTTCTTTGTTGGCGCAACCGTTGATTCTTGAGTTGGGCCTTGAGAGATAAGAACCTCTTAACTTCTCCCAGGCTTCAAAAAGAAAAGTCAATTATCAACAAAAGTTTGCACTATAAATTAAATTAAATGTAGCCTATAAAACTTACATTAAGAATAACTGTTCTAGAACGCTCATCTGTATAAAGGCCATAACCATATTGTTTTAGCCCATTCCCAAGAGCCCCTCTTATTCGAAGGGGAGCGTCACTTTCAGGTACTTGTAATTGGTTGGCTCTTCTTCTCGCATGTGATTTCTTAGGCTCTTGTTATGGCTGTTCAGCTATAGCAGGGGCTTCTTCGGCCAATTCTTCAGCTAGGCGTCTTCTAGATGGCCTTCTTGTAGGTGGCTCTTGATTTGGCTTTCTTCTGATTGTTTTTCTATTTAGCCCTTCAGCTTCAGTGACACCTTCGGTTGGCTTTTGTGGTGGCCCTTGTGATGACCCTTCTAGTGGCCTTTGTGGTGACCTTGGTGATGGATCTTGTGGTGGCCCTTCAGTTGGGCCATCTATTGGCAGCTGAGCTGTAGCTTGCCTTCTTCGAATCTAAGAAAAAGACACAGGACATCATAAATATAACATCAGGCCATATAACAACGTCAAGGAAAACTAAACTCAAATTATTGAACTTACCGGGTATTTTTTTCTCTACTACTGCTGACGAACAGTCGACTTAACTGGCCCTCTAGTTGCTTCAGCCAATCCTGTAGCTGGCTGTCTTCTACCTTGCCTTCTTTCAACAGGCCCTTTAGTTTCAAGTATAGCAAGGGCTTCGGCCAATTCTTCACGTGTCATTCCCGTGACCTAACAAAGACAAAGACATTACATACATGTCACTTATATCTATGTACATATTTGTAACCAACCATAAAGCAAAATAAACACAATTGTCATGACTTACTGGGTTTATTGTCGTCGACTGAAGAACAGTCGACTCACTTTGCCTTTCTTCTCCAACTATCCCTTCACTAGGGTCTTCGGCCCTACTCAACTGTTCATGTTGCTTCCTTAATTGACAACCTTTAGTATTGTGCCCTGCTATGTGGCAAAAAGAGCACTTTATCGGTACAACTGTCCTATTCATCCTATGCTGACATGAGACATCTCCCTCCGTCATTCTTCGTTTTTGCTTTGGTCTTCCCATTTTCTTCTTTAGTGGCAAAGGTTGAGGTGCTTCGCAATCTGTTGGCTCCCAGAACTTGCTACTTCTAATTGGCTGCAACATGAATTGATACGAAGTAAGATATCTTGGTTTCTTGTACCAATCATCAATGTAGTCTTCTGTGTTGTGGCCCTTCAATTCAATGGCACATATGGCATGTGCACAAGGAATTCCACTTAGTTGCCATGCTCTACATGAACACTTCCCCGTATCTAAATGGACAACATATTTATCGGAACCCTTCATAATCTCATATCATTCATCCCCATTCCAAATAGGATGACAATACCTGCTTGCAGCCAAGTTCTCATCCAATTTCTTAGCAATCCTGGGACCACATTGCCTAGTCCACTTTGCAGCCTCATATCTTTGTCTGTGCAGCCGAGTCATGACCATAACCCATATGTCTTCAAGCATCGAGATAATTGGTTTGCATCTGACCTCTATTATCCTCCCATTGAATGATTCGCAAATGTTGTTATCGATGTTATCACACTTGAATTCCTCGCTGAAGAACGCCCTACACCAATACTTCGGTTCTGTTTAGAATAGTGCATCATAACCTTCCTTTGTCAATTGAAGCAGTTCTTCTTTGGCCATCCTAAAGTCAGCCATATTCGTGCTCTTTACTAGCTACCAAAGGTGCGACTGCAACTTGTCCCCTTTATATTTCTTTGCCTAATTTGCGTATATGTGCCGCGCACACATTCGATGTTCAACATAAGGCAACAACTCAGCTATTGCTAGAACCAGTCCCTATAATAATTCAAAATAATAAATGTAAGCAAATGACATGTTGATATCAAAAAGCAAACAATTGACCAAATTTTTCAAAAAGCAAACATTACTTTTGTTGGTCACTCATGAACGCCCACCCTACCTCATTTGTTATCTCCAAATCAGTCATTAAATTTTTTAGGAACCAGGACCAATTGTCCTTGTTCTCTACCTTCACAACAGCCCAAGCCAGTGGAAATATTTGGTTATTTGCATCTCTTCCAATTGCTCCAGCAATTCGCCCTTGCACAAGCCCTTCAAAAAACACCCGTCCAATCCTATAATCCGTCAACAACCAAATAAATATCCTCGTTTGCATGTATCGAAGCAAACATAGAACTTATCGAACTTGGTCCCAATATCATAAAGTGGTCTCTCCACGACCTCTACATACACTCTACTTGAAGGATTTTGCAGCCTACACTCCCAAGCATAATCCCACAATTGTCCATATTCGCTGCTGTATTGACTAATGAGTATTTTCATCACCTTTTGCTTCGCTCTTTTGCATTAAGTCCAGATATATTGATGCCTACATGCTCCTTCACCAGCATCCTAAACTGAGTAGTATTAATCCGAGGCATCAGCTTAATCAAGTCAAAGAAGTGGTTCGACAATCATGCACTTGTTACCCTTTTGTTTTGAAAATTAATGGAACAAGTATGTTCCTCTTTGTAGACTCTAATCTGGAAAGATCCACTTCTCTTAACAAATGCGCCATAGATCTTCCATGGACAGTTTTACTGCGAACACCTAGCTCTTACAAAGGTCTTAGTGTTTCTAATGAAGTCAATATTCCTCTGTGCAGCAATGGAGTTCTTCAGTATAGCTTCTCTAAATTATTTCGCATCATGAAATTTCATACCTACCGACAAAGTAAGAGAGGCAACGGATGGATCATAAGAAGGAAACTTACTTTTCCTTCTACGCACAGCTCCTTCATCTTCTTCAAGCTCATCCTGGGAAGTAGCATTCTCAACGCTTTCTTCATAATCAGTCTCCTCGCCACCAGCACCAGCACCAGCATCTGCAAGGCCTTCGGCCCTGTTTGGAACTTCATCAGCTACCTTCAAAGCTGCAAACTTATCTATCAAAAAATCTCTTCGTTTTTTTCTTGACTCTACAAGCTCCTCGTCGTCGTTATCACTTATGAAATTTTCAGCAAGCAACCCTTCATCATCATCATCAGTTGATTCAGCTACTTCCCACTCTAATCCAGTGATTGTGACATCACCTATGTCATCATCACTTTGGTGAACTGCATCTATGCTCCTCTCCTGTCCATCATATCTATCCTGCCCTCCTTCGACCCTAACGTCAGTACTACCTTGAATACCATCTCCTGTTTGTCCTACTTGGGCACTCTCTCCATCATCATCTTCCTCCTCACTTTCACTATCGTACTCAACATATATTTTTACCTCTTCACCATGAACATAATGGTATAGAACATCCCTGAAACCATTATCATCTTCTAAGCATCTCAAACCATCTCTTAAGTCTTTCCCAGGAATACAATACAGCAACTTCTGAACTTTACAAGGCAAATAAGTCCTTATATCCGTAACAAATCCTATATAAGATGCCTTCTTTATCTCGACAAAGATGGTACCCTCATTTCCACCCTCATACTCCCACTCATCCTCCCCAATCACAAATTCCCCACTGTAGCAAACTATGGCAGCGACATAATCCTTGTCATAAGCCATTTCTGCACCAAGAACAAGAAAAAGAATAATTAGTTTTTGGGACCACATCCACAAAAGACAATAGACAATTGCACACGGGAGTCCCCCTACTCTCATGGACTTTATTTAACAGAGGTCCCACACTAATAATACGCCCCTACATGATAGCCAAAAAAGAGGTCGCCACTTTAATTATTTGTCTTCCCTTCCCTTAAAATATTAACCAAAAACAGAGGTCCCCACAACAAGCACAGGTCCCCACAATAAGCACAACCCAAGCAATTTTGTCTACTATCTTTTGCTAAACTAAACCTGCGATATGAGAGAATGCACATCAACTTAATCAAATCTATTTTTCCTGTGAAAACACATACAAAAAATTAAGGAAAGCTCGATGTAAAAATATAGGGTGAAAGTTCTGTTTCTCATCCAACCAGGAGAAATCATACCCTACTCTATGATGTCTGGCCATTAATATATTGTGTCAAGATGTCATTACACAAACCAAGAGAAATTCAGAGGAAAATCCAAGTCTTGAATTTATCCATTGCACAGTAGATTGATACTACATGTCAAAATAACTAATATAAACTTTAAAAGGAGGTACTTACATGTGGTTCCAAATATGTCCCTTGCAGGTAAACGAGCTTATATAAAGTATCAAAACAAATTTTGCACTCCTCAATGTTCCCTGCATATATGTTGACTATTTGATTAGAAACAACAATCGGGAAAGAAGAGTAAAAGAACCAAAAGATCATAATCAAGGGGAACAAAAGTAGATTGATAGCAAAGTTGCATGCTCTTTGCAGAGCACTTGAGGGCTATTATTTCACACCTTCCACCTTAATCTATCTATCATATTCCACCTAATTCAATATTTCATTTCACTCAAACACACTAGTTCCTAGTTCCACCTTATTCAATATTTCGTTTCACTTGAGCATCGCCTGCAGAAATCATCGACCGAGGCGAGCATCTCCACACAAGGGAGTAGCCAAACAAAGCACGCGCATTTCAATAGAAATTCCATTGGAACCCTAATAAAATAATCGAGCGAGCCCTAATAAAATAAACGAGCCAGCCCTAATAAAATAATTGAGCCCTAATTTCATCACAGGGGTGGGGGAGAAGGGGCCGAACCTGGAGGAGCGACGATGGTGAGTGGTGATGACAACCAATGATGGTGAGCGGCGATGACGACCAACGATGGCGACTGACGACAGCGACCGATGACCACCTCTGGG
The DNA here is from genome assembly GCA_016097605.1 of Eucalyptus guilfoylei. NCBI lineage: Eukaryota > Viridiplantae > Streptophyta > Magnoliopsida > Myrtales > Myrtaceae > Eucalyptus > Eucalyptus guilfoylei. The sequence continues at coordinate 24,223,100 of CM027866.1, read as the reverse complement.
CGTGAATGGCGATAGAGAGAAGGGCCTGAGATCTAGTGTGAACGCGGATGGGGAGGAACGGCGACGGCCAGGTGTGCTTAAGCCAAAATAACCTAACGACGTCGTTTAAGTCAGCTCACTCAGTTTGGATGGACGGCGTCGTTTTTGTCGTCCACGTGGGCTTTTTTTAAAAAAAAAACATTTGCCATCTCAATAAAAGAAGTTGCCAGAAAATGCCACATATGCAATTTGGCCGGATTTTGACCGAATTAGCACTCAAGTGATCCACTTTGCTCCGATTTTGGCACTTAAGTGTACATTTTGTAAGTTATGGCACTTAAGTGTCCCTTTCTGCCAAGTTATGGCACTCCAGAGGTCCGCGTTTCAATTTGAGGAGGTATGTTTGCGTGATCGCTAAGTTGAACCGTCATCCAACGGAAGTTTGGGGGCAATACCTTACGGCAGTTGGAAGCCGATCGCAGTAGATTTTGGACCAATGTCCCTTTTGGGAAACCGTCTGAACGAAAGTTCTAGACGTAACCGTTCCTGACGGGGCGGGACGAAGCCTGATTTTTATTGGTAGCCCGGTAGAAGTCGGATGATCACTGACTGGAAAGTTAGCTATGGCCGGTAGGTCATTAATAACTAGAGCACGCATGAGTGTTGAGGTGGATGAGCATTAACTGGAAAGTTAGCTATAGCCGGGAGATCATAAATAAGTAGGACACGCGTGAGAGTTGAGATGGTTGGGCCTTATTATTGGGTAAAATTTTGTGGCGCAGTATGGGATGTGTCATAACAACTTTACCTTATAATCGGGACCCGTGTGATCAATTGATGAGGGATAGGCGGCGCACTAAAGTGAAAGAACGTATGAGAATCATAGCGTCATTAGTTCCGATCATGCATGAGTTGAGCATATTGTTTATGGCATGTACGCATGAATCGATAACGTGCAAGGTGTGGCAATGGCCAGGTGAGATCGATTGTGACACGACTCGTATGTGATTGATGAACTGCATCATCAAACGGCCATGTGCATTGCGTGTATTGTGCTAAGATTCAATGGCATACCAAGTAAGGTTGCATGCGAACCGACCTTGTGGTTAATGATTGACACTAGCTGTTGTGATTTATTGATTGTTGGTTGTTAGTCGTGGTAAGTTTGTGGGGTGGTTCTGAAGAGATACCCCGAGTTGAGTTGGTATTCTAATCGAGGGCTTAGGGGAGAACTCGCTGAGATTTTATCTCACTGGTTATTGTATAACCATTTTCAGATCCCTAGTGTGAAGAACCAGGAGCTTGAAGCGAAAGGGTCAGGAGCATAGGTGACTTAGTAGTTCTTTTTTAGATAGACCTTCTATATAAGAACCTGAGATGTTTATGAAAGTTTGTTTTGCGAAAATTGTTGTCTTGCTTTTCTATCCCTTATATGTGTTGTCTGGAGACTGTTTGTACGCTTCCGCATGTGCAATTAAAAATGAAAGGTCGGCGATGAGTCCTAAGACATCGCTTTCTATCAACCAAGGAATGGGCTGTTACGTGCCCGGGGTTCAGGGCGTGACATATACCTAATTTGACAAGGTAGGGAGTGATCACTAAAACGTGAGGGCTCAACTAAGGTGCACATCCTGACATGCTTCTAGCATGATGAGAATGGACTGGTCCAAGTATAGAACATGGGGAGTATTACTCGGCGACAAATGCCAACATTGATCGCCACCTTATATGTTACTTTTACTTCTTTTGAAGGTATTGACTCATCAGGAATTGGTTGAGTCATCATGCCATATGCATAGCTATTCTCATTTTCTAAATTATAGATAGGTCATCTCATGTGACATGATCAAGCTTTCCCGTGAGATACTAACCTTTTACCATGTGCACAATCTCACGTAGCTCTTGTGAATGTGTTGGTGCCTAAAAATGACAATCAGGTATTCTCCAATTAGAAAGAGATATTTGATTTGTAAGGCATTGATATATTAAGCAAGATATCAACTTTATAATTATAAGATATCATGCAAATTATGTTGGTCAGGTTGTGATTGGGATAAGTTTGGCCAACACGAGGATTAACATGCATGAGATTGGTATTAGTCAATGTTGGCACCAAAATTTGACATGTCTGGCATAAATGACTGGCATCGAAGCGCAGGACGAGGACTGGTGCATTATAAGTAGTTGACATCCACGTAGCACAAGTAGTTGACATACACATGGCAAACCAGTTGGCATGAATACTAAACCCGGTATTAGAAATTGATACTAGCAGCATCCAAAACATGAGAAACATGTCCAAATCGTGGGGGCACGTCCAGAACATGCAGAGCACATCGACGACATCAAGAACAACTCTTAGAACGTGAAATTGAAATTCTACAAGTTCATGATTATAAGAACGAGTCCACAACCGATACCAACCTATGGGGCCCGTATCTAAAACTTGGGAGTATGTCCAGAATTTGGAGAACATGTCCAGAACTTGGAGAATAAGTTTTAGAACGTGAAAGTTTCCTAGAGGATCATGATTATAAAAAGAATATCTTTAAGTATGAAGGACACATGCTCAACCAAATCGCAAGATTCTATCTATTTTATCTGAGTCGCCGCCCGTAAGGTTAATTTTTGTTCCTTTCTAATCTATAAATCTTGATCAATAGTACAAAGAACAAATGTTTTTTTTTATATTTGCCAATAGGAGGTTGGCCCTCAGGGGAGAGTATTCCTTGACAGCTCGCATCCATTTGGCAAATTTTGGGGGCAATAGAATGATCCAAGTATTTTATTTTTGTTTTCTGGACACTCAAACATATAATTAAATTTGCATATAAACATGATTTACTCGTATCTGACGTCTTATCGTAGGGAGGGCCGGAGGCAGAACATGTCCAAATAGTAGAGACGTGTCAACATGAGGTAAATGGCACAGGAAATTGAGACACAAATAAATGATCCTCATCCATCAAAGGACAGATCTCAAGTTTAATTTTCCATACTCATCTGCCATTGATTTATGGGCAACCCTACTTTTTTTTTCTATAAAATCGTCAATTTGAAAAGTAGATCTTGTCACCCCTCTAGTATAATTTATGTTTATAGAGCAGTTCGCCAAGATTTCACGAAATTCTACACTACTAGCTATTATTCCACTGAATGGTGAGAGAAAATCAAGTATTATTGAAAAGGGATTTTTGTCTATCCAAACAAATTGCCTTATGCTAGGGTTTATCAAATGGAGAAATGGATACTAATATTCACTCCACCTAATATAGAGTGATTGATCTGATGGATGGGGACGTTGTGCTTTAGAAGTACTTAAAAAATTTAGCCATGTTTCACAAAGTATTTCCAACAGTCATGTGTGGTCCGTGAATCCTCCCGTACTCGTGACACTTGTGAGTGGTGCTTGGGGATATCAAGTGAAGAGTGTTGAGACAGAAAGGTAGAACACGACTAGTCCGTGAGAGTGGCGTCAAGACGGTTGGTGCTAGGAGTTCTAGGATAGAAGAATTATATCATTTAGGAGCTCTGAAGGCGCGGTAGGCCTCCCGTGCACAAACTGGTCAAGAGCTTATGCCGCTCTCCTGACGAGACCATGGTAGGCAAACCAGTTGTTGTGCCTAAAGAGATCTACTATCTCACTCGATGGACTAGACGCCCGAGCAACGCTGGGCTTGGTAGGATCTCGTATGAAGAAGCATTCACCGTATTGTTCGTTGGAATAGCTACAAAAGGAAGGCTGGCCTGGCGAATTCCGCTCACTAGGTGCTCGCGGGTCGTTCCGAGGGCAAGGAAACTCTCAGCCTGTGACACATGGTATCAGAGCAGGAATCCCTCCAGTAAGTGAGCAAGTCGGAGAATCGGGCTCCTCACTCTAGTGTGGGTCAAATAGATAAGTCCTAGTGGGACCGGTCCTAGTGGGCGGAGAGGAATCTGCTGGGGTCAAAAGATGCCCAAACGTAGCGGGGCTCTCAGCTCCTAGGATGACAATGGGTACTGAGACGAGTCGGTTTGTCGCCGAGCGAATAGCGAGTCTGAGAAGAACTGAATCCTCACTAAATGGGGATAACATTCCTGAATCAATCAGTGAATTCGAAGAAGATGTCTACTACCACGTTTTCAACGAGGAAATAACCTCCATCTGGTTTGCTAGAGTCAAGAAGCTGGTTAGGCAAAGATGGTGCTGCCAAAAGATGCGGTTGGCGAAAAATGCCACACTTGCCAAAAGCGTAAGTGACCGAGAATGGCCGAGCGGCTGAGATCAAAAGAGGCTACCGATGGAGTAAGACCTATTTTGTTGGGCGAACGTGACCATTCGATGTGAAATCCCAAAAGTGGCGCATCAATGGTTGATGGACGCAAGGAAGCGACGGAACAGATTGCAACGAGGACGTTGTAAATTTGAGTGGGGGAGAATGTCACAGTCCGTGAATCCTCCCGTACTCGTGACACTTGTGAATAGTGCTTGGGGTTATCGGGTGAAGAGTGTTGAGGCAGAAGGGTAGAACACAATTGGTCCGTGGGAGTGGCGTCAGGACGATTGGTGCTAGAAGTTCTAGGATAGAAGGATTATATCATTTAGGAGCTTTGAATGCAGGGTAGGCCTCCCGTGCACAAACTGGTCGGGAGCTGATGCCACTCTCCTGACGAGGCCATGGCAGGCTGAAACCAGTTGTTGTGCCTAAAGAGATCTGCTGTCTCACTCGATGAACTAGACGCTCGAGCGACGCTGGGCTTGGTAGGATCTCATACGAATAAGCATTCACTGTATTGTTCGCTGGAATAGCTACAAAAGGAAGGCTGGCCTGGCGAATTCCGCTTGCCAGGCGCCCGCGGGTCGTTCCGAGGCTAAGGAAACTCTTGGCCTGTGACACATGCATGTTAATTTCAAACTCTAAAAACACGGAGGATAATCAAAGTACTTCGTTATAGTTCTTTGTACTCTCAACAAATAAATTAATACGCATATAAACGATGTTTATTTGTAGCTAAACTCATTTGACCTCTTATCGTAGATGGATATAAGAATTCTCTTCAAACATTTATTGTAGACGAACGGCCGCTCCAACATAGCAAGATGGCCTGCTTTCTCAATGCACTCCATTGTCGCTTTATTTCCCAATTTTCTGCCAAAAGAAAGCGATTGAACAAGTCAAGTCAAAAACTGGCCAAGGAATTAAGTGGAACGAACATGTATCAATTAAGAGCCCCAGCGCGTAACTGTAACATCAGAAATATTAGCGGGTGGGAAAATTTAAAAAAAAAAAAAATCTTTTAGGACTATGGCAGTGTTGGATAAATGTTGTGAATTAAATTCAACCGTGTAATCTTTATATATATTATTTTAAAGTAGACTTTTGGATATTAAATGCACCAAACGCAATGAAATGAGTATTTTCTTTTCCAAATGAAAATTTGAGAGTTTTTTCAAGGAAGCGAAAATTAAAGGAAAAAAAAAAGACTCTTGGACATTAAGTGCACCAGATCTATTATGTTATTTTTCAATTAAAAGTATAACCGTTTTGCCAGGACAAGGAAAGTTAAAGCAATGTAGACTATTTTTGAACACCAAATGCTCTAAATTTAGTGAACGAGTCATTTCTTTTTCAAATGCAGTTTAAAGAGTTTCAACAAGAAAGTGAAATTAAAGAAAATATTTTCAAATTCAATGTGCATAAAAACGGTAACATAAGTATTTTTAAAAATGCAATTAAATTGACTGCTTACAATAGCTATGACATAGATATAGATCTTTCTGTATATGAACATATAAATAACAATAATTAAGCTATATGCTACACAATAGAAAAATGATTTATAATCTACTTGGTGAGAAAAAAGATGGACGTTACTCTTTGATATCTTTCTCTAAGCCTACATTGAAGATCTTGTCGTCCACGCCACAAACTAGATGGACCTTCTGCAAAGATCAATTATCATCATCATATTTCTTAAATATTTATAGTATTCAAAGAATACCACAATATATAGATTAATCCAGAATTGAAAATAAAAGTAAAATTCAATTTTACGTATCAAATGTAGACAGTTTTGATCATTATAAAGGAAGCTAGAGTGACATGGATTTCTCCATGATGCGGCGTGATTGCATGCACCCATGTGTATAAAGTTAAACTATAATAGTCACTAAGCGACATGGAATAGGAATAAGGTTTCAATCTTCTTGTGAGTATTTTCTTTCTTTTTAAGGGTACGTTTATTTGGCGAAATATGAATTTTTTAAAGAATATTTTTGTAAAAATGTTTGTTTCTATTTTTCTTACGAAAATAAATAAAATAAAAATATTTTCATTGTCAACAAAAAATTTAAACATAAATTGTGATTGGTAATGAAAAAATTTATTGACTAATTATTTAAAATAATAAAAGCGATGAATTTTTAAAATATATATTTTTCAGATCATTCATTCACGAAATAAAAGAAGCGTAAATTTCTAATTTTCTCGTCAAATATAGCTGTCATCGGAGTAGGTCACCCATGTTCCCCTTCTCTCCTGACAAGAAGCAATACTAGCATCTGAGCTAAAGACACGGGAACCATCTCACAACCTTGTTGACTTTCACCTCTCTAGGGGAAGATGTATTCATATGACTGGCCTTTTTGCTTTAAGAAAAAGGAGGAAGCTTCTTTAAGCTTAAATTAAACCTGGGAGTAGTCTGGCAAAGTGAAGTCCTCGTCTGGAATGACCAAAGCCTCCAGCAGTTCAACTTTCTCCTTTCTGTTGTCAAACATGACCTACAACCCAATAGTAAGAAATATCATACTTATCCAAAAGTTTTAAAAAATCAAAATAAAATCTCGCTTTCATCATGATTTGTCAAAGATACGTAACTTATCCCACTTCAACAATTTTCTTCAAGTGAAATTCGAAGTATCATAACCTAAATAGTTATAGTTTAGAGTGTATACCTAAGGCCTATTTATTTTGGCTATTTAAGTAAATAGATACTTTTTTTTACTTTTTCAAAAGGCATTACTTGAACTTTAAGAAATCGTAAAATGTTGCTTCCGAAGACTTTCTGACGCGTTCAAACAAGTAAAAATATAGTAGGCGGATCAAGACAAGAATATACGCAAAGCGCCTCGGAACAGCCTTATTGTTTTCTTCGTTAGTTATAAAGCAGTAGTCTATGTTATTTCAATGTGCAGCCATTCTTAGAGCTTTGTTATTTTTGTGTTATTTCTTTATGTTACTTCACAATATTGAAATTCCTCGGATTAGGATTGAAATTCTATTTATTTGTTTATTCCATTAAAATACTCGGTTTCTTGTGCCTTTTTAAAAGTATACAAAATCGAGAGATTTCTCTTTGTGCGTTTTGTGTACATGATAATTCACTCCCGTCTATATGTTCTCTTCATCAAATTCTAAATATCAATATTTTGACCAAAAAAAAACTTCTGTAAATATTAATATTTCAAGTGTTATGATAAAGTCATATGGGAGTTTGCAACATTTGAAAAGATAGGTAAAATTGTAAAAATATTTAAAAACGAGGAAAGAGTTTAAAGAAAGGAAAGCAGCCGCGCTGGCGCTCATCTGCCCTAAGATGCTGCCAAGGAGACAGCGAGGTGGCGTTGATAGCGGCTAATGGGGATTGACTAAGATCTGGTAGAATAGAGGTGTGAAATTATAGTTCGGTGAGTTTGGGGTGTAGACACGCTCGGACACGGTCGGACACGTGGTCAACGCGTGTCGGATTTTCCGACGCGCAGTCAACTTTTGCTCGACACGTTTGGACTCGCGTGTCCAGAAGACGGTGGAGGCGAGGGCGAGGGAACAGAGATGAGGCCATGAGCAACGACGAGCCCGCGACGGCGAGTAGACCCAGTCCTCCTCAAGCAAAAGTCCCTCGAGGCGAAGGTATATTCCCACCACTTCTTCCGGCTTCCACTTCTTCAACTCATCTTCCGGGCGGCGGTGCTTCTCCTTCTCGGTCACTGTGGTGGCAGTGGTGGCGGTGGTGTGGCGCTCCTTCCTGCCTCACCCCCGAACCCGCGGCCCGGCCGAATTAGAGAGAGAAATTAGTGAGAGAAAGCCTCTAAGTGCTTGTGTCGTGTGTGGGTGTCTGTCCGCATCCTTGCGAACGTCAAACTCCCTTCAATCGGAGGAGGAGAAGAAGAGGAGAGGAAGGAAGGAGGGTCGTGCGGCAAGGAGGAGGAGGAGAAGAGGGCGCGCTAGGGTTTTGACTCTTTTGAGAAGGGAACCAAAAGGAGGGGGAAGTGACCGGCTGATGGACAGTCAGGGAAAGAAAAGGCAAAAAGATTTGGGCGAAGATTTGGGGGTTGGGGGGAAAGATACGGGAGGAGTTTTTTTGGGGGAACTTTTGGATACTTTTTATTTTCGATTTGGAGGGTGTTAAGGGTGGTAAAATTAAAAAGTGATTTCGAATAATAAAGTACCAAATATTGAATGATGTGTGTAAATTCATTTTAGGTTCTTTTTTTGAAATTATTTATTTATTTATAAATTTGAATCAAATTAATTAAAAATAAAAATATTTATTTAATATTTAACGTGTTGGAACGTATTGAAATTCTCTATTTTTTTAAAAATGACGTGTTGCGTATCGTATCGTATCGTATCGTGTAACGTGTCCGTGTCGCCGAATCCATGCTACATAGGTGTACACGAAGATGGGTGTGCATGTCATTTTCTTATTGATTGGTCAGAGGGACCATCATCTGTCGTTCATGTTCCCAAGTCAAATCATAGAACCTGGCAACTACGCAAGCTGTAAAGTAGCCATAGATAAATTAGGATTCGAAGGATCTACAGACTAGCACGAAGGTTCACATGCTTACAAGCATAACCGTGGAGAGAGATCTCTTTTGTTTTTGTAAATATGATAAAAGCTATCTGAAATATCGAAAAGATCAAATAAATATTCTGCTAAGACACAAGAAAACCCGAAAATAACCTTAAACAGTAAAAGAATTTAAAAAGTAAGCAAAAACCTAAATTAACGAGGAAAATAGAACAAAAAAAAAATATAAAGGTGCCCCAAAACACGATTAAACGACAAAATTGAGGCCCAAACGACTGTAAACTAGCTTTTCGAATTGACCCGGTAAATCTTCTTCGGTCAAAAGTTACGACCGTTATCTTGTGCAATTTTTTGGTATTTGACTTCTTTTGTCACTCGGGACTTTTTCATGTTTACTTAATTAGGTTTCTTTTTCTTAAATTTCTTGTTAGTTCTATCAATATTTCCACAAAATCGTAATGATTTATTTTTAATTAGGTTTCCTTTATTATTTGTTTTACTCCTATGGAAATCAAGGGTAAAAAGAAAGATATCTATTAAAAAAGAAGATGAAAATACATATTTTTCCCTTTAAAGTCATGATTGACGGAATTTATAACAAATGGTTAACAACTAAAACAAAATAAAAGTTCGCGAGGTAATGTGTAACAATTGAATGTTTAGGAGTATTATGCTGTAAAGTTCGGGTAAGTTTTGTGTAATTTCCCCCCAAAACTTTAAACAAGTATCCACCTCCTTTTTGTCTTCAGCCACTAGATATAAATCTTGCGATGATCTTGGTCAGATCAGATGTTTCCGCAAGCTAAAGGAGACTTGGTATAGGAGGATTGGCTTCCAATAGTAACTTTTTAAGCATATCTTTTTGGATTTCTCTTCTTGAGTATAGTACGAAAGCGAGAATATTCAATTGAGCGCGTGGTATGGAACCGATGAGTTTCAAAGTGTTTGTGCCTGAGTTACTTATAAAAGTCTATGGAGCTCGTACCTCTAAACCGTCCTTGAAAACACGATTAGGGATTCTGGGCAACTTGTGGCTCCCAACTTCAAACATCTTCTTCACCCCATCTACAGAATCAGGCAACAAAAGCTCTGACCATGTCGGAAACCCCAATCTCTCCAAGCACTCCTTGCTTATCGACTCAGTCAGCGCTGGTATGGAGCACGTCGCCACCACCGACTCCACCAGCTCAGGCCGCGACTCAGCCAACTTGAACGTCACCATCCCGCCGTAGCTGTGCCCCACCAAAGTGCACCGCTGCAACCCAAGCGCCGCCAGCCCCTTCGCCACGCACTCCGCCTGGAAGTCCACCGTCCGGCAGCTGTCGCCAGTGGCAGAGCCGCCGAAGAAGAGGAGGTCCGGCACATAGACGGCATACTTCCTTGCTAGTGCAAGGACCTGGAGCTGCCACGTGATCATGCCGTCGCCAACGAAGCCGTGAAGGAAGACGACAGCATTCTTGTTTTTGTTTGGAATTCGGGTTGGAGCCCAGAAGTTCATGACAGTTCCGGGTTCGATCTCGATCTTTCGAGGTCTCACGCCGGCGAGCTTCATTGCCGCTCTCATCAAAGGCTGGTAGAGCTTGATTGTGTTCACCATTCTCTCTCTCTCTCTCTCTCTCTCTCTCTCTCAATATTCGTTTTTGTGCGCTCTGCTTATAGCGATGATCGAACAAAAACTGTCACAAGTCAAAGTCGCCGGCATGCTAAAAACCAATCACACGGGAGGCTATTTTTTCATTCCTTACCCACTTTTTTCCCATCCTAAGCCCCACGTTACTTCCTGACTATTCGTCATCCATCATTTTATTTCTGTACATCTTTATTGAAATACACGTCAATGTTAAAATTATTTCTTTGCTTTATTTTAAGTCAAAGTCAAATTCCCCCGGCAAGTAAAGAAATCGAACACGGATCTCATGCAATTTAGAATATTGTTACTGTTACTCTTAACTTAATCCTCCTTGTGCATTTCTTGCTGTATAATGACATCTGTCTGTGGTTCGTATGTCACAACTCCATATGGAAAGTCATTTCTTTAATTATTTCTCTGTATGTCCATCGTTTCATTAGTTGAGTTTTAATAAAAATCTGCTTTTAGGTTTGTGACGGGAGATATGGGACATTTAGACGGATGGCCAGTCAAATCACTAACTGTCAATAATTGATTAATTGATGATATAAATTATATTATATTCCAAAGGAGGTGCGGATAAGCAATCTACTAATTGCTTAAGCATGCAAGTATTTGGATGTCTTGCACATGCTCATTTAGGAGATGATATCCTAGAGTTGTGGGAAAATTAGTGCATATTACTGGGCTAAGTAATAGGAGTGGAAATTTGTAAACTGTAGTGCTTACATTGGTAATCAGCTACCCAAATTCCCTGTTAGCAGAGATTTCAAATTCAAATTGTTGACAATGCTACAAGATGCTAAGATACTCAAGTAAACAATCTATCCAAAAGCTAAGGTAAAGCTTTAGATCGAGACTCGACAATTGCATTTGCAAGCACACGTACCACTTATTGGTGGGTATTCTCGCCTACGCCACCAGACTTGTAGGGATTGTTATCTAAGGAATAGAAGTGCCTTCCAAGAGTATCTTGTCGACACTTATTATCTAATTTCAATTGAATTGTAGGGATTGGCATCCGAGGAATAGAAAAGCCTTCCAAGCGTGTCTTTTTGAGGCTTTGTTATACAATTCCAATTGAACGGCATCCGGTAAGCCATAACGATCAAGGCATGAGGGTTTTTGTAGATGAGGGAAACGAAGTGCGTTGCAATAGGAGTGGAAATGCTATAAAATATAGTGTTCATATCGGTAGTTAGTCACCCAGATTCCTAATTAGCTGATGTTTTGTCACGCCTCGAACCCTAAGCGCGCGCACATCCCACTGCGGTCGATCAAATATGCGACATCCCAGGATACGTCGCCGACCCATTCATGTCATTACACATGCGGAAGCGAAACAAATCCCCTGACAACATTTAACTTGGGATAGAAAAGCAAGCAATCAATCACAATACCAAACACTCATTTATAAACATATAGATTTAAATACAACACTGGACTATCTACAAAATAGACCAGCTCGACAAAAGGGGAACTATATTAAGACCAACTAGCAGGACACGTTCACCGATCCTTCAGTTTCCACCTTTCCAGACTTAGGGCTTCGGGTCCTCCACGACCGCCATCTAGGGACCTGAAATTTTTGGCCCACAACGGGGTGAGACATTGTCTCAGCAAGTTCAACCCCCTAAACCCCTATTAGAAAGAAAATACACCCAAGGGTGGCCTAACCACACCACATAGAGGACTTACCTCGCCTTAGTTCCTTCCTGCAGGTTAGCACAATTCATATCACTCAATCACATGTTCATATCACCCAACCACATATAGTAATACGAACTTAAACAACTAGAACACATTCGCTTTCATATAACCAACAACCACGGGGGTCCTGATTATAAGACTAAATCGTTATGGCACGTCCCATTCCATGCCACACAATTCCGTCCCATAATCCGACACATCAACAACACTCAACATGCATTCCAATTGTTATTCACTGCCACACAAGGGCATAGCCTACTCGCAATTCGGCTATCTACTAGCATATGACCAGGCATCGTCTCCCCACCTTGGAGCACGGCTTCGTCAGTACCTCGACGGCGTTCCCGAAGGAGCATGGGCCCAGAATCAACTGCGACCCGCAACCACTACGTGGGCATCCCATATAGGGGTAAGTCCGACTCAATAGCCCAGGACAAATTCCTCTTAAGTATCACACAACAAAATCATAATCGACCCCAAGACACTTTGCATTTCACTCAATGCTTCCACTTAAAATAGCGATCCCAGCCAATTTTTCTTCATATTAAAAACATCTGAGAAAGTAGTTATGTGAGTGGGTACACAATCGGATTCGAACCAGAAATACTAACATCATTCTTTTTTTTTCAAACCCCACTGCTTGATATAATACTTAAAATCCATTTTCGGTGTCAAACCCGACACCTAGGATTTTCTGAAGAAATTATATACTTTTCACAATCACCACTCAGTTTCACAATTCAGCAATCAATTGTACAAATCATCACTCAATTTGCAATATCTAATCATCAAATTCATAATCTGAATACACAGCATCGATCAGCGTGAAATTCTGAGAATTTAGGGTCTCGAAATAATTTTCGGAATTTAATAAATAATTAAATTTATTCCGAAAATTAATTAAAAAATAATATCCATATTTTTCACAATCCACACTTAATTTGTAATATCCAACCATCAATTTCAAAATCCGAATACACAGCAGCGATCAAGCACGAAATTCTAAGCAATTGAGGTCGAAATAATTTTTTTCAGTGTTTTTATAAATAATAATATTTTAAAATTTTCATAATATAATATATTATTAAAAATTCCAGAATTTCGAAACATTTAAGTAAATCAAAAATAAAACCCTGTTATGTCCCATCAAGGTTTATTATTAAATAAACTCCCTTAGCCTTAATTAAACATACTTTAAATTAAACAAACCTCTTAATCTAAATCACAATTAAATAAACTAAACTAACCACCTAAGCTTACTTAACTTAGACTAAGCACACTTAAGGCATCATTAACCCTCTAATCAAGATTTAGTGAGTTAAACTCACCCGATTAACTAACCGAGCGAACCAAAACGACGGGATCGACGCGAGGATCGACTTTCCTCAAGGCGGGCCGAGCATCCAAGCTCGGGAAGACGGCCAAAACGGGCCACGAAGCTGCTGCCATACCCACTTTTCTTGGCTGCTGTTTGAGGCCGATAGAGGGCTGCTCCGGTGCTGGTTTGGGCGGAGGAACGGCGGACGAGGACCGGCGGGCAGCAGCAGCAGCTTGCATGAGCTCCCGGCGAGCTGGACGATGGCTCACAGCTGCAGCTCGGCCAAGGGCAGGGACGGACGAAAGACGAGGGCTCCGGCTGGCGCGCGTGCGTGCAGGCAAAGGGGGAGCGGAGTTGGTCGGTTGCGCGGGCGAGCGAGTGCGGACGGGCAGTGACAACGGCAGCAACGGCGACGACGACGAGCGGACGAAGGATGGTCGGGCTGGCTGAACCGGTTCTCTCTCCCTCCTCTCTCTTTCTTCCCAAGCTTGAAGATGATGTTGATAGGCCTTTTTAGAGATCCAATCCCCACCCTCCACTTGTCAACATCCTAGCCACTCTTGCCCCACACCGACATCACTTGGTGATGTCATGCTCCACTATCTCAATCTCCCACAACCTTATTCCAATAGGTTCAATTTCATTTTCCGCCGGGGCATAAAATCTTGTACCTTCAATTCTTCAATTCCAATCAATTCTCTTCCAATTGAGTCCAATTAAAGTCCATAAAATTAATCCGATGTCACCACACTTCAATTCACATAATCACTTGACCACAGAACCCTCTTAGATGTCAAAAGTACAACCAAAAGCGGGCCTACCAATTTTCCGAACCAAATTAGCCATAATTTGATTATTTTGCTGAAAAACTCGGTTTGCATGAAAAATCTTCCGAAGATGAGTCAATGTTCCTAAAATGATTCGTGACATACTAGGACTTCCAATTTCTGAATTCGATCTCAATTCACGGTTAATTTCACTCTGGCACGATATTGGCGCGTCCTGATCTACTGGGTAGCTTTTAGAAATTTTCATGCATTTGACATGTGGTTGATCAAGCCACAATGTACATCTTTGACACATTGTCGACTCTCGGTTGTCGAGATAATCTCAAGGTTTCAAATACAGGCACAGAGTACCCAATCGACAGAAAAGCCGGTCCAGTGCCGACCGACAAAAATAGTGCGATCTGGTGGAATCACCCACACTCGATCACATGCCTCTGTCGAGCCGACCTATCTCCGGTCTCTAATCGATTTTTAACTGTGCCGTAATGACCCTTGCAAATTAGCTTAGTCGAAAGGTCGCTTCCGAGTCAAATTCTCGAGTCTGATGCATTAGAATCTTTTACCGGCTTTACCTGATAGACTAGTTTTCACATGAGTGGCCAACTCAGGGAAAAGAACTATATATGTGCAGATGAAATGCCCGTCTCAATTTATTGAAAATAGAATTGGAAATTCGGGATGTCATAACTCTTCCCCTTTTATAAAACTTTCGTCCTCGAAATTTAAACCGTTACGAATCTTAAGCCAAAAAGGTGGGGGTTCAATTGTCTCTTCGATCTTCAGTTTTCCCAAGTTGCTCTTTCTGTACTACGGTATGCCAGATCACTTCCAAACTTGTCCAAACCATTATAGATTTAAAATGCTGAACACTTGTCCACTTTTGCGAAAATAAAAGCTGCAAAAATTTGGTTCTTTTTTTTTTTCCACTAAACAGCTAATTGCCGCGTTGGGGATCCGAACTCCCGACTTCAAACCAATTTCTTCATTCCCAGGTACCACTCGACTAAAGGTGCCGACAGTGTCTCAAATTGCTTTCTTTATCCAATTAAAGTCAAAAATCCTCCTTTGAACCCAAATTTCGATGGATTCCGATTTAAATTTTGTTTCATCTTCCCTTCTTTAACAAAACGCGATGTCCCTATCATAGGCGACATTTAAGGAAAAATATATTTCCCCTACTTGAAATTCCAAAGGTCTTTGACACAAAATCTGCGAAGCTAAATTGGCGATTCTGAGCAGTCTCAAAACTGTCTCTGATAATTGTAACTACCTCCACCGACTGCTGAACCAACTCTGGGCTTGTGACCTTTCATTCTATGATCTCAACCCAACAACTGAAGTTCTGGACACTTTGCTATGCTCTGCTTCAAAAGGAACCACCTGATTGATCTGTTGAACTGGGAACCTCTGGTCTAGACTTGATTTAACTCTGACACTGACGCTCTAAGCAGATGAACCTTTTTGACACACCTACACTTCCGCATGCTTAATCAAATCAAGATCTTTCCGCACAGCCACAAAGGGGCTGATTTCATCCATTCGTCAATTACTACTCAAATTGAAATTATTAACACACTGACTTCTTGGTGGACCTGTCACCAAATCCATTGACGAGATCCCACTTCTACACGGGGATCTCGGGAGATTATAAGGGTTCTCCCGACTTGCAAAACCGTGCTTTCACTTGCTAGCACATTTGACACTTGCGACCTGTCAGTGATATCTGTCTTCATACCGATCTACCAATCCTAATGATGTAGATTCTGACTCATCTTCATACTGTCTGGACAATGTTGAAGTTGCTACAATGAGCTTCCCATAAGATCTCTTCTTTAATCCCTGTATTGTCATTTACACACAATCGTCCTCAGAACCTTAACGTTCTGTCTTCAAAAATCTGAAAATCAGCCTTTCTCTCTTCTGCATCTACTGGCACGACCTTCTGAAACTCTGTATTTGACGACTGAAGCCTTCTGATTCTGATCTGCACTTCCGGTTCAATTCTAAGGATGGTCATAAGATTCAAAGGTGGCTTACCTTAGATTTGAAAACCGAATTTTGAACTTTCTCAAGTAAGGTCCATTCTTTAACCAGCATATGCACAAATGAAGACTCTCGACTCAACGCATCAGTGACTTCTTTAATTCTTCCAAGGTGATACGAAATATCATAGTCATAATCCTTAAGGAGTTCCATCCAGCGACGCTATCTCATATTCAACTCATGAAGTCTCAACTGACGGGACGCATATGCAACAACCTTATCATGATGTATCAACACGCAACCCAATCTTTTAAACGACGCATCACTATAGATCTCGAATCCTACTGGACCAAATGGAATAGTAAGCATAGGTGCAGTAGTTAGCTTCTACTTAAGCTCTTGGAAACTACTCTCGCACTTATCCGACCACACAAACTTTTCTTCCTTCTTCAGTAGTCTGGTCAACGGCGATGCTAACACTGAAAACCCCTTTACAAACTGTCTGTAATACCTTGATAAAACCCATAAAACTTCTAATTTCTGTCACTGTCATCGGTCTTGGCTAGTTAATCACTACTTCATTCCTGGCGAGGTCTACGGAGATTCCTTCTCCTGAAATCACATGACTTAGGAACGCAACACGAGTCATCCAAAACTCGCATCTATTAAACTTATTGTAAAATCCAAAAGTACTCAAGGTCTGAAGTACCATCCCAAATGTCTCTCGTGCTCCTTAGCACTCTTTGAACACACCAGGATAACTTCAATGAACACGACCACAACTGATTCAAGTACACTTAAACATTCTGCTCATTAGACCCAAACAAACAGCTAAGGTGTCCATCAAACCACACGGTATTACAGTGAACTCATAACTGCCGTATCAAGTGTGAGATGCTTAACTTCGGTATGTCTTTCTTCCTGATCCTCAACTGATGATGCTCTGTTCTCTAATCGCTCTCTGGAAATATTGATACACAACCGCAACAAACCATTTTTCTTCCCGAACAGGGCGGTGCTCCCCAAGATGATGCATTGGAACGTATGAATCCCCTATCCAACAATTCCTGCATCTGCACCTTCAATTCTTTCAGCTCTGACAATGCCATCCGGTAAGGAGTCTTAGAGACTGGCTCTGCTCCGGATGCTAACTCAATCACGAACTCTATTTCTCTTTCTGACAGCAGACTTGCCAATTCTTCATGAAACATCTCAGAAAACTTCTGTACCACAGTTATGTTCTCCAAATTCGGTTCCTCAACTATTACATCCGCTACAGTTGCCATACAGATTCGGTAACCAACAAATAGAACCAAGTCATCTTCAGTGACGAATAACAAGGATCGAAGTTCTGTTCGACTTTTAGTAATTCAAAACTTTCGCATGCTAACTGAACAAACTGAATTATATCACTACCACGATTCAAAACAACAGAAAGCTCCTTAAGCCAAACCTTTTTATAAATGACTTCCAAGTCATACTTAAGCAAACCCTTCAAGTACAACTATAGTTAGAGATTCATATTTCTATTACTTTATTACCAATCCGAAAGTCCTACAACCTTCACTGAAAATTCTGTTACACTACTCTGATAAAAACATCTCAAAAACATTCTTCTCTTGATCGATGCTTGGTTGACCCATTCATGCTCTTCTAGCCATCCTAGTGGCGTCCTATCTGCAGTAACAGTACTTACGCTCTCATGAACTTACGCAGACAGTTCCTAACCCAATGGCCGTGCTGGCCACATTCAAATCATGCTCCCCTTTTTACTCTGACACTGGGCTGACTCATGCCTCCTTTCCACAAACTCGGCACACAATCGGTGAGTCATTTGCCTCCTGTCGGGTGACAGCATGTACCCTTCCTTGCACTAGGGTCTGTTCCAAGTACCCCACTAAATGTCCTGAAGCATGTTTCCTCTGTTCTATCCTATCAACGGTGGTGTCAGGAACAGCTGTGATTCCATCTGTCTATACGGACAATCTTTGATCAAATGACTGTACTGGCGACCCTTGTAACATGTCCTTTCTCTCTTACAGCACGAAACAGATCCATGTCTTTTCTTACAGACATGACACACATTGATCGAGTTGAGCACTGACTTTCCAATTCTACTCTTCCGGTTAGGTGAAATGGGGCACCTTTCTTCTGACATCGGCATTTCCCCCAATCGATTTCCATTTCTGCTTAAACTGAACTTTGACTCAGATACGGTGGCTTGTTCCTCGATCACAATTCCAAATTGGGCCTCAACAGGCGTGACAACAACAGCATTTACAACACTGGTAGCGGTAGAAACAACGGCAACAACGGCGACTCAGTCTTGAGCTTGGTGACCCAAAATGCTTTCCAAAGACTCTAGCGGCTAAACAATCCCGTCAAAACTAAGTACCGACTTGCGGCAGTACTCTCGCACTCGCGCTGGTTTAAGCCTGCGCTCTACCTCGGGTACCAACTCTTGTCAGCGTCCTACCCTGAGGTACAGGTCCTATCGACCTCCTCCAAGGAGTTCTCCACTCCGGGTCACTCATCCTACAGGCTCTTTATAGACACCTGTTTTCTGATTCTAATACCTCATTAGAATCCGAGTGACCACACAAACAAGCTACCAAACAGCTATCACTCACATGCATCAGCATATTAAAAGCCTTTCCTACTAACTATCCCATGACTCATCACACCTTATCACTCCATACACAGACCATGCTCTGATACCACTTAAACGGGGATGTCACGCCCTGAACCCCGAGCGCGCGCGCATCCCACTGCGGTCGATCAAATATGCGACATCCCAAGATACGTCACCGACCCATTCATGTTATTACGCATGCGGAAGCAAAACAAATCCCCTGACAACATTTAACTTGGGATAGAAAAGCAGGCAATCAATCACAATACCAAACACTCATTTATAAACACATAGATTTAAATACAACACTGGACTGTCTACAAAATAGACCAGCTCGACAAAAGGGGAACTATCCTAAGACCAACTAGCAGGACACGTTCACCGATCCTTCAGTTTCCACCTTTCCAGACTTAGGGCTTCGGGTCCTCCACGACCGCCATATAGGGACTTGAAATTTTTGGCCCACAACGGGGTGAGACATTGTCTCAGCAAGTTCAACCCCCTAAACCCCTATTAGAAAGAAAATACGCCCAAGGGTGGCCTAGCCACACCACATAGAGGACTTACCTCGCCTTAGTTCCTTCCTGCAGGTTAGCACAATTCATATCACTCAATCACATGTTCATATCACCCAACCACATACAGTAATACGAACTTAAACAACCAGAACGCATTTGCTTTCATATAACCAACAACCACGGGGGTCCTAATTATAAGACTAAATCGTTATGGCACGTCCCATTCCATGCCACACAATTCCGTCCCATAATCCGACACATCAACAACACTCAACATGCATTCCAATTGTTATTCACTGCCACACAAAAGCATAGCCTACTCGCAGTTCAGCTATCTACTGGCATATGGCCAGGCATCGTCTCCCCACCTTGGAGCACGGCTTCGTCAGTACCTCAACGGCGTTCCCGAAGGAGCATGGGTCCAGAATCAACTGTGACCCGCAACCACTACGTGGGCATCCCATATAGGGGCAAGTCCGACTCAATAGCCCGAGACAAATTCCTCTTAATTATCACACAACAAAATCATACTCGGCCCCAAGACACTTTGCATTTCACTCAATGCTTCCACTTAAAATAGCGATCCCGGCCAATTTTTCTTCATATTAAAAACATCTGAGAAAGTAGTTGTGTGAGTGGGTACACAATCGGATTCAAACCAGAAAAACTAACACCATTCTTTTTTTTTTCAAACCCCACTGCTTGATATAATACTTAAAATCCATTTTCGGTGTCAAACCCGACACCCGGGATTTTCTAAAGAAATTATATACTTTTCACAATCACCACTCGGTTTCACAATTCAGCAATCAATTGCACAAATCATCACTCAATTTGTAATATCTAATCATAAAATTCATAATCTGAATACACAAGTAACAATCATGAAATTCTAAGAATTTAGGGTCCCGAAATAATTTTCGAAATTTATTAAATAATTAAATTTATTCCGAAAATTAATTAAAAAATAATATCCATATTTTTCACAATCCACACTCAATTTATAATATCCAACCATCACTTTCAAAATCCGAATACACAGTAGCAATCAGCACGAAATTCTAAGCAATTGAGGTCGAAATAATTTTTTTCAGTTTTTTTTATAAATAATAATATTTTAATAATTTCGTAATATAATATATTATTAAAAATTCCAGAATTTCGAAACATTAAAGTAAATCAAAAATAAAACCCTATTATGTCCCATCAAGGTTTTTTATTAAATAAACTCTCTTAGCCTTAATTAAACATACTTTAAATTAAACAAACCTCTTAATCTAAATCACAATTAAATAAACTAAACTAACCACCTAAGCTTACTTAACTTAGACTAAGCACACTTAGGGCATCATTAACCCTCTAATCAAGATTTAGTGAGTTAAACTCACCCGATTAACGAACCGAGCGAACCAAAACGACGGGATCGACGCAAGGATTGACTTTCCTCAAGGCGGGCCGAGCATCTAGGCTCGGGAAGACGGCCAAAACGGGCCACGAAGCTGCTACCATACCCACTTTTCTTGGCTGCTGTTTGAGGCTGACAGAGGGCTGCTCCGGTGCTGGTTCGGGCGGAGGAACGGCGGAGGAGGACCGGCGGGCGGGAGCAGCGGCTTGCACGAGCTCCCGGCGAGCTGGACGATGGCTCACGGCTGCAGCTCGGCCAAGGGCAGCGACGGACGAACGACGAGGGCTCCGGCTGGTGCACGTGCGTGCGGGCAAAGGGGGAGCAGACCTGGCCGGTTGCGCGAGCGAGCGGGTGCGGACGGGCGGCGACGACGACGAGCAGCCGAGCGGGCGGACGAAGGCTGGTCGAGCTGGTTGAACCGGTTCTCTCTCCCTCCTCTCTCTCTCTCTTCCCAAGCTTGAAGATGATGTTGATAGGTGCCTTTTTGGAGATCCAATCCCCACCCTCCACTTGTCAACATCTTAGCCGCTCTTGCCCCACACCCTTGGTGATGTCATACTCCACTATCTCAATCTCCCACAACCTTATTCCAATAGGTTCAATTCCATTTTCCGCCGGGGCATAAAATCTTGTACCTTCGATTCTTCAATTCCAATCAATTCTCTTCCAATTGAGTCCAATTAAAGTCCATAAAATTAATCCAATGTCACCACACTTCAATTCACATAATCACTTGACCATAGAACCCTCTTAGATCTCAAAAGTACAACCAAAAGCGGGCCTACCAATTTTCCGAACCAAATTAGCCATAATTTGATTATTTTGCTGAAAAACTTGGTTTGCATGAAAAATCTTCCGAAGATGAGTCAATGTTCCTAAAATGATTTGTGACATACCAGGACTTCCAATTTCTGAATTCGATCTCAATTCACGGTTAATTTCACTCTGGCACGATATTAACGCATCTTGATCTACCGGGTAGTTTTTAGAAATTTTCATGCATTTGACCTGTGGTTGATCAAGCCACAATGTACATCTTTGACATATTGTCGACTCTCGGTTGTCGAGATAATCTCAAGATTTCAAATACGGACACAGGGTACCCAATTGACAGAAAAGCCGATCCAGTGCCGACCGACAATAATAGTGCAATCTGGTGGAATCACCCACACTCGATCACATGCCTCTGTCGAGCCGACCTATCTCCGGTCTCTAATCGATTTTTAACTGTGCCGTAATGACCCTTGCAGATTAGCTCAGTCGAAAGGTCGCTTCCTAGTCAAATTCTCGAGTCGGATGCATTAGAATCTTTTACCGGCTTCACCTGATAGACTAGTTTTCATATGAGTGGCCAACTCAGGGAAAAGAACTATATATGTGCAGATGAAATGCCCGTCTCAATTTATTGAAAATAGAATTGGAAATTCGGGATGTCACATGTTTCATATGCAACGATTTGACAATACTATAAGGTACTGAGATACTCAAACAGACAAACTATCTTGAAGTTGAGTAAAAGGTGGAGCTTTAGGTTAAGGCTCAACAATCACATTGCAAGCCCAGGCATCGACTTATATATTCTCACTTGCACCGCCAAACTGGTAGGAATTGGCATCCGCAGAATAAAAGGGCCTTCCAAGAGTGTCTTTTCAAGGCTCTATTATCCAATTCCAATTGAACGGCATCCAATAAGCCACAATGATGGAGGCATGAGGATATTTGAAAACAAGGGAAAAGAAGTACATATTCCTTGACTATAGCATGAGGATATTTGAAAACAAGGGAAAAGAAGTACATATTCCTTGACTATACAATAAGAGTGAAAAAGTCATAAACTATAGTATTCAGATTGTCAATCAATCACCCAAATTCCCAATTAGTAAAGATTTCATATTCAACAAGTTAACAACATAATAAGGTATGAAGATACTTAAGTAGACAAATTGCACTGAAGTTGAGTAAAAGGTGAGGCTTTAGGTCAAGGCTTCAACAGTTGCCTTTTTATGCACAAATAACAACTTAAGGTTGGTTCTCTTTCCCGTACTGCCGGACTTTTAGGGATTGGTATATGCTGAATAGAATGGCCTTGCAAGGCCTTCCCATAATGTTTTTTTCGAAATTCTATTATCCAGTTCCAATTGAAGACGATCGATATGCCACATTGATAGAGGTATGAGGCTCTCATTTATGAAGAAGAATGTGAATATTCTGTTGTGGAAACACTCCTAAATGATTTTGAAGATTGACAAAATTTTATAATTGACTTATGTTTCTAATAATAGCTTCTCTAGGTGGAAGTTCTAGGATTCATAATCATATGTCACTTATCAGATTCATAGTCGGTGTGAAGAGCATATCCTTATATTCATAATCTATTATATAAGGATATCTTTCAATCATGGAATCCTTGTGCGATGGCCAGTGGATTGGCACAGATTCCTTGCCTTATATATTGATTGATCTAGAAGGGAAGATTGATGATCATAATCTCTTCAAGATGGATTATTGCAATCCCTTAATAAATCAATTTGAAGACGAAATGTTCTTTCTATACAAGGGACTCGACTTATGGAAACCTGCTCAGCTATATGGGCGGCAAAATCAAAAGGAAGACTTCATTCTCGACAAGTCTCGATGCAATTAGATCTTCTAGCAACGTTTAGTTCAAACGGATTGATTGAATGAATGATCCTCAAAGGGAAAGTTCAACTGTTAGCTTGGATAGTGAGGAGTTTAAAAGGAGGTTGTGAAGCCAAAAAGACCAAGAGAATCATCTGAAGTTTTTAATTCCAAATTTCTAGAGAAATCCTTGTTGTTACAATTCGTCTTTGTGAGCTCAAAGTTGTAATCTCTTAGAGGTTGTTAGAGTGTGAGATCGGGAGATTTGATTGCACTTACTTTAGTCAGGAATACTCAACTTTTGTAACCTCATCTAATAGAATCCAGCTAATTGGCTATCAGCACGGGAGAGTGAATGTAGACATGTCAAAGCCAAACCACTATAAACTTGTTATGTGCAATTTTCTATTCCTTAAACTCCTTTTACTTCTTGTGATAGATTTTTACACATTAGTAAGATCTAAGCTTTGCACGGGTAGACGTTGTCCTACTATAGTATTGTTTCAATTTTCTTTAAATTTTGCATATTCACCTATTCAACCCCCTCTATGTGATAGCTCTAGCCTTAATAATTAGTATCAGAGCTATGTTACTCTTTATTGAAGTACTATATTACTTCTGAGCTCCCAGTCTACTATGGCTAGTAATATTGCACTAGGACTTATGGAAGGATAGAGTGATACAAGGCCTCCATACTTCGATGGAAAGGACTACAACATTTGGAAAATCAAGATGAAAGCATTCATCATGTCTAAAGATCCCTTGGAATGAGATGCAGTTCCGAGAGGAATAAGGCTTGAAGCCTCATCATCCAAAAAGGAAGGAGAGAGCAAAAAGCCATAAATCGAAGCTTTGTCTGATATGAATATAACTAAAAGAGAAGTATTAGATGCTAAAGTAGTTTACTCATTATACTGTGCTTTATCTCTTATAGAATATAATCGTATTTATGTAAAACGGTGAAGGAAATTTGGGACAGGTTACACGTCACATACGAAGGAACTGGCCGAGTCAAAGAGACAAAAACAACTATTATCCTCGAGCAGCACGAATTCTTCAAAATGAAGCTAGATGAATTAGTGACTAACATGTTCAATAGATTCACTGACATTGTCAATGGCCTGGCACAATAGGAGCAACTAATAACAAATTCTACGAAAGTGAACAAATCTTTCGTGGGTTGTCCAAGGAATAGAACAATATCAAAATATCCATTTCATGAAACTCAGAGGATCGCACCATTGTCCATAGAAGAACTAGTGGGAACACTTCAATCATATGAAGAAGAACGTCTGAATGAAGAAGGAGACTCAAGAGGCAAGAAAATGATTGCTTTAACATCTAATTTTGAATATGATATCTTAGATTATGAACATGATGAAGAAGACAATGAAGAAATAGCTCTTATGTTAAGAAATTCTGCAAGATGGCCAGAAAAGGAAGAAAGTTTAAAGGGAAATGACCCTTTAGATCATTTGATCAGAAGAAAAATTTCAGCAAAAGAGAAGAAAAAAAGGATGTAATATGTTTCAAGTACAAAAAGTGAGGACATATCAAGTTGAACTGTCCTCTTTTGAAGAAATGGAAAAACAAGTATGAGAAAAGCAAAAAAGCTCTAAGGCTAAGACTTGGAGTGATACAGAATGTAAAAGAGAGTGATGAAGAATACACCAACATTTCTCTAATGGCAAACTTGGAGTCAAAAGATGAAATCGAGGTAAGTAATTTTGATATTCCTGAAGAAGTTTCAAATTATATAGATGAATTATGTTCTTATTATAAAGCTGCACTTAGTAATATTTCCGAATTGAAGAATGAGAATTCAAAACTAAAACAACAGGATCTTCTTCAAAAAGAAAAAATTGAATCTCTTAAGGAAGATCTTTCCAAAACCCAAGAGAATTGAGATTTAGTTTCAAAATAAAACAATCTTTTGAAAAAGGAAATTTCAGATGTTACTAAAAGATTTTCCATTGGTTCGAAAACCTTAGAACATATACTTTCCATCCAAATTCTTTGTTAGAATAAATTTGGTCTTGGTTGTAAGAACAAAGATGATCTTCAAAATAATTTTCCGAGATATAAAGAGAAAAAGACAAAGACATTCAAAAACTATTTACAAACATCATTTTCAAAAGTAGTTTGGAAAACTTGTTGATTGAAATTTCCTTAAGTGTTTCAATTTGCGAGAATCCGGATCATTTTGAAAATGATCGCCCAAAAGGTTGGAAAATGATTCGGAGAAACTTTCTAAGTATGGCTAAGCACTCTAACCGAAAAGGACCAAGACAAATATGGGTACTAAAGAAAGCTTGAGTTTGTCTTGATAATTACAAGTACTAAAGAAAAAAAGAAATAAATGGTATTTAGATAGTGGATGTTCAAGACACATGACGAGAGATTCAACCAAATTTATTGAGATCTCAAAGTATAATGAAGGAAGCGTATTTTTTGGTGGGAACAACAAAGGAAGGACCATTGGCAAGGGAATAGTCGAAATCAGAAATCTCACCAAAAATGATGTGTCTCTAATCAAATGACTCAATTATAATATGATTAGCATCAATCAATTATGCGACGTTAGATTCAGAATTTGTTTTCAAGAAGACAAGTGCTCAAAAACAAGTTGAGATGACGAGTAGTCCTTTACTAGAAGAAGGCATGGAAACATATATCTATTAGTTATGAAATCTAATGTTAGACAATGTCTCGTATCCATCAAGGACGAGTTAGAACTTTGGCATAGATTGCTTGGCCACATAAGCCTCAGCGGAAAAAGGTATTATCTAGTCATAGTTGATGACCACACTAGGTATACTTGGGTATTCTTTCTTGTACATAAACACGAAGCATTTTTACAGTTTTCAAAATTTGCAAAAAGAGTCCAGAATGAGAAAGGTTACACAATTTCTTGCCTCAAAGCAAATCATCGAGGGAATTTGAAATCGAATTTTCTTAAATTTTTGTGATGAGAACAATTTCAAACCTCAGTTTTTAACTCCTTACACATCTGAGTAAAATGGTGTTATAGAAAGGAAAAACTGTTCTTTGCAAGAAATGGCAAGAACTCTTTTAATTGAAAGCAAAGTTGCATCTCATTTTTGGGCATAAGTCATTTCCACTGCATGTTACATCATTAATTGCGTCTTTGTCATACCTTCTCTAGAGAAAACCCCCATGAGCTTTTCAAAGGTAGGTAACCAAACATTTCATACTTTCGAGCTAAGTAGCACCGACACTCGACACGCGACACGCGACATGACACACCGACACTTCATTTTTCAAAAATAGATAATTCCGACACGTTGGGACACATTATATACTAAATGAATATTTTTTATTTTTAATGAATTTACACTAATAATATTAATAAATCTATTTATAGGAAATTAAAGATATATCTAGAGCTAATGTGTACTCATATTTGAAAACATGTTTCTAACTTTAATCAAAATTATTAATGAAACTAACGACTAACAAAAAATTAGAATCAATTTATTCATATAAATCTATTATATTCCATAACGATTAAAATTTATTATTATTTAATATTCAGTATTTTAATTTTTTGAAATCACTTCCCCCTCCCTAGAAAAAGAATTTTTACCCAAAGCCCTCCCAAAAACAAAAATCGCCGCCCCCAAAGCCCTCTCCTCCACACACCAAAACCTCCCATACAAAAACCGTCATCCCCAAAACCCCCTCCCCGAGACACAAAAACCACCATCCCTCCAAAACCCCCTCACAAAAACCACCATCCCCCAAAACCTCCCCCTTCCGCCCCAGTTTCTCCCCTCGTTTCTTTCCCCATCACCCATCAAGTCTATCATTTCCTAAAAAATTAAAATCATCCTCTCAGCCATCCCTCCGCACGAGAATCTACATTTTGATTTTTGTTTTCATTTACTCTTCTTGTTAAAAGTTAACAATCCGCCACGGCCTCCTCTTCCTCCTCCTTACCCGATTCTCTTCATCTTGATTTCTGCTTTCTCTCGGTTACCTCGTTGCAATCGCTTGCCACCGTGCCTGCGGCCCTCCCTCCTTCGCAGCCGCAGCCGCAGTCGTAGCCTTCGGTCCTCCATCGCACATCGCAGTCGCGGCCCTCCTCCTTGCAGTCGTGGCCATGCCGTCGCCTCTGTAGCCTCGCCTCTACTCCCTCGCTCTTGCATCCACCTCCCATCACCTTCTTTAACCATTTTGTTTACCTTCACACTTGCAGACCCGCCCCTGAAACCACCATGCTTCTCACAAATCCTGGACACGCGAGTCGAAGCATGTCGGAAAGAGTTGACCGTGTGTCGGATTTTTCGACACGCCTTGACCGCATGTCCGAGTGTGTCCGAGCGTGTTGGGCAAGTGTCGAGGTGTCCGACACGACACAGAAGCTCCTAGAACATGTCCGTGCATCATAGCTTTCGAGTATATGGCTATAAATATTTTATTCTTAAGAATGCTAATGATCGAACTAGTAAGTTTGATGAAAAGTCAAATCAAGGAATCTTCTTAGGGTATTCAACATCGGCAAGGCCTTTAGAGTTTAAAACAAAACTCTCGCACGGAGGAAGAATCAATCCATGTGAAGTTTGATGAAAGTAACCAAATTCCTTTAGAAGATTCTAATTGTCCTCAGCAACAAGAACTAGTTCAACAATCAGAAGAAGCTTGAGAAATACCAGAATCAAAGGAACAAGCTCAAAGATCTAATGAGCCCCAGAA
The DNA here is from genome assembly GCA_016097605.1 of Eucalyptus guilfoylei. Lineage (NCBI taxonomy): Eukaryota > Viridiplantae > Streptophyta > Magnoliopsida > Myrtales > Myrtaceae > Eucalyptus > Eucalyptus guilfoylei. Next base: position 24,195,009 of record CM027866.1, on the reverse strand, counting down.
GCAAGAAGAAACCTCAAAATCTGATGATAGATTCAAAAAAAAAAAACCCCGAAGCACAAATCCAGCCTTCCGAAGGATCTCATCGTTGGAGACAGTAATGATAAGATCAAAACCAAATCAACGCTTAACTATGCAGTCAGCACTTTAGCCCTCATCTCATAAGTCGAGCTGAAAGGAATTGAGGAAGCCCTTTCAAATGATAGTTGGGTAGAAGTTATGCAGAAGCTATGCAAGAGGAGCTTCATCAATTCAAACTAACTGAAGTGTGTGAATTGGTGCCAAGACCGAATGACCATCCTGTTGTTGGAACAAAGTGGGTTTTCATAAATAAATTGGATATCAAAGGCACAAAGCTAGGCTTGTGGCCAAAAAGTACTCACAGGAAGAAAGAATTGACTACGATGAGACATACGTACCAGTAGCAAAGTTAGAAGCTATCGGACTTTTACTTGCTTACACCTATTTCTATGATTTCAGACTTCTCCAAATTGACGTGAAGAGTGCTTTCCTAAACAGGTATATCAAAGAAAAGGTATTCGTAGAACAACCTCTAGGATCTGAAGAACCGAGAAAGCCTAATCATGTCTATAGATTAAAGAAAGCATTATATGGTCTAAAACAAGCTCCTAGATCTTAGTACTAAAGGCTTAGTAACTTTTTTATTCAAAATGGCTTCGACAAAGGTAATGTGGATACTACACTCTTCATAAGAAGGGAAAGTAAGGATATCCTGTTAATTCAAATTTATGTTGATGTATAATCTTTGGATCATTTAATGAAAATCTTTGCAAGAAATTTTCAAAATTAATGCAGGATGAGTTCGAAATGAGCATGATGGGTGAACTAACATTCTTCCTTGGGTTACAAATTAAGCAAGAGGAAGATGGAACATTCATCTTTCAAGAGAAATACACAAAAGAACTCGTAAAGAAGTTCAAGATGGAGAATATCAAGAAAACAGAAAACCCCCTGTATCTCACTCCTCCAAGCTTAACAAAGATGAGAAGGGTAAAAAGGTTTATCAAAATTTGTATGGAAGCATGATGGGTTCTTTATTGTATCTTACAACTTCAAGATCTAGTATACTCTTCAGTGTTTGCATGTGTGCAAGACATCAGTCAGATGCTAAGGAATCACACTTGTTAGCCATGAAAAGTACTATCAAATATGTTAACACTTACCCCTCTCTTGGACTTTAGTATCCAAGGAGATCAAAATTTACTTTGTTTGGATATTCCGATGTAGACTATGCAGGGTGCAAAATAGACAAGAAAAACACTTTTGGAACTTGTCAGATGGTAGAAAAAGATGTTAGTCTCGTGGTACTCCAAAATGCAAAGTACAGTAGCTCTCTCAATAGTTGAAGCTGAGTATGTAGCTTTGGGAAGTTGTTGTGCCCAAATCCTCTAGATGAAACAACAATTAAGGATTTTGGTGTCGAAGATTCAAAAGTAGCAATCAAATGAGACAACACAAGCGCAATTAATCTAACAAAAAATCCTATTTTACACTCCAAAGCCAAACACATAGAGATCAAGCGCCATTTCATCCAAGACCATATTCAATTCATTGATTCGAAAAATCAATTAGCTGATATTTTCACCAAGAAAAGAAAACATTTGATTTTATTTGCAATGAATGAGGAATTATTAACCCATTTGAATCAAGTGTCTAAGACAGGTTCAGAAGATAGGCTTTAGATGATTGTTTTTGTACGGATCTTCGTTGCAAATTTAAATTTTAGCGGGTAAGATTATTTAAGGAAGCAAATTAGGTACGTCCTATTTTTTTCCTTACAAATATTTTTGAGATCAATTGATTTGCTAACTGCTTTATAGTTATTGCTTTAATTTCGGAAAATTTGAATTTTCCTTGGTAACTACCCCTCCAAAGATTGTGACTCTTCATTTCCTTTTCATATTGCCTTTAAAGATAGAAATTTTCCATCTCTCTCACTTCTTCCCGAAACACAACACACTCTGACCCATTCTCTCTTTACGAAACCTTTCATCTATTCTCTTAAAGATCAAAAAATTTCCTCGCAAAGTTCATCAATGGCACCTAATCTACTCAAACAACAAAGCCCTCATCTATCGGGTCACAAAGATCAAATCGCATTGCAAAAAAAATGTCAAGGGCAGTGGGAAGCGCTGAGCACTTCAAGATTTTTAGTCTCTCTGAGAACATTGAAGGTACTCATTTTGTTTCGATGGATCATCGGTCATCTATGCTTAATACTTCAGTGATTAGTGCTGGCAACCTAAAATCTGCCATCAAATCATTAAGAAAGTTGGGTAACAATGAGGAGATGATTTCGAGTCTACTGGCTAAGAATAGTTATGAGAATGAAGAAACCCTTGAAAATATGCTTGCAAGTCTAATTAGGTCTTTGCATCCTATCCAAATTGGCGATCCTAGTAGAATAAGTACTTGGTCGAGAAAAAAAAAGAAAGAGAAAAGGTAGATGAACATATTGTTGTTGAAACTCTATTTTTGACAAAGGGAAATCGAAGAAGAAAGGGAGTTGGAGAAAAATTGATTTTGACGATAGGAGAAAAGGGAACAATGATGAAAAGTTGTTTGAGAATTTTTAAAGGAAGCATGGTGGATTTGTTGCTGTTGAGGCTAATGATACAACCTAAAATGGGGTGAATAGGTTGTTTTCAAACTTTAATGATCTTTTACGGAAATTAGCTAATTGCTAAGTAAAGACCGCATCAACCTAGTGTTTAAGTTAACACTCACTAATCGTATGCCAATATGTATAACGAGATGAAAAACAGTAGGACACAAAGAGTTATAGTGGTTCGGCTTTATTCTTAAACCTACGTCCACTCTTTAGACAAATAGTATCAAGATGTAATAGTATCAAGACGGGCTAGATTTCACTAACAATATGCTTGGAAAGTTACAACTAGCTAGCACTAATCCTTCACGTGAGAGATCACACTATCTAGACTCAATTGCTGCTCTTATACTTATACAATTAATCCGTAGCACAATTGCTAAATGGCATGACAATCAAAATAGTAAGATTGCTTTCAGCTGAGAACAACAGCACATAGGCTACTTGATCTTTTATGATGCGCACTCCCTTTGGATCTTCATAGTATTCTCTTTTATACCCTTCCCCAATCCATCCGTTGAGGATGATTCAGAGAAGCAGATGACTATTAGGGAGTTTCTATTGAACTGTTGTCCAGAAAGGGATTGCCCATACAGCTTCTTTCCTAGTGATTCTATAGACTAACCAAAAATAGCAACCGTCGTTGTCTTCTTACTGTAGTCTCTGACTGGCATGCTTTATTCTAGTTTAGCAGTTGTGCAAATCTCGATCTTTCAACGGCTCTTTAACTGACCCAACAAATATCAATTGATGTACTTGGTTGTTACATTACCCTCAACCTGATCTTTACTACTTCGACATAAATATCATCAATACCTGATCTTTTTGGTTGACTGGTGCTGTTTGTAATAACAAGACATTTACAAACTTCTTTCCAATGAATTACACCATGGATGTTGCGTAGCCCTTTGGTCCAAGTATCTGCACATAACATGGTACGTGATATATTAAGGATAGTTTGGGCATCATCAAAATCATTTGAAGATGTTTTCTCTAATAATCTCCCCATTTTTAATGATGACGAAACTATCCTGCATATATGAAAGAATAGTCAAGATTGTTTGAAGTAATTTGCACAATTTAAAATTTGGGATCTCCTAAAGATGTTTTGCTGTAACGCTTTCGAGATATATATACTTAGATGATCTTTAGTAAGATAAGATATGAATGCACAAAAGATCTTTTTCCCAGAGCGTGTCATCATCTAATTTGGGGGTCATAGAATAACAATTGGTTACTCCCTTGGCTTGATGATGCACTCGTATGCTCTCCCTGTCTTGGGGAGCAATTTGATTTCAACATTACTAGGTTTCAAGCAAAACATTACGAGAAAAATACTTAGCAAATTATCAGTATCAGATATTGTGAGCATATCCAAAATTTTCAAAGGAATATTCAACATCATTAGTAGCAAATATTTAGAAGCAAATGTTAGGTGTAATTTTTCACATCAAGTAACTCTCGCCATTTTTGTCATCAATCAAAAGAATGCAACATAACTACATGAATCAAAAGATCAGCTTCATTGATGGCAAGAGATAGGGCGATACAAAAAGTCAAACTTAATCGACGAACTAAAGTAGAAAATAGCAGGAGTAAAACAAGAGCACATTAAGATTTGGAAAATTTTAGATGGGAGGGCGTTTTCGCTGTTGAGAGGAAGTGGGTTTTTCGAGTTTGACGGTCTCCGATTCAGAGCATACACGATTGTAGCAATCTAGGCCGAGAATGGTACACTCGATCTTCACTATGTATCGAGTCAAAGAAAGGAGGGTGTTCTTGATTTCCTCAACATTTGCTTTCAGTTGGTTAAGGCTAGCAAGAGAAGCAAGTGTGTCCATGGCTAGTGAAGGTGATCTTTCTGGACGAGGTGGACGAAGGGCCTCGGTTGGTGCTGAAGCCTTAGCATGTTTGCGTTTTTCTGGTTCAGAGAGGTCAGCAAGTCGTTCTTTGAGCCGTGCCACTGTTCTATCATGGTTGCCGTGACCAATGGGGACAATCTCTCCTCTATGATTGACTCATCCTTCTGGCGTCAATCTAAGTATCATCTCGTCCAGCGCTTTCTTTCCAATCTCCACATTTAGCATGACAATAGGTAAAACTTCAAAGTAGTCGATTTTGAGATACTTGAAGATACATGTCACATAAGCACCATAAGGTAGCTTCTTGTCTTTCTCTTAACCATGCGCGGTACATGTAGATAAAGATCATGTGGGGGAAGGAAAATTCTTCAAACTTGTTTAGGATAGCCCAGATGACTCTTACCTCATATCGAGAGACGTCGTTCATAGAAGATATTTTTTGATGGAGACAGAGAGTGAGGATCTTTTCAATAAAGATCATTTTGAGAGGGAGAAGATTCAGTGAGACAATTTCTCTAGAACTATGAGCAAAGTTTGGTGTTTCTAAAACAAAGGTGTAGGCCTCATTAGGCTCTACTGGAATGTGATTGAAAACATTGTACTATGTTTGGATGATTTTAGCCAGTTCATCCAAAATCACAACATGATTTTGTCCACGAAAAGTAAAGACAAAAGAGTCCTAATTTGGAAAATACATATTTGAGTAAAAAATTGACTTAAGTTCAGAGTAAACCTCCTCTTTCATGGAGTAGAAGTATTTGAGTCGAAAGGCTTGAAAAAGCTCGGAGAGAAAAATCCCATGATTTTCTAAAAGTCTAAAATCAACATAATGATGAGGAATAATACCTCGATCGTAGGAGTGATTTTTTTGCAAATTCATATTCTAGTGAAAGAAAGAAATTTGGATCTTTTTCAAAACTAAGAGTGGGTTCGAAATTTTGAAATACCCAGTCGTCATCATCTTCATGACGCTTGTCTCCTACGGTTTCTCCTGTTTCTTTTGTGGCTTCACTTCCTTCGGGCTATGAGGTGACTAGTTCAAGGATGATTTCTACTTCTTCGACAATTTATTTTCCTTTGTCTTTGGGAGCAACAAGTTCTAAGGTACCTTCCTCTTTGGTTGAGGATTTTTGAGGTGAGGGTTGAGACGGTTGAGATGATTGAGAAGACTAAGCAGCTGAATGCGGCTTAGCGGCTGGTTTTTCTTGAGCAATCAGTATTTATTCAAGCTTTAGGGTTTGTAATCCTGTGGCTTCAAACTTGAGAAGTTTCTTTAGCTCTGATCCATGGGTTTCCATGAGAGCGGCTGAGCCTTTCAATAGATCACCTAGAAGTGTTTAGGCAAGAGCTAATAGAGATGGAGCAGCTATAACCAATGGTACCATAGGTGGTACAGCACCTGTGTCCTTCTCTATAGGCAGTCAAGATTCAAAGGTTTTTCCAATAAGCATTTCCTTTTCTATTGCTGCGGACAGTAGAGTGCTAGTAGTGGTTGATCTACCAGCTTGAGCTACACTTTAACTTTGAGTGGCCTCCAGAGATTCTTCCTATTTGGGGATCTACTCTTTAGAGGTTTTGGACGATTGGGCAGTGGTATGTAAGGATTTCCTTACTGCTTTGGATGCCATGGGTTTGAGTGAAAAGGTGTTTGTGTATAGAAAAAACGAGAGTTTTGAGCAAATATTGTACAATAAATATGAGAGGGTAGGTATAAGCAATGAGTGAAAAAGTAAATACTAACCTTCCATAAATAGGAGCGGTGTATTACACGAAAAAGAGAGAGAAAATTAGTTGTTGTTTCTTCGACGGTAATTTTCTTATCCATAGTTATTTCATATTTGAATTTTACCAATTAAACAGGTAGTAAAACTGTGTTTACAACTTCTGTTACAACAGTCGTATCACCTCTAGGTAGGATATAGATGATCAGAACGGTAACAAACGCAATACTTGTAACGGTAACCTTTTTAATTAATAAAGTAGGTGCGTACCTATTGTTTCTGTCATATTTGATGTTATTCGATACAATTAACACATTACCCGAATGTTGTCATTCCAGAGTATTGCATATTCCTAGTTCACCACGTATATATTCGAAGGCTAGATTGTCCAATGGTTTAGTGAAAATATCTGCTAACTACTGTTTTAATTCTACAAATTGGATACAAATATCATAATTATTAACATGATCTCTAACAAAGCGATGTCTTACCTGGACATATTTTGCTCTTGAATGTAGGACTGGATTCCTAGTTAAATTTATAGCGTTGGTGTTGTCACACATAATAGGATTACATTCCTTATCTTTTTCAAAATCACTTAATTGTTGAAGTTTACTGGTTTGTTTAATTTTGTCATTAAAGTATTTAACCACATAAGCCTTGATAACCCTTTTCTAAAAATAGCAATTTTTGACTTGACAAGACATACACACGACACATGTTAATATGTTCGTATAATATTAATTGTAAGGAATAACAAATATGTCAAGCATGAATTGACCCTTTTACGTGTTTATAACAAATTTAGACTTGTAGTCTGGCAATTTAATAAGTTCTTTTCCTAGCAAAAAAAAAAAAAAATAATAATAAGTTCTTTGTATTAACATGACATGTTGAGTTACACTTAGAAATGCTTACATAATTTAAACACAGATAAACATTTTTTTATTTATAAGATTTTATATCATTTACATTTTATAGTGCGTATAATCTATTTAATAAATTTTTATTTTGGGATTTTAGTGTTGTGACATAATTCTCAAACATTATTTTGCTGGGATCAAATCTAAATTTGACGTGTGTGCAATTAAAAAAGAGAATAAAATAACAATGTAGGGATTAAATTGAACAAATAAACATGCGGGGACGAAATTGAACAGAACTAATGATTGTAATAGAAGAAGCACGACCACTTTTCAAAAGATGTAAGGACAACATTGTAAAAACAAATTATTTAGGATTGAATTAAAAAATGAGCAAAAGTTAGTTAAAGAAATGGAAAGGGTTAATACCTCCCATGATACATTTATTCAAATTAATATTTGTATAAAAAAAATCCAAAATTGATATATCTAACAAACCTATCCCTTATCCAGTATGTATTTATGTCTCGTGAAAAATCTCCAATCAATACCTCAACCCAAAAAAATTCCAAACTAATTACCCTAATGCAAATATGCCTCTCATAACAGGATCGAGATTTGGATCACGAAAATCAGCTATAAATGTTTTCGTGAAGTGAAAATTAATTTAACATGTTTTTAAGAAAAAATTTCAAATAAAAACTTGAAGTGCCTTCATTTTTTCAAATAAAAATCTTAAGTGGACTTTATTTCAAATAATGGTTTCTCAAATAAGGGCCCTAAAATGAATCTTATTTCAAATAATGGCTCAAAATAAATCTAACGATGATAGCTTTGTCCATGGCCAGCGAAGGCTTGGAAGCCCTTATCGGCCCTTACCATTGGTCGGCGAGGGTGGCCAAGACCTTGCCAGCCCTTGGTTAGGCTTGGTTAGGATCGTGGAGCCCTCACTAGCAGTCGCTAGCCCTGACCAGAAAAGAAAAAAAAAAGAAAAGAATAAAAAATAATTTAAAATTAGAACTGTAATCGGAAGAAAACATCCTTTAACCAATCAAAACATTTAGCCCTTCGACGAGCAGTGAGGTTATATCCTTATTTGAAACAACCATGGTCACTTTAAACTTTTATTTGAAACAATTATGGCTACTTCACCTTTTATTTAATACAATGTTCACTTCAGACCTTATTTGAAAAAATGAGCACATTTCGAGTCTTTATTTGGAATTTTCCTTATTTTTAATTATATTAACCTTAAATAAAACTCGAGTAATAGGAAGTTATGGACGGCGGGGATGTCATGAAATTCGACCACGGCCGTCCTCGTTTTGCTCCGAAGATCACCTAGCTCAATGAGCTCCTCGTTCTCTCTGCTCAGCGTCCCCTTCAGTTTTGCCATTTCCAGGTGAAAGCACGCCTCGTGACCGAGAATTTCTTGCCGTCGTCGTCTTTACGTTTTCGTGTTCTCCAATTCTTCTTCTGATTTGGCGTGCCTCTGATCGATGCCTCTGGTGTATCGCTTCCTGGGTGTTGAGAAACAATTGAATGGTTGACGTCGATCATCGGTAGAGTTTCAATTTCACTGCTTGTTTTCTTGTGGGGTTCTCGGAAAGAGAAATCTTGGACGAGACCCACGTTTTCTGGGCGCCCCAAATCCCAGGATTCGGCCTTGATTTTGTGTACCTTAAGGGTTTGAAATTCGTTTTCTGCTACTGGGTTTTGGTTGAGAGTGATAGATAAGCATCTGCTCTGCGGAAAAACTAGGGAGAGAGTCGATTTACTTTGTGGAAGAACAGCCATCTTCACATTTCTAGATGCGATGGTGAAGGCGCCTCCTTAATAAGTTGTTTGCTATCCAGATCTTGTTCTTTCGCTGACCCGTCCTTTTGATTGATTGCTGAAATAATCGCGAATCGCATGTTTGTTGCCTGGTGCTGAAGATGTTTATCTGTTCGTATTCTTTGTCTCTTCCGTGTTCAACTTCAGAATCTGTTATGTTTTGTCATGTTCCCTTTTTGATCATTTAGTCATTGATTTGGAAGTCCAATCCCGTGCATCAGACAGATAGTGCATCCGAAAAGATGAAGGCAAACTGAACTTTTGTATCTTTATATGTTTGTGGTTGGGCACTTACTTCACTAGGCATTTTATTCATGTGAAATGATCCATTATTTTGTTGCAGTAAATTCTTATGATTCAGAGAATGCTTTTTTCCGTCTTTTGGTTATCATGCTGGGGGTGGCGCACTAAAATCTGTATTTGTTCCGTCGAATGGCCAGTGAAATAACTTTCACTTTCTATCTTGTGAATTCACTTGCTATCTCAGGAATTAGTCAGATGGAGAAACAGAACAATGCAGCCGCCGCCGCCCCTGCTGTGCCGCCTCTAACTTCTTGTCGGAAGAAGAAGAAGGATGACGCCACCCTTTTGGAGGATATAAAGGATGACATTGATGAATTCATCAATGCTTCCGTGGATGAGCACAAGAGCTGTTTCACAAAGACCATTCACAAGGTATCATCTTCCACTAACCCTCTTGTTGCATCATGTAGTCTCCTCCCCCTTCCTCCAACTTATTTCCATGTTTTCCACATACAGATGTTTGGAATGTCAAAGGTTGTTGCGGAGAGGAATGCCGCCGCCCAAGAAGTTGAAAGTTCGCTGCCTCTTAAGACAGTATTATCAGACTAGAATATACTCCTGACTATTGGCATAGATTTCCCTTGTCGATGCTTTGCTTTTTTGAAGAACGGCATTTTGCAATCATCGCTTGAGATGTGACAGTTTCTTAGCTGTTCCCATCATGCTGGGAGTTAAAGTCTGGTTAGTTCAGATTTAGTAGGCTTTATGGGAATGGTGCGGGGTTATGGTTTAACCAGACTAAGTTGCACTCAACATCATGTTAATAAATGATCACATGACGAGAAAACTCGTACAAGTTGAAATTATCATGAAGAAGGATTCGGTACTATCTTCCTCTCGAAGATGTTTGACAAATATAGGATGAAGTTGTCTGAATAGATTGCTGTGATCTTCGTTACTTCTCACCCCTAATACCATTTTGTCTGCTCCATTTCTATGAACTGCAAGTTTGTGTTTGAGTGTATTGATGATACATGCCAGCTAACATCAAATAACATTGTGATTTATTGGCAAAATCATCAATTTTACTAAAGAATATGTCTGTCACAATTCAAATCCTCGTCCCACCATAAAACCTCCCCTCAAAAGCCCTTGACCATATTACTTTACTCATGGTCTTTGGCGCCATTGTTGGCCCGTGTCACCTGACTCACCTCTGGTAATGGCATGACACCGGTAGCCTCGCTCAGGTCCCTCGACCACCACAGCCCTTCCACTGTCACAAAATCTGCTGAAGCCCTTGCCACTCTCTCTCTCAACAACAATCGTGATCTCCAGGAGTATTAGTATCGAGGACAACATCAATCTAGACATGTTCTGCGCTCTGCGAGTATTACAATTGATCGATCGAAAGTTGGAGATAGGATGACAACTTGATCCATACACACATAGATAGAGAGAGGAGGGGGAGGAGACAATGAAGGCATTGGCACTGGCGCTAGAGGTGGCGACAGTGGTGCCGGGGGAGTGGATACCGACAAGGGTGGGTAATAAGTTTTGTGAGCGATTTGGGGAAGGAGGTTTACATATTTGCTGAGTAAGGGGTAAGGTAGTCTTTTCACTTGTGCATTTTTGTCATAAATAAGGGTATTTGTTTCACTGAAAATTTTGTGGTGAACGAAAATCATTTTCATGAAAAATGACTAGTCTTCATTTATTCAATGCTTTAAGAAAAGTAGCTTCCTGCTAAAAAGAAACATCAATTTTCCCTAATTTTAGCTTTCAGGCCATGAAAAATGTTTTCCGTAGATCAGTTTTTTCATCCAGACAACGAAAAGTCAGGCAATAATTTCTCAGAAATAGTTTTCTTCTAAACAAACAGATCATAAGATGCAAATTGATTTTCTGAAATGGCGTAATGGGTGCACGTGTTTGTGGGTAGGATGCAATTGGTTCTCAGCAAGTTTTCACATGTTTTGCCAAAACCGGAAGGGGGAGAAAAAGCTCGACCTTTTCACCGGTGAATCACGCTCCTTTAAAAGAACATGCGTCATCACCCTGGGCCATGTCATCAACACACGAATCGAGGTCGTTTTCAATTTGTAGTATTGTTCGCAAAATTAGGATATAAACTTCGTTATCGAGTTTCATGCATTTTGTTCCGAAAAAGGAAAGTCAATTCTTTGTCGTGATTAATTCGGTTTTAACTATTATTATCCATCAGCATAGCAAAGCTGCGTCGGACGGCAAATGGCAATTCAATTGCGAGAATAGACGAAACCGTGGCATACGTCATTTTGTATCACGGGTGGAAGGTTGGGCATTTTTCTTGGACGTTCGAACATCGTGTTAACTTTGTCCAAGAGACAAACGGATCGGCCTTCTTTTTTTCTTTTAACACTTCAAAGGTTAGTATTATAGCGTGTCACGAGTGCGCAAAAAGTTGGACTTCCTTTTAAGGAATTGGCCTCAGTCACATCTTGAGGTGAAAATAGAGTCCATGAACGAGTTAAGGATGCTCTATGATCCATGTCCACCTTTAATCCGTAAAATCCAGGACGTGAACCAAATCTTATCCTAGTCGACGTGCCCCGAAGCCTCCTATCCATGCGAGAGGCTGCAAAAAATAGAAACGCAAAGGTTGCATTTGGTAGTCAGGATAAATTTGGGATAGAATATCTTATCCTACGTTTGATGTTTGCTCAGGATAAGATAAAATCAAATATAAATGGAATATAGACCGAATAAAATTATCCCATGAAAAATGTTGGATAAAGGTGAATAGAATTTTTAATATTCATAATAGAAAAGTTATTTTTCTCGAATAACAAATTTATTAAATTATCAAAATTAAAATTATTTTTCAATATAAATAATATTTGAATTCTAATTTAAGAAATTAAAAAAAATTTATTTTTTAATTGATATATTCAACTTTTATTCTATCTTATAATAAACATTCAATCTATAAATTATATATTTATATTTATTTTATATATTTTAGGTATTTTTGCATTTTAGGTATGTTAGTACAATTTACTATTTGCTAAAATTTTATTAAAGAATGATGAAATGGGAAAAAATAAATAATAAAGAAAATAATTTAAAAAGGAAAAATGAAATAAAAATAAATTTAAATAAATTTAAAAATATTATCCGAGAGATTTTCACTATATCCATTTATGAACGATTTTTGTATTCAGTCGTTTATATTAAAATATATATAATATAATATGAATATATCTTATTTTAATAATGTCGGGATTTACCAAATAATGAATAGGATATAGAAAAATCAAAAATTTCATTTCCTATATCTTATCCACTACTATCCTAATTGAAAATTCGATCATATCCACGATCAAATGTAGCCTAAAGTATTATAGTCGGATCTGCACAATGAAATGGGACTGTACGCACGCAAGGAAGCAGAGCAGGTTGCGCCTAAAGTCAACGGAACGGTTGCGCAACCGGACCCCTTCCATTTGAAGTTCTAGGGCGACAGATTCGAACACGCAAAATAATGGAGGCTTGCTTTAATTTGCCACCCCACGGCCGAGAGAAAATGGGCAGGTAAAAAGTTGCACCAATCCTCAACCTTTTTCTACAGAAAGATTTCAACCAAATCAAATCTGCGAACAGCAAATAATTCACAAACTTCGAATAGATTATAGAATTGAGATCCGGCTGAATTAATCCGCAAGATTTTAAGAATCTTCTCAACTCAATCGTCCATCTCCAATCGAAGCATATCCTTCCGGATCGTTGCTCAATCAGAGAAAAAGTGCCAACCGAAAGGACAGAAAGGTCTGACCCACAAAAAAAAAAAGAGGACAGAAAGGAGCCGGAGAGAGAGTGAAAGCGTAAACAATGTCGTGGACCAAGAAGGTAACCTTATCCCATTTCCCAGCACCTCCCTTTCGAACCATTAAAATCCCTCTCCCACCCCGCACGTCCCTAATTATTAATGTATCAACGTTATCATGGCGACACCGGCCAACTAAAGTGTGAATCGGTGGGAAACAAACATGACATAATAGAAATGGAAGTACTAACCGGATTTTTTTGTCTTGAAAATTGTGTTTGGGAAGATGTAGACCTAGTCTTCTTAATTGGACAAGTTGAACTATTGTGTCCCGTCTTCAAGCAAGTTCGACATGTCATCTTCATTCCTATCCTTGACATCCTAGTTCCACTTGCCACCTCACCTTCCTCTCTTGATCTTTTATATTTACGTCTACCGCGCTTCACCTGGGATGGAAGTGGTTCAGGCGGCTCCCTATGAGTCTTTTTCCAAAATCTCTCTCCTCGAATTGGCATCATCATGTTTTCATACGCAGCTAAGAACTTGGCCTTCTTAAAACATTCATCAACATAATTATATGCATCCCCTTGCCTATGATTTATCGCAGAAATGGCATGAGGACAAGGAATGCCAGTAAGTTGCCATTTTCTACAAGAACAATCTCTCTTGAATACATCCACTACATATTTGTCACCCTTATCCATTACCTCATATGGTCCAAATCATGCAGTACAAAAGAATTGATTTCGCACACATCCTATCTCAGTAAATCAGCTCCTATCAAAAGATGATTGTAATGTAAAACATATCTTATAAATATGATTATCTAAGAAGTATAACAAATAAAAATTAAATAAAGAACTCACCTTTTGTTTGTCGCTAATTATGACCCAACCTCGTCCATATGTGTCAAAAATATTAAGATCATACATCAAATTTCTTAAGAACCACGTCCAAGTGTTGCTACTCTCAACTCTGACAACTGCCCAAGCAATTGGGAACATCTGATCATTTGCATCCCTTCCAATAGCACATAAGATCTGACCTTGACAAATTCCTTTCAAGAAACAACCATCTAACCCCACAACTTGCCTACATCCACTAAGGAACCCTTTCTTACAAGCAGCAAAGCAAATGTACATTCTTTCAAACAATGCCTTAGAGTGCATATCTGGCTTTTCAACTTTCAATGTAATAGTACTCCCAGGATTTTTCTCCTTAAGCTCCTCCGCATAATCCCACAGTTTTGCATATTCCTTCTTATAGTTTCCCATCAACACTTTATAAGCAAACAACTTAGCCTTCATACATTGAGCTATGCTTACATCTAAACCCAACTGTTCCTTAATTAATTCCTTGAAAGCAATAGTTTTAATAGTTGGCATTGCTTTTATTGTAGGAAGATAATGATTTGCCAACCAAGAACTTGTCACCCTCCTATTTTTGAAGCAAATGCTACAAATATGCTCTGAATGTAAGGTCTTGACATGAAATGATCCCGAGCATCAATAGAGCCGAAATCTTCCAAGGACAACTCTCATTAACACATTTTGCTCTAACAAACTTCTTATCATTCTTTGTAAATTTTATCTCTACGTTCAGTTATTGAATACTTTTTCAAAGCATCTTTGAATTGGCTACTACTATCAAATGTCATAGCCACAGTAAACACAGGCACGGCACAATTAGGATTATACCTTGGAAACCTACTTCTCTTTCTAGTAAAATCATCTTCTCCCTCTACATCAGACCCCACCCACACCGTAAATAATAATATAAAAATTAATTAAATTATCATAATACTCCGTCTCGTAACCTTGCATCAACTCCACTATTCACATCTAGTGGTTGAGATGATACCAATGTTGTGGATGGTTCCCCTATAATCAGATCCTTTGTAACCCTCCCACGAAACTCAATTATATTCGTCCTTGCTTCTAGAAGCTCTTCATTATCAATATCATCATCATCAGTCCAAAATCTTACATCGCCAAGAAAATTTGTCTCATCATCATTGTCCATCCGAATATCCCCCTCTATGTCAATATAATTACCTTCATCAACTAAGTCATTAGGATCTAAGTCACGTGCTCAATAATTGTCTCATTCTCTAAACCAATATCATTGCAAGCACCCACACTAATCCCTTGACCAACACCCTCACTTGGGCAAGCATCCTCACCCTTACCACCCCCGTGACCAAAACCCTCACTCGGACTAGCACTCTCACCCTCACCCTCACCCACACCCACACCGACCCCTTGACCATCACCCTCAACTGCCTCATCGATTGCAAAATTTTCTCCATATATCTCAATTAACCCACGATGCAAATAACTGAAAAGTAAATCAATGACACTGCTCTCATTCCATATATATCTTAACCCATCTTCTAGAGACTTTCCAGGAAACTTAAAATAAAGTTTTTCAAATTTACAATTTACCCCATTCTCAATATCTCTAATGAAGCTTTCATAGCTCCTTGAACCGATATCAATTTTTACCAAATCAATCTTACCCCCAACATATTCAAGCATTGGGCGACGGTAAAAATTTCCACCATGGAAAAGGCAAGCCCATGTCGACTTGTCGCTCATCTCGACCCTACACAAAAGAATGCAATATATGTTGTAAGAAGCCACATAATGGAGATTTTAACATGAATGGCCAAAAGTGCTAAATAAATATAAAGAGTTTGACTTGAGTATAAGTGCAAAATCCTTTCCGTCCCATAATTACAAGTGAAATTTCTCTCTAATTTACGGAATTAACTAGGTCAATTAATATCTAGTACCTATGATACGAGAGTTCAAGGTGAATAGTGGCATATAATTAGTTTGCTTTCAAGTTAGATATTTGGTTTGTATAGCTACTTGAAGCCGATGCCAAAAATCTTAGGGCTGATAAAAGAAAATTTTCTCCCATAGTATACGTGATCTTGTTTTTTCTGCAACTAATGAAAAAGAAAAAAGACCATGATGCTAGGTTCTTTGTATATAGATATAGCAAGTCAATGTATTACAAGCAGCTTGGCTCACAAGGCTTTAATTTTAGAATGTTACTTCATATTTTCTCAATTCTTTCCTACCATCACTTCCATGGATATCGTTGGTTTTCTCTGTCTTTTGGCTTTTCAGGATTTTTGACAATAGTTTCATTGTTTAGGCGGCAGAAGAGTGTACTTCTATGCTTAAACTTTGAAGTTAATTTGCTCAGAATCACTGATCTACTTTCAATTTAAAACCAAACAGTTGGTTTGTTCAACGCATGCGAAGAAATAAGATAATTTGGGAACACGACAAAGACAATCATAGAGACAAAATAATTTGGGAACACGACAAAAACAAACATAGAAACAAAACATAGTTTAGGACCACGGCAATCTACCTTTTGACAGATTTTGATTGACTTCACGATACAACTGAGAAATTCGTCACTATTTTCTTTTCATCAAGAAAGGAATTTCCACAAAGCTTTAGAGAATTCAGAAGGCAAGAATAATGATGTGCGACGCGAATTAGAAGCGCCGGCGCTGTTTAACACAGATTGGAAATCGATCAATCTACACTTCGGAAACTTGAATCATCCCTCATATTTGATTTTTAGAGGGAGTTCACCATTAGGAAGCAACAACGCTTAAAAAATCAGCACACAAAGTTCTATGCGGATTTGATGCTGCATCAGAACTGAATGAACAATGTCACACCCAACCAGAAAGAATCTGCGACCCACCGAACAAAAGGGTCGCAGCTGCATATTCAGATGGTTGGTTGGTGTTGAGAATTTCTATACGCTTTCGTTGACACGTTTCTCAGCAACTGAAGTTTCACAGAGAAACGCAACGCCTATCAAAAGCGACTCCACATTCAAGCATGCATCTGAACGAAGACAAGATAGCAAGCAAAGATAGATCATGATGGAAAAGGGGGGAAAGCGATTGGTGTTGAGAACGAAGGTCTATACTTCATTATAGTTCTTTGTACTCTCGACAAATAAATTAATACGCATATAAACGATGTTTATTTGTAGCTAAACTCATTTGACGTCTTATCGTAGATGGATGCAAGAATTCTCTTCAAACATTTATTGTAGACGAACGGCCGCTCCAACATAGCAAGATGGCCTGCTTTCTCAATGCACTCCATTGTCGCTTTATTTCCCAATTTTCTGCCAGAAGAAAGCGATTGAACAAGTCAAGTCAAGTCAAAAACTGGCCAAGGAATTAAGTGGAACGAACATGTATCAATTAAGAGCCCCAGCGCGTAACTGTAACATCAGAAATATTAGCGGGTGGGAAAATTTAAAAAAAAAAAAATCATTTAGGACTATGGCTGTGTTGGATACATGTTGTGAATTAAATTCAACCATGTAATCTTTATATATATATAGACTTTTGGATATTAAATGCACCAAACGCAATGATGTTACTTTTGGACATTAAGTGCACCAGATCTATTATGTTATTTTTCTATTAAAAATGTAACCATTTTGCCAGGAAAAGGAAAGTTAAAGCAATGTAGACTATTTTTGAACACCAAATGCTCTAATCTAGTGAACGAGTCATTTCTTTTTCAAATGCAGTTTAAAGAGTTTCAACAAGAATGTGAAATTAAAGAAAATCTTTTCAAATTCGATGTGCATAAAAACGGTAACATAAGTATTTTTATATTTGCAATTAAATTGACTACTTACAATAGCTATGACATAGATATAGATCTTTCTGTATATGTACATATAAATAACAATAATTAAGCTATATGCTACACAATAGAAAAATGATTTATAATCTACTTGGTGAGAAAAAAGAAGAAGAAAAAAAAGATGGACGTTACTCTTTGATATCTTTCACTAAGCCTACATTGAAGATCTTGTCGTCCACGCCACAGACTAGATGGACCTTCTGCAAAGATCAATTATCATCATCATATTTCTAAAATATTTATAGTATTCAAAGAATAGCACAATATATAGATTAATCGAGATTTGAAAACAAACATAAAATTCAATTTTACGTATCAAATGTAGACAGTTTTGATCATTATAAAGGAAGCTGGAGTGACATGAATTTCCACGATGCGGCGTGATTGCATGCACCCATGTGTATCATTTGTCGAAGAGTAAAGTTAAACTATAATAGTCACTAAGCAACATGGAATAGGAATAAGGTTTCAATCTTCTTGTGAGTATTTTCTTATTTTTTAAGGGTACGTTTATTTGGTGAAATATGAATTATTAAAAGAATATTTTTCTAAAAATGTTTGTTTCTATTTTTCTTACGAAAATAAATAATATAAAAATATTTTCATTGTCAACAAAAAATTTAAGCATAAATTGTGATCCATAATGAAAAAATTTATTGACTAATTATTTAAAACAATAAAAGTGATGAATTTTTAAAAAATATATTTTTCAAATTATTCATTTTTCATTAAATAAATGAAGTATAAATTTCTAATTTTCTCTTCAAATATAGCTGTCATCAGAGTAGGTCACCCATGTTCCCCTTCTCTCCTGATAAGAAGCAATTCTAGCATCTGAGCTAAAGACATGGGAACCATCTCACAACCTTGTTGACTTTCACCTCTCTAGGGGAAGATGTATTCATATGACTGGCCTTTTTGCTTTAAGAAAAAGGAGGAAGCTTCTTTAAGATTAAATTAAACCTGGGAGTAGTCTGGCAAAGTGAAGTCCTCGTCTGGAATGACCAAAGCCTCCAGCAGTTCAGCTTTCTCCTTTCTGTTGTCAAACATGACCTACAACCCAATAGTAAGAAATATCATACTTATCCAAAAGTTTTAAAAAATCAAAATAAAATATCGATTTCATCATGATTTGTCAAAGATACATACCTTATCCCACTTCAACAATTTTCTTCAAGTGAAATTTGAAGTATCATAACCTAAATAGTTATAGTTTAGAGTGTATACCTAAGGCCTATTTATTTTGGCTATTTAAGTAAATAGATACTGTTTTTTTACTTTTCAAAAGGTATTACTTGAACTTTAAGAAATCATAAAATGTTGCTTCCGAAGATTTTCTGACGCGTTCGGACAAGTAAAAATTTAGTAGGTGGATCAAGACAAGAATATGCGCAAAGCACCTCAGAACGGCCTTATTGTTTTCTCCATTAGTTATAAAGCAGTAATCTATGTTAATGTGCAGCCATTCTTAGAGTTTTGTTATTTTTGTGTTATTTCTTTATGTTACTTCACAATATTGAAATTCCTCGGATTAGGATTGAAATTCTATTTATTTGTTTATTCCATTAGAATACTCTGTTTCTTGTGTCTTTTTAAAAGTATATAAAATCGAGAGATTTCTCTTTGTGCGTTTTGTGTATATGATAATTCACTCGCGTCTATATTTTCTCTTCATCAAATTCTAAATGTCAATATTTTGACCAAAAAAACTTCTGTAAATATTAATATTTCAAGTGTTATGATGAAGTCATATGGGAGTTTGCAACATTTGAAAAAATAGGTAAAATTGTAAAAATAGTTAAAAAAGAGGAAAGAGTTGAAAGAAAGGAAAGCGGCTGCGCTAGCGCTCATCTGCCCTAAGATGCTGTCAAGGAGACAGCTAGGCGGCGTTGAGCGCGACTAATGGGGATTGACTGAGATTTGGTAGAATAGAGATGTGTAATTATAGTTCGGTGAGTTTGGGGTGTAGACGAAGATGGGTGTGCATGTCATTTTCTTATTGGTTGGTCAGAGGGACCATCATCTGTCGTTCATGTTACCAAGCCAGCTAATGTTTTAACACTCAAAATCATAGAACCTGGCAACTACCCAAGCTGTAAAGTAGCCATAGATAAATTAGGCTAGCAGACAGGTTCACATGCTTACGAGCATAACCGTGGAAAGAGATCTCTTTTGTTTTTGTAAATATGATAAAAGCTATCTGAAATATCGAAAAGATCGAATAAATATTCTGCTAACCCTATAAGACACAGAAAACCCGAAAATAACTTAAACAGTAAAAGAATTTAAAAAGTAATCAAAAACCTAAATTAACGAGGAAAATAGACATAAAAAATATAAAGGTGCCCCAAAACGCGATTAAACGACAAAATTGAGGCCCAAACGATTGTAAACTAGCTTTTCGAATTGACCCGGTAAATCTTCTTCGGTCAAAAGTTATGACCGTTATCTTATGCAATAATTAACCATTAAATTACTTATTTAAAATCCAATTTTTTGTTATTTGACTTCTTTTGACACTCAGGACTTTTTCGTGTTTACTTAATTAGGTTTCTTTTTCTTAAATTTCTTATTAGTTCTATCAATATTTTCATAAAATCTTAATGATTTATTTTTAATTAGGTTTCCTTTATTATTTGTTTTACTCCCATGGAAATCAAGGGTAAAAGAAAGATATCTATTAAAAAAAAGATGAAAATACATATTTTCCCTTTAAAGTCATGATTGACAGAAAATATAACAAATGGTTAACAACTAAAACAAAATAAAAGTTCGCGAGGTAATGTGTAACAATTGAAGGTTTAGGAGTATTATGCTGCAAAGTTCGGGTAAGTTCTGTGTAATTTTCCCCCAAAAATTTAATTAAGTACCACCTCTTTTTTGTCTTCAGCCACTAGATATAAATCTTGCGATAATCTTGTTCAGATCAGATGTTTACGCAAGCTAAAGGAGACTTGGTATAGGAGGATTGGCTTCCAATAGTAACTTTTTAAGCATATCTTTTTGGATTTCTCTTCTTGAGTATAGTACGAAAGCGAGAATATTCAATTGAGCGCGTGGTATGGAACCGATGAGTTTCAAAGTGTTTGTGCCTGAGTTACTTAGAAAAGTCTATGGAGCTCGTACCTCTAAACCGTCCTTGAAAACACGATTAGGGATTCTGGGCAACTTGTGGCTCCCAACTTCAAACATCTTCTTCACCCCATCTACAGAATCAGGCAACAAAAGCTCTGACCATCTCGGAAACCCCAATCTCTCCAAGCACTCCTTGCTTATCGACTCAGTCAGCGCTGGTATGGAGCACGTCGCCACCACCGACTCCACCAGCTCAGGCCGCGACTCAGCCAACTTGAACGCCACCATCCCGCCGTAGCTGTGCCCCACCAAAGTGCACCGCTGCAACCCAAGCGCCACCAGCCCCTTCGCCACGCACTCCGCCTGGAAGTCCACCGTCCGGCAGCTGTCGCCAGTGGCAGAGCCGCCGAAGAAGAGGAGGTCCGGCACATAGACGGCATACTTCCTTGCTAGTGCAAGGACCTGGAGCTGCCACGCGATCATGCCTTCGGCAACGAAGCCGTGAAGGAAGACAACAGCATTCTTGTTTTTGTTTGGAGTTCGGGTTGGAGCCCAGAAGTTCATGACAGTTCCGGGTTCGATCTCGATCTTTCGAGGTCTCACGCCGGCGAGCTTCATTGCCGCTCTCATCAAAGGCTGGTAGAGCTTGATTGTGTTCACCATTCTCTCTCTCTCTCTCTCTCTCTCTCTCTCTCTCTCTCTCTCTCTCTCTCTCTCTCAATATTCGTTTTTGTGCGCTCTGCTTATAGCGATGATCGAACAAAAACTGTCACAAGTCAAAGTCGCCGGCATGCTAAAAACGAATGACACGGGAGGCTATTTTTTCATTCCTTACCCACTTTTTTCCCATCCTAAGCCCCACGTTACTTCCTGACTATTCGTCATCCATCATTTTATTTCTGTACAGCTTTATCGAAATACACGTTAATGTTAAAATTATTCCTTTGCTTTATTTTAAGTCAAAGTCAAATTCCCCCGGCAAGTAAAGAAATCGAACATGGATCTCATGCAATTTAGAATATTGTTACTGTTACTCTTAACTTAATCCTCCTTGTGCATTTATTGCTGTATAATGACATCTTTGTCGGTGGTTGGTACGTCACAAGTCATTTCTCCAATTATTTCTCTATATGTCCACCGTTTCATTAGTTGACTTTCAATAAATATCTGCTTTTAGGTTTGTGACGGGACATATGGGACTTTTAGACGGATGGCCAGTCAAATGACTAACTGTCAATAATTGATTAGTTGATGATATAAATTATATTATATTCCAAAGGAGGTGCGGATAAGCAATCTACTAATTGCTTGAGCATGCAAGTATTTGGATGTCTTTTGCACATGCTCATTTAGGAGATGATATCCTAGAGTCGTGGGAAAATTAGTGCATATTACTGGGCAAAGTAATAGGAGTGGAAATTTGTTAACTGTAAAGCTTACATTGGTAATCAGTTACCCAAATTCCCTATTAGCAGATATTTCAAATTCAAATTGTTGACAATGATACAAGATGCTAAGATACTCAAGTAGACAATCTATCCAAAAGCTAAGGTAAAGCTTTAGATCGAGACTCGACAATTGCATTTGCAAGCACACGTACGAATTAATGGTGGGTATTCTCGCCTACGCCACCAAACTTGTAGGGATTGTTATCTAAGGAATAGAAGTGCCTTCCAAGAGTATCTTTTCGACACTTATTATCTAATTCCAATTGAATTGTAGGGATTGGCATCTGAGGAATAGAAGAGCCTTCCAAGAGTGTCTTTTTGAGGCTTTGTTATCCAATTCCAATTGAACGGCATTCGGTAAGCCATAACGATCAAGGCGTGAGGATTTTTGTAGATGAGGGAAACAAAGTGCGTTGCAACAGGAGTGGAAATGCTATAAAATGTAACGTTCATATCGGCAATTAGTCACCCAGATTCCTAATTAGCTGATGTTTCATATGCAACAATTTGACAACACTATAAGGTATTGAGATAATCAAATAGACAAACTATCTTGAAGCTGAGTAAAAGGTGGAGCCTTAGGTTGAGGCTCAACAATCACATTGCAAGCCCAGGCATCAACTTATATATTCTCACTTGCACCGCCAAACTGGTAGGAATTGGCATCCGCAGAATAGAAGGGCCTTCCAAGAGTGTCTTTTCAAGGCTCTATTATCCAATTCCAATTGGTCCTAAGCAAAACCTTAAAAGGCTTTGACCACCGGGAAAGTTCAGGTAGAGGCTGGGAACCGGGCCTCGAAAAAAATTACCGGCCCGCTTAGCGGAACCGCCACACAACCCCCCTAGAGGGGGTTGGGCCGCCACCCTGGATCCTCGCGATGCCGATCCCAAGGTAACCAATCCTGGGGCAGGTACAAGGAAATGAAGGGGCCCGGCCAGGAAACTGGCCGGGAGTGGCGGCGGCGGGCGAGTGGCGGCTTGAACGGTATCCAATAAGCCACAATGATGGAGGCATGAGGATATTTGAAAACAAGGGAAAAGAAGTACATATTCATTGACTATTCAATAAGAGTGAAAAAGTCATAAACTATAGTATTCAGATTGTCAATCAATCACCCAAATTCCCAATTAGTAAAGATTTCACATTCAACAAGTTAACAACATAATAAGGGATGAAGATATTTAAGTAGACAAATTGCACTGAAGTTGAGTAAAAGGTGGGGCTTTAGGTCAAGGCTTCAACAGTTGCCTTTTTATGCACAAATAACAACTTAAGGTTGGTTCTCTTTCCCGTTCTGCCGAACTTTTAGGGATTGGTATATGCTGAATAGAATGGCCTTGCAAGGTCTTCCCATAATGTTTTTTCGAAATTCTATTATCTAGTTCCAATTGAAGACGATCGATATGCCACATTGATAGAGGTATGAGGCTCTCATTTATGAAGAAGAATGTGAATATTTGTTGTGGAAACACTCCTAAATGATTTTGAAGATTGACACAAATTTTATAATTGACTTATGTTTCTGATAATAGCTTCTCCGGGTGGAAGTTCTAGGATTCGTAATCATATGTCACTTATCAGATTCATAGTCGGTGTGAAGAGCATATCCTTAATATTCATAATCTATTATATAAGGATATCTTTCAATCATGGAATCCTTGTGCGATGGCCAGTGGATTGGCACAGATTTCTTGCCTTATATATTGATTGATCTAGAAGGGAAGATTGATGATCATAATCTCTTCAAGATGGATTATTGCAATCCCTTAATAAATCAATTAGAAGACGAAATGTTCTTTCTATACAAGGGACTCAACTTATGGAAACCCACTCAGTTATATAGGCGGCAAAATCTAAAGGAAGACTTCATTCTCGACAAGTCTCAATGCAATCAAATCTTCTAGAAACGTTTAGTTCAAACGAGTTGATTGAATGAATGATCCTCAAAAGGAAAGTCCAACAGTTAGCTTGGATAGTGAGGAGTTTAAAAGGAGGTTGTGAAGCCAAAAAGACCAAGAGAATCATCTGAAGTTTTTAATTCCAAATTTCTAGAGAAATCCTTGTTGTTACAATTCGTCTTTGTGAGCTCAAAGCTGTAATCTTTTAGAGGTTGTTAGAGTGTGAGATCGGGAGATTTGATTGCACTTACTTAAGTCGAGAATACTCAACTTTTGTAACCTCATCTAATGGAATCCAGCCAATTGGTTGTCAGCATGGGAGAGTGGATGTAGGCATATCAAAGCTAAACCACTATAAACTTGTTATGTGCAATTTTCTATTCCTTAAACTCCTTTTACTTCTTGTGATAGATTATTACACATCGGTAAGATCTAAGCTTTGCATAGGTAGACATTGTCCTACTATAATATTAGTTTCATTTTTCTTTAAATTTTGCATATTCACCTATTCACCTCCCTCTATATGATAGCTCTAGCCTCAATAATTAGTACCAGAGCTCTATTACTCTTTATTGAAGTACTATATTACTTTTGAGCTCCCGATCTACTATGGCTAGTAATATTGCACCAGAACTTATGGAAGGACAAAGTGATACAAGGCCTCCATACTTCGATGGAAAGGACTACAACATTTGGAAAATCAAGATGAAAGCATTCATCAGGTCTAAGGATCCCTTGGAATGAGATGCAGTTTGGAGAGGAATAAGGCCTGAAGCCTCATCATCCAAAAAAGAAGGAGAGAGCAAAAAGCCATAAATCGAAGCTTTGTCTGATGTGAATATAACTAAAAGAGAAGTATTATATGCTAAAGCATTTTACTCATTATACTGTGCTTTATCTCTTATAGAATATAATCGTATTTATGTAAAACAGTGAAGAAAATTTGGGCAAGTTACACGTCACATACGAAGGAACTGGCCGAGTCAAAGAGACAAAAATAACTATTCTCCTCGGGCAAGCATGAATTCTTCAAAATGAAGCTAGACAAATTAGTGACTAACATGTTCGATAGATTCATTGACATTGTCAATGGCCTAGCACAACAGGGGCAACCAATAATAGATTCCATGAAAGTGAACAAATCTTTCATGGGTTGTCCAAGGAATAGAACAATATCAAAATATCCATTTCATGAAACTCGGAGGATCGCGCCATTGTCCATAGAAGAACTCATGGGAACACTTCAATCATATGAAGAAGAACGTCTAAATGAAGAATAAGACTCAAGAGGCAAGAAAATGATTGCTTTAACATCTAATTTTAAATATGATGTCTTAGATTCTGAACATGATGAAGAAGACAATGAAGAAATAGCTGGCCAGAAAAGGAAGAAAGTTTAAAGGGAAATGAACCTTTATATCATCTGATCAGAAGAAAAATTTCAGCAAAAGAGAAGACAAAAAGGATGTAATCCGTTTCAAGTGCAAGAAGTGAGGACATATCAAGTTGAACTGTCCTCTTTTGAAGAAAAGGAAAAACAAGTATGAGAAAAGCAAAAAAGCTCTAAAGGCTAAGACTTGGAGTGATACAAAATGTAAAAGAGAGCGATGAAGAATACACCAACATTTGTCTAATGGCAAACTCGGAGTCAAAAGATGAAATCGAGGTAAGTAATTTTGATATTCCTGAAGAAGTTTCAAATTATATAGATGAATTATGTTCTTATTATAAAGCTGCACTTAGTAATATTTTCGAATTGAAGAAGGAGAATTCAGAACTAAAACAACAAGATCTTCTTCAAAAAGAAAAAATTGAATCTCTTGAGGAAGATCTTTCCAAAACCCAAGAGAATTAAGATTTAGTTTCAAAATAAAACGATCTTTTGAAAAAGGAAATTTCGGATGTTACTAAAAGATTTTCCATTGGTTCGAAAACCTTAGAACATATACTTTCCATCCAAATTCTTTATTAGAATAAATCTAGTCTTGGTTGTAAGAACAAAGATGATCTTCAAAATAATTTTCCGAGATACAAAGAGAGAAAGACAAAGACATTCAAAAACTATTTACAAACATCATTTTCAAAAGCAATTTGGAAAACTTGTTGATTGAAATTTCCTTAAGTGTTTCAATTTGTGGGAATCCGGATCATTTTGAAAATGGTCGCCCAAAAGGTTGGAAAATGATTCGGAGAAACTTTCTAAGTATGGCTAAGCCCTCTAACCAAAAAGGACCAAGACAAATATGGGTACTAAAGAAAGCTTGTCTTGATAATTACAAGTACTGAAGAAAAAAGGAAATAAATGGTATTTAGATAGTGGATGCTCAAGACACATGACGAGAGATCCAACCAAATTTATTGAGATCTCAAAGTATAATGAAGGAAGCGTATTTTTTGGTGGGAACAACAAAGGAAGGACCATTGGCAAGGGAACAGTCGATATCAGAAATCTCACGAAAAATGATGTGTCTCTAATCAAATGACTCAATTATAATATGATTAGCATCAGTCAATTATGCGACGTTAGATTCAGAATTTGTTCTCAAGAAGACAAGTGCTCAAAAACAAGTTGAGATGATGAGCAGTCCTTTACTAGAAGAAGGCATGGAAACATATATTTATTAGATATGAAATCTAATGATAGACAATGTCTTGTATCCATCAAGGACGAGTCAGAACTTTGGCATAGATTGCTTGGCCACATAAGCCTCGGCGGAAAAAGGTATTATCTAGTCATAGTTGATGACCACACTAGGTATACTTGGGTATTCTTTCTTGTACATAAACACGAAGCATTTTTACAGTTTTCAAAATTTGTAAAAAGAGTCCAAAATGAGAAAGGTTACGCAATTTCTTGCCTCAAAGCAAATCATGGAGGGAATTTGAAAATCAAATTTTCTTAGATTTTTGTGATGAGAATGGTTTCAAACCTCAGTTTTTAACTCCTTACACATCTGAGTAAAATGGTGTTATAGTAAGGAAAAACCATTATTTGCAAGAAATGGCAAGAACTCTTTTAATTGAAAGCAAAGTTGCATCTCATTTTTTGGCAGAAGTCGTTTCCACTGCATGTTACATCATTAATTGCGTCTTTCTCAAACCTTCTCTAGAGAAAACCCCCATGAGCTTTTCAAAGGTAGGAAACCGAACATTTCATACTTTCGAGTATTTAGCTATAAATGTTTTATTCTTAAGAATGCTAATGATCGAACTGGTAAGTTTGATGAAAAGTCAAATCAAGGAATCTTCTTAGGGTATTCAACACTGGCAAGACCTTCAAAGTTTACAACAAAAACTCTCGCATGGAGGAAGAATCAATCAATGTGAAGTTTGATGAAAGTAACCACATTCCTTTAGAAGATTCTGATCGTCCTCAACAACAAGAACTAGTTCAACAATCAGAAGAAGCTTGAGAATTACCAGAATCAGAGGAACAAGCTCAAAGATCTAATGAGCCCCAGAAGCAAGAAGAAACCTCAAAATCTGATGATAGATTCAACAAAAACTCGAAGCACAAATCCAGCCTTCCGAAGGATCTCATCATTGGAGACATTAATGATAAGATCATAACTAGATCAATGCTTAACTATGCAGTCATCACTTTAGCCCTCATCTCATAAATCGATCCGAAAGGAATTGAGGAAGCCGTTTCAAACGATAGTTGGGTAGAAGCTATGCAAAAGCTATGCAAGAGGAGCTTCATCAATTCAAACTAACTGAAGTGTGTGAATTGGTGCCAAGACCGAATGACCATCCTGTTGTTGGAACAAAGTGGGTTTTCAGAAATAAATTGGATATCAAAGGCACAAAGCTAGGCTTGTGGCCAAAAAGTACTCACGGGAAGAAAGAATTGACTATAATGAGACATACGCACCAATAGCAAAGTTAGAAGCTATTGGACTTTTACTTGCTTACACCTATTTCTATGATTTCAAACTTCTCCAAATTGACGTAAAGAGTGCTTTCCTAAACGGGTATATCAAAGAAAAGGTATTCGTAGAACAACCTCTAGGATCTGAAGAACCGAGAAAGCCTAATCATGTCTACAAATTAAAGAAAGCATTATATGATCTGAAACAAGCTCCTAGATCTTAGTACTAAAGGCTTAGTAACTTTTTGATTCAAAATGGCTTCGACAAAGGTAATGTGGATACTACACTCTTCATAAGAAGGGAAAGTAAGGATATCTTTTTAGTTAAAATCTTTGCAAGAAATTTTCAAAATTAATGCAGGATGAGTTCAAAATGAGCATGATGGGTGAACTAACATTCTTCCTTGGGTTACAAATTAAGCAAGAGGAAGATGGAACATTCATCTTTCAAGAGAAGTACACAAAAGAACTCGTGAAGAAGTTCAAGATGGAGAATATGAAGAAAACATAAAACCCCCCATTTCTCACTCCTCCAAGCTTAACAAAGATGAGAAGGGTAAAAAGGTTTATCAAAATTTGTATGGAAGCATGATGGGTTCTTTATTGTATCTTACAGCTTCAAGACCTAATATACTCTTCAATGTTTGCATGTGTAAGAGACATCAGTCAGATGCTAAGGAATCACACTTGTTAGCCATGAAAAGTACTCTCAAATATGTTAACACTTACCCATCTCTTGGACTTTAGTATCCAAGGAGATCAAATTTTACTTTGTTTGGATATTCCAATGTAGACTATGCAGGGTGCAAATAGACAAGAAAAACACTTTTGGAACTTGTCAGATGGTACAAAACATGTTAGTCTCGTGGTACTCCAAAAAGCGAAGTACAGTAGCTATCTCAATAGTTGAAGCTGAGTATGTAGCTTTAGGAAGTTGTTGTGCCCAAATCCTCTAGAAGAAACAACAGTTAAGGATTTTGGTGTCGAAGATTCAAAAGTAGCAATCAAAAGAGACAACACAAGCACAATTAATCTGACAAAAAATCCTATTTTACACTCTGGAGCCAAACACATACAGATCAAGCGCCATTTCATCCGAGACCATGTTCACAACGGTGAAGTTAATATTCAATTCATTGATTTGAAAAATCAATTAGCTGATATTTTCACCAAGAAAAGAAAACATTTGATTTTATTCGCAATGAATGAGGAATTATTAACCCATTTGAATCAAGTGTCTAAGACAGGTTCAGAAGATGGGCTTCAAATGATTGTTTTTGTATGGATCTTCGCTGCAAATTTAAATTTTAGCGGGTAAGATTATTTAAGGAAGCAAATTAGGTACGTCCTATTTTTTGCCTTACAAATATTTTTGAGATCAATTGATTTGCTAACTGCTTTATAGTTATTGCTTTAATTTCAGAAAATTTGAATTTTCCTTGGTAACTACCAACTTCAAAGATTGTGACTCTTCATTTCCTTTTCATGTTGCCTTTAAAAATAGAAATTTTCCATCTCTCTCACTTCTTCCCGAAACACAACACACTCTGACCCATTCTCTCTTTATGAAACCTTCCATCTATTCTCTTAAAGATCAAAAAATTTCCTCGCAAAGTTCATCAATGGCACCTAAATCTGCTCAAACAACAAAGCCCTCATCTATCGGGTTGCAAAGATCGAATCGCATTGCAAGAAGAATGTCAAGGGCAATGGGAAGCGCTGAGCACTTCAAGATTTTTAGTCCCTCTGAGAACATTGAAAGTTTCAATTTGTTTCGATGGATCGTCAGTCATCTATGCTTAATACTTCAGAGATTAGTGCTAGCAACCTAAAATATGCCATCAAATCATTGGAAAGTTGGGTAACAATGAGGAGATGATTTCGAGTCTACTGGCTAAGAATAGTTATGAGAATGAAGAAGCCCTTGAAAATATGCTTGCCAGTCTAATTAGGTCTTTGCATCCTATTCAAATTGGCGATCCTAGTAGAATAAGTACTTGGACGAGAAAAAAAAGAGAAAAGGTAGATGAACATATTGTTGTTGAAACTCTGTTTTTGACAAAGGGAAGTTGAAGAAGAAAGGGAGTCGGAGAAAAATTGATTTTGATGATAGGAGAAAAGGGGACAATGATGAAAAGTTGTTTGAGAATTTTTAAATGAAGCATGGTGGATTTGTTGATGTTGAGGCTGATGATACAACCTAAAATGGGGTGAATAGGTTGTTTTCAAACTTTAATGATCTTTTGCGGAAATTAGCTAATTGCTAAGTAAAGATCACATCGACCTAATGTTTAAGCTAACACTCACTAATTGTATGCCAATATGTATAAGGAGATGAAAAACAGTAGGACACAAAGAGTTATAGTGGTTCGGCTTTATTCTTAAACCTACGTCCACTCTTTAGACTAATAGTATCAAGACATAATAGTCTCAAGACGGGCTAGATTTCACTAACAATATGCTTGGAAAGTTACAACTAGCTAGCACTAATCCTTCACGTGATAGATCACACTATCTAGACTCCATTGCTGCTCTTACACTTATACAATTAATCTATAGCACAATTGCTAAATGGCATGACAATCAAAATAGTAAGATTGCTTTCAGCTAAGAACAACAGCACATAAGTTACTTGATCTTTTATGTGGCGCACTCCCTTTGGATCTTCATAGTATTCTCTTTTATACCCTTCCCCAATCCATCCGTTGAGGATGATTCAGAGAAGCAAATGACTGTTAGGGAGTTTCTGTTGAACTGCTGTCCAGAAAGGGACTACCCATACAGCTTCTTTCCTAGTGGTTCTATAGACTAACCAAAAATAGCAACTGTTGCTATCTTCTTATTGCAGTCTCTAACTGTCATGCTTTATTATGGTTCAGCTGTTGTGCAAATCTAGATCTTTCAACGACTCTTTAGCTGACCCAACGAATATCAATTGAGGTACTTGGTTGTTACATTACCCTCAACCTGATCTTTATTGCTTTGACATAAATATCATCAGTGCCTGATCTTTTTGGTTGACTGGTGCTATTTGTAATAACATGACATTTACAAACTTCTTTCCAATGAATCACACCATGGATGTTGCGCGGACCTTTGGTCCAAGCATCTGTACATAACATGGTACGTGATATATTAAGGATAGTTTGGGCATCATCAAAATCACTTGAAGATATTTTCTCCAATAATCTCCCCATTTTTAATGATGACGAAACTATCCTACATATATGAAAGAATAGTCAAGATTGTTTGAAGTAATTTGCACAATTTAAAATATGGGATCTCCTAAAGATGTTTTGTTGTAACGCTTTGGAGATATATATACTTAGATGATCTTTAGTAAGATAAGATATGAATGCACAAAAGATCTTTTTCCCAGTGTGTCATCATCTAATTTTGGGGTCATAGAATAACAGTTGGTTACTCCCCTTGGCTTGATGATGCACTCGTATGCTCTCCCTGTCTTGGGGAGCAGTTTGATTTCAACATTAGTAGGTTTCAAGCAAAACATTATGAGAAAAATACTTAGCAAATTATTAGTCTCAGATATTGTGAGCATATCCAAAATTTTCAAAGGAATATTCAACATCATTAGTAGCAAATATTTAGAAGCAAATGTTAGGTGTAATTTTTCACGTAACTCTCCCCGTTTTTGCCATCAATCAAAAGAATGCAACATAGTTGCATGAATCAAAAGATCAGCTTCATTGATGGCAAGAGATAGGGCGATACAGAAAGTCAAACTTTACCAACGAACTAAAGTAGAAAATAGCAGGAGTAAAACAAGAGTTTGGCGGTCTTCGCTTCAGAGCGTACACGATTGTAGCAATCTAGGCCGAGAATGGCACACTCGATCTTCACTATGTACCGAGTCAAAGAAAGGAGGGTGTTCTTGATTTCCTCAACATTTGCTTTCAGTTGGTTAAGGCTAGCAAGAGAAGCAGGTGCGTCCATGGCTAGTGAAGGTGATCTTTCTGGACGAAGTGGACGAAAGGCCTTGGTTGGTGCCGAAGCCTTAGCATGTTTGCGTTTTTCTGGTTCAGAGAGGTCAGCAAGTCGTTCTTTGAGCGGTGCCACTATTCTATCATGGTTGCCGTGACCAATGGGGACAATCTCTCCTCTATGATTGACTCATCCTTCTAGCGTCAATCTAAGTATCATCTCGTCCAGCGTTTTCTTTCCAATATCCACATTTAGCATGACAATAGGTAAAACTTCAAAGTAGTCAATTTTGAGATACTTGAAGATACATGTCACATAAGCACCATAAGGTAGCTTCCTGTCTTTCTCTTAACCATGCGCGGTACATGTAGATAAAGATTATGTGAGGGAAGGAAAATTCTTCAACTTGTTCAAGATAGCCCAGATGACTCTTACCTCATATCGAGAGACGTCGTTCATAGAAGATATTTTTGGATGGAGATAGAGAGTGAGGATCTTTTCAATAAAGATCATTTTGAGAGGAAGAAGATTCAGCGAGACAATTTCTCTAGAACTGCGAGCAAAGTTCGGTGTTTCTAAAACAAAGGTGTAGGCCTCATCAGACTCTACTGGAATGCGATTGAAAACATTGTACTCTGTTTGGATGATTTCAGCCACTTCATCTAGAATCACAACATGATTTTGTCCATGAAAAGTAAAAGACAAAAGAGTCCTAATTTGGAAAATACAGATTTGAGTAAAAAATTGACATAAGTTCATAGTAAACCTCTGCTTTCATGGAGCAAAAGTATTTGAGTCAAAGGGCTTGAAAAAGCTCAGAGAGAAAAATCCCATGATTTTCTAAAAATTTAAAATCAACATAATGATGAGGAATAATACGTCGATCGTAGGAGTGATTTTTTTTTTTTTTTTTTTTTTTTTTTTGCAGATTCATATTCTGGTGAAAGAAAGAAATTTGGATATTTTTCAAAACTAAGAGTGGGTTCAAAATTTTGAAATACCCGATCGCCATCATCTTCATGACGCTTGTCTCCTAGGGTTTCTCCTATTTCTTTTGTGGCTTCACTTCCTTCAGGCTATGAGGTGATTAGTTCAGGGATGATTTCTACTTCTTCGACAATTTATTTTCCTTTGTCTTTGGGAGCAACAAGTTCTAAGGTACCTTCCTCTTTGGTTGAGGATTTTTTAGGTGAGGGCTGAGACGGTTGAGATGACTAAGAAGACTAAGCAGCTGAATGCGGCTTAGCAGCTAGTTTTTCTTGAGCAATCAGTATTTATTCAAGCTTTAGGGTTTGTAATCTTGTGGCTTCGAACTTGAGAAGTTTCTTTAGCTCCGATCCATGGGTTTCCATGAGAGCGGTTGAGCCTTTCAATAGATCACCTAGAAGTGTTTAGGCAAGAGCTAATAGAGATGGAGTAACTATAACCAATGGTGCCATAAGTGGTACAGCACCCGTGTCCTTCTCTATAGGCAGTCGAGATTCAAAGGTTTTTCCAATAAGCATTTCCTTTTCTATTGCTGCGGACAGTAGAGTGCTAGTAGTGGTTGATCTACCAGCTTGAGCTACACTTTAACTTTGAGTGGCCTCCAGAGATTCTTCCTGTTGGGTGACCTCCTCTTTAGAGGTTTTGGACGATTGGGCAGTGGTATGTAAGGATTTCCTTACTACCTTGGAAGAGGGGCAGCTTTGAATGCCATGGGTTTGAGTGAAAAGGTGTTTGTGTATAGAAAAAACGAGAGTTTTGAGCAGATATTGTACAATAAATATGAGAGGGTAGGTATAAGTAATGAGTGAAAAAGTAAATACTAACCCTCCATAAATAGGAGCGGTGTATTACACGAAAAGAGAGAAAATTAGCCATTGTTTTTTCGGCAGTAATTTTCTTATCCATGTTATTTCATATTTGAATTTTACCAATTAAACAGGCAGTAAAACTGTGTTTACAACTTCAGTTACAACAGTCGTATCACCTCTAGGTAGGATATAGATGATCAGAACGGTAACAAACGCAATACTTGTAACGGTAACCTTTTTAATTAATAAAGTAGGTGCGTACCTATTGTTTCTGTCATATTTGATGTTATTCGATACAATTAACACATTACCCGAATGTTGTCATTCCAAAGTATTGCATATTCCTAGTTCACCACGTATATAGTCGAAGGCTGGCTTGTCCAATGGTTTAGTGAAAATATCTGCTAACTACTATTTTAATTCTACAAATTGGATACAAATATCATAATTATTAACATGATCTCTAACAAAGCGATGTCTTACCTGGACATATTTTGCTCTTGAATGTAGGACTGGATTCCTAGTTAGATTTATAGCGCTAGTGTTGTCACACATAATAGGATTACATTTTTCATCTTTTCCAAAATCACTTAATTGTTCAAGTTTACTGGTTTGTTTAATTTTGTCGATAAAGTATTTAACCACATAAGCCTTGATAACCCTTTTCTGAAAATAGCAATTTTTGACTTGACAAGACATACACACGACACATGTTAATATGTTCGTATAACATTAATTGTATAGAATAACAAACATGTCAAGTATGAATTGACCCTTTTACATGTTTATAACAAATTTAGACTTATAGTCTGGCAATTTAATAAGTTCTTTTCCTAGCAAAAAAAAAAAAATTTAATAAGTTCTTTGTATTAACATGACATGTTTAGTTACACTTAGAAATGCTTACATAATTTAAACACAGATAAACATTTTTTTATTTATAAGATTTTATATCATTTACATTTTATAGTGCGTATAATCTATTTAATAAATTTTATTTTGGGATTTTAGTGTTGTGACATAATTCTCAAACATTATTTTGCTGGGATCAAATCTAAATTTGACGTGTGTGCAATTAAAAGAGAGAATAAAATAACAATGTAGGGATTAAATTGAACAAATAAACATGCGGGGACGAAATTGAACAGAACTAATGATTGTAATAGAAGAAGCACGACCACTTTTCAAAAGATGTAAGGACAACATTGTAAAAACAAATTATTTAGGATTGAATTAAAAAATGAGCAAAAGTTAGTTAAAGAAATGGAAAGGGTTAATACCTCCCATGATACATTTATTCAAATTAATATTTGTCTAAAAAAATCCAAAATTGATATATCTAACAAACCTATCCCTTATCCAGTATGTATTTATGTCTCGTGTCTAAAAAAATCCAAAAAAATCTCCAATCAATACCTCAACCCAAAAAAATTCCAAACTAATTACCCTGATGCAAATATGCCTCTCATAACAGGATCGAGATTTGGATCACGAAAATCAGCTATAAATGTTTTCGTGAAGTGAAAATTAATTTAACATGTTTTTAAGAAAAAATTTCAAATAAAAACTTGAAGTGCCTTCATTTTTTCAAATAAAAATCTTAAGTGGACTTTATTTCAAATAATGGTTTCTCAAATAAGGGCCCTAAAATGGATCTTATTTCAAATAATGTCTCAAAATAAATCTAACGATGATAGCTTTGTCCATGGCCAGCGAAGGCTTGCAAGCCCCTATCGGCCCTTACCATTGGTCGGCGAGGGTGGCCAAGACCTTGCCAGCCCTTGGTTAGGATCGTGGAGCCCTCACTAGCAGTCGCTAGCCCTAACCAGAAAAGAATAAAAAAAGAAAAGAATAAAAAATAATTTAAAATTAGAACTGTAATTGGAAGAAAACATCCTTTAACCAATCAAAACATTTAGCCCTTCGACGAGCAGTGAGGTCATATCCTTATTTGAAACAACCATGGTCACTTTAAACTTTTATTTGAAACAATTATGGCTACTTCACCTCTTATTTAATACAATGTTCACTTCAAACCTTATTTGAAAAAATGAGCACATTTCGAGTCTTTATTTGGAATTTTCCTTATTTTTAATTATATTAACCTTAAATAAAACTCGAGTAATAGGAAGTTATGGACGGCGGGGATGTCATGAAATTCGACCACGGCCGTCCTCGTTTTGCTCCGAAGATCACCTAGCTCAATGAGCTCCTCCTTCTCTCTGCTCAGCGTCTCCTTCAGTTTTGCCATTTCCAGGTGAAAGCACGCCTCGTGACCGAGAATTTCTTGCCGTCGTCGTCTTTACGTTTTCGTGTTCTCCAATTCTTCTTCTGATTTGGCGTGCCTCTGATCGATGCCTCTGGTGTATCGCTTTCTGGGTGTTGAGAAACAATTGAATGGTTGACGTCGATCATCGGTAGAGTTTCAATTTCACTGCTTGTTTTCTTGTGGGGTTCTCGGAAAGAGAAATCTTGGACGAGACCCACGTTTTCTGGGGGCCCCAAATCCCAGGATTCGGCCTTGATTTTGTGTACCTTAAGGGTTTGAAATTCGTTTTCTGCTACTGGGTTCTGGTTGAGAGTGATGGGTAAGTATCTGCTCTGCGGAAGAATTAGTGAGAGAGTCGATTTACTCTGTGGAAGAACAGGCCATCTTTACATCCCTAGATGCGAGGGTCAAGGCGCCTCCTTGATAAGTTGTTTGCTATCCAGAACTTGTTCTTTCGCTGACCCGTCGTTTCGATTGATTGTTGAAATAATCACGAATCGCATGTTTGTTGCCTGTTGCTGCTGAAGATGTTTATCTGTTCATGTTCTTTATCTCTTCCGTGTTCGACTTCAGAATCTGTTATGTTTTGTCATGTTCCCTTTTTGATCATTAAGTCGTTGATTTAGAAGTCCAATCCTGTGCATCAGACAGATAGTGCATCCGAAAAGATGATAGCAAACTGAACTTTTGTATCTTTATATGTTTGTGGTTGGGCACTTACTTCACTAGGCATTTTATTCATGTGAAATGATCCATTATTTTGTTGCAGTAAATTGTTATGATTCAGAGAATGCTTTTTTCCGTCTTATGGTTATCATGCTGGGGGTGGCACACTAAAATCTGTATTTGTTCTGTCGAATGGCCAGTGAAATAACTTTCACTTTCTATCTTGTGAATTCACTTGCTATCTCAGGAATTAGTAAGATGGAAAAACAGAACGATGCCGCCGCCGCCGCCCCTGCTGTGCCGCCTCTAACTTCATGTCGGAAGAAGAAGGAGGATGATGCCACCTTTTTGGAGGATATAAAGGATCACATTGATGAATTCATCAATGCATCCGTGGATGAGCACAAGAGCTGTTTCACAAAGACTATTCAGAAGGTATCATCTTCCTCGATCGCACTCTAGCTTCGCATGAACCCTCTTGATGCATAATGTAGTCTCCTCCCCCTTCCTCCAACTTATTTCCATGTTTTCCACATACAGATGTTTGGAATGTCAAAGGTTGTTGCGGAGAGGAATGCCGCCGCCCAAGAAGTTGAAAGTTCGCTGCCTCTTAAGACAGTAGTATCAGACTAGAATATACTCCTTACTATTGACATAGATTTCCCTTGTTGATGCTTTGCTTTTTTGAAGAACGGCATTTTGCGATCATCGCTTGAGATGTGACAGTTTCTTAGCTGTTCCCATCATGCTGGGAGTTAAAGTCTGGTTAGTTCAGATTTAGTAGGCTTTATGGATTTGGTGGGGGGTTATGGTCTAACCAGACTAACCTGCACTCGACATCATGTTAATAAATTATTACATGACGAGAAAACTCGTACAAGTTGAAATTATCATGAAGAAGGATTCGGTACTACCTTCCTCTCGAAGATGTTCGACAAATTTAGGATGAAGTAGTCCGAATAGATTGCAGTGATCTTCGTTACTTCTCACCCCTAATACCATTTTGTCTGCTCCATTTCTATGAACTGCAAGTTTGTGTTTGTGTGTATTGATGATACACGCCAGCTAACATCAAATAACATTGTGATTTTATTTGCAAAATCATCAATTTTACCAAAGAATATGTCTGTCACAATTCAAATCCTCGTCCCACCATAAAACCTCCCCTCAAAAGCCCTTGACCATATTACTTTACTCATGGTCTTTGGCGCCATTGTTGGCCCGCGTCACCTGACTCACCTCTGGTAATGGCATGACACCGGTAGCCTCGCTCAGGTCCCTCGACCACCACAGCCCTTCCACTGTCACAAAATCCGCTGAAGCCCTTGCCACTCTCTCTGTCAACAACAATCGTGATCTCCAGGAGTATTAGTATCGAGGACAACATCGATCTAGACATGTCCTGCGCTCTGTGAGTATTAAAATTGATCAATCGAAAGTTGGAGATAGGATGACAACTTGATCCATACACACATAGATAGAGAGAGGAGGGGGAGGAGACAATGAAGGCATTGGCACTGGCGCTAGAGGTAGCGACAGTGGTGCCGGGGGAGTGGATACCGACGAGGGTGGGTAATAAGTTTTGTGAGCGATTTGGGGAAGGAGGTTTTTCTTGACATATTTGCTGAGTAAGGGGTAAGGTACTCTTGTCACTCATGCATTTTTGTCATAAATAGGGGTATTTGCTTCACTGAAAATTATGTGGTGAACGAAAATCATTTTCATGAAAAATGACTAGTTTTCATTTATTCAATGCTTTAAGAAAAGCAGCTTCCCTGCTAAAAAGAAACGTCAATCTTCCCTAATCTTAGCTTTCAATCCATGAAAAATGTTTCTCATAGATCAGTTTTTTCATCCGAACAACAAAAAGTCTAGCAATAATTTCTCGGAAACAGTTTTCTTCTAAACAAACAGATCATAAGATGCAAATTGATTTTCTGAAATAGATGACAGTGAAGTAGAATAGATGACAAACAAACCAAAACCTCTAAGAACTGAAAGTTTGTTGTGCTTACTCTAAAACAAACTCTTTGGCGGAACGGGTAATGGGTGCACGTGTTTGTGGGTAGGATGCAATTGGTTCTCAGCAAGTTTTCACATGTTTTGCCAAATCCGGAAGGGGAAGAAAAACGTCCGATGGGGAGGGATGAAATGAACACAACCTTTCAGACGTCCAAAGGAAAAGGCCGGACATTTTGCACCTGGGGACGATACAGGCACGACCTTTTCGGAGAAAAAGCTCGACCTTTTCACCGGTGAATCACGCTCCTTTAAAAGAACATGCGTCATCACCCATGGGCCATGTCAACAACGCACGAATCGAGGTCGTTTTCAATTTGTAGTATTGTTCGCAAAATTAGGATATAAACTTCGTTATCGAGTTTCATGAATTTTGTTCCGCAAATGGAAAGTCAATTCTTTGTCGTGATTAATTCGGTTTTAACTATTATTATCCATCAGCATAGCAAGCCGGGTCGGACGGCAAATGGCAATTCAATTGCGAGAATAGACGAAACCGTGGCATACGTCATTTTGTATCACGGGTGGAAGGTTGGGCATTTTTCTTGGACGTTCGAACATCGTGTTAACTTTGTCCAAGAGACAAACGGATCGGCCTTTTTTTTATTATTATAGCGTGTCACGAGTGCGCAAAAAGTTGGGCTTCCTTTCAAGGAATTGGCCTCAGTCACATATTGAGGCGAAAATAGTTCATGAACGAGTTAAGGATGCTCTATGATCCATGGCCACCTTCAATCCGTAAAATCCAGGACGTGAACCAAATCTCATCCTAGTCGATGTGCCCTGAAGCCTGCTATCCAAGCAAGGCTGCAAAAAATAAAAACGCAAAGGTTGCGAATAAAATTATTCCATAAAGGAGGTTCGATAAAAATGAATAGAATTTCTAATGTCCTATAATAAGAAAGTTTTTTTTTTAATAACAAACTTATTAAATTAACAAAATTAAAATTATTTTTCAATATTATTTGATTGCATGAATGATTGTAGGGGAAGAAAGCTAAAGAGAGGGAGGCGGATTGATGAAGGGGAATCGACCGAGAGAGAGAGAGAGAGAGTGTGTCGTCCAAGAGAGAAAGGGAAACCGAGAGAGAGGAAGAGGGAAAGAGAAGAAGCGGGCGTGTGAGAGGAAGGAGGAGGATCATCCGCCTAGCTCGCCGCCGTCCGTTCGCCGCTTTGCCGCCATCCTTGTTGCTGTTTGTGCTTAAGTTTAAGGCAAGTGAAGTCCTAAAACCTACCCCTTGCATTGCTGTGTTGTGTGTATAGTAGATGGTAAGTCTTGATTGTGGTAGATGGGATGAAATTTCGGAGCTTTGAAGAGAGATTCGTTGGTCTAGCATGCTGTTTCTGGAAAGACCAGTCCGACCATCCATGAGTTTGTGTGCTGCATGTGACTTTTTAGTTGGAATCTTGTTTCGATCTCTTCATGAAAGTTGTAGATAACACCTTGAGGAACAACATAATAAAATTTGAGGCAAAACGAACAAGTATTGGTTAGTGAAATGATTTTTCTTTAGAAGAAATTAGATCTGAAATCTGTTGTGCTGACCTTTAGAGATTTCGTAGTCTGTAAATTAACTTTCTTGTGAAAATCTTACTTTGATCCCTTAATGAAAGTTGTAGTGTACTTCTTGAGGTAGAACATATCAAAAATTTAGAGGAAATGAACAAAAATAGGTCGGTGAAATCGTTGTTCTTTGAAGAAACTGGATCTGGGAAAAACGCTACCTCGACCCAGTATGATTTCGTGATTTTTATAAAATCATACAGTTAAAATTTGATCGTGTTTCCTTAATGAAAGTTGTAGGTAATATTCTGAGGGATAACATACTAAAAATGTAGAAGAAATGAACATATGTAGGTCGGTGAAATGAGTTTCTTTTGAAAGATGATAATCTGGGAAAAGATGACACCGAGAACAGGGGGAATAAATCGTCTATATCTATTAATCTAGAACGATTTGGGTTTCGATTTCTTCATGAGATATTTACCTCTAGGGATTTCTATAACATGTCAAAATTTCAGAATTTTTGGAGTTCATTTGGGTATTTAATTTAAATTTCTTCCGAAACTGTGCAAGTTGAAATATTGAAATTTTGGAAACTGTGATGCATGGACCATACTGTTTTGTGTGAGATTCTTTTGGTATGGAGTTATTCATGAGATATCTGTCTTTAGGTCTCGTCTATAATGTGTCAAGTTTTCAGAATTTATTAATGCCATTTACTAATTTTTCTGGAGTTTTAATTAGAGGAATGCATTCTGATTTACCCGAAACATTGATGTGTTTTGAAAAATAAATGAATTTATCCATGTGATGTAATACTTTAAGTGGTTGATCTTGCTGCATATGTGATGACATATGGCATGAAAAGTTGGTTGAGATCTTTGATACTATTGCATCAAATACCATGTTGAAATTGAGATACATGTGTGGATATAACTTGAGAAAATAACAAGACTGTCGGAGGTGTGAGCCGACAATGCCCCAGGAGTGTTGGGATGCCCAAAGTGTGTATGCCAGATGCCCGGAGTGTGTGTGCCGGATGTCCTCGGGAGTTTCGAGATGCCCGAGTGTGTGTGCCGGAAGCCTTAGAGGTGTGTGTTGAGGGATATCTCGTGATGCTAGTTGGGATACGAGATGCGGAGTGTGTGCCGGAAGCCTCGGAGGTGTGTGTCGGGCGATACCTCGTGATGCTAATTGGGATGAGATGCGATAAATTGTGAGATACAAACACTAGTCCCTAGAAAGATCCTCGTGATGAGATTGGATCGTGCGATAAATGGGGATGCAAACATGTCCCTTGATGATAAAATGGTGAGATATGCACATATAGCATGGATATGCATGAATGCTTGATGATAAGTGCATGGTAATATATGCATGGCTGCAAGGTAAGGTATGCTGAATGCATGAATGATATGTGTTTTATTCTTGATTGTTCTGTTTGACGCATTAAGTAGTGTGATAGTGGTTGTACTCACCCCTTTTAGAAATTAACATTTCAGATTAGAAATATGCCTTTGCTGCTGGTTGCACACGATTCTAATTTAAGAAATTAAAAATTATAATTTATAATTTATTTTTTAATTTATATATTCAACTTTAATTATATTTTATAATTCACAATCTCCATTTATGAACTTTTAAGCTCATTTATAATGATATATCATTTA
Source organism: Eucalyptus guilfoylei (assembly GCA_016097605.1). NCBI lineage: Eukaryota > Viridiplantae > Streptophyta > Magnoliopsida > Myrtales > Myrtaceae > Eucalyptus > Eucalyptus guilfoylei. Next base: position 24,153,194 of record CM027866.1, on the reverse strand, counting down.
TAATTTTAAAAAATATATATATGTGATATGATATGAATATATCTAAAAGTTTCAAAATTTCATCTCCTATTTTATCCGGTCTTTGAAATTCAATTCTATTCTAATTTGATCGGAAATTCGAATGATTAAACGTAGTCAAGGGATCTACACAATGAAATGGGACCGTATGCACGCAAGGGAGCAGAGCAGGTTGCGCCTAAAGTCAACGGAGCAGTTGCGAAACCGGGCCCTTCCATTTGAAGTTCTAGGGCGACAGATTCGAACACGCAAAATAATGGAGGCTTGCTTTAATTTGCCACCCCACGGCCCGAGAGACAATGGGCAGGTAAAAAGTTGCATCAATCCTCAGCCTTTTTCTACAGAAAGATTTCAACCAAATCAAATCTGCCAACAGCAAATAATTCACAAACTTCCAATAGATTATAGAATTGAGATCCGGCTGAATTAATCAGCAAGATTTTAAGAATCTTCTCAATTCAATCATCCATTAAGACTCCAATCGAAAGCATATACTTCAGGATCGTTGCTCAATCAGAGAAAAAAGTGCCAACCGAAAGGACAGAAAGGTCTGACCCAAAAATAAAAAAGACAGAAAGGAACCGGAGAGAGAGTGAAAGCGTAAACAATGGGACAGCGGCACATCGCTGTCGTGGACCAAGAAGGTAACCTTATCCCATTTCCCAGCATATGCTCGAGGCATATGCCCTTTCGATTTCGAACCATTAAAATCCCTCTACCACCCCGCACGTCCCTAATTATTAATGTATCAACGTTATCATGGCGACACCGGCCAACTAAAGTGAGCATCGGTGGGGTCCAAATCATGCAATACAAAAGAATTGATTTCGTACAACTTAGAAATTCGTCACTATTACTATTTTCTTTTCCTAAGCGAGGAAAAATAAACCATCAAGAAAGGAATTTCCCCACAAAGCTTTTGAGAATTCAGAAGGCGAGAATAATGATGTATCAGCAGACAGGTAGCGCCGGTGCGACGCGAAATAGAAGCGCCGGCGCTGTTTAACACTGATTGGAAATCGATCAATCTATGCTTCGGAAACTTGAATCATCCCTCATCTTTGATTTTTAGAGGGAGTTCACCATTAGGAAGCAACAACGCTTTAAAAAATAAGCACACAAAGTTCTATGCGGATTTGATGCATCAGAACTGACTGAACAATGTCACAATCCAACCAGACAGAATCTGCGACCCACCGAACATAAGGGTCGCAGCTGCAAATTTAGATGGTTGGTTGGTGTTGAGAATTTCTATACGCTTTCGTTGACACGTCTCTCAGCAACTGAAGTTTCACAGAGAAACGCAACGCCTATCAAAAGCGACTCCACATTCAAGCATGCATCTGAACGAAGACTGAACGAAGACAAGATAGCTAAAAAAAATAGATGATGGGGGAAGAGGGGAAAACGATTGGTGTTGAGAACGAAGGTCTATACTTCATTTACTTTGCGCAAATGACAGGTAACTTGAGTAACCATCGATCAAAAAAGCAGAGAACCCGAACACGAAACCATAACACATCAACCATAACCATCACCAGAACACGACATCAGAAGAAGAGCAACCTAGGCGGCGGCCCCTCACATTACGCGAAATTCAACAACGAAAACAGCACCGTAGAGACGAACTTAGAACCTCCAGTTACCCTCGGAGGCACCGCCGCCCCTGGAGTACCTGGCGCCCCCGCCGTAACCGCCATCGCCGTAGCCTCGGTCACGGCCGCCGCCGTACCCGCCGCCACCGCCGTACCCACCGCCGCCGCCGTAGCCGCCCCCGCCGCGGCTGTACCCGCCGCCTCCATCACGGCGGCCGCCTCCGTACCCGCCGCCACCGCCGCCGCTCCTGAAGCCGCCGCCGCCTCCGCCGCCGCCTGAGCGAGACTGGGCCTCGTTGACGGTGATGTTCCTGCCGTCGAGGTTCTGGCCGTTCATGCCGTCGATCGCATCCCTCATCGCCTTCTCGCTGCCGAACGTGACGAATCCGAAGCCGCGGGACCTCCCGGTCTCCCGATCGTTGATGACCTGGACGACAAAAAAACCAACGGCGAACGCATCAGATCCGGACCAAACCCCACCGGAGGAGAAGAACCAAAAAGGAGGTTCGCATGTATCGATCGATCTTCCGTCTCTGGCGAAGAGGATGAAGATGGACGTACCGATTCGAGTAATAAGTAACAAGAATTCGATTTTTTTCGCAAGAGTAACAGATTCGAGAGTAACATAGGTATCAAGTAACACAAACGAAGATCAGATCAGATCGGGATCGGAACGGGATTCGATTCGGATCGCGGTCAGATCTGGATCTCCCTGCGGCGCGGGACGCAAACGGACCTTCGATTCGAGGATCTCGCCGAACTGGCTGAAGGCCCGCTCGAGGGACTGGTCGTCGGTGGCCCACGCGAGGCCGCCGACGAAGCACCTATACTCAATTTCTGCGGAAGCCATTGCTGGGGAAAAAACAGAGCTTTGGAAAAGAGGAGGAAGAAGAAGACGGGAGGCGGTTTCTAGGGTTTACGCGCCTCCGGAGAAGAGAGCAATGAGACTGCCGAGGAGGCGGAGGGGGTATTTATAGGGGAGGGCAGGGCTAGGGTTGAGGGGGGCCCAAGGGGGTGCGCATTGCGCATAGTGTGGTTAGTGTTCTAACCATGGTTAGTTTTGTGCTTGGGGGGGTGTTTTGATGTGGATGCATGGATGAGTTGGAACTTAGGATTTTCTTGCCATGAGAGGAGGCATGGTGTAAAGATGGCTATTGAAATTTGGAGAGCTGTCACCCTAATCCTAAGCCAAGGATTTCATACAGCTCATTCTGATATAATTTTCCACTTATAGTCTAACATCCCTAATTTAAATGAATTGATCTTCTATCACTTAAATATCTCGACCCCAATTGGAAAGCAAATTCGTAGAATTCTATTGTGACTTTCCGATGAGTAAAATAAGTAAGTCAATTAATCGAGAAATTCGTCATTGTGGGTAGAAATATAAATTAGTTACAAAAGTATTAGCGTGAGATTTTGGTTGTTTTGAAATGAGAAAACAATGGGAAGAGTAGATTGGATGCTAAAAGTCAAACCACAACAATGAACTGTCCAAAAATTTTAATTTGTTATTGAAACTCCATGGCCAAATTTTATTGACATCATCGCCCAACTACTCATTTTTATAACTAATAGGCAAATTTGGAGAAATTGATATTTGATTAATTTTGTTCATTTAATAATACATTGACATTTCATAGAATTATAACTTGGTGATGACCTATCGTGGCCTCGATCAATAAACCGAGTGAGCTACTGAGAAGTTTCGTCATTGATGGCATGTGAGTAAAGTAGATTCCTATTACTAGTAAGATTAGCATACGCATCCACCTCCATATTGAGGAAAAAAAAGTAATGACAACATTTTAAACACATAGAAAGGAATAAAATCCATAAAAATTCGATACACTTTGTTCGAGATGAATATGCAATATCCACAAATTATATAACAAGGGAGATGAAAATTAAAATCGAGCAAAGCATCATATCATATCTTTACAAATTTACCACGGAAGAATGTATCAGTATAGTTTGCATTTTATTTCTTACATTTGAGATCGAGATATCGCATTGTATTTACTATCAAAAAATTACCAAATTTTCATCCATGATCTTTTTGAATTAGCGCAATTGGCTATATCTTTCAATAACAAATGCATTATCTTTCTTAATATCTTGAACTAGATACCGAAGCGATGATTACAAATTTAGATCAATTTCCGAGTGATCGACATGGCAGTTACGAATCAATTTCAAGATCTCCCCGATTACAAATTCCAATTCGAATTTGCTCCACATCTTACTACGTCAAATTCAATTATGAGTTCGTCGTCAAAATCTTTACTCCAAAAAACAGAGCGACCGACCGAGGGAAATGCGCGCACAAAAGGGAGCTTGTCAACCGAGTTGACCAGAGTCCCTTCAGGCGAGGCCGGGGCTTAGACTTTGGCTGCATTTTGTTCAACATTTGCAAGGGGCTTTGAGTCCAATGCAAATGTTAAAAGTCCAAAGCTATTTTGGGAAATGCAATTGTGTTTGGTAAAAAAATTTATAAATGGACTTTAAGTTGAATGTGCGTTTAATTAAAAATATTTTCATAATGAGCTTTGATAAATATAATATATGTATATATATTTTATTTATTTATTATTTTATTTTTTTTAAATTGAACTAACCCTTCGTCGGTCGAATGAAGGGCTACGGCCGTCGACGAGCTAGATCTGGCGCCGGCAACTGTTGGCTGAGGTCGCCCAAGGTCGAACGACCTCCGGCGAGGGTCGTGTGACCCAGTTGAGGGCCTCTAGAGGTCGCCTGACCTTGGGTGACCCAAGCGATCGCCGCCTAGGTCTTATGGCCGTAGGCGGCCCTTGCTTAGGTCTCGCGAGGGTCGCGTGACGGCGGCCGAAGTCATGCTGAAAGCCCAAACCTAGTCCCTACTAACTTTAGGCTTTCAGCATTTTGATGGCAAATTGAAAGCTAAAACCTGGCTTCAAAGTTGTTCCAAACGGTCCAGCATTTCGCCAAGGAACTTTCAGGCGTGAAAGACCATTGGAAATGCTGAACCAAACGCACCCTTTGTCCCTAAACCCAGATAAGGAGCTGAGCAAGCGAGGGTGAGTCAATGCCCAGGTTGACCCGGCTTCCACTAGAAGGCGCGACCACCCTCCGCTAACCATGGTTAGTTAAAAAAGGAGGAAAATGGGAACCAGGATACGGAAAAAAAAGGGCTTAGCGCGGTGGGGCCCTCCGCGGGGGAGGTCACGTGACGCTGCGGTGGTGGTGCTGGATAGACACGCCGGGCCCGGCGGAGAGAAACGGCCGAAGATATTTTCTCTTGGGCCCCCCACTGGGGAAAATATCCGAGCAGTGAAACAACGGATATGCCCCTCTTGTCGCGACGCCGTTTTGCCTGGTGGGTTGCCGATTCCCGAGGGTACTTTTGGCATTGTGGGTGGATTTGGCAGAACCGGAGAAAAGCGAAAAGGGACGAAAAAGCGTTGTGGAGAGGAAACGTCGTGATGTGCGCCACGTGGGTTTATGGTAATTTCGTTCTGAGGACGGAATGTGTGGTGGGGACCACCGGACCGGGGGCGGATCCTGGCCCTCCTGTAGCCGTCGGATTAAAAGAACAAAAAAAAAAGGGAGTAAATTTCGGCCGTCCCGTCGATCTCAATGTTCTTTAAGATTTGGTAGGTTACGACATTTTGCATAGGGGTTACGACATTTTCCGTAGGCGTTACAGAAAAGATTCGAGGAGTTACAGTCCGAGGATCGATTCATGATGGATCGTGGAGCCCGCCTTTTAATTGATTTGAATAATATTTTTTTTAAATGGTAATTTATATTATTTAAAATAATGAGTCAATTAGAAAAATTATTTCATCATGAGCAATAATTTATATCTAAATGTCCTTGTGATAATGAATATATCATTTGTTCATTCATTTTCATAAGAGATACGAATAGTAATTTTTAGAATTTTTTTTAATTATTCATTTGCCGCAAAACAAATGGAACATATATGTATAACTTTTCCATCTCAATAATTGAAGTTTGAACGATTGACCTCCCCATTCTTGATGTTGAGCTTTTTTGACATGTTGTTTGGTCATCTAAGTGACGAATAGAACAATTAGATGGATGGATCAAGTGATGCTTGTGTGGAGTTGGGTCATTTATTGACCTAACCTATATTGATTCATTTACATGCAATGTAAAATTAATGATCCGTACCCAAACTTATATTATCAAAATACATTAATATTCTAGGAAAATTCATATCCACCTATTTAATCCACTTTTAAACTCTTCATGGATAAAAACTTCACATGAATTAAACAATAAAAAATTTAGCAAATAAAATAAAAAAAAAAAAAAAATTATAAGTTGAAATACTTATAAAGAACTTAATGAGTTTTGTACCCATTTTGTGACTAAAATTAAATGAGCTCAATTTCCTAAGGTAACTCATTTTATTCTAAATGAGTTATAAATGGGTTGAGAAAAAATAAAGCTAAAAAAGATCAAACAAAATGGATCACTAAAATTGATCCATATTTTAACTCATTTTTTATAGGGAAAATTTCAAATAAAGGTTTAAAGTGGAGTTTGTTTTCTCAAAAAGGGATCCAAAGTGAATGTTATCTCAAATAAAAGCCTATAGTGGTTAGGTTTGTATCAAATAAGGATATGAACTTATTTTTCAAACTTATTTTCCGACAAGTAGGTTGTGGGCAATTTTGTCCAAAAAAATCCAGCTAGGTGAGAATGCTTTAAAATCCTTGAACAGACAAAAATCTCAAATTGAAATCTCATTGGTTCTTTGTGAAATTTACTTTCTCTTGAAAAAGCAGTCTCGTCGCTTCGGTGCCCTGAGGTGAGCTAAGCTAGGTGTGGGGCAGAACCTTTCTTTTCTTATGATTAGAGGGAAGGATCACTTGTCTATTCTCTCTCTTGAAAGAAGTGATGCAGTTGAATTCGAGCCATAGAATTTCTCAATTATGACATAAGGTACTTATTTGATCGAATAGAATTATTTTGCTGTATCTAGAATAATACCAATTCAACGCATTTCATGAAAAAAATGTGACCAATTTGCTTTTTTCTGGTGCAATATCGAAAGCAGTATTCCATCTTCCTTCCTATCCTAAACTTAGTAGGAGAAAGGATCTTTGGCAAAGAATTCCTTTTCCATCGAAATTCTCAAACATGATGAAGAGCTCTTATCGGCTTGAGGCATTGTCAAGTCTTCAAGTCAATCCCCAACAGCAAATTGATCCTCCCTTTGAAAGTATGTTGTCTCGAGCTCCATTATTAGCTGGAGGAGGAGGAACATCAATTCTTTCTCTTGAGTTTAGATGGGGCTTGGGTTCTTCGATTCCAGCACAAGTCCTTCATCAACGCCAAATACCTCTCCGCCCCATTGTCACGAGGTCTGTCCTCATCAGTAAGTGCATCCATTCCATCTAGCATCGAAGACAGGAATAAAACATGGTAAAATCAACGGATTTAGAGTTCAAGCTTTGAAGACTCGACTATTTCACGAAGAACTAATGAGAGTTCAATTGGGGATTTTTGTTTGTTTGAGGATTTTAAAGCATTTTTACATAGTTAGAATTGTTCGGACAAAATTGCCCACACCCTACTTGTCGGAAAAAGCCGTCCAGTGAAGATTTGACTTAAATCAAGTTCAAGCCCTTATTTGATACTGACTTAGTTACTTCAGGCTCTTAGTTGAGATAATATCCACTTTGGACTTCTTTTTTTTTTTTTTGAGAAAATGGCTCTACTTTGAACCCTTATTTGAAATTTTATTTTTTCATAGCATGCCCTCACTCAAATAAGTTACGTTTCAATGTACGGATGAGAATGGCCATGAATACCTTTCCAAAAGACTAAAATAAAACATAAAAATGAAAAAAAAAGTATTTAAAAACTTCATCTTCACCCCATTCAGTACGTAAGCCATAGTCAAGCCAAAAAAAGAAAAGAAATTGAAAAACTTCATCTCTTTAAAGGAAAAATAGGCAGCTCGAGTGAAAACAAGGTTTGCCAACCTTATCACCCAAACCCTTTCTTTTTAAAATATATATAAAATAAAAAATCATTCTCTCTTTCTCTCTCTTTGGAAAAACCATACCTCCACTTTCTCTCTCTACTGCTCACTCCAATAGAAAATTGGCGGCCCCCACCGGAAGGACCTGCAACGGTCCAGGCAGACCAGCGCTCCGCTCTTCCTTCTACCCCTTCGCCTGCTTTCACACACCGCCGTCCTCCGCCTCCTCCTCCGCCTTCACATCCCTCGCCTCCGCTACCACCGCCACTGCCACAGCCAGCTCCTTCTGTATATAGGAAATAGGAAAACGGTGATTCATGTATATTATTTTCTATTTATTCTTTCATTCATACGCAATAAATTGACCAATGTACTTGTATAAAATATAGAATACAAGAAAACAATTTTTCAATTTCCCATCTCTTTTTCTATCAACTTCGTTGAAACGGTCGATCTCCGTCTTGCAACGCAGCAACGGCTGGTTCATTAGATCAAGCAACCGGAAGCCAGTGCCCCGGAGGACCTACATGTACTCGCCAAAGGTACATTCCGGCTCATTCCGGTGCAACTTGCCCAAGAGGTGCGGATCCCTAGGCGCAAGTGTCAGCGACGTGCCAGTGTCAGCGACGTGCCAGTGTCAGTGACGTGCCAAATCCATTTTGTCCTCGAGCAGCAATTTTTTCAAGCGAGTGAAGGTCGAGTAAAATGAAGACAAAATATGGGTTGAAGTTGGTAAACTAGATGGGTTAGATATGGATCTTGTGTCCACGTAGACCGGTATAAAACTAGGCTAACATATTTTAAACCCATTTCCACCGATTTATAAAATTTTGAGTGGCTCATTTTCAACCTGATCCATTGAAAGTGAGTTAAGAAATGGGTTTTTAGTTAGAAATTTGCGGAAGATTGAAGATCATGATAATCAAGATCGAATGCGAAAACATATAATGATGAAATTCGATTGGAATTTGGATTCACAAAGCCTTGAAAGATTGATGAATGTGTGTTTTTAAACAATTGCCCCATCAACATTGATGATGTGTTTTTAATTATCAAATTGTTCAAATAAACTTACTTATGTCCTTATTCAAACTCCTTCGGATAACGTCTTCCATTAAGACAATTATCTTTAAATTGGGGGGAGATGAACATTACAAGTGTCAAAACTTTTAAATACGACGTTTACTTAAATTTCAAAAAAAAAATTTTTCACTCACTTTAGTTCCATGTCGGACTAAAATCACTCCAAATGTCCACGTGGCCAAATGTCCTTTGGATTTTTTTATTTTATTTTATTTTGCTTTTTTACTTTAAATGAGGGTACCAAGCGACCCTCACCGGTCGTGAAACAAGTGAGGTCACGATGTCCTTACCAGCTCTAGATGGTGTTGTCCACAGCCGACAAAGCTGTGATGCCTTCACCGGGGCCTTTGCGATGAGGATGAGGCAACCCTTGCCCAGATCTAGCCATGATGGAAATGGGCGAGGGCATCGTGACCACGCTGACCTTGGGTGAGGTGGCATCACTTGTGGCCGCCGAGAGCTAGCAAGGCAGCCAACGAGGGTCCTCGCGGCCTCACTAGCAGTTGGCGAGGCCCTAATGGCCTCAACCAAGGCCTTCGTGGCCAAAGGCCAGGCAACCCTCGAGCAAGGGTTTCACAAAAAAAGTAAAAACAAAAATGAAATTCAAAAAAATAATGACAATAATAAAATATAAAATAATATTGTCCACGTCACGCTAGTAAAGCCATGTTGGATGATTAGCCTTTATGTTGGATTTGTCAGCAAGACAAATCAAAATTGATACTTAAGTAAATGATTTTTCAAATTATGACACTTAAGTGAGCGAAAAAAAATTTTTGACACTCAAGTGAGTGTCGTACGAAATTTTTGGCATTCCTACTATTCTTCTCCCAAAATTGGGTTATTATCATAGTTATCATGCAACTTGATGTGGGCAATAAAATGTGGGCAATATTAAATCGAATGTGGGATCATATTAATAATATTATAATATTGTTAAATCTTATTGACACTTCTGGTGACGGGAATGAATGGGATGGAAAAAAAAAGAGAAGGAAAAGGAGTGAGTACGTTAGAAGGGAGAAAATTGTAAATTTCTCTTACTTGTTTGGGGGTGCATGGATGAGAAAAGGCATGAAAAGGAAAGTTGGTTTGATTGATGGTCCATGGTATCAGCTGCCTCGTTTGTGTACAGAAACAAAATGACTAATGAGGGAAAAAATTGCAAAAACAGAAAAAGGTGAAACACCATAATTTATTTCCCTCCAGTTCCTCCCATTGTTGGATGGAAAAATGAATTGTGAAATAAAAAGGATTCCTTCTTTTTCCTTCCACTTCCCTTTTTATTTTTCTGTCAAACTCCTCCAAATAAAGGACTGAAAAGAAAAAGGAGTATAAAAAAAAAATCAGTTCTCGTTCACCTCCTTCCAGCACCTTCAATCCATACACACCACGAAAGAAAGAAAAAGTTTCAAAACCACCCTTAGATTTTGCATCCGTTTCCTCACTTTTCCAAAATTTACAATATAGGTCCTTAAACGAAAGTCTAAAAGCTTACGAGTATATCTCTCCTCCACCACCGACTAACCCCGGATCTCCTGCAGCCAAATCCAAAACCAGTCGCTATATTCGCGCCCCCCACACGCCACCCCCCAAAAATACCGACAGATGCGCTGCCCACTGCCCCAGAAAGAGAGAGAGAGAGAGAGAGAGTGATGAGGTAATTTATAAAATTAAATCACCATATTGTGGGTAAACAGATAAAGGATCATGGGTAGGATATGCAATTTAAAATTCAGCGACAAAATTCAAGATGTAATATGCTAATATTCAAAAGTGACGATGCAAATTGATATGTATATATAATAACGAATATAGCGGGCTATATTTTCTCTAAAGAGATGCCCCTTGGATGGATTTATTTGGAGTTTCCAATTAATTAGTACAATGGTTCCTTGCGTGATGAAGTGGCGGGAATCTGTTCCAACTATTTCCATAATCATATAGGATAGAAATCCTCTAATTTTTTGGGATGAATTTACACTATCCCTAATGAATTGACACGTGGGCAGGTGATAAAGTGTTCGAATTCAAACATCCGCGCTTTATTATCAAAACAATTTTGAAATGTTGTGTTGAAAGCGTCATAGATGTAAAAGTTGTACTTTTCCAAGATATTAGGTTGTTATGAATGTCCAATTATAATAGATTGTGTTGTCTTTAAACTCTGGGAAAGAAGTTGTCCTATTGAAAATGTCGATGGGTTTTTCTACAAATTCTCTAAGATTCAAATCTCACGTATCGGTGACCATTAAATGACAAAATAATAGATTTTGATAATTCATTACAAATCTTCAAAATATCTATATGCTACGACATTTTTCCTAAGAAATTCGATAGAATGCAAGAAGGTGTGACGTGTTTAGGACAGTGGGTCATTTCAACGATCCCCATAGGGACAATTTGCAATACGAGTAAATCACAAATGAGCAAATTCCCAAATAGATCGTGTTGTATTGGACTTTTATTGAGAAGTTGATTATAGTCATATTGGAAATGCTAATGCATTTTTAACAAATTCCCTAAGATTCAATTCTCATGTGTCATGACCATTGAATCACAAAAGAATAGATCTTAATAGTTCATTACAAATCTTCGAAATATCTTTATGCTACAACATTTTTCATAAGAAGTTTGATAGAATACAAGAAAAAGCAACATGTTTAGGACAGTATGTCATTTCAACGATTCCCATAGGATAATTTGCAATTCGAGTAAATTACAAAACAAATTCCCAAACAAAGCCAATCCAGTGTCTAAATCGTCGTTGATGCTTATAATTTGTAGAAGAGCCAAAGCCTTACTTTCTAGAGAAATAAAGAAAGGTTCTACGCTTTTCTTTTTCTGATCTTTAAATAAAAATTCAGACGCGGAGAGGATTTAAATTGACAAAAACAAAGAAGAAGGAGAAAAATCAAAAAAACGAGGAAAAGAAGGTCCCACCGAGATTTGAACTCGGGTTACTGGATTCAGAGTCCAATGTCCTGACCACTAGACCATGGGACCTCTTGTTGTTCTGGGGATAATATAAATATTATTTAACGGGTTTTCTATTTTGTGTAAAATGCCCCATTCCCTAGACATTTTCTTAAAAATGATAATTTATATCACTTAAATAATTAGTCAATGGAAAATTATTCATTATTAACAATAATTTATATCTAAATATTTTCGTGGACGATAAAATATTATTCATTCATTCATTCATTTTTATAAGCGATGCAAATAATCATTTTGGAAAAATGTTTTCCAATGAGTTCATTTTCCACAAAATAAAAAGAGGCTAACATATGTTGTAAGTAACAACGCCACCTTCACAACCAATGCTCCCTCCATCCCTATCGTTAGCCCGTGGATACTCGAACCCAAATTGAATGAACACTCGCGTGCATGAGCGTATTATGCTGGATTCGTTCCATTGAGAAGGAAGCTCGCCATGTCAGCCCGTTTTGAGCCCGGGCAGCACGATTGACTGATTCTCCTCTTTAATTTTTCACTAGATCGAGATGTCGCGAGCCATTTGGTTTAGATACTTGAATAATCATTACTGTGTTTGGTTTGCAGTTGATACCGTAATAAAAAGGATGCAGGCAAATGCCCAAAATGTCCTTGCTCTTTAAGATGTTAATTACTTAACGATCATGGTATCCGTTAAGTTATGAATCATACAGAATTTGTAAAATTTGCGATTCATTATGTTACTATACAACAATATAATGTACTATGGCGTTGTACTTAATAATGATGCTTGTGGTCATCATCGACTAAAGAAATTCTACACAAATTTCGTATTTATTGACATGTCTATACTTAAAATTCTAGCACATAAAAATTATGATGATATTATTTTTTTTTTGCAAGTAGAAACTTATATGTCAGTATTGAGTTGGTTACTTATTCATGTCAACCGTATAGAACAAGAGAATCACGTGCTGATTAGTGAATGTATAAGAAGAGGAACCGAAAGTGGCGACTCATCAGCAGCAAGAAATCACAGCGCAAACAAGCGAGCGTGCATGCAAAAATACACATACAATTTTAGCCCAGCAGACAAAGACACACTGAGATCCTTGCATCTGTCCTTTTCTTTTGGTGCCTGAGTTTTCAAAGAGGCAAGCAACAATGGCTAACTACTTTATCTCGAGCATTGCAGCTTGTACCTCAAGCTCTTTCCCATGCCCCAACGCTTATTGTTCAGAAAAGAGGTGAAATATGGAGTTGGGATGAAAATTCAACCATCAAATTCCAAAAGCGGGTTGTTTTAAGTAGCTGTCTTCAGCTCAGGTGCATCCACAGCAGCAGCCTCTCCATACATGGGGTGAAGTGTGTGGCCGTCCTTTGGAACAATGTGCACCCACTTGCGCCCGCTGAGCTTGTGCTTCTCAAACTGAACCGACCCTTCTTTCATTGCAAAGAGGGTGTGATCTTTCCCCATTCCAACGTAGTTTCCAGGGTGAAATCGGGTGCCCCGCTGTCGAACAATTATATTTCCTGGTATGACTCTCTGCAGGTTATCGAAAAGACAATGTGATCAAAGAAAGAATAAGAAAGACCGATGGGCAAGATTCGCTTCTTCACCACAGGCTTTTCAGATACATTTTGCTCCTTCCATTTCTTAATTGCTGAATCATTAGTAACTTACCTCTCCACCAAACTTCTTCACACCAAGATTCTTTGGTTTTGAGTCTCTTCCATTCTTTGTTGATCCAGCCGATTTCTTAGTGGCCCAACGCCTGAACAGCAAATTCAATCCTCCGCCAGATGCATCTTAAGCCAATGGAAGAAATTATTGCAATTAGCAGATTGTCGACCTCTGTGTGTGTGTGTGTGTGAGAGAGAGAGAGAGAGAGAGAGAGAGAGAGAGAGAGAGAGGGAGGGAGGGAGAGGGAGAGGGAGAGGGATATCTACCACTGGCACTGTTATAAACAGGGATGCTGGTGGTAAGCTCTTTGATATTAACTCTCCTATAAAGTGATGCCACGAAATTCATACTCTTGATTTCCACAGAGTTCCAATTAAACCCAGATGTTCCTGCAACAGCATGAACATGTCAACTGACAAATGTTGATCAACCAAATATGCCCCGCGGGTTAAAAGAAACAAGACAGAATTGCCTATGATTCCACTCTTGTCTGATAAACAATCTTACTGAACGATTGACACATCATCTTTTATGCTCAGGCATGAAATAAATCATAGCATTCACTAAGGACGGCAGATTAGTTTCTCTTCACTATGCTTAAGAACCATGTAATGGGAAAACCATAAGGAAAAAAAGGGACACAAAACATACTCAACTGGCAATAAATAACAGAGCACCCGATCACCATTACAAGAGCCATTCACTTCTTTACCAAGAGAGAGACCAAATCCCAGTTCCTTTTTGCCGATGCCAGGGGATGAGGACATTCACTATTCTTCTCCACTCCCCTTTTTACTGAGTGAATATATGAGGAATGGCAAATTGTCTCTCCCATGTGATAATTTTCTTCATTTCCTCTACTCCCAACAACAACAAACAGACCGACACACATACAGAAGAAGAGAAAAGGGGGGAGGAGTTTTTGAGCGTTTGATTCCTTTTCAAGTGATCTCCACTGAATAATATGTACCTTTCACGCACTCCATAGAAGCACATCCTGACTAAACCTTCTTATGTCTTTCATGATTTCTATTGCTCTACGTTCATTCCAAATCCAATAATGGTCAAAGTAAAGCTTTTTCCCTCCAACATAAGTGACAACAAAATTCATATTTGTAGACCTTCCTTATTTTAGTTTATGCTGCATCACCTGTGCTATGCACTTTGCTACTGGTGAGAATTACCGCTGAATCAGTGGCCATTAGTATAAAAGAATAAGTAATTAAATGTTAAAAATATATTGCACACCATAGTTGAAGAAATATTTATACGACTAGTCTTCTAGTGTAGAAATCTAGTAAATCGAGTCAGCAACACCAAGGAACATATTAGCAGCTATTAATAGAAGAAGATAAGTAATAAAGCATGACAAGAATATTCTACATTATAAGTTACATAAATATATATACAATCTTGTAATTGGGTGCAGGAATATAGCAAACCAAGTTCATCAATATGGAACACATATCCATACTATCAAGATTCATGTTGAGTTCTATGTTGTGCTTTCAAATGTGGGAGAATTTTCTGGATCAAAAGATTAGTAAATTAATATGAAGGCAGAAAGTGGAATTTTAACCTGAATACATTGGCAGAAAACAACAAAAAGAACACATAGCAACCAACAGATTTTCAAATCGAAGGTTACAACCCAAGTGGTATCTTCACCGTGGCAATGTCTTTCAAAAGGACTTTAATTAATGGAAACACACATATCAGTCGAATGTTCAGATTAAAAACCAAGACTTTTATGGTCACCGACTACACATGTATTTCATTAGCCAAAGGAACTGAGAATGTACAACAGACAGAGACATCTTCCAACACTTTTGAACCACAGGAAAGAAAGCCTAATTCTCAATTTCTAAGAGGAGCAACAGAAAGGTAGGAGATCGACTGCGGGCGCAAGAAACCAACACGGAGAAAGTGTTTCACTCAACTTGCCTCCTTTATCTTGTTCATGTGGTGAAGTTTCCAACACAAAGATAATTAGTAGTTTGTCAGGAAATTGAGGGTCACTTCTCCATTTGTTTTGGGGCCCAAAATGGATTTGACATTCGAAAAAGGAAGCATTCTGTCCCAATTAAAACATTGAAAAAATTTAAGCTACAGCAGCAACGGCAGCGGAATGAGTTCGCGACGCATTGCGACGGTTGACCCTATTCCAATCCCGAACCCGAAAGCTCCCAAAAATTCTCCGAAACCCGGCTCAAACTCGAGCAAATTCTACCACACGTCCCAACTCCATTTCCCAACAGTAACCCAGAAATCCCAAACCCCATCAGGCTATCACGTTTCCTTGCCGCTGCTAAGCATCATCACAAAAGGCCAATGGAAATGGAGAGAAAAATTCGACCGGGAGCAAACTTCCTCGGTGCAGAACCGTACTGGGCAGTCGACAATACTGCTCCGAAGAGAGGCACATCGAACCGAATCTCCCTAAGCGTACGGATACAGCATTTTCGCTAAGGCGAAGTAGAGAAAGCTCGACGAGTTCGACGCACCTCGCGATGAATCTCGCCGTCAGGGCGTTCGCCGTCGCGCCGGAGTCACCGAGCTCGACTCGCGACGCCGGAGCCGGTGGGCAGTTCAGGGTCACGACCGCCGTGGGTAGTTCCGGTGCCGGCCGTCTATCCTCGGAATCGCGCCCACCTGTAAGCGACTGCAGATTGACTGAGCCCCGAGAGATGACGAGAGGGTCTAGGGTTCTTGGCTTCAGTTCAGAGAAGATGTACGGCATGTCCGAAGATTTTGGTAAAATAAAAAGAAGGGGGAAAAAAAGGAAGGTAAAAAGTTAAAAACCCTTTAGGCCTGTTTAGTAACATTTTAAATAATATCTGATTTTATTTTTTTATTCTCTGAAATAAAAAAAAAGAATAGAAATTCATTTGATAATTTTTTTCTTATTTTCGAAAGTAAAAATCTACTTTTTTTTTTCTCGTGAATAGATTTGGAACATAATTAAAAAGTAAAAAAAAATTACTTTTTGTTTTCTTAAACAATTTTAGAATCAAACTCAACTTTTCTTTCTTCTTCGTTTTTCCTTCTCTTTTCTTCTTACTCCCGGTCAATCATTCGCCGCTGTCGCCGGCGATTTGTGAACTCGCCAGAGGCTTGCCTAGTAGATTTAGGTGAAGTTGAAGGCGAGCCTTCAACGAGCTCGCCAAACCTCACCCAGTTGATTGCTAGCCACTATCGTAGTCGGCGATCGGCCACAAAGAAAGAGGAAGAAGAAGAGAAAATGAAAAAGGAATAAAAAAAGAAAAGAGAAAAATATAATAAAAATATTTAAAAAAAAAAATTAAGAGTCCTACCAAGCATATTTCTATCCTGGAATTATAAATTTTGGATAGTTACTAAATATCTTCAAATATTTAGAAACTCGTAAAGAGAACAAAATTAGAAAAATCATTTTTGATCAAAAATTATTTTCGAAAACATAATAGGTTATCGAACACACCCTAAATGTGCATACATTGATAATTTATTTTGTGACATAAAGAAAAAAAAATAGAAGGACAATCTTAAAATCAAAAGAGATAATTAAGAAGAAAGGGGGAAATTAGGAATTTTATTGGTCAATTGTCGAGGCGAAAACTAGTTTAATACTCGATATGAATTAGGTTATAAAACGAACTGCAAAGCACACATATCATTCATTCAATAGTGCATATATAAGTATTTTTCTAAACTAATAGGGTTGCCGATAGTAATCGAAAATTGTAACAAAGTTAACCCATTTATAAATAATTAGCTATAATTGTCAATTTTCTTTTTTCATTTCATTCTAAACAGATATATCTAAGCCAAAGATGCCATTTATTTCACTTATATATTTCAATACTATTATTGCAAACTCATTTCATCTGTATATCTACTTAAATATTTAAGTCGAAAGTGTCATTTGTCTAACTCCTTAGATATTCCTATACTATTCTAGATCATTACTAAACTTAGTTCATCCAATTCTTATCGCCTCGGAAGCAACGACTGAAATTCTTGGTATGAGAACTTGTGTAACCAAGGTTTGTGCCAGTAATGATTTTTCCTCAGTTGATGAAATCGCCTAAGTACGCGCGTCAGTCCATGAAATTGATATAAATTAAAACAACATAGAGAACTAGAATGGATGAGCAATGTTCCATGAATAGCTTTGACTTCGACACCATTTGAATCAGCTTGTCCGTTGTGCGGACGAAAAAATAGTGAAGAATTTTTTAGATCATCGATGGAAAAATAGTACCGGAACCAAAAGTTGAAACAGTGCAAAAGGACAAGGGCCATGAATGTAATGTTGGTTGTTTAGAATATGTTTGGTAACATTTCGCTTTGGTGAATAATTTCTTTTTAAAAATATTTTTTTATTGCTATTCCTTAAAACCATTTATGAGTAAAAAAACGAAATTGCTAATTATACAAAATTTCTATTCTTAAAATAGAAAAATAACAAAAATGCCATCGCTGTTGTCAGCCGCCGGGAGACAGTGGCGAGGAAGAAGAAGAAGAGAAAAAAATGACTTATTTCTAGAAATTGCTATCGGGAATAAGAAGTTACTTTTTTTTTTTCTATTTTTTGTTTATATTTTAAATTTATTCTCTGACCATTTTTCTATTTTGGAAAAATAGAAAGATTAATTGACATTACCAAACAGATTTGTTTTTATTTATTTATTTATTCTGAGGAGCAAAAGAACAAAATTGTTACCATGCGTAGCTTTACTGTAGTGTGGGCGATACTTATTTTTTGGTGCTCAAGTCGGTGAATACTATTAAGATTTGGGTAGAATTGTGGAAAGATGTCCTTATGTCGTCACTGGAAAGAGTACATGGGATCAAATTTGACATAATAGAGGGACCAAAATCAAACATTTGCACAAGTAAGGGCACCGCAATTGTATATTTTACTAGGTTCTAATATCTATAAAATGCTACACAAGAATCAAAATCGGCATATTGATAAACTTCAATTAGTCAGCAAATACTAGAATAGTAAAAAGAAGGGGCAATAACACCGCAGTTACCTTTGTTCGTTGTAACATCAAATACCTAAACTACTTTCTTGTTCTTATCTCATCTTTTCAAATTTTGCTCAAAATGAGATCTCCGTCAAATAAATTGTCACGTTAAATGATTTTGCTAATATGATCCACTCATTTAGCAAAAGTCAAGCCTAATTGTTAAAGTGGCTAACTTGCTAACTTAAGTTGTACCATCTTCATTTGGTGTTGAGGGACAAGGAGAGAATGTATTGATTATTGAGGCTAACTAAGCAACCTATAGGGGTTGAATAGGTTGTCCTAACAATTTTGAGAATTTTTGCGGAATCAACAACTAACACTTGGAAATTAAGAAAAGCAAGTAAAATCAAGATCAAGCGATCCCATTGGTACTATAATGGTGGTAATGTCAAGTAAAAAGATAGTACATACCAAATTTTAGGGTTTCAGCTTTATTCCCACCCCTACATCCACTCTTTGGCCTAATAGCCGTACCGTGGGCTAAAATGCATAGTCCCCACCAAGATAAGTTACAATTAGCAAGTACCCATTTTATAAGATGATAGATCACACTATTAGGACTTGAGTACTATTTTCTCACTTGCACACTTAATTTTATCACGATTACAAGGCAACAAGAATACTATAGTGGAGACATCAGATAAAGGAATCACAATTTTGATCAAAACAAGAATTCGACAATGAACACTATTGGCTTTTTCTATTTCCATCCAACCCCTTGAGCTTCAATGATTGTCTCTTCTATAAGTATCTTGAATCTTCACGTTAGAGATGATCTTGAGGACCAAAGAGCAATTAAGAGTCATTAGGAGTTGTTGCTCTGAGATCAAGTTGCCTACACAACCTTTTTTCTTCTAACATTAGCATGGTTTCCCAAATTGGAGTTTGTTGATCTTGTCACATCGTCGGATACTCTAACGGTCTGACACAAAAAGTTGTTTCCAATTATCTAAGGATTTGCAGGAAAATTACCAAAAAAGTCCTAAACGTATTGCAATTGTACCAATTCAGTCTTAAACTTATTTTTTTGACTAATTGAGTCCTAAACCTTTTACAATTCTTCCCGATCAGTCCATCTGGCTAAAAATGGCCGGCCGGCTGATGTGGCGGCCCAGCGCCGGCGACATTTTTTAAATAATATTTTATTTTTTGAAATATTTTATTAACTTTTTTTTAATATTTTAATATTTTTATATTATATATATATATATATATATATCTTTTTTTCCCTCTCCCTCCTTCCTCCTCCTCTCCTCCTTCTTCCCTTGGCTCCGGCGACCGGCCAAAGGGGAGGGCTGGCTGGTCACCGGATTGAGGCGGCCGATGGGGCGAGCCCTCGCCAGATTTGGCGAGGGGGGCCTCGTTGTCGCCGGGTCTAGCGAGGCGAGCCTTGCCTGATTTGGCGAGGGCTCACCTCGCCAATCAAAGCGCGCCCAGCGACGGCGGGCCGATTTGCAGGGAGCCGCGGTTTCTCTCCCCCTTGCATGTGATTCTAGGGGCCGGCTTCCACCGCGCGTGATGGTGGCTGCAGTGTCGACACCGATGAACCTTAATAAGGCGGCGGCGGCGGCGGCAAGGGCGGCGAGGGCGACGGGTCAAGGAGGAGGAGGTGGTGCGAGTTGCGCGAGGCCTTCGAGGCCGCCACTCTGGTGAGGGCTCACCTCTCACCTCGCCATCCTGGGCGCGCGTCGACTGGTGAGGCGAGCCCTCGCCAGATCATGCGGGGCTCGCCTCGTTAGACTCGGCGATGGTGAGGGCTCACCCCACCGGCTGCCTCAGTCCGGCGACTGGCCAGCCCTCTCCTTTGGCTGGTTGCTGGAGCTAAGGGAAGAAGGAGGAGAGGAGGAGGAAGGAGGGAGAGGAAAAAAAAGAAAAAAAAAAGGAAAAAGTTAATAAAATTAATAAAATATTTTTAAAAAATAAAATATTATTAAAAAAATGTCGCGCGCGCCGTCGGTGCCATGTCGTCTGCTGGCCGGCCATTTTTAGCCGGATGGACTGATCGAGAAGAATTGTAAAAGATTTAGGACTCAATTGGTCAAAAAAATAAGTTTAGGACTGAATTGGCACAATTGCAATAGGTTTAGGATTTTTTTGGTAATTTTTCCAAGGATTTGCAGTTCTTTAGTTGTGCTCTTTAGCTATGAAGGACTATATTCTTTGTCTCTGACGGTCACCTTCAGACATATCAACACCACCGCCAATGACTTAATATATGCACGAGCAATACTCATAATCAGAATGTGCACATTTTTACCGGTTAGTTGATGCTATATACGGACAAACCGTACGAAATGTCTCGTGATTCGATTTCCAATGAGTTGAGCAAATAAGCTACTAGAGACTTCATAATGATAATATATCAACCATGGTTCTTCTAAAAACTTATGAACATGATGCCGTGTGTATTTTGTCCATGTCTTGTCAAGATCTTCATCATTCTAGTTAGTCTTTACTGAGCTCTTCAGCTTGGATATCATCATAGTTCTTTAGAAATCTCCATGGACATTTGCACTTACCATAATAGATATTATAACCAATAATAGTTTTGGGATTATCAAAATTGATAGGGATGTTTCTTCAACACTGACTTAGACAATCTTGTCCATATAATGTCTCTATTGAAGTGGCTTAATTTTAGTGTCCACTCTTCTAATATGGAAGGGGGAGGTGGGGGTTGAATCCTCAAGGGTTGGGGGTGGGGACGAATTAATTTTAAGAGTGGGCCTAAACATATATGAAAATGAGAGTTAGAATAAGAGTAGAGTAGAACCGACAAAAAAAAAAAATGCTTAATTTTAAGAGGCCTAAACATATGTCTATGTTGACAGTTAACGGCTATATACCAGCGTTCATGTTCACTTTGACATTTTTCGTCCACGACTATAAAAGGGGTTGCACATTGACTCATATATGAAAAGTTAAGGTCCATGATTGGACAAAAAGTTTGCATACGATTGTAAAGATCACCAAAGTCCAGTCACTCGCATTGTCATTACCCCTGAAAAGAAAATGCAATGTTCCTGTAAAAGAGAAAATTTTGAGCAAACATGCTCGGGACATGAATGGGCATGATTGCCAGTCTAGTAATCTAAATATGCTAGTACGAAATAGCCACAATGGGGCTCGATACAACATGATTGTGTTGATCGACCCATTTGAGGTAACCATAAGTCACTCTTGGAGCAAGCTTATCAACTTCTATGGTCAGATGAAAACTCTGCTTCTCATACTTGTGAGTGAATGTGAGATTGCTAGGCTGTACTATGACAGTCATTTCCTTCGGACTTGCCACAATCGCTTGGTAAACAGAAGAATCATCTCCCACATTTGTCACCACCCTATTGAAGCTCTTAACTTTGGTCGAGCCGGTTTTGTTCGAATATACGGCGATGAAAGAAGGGTAGTTGAGGTCACCGTCACTTCGGCTGCAATTCCACTGGCCTCTCCTGATGACTGCACTCATCTGCTTATCAGTATATCCCAGGCTGCAAAGGAATTCGATATAATCTTGCAAGTTCAGGTCATAGATAAGTCCGGGGTCCATGGCTTTGTTAGGATTGATATGGCCTGCTCCGAAGTCAAGAGGTGTGGCAGCATGTCGCCACCTTTGATCTTTCAAGGTCGTCCCCGTGTTATCCATGGTGTATGCTGTGGTCATCATTGCCGATTTAATGGCCGCTGGGCTCCAATCTTTGTGCACGGCCTTTAGCAAAGCTGCGACCCCAGCAATATGTGGCGCTGCCATGGAGGTGCCCGAGTAAAGCGCGTAATTGGTCACAAGATCATAAAGGCCAACTTCCATAAAAGGCATGTTTGGCGCAACTGCAGCTAGTATATCCACTCCTGGAGCGAGAATATCTGGTTTCAAGATGCTTGGATTGATCGGATCTGGTCCTCTCGAAGAGAAATCAGCAACTAGAGGCGCTGGGGTTGTGCCCAATTTGGTCTGCAAGAACCTCATACTCACAGTTGCATTGTTTTCTCTTGTCAGATAGTCCTTTATTGGAGCTCCTGAATAAGTCGGTATGACCACCACAGGGATGGAGTAGTCTTCAGGATATAAATTTAACTCATCGCTCAGGAGAATTGCCCCGTATGCTCCTTTGTTATCAAGTTCTTGGACCTGACTGTCCAAATCCACCGTATTGTTGTTGTCACACAAAACTACCTTTCCAGCAATTTCTTTTGGGTCGAGGGCTGACGAGAGGCATTTCGCTTTGTCAGCGTTGTCCTTGCCATAATAGACTTGTGCATCAGCAATGTAGACGCTCTGGGGGAAGTACGACGTACCCTCTATAGTTAACCCGTTCCCCAGGGTTGAAGTCGCGACAAAGCTCCGATCAATAGTTCCTGCTCCGACTGTGATGATCCAGGGCGCTCCGTTGTACGTGGAGTTATAGGCTCCATCATTTCCAGCTGCGCAGACGACGATGATACCCTTCTCAATCGCTGACAAAGATGCTATGGCAATCACGTCGTTGAAGTACGGTGTGAGCAAGATGCCGAGAGATAAAGACATGACATCTACTCCGTCAGCAATTGCTTGATCCATTCCAGCAAGCACATCACTTGATGCAGACTCGTACGTGTCTCTTGCCCACAAAACTTTGTACATCGCAACATGAGCTCTTGGTGCTATTCCTCTAGCTATCCCGCTCGCATATCCAAAATGACTTACTCCAATTACAGGGGCCCCTGCAGCGGTGGATGATGTGTGTGTGCCATGACCAGCGAAATCTCTCGCAGAGTCGTAGTCATACATCTTGGATATATTTAATCCTGCGGCAGCAAGGCCCTTGCTGAAAGACCGAGCTCCGATGAGCTTCCTATTGCAGTTGGATGGGCTAAAGGCAGTGCCGTTCTCGCACTCGCCTTTCCATCTTGGAGGCACTGGCGGCATCCCCTTGTCACAGAAGCTGGCGCTCTCTGGCCATATTCCCGTATCGAGTATTCCGATGATGACACCTTCTCCATATGAGCTGGTGGGCCATAGTCCGGAGCTGTGCTTCAGGCCGAGGAACTTGCTGCTGTGGGTTGTGAACAGCTTGCCAAAGGACTCTTTAATCGTTGCTCGATGAGCTGGAGATTTTTCAATCTTGGCTAGCTCAGATGGCGTGAGCCTGGCGCTAAAACCGTGCATGACATGGTTGTATGGATAGAGAAACTTGTCCTCGCCATCGCTGAGAGATGGCGATAGCAAGTCCACAGTGGCACGGTGCCAGGTCTCGTGGGTTGGAAAAGATGCTGGTTTCTGTGAATGATCCATGTGGATAATGTATGTCTGGCGTTCTTCGGATTCTGACATCACGAAGCTAGTCACGATAGACAACAGAAGTAGCCATAAAATCGCATTTCGCAAGGCTGAACTAGAAGGATTCATTGGGAAGAAGGCTAAAAGAAAGTGGTGAGAGGGAAGCTACTTGAACATTTCAGATGAATGTGCATGATATATATAGAAAGACACCCCCTCGTACTCGTCTCCTCTTGTCATTTCTGTTCAGAGGGAAGTAAAGAACCGGAGGTTTCAATGCTCTTGAAAAGCCCGTGTTATGTCCTTTTGCTCGTGTCAACACCCCAAGTGCCGAAACTCCTTGTGCTAAGGAGCCGGTCAATCACATGGGAAAGCACACCCGAAGGCCAAAAGCCAATCTTGTCAAGTTCCTAAAGAGTGAGTACCATGCCGGTCTCTTTTAGATGATTTTCATATTCTTGTTCAAGATCTGAAGATTACAAGAGACTTGCAATTTTTTATTTTGTCCTGAATCTGATCATTAACGTCACCCATATCAAACCCAGATTTTAGTTAGCTTCCAGCAAAATTTTTATGTTATTTACGAGGACAGATTGATGCTCTCTGAAGCTCAATTAGTTTGAACTGTTACTGCAGGGGATAGCTACTCTAAAGAAGCCTATTGAAAACCAGTGTAATTTCTGATGAATCCCTTCAAAATTCAATTGAATTTTTGTATTGACAGAGAAAGTTAACTTATTATGGCTTAAGTTTAATTGTTTTACACTAACTTTATGCTTTTTATTTTTATATCTCATTATTACTTGTTCTAATAATATCAATGCCGTTCAGATTTTCAGTTCATGACCACGTTGTGTACAACTCACTTTGTTGCCATTCTTCAAATTCTTTCCCATTTTAAGGGTAACTTATTTCGTAGTCTTCACTTTTCTTTCAAGAGTACCTTATTCCTCGGTCATCACCTTTTTGCTCACTTTTCTTTTAAAGATATCTTATTTCATGGTCTTCACTTTTCTATTCACTTTTTATTAGAGTTGAAGGCTTAGGGTACTTTATTTCATGATCGTTGCTTCACTATAGACTACTACTTATCTCATGGTTATTTGTTGCCATCCTTCAAATTGCTCATAGAGGGTGAAATATATGAGTGGAGAGTGAGAGTGCACATGAACTGTTCGACGAAAAGGCAAAAACAAATAATAAAAAATTGCTTCAGGACTCTCTCTCTCTCTCTCGGCAAGTCGAAGAGAACCCAATACAGCCTGCAAGAAACCTTTTTGCGGGGGATTGACTCAAGATCTGCCCGTATTGAAAAAAAAAAGAAAAAAAGAAAAAGGAGGCGAGGGGCGACAGCAGGTGATGGTCGAGGGTGGTGATGGCGGGTAGCGAGGGCCCGCATTTGGGTGGAGGAATTCGAGACTGCGCGTCGGTTTGAGGAAGCACGTCGAGTGTTTGAATTGCCCATGGAGTTCAGAATCAACGACCATCACTATTAGGAGTGTGCAACCGGACGGGTATACCCGATTTCCGGACCGGCCCACCTGGAAAATAGGGTCGGGAACCGGTTCCCTTGAAACTGATCCGGGAACCGGTTCCCAAAATTCAGAACCGGTTTAAACCGGTCTGGGAACAGGTTCCGAGTCATTACCCACCCAGAAACCGGTTCCCGGACCAGTTTTGTAAGTAGAGGTCCAAAACCCTTTTTTTCCCTCGATTTCTATTCTTATTCCTGCAATCACACGACATTTTTCCTTTTGACTCTCTCAAACACGCATAGGAGGACATTCCTCTTCTTCACTTGCTTCCCTTCCTCACCGGCTCCCTCTTGCATCGTCTGATGGACGGACGGTGTTCGTCGCCACCAAATTCTTGTGTATTACATGGATTGGTTCGCCTAATTTCTTTTTTGTAGGAGGAGTTATGCTTGCATTGACCATGGACCCGATCACCCCTAATCACTATCCTCGAGAGGCACTCCCAACATTTCGTTTCATCGACCATGCGTAATTGCATATTGTAAGTGACAAATGAAAGCCCCCTTTCTTGGTTCAAAGTTTAATTAACCGTCTTAATCCCAATTAAGGGCCAATTAATTAGCTTATTCAGGATCCCTATTTCTTGACAATTCAGTGCTCGCTAGATTAGAGAGGAAGAGAACAACGCTGTCGATGCCATGCGAAGCGAAAAATCATGGGTTGCAAAAAAGAAAGAAACTGTTTTAGGCATTGCTAAAATTACTTTGTGTAGTTCATTCAAATTTGACATGATATGCTGAAAATTCAATGAAATAGTGTAACTGGACTGAATTTGCAACAAGTTTCGGTAAATTACCATTGTCTCTCGATCCATGCATGCATTTGATAATGCATGATCTAAAATCACAATGTCTTAAGAGTGATACGATGAGGTATTACCTTAGCCAAGCCTTAAAAGTTAAAATTAAAGGTCTTATTGGATATCACCCCTTGCCCTATCGCCATCTTCACGCTCCCTTTCATAACTCGACACTCAAGCTCCCTCACTAACTCAACGAGCTGATCCATGAAGTCGCCCATTATTTAGGGCACAATTTAAGGATAAAAATTGCTATGAATGGAGCCCAAGTTGGGTTGGGCATGGGTTAGGCCTAGGCGAGATTAGATATGAGTCGCTAAAAATGCATTATGAATACATAAATAATTTAGGTCAGATCATTTTTTACCTAACTTATCCATTTGAGAGATCTAGCATTAATGAAATATTCATTTGGATTTTTCTTTATCAATTAGAAAGAGGAAACTACCCTAGTTTAGGTGGTAATAGGGAAAATGCCACAAAAAACCTTAAACTTTATCCAATGTGATAAATTTGCTTCGAACTTTTTTGTGTGACATAAAAACCCCAAAATTTGCCTACTGTAATACATTTACTTTAAACTTTTTTTCGTGATACAAAAAACCCGAAATTTACATTCGCGTGACACAATTATCACAAATTATAAGGCATTTTTGTCTTTTACTTTTTTAATTCTTTTTCTTCTTTTTTCTTCTCCTCTCTTCCCTCCGCCATGGCTGGCGGAGGGAAGCTTGACTTAGGCAAGGCCGCCCTTCCCTAGGTTGGGTGAGAACAGCCTTTGCTAGATCCAACGAGGGCAACCCTCACCCGATGCAAGCAAGGCGGCCCTCGCCTAGGTCGAATCTAGCGAGGAATGCCCTTGCTGGCGTCGGGTGAGGGCGGCCCTCACATAAGCTAGCTTCCCTCCGCCAACGAGAGAAGAAGAAAAAAGAGAAAAAAAAAAAGGAAAAGGAAAAACAGAAAAAGGAAAGAAAAATAAAAAAATTAAAAATTAAAAGATGAAAATGCCCTTTAGCCATAGAGTTGGGGCAAATGTGTCATAGTTGATAAAATTTGGGGCTTTTTGAGATAAATTTATCACATTGGGTAAATGTTAGGGCTTTTTGGTGGCTTTTTCCTGTGGTAAATAAATCTGATTTGGAAATCAACATGTATTAACTCCCATTCATTGATGAACTAAACTATCATGTATAGCCTAAATTACTACATGATTTCTAATGCATGGTATATCTGAAATACTAAATTAGGAAACATATAGATATGAATATAACCTAAAATATGCAATAGGCATTGGTAATAGTTTAATTTGACTACATCACCTCTATCTTTCATCACATGTTTTTATCCTAAAGGTCTCATTACTTTTAACCTTAGTTAAACATTCTTATCCTTTTGTAACTCATGGAGGTCTTCCAAATAGATCTCCCTATTGATCGTAAGAAGCCACTTTAAGTTCTAAATAGAGAGCTTCAACTCATGCTTGCAAGGAAAGAGAGAGTGTTCCATGTCACTTTCCCTTCTTTTCTTTTCCCACTATTTTGAAGCAAAGGTGAAGGTCCCACGTTAGTATTTCGAAAGTTTCCAAATTGATATTTCAAGTGCTCATAAGGTGAATTGTTGTATTTCCCCTCCATTTTATCATACTAGTTTTGTTGCTTACAAATATAGAGTTGTTAATCCGTGTTCTTGATTTATTTTCTTCGAAGGTATTTAAAAGCTTTGATTTACTCGAGTCATTTTCAAGATGAGTGAAAACCCTCAAGACTAATTTCAGATGATCTACTTAGTACTTTTGACTTTGTTGTTTGATGATTGTTAAATTTAATTTGATCTTTGATGTTAAGTGTGAGAAAGGTTCGATGATTTCATGTTAATTTGTCGTGTTCATTGGACTTGAATTGACCTCCCAAAGGCATGGTCGTATAATGGATGAGAAGAAGGGTAAAGACGTGGAATTTGCACTTGAAGATGACATTCACGTGATCTTGCTAAGTGATTGACTGATTAAATTAAATCGTTGTCAATTTATTGACATTTATTGAGATACCAATCTCTATTTTAAGTTTGCCGATTTTTAATTTGTATTTTCTAATGATAATTCTATCTTGCAATTGTTGACTTGAATCAATGAGTCTCCACAAGTCAAGTTTGTGATTAATCGATGTCATAAGACTCAATAGTGTAAAAAGTGTAAATGGTGAAATTAAACTAGAAAATAATATTTTTATAATATTGACTAAGTTATCAATTTATCAATTAAGTGTTGTCAATTAATCATGTGGTTGATTCTTGGAGATGTTGATGTTCACGTTGTCAATTATATGAGTTGTCAATATCACGTTGTTGATTATACGAGTTGTTGCTAAGTTAGGTTGTCAACATTCACATTGCTGATTATCTGAGAATGTTGTCATTGTTTGTATGAGGAATGAAAAAGAGGAAGGTTAGTATGTTATTAATACTTTTGTAATTGATGCACATGACGATTGTATTTTGGTAATGATTTGTATGAAATGATGTCATACACTGAATGTTGATTTTGATGATAGTTATATAAGAAATAATAAATGTTGTTATGTGATTATATATGAAATCATTATGTTATGTTTCATCACCCATATGTTGGTGTGGGGAAAATGCTTGGGAGTTGAGATCTTGTGAGTTAAGATGCCCTAAGATTGTTCGGGATGCCTTGGAGTTGGGATGTCTTGTGAGTCGGGATGCTTAGGAGTGTTTGGGATGCCTTGGAGTGGAGACACCCAATGTGTCAGGATGCCTCGAGAGTTGGGATGAAATGAGATGAAATAATTAACATAATGCATGATTATGTGCATACATGTCTAATAATAAACTAATTGGTGATAACCACATATTATAGTATGTTATGCTATCCAATTGCATTTGAGTGAATAACCTTAAGTGCTATTATTCATGGTTTTGATTAACACAACATGCTTGGTAAATTAGTGCATCCATTTATTCTTTAGTCTCTCATTGTTATTTTGTATGTACCTGGGTCATTGTGCTTTGCATGTACTGGTTAAGTGAAAAGATGCTTTTCTACCTTATACTCAGAAATTTAATTTGTTGAGCTTCATCTCACTCCTTATTTTTCAGACATTTAGGATAGAGCTTCTATACATTTTGAGTGTGTTTATGAAGATGTGCTTGTACATGATTCAGCCATAGTATGTAGTAAGTATAGTTTGGTGATATGGATTGACATAGGTGTACAGGGGTGGATCCTTTATCGATTTTTGGCCAGGTACTTCAAAATCGATGGGGAGTTGGTTGGACCACTTAGGGGCTTCGATGGTCCTTCGGGCTTCAACGATGATGGCATATCGATGGGCAAAATTGTTGATCTATAGTTTAGTAGAATAACTTGCCTAGGCAAGTTTTTGAACATAGGAGTATGGGTAGCATCGACGAGACCCAACCTTCTTCCCAAAGTTAATGCCTTTTATTTTATTTCTTTTTGTACTTGTATTAATACTTAGAAGAGGGAAGATAATGGTAAGATGCATATGTAAATTACTTAGACTTGCCAAATCATATTTCTTGCACGATGTGAGTTTCTACGCTATTATGAATAATAATTAGAAAGACATGTGTCGCATGTGACGTTCTAGGGCGTCTTGAAACAGCACGCTAAAACTTGAATTAAAATAGGCTACGAGGATGCGAATATACTAACTAGTAAAAGGGCGGCTCAGGACCGCTTGAGATGCTTTTCAAAAAGCCACAACAAGAGCCGTAGGCACGCTTTCCAGCGGATGCACGGTCTGGACAAGGGTTTGGGGCCGTCTCTCGAGTGCAAAAAATGGCTCTAGAATCGCCCCCGGGCGATCCCGTCCACGGGCCATACGAATAGAGTTCGTCCTGAGAAATCCCGGAGATGCAATACAGAGCCTAACACCCGAACAAAACCCACGGCCCAGCATGTGTATCAACGCTGGGCAGCTAGGTCGTGGGGAGATTCTCTTGCTTGGAACATCACCTATTGAACTTTGGAAGGAAGATGAGGAAGATGGAGAGATAAAGATTGTAAGTCTCAACTCACTCTCTTTAATTGCTCTTGGAGTTATCTCTATCTATTTTCATCGTGCTATATTTATATAGGTAAGTAAAGCGTAAAAACCTGCCCTTGGGAGGGGAATAGAAACAAGAGGGATCTATGGAAGAAGATCCTTCTCAGTTTGAAAGAAGTTTTTTCTTAGATTGGGAGAGGGATGTGGCCGGTCACCCGAGGTCCTAGCTCTAACTAGTTTGGTTCTATTATGAGGTTCCGATTCTTCTCTAGTAACTAGTATACCCCAAAAGAAGGTTTATTTGCATGTTTGCCAACTTGTGGGGAGTAAATTTGAAACATTAGTAACGTGAAAATGTGTTGTAAAATGGGTAATTAGAGGGTGACTATTCATTTGAACAAATTTTAAATGTACTATAATGAGAGGGCATGTAAAAATGAGGGTCATGAATGTGAGTTCATACCATATTGATATTTTTTTAGTGGTCCAACTACTTTGTTGTTATTTATGAGTTTGATTCCTAATTTTTTTTATGAAGTACATGAGTGATTTCAAAGCGAAAATTTTAAGTATCAACATGAATGCCTTTGAACAAAAAAAAAAAAAAAAAAAAAAAGTATATCTATGATTTTGTTTTTTGGCAAGGTTTAGGGACTGCCTATAGGCTGAGAATTTTTTGTCGATGGTTTGTTGGTTAGCTTTTGGTTTACCCGAATTATAATTGTAGTTTAAACTTAACCAAGCAGTTCTGTTAAAAAAAAAACTTAACCAAGCAGTTTTTTTCCCATCTAAGACTGCTTTATACCATTAAATCAAATTTTTTTCAAGGTGGCCAATATCAGTTGATTTTTAAATCTCAAACAACACTTTCGAAAGAGTTTCTATGACCCCTTTGTGTTCTTACGTTTAGCTAATTGATATCATATTTTTTTATTTGTTATTGATAATTAATATAATTTAGCTGTAATTATATACTTTTTTTCAATAAGTTTGTAGAAATAGATTTTATTTTCAGT
Organism: Eucalyptus guilfoylei; assembly: GCA_016097605.1. Lineage (NCBI taxonomy): Eukaryota > Viridiplantae > Streptophyta > Magnoliopsida > Myrtales > Myrtaceae > Eucalyptus > Eucalyptus guilfoylei. The sequence continues at coordinate 24,122,205 of CM027866.1, read as the reverse complement.
TAATTTACATTGCACTTTGAGGTTGAGTGAAATATGTTTTGAACTCCTTACTTGTAAATTGACTCCATTAGTAAAAAAATAAGTGTTAATATCACGAAAAACCATATTGATATACACGTGACAAATTTATCACATCAAATTAATATATCTGTGACCAATTTATCTCTCCGTTTGTTTCCATTAAACTTTCACCGTCAAATTGTTGAATTAGATGAAATATGATAGTTGATGGATGTATTAATTTGGAGTTTTATCCTCTTGTATTGGTTTGTGATTTTTCATGATATTAATCCAATTTAATGAATACACATGGTAAATTTGTCATAAATATATCAACTTCAGGATTTTTTATGATATAAAAATTAGCTTAAGGTAAAATTATGATAAGTGATTTTTTGTGATTTTAAGAAAAAGGCAAAAAAATTTGGCTCCACCGCACCTACTGCTGAACGTCGTCGCTTCATGTTAAGAAGACCTTTCTCGCCAAGCTCGTTCTCTCTCTCTCTCAGAGGGCTCGCAGTGTGCAGAGAATTATCCAAAGCTCCGAGAGAAAACCATGGCTTCCATGTACGGAGGATCAGCCCTCCTCTCCGCAGGCTCCACCTCCCTCCTCCCCAAACCCCAAACCCTATCTTCTGCAATACCCTCCTCCGCCGCGATGCCGCCCGCCGCGTCCTCCTCTCTCTCCTGCTCCGCCGCGACCGCCGCCCCCCGCGCCGCTCCGAGCTCCAGGTACCCCCATCTCTCGCCCCGATTGCGCTCTCGATTCAGCCCCTCCTGGCATTCGTGTTGGGCTTTAAGGGTTTTTGTCTGGTTGAGGAGATGGAGATAGTTGAGCATCTTGAGCTCCTTTTTTTTTTTTTTTTTTTTTGTGGGTTGGGTTGGTTATGTTATGACTGGCTGCCTGTTGGGTTTTTTTTTTGTTTCCCAGGATCGTTTCGGTGTCGCGGAGCATGGAGATGGCGATGCCGCTGCCTTACGGTGCCGCGGCCTCAGGTTGGCTTCGGTTCGCCGTTTGTTTTTTGGTCAATTGCGGACTGTCGAGTTTCGTTCGCTTTCGCACTTATTGCACTTCTGTGTGTTGTGATTGCTCGTCGCCTCGACTTAATTTGGCTATCCTGTTTTTCAGTTGGTGTTTTTTGTGGGTGTATGGATGTTCGGCACGGATATTATCTAAATCTCCACACCGATGCCTTGTGCTCAATGTGCTAGTTCATGATAGATGTATGTGCTGGATTAATTCAGATTCGTTCTGTGCTAGGTTTAGGGCTGCTTCCATTGCTGTTTTGTTATTTTGAGTGGTTGTTTTATTCCGGGTGAGGAAGAACGTGCTATTCTTTGTTTCTGGTTATGTGCTGACCTTAATGAGTGATGCTACTGAATGTGCTTGTTCCAGGATTGTCCAGTAGAAGTTATGGAGTGCCTTGTAAGCTGGACACAAAGGATTTATATGATTCCAATCTGAGGTGAACTACACTGACCCTTCTTTGTACAACTTTGTTAGAGTTACTATGGGTGCTGCATTATGTTGTTAATGCTCTTGTCTTCTCAAAGATGAGATATGTTGTACTGTGTTCTAATGAGTCAAAATTTTTTGCCTTTGCTTGAATTAATGATAATATTTTGTATGAATTCATTTGGAACTATGCTCAATCTGTTGAAGGTGGATCTTTTTTATGAGCAAAACCTATAGCTTGCCCTTATAGCATGAAACTCCTTGTGGTGTTTGTTGTGGGTATGAGATTTTTCGACTATCATTCTTATTTGATGCATGATGGAATTGAGAGATTAGGAATTTGGTTTTCTGGGGTAAGTGTTTGGTATGGGTTTTCTGGAAATGGTAGATGGAAGGGTTTTATATTGGTGTATATGAGCAGAAAATGAAGTTGGGATAGATGAAGTTCACCTTTGCAGCTTAATGAATCACACCTTGGCCTAGGATAAGGAACCCAATTCACCACCCAGGCATAAAGGAACACACCACCCCTGGTCAAGGATAAAGAAGTTTACCACATAGGCATAAAGGATTACACCACCAGTCAAGGATAAGGAATTCAAGGTTCACCACCAAAGAAATTGTATAAAGAATTGAAGATAGAAATTCACTCACTTGAGGAAAATCTCATGTAATCAATAAAATTCAAGTCTGTCTCGACATGTGAGAGCACTTCGCTATTTATAGAGACACTTTGCTTAGGGACTAAACAAGCATAAATGACTTGGAATCTATGACTCTGAAATTTAGCAAACAATTTTAACTCTGGGAACTAGTCACACGCTATTATGACTTATGATAATTAACAATGCACTTAGATGCATAATAACTAGGACTAGATACACAGTAACTATGACTTGATTCACCAAATTCGTGCACTAGTCTTGGTAGTCGAACAACCATCTTGGAAGATCGATAGACATCCATGGAAATCAATCATTAGACACTTGGTAGTCAATCAGCACACTTGGTAGATGACCAGCAGACTTGAAATTGACAACTAATCTTGTAATTCGGGAGATACCATTCAGAGTTGACATCTACAACCTTGGATCCATTGAATTAAGTTGTGGCTGAAATTTGCCTTTGCTTACATGATTAATGATTGGGCTGGATCAATCGATAAAACCTGAGTTGCATTCAAGAGTTATTTCATAGAACCAGATATTCCTGCATCATTATTGAATACATGTCTTTTTCATCCATTTTTGAATTTAGCTATTGGGTATAATAGCAGATTCTATCTACTGGAAGAATGAGTATGAGTTTATTGCATTTTGTAATGGACAGTCATGGTGCAGTAGAAGCCAAAAAGGGTAACCCTCCTGTAATGCCTGCAGTAATGACTCCTGGAGGAGCATTGGACCTCTCATCTGTGTTATTTAGAAACCGCATAATTTTCGTTGGGCAGCCAATCAACTCACTGGTGGCTCAGCGGGTTATATCACAGCTTGTGACTCTCGCAACCATTGACGAGGATGCCGATATACTGGTGCTGTACTTAATCTTTTGTCTATCAATAATTGTAAAACGCCCCTTGCAAACTTTAATTTGTAACTAGTTTTTTGATGTGTTGATTTGCTTTTCCAGATGTATCTTAATTGCCCCGGTGGAAGCACATACTCAGTGTTGGCAATTTATGATTGTATGTCTTGGGTAAGAGTCTTTTGTATATGGTTTTCCTTTGTGATAAAATATCCACGGGGCTTTTGCATAATGACACCATTTTTTCAGATCATATGACTTCCCTACATAGTTTGAAGACCTTCACATTTATCTGTTTTTAAGTTTATAGGTCAATCAAATTGTTTATGCTGCGTGGCTTGATCCAGATAATTATAGGGAGATGCTTCTAAGGATAGGGGTGGATTTTGTTGGTTAAGAAAGTCAAACTATGTTGCTTCAGTGTTGCACTTTTTGATGGAAAGTCTTAATTGGAACTTTAAAAGGAATAGTTAAGGAGGGAAATATGTTGGCTGTGCTAAGGAGGGAAACAGATCTCTGATCATCCCTTGTCCTTCTCACTCCCAAATCTTTCCTTTTTATATTTTTTTGTGGGAATATTTGGGTGGAGAATGAGGTACAATTTTCTGGGATGATAATGTAACTTTTATGGCATATAAGGGCGGTCCATGTCTTTGTGGGACTTGGCTCCTAAAAATACATTTCCAAGTATGAAGTGATCATAAGAGTGGAACTAAGTGGCAATAAGCTAATTATATGCATGTTCAGGATCTAAGGTTAATGGCACTAAGCTAATTATTGCATGTTCTGGATCTGTTGCAGAGCATTTTATAATGCTGGCTTAATTACATTTATGTGGCCTATACGACAAACTTGGGCAACCTTATTGGTCTTCTCTGCATTGACAAGTCTGCAGAGCTGTGAATCAATATCCCCCCAACACCCTTCATAGAAAGCACCTTTGAGATTTCTATGCCCAATGCCTTTAAGGACACTCTGCATGTTTCCAGATAAAGCCAAAGGTCGGTACAGTTTGTTTTGGAGTGGCAGCAAGCCAAGGAGCACTTCTTCTTGCTGGTGGAGAAAAGGGAATGCGTTATTCGATGCCAAATGCACGGATCATGATACATCAGCCTCAAAGTGGATGTGGGGTATGGTCTCAGTCAGTCCTTTTCCAATTTTGTTGGAGGAAGCATGTCTTTTTGAGTATGAGATGATCAAACCTAAAACATGTGAACCTCTTTTTCACCTCTTACCAAGCACAGCAAACTCACTTAAAGAGGTAATTGCTTACAAAGAGCAGAGTATGCACTAGAACCTCCAAAGTTTTGGAGCTTAAAATGTCTCTCTTTGAGCTAGCCTGCTTCTATTGATCTGATATTCCTCTGCCAAGGGCCCATTGGTCTTGGAACCTACTATTGGCTTTCAATCAACTAATTAAAGTTCCTTTGACAGCAAGCTGATCATACTAGCTTGGTTCTTGTAATGAGTATGAAGGTTATGTTCTTTCAGTCAGCATTATAATCTCTTGCTTGTAGGCTATTTTAGCTTATCTGTAATGGGAAGTTCTCATCTATTATAGTCCTTTTTGCTTAACTACCACTCTTGCTTGGAGGGCACTCTAATTGCCATTTGTGATCCTGACGAAGATTATAGACACATGAGTATGAAACAAAGTTTGGGTCTTTTGAGACCAGAAGTTTGCATCTCTAATAGGATTATAGGTTACTATCCAAATGATGTTCTCTGATGTGTATGCTTTAGCCCATGTAGTTCTATAAACCATAGTATGTGCTCAACATAAGATAAATTAGTTTTAATGTGTGCTAGCATCATTGGATTGTTCTTTTTGCATATTAACTTGTGCTGCTTGTTTAACTTAATGTCTTTGATGGGTGGTTTCGCTGGAATAACCAATGATAAGATTGGCCATTCTTTGATAAAACCAACGATAGGGTCACTATTTTGCAAATGATGTGGAAAAGGGTGTTGATAATTGACATTGTCCAAGAGCTTTGATAAGTGGGTGGGCTAGATGGGGGACCTGGGAATTTCCTAGGTCCATTGGTCAGGCTGGGCTGGATGGGGTCAACTTTGGGCTCACAAAATGTTTTCTGAGCCCACCGATAGAAAAAAGAAACCTGAAAAAGAAAAGAATGCATGGGGCCAACCTAAATTTCGTTGAGGCTAGAATTCCATTGGCAAGGATATCTTGAGGAGACACAATGTGCAAGCCTGTCCAACTGTTAGTTGGGCTTAGTGGGGTCTCATGGGCTCAAAATGGCCCAAGCCTGCATGAATGATGGATGGGACCAGAGAGTCGCTAGCTCAGGAGCAGGTTTAATCCAAGGGAAGATCACTACCCTCATGAAGCAGTGAAAGCTAATTTAAGGACATGGAGGACATTGTTTATGGACTTAAATAATCAAAGTATGTAATTCAAAAAGGATAATTTCCTTTTGGTAATCTCTTTAATTTGTTCCCAGTTCCCACATTTCATTAAGTAAGCATGGCCAGAGTATGTCAAAAGTTCATGCTGTCAAGAATCAAGTCCAACATGTTTGTATGCCATGTATGTTTCTCAATACTCCACTTGCATTTGAGTCAACATATTGTATTTGAAATCAGTCATCTCCCCCACTTTTTCCGGGGCAGGGGTTGAATGGAGGACATTTCAATTTTTCCCCATTGACCAGTAAAAGGTGGTCCCGAACCTCTGGTTGCAATAGCACCGAAACTACCCTATTTTATTTGACTACATTTTACCTTTTTAGCAGTTTTCACAGAGTTGGGCTACAAGCTTTGTGAAGCTTCTTTACAGTTTCGATTAACTCCTCACCCAGCCTCAACTGAGGTTATGTGATGCCTTGTGATCTTCACCAAGCCTCATTCAGGCTTGTGAAGCACCGTGACACTTCATCCATGGAGTTGATCTTTATTTAACAATGAAACTCTCTTCCTTAAGAAAATGTGGAATAAACAAGGAAATAGATCAGGAGACATCACCCTGCTCAGTTGAATTTGAATAAGGAAGAAGCAGTGGAGAAAATTGTTATTGGGGACCACAAAATGATAACACGGGAATGCAAAGAAAGAAAAAACCAAAATTTGAAGGTTTGTTGCATACCTGTAGACAGTTATTTTCATTAACTGTTCTTGTTTTATATCTATGCATCTGTTTTATCCAAAAGTGTTTCCTTTCCATTTCTACTCTTTTAAAATGTGTCAGGTCGTCTTTTTCCTATTATCTAGTTCCCTTAAGGAAACTAACTTATCTTCAATTCATCTCCCTACTTCCATAGTCCCTGACTGAATCGAAAATGAAGTTTTCCATTCCTTGGCTCTCATGCTTATTTCCTATGTCAATTCCCTATATTCTTTTTCACCCTTAAAGGTAATGAGCCTTTTTTCTCTTTTCTATTGACATTTGCTGCGCCACTCCTCATTGGGGAGAAATGAAAAGGGAAAGCAAATTACTAATCAAAGATTAATTTGTTGATGCCTTGGAGGGAGCTTAGTCGCATATCAGCTGACAGACCTTGATTGCTTGACCTTTTCTGATGATATGTATCATGTAAAGGAGGACATGATTTATTAAATTCAGTGTACTTGTGCCATTAAATATCCTTAAATTTGTTTCCTGTTTTCATGGCTGAATGTAAAGTGACATCTGTTGGAGCCTTCACTGCAACAGCCTCAGCCCCAATGAGATATTGGTTTCTCATTCTGTTGTAGCCTTATGTTGCTTTGGATGGGATTACCTGTGTTGTCTGTACACATCAAACGGTTTGGTTGTAGGGATTTAAAGGTTGAGGATACCTAAGTTTTCTGCACTCATCTTACAGTTGGGGAAGATTTACATTTTCTGCGCACATCTTGCTGTTTGGTTGCTAGTTTAATTTCTGTTAGTCTTATATTGCTTTACATGGGAATACCTACTTGCTGTATACATCTTATAGTTTTGTGGTAGCATTTTAATGTTGAGCTGGTTGCCATATTAGCCACAATGACAAGGCTGAGTTGTTTTTGACGCTTCACTTGATCTCCAGTTTAATTTGTTTCAGAGATGCAGCTTATGTACATTGAGGAGAATAATTTTACTAGAGAAACTTTGATATAGCAGAGAAATAGTTGCATAGTTTGAGGTGATGACATATTGGTCATCACAGGTCTGATTCCACATAATTCTTCTTGTAGGGCCATGTTGAGGATGTTAGGCGCCAAGTGAATGAAGCAGTTCAAGCTCGCCATGTTTGTATCTCTTTCTTAAATATCTCAGTTCTTGCATCTCTTTCTTAAATCTCTGAGTTCTTGAGGTGAAATGGAACTTTTTGTTTCCTCCTCAGTGTGGTTAAGTGAAAGATGTGAACATAGTTTGGTTAGCTAGTTAATTATTGTTTAGCTTCTTGGAAAACATGACAGAAGATTAGCAGTTTCTAAGAAAATTAAATTTATGTCATGCAATGCCATTATATGTCTTTTTTACTAATATCAAGTTGTCCTTCTGATGGTGTTTTTGTTGTGTCTTGGCTCAATTTTGAGGTGGTTGTTGCAATCTCTACAACTTGATCTTTTGCGGATAATCTGTTGCAGAAAATTGACAAAATGTACGCTGCTTTTACTGGTCAATCCATTGAGAAAGTGCAGCAGTACACAGAGAGGGATCGTTTCTTATCCGTTTCTGAGGTAATTTTGCTGAATCCTTTTCCTCATTTATCATGAGCACTTTGCACATTCTTTCAGGTGGCATGAGTAGTTGGTCTGAGGGAATTTTTCTGAATTCTTTTCCTTTAAAATCACTAGCACTTTGCATGTTTTTCAAGGTGACATGATTAGTTGGTTTTGTATATTTCTAAAGAACAGAAAAATTAAGTGTTGTGCTTTATTAAAAGCGAGGACCACTGCAGGAGGTCACCTATTGAAGTTGGGACCTCTGGTCAATATTAGATCACACAATAAGGGGCTATATAGCACTGACCTCTTTCTTTGTTGATTAATACAATGGGGGAGAAGATTGGTCATTTTTTTCGCTACGAATTTATTTAAACGACTGTTTATTAGGATAGTTTGGATAATGAAGTAGCAGGAGGCAGTGAGCAGCCAGTCACTATTCATGCCAGATATCCTAGGACTCTTTCCTCTGTATAGGACGAAGAGGAAATAGGTAAAAAGAAGCATTAAACCTATTTAACCACTTAATGTCTGATGACTATCGTGGTGGATTCTCGACCTGTGTTTGAGTTATTCAAATATAATGCAGTAATGCCTTAGAGGGAATCTTGAAGCACCGTTTACATTATTTAATCTCCATGTCATCGTCCTTTGTTCCCACTGATGAAGTAGCCCACATCACCTGTTTATGGGGTTCAATGGGCTTTATATTCATGAAGTCGCTCCACCTCTTGGTTTAGATTTTTAGGTTGGACTTTATAACATATCGGAGTTAGGTTTCACCTCAATTTATTTCTCGTGTGAGCTGCCTCCCCATTTGTAATATTTATGTGGCATTCGTAGTCCAGTTTGCATGTGAGAGAGTGTTTAAGTATCTATATTACTTGTTTGGGGGGTTTCAATGGATTTTACATTCACGTATTTGCGCTTCACCAATTAGTTTAAGCTTTTAGATTAGATTTTCTAACACACAATACTTTTGCCTAGACCTCCACATTGATATCTCTGGTAATTTTTTAATCTCCTTCTGGCAAATGATTATGTTAATGTGTCATCGTAAAATATTCCATAGCTCTACTTGTATAGACAGAAGTTGAATCAAACTCTTCTATCATGTTTTGTATTGCAGGCCATGGAATTTGGACTCATTGATGGAGTTCTGGAGACAGAATACTAGTCTCAGAGTGAGGCCTAGCCATTCTTTTCGGATTCAGAAGATTATCCAAGTTTTTGTTCCGAAATTGCAGTTTAGTGGGAGTGAACCAGGAGGAATTGACTGCCGCCTCTAGAAGTAAATTGAAGATTATTTTGGGATATGTTTGTTAGTCATGCTGTCGTATTTTGGTCCCACAAAGCATAAGACGAGAGGCTCACCACCTCCGTATCCTTTTGTGTTCTTTTCCTCCGTCCACTATTCATTCCGCCATGGGGATGCTTCTTGATAGCTACAGTCCAATATCAATTCATTCTCGATAATTTTTACGTGAAGTTTTGTGAAATATAGAGGATTTTATTTGGAATGCCTTAGAGTTATCTTGCATGTGTCAAAGATAATTTATCTTTCATTGGCTATTTAAGATGAACTAATCAGGAAAATTTTCATATGTTTGACTCCAGTAGTCTATGGTCATTGAATAAGTGATGTTCCATAGTGAATTTTGAAATTATTCCTTATTGTCGAAGAGATAATCGTATTCTATTATTCAATTAGGGTTACAAATATATATGCTTAATTATACTAAAACATGAATTACTATTCTACTCTGATTACTAACAATACTTTCTGTGATAGGGAAAAGCATTTTTTATTATTCAATAAAGTTCAATATATACATCAAAATAAGCCCTAAAGGTTCTAAAGATCACTTCACCCTTTATACTTCTAACACTCCTCAAATTGGAACATAGATATTAATCATGCTCAGCTTATTACAAATATAATCTATTCTCTCATTACCTAGAGGTTTAGTAAAAACATTTGCGAGTTATTCACTAGTTTGGATGTGATTGGGAAGGATTAATCCACTCCGCAACTTCTCTTGAATAAAAATGACAATTAACCTCAATATGTTTTGTTCTCTCATGAAACATTGGGTTGGAAGTTATATGCATTGTAGCTTTATTATCACACCATGGAATCATGGGCATTGAAGCTAGAAAGCCCAACTCAATAATTGTTGAATCTACATTAATTCATGTGTCATTTGTGTCATGGCTCTATATTTTGATTTAGCATTAGAGCAAACAACGACACTTTGTTTCTTATTCTTTCATGATATTAGATTTCCTCCAACTAAGGTACAATAGCCAGTGGTTGGCCTTCTATCATTTAGAGACTCTGCCCAATCAGTATTAGAAAATCCTTCAACTCTGCTATGACCATGATTTTGGTAAACAAATCTTTTCCTTAGAGTCTTCTTGAAGCACCTTAATATCTTAATAACTACATCTTAGTGAGATGTATGGGGGGGGGTGGGGGAAACAAAAATTGGCTTACCACTACCTAGAAAGACAATATCTGGATGAATAACTATGAGATAATTCAGTTCACCTACCAGTCTTCTATATATCTCGAGATTATCAAGAATCTCGAATTCTTCAGCAGCTAGCTTAACCCATTGTTCCATGGGCGAATCAAGAGGTTTAGACCCAAATATACTAGTCTTCGTAAGCAAATTTAGGACATTTTCGCCGTGACAACAATAGATTTATGTGATTGTGCAACTTAAATTCTTAGAAAATACTTTAACTTTCCTAACTCTTTGGTCTGAAATTGTTGTTGAAGATAGATCTTTAGTTCAGCTATACCAACCAGGTCATCTCTTGTGATGATAATATCATCAACATACATAATCAAGAATAATTTAGCTCCCTTTGACTGTTTATAAAATAAAGAGTGATCATTTCCACATCTAGATAGTTCAAAAGAAAGCCTCAAAAGTCTTCCAAACCATGCTTGTGGATTGTTTCAAATCATATAAAGACTTTTTTAATTAATTTGCGAACCAGTCCCCTAGACTCCCCTTAAGTAACAAACCCTAGAGGTTGCTCCATATAAATTTCCTTATTAAGAGTCATGCAAGAAAACATTCTTAAGATCAAGCTGAAACGACGATTGTTTATATGTGGCAGCAAGAGATCAAAGTTCAAACAGAAGTAATGTTGGCACTAGGAGAAAAATTATCCAAATAGTCAAACCCCATACACTTGAGTATATCCTTTAGTAACAAGTCTTGCTTTTAAACGAGTAAGAGAACCATAGGATTGACTTTCATAGCATATATCCATCGACAACCAATAGCAGTTTTGCCTAAAGGAAAATGTACCAAATTCCAAGTTTGATTAATCTAAAGAGCCTTTAATCCTTCTTCCATTGTTTTCCTCAATCAGAACTTTGTAATGCCTTAGCTAGAGACTCATGGACAATATATTGTTCAACAAAAACAAAAAGGAATGAAAAGGAGATATAGACGAGTATGGGATAAATTTTGCAATAGAATGTTGACTACAAGCACGTGTACGAGCAAGTAAGGGAAATTCTATGGAATTCATAATCGTCTCAATGTGTGTGTGTGTGTGTAGTTTACTATTATATGAATATTCGGGAACTAACCATTCCAATGCTCTTTTTTGCCATGCATAAACTAAACTGACAATTATGATAAGCAAAAAAAAAATTAAAGTTTCTATCAATACGGATACCCACAAAACATCAAAATTCATTGCCCATGGATAAAGAAAAACTGTTTCAACATTAAAAAAAAAAAAAAAACAAAAACTAGAGCAAGCATATATAAAAAAATCGAATATTCCATCATACTACTTATGAGTTCGTTCTTTTTTCGATAGTACCCTTAAGTAATAAGAAATTTTTCATAGGGTAGGCTTCAAATGAAAATCCTCGTCGATTTTGAAGCTAATAATACTATTACTATTACTGCTGAAACCATGCCTTCTAAGTAGCTAGGAGCAATAGAAAGATCAAGATCAGATACAAGAGGAGGGTTAACTAAGGCCAAATTTGGAGTAGAAGACAATGTAGTAGTGACAAGAGGATAGGGGGAGCAATAGCTATTAAAGGATGTCAAGTATAAACTTGGAGAGGAGATGGTTCTTGTGGAGATACTATTGAAACAGTTGGAGCAGTTGATTGAATGGTGGTCACATACAAGTCTTCATCCAATTTAGACATAGTAATTGGAACATCATGATAAGGAGTGGATTCAAAGAAGGAAACATCAGCAGTTATAAAGTTTTTTTTTTCTTGATGGAGAATAATGGCGATATCCCTTTTAAGTACGTAAATAACCCATAAACATACACTTGACGGCCCTGGGATCAAGTTTTGATACTCTAGGTCGATGATCCGAATAAAACAAACAACATAAAATTTGGGGTGGTAAGACAAATAGTGATTGGAAACAAAGTGGAAAAAGGAATGCCATCTTGCAAAATAGAAGAAGGCATGCGATTAATAAGATAGCATGCGGTTAGAAAGGTATCGGACCGAAAGGTTTTGGGGACCTTCATCTGAAATAACATGGACCTAGTAACTTCCAATAAATATTTATTCTTCCTTTTAGTAACACCGTTATGTTGTGCTATATCGGGACAGGAAGATTCATGGATCATTCTATGTTGAGTCATAAACTGAGAAAAGGGTGTAGAAAAGCACTTCTTAACGTTATCAGAATGCAAAACTTTGACATACACACCAAATTGAGTATGAATTTCATATATAATTGCATGAAATATATAAAACAATTCCGAATGATTTTTCATTGAGTATAAGGAATAGTCATCAATGAAAGTAACAAAATATCAAAAACCCAAATTGGAAATCACATGAAAAAGGACTGCAAATATCTGAACGGACTAACATAAAAGGAGACTTTGCTCGTTTAATGACTCAAGGTGGATACTAATACGATGTAATTTGTCAAGTTGACATGACTTGCGTTTCAAATTAGAAAGGGACGGAAAACTAGAATTTAACTTCCGAAAACTATGCAAAGAATGATGACCAAAACGATAATGAATCTGATGTAGATTTGCAATGCTGGAGCAAGCAATTGAAGGAGCAACCTCTTCAAGCACATACAACCTCTCCAGATCCTGAAAGACACAAGAATTAGGGTAGAATGTCACTAAACATTGAAAATATTTGGTTAATTTACTAACTGACATAAGATTAATTGGAAATTGTGGAAGATAAAGTACTAAAGACAATGACAATGAATGAGTTGGATGAATAGTGTCAACCCTCATAACGTATGTAGATGATCCATTGGCTAAAGGTACTGTGGATGAAGATGGAGTAATAGAAGAAAATATACTTGAAACGCCTGACATGTGATCAGAAACTCCTGAATCAATGATCTAAGGACGAGAAGCAGCTAGGCATGCAATAGCATTACCTGTCTGTACTAAAGTAGCAGCGGCTGTGAAATCTGAAACTAGTTGTATCAAGCAAATTCCTTTTTAGACATAACAACTACCTTGCCTTTAGAAGATTGTGGAGAAGAGTCAGCACTAGATGCAATATTCGCAAATTGTTGTTGCTGCCCTAGTCTTCCTTGCATCTTATAATAAAATTTCTGAATATAACCAGGTTTGCCAAGGCAATGACATATTCGTGTGGCCCCTGAGGTATCAATAGACACGTAAGATCGTTTATTATTATTTTGTTGACCTTGGTTTCTCCTTGTTCCTATGTCTCGGCCTCCCCCTTAGCCACCATGTCCACCATATCCTCCGCGGTTTTGCTCCATCACTCCTTCTACCACTATTGGGTCGGGCCTGGGACATAAGAGCTGAACTATCTACTATAGATGTACCTTGAGAAGACTCACGATATACTCGAAGAACCTGAGCAAACATATCTGTGAGTGATGCGACCGTCTCTCCTCTAAGAATATATGACCTAACAATTTTATATTCAAGGCCAAGACCTCCTAAAAATCCCATCACAACCAACTATTTTCTTTGAAGTTGCATTTGCTGAACCTTAGCTGAAATTGGGAGAACATCATTCAATTCCTCATACATTCTCTTAAAATCAACAATATATTGTGTAATAGAATGTCCCTTTCTTTCATATCGATTAAACTCCTACAATAACTCATAAATTTGTGACTGATTATTTTGACCATGATATAACACATCCAAATACTTCCACAATTCTTTGACCATGTCAATATGAATTACTAAATCAACTACATTACTCTCCCTAGAATTTAACATCTGACCAAGAATATGTGCATCAACAACATCCTAAGTTACATCATTCATGGGTTTAGACTTAGTTAAATGTCTATGTTGATTTCTGCCTGTCAAAGTAAGTTTCACAATTTTCTTCCATTGATGGGAGTTAGAATTACCCTCAAGCTTCTTATTGATAATTCGATTAGATGAAGAGGAAATCACCTTAGTCACAGAATTATTCTTCCCATGATCACCCTCAACTTTACTTCCTGAAAAATCACCCATTCTCAAATAACAACACGACAATTCATGTGATATATTCTTTCAGCCACCTTAATCTTAACAATTCATTAATCTAGCATAATAGAAAAAAATATCACCACATTAAAAAATGTCTCCACAATCCACAAACACCTCTAATTAATAGCCCATAACCAGATTCCAAATACCCACAAGTCAAGGGCTGAAGAACTAAAAAATGTGACTAGGCTAGATTCATGTAAGCATTATAACGTTTAGTATTCAACGGAATAATCACCAAGCAAAACAATTACTTCATAATCACAAGAGTAGGACAGTAGATAAGCTACAAGAGGACCTTCAATCACATTAATGGTGAACTACAATAAAATCGTGCGAGAGGGTTGTGTGACTTTGAGGTGGACCGACGGTGGCTAGGGTAGGTCACCAGTGTGCGAGGTGGGTTGTCGGCATGCGAGGTGGGTCGCCTGCGGAGGTAAGTTGTTTCGATTAGTGGTCAATGGTAGTTAGGGTTAGGAATGCGGCTTTGATACCATGTGAAAGAGGAAAGTGTTTTTTATTATTCAGTAAAGTTTAATATATACATCAAAGTAAGCCTTAAAGATCCTAAAGACGACTTTACCCTTTATACTTTTAATACTTTCTAGGGCCCTCTCAAGTTTGGATGTAGATGTCAAATAATCTCAACTTATTACATAAGAAATTTATTCTATTCTCTCGTAAAGATTTAATAAAAATGCCTGTGAGTTGATCTTCCACCTTTGTGTGTTGAAGATTTCTCATTTTTGAACTTTTTTTTGCACAAAATGACAATTAATCTTAATATACTTAGTTTGCTAATGGAAGACAGGATTAGATGCAATATGAATAATGGATTGATTACCATGGTATACAACTGATGAATTTGATGTCGATATCCCAATCTCTTATCGTAACATCCTCAAGCATAATAATTTACTTGTCACATGTGCCATAGCTCGATACTCAGCTTCAGCTTCAACGTTTGATAAGGAAACTACATGTTATTTGTAACTCTTCTGCGCAACTAAATTACTTCCATGAATCACACAATAACCTAAAGTAGATCTCCTATCCATGGGATATCTAGCCTAATCGGCATTAAAGAAGCCTATAATATTTACATGACCATAATTTTTAAACAATAGTCTTTTGTTTGGTGTTCCCTTCAAATATTTGACGATTTGAAGCACAACATCCTAATGAATGGTACGGGTAGAACTCATGAATTGGCTTTTGGCAAAAGATATATAAAGTTTTGTGATGGTAAGATAGTTTAACTTACCAACTAATCTCCAATACTTCGCTACATGATGTAGTAATTCTCTATGTTCTGCATCAAGTTTTACATTGGACTTCATAGGGGTATTGATTAGTTAAAATATGCCTATGATACGAGTTAGGGAAAATGAAAACAGAATTTGTGGCAAATTTGCTATCCCACAAGCACACCCTTTCCTCGACCTCAGAATATGGATTGTTTGTTAACTACCAAATTCTTCTTCATTTTTTGGCTCATATCATAGAAAATTTTAGGATAGTAGAATTTTGTTACACAGGTTTCACATTGTGGCAAGTGTAGGGCTTACTACCAAGATTGATCAGAACATTTCTAGTTTTAAAAGATCATACCAAGTAGAAAGGAAGATGGAGGAGAGGTTTTAGGGATTCATAGCAAACCACGCAATTTTATTTCTAGAGAATGTATGTTTTATTCTGCCCTGTAACGCTTACAAACCTTGCCCTACATAGGCATAAAACAACACACTAAAACAAGAAACTAGAATATTACAGACTTCGCTTGATCGACAAAGGTCAATTATTTGCACTTGACAAGTTTTCTATCGATAGACTGACTTGTGCACACATTATCCTGCTTTTTTTGCTTATGCTACAGTGCTACAGTACTATGCTACAATACCAAACAGTGCCAAACAGTACATGAACAATGCTGAATAGTGCGCTATAGTGCTTTAGGTCAAATTCACCAAGAATGTCAATTATATAGTTTCCTTGCGATAAGTTGATACTGGCATATGAGTAAGCTACCTCGATACTAAGAAAATAGTGAAGATGTCCCAAATATTTAGTATTGAATTTTGTATGTAGAAATTGCTTAAGTTTCTTAATACCATTTGAATCACTACCACTAATGATGATATCATCCTCATATACAACTAGAAGGATAAAACCAGCTGAAGAGACAAAGCTGAAAACTGAATGATCTACCTTGCACTGCTTTAATCCAAATTTGAGAATTGCATTAGTAGATCTACTAAACCAAGCATGAGATTACTTAATCCATACAAAGTCTTGTGTAGGCAACATATTACATTCTCCCCTTGAGTAACAAACTCAGGTGTTTGCTCCATTTAGACCTCCTCAGCTAGATCATCATGTAGAAAGGCATTTACCACATCTAGCTGATGAAGTAGCCACTGAAATCGCACAACTAATGAAATAAATACACGAACAAATGGAATTTTGGCCACTAGAGAGAGAGTATAATCATATTCGACACCATAAGTCTGAGTATGCCTTTTCACAGCTAATCGTGCTTTCAATCGATCAAGAGTGCCATCTAGATGAAACTTAACAATAAAAACCAAATGACAACTAATAGGTTTCTTACCCATAAATAAGGAAGTAAGTTGCCAAGTTAGGTTCTTAATTAGTGCTTGCATTTCAATTTTCATGGCACGATGCCATCCCGGATGAGTAAGAGCTTAAAAAACACTACTAGACACAGATTTAGAGGACAAAACAAGACAAAGGTAGAGAAGATAGGGGACAAACGATCATAGGAAAAAAGTTAGAAATAAGACGACACATGTGAACACAAACAGAAAGATCGAAAGGAGCATAACAATCAACATGACAACCGACACAAGAGCGCATACCTTTTCGAAAAGCAATGGGCAGATTAGGATTAAGATTAGGATTAGAGGCTAGTATTGTAATTGATGGGTGAACAAATGAATCGGGTGCTGGTAAAGACTATAATGTTATAAGGATTGTATTACATCGATGATAGGTGTGGTTGGTAAATTTAAATAGTGTGGATGTAGCTAGAGAATGTGAAGGAAGTGGAATCGTTGGTATGACATAACTCATTACCATCACAAGACGCCGTTGAAACCACTGAAGAAATAAGATATGGGTGGTCTTCAAAGAACGTCATATTTGTGGACATAAAGATACGACGGCAAGTAGGATTGTAAACTTTGTATCCCTTCTGAGTTCAAGAGTATCCTTCAAAGACACATTTTTTAGCACGAGGGTCTAGTTTGTCAAGACTTGGGGTAAGAAAGTGTACAAAATAGACACAACCAAAGACTTGATGAGGTGAAGAAAAGAGAGGATGGATTGGATATAAAGTAGAAAATGGCATCTTTCCCTGGTAAACGGAAGTTAGAAGCCTATTAATTTAATAACACAATGTAAGAGCAACATGGCCCCAAAGGTTTAAGGTAGATGCATGTACAACATGGGGAAACCACCCTAAAGAAAAATAAAAAATAGGAAACACCTTTCTGCTCAAATCTAAACCTAGAAATTCATACAACCACACCTTTACACAGCCATCCCAAAAAACCATTTAAACTAGAAACCGTAAGTGCAACGATCTCCACCCTGTTAAGAGCTCCTTTCACTCGATAACTTGGAAGCTTTTGGCCCTTCTTCCTCGCATCTACCCCCCCTCAAGCAGCTGGATCACAGCAGGCTACAAATGGCAGGGACTTCTAAGAACCATCTAAGGTTGGTATTGTGCAGGAAAATGGACAATCTGTGGTTTGAAGTGGATATCACAGAGCTAGTAGCAAAAATCCCTAAAGAAGAGAAATAGGAAAGTGAACTAATTCTCTATGGAAAACTTTATTCTAAACCCAATATCAATTTTTAAGTATTTCTAAGTATGATGAGAAAAACGTGGAAAATAAATTTAGTAAAATGTGGGTAAATAGAGCCGGGGTTTTTCTCTTTCATTTTCAATTATGTTGAGGATAAAAGAAGAGTATTAGAGATGAAACCTTGGATGTTTACCAGCAATCTTCTTGTTTTGTAGGAAGGAGACCTAGACATTCCAGAACACTGTTATGAATTCATGCATCACACTTTCTTGGTATAGATTTTGGGGCTCCCTTGAGCTCGTATTAATGAAGCCTCTATGCAGCAAATAACAAAAAAAAATTAGGCAGGGTAGAAGAAGTAAAACTTGAATAAAAAAAACAACTCGCGTAAAGTTGGAAAGGCGAAAATGCATTTAAATTTGGCAAACCCACTGAAAACTGACACAATTATCAACATGGGAGACAAAAAATGGTGGTTAGACTTCAAATACGAGAGACTTTCATTTGCTACTCATGTGGGCATTTAGGCCATTATGCTAACTACTGTCTAGAGATTCCTTATGAAGAAACTGGTTTTGCCGAAGATCAACCTGGAAGATATGGTTCGTTGCTCAAGGTGAAAGTGAGGGAACCAAGCCTGTTTTGGAAAACTTTTTATGGAAAAATAGAATCATGTTCTAAAGAAGGGGAGCCAATGCCAACCACACCAACACTTTCTATTAATGTCACTATAAGGAAGGAAAATGCAGCACCAAGTGAGATGGTAACTATCCCATACAATGTAGAAAATGACATCTTGGAAGAGGATAATATGGAAGCAAACATGTTCACAAGTCAGGGAAAGAGAACACAACAAATACAAGTTCTATCACTCAATTTAGCAAACCCAGGGAAGTATCTAGAATTGCTAAAGAAGGGGAAAAAAAAACAGCACACAAAATTCCAGTGGCCAAAAACCATAAGTGTATCCAACCTTATGAGAAGAGGGTATCATCGATTAACTTACTTGATGAGGAGCATCTACTGGATACTCTAATCTAGGCATGGGAAGGGGTCTAAGAATGGACTTTAGTAGCTAGCCCTAATAAGCCACCCAAGCATACATGAAGTTATTAAGCTGGAACTGTCAAGGGTTGGGACCCTCGACGATTTAGCATCTTAGAGCCTTAGTGGCTCTAGATAGGCCCGGCTTGGTTTTATTTATGGAAACCAAGAATACAAACAGCATGGTGACTTGCATAAAACACAATTGAAATTTACATATTCAAACATCATTGATCCTATTGGAATTGTGGGAGAACTAGCACTTATATGGAATGATGAGGTGAAGGTGGAAGTGAGATCTAGTTCTGTGGAGTTAATAGACGTCACCTACAAGGATCTCAACAGCAGATACCTAATGAGCATATCTTTTCTTCATGCCCCTATAAACTACTAGGAAAAATTACAATTATGACAAACTATTTGTTTTATTAGTTCGTCCAATACTCTCCTAAGGCTTTACATAGGAGATTTCAAAGAAGTGTTATACCAATTGGAAAAGATTGAAAGGCGAGAAGTGGACCGACATAGGATTATGGCAAACAATTTGCTCACTCATGGGTATTGAGAGCAAGGAATGCACCTACACATGGACAAACAATAGGGAAGGAGATGAGTTAGTGGAAAAAGAGGTTGCATAGGGCCATATGCAACCTAGAGTGGATAGTTCTCTTCCTAAATGTAGAGGCCTTTGCATTACCAGTAATACGGTCATATCATTGCCTAATCCTACTTTCCATGGACTCTAATAGGGTGAGACAAAAGAAAATTTTCAGATTTGAGGCATACTGGTTAGAAGACACAAAATGTACAAAAGTAATACACAGAGCCTAAGAGAATGAGAGCTTCAATTAACTGAATATTGAAGCCAAAACAAAACAAGTGGTAGCTGCTCTAGAAAAATGGAGTAAGGAGAAGTTCCAAAATGCATCAAGGCAAATCCAGCCACTCCAAAATAGATTTACTGAGCTTTCCAACTTTTGTAAAAGATGGACCAAAAAAGTGAGGAATACAGAAATATTGTAAACTAGATTGAAAACTTATGGCGGCAAGAAGGAATGTTATGGTTCATGCGATCCGGAATAAAATGGATGAAATGAGAATATCATAATACAAGGTTTTTTCATGCCACAATAGTCCAGAGAAGACAACGAAACAAGATCTCCATGTTATAGCTTGATGACTAGCATTAGAATCGAGACCCATTGAACATCAAACGACACATCAGAGCTTTCTTTAGTTCCTTGTTTACTTCGGTGGGTTATAGAGACTACCAACCCACATTAGACTAATGCACCTAAGTGGTAAATGATGAAATGAATGAGTCATTGATCACACCAGTTTCTAGAGAAGAAGTTAAAGAAGCATTGTTTCAAATGGGAGCTACAAAAGCCAAGAGGCCAAACGAGCTAAATGGATTGTTCTGCCAAATCTAATGGTTGGTTATCTAGGAAGACATTTTCAAGTTGATTGACACTTTCTTCAAACAAGGTACTTTCGACTCTTAGATTAATGAGACCCATATGGTTCTAATTCCAAAAGTAAACAACCCAGAAAACATCACCAAATATAGGCTGATTAGCCTTCGTAATTTCAACTACAAAATTATTGCAAAGGTAATAGCTAATAGATTGAAACTCTAGTTCCCTAATCTTTTCTCCCAAGAACAAAACACTTTTGTTTGCAGCCGCCAAATTCAAGAGAACATATTCATCGTCCAGGAAGTGTTGCATCAGCTAAGGGTGCGAAAAAGGAAGAGGAAATTTTAAGCAGTTTAAACTTGACATGCAAAAAGCCAACAACTGGGTCGAGTGGGACTTCTTATGTGATTATTATGCTGAAATTAGGCTTCTGTGGAAGATGGGTCTCTCTAGTAAAACAATGTATATTCTCAGTTTTCTTTAGAATCAATGTGAACGAAGAACTTTGTGAACAATTCTAGCCAATGGGGAATCAGGCAAGGAGACCCTCTATCCCCCTATTTGTTTATTATAATGGCTAATGTTCCACCCTCTTTCATGACTAAAGTAGTAGAAGATGAAACTATTAAGGGGATCAAACCGAACAGTAACTAGCCAACAATATCACATCTCCTATTTGTAGACGACGCCATCTTCTTCCTAGATGGAACTAGAGAAGCCCATAATATAGCATCTATTCTGAATCAGTATTGTTTTACCTCTGGTCAAGCTATAAATCTTAACATCGGGTATTTTCTTTGGGAAAAATTGTCCCCAAAGGCTCAAGTCAAATTTAGCAACTGAATTGCGGGTTCCAATGATACAAAAAAATAGGGAAGTATCTTGGAATACCTTTAGATTGGGGTCAGATCAAAAAACAAATGTTTGCTTGGATTCTTGCCAGAGTTTGCAAAAAATTAGAAGGATGGAAAGAGAAACTGATTTCAAAGGTTAGTAAAGAAATTTTAATCAAAATAGTTGTTCAAGTAATGCCATAATATCCCATGTCCATATTAAAAATCCCTATATCCATTTGTAGGGCAATTGAAAAGAAAACATCTTCATTCCGGTGGAGATGAAACGTAGCAAAGAATGCCATGCATTGGAAAAGATGGGAAAACTTGAAAACAAGGAAGGATTATGGGGACCCAGGCTTAAGAGATTTGGTACATTTTAATAAAGTGATGTTGGGGAAGCAAATTTGGCGTTTAATCAAAATACCGAATGCATTATGGAGCAAAATTTTCAAAGGCATTTTCTTTCCCAAAGGAGATTTCTAGAATGCACAAAAAGGCCCCTGACCTTCTTGGGGGTGGCAAAGTATTTTAGTAGGAAGAGATGTTATAGAACTAGAAATTAATGGGAAGTTGGGGATAGAAGAACAATCCGAGTAAGGAAGGACAAGTAGATGATCTCAGAAAAATTGAAGGACCAACAAATCGAAATGACCCCCACCTGATCGAGGATCTAATTGACAAAAACTTAGGTTAATGGAATACCTAGAAACTCAACATCATTTTTGAGGAAAAAATTGTCAACGAAATCATAACAACCCCCTTGAGTATGAACTCTGGACCCAATAAACTAGAGTGGACAACGGACAATGCAGGGATCAGAGCAGCTATAATAATACATGCTCGGGAAAGTACCAAAACAGAGGAACAACCATCAACAATTTAACAAGCCCCTAAAACACTGTGGAACAACACCTGGAAACTACAGATCTTCCCAAAGTTCGATTCCTACTATGGAGTATTTGTAACAATGCACTCTCAACAAAGGAAAATCTACATAGAAGGAAGATGATACCTGAACCAACTTGCTCACTATGCGGCCAAGCTCTAGAGACGGTGAAACACCTCTTCACGTTACGTGACTGGACAAAATAAGTCTAGTTAGAGTCGACAAATGGATTTATGATTTCCTCACCTTGAACACGAACCCAAAGTCAAAAGCACTGTTTGCAGAGCTCCTATGGTAGATCTAGAAGGCTTGCAACACTCTAGTTTTTCAAGAAGGAGACCATACCCGAGATCTATCATTGAAGAAGCCACTCCATGGTCCATCTTTATACGAAATGGCAACCCAAGGGGACGACAGGTGAGACAAGACCCACGTTAGGATAGATGCAATGGAGTTCGCCGTTGCTGAACTCCCTCATGTTGAATGTTGACATCTCCTGGTGCAGCTCGACAATGGAGGGATCGGCTGCCGGAATATGCAAAGATGAATGGGGAACCATCGTCGACAGGTTTGCCAAGCAAATCTGAGCTTCTTCGGTGTTGATTGTGGAAACCCTAACCATCCGAGAAGCCTTATCATGGCAGAAGAAAAGTTCATGGAGAAAGGAAAGTACATCTGCACGAACTGAACTGAACTCTGAATAGCCCCTATACGTTGAAATTATCTCCGACAATTCTCAAGTGGTGAAATGTGTGTCGGGCGGGCTGGAAATACCTTGGGCCACCTGGTCCATAATTGAAGACTTCAGATTATTGATGGGCCAACTACATGGGGTCTCTTTAAAGTATGAGTCGAGAACTGCAAATCAGGCTACAGATTGGATTGCCAAGACCCATCGAACAGATTCTCTATCATCAAATTGGAAAGAGAGCCCCTTTTTCACTATGTTTAATCTTATGTCTTGATCTTGGAACTTTATATTATCCACCTAATTGTTAGCAATGAAAAGTTTATTTTCTAACAAAAAAAAATTCCACTAACTGCAATCGAGGCAAATTGTAATAATCAATACCAAAGTGCCCCAAAAATCAACTCCCACTGAGAAATAACTAGCATCAGTCTTTAATTGAAAAGCATCACAAAACATTCTCCTCTTATGTCATTCAAGGGGGATGCAATGTTGGACAAAATCGAGATTTTAAAGGCAGAGTTATTTTCACCAACCCAGCTCTCTAGGATTTTGAAAAGCTCGAGCTGTCTTTCCTCCATGAAGATCTCACACATAAATTTTGCCACGCTTACTGGCCCCAAAGATGGTATGATTTTCAATATTTAATTGGAGATTTAAGGTATTGGTATAAGTGAGTGAGAGTAATGTCAGAGAAACCTTTCTGTGCATCAGACCCGTGAGTGGGGAGATGTAGTTGGGCGACGCGGGCCTGAACTCATCGGAGCCGCTGGCGGTGAGATGTGGGGCTGAGCGATGTGGCTGGGCGACACCAGAATAGGGGAATAGGGGCAAGAGGGCTAGGTGATGCTGGAATAGGGGCGACAGATCTGGACGACGCCAAAATAAGGGTGACAGACCTGAACGTTGTTGGTATAGTGTTGGGCGACACCGGAATAATAGAAATTGAGGCTAGGGGACGTCAGAATAGAGGCCTCCATATTAGGTTTTTCTTATGGGCTTTGATACCATGTTGAAGAGATAATCGTATTCTATTATTCAATCAAATATTATATTTAAAACAACCCACTTATTAAAAGTGCAGTAATTAAACATCAAAGTATCTAAAACTCAAAGTACAGTGTGGAAATGAAAACCCGATAGTAGTCAAGTAAAGAATATTACATTGCTTTGTTTTTAAACCTCGGGACATGAACCCCTATAAGTTTGTCCCGATACTAAGGTAGGCAAAGAATATACATTACCTTATTATTAGCCTTGGGACTTAAATCACAATAAATTTGGTGTAGAGACTAATCCTAATTCAAGATTAAGATTAGCCTAAAATTCTACTCATTTTTTTGATGAGATGATGAGGCTAATCTAAGCTAAGCTAGCTATTCGTTGGAAGAGTGATCCCAAGTCTAATCGACTTTTATTTTCCTCGTTAGGCTATGTTAACCAAGGTCTAAATTAACTGGTTTATTAATTCCTAAGTTCATTAACTAGATTAGCCTAATTGGTGCTAAGTTAAGCTAATTAGCCTAAGTCTAATTGCCTTCTTGGCCTTTCTCCTTGAGCTTTGGGCCACTGGCCTCTGACATTGATCTTGTTCAATCTTTCATGCCAACATTAAATTCAAGTAAGTAGTAAGCTCACACAATCGGTTAACAATCAAGAAGTTCAAGTTCGGCTCGGCAATTTGATGTCAATCATGTAATTCAATCATCCATCCACCTCATAGAACTATTGATTGATTAATCATCGCTAAATAATCATTAACCCCCACTTGAATGTTTATCATGCAGTGGGCTAAGTTACAAAATGCTTAATTAAAGCCTAATCCCCCTTTTTAAACCACCTTCCAAAGAATTATGTGTCACTAATCGCAATTGATCCTAATATATATCTAATCAATCACATACAAGCTCAATTTAACATGCAACTAGGCTAAACAACCTTAGAAATGACAAAATCAATGAGTGACCCGAGAAGGTCACTTAGGCTCCGTTCGTTTCACAGAAAATAATTTCCGGGAAAATAATTTCCAGATTTTCCGGCATTCGTTTCATGGAAAATGAATTCCTTAGGAAAAATGTTTTCCATGAAAGGAAAAGTGGAAAACATTTTCCTCACTTGATCTTTCTTATTTCACATTTATACAAATCCTCACTTCCTCATCCCCTTTCTTTTTTTGTTGAATTTTTTAATTTTCTTTTTCTTTTTTAATTCGAATTATTTTTAATTGCCTTTTTTTTCTTTACTTTGTTTCCCATCTTCTTCTTTCTTGGCTAGTCGTCAACCGTTGCCAGGCGAACCTCGAGCTTGTCGATCTCAAGCTCGCGCTCTACACTCTTGCTTATCCTTTTCTTTATTTAATCTACCCTGTAGTTGTACATTGCTCAAGCAAAGGGCTCTACATGCTTTGCTTTTTTTTTTTTTTTTTTTTTTCTTTTGTTTATTAGAACACAAAAGATGTAGGGGGAGAACTGGTCACTCAATTGGAAGATTCTCATGAGGGCTGTACATGCTTTGCTTCTTTTCTCTTTTGCTTATTTTTAAGATCCATATGAACATTTTTTAGAGTAGATTAGCGTTTGGCGACAATGAGGGAATAAATATATGAAGTAAGTTTGTCTGAATTTAAAGGCAAGTTCATATTTGATGGATTTATAGGTTGGTAAGTGATGCATACCTAAGTGGTGAAGTCTTAGAAAATATTTTCCTTACCGAACATTGGAAAATATTTTTTGAAATTTTTTCAGGTTTTAGCCGAACACCAGAAAATATTGTCATTTTCCTGAAAAATGACTTATGGGAAAATATTTTCCGAAAATGACCAATTTTCCGCGAAATGAATGGACCCTTAGTTTTTTTCTTCTTGTTTTTTTTTTAAATCTGTTTCTGGCTAATTATGTTTTAATCCAATTAAGGGCTTGAATAGACTTCGATTTTAGAAATTCCAAAACACAATGAAAGTTTAGGAAGTCTAGGTTGACTCATATTAATATCATTTTTCCCAATTGTGAGTCAATCGATACAATTTATTCAATTTAAACTGCCCACTCAGGATCTGACCCAATTTAGACCCGATTTTTTAAAAAAATACAAAAAAAAAAAATCACAAAATTCAAAGGACTACCAAATTTTATGGACAGCTGGCTCAAATTGTGGTATGAAACTCTCACTTTTTGAATTTTTGAAAAAGAGCCCTCATGCTATGACGAAATTGCACATTTCCCTAAAGACTCAAGCTGCAATAGTTTTTTAGGCCAATTTTGCACTTGTCCAAAATTAATCAAATTGCCCGCCCAATCTTATTCAAAATTTATGATATTTTCCACATTTATAGTTTGGGACCTCCCTAATGAGTCTCATTTTTTATTTTTTTGCAAAAGAGGCCTCCAAGTATTTTATAATTGCAAAACAAGTCAAACCAACGTGAGAATAGTTTTCATGGATCAAACCACCGGATTTCTTTGGTACTTTGATCGATCAAATGAATTCGTTTTAAAAAATCTTTATACCACTAGAAAGCTTATGATGTTAATGACAAACTTTATGTAAACCAATATTTCATATTCAAAACACATTTTTTTTGGGAAAAATTGAAGAACACAGCAATGTCGGATCAGATTTAAATTTTCCAGAATATCATTCACATCATTAAGCACATTCAAGCATATTCAATCTATGTTCTAACCAATTTCCAGAACTTGGAGCATGTTCAAACACTTGCTTATGAACATTTAACATACATTCAATCATCCAACGTAAAAAATCATCAAAATATCTAATAATCTTTATGAAAAACTCCAAGAAATCAACATGAAATTTCAATCTATACACTCCTAGACATCATCCATCTCATATATGTCAATCCCAAAGCTAATTGACATCAAATGAATATAAAAAATCATCCTAGGAGGTTTGGCTACCTTGAGCTCCAAGAGAAATTGGATATGCAAATCAAAGTACTAAGCTATATTTGAGCTAATTTTCATTGATTCCTATCCTAAACATGCGAAATCAAGTATGATTAGCAAGAAATTGAACTCAATTGGACTTGATACTCTTCCTAGAGGATTTGGCTAGATATGAATTTGATGATCTTAAGACCTAACATGCAATATTTTATCAATTCTATTAAACAATTCGAAATCCATGGACAAATTCTTTTCAATTTTTTTAAAATTTAATTACATCTTAACCTTGGACTGAACATAGATTGAAGTCAACGCTTCACTTTGAAACTATGCTCATCCTAGGTATAATTGGAAAATTACATGAAATTAGACTTTTGCTCTAATCTCTAGAGGCAAATTTTAACCTAGGAGTCTATCTTAACCCTACATGTCATGATTTAATCCAAGGCTAAGATTAATTCATTCATGGCTAAGTATAGCTCTAACTTGCTCTTAAAAGAACACTTGGATAAGTGATATGACACCTTGCGTAGCCAAGATTGAAGGAATGATGAATGGCCAAGATTGGCTTCAAAAGTATTGATGAGTTGGCATGGTAATTTGGTAATTTAGGTAAGTGGCAATCTTGCAATTATTGGAGAATAGGGAGAAAGGGTCAGCCATGGGCTGGTGATCTAGTGCTTCTTTTAACCAATCGGGTCAACTTGGGTTGACTAGGCAGATCCGAGGCCTTTGGATTGTCTAATTTCACTATAGTTTTGCTATTGGGCTTGGTGTTTTAACCAAGTGGGCCCAATGGGTTTTATTGGTCTTCGGTCTAATGAGTCGGGTCTAATTGGCTTCGACTGAAGGCCTTCCAATTGTTTTGATTTCTCTTAAATTGCACTATGGACTTGGTCAATTCTCTTGATTCATCCCAATGGGCCGAGTTGGGCTTTGGCCCAATTGGGCTAAATCAAGTCGAGTCAAACGGGTTGACTTCACCCAACCTTGTTGATCTCAATTTGTCATTTGACCAAAATTTTCCAAATTACCATGATTTTGCCGAAAATAATATTGAACTTAAGTTAATTTGGCCTAATCAGATTTAAACCAAGTTAATTGGCACTACTTACGAAGGATTGGTCAGGCGCCAAACTTGTGCTCAAGTATTGGCCTATCTATCTCAAGTTTGAACTTGTAAGATTGGCTTGCAATCTTGATGCATTGCGATCCCTAGATCAAATGTTGAGAAGGAATCAAATCTAATATAGATAAGTGCATTAGAAGTCCTAAAACTTATCATGAAAATGCAATTGAGTTCTAAAACTTTCAAAAAGTGCAACTAAGTCCTAAAACTTATCACAAAAGTTCAATCAAGTCCTAAAACTTTCAAAAGGCTCAATAAAGTACTAAAACTTGTCTCGAAAAGTACAATCAAGTTCTAAAACTTTCAAAAAGTGCAATCAATAGAAGGACTTAGATTGAACCATTTTGATAAGTTTTAGGACTTGATTGCACTTTTTGAAAGTTTTAGGACTTAATTGCACTTTGTGACAAGTTTCAGGACTTAATGGCACTTTTTGAAAGTTTTAGGACTTAATTGCACTTTGTGACAAGTTTCAGGACTTAATTGCACTTTTTGAAAGTTTTAGGACTTAATTGCATTTTCATGACAAATTTTAGGACTTCCAATGCATTTATCCCAATCTAATAATGACCCAAAATCAATGAATTTTACAATTTTTCGATCAAGGGTCAAAAGTTATCGGTTTAACCGAAAAGTCAACTTTTGATCATTGTTTGTAAAAGCTAAGAATTGAAAGTTCAATAATACTTGTTAAAGATAGAATTGATGGTTTTTTTTTTCATTTTTTTTAAATGCAGACCAGACATTAGTGTTTAATTGAAAAGTCAAACTTTCACTTATTAAGAAAACGATACCTAAGTACCAATGAAATGAAATATAGCTTGAAAAACATTGAAATGACTTTTTTTGACCAAAAAATGGGCCTTGTCATGATTAAGGGTCTTGAATTCATGCCTTTATCAGATTTGTTGGCTAAAATGATGTGTCAACAATTTAGAGTCATGTTTATACTCTCAACAACTCAATTTTGCTTTGGTTTATTGGGAACAATTCTTTTCATCTTGTTTATATTCCTTGTACAAACCCACTTGAACTCCTTGCTATCATTCTCACTATTGTTAGACATTTAATCTTCATGCTAGTCTTATTCTCCACTTTTGCTTTCCATCTTTTAAAAGAAGCAATCACAACAGATTTAATTTAACAAAATAAACATATACATTTCTAGTGGAGTTGTCAATATATGTGACATAGTAGCACAAGCCTCCGGTGGAATGTAAAGAGCTGGCTCTTACACATTTGTATGCACCAACTCTAATTTTCATTTCTTTCATTCTCTCCTGATCTTCAAACAACAAACAAATTTGTGCTTGCTCAAAGATAAATCTTCACATAGATCAATATCTATGGTTTTCAAATCAGCAATTTTCTCTTTGATGCTAACACTTTCTTTCCTTTTTTGCTCATGTGTGCAAGCATGAAGCGCCATTATTTAAAATCAGCGTCAAACTTAACAATTGTTGTGGTTTCTTTACTACTTTTAGTCATGTACAATGTTTTTGACTTTGTTCCCTATGCTAAAACTAAAGCACCTTTAACTATTTTCCAAGAGCTATCGCAAAAATAATTTTGTATCATGTACTATCTAAGTGACTTATAGAGATCGGATTCTCTGAAATCTTGGAACATATTTGCATCAGGCAACTTCCATTGATATCCGTTAATAGTTTTAATGTAAACATCACCCTTTCCCATAATATCCAAAGGTTCCTCATTAGTAAGATAAATCTTTTCAAACTTCTCAGCAGCAAAATTGTGCATTAATTCTTTGCACAAAGTAGAGTGAAATTAGATTGAGTCTAGAATTCAACATTCAATCAGACTACCAATACTCAAAATTAAAGCATCATTTTCAAGCATCTTCAATAGTCACATTCATAGATTTATCTTCTTCTTGATAACGATCTTGATATTGAATTTTCTTTTATGAGACTTTACAATCTCATCATAGATAACCTTTTTTTTTTTTGCAATTCCAATAAATTATTTCACCACAAGATCTCAATTTGCTTCTCTCTCTAAGCTTTGATCTACCATAATATTGGTTCTGCCCTCATTGATTGCTTCTTCCTCTGCTTTCAGTATATAAAGTAGCAACTAAAATTTACTTGGCTCTCTTTTTCAAATATTTTCGCTAAGAGTTAAATCTTGGATTTCCTAAAGTTTTAGCATTTTTAAACCAAATGAACTGCTCACTATAGTCACAATTTCACTTTAACTTTTAGGTAGAGAAGATAGCAAAATCAAAGCTTTTACCTCATCATCGAATTCGATTACTATTGAATTCAACTGAGTTGTGATCATGTTAAATTTGTTGATGTGATCTTTCATAGAAGGACCTTCATTCTTTTTCCGCATTAGACATTCTAGTTTGATGCAGAAGGCTTCTCATACATGTTGAACAATGCCCTCATCAAATCCCACCGTTGTCTTCTCATTGGCAAATGTTGAAGGTAACATTCCGTGCCAAGTGAGACAAATCACAACTAGAGTTTGTCAATCTAATATTTTCCATTCTCCTTGCTTGATTAAATCTAGCTTTTTCCTTTGACAAAGGTTGATGCAAGTTCTTTTGGTATAGCAAGTCCTTCTTCCACATCCCCCAGAAATCAAAGCCCTTCCACGGATTGAATTTGGCAATGAAATATCTTTCTCCAAAAGTTGAACTTTGATTTTTATTAGACGAAGAGGCAAGTTCTGTGGCGAATTTGGATAGGAAATATCACAGGTAGACAAAAAAAAAATTACAACTTTACTGTGAACAAAACTTTAAGTACACAAATTATGCTGTAATTTAATCAATAACAACTTTTAGAGATACAACCACTTCAACAGAATCAAACATAAACATATTATGCTGGAATTTAATCAAAGACAAAGCTTGAGAATGCAAAGACGCAACTCTCAAACTTACTCCAGTACAGAAAAGTAAAAATAACTAAAAAAATAATAGGTTTGTTTGTTTGTTTGTGGGCAACGGGTTCTCCAGGAGGCAAATGTTGATATTCATAGTGATTATGCCATAACTGTCTCCGAACAATTCTCCTACGATTGTAATAATGTCCCTCATCTCCGAAAATCTTGTGCCCATGTTCTCACGATGCCATGCTTTGTCCTCAAGTAGTTCCTCCCTTAAAATTGCATTATGGTTACTCAATGACTTCCTAGACTCTACTATTGTACTCACAGTGATTTCAAATTTGGAAACTCATAACTATATCAGGGATAAGTATACTAATGGTGCCATAAGTTGTGTACGGCGCTCACTTTGGTGCCATAAGTTTCAATCGGATCACTTAAGTGCCAAAAATTTTAAAAAACACTCACTTTGGTGCCAACTCCGATCTGGTTGGCCGGAAATCCAACGTGTCATTTTTTTATTAATATTTGAAGCCGACGTGGATCGCCGGAGAATACAATCAGCATGCAAACAACAAAACGACGCCGTTTAGCGTCTTTTCCCCCAAATAAGAAACCCTAAATCCCCAAATTCGAGTAGAATTGGAAATTGAAAACCCTAAATCCCCAATTCGACCAATTCGAGTGCATACTTCGATTTTCTCTCAAAGTTATCAGCTCGCTCTTGCGAATGGAGGGCATAAGCTTTAGTAGCGGCTCACATTCCTATAAAAAAAATGAATTAGATGGTGAGTGTTACTGTTATCGTGGGTTACCGAGTCCGAGAAGAACATCTTGGACTCGGTTGAATCCCAGGAGAAGATTTCATGGGTGCGGCAGATATAGAGAAGGCTCGAAGTGCAAATATTTCAAATGGGTTGATAGGAAATTCTCTGATCGAGCGACAGATGTGATCCTGGAGTTACTTGAAGACCGAAATCAACCTCCACCTGCGTTAATGGACGAGTTGGAGGATGTCGACTCAATGCAAGCTCAAATGAAGGGTTTAACATCTCTGGTCGACCATTTGAAGAGGGAGATTTTAAGGCTGAAAATTGAAAGAAACTTTTATCGAGCGTTGGTTGTGTTCTTATTCTCTTGGGTAGTTTATTCAAATGTGAAGTGAGTAATGAGAAGAAGTTTGTATGTCTACCATAGTCAAAGTTTGTATGTCTACCATTTTTGTATGAAGCAGAAGGTTTTGTTGTAATCCATGGTAGAAATGCAAGGTTGGAGATGGAATGCATTAAGTGTGAGCACTTCAAAAATGCAATGTTTGCTTGCTGCATTTTTTATTTGCCCTCATGATTTGCTGGTTTGTTGGTGAAATGGAAGGTTGGAGTTGGAATGCATTAGTTCTTAGCACTTTTTATTGTTTAGTTGTGTATTGTCAATGTTTGTTTTGGTTAGTTTTTGCTTCAAATAGAATGGTTGCTGCATTTTTATCGTTGTAATGGTTTGCTGGTTTGCTGGTTTGCTGCAACTGCAAACCATGGTAAAATTAAAGGATGGTGGCAAATTAACGATTGACCATTTCAGTGCCAAAAGTTGTAAATAGTGATCGCTTGAGTGCGAAGTTTTTATAAAAGAGATCATTTAAGCGCCAGTCGTGATTACAAAGTGATCACTTTTGTTGCACAAGTTGTAAATAGTGATCGCTTGAGTGCCAATTTCAAACTTGCACCAGTCGTGGTGCATCTTACATATTGTTCTTGCATCAGTTGGGTTGCTGGTGCATCTTCTTGCAACACAATAGCCCTGCAACGAGATGCACCAGCACCCAAAACTGCATCTTGTTCCAGCACATACAACCAGAACCCCACAAATAGCATCAACGCATCAACAACTTCAACCAGCAACACTATATGCACACATCTAAATCTAAAATTAACAGCAACCTCATAAGAAATGCACCAACAACAAAAAAATATACAGCATAACTGATAACTATCTTGCTAGCTATTAGCCGAAACCAAGCCAAGAGAAAATAACAGAAACAACTATTATCATTGACATTGATTGATTGTTTATAGAAGAAAAGAAAAACATGAACTTCACTCCCCAATCACTGAAGGTTCAGAACCCTTTTAAAAAAAAACCAATGGTAATATGGATGCAACAACTACAATGAATAATATCCAACACCGTCCTAAAAAAAGAAAACATAAAAAGAGAGACCATGTCCAGCACCACATAAAAAGAGACCATGTCCAGCACCCTCTCATCAACAGCACCACATAAAAAGAGACCATGTCCAACACCCTCCCATCAGTCAATATGGACAACACCTTGATCTCCTTTTCGTCTTGGAGCTTTGAATTGATTCATAATCCGAGCACTTTTTCGAACTGGATGTGCAGGTTCTTTAACTGAGCTTTCTGTCACCTCCTTTTCCTTGTTTTTGATGGTGGCTATTCTTGTTTTAGCACGTGTCATGTGTTGGTCCATATCATCACTATCGCGCCCAATCGTTGGTTGAGATGGAACTGGTGCTAGGTTCTGTTTGGATGGCTGTTTTGCAGCTATACGCACTGACTTCTTCTTTGGAGCACTCTTCTTTGGTTGCGTCCTTGATTCTTAAGTTGGCCACCTTGAGAGAGAAGTACCTCCGAAGTTCTCCCAGGCTACAAGAACATAGCGATATTATCAACCAAATGAATTGAAGTACAACAAATTAAATGCATGAGGCTTACAAATCTTACATTCAAAATAGTCATTCCAGTTCGTTCATCTGTGTAAATCCCATAACCATATTGCCTTAATCTTTTTCCATGAGCCCCTCTTGTTCGCTGTGGTGCATCATTTTCAGCAGTAATAGATGGGGGAGTAGCCTCTGCAACTTGTGTAGCTCATCTTCTCACCTGAGAAACACATAACAAACTTAAAATTTAGCCCATAAAAGATAAACACAACGATGTACAACTTACAGGAAATTTTTTTCTCGTCGTTTGCTCAACAGTGGACTCAGTTGTTGTTGTTGCTGTCCTACCTGTTCCAGTTCCTGTCCCTGCACTTGAGCCTACAATAGGGCCTTTTTCTGGCCCTTTAGAAGGCCTTACAACAATGTACTAAATCAGGATCATGACCAACTACAATGAATAATTAGACATCTACTCATTTTCATGGTTGAAACAAATGGACAAAACTTATCAAATTACAAGTGCATGATAGAGGAAAAGCACAAGAGAAGCCGGTACACATGGTCAACCATGAAACTCTATCGAATAGGAAATGTAAAGTTACTGAGGTAAAGAGGATACTGATAGAGCTAGTATAAGCACCTAGAGGGGGTGAATAGGTGTAAAAACAATATTTTCGAGATAAGTGTGCAGCATTCAATAATAGATAAAGAGATGAGAGTTTTTCTCTTAATAGGATTCGATCAAAGTAAAAGAGAGTAGGGAAGAGAATATGAACACATAGATTATAGTGGTTCGGCTTATTCCAAGCCTACGTCCACTCTTCCGCATTGACAGCCCACCGGCTGGATTTCACTATGAACAAAAAAGTTGTTACAGAAATGCTCTTCCTTGATTCCACAGAGTAGAGACTCTACTACACTTCCTCAAGGTCTCTCAAAGATATAGACTCTCTTTTGTGTAAAAGATATCGCTCAACAATTTAATTGACTAAGAACAAAGAGCTTCAGACTTTGGAATTCTTCTTTCGTGCACCTCTCGAACAACTAGAACGTCTTCCTTATATACTCCTTTATGCCATCATACCCGTTGGCACTTACCAAAGGAATTCTTCTAATCTACCCGTTGGACAGAATCAATTAGAAAGATCTTCAAGCTATTTAAGGAACATGACGATAGCCCATCAATCCCTTTCGCCCATACAATCGGGATCTTGGTTTCCATAAGTAGAACCTTCCAAGTATACTTCGTCAATCATCGGATCCAATCATCCCTGAATCAATCTTGATTTGAATAAAAGATTCCGACATGCTATATCCAGCCAAGAGATTTTCTCCAGTCGATAAGGTCAAATCCTTAATGAAACATCCAGTTCTGGATAAGCCTTCATCGACGGTCTAGAGACTGTCAATGAGATAGACTTTGAGTCTTGAGTTTGGCGATAGACTCTGAGTCTTGAGTCTGGTGATAGACTCTGAGTCTTGAGTCTGGCGATAGACTCTGAGTCTTGAGTCTGGCGATCCGGAGGTCTTCAGACTTTGATGGAAGAGTCTACAAGTCTTCAGACTAGACTGATGGAAACGTTTTGTCAGCTTCAAAATACTCAAGGACGATTTCTCCAACAATCTCCCAATTTTTGATGGTGACAAAACTTTCCTGCAGATTTGGATATTTTTGATCTGCAAAACATTACTTAGACAAATATGGATATCTCACAAAAATAAGAGGCTTAGTAATAACACTAAAATCTGCATCCACAAAAGATAGGTTAGTCTTGTAAATGAACAAAGCCATGAGATAACAATATTATTTAAGACAAATAAATGTTCAAGCAGTCAAATCCAAAACCAGTCCAAAACCTCCAAAACCAAACAACCAAACACAAAAGACAAGTTAAACAACAAATCTACACCACATCTCTCCCCCTTTTTGTCATCATTAAAAAAAAGGTAGAGATGAAAAGAGAATAAAAAAAAAAAAAATTAAGATTGCTTGGGAACACGAACAAGCTGGAAATCTCCCATTGATTGGACAATCCCTTCCAGCTTTTTCAAATCCTCCTTAATTGCACCACATCTTCTCCCTTAGCATTTAATTGGACTTGACGAGCAAGGGCTTGAATTTGATCATGCAAAGAAACGAAGAGGTTTGTCTTGCATTTTTAAGTTCGTACTTCGCATCCCGAGCATATATTTGACCTCTCATCTCCGGGAGAACATCAAGAATTCTGCGAAAGTCCGCCGAATTATCGGCCCGAGTACTAGCTTCGCACGATCAGATTGAGTATGTGCAGATGAAGGCAGATCAGCATGGTCACGCAGATTGGGCGATGAAATATCATGTTCCTCCTCAGGAAATTGAGAAGCATAGATGTCCTCTGGATTGGCTGGAGAACGAATTATTCCTTCGCTGGTGACAGGGAATGAGGACGTTCCTCTTTTCTCAGGATCTCCCCCTGTTTCCGTGCCTTCAGTTGGAGAAAAGTATTCATCTTGCTCTGTTTCCTCTCTCTCTCTTTCTTCTTCTTCCTGAATTCTCTCCTCCTCTGCATCTCTCTCCTCTGCTTCCAATTCTTCTCTTTCTTCAGATCTCTGCTCTGTCTCAACAGAGTCTTTTTCTTGTTGCTCAGTTAAACTTGGAACAAGACGACTCAAATTCTTCAAAGCCAATGCAGAAATAGTGATATCATCCTCATCCTCTTCATCCTCAATGATGAGAGCTCTTCTTTTCCTTGAAGGAGCAACCATGGGCTCCTTCCCTTTCCTTTTGTAGCCGAAGATAAAAGATGAGTCTTGACAGGAGTTTTCTCCTTGAATTTCTCCAATGCCTTGTTGAGTTCCTTCGACGCATTTTAGTGACCATTCTAGTCCCACCACCATGTGATCGCACGTTTGAACACAGAAAATCCGGGAGGCTGAACGTTCAAATGTCTGAATAATTTGGTCACAAGAGCTGCATACGGAAGTTGACCCTTGTCTTTCACCACCGCTCCGTACATGTGGAACATGATAGTGTGTGGAAGAGAGAACTTTTGCCCATATTGATGGCATACATCAATTTTGCCTCCGAGTTTGAAACATCTGTCTTTGAAGTTGACTTTGGTCTAAGACAGTTAATCACAATCTTGTGAAGTAGAATGTTGGACGCATTCATTCTTGAATAAGAAATTTTTTCTTCCGTCTTTCTATCCTTAACAAGCTCCAACGTTGCACGAGCAATAGACACTTTGATGGGTTGATATCTTCCTCTTTCCACTCCAATCACATCAGACAGTGTATTCATGTCAACCACATAGTCCCGATCTTGAACACTAAAAGAGAATCTATCCGCATTCAAAAACCGAGATTCGAATAGAAATAAGCGGTAAGTTCAAAGCATGACCTTCGTAGTATCGAGAACAAAACTGTTCGAGTTGAAGAAGATTGAATTTTTCCCGCAGATTGATATTCACAGAGTCAAGAAAATCAAAATCCACACTCCTAGGGTTTATCACCCCACGCTTTAGCAACTTAGAGTACAGTTGCTTGTGATCATCCGTTCGAAACAAATCCGTCCTTTTAGCTCGGATTTTTGCTGCAATGCCTATTCTCGGTTTAAACTCACTGTACATCATGCCATCGTCATTTCCATCTGGTTGACTCAGCCCTCCAACATGTGGATCAATTGGGATGTTTGCAAATGCCTCATCCGCCGAACCAACAGGGGCAATTCCCAATCGTTCCATTGTGCGTAAAAAGAATGTTTCATTTCTAAACCCTTTATCCTTCAGAAATTCATTAATGTAGTTCAATGGAGTACCACTCCTCTTTAAAGCACGATAAAGCTTGTAGGTAAAAGCAGGCTTAAGAGTTCTTACGGGATCTGCGTCTTCGATGATTTCTTCCTCTTCTTGATGTACAACATTTTGAGGACTAGATGGAGGAGATGGACGTTGCTGAGAATGTTGTGGGCTCTGCTGCTGTCTAAGAGAATCTTCTTCCTCGGTGAGATCAAAGTGCGTAGGCCCCTCTTGCATTTGCTGTGGTCCCCTGTTCGCGATTTTGGAGGACTTTCTTTGGGACGACATATCTCACAGTCTTTGAGAGATTCCAAGCTTGTTTTCCAAGAAAGATGACAACTTTTCGAGGAATAAACAAGAAAAGAAGATAGAAGTGGAAGAACGATGCTATATTAGGGTTTTTGTGAGAAGAAAAAATCGAAGAGGAACCACCAGTATATAAAGCAGTTGAAATGAGGCATACGAATCGCCGTAATATAAAGATGCATTTTTAAAAAATAACTGCCTTTTCAAAATATTAGACAACTGTCTTTTTTATTAAAACAAACTTCTTTTTCGAAAGGAGAGATTCAAATAATCACAGAATTAGAAATAATCAAGTTCGGATAGATGATTGTACCTTTTCAAGATTTAATCTGAGAGATAATAAAAACTTACAATCATGAGTCTTGATCATCTGAGTCTGAGAGTCTTTCAGACTTTTAGACCTGAGTTTGAACCTCTTCAGACTTTAAGATATTGAGTCTGGAATGAATAACTTCAAATTGATTTTTCTCCAAAGGCTTTGTAAAAATATATGCCAGTTGATTCTTTGAATCGATAAACTGAATAGTAACTTCTCCATTTTGAACATGATCTCTAATGAAGTGATGTCGAATCTCTATATATTTTGCTCTTGAGTGAAGAATCGGATTCTTGGTGAGATTGATTGCGCTGGTGTTGTCACATTTGATTTCAGTACAAGAATCTTCAAATCCAAAGTCTCTTAGCTGTTGTTTTATCCACAAAATTTGTGAGCAACAACTTCCAAGAGATACATACTTTGCTTCTGCTGTAGAAAGAGCTACTGTACTTTGCTTCCTTGAAAACCAAGACACTGTCCTGCTTCCAAGTAGTTGACAGGTGCTCGAGGTACTCTTTCTATCAATTCTGCATCCGGCTAGGTCTGCGTCAGAGTATCCAAGAAGAGTAAAGTCTCCTTCTTTAGGATACCAGAGACCTATTTTTAAAGTTGAGGCAATGTATTTGATGCACTTAGATGAGATTCTTTAGGGTCTGATTGAAATCTGGCACAAATGCAAACGCTGAACAAAATGTCAAGTCTAGAAGCAGTAAGATAAAGAAGTGAGCCAATGATACTCCTGTATAGCTTCTGATCAACTTTCTTCCCTTCTTCATCTTTGTCTATCTTCAAGGAACTTGACATTGGTATGTCGTCTTTTTGCAATTCTCCGCCCAAACTTTTTGACAAGTTCTTTGGCATATTTTTCTTGATGAATAAAAGTTCATTTCTTCAGTTGTTTCACTTGAAGCCCGAGAAAGAAGGTTAGTTCACCCATCATGCTCATTTCAAACTCATCCTGCATAAACTTAGAGAATTTCTTGCACAGACTTTCATTAGAAGATCCAAAAATAATATCATCAACATAAATTTGAACAAGTAGAAAGCTTTTGCTTTCTCTTTTGATAAACAAAGTAGTATCTACTTTACCTTTGACAAAGCCATTTTGAATTAAAAACTTACTTAGTATGTCATACCAAGCTCGAGGAGCTTGCTTTAATCCATATAAAGCCTTTTTCAGTTTGAACACAGAGTCTGGTTTTCTTGGGTTCTCAAAACCGGGTGGTTGTTCCACATAGACTTCCTCTTGGATAAATCCATTTAGGAAAGCACTTTTGACGACCATTTGGAATAACATGAAATTCTTATAACAAGCATAAGCAAGTAATAATCTAATTGCTTCTAACCTTGCTACTGGAGCATAAGTCTCATCATAGTCTATCCCTTCTTCTTGCGTATATCCCTTGGCTACGAGTCTTGCTTTGTTTCTTACGACCTTTCCTTCTTCGTTCATCTTGTTCCTGAAAACCCATTTAGCCCCAATGATAGATTTACCTTTTGGTTTAGGAGTCAATTCCCAGACATCATTAATGTTGAATTGCCTGAGTTCTTCTTGCATAGCTTCAATCCAACTTTCATCGGTTAAAGCTTCTTCTATGCTCTTGGATTCTATTTCAGAAATAAGAGCCACATCACTAGACTCTTCGCGCCTTTTGGATCTTGTGCAAATTCCTTCATTAATATCGCCAATAATGAGATCTTTGGGATGACTAGATTTATGCTTCCTAGTTGCTATTTGATTTGTCGATTGTTGATCTTTTTCCT
This sequence comes from Eucalyptus guilfoylei, assembly GCA_016097605.1. Classification (NCBI taxonomy): domain Eukaryota; kingdom Viridiplantae; phylum Streptophyta; class Magnoliopsida; order Myrtales; family Myrtaceae; genus Eucalyptus; species Eucalyptus guilfoylei. The sequence continues at coordinate 24,082,634 of CM027866.1, read as the reverse complement.
CATTTGAATCTTCGACAATCATTTGTTGCTGGTCTTTTGAAGTCCGAGTTGCTTCTGGAGATTTAGACTTTGTAGAGTCTGGAGCAGGTTCAGTATCTTCAAGTTGAGTCTGAATTTGCATAGAGTCTTGAAATTTGACATTCATTGATTCCTCCACAGATTGAGTCTTTTTGTTGTATACTCTGTAAGCTTTGCTTGTGATAGAATATCCAAGGAAAACTCCTTCATCTGATTTTTCTTCAAACTTGCCAACTCGATCATTTGCATTTTTCAATATAAAACATTTACATCCAAACACATGAAAATATGAAACAATGGGCTTTTTTTCTTTGAATAACTCATAGGGAGTTTTCTCCAGAATAGGTCTTAGAAAAACTCTATTAATAATATAACATGCTGTAGAAACAGATTCAGCCCAAAAGCGTGAAGATATGTTACTTTCAATTAAAAGAGTTCTAGCCATTTCCTGAAGCGACCTATTCTTTCTTTCCACGACTCCATTTTGCTCTGGAGTGTATGGAGAGGAAAATACATGCTGAAAACCAGATTCATCACAGAATTTTGTAAAGTCTTGATTTTCAAATTCACCTCCATGATCTGTTCGAATACTTGAAATAACATATCCTTTTTCATTTTGAACCTTTTTGGCAAACTTTTCGAAATGAGAAAAGGTTTCAGATTTACTTGCCAGGAAATAAACCTAAGTGAATCGTGAATAATCATCCACAAATACTAAACAATACTTCTTACCTCCAATGCTCGTGTTCTAGTAGGTCCAAAGAGATCCATATGCAAAAGCTGCGAGAACACGATTAGTGGAAACTTGATTTATTGGTTTGAATGAGTTTCTTACCTGTTTTCCCAACACACATGGTGTGCATAGATCAGACTTTTTATATGACAGATTGGGTAGACCACGGACAAGCTTCTTTGCTGAAATTTTGGCTATTTGCTTCATGTTAATGTGCCCAAGCTTTCTGTGCCACAAATTTGCTTCTTCTTGAATAGAGATTAGACATTGGGTTTCATCTGGTTTGACATCCAGAAGATAGATATTTCCATGTCTTCGACCCAAGAAAGACTAAGATAAGTCTTTACTGGTTCCTGAACAAATTCCTTCTTGAAAATTGATTTTGAAACCAGTGTCGCACAACTGATACTTAGCAAATTATAGTTGAGTCCTTCTACTAAGGAAACATTACTAATCATGAGGCTTCCAATCTTTACAGTTCCGTATCCTACAATTCTTCCTTTGCTGTTTCCTCCAAATGAAACTTTTCCACCATTAACTTGAACAAGCTTTAAGAAGCAGCTTGAATCTCCTGTCATATGCCTCGAGCATCCACTATCCAGGTGCCATTTAATCTTTTTCTTGATAGTGACCTGCATTTAGAAAAGAAACTCAAACTTTCTTTGGTACCCATACTTTCTTGGGTCCACTGGTGTTAGTACTATATATAGTCTTTGCGCATACCTTCTTAATAGGTTTCCAAACCATTTGACATTCTTTCTCAAAATGATCTGAGCTATTGCACTTAGAACATCTAAGAGCACTACGACCTACTGAATTTACAAAAACTTTTTGGAAATGATTTTTGTAAGCATCTCTTGTAGGTCTTTGCTTGATTCTTTCCTTTACTTTAGGAAAATCAATTAGAGAAATTGTTTTAGCAGACATTCCTAAACCTGATTTGTTGAAATAAGGTCTTTGAGCAGAAAGAATTTTTTCAAGTTTCTCAGATCCTATAGAAAATTTTTTAGAAATATTTGAGATGTCATTTTTCAAGAATGCATTTTCTTTTGAAATGTTGTCTTCATTTTCTTTCAAAGCAGTAACATTTTTGTCTAAACTTTTGATCTTTTCTTTCCAAACATTTTCCTGTTGTTTTAGTGCAGAATTTTCTCTCTTAAGTTCAGAAATTCTTTTAAGAGAGGTTTTGAGACTTAGACACAATTCATCAATGTATCTAGAAACTTTAGTAGGGATTTTCAAGTTTCTTACCTTGATTTCACCGTCGAATCTAAGTCGTTTTAGAGTCCGAATCGAGTCCGATTGTGCCATGAGACAAATGTTGGCATAATCATCATCACTTTCTTCACATTCCGTATCACTCCAAGTTTTCGCTTTGAATGCCTTTCGAGATTTCTCAGCTTTTCCTTTCTTCTTTTTCGAAGGGGACAAAGTTGGGTCCGATATGTCCCTTTTTCTTACATTCAAAACGAGACTACATCTCTATTGGATTCTTCATCCTCAACGAGACTTACTCTGTTGCTTTTGGAAGCTCTGTTTCTTTGGATTGAATCTTCTTCCTTTTTTCGTTTAGCTTTCTGAATCTTCTTATCATGAGAGCAAGCTCGTCATCATCCATGTCGTTTTCAGAATCCGTGACATCGAATCATCATTAGACTTTAATGCAATGGATTTCTTACCTTTAGGATCTTCATCTTCATTGATTCGCTCCACTTCATAAGACTGAAGAGTCCCAACCAATTCATCGACGGAAAGTGGCATAATTCTTTGTGTCTCTCTTATTGAGGTTTTTCTGTGATTCCAATCCTTGGAGAGTCCACGCAGTAGCTTGTTTACTTTCATGGGATCTGAAATTGGTTGACCTTGATTTTCAAGACCATTCACAATATCTGTAAAACGACTAAACATGTCAGTGATAGATTCTCCTGATTTCATTTTGAATGCTTCGTATTGACCGAAGCGAGAATGTTGATTCCGGTTTCTTTCACTCGATCAGTTCCTTCATAAGTGATGTGTAATCTATCCCGAGACTTCTTTAGCTGTAACACAAGAAGATATTATGTTATATTCAGTAGGTGATAATGCACAATATAAAGAATATATAGCTTTTGCATCAAGAGCTTGTCTTTTGGTCATCTCTTCTTGAGTCATTTCGCTAGACTCAACAGCTTCTTTTCCTCTTTCTAAGATGGGTGCATCTTTAGGAATAATTCCTTTGTCTACTACATCCCATTCCAGAGGATCCATTGATCTTAAGAAAGCCTTCATCTTGTTTTTCCATATGTTGTAATCCTTCCCATCAAAATAAGGTGGTCTGGTATTGCTTTGCCCTTCAACCAATCCTGGAGCCAACATACTAGCCATGGATCTTTAACTCAAGTAAAACACTTCAATTTAAATGAGTACACAGGCTCGATACCAATTGATAGAGCTAGTATAAGCACCTAGATGGGGTGAATAGGTGTAAAAACAATATTTTCGAGATAAGTGTGCAAAAGCATTCAATAATAGATAAAGAGATGAGAGTTTTTCTCTTAACAGGATTCGATCAAAGTAAAAGAGAGTAGGGAAGAGAATATGAACACGAGATTATAGTGGTTCAGCTTATTCCAAGCCTACGTCCACTCTTCCGCATCGACAGACCCACCGGCTGGATTTCACTATGAACAAAAGAGTTGTTCAGAAATGCTCTTCCTTGATTCCACGAGTAGAGACTCTACTACACTTCCTCAAGGTCTCTCAAAGATATAGACTCTCTTTTGTGTAAAAGATATTGCTCAACAATTTAATTGACTAAGAACAAAGAGCTTCAGACTTTGGAATTCTTCTTTCGTGCACCTCTCGAACAACTAGAACGTCTTCCTTATATACTCCTTTATGCCATCATACCCGTTGGCACTTACCAAAGGAATTCTTCCAATCTACCCGTTGGACAGAATCAATTAGAAAGATCTTCGAGCTATTTAAGGAACATGACGATAGCCCATCAATCCTGCTCGCCCATACAATCAGGATCTTGGTTTCCATAAGTAGAACCTTCCAAGTATACTTCGTCAATCATCGGATCCAATCATCCCTGAATCAATCTTGATTTGAATAAAAGATTCCGACATGCTATATCCAGCCAAGAGATTTTCTCCAGTCGATAAGGTCAAATCCTTAATGAAACATCTAGTTCTGGATAAGCCTTCATCGACGGTCTAGAGACTGTCAATGAGATAGACTTTGAGTCTTGAGTCTAGCGATCCGGAGGTCTTCAGACTTTGATGGAAGAGTCTACAAGTCTTCAGACTAGACTGATGGAAACGTTTTGTCAGCTTCAAAATACTCAAGGACGATTTCTCCAACAGATACTTACCTTACAACAGGGCTTTCTGTTTGCCCTTCAGTAGGCATTACTGTAGGGCCTTCTGTCCTACCTTCACTAGGCCCAACAAGAAGCTCTTCAGTAGGGCCTTCTATCCTACCTTCAGCCATTACATCTTGCTATTGATGCTGCCTTTTCAGCTCACAACCTTTCTTATTGTGCCATTCCTTGCGGCAATAGGAGCATTTCATCTTTGAGCCAGTCTTACTCATCCTTTGACTTGATGCCTCTTCCTGCTGCATTCTTCTTTTCTTTTTTGGCCTTCCAATTTGCTTCTTCAGTGGCAAAGGTAGAGGGCTTTCATGATTTGTTGGCTCCCAAAATTTGTCGCTTCTAATAGGCTGCATCATGAATTGGTATGAAGCAAGGTATGAGCTTTTTTTGTACCAATCATGTAGGTAATCATCTGGGTTTTCTTGCTTCATCTGAATAGCACAAATTGCATGGGCACAGGGAATTCCATTCAGTTGCCAAGCTCGGCATGAACACTTTCTTCTATCCAGGTTGACAACATACTTATCCTGATTTTGAATAATTTCATATCCATTATCTCAATTCCAAACCGGATGGCAAAACCTACTAGTAACAATGTTTGCATCCAATCTGCCACAGTCTTTAGTCCATTTCGTAGCCTCATCTCTTTGCCTATGCAGTCTGGTCATCCCCATCACTCGAATATCATTAAGCATGCCGATGATTGGTTTGCACCTGGCCTCTAAAATTCTGCCATTGAAAGCTTCACTGAGGTTGTTATTAATGATATCGCATTTGAACTCTTCGTTGAAGAAGGCCCGACACCAGTGCTTAGCTTCTGTTTGGAAGAGTGCATCAAAACCTTCCTTTGTCAGCTGCAACAATCCCTGTTTGGCTAATTTGAAATCAGTCATGTTGGTACTCTTTGCTATTTGCCAGAACTGCTTCTGCAGCTTATCTCCTTTGAAGTTCCTTGACCAGTTTGCATATATGTGCCTCGCGCACATTCTATGCTCAGCATGTGGCATCAACTCAACTAATGCAGGAATAAGTCCCTACAAAAATTCAAACCAATAAATACAAGTCAGGAAAATATGCAAATGATTAATATTAAAAGGGAGTGAATTAATTGACAATGAAATTACCTTCTGTTGATCGCTTATGAATGCCCATCCTCCCCCATCGGTTATCTCAAGGTCAGCCATTAAATTTTTGAGAAACCAGGACCAAATATCCTTGTTCTCTATTTTCACCATCGCCCAAGCTATCGAAAACATTTGATTATTGGCATCTCTCCCCACAGCAGCCAACAATTCCCCCTTGCATAAACCATTTAGAAAGCATCCATCCAATCTTATAACTCTTCTACAACCAGCCAAGAAGCCCCGTTTGCATGAATCAAAACAGACATAAAATCTATAAAATCTAGGCCAAAGATCCGGGAGTGGCCTCTCCACAACCTCTACATACACCCTACTAGATGGGTTTTGAAACATGCATTTGCCAGCATAGTCCCATACCTGCGCATATTCTTCCTTATACCCACCCATCAGTATTTTCATCACTCTCATCTTAGCTCTCTTGCATTGATTCCTTGACACATTAACCCCTACTTGCTCCTTCACTAACTGTTGAAATTGAGGACTCTTGATCTCGGGCATTGCTTTGATAGTGTTGAAAAAATGCTTCAATAACCACACACTTGTTACCCTTTTATTGTTAAAGATAATTGGACAAGTATGCTCCTCCTGCAAGGACTTAATCTGGAATGACCCATTCTTATTCATCGCGCCATAGAGCTTCCATGGACAATTGGGTTGTGAGCACTTAGCTCTCACAAATTCCTTCGTGTTCCTAATGAATTGAACACTCCTCTGTTCACCAATGGAGTTCTTCACAACAGCTTCCTTGAACTATTTGGCATCGTCAAATCTCATGCCCACAGACAAAATAGGTTTATCAATAGTCGGATCGTAGCAAGGGTACTTACTTTTTCTTCGATGAGCAGGTTCTTCATCATCATTGTCAAGCTCATTCTCCGAACTAGCAACTTCATCACCGCAGCTTTCTTCATCTTCACTTCTATTACCTTCAGCTGGAACTCCATCCCCATTTACTGGCTCGGAAGGTGCAAGTTTTTTTCTCAGAAATTCCCTTTGCTTTTGTCTTGAATGTGCGAGTTCATCATCATCTTCGTCACTTGGGAAATTTACTGAAGCAAAATATTCATTTTCTAATTCACTGGATAAAGCAATTTCCCATTCTAATCCAATGAAGTCTTCATCACCCACATCTTCACCCAAATCTTCACCCAAACTTTCAGGACATGTCATTGTTTGTTCATCTCTATCAATGTGAGTTCTCTCCCTTTCATCTCTTTCATCCCCGACCTGATTACTCGCTTGAATAAGATCCCTCACTTCTCCTCTTTCAGTGGTGGTCTGCTCATCCCCATCCTCATCCTCATCCTCACCATCCTCATCATCATCCTCATCCTCACCATCACTATAATACTCAACATATACCTTAGCTTCTTCGCCGTGAAGATAATGGTAAATGATATCCTTAATACCATTATCGCCATTAAAAAATCTCAAGCCATCCTTCAATTCCTTTCCAGGAACACAGTAATGTAGTTTTTGCACTTTGCATCGTAAAAAATACACCAAATCCCTCAGAAAATCAATATATGATGGCTTCCGAACATTGACATAAATAATACATTCATTTCCACCAGTATACTCCCAATCATCGGTGCCAATAAGAAACTCTCCACTATAGCAAACAATGATGCCTACCTGATTCACATCCATGTCGATGCTGCACCCAATGAAAAAAACACAAATGTCATTACTTGTTGGGACCACATGACAGAATCAGTAACTTCACATGCAGGTCCTTGTCGTTTTGTTGTGAAGAAACAAATGCGACTAATCTCCCCAATTTGGTGCTTTTACAGAAACAAAAGAAACCGAATTGAATAAACAAAGTGAGGTGCCACCACCCATTTTTCAATTCAATCACATTTGGTCCCCTTGTTTCCCCCACAGAAGTAGTCCAATTAATTAAATAAATTCGGTCCCACCACAATTTCCCCCCGAGTCGAGCCCATTTTCCCCTCCGCGCCTTATTTTTCTATTCGGTCCCCACAAAAGAAAGCGAACGAATGACGAAACCCTCAAATTTTCTATTCGGTCCCCACCACTTTCTCCACCACTTTCCCCCCGAGCTGAGCCCTCAATTTGCCCTCCACGCCCTAACTTGCTCGTCGGAACCCTAAATTTTTCACTAAATTGACCCACGTAGAGAACATGACAAACCTGAGTGAGCGAGAGTTGAGGACGCAGCCAGTGAACGAATGTGAACGACGGCGCAACTACAGCGGTGGACGAGCGATGGTGGGCGAGTGATGGCGGGCGAGTGAACGACAGTGGGTTAGCGAGCTACGGCCGGCGGCGTCGAGCGAGAATCCTATACGAACACCGTTTTTGGCCCACGTCGTTTTTTACCGTAGTGAATCCACTATACGACAATCGTTTTGTAGGTAATCCATGTGGAAAGGTAAAACAACGTCATTTCTTACGAAGCAAAGGAAACGGTGTCGTTTTCTGCCATCCACCGTGGACAATATTAAGAGTTGTCGAATTTTTTTTAAATAAAAATGCCACGTAATCATTTTGGCTGGAATTTCTTGCCGGTGGCACCAAAGTGATCGTTTTTTCTCCGATTTGGCACTTAAGTGATCCGGCGGAAACTTTTAGCACCAAAGTGAGTGCCGTACACAACTTATGGTACCATTAGTGTACTTATCCCAATTATATCATGACATGCTCTAAGTACTCAACTTTCTCTTGGTACCTTAGTCGATAATCTGTCACCCCTATCAATATCCTTGTCAACTATGGCTAACCATACATCGTAGTACATCAACAACTGATCAATGGTCATCGATATATATATATCAACAATCCTTATGGTCACTACCATAACGTGTTTAATAACTTGTACTCTAGTCATGTGCTTGTCCTTACTGACAATCCGACCAATTTTTGGTGCAACCATCTTGCCATCGAACCAATTGATCTTCACTATCCCTTTGTCTATATTTGTTGCTCCCACTGTTTTGTCAAACCAAGCTCTGATACGAGTTGTTAGAAACATGAATCTTTAAAGAGAAAAATAAAGAAGAAGACAAACAAATTTTTTTCTTTTTTTTTGTGAAAGACCCTTTCAAGATCAGAAAGAGAAAACTAACAAAGCCACACTGGGCAATCTCTTCACTATCGGTATCAATATTAGAGTTACAAGGTTCAAGTTACCACTACAAAAGATATTATCCTAATATATAGCAGGAATTTAGGACATATATAGTTATAATGGAAATTTAATGTATGTCGTTAGCAGTGGAAAAAAAAAGAAGAAGCTCCATTCTCTACTTTTACATGAAAATTACATATATATCATTAATAGTAAAAGCTCTTAGTAATATTACTTTCCTTTATCAGACTTTATAACTCCATCAGAGAACTTTATTGTGTAACAACCCCCCTTGCCATTGATCTGGTGTTCGAAGATGAGTTTACTTGACCTAGAAAGCATGCTTTCAACATATCTCAGTCATTGTGATTTTTTAGTCCTTTTTCATACATGGTGCGTACAATAAAGCGCATTGCTCATGGAACATTTAATTAGATAACGAAGAAAATAATGAAAACCGTGATTATTCAATCAAATGCGCTGATGTCGGAGGCAACAATCTTATCCAACTTTAACAACAGGGCAAAGATGGTTGAGAAACTCATTTGGGATTAGAGCTAGGGTTTCGATTAGGTTTCTTAGTAATTGGGGTCAAACGGTAATAAGGGCATTTTAGAGAAAAAAAAATGCAGCAAATTGCATCTACGGTACTAACTGGTGTCAGATGTGATTCGAATAAAGTTCATTTTAGGGAACCATGGATGTATGTGTGGATCGGATTAACTGGACTCCATTACAATGGAATGATATCAGTGTCACAAAAAAATATTTTATTCACGCATGCTGCATCTCTGCCTCGAGGGACCTACATGTTTCACGTTATATAAACTTGACAACATGTCCGTTCGTATCTATACTGTACGAGACAAATGACAGACTTAATCAATTTGCCAGCTTCTCATTGTCACTAAAACCATACCTCATCAACCTTGTCTTTTTTTACCGACAAAAAAAAAAAACCTTGTCTTTTCAATGGTATAATAGGATCTTCACTTGCCCTAATCGGTCATATAAAAAGACAAAGCTTAGAATAATCTACTTATAGGATTATGCCTGCCCCACATGAATCATGAGTTCTTGATATGGTAATATACTACCTTCGTAGACTAAATAAGGACAAGCAAAAGTTAGGTGCCGGTTGCCCTTGTTCAAGTGTTTTTTTGGGTAAATCCAACACGTGTTGCATGCTAATCAATAATCACACATAGCTGTCTTTTATAGACTAAACCAGCCTACAATATCGATCCTACATTATTATGTACTGGACTTAAACTTCTTTTATTTTTTTTAAAGAAGAAGAAGAAGATAAGAAAAGATATCAACATTAGGATTTTAACGAGATGCTCTACTGAAAGACAATTTATCGGTCACTATTGCAATCAAGGCATTATGCCATGAGGTCGGAAAACTTTGTTTTGATAACTTATTAGGATAATTGAAAGATTTGATAGAGCTGTGATGAATCAAGAGTATTTAAGGCAAATTCCTTTATCCATGGCATGTAGTGTTGATCTTAGGGGTGAGCGGAACCTAGTCATCGGAATCAGTTCCTAAAATTTTGTAACCTAAAACCTACTATACATATTTTGAAACATGGAATCTACCTCGTCACAAGTTCCAAGATTTACTCAAGTTCCACACGTATTCTTAATTGAATGATTGCAGTGAATCATTATCTCTAATGATCACTATTTATTGTTACAATCCATTGTCCACAACTTTTATTTTAAATATTAATAAAGTAAAAGTCTCAATCATGAATTTGCTGGAAATGGAAGCTCAGAATGATGATTCCAAATTACACACTTATCATTAGACACCATATAATATCGCAAAATTGTGCGAAGACATAGAATAAGAAAAACACAAAGAGTTGTTCCAAGTTCCACCTAGTATTCGAAACTTACCCGTCAGAACAGGTTTTGAACCTAAAATCTCCTCTACATACCTTGGATTGTAGAATTGGACCGGTTTCCACTGGTTTCACATGCTCTAGATCTAATGCTAGCAAGATAATCACTCATCGAATTTGTGGATAAACTTAGGTCCAGCATTTTCACTTTTTTCATCTCTACCATAAAAAAGTCATATGCTTCAATCTGTTGTTGTCATGTATTTCATACTTACAGAGCAGGCAGTATGCGATCTCGTAAAAAAATCAGGAGGGAAAGTGAAAAGGAAAGGGAGATACGAACGTGCAGCTGGACAGGCTTCTTACTGATCGAGGTCAAATTGAAATAAGGGGATTTTGGAGAAATGTCAGGTGTAAAATTCGTTTTAGGCATAAGAATTGATTTACGCGTGGATCGGATTAACTAGGTTCCATTATCATGGAACGACATCAGCTGCAACAAAAGATATTTCATCAGTTCACGAATGATGCATGTCTCCCTCATGGACCTCACATATTTCACGTTATATAAACTTGACAACATGTACATGTATATTTATGTCGTACATGACAAATGACAGATCTTATAAATTGGCCAGATTCTCATCATTGCTAAAACCACATCTCATCAACGTGGTATCTTCCAAAATCGCATTATTGTAGCTCGCCTACCCCTTATTGGTAAGTGGGGTTCTCTTGCTCGTTTCTGAAAAAATAAAGCCAACAATAATCTACTTCTGGAATTATGCTTTCACACATGAATCATGAGTTCTCAATCCTATAATATATGAGTGTAATAAAATTCTTGGATCTAGCAATAAAATTGCGGATATGACATAATTTGCTTGTAAAATTTACGACATTTAAATGACCGCTTACCAAACTAACTCCAAATAAAAGTTAGGGTAATGTTGTGTCCTTGTCTCCTAAGATTATGAATGTGATAAATCTTAAAATTTGTTACGAAAGTGCATTTGAGTCCTAACGTAAAAAGTGTAGTTAAGTTTTAAAATTTATCATGAAAGTTCAATCAACTTCTAAAACTTTTAAAAGTGTAATCAAGTCCTAAAACTTATCAGAAAAATGTAATTGGGTTTTTAAAACTTTCAAAATATGCAATCAATGGAAATACTTGATTGAATTTGAAAAATTTTAGAAGTTGATTACACTTTTTTAGAGTTTTATGACTCAGTTGTACTTTCATGATAAGTTCAAAAACTTAATAGCACTTTGAAAGTTTTAGACTCAACTATACTTTTATGACAAGTATTAAGACTAAGGCACTTATCCCATTATGAATCTATTAGTTTTTGCTCATGCATTACAATACTTTTATAGATCCAAAAAGTTTCATTTAGCTCCTATATCCCTTCTTTTAGTCCATTAGTTAAGAATATTTCATATAATTTCATAGTCTTGATGTCAAATATATCATTGGGTCGACGCAATAGAAGTAAAAGAAAAGTAGTACTAAAACAGATTTGCTCGGCTGAGAGGTGTGTGATGCCACTTTCCTAAGGCGACAATGCCTCCAGGATACAACTTTTCTGAATGAAGCAATATGTTACATAAGAACAACGCAAACAATAAACTGGACAGAACTGTTAAGTTCTAAGTGCCGAGTCAAAATTACACATAATTAGGCCTATCCAATGGGCAATATTAACTTGAGAGCCCACCCCTTCAAACATCCCTTACATAGGTGTTTTTATAGTTAACCAAATATTTTCCGTCCATTTTTCTTATGTGGGACTTTCATTTATATATGTTCACATTACAAACTTTTCAACAAAAAGCCTGATACTTCATCTAAAAAGATCATCAAGAGAGAGTGCAAGTCCTTGTAATTCTATGATTGTTGTGCGTCAACCCAAGACCTCATCCTCTTAAAGAAGAATAATTACAAAGGGGCCCTCCAAATTAATTCCAGTACACTTTCAACAGTACCAATTGTCCTGAGTTCATTGCTTGCATAATGTTTAGATGCCCTTTTGTCCTTTGGAACAGCGCCTATAAATAGTACCGACTTAGCAGTATTCTCATCTTCAAACAGAGAAGCTCAAACACACAAGGAGAGATGAGTTATCAAGTATCTTTCACGATCATCGTCGCTGTTCTGATCGTAAACATTCTCTTGCATCCTCATCCTTCTCCTTTAGATCACACATCTCAAACCATAGAAATTTCCTGTTAAAATAAAAAAAAAAATTGTAAAGAAAAATGTTGCTCCAGATTAATGGATGATTGACCCTTTTATGACCTATTGAATTTCTATGTTTACTTTTGCAGTTCACTGCCACGACAGATGCAAGAAAAGACCCAGGTGAGTACTGGGTAAGCATCATGAAAGAAGAGCCCATGCCAGAAGCAATTGAAGGCCTCCTCCATGTGATCAACTCTGCATCAGATCAGCCTCATCTCACTTCTCTCCCCAAGAAGAAGGACGCCGACTGCCACGGATACAACAAACTAGAGGACGATAAACAATTTGCTGGTGATTTTGAGCCAAGGCCCAACGTCTCAGCTTATGGGGACGACGCCAAGCTCCAAGAGAAGAAGTTCGCAGAGGATTTCTGTTGGAAATTAGTGATCCATTTTCAATAAAATCTAGAAACTACTAGCTTAATAGAGAAGGAATGAGTCGGCAACATTGCACGTGCATGCAAGAAAAGATGAAGAGTCCAAGTTAAACTTGAAGACTCTGTGAAGAAGCATCAAAGAAATCCTAGAATGAGCTAGAGAAATCTACGTGCATTGGAAACACGTGAAGAAGCCTCAAGCTAATCAAGAAAAGAGGGGCACACATTATAAAATATTATAACTTGAACACGAAGGAAAGCCTACAATTGTTGACTCTTAACCATGAAGAAAGAAGGATCAAGACTACGTGGGCAGCAAAAGTAATGGGCAGCCGCAACAATAGAAAATTGGAGAAAAATGGAGAAGGAATGAGAAAATGGAAGAAGCCGCAACAAGCAGAAGCTAAAGAACGCAAGCTGAAATTTTATATTATTTCTTGTACTCAAAGTCGGTAGATTAAGTCGGTTGTAGATGCCTATAAATAGGATTGTACTTGATCATTTGAGAGAGTGCGAGGGATAAACCTTCCACCTGGTGTGTGAGGGGATAACTCTCCACCTTGTGTGTGGGGTGAATCCTCCACCATTCCTTCATCAATTAATGAAACTATTTTCCCCATATCCATGTTCTTTATTTTTGAACTATCCTATCTTGTCCCTTGTCCATCTTTTATAAAATATACCATACACTTGCACACATCACTAACTAACAACTATCATCCATCCCAAAACCATGCTTCCGCACACGCACACACATCCAAAATAATTTTTAACAATTTCGAGCCGAGGCCCAATCTCTCAGCTTATGGGGATGACACAAGGCTCAAAGAGAAGAAGTTTGCAGAAGATTTTGAGCCGAGACCCAACGTATCGGCTTATGGTCAGGACTAATGGTGAAGAGAGACAACAATGAGCCGTTGCTGCTTTATGTGATGTATTAAAATTTATGTGCAGTAATGTGAATGTGTGTGTCGACAAAGCCGGAAAGAACTGACGTACGGCGATAGCGATTGTATGGTGTGTGGCGTGTTCTGGTTGTCTGTCTGTCATCATCTTGCGAATCCTTCCAGTGGGCTATATGGTACTGGCTGAGTTCTATGAAGAAAATAATATGTGATTTTAAGAGGCCTGTGTTTCCAGTTGATACGTGCTCATACACGCCGTCTGCTCGGATATTTACTAACGCAGGAATTAATCACTAGAGAAGAAGGGGATGAACGTAGTACTCAGTAAACACCATACTTATCTGCATCATACTTTGGCTACCTCCGACGGCAAGATCAGCTGAGTTTGGTTGGACTTGGTTACAGAGGGTCTTGACTAGAAAATTTGTAAAAGTAGGACTTACTTGGACAAATTAAAAGGACAAGAATTTCATTAGAAGAAGCATGAAATTGTTGGACGAAATGTGGAACTTTTCCTTTTAGCTAATGCACATAATCCTTTTTTATATGATATAAGATTGAATTAGATTTCGGAAATCAAATTTCACAAAAATAAAACTTTACCTAACGAAAAGAAAAAGGATATATTCTTTACCAAAAAAAAAAGAAAAAGAAAAAGGATATATTAAGTGCTTTGAATGAATGAAAGTTAGTTTTAGTGTATGTATATCAGATTATACATGTGGAAGAAAAAGGTTAGAGGGCTCAAAAGAGAGAAGGTAAACAAGCAAACTTAGAAAATACCACTGCTGATTCCCCCATCCACATCAGTTTTGTTTACTATAACTTAGATTGGAAATTCTCTGGATCTGATGGACTTTCTGCAAAGGGTTTGAAGCTCGTTTCCATTTCAAGGTTGTTGGGTCCGCAGACGATTGTTAGGGAAGTGAAAGAGAAGCAAATCTCAATCAAATTTATAGCTGAAAGGCAAACCTGGATAAGGAACTCGTCCCTTCAATTGTCAAGATTGTCAATTGACCTCCCTATTGTTGACATAACACACAAGAACAAAGTAATCAGCACCACTATAGAAAGCCACTCCAAGACTTAGAACCTTTCTTGACCAGCTGAATCCCAAATCTTCTCAGACAAAAGAAGACAACATTATACCAATCAGTGACTGCGCAAAAGTGGCAGGAAAATTTATACATTCAGCATTGAACAAAAAATAAACTTACTATGCCGAGAATAATCAGTTGCAAAGAAGCATTGCTGATTGGCAGAAGCCACAATGCAGACTTATTCTAGTACTTGACAATAAAATGAAAGCTGCATTCTCTCTCAATGTCTGATACGAATCCGCAACTTTGCTGTCATCTCTAACCCTAAAAATGGAAACGAAAGACAAGGAATAAACACACAGCAAATTCATGTTTTAATCTGAATATTTGCATATCAATAGCACCACAGGACTATGCTGCAGCAGCAACCTTAAGCACAAATCCTCAGGTACCGTTGGCTTATTCATTCCTTTGTACTTGTGGCTAGTTTCCAAGTAACATTAGGTGGGTCCAATACTGTTAAGGAGAACTCCGAAGCATTGAGAATAATACCTTGAGCAATGGAATTCTAAACATGTTTGTCCTAAAAAGGGTATACATGCTTGTCTTACAGACTTACGGTGCTCTCTCCTTTTCTGCTGAGCCACAGCACAGTAGGTCTGGAAATGGGACTATACTTACTACTAAACTTTTGATTTAGATAGATAGCTTCACAATATAAGCTAAACCTTGCAGCCTTTCTCGACAGAAACTGATGATAACATCTCTTTGACTAATTTTGTGGCTGAAACTTGGGGACTAAACTTCTCCAATTAAACCTTTCCTCCTCATCCTTGATAGAAAAGGACAGGAAGGAACATGCCCGGGGATGACCCCTCTCGCTAAGTAGGTGCAGTGCATAGGAACATCAATTGTATCAGGCACATGTCCTCTCTAATGTGCAGGGTCGTGAACTTGTCCATACAAAAGAAGAAAACAAAACGTAACAGACAAATACCATTCAGCTGAAAATAACTGCATGCCCCGCCGCGCCCCCCCCCTGCCCCCTCCCCCTTCTGTCTCTCCATATTTCCATGCACACCCGTGCGTAATTTATTAGGCAACACTCATCAAGGCTCTTCCATGTACAATAAAAGATGCAAACAGGACAGATAATGTGTCAAATCATTCTTACCCAATGAAATCAAGCATGTTATCATAGTATCGCAGCTCTCTGTCACTGACCTATAAGGTGAACTTCCTTGGTCAAGAAATCAGCTCCAATAGTTGCTTCATTAGATTACTGAACTTCTCATTCGAATACCATAAAAGCAATAAACTATGACAAACATCCTCAAAAGAAATGAGACTGGGATAGCTGGCTAGCAGAAAGTAACAACTACTCCTTAAAACAAACAATGTGATTATCGAATGGAGAAAATGAAAAACCAATGTTTTGATGCCGAGGCGGGAGGAACAGGATACTGGTTCATCAAAGAGGCTTCCTGCAAGTAACGGGAAAACCAAAGTCAAAGTGCATTTCGCATGAACTCAAGGTGTAATTTGGAAAAAAAACGAAAATAACCCACTTCAATTGAGCAGAGCACATTCGCCTTGGAAATCTGGATGATCTAACCTACATCGACAGAATTCCTTATCGAGAATGACTCTTCCCACAAAGAAGTGTCGTGGTGAAACAAGCAAGAGAATCTGATCAACATGAATTGTTTCTCAATCCCTGGCCCTAGTCTACAATGTTCATCCACAAAAGCTCCGGCATAAACGTCCCCCACAGACAAACTGCGCTTCCCTGACGCCATCCTCATCTCTCCTCACCCTCTCTGACACCTTGACCATATCAACATGCATAGACAAGTCCACCCGACTCTTGAACAGAACCCAGGTTTTTCTCACCTCAGAGTTCTAATATCCACCAAAACAATTGACAGCCTCGCGCTACATTCTCGAAATACAGACAAACAAGCATCTGTGGTGTTCTACAACCGCACACGAACCACACAGACATCGATTGCGCAAGCAAGTACAGGAGCTGCCAAAGACATCCATCATACACATCAAAGTGCAGAGCAACAGTGTATGAAATTGAAGCGTGCAACGGACTCACCCGCTGTCCTCGAGGTAGATACGCCACTTCGAGCTAAATAAGAAATAGGAGCTGCATCCATTGCTGCTCCGTAAGCACAGTGGTAACCGCGTGTATTTTAGTTAGCCCGTCCAATCTGGACATGAACCTTCAAAGTCAACTATTTCATGGTATGCCAGCAGAATTAATATTGATTAATCAATTAATTCAAAGGATCACGAGTGTCGCAATAACTATTGTAGTTACAATCTTATTAGTCACTAGTGCAACCAAGGTGTACGATTGTATGGTTGGGAAACTTTGTTTTGGTCACTTATAGGGGTAGTTGATAGCTTTGCTAGATCCGTGACAATTTATAAAATATATAGCGAAAACCTTTTATCTGTAGTTTGCAGTGCTGGATAAACGTAGATCGAGCATTTTCACTTTTTCCATCCATACTAGAAGAATTAAGCTTTAATATGTTATCGCCATGTATTCCATACTTGTAGAGCGGGAAGTATGCGACTTTCACTTGAAATCATAGGCAAAAGTGAGAAGAAAAGGGCGATAGTAATGGTAGTGTGCGCAAGGCATGATTGGTCATATCTCAAATGGGAAAAGTACCAAAATAGTTCTAAATATTTTGCATTAATACCAATTCAGTCATAAACTTTTTTATTGAACCAATTTAGTCCTAAACATTTTCAAATTAGTACAAATTCAGTCCATCCGGCTAATTTAAGCTGGAAATTGCTGATGTGGACGGTCTTATGTGGTGCCAAGTGGACAAGTTTTATAATTTTTTTTATATTTTTTCGGATTTTTTAAATTCTTTTTTTTTTTTTCCTTTCTCCTCACCCGTTCACCGACGAGGTCACCGGCCAACCATCGCCGGCCACAGGTTGGTCAGGGTGAGGGACACTACACCCTCGCCGGCCACAGGCAAGGGCCGAAACCCTCGCCCTTGGCCAATGAGGGCCTCCGCGTCCTTAGCAAGGGCTGTCGCATCCTCGTCAGCCACAGGCAAGGGTGCAAAGGCCCACGCTCATGGCGAGCAAGAGCCGTGATGCCATAGGCGAGGTTGCCTTGGCTTTTGCCTGGATCTGGGGGAGGGCTCAATGCCCTCACTTGTGGCGGGTGAAGGCATCGTGCCCTCACCTGGATCTGGGCGAGGGTCGTCGCACCCTTGCCAGCCACAAGAGAGGGCCGCCACGCCTCGCCTGTGGCCGGCGAGGGCCTCTGCCCTCACCTAGATTTGGGCTAGGGCCGACGCCCTCGCTTGTGGCTAGCAAGGGCGCGGTGACCCTCCGCAGCGGCCGGCGAGGGCGTAGGGCCCCTCGCCCTGACCAACCTATGGCCGGCGGTGATCGGCCGGTGACCTCGCCGGCCAAGGGGTAAGGAGATAGGAAAAAAGGAAAAAATAAAATAACAAGAAAAATAAATAAATAAATCTAAAAAATTATAAAATTTATCCACATTGCACCACATAAAACCATCGGCTGCCACGTTAGCAATTTCCTACTTAAATTAGTCAGATGGATGAAATTGGTACCGATGTGAAGAGGTTTAAGACTAAATTGGTCCAATTAAAAAGTTTACTGAAGTAATACTAATACAAAAGATTTAGGACTTTTTTGATACTTTTTCATATCTCAAACTCAAACACTAGTCACAAAAAGAACCCAAACACATTCCAAACACTGAGATAGGTTTATAAATTTTAATGAAGTCCCAAATTCATTCATTGAGTATAGGAGAAATTGAAGACTTAATCATTAAGTATCCTATTTATTTTGAATAAAAATGGAGAACTAAATGATACAATACCTTAAATTGTGTATTCTACTTCCAAAAAAAATGATTTTTTTGTTTATATTATTAGCCGAGTTTGAGTTTCGAGAGACTTTTCATTTAAATACCAAACTAGTCGCAAACCATTTCTTTCAATCAAATTAAGCTCGACCTGCAACCAACGATCCGAATATGTTCTTATAGGTTTTGGGTGGGTCAAAAGTTTGATTTATTTCAACCCACTATAATCCCTATGGGAGAGAGCTTTGGGTTGTGTATGGTTGGACTTTTGAAATGGGTTTTAGAAAAATGTGAGGACTTTTAGTTGAGGAAAATACAAATTATATTTGGTAAAAAATATTTTGTAAAGTAACTTTGGATTAAGCAGTGTTTAATGATTTTTTTTTCCTACAAAGGGCTTTGGTTGCAATTTTTCTATTTTTTCTTTTATCTAGGGTTGTGCGTACGACCCAAGCGACAGTCACTTGGGTGGTTGCGAGACCTTAGGCATTAGTCCTTGGGTCGTGCGACCTCATTGGCCACTCTCGTGCAAAGAAGATGAATGATAACAATGATGGGCAAAATCAAAAAATTAAAGAATTGGTAAGGGTAGTTTAGAAGAAAAAAATTATTTAACCTTATAAATAGCATTTTTAAGTTTTCAACTTTCCTAAGACTAGTATTTAGTCTGAAACGCTGTAAGAAAGCTTGTCAAGCACTCCAAATTTTACCCAAAAGGCTTTAAGCCTTCAAATCCTTTGGAAAAATTGAACCTTCTAAAATCCTGGGCCAATCGCAGCCTTAGCCCTTAACTTTGACTACCTGTCTTTTCACTACTTTTTGATGATAGAGAAAACCGGACTCGAAGGCATAAGCTAAAAAAGCATAGTTAGGAGGCAAACTGTGTCTTCATCACATGACCGAGAAAGCATGCTTTCAATATATCTTAGTAATTGTGATGCCAAGTCCTTTCTCATTCATGGTGTGTTCAATAAAGCACATCGCTCATGGAACACTTAATTAAACAATGATGAAACTATGCAGATGTTGGAGGCAACAATCACGTCCCCGACCCTGGCGACAGGGCAAAGATGATAGAGAAGTTTCATTGGGATTAGACTTAAGGTCCATTCATTTCATAGAAGATAATTTTTAGAAATGTATTTTTCAAATTCTCCGGCATTCACTTCATGGAAAATAAACAAGTCAAGCAAAACATTTTCTACCAATTAAGAAACTCCTTCAAAAGCAAGGAAAATATTTTCCCCTTTTCCACCAATTCTTTCTTTCATCGCTCATTTTAGTTATTTTATTTTTATTTTATTTTTTAAATTCGAAATTTTTATTTTTTTTCCTTTTTTTCTTTTTTCTTCTTCTTCGGCTGGTTGCCAATCACGACGAAGGTCGGTGACTACCCATTAGCGCAAGGCTCGAGCATTGCCAGAGGGCCGTAAGCTTGAGCGTCATTGCAGACCGACAATGCCCAACTGTCACCAAAGGGCCACAAGGCTTGGGCCTCACTAGATTGGCAATGCTCAAGCATCGCTAGAAGGCAACGAGGCTTAGGCCTCACAAATCAATGACGCTTGAGCGTCACTATAGAGTGAGGAGGCTCAAGCCTCCTAGATTGGTGATACTCAAGTGTCACTAAAGGGCGGCATGGTCGACAATCGATTGAGGAAAAGAAAAAGAAAGAAAAGGAAAAAAAAAAAAAAAAAAGAAAAATAATAAATTTTAATTTTAAAAAAAAAATAAAATAAAATAAAGTAAAATAAAAAAAACATAAGAAAATATAAATATAAATAAAAATGATCAAAATGAGTGCACCGAAGAAAATTAAATTGAATACTAAATGATAGAAAATATTTTTCAATTTATTTCAAATTTTAACCAAACACTGAAAAATATAATTTTTTTCTTGAAAAATGAATTTTTAGAAAATATTATTTTAAAACATAATATTTTTTCGTGAAACGAAGCAACCTTGATGTTTCTAATAAGTTTCTTAGTGATCGGGGTCATATCATACTAACAGCATTTTAGAGAAAAGATGTAGCAATTGCGTTCACAATGCTAATTGATATCAGGTGTAATTCGAATGAAAGTCATTTCAAACAAAACAGTGTGACACTATTTCCCACAAAAGATATTTCACTGATTCGTGCATAATTTATCGCTGCCTCGTGGATTCCCACATGTTTCCCGTTCAATGAAGTCGACTTCAGATACAGGCGTGTTACTAGGCTAGCTTTAATCATCATTCATCACTAAGATCTTGTCAATCGACCTTATTGGTCAAGTGGGGGTTCTCTTCTGACCAAAAAACAAGAAGTGGGATTCTCTTGCCCTATCTCAAAACCATAGCTTAAAAAATAATCTTCTTATGGGATTATGCCTCCACACATGAATCACGAGGTCTCCCTAGGTAGTAACATTTTGGGCCAATGAAATAAATACTAACTCCATAGACTAAGGCTCCATTTATTTTACAAAAAATAAATTATTTAGAAAATGTTTTCTTGAAAATATTACTTATATTGCTTAAAATAATTAATCAATAAAAAGTATTTATTAACGACATATTTTAGTAGACGATGAAAAATATTTTTCGTTTATTTATTTTTAAAAATAATTAAGTGATCATTTTTAAGAAAATATTTTTCAAATTATTCATTTTCCGCCAATCTGTTAAAGCCTAAATAAGACTGGAGCAAAGGTTAGGCAAGTCATCCAAACGAAAAACCGTATAAATTTGGTTTAGCATGTAATCAAACATGTATTGTCTGTCTTTTATTGTCTAAAAGTTCCTACAATATTGATCCTATATAATTTCTTATTGTGCTTAGACTAAAAAGATATTATCAAGATTAGGCATTTAGCGAGATTCTCTACAAAGACAAATTCTACCACTTTTTTTCGCCCTTGGGCTATTTTTACTCCCCACACCTTTGTTCCATCCACCAACTCTCATTGCTGCAACTTTGATCTGGCGCCTAAGTAGCATAATAATAATAATAATAATAATAATAATAATAATAATAATAATAATAATAATAATAATAATAATAATAACAATAACAATAATGATAATGATGATAATAAGAATGATAATGATAATGATGATAATAATCATCATTATCATCATTATCATCATCATGATAATGATGATAATCATGATAATGATAATGATGATAATGATGATAATGATAATCATGATAATGATAATGATAATGATAATGATAATGATAATGATAATCATGATAATGATGATAATGATGATAATGATCATAATGATCATGATGATAATGATGATAATGATGATGATGATGATGATGATGATGATGATGATGATGATGATGATGATGATGATGATGATGATGATGATGATGATGATGATGATGATGATGATGATGATGATGATAATAATAATAATAATAATGATAATAGTAGTAGTAGTAGTAGTAGTAGTAGTCGTGGTGGTGGTGGTGGTGGTGGTGGTGGTGGTGGTGATTTTTAAATAAATGAAACTTAGCTTTTTCCATGCATCAAACCTTTAATCTTTCTTTCATCTCCACGTCATTAACGAAAAAGCACGTACATCCTTCAAAAATTGCACATTTTATATGCTTAATAATTTGCCACATGATACAACACAATTTTAACAATTTTGCATACACAATGATTATATTCATGCAAATAAGGAATTATTTTTTTGTATAATTAGTGAATTTGAGGAAAAAAATTTGTCCAAAAAGTACTAAACTTGTTATATAGTAGCTAATTTAGTTCTAAACATTTTGATGATTTATAGTCCTTCAGGCAATTATGGCTATAAATTGCTAATATAGATGACGGCCGTCCTCCATGGCTTGACCGCCACTAACATTGATAATTTTTTTATTTTTTTAATTTTCTGATTTTTTTTTCTCTTTCTTTCCTTTCTTTCTTCTCTTACTTTTCATTTTACCTTGCAGTTGGTAGGACCACATAATTTATAACTAAATTGACTGCCATACGATAGATTTAGTATTCTTTAGATAATCATCCTCAACTTTTTGATACTATTTCCAAACTCAAAGCCAATGTCAAGATGACCACCTTAAGTTTGAGGGGCATCAACTTTGAGTTTCAAGGGATGTGCTATATATAATGGGCGCCATGGAGATGACACTAATACACTATGTATCATGCAAATGATTGATGTATTTAAGATTCATCTTTATAAGCATTCGGCATTTGTATGATCGGGTAGCTCCAATCTTTCTGTAATTGAAATGCCAAACAGAAAAAAGAAAATGGGATTGTGTAGATACATAAATCATAACCTATTTATATCATAGATTTTGTTATAAATACAGAACAAAGTACTTAAACTAAATTTTAGTTACAATTTACGTTCAAATTTTATTGTCACTTCTAAACAACACCTCATGCTCCTTTAAATTTTATATCTTTTTTTTTATCAGAGACATTAAATTATTGGGCTTCCATTTTTTCACTATTTGAATGCCTATATGGCATATTAAATATGAGAAAGTAAGTAACAAAAATTCTAACTTATATCCATGATACAACCAAATTAAAATTTATAAAGTTGGGGAAAATAATTAAATTGAAGCATTAATAAATGCAAAATATGTTAATGATCAACTGTTGGTGATGAAATTTGCACAGGAAAAGGAAGGAGTATGTGAATATGCCTATTTGAAAAATAGATCAAGGGAGTTCTAGATATGCATTATTAGGAAAGAAACATTGCAAATTTCTTTAAAAATGAAATGGCATATTGCATATGCTCACGTGATGTCAAATGTTTACCAAAAAGAAAAGGAAGAATCCCCCCCCCCCCCCCCCCCCCCCCCCCCCCCCAAAAAAAAAAAAAAAAAAAAAAAAAAAAAAAGAAGAAGGTAAACTGAAATATATGGAATTGAAATATGATATTGGAAAAATCAATTCTAAATCTCTTTAAATCTCTTTAAATAGAGAATAGCCAATAGTGAAAGAGAAAGAAACGACTTTACTCTTAAGAAGATTCTACACAAATTAGATTGCTAACTTTTCCTACAATTCGACCAAAAAAAGAAAAACTTTTTCTGCATCAGGTTGATTGAAGATTCCGACCAATGGTGCAAAGATATCATTTATGCTTTCATTTTATTTTATTTTTATCGATTCATAGTATATTACATATTCAGACTATACTATACATTTATATTATGATTCAATGGATATTGCAATTTTATGTCTAACATTTTTTTAATCGAAGGATAAACATGCATTATGGGGTGCATACCCATTTAAATAAAAGTCCTTGTAAACTCTATAGGAGAATTCAATTGATATGTATATTAATTTCATTAGAATTTTTTGCATATTATTTCTTTTTCTTTTTCTTTTTCTGCAAAAATTCACATCAATACCAGCATTTTAAACAATATAACAAATATCACCTTAGACCCCTGCCACACAAATTGCCCCTGCCATTGTCTGGGCCAGCGACCCCTACTAGCCATACCCCACCATTGCCAGCGCTTCCTGATGATGGTGGGCAACGACGGCGAGAGCTACTAGGTTCCTCTCCTTCTTCTTTTTTTTACCTTATTTTTTAAATTCAATTTAAATAAAATTTATATTAAAAAAATATTAAGACCAAAATCATCATCGTTCTAATCTTATATTCATGTTTTAACCATGTTACATAGGAGAGAGAACATTTGGAAAAGCCACGTTAACATTTTCCGTTAGCCAAATTAGATGGAGTTATCTAAAAGACTCGATACACCGATTTGATAAATTTTATGACTTGGCTACACTTTTTATAAGTTTTATGACTCATTTGTATTTTTGTGACAAATTTTAATACTTCCAATGCACTTATTTTATTTCTTAATAAATTGATCTTGGAAGATCTTTTAAATGTCAATCTTTTGCATACATGGGACATGTGTGCACCTTTTCTACAATTTTATATCGGAAGTTGAGTAGGGTATTCTGGGAATTAGGTTGATCTCTTACTTTACCTTCCCATAGAAGAATATGATCATGGAGGGGTTGAGTCCTTTCCAGACAGTGCGAGTCCCCTTTCACGGGAAATAATGTAGTCCGGGTTAGACGTCATGGCTTGGGAACTTTACACGTGACCTTCATAATGAAAGAAAATCTATGCGAAAACATATGATTCGTGCATTAGATTTTACACCCGTTTACTCAATATAATAAAGAAATACAAAAAAAATGTAAAAGCATGCTTCACGGCATTCGTATGCTTTTCATCAATAAGATCACGTTACCAGTCCAAGTTCCTTCATTGAGACAAGTAAAATGAATGTTATGACTTTTAAAGCCTAATATAGGCTCTTTTCTTTACTTGAAAATTTTATGTGACATTAATTTCATATATAACTCATTGGAAATTAATGTCACGTAATATTTGTTCGTAAAATTCTAAATGCGAATAGATGTGTTGAACAAGTGCTATAATAATGAGAAATGAAATCATCCCACAGAGATTAAAGATTAATAAACCTATTAAATACAAAAAATGGACTAATTTTAAAATTTATCTAATAGTTCAAAACAGAATTGAAAATAAATTAAAATTTACAATTTAAGAAGGAAAATTTTGAAACTAAATGTAGTTAATCAATCAAATGAATATACCAGAGCATCTGATTTCACCATAATTACTAATACAAGAATGATATTAAACATGTGACAATGGTCTAAGTATAACAAACCTACTCAATTTATCAATCCACTATATTTCTATGTGAATTTAAATAAATATAAGTATATTAAAATTAGTTAACATTCCCAATTTACAATGAATCTTTTGGACCATCGTATCACTGAAAGCCGCATAAATAACATCATATATGTCTATTCACATTTAATTTATGGTTATTTATTATAAGGAATAATTACATGTTATCACTTCTCAATCCCAAACATACACATCAAATCATTCAAATAATGGTCAGTTTCTTAAAAGTATTAAGCACAATAATATATAACTTACATGAATGAAGTCACATGCAAAATATTAAAAATATGAAATTTATATCACCATGGTCAGACTATATCGTAACCCTAACAAAAGAAAATTAGAACATGATAGAAGAAGAAACGAAAATATAAATTAAACTCAACATCTTGAATCAAATAATAAGAATTTTGTTATCACTTTTTGTCTTCTCTTCAAAATATTTGAAAAAATTCCAGAACAATGGAAAAACAATATAAATATAAAAACCTAACTGTTTCCCCAAGCTCTGAATGTTATTTTATTTATAGGATACATCCAAGACTCTTATCACAAAGAAATTGCTTATTTTTCCCATAAAATTAGGAAATAAATCATATAATCCATAATTTTGTATCCACCTTCCAACGCCTTCGCATTAAATTAGAAAATCATAGAATACCTTATTTGCATCGAACTTCTAATGCTTCCCGATTTGAATTTCTGAATCACATAATTCTTCCTTTCTTTCTTTTTGCCATTTTTCCCTTATTTTCTCCATGTCTCATTATGCTGCATAAACAAGAAAAATTTGAGTAAATAGAAGAAAATTCAAATATTTTCTCACAAATATTGCATTGTTTGTTGCCTAAAATATGTAAAATAATCTATTTTCATAGAGTCATCAATATTTCTAACAAGAAAATAGCCAAGATAACTTAAGTGATATGCTTTTAAAAGTTTTTGATGTTTAAATTATCGTTTGAAAAGTAAAAACAACAAAAGCGTATGCCATAGCAAAGTTATGGCACTATTAAAGGTGAATCCATTAGTTGTATATGTCCAAAAGATTTCATTTAGCTCCTATATCCCCACTTTTACTTTAGCAGTTGCAAAAGTATATTTCGTATAATTTCCATAGTTGGATGTCAACTCTCAGGTCAGCGCAGTAGAAGTTAAAAAAAGTAAGCACAGAAAATATAATTGTTCGGCTAAAAGGCATTTGAAATCACTTTCCTAAGGTAATAATCCGCAAAATACAACTTAGCCTCTCAAACTCTCTCACTAAAAACATACGAAAATTGAAATAGCTTTTCTGAGTAAATCAACAGTTATTTTTACACAAAAAATTCAACAGTTATTAAAAATAAATTTCAAAATATTTTAGTTACAATTTTTCTTGAATTTCGAAATTCGGCAAAAGGAGAGTTTCCTAAGACAATTGAAGTCAAAGATGCACAAAGTGCCCAATCAAGGTTGAAAATAATCAAGCCAATCCAATGTGCAATATTCACTTGAGAACCATCCATTCATACAATCCTTACATAGATGTTTTATATGGAAATCCAATAGTTTTCATATATTTTTCCTTATTCACATTACAAACTCTCTAACAAGAAGCCAAATACATCGTCCGGGGGAGATCATCAAGATGAAAATCCAAGTCCTTGCTGTCCCTTCCTTGTAAAGAACATTAATAACAAAGGGTAAAAAGTTTCAACAATACAAATTGTACATTGTCCAAATGCCTTCATATTGTTTGAAACATCTCCTATAAATAGAAACGACTTAGAGCAGCAAAGAGAGAGATTATTATAAACAATCTTACCAGAAACAATTCACATCTAAAAATATTTTTCTCTTTATACATGTAGGTGTACAAATTTTCCATATTATAGTGATAACACCCCTTTTCATTAACTAATAATATATTTCTTACTAAATTGATCTTGCAAAATCTTTCAAAAAATGTCAATCTTTCGTGAACACACGAAACATGTGCGCCTTTTCTCAGAGACTATATTGGAAGTTGACTAGAGCATTCTTGGAAATTAATAAAAAGCAGGTGGAAGAGTATAATCACGGTGGGGCTGAGTTGAGTCCTCCGCCGACAGTGAAAAATCGAGCCCACTTTTTTCGGCAAATGACGTCGTCCGAGTTGATTAAAATAAAGAAAATGAAAAAATTGTTAAAAGCATATTTCATGCCATTCGCATGCTTTTCACCAATGGGCCCTCATACCCATGGTAGTTTTTTTTTTTTTGGTGACCCAAGGAACCCCGTAAGCCGACAGCCGGTGAGCAAACCCTGGAGGAGCGACTGCAGGATCCACCACCATAGTACTCCAGGTAAGAATCCCTAACGACACCTCTGGAATTTGAACTTCTCCCTTTCGTGAGGGGGAGAGAGCCCAAGCTAGCTGCACCGCTGCGGGCGGTGGTTACCCATGGTAGTTTGCTTTACGAATATGAGGGAAAAATGACGCGAACAATGTCATAATTTTTGTATAATAATCATTTATGCATAATAATTTTAGATCAATTAAGTCTCATAATTTTTGAAAAATTGATCACCATAAATTATATAAATAGTCTTCCTTATCTGAAAATTTTATGTGACATTAAATTAAAATCAAATCCTCCAAAGAAATTAATAATATGTAGAATTTTTTGGCGAAATAATCGTGGACATAATTTAAATGATCCAGTTTTAAAAATCATAACAATTAAATGATCTTTTGAAAAATTATGACACGATTGTCAAATAGTACGGAAACCAAAATCATTCAGCTAGTAGATGTGTAAAATCACTTTCTTAAGGTAATAATGCCCCCATAATACTACTTAACCTCTCAAACTCTCTCAACATAAACATAGGAAAATCGAAGTAGCCGAATGAAGGAATATTTTCATATCAGAACAATGAAGCAACGTGTCTCGTGAACAGCCAACCATTAAATTGGACTGAACAGTTAATTTCCAATGGACATTTATCTGCAAAGTCAACATTTATTAAAAATACATTTGGAAATTGTTCAATCACAACTATTCACGATTTTTGAATTCATGCAAAAGTGGAAGCTTCTTGAGACAAGTCAAGCCCAAGATGCCGCGAGTGCCCAAGTGCCTAGTCAATACTAAGGTGCCATTTATTTCGTGGAAAATGAATAATATAAAAAATATTTTCTTAAAAATAGTCGCTTGAAATAATTAGTTAATAAAAAATGCTTCATTATCAATAATAATTTATGTTTAAGTATTTTTATGAACGAAGAAATTTATTTTATTCGTTCAATTTTATAAATGATACAAGCAATTATTTGTAGGAAAATGTTTATCAAACCGTTCATTTTTCACATAATAAATGCATCCTAAATATGATCATGCTAATTTAATACGTAATATCCACTTAAGAGCCCATCTCTTCAAACATTCTTTGCATAAGTTTTCTCATGTATATGTAGTTTCCTTCTATTTTTCCTGCGTGAGATTTTTTTTTTTTTTTGGATAATAGCACAAATGATTTTTGAACTTTGGGCCGATATGCAATATCATCTTTAAATTTTTAATTTGTTCAATGTAGTCCATGAACTATTTTTAAATATTTAATGTAGTCCATAAATTGAATGAAAAATGTTTAAAACACTAAAGACTGCATTTATTATGGGATTACATTGAACTCATTAAAAGTCCAAGGACGTCATTGCACATTGGATCAAAGTTTATGAACCATATTCAATAAATTAAAAGTTTAGGGACAACATCACAACCTTTGTTTAGGACTATTAATGACGTTTTCCCTCTCTCTCTCTCTCTCTCTCTCTCTTTTTTTTTTCTTTTTCTTTTTGAGACCCACATCACAAACTCTCTAACAAGAATTCCAATTGAGGAGACTTGTGTAATTCTACTGTAATCGTGGGTCACTGCCGATCTCATCCACTTTAAGAAGAACGACAAAAGGGGCCCTTCTATCCTCCGGAACATCTCCTATAAATAATGCCAACTTAGAACAGCATACTCACCTTCAAAGAGAGAGAAGCTCAAACACACAGAGAGATGAATCCTCAAGTATCTTTCGTGGTGTTCGTCGCCGTCCTGATCGTAAGCTTTTCCATGCAGTCTCATGCTTCTCCTTTAGATCACACTTTGTTGAGTACTGTCAAACCAACTAGTAACTCTCCAACCATAGAAGTTTCCAGTTGAAATAAGAGAAATTCTCTCAAGATTCCTGTTCAATGGATGATTGACCCTTTATGGCCCTGACATGACATTATATATATCATCACCTGTCAAATTTCTATGTTTGCCTTTTCAGTTCACTGGCACAGCAGTTGCTAGAACAGACCCGGGTGAGTACTGGGTGAGCATCATGAAAGAAGAGCCCATGCCAGAAGCAATTGAAGGCCTCCTCCATGTGATCAACCATGCATCAGATCGACCTCATCTCACTTCTCTCCCCGAGAAGAAGGAGGCTGACTGCCACGGAGATGACAAGCTAGAGGACCATAAACGACTCATAGGTGATTTTGAGCCAAGGCCCGATGTCACGGCTTACGGGAACGATGCCAAGCTCCAACAGAAGAAGTTCACGGAGGATTTTGAGCCGAGGCCTGATGTCACGGCTTATGGGGACGATGCCAAGCTCCAACAGAAGAAGTTCGCAGAGGATTTCGAGCCGAGGCCTGATGTCACGGCTTATGGGGACGATGCCAAGCTCCAACAGAAGAAGTTCGCAGAGGATTTCGAGCCGAGGCCTGATGTCACGGCTTATGGGGTCGATGCCAAGCTCCAACAGAAGATGTTCGCAGAGGATTTCAAGCCGAGGCCTGATGTCACGGCTTATGGGGACGATGCTCAACTCAAAGGGAAGAAGCCATTCGTGAATACATTCGAGCCAAGACCCGACGTAACAGCTTATGGCCAGAAGTAATGGTGAGAAGAGACAACGATGAGGTGCTACTGCTTCACGTAATGTATTTGATTTTAGTGCAGTATTGTGAATGTGTGTGTCGACAAAGCCGGTATATACCTCGAATAGAACTGATGTACGGCGATGGCGATTGTGGTGTGTCACATGTTCTGGTGGTGGTTTGTCATTGCCTTGCAAATTCTCTTGGTCTGTTCTATGGCACTAGTGCAGTTTATGATAAAAAAATAAATCGGGGTTTTTAAGAGGCCTGTGCTTTCAGTAGATACTTTGCTCGTATGTGCGCCGTGGTTCTGATACCAACTAATGCCGGAAACCATCACGAGAGAAGAGACAAGAATCAAAGAAAGATGAATCCCAAAGGCTGACACGGATTTGGAGAATCCTCCAGGCAACATATTCAATACGCGTTCCATCCTATCTTAATCTCACTTGACCATGCTTTTGAGCTAGACTAAATCCAACAGAAGAAAAGGGTGAAGGGGAAAAAGCAGTAAACAGCATGCACTCTACTAATATCCATAAAGGTACAAGGACTATAAGAGCTGAAATTGCATCCACTACTCACAACTGAAACGATAGAATAATGGGGAAAGAAAACAAAAGTAAGAAAACAAATGGCACTTCGCCAAATTTTTAAGTCAATCTGGGCTCACGACAGTGGCACTCTCCAATCTTGTGAAAATTCTGTAAGGGGAGAGATTATATGACAATATCAAAAGGTGAAGACTTCACACTCAACCGCCAGAAATTTTCCCTTGCCGCTAACCTCTAGGAATTGAAGAAGCTTTCTTTAGTATGTGAATATAGATGAGAGGAAACAAGACTCAGGATCGAGAGTCCATGGCCACAAGACTCCGAATCTTAGCGGCCATGTTTGCCACGAGCTTAAGCTCGTCACCAGCCATGGCAATTAAGGACTCCATATCGACTGTCCATGGCCACAAGACTTTGGTCTAGAGGCCATGGCAATCACAAGACTCTGAATTGGGTGTCCATGGCCGCAAGACTCCAGAGCTAGCGACAATGGCTGCAAGCTTGAAGCTCAAGCAGCCATGGCAGTGAACAAGAAGAGATTGAGCCCTCGCAAAGATGGCTCCGGGCTTTAAAATTGAAGATGTCTTTTCGAAGTGAAGAGGAGAACTCCACTGACTTTAGCCAAAGCCTAAAGTCTCAATGGTTGGAGACAAAATGAGAGGAAGAAAGAAACCGAATATGTCATCAATATTTTCATTGCATCAATTCAGGGTTAGCGATTTCTAACTGCGCCAGTCCATGTGAGCAAAATCCAGAACCGGATGATGTGAATACAGGAATCATTTTGAACCCAAAGATAGTTATATAATACAAATATAACTCACTTCCATCCTGTACAACGAGTAAACCATTCCCTGCTTCAAGATGAGATACGTTTGTCTCAGTTCTTTCATGGTCATATTTTCAGTTGGATGTACTATGTGTTGATGAGTAATAAGGAGCTTGCTCCATCAACTGTCTGAAACAGAAAGTGGACTAGGCATATTTGTACTTAGATCACACAAAAAAACGATCAATACACCAACAAAAATCAACACTGATGAGAAAAGCCGCGTCATGAAAGCAAAATCAAGTAGGACATCACTCAAGAATACATTTGATTCGGCAATAAATGGAAGGAACCAGACAAAAGAATCTGTCAGCAACCATTTTCTCTGGTAAAAGCAATGTACAACCCAGCATCATCTAAAACAAGCAGAACCTGCTAATATCTGAGTAATCCTTCATGGATTCATTTATTGGGAAGAAGCATCTGGCAGTCCTTAACACTCGCATCCTGATGGCCTTGGTTGACTGTTGTTTGCAACGTCGGTGGTATCTAGCAAGTATCTGCATTTTGCAGAGTGTTCGAAGAGCACAAACAAGGCTATGTTTTTTTTTTTGGTAAAAACAAACAAGACTATGTTAGTATTATCATTCATACAGAAAATGAAACAGTACACTACAGAGATGGATTTTAGAGTGCAAGGTTTATCTGTGCAGATGTAACTGGGACAATCAAAGGAAGCCCAACAAATTTATCAAGAGGCTCAGAATTACAGACGAAACTTCGAAGTTTGAGTTACAGCTCAGCTACCGAAAGATGCATATTATAGATGACGTGCCAATAGTGGAGCAACTAGGTGTCACGACTAGACAAGAACATACCCTAAGGCCAATCAAAATAATATTAATGATTTTCCGGTTTATGAGAAAACTAACATAATAAGGATACTGTGTCGAAGGTTCCACTGGCAGACACAAACCCAGCTCATGAGATTCTCAATATGCTTGTCAACAGGAGCAAGGGTCATATAGGAACTTACATCTCTTCTTCTTCACCACTTTTCAAGGCATTCTTAGCTATGCACTGAAAAGCTTCCTCCACGTTGACACCTTCCTTCGCAGAGGTCTCACAATATGGTTTTTTTCCCTTTGAAGCACACCAAGCTTGAGCTTTTTTCTCCGGTACCAGAAATCACACATCAGAATGCTTATATGTTAACCCAACTTCCATACAGTCACTTGAGAAAAGAGGGCTCTAAAGAGAGAAGGTAAACAAGGAAACATAAAGTACCACTGCTGCTTCCACCATCCACATCGATTTTGTTTCCTATGACCACAGATGGGAAATTCTCCGGATCTGATGGACTTGCCTGCACAAGGTTTGAAGCTTGTTTCAATTTCAAGGCTGTCACGTCTGCAGATGATTGTTAGGGAAGTGAAAGAGAAGCAAATCTCAATCAAATTTTAGCTTAAAGTAAAACCTGGATGAGGAACTCCTCCCTCCAATTGTTAAGATTGTCAAATGACTTCATAACATTAACATCATACACAAGAACACAGCAGTCAGCACCTCGATAGAAAGCCACTCCAAGACTCTGGAATCTCTCTTGACCAGCTGTATCCCAAATCTTATTAGACAAAAGAAGACATACATTACATCAATCAGTGAATGCGCAAAATTGGCAGGAAAAATAATAGAATTGGACAAAAGAACAACTGATTATGTCGAGAATAATTGGTTGCAATATCACGCATTGCTGATTGGCAGAAGCCACAATGCAGACATATTCTAGTGTTCAACACCAAACAAAAATTGCGTTCTCTCTCAATCCCTCTGATATGAATCTGCAATTTTGCTGTCATATTTAACCAAAAAAATGTAAGAGGAAAGAGAAAGGAACTAACACACACCAAATTCATATTTGTACCTGCATTTGTGCGTATAAATAGCACCACTGGACTATGCTGCAGCAGCAACCTTATGCACAAATTCTCATGTACCATTGGCCTATCCATCCCATTGTAGTAGTGGCTAGTGTCCTAGTGACATTAGGTGAGTCTAACACTGTTAAAGAGCACTCCAAAGCATTGGGAATAACACCTTGAGCTATGGAATTCTAAACATTTACCCTGAATAGGACATACATGCTTGCTTACAGGCTTCATAGTGCTCTCACCTTTTCTGCTGAGCCACACCACAATAGGTCCATCTTTGTGTGAAATGGCAACCCAAGGGGACGAAAGGTGAGACAAGACCCACACTGGGATAGACGCAATGGAGTCTGCCATTGTCGAACTCTCTCAAGCTAAACGTTGACAGCTCCTGGTGCAGCTCGACAATGGAGGGATCAGTTGCCGGAATATGCAAAGATGAATAGGGAACCATCGTCAACAGATTTGCCAAGCAGATCTGAGCTTCTTCGGTGTTGATTATGGAAACCCTAGCCATCCAAGAAGCCTTATCATGGCTGAAGAAAAAGTTCATGGAGAAAGGAAAGAATATCAGCATGAACTGAATTGAACTCTAAATAGCCTCTGCACGTAGAAATTATCTCCGACAATTCTCAAGTGGTGAAATGTGTGTTGGGTAGGCCGGAAATACTTTGGGCCGCCCGATCCTTAATTGAAGACTGCAGATTATTAATGGCCAACTACATGGAGTTTCTTTAAAGTCTGAGTCGAGAATTGCAAATCAAGCTGCATATTGAATTGCCAAGGCCCACCGGACAAATTCTCTACCATCAAATTGGAAGAGAGCCCCCCTCTTCACTATGTTTAATCTTATGTCTTTATCTTGAAACTTTATATCATCCACCTAATTGTTAGGAATGAAAAGTTTAATTTCTGACAAAAAGAAAAAAAAAAAGATTCCACTAAGTCCAATCAACACTAAATTGTAATAATCAATACCAAAGTGCCCCTGAAATCAACTCCCACTAAGAAATAACTAGCATCGGTCTTTAATTGAAAAGCATCACAAAACATTATCCTCTTATGTCATTCAAGGGGGCTTCGATGCTGGACAAAATCAAGATTTTAAAGGCAGAGTTATTGTCACCAACCCAGCTCTTTAGGATTTCGAAAAGCTTCAGCTGTCCTTCCTCCACGAAGATCCCACACATAAATCTTGCCACACTTACAAGCCCCAAAGACGGTATGATTTTCAATATTTAATTGGAGATTTAAGGTATTTGTATAAGTGAAAGTAATGTCAGAAAAACCTTTCTGTGCATCAGACCCGCCAGTGGGGAGATGTAGTTGGGCGATGCGGGCTTGAACTCATCGAAGCCGGTGGTGGTGAGAAGTGGGGCTAAGCGATGCGGCTGGGCGACACTGGAATGAGGCCAACGGGGCTAGGTGACGCCAGAATTGGGGCGACAAATATGGGCAACGCCAAAATAAGGGTGACAAGGCTAAACGTTGTTGGTATAGCGTTGGGCGGCGTCGGAATAGTAGAAATTGAGGCTGGGGGACGTCAGAATAGTGGCCTCCATATTAGGTTTTTCTTATGGGCTTTGATACCATGTTGAAGAGAGAATTGTATTAAATTATTCAATCAAATACTATATTTAAAACAACCCACTTATTAAAAGTGTAGTAATTAAATATCAAAGTATCTAAAACTCAAAGTAAAGTGTGGAAATGAAAACCTGATGCTAGTCGGGTAAAGAATATTACATTGCTTTGTTTTTAAGCCTTGGGACATGAACCCCTATAAGTTTGTGTCACACCCCGAACCTCGAGCGCGTATACATATCTCAGTGGTCGACTAAATTGCGACGTTTCTTGGACGCGTTGCCAACCCATGCCATTCTGACTCGGCACTGACTTTCTGACCCCACCCTTCCTGTTGGGCGGAATAGGGTACCTTCTTCCAAT
This sequence comes from Eucalyptus guilfoylei, assembly GCA_016097605.1. NCBI lineage: Eukaryota > Viridiplantae > Streptophyta > Magnoliopsida > Myrtales > Myrtaceae > Eucalyptus > Eucalyptus guilfoylei. The sequence continues at coordinate 24,047,166 of CM027866.1, read as the reverse complement.
CATAGGTTTCTTCCCAAACCTATTACAATCCATGTTCGAACTGAACCTTGACCCAAATGTGGTGGCTTTTTCACTCAGATTCCTCTTTATCAACTGGGCCCATTCATACAAGTTGTTGTAGTCCTTCAGATTGAACGGTACCTAGTGGATTCTTCAGCTTTGGTCGAAGGCCATTTCTAAACCTCCTAGCTCTGTCCTCTGAATCTTCTACCAGTCTCGGGGTATACTGCAACAGTTCTGCAAACTTGGCCTCCTACTGGTCTATAGTCATCAGACCTTGACGAAGGCACTGGAATTCCTCCATCTTTTGTTCCCTTGCACTATCAGAGAAGTATTTGTCATTAAAGGCTCCAAGGAAGGTGTTCCACATCGGAACCACACTTTCTGGGAATACCTTGCCACTAGTGGCCCTCCACCAGGTACTTGCATTACCCTGCAATTGATACATTGCAAGGATAACTTTCTCTTCTTCAGTGCACCTCAACAGTGCAAAGGCTTTCTCCAAGTCCTAGATCCAAATGGTTGCAGCCTCAGGATCTCCTGCACCAGTGAACCTTGGTAGGTTCAACTTCAGAAACTGCTTGACGAGCTTATGCATCGGCCTCTCAGCAACCACGTTCCTAGGTGGAACCTCGGCAGGTGCGGCTGCGGCAGCAACAGCAGCATTGGCGGCAGCAGTAGTGGCAGCTGTAGAGGCGGTGGTAGTGGTGGCGGCTTGGTTTTGGGCCTGTTGCCCCATCAGAGCTCCAAGAGTCTCGAGCACCTAAACGATCCCATCAATTCTCGGATCCCGGTGCTGCTACACCAACACCGATTGGCGGCGACGCTATCCCACTCTCGCTAGCCTGAGCCTGCGCTCTACCTCGGCCACCTCGGGTACCGACCCTTTTTAGCGTCCTACCTTGAGTAACGAGTCCTATCGACCTCTTCCTAGAAGTCCTCTGCTCCTGGTCACTCATGACGTAGATTCTTTATAGAAACTTGCTTTCCAATTCCAAACAGAATTAGAAACCGAGTGACCACAAAACAAGTTACAAGTCAGTTATCAATCACATGCATCAGCATAATAAAAAAGGTCTTTCCTACTAACTATCTCTAACCCATCGCACCGTATCACTCCAAACATTGACCAGCTCTGATACCACTCCGAGCGGGGATGTCATGCCCCAAACCTGAAGTGTGCGCACATCCCGCGGTGGTCGACTAAATTGTGACGTTCCTAAGACGTGTCGCCGACCCAAATTGATTCATGCACAAGCGGAAGCGAAATAAAACAATCCCTAGACATCAATCAACATGGGATAGAAAAGCAGGATCACAATTTCACAAACACACTTTTATAAACAACCAAGGTCAGCCTACAAAGTTATATACACAAAAGTTGAAGTCTTAAAAAAGGACTACCTAGCCAACCTTACTCCGGACCCTATCTACTTGGGGCCCGGGTCTACCATGACACCATTAGGTGAGTCAGCTACCCCCTCGCCTGCAATGGCGTTGCTTGCAACAGTGGGGATATCAAAACCTTGCAGAGGACCTTCCCACACTCCATTGGGCCCATGACGAAACCATGCCCTGTATCGATGCGGTACCCATTGTGGTAGGCCCTCATTGACCCAGATAGTGGTTACAATGAGCTCATGAAGCTAGGGACTCCTAGGGATAAGGACATCGGTACTCTGCTCGCTAAACCCTCGCAGCTATCCAAAACGAACCAAACGGGCCTCCATTTAGGGACTTGAAAAGATTAAACCCACGACGGGATGAGATAATATCTCAGCAAGTCTACGCCCTAAACCCTGATTATGAGGGAAATACGCTTAGGAGCGGCCTAACCACATAATCAATGAGATTCACCTCGCCTCAGTTCCTTCCTACACGTTAGTATAATTCATATAACATATATATGCAGTAATTACACTCAACAATTGGAACGCCTCAACTTATATCTCAAATAATCACAAGGGTTCCGATTATGAGGTCAAATCGTTATGACACGTCCCATTCCGTGCCACACAATTTTGTTTCATAATCGAACATAGTCAATTTCAATCATTCATGCGTCTCAATTGATTACTACCCCACCTATATGGAATGCCCCTATCAACGGATGCCGGATCGTGGTGGAGGATGGACGGATGCTCTTTCGGGAATGCCGTCTAGAGGTAGACATCCACCCAACGCACATCGGAGACGGGTTCTCATAACCATCACACGACCATCCAATCTCGGCCAAGGATATTGTGCCTTACACTCAAATGCCTCAATTAAGATAATATACTTGACCTATTTTCTTTATATTAAAAACATTCGGTAAAATAATCGTGTGTGGGTACACGGTCGGATCGAACTAGAAAAATTGCTATCATTCCTTTTAAAATCCTACTGTTTGATATAGTACTAAAAAACATTTTTGGCGTCAAAAACCGACGTTCGGTATTTTCTAATTAAATACCAAAATTTCATAATTTTGAAATAATAATTGAAAATCAACAATTATCACTCAATTGCACAAATTATCATTCAATTGTATAAACTAACCACACCACGGCAATTAATGCGAAATTCGACGACCGGCTATCCGGTATAATTTCTGGAAAACATTAAATAATTAAATAAATTACAAATATAATTAAATAAATACAAATTAATTACATAAATGCCTAATTAAGCTAAATAGGCTAATATAACCACCTAATTGGACTTAGAAAAATAATCTACTAGGCTAAATAAATTCTACAATCTAATTAACCCTTAACTAAACTAATCTAACCACCTAAATCAAGCATAAGCTAATCTAATTACCCATTAAGCATAATTAACCTCCTAAACAAAGTTTAACAAGTAAACTCACCAGATTAAAGAGCTAGTAAGTTCACACCAATGGCGGCACAACGGCGAGCAAGACTAGGGTCAACGGCGACACATGAGGAGGTTTAGAAAAGGCCGAAAACAAGCCACGAAGTCTCAGTTGTGGGCTAAGATTTCGGTTCTGTTGAGGGCTGGAAAAGGTGGTCGAGGGGTTCAGTGGGCGGAGCTGGACGGCTAGGCGGCAACGGCGAGTCCAGGCGGAGGTGGCTGGCGGTTCAGGGGCCTCGGGACGGCGTGTGAGGCGGACAGAGCTACGATGGCTCGAGCTAGAGGCGTCGACACGAGGGACACGCGGTTGGGCTCGTGAGCGCGGTTGATCAGCTTCGGCTGGCTCGGCCGGCAGTGAGGGGCGGTTGACGGCTGCAGGGGGTGTGCTGGCTGGTTTCTTTGGTTTTTCTAGCTCCAAAACAGCAATAATGGAGAAGGATAAGGCAAGGAAGAAGAAGGAGGAAGGGCTGCAGCTGGCCAAGGGGACAATGGCCTCCAAAGTCTTCAAGAAATATCTTAAACCATCATCACAAAACCCCCAAAGTTCACAGCCTCAATCCTCAGCCATTTCCCCTCCAAGACTTCCCCAACAAGCTACCAAAGTGGTCCAAAATATTACAGCCTCATGGCGTACGAATTTTGAGACATTTCCCTTCCAATTCCATAAAATTCCTCTCCAATTGGACTCAATTATATAGCCAAAATGTCATGGAAGGTGCCCACACTCAATTCTACAATTTTCCTCACCAATTGAACCAACTTGAAGGCAAAAAATTCACTCAATTTGGCCTATCCGAATTTACCGATTCAAAATCGTCCAATTTTGATTTTTCACCGAATATTCGGGCTTGCCAAAAATTCTTCGGATGATGAGTCAATGTCCATAAAATAAATCTTGACATAACAGAACTTTCAATTTTTGAAATCGGGTTCAATTTTGTGATTAATTTCAATCGGACGTAATTTTAGCGTGACCTAACCTACCGATTAGCTTTTAAGAATTTTTAGCGCATTTGACCCGTGGTCAATTATTTTCGAGCCACATTGTGCATCTTCCACTCATAGGCGGCTCTCGGTTGTCGTGAAAATCTCGAGGTTTCAAATACGGGCACAGGATATAGAAACGACAGAAAAATAAGTTTAGTACCGTTCGACGAGAATTTTACAATTAGGTTGAATCACCCACACTTTGATTACATGCCTTTGTTGAACTGATCCATCTCCGGTCTCTAGTTAATTATGACGATGCCGTATTGACCCCTGTAGATTAGCACGGTCGAGCAGTCGATTTTTGGTTGAATTCTCAAGTCGGTTGCGTTTAAATTCCTTAATGGCTTCACCTGATAGATTAGTTATCTTGTAAGTGATTAGTTCAGAGAAAAAGACTATAAGGACATCAATAAAAAGCCCAACTCATTCAATTGAAAACAGAATCAAAACTAAGCTGTCATAGTTTGTCTCGATACTAAGGTAGGTAAAGAATATGCATTGCCTTATTATTAGCCTTGGGACTTAAATCACAATAAATTTGGTATTAGAGAATAATCCTAATTCAAGATTAAGGTTAGCCTAAAATTCTACTCATTTTTTTGATGAGATGATGAGGCTAATCTAAGCTAAGCTAGCTATTCATTGGAAGAGTGATCCCATGTCTAATCGACTATTATTTTCCTCGTTAGGCTATGTTAACTAAGGTCTAAATTAATTAGCTTATTAATTCCTAAGTTCATTAACTAGATTACCCTAATTGGTGCTAAGCTAAGCTAATTAGCCTAAGTCTAATCGCATTCTTGGACTCCTCCTTGAGCTCTCGGCCACCGGCCTCTGACATTGATCTTGTTCAATTTTTCATGCCAACATTAAATTCTAGTAATTAGTAAGCACAATCAATTAACAATCAAGAAGTTCAAGTTCGGCTTGGCATTTTGATGTCAATCATGCAATCCAATCATCCATCCATCTCATAGAACTATTGATTGATTAATCATACCTAAATATTCATTAACCCCCACTTGAATGTTTATCATGCAGTGGACTAAGTTGCAAAATGCTTAATTAAAGCCTGATCCCCCTTCTTAAACAACCCGCCAAAGAATTATGTGTCACTAATTGTAATTGATCCTAATATGTATCTAATCAATCACATACAAGCTCAATTAAATATGCAATTAGGTTAAACAACCTTAGAAACCACAAAATCAATTAGTGACCCAAGAAGGTCACTTAGTTTTTTTTTTCCCCATTTCATATGTTTCTGGCTAATTATGTTTTAATCCAATTAAGGGCCTGAATAAACTCCGATTTTAGAAATTCCAAAAATAATGAAAGTTTAGGAAGTCTAGGTTGACTCATATTAAGATCATTTTCCCCAATTGTAAGTCAATCAATACAATTATTCAATTTAAACTGCGCATTCAGGATCTGACCTAATTTAGACCCAATTTGTTTTTTTTTTTTTTTAATATGGGAAAAATATCACAAAATCCAAAGGGGTGCCAAATTTTATGAGCAGCTGGCTCAAATTGTGCTATAAAACTATCACTTTTTGAATTTTTGAAAAATAGCCCTTAAACTATGACGAAATTGCACATTTTCCCTAAAGACTCACACTGCAATAGTTTTTTAAGCCAATTTTGTCCTTGTCTGAAATTAATCAAATTGCTTGCCCAAATCTTATTAAAAAACTATGATATTTTCCACATTTATAGTTTGGGACCTCCCTAATGAGTCTCATTTTTTATTTTTTTCGCAAAAGAGGCCTCCAAGTATTTTATAATTGCAAAACAAGTCAAACCAAGGCGGGAATAGTTTTCTTGGATCAAACCACTGGATTTCTTTGTTACTTTGATAGATCAAATGAATTCCATTTTAAAAAATCTTTATACCACTAGAAAGCTTATGATGCTAACTACAAACTTTATGTAAACCAATATTTCATGTTCAAAACACATTTTTTTTGGAAAAATTGAAGAACACGGCAATGTCAGATCAGATTTTAATTTTCCAGAATATTATTCACATCTTTAAGCACATTCAAGCATATTCAATCTAGGGATAAGTGCTGCAAAAGTCCTAAAACTTGTCACGAAAATGCGATTGAGTCATAAAACTTGCAAAAAGTGCAATTAAGTCCTAAAACTTATCAAAATGTTTCAATCGAGTCCTAAAATCGATACCGTCAAATTTCCTAACAGAAAAAGCTGACGTGGCGCCGGCGTGGCTTTTTTTAATCGTTTCTCTCTCCTCCGTTGCGAATAGTTAAAAAAAAAATTCCACGCATGCAAAACGACGTTGTGTCCTCCTTTCTTCTTCACCATCGTGTTCCCCCCTGCGTCTCTACGATGTCGTGTCCTCCTTTCTTCTTCACCATCGTGTCCCCCCCCCTCCATCTCTTTCCTTCCGCTATTCCGAGTGTCCCCTTCCCAGGCGTCTCTTTCCCTTCTTCATTGTTCGAATCACATGTCTTCTTCTTCTTCTTCCCAAAATCGTTTGAACTCAAAGCCCAAACTCATGTCATCGTCTCGTTCCTTTTGAACGTAATTGATGCTCGATCTCCCTTTGAACCCTAAGTCCCAAATCAAATTCGTCTGAACCCTAAGCCCCAAATCAAATTCGTCCAAACCCTAAACCCCAAATTAAATTTGACAATCTGCAGTTTTCTTGCGATTTGGGTCCCCTCCCAAGTTAAAGTTCGACGCCCATCGTTATTTGGAGTTCATCGATCTCGAGTTCAACGCTCGTCGTGAGTTCGTGTTCTTTTTTTTAACAATTGCAAGTTCACATGAAGACCTCTCTTACGGGAGTCTCAACATCTCAGTGGCGAAGCGATTGGCATCGGGGACGATGACAGGGTCGGCGATGGCGACTCCTCCTCACACAAGTCTCGCTGTCTGCATTATAGCATTTTTGTTGTTTTGCATTCTCCAATACTAGTGACAAATTAGAACATTGATGCAATATAAAGTAAGTTATGGTTGTCTGTTCATCCAGTGCATATGAAAAGAGAGATGTTTTTTGGAGATTGAAAACATATCCTAAATCTCTCAAGTAAACACATTGCATTATGTAGAAGTTACTTATATGAAGATGTTATGAAGGAACCATAATATAGTAATATACTTCTATTAGGTTCCTATAATATGAAACCCAGAAGAATGAGGGCGCCAACATCTGAATCAAGTGGCGTAACTCCTAATGAGGTCAACTCGGAGCCAACATGTTATTGTGGTCTTCAATCGCCAATTCTTATGGCAAAGACAAGGAAAAACGCAAGAAGAAGGTTCCATGGATGTGCTAAGTTTGATAGTCCAAGTTGCTACGATTTCCTCATGTGGGTTGATCCAAAGATACCAGATTAGTTGACCTCCTTGAAAGAAATCAAGCATTGTGTGAATCAAGCCAATCGAGGCGTGACGAAGTTGATGTGAGCTCATTACTAGCTGAAATGAAGACTCAAAAGGCGAAAAATAGACATTTAAAGGAGGAGCTCGCACGAGTAAAGAAAGGAAAGATGCTATATCAATCGGCATTCATTCTATGCATGTGTTATATTGCTGTATTGGTTATATGTAATGTGAAAGTTGGTGGGAATTTTCTAAGTCTTCCATTGTACCTTGTTTCTGAATTTGTAAGTTTGAACACTAGTTGTGGATAATTGAGATGGGAATGAAATCTGATGTGAGTTTGTAGTTTGCAAGACCGGTTGCTTGCCATGCAAGAAATTACTTTCGCATTGAAAAATGTTGCTTAATTTGTGTGCTTGTCAATAGCACTATATGAACTATTGCCATCAGAATAAATTTGGAACTTCGAAAAAAGGTGACAACTCTCTTATTATGCAATCGAGATTGTTAATTGGTGATTTCTTCATAATTTTAATAACGAGCTTGCCTCAATTGGAATGTGTCAAAAACCAAGTGAAATCAAAGCAATCAGCTACAATACCTGAGTTACCTAATCAAATCTTCCATGAATCATCCAATGCAGACCACAGAGATCACGTAGAGCAAAACCCCATCATCTAAAATGAAAAATTAGCAATAAGAGGTGGTGGTATCGATTACCATTAATGCCCCCGAAGGACTTGAGAAAAATGTATGGGAAAGAAGATGTCACACCCCGAACCCTGAGCGTGCGCACATCCCTCAATGGTCGATACAAATGTGATGTTCCCAAGTGTCGTCGCCGACCCAATTCATTTTAGTACGCATGTAGAAGTGAAACGATAAACCCCTGACAACAAACAGCATGTGATAGGAAAGCAAGGTACATTTCACAAAAGCCAACTTTTATAAACAACGGGGTTTAGGTACAAAAGAGTATGGACAAAGTCAACAAAATATGGGCTCTCAAAAGAAACTGTCCTACGACAACTAGTCGGACACATACGCCAATCCTTTAGACTCCACCTCCCCAAACTCCAACTTCGGGTCCTCTACCAACACCATCTAAGGACCTGAATAGTTAAGTCCACAACGGGGTGAGACATTGTCTCAGCAAGTTCACCCCCTAAACCCCTATTAGGAAGAAAATACACACAAGGGTGCCCTAGCCACACAATGCAGAGAACTTACCTCACCTCAGTTCCCTCCTGCATATTAGCATAGTTCATATACACAAATGGCATATAATGAAGGCACACAACAATTGAAACGCTTCACCAATACAATTAATCACAGGGGTCCCAATTATAAGGCCAAACCATTATGACACGTCTCATACCATGCCACACGGTTTTGTCTCATAATTAGGCTCAGCTAACTCAACCAACCATGCATTCCAATTGTTAATTACACCTCTCAATGGTACAGCCAACTTTGATTTTGGCTATCTTCTGGCATAGCTAGGCGTCATCTCACCTCCTTTGAGCATGGCTACCTCTCTCAATGACGGCTTGCCCGAAGGAGCGTAGGTCCAGAATCTACTGCAACCCGAGTCCCAAATGAATGGGTAACGTCCGGCGTAAATGCTTGGAACGGGTTCTCTTAACCAACACACGACCATTCAAATTCGGCCCAGGACACCGTGCATTGCCCTAAAATGCCTCAACTAAAATAGTGATCCTGGCCTATTTTCTTCATATTAAAAATACCCGGTGAAAATAGTTGTATGTGGGTACACGGTTAGATCGAACCAAAAAAATTGATATCATCCAATTTAAAATCACATTGTTTTATATAATATATAAAACTATTTTCGGTGTCAAAATCCGACACCCAAAATTTTCTGAATAAATAATGAAATTTCCCAAATTTTGGAATAAATGACCAAAAATCCAATTAGTACTCAATTTGCACAAATTAACATCCGATTGCATAAACCGAACACACCATTGCAATCAGCATGAAATTCCAGTCACCGGCTATCTTGTTCTAATTTCTGGAAAATAATAAATAATTAAATAATTCCCAAAATTAATTAAATAAATAGAATTAAATGCTATAAATAGGAACTTAGGCCGGAAAAACCTAATTAAATACCGAGACGAGCCCCGAAAATTTCCGAACCAATCTAGATAATTAACACAACATGTCTAGTCTCTAATTAATCTAATCTAACGTAACATGCAAAATTTGATAATTAAATCACTAATCTAATCTAACTAACCACCTAATACTTAATTAACTTAAACTAATCACCTCCTAAGAATAATTAACCTCCTAAACAAGGTTTAGTAAGTAAACTCACCAGATTTACGAGCTGGTGAGTCCACGACGACAATGACGTGGAGACGAGCGACAAACTCCGAAGCGGTGACGCCAATGGGAGCTCAAACTGAGCTAAAAACGGCCCTGCAAAGCCCACGATTACTACTGGACTCAGTTGAACTTGTGGGTTGGACTTGCGTGGCTTCAAGTGGGCTGCTTGCAGCTGGGCAGAGGAGAAATCGATGGAGTGGGATCGGTGGCATTGGCAGCTAGCGCACGGAGAGGAGTCAACTTCGGTGGAGGGAGCAGCTCGGGTTGACTCAGTGGGGACAGTTGCACGTGGAATGGCGAAGATATAGGGGAGACTCGGTGGAGAGAGGGAGAGTGGTCTTCGTTAGAGGACGCGAATGGCAGAAGATGAAGGAAAAGAAAATGAAAGGAGGGCAGAGATTGAGTGGCGTTGCTTTGGTGGCCAAAGGAAGACGGTTTGTTGGTGGGGTGGGGGACAAACGCAGGTGGTGGAGCAGCGAAGGAGGAAAATGAAAGGAAGACCGAAGCAGAAGACTTCTTTGGTGAAAATGGGACGCTCACGCGAAGAAGAAAGGGAGGCAGCAAGCGTGCTCGAGAAGATTGAGGGGGGGCCAAAGTCAAAAGAAAATATCTAGATATTAATCCTTGGTCCCCCAAATACTTTCTTGCATAGAATTTCCACAAATTACTCAAATTGATGCCAAATGTTGCAACCCCCATCTTAGGCTCCGAATTTCCTCTAATAGAACTTCAATTTCTTCACCAAATTCCCTAATTTGATGTCCAATTTTGATGAAGAAGAAACCTGCACAATTTCCGCAAGTTCTCATCACCAAATAGCTCGGTTTGGAAGTTAAAAATCTCTTCAATTTGGCCCATCCGAATTTCTGTTCTTTTCTGAATCGTCCGAATTGATTTTACGTAAAAACTCTGAACTCTCCGAAAATTCTTCAAAGGATGAGTCGACGTTTCTAAAATGAATCGTGATATGAAAAAACTTTTAATTTTTGAAATCGGGTTCAATTTCATGGTTAATTTCAATCTGGCGCGATTTGAGTGCGTCTCAATCTACCGGGTAGCTTTTAGGAACTTTTAACGCTTTTGACCAGTGGTTGATCATTTTCGAGCTATAAAGTGCATCTTCGACACATTGACGATTCTCGGTTGTCGTGGAAATCTCGAGATTTCAAATACGTACACAGGGTACAAAAAAGACAAAAAAATCGGTCTACTGCCGTTCGATAGAAATTTTGCAATTAGGTGGAATTACTCAAACACTAATTACTTACCTCTATCGAATCGACCTATCTCCGGTCTCTGGTCAATTTTGACAGTGTCGTAATGACCTTTGCATATTAGTACGGTCGAGCAGTTGATTTCTGGTCGAATTCTCAAGTCAATTGCGTTTATATTCCTTAATGGTTTCATCCGATAGACTAGTTAACTCGTAAGTGGCCAACTTAGAGAAAAAGGCTATAGGCGCGTCGATGAAAAGCCCATCTCATCTCATCGAACAAATGTAAGCCTTATCAAATAATGGTAGAAAGTTTGGCAATGGCCTTTCAACTTTCAATTTAAAATTGCTTGAAGGGCTTGCAGTGTAAAGCTCTCCTAAGTAGTCGTACATCTGTGCATATTCCTTCTTGTAATTGCCTTGTAGTTCCTTCAATACTTTTAGCTTTGTTCTCCTACACTAACTGAAAGTGACATTTACTCCCAGTTGTTCTCTAACTAATTTCTTTAACTCAGGTGCTTTGATTTTAAGCATTACAGAAATGAGAATCATGAAGTGTTTAGCTAAATAAGTACTGAACACTCTTATTCTCGAAAGTGATACTGCATATATGTTGATTTATATACCTTCTCAAATGAAATGACCTAGTTTTGCTATCAAGAGCACCATAAATTATCCAATTACAATTTTTCTAGGCACACCTGGCTCTTACAAAGCTTTTTGTGTTCTTAAGGTGTGTTTGGTTCGGCATTTGGAAAGCTCATTGGGAAAATACAAAGCAATTTAGCCTAAATGGCTTTGGATGAAATGCAAAGACTGTTTGGTAAATTCTGCTTTGAAAAGCAACTTTGAGAGAAATGTTGTTTGGTAGAAAACACATTTGCAAAGCCCCTTTGGTGATTACTCTAAATATTTTAATTTTTATTTGTTTAAAATTAAAAAAATAATGTTCGCAATTTTTTTTAATTTATATTTGACAACAATGTTAAAGATGTTGTGTAAACAATTTTATTGAAATTAAAATTCCTTTTTATTGCTAAAAAACATTAAATGGAAAAAATTTACGTGCTCTCTTTCTCAATTACAATAAGAATACTTTCATTACAATAAAAACATGATAACATATGCTTTGAGGAAAGAAGCTCATTATCCTTAAAAATTACAAATATCCTTAATTACTTCCTAAAAATTACAAAAATTATGTCGCAAAATAGGATGATCAATCGGTTTATCACAATCAACTGACAATTACCGTGAAATCAAATAAGGCCCAACAAGATCAATCCAATCCAATAAGCTCAACAAGATCATATGATTATGCCCCTAATCCTGCGTCGTGGTATGTATACTATATGCATCCCATAAAACATGTCACTTGCTAAAGGAGGAAGCATCACGTCCAACTTTGGCCTTGACTTCTTCCTTAATAGTGACCTTCTCTTCGATCTTAGCAAGCTTCATCGCATTCACTTTCGCACTAACGTTTGCTTCAGTCTTCACAGCCTCTCCCTTCTTCGGAATCGCAGTCGGTTTGGTCTTCCAAGTCGCCCCTCATGTCGGGCTCGTGTAGCTTTTGGAGCAGCAACTTTCTCCTCTCCATCCTCCTGTTTGATATATCTTTCTGCTACAAGGTTTGAACTATAGATGAGTTTCTGATTTTGTTGAGGCTGTGCGTGATCTCGAAGGATGAAGAAGAGGAGTATTTATAGAGGGTTTTATAAAGCCCGTCAAGCTTCCCGACACAATTATGATGTAGTACTTTAGCTAGTACGTCCATGATGGGGTGCGATTGGAACGCACCGTTTCGTCTTGATGCGTTACGATGGAAAGACACTAATGGAGGGGTACGAAGGGAGACATATAAAAGCCTCCCGAACACAACCGTTGGAATGGTTGGCAAACATACGCACCAGTTTTCTCTCCATTTCCATCAAGAAAGAAGAAGGCATTTCAATTTCAGTTTTGCAAGAACAATCGGCATTTACGCCGTGGAAATCGGGTGTTTTCCTTGTGATTGCATCTAGACCAACGTGAGGTAATTTTGTTCGTGTTTCATCGGCAATTCAGCGATCGTTCCGGAGCTATTTGCTGTTTGCGCATCGGAATCAGGTAAGTCGTCTTCCGCCGACTTGAATTCCATCATTGGTATCAGAGCACGGTCGTGATTTCTTCCTTGTTTTTCATTGAGTTTTCTCTTTTACCATTTGATATTGAGATCAAGAGATTGTATTCTACACTATTTTTGATGTATATTGGTTGGAATTGCAATATGAAAACTCGAATTCGAACCGAAGCGAATAACGAGTTCGAGGTTGTGTGCATCCGTGAGGTTTTGGCCATTTTTCGAATTATTTTTTTGGCCAAAATCAACTTTTGAATATACAGGATGAAAGTACTTGTCGAGATGAGTCCGACAGTGGTTCGAGCGCGACCGGAGGACGCCGGACGCGCCCACACGCGCGGCCAGAAGCCTTTGCGCGTGGGCCTCACGTGCCTGACACGCTGGGGATGCCAGCTCATGCGCAACACGCGCCGGTTGGCGAACCGACGCGTGCGTGTCACGCAGAGCGACGCAACGCTCGATGACGTCATCGATGATGTCAGCGCCGGCGGTAATTGGCCGGTCGGTCACCGGCCGGTGGCCCGAACCGACCCGAGATCCGACCGGGTTGATCCGCCCCGACCCGACCGTTGACCGGTCAACGGTCGGACCGGTCAACTGGTCCGGCGGTCAAACCAGTCGGATCGATCACCGGTCGGCCGATTGGACCGGTCGGATCGGCTAGGAGTCGTTTGGCTCGCTGGCGCGTGCACCCCACGCGCCGCACACTCAGTCGGCGCGTGGGGGCGCATGCGAGCTCCAATTGGAGCGTGGTCGGTGGCGTTTGGTTCATATGAGTGTCCTCTACACTGTGATATAATTATTTTATACTTTTGAATTTTATAAATGTATGAAAATGCATAGGAAACCCTATGTACGCATATTTATTGGGGTTTAATGCATAGTTTATTCATTTGTAACTTGTATTTTCTTGTGGTTTAGGAAATTCAGTAGCTAGCTTGTGTGCAAATGATGTCATATATGCTGTGTAGAGCTTGGTTCGATGATATCATGTATATAGTTTGATATACTTGCAATTATCTAGTTGCTAGAAAATTCAAACAATGGTAGGAAATCCATTACATGTTGAATTGCGATTTTGATTATAGTTGAAGCATGATTGTTGTTTATACGTTGGTTATTATCATGCTATGTTTTTGTATTAAGGAAAAATGTAGAAATTACATAAGGTCATGTAATTATTTTCCTAGTGGGAGATCGTAGGTTGGTAGAATTTGAAAGAGTTCTCACTTAGAACTTAAAATTTGTGCAAATTAAACTAATTAATGATAATAGAACAATTGTACATAGAAGTTGATTGGGAACATAGTGAACTTTTGCTTTTGTGTCTTTTGTTGAATTATCATTAATTTAGTTTGTCTTTGCTACAAATTAAATATGTGTGTTACTCTGATAAAGTGTGCTAGTATTGATTTTGCATTTATTATGTCAATGTGTTATAGCAATTGATTATGGCTTCGGCATCCAAGACCATTGTGGCTGACCTCAATAAGGGTGAGAAGCTGAACAGTGACAATTATGATATTTGGCACCGAAAGGTTCAGTACATCCTTGAGGAGCAAGAGGTTTTGGAAACCTTCAACCACACCATGGATCAACCTGAGCATGGAACTTCAGCTCAACACAGGAGAGATCTGGAAGCTTATCAAGCTTGGAAAAAGAAAAATAGCATTGCTCGCATCACGTTGCTGAGCTGTATACAAGATGATATCATGTGTGAGTTTGAAGGTTATGAAAAAGCTCAAGCTATGTGGGTTGCCTTGAAAGATAAGTTTGGGGGTACATCTGCCACTAAACTGAGGAGACTTACCATCAAGTTTGACACATTCCGAAAGCGCCCAAATGTAACGATGAGGTAGCATCTTCGGGAAATGTCAAACATGATTCATGAGCTGAAGTCGGCAGGTCACTCCCTTACTGATGAACAGCAAGTTCAGGCTATTATAAGGTCTCTTCCTAACAATTGGGAGCATATGAAGATCAATATGACGCATAATGAGAATATTGTCGCTTTTGATGATATTGCTCATCATTTGGAATTAAAGGATGAGTGCCTAGAGGCTGCGAGATCCTCTACCCATGCTTATGTTGCTGAATCGAGTTCGCGCAAGGCTTCAGGCTTTAAGCGCAAGAGGAACCTTCAGTTCAACAACAAAGGGAAGAAGACTAATCAAGCACCAAAAAGGGCTAAGACCTTCCAACGCAAGAAGCGTGGTGGGAAGAAGGACAAGGCCAAGATGGAGTGCTACAATTGTGGTAAGATGGGTCACTTTGCTCGTGAATGCACTGAGCCGAAAAAGGTACCCTATTACTCCATTACTTTGAGTAATGCTTTTGTTTCTAGTACTGTAATGCTTGCTGAATCTCATCCAATGTGGACTGTAGACTCAGGAGCAACAGACCACGTAGCTAGAGACCGAGAAGCATTTGTGGAGTATCGTCGGATACAACCTGGAAGAAGATGGATATATGTTGGGAACAACTTGAGAGTTGAAGTGAAGGGTATCGGCACATGTAAATTAATCTTACGTGGTGGTCGAAACTTATTCCTACATGATGTCCTTTATGCTCCAGATATTCGACGAAACTTGGTCTCTGTAATTGTTCTTCTTAACTTAGGTTATGTATTGAATTTCCATGGTGATTGTGTTGACATTATGTATGGAACAGTTTATTATGGTTCAGGTCATGTATCGAATAGTTTTATGGTGTTAGACATTGACTATGATCAGTATAATGTTAATGTTGATGGTTGTTTTTCTTTAATTGCATCTTCTAATAACGTTGAGATTGATGCAAGTACTTGGCATGCTAGATTAGGTCACATTGGATTGCAAAGAATGCAAAGATTAGCTAGAGAAGGCCTTTTAGGGTTACTCATTAATGTTAGTCTATCCGTATGTGAACATTGTCTAGCGGGAAAAGCAACTAGAAAACCATTCGGTAAAGGGACTAGAGCTGAATTTCCATTGCACCTCATACATTCTGACATTTGTGGTCCTTTGAATGTGAGGGCGAGGCATGGAGCATCATATTTCATCACTTTCATAGATGACTTCACGCATTTCGGTTATGTCTTTCTGATCTCCCATAAGTAGAAGCATTAGACTGCTTTAGACGATATATAGCGATGGTAGAGAATCAATTGAGCAAAACAATAAAGGCATTGAGAACTTATCGCAGACGTGAATATCTATCAGAGCAATTCAAGGCTCTTTGTGATGAAAAGGGAATTGTACGTCAATTGACTATTCCTAGTACTCCATAACAAAATGGGGTAGCTGAGAGAAAGAATAGAACCCTATTGGAAATGGTTAGGTCTATGATGGCGCAAGCAAATTTACCTATCTCTTATTGGGGAGATGCATTATTGACTGGTAGGAAACCAGACTTAAGTAATCTGCGTCCATGTGGATGTGCAGCTTATGTTCACGATTCTTCCCATAAATATGGCAAATTAGGTCCTAGAGGGAAGAAATATATCTTTATAAGATATTCAGAACACTCCAAAGGGTACGTGTTCATAGGTGAACAAGCTGATGGAAGTGTGACCGAAATGGAGTCACGAGATGTCACGTTCTTGGAGAATGATTTTCCTAATAGAGGTGAGATTGATAAGGATTTCCAATTATATGAGATGGAAGATCTTAATAACACACACACTAATGTTGTAGAGGGAAATGAAGATTTACCTCAACACACAAGATCTAGTAGGAGTGTTGCATCGCCTGACGAATCGAATTCACGAGAAATTCAATTGCGTAAAAGTAATCGTAAAAGTATTCCTCGTCGTCGTTTTGAGATTGAAGGGGAAGCATTTATGATTGCTCAAAAGGATGATGCCGAGCCTAAGACTGTTCAAGAGGCTCTCTCATTCTCTGATAAGGAAGAATGGAGAAAAGCTTTGAAGATGAAATGGAGTCAATGAGGACAAATCAGGTCTGGGACTTGGTTGATCGACCACCTAATCGTAAGGCCATTGGAAACAAGTGGGTCTTTAAGATTAAGCGAAGGGCGAATGGATCCATTGAAAAGTATAAGGCTCGTCTTGTGGCGAAAGGTTTTACTCAACAAGAGGGTATAGACTATGAGGAAACTTTTTCACCAGTTGTAAGGTTTGCCTCAATACGCCTTATCCTAGCCATCGTTGCACATCTGGACCTTGAATTACATCAAATGGATGTAAAGACGGCATTTCTCAATGGAGAACTAGATGAGGAAATCTATATGAAGTAGCCAATATGTTTCATAGCTAAAGGTCAAGAGAATAAAGTTTGCAAGCTTCATCGCTCAATATATGGTCTTAAGCAATCATCTAAACAGTGGTATCTTTGTTTTCATCAAGCCATAACCACTTTTGGTTTCACGATGATCGAGGAAGATCACTGTGTATATGTCAAGCGGTCTGAAGATAAATTTGTGATTTTATCACTTTATGTGGACGATGTTCTGTTGGCTGGAAATGACAAGGTTTTGGTTTATCACCATAAAAGAATGGTTGTCCTCCAATTTTGAGATGAAGGACATGGGAGAAGCTGCTTATATATTAGGAGTTAAGATCGAAAGAGATCGATCAAGGAAACTCCTTACTTTATCACAAGAGTCTTACATTATGAAAATTCTTGAATGTTTTAATATGCAGCACTGTAATCCCATTGATACCCCTGTCATGCAAGGTGAAGGCCTAAGTACTGAGATGTGTCCTAAGACTCCAGAAGAAATTAAAGCAATGGAAACTGTTCCTTACGCTAGTGCGGTTGGAAGTTTGATGTATGCTATGATGTGTACTCGACCCGACATATGTTATGCCGTGGGATTGGTGAGCCGATATCAATCAAATCCCGGTCAAGCACACTGGAAAGCAATGAAGAGGATCCTAAGATACTTGAAGGGCACTATGGACTATCGACTTTGTTACCATGGGAGTGATTTACGCCTATTAGGCTATTCAAATACTGATTGGGGTGGAGACCTAGATGAGTGTAAATCGACTTCTGGATATGCGTTCTTGCTCAATGGAGGTGCAATTTCTTGGAATAGCAAGAAACAGACATGCACGGCTTTGTCTACGATGGAGGCAGAATTTATTGCATGTTCTGCTGCTGCAGTGCAAGAAGCAGTCTGGCTAAAACGTTTCTTGGAAGATTTAGCCACTGTCACTGAGGTTCCAAGACCGGTGACAGTTTATTGCGATAGTCAAGCAGCCATTGCCTATGTGAAAGATCCCAAGTATCATGGAAGGACAAAGCACATTGACATAAAGAATAACTTCATCAGAGATATTATAGCGTAGAAAGAAGTGATCCTGCAATACATTTCAACCAATAGAATAGTTGATGATCCATTTACGAAGGCTATTCCTAGAGACATATTCCTGACCCATAGGATGTCACTAGGATTGCGTAGAATGTGATATATGTTATTGTAGAGGATCATTGGTTTATGTATTTGTGGACAGATGTATTGTACTTGTTTATTTATTAGTGATTTGATGTTTTATCAATAAGTACAAATCTACTATGAGACTAGCACAAACACACATATATTATTAAAAAAGTATGTCAGCAGGCAATGATTGGCTCACTCACACGAGCAATCGCCTCAAGTGCTTTAGATAGCACGTTGAGATGAGACGTTATGTACAAATAAATGCTGAAGAGCAAGTCTGGTACATAGAATATGTCGCCTTGATTGGAGTCAAGATGAGGTATGTGATTTGTTTATAACAAGACCGAACATGATATTCCCACAATCATGTATGCTTGAAAGATGCCGGATGCGAGTACTTAATTGGGCGCTATACAAAGCGAGCTAATATAGCACTCAGGCTAAACATGAGTACGTGAGAAACACGTGACTATGTTTAGGCTAAGATCTGTATGGTGGATATATTTGATAAATGACATATGCTCTTATAGAAAGAGTAATCCACTATAGCATGTAATTCATACTACATGTGCATTGTATGACCAATAAGGGAAGATGAGTAAAATTATCCCTATTTACTCATCGTGTGAGCCCTTGAGGTAATTTATAATTTACCTCAATTTTGTGCCCTATGTTACTTCTGACTATGTTCTCGAAGTGAAAGATCAATGTTGCTACTTTAGCATGTTACGGGCAGTCATGAATAGATATGGCCTATGGGATATGTCTAGGAAAGCAGTTGTTCTGAAATTGAGAGAGACATGAGTGCGAAGGAAGACTGTTGTTGTTTTACATCTATCACATGTATTTACTGGTCGACCAATTATATCGCCCTATGTGGTTGCGGATGTAATTGTAAATACATGGTGTTTTTGAGAATAGTCAAGTATGGCCTTTAAGGGATAGGTATACTTGGACTGATGTAACAAAATATGTCTGGGGCACTGTGAGACATCGATTGTTTATTTCTTTTCAGGGTTGTAGCCATTACGTCATCCCTAACAGGTGCATAATTTGAGCTCCCAAGTGCAGGTGTACTCACTGGTCGCACGGCTTATTTGCCAGTATGAATTGTTTTGTAAAGTTGATAAATGTTGAATGCCTTATATTCTTGATAGAGCGCTATCAAGCCTATCATGTCCGAGTGGGAAATGTAGTACTTTAGCTGATACGTCCATGATGGGGTGCGATTGGAACGTATCGTTTCGTCTTGATGCGTTACGATGGAAAGACACTAATGGAGGGGTACGAAGGGAGACATATAAAAGCCTCCCGAACACAACCGTTGGAATGGTTGGCAAACATACGCACCAGTTTTCTCTCTATTTCCATCAAGAAAGAAGAAGGCATTTCAATTTCAGTTTTACAAGAACAATCGGCATTTACGCCGTGGAAATCGGGTGTTTTCCTTGTGATTGCATCCAGACCGACGTGAGGTAATTTTGTTCGTGTTTCATCGACAATTCAGGGATCGTTCCGGGGCTATTTACTGTTTGCGCATCGGAATCAGGTAAGTCGTCTTCCGCCGACTTGAATTCCATCAATTATGATCAGTCTCTTGAGCTTCGATGCCCATTTAGCTCATCATTGTATCGGACCATGCTTGCATGTCAACCGCGCAAACCGTCCTTGCCCTCCCGCAATCAGCATTATCTCTCGAAGACACATTGAGCAATCAGCATCGCAATGATCTCACAAAGCACCGAAACAAACGTGATCTCCGCTCCAGCATAATAGCTCTCACATGGCATTGAAACATAAGACTCCAAACAAACAATGAACCCAGAAATGGAATAAAACTATACGCTAACTTGGTTCAAGCCATTTCAACGAACACATGGTAAGCAGCGAGTTGGGGAGCAAACATTGATCTATTGGGAACTCGGGTTAAGGGAGGTTTGAACCAAAACATGTAAATATAAAGAGCTGCTACATTCCCATATCACATAACGAATGGCATCAAAATAATACTTCCAAGCTAACTGAGACCTAAACTAGGGAATCGACTAATCCTAACCCGTTCATCATGCTTTCTAACCAATTGGCCTACCACATTCCGATTCTTGTGACCTGTATCCAAACTTGGTCTAGATAACTCCCATTTACGTGTTGTTCCTATATGTCCTCAAACAAGCAAAAGAAGTTTGGTTCACGATCAATGGGCTTAACAATCGCATCCTCAGAAAACGACAAATAACAGATCAATACGACCAACCGACAGAAGCCACCACTCATGTGTTGCTTTGGTTCTACCCAATTGCACGCACAAGCCCCAATTGAGCAGAAACACGATGCACAAATCAAGCTCTAAAAGACTAGTAGCAACTCAAGCACAACTCAATACCGCACGAACCAATTAATGATCGAAGTGAAAACTCTGTTCGACGAAATGCCCGGACTTTTAGCGCACAAAAAAGCAAGTAGCAACAAAAGGTCCCGTTCAACAAATATGCCCGCATTTTTACTTAGCAAAAACGAAGTACGCGATTACGCTTGACATCAACAAGGCCCCTCCGCTCACCACACTCCCAATCCCACAATGACATCCCTACCAAAAATAGCAAGACGCCAGCCGCTTAAATCACCAGCCCCTAACCCAACGCCTCAGCAGCACAAACTCAGCCGCGGCACTAAGCACGACACGCACGGAGGGGGAGAGAGGAGAGACGAACCTGCACAGGACGAGCACTTGAGCGAGCAAAGGAAAAGCGCAGTCAAGCGAAGAGCGTAGTTGAGCGAAGAGTGCACTCAAGCGAGAAGAGGTCGAGAGAGCGATTGCAGGGTGTAGACTGCAGAGCGATGGAAGGGTGGGAAGTGAACAAGATCTAGGGTTTTTTTGTTTTCAAAATAGGCAAAAGTGGTTTTTCAATAAATTTTTTAGGGCAAAATAGGCAACTTACTATTTTCATTAAATGAGCCCTTCAGCATTCCGAAAATGCTGAAAGCTCAAGGCTGGTGGAGACTAGCCTTGAGCTTTCAGCATTCCCAAGGGTCGACTTTCACTTGAAAGCCCCTTGAAGAATGGTTGCCAAACACCTCAATTTGGGGTGAAATGGCTTTGGGGCTTGAAGGAGCTTTCTAAATGCCCATCCAAACACACCCTTAGTGTATTTGATTGCTCTTTGCTCAGCCACAGAATACTTCAAAATTGCATTTTTGAATTCAGTTGTATCCTCAAATGTCATGCCAATAATAAATACTGGATTTGTACCACTTTGCTCATACGATGGGAACCTACTTCTCCTCCTTGAAATAACATCAACCTCTTCGTCACCCTCATCATTTAAAATTGATTGAAGACTGTCTTCCTCATCTGAATCAACATACTCGGTTTCGTACCCAGAATCATCTAACAATCGAGCCTCATCCACAATTGGTGGTTGGGAAGTACCGGTTACCTCACTATAAGCACCAATTTTGAGCCTATGTATTGCTGAAAATTCCTTTAATTTTCTCCTTGCATTAACCGGTTCAAAATCATCATCGTCACTCGACTGTTCCACATCCACCAAATTATGTTCATCATCATCCTCTTCCTCATCTAGATCCCTATTGGCAACTTCAACCCGATTCCCATCATCATCAATATTCCCAATCACAGTTTCAAATATATTACCAGCCATATTATCAATTTTTTCCATATTCACATTAGACATACCTCCAGTTTCCATCTCAACCCCCCCATCTCAGCTACTGTCTCTTCATCATCAACATGCTCAACATATAGCTTAATATTTTCAGAGCACAGATGATGATAAAATAGCTCAATCACATTAGAGTTATCCCATAAATATCTAAGAGTTATTCCATCTACAAGAGTCATATTTCCAGGAACTCTATAAAAGATTTTCTCTATTTTACACACACCCAAAGCCTCAATAGCTTCAATTATACTAGACAATGAATTCTTACTTAAACTTATTTCAGCAACATCAGCCCTTCCACCTATCTATTCCAACGGTGAGCCAACTTGAAATTTACCTCCATAGCGAACAGTGACATAAACTTTGTTCTCGGCCATTGGACCTACAAGGGAATAGAAACAAAGAGCAAAGCACTTTCAATCATCAAATTATTGAAGCAATGTTCAAGTTCTAAATTGAAGATATTTTTATAAAAGACTAACAATCAATACAGAAACAACAAATTAGTACAATGTGCTTTACAACCACAATGCAACCACATGATCAATAGTGAGAGCGAGGGACCTATTGTCACCTTTCGGTAGGCGAAGTTCTAATTTGCAGCAATGTTCTAATTTATCGCAAGAATTGGAAAATGCAAAACAACCATAATGCAGAGAGTAAAACGCCACTATAATGTAGAGAGCAAAACGCCTTTGCAAAAAAAAAAAAAAAAAAAAAAATCGTAATATTTCCATGACATGCTCAAATGCTATAATGTAGAGAGCGATACCTGCATGAGGAGTCGCCATTGCCATTGCTATCCCCACCGTCCTCCCCGATGCTGCTCGCTCCATCGCTGAGACGCTGAGATGCCCGCAAGACGGGTCTTTGCACGAACTTGCAATCATCAAAGAAGAGAACACAAAGTCGATGGGTGACAACTCGAGCTCTCTGAAGTCCAAATAATGAAGAAATGAGGACGCCAACTAACGTCATTTTGCATAATGCATTAAAGCACCTTTGCTAAACAAAAGAAATCGTAGCATTATCATGAGATACCCAAATGCTATAATGCAGAGAGCGATACCTGCATGAGGAGGAGTTGCCATCGCTGTCGCTAACCTTGTCATCGTCCCCGACGCCAATTGCTTTGCCGCTGAGATGTCAAGACTCCCGCAAGAGAGGTCTTCACACGAACTCACAATCGTCAAAGAAAAGAACACAAACTCATGACAAACGTCAAACTCAAGGTCGATGAACTCCAAATAACGATGGGTGTCGAACTTTAACTTGGGAGAGGACCCAAATCGCAAGAGAACTGCAGATCATCAAATTTGATTTGGGGCTTAGGGTTCGGATGAATTTGATTTGGGGCTTAGGGTTTAGAGGGAGATTAAGCGTCAATTGCATTCAAAGGGAACGAGACGATGACACGAGTTTGGGCTTTGAGTTCAGACGATTTTGGGAAGAAGAAGAAGGAGAAGACATGTGATTCAAATAATGAAGAAGGAAAAGAGACGCCTGGGAAGGGGACACTCGGAATAACAGAAGGAAAGAGACGGAGGGGGGGGGGAACACGATGGTGAAGAAGAAAGGAGGACATGACATCGTAGAGACAGAGGGGGGGAACACGATGATGAAAAAGAAAGGAGGACACGACGTCGTTTTGCATGCATGGAATTTTTTTTTTAACTATTCGCAACGGAGGAGACGGAAATGATTAAAAAAAGCCACGCCGGCGCCACGTCAACTTTTTCTGTTAGGAAATTTGATGGCGTTGATTTTAGGACTCGATTGAAACATTTTGACAAGTTTTAGGACTTAATTGCACTTTTTGCAAGTTTTAGGACTCAATTGCATTTTCGTGACAAGTTTTAGGACTTCTGTAACACTTATCCCTTCAATCTATGTTCTAACCAATTTCCAGAACTTAGAGTGTGTTCAAACACTTGCTTATGAACATTTAACATACATTCAATCATCCAACATAAAAAAATCATCAAAATATCTAATAATTTTTATGAAAAACTTCAAGAGATCAACATGAAATTTCAATCTATACACTCCTAGACATCATCTATCTAATATATGTCAATCCCAAACTAATTGACATCAGATGAATATAACAAATCATCTTAGGAGGTTTGGCTAGCTTGAGCTCTAAGAGAAATTAGATATGTAAATCAAAGTACTAAGCTATATTTGAGCTAATTTTCGTTAATTCCTATCCTAAACATGCAAAATCAAGTATGATCAACAGGAAATTGAACTCAATTGGACTTGATACTCTTCCTAGAGGATTTGGCTAGATATGAATTTGATGATCTTAAGACCTTCTAACATGCAATATTTTATCAATTCTTTTAAACAATCCAAAATCCATGGACAAATTCTTTTCAATTTAAAAAAAAAAAAATTCATCAAATCTTAATCTTGGACTAAACATTAATTCAAGTCAATGCTTCACTTTGAAACTATGCTCCTTCACTTTGAAACTATGCTCATCCTAAGTATAATTGGATGATTACATGAAGTTAGACTTTTGCTAATTTGGAGGCAAATTTTAACCTGAGAGTCAATCTTAACCCTACATGTCATGATTTAGTCCAAAAATAAAATTAACTCATCCATGGCTAAGTATAGCTCTCACTTACTCTTAAAAGAACAGTTGGATAGGTGACATGGCACCTTGTGTGGCCAAGATTGAAAGAATGATGAATGACCAAGATTGGGCTTCAAAAGTATAGATGAGTTTGCATGGTAATTTGGTAATTTAGGTAATTTGGCGTTGCTTTGATCTAATTGGGTCAACTTGGGTTGACTAGGCAGACCCGGGGCCTTCAGATTGTCTAATTTCACTATAGTTTTGCTATTGGGCTTGGTGTTTTGACCAAGTGAGCCAAATGGGTTTTATTGGTCTTCGGTCTAATGAGTCGGGTCTAACTGGCTTCGACTGAAGGCCATCCAATTATTTTGATTTCTCTTAAATTGCATTATGGACTCGGTCAATTCTCTTTATTTATCCTAATGGGCCGAGTTGGGCTAAATCAAGTTGAGTCAAATGGGTTGACCCTAGCCCAACCTTGTCGATCTCAATTTGTCATTAAACCAAAATTTTCTAAATTACCATGATTTTGCAGAAATTAATATTGAAATTAAGTTAATTTGGCCTAATCAAATTTAAACCAAGTTAATTGGCACCATTTATGAAGGATTGGTCGAGGCCCCAAACTTGTGCTTGAGTATTGGCCTACCGGTCTCAAGTTCAAAGTTGTAAAATTGGCTTGCAATCTTGATGCATTACGATTCCTATATCAAATGTTGAGAAGGAATCAAATCTAATAATGACTCAAAATCAATGAATTTTACAATTTTCGATTGAGGGTCAAAAGTTATCGGTTTAACCGAAAAGTCAATTGTTGATCATTCTTTGTAGAAGCTAAAAATTGAAAGTTCAATAATACTTGTTAAAGATAGAATTGATGATTTTTTTTTTTCATTTTTTTTAAATGCTGACCAAGAGTTGACATCGGTGTTTAATCGAAAAGTCAAACTTTGACTTGTTAAGAAAACGATACCTAAATACCAATGCAATGAAATTGAGCTTGAAAAACATTGAAATGACTCTTTTTGACCAAAAAATGGGCCTTGTCACGATTGAGGGTTTTGAATTTCTGCCTTTATTATATTTGTCGGCTAAAATGATGTGTCAACAATTTAGAGTTATGTTCATCCTCTCAGCAACTCAATTTTGCTTTGGTTTGTTGGGAACAGTTCTTTTCATCTTGTTTATATTCCTTGTACAAAACCACTTGAACTCCTTGCTATCATTCTCACTACTAGTAGACATTTAATTTTCATGCTAGTCTCATCCTCCGCTTTTGCTTTCCATCTTTTAAAAGAAGCAATCATAACAAATTTATTTTTCACAAAACAAACATATACATTTCTAGTGGAGTTGTCAATAATTGCGACATAGTAGCACAAGCCTCCAATGGAATGTAAAGAGCTAGATCCTACACATTTGTATTCACCAACTCTAATTTCCATTTCTTTCGTTCTCTCCCCATCTTCAAAAAATAGACAAATTTGTGCTTGCTCAAAGAGAAATCTTCACATAGATCAATATCTATGGATTTCAAATCAGGCAATTTTCTCTTTGATGCTACCACTTTCTTTCCTTTTTTGCTTGTGTGCGCAAGCAAGTAGCGCCATTATTTGAAATCAGTGTCTGACTTAACAACTGTCATGGTTTCTCTACTACTTTTAGTCATGTACAATGTTTTTGACTTTGTTCCCCATGCTAAAACTAAAGCACTTTAACTATTTTCCAAGAGCTATCCCAAAAATAATTTTGTATCATGTACTAAGTGACTTATAGAGATCAAATTCTCTGAAATCTTGGAACATATTTGCATCAGGCAACTTACATTGATACTCGTTAATAGTTTTAATGTAAACATCACCCTTTCCCATAATATCCAAAGATTCCTTATTAGTAAGATAAATCTTTTCAAGCTTTTCAACAACAAAATTGTGCATTAATTCTTTGCACAAAGTGGAGTGAAACTAGACCAAGTCTAGAATCCAAGATTCAATCAAATTGCCAATACTCAAAATTAAAGCATCATTGTCAAGCATCTTCAAGAGTCACATTCCTAGATTTATCTTCCTCTTGATTATGATCTCGATATTGAATTTTCTTTTTTAAGACTTTACAATCCCATCATAGATAGCCTTTCTTTTTGCAATTCCAATAAATTATTTCACCACGAGATCTCAGTTTGATTCTCTCTCTAAGCTTTGACCTAGCTCATTGATTGCTTCTTCCTCTGCTTTCGGTATATAAAGCAACAACTAAAATTTACTTAACTCTCTTTTTTGAATATTTTAGCTAAGAATTAAATCTTGGATTTCCTAAAGTTTTAACATTTTTTAACCAAATGAACTGCTCACTACAGTCGTGATGACACTCTAACTTTTAAGTAGAGAAGATAATAAAACTAAAGCTTTTACCTCATCATCGAATTCAACTACTACTGAATTCAACTGAGTCGTGATCATGTTAAATTTGTTGATGTGATCTATCATAGAAGGACCTTCGTTCTTTTTCAGATTGAAAAGACGACACATTAGACATACCTAGTTTGATGCCAAAGGCTTGTCATACATGTTGAACAATGCCCTCATCAAATCCCACTGTTGTCTTCTCATTGGCAAATGTTGAAGGTAACATTCCGCACCAAGTGAGACAAATCACACTAGAGCTTTTCAATCTAATATTTTCCACTCTCCTTGCTTGATTAAATCTGGTTTTTTCCCTTGACAAAGGTTGATGCAAGTTCTTCTGGTACATGAAGTCCTTCTGCATCTTCTAGAAACCAAAGCCCTTGCACGGATTGGATTTGGCAATGAAATATCTTTCTCCAAAAGTTGAACTTTGATTTTTATTAGAGGAGGCAAGTTATGTGGTGAATTCGGATAGAAAATATCACAAGTAGACAAAAAAAAATTATAACTTTACCGTGAATAAAACTTTAAGTATGCAAATTATGTTGGAATTTAATCAACAACAAATTTTAGAGATAAAACCACTTCAACAAAACCAAACATAAACAAATTATGCTGGAATTTAATCGAAGACAAAACTTGAGAATGCAAAGATGCAACTCTAGAATTTAATCAACCAATTGGATTTAGAAACTACAGATAAGAAGTGTGACAAAATTTAATCAACAACATGAGATCGGAACTTTATACTTTAATACTAAAAAGCAAAAATAACTAAAAAAATAATAGGTTTGTTTGTTTGTTTGTGGGCAAGGGGTTCTCTAGGAGGCAAATGTTGATATTCATAGTGATTATGCCATAACTATCTCTTAACAGTTCTCCTACGGTTGTAACAATGTCTCTCATCTCCGAAAATCTTGTGTTGATGTTCTCACTATGCCATGCTTTGTCCCCATGTGGTTCCTCCCTTAAAATTGCGTTTTAATTACTCCATGACTTCCTAGACTCTACTATTGCACTCACAGTGATTTCATATTTGGAAACTCATAACTATATCATGACATGCTCTAAGTACTCAACTTTCTCTTGGTACCTTAGTTGATAATCTGTCACCCCTATCAATATCCTTGCCGACTATGGCTAACCATACATCGTAGTATATTGAATACTGATCAATGGTCATCGATGTATATCAATGTTAACAATCCTTATGGTGGTCTTCCATAATGTGTTTAATAACTTGTACTCTAATCACATGCTTGTCCTTATTGACAATCCGACCAATTTTTGTTGCAAACACCTTGCCATTCAACCAATCAATCTTCACTATCCCTTCGTCTATATTCGTTGCTCCCACTATTTCGTCAAACCAAGCTCTGATATGAGTTATTAGAAACACAAATCTCTGAAGAGAAAAATAAAGAAGAAGACAAACAAATTTTTTTGTGAAAGACCCTTTCAAAATCAGAAAGGGAAAAATAACGATGCCATACTAGGCAATCTCTTCACTATCGGTATCAACATCAGAGTAATAAGGTTCAAGGTTACAACTACAAAAGATTTTGTCCTAATATATAGCAAGAATTTAGGACATATATAGTTATAATGGAAATTTAATGTATGCCGTTAGCAGTGGAAAAAAAAGAAGCTCCATTGTCTACTTTTACATGAAAATTACATATATATATCATTAACAGTAAAAGCTCTCAGCTTTGTTATTACTTTCCTTTATCAGACTTTAAAACTCCATCAGAGAGCTTTATTGTGTAACAACCCCCCTTATCCTTGATTTGGTGTTCGAAGATGAGTTTACTTGACCTAGAAAGCATGCTTTCACATATCTCAGTCATTGTGATTTTTTAGTCCTTTCTCATACATGGTGTGTATAATAACGCGCATTGTTCATGGAACATTTAATTAGATAACGAAGAAAATAATGAAAACCGTGATTATTCAATCAAATGCGCTGATGTCGGAGGCAACAATCTTGTCCAACCTTAACAACAGGGCAAAGATGGTTGAGAAACTCATTTGGGATTAGAGTTACGGTTTCGATTAGGTTTCCTAGTAATCGGGGTCAAATGGTAATAAGGGCATTTTAGAGAACAAAAATGCAGCAAATTGCATCTACGGTACTAACTGATATGAGATGTGATTCGAATAAAGTTCAGTTTAGGCAACCATGGATGTAGGTGGGATCGGATTAACTGGGCTCCATTACAATGGAATGATGTCGGTGTCACAAAAAAATAATTTTTAATCACGCATGCTGCATCTCTGCCTCGTGGGACCTACATGTTTCACGTGATATAAACTTGACAACGTGTCCGTGGGCATCTATACTGTACGAGACAAATGACAGACTTAATCAATTTGCCAGCTTCTCATTATCACTAAAACCATGACTCATCAACCTTGTCGTTTCAATGGTATAATTGGATCTTCACTACCTTCGTAGACTAAATAAGGACAAGCAAAAGTTAGGTGAGTCATAAGGAAAACCGGTTGCCCTTGCTCAAGTGGGTAAATCCAACACGTGTTGCATGCTAATCAATAATCACACATAGCTGTCTTTTATAGACTAAACCAGCCTACAATATCGATCCTATATTATTATGCACTGGACTTAAAAAAAGAAGAAGAAGAAGAAGAAGATATCAACATTAGGATTTTAACGAGATGCTCTACTAAAAGACAATTTATCGGTCACTATTGCAATCAAGGCATTATGCGTGAGGTCGGAAAACTTTGTTTTGATAACTTATCAGGGTAATTGATAGATTTGCTAGAGCTGTGATGAATTAAAAGTATTTAAAGCAAATTTCTTAAGGGTGAGCGGAACCTAGCCGTCATAACTAGCTCCCAAAATTTTGCAACGGAGAACCTAGTACCTATTATGCATACTTTGAAACCTGAAATTTACCTCGTCACAAATTTCAAGATTTACTCAAGTTCCACACGTAATCATAATTGAATGATTGTAGTTAATCATCATCACCTCTAATGACCATTATTTATTACTATAATTCACTGTCCATAACTAATATTTAGATACACAAAAAATATGAAACATTAGCAAAGTAAAAAACTCAATCATGGATATGTCGAAAATGGAAGCTCAAAATGGTGGTTCCAGATTACATACTCATCATTAGACACCATGAAATATTGTAAAATTGTGTGAAGACATAGAATAAGAAAAACACAAAGAGTTGTTCCAAGCTCCAAGTTTCACCTAGTACCCTAAACCTACCCGTTGGAATAGATTTCCTAATTTTTTGAATCCGGAATCTCCTCTACATGAATGTAGAACTAGACTGGTTTTCACTGGTTTCACATGCTTTAGATCTAATACTAGCAAGATAATCACTCATCGAATTTGTGGATAAACATAGGTCCAGCTTTGTCACTTTTTTCATCTCTACTATAAAAAGGTAACATGCTTCAATCTGTTATTGTCATGTATTTCATACTTACAGAGCAGGCAGTATGCGACCTCGTCTAAAAATTAGGAGGGAAAGTGAAAAGGAAAGGGAGATACGAACGTGCAGCTGGACAGGTTTCTTACTGATCGAGGTCAAATTGAAATAAGGGGACTATTGGAGAAATACTCTAGAAATTGCTTCCAAGTACTGACTTAAGTCAGGTGTAAAATTCGTTTTAGGCATAAGAATTGATTTACGCGTGGATCGGATTAACTAGGTTCCATTATCATGGAACGACATAAGCTGCAACAAAAGATATTTCATCAGTTCACGAATGATGCATGTCTCCCTCATGGACCTCACATATTTCACGTTATATAAACTTGACAACATGTGCATGTATATTATGTCGTACATGACAAATGACAGATCTTATAAATTGGCCAGATTCTCATCATCGCTAAAACCACATCTCATCAACATGGTATCTTCCAAAATCGCATTATTGTAGCTTCGCCTACCCCTTATTTGTAAGTGGGGTTCTCTTGCTCGTTTCTGAAAAAATAAAGCTAACAATAATCTACTTCTGGAATTATGCTTTCACACATGAATCATGAGTTCTCAATCCTATAATATATGAGTGTAATAAAATTCTTGGATCTAGCAATAAAATTGCGGATATGACTTAAGTGATTTGCTTGTAAAATTTATGACATTTAAATGACCGCTTACCAAACTAAACTCCAAATAAAAGTCAGGGTAATGTTGTGTCCTTGTCTCCTAAGATTATGAATGGGATAAATCTTAAAGTTTGTTATGAAAGTGCATTTGAGTCCTAACGTTTTTAAAAAGTGCAATTAAGTTCTAAAATTTATCATGAAAATGTAATCAACTTCTAAAACTTTCAAAAAAGTGCAATTGAGTTTTAAAACTTGCAAAATATGCAATCAATGGAAATACTTGATTGAATTTGAAAAATTTTAGAAGTTGATTACACTTTTTGAGAGTTTTATGACTCAATTGTACTTTCATGATAAGTTCAAAAACTTAATTGCACTTTGAAAGTTTTAGACTCAACTATACTTTTATGACAAGTATTAAGACTAATGCACTCATCCCATTATGAATCTATTAGTTTTTGCTCATGCATTACAATACTTTTATAAATCCAAAAAGTTTCATTTAGCTTCTATATCCCTTCTTTTAGTTTATTAGTTAAGAATATTTCATATAATTTCATAGTCTTGATGTCAAATAGAAGTAAAAGAAAAGTAGTGCTAAAATAGATTTGCTCGGCTGAGAGGTGTGTGATGTTACTTTCCTAAGGTGACAATGCCCCCAGGATACAACTTTTCTGAATGAAGGAATATGTTACATAAGAACAACGCAAACAATAAATTGGATAGAACTGTTGAGTTCTAAGTAGGGGTGTGCATGGTGGACTGGTTTCAAAAATTTGAAACCGGGAACCACCCGTTATTTGCATGGATCCACCCGAGAACCGGACCGTCGGTCCAGTCCGGTTCCCGAGTGGATCCATAGAACCAGTCTCACCAATAATAATATCGTTTTCCAAATCCCGCCGTGAGTACTTTTCATATCGAGTAATATTTTTCTAAAAACGAACCGGCTTAATTAAGGGTACCATTTTTCTTTATTTCATTGGAAAACACTACCAAAGAAGAGAAATAGGTTTTTTTTCCTGTTTTTGAATCATTTTAGTTAAAATCCAAAATATTCTTTAAGTTCAAAATTCTGGATGATTGTCATATGTAGATCGTCTTTTCTTTTATCCTCTAACAATGCTCAATCTCTTACAACTTTTGCTTTACTAAATTCTTTTTGTAAAAACAATTCCACCGAAATTTCAGATTTTCTTGAACATGGTGTCCTATGTGAGTCCCGAAAGTATCATTTGAATGAACCATTTGTTGAGTTGCTAAAAAGCAACTTACACACTATACTAAATTCTTATAAAAACATGGAAACCATGAGAGGAGATAGAGCCCTAAAATTTAGGTTTGCTAATTAGTAATTTAGAAATTTATTTCAATATTAAAAATTAATATATTATTATAATATAATCGGTCCGGTCCGGATGGACGGATCCGCCCATGGAGCCGGGAACTTGACCGGTACCCACCGGTTCCCATAAATTGGAACCAAGAACCGGACTGGTTCCCTCAAGAACCACCGGTTCCGGGCGGTCCGGGTGAGTCCCGGTACTTTTGCACACCCCTAATTCTAAGTGCCAAGTCAAAATTACACATAATTAGGCCTATCCAATAGGCAATATTAACTTGAGAGCCCACCCCTTCAAACATCCCTTACATAGGTGTTTTTATAGTTAACCAAATATTTTCCGTCCAGTTTTCTTATGTGGGACTTTCATTTATCTATGTTCACATTACAAACGTTTCAATAAAAAGCCTGATACTTCATCTAAAAAGATCATCAAGAGAGAGCGCTAAGTCCTTGTAATTCTATGATTGTTGTGCGTCAACCCAAGACCTCACCCTCTTAAAGAAGAATAATTACAAAGGGGCCCTCCAAATTAATTCCAGTACACTTTCAACAGTACCAATTGTCCTGAGTTCATTGCTTGCATAATGTTTAGATGCCCTTTTGTCCTTTGGAACAGCGCCTATAAATAGTACCGACTTAGCAGTATTCTCATCTTCAAACAGAGAAGCTCAAACACACAAGGAGAGATGAGTTATCAAGATCTTTCACGATCATCGTCGCTGTTCTGATCGTAAACATTCTCTTGCACCCTCATCCTTCTCCTTTAGATCACACATCTCAAACCATAGAAGTTTCCTGTTAAAATAAAAAAATAAAAATTGTAAAGAAAAATGTTGCTCCAGATTAATGGATGATTGACCCTTTTATGACCTATTGAATTTCTATGGTTACTTTTGCATTTCACTGCCACAACAGATGCAAGAAAAGACCCAGGTGAGTACTGGGTAAGCATCATGAAAGAAGAGCCCATGCCAGAAGCAATTGAAGGCCTCCTCCATGTGATCAACTCTGCATCAGATCAGCCTCATCTCACTTCTCTCCCCAAGAAGAAGGACGCCGACTGCCACGGAGACAACAAACTAGAGGACGATAAACAATTTGCTGGTGATTTTGAGCCAAGGCCCAACATCTCAGCTTATGGGGATGACGCCAAGCTCCAAGAGAAGAAGTTCGCAGAGGATTTCGAGCCGAGGCCCAACATCTCAGCTTATGGGGATGACACAAAGCTCAAAGAGAAGAAGTTTGTGGAAGATTTCGAGCCGAGACCCAACATATCGGCTTATGGGCAGGACTAATAGTTAAGAGAGACAACAATGAGGCGTCGCTGCTTTATGTGATGTATTAAAATTTATGTGCAGTAATGTGAATGTGTGTGTCGACAAAGCCGGAAAGAACTGACTTACGGCAATGGTGATTGTATGGTGTGTGGCGTGTTCTGGTTGTCTGTCATCATCTTGCGAATCCTTCTAGTGGGCTCTATGGTACAAGCTGAGTTCTATGAAGAAAATAATGTGATTTTAAGAGGTTTGTGTTTCCAGTTGATACTTGCTCATACACGCTGTCTGCTCGGATACTTACTAACGCAGGAATGAATCACTAGAGAAGAAAGGGATGAACGTAGTACTCAGTAAACACCATACTTATCTGCATCATGCTTTGGCTACCTCCAACGGCAAGATCAGCTGAGTTTGGTTGGACTTGGTTACAGACGGTCTTGACTAGAAAATTTGTAAAAGTAGGACTAATTAGACAAATTAAAAGGAAAAGAATTTGATTAGAAGAAGCATGAAATTGTTGGACGAAATGTGGAACTTTTCCTTTTAGCTAATGCACATAATCCTTCTTTTTTATGTGATATAAGATTGAATTAGATTTCGGAAATCAAATTTCACAAAAATAAAATTTTACCTAAAGAAAAGAAAAAGGATATATTAATTGCTTTGAATGAATGCAAGTTAGTTTTAGTGTATGTATGTTAGATTATACATGTGGAAGAAAAAAGGTTAGATTGGGAAACAAGCAAACTTAGAAAATGCCACTGTTGATTCCCCCATCCACATCAGTTTTGTTTACTATAACTTAGATTGGGAAATTCTCTGGATCTGATGGACTTTCTGCACAAGGTTTGGAGCTCGTTTCCATTTCAAGGTTGTCGGGTCTGCAGATGATTGTTAGGGAAGTGAAAGAGAAGCAAATCTCAATCAAATTTATAGCTGAAAGACAAACCTGGATAAGGAACTCGTCCCTCCAATTGTCAAGATTGTCAATTGACCTCCCTATTGTTGACATAACACACAAGAACACAGCAATGAGCACCACTATAGAAAGCCACTCCAAGACTTAGAACCTTTCTTGAACAGCTGAATCCCAAATCTTCTCAGACAAAAGAAGACATACATTATACCAATCAGTGACTGCGCAAAAGTGGCGGGAAAATTAATACATTCAGTGTTGAACAAAAAATGAACTGACCATGTCAAGAATAATCAACTGCAAACAAGCATTGCTGATTGGCAGAAGCCACAATGCAGACTTATTCTAGTACTTGATAATGAAATGAAAACTGCATTCTCTCTCAATCTCTGATACGGATCCGCAACTTTGCTGTCATCTCTAACCCTAAAAATGGAAACGAAAGACAAGGAATAAACACACAGCAAATTCATGTTTTAATCTGAATATTTGCATATCAATAGCACCACAGGACTATGCTGCAGCAGCAACCTTAAGCACAAATCCTCAGGCTTATTCATTCCATTGTACTTGTGGCTAGTTTCCAAGTAACATTAGGTGGGTCCAATACTGTTAAGGAGACCTCTGAAGCATCGAGAATAACACCTTGAGCAATGGAATTCTAAACATGTTTGTCCTAAAAAGGGCATAGATGCTTGTCTTACAGGCTTACAGTGGTCTCTACTTTTCTGCTGAGCCACAGCACAATAGGTCTGGAAATGGGACTACACTTACTGCTAAACTTTTGATTTAGATAGATAGCTTCACAATATAAGCTAAACCTTGTAGCCTTTCTTGAAAGAAACTGATGGTAAGATCTCTTTGACTAATTTTGTGGCTGAAATTTGGGGACTAAACAACTCCAATTAAACCTTTCCTCCTCATTTCTTGATAGAAAAGGACAGAAGGAACATGCCCGGGGATGACCCCTCTCACAAAGTAGCTGCAGTGCATAGGAACATCAATTGTATCAGGCACATGTCCTCTCTGATGTGCAGGGTAGTGAACTTGTCTATACAAAAGAAGAAAACAAAACGTAAT
Organism: Eucalyptus guilfoylei; assembly: GCA_016097605.1. Taxonomy (NCBI): domain Eukaryota; kingdom Viridiplantae; phylum Streptophyta; class Magnoliopsida; order Myrtales; family Myrtaceae; genus Eucalyptus; species Eucalyptus guilfoylei. The sequence goes on along the minus strand of CM027866.1, from coordinate 24,011,488 downwards.
GGACAAATACTATTCAGCTGAAAATAACTGCATGCCAACAAACACTCCCGCTTCCTCTGTCTCTCCATATTTTCATGCACACCCGTGCGTAATTTATTAGGCAACACTCATCAAAGCTCTTCCATGTACAATAAACGATGCAAACAGGACAAATAATGTGTCAAATCATTCTTACCCAGTGAAATCAAGCATGTTAGCAGCTCTCTGTCACTGACCTATAAGGTGAAGAGCCTATCTTCGAGCTGAACTTCCTTGGTCAAGAAATCAGCTCCAATAGTTGCTTCATTAGATTACTGAACTTCTTATTCGAATACCATAAAAGCAATAGACTATGACAAACATCCTCAAAAGAAATGAGACTGGGATAGCTGGCTGGCAGAAAGTAACAACCACTCCTTAAACAAACAATGCGATTATTGGATGGAGAAAATGAAAAACCAATGTTTTGATGCTAAGGCGGGAGGAACAGGATACTGATTCATCGAAGAGGCTTCCTACAAGTAACAGGAAAACCAAAGTCAAAGTGCATTCCGCATGAACTCAAGGTGTAATTGGGAAAAAAACCGAAAATAACCCACTTCAATTGAGCAGAGCACATTCGCCTTGGAAATCTGGATGATCTAACCTACATCAACAGAGTTCCTTATCGAGAATGACTCTTCCCAAAAGAAGTGTCGTGGTGAAACAAGCAAGAGAATCTGATCAACAAGAATCGTTTCTCAATCCCTGGCCCTAGTCTACAATGTTCATCCACAAAAGCTCCGGCATAAACGTCCCCCACAGACAAACTGCGCTTCCCTGACGCCATCCTCATCTCTCCTCACCCTCTCTGACACCTTGACCATATCAACATGCATAGATAAGTCCACCCGACTCTTGAACAGACCCAGGTTTTTCTCCCCTCAGAGTTCTAATATCCACCAAAACAATTGACAGCCTCACGCTACATTCTCGAAATACAGACAAACAAGCATCTGTGGGGTTCTACAACCGCAGACGAACCACACAGACATCGATTGCGCAAGCAAGTACAGGAGCTGCCAAAGACATCCATCATACACATCAAAGTGCAGAGCAACAGTGTATGAAATTGAAGCGTGCAACGGACTCACCCGCTGTCCTCGAGGTAGACACGCCACTTCGAGCCAAATAAGAAATAGGAGCTGCATCCATTGCTGCTCCGGAAGCACAGTGGTAACCGCGTGTATTTTAGTTAGCCTGTCCAATCTGGACATGAACCTTCAAAGTCAACTATTTCATGGTATGCCAGCAGAATTACTATTGATTAATCAATTAATTCAAAGGATCACGAGTGTCGCAATAACTATTGTAGTTACAATCTTATTAGTCACTAGTGCAACCAAGGTGTACGATTGTATGGTTGGGAAACTTTGTTTTGGTCACTTATAGGGGTAGTTGATAGCTTTGCTAGATCCGTGACAATTTATAAAATATATAGCGAAAACCTTTTATCTGTAGTTTGCAGTACTGAATAAATGTAGATCGAGCATTTTCACTTTTTCCATCCATACTAGAAGAATTAAGCTTTAATATGTTATCGTCATGTATTCCATACTTGTAGAGCGGGAAGTATGCGACTTTCACTTGAAATCATAGGCAAAAGTGAGAAGAAAAGGGCGATAGTAATGGTAGTGTGCGCAAGGCATGATTGGTTATATCTCAAACTGGAAAAGTACCAAAATAGTTCTAAATATTTTGCATTAATACCAATTCAGTCATAAACTTTTTTATTGGACCAATTTAGTCCTAAACATTTTCAAATTAGTACAAATTCAGTCCATCCGGCTAATTTAAACTGGAAATTGCTGACATGGACAGTCTTATGTGGCGCCACGTGGACAAGTTTTATAATTTTTTTTTTTATATTTTTTCAGATTTTTTAAATTATATTTTTTATTTTTTTTGTTTATTTTTTTTTTCCTTTCTCCTCACCCGTTCACCGACGAGGTCATTGGCCGCCATCGCCGGCCACAAGTTGGTGGGGTGAGGGACACTACGCCCGCCCCTCGCATTGGCCCCCACCTAGATCCAAGTGAGGGCCGAAACCCTCGCCCTCGCCCTTCGCCAATGAGGGCCTCCGCGTCCTCAGCAAGGGCCGTCGCATCCTCGTTAGCCACAGGCAAGGGTGCAAAGGCCCACGCTCATGGCGAGCAAGAGCCGTGACGCCACAGGCGAGGTTGCCTTGGCCTTTGCCTGGATCTAGGGGAGGGCTAAATGCCCTCGCTTGTGGCGGGTGAAGGCATCGCGCCCTCGCTTGGATCTGGGTGAGGGTCGTCGCACCCTTGCCGGCCACAAGAGAGGGCCGCCACGCCCTCGCCTGTGGCCCGCGAGGGCCTCTGCCCTCACCTAGATTTGGGCTAGGGTCGATGCCCTCGCTTGTGGCCAGCAAGGGCGCGGCGACCCTTCGCACCAGCCGGCGAGGGCGCAGGGCCCCTCGCCCTGACCAACCTATGGCCGACGGTGGTCGGCCGGTGACCTCGCCGGCCAAGGGGTAAGGAGATAGGAAAAAAGGAAAAAATAAAATAATAGGAAAAATAAATAAATAAATCTAAAAATTATAAAATTTATCCACATTGCGCCACATAAAACCATCGGTTGCCACATTAGCAATTTCCTGCTTAAATTAGCCAGATGGATGAAATTGGTACCAATGTGAAGAGGTTTAAGACTAAATTGATCCAATTAAAAAGTTTAGAACTGAAGTAATATTAATACAAAAGATTTAGGACCTTTTTGATACTTTTCCATATCTCAAACTCAAACACTAGTCACAAAAAGAACCCAAACACATTCCAAACATTGAGATAGGTTTATAAATTTTAATGAAGTCCCAAATTCATTCATTGAGTATAGGAGAAATTGAAGACTTAATCATTAAGTATCCTATTTATTTTGAATAAAAATGGAGAAATAAATGATACAATACCTTAAATTGTGTATTCTACTTCCAAAAAAAAAAAATGATTTTTTTGGTTATATTATTAGCCGAGTTTGAGTTTCGAGATACTCTTCATTTAAATACCAAACTAGTCGCAAACCCTTTCTTTCAATCAAATTAAGCTCGACCTGCAACCAACGATCCGAATATGTTCTTATAGGTTTTGGGTGGGTCAAAAGTTTGATTTATTTCAACCCACTATAACTCCTATGGGAGAGAGCTTTGGGTTGTGTATGGTTGGACTTTTGAAATGGGTTTTAGAAAAAGGGTTAATACCCTAAAAAACCCCAAATTGGTACAACTGTGACAAATTTACCCCAAACTATTTTTTTGACCACCAAAAACCCCAAACTGGTATACCTTTGACAAATTTACCCCAAACGGGTACACTTGTGACAAATTTACCATCTATTAGTTTTTGTTAAATTTTACAATCAAATTATTAAGTTAAATGACACTTGACTATACCAATTTGGGATTTTATGCTCCGTTTGTCACAGTTTACAAATTTTTGTGATTTTTTGTGGTATTAATCTAATTTAGCGAAGGGTATATTTGTTACAAATTTACCAGTTTGAGGTTTTTTGCTGTCGAATAAATTAGTTTGGGGTAAATTTGTCACAAATGTATTTTTTTCATATATTTTTCATATATTTTTCCTTATTCACATTACAAACTCTCTAACAAGAAGCCAAATACATCGTCCGGGGGAGATCATCAAGATGAAAATCCAAGTCCTTGCTGTCCCTTCCTTGTAAAGAAAAATAATAACAAAGGGTAAAAAGTTTCAACAATACAAATTGTACATTGTCCAAATGCCTTCATATTGTTTGAAACATCTCCTATAAATAGAAACGACTTAGAGCAGCAAAGAGAGAGATTATTATAAACAATCTTACCAGAAACAATTCACATCTAAAAATATTTTTCTCTTTATACATGTAGGTGTACAATTTTTCAATATTATAGTGATAACACCCTTTTTCATTAACTAATAATATATTTCTTACTAAATTGATCTTGCAAAATCTTTCAAAAAATGTCAATCTTTTGTGAACACACGAAACATGTGCCCCTTTTCTCAGAGACTATATTGGAAGTTGACTAGAGCATTCTTGGAAATTAATAAAAAGCAGGTGGAAGAGTATAATCACCGTGGGGCTGAGTTGAGTCCTCCGCCAACAGTGAAAAATCGAGCCCACTTTTTTCGGCAAATGATGTCGTCCGAGTTGATTAAAATAAAGAAAATGAAAAAATTGTTAAAAGCATATTTCTTGCCATTCGCGTGCTTTTCACCAATGGGCCCTCATACCCATGGTAGTTTGCTTACCAAGATGAGGGAAAATGACGCGAACAATGTCATAATTTTTGTATATTAATCATTTATGCATAGTAACTTAGACCAATTAAGTTTCATAATTTTTGAAAAATTGATCACCATAAATTATATAAATAGTCTTACTTATCTGAAAATTTTATGTGACATTAAATTAAAATCAAATCCTCCAAAGAAATTAATACTATGTAGAATTTTTTGGCGAAATAATCATGGACATAATTTAAATGATCCAGTTTTAAAAATCATAACAGTTAAATGATCTTTTGAAAAATTATGACACGATTGTCAAATAGTACGGAAACCAAAATCATTCAGCTAGTAGATGTGTAAAATCACTTTCTTAAGGTAATAATGCCCCCATAATACTACTTAACCTCTCAAACTCTCTCAACATAAACATAGGAAAATCGAAGTAGCCGAATGAAGGAATATTTTCATATCAAAACAATGAAGCAACGTGTCTCGTGAACAGCCAACCATTAAATTGGACTGAACAGTTAATTTCCAATGGACATATTTATCTGCAAAGTCAACATTTATTAAAAATACATTTGGAAATTGTTCAATCACAACTATTCACGATTTTTGAATTCATGCAAAAGTGGACGCTTCTTGAGACAAGTCAAGCCCAAGATGCCGCGAGTGCCCAAGTGCCTAGTCAATACTAAGGTGCCATTTGTTTCATGGAAAATGAATAATATAAAAAATATTTTCTTAATAATAATCGCTTGAAATAATTAGTTAATAAAAAATGCTTCATCATTAATAATAATTTATGTTTAAGTATTTTTATGAACGAAGAAATTTATTTTATTCGTTCATTTTTATAAGTGATACAAGCAATTATTTGTAGGAAAATGTTTATCAAACCGTTCATTTTTCACGTAATAAATGCATCCTAAATATGATCATGCTAATTTAATACGTAATATCCACTTAAGAGCCCATCTCTTCAAACATTCTTTGCATAAGTTTTCTCATGTATATGTAGTTTCCTTCTATTTTTCCTACGTGAGATTTTTTTTTTTTTTTTGGATAATAGCACAAATGATTTTTGAACTTTGGGCCAATATGCAATATCATCTTTAAATTTTTAATTTGTTCAATGTAGTCCATGAACTATTTGTAAATATTTATTGTAGTCCATAAATTGAATGAAACATGTTTAAAACACTAAAGACCGCATTTATTATGAGATTACATTGAACTAATTAAAAGTCCAAGGACGTCATTGCACATTGGATCAAAGTTTATGAACTATATTGAATAAATTAAAAGTTTATGGACAACATCACATATTGACCTTTGTTTAGGACTATTAATGTCATTTTCCTCTCTCTCTCTCTCTCTCTCTCTCTCTCTCTCTCTCTCTCTGTTTTTTATTTTCTTTTTCTTTTTGAGACCCACATCACAAACTCTCTAACAAGAATTCCAACTGAGGAGACTTGTGTAATTCTACTGTAATCGTGGGTCACTGCCGATCTCATCCACTTTAAGAAGAAAGACAAAAGGGGCCCTTCTATCCTCCGGAACATCTCCTATAAATAATGCGAACCTAGAACAGCATACTCACCTTCAAAGAGAGAGAAGCTCAAACACACAGAGAGATGTATCCTCAAGTATCTTTCGCGGTGTTCGTCGCCGTCCTGATCGTAAGCTTTTCCATGCACTCTCACGCTTCTCCTTTAGATCACACTTTGTTAAGTACTGTCAAACCTACTAGTAACTCTCCAACCATAGAAGTTTCCAGTTGAAATAAGAGAAATTCTCCCAAGATTCCTGTTCAATAGATGATTGACCCTTTATGGCCCTGACATGACATTATATATATCATCACCTGTCAAATTTCTATGTTTGCCTTTTCAGTTCACTGGCACAGCAGTTGCTAGAACAGACCCGGGTGAGTACTGGGTGAGCATCATGAAAGAAGAGCCCATGCCAGAAGCAATTGAAGGCCTCCTCCATGTGATCAACCATGCATCAGATCGACCTCATCTCACTTCTCTCCCCGAGAAGAAGGAGGCTGACTGCCACGGAGATGACAAGCTAGAGGACCATAAACGACTCATAGGTGATTTTGAGCCGAGGCCCGATGTCACGGCTTACGGGGATGATGTCAAGCTCCAACAGAAGAAGTTCACGGAGGATTTTGAGCCAAGGCCTGATGTCTCGGCTTATGGGGACGATGCCAAGCTCCAACAGAAGAAGTTCGCAGAGGATTTTGAGCCGAGGCCTGATGTCACGGCTTATGGGGACGATGCCAAGCTCCAACAGAAGAAGTTCGCAGAGGATTTCAAGCCGAGGCCTGATGTCACGGCTTATGGGGACGATGCTCAACTCAAAGGGAAGAAGCCATTCGTGAATACATTCGAGCCAAGACCCGACGTATCGGCTTATGGCCAGAAGTAATGGTGAGAAGAGACAACTATGAGGTGTTCCTGCTTCGTGTAATGTACTTGATTTAAGTGCAGTATTGTGAATGTGTGTGTCGACAAAGCCGGTATATACTTCGAAACTGCTGTACGGCAGTGGCGATGGCGATTGTGGTGTGTCGCATGTTGTGGTGGTGGTTTGTCATTGTCTTGCAAATTCTCCTGGTCTGTTCTATGGCACTAGTGCAGTTCTATGATAAAATAAAACGGGGTTTTTAAGAGGCCTGTGCTTTCAGTAGATACTTTGCTCCAATGTGCACCGCGGTTCTGATACCAACTAATGCCGGAAACTATCACGAGAGAAGAGACAAAAATCAAAGAAAGATGAATCCCAAAGGCTGACACGGATTTGGAGAATCCTCCAGGCAATATATTCAATACGCGTTCCATCCTATCTTAATCTCACTTGACCATGCTTTTGAGCTAGACTAAATCCAACAGAAGAAAAAGGTGAAGGGGAATAAGCAGTAAACAGCATGCATTCTATTAATATCCATAAAGGTACAAGGACTGTAAGAGCTGAAATTGCATCCACTACTCACAACTGAAACGATAGAATAATAAGGAAGTCAGAAAAAAAATGGCAACTCACCAAATTTTTAAGTCAATTTTGGCTCATGACAGTGGCACTCTTCAATCTTGTGAAAATTCTGTTAGGGGAGAGATTATACGACAACATCAAAAGGTGAAGACTTCACACTCAACCTCCAGAAATTTTCCCTTGCCGCTAACCTCTAGGAATTGAAGAAGCTTTCTTTAGTATGTGAATATAGATGAGAGGAAACAAGACTCAGGATCGAGAGTCCATGGCCACAAGACTCCGAATCTTAGTGGCCATGTTTGCCGTGAGCTCAAGCTCATCACCGGCCATGGCAATTAAGGACTCCATATCGACTGTCCATGGCCACAAGACTCCGCTTCACTTTGAAACTATGCTCATCCTAGGTATAATTGGATGATTACATGAAGTTAGACTTTTGCTCTAATCTCTAGAGGCAAATTTTAACCTAGGAGTCTATCTTACCCTACATGGTCATGATTTAATCCAAGGGTAAGATTAATTCATTCATGGCAAAGTATAGCTCTAACTTGCTCTTAAAAGAACACTTGGATAAGTGACATGGCACCTTGCGTGGCCAAGATTGAAGGAATGATGAATGGCCAAGATTGGGCTTCAAAAGTATTGATGAGTTGGCATGGTAATTTGGTAATTTAGGTAAGTGGCAATCTTGCAATTATTGGAGAATAGGAGAAACGGTCAGACATGGGCTAGTGATCTGGTGCTTCTTCAAACCAATCGGGTCAACTTGGGTTGACTAGGTAGATCCAGGGCCTTTTGATTGTCTAATTTCACTATAGTTTTGCTATTGGGCTTAGTGTTTTAACCAAGCAGGCCCAATGGGTTTTATTGGTCTTCGGTCTAATGAGTCGAGTCTAATTGGCTTCAACTGAAGGCCTTCCAATTGTTTTGATTTCTCTTAAATTGCACTATGGACTCGATCAATTCTCTTGATTCATCCCAATGCGTCGAGTTGGGCTTTGGCCCAATTGGGCTAAATCAAGTCGAGTCAAAGGGGTTGACTCCACCCAACCTTGTCAATCTCAATTTGTCATTTGACCAAAATTTTCCAAATTACCATGATTTTGCCAAAATTAAAATTGAAATTAAGTTAATTTGGCCTAATCAGATTTAAACCAAGTTAATTGGCACTACTTACGAAGGATTGGTCAGGCGTCAAACTTGCGCTCGAGTATTGGCTTACCCATCTCAAGTTTGAACTTGTAAGATTGGCTTGCAATCTTGATGCATTATGATCCCTAGATCAAATGTTGAGAAGGAATCAAATCTAATAATGATGTGTGATGGGGTGAGTGATTCCAGAATGGATTTTTTTATGAGGGGATTTTTGTGGTTAAGTGTATGGAGTAGCGTATACGGGGAAGAAATGAAAAGGAATAAGAAAAGATAGAGCGATCTCCTTCCAAGGTATAAAGGCCATGCCACCAACCGAAGAAGAGGATCGAGATCTACGAAGTTCACCACCAAGGCCTAAAGCTTCCACCAGCCAAGGATAAAGGACTTCGGGATAGGAGAAGCTCACCACCAAGGCCTAAAGATTCCACTAGCCAAGGATAAAGGGCTTCTTGACTCACCACCAAGGAGTGATCTATGCTCCAAGGATAAAGAGACGGAAATGAGTTATCTGATAACTCTATAAAAATAGAGTTATTTTACCTATTTGAGGCAACAATTAATGCATTATCTATGAAAAAATATTTGGATTTCCTTCTGATTATTTGAATTTTCCTTGTTTATGCAGAATAATGAGATATGGAGAAGATAAGGAAAAGAATGGCAAATATTAGGAATTCAAATAAAAGCAGCAGTGGAAGATGGATATCAAATTAGGAAATTCTTGATTTTGTTCCCTAATGTTATCTGCAAGCGTTGGGAGATAGATATTTTGGATCTCCTATAAATAGGAAATAGAGAGAGCAGTCAGGTTTTTTTAGGTTAGATCGTTTTTTATTGTTCTGAGAGTTTTTTCAAGTATTTTGAAGATAAGATAAAAGTGGTAACAGAATTCTTGCTCTTTGATTCAAGATGCTGGGTTTGATTTATATTTTTATTTATTCTTCTACTATGTTCTAATTTTCTTTTGTTAGGGCTACGATGTAGCCTAACCATGATGATGTGAATTTCATGATTTTTATGTTCTACAATTGATTTCATTCATGTGAGTTATATTTTATTGTACGTAATGCTTTTGAGTGACTAGCCATCACTTGAATGATCCGATGTGCATGTTTGAGACTGAAAAGTGATAATATATAATTGCTCATTATAATATATAAACATGGATAGAGATATACCGCGTTATTTGTGTAGCTTTCGGTGATAAGATGATCCAAAAAACTCATTGTAAGCCGGGAATATTCATAGTTTTTAATGCATTCATGTTTATTTTAATTCACGTAGAGATATAGTGGATTAATAAACTGAGTAGGTTTGCTATACCCAGAGATAGGATAGTAAATAGATTAGGAAATTCCGCTATCACATGTTTGATATCGTTCTTGTATTCACAATAATCTGAAATTCATATCTAGTGGTTATGGTGAAATCGGATGCTCTAACATATTTATCTGATTGATTTACTGCATTTAGTCTACAAATTTCGTTTTTAATTTATTCTTAATTATATTTTGATATGTTAGATAAATTTTAGAATTAGTCTATTTTAGTATTTAATTGGTTTATTAATCATCGATCTCCGTGGGACAATACTTTTTCTCATCATTATATTACTTGTTCGACACGTGCACTTGCATTTAGAATTTTACGAACAAGTTTTTGGCGCCGTTGCCGGGGATCGTTTGTTTAATACTAATTAATATTGATACCAGATAATTCTAAGTTTAATCTAGCTTTTGTTTTGTTTTATTTTTCAGGGTGTACATCGGTTTATGACACGTAGCCAACAAGGGAAACTTGTTGAGCTTGATCCAGAAATTGAGCGTACATTCAAAAGGCGACTAAGAGAACAGAGAAATCACGCTAAGAAGATGGCAGACGGTGATAATGAAAATCCACGTAGCTCTTAAGAGATTATGCTGCGCCAACAGTTCAAGGCACCACATCAAGTATCAGAAGACCTGCAATTCAAGCAAACAACTTTGAGATCAAGCCGTCACTCATTCAGATGCTTCAACAATCAGTGCAATTCAGTGGGCTACCAAGCGATGATCCAAATGCTCACATCGATGCTTTTCTTGAAATATGTGACACCATTAAATATAATGGAGTTACAGATGATGCTATTAGATTGAGATTATTTCCATTCTCTCTTAGAGACAAAGCTAAGAGTTGGCTTTCTTCTCTTCCTGCATGATCAATTACTACATGGAATGATATGGCTCAGAAATTTCTTGGTAAGTTCTTTCCACCTACAAAGTCTGCGAAGATGCATAACGATATTACTAATTTTATACATATGGATAATGAATCATTATATGAAGCATGGGAAAGATTCAAAGAATTTCTTAGGAGATGCCCACATCATGGACTACTAGTATGGATGCAGGTACAAACTTTTTATAATGGCTCTAGTACAAATCTCCGTTCTATGATGATGCAACTGCAGGAGGAACTCTAAATAATAAAACACCAGAAGAAGCCTACAATTTATTAGAGGAGATGGCGTCAAATAGTTATCAATGGCCTACTGAGAGACTACCAATGCGAAAAGTTAGCAGAGTTCACAAAGTGGATGCTTTTGCTGCAATTGCTGCACAATTTGAAACACTCAACAAAAAGCTTGATAATATGAGTGTTTCAGCCATGAAAATTCAGAATTTGACATGTGATTTTTGTGGTGGAGGACATGTTAGCACAGAGTGTCAGGTAGGTAATACTTTTAAACAATCTCATGAAAATTCTAATTTTGTTGGGAATTTTAACGGGTCACAGAATAATCCCTACTCCAACACGTACAATCCGGGATGGCGCAATCATCCAAATTTTTCATGGAATAATCAGAATGTGGCGAGACCACCGGGATTCAAATAATCAGAAGGAAATCCAAATATTTTCTCATAGATAATGCATTAATTGTTGCCTCAAATAGGTAAAATAACTCTATTTTTATAGAGTTATCAAACCCCCAAACTTAACATTTTGCTAGTCCTCGAGCAAAAGTAAAACATAACACATACTCAACCTAACAACCTTCTCCATGACAATTTTCCATAATTGCTCAAATTCACAATTTAAAGAAAAACACAAATTTCATCCAAACATTGAAATTGATTTATAAGTTAAGATCAATTCTAGCTATATGATCCAAGTGTGTGTGTGAGAGTCCTCATCTTTTTCGAATTATATGCAATCCAGATAAATTCACATTGACATGTAATCTCTCAAAAATTCTCAATAATTATGACCAAATCTCATAGGTTTGCTTTTCATTCCTCTCTCCACTAATGTAAGCTAATTATCCAACCAAAAATCAATAGGACTTTTCTCGGGTTGTAATGTAAGGCTAGGCTAAAGGTGAGATAACAGAAATTTTAAGCTCAAATCACCCATCAACACGTTGATTTCTAGGATCTAATTAGAGCCAATGTCATTGTCCAATTTCACTCATTAAAGATAATTTTTCTGCCACCATTATCCACTCTCCGAAGGAGTTCACTCAAGTAGAGGAAATCTCACCATTTTCATTGATCAAATTCGTATCTCCTATACATTGGATAGTTTTCCCCTCTTTATAGGAGGATTTTAGCCTTAATAAATATTAAAAACAGACCTTAATAGCCTAGGAATTGAAACCTTCGACTCTTGAACTACATAACAATAAAGACACATAGGAACTTAAACCTTCGACTCTTGAGCTACATAAAAATAAAGACACCTAGAAACTTAAGAAAAGTCTTTATTAACACGGGAACTAAATGCCTTTAATCTTCGGCCTTCCGCATTCTTGAACCTTTAGCTTTCCGTATTCTTGAACCGCCTTCTTGAACCTTTGGCTTTCCCTATTCTTAAACCGCATTCGTGAACCTTTAGCCTTCTCAAAATTCGTGCTCCTCCCTTGACCAGAAAATAATCCTCCTGTAACTTCATCAATTGGTCATACAAGACATTTAAAATGACCTCCCATTGATACTTATCAATATACCACAAAGTACCGAGAAGTAATTGACATTACTCATTCAAAATGATCCATTGAAGCACATAATGCCCAATTTCTTTCTTGGCTTGGATAAGCATCAATGGTTCTGAGTAGGTCGATGGAGCTATGTTGGATGCTCCCGCAACAAATAATGACCCAAAATCAATGAATTTTACAATTTTTCGATCGAGGGTCAAAAGTTATCAGTTTAACCAAAAAGTCAACTCTTGATCATTCTTTGTAAAAGCTAAGAATTGAAAGTTCGATAATGCTTCTTAAAGATAGAATTGATGATTTTTTTTTTCATTTTTTTAAAAATGCAAACCAGACATTAGTGTTTAACCAAAAAGTCAAACTTTCACTTATTAAAAAAACGATACCTAAGTACCAATGAAATGAAATGGAGCTTGAAAAACATTGAAATGACTCTTTTTGACCAAAAAATGGGCCTTGTCATGATTAAGAGTCTTGAATTTATGCCTTTATCAAATTTGTCGGCTAAAATGATGTGTCAACAATTTAGAGTCATGTTTATCCTCTTAGCAACTCAATTTTGCTTTGGTTTGTTGGGAACAGTTCTTTTCATCTTGTTTATATTCCTTGTACAAAACCACTTGAACTCCTTGTTATCATTCTCACTACCATTAGACATTTAATCTTCATGCTAGTCTTATTCTCCACTTTTGCTTTCCATCTTTTAAAAGAAGCAATCACAACAAATTTATTTTTCACAAAATAAACATATACATTTCTAGTGGAGTTGTCAATATATGTGACATAGTAGCACAAGCCTCCAGTGGAATGTAAAGAGTTGGCTCTTACACATTTGTATGCACCAACTCTAATTTTCATTTCTTTCATTCTCTCCCGATCTTCAAACAACAAACAAATTTGTGCTTGCTCAAAGATATATCTTCACATAGATCAATATCTATGGTTTTCAAATCAGGCAATTTTCTCTTTGATGCTAACACTTTCTTTCCCTTTTTGCTCATGTGTGCAAGCATGAAGCGCCACTATTTGAAATCAGCATCTGACTTAACATTTGTTGTGGTTTCTTTACTACTTTTAGTCATGTACAATGTTTTTGACTTTGTTCCCCATGCTAGAACTAAAGCACCTTTAACTATTTTCCAAGAGCTATTGCAAAAATAATTTTGTATCATGTACTCTCTAAGTGACTTATAGAGATCGGATTCTCTGAAATCTTGGAACATATTTGCATTAGGCAACTTCCATTGATATCCGTTAATAGTTTTAATGTAAACATCACCCTTTCCCATAATATCCAAAGGTTCCTCATTAGTAAGATAAATCTTTTCAAACTTTTCAGCAGCAAAATTGTGCATTCATTCTTTGCACAAAGTAGAGTGAAATTAGATTGAGTCTAGAATCCAAGATTCAATCAGATTGCCAATACTCAAAATTAAAGCATCATTTTCAAGCATCTTCAATAGTCACATTCATAGATTTATCTTCTTCTTGATTATAATCTCGATATTGAATTTTCTTTTATGAGACTTTACAATCTCATCATAGATAGCCTTTCTTTTTGCAATTCCAATAAATTATTTCACCACAAGATCTCAATTTGCTTCTCTCTCGAAGCTTTGATCTACCACAATATTGGTTTTTCCCTCATTGATTGCTTCTTCCTCTGCTTTCGGTATATAAAGTAGCAACTAAAATTTACTTGACTCTCCTTTTTGAATATTTTCGCTAAGAGTTAAATCTTGGATTTCCTAAAGTTTTAACATTTTTAAACCAAATAAACTACTCACCATAGTCACAATTACACTTTAACTTTTAGGTAGAGAAGATAACAAAATCAAAGCTTTTACCTCATCATCGAATTCGATTACTACTGAATTCAACTGAGTTGTGATCATGTTAAATTTGTTGATGTGATATGTCATAGAAGGACCTTCATTCTTTTTCCGCATTAGACATACCTAGTTTGATGCAAAAGGCTTCTAATACATGTTGAACAATGCCCTCATCAAATCCCATTGTTGTCTTCTCATTGGCAAATGCTGAAGGTAACATTCTGTGCCAAGCGAGACAAATCACACCTAGAGCTTGTCAATCTAATATTTTCCACTCTCCTTGCTTGATTAAATCTAGCTTCTTCCCTTGACAAAGGTTGATGCAAGTTCTTCTGGTATAGCAAGTCCTTCTTCCGCATCCTCCAGAAATCAAAGCCCTTGCACAAATTGGATTTGGCAATGAAATATCTTTCTCCAAAAGTTGAACTTTGATTTTTATTAGAGGAGGCAGGTTCTGTGGCGAATTTGGATAGGAAATATCACAGGTAGACAAAAAAAAATTTATAACTTTACCGTGAACAAAACTTTAAGTACACAAATTACGCTGGAATTTAATCAGTAACAAATTTTAGAGATACAACCACTTCAATAGAACCAAACATAAACGAATTATGCTGGAATTTAATCGAAGACAGAGCTTGAGAATGCAAAGACGCAACTCTCAAATTTAATCGACCAAGTGGATTTAGAAACTATAGATAAGAAGTGTGTCAAAATTTAATCAACAACACAAGACTGGAACTTTATACTCTAGTACTGAAAAGCAAAAATAACTAAAAAAAAATTAATAGGTTTGTTTGTTTGTTTGTGGGCAAGGAGTTCTCCAGGAGGCAAACGTTGATATTCATAGTGATTATGCCATAAATGTCTCCGAACAGTTCTCCTACAATTGTAATAATGTCCCTCATCTTTGAAAATCTTGTGCCCATGTTCTCACGATGCCATGCTTTGTCCTCAAGTAGTTCCTCCCTTAAAATTGCATTCTGGTTACTCCATGACTTCCTAGACTCTACTACTGCACTCACAGAGATTTCAAATTTGGATACTCATAACTATTTCATGACAAGCTCCAAGTACTCAACTTTCTCTTGGTACCTTAGTCGATAATCTGTCACCCCTATCAATATCCTTATCGACTATGGCTAACCATACATTGTAGTACATTGACAACTAATCAAAGGTCATCGATATATATCAATATCAACAATCCTTATGGTCGTCTACCATAACGTGTTTAATAACTTGTACTCTAGTCACGTGCTTGTCCTTAATGACAATCCGACCAATTTTTGGTGCAACCATCCTGCCATCGGACCAATAGATCTTCACTATCCCTTCATCTATATTTGTTGCTCCCACTGTTTTGTCAAACCAGCTTTGATACGAGTTGTTAGAAACACGAATCTTTGAAGAGAAAAATAAAGAAGAAGGCACAATTTTTTTTGTGAAAGACCCTTTCAAGATCAGAAAGGGAAAAATAACAAAGCCACACTAGACAATCTCTTCACTATCGGTATCAATATCAGAGTTACAAGGTTCAAGTTACCACTACAAAAGATATTGTCCTAATATATAGTAGGAATTTAGGACATATATAGTTATAATGGAAATTTAATGTATGTCGTTAGCAGTGGAAAAAAAAGAAGAAGCTCCATTCTCTATTTTTACATGAAAATTACATATATATCATTAATAGTTAAAGCTCTTAGCGTTAATATTACTTTCCTTTATCAGACTTTAGAACTCCATCAGAGAGCTTTATTGTGTAACAACCCCCCTTGCCCTTGATTTGGTGTTCGAAGATGAGTTTACTTGACCTAGAAAGCATGCTTTCAACATCTCAATCATTGTGATTTTTTAGTCCTTTCTCATACATGGTGCGTACAATAAAGCACATTGCTCATGGAACATTTAATTAGATAACGAAGAAAATTATGAAAACCGTGATTATTCAATCAAATGCGCTGATGTCGGAGGCAACAATCTTGTCCAACTTTAACAACAGGGCAAAGATGGTTGAGAAACTCATTTGGGATTAGAGTTACGGTTTCGATTAGGGAACCATGAATGTATGTGTGGATCGGAGTAACTGGGCTCCATTACAATGGAATGATATCAGTGTCACAAAAAAATATTTTATTCACGCATGCTGCATCTCTGCCTCGAGGGACCTACATGTTTCACGTTATATAAACTTGACAACATGTCCGTTTGTATCTTTTATGTACGAGACAAATGACAGACTTTATCAATTTGCCAGCTTCTCATTATCACTTAGACCATACCTCATCAACCTTATCTTTTCAATGGTATAATAGGATCTTCACTAGCCCTTATCGGTCAAGTGGAGTTCTCTTGCTTCTAAATAAAAAGACAAAGCTTAGAATAATCTACTTATAGGATTTTTCCTCCCCCACATGAATTATGAATTCTTGATATGGTAATATACTACCTTCGTAGGCTAAATATGGACCAGCAAAAGTTAGGTAAGTCATACGGAAAACCGGTTGCCCTTGCTCAAGTGGGTAAATCCAATACGTGCTGCATGCTAATCAATAATCACACATAGCCGTCTTTTATAGACTAAACCAGCCTACAATATCGATCCTATATTATTATGTACTGGACATAAAACTTTAAAAAAGAAAAAGAAAAAAAGAAAAAGATATCAACATTAGGATTTTAACGAGATGCTCTACTGAAAGACAATTTATCGGTCACTATTGCACTTAAGGCATTATGCAGTGAGGTCGGAAAACTTTGTTTTGATAACTTATTAGGATAATTGAAAGATTTGATAGAGCTGTGATGAATCAAAAGTATTTAAGGCAAACCTTTATCTGTGGCGTGCAGTGCTGATTTGAGGGGTGAGCGGAACCTAGCTGTCGGAATTAACTCCTAAAATTTTGTAACCTAAAACCTACTATGCATATTTTGAAACATGGAATCTACCTCGTCACAAGTTTAAAGATTTACTCAAGTTCCATATGTATTCTTAATTGAATTATTGTAGTGAATCATCATCTCTAATGTCCACTATTTGTTGCTACAATCCACTATCCACAACTTTTATTTAGATACGAAAAATATGAAACATTAATAAAGTAAAAGTCTCAATCATGGATTTGCCCGGAAATGAAAGCTCAGAATGATGGTTCCAAAATACACACTTATCATCAGACGCCATATAAAAATTGTGTGAAGACATAGAATAAGAAAAACACAGAGAGTTGTTCCAAGTTCCAAGTTTCACCTAGTACTCAAAACCTACTCGTCGGAATAGGTTTCCTAATTTTTTGAACCTGAAATCTCATCTACATACCTTGGAAATGTAAAACTGGACCAGTTTCCACTGGTTTCACATGCTCTAGATCTAATGCTAGCAAGATAATCACTCATCGAATTTGTGGATAAAAATAGGTCCAGCATTTTCACTTTTTTCATCTCTACTATAAAAAAAGGTAATATGCTTCAATCTGTTATTGTCATGTATTTCATACCTACAGAGCAGGCAGTATGCGATCTCGTCTATAAATCAGGAGGGAAAGTGAAAAGGAAAGGGAGATACGAAGGTGCAGCTGGACAGGTTCCTTACCGATCGAGGTCAAATTGAAATAAGGGGATTTCGGAAAAATACTCTAGAAATTGCTTCCAAGTACTGACTTACGTCAGGTGTAAAATTCGTTTTAGGCATAACAATTGATTTACGCGTGGATCGGATAACTAGGTTCCATTATCATGGAACAACATCAGCTGCGACAAAAGATATTTCATCAGTTCACGAATTATGCATGTCTCCCTCATGGACCTCACGTATTTCACGTTATATAAACTCGACAACATGTACATGCATATTTATGTTGTACATGACAAATGACAGATCTTATAAATTGTCCAGATTCTCATCAACACGGTATCTTCCAAAACCGCATTATTGTAGCTTCGCCTAACCCTTATTGGTAAGTGGGGTTCTCTTGCTCGTTTTTAAAAAAATAAAGCTGACAATAATCTACTTCTGGAATTATGCTTTCACACATGAATCATGAGTTCTCAATCCTATAATTTATGAGTGTAATGTATAAATATAAGTATATTAAAATCAATTAACATTCCCGATTTACAATGAATCTTTTGGACCATCATATCACTAAAAGCCGCACAAATAACATCATATATCTCTATTCACATTTAATTTATGGTTATATATTATAAGAAATAATTACATATTATCACTTCTCAATCTCAAACATGCATATAAAATCATTCAAATAATAGTCAGTCACTCAAAAGTATTAAGCACAATAATATATAACTTACATGAATGAAGTCATATGCAAAATATAAAAAACATGAAATTTATATCATCATGGTCAAGCTACATGGTAACCCTAACAAAAGAAAATTAGAACATAATAGAAGAAGAAATGAAAATACAAATTAAACCCAACATCTTGAATCAAATAACAAGAATTTTGTTATCACTTTTTGTTTTCTTTTCAAAATACTTGAAAAATTTCCAGAACAATGGAAAAACAATATAAATATAAAAATCTAATTGTTTCCCCAAGCTCTGCATGTTATTTTATTTATAGGATACATCCAAAACTCTTATCACAAAGAAATTGCTTATCCAAAACTCTTAACCCTTTGAAAAATTATGACACAATTGTAAAATAGTAGGGAAACCAAAATCATTCAGCGAGTAGATGAATAAAATCACTTTCTTAAGGTAATAATGCGCCCCGCCACCCCCCGCCACACCCCCCCCCCCCCCCCTCTCTCAACATAAACATAGGAAAATCGGAGTAGCCGAATGAAGGAATATTTTCATATCAGAACAATGAAGCAACGTGTCTCGTGAACAGCCAACCATTAAATTGGACGGAACAGTAAATTTCCAATGGACATATTTATCTGCAAAGTCAACAATTATTAAAAATACATTTGGAAATTGTTCAATCACAACTATTCATGACTTTTGAATTTATGCAAAAATTGAAGCTTCTTGAGACAAGTCAAGCCCAAGATGCTGCGAGTGCCCAAGTGACTAGTCAATATTAAGGTGTCATTTGTTTTGCGGAAAATGAATAATATAAAAAATAATTTTTTTTAAATAATCACTTGAAATAATTAGTTAATGAAAAATGTTTCATTATCAAAAATAATTTAAGTTCAAGTATTTTTATGAACGAATTATTCATTTTTATAAGTGATACAAGCAATTATTTCTAGGAAAATATTTATCAAATCGTTCATTTTTCACAGAATAAATGCATCCTAAATATAATCATGCTAATTTAATATGTAATATCCACTTAAGAGCCCATCTCTTCAAACATTCTTTGCATAAGTTTTCTCATGTATATACAGTTTCCTTCTATTTTTCCTACATGAGATTTTTTTTTTTTTTTTTGGATAATAGCACAAATGATTTATGAACTTTGGGCCAATATGCAATATCATCTTTAAATTTTTAATTTTTTCAATATAATCCATGAACTATTTTTAAATATTTAATGTAATCCATAAACTAAATGAAAAATGTTTAAAACTTCAAAGACCGCATTTATTCTAGGATTACATTGAAAAATTAAAAGTCCAGGGACATCATTACACATTGGATCAAAGTTTATGAACCATATTAAATAAATTAAAAGTTTAGGGACAACATTACATATTGACCTTTGTTTTTTGGTAAGGACATATTGACCTTTGTTTAGGACTATTAATGTCATTTTCCCCTCTCTCTCTCTTTGTTTTTTTTTTTCTTTTTGAGACCCACATTACAAACTCTCTAACAAGAATTCCAATTGAGGAGACTTGTGTAATTCTACTGTAATCGGGGGTCACTGCCGATCTCATCCACTTTAAGAAGAACAACAAAAGGGGCCCTTTTATCCTCCGGAACATCTCCTATAAATAATGCCAACTTAGAACGGCATACTCACCTTCAAAGAGAGAAGCTCAAACACACAGAGAGATGAATCCTCAAGTATCTTTCGTGGTGTTCGTCGCCGTCCTGATCGTAAGCTTTTCCATGCACTCTCACGCTTCTCCTTTAGATCACACTTTGTTAAGTACTGTCAAACCTACTAGTAACTCTCCAACCATAGAAGTTTCCAGTTGAAATAAGAGAAATCCTCTCAAGATTCCTGTTCAATGGATGATTGACCCTTTATGGCCCTGACATGACATTATATCATCACCTGTCAAATTTCTATGTTTGCCTTTTCAGTTCACTGGCATAGCAGTTGCTAGAACAGACCCGGGTGAGTACTGGGTGACCATCATGAAAGAAGAGCCCATGCCAGAAGCAATTGAAGGTCTCCTCCATGTGATCAACCATGCATCAGATCGACCTCATCTCACCTCTCTCCCCGAGAAGAAGGAGGCTGACTGCCACGGAGATGACAAGCTAGAGGACCATAAACGACTCATAGGTGATTTTGAGCCGAGGCCCGATGTCACAGCTTACGGGGATGATGCCAAGCTTCAACAGAAGAAGTTCACGGAGGATTTTGAGCCGAGGCCTGATGTCACGGCTTATGGGAACGATGCCAAGCTCCAACAGAAGAAGTTCGCAGAGGATTTTGAGCCGAGGCCTGATGTCACGGCTTATGGGAACGATGCCAAGCTCCAACAGAAGAAGTTCGCAGAGGATTTCGAGCCGAGGCCTGATGTCACGGCTTATGGGAACGATGCTCAAGCTCCAACAGAAAAGTTCGGAAGAAGGCCTGATGTCACCGCTTATGGGGACGATGCTCAACTCAAAGGGAAGAAGCCATTCGTGAATACATTCGAGCCAAGACCCGACGTAACGGCTTATGGCCAGAAGTAATGGTGAGAAGAGAACGATGAGGTGTTACTGCTTCACGTAATGTATTTGATTTTAGTGCAGTATTTGTGAATGTGTGTGTCGACAAAGCCGGTATATACCTCGAATAGAACTGATGTACGGCGATGGCGATTGTGGTGTGTCGCATGTTGTGGTGGTGGTTTGTCATTGCCTTGCAAATTCTCCTGGTCTGTTCTATAGCACTAGTGCAGTTCTATGATAAAAAAATAAAACGGGGTTTATAAGAGGCCTGTGCTTTCAGTAGCTACTTTGCTCGTATGTGCGCCGCGGTTCTGATACCAACTAATGCCGGAAACTATCACGAGAGAAGAGACAAGAATCAAAGAAAGATGAATCCCAAAGGCTGACACGGATTTGGAGAATCCTCCAGGCAATATATTCAATACGCGTTCCATCCTATCTTAATATCACTTGACCATGCTTTTGAGCTAGACTAAATCTAACAGAAGAAAAGGGTGAAGGGGAATAAGTAGTAAACAGCATGCACTCTATTAATATCCATAAAGGTACAAGGACTATAAGAGCTGAAATTGCATCCACTACTCACAACTGAAACGATAGAATAATAGCGAAAGAAAACAAAAGTAAGAAAAAAATGGCAACTCGCCAAATTTTTAAGTCGATTTTGGCTCATGACAGTGGCACTCTCCAATTTTGTGAAAATTCTGTAAGGGGAGAGATCATATGACAATATCAAAAGGTGAAGACTTCACACTCAACCGCCAGAAATTTCCCCTTGCCGCTAACCTCTAGGAATTGAAGAAGCTTTCTTTAGTATGTGAATATAGATGAGAGGAAACAAGACTCAGGATCGAAAGTCCAAGGCCACAAGACTCCAAATCTTAGTGGCCATGTTTGCTGCGAGCTCAAGCTCATCACCGGCCATGGCAATTAAGGACTCCATATCGACTGTCCATGACCACAAGACTTTGGTCTAGAGGCCATGGCAATCACAAGACTCTGAATTGGGTGTCCGTGGCCGCAAGACTCCAGAGCTAGCGACAATGGCTGCAAGCTTGAAGCTCAAGCAGCCATGGCAGTGAACAAGAAGAGATTGAGCCCTCGCAAAGATGGCTCCGGGTTTTGAAATTGAAGATGTCTTTTCGAAGTGAAGAGGAAAACTCCACTGACTTTAGCCAAAGCCTAAAGTCTCAATGGTTGGAGACAAAATGGGAGGGAGAAAGAAACCGAATATGTCATCAATATTTTCATTGCATCAATTCCGGGTTAGTGATTTTTAACCGCGTCAGTCCATGTGAGCAAAATCCAGAACCGGATGACATGAATACAGGAATCATTTTGAACCCAAAGATAGTTATTCAATATAAATATAACTCACTTCCATCCTGTACAACGAGTAAACCATTCCCTGCTTCAAGATGAAATACCTTTCTCTCAGTTCTTTCATGGTCATATTTTCAGTTGGATGTACTATGTGTTGATGAGTAATAAGGAGCTTGTTCCATCAACTGTCTAAAACAGAAAGTGGACTCGGCATATTTGTACTCAGATCACACACAAAAAGGATCAATACACCAACAAAAATCAACACTGATGAGAAAAGCTGCGTCATGAAAGCAAAATCAAGTAGGACATCACTCAAGAATACATTTGATTCGGCAATAAATGGAAGGAACCAGACAAAAGAATCTGTCAGCAACCATTTTCTCTGGCAAAAGCAATGTACAACCCAGCATCATCTAAAACAAGCAGAACCTGCTAATATCTGAGTAATCCTTCATGGATTCATTTATTGGGAAGAAGTATCTGGCAGTCCTTAACACTCGCATCCTGATGGCCTTGGCTGACTGCTGTTTGCAACGTCGATGGTATCTGGCAAGTATCTGCATTTTGCAGAGTATTTGAAGAGCACAAACAAGACTATGTTAGTATTATCATTGATTCAGAAAATGAAACAGTACACTACAGAGATGGATTTTAGAGTGCAAGGTTTATCTGTGCAGGTGAAACTGGGACAATCAAAGGAAGCCCAACAAATTTATCAACAGGCTCAGAATTACAGACGAAACTTCGAAGTTTGAGTTACAGCTCAGCTACCGAAAGATGCATGTTTATAGATGACGTGCCAATAGTGGAGCAACTAGGTGTCACGACTAGACAAGAACACACCCTAAGGCCAATCAAAATAATATTAATCATTTTCCGGTTTATGAGAAAACTAACAAAATAAGTATACTGTGTCAAAGGTTCCACTGGCAGACACAAACCCAGCTCATGGGATTCTCAATATGCTTGTCAACAGGAGCAAGGGTCATATAGGAACTTACATCTCTTCTTCTTCACCACTTTTCAAGGCATTCTTAGCTATGCACTGAAAAGCTTCCTCCACGTTGACACCTTCCTTCGCAGAGGTCTCAAAATATGGTATATTCCCCTTTGAAGCACACCAAGCTCGAGCTTTTTTTTCCGATACCTGAAATCACACATCAGAATGCTTATGTCAACCCAACTTCCATACAGTCACTTGTGAAAAGAGGGCTCTAAAGAGAGAAGGTAAACAAGGAAACATAGAAAGTACCACTCTGCTGTTTCCACCATCCACATCGATTTTGTTTCCTATGACCACAAATGGGAAATTCTCCGGATCTGATGGACTTGCCTGCACAAGGTTTGAAGCTTGTTTCAATTTCAAGGCTGTCACGTCTGCAGATGATTGTTAGGGAAGTGAAAGAGAAGCAAATCTCAATCAAATTTTAGCTTAAAGTAAAACCTGGATGAGGAACTCCTCTCTCCAATTGTTAAGATTGTCAAATGACTTCATAACATTAACATCATACACAAGAACACAGCAGTCAGCACCTCGATAGAAAGCCACTCCAAGACTCTGGAATCTCTCTTGACCAGCTGTATCCCAAATCTTATTAGACAAAAGAAGACATGCATTACATCAATCAGTGAATGCACAAAATTGGCAGGAAAAATAATAGAATTGGACAAAAGAACAACTGATTATGTCGAGAATAATCGGTTGCAATATCACGCATTGCTGATTGGCAGAAGCCACAATGCAGACCTATTCTAGTGTTCAACACCAAACAAAAATTGCGTTCTCTCTCAATCCCTCTGATATGAATCTGCAATTTTGCTGTCATATCTAACCAAAAAAATGTAAAAGGAAAGACAAAGGAACTACCACACACCAAATTCATATTTGTACCTGCATTTGTGCATATAAATAGCATTACTGGACTATGCTGCAGCAGCAACCTTATGCACAAATTCTCATGTACCATTGGCCTATCCATCCCATTGTAGTAGTGGCTAGTGTCCTAGTGACATTAGGTGAGTCTAACACTGTTAAAGAGCACTCCAAAGCATTGGGAATAACACCTCGAGCTATGGAATTCTAAACATTTACCCTGAACAGGACATACATGCTTGCTTACAGGCTTTATGGTGCTCTCACCTTTTCTGCTAAGCCACACCACAATAGGTCATGAAATGGGACAGCACCTACCACTAAGAAACTCTCATGTACCAATGGCCTATTCATCCCATTGCAGTTGTGGCTAGTGTCCAAGTGACATTAGGTGGGTCTAACACTGTTAAAGATAACTCCATTGCATTGGGAATAACACCTCAAGATATGGAATTCTAAACATGTAATTCCTAATTAGGACATACATGCTTGTCTTACAGGCTTATGGTTCTCTCACCTTTTCTGCTGAGCCATGCCACAACAGGACAGAAAATGGGACAGCACTTACTGCTACTCAGCAGCATTTTACTAAAACATGATATTTCTCATGCACGAATTCTTCATGCACAGGTGCTTGTGCAATGTCTACAAACTAATTCTGTATACCGCATCAAATGGAAAAAAATTCAATAAGAGGCTCCAACATGTCTTTTGCCAACAAAAAGGTTCAATTTAATGATTCCGTTCTTTTGCACACTTGTTTACTGATGTTTATGCCAAGCAACAGGGAATTGCCCTATATTCCGTCATAAACCTTGATTTAGATAGACAGCTTCCCAGAAAAAGCTAAACCTTGCATCCTTGCTCCAGACAAACTGATGACAAGATCTCTTTGACTAACTTCATGGCTGAAACTTGGGGATTAAAAACTTTTACTCCACATTTTTTGAAAGAAAAGGACAAGAAGGCACACGTCCAGGGATGACACTTCTCGCTGAGTAGATAACATCAATTTTCTCAGGCACATATCCTCTCTGATTTGCAGGGTACTAAACTTGAATTTGTCTATACAAAAGAAGAGAGCAAAATGCCTCAAGGAAAAAAAAAATTCCATAGTTTTAAAAGAATGGACAAACACTGTTCAGCTGAAAATCACAATAAAAGGTGTGAACCTGACAAATAATGGAAAAAGTCAAGATAAACTCCAAACTATGCCCATCATGACACATTTACCTTCAACTATTTTTGTGACATCAAAAACCCCAAACTATGCTTATTGTGATGTAAAAAATCCCAAGCTTTTCCTTGTGACATTTACCCTAAGCTTCTCCTTGTGACATAAAAATAAAAATAAAATAAAAAATAAAACCAAACTTATGCCAAATGACACATTTACCCTCTAGTAAGGTTCTGTTAGATGATTTTACAGCCAAAGCAATGCCGTTTGTACTTCACTTAAGCCACACGAGCGCCATGTCAATACTCTTTGTTTTAGGGCGTCCACGTAGGTAAATTTTTAACAGTTCTTATTGTCATAACTTTGACAAAGGGTAAATGTATCACACGGGTATAAATTTGAAATTCTTGGTGTTGCAAAGAAAATTTTAGGTTAAATATGTCATAATGAACATAGTTTAGGATATTTGCCCAACAAATAATGCGTGAAATTGTTTGCAGTCAAAATGAAATTAAGCATGTTATCGTAGTATAGCAGATGTCTGTCACTGACCTGTAAAGTGAAGAGCCTATCGTCGAGCTGAACTTCCTTGGTCAAGAAATCAGCTCCAATAGTTGCTTTATACTGATTACTGAACTTTTTATTTACATATCTTAAAAGCAATAGATTTAAGGCAAACATCCTCAAAAAGAAACGAGGCCGGGATAGCTGGCTACCAGAAAGTAACAACTACTCCTTAAAATAAACAAAAGGGAATATCCAAATGAAGAAAATAAAATACAACCCAACGTTTTGACACCAACTGAAGCGGGAGGAACAGGATACTGGTTCATCAAACAGGTCTTCCCGACCCTGCAAATCACAGGAAAAACCAAACTCAAAGCCGATCCCACATGATCTCTAAGGTGTAATTGGCCCAAAAAAAGACGCAAACAATCATAATTCCTCATCAAGAACGACACTTTTTCCGCGGAGAAGTTCACCCGGACAGAACCAGAGAAGGGAACTGTTTCCCAACCCCTAAGCCACAACGTTCATCCATAAAAGCGCCGGCGTAAAGACAAACGGAGCTTCCCCGACGCAATTCTCGATCCCTCCCCACACCCTGCCGATGCCTGGACCACATCGACACGACCCACGATTCCCCCCCGATCGTCTGACCAAACCCAAGTTTTTTTATCTCGCCTCGGAGTCTAAGATCCGCCTAGACGATCAGCAGCCCCCGCCTGCCCATGGACACCCCCCAGACGCATCGCGAATGCAGAGCAACGGCGGAAGAGATGGAGGCGAGCGACGGGGACTCACCCGCTGTCCCCGAGGATGATGACCTTGAGGAGCGTTCTCCGGCGGGACGGCATCGCACTGCCTCACAGAAGAGAGAGAGAGAGAGATGTGAGCAGACAGCACTTCGAAATTCTCGCAGCCTGCTTCGAGGAGAGAGAGAAAGAGAGGGGCTTTCGCTTTGCAGCTTCTGTCGCTAGCTGGTCCGCGGATCTTCTAGTAGCCGCACGTGAGATTTAGCGGAAGGTGCCCGGCCGTGGCACGCCTGTAAAATGTCTATTTTGGGGGGTAAGGAACGAGTTCTACTTTGTTTGTTTATTTATTTATTTACAGGCTTCTGCCAATTTCTTTCATATGTCTTTTAAAAAATCAATTGACTCGATTTGATTTTTGTAGGGCACCACGCCGGGAATGATCCATAGGTATATACAAATATGCGAAATCACGTTTGTTTTTTTATCCCTTCTTAGCCTTTTAAACATATCTTTGTTTTTAACAAGAAAGTCAAATAAATAACCTTAGGAAAATTCTAAATAAGGGTTTGAATTGAATATTATATTAAATAAGTGTATGAAGTGGTTATATTAGTTTTAAATAAGGACCTAAAATTGTTATGACAGTTTCAAAAAAAGGCCCGACATCTTGCTAGTTGCCAATTGACTAAATTATTTTGGCCAATCAAGGGGCATTTTTCATCAAAATATAATTTTAATTTTAAATTACTTTTTTCTTTTTTTTTTCTTTTTTTCTTTTCTCTTTTCTTTTATTTTTCTTTTCTGCAAGCATCGACAAGGGTTCAGCAACTCCGCCTAGATCCGGCATGGGCGACCTTCGTTGGGGGAGGCTTGGGAGAGGCTATCTATCGTATGGTTGGTGAGGGTGGCCCTCGGCCAGCCCTCTTCGGTGACTAGGCATGGACTAAGAAGACAACAAAAAAAAAAAAAAAAAATCTCAAAAAGGTAAAGAATGAAAATGCTCTTGACTAACTAAGAAGTCAAGTTATTCTTTGAAACTGATAACTATTTTAAACCATTATTTAAAACAAAATCAATTTTAGATCATTATTTGAGAAAATGAGAGTTTTCATACTCTTATTTAAAATTTTCCCAATAATTTTTCAATAGAAAGCCCAAGCAAACAAGCTTGAGCATCACTCATATTCGAATATTATTTGATCTCAATAAAAAGGAAAGTAAAATGAGCAATAGATGTCATAAATTATGAAAATTTGAAACTTTTAAGTGATTCCTCTACAAATCTTCTAATTCTATGGAGCACATATTCTTACCTTTAATTTGCTAAAAATCATCCAAATCCATCTTGAATAAGGCATGCGTGGAGGGCATACAAAGAAACTAGCATCTTATAATACGAACTTAGCTACTCCTAGTTAACTACCTAGTAATTGTCAAATAATATAAAGAATAACGAATTTTTTTTTTTTATAAAACCCAGAAGTTTTCTTAGACTTATCCATCATAAAATTCACTTAAAAACAATGATAGCACTGCAAAAGAGCAATAAACCCGATAAACTTTCTCACCTTTCTTTTCAAATCGAATAACGAGGCGATATCAGGTTTTGTTGTTTATGGGAATGTGAACTTCAAATTAAGTAATCCCAACCAAGAGGACTTGCATTTTTCAACTGCATCACTTCTTTCGAGAGAGAGCGAATAGACATAATGAAGTCTAATGAATGTAAGGGAGTATGGGAGACTAAAGTCACCGTCCTAACTGCTGAGCCGCTGCAACCGCCTTAACCATCATGTCCCTTAAGGCTAATCGTTTCCAGAGCTACAACTCGGAATCCAATATATTGGAAGCACGAATCGGACCGGCTAGATTTGGAGTGGGACTAGGAACAAACTAGTCCGTTCCCGTTTTCTTCCCAGAACTGAGTTTTGTTTGGCTTGTTCATAATTTGTATTATAGTTAGTTTCAATCTATAACGATAAAGTCATCTCGGCTCAACAGTCGGGATGCACGTATCATCCTCAAGGTAAGTGGCTTGAGTCCCCAAAGGAACAGGTTCACCTTTGTTTTCACCCTTTGACTGCTTTAAGGACAGTTATGCCCGGGAGCTGGCTCGTGCGTAGAAGTGAGAGCCTTTATGATTGTTGGATATATTATTAATATAGTCCAAAATAATATGTTCATATACAAGCCCAATAAATAAAAGCACGGTTATTTAGGTCTATATGGGCCGGAGCCCAATAATTTACATATAAAAACTCTAAGGTTCCCTACATTGGAGATAACACTGTTGACCGTTCCAAACTTGACGTCTCTTGGTGTAATACTTCAAGTAACCGTTTCTTCTCTCTCAAACCCATAAACTCCAACAATCTTAAAGTATTATGTTCGTGTGTTGGATTTGAGCGAGTAAAGTGTCTTCTTGAAGATTTTGTCAAGACGAACTCATGGGTGTAATTTACTTTCGATTTCGACGGTGGTATTGGTCGGGATCTAAGTTTGAAAATTTGTGTGACCGAAATCTTTGATTCAAAAACCCCAAAATTATAACCAATTTTAGAGGGTGAAACCACTTGGGCTTTGTTCTACTCGTCGATACAAACGTTTTGAGTGGTCACTCGATCGGAAGTCGGACGGAGAAGTTATGGCACCCGGAAGTTTCCATTTGAATTCTTAGCGAATTTCGGCGACGAAATTTCCAGCAAATTTCGACGGCGGAAATTTCCAACGAGTTTCGACGATAAGGGCAGTCAATCTTTAGGTTTTTAGGCGCTTCAAATATGTTTTTGGGATTTGTTTTGGCAAATTCCATCTCTACAAAGCGGTTTGATCAAGGTGAGGGGAGTTATTCGACTTTGTGGCTCCGAAAACTCTAAAGTGCACTATTTCTAACACTTTACTCTGATTAAAATAGCAAAGCATAGTTCCTATGATATTATAAAGTTGCAATCATTTTATGTTACTAAATTTCATGGATGGAAATTACATGTTCAATTTGGCATGAAAGAACATAACATATTATATACTGTATTAAGTGATTTTGCATCTACCACTGAAGATGTGGATGAATATCAATGGAATAAAGATGATGATTTTTGTAGAGATTACTTGTTGAACTCTCTAAATCCTAATCTAGCTATGACTTATAGTGAGTATAAGACGGCGAAAGAGATATGGGATCACCTGAACGCTCTCTTACAAAAACAAGAGGGGCTCTCTAAAACTCTCTTAATAGAGAAATTCTTTGACTTTTAAATTCACTATGAATTCAAGCATTACTTCTCAATTAGTTCTTGAGAACATGAGGAACAAGTTGAAAGATGATAACTCTGATATGTCCGATAATTTCTTTGTCGGTCTTGTGTTAAGCAAACTACCAACTAATTACACCCTTGGTTCTCTAGTCGCTGCCACCTTCAGTCTCCCATCTACTGCATGCTTGATCTCCACACTCGGTAGATATTGGATTTTCAAGATCTAAAGACCAAGTGATGATGGGCGATAGCCCCTTCAATAGCGGAGGCCACCGGGATCATTACTACACAGAGAAAGAAACATGAAGGGTCATTTATTTTGTAAAAAATATTTTCCTCATTTTCTAACCTTTGATTTGCTTAGAAAAATAATTCAATGAAAAATATTTTCTTAGTCAATAGAAAATATTTTTCTACCAAAGCTTAAATCCAAAAAAAAAAAAAATGATTTCCTCTTTAAAGGAACTAGAAAAAGTTTTCAAAATATGACTAGGTGTCGATGCTTAGACCCAAAACTCTACCCTTGAGCACAAAAGCCCCAACGTTGGCTCCCGAGTCTTGGCATTTAGGACCAGGTTTCCAATGGCCAAGCCCAAGTCTATCAAAGCCATGCTTAAGACTCTTGGTGCTTAGGCCTGAGCCCCCAACGCCCACATCTAGGTCATCAAGGTCGGGCCTAAACCCTAGTGCCTAGTGGTGAGCATCGGTCCAGTAAACCCAAGATCGGCCCACCGATTCCAAGGGGGATTGAGCCAGTCCTTGGTCTTGAGACCTCTAGACCCTACACTATGAGGGTTAATTCTTGGTCTTGAGATTTTAAGGTTGGTCTAGCATGTATATATTATATACATAGTGCATATCATATATATTTTTGTGTACTTTAAATCATTGCACTTCCGCCTCTATTCTTTCTTATGCAATTTTTCCATGTAAATTAGAAAGTAGAAGCTTGGCCTGGATTCAACCAAAAAAAAAAAAAAGATATAAACCATCTTTACTCGTCTTGCTCGTCACTTGCCTCTTTAGCATCTAGACTCTCCTTATGAACACAGCTCAACTAGTGAAATCGCTCACCTCTTTTGGTCTGCCTCACGATCACAGCTTGACAATGGCAAATGGACTGTTGTTACCTTATCTTAGATCTATGTTTGATATGCACCGACATTCATAGTTTTATTATTCAATGTGCATTATTGATGAATGTGTAATTTAATATTCTTTTAAGGAACATTAAAAAAATGAAAAAAAAAATCGATTGATCCCAAGTTGACCCTAGAATTGGATCGGACCCACAAAGTCGATCTGGTCCTCGGTTCACGATCTCAAAAATTGAGAACCAAGACTATGTAGATTGGTCCCTTGGTTAGGTGCTAGGGACCATGCTCACCCCTATTGATGCCCGTAATCGATGCTCCGACACCCAAGCTCGGGTCCATAAAGGCCCTACTCAAGTGCTTGATGCTCAAGCTCTAGTCCTAATCCTCAAGCTTGGGTCCAAAAAGGCCATGTCTCGGTCCTCAGTGCTTAGACTCGGGTTCTTAGTTAATGAAACGTTTGTTATTACAAAAATATGTAATTAATATATATATATCAGATTTTTTATTTTTTTTTTTATTTTTTAAATTTTTTTATTAGCAAAAAGAAAAGAAGAAAAAAGAATATAAAAATTAAAAATATAGATTTTTTCGCATCATATTTTCCTTACCAAATGACAAAAAAATGCTTTCCGTTTTTTTTTTTTTTCCAATTTCAGCCAAACACCTTTTGAAAAATATTTTTCAGAAAATGGTATATTTTTCACAAAATAAACGGACTAGAGATTGTAAAAGCATATGGAGAGAGCCGATCGAAAGAGGAGAAAACACAGTGCGCTTTATAAACCGATATATCTCATGGCGGTACATCTTTTTCCCCAGAGAAATTCACAATGTCACAGAATCCCGGAAAAAAAAAAGACACGGTCCATTAATATTCGGAAACATAGAGTAGCATATTCGATCGCATTTTTGAGATACGTCGAACAACATGGCATTAGCGAGCTGTGCATAATTGGAGGACTATTTCGGGCAGGGCTGTGTCCATTCCAAGTCATTATAATCGTAGTAATTCAGCGTGGCGCGGGCGAGATTTTGCCGATCACTTACTTCGGTTGCTCGGCGAGCAATTTGGAGCGGAAACACGAAACTAATTGAGCTAAAAATAGAACTGTCTTCGACGTTTCTAGGATGATAACAGGGTCCAGAGAAGATTCACCTGATTTCTAGGGAGGAGGACATTGGCCAACACCTCCTCCTTCTCCTCCTCCAGGAAAGCGCCATTACAACACGATTCCATCGCTCTTGTTTCCTGGAGAATTAGATCTTCTCCGGCAGGTTTTCTCTCTCTTTCTGTCCAGCAGATGATGAGATTTGATGATGAGCAGTTGGATGCTTTTGCTTTTCTTTTCTTGCTGAATTCGATCGGCGTTTGATTGATGAATTGATTCGTGCGTGTTTCGTTGTACGTTATGGAACTTTCATGACGGTGGGTTGCTTGTTTGTCTCGCCTCAGGAGGGGTCTTTGGGGAAAGGTGTTGGGGGATCTCTCCTCCTCCTCCGACTGCCGCCGCCGCCGCCGTGCCGTGAGCTGTTTGGGTCTCAGTGGCGCTGTAGATGGACCCATTGCCGCCGCTGGAATCTCCGGTGCCGCCGATCCCTCCGTCTTCACCACCGCGTTCGCTGTCGCCTCCACTGCCGTTGTCGCCACCGCCGTCGCCACCATTGCCACCACCGTCACCACCGTCTCCTCCTCCCATGGCATCAAATTCGACTGCATCGCCTCCACCGTTGGCCTCGCCCCCACCGGCTACCTCACCTCCCCCGGTTCCCCCGGCTTCATCGCCACCACCTTCAGAGGCCATCCCATCTCCGCTGCCTCCATCAAGTGATCCAAATACCCCGCCCTCACCGCCAATAGTTGCCCCTGGCCCTCCACCGCAACAACCGTCGCCGCTACCGCCAAATACCCCGAACTCGCCACCTTTACCTTCTCTATCACCTCCTCAACCAGCAAACTCTCCTCCTGTAATTCTGCCGCCAGGCGACCCCTCTGGTGGCGCATTATCACCGCCTCCTCCATTCTCCGCGGCACCAAATTTTCCACCGCCGCCAGGATCTCTCACGCCCCCGTCAAATGGGACAACACCTTCTCTGTCGCCTCCGACAGGCTCCTCGACAAGAGGCAGCTCGCCACCATCTCCTAGCTCCTCCTCGTCACTCCCTATCTTGCCTGTCATGATCGGAGTCGCGATAGGAGTAGGACTGTTATTGGCCGTGCTCTTGGTGTGGCTTATCTTTTCGCGCTCTGAGAAGAAGAAGAAGAAGAACCCGCGAGCTCAGACGAATCATCACGCTGGCTCTTTTGGCGATGGCTCAAAAGGTGCGTGCACAAACTAGACCTAGTTCATGCTAAAGGGAAAGAAAAAAAGACAATAAAAAAAGAAATGATTCATCTTCTTTTCTTTTCTTTTTTCCCTCTTTAGCTGGCAGAAGCTACTACAACACCTATTCGAGTCGGCGCAACACTCAGTCACCTGGAACAGATCACGTCGTTCAAATCCCTCCCCCGCCGGGGGCGGTGGCAGGCGCTCTACCTTCAGGCTGGCCGACGCCGCCACCGCCTCTCACGAGCAGCACCGAAGGGAACTCGAGGAGCTCGCATGGCCCGGACTCTTCCATCACTCTCGGGTTCAACAAGAGCACCTTCACCTATAACGAATTAGCGATGGCCACGAACGGATTTGCCTTCGACACCATAATAGGTCAAGGAGGTTTCGGGTACGTGCACAAAGGGGTGCTGCCGAGCGGGCAGCAGGTGGCCGTGAAGTGCTTGAAAGCCGGGAGCGGGCAGGGAGATAGGGAGTTTCAGGCTGAGGTTGAGATCATCAGCCGTGTCCATCACCGTCATCTGGTGTCGCTGATAGGATACTGCATCGCCGGAAGTCAGAGGATGTTGGTTTACGAGTTCTTGCCGAACAAAACCCTGGAGTATCACCTCCACGGTATGGTCCTACAATATATTACTAACAGTCACACCCAATTCACAGGGTGGATCACCTAGTTTGATGAGAGTATTACCTTCATATATTACTAACAATCACACCAATTCACAGGGAAAGGTCGTCCGCCCATGGGTTGGTCCACCAGGCTTCGAATTGCATTAGGATCTGCCAGGGGCCTCGCTTATCTGCATGAAGATTGTGAGCATCTCATCTCATCTCCTCCCTCCCTCCCTCTCTCTCTCTCTCCCCCCTCTGCGATGATACATTGATCATTCCAACTTGAATCAACAGGTCACCCTCGTATCATCCATCGGGACATCAAAGGTGCAAACATCCTTCTTGATTTCAACTTCGAGGCCAAGGTCAGTAAACGTTTCTCTTCTTCTTTTATTCAGGGCTGGAAATTGCATATGAAGCCGTTTGAATTGGTAACCATGGCGATGGATCGTGTAGGTGGCGGACTTCGGATTAGCTAAGCTTACTTCGGACAATTTCACTCATGTGTCGACACGAATCATGGGAACGTTTGGGTAAGAAATATGAATACTCAATTTCATTTCTAATAGGGTTGAGCAATCGGTCCAATTCAATCCAAAAAACCAATCCGAACTGGCCTTATCCGACTTTTTCTAGGGTGGTTCATACATGGACCGGGTAGGTTTCTGGGCATATAAAACTTAGGAAACCGACCATGACCGTTTCAATTCCTGGTTTTACACCGCGAACTGGTTCTGAACCGTTCTCTCACTTCTTCATTTTGTTTAGGAAAAAGGATAGTTACATTGGAGATCTGTTTCGAACTGGGAAGCCCAGGAAATCCACCTATGCCTTATTCACTACACCACAAACTGTTAAATATGATAAGTTTTCTTAAAATAGCAATTAACCTACTTAAACTGTAGGCCTGATTCCCGAATTGACCTTGATATGGGCTTGGAACCGCCCAGTTCTGAATTAGGAATCAATTATGAGAGGGTAGATTCCAGATCAAGACCCTGAGACTTATCTACTCTGAAAACAATCACTTATTGACCAACTAAGTCAACGTTACTTTTTGCAGTTACTTGGCCCCGGAGTATGCAGCGAGCGGCAAACTGACTGACAAGTCCGACATCTTCTCCTTCGGGGTTATGCTTCTGGAGCTGATAACGGGACGGCGTCCGGTCAACCCGACCAGCGAGCTGATGGACGACAGCCTCGTGGATTGGGTTCGGCTCTTTCCTTTCATTTTACTTGAGAAAACAACTCACCATTAACATATCAAAACGACCAATGAATTCCAAATGGAGAGACGTATAGTTGACATAAAATGCAAAACGGATTCAATATGATTTTTTTTCCTTCTTCTCTCTTACTTTACTACGAACAAGCCATGCATGGGATTATTGTTATTTAAAATCTTTACATTTGGTAGCTTAAATTTGAATTTTCAGTTTAATTCCTGTTATTCTTGGATGAGCAGGCTAGGCCCCGAATCGGACGTGCCTTGGAACAGAGCAACTTCAACGAGTTAGCCGACCCACGGTTGGAAGCCGGTTACGACCATCAGGAGATGGCGCACATGGTGGCGTGTGCTGGCGCATGTATCCGGCACTCCGCTAGGAGGAGACCCAAGATGAGCCAGGTACGTTTTTTGCTTATCAAGCCAATTTTTCTTTTTTTTTTTGGGGGCATCTCTAGGAAAGATTACACGCTAATATGTAAATCCCACTAGCTACTAATATGTAAGACCCGATAAATGGATGGACCTGGTGGGTCGGTCTAGATATCGAGTCTCAAATTCCTTGTCCGAGCTTGCTCGTGATTTGAGAAACATCGACTTTATTCATTAAATGATCAGGCTAGGGCCCAAGGGGGAAAATCAGTTATTGGCTAAAGCAAGTCCTAGGATTAACCTATGACATTGCCGGATCCATGATCCGGTCTACTTAGCATGGATAAAGAGCCATCACTTCAATTTTTCCATTCTCCTGCTATGATCTACACAGCAATTGCCCAAGGCATCAATATAATTTATAGATCATGCCACAGTATGGAAACTCAGTTCTAACTAATTGCGAATTGGCCAGATTGTTCGAGCCCTAGAAGGGGATGGTTCTTTCGACGATCTAAACTGGCCGAAGTCAAACGGCCAAAGCTCAACCGGCCAAACCTCGACCGGCCAAAGCTGGGCCGCCGGCGGATCGAGCAGCACCGATTACGAAAGCGTCTCTTATAGCGAGAACATGAGGCAATTCAAGAAAGTCGCGTTTAACAGTCATGAGTACGTGAGCAGCGAGTATGGAGGCACGAGCGAGTACGGGCTCAATCCTTCTTCTTCAAGCAGCGACACGGAGGAGACGAGCAAAGTCGGGTCCAGGAGACATAGTCCGTGAAAGGATCGTTTCCGATTCAAGGGGAGGAATCGACCCGAATCGGATAATAATCTTATGGTCCTTTTTTTTTCTTCTGTGTTTTTCTTCTTTTTCTTGTAAACTTCCTTTGAACAATTGTTATATATGCGTTCGCGTTGGAAGAAAAATTAGGAATATATATTGATGTGTGGTGTTGTGTTGCATTGTGGCAAATTGATTTTTTTTCATAATCGAATTCGATGAAATTAAAATTTCGTACATTAAGAGTTTGGAAAAGTCCATCTTATTAGCATTTTATAATATGTTGATCCTTTCTGATTCTTTTTCCACATTTCTTCAGCTATCTCAATGTTGTTAAAGCACAGTTGAATTGGCAATGATGAATAATAATTAATACCAAAAGAGAAAATCACATTTTTGAACATTTTTCACTGAATTTAAATTCAATTTTAAGCAATATTACTAGTAATTGATGAAAGGTGATGCCACGTGTAAAAAATTCACAAAAAATACAAAAATTGTGTATATATAAATCACTCTAACGTTGATCCTCTTTATTTTTTGGATTTAACATTATTTCATAGTATTTTGATATTTGCTCTACTTCAATTTGTTTTGTCATGAAACCTTATTACTTCTCATGTATCTTTTTTTTGAGAAATAAATATAATTTAATTTCAATAAAAAAATCAAAAGATAATATAAATTCTTCAATTAGAGGAGGAAGGCTTACTTTCAATCTGCAATTTCATAAGGAGACTAAACATTCTTGGTTATGTTCTTAAATTGGAATGTCATTATGTTCTTGTGTTTACGTAATTATGGACATAAACATGCATTTTCGTATGTTGATTGTGTTAATGTCAGATAGAATTTGTGGAAATTGCTTTCTTAATGTAAGATTTCCTAAATATGTACTATACGAAACTTGGAACCTGGGGGTCGGCTTTCAGATTTTAGGGTGGTTCAAGGAGCTTAGGAGGTAGTTTCCAAGTTCTAAATTCTTGGGACCGGTATCCACAAGATAAGTTTTATGGCAAAGCAAATATCCTGACCATCCTGAAATTAGAGCACTTCTAAGGGTTCGTTTATTTGAAAGAAATTTGTTTTTGAAATATTGTTGTCGCGACCAAATTTTCAAGTGAACTACTTAGGGTTTGGCTAATTGATTGCTAAGCCTAAACTTAGCTCGAGCTCTCCCAAGCTCCATACCAATTCGTGACTTAGATACAAGTTCTTAACATATAAATGATTTTTCAATTAGAAGTTACCACTAATCTATTTTTGGTGGGTCGATTAGAAACTCAAGTAAAGTAACGGGAGATTTACTTTACTCCTACGAACCAGAGATTGTGAATTCGGGAACTTGATTACGTTAGATTTTTCTAACGCTCTTTCGGTACATTTCCCTTTTATTTTGAAAAAAAAAATGTTTGGCAAGTAGCTTGAATTGATTTTAATTTACCTCCCTAACATATGAGGTGTTCATGCGAGTGCACAAACCACCAATTTAACATCCAATAAAAGTAATGAATAAATTTCAGGACTTATCTCGTAATAACAAAAGCATCTGAGTGTTTGATCAAAATTCACATCGACAATCCTAAATATGATTTCTAATTAACACGCAATTACTTTTTTTTTTTCACTTATTTAATGAGAATCATGCTTTATGCAATGAATGCTATTAATCTAACATGAAATTATATGACATAGCAATATGACCTAAGCTATATGACAAAAGTGAAATATTTTATGTTTTCTTAATGAGTATACAAACTATCCTAGAAAATGAAATTAATTTATTCAAAGACTATTTTTTTGGGATTTTCCATGAAATTTGAAATTAGAAAAATGCGAAAATTATATATGCAGGTTAAGATATCATCCAATTTGTATTAGGAATTAGGGGCAGAAGAACAGTCCAAGTGCCATAACTTGGCAAGGAGGGAAACCTAAGTGCCATAACTTGGCAAGGAGGGAAACCTAAGTGCCATAACTTTAGAAAAGTACACTTAAATGCCAGTTTCGGAGTAAAGTGGAACACTTAAGTGCCGCTCCGGCCAAATGGCTGACGTGGCAATTTTCCGACGAGTTGGGTGCAAAACGGCGTCGTTTTGCACGCTGACGAGAAAATGCAAAAACGACGTTGTTTTGTGTATGATGTGTAAATAATTAATATAAAAATTAATTAAATTAAATTTAAACTTAATTTTATTTAAAATATTCTAAAAATTAAAAAACTTAAAATTAAAAAAACTTAAAATTAAAAAAACTTAAAATTAAAAAACTTAAAATTAAAAAACTTAAAATTAAAAAACTTAAAATTTAAAAAAAATTAAAATTTAAAAAACTTACAATTTAAAAAACTTAAAATTTAAATATGGAAGTTTTTTAAATTTTAAAATTAATTTTTTTAAAATTAAGTTTTTTAAAATTAAGTTTTTTAAATTTTAAGTTTTTTAAAATTAATTTTTTTTAAATTTTAAGGTTTTTAAATTTTTAAATTTTTAAATTTTAAGTTTTTTAAATTTTAAGTTTTTAAATTTTAAGTTTTTTAATTTTAAGTTTTTTAAATTTAACTTTTTTTTTTTATTTTAAGTTTTTTAAATTTTAAGTTTTTTAATTTAAGTTTTTTTAATTTTAAGTTTTTTAATTTTTAATTTATGTTTTTTATTTTTTAGAATATTTTAAATAAAATTAAGTTTAAATTTAATTTAATTAATTTTTATATTAATTTTTTACACATCGACACAAAACGACGTCGTTTTTGCATTTTCTCACCACGTTAGCGTGCAAACGACGCCGTTTTTGCATCCAACTCGCCGGAAAATTGCCACATAAGCCATTTGGTCGGATTTTGGCCGGAGTGGTACTTAAGTGTTCCACTTTACTCCGAAATTGGCACTTAAGTGTACCTTTCCGAAGTTATGGCACTTAAGTGTCCCTCCGTGCCAAGTTATGGCACTCCAAGTGTCCTAAACTCAGGAATTAGAGGTGTGCAAAAAAACCGGAACCTGCCCGAACCGCCCGGAATCGGACGGAAACCGCCCGAAACCGGTGGTTCTTGAAGGAACCGGTCCGGTTCCCGTTTCCAATTTATGGGAACCGGTGGGTACCGGTCCGGTTCCCAGTTCCATGGGTGGATCTGCCCACCGGATCGAACCGATTATATTATAATCATTTATTAATTTTCAATATTAAAATAAATTTCAAAATTACTAATTAGTAAACCTAAATTTTAGGGCTCCATCTCCTCTCACAGTTTCCATGTTTTTTTAAGAAATTAGTAAAGTGTGTAAGCTACCTTTTAGCAACTCAACAAATGACTCCTTCAAATGATACTTTCGGGACTTACATAGGACACTGTTTTCAAGAATATGTGGAGTACCGATGAAATTGTTTCTATAGAAATAATTTAATAACGCAAAGGTTGTAAGAGATTGAGCACTGCTAAGGGATAAAGCAAAATACGATCTACATATGACAATCATTCAGAACCTTGAACTTAAAGAATATTTTAGATTTCAACTGAAATGATTCAAAAATAGGAAAAAAAAAACATGTCTCTTCTTTCGTAGTGTTTTCCATTAAAATAAAGGAAAATGATACCCTTAATTAAGCTGGTTCAATTTAAAGAAAAATATTACTCGATATGAAGAGTACTCACGGTGGGATTTGGAAAACGATATTATTATTGGTGAGACTAGTTCCATAGATCCACCCGGGAACCGGACCGGACCGGCGGTCCGGTTTTCGGGTGTATCCATGCAATTAACGGGTAGTTCCTGGTTCCAATTTTTTGGAACTAGTTCTTAGCGAGCGGTTCCCGGTTCTAGGTTGGGAATTGCCCACCCGGACCATGCATACTCCTATTAGAAATTAAGTTAAGCAAAATCCTAATTTAAACTAGAACATTATCTTAACCAAGTAATCCTAAAATGCAACCTATCTAGGAGAAATTATCCAAACCTATAATTAATTAAAAAAATAAACACGCAATCTTATCCTAACATGCAATGACATGCAAAGAATGTCCTAATTTTAGTTTTTTCCTTTTCTTTTTATGAAATTCGAAATTAAATTTGACACATAATAAAACGTGCAATTTAAATTAAAAAAAAAACTAACATCCTAAATGAATGCATCTTTTTTGGATTTTTATTTTTTCAAAAATTCGAAATAAATAAATTTCCTATCCTAAATATGCAAGATAACCCTAAAACAAGCAAAGAACCTAATCTAACTCCAATTTTTTGGATTTTTTTTTACAAAAACAAAATCAACTCAAATGACATAACATCACATCCAACAAGATAAGATTGATATCCATAAATTGACGAATCATATCCTATGCATGGGATCGGATTGGTCAATTTTAAATAAAACCGCAAATCGAATCTCAAGCGTGAAATCGGATTGGAGATTTTTCATATGATTACAAGTCGGATTTCTAGCGTGAAAATCGAGCTATCAATCCCTAATTTAAAGGCTCCTCGAATTGTAAATATCAATCAAGGATTTCAATCGGATACATCAAGGAATACTTCAAATAAAGAAACAAAATATTCTAAGATAATAATAAAAAAAATCTACCTAATTTGAATTTTTGGTTTCCAAATCCGCTTAGCAAACAATGGCTCGTGAAGGCTCGTGGTTCAGCAAAGGGTCACTACGGTGGTGGCCGGCCGTGGGGCGGAAGAGAGCGGTTGTCGGAGCTCCGGCAAGGGATAGCAAGCGTGCGGCGGGGGGAAGCCTAAGTCACCGGTGGCACAACAGGGGTGGCCGGTGCGGAGAACAGCATGGACGGTTGCTGCGGGCGTTAGTAGTAGGCAAAACAGCAGGTGTCGGGGCCCGGAGCAGCGATGACTGGCACCGGCGACGGGTAAGCAGAAGCGGGCTCGTCAGGGCACCAGGCGGAGGTACTGCAAGGTCGACAAGTGAAGGCACTAGTGCGGCGGCGTAGATGGAGCTCGGGCGAACACAAAGCAGCAGTCGGCGTTGCTTGGCTGCTAGGTCGAAAGGGTGCTTGAGCGGAGTTTCAGGGAGTGAGCCGTCGAGTGGAAGGCAGGCAAGCGTCAGCAGCAGTGCTCGAGCAGAGGGAGGCACGAGCGAGCAAAGGTGGGACTGCGGAGGTGCAGGCGTCGGGTTACAACAGCTGGTGTAGCGGCGGCTTCAAGTTCACGGGTGAGGCGACGTTGGGCACTGGTGATCTGTTGCAGGCGTCTGCTCGGAGGCGCTGCAACAAGGACGACAGCGCAAGAGGAAAATCAGTAGCGGGAGGGAAGTCATGAATCGGTGGGTTGCAGGCAAAGCGGAGCAAATGCGGCGATGACCAATGTGGAGGATAGCAGGCGGAAGCTCGGCTGCGCAACGACAGTAGACGTGAAGGACAAGCGAGCGTCGGCGCTTAGGCGGAGAGGCAGGCACGAGGCTGAGCGAGGGGCTCGCGCGACGGTGATGCAGAACGACGAGCGGGTGCGGTGGTGCGGTGAGGAGGTGGCCGGTGGCTTGGAGCAGCAGGTGGTGCCACGCGACGGTGTCGCAACCTAAATTTCGAGGTGAACCACCTAGGGTTTGGCTAATAAATTGTTAAGCCTAAACTTAGCTCGGGCTCTCTCAAGCCCATACCAATTCGCGACTTAGGTTCAAATTCTTAACATGCAAATGATTTTTCAATTAGGACTCGCCGCTAATCTTATTTTTGGTGGGTCGATTAGAAACCCAAGTAAAGTAATGAGAGATTTACTTTACTCCTACAAACCAGAGATTGTGAGTTCGGGGACTTGGTTACGCTAGATTTCTCTAACGCCCTTTCAGTACCTTTCTCTTTTATTTTGAAAAAAATGTTTGGCAAACAGCTTGTATTGATTTTAATTTATTTCCCTAACATGTGAGGTGTTCATGCGGATGCGCAAACCACCAATTTAACACCTAAGAAAGTAATGAATAAATTGCAGGACTTACCTCATAGTAACGAAAGCATATGCAATGTTAGATCAGAGTTCATATCGACAGACCTAAATATGATTTTTAATTAACACGCAATTTCTTTTTTTGTTTGTTTTCACTTATTTAATGAGAATCGTGCTTTATGCAATGCAATGTTACTAATCTAACATGAAATGATATGACATCGTGACATGACCTAACTATATATGACGTAAGTGAAATAAAAGCCTGCAATCTATCCTAAAGAATGAAATTGATTTATTCAAAGACAATTTTTTGGTATTTTATCTAGATTAAGATGTCATCCAACTTATATTAGGAATTAGATTAGGCCAAATCCTAATTAAAACTAGAATGTTATCTTAATTAAGTAACCCTAACCTAAAATGCAGCATATATAGGAAAAATTATCTAAACTTATAATTAATTAGAAAATAAAATTGAACATGCAATCTTATCCTAATATGCAATCACGTGCAAAGAATGCCCTA
This sequence comes from Eucalyptus guilfoylei, assembly GCA_016097605.1. Taxonomy (NCBI): domain Eukaryota; kingdom Viridiplantae; phylum Streptophyta; class Magnoliopsida; order Myrtales; family Myrtaceae; genus Eucalyptus; species Eucalyptus guilfoylei. The sequence goes on along the minus strand of CM027866.1, from coordinate 23,968,718 downwards.
ATTCTTTTTTCTTTTTCTTTTTCGTGAAATTCGAAATTAAAATTGTCAAATAATTAAATGTGCAATTTAATTAATGAAACAAAAATCTAACACCCTAAATTAATGTTTTTTTGGTATTTTTATTTAAGAAATTCGAAATAAATAAATTTCTTATTCTAAACATGCAAAATAACCCTAAAACTTAACATTACGAGACGAAGGTCTCAGGCAAAAAAACTGCCCAGAAAACAAGAAGAACGGCACTGTAGCTATATTTTTTCAATATTATCTGCACTTTTGCATTGAGTTTCAATATTATCTGCACTTTTGCATTGAGTTTCAATATTATCTGCACTTTTGCATTGAGTTTGAGTAATATTCTAACATGAACCTAGTCTAACTCAAATAAATATTTTTTGGTTTTTTTTTCTTTTACGGGAGCAATCAAATAAAGGCATTTAAGAATAGCATGACAACAAATCAAGCAAGATATCATCCATGTCCATTTAATTTTGGGAAATAAATTGACGAATCATATCTCGCACATGAGATTTGATTGGCCAATTTTAAATAAAATCATGAATCGTATCTCGAGCGTGAGATCAGATTGGCGATTTTTCCATGCGATTGCAAGTCATATTTCGAGCGTGAAATCGGACTGTCAATCATATACACGTTGCAAAATTAGGAGATTTCCCAATTTATAAGGCTAATCGATATTTTGTGGATATGATGGTATCATTCAAATATTCATACAAGATAATCTCATAAATTAGGCAATAAGGATATATGAAAATTGAATTCAACAAGATTCTTACTTAATATTTGGTGTCACGTGGACCACGTTGTTGAGTTCGGTCAAACGACGGATGGTGGGATGACTCACGGGCGGCGGTTCAAGATGACGTGCTACTCAACGATGATACCTCGCTCAATAAGTAATAGCGAATTTTGAATGGTGGCTAATACTTCACTGATTTGGCCTGACAAGGTCAACGAAGTTGACCAACACGGCAAGGGGACGTCCACCAGAAGACTTGAACAACAAAAAGGAGGGTTGTTGCCGTGAAGATTTGAACGTCCAGGGCTGGTCTCCAATGTGACTCAGGTGCATGCAAGAGGCACTGGGACTCATGGGAACTTGAAAATGAAAGCACAAAAGATCGCCGACTCGATTGGGTAGCATTCACCGGTGGAGAATTGACGGGTCAGGGAGCAACGGCGCCAGCACACAGCAATAACGAAACCAAAGCAGCAGCGTGGTCAAGCACAGTAGCTCGAACACAATTGAATTCTCAAGTGGCACGCGTACAAGGAGCAGCTTGGTCGTCGTTGACGGCTCAGTAGGGCAGCAACACGATGCGGCGATGTTGGTGACAGAGGCACGGCCACAGGTCTGGCCGTGGAGTGGGTGCCTGTTTGGAGGATTGCCTCGACCAAGAGCTGGTCGGGATTTCCTCTCTCTGGTATTCGTAATCCCCCCCCCCCCCCCTTTTCTCTCTCTCTCTCTCTCTCTCTCTCAAGGTTTACTACTCTATTTATAATATGGCAGCTCCAAGTCAGTCGAATACGTGCTGAATATTCTCTTCTGATTTTATTTTTTCAAACTGAATATCAGCTTGCAAGTTTGTCGATTTCTTCCCTTCCTTGCTGTGACTAGAGCCAGGAGTATATCCAACAATATTTCTTTCTTTGTCCCTGAGTTGGTGCAGAGAATTCGTTTCCTTTTTGCTCAAGCCTATGGATGCGTGAGATTTCTTTGACGGTGCACTCTTTCTTGTTTTAAAACAAGAAATATATGACTCAATATATAACCCTTGTTGACCAATCCTCTTCTTGCAATCTATATATTTTATTTGATCAACTGTCATTCTTTGGTAGATTATTGTGTAGAAATAATGGAGCGGAAATATCACACTTTTCTGCATCTAGTTGATCGAGATTACCTCCTGTTAATGAAGACATTCATTCCTCCTCGATGACCTTTCATGCCCTGTTAAGATTTTTCCCAAATTTGTGTCGAACTTGGTCATATTGCTAGCTAACTTAAATAAAGCTCAAAGTCACTTATCCGAGTTCATCCGCTGTCAATCCGATCCAATGCAATTATGTTCAAAACTTCTCACTCAAGCCCATCCGCTACTAGTCCATGAACATGTGAGTGTATTAAAATATGCTCCTAATAGCTACATGCTATGCGATTTAATTCTAATAATTTTGCTTAGGGGTTAAAAATTAACTCTTAATATTATAATGCGATAAATAACTAAATGGGTTGTCAAAATTTAGATGTCAGATAGACGGTCCGCGCAACAGGAAAGATGAATAGTCCCCTCTGTTCCCTGCTCTGCTTTCCTTTTTCCTTTGCTGTCTTGTCGCACGTCTTCTTCTCTCTCTCTCTCTCTCTCTTCTTTCTGCCTTGTTTGACTTTTGGAGCCCCCCAACGAAGGAACAAAAGGAAAAAAAGGTTTTCTCCCTTGTGCTTGAACTTTTGACCTAGAAAAACCAAGAAAAGCCCCTTCAATGTGATAAAAAAAAAACCCCTTTTGTGTGACCATATATTCAATATGTGGCCTCCCCTTTCTATGGTGTAGCAACTTATTTATAGGTAAGTGGACTAGGGTTTTAAATCAATCTCCATGAGGATTTTTTCGAATGCAATATTTGTTTTTTTATTTCGACATCTCCTCCAGATTTCCTTTGCAAAAATGAATATTCTCTACCGATTTTATCACACATTGCCAAAGATTCAAAATTGCAATAGGATTTTTCTCGAATTTCAAATCTTACAAAGATGAACTCATAATATCTCCTCGAGGATATAGGCTTGAACCAATTTACTCTCTTCGTAATTCAACTTATCAAATTAAAGCTCTAAATCATCAAGTCGAACTCATCCATCGTCGGTCCAATGCAAATAAATAAATGCTACTAAAATTATATGCTATGCAACTTAATTATAATATTTTTGCTTAAGGGTTAAAAATTAATCCCTAAATTTTTAATGCGATAAATAACTGACTAGGTCGCCAAAATTCAAGTGTCAACAATTGTTTTCTGACTTTTCGATGTTTGATGATGGAAAATCAATCAATTTACGGAAAGCATTTTCCATGAACCGAAAGAAACAAACTTAGTTTATGGGAAAGCAACTTTCCTTTTGACAAGAATGAAATCACTTTCCACAAATTATCAAATTCTAATTTTTCTTGAAAACGATTTCAATGGAAAATATTTTCCTTTATTATGAAGTTTTCAAGAAATAAACACACCCTAAAACTTCATTTGTTTCGTGAAAAATGAATGATTTGAAAAATATTTTTCCTTGATATGATCATTTTTATCGCATAAAAAGTGAATGAACCAAAAAAATTCCATTGTCCACAAAAATGTTCAGACATAAATTATTACTAATAGTGAAGACATCTCTTATTAGCTAATTATTTCAAGACATATAAGCGATCATTTTCAAAAAAATATTCTCCAAATCATTGATTTTCCACGAACAAATGGTGCCCATCTTAGAGTGTCTTCCCTTTATAGAATTTGAGTAAAGCCTGCCTTGATTTGAAGATTCGCCCCATAGGTATGAATTCAGTTTCGATCTATATTGGTTTTTCTTACTATAGAAGTGATTTAAAACTTAAGATATTTGAGTCTCTTGTAATAAGGTCTTGATCGGTTTTGTATCTCATAACACTAAACTCCAGCTGTGACAATTTCATCAATTTTTGAGCTATTTGGCTTCGACAAGGGAGTTTTGGAAGAGAAACAGTGATGCGAGAGTACTACTTTATTAGTATAATTATTTTATGGAGCAGGGACACAGCAAACGCCCGAACTCTTGCTCATTGTTCAATCGGTTTGCATCCGACCACCGCCATGTTCGTCCACCATGCCCATCCTAATTCCTATCTCTCTCTCTCTCTCTCTCTCCTCTCCCACCTTCGACCTCCGATAAAAATCATGACTTTGAATCAAGGTTGCATGACCTCAAATTAGGGAATCAAGACCTTATATCTAAGGCGCAACCTCAACTTAAAACATTCTCAGACTTCACTGTTTTCTTAATGAAAACACCTGCCCACGGGTGATTTTTCCTCAACCTATCACCATATTCACTAGCTTTTTAACGCTTACTTGAGAAGTATGTAAATTGGAGCTTGGTCACGAGCTTCTTCTCATGGGAAGGCCAACATAAGTGTTGGCAAATGATACTACTTCATAGCTGAGTATAGCCACAACCTCCTTTCCTTTTCCCTTGTCGACTTGTTTTTACATGCTTCTAATATCTTCGTCATGTTTATTAAACAACAAATTGCAATGCCATTTATTGTAATATAATGAGGAAGCTAAACAAACTAGCAATTAAATTATCGTACAATCACCCTACAAATGAATGAGGAATAATAGAGAACACTTGATATTTACTTGGTTCGGTCTAGTATTGGTATCTACTCCATGGAGAGAGCTGGCCGCAAGAAATCCATTAAGAATTTGGAGAATACAAAGTTAAAATTGTTTGCACACTCGAATATAAGCCCAAAGCAAACCTACAAGTATTATCTCACAATTTCTCGGAAGAATTCACTCAAAAACTCATAGAGAGAAAATCTGATACTTCTCTTATTTGCAGTACTATACACACACACACACACACATGTTCTTATCAATAATAGGAAATCTCTTTTAGGAAACCTACTCAAACTAGAGAAATATTCTCAACACCATCTAACTCTCATCATGATAAAATATCGACATGCCGGCACTTTTAATTGTTGCTCTAGACCAGGCAATTAACAGGACTTAATTACATAAATAAAGATCACTCTTTAGGACTTAATTAAAAAAAAATATAAAGGACCATACTTCACGAATGACATAACATAGAGGATTAAAATTCCGAGTGTAATTTAATATTGACACTATAGACGTAGCATCGTGGAAGAGAATGTTGGTAAGGAGAAATTGCAATATCCTCTATTCAAACGAGGAAAATGGGTTTAAATTGCCCCCTTCGAAACGGACGAAGAATGTTCACGTCCGGGCATTTGTCGCCCTACCTCTTTTTCAAATCCCACCCACTTCCCTCAATCGAACTCAACCTCTCCGTCCTACCTTTGAATTTATAAAATTACTTCTCCTTTGACGGCCGTGCCATTCAAGTTTTACCTAACTGATGATCACCTTTTCGTCTAATCTTTTACGCATTTTGTCTAACACAGTCCTTCCAGCATCGTGAGCTTTTTCTCAATGGCTTTTTGTGTTCGTACCGTGAGACCTGCACCTATTGACAAAGATGCATCTTAATTAGTTATTCAACATGGACGTTTCATGTGTTATAATCACGTGGCATTTTACTTCACTCTGTGCATATCTATTTGTTGGAATATAATACGCAGAAAACGACAGGATCTTGCAATTTACGTAACGCGAAATCGCCAGAGAAATAAACAAGAAATAATAAGGACACTAGAAATTTACGTGGTTCGATCCGAGTATCGGTATCTACGTCCACGGGGAGAGCCGGTAGCAAATAATCCACTATAATCGAATAATCAGAGTTTACAATCGCTCATGCGCTCGAGTGTTTCTCACACCTAGATTTAACCCCAAACCCAAAATGTTTATAAATAAACAACTCATTTGGACATAAACTCACGGCACAAAAATACCACGCATGTGTTCAAGTCGTACGCCAAATAGAAAAAGATCTCAAGCTTCCTTCTCTTTCTTTCGTGCAGCTCCTCTTCGGCGGACATGCGGCGTGAAGGCGGCTTCTTATGTAGGGCTTCGGCGGACTTAAACGGCAAGGGAAAAAAAGACCTGCAATTCCTTTTTTGGCTTTTATACGTGTGCCCAGGTCAAACTTTGACCTGTGCCCCTCTTTGCTTCGGCTCAACGTGCAGAGGGATTTCGGCCAGCTTCACGCGTGCAGAGGACTTCTTCCTCACTCCGAAGGCCCACCACGATTTGTTTTATTTCATCTTCCACGTTTCAGATTCCGCAGCATAGAGGAAACTTTACTTCCATTTATTTTATATATCTCCTCTTTTGTAAATGTTCAAGAGTCCAGCGGATTTTCTTCTACTTGAGAATTCTTTATCAACAAATTTGATTTAACAAATCGTTATCCAAATCCAAACTCGAAACATCAATTTAACACTATTGAAAACACTTAGGCTACATTTAGTAGTCAAGATAAAATTCAGGAATTATCCTATTTTGTATTTGGCTCCAACTCAAGAAAAAATAAAGTCGAATATAAGATTAATATAACTTGATAAAATTATCTCATAAGAGAGGTAAGGTAAAAGTGGATATAATTTCTTATATTCGTGGTATAAAAGCTATTTTCTCAAATAGCAAACTTCTTAATTAATAAAAATAAAATAATATTATTCATAAAATATGAATAATATTTGAATGCTAATATTAAAAAATTCAAAATAAAAAATAACTCTCATTTTTATTTATTCAAATTTTTATTTAATATTTGAATTTTTTTCTACTCTATAATATTTTATTATTTGATAAAAATTTATTAAGAAATTATGAAGGAATAAAAAATAAAAATAAAAAGGATGAAAAATAACTAAAAAAATAAGTAAACAAAAATAAAGAAGAACCAAATTTTAAATGAACAAATTCAAACTTAAAAATGATCTTTCTAATTCTTGAAGAATGAGGGGCAACGAAATTTCTGGAAAAAAAAAAAAGGATAGCGTAGGATATGAAAATATCCAATTATATTACTGCAATTCATTAAACGCTGAATAAAATATAACAAAATGCCTAGATTTTATATTCTATCATATCTAATTCTATCATGGCTAGATAATTAGACAATCAAACTCAATCTTAAATCTTTATAGCCAGCTTGGTGCTTTAAACATGGAAGCAATGTTAGTTAAGTTCATAGTATGAAAGGTGACAAGCCAAATTTTGCATGACCAATTTTTATATAATGTATTTTGAACAAAAGAATATATTAGAACAATTACATTGAATCAATCCAAAAGGAGTTGGAGGAAGAAGTAGAAAATCCAGAGAATATGCTCCGTTTGTTTCACTGAATATGAATAATTTTAAAAATATTTTCCCAAAAGTAATCGCATGTATCGTTTGCAATAATTAGTTAATAAAAAATATCTTTATTATTGATAACAAATTATGTCTAAATATTTTCGTGAATGATGAAAATATCTTTTGTATATTCATTTTTGTAAGTGACACATATAATCAATTTAAGGAAAATATTTTACAAACCATTCATTTTCCGCGAATTTAACGTAAGTAAGAATTGACTTCATTTCTAGATGTATATCGAAATCTTAACTTCCATTGTGATCAACCTTAACTACTCTAGATATGTTTATTTCTTGAAAAATGAATAATTTAGAAAATATTTACCCAAAAGCGCTTATATCACTTCTAAAAATTAATGAACAAAAAACTATCGGCGTAAATTGTTGCCAATAATGAATATTCCATTAACTAATTTTTTTAAACAATAAAAGCCCTGTTAGGAATTGGTTTTCCAACTCATTCATTCTTTTGTGAAACATACCGAGCTGCCATGTTAGACTGTGGTCAACCACCAATTCAAATCCCTCTTCTTCCTTTTCCCTCTCTATAACCAGGGAAGTCAAGTTCCAAAGCTGGTTCTCCATTACCGGGGCAGTCAAAAGTTCAAAAATCCCAGGCCCGTTCAACAGGTTTGATCAAGAGGAAGAAGAAACCGAAAGCAAATTGCTGGTAGTTCACGATATAAATACGAGACATCCTCGAACGCATTCTCTTCATCGTACCCACAAACAGACACGCAGCTTGCAGCGGCCAAAAGAAGAAGATAGCCAGAAACAGTTAGAAATCAGCTGAGATGAAGAACATCCTAACGCCGAAAGTAGTAGCCAGCCTGATGATTTTGCTGTTCTTGATGGGAACATCGATGCGACCAAGCAAGGCGAGCCGGGTTCTGATGAAGGGCCACGAAGGAGAACGGGCTTATAATAAGGAGCCGAGTCTAGTTGTTCTCCAGATCCTGCAAAAGTCTACGCCCCCCTGTACTGGGGATTGCCAGAGCTACACTCCTGGGGGGAGCATGCACCAAAACTAGCACCACCAGCATGAGGGCCTTCACGAGCCAATCAGCCGCATCAGTGCCGATCATAAATAGTTGCTTCTCCACGTCAGGGGCGCTTGTTAAAGATATTATGATATTTTTTATTTTCCACATCTCTCGGGATCATGCATATATCCCCTTTGATTATGCATATCTCTGATTAATTATTTTTGATATCACGTTTATCTTATTGCCTTAAATAATCATATAATAAAGTCGATAAATAGGCATATGTACTATTTATCAATTATGTATTTCTTTTTTCCACATCATTTCTTAACTAAGTGCTTCCTCATATGAGACTTATGTTGGCAAGGATGGATAAATTTGGGTGTGCACAATTGAGCTCCGATGCACCCGGTGCACTTAGGGGTTCCTCAAGAACAACGCCTCAAATACCAAGTTGAGAATAATAAAGCAGAAAAGAGAATAATGAAATTTTTTTTATATATTTCGATATATGCTGAAAAATAGTACATGAGTCTATATAGGCTTTATTAGATTACTATTTCGGATGACATATCAATCAAGATATGCACGGTCAAAGGGAGACATACGCACAATCTTTAGAGATTCAAAATATTAATAGAATTATCAAAATATATCTAAAGTAGGAATTTATACTAGAGAAATTCCTAATTATCTTTAACATCCCATTAAACTTGAGGTGACTAAACTTGTTTCAAATCAAGTCCAATGGTGCTATGAAAACTTGTTTCTCCATGAAATCAGTACCCAACAGCAGGCTTAGTGGATCCTTGATGAGACGGCGTACTGACGATTGTTTGAGGCGTAACTTCAGGCAAAGGCCCGTCTAAGCACAACGAGTCCGATAGTGCCAGCTTCTCGAAACAACTTGCAAAAATTTTGAGAGACGAAAGGGAATTGTAAGCCGCTAATACGTTGCAATTAGCTTGCAAAGCAGTCTTGAGCAACGCAGCCAATATGGCTAGCGTGATAGCATCAAATGACCTGTACTACTAACTTGGGAAAATAGCTTTTGAGCCATGCGGTTTGTGTGGCTAGCATCCACCTCAACGGCTGGCATTGAAATGGCTTTTATATGAAGTTAGAAATTAATGCGGAAGAGAAAAATACGGAATTTGTGTATATTTCAATATATTAAAATAGTACATAAGCATATTTATAGACTTCATTTTATGACTATCAAAGAATAACATAATACCGAATATAATCAATCAAGGATATTCATAATCAAAGAAGATATATGTATAATCCTGAGAGATATAGAAAATCAACTTAAAAGAAATGAATAATTAGTTTATAAGCACAAACAAATTAATCTTTTTTCTTCATTTTTTTTATGGATAATTTCCATCTGCTGTAAAATGTATAACTTGGGAAACATGTTTCATTTGTTTGATTAATTCTCCAAGCCTAATAAAATTGTTGGCAAATTTTGCAAGTGCAAAAAGTAGGAAACAACTACCGCATTTTGTTAGCAATTTTGTTTTCGATTGTTTTGTCAATTTGGGATTGATGATAAACCCACGTTGTTGAAATGCTACCGCAACGAATGTTGCATCAAGTGAAATTCCTGGTGTGTACCAAGGAAGCTAGAGAAATTCAATTGCATGACAACTTCGGCGTGATAAATAAGATATGCGCTTCACAAATGACTCAAGGATTTGGCATAGGGGATTACTTCAAGTTCACATATGATAACTCGATTTTGTACTTGTGTCGTTGAAAAACATTAAATTTTTATGTATTATGTTCTTAAACTTATTTGTATGACATTTGTATCAATATGTGTCACTTTTAGGTTTGCCATATAATTGTGAGTAAATGTGTTAATTAGTGTCGGCAATTGCCACTCCCGAATCGCTTTATCTAGTTATGGAAAGTCAAGAACAAGCAAAATTCTATTGTTGCGTGCCCAAAAAGATACTAACTCCCTTTCTATAATGGTGAAATACAAGGGGTTAGTACCCGAAAATCAAAAATTGGTACATCTATAATAAATTTATTCCAAACTAATTTTTTGACCACGAAAAACCTTAAATCAGTACACCTATGATAAATTTACCCTAAATGACTATAAAAAATCTCAAACTAGTACACTTGTGCACTAAAAACCCCAGACTAATATATTTATGATAAATACACATTTTGTTAAATGGGATTAATGCCACAAAAAATTACAAAAATGGTACAACTGTAACAAATAGAGAGTAAAATCCCAAACGGGTACATTAGTCAATTATCACATGTCATCAAACTCCGCAATTTAATAGTAAAATTTAACGGAAACTAATAGATAGTAAATTTGTCATAAGAATAACAGTTTTTGGTAAATTTTTATGGATTTTTTATATTTAAGAAATTAGTTTGGGGTAAATTCATCACAAGTATACCAGTTTAGTGTTTTTCAGGATATTAATCCATTGGCAAGTGTCAAAAACATTTGGTAACAAGGACTTTTTTTTTTTCCAAAAAATATGTTGGTAACATACTTAAACTTTTTTTCAACTTACCAACGTTTTGTTATAATTCACAAATTACCAATTTTCCTATTAACATATCCACTTCCTTATTTTTTGCATGGCTTACAATTTGTCTAATCCCAAAATTAGAAAATATGGAGACCAACAAAACCAATTGAATTCAACCACCTTACATATTTTCAAGCTTTAAAACCTCCATTTGAGTCAGGGAATGCCATCATCATGTCGATGCTCAACACACATGCTATATGATTTTAAATCGCGATGCTCGTGGTGGCTCTAGGAATTGCCATCTACGTAAAACTTTATTAGGATAAGTGGACTAAAAATCCTAGAATTTGTCGAGAATGTGCAATCAATTTCTAAAACTTCAAATTTATACAATCAAATCCTTCGATTAATTCTATCCAACTTAGCTAACAAATTTACTCTTTTCTACATAGCGTTAACGTAGCTAAAACATGAAGGATGAGACTAAATTGATGTCGTTTTGATTTAAAACTAATTTTTAATCCAAAGTTTATTTAAATTAGATTAAAAATAAACTAAATTAAGAAAGGGAAGGCAAAAGAGGGCGAGGGCCTGTAAGGCCCTCGTCGTTGCTGGGCGAGGATTAGCCCAAGTCGCAGGCCCCAACCAATGGTCGATGACCCTAGCCGACCACAAGCAAGGGTCACGACCCTCCCCAAATCGAGCAAGGGTCACCAGCCTTCACCCATATCTAACTAAAGTCGTAGACCTTTGCCTAGATCTAGTTGAGGGCATCACTAGTGGGGTCACTACCCCATTGGCCAAGGTTGTCAAGCCTTACCCAAATTTGGGGAGGCCATGATTGTTGCCTATAGTCAGCCAAGGTTGCTAACGATTGACTAGGGCTCAGCCACCCTAAATAACTCTCGTCGCAAATCCTCGGCCCTTTTCAATGGTGGTGGGGTGACGATAGCAAGGGCCTGTAAGCCCTCGTCCTTTTTTGCCTTCCTCTTTTTTTTTTTTCCTTTTTTTTTAGTTTAGTTAATTTTTTAACCTAAATTAAATAATATTTAGAATAAAAACTAGATATGGACCAAAATGACATTTTGGTCTTGCCATTCATATTTTAGTCATATCATTCTTTTTTGTTAGTCAAGTCGAACAAGGTTTACAAAAGAACTTGATTGTATCAATTTGGTCAGTTTTAGGATCTAGGTTGCACTTTTTTAATATTTTAGGACTTAATGTCACTTATGCAACAAGTTTTAGGAATTATGGGATACTTATCCCAAATCTATTACGATGAAACTATGGTCTACTTCCAAAAAATAAGAACAGCTGCTTTCAATAATATTAAAAGACATGAATCGGTGGATGGGTTGTTACCAGCAAAACATATATAGGGAAAAGCAAAGTGAAAGCACTAAAATAATTTGCAAAAAAATGGACCACAACCGGCAAGTAAGGATTACGGGCCTGTTTGGTAAAATTTGTTTATGTTCCTCGGAACAACTATTTCGTTCTTTTGTTCCAAGGAACGGAAAAAGAATAGAAACGCGTTTGGTAAAATTTTTGTTCCGGAAATAGATTTAGGAACAAGCTTTTTTTTCGAAAATAATTTTTTCTTCTCTTTTCTCTTCTTCTCTTTCCTTTCCTTCTTCTTCCTTTTGGCCGGTCACTGACCTTAGCCATGGCCGGCGACCAACCGACGAGGGTCGGTGACCTCACTGGAGCATCACAAGCTGTCGGCAACGCCAAGCCATGGTGAAGCTGGGCTTCGCCAGGCTAGGGCAAGGCTGACCTCGCGCCGCCTGGGCGAGGTCGAGCCTCGCAATGGCCAAGGGAGGCTCTGGCGAGCTCACCGAACTCGCCCAACCGGTCACCAACCACCGGCGACCGGCCACAAAGGAGGAAGAATGAGAGAAAAGAGAAAAAAGAAAAAAAGAAAGAAAGAAAAAAAAGAAAAATATAATAAAATTATTTAAAAATTAAAAGAAATAACAAAATTATATAATTTTACCAAATGCATTTTTTCCCGAGAATATAAATTTTATACAATTACCAAACGCATTCTTATATTCAGAAATTGTTCTAGGAAACAAAAACAAAAAAAAAAATCATTTCTCATAAAAAATTGTTTCCGGAGTAGAATCATTACCAAACTCGCCCTACAACGACAGCAAATTCAATTAGAAAATGCATAGAAAATACCACTTGCTATTTGAAAATGTGACTCGCGTGCATCCATTTGCCAAAAAGGAGATAGAATGCACCCACAAATCCAGCTTTAACAAGCCAAAGCAACGGTATAAAAAAATAAAAAATAAAACAAAAAAATATATCCTATTATTACCGCCTTCGTTGCCATTTATGTGGTATTCCATGATATACCTACATCTTTTATCTATATGTTGCTTTAACAAGCTACGACCGCCTTCGCTTAAACAAACGAAGGATCTTGCTCTTGTCTTCGGAACAAGCTGATCAGTGAACATTTCGCCTTTCGATGGCCTTCAACTCTCATTTAAGACTAAGCTGATTACTTCACACCCTTATTCGAGACAGGGCCCTACTCATCATTGGAGCCATGAAATATGATAGAATCGCATTCCAAGTTCCAAGTTCCACTTACCTAGAACCTGAAACCTACTCGTTAAAACAGATTTCCTAATTTTTGGAACCTATAACTTACCCTGCAGACTTAGAAAAATAGGTTCCACCAGTCTAGTTCTCAGATCCTAAGTTCTAGCCCGAAACCATACTTACCCCTACATTTGAGTAGGGGTGATTGGTTCTCGATCCAATCCATTTCCAAGGTGGAACCAGGAACCGAACCGAGAGGTGCGGTTCCAAAGTTCCAAAGAAGAACTGGGAACTAGACCAAACCGTTTGGTCTTATAGGATTGGAAACAGGATTGGACCATTGGTTATGATCTAATCCAATGGAATCGGCTACTTTTTCCCCCTTAAAGGGTAGGCGTGCCGACAAGAGAGAGTAACAAATCTTAAGATATCAACGGAAGCAACAATGAATGAAAAGTTATTGAGCCGTAGTTTGGGGTACAATTGGACGAGTTAATATTTAGTTCACATTCTAATTTTTTTTTTAAGAAATAATAAAAAAGTATTCGTAGTCGGTTTTTTATTTTAAATGAACAAATTCAAACTTAAAAATGATCTTTCTAATTCTCGAAGAATGAGGGGCGATGAAATTTTTGGGAAAAAAAAAATAGGCGGCATAGGATATGAAAAGATCAACTATGTTACTGCAATTCATTAAACAATGAATAAAACATAATCAAATGTCTAGATTTTATATTCTATCATATTCAATTATATCATAACTAGATACGCAGACAATCAAACTCAGTCTTAAATCTTTATAGCCAAGTTGGTGCTTTAAACATGGAAGTAATGTTAGTTAAGTTCACAGTATGAAAGGTGACAAGGCAAATTTTGCATGACTAATTTATTAGGTAATGTATTTTGAACAAAAGAAAATGTTAGAATAGTTACATGGAATCAATCCAAAAGGAGTTGGAGGAAGGAGTAAAAAATCTAGAGAATATGTTCCATTTGTTTCGCGAAAAATAAATTATTGAAAAAATATTTTTCTAAAATTGATCGCATGTATCATTTTCAATAATTAGTTAATGAAAAATATCCTTATTATCAACAACAAATTATGTCTAAACATTTTTGTGGATGATGAAAATATTTTTTGTACATTCATTTTTGTAAGCGACACATAATCATTTTAAAGAAAATATTTTACAAATCATTCATCTTCCACAAAATAAATGTAAGTAAGAATTGACTTCATTTCTAGATGTATATCGAAATCTTAATTTCCCTTATGGTCAACCTTAACTACTTTGGACATGTTTATTTCTTGAAAAATAAATGATCTAGAAAATATTTACCTAAAAGTGCTTATATTGCTTCTAAAAATTAATGGACAAAAAATATTCCGATATAAATTATTGTCAATAATGAATATTTCGTTAACTAATTATTTTAAACAATAAAAGCCATATTTTTAGGAATTGGTTTTCCAGCTCATTCATTCTCAAACCGAGCTGCCACGTTAAACTGTGGTCGACCACCAATTCCTTCCCTCTCTATAACCAGGGAAGTTCCAGAGCTGGTTCTCCATTACTGGGGCAGTCAAAAGTTCAAAATCCCAAAACCGTTCAACAGGTTTGATCAAGAGTAAGAAGAAATCGAAAGCAAATTGCTGGTAGTTCACGATATAAATAGGAGACATCCTCGGACGCATTCTCTTCATCGTACCCACAAATAGACACGCAACTTGCAGCAGCCAAAAGAAGAAGATGGCCAGAAACAGTTGGAGATCAGCTGAGATTAAGAACATCCTAACGCCGAAAGTAGCAGCCAGCCTGATGATTTCGCTGTTCTTGATGGGAACATCGATGCGACCAAGCGAGGAGAGCCGGGTTCTGATGAAGGGCCACGAAGGAGAAGGGGCTTATAATGAGGAGCCGAGTCTAGATGTTCTCCAGATCCTGCGAAAGGCTCCGCCCCTCTGCACTGGGGATTGCCAGAGCTACACTCCTGGGGGAATCATGCACGAAAACTAGCACCGCCAGCACGAGGGCCTTCACGGGCCGATCAGCCGCATCAGTGCCAATCATAAATAGTTGCTTCTCCATGTCAAGGACGCTTGTTAAAGATATTATGATATTTTTTTATTTTTCATATCTCTCGGGAGTATGCATATATCTCCTTCGATTATGTATATCTCTAATTAATTATTTTTTGTATCATGTTTTTCTTATTACCTTAAATAATCATATAATAAAGTCAGGCATATGTACTATTTATCAATATATTTTTTCTTTCTTCTGCATAATTTCTTAATCAAGTGCTTCCTCATATGAGACTTATGTTGGCAAGGATGGATAAATTTAGGTGTGCACAATTGAGCTCAGATGCACTTGGTGCGCTTAGGGGTTCCTCAGGAACAACGCCTCAAATACCAAGTTGAGAATAATAAAGCAGAAAAGAGAATAATGAAATTTTCTATATATTTCGATATATGCTGAAAAATAGTACATGAGTCTATATAGGCTTTATTAGATTACTATTTAAGATGACGTATCAATCAAGAAATGCACGGTCAAAGGGAGACATATGCACAATCTTTAGAGATTCAAAATATTAATAGAATTATCAAAATATATCTAACATAAGAATTTATACTAGAGAAATTCCTTATTATCTCTAACATCCCATTAAACTCGAGATGACTAAACTTGTTTGAAATCAAGTCCAATGGTGCTATGAAAACTTGTTTCTCCATGAAATCAGTACCCAACAGCAGGCTTAGTGGATCCATGACGAGACGGCGCATGGCAGCACTTCTGGCGGCATCTAACGATTGTTTGAGGCGTAACTTCATGCGAAGGCCCGTCTAAGCGCAACGAGTCCGATAGTGTCAGCTTCTCGAAACAACTTGCAAAAATGTTGAGAGATGAAAGGGAATTGTAAGCCGCTAATACGTTGCAACTAACTTGCAAAGCAGTCTTGAGCAACGCAGCCAATATGGCTAGCGTGATAGCATCAAATGACCTGTACTACTAACTTGGGAAAATAGCTTTTGAGCCATGCGGTTTGTGTGGCTAGCATCCACCTCCACAGTTGGCATTGAAATGGCTTTTATATGAAGTTAAAAAATAATGCAGAAGAGAAAAATACGGAATTTCTCTCTATTTCAATTATTCATAAATAGTACATAAGCCTATTTATAGACTTTATTTTATGACCATGAAAGATTAACATAATACCAAGTATAATCAATCAGGAATATTCACAAACAAAGAAGATATTTGTATAATCCTGAGAGATATAGAAAATCAACTTTAAAAAAATGAATAATTAGTTTATAAGCACAAACAAATTAATATTTGTTCTTCGTTTTTTTTAATGGATAATTTCCATCTGCTGTAAAATGTATAACTTGGGAAACATGTTTAATTTGTTTGATTTAATTCTCCAAGCCTAATAAAATTGTTGGCAAATTTTACAAGTGCAAAAAGTAGGAAACAATTACCGCATTTTGTTAGCAATTTTGGTTTTGATTGTTTTGTCAATTTGGGATTGATGATAAAACCCGCATTGTTGAAATTCTACCGCAACGAATGTTGCATCAAGTGAAATTCTTGGTGTGTACCAAGGAAGCTAGAGAAATTCAATTGCACGACAACTTCGGCGTGTGATAAAATAAGATATGCGCTTTGCAAATGACTCAAGGATCTGGCATAGGGGATTACTTCGAGTTCACATATGATAACTCGATATTGTACTTGTGTCATTGAAAAACATTAAATTTTTATGTATTATGTTCTTAAACTTATTTGTATGACATTTGTATCAATGAGTGTCACTTTTAGGTTTGCCATATAATCGTGTTTAAATGTGTTAATTAGTCTCGGCAGCTGCCACTCCCAAATCGCTTTATCTAGTTATGGAAAGTCGAGAACAAGCAAAATTCTATTGTTCAGTGCCCAAAAAAATAGTAACTCACTTTCTATAATGGTGAAATACAAGGGGTTAGTACCCGAAAAATCACAAATTGGTACACCTATAATAAATTTATTCCAAACTAATTTTTTTACCACGAAAAACCTTAAATCAGTACACCTATGATAAATTTACCATAAATGACTATGAAAAACCTCAAACTAGTACACTTGTGCACTAAAAACCCCAAACTAATATATTTGTGATAAATATACCTTTCATTAAATGGGATTAATGCCACAAAAAATTACAAAAATGGTACAACTGTAACAAATAGAGATTAAAATCCCAAACGGGTACATTAGTCAACTGTCACATGTCATCCAACTCCGCAATTTGATAGTAAAATTTAACGAAAACTAATAGATAGTAAATTTGTCATAAGAAAAACAGTTTTTGATGAATTTTAGTGGATTTTTTATATTTAAAAAATTAGTTTTTGGTAAATTCATCACAAGTATACCGGTTTAGTGTTTTTCAAGATATTAATCCATTGGCAAGTGTCGAAAACATTTGTTAACAAGGACTTTTTTTTTTTTTTTCCAAAAAATTTGTTGGTAACACACTTAAACTTTTTTTTTTCAACTTACCAACGTTTTGTTATAATTCACAAATTATCCATTTTTCTATTAACATATCCACTTCCTTATTTTTTGCATGGCTTACAATTTGTCTAATCCCAAAATTAGAAAATATGGAGACCAACAAAACCAATTGAATTCAACCACCTTACATAATTTCAAGCTTTAAAACCTCCATTTGAGTCGAGGAATGCCAGCATCATGTCGATTCCCAAAACACATGCTATATGATTTTAAATCGCGATGCTCGTGGTGGCTCTAGGAATTGCTATTTACATAAAAATTTATTAGGATAAGTGGACTAAAAATCCTAAGATTTGTCGAGAATGTGCAATCGATTTCTAAAACTTCAAATTTATACAATCAAATCCTTCCATTAATTCTATCCAACTTAGCTAACAAATTTACTCTTTTCTACATAGTGTTAACGTAGCTAAAACATGAAGGATGAGACTAAATTGACGTTGTTTTGATTCAAAACTAAATTTTTAATCTAAAGATTATTTAAATTAGATTAAAAAATAAACTAAATTAAAAAAGGGAAGGCAAAAGAGGAACTAAATGGGCAAGAGTCAGCCCAAATCGCAGGCCCCAGCTAATGGTCGATGACCCTAGCCGACCACAGGCAAGGGTCACGACCCTCCCCAAATCAAGCAAGGGTCACCAGCCTTCACCCATATCTAACTAAAGTTGCAGACCTTTGCCTAGATCTAGTTGAGGGCCATCACTAGTGGGGTCACTACCCCATTGGCCAAGGTTGTCAAGCCTTACGCAAATTTGGGGAGGGCCATGATTGTTGCCTATAGTTGGCCAAGGTCGCCAGCAATTGACCAGGGCTCGCCACCCCAACTAACTCTCGTCGCAAATCCTCGGCCCTTTTCAATGGTGGTGGGGTGACGACAGCAAGGGCCTGTAAGCCCTCGCCCTCTTTTGCCTTCCTCTTTTTTTTTCTTTTTTTTTCTTTTTTTTTTTAGTTTAGTAATTTTTTAACCTAAATTAAATAATATTTAGAATAAAAACTCAATATGGACCAAAATGACATTTTGGTCTTGTCATTCATAATTTTGTTATATCATTGTTTTTTGTTAGTCAAGTCGAACAAAGTTTATAAAAGAACTTGATTGTATCAATTTGGTCAGTTTTAGGATCTAGGTTGCATTTTTTTAATATTTTGGGACTTAATTTCACTTATTCAACAAGTTTTAGGAATTATGGGATACTTATCCCAAATCTATTACGATGAAACTATGGTCTTCTTCCAAAAAATAAGAACAGCTGCTTTCAATGATATTAAAAAACATGAATCGGTGGATGGGTTGTTAACAACAAAACATATATAGGGAAAAGCAAAGTGAAAGCAGTAAAAAAATTTGCAAAAAAATGGACTACAACCGACAAGTAGGGATTACAAGCCTATTTGATAAAAATTATTTATGTTCCCTAAAACAACTATTTATGTTCTTTTGTTTCAGAAAACGGAAAAAGAATAGAAATGTGTTTGGTAAAATTTTTGTTCCTAGGAATAAATTTAGAATAGAAACAAGAAGTAGAAAAAAGTAGTTTCTTGTTCCGGAGAATAATTTTTTCTTTTCTCTTTTTTTTTTTTTCTCTTTACTCTTCTTCTCTTTCTTTTCCTTCTTCTTCCTTTTGGCCAGTCGCCAACCTTGGCCATGGCTGGCAACCAGCCGACGAGGGTCGGCAACCTCACCGGAGCGTCGCCAGCGCCCGGTGACGCCGAGCCATGGCGAACCTCGGCCTCACCAGGCCAAGGTGAGGCTGACCTCGCGTCACCTAGGCAAGGTCGAGCCTCGCGGTGGCCAAGCTAGGCTCCGACAAGCTCGTTGAACCTCACCCAGCCGATCGCCAACTGCCGACGACCGGCCACAAAGGAGGAAGAAGGAGATAAAAGAAAAAAGAAAGAAGAAAATATATATATATAAAATAAAAATATTTAAAAATTAAAAGAACTAATAAAATTATACAATTTTACCAAATGCATTTCTTTCCCGGGAGTAGAAATTTTGTACAATTACCAAACACATTCTTATACTCAGAAATTGTTCCCGGAAATAGAAACAAAAAAAAATCATTTCTCATCAAAAATGATTCCCAGAAACAGAATCATTACCAAACGCGCCCTACAACAATAGCAAATTCAGTTAGAAAATGCATAGAGAATATCACTTGCTATTTGAAAATGCGACTCGCGTGCATCCATTCGCAAAAAAGGAGATAGAATGCACCCACAAATCCGGCTTTAACAAGCCAAAGCAATGCTATAAAAAAATAAAACAAAAAAATCTATCCTATTATTACCGCCTTCGTTGCCATAAATGCGGTATTCCATGATATACCTACATCTTTTATCGATATGTTGCTTTAACAAGCTGCGACCGCCTTCTCTTAGACAAACGAAACGAAGGATCAGGTGCACTAAATTATTGAAACTAACCTCGATTGGAACGAATGAAATTAGATGATGTTGACATTTAGATGGAATCGACCCTTCTCCAGTTGAGGATGAAGCTCCTTCAACTCGGTACGGTTCGTGTCTTTGGGTGAAAGCAGCAAGCGAATTCTTCGCTTTAGGAGGGTTCTACGTCAAGAAACTACGTGATTTGCAAGTGAACTTTTCAGAGGAAAATTTCGATCCGAAGAACCCTAACTTCTTTTATTTGGGGATTCATTAGAGCTTCTGCAAATTGGGTCAAACCAAATTTATTTTTGTTTTCGGTGAATTGATCCTGCTCTAGTCTTCGGACAAGCTAATTAGCGATCACTTGGCCTTCCGGTGGCCTTCAACTCTCATTTAAGACTAAGCTGATTACTTCACACCCTTATTTGAGACAGGGCCCTACTCATCATTGGAGACATGAAATATGATAGGATCGCATTCCAAGTTCCAAGTTCCACTTACCTAGAATCTGAAACCTACTCATTAAAACAGATTTCCTAATTGTTGGAACCTATAACTTACCCTGCAAACTTAGAAAAGTAGGTTCCACCAGTATGGTTCTCAAATCCTAAGTTCTAGCCCAAAACCATGCTTACCCCTACATTTGAGTAGGGGTGATTGGTTCTCGATCCAATCCATTTCCAAGGTAGAATCAGAAACCGAACCGAGAGTGCGGTTCCAAAGTTCCAAAGTAGAACTGGAAACTAGACCAGACCGTTTGGTCTTATAGGATTGGAAACAGGATCGGACCATTGGTTCCGATCTAATCCAATGGAATCATGTACTTTTTCCCCCTTAAAGGGTAGGCTTGCTTGACAAAAGAGAGTAACAAATCTTAAGATATTAACGGAAGCAACAATGAATGAAAAGTTATTGAGCCGTAGTTTGGGGTACAATTGGACGAGTTAATATTTAGTTCACATTCTAATATTTTTTTTAAGATAATAAAAAAGTATTTGTAGTCGGTCATTGTTTTTTATTTAATATTTGAATATAAGATGAATATAACTTGATAAAATTATCTCATAGAAGAGGTAAGGTAAAGGTGGATATGATTTCTTATATTCGTGGTACAAAAGCTATTTTCTCGAATAATAAACTTCTTAAATAATAAAATCAAAATAATGATACTAATAAAATATGAATAATATTTGAATTATAATATTAAAAATAAAATTCAAAATAAAATATAACTATAATTTTTATTTATTCAAATTTTTATTTAATATTTGAATTTTTTCTACTCTATAATATTTATTTTGTATATAGATACATATTTAGTATCTATATTATTACATATTTTAGGTAAAATAGTATATTTTATTATTTGATAAAAATTTTATTAAGAAATGATGAAGGAAAAAAATAAAAAGAGATGAAAAATAATTTAAACATAAGTAAACAAAAATAAAGAAGAACCAAATTTTAAATGAACAAATTCAAACTTAAAAATGATCTTTCTAATTCTCGAAGAATGAGGGGCGATGAAATTTTTGGGAAAAAAAAATGGGCAACATGGGATATGAAAATATCAACTATATTACTGCAATTCATTAAACAGTGGATAAAATATAACCAAATGTCTGGATTTTATATCATATCCTATTCAATTCTATCATAGCTAGATACGCAAACAATCAAACTTAGTCTTAAATCTTTATAGCCAAGTTGGTGCTTTAAACATGGAAGCAATGTTAGTTAAGTTCACAGTATGAAAGGTGACAAGGCAAATTTTGCATGACTAATTTATTAGATAATGTATTTTGAACAAAAGAAAATGTTAGAACGGTTACATTGAATCAATCCAAAAGGAGTTGGAGGAAGGAGTAAAAAATCCAAAGAATATGCTTCATTTGTTTCGCGAAAAATAAATGATTTAAAAAATATTTTCCTAAAATTGATCACATGTATCGTTTTCAATAATTAGTTAATGAAAAATATCCTTATTATCAACAACAAATTATGTCTAAACATTTTTGTGGATAATGAAAATATTTTTTTACATTCATTTTTGTAAGCGACACATATAATCATTTTAAAGAAAATATTTTATAAATTATTCATCTTCCACGAAATAAATGTAAGTAAGAATTGACTTCATTTCTAGATGTATATCGAAATCTTAATTTCCGTTATGGTCAACCTTAACTACTTTGGACATATTTATTTCTTGAAAAATGAATGATTTAGAAAATATTCACCTAAAATGCTTATATTGCTTCTAAAAATTAATGGACAAAAATATTTTGATAGAAATTATTGTCAATAATGAATATTTCATTAACTAATTATTTTAAACAATAAAAGCCATATTTTGAGGAATTGGTTTTCCAGCTCATTCATTCTCAAACCGAGCTGCCACGTTAAACTGTGGTCGACCACCAATTCCTTCCCTCTCTATAACCAGGGAAGTTCCAGAGCTGGTTCTCCATTACTGGGGCAGTCAAAAGTTCAAAATCCCAAAACCGTTCAACAGGTTTGATCAAGAGTAAGAAGAAATCGAAAGCAAATTGCTGGTAGTTCACGATATAAATAGGAGACATCCTCGGACGCATTCTCTTCATGTACCCACAAATAGACACGCAACTTGCAGCAGCCAAAAGAAGAAGATTGCCAGAAACAGTTGGAGATCAGCTGAGATGAAGAACATCCTAACGCCGAAAGTAGCAGCTGGCCTGATGATTTCGCTGTTCTTGATGGGAACATCGATGCGACCAAGCGAGGAGAGCCGGGTTCTGATGAAGGGCCACGAAGGAGAACGGGCTTATAATGAGGAGCCGAGTCTAGATGTTCTCCAGATCCTGCATAAGGCTCCGCCTTACTGCACTGGGGATTGCCAGAGCTACACTCCTGGGGCAAGCATGCACCAAAACTAGCACCACCAGCACGAGGGCCTTCACGGGCCGATCAGCCGCATCAGTCCCAATC
The DNA here is from genome assembly GCA_016097605.1 of Eucalyptus guilfoylei. Lineage (NCBI taxonomy): Eukaryota > Viridiplantae > Streptophyta > Magnoliopsida > Myrtales > Myrtaceae > Eucalyptus > Eucalyptus guilfoylei. The sequence goes on along the minus strand of CM027866.1, from coordinate 23,945,669 downwards.
ACGAAGAGTTGCTTCTCCATGTCAAGGACGCTTGTTGAAGATATTATGATATTTTTTTATTTTTCATATCTCTCAGGATTATGCATATATCTCATTCGATTATGTATATCTCTAATTAATTATTTTTTGTATCATGTTTATCTTATTACCTTAAATAATCATATAATAAAGTCAGGCATATGTACTATTTATCAATATATTTCTTTCTTCTGCATCATTTCTTAATCAAGTGCTTCCTCATATGAGACTTATGTTGGCAAGGATGGATATATTTGGGTGTGCACCTTTGTGCTCGGATGCACCCGGTGCGCTTAGGGTTTCCTCAGGAACAACGCCCCAAATACCAAGTTGAGAATAATAAAGCAAAAAAGAGAATAATGAAATTTTCTATATATTTCGATATATGCTAAAAGATAGTACATGAGTCTATATAGGCTTTATTAAATTACTATCTAAGATGACATATCATTCAATATATGCATGGTCAAAGGGAGACATACGCACAATCTTTAGAGATTCGAAAAATTAATTGAATTATCAAAATATATCTAATATAGGAATTTATACTAGAGAAATTCTTAATTATCTCTAACATCCCATTAAACTCAAGATGACTCAACTTGTTTGAAATCAAGTCCAACGGTTCTACGAAAGCTTGTTTCTCCATGAAATCAGCACCCAACAGCGGGCTTAGTGGATCTGTGACAAGGCGGTGCATGGTAGCGCGTCAAGCGACATCTAACGACTGTTTGAGGCGTAATTTCAAGTGAAGGCCCGTCTAAGCGCAACGAGTCCGATAGTGTCGGCTTCTCGAAACAACTTGCGAAAATGTTGAGAGATGAAAGGGAATTGTAAGCCGCTGATATGTTGCAACTTGCTTGCAAAGCAGTATCTGAGCAACGCAGCCAATATGGCTAGCGTGATAGCATCAAATGAGCTGCAACTAGCTTGCAAAGCAGTATTGAGCAACGCAGCCAATATGGCTCGCGTGATGGCATCAAATGACCTGTACGACTAACTTGGGAAAATAGCTTTTGAGCCATGCGGTTTGTGTGGCTAGCATCCACCTCCACAGCTGGCATTGAAATGGCTTTTAAATGAAGTTAGAAATTAATGCGGAAGAGAAAAATACGGAATTTATGTATATTTCAATATATTCATAAATAGTACATAAGCATATTTATAGACTTCATTTTATGACTATCAAAGATTAACATAATACCAAATATAATCAATTAGGGATATTCACAATCAAAAAAGATATATGTATAATCTTGAGAGATATAGAAAATCAACTTAAGAAAAATGAATAATTAGTTTATAAGTACAAACAAATTAATCTTTTTTCTTCGTTTTTTTATGGATAATTTCCATCTACTGTAGTATGTATAACTTGGGAAACATGTTTAATTTGTTTGATTTAATCCTCCAAGCCTAATAAAATTGTTAGCAAATTTTACAAGTGCAAAAAGTAGGAAGCAACTACCCCATTTTGTTAGAAATTTTGTTTTTGATTGTTTTGTCAATTTGGGATCGATGAAATATGCTACCGCAACGAATGTTGCATCAAGTGAAATTCTTGGTGTGTACCAAGGAAGCTAGAGAAATTCGATCACACGACAACTTCGGCATGTGGCCAAATAAGACATGCACTTCCTAAATGACTCGAGGATTTGGCATAGAGGATTACTTCAAGTTCACATATCATAACTAGATGTTGTACTTGTATCATTGAAAAACATTAAATTTTTATGTATTATGTTCTTAAACTTATTTGTATGGCATTTGTATCGATGTGAGTCCCTTTTAGCTTTGCCATATAATCATGTTTAAACATGTTAATTAGTGTCAGCAATTGCCACTCCCAAATCGCTTTAGCTAATCATGGAAAGTCGCGAACAAGCAAAATTCTATTGTTTCATGCCCAAAAAAATACTAACTCCTTTTCTATAACGGTGAAATTCAATATATATTGGCAAGGGGTTAATACCCGAAAAATCACAAATTGGTATACCTATAACAAATTTATCACAAACTAAATTTTTAACCACGAAAAACCCCAAACCAATATACCTATAACAAATTTACCCTAAACGACTATAACAAGCCCCCAAACTGATATACTTGTGTGCCAAAAACCTCAAATTATTATATTTATGACAAATATGCCACAAAAAATTACAATAATGATACAACCGTAATAGACAGGAAGTAAAATTCCAAACCGATACACTAATCAACTATCACATGCCATCCAACTCCACAATTTGATAGTAAAATTCAATGGAAACTAACAGAAAGTAAATTTGTCATAAGTGTAGCAGTTTTTGGTAAATTTATCAAAAATATATCAGTTTTTGGTTTTTTATGATCAAAAAATTGGTTTGGGGTGAATTTATCATAAATGTACCAATTTGAGATTTTTCAGGGTATTAATCCATTGGCAAGTGTCGAAAACATTTGGTAACAAGGAATTATTTTTTTTTCCAAAAAAATTGTTGGTAAAAAAACACTTACACTTTTTTTTTTCAACTTAGCAACGTTTTGTTATAATTCACAAATTACCAATTTTCCTATTAACTTATCCACTTCCATTTTTTTGCATGGCGTACAATTTGTCTTATCCCGAAATTAGAAAATTTGGAGACGAGCAAAACCAATTGAATTCAACCACCTTACATATTTTCAAGCTTTAAAACCTCCATTTGAGTCGAGGAATTCCATTATCATATGGATGCCCAACACCCATGCTATATAAGATTTTAAATCGCGATGCTCGTGGCAGCTCTAGGAATTGCTATCTATGTAAACATTTATTAGGATAAGTGGATTAAAAATCCTAAAATTTGTTGAGAATCTGCAATTGATTTTTAAAACTTCAAATTTGTGCAATCAAATCTTTCCATTAATTCTGTCCAACTTAGCTAACAAAAAACACTAACGTGATTTTTTTTATTATTTACTCTTGTCTAATAGTGTTAATGTAGCTAAAACATGAAGGATAAGACTAAATTGACATTGTTTTGATTTAAAACTGATTTTTAATCTAAAGATTATTTAAATTAGATTAAAAATAAACTAAATTAAAAAAGAGAAGGCAAAAGAGGGTGAGGCCTATAGGGGGGAATTGAACCGAAAATTTTGATTTTTTCGGTTCCGTTCGTATTCGGTTCGATTCTCATTAAAACCCAATATTATTTTATTGGTTTGGTTTTTATCGGTTAACCGAACCGAACCGAACCACAAATCGATAAAATCAAACCATTAAAAATTCGGTTTTATTCTCTACCATCTCCTCTGAGCTCCAAATGCATCATCGGCAATCCTGATGCCAACTCGGAACTCTTTATCAATCCCATTCACAGGGACGGCGAAGCAGAATTTCGCGTTCTAAAACTGAAAGCTACAGAGCCGACTCCAGCAAACGAATCGAGCAAACGGTCTCGCGTCAATCGATTGCGGAGCACTACGGGGAGAACGATTTGGCGGGACGAAGATCCGATGGGCGAAGCGACGCGACGATTTTCTCTCTTCCTTTCACTCCGACAGGGACGAACACAAACGCGACCACCACCTCCTCACCGCCGTCTCAGTCCACCACCTCATCGCCGTCTCAGTCCTCCGTCGTCGAGCTCGAGCTCGGCCGGCAAACTTGAGCCTCAGATTTTGGATCTAAGTCGAGCGAGCCCTAGATTTGTGATCTAGAGCTCAGCTCGACATTAGATCTGGGTTGGTTCAAGGTTGCCAAGGTTGGCTTAGGCAACAGCGAGGTGAAGGCAACGGCGTGGTTCATCAACGGGTATAGGACCTCAACCTCCTGGTCGACACGGATGCAAACGCAGAGGATGCGGGAGGAGTTGAACAGGAGGTGGTGGCGCTGGAGATCAGAGAAGAAGCGGGCGAAGATGGAGGCATGGATGGGGGCAACGTGCCGGAAGCAATGGCGGTGTGTTTGAGGTCGACCACAGGGTGAGGGAACGAGGGCAAAAAAAATCAAAAATAGGGTCACGACCCTTCCCAAATCAAGTAAGGGTTATCAACTTTCACTCAAGTCCAACTAAAGCCACGGACCTTTGCCCAAATCTAGTTGAGGGCCATCACTAGTGGGGTCACTGCCCCATTGGCCAAGGTTGTCAAGCCTTACCCAAATTTGGGGAGGGCCATGATTGTTGCCTACGGTTGGCCAAGGTTGCCAGCAATTGACTAGGGCTCGGCCACCCAAATTGACTCTTGTTGCAAATCATTGGCCCTTTCCAATGGTGGTGGGGCGACGATAGCAAGGGCCTGCAAGCCCTAGCCCTCTCTTGCCTTCCTCTTATTTTTTTAGTTTAGTTAACTTTTTAACCTAAATTAAATAATATCTAGAATAAAAACTAGATATGGACCAAAATGACATTTTGGTCGTGTCATTCATGTTTTAGTCATGTCATTGTTTTTTGTTAGTCAAGTCGAACAGAGTTTATAAAAAAACTTGATTGTACCAATTTGATCAGTTTTAGGATTTATATTACATTTTTTTCAATGTTTTAGGACTTAATGTCACTTATATAACAAGTTTTAGGAATTTTGGGATACTTATCCCAAATCTATCCAAACAAATTTGTAGTCTACTTCCAAAAAATAAGAACAAATGCTTTCAATAACATTACAAAGCTGGAATCGATGGACGGGTTATTAACAACGAAACATATATAGGAAAAAGGAAAGTGAAATCAGTAAAAAAAAAAAAAATGGACCACAACTGGCACGTGGGGACTGCAACGACAGCAAATCCAATTAGAAAATGCATGGAGAATACCACTTGCTATTTGAAAATGCAACTCACATGCATCCGTTCGCAAAAAAGGAGATAGAATGCACCCACAAATCTGGCTTTAATAAGCCAAAGCAACACTAAAAAAAAAATCTATCCTATTATTACCACCGTCGTTGCCATAAATGTATGGCTTTAATAAGCCAAAGCAACACTAAAAAAAAAAATCTATCCTATTATTACCACCTTCGTTGCCATAAATGTAGTATTCCATGATATACTTACACTTTATGTTGCTTTAACAAGCTGCAACCGTCTTCTCTTAGACAAACGAAGGATCAGGTGCACCAAATTTGGTAAACTAACCTCGATTGAAACGAATGAAATTGGATGATGTTGATATTTAGATGGAATCGACACTTCTCCAGTTGAGGATGGGGCTCCTTCAACTCGGTACAGCTCGTGTCTTTGAGTGAAAGCAGCAAACGAATTCTTCGTTTTAGGAGGCTTCTGCGTCGAGAAACTACGTGATTTGCAAGTGAATTTTTCGGAGGAAAATTTCGATCCGAAGAAGAACCCTAACTTCTTTTATTTGGGGATTCATTAAAGCTTCTTCAAATTGGGTCAAACCAACTTTATTTTTCTTTTCGTTGAATTGATCCTGCTCTAGCCTTTGGAACGAGCTGATCAGTTATCACTTGGCCTTTCACTAACCTTCAACTCTCATTTAAGACTAAGCTGGTCATTTCACATCCTTATTCGAGATAAAGGTTCTACTCATCATTGAAGCCATGAAATATGATAGGATCGCATTCTAAGTTCAAAGCTACAAGTTCCAAGTTCTACCTACCTAGAACCTAAAACTTGCTCATTAAAATAGGTTTCCTAATTTTTAGAACTTATAACTTACCTTGCAGATTTTGGAAAATAGGTTCCACCAAACTAGTTTTCAAGTTCTAAGTTCTACTCTGAAACCATGCTCATCCTTACATTTGAGTAGGGGTGATTGGTTTTCAATCTATTTCTGGTTCGGAGGTAGAATCGAGGATCAAACCGGTTCCAAAGTAGAATTGGGAACCGGACCAACCGTTTGGTCCTAGGACTAGAAATCGGATCGAACCATTCATTCGATCCAATCCAATGGAATCGGCTACTTTTTTCTCCCTTAAAAGGTAGGCGTGCACAACAAAAGAGAATGACAAATCTTAAGATAACGACGGAAGCAACAATAAATGAAAAGTTATTGAGCTATAGTTTGAAGTACCATTGGACGAGTTAATATTTAGTTCACATTCTAATATTTTTTCAAGAAATAATAAAAATGTATTTATAGTCTATCCGGTGCAATCCAATTTGATTCCGTAAGAACCGAGAATCGAACCAACAATCCGAAGAATCAGACCGCACTAGGCAGTCTACTTCGATCCGGGCAGTTCGTTTTGCACACTCCTACATTCGAGTGACTTACTTGAAAGTTACATACAATGGATGACTTGGATTGCAAAATTACTTCCCAATCCTCCTGCTCCGTCCCAAGAGACCAAAACACCAGATCTCCCAAGTCCTCTCCTACAGTTTTCACAGCTTCTTCCTTCTCCATACCATCCCCCCGCGCGCTCCAGAAAAGCTCCACACGCCGAGCCGCGCCGAGCCAGATTCACAGACTGCGCCGCCGCGCGCGCCCTGCATTTCGCCGCGCGTTCGCTCTCGCCGCGCCGTGCCGCCATGGCTCAGCCGTTCATGAAGAAGGACGACGACGACGAAGAAGGTAAAGCCTCCTCTGTTTTCTTCTCATCGGATTCGTCGGTTTCTGCTCGCACATCTGTTCGCGCGGTGCCGACGCGAGCCGTAGGTTCCTAGATCCGTCGTTTCGGTCCGATTCGATGCGCTACGGTCGTGTTCGCGGCTTGATCCGGTTTCGCGCTCGCTCGATCCGAGCGGGTTCCCGCGGTTGTTTCGTATCCGTCGGCGGAAGCAACCGGGAATGTGGCTCCGGCGAGCAATGGCGATGTCGAATTGTTGTTTTGGTCGGGGCATGGGTCTGACTGATGGGATGGGCTACGGTCGTTTTCTCGACTTGGTTCGGTTTTCGCGCTCGCTCGATCCGAGCGGGTTCACGTGTTGTTTGGTAGTATTGGCGGAGATAATTGTGAATTCAGCTGCCACGAGCAATGGGGATGTTGAATTGCGCAAATGTACTCGGTGTCGATGGGCGTGATCTGGGTTTTTCTCCTTTCGGTGTCGCTGTTTTAATGTTCGTCAGCTGCTAGTGATTGCTGACTTCGGGTTCTTCTTGTGTGAAATGTGATGGGATGGAGCTCCCATATGTGGGTCTTTTAATTTACCTGATTTTGCGATTCGAATGCTGTGCAGCCGAGTACTCTCCGTTTCTCGGGATTGAGAAGGGGGCAGTTCTTCAGGAAGCTAGAGTTTTCAACGACCCTCAGCTTGACCCTAGGCGATGCTCTCAGGTCTCGCTTTGTGGTATTCAATTTTGAACCTACATTTCACGCCGAGTTCTTTCATCGATGACTGAGTTTTCTGGTGTCTGTTTGCTCGATTGCAGGTCATCACGAAGCTACTCTATCTGCTGAATCAGGGGGAAACATTCACCAAGGTCAAATTCTTTTAAATGTTCCAAATCATTACCCCTTATGCTTCATTGGCTGTTATGGTCAAGATCATGGAGGATTTGATTAATGTGTCTCTTTTTGAGTGCTATATGTGACTGGATCTCCATTCAATCATGCAGACAGAAGCTACAGAAGTCTTTTTTGCTGTGACAAAACTTTTCCAATCTAGAGACATAGGATTAAGGAGAATGGTTTATTTGATGATAAAGGAGATCTCTCCTTCTGCAGATGAGGTTGTATGCTGAATTGGAATATTCTAATCCTGACTCCCTTTATATGAATGAGCCTTGATTTTGTTTTGCAAATTCTGACTTGCTGAATTTTCTTTGCTTCGCTAGGTGATTATTGTGACAAGCTCCCTAATGAAGGATATGAATAGCAAGACTGACATGTATCGTGCCAATGCAATTCGAGTTTTATGTCGGATCACAGATGGAACCCTGCTCACCCAAATTGAACGCTACTTGAAACAAGCTATTGTTGACAAGAACCCAGTGGTTGCCAGTGCAGCCTTAGTTAGCGGGATCCATTTACTTCAGGTTCATTTAAATGCTTTCTGGTGATGGTAGCTAGTTCCTTCTTTATGTCAAAATCTGCCTCTTTATATTTGTCTCATGTTTACAGACGAACCCGGAGATTGTAAAAAGGTGGAGCAATGAGGTTCAGGAAGCTGTGCAATCAAGAGCAGCCCTTGTACAGTTTCATGCACTGGCCGTACTCCATCAGGTTGGTTAAAGCGTTGTTCGTCTAGACGATTGGACTTACCTTTTCACAATTTAGGTGCAATTTTTGGAAAAACTGCAGTCTTATATCCCAGTATTATTTCAGCTGCATGGCTATTTACCTTTGCATAAACAATTTTAGACTTGATCGTGTTTTGTGTGTTTCATGTCTGTGGACGCCTGACTGCCCATCCCAAGTGGAAGGCTAATTCCTTGGCAATAATATGATTTACTATCTGAAGCTAAACATGAATAGATCCATTTGTTGACCTCTGTGAAAAATCCGTGATTTAATGAATTAGATGAACTTTTAGCTTCTGGAATTTGCATTCGGGAAGAGAAGCTGTGTCATTTTCATTTTCTGCAATAGAAACTAGCTAGTACATTCTGAAGTGTTTTTCACTGTTCTTTCTGTTCCTTCTATTTCTACATTAAGGAATTGCTTGCTTGTCAAATGGTTCTTTCCTGTTATTGTTCTGAACTAATACAAGTTCATATGTAGCCTCATAGGAGGAAACCTATCACTTTTAGTTGATGAAAAGTTGAGAGAGAGAGAGGGAGAGAGAGAGAGAGAGAGAGAGATCTTTGACACTGTCATACCAGCTTTCCCTGTGATCAGTGATCTGCGATCTAAAATAGACATAATTTATCTTTAGTTGGTCATATTGATTTTGACAAAAGACATGAAGGACACAGATATTTTATATTTTCACTTTTATCATGGTGAGTTAAATGTAAATACTTGGGTCTTCCCTTTTCTTCAATACCTAGAACAACTTAAATTTAGCAGTTCATTCTATTCTGTAAATTGGCTGATTCATGTTGTGTCATGACACATCGCCTTTCTTTTCTTTTGATCTCCTTTCCTTTTCTGAAAACAAACCTGAATTTGTCGTCTCCATTGAATGGTCATAATTGAGCGCATTGCTTTGTGCTGCTGGACATACTGTCTCATATCATGCTGTTTTTTCCCTTTTCGCTATGGAAAGAGGCAATCCTTTTGGCCATCAAGAAAGAAAAGAGCCTCTGATTATACTCTAATGTATACAATGCCGCACAATAACGAGACTGTCCTTTTTTCTGTATGCTTAAAATGTATTTGGATTACTTATTAGCTTAAAGGTGCTGACATTACATCCTATTCAAAACACACAGATTCGGCAAAATGATAGACTTGCTGTGAGCAAGCTTGTAACAAGCTTGACAAGGGGATCTGTTCGATCACCTTTGGCCCAGTGCCTTTTAGTACGCTACACTAGTCAGGTACTTGTAGCTACTTAGCTGGAAGATGTCCTTTTCAATATGACATAACTAATTTGCATGACATTATCATTTATTAAACAACATATGCAGGTTATCCATGAGTCAGCCAGTAATTCACAAACTGGTGAAAGACCATTTTTTGATTATTTGGAAAGTTGTCTGCGGCACAAGGCTGAAATGGTGATTCTTGAGGCTGCAAGAGCTATCACCGAGCTTAATGGAGTGACAAGCAGGGAATTGACTCCAGCAATAACTGTTCTCCAGCTCTTTTTGAGTTCTTCCAAACCAGTGCTGAGATTCGCAGCTGTCCGCACTCTGAATAAGGTCAGTACCTCCCACCCTACTCCTCCCTAGATAATCTGCCAATACGTTTTTAAAACCCTTTTTATGTGTAGAAGACTAATCAATGTAAATATCCACATATCCTCCAAATGGGTGTGAGCAGTTTTGTCATCATCACCTTCAGTCTGCATATATTGTTACTATGTTTTCTTCATTAGTTGTATATGCATATGCATACATATGTAGCATAGGTGCACAGGCACCCATATATTTGAAGAAATAGAGCAACGTGTTTCAGTCTTCGTACCTTATTTGTAGTCCCAGGAAGACACAAAGAAAGCAGCTGGTTGTAGATTATTGTACCCTATTTATCGCCCCAGTAATTGTAAGATGGAAATTTTCAGATGACGTGTATGTGGACTTTTGTCCAGAATTGAGTTGTGACCAGGCTCTGAAAGGATGTCTAGAACTGAACTAGTGGTGAAATGAGGAGCTCTTCTCTTGGCACTATCATGGGAGTTGGAATAAGACCTCTCAAGTTTAGATTTCTACATAGTTTGCGTCTTGTTTGTGGGGTTGGATATAGTTGAATCTTTTGTCAAAATTTGATCTAGGCCAAGGATTCCACGTGGCCCCAAAAAAGAGTTTGGTTGCGGGACAACCAATATTTTTATTAACATTCCTGCAGTGCAGTTCTATTCCAAGTAAATCTTCAAGAATATTCTTGAACAGGTTGCAATGACACATCCAATGGCCATCACTAATTGCAATATAGATATGGAGAGTCTTATTTCTGACCAGAACAGAAGCATCGCCACACTTGCCATCACCACTCTTCTGAAGACAGGAAACGAATCAAGTGTTGATCGTCTGATGAAGCAGATTACCAATTTTATGTCAGATATTGCCGATGAGTTTAAAATTGTAGTGGTGGAAGCCATAAGGTCATTATGTTTGAAGTTTCCTCTGAAATACAGATCCCTGTGAGTTGGCCTCCTTCCATTTTCCTTTTTGGTACAACAAATATATCTTATCATGTGGTTATTCTCTAAAGTAACTGATACGTGGATTTGGATTAACCTATGATGACGTTATTTTGGTTTTTGTCAGGATGAACTTCCTTAGCAATATTCTTAGGGAAGAAGGTGGATTCGAGTATAAAAAGGCTATTATAGATTCCATTGTGATCCTCATCAGGGATATACCTGAAGCAAAAGAAAGTGGGTTGCTTCATCTGTGTGAATTTATTGAAGATTGTGAATTTACTTATCTGTCGACACAGGTGGGGTGTTTGAGTTACATTATGTTTAAAGAGTTCCCCTTTTCTTTAAAAATCAACTTTTTCATGTGTGGTTACATTTTCATTGGTAGATTCTCCATTTTCTGGGAATCGAAGGGCCGAAAACCTCAGATCCTAGTAAGTACATAAGGTACATCTACAATCGGGTACATCTTGAGAATGCTACTGTTCGGGCTAGTGCTGTAAGCACCCTGGCAAAGTTTGGTGCCATGGTCGAATCATTGAAGGTAAGCTGAGTTTCCTTTACTTCTGCTATTTAGCAAATGTTGTATTCACCTTTCAACAGTTCTTTCTGATCTGATCAATGCTGGATTAATCACTGACAACTTCCTTGCAGCCCCGTATCTTTGTTCTTCTACGGCGCTGTCTCTTTGATAGTGATGATGAGGTTAGTTGTCTGGGCATACATCATGTTATATGCTTTTTAGCTTTGCTTATTTTGCTTGTCATGCAATAGATTTTTTTCCCCCTATATGAGCCTTCATGTCTGGCCTCGACTTAGTTTATGCACACTTGCAGGTTCGTGACAGAGCAACTCTTTACCTAAACACACTTGGGGGTGATGGTTCAGAAGTTGAGACTAGTGCAAGCGCGAATGAGTTTCTCTTTGGGTCACTGGAAGTTCCCCTGGCCAACTTGGAGACAAGTCTGAAAAACTATGTCAGTCTTATCTCCCCCCTCACTCCTCGTCTAAAGACCTTTAACTTTGACTTACATGTCCATTTCCAATATAGGAGCCTTCAGATGAGTCCTTTGACATAAACTCTGTGCCCAAGGAGATCAAGTCTCAGCCACTTGCAGAGAAAAAAGCCCCTGGAAAGAAGCCTACTGCTGGTCTGGCTGCTCCTCCAAGTGGCCCTGCAACAACTGTTGATGCTTATGAGAGACTTCTTTCTTCAATTGCTGAGTTTTCCAGCTTTGGGAAGCTTTTTAAGGTTCTGTAATTATATTTTTATCTCAATAATGCTTATGTCCACCTTTTGTTGGTAGAGATTTACTTAAAAGGGTTTTCTTTTTCTTGCAGTCGTCTGCGCCAGTCGAGTTGACTGAAGCAGGAACAGAATATGCAGTTAATGTTGTGAAACACATTTTTGATAGCCATGTCGTGTTTCAGTACAACTGCACCAACACGATTCCGGAGGTGTTATTGGAAAATGTAATGTTATCTTCAAAACTGCCATATATTGCTTTGACACATTGCCTGAGACTGCAATTATAGTTTCTGAATTTGCTTCTAGGTTGCTGTTATAGTGGATTCCTCAGATGCGGAGGAGTTTTCTGAAGTTGCATCCAAACCTCTACGATCTCTTCCTTATGATTCACCTGGACAGACCTTTGTGGCATTTGAAAAGCCTGACGGTGTGCCTGCAGTTGGAAAATTCTCCAATATGTTGAAGTTCATAGTTAAAGAGGTATTAGTTGGCTTTACTTAGATTATCCCCTCATTCTTCTCCAGCTTATAGTTTAGACTTATAGTTTAGAGAAGAATGACTTGTCACCTTCAATATCATGTTTAACATGATATAACTGAAGATTGTTCGAATAATGGCTTGTCTTTCAGTAACTGGTTTGGTCTAATATCATCTGTTGTCATTGTCAGCTATTGTAGATGACATGAAATCCTCTCGCTAATTGCCTCAACATGTGAAAACATTTGGTACGGTAGAAGCATACGTGCTACTCTATGGTCACATTCTCCTGTGGGATTGAGTGCCCATTCTCTACTGACGGCTTGTAATTTAAAAACCCATAAATCTTAATGCTATTACTGACATTTTTGGGTAAATTCTCATAATTAACTTGCATAAAGAGGAGAGAATGCAATCAACAGACCAATTTTATTCTTTGGTTTTGAATTACTTTTTTGTTTAATATTTTACTTCCCTATCAGGTTGATCTGCCCACTGGTGAAGCAGAGGAAGATGGCGTTGAAGATGAATATCAGCTTGAGGACCTTGAGGTTGTTGCAGCAGATTACATGCTGAAAGTCGGAGTATCCAATTTCAGAAATGCATGGGAAAGCATGGGTGCAGATTTTGATCGGGTTGATGAATATGGCCTGGGATCTAGGGAGAGCTTGGCCGAAGCTGTGAATGCAGTCATCGACCTTCTTGGCATGCAGCCCTGTGAGGTATTCTTTTGTTGGAAGTACTTTATTTGCAGCTCGAGGTTGGTTTAAGAACATATATGCCAGAATATTGATGTTGGTTTACACCTGCCTTGGGCTTTTATTGACCCGATTAATAAAGATGCAAATGAACAATTTCATGTCAGTATGCTTTCTGAGGCATGATAAAGACAGATATCGCAGAAGCTGTTTCTACCTCTTCATTTGCCCTGAAGTCCATGGAATAAGTGAATGAACTTGTTTTCTTATAGCGATGGAAATTAGGCTGACCATGTTGGACCTACTTTCTATATAAGTGGGTGTTTTTCTTTAGACAAAACCTTGAACTAAAGGTTGTTAGAGTTTGATAAACAGAAGACATTGAGACTGATAAGAAAACTATGACATTGAGAGATGGAAGGACTCCGAGGAATTTTCCAACTCGGTGCAGATTGGCGGTCACCATTTTTTTCATTCTCTTGTTAGATGTACTCTCTTATGATGTATTATCATCCATTGAAGTGAAAGCGAGTTTGTTATGTCTTTAGGGAACGGAAGTGGTCCCAAGCAATTCCAGGTCCCACAGCTGCCTATTATCCGGTGTATATATCGGGAACGTGAAGGTCCTGGTGCGCTTGTCCTTCGGAATAGATGGTCAGAGAGATGTTGCGATGAAGCTGGCCGTGCGCTCCGAGGATGAAAGCGTCAGTGATGCCATACACGAGATTGTAGCAAGCGGTTGATTTGCGTATTCAATTTTTCTACTGGAATTTTGCAGAAGAGACCGAAACTTTCTCGGCATAGGGTGGTTGGACATTGATTTGTGCAACTCGGCTTCATCTCCACGTAGATATGATTCAAAGTGAAAATAGGGAGCAAAAAGAAGATGCTGGATCAGGCTTTTTCCTTCTGCATATTCTTCTATTGTACGACTGCCTTAGTGTGATCCATTCATATACGACGAACACGGCTGCACCATTGCTACATTGGCATTTATGAACTATCTAATAATTGTTTTGATCATGCGGGGGCTTTCTCCCTTTTCTTTTTGATTCGAACTGGTCAAGAGCAGGAATGGAATGCAGTAGCAATCATCCATGGCTCTATGTTTTACCGGCACGGTGCCGAGACAGACATGGAAATTTAATTTGTTTCCTAGTCCTAAGCAGCTGGGGAATCCCTTGTCCATGTCTTGAGGTTTCTGCTACGACCATGTCGGGTCCGGTGTTCGATTCTCGGACATTGTCGCTATTTTTTGTCGTTCATTTTGTCACCGATGAGGAATTTCCTGTCGACCGGACGCGAGCTCTAGTGAACCATAAAATCCGTAGTTGGACCGATTTTTTTTTCGGCGTGATGATGAGAAACTGGTTAAACTGGAGGAGCCAGGTTTCAGAGGATTGATAGTGAGAGTGATGGGAAGTCTGGAACTGTTTTCTGGTAACTCTGATGCGAACCAAAATTACCTTAATTGGGAAAATTATTAGTCGCTAGAAAATATGTTAATTATGTGCAGATTTGAAAAAAAGAAAAAAGAAAAGGGAAAAAAGTTCCATTGCCGGGAATCGAACCCGGGTCTCCTGGGTGAAAGCCAGATATCCTAACCGCTGGACGACAATGGAACAGTTGGTATGGGATGCATGATATTTATTATTAAATTATGTGTACGACCTTCAGATGATAGTAAAATAATTTATTTTAATTTTCACTGTCATCATTGCCATAGTTATTATTTTTATGATCAATAGCATAAAACAATCTCAAATTTAGACAAATTTATCTTAATTTTATTTTTTTATCACAAAAAACTCTAAACTAGTACACATATGTTAATAATCTAAATTGATACAATTCTAACAAATTTACTCTTTATTAGTTTCTTTTTTTTTTTTGCTCATATCATAGAAAATTTTAGGGTAAGTACTACACTTGATTGATACACCCATAAACTGTCACATGTCATCCAACAACAATTTGATAAGAAAATTTAAATGAAAATTAATAAAGGGTGAATTTGTCGTAGTTGTATTAATTTAGGGTTTTTATTAGTATTAATTCTTATTTTTAAGAAAACTTAGTTCTTTCAAGAACATGGCTCTTGATCATGTATTTTTTTGTGGTTTCTCGAAAGGAAATCACTTTCTCTAAAGTGGTATAATGGATCCACAATGGATGCTTGCTAAAACTTATTGACGATATCAACGGACTACGTAGAAGACGTATATCTTGGCTCCATCTTCTCCCATCTTTTGTCCGAATGACGGGATTCAACCCGATCCAACGCATAAATTTTCTATTTGATGGGTTGACAAAAACCATCTCACCAAACGAAATTCTTGCATATATTTAGGGAAATAATAGGTAAAAGATAACTCGGTCGGATATTGATCGATAAGATGTCGACCTATTTAAAACAACCTGATTTATGATCCTAATCATACTGAGCCAAATCCGAGCAACCCAAAATAGATTCCAAACCCAACCTAATCTGCCCGATCCCCAATTCCCAGTTTTTCCTTTTTGCGAAAGAAATATTATCGTCTCTTGTTCAGTCCCTCTTTCTACTACCAAAGCCAATTTTGGAGGGAATTACCGAAAAAAAAAATCATCAATCTATTGCAATTATACCAATTCAATCATAAACTTTTTTTGTTAATTCAATCATAAACATTTTATATTTGTGTCAATTGAGTTCATTCGGCCAATTTTAATCAGCCAACACTAACATGGCATAGCCAATGCTAAGATGACATTTTTAAAATAATATTTGAATGATTTTTAATTTTTCTTTTTTTTTTCTTTAATTTTTCCCCCTTCCTCTTCCACTTCCTTAGAGTTGCCGAAGGCATCGTGGCCCTCGCCCAAACAAAATTGGGTGAGGGCATAGCAGCCCTCGTCCAACCAGGCAAGGGCTGGCTCTAAGGGAAGGATTTAAAAATTTTATAATTTTTTCTTTTCTTTAATTTTCCTCCCTTCCCCTTCCCTTAGAATCGACAAGGGCATCGCAACCCTCGCCTAGTGTGGGCAAGGGTCGCGATGACCTCACCCAACAAAATCAGGTGAGGGCATTGCGGCCCTCGCCCAACTAGGCAAGGGCTGGCTCTAAGGGAAGGGGAAGGGGGAAAATTTAAAGAAAAAATTATAAAATATTAAAATATTATTTTAAAAATACCATATTAGCACCAGGCAAAGGATCTTGTCGTCGGTGTCGGCCGGTCAAAATTGGCCGAATAAACTCAACTAACACAATGCAAAAAATTTAGAATTGAATTGACTAAAGAAACTTTTATGACATAATTGCAATAGGTTTAGGACTTTTTTAGTAATTATCCCGTCAATTTTGTGCTTCATCCTTTTGGTTCAAAAGTTATCCTTGTAAAGAATGAAAAACCCCGTTGCGTCCTTGACCAAACCCCATCATCTCGTTACTTCACATGTATACGTATTTACCTAATTTATCATCTCATATAATAAATAAATAAAAAAGAAATATAATACGGTCTGGCACAGCTTCTACCGAAAATACCGCATTTAATCAGTAAATAATCGGACCGGGAAAAAGAGAGAGAGAGAGAGAGAGAGAGTGATCCTTTGGATCGAAATCAATGCCCAAAAATCATGTAGTTTAACTGAAGATCTAGGAAATAAGGTTACATGGCACAATATGAAGACTTATTCAAACCTAAAACCTTAGGGATCCCTTTTCCCATACTCATTAACTTTATGAGGAAAAAAAATAAAAAAGACGGAGAAAAGGGCTACATATATGTATTTGTATTACACCTATAAATATAAGAAGGGCTTTACAACTAAATATAGGGACAAAGTTCTTCAACTACACCGCCATTCCTTATTCCGCTTTATATATATATATCATCTAACGGGACAGTTCTATCGCACTTCAGGTGCTCCCACCAGGGTAAACACAGCCATTGTAACCTGCAATTCAGACAATTCAGTTCAAATTAGCAATAACCCACTACAGAGATGACCTCATTGCACATCACTAGCCCTGGTTCGTCTGCTCGAGTTTGCGGAAATAATGTTTTATCTTGCATGATTCCGAGCATAGACCGCAAATTCGAACTTGGGCACCCCCTGTTCTATCTGTTAGTCCATGGCTTGATTCTTAGTAGCTTAAACTTTTGGAGAAAACGATTAGTCTAACACCATATTAGTATTCGCAGAAGCAATACCTATAACCAGCTCAAACTTCATCCTTTTTCCTTCTAATTTACTCTGCCTCTTCTCATTTTGTAGCAAATACATTTGGTAACAAAGGCATTTTTTGGAGGAAAAATAAAAAATCGATACTAAAGATACGAGGATCAGTGTTCATTTACGCATGTTTAGGAATTATAATGTCTAGGTTAAGTGTGAGTGCTCATAGAGCCATGCTTTGAAAGACTTACTGGGATTGTTCGTCGTGAGCATTGCCGTTTGAGAGAAATCGCAGTTCCAAGGGTTCCTGCCTGATGTTTGGTAGTAGAGGTTCATGGCAAAAGCTGCATGCGACGCTACGGTGTTCGGATCAAAGCAAGCACCGCCAGGTTGGATCGGACTGCAATCAATGTTATGGCTGCAAGCATAGTCGAGACTTGCTTGCAATTGAGCATCGGAAACACCGGATTTGGGAACACACCAGCCCGGTCCTGTTGGTTTTGGGGTTGGAGTCACTGGAGCTTTTGGAGAAGCTGGGGTCTGAAGTACAGGAGAAACTTTGAGAATTATTAAGTGTTAATTTCAGATTTTACATCTTCTAAGAGTTGCAGAGTTAAAGCTCCTAAATGCAGCAACTTATCAAATACAAATACAGGGCAACCACAAATGCATTCCTCTTCTAAGTACCCATTATCCATCATGCTATCCTTAGAAATAAAGCACTGTATGCATAGAGGTCCAAAACTTTTGGATTTGATTAATGAAACTGTCACTGCAACAGGTAGAGACTATGATCCTTGATGAATAATGGGGCTTGTACATATGATGTCTACATGAAGTAGGTGGTTCCAACTCTCCCAAATTCTGAGCCAAAAAGTAAATTGGAAGAAGGAAAGAAAAACCTCCAAATACTAAGAATTCTTATTCAGAGTGCCTTGCAGGGTCAACAGAGCAAAATAATGTGCATGATAGTAGCTTTGTGCCAGACTAGAACAGAGTAGGCCCTAGATGATTTCTGTTAAAGTTTTATTTTGCTGCCTATATATATCCTGAAAGCCTATCGCACCTTTTCGTCTCCTGTCACAAAGGTCAAGACCCATAGTTCTATTATTTCAAACATGGATTGCAAAGCAATTTGCATACTCCAACTTTCATGTCCATTGTTCGATACAGTACGATTCCTGTATTGTCTATTACATACTGCCAAAATAAAGAGCCATAATGGCATGAAGAAGAGTGAACGTGGTTGTTTTACCTGGCTACTCTTCGCAAGACCAATGTCATAAGTCATGGTCAGATCAGGCTTGAACATTCCAAACGATCGTTCAGAAGTAGGCCCTGGTTTCAAATCCTCGTCATAGAGTGCAAAAATGTATGTGTCCACGGACTTGCCAGGCATCAGTGGAGTGCCAACCAAAGATCTAAGGTGAGCGATCAAATTGCCATTGTAAGCCTTAGCATTCTCTACGCTAGGCCCGACCTCATTGCTGTCGCCATTGTACGGCCACCCCGTCTCTGCAACCACGACTTCAATGTCCTTGTAACCCAAAGCCTTTAGGGCAGAGTAAACAGCATCAACCTGCAGATTGTGATTTTGCTCGTTTATCAAGTGAACTCACATTGTTCTTCAGATAAAAGCACGTGCAATATGTCACCTAGCTAGTTAATGAGAACAACTCTATCCCCATGGCTACATTTTCACCCACATTATGGAAGGGGCTTTGACATCGGGTGGTCCCTGCCTGTCACAACTTGTTTAATTTCTGGTTCACTTTAGGTACGTGGCCAAAAGATGTTTGGAGGCTTTTATCTAAAATTCTTCCTCTGGACAGCCTGTCAGCCCATACCTCAAGTAACTTTCCAAGGTTCCCATCTCTGACAGCACAAGATGATCACCATTCTAAAGAGATGAGCTGAGCAAAAGTGCAGTAACTAATTTTATCGATTTGTATTTGTGCTGGTACATCGTGGGCATATATACCAACAGAACCAGATGCTTTTTCAAAAGGCAAGATGAAAAAGGTTGATGACAAAGGTACTTGAATGGACGTCTACAGTGACACAACCACCATGAATAACCTATTTCAGAAGTTGGAAGGTTTGAGTCATCAGTTCTTCTCAGAAGCAAACTTTTTTCAGCCAGAACACTCTAACCTCACCATTAAAAACAACCCAGAAAAGAGAAGAAAACCAAAGCATCTCTCTTGCCTCCTTTTTGCTACACCCATACACAGGAGAAGAAACATAGCATCTTTCCTCAGCTCATCAAAAGTAGCATCTAAACTATGAGAGAGCTGATCAGGCAAACTCTCATTTCGCGGTCAATGAACAAAAGGTCAATAAGTACCGTGGAATTTGGACACAACAAGACGGCGGACCGGGCATGCTTTGACACCACCATAGTACATACATAGATGCAAAGCATTCAGTTCTATGGGACCACGTTGCTAGTAGAGAACCCGACCTAAACGAAGAAGGGGTGGTTGTGGACTCACTTTTTTCTAAGTCTACTCAGAGAGAATTCACTCATTACTAAGTTGAGGCCCACCATTTCTTAAAGATTGACCAAGACTCCACCTGTAGAAAGGAAATGTCTTAAACAGGCACAATCTTTTCGAGAACAAATGACCATATTGCACAGAGCAGATCAAAAGTTCTTAATCAGCTTGCCCCCCAGCCCGAAACACGAATTGCACGACCATGGACAGAAAATTCACTTTGTCAGGTCGAACTCGGACTCGGCTTTCATATCAAGCTGTGTATGACCGAGTCAAGCTCGAGCATTGAAATGTAGTCTTTAACTAGACTATGTCTACATCATCAGGCCATGGCCAGTGGGCATACAGAAAGAATCAAACGTCAATGCATTCGACCGTTAGAAAGATAAGAGTAGTGTCAGCAGAGATGGGCCGAGAACTCTCTCACCAAGGCCCATTTCCCAGTAAGAAGAAGAAGAAGAAAGACAAGAATGAAAGAGATAGAAACCAAATTCACCTGAGCGTCGAACATGTTCATGTACTTGATCCCGGTCCCGGCGTCGACCCGCCCGGCGTTGGGCTGGAACAGGCAGAACGCCAGCGTCTCGGGCCTCGGGTCGCTCTGGTACGCGAAGATCGGGTACGGGTTGATGGGCAGGGGCGAGCCGTTCTCCAGCTGGAACTGCAGCACGTCCCTCATCCGGGCCTCGAACGAGGGGTGGAACCGGCCCGACGACGGCGGGTCGGACTGGCTCAGCAGCGACATGGCGTGCACCGACGACACCTTCACCTTGCCGCCCAGCCCGGCGGCGGTGATGGCCCTCTGCATGTTCTGCATCGCCGGCAGGAGCTGCGACATCAAATTCTCGTCGTTGGACATGAACACCTGCAAAACATTAGAAAAACGCGAATTCTTAAGCGCTTTCTTTTGGTCCTTCCTTGATGTCAGCTCCATCGAAAAGAGAAAAGGAGTGGCACCATCTCTCACATCATTCACACCCACCAAAAAGCCAGATGAAAGGTAAAAAAAACAAAGGCCTTTACGCCGTTTTAGCTGCATTATTTGCGTCAATTAGGATCGTGTTCGAGTTCGTGATCACGGGTCGTGTCGAAAACCGGCAGCGAACGAACTTAAGCTATATGAATTTCGAATGACGACTTCGAATTCAATTCAAGACTTCTTGAATTAGCTCTCCTTGAGCCTGTGAATCTTGGGAAATTCAAAGGGTCGCGCTTTCATTTTGCCCGTTTCGGAAGAACAGAGAGAGCTGAAGGATTCACCTCATTGCCCACCGTGACGAGGGTGATGTTGCTGGCGGGATAGAAGGGGAGGATGTTGGCGCCGACCCACTGGCCGGCCGCGTTGGGATCGGCGGCCAGCGAGGGGATGTCGCCGTTGGCCGCCCCGATCACGATCCCGATGCCCGTGTTCGCCAGCGCCTTGATTATCCCCGGATCCGCGCCGTACAGCCTGACCTTCCCGATCGTCGTCGACTGCAGGAGCTTCGCCGTGGACTCCGGCGGCGGGAGGTTGTCGGCCACCTGCCCGTAGTTCACTCCGACGAAGGACTGCGAAACTGCAGAGACGAAATAGCTACCGTCAAGACACATTCCTCAGCTTCCTCACCCGACTCGACTCGCCCAAGATTGGACAAACTTCGAGCAGGCAGATCGAACGCCACGAAAAGAAACGGAAGAAACCGCCGCGAACCCACATCGAATCCGGACTCGACTAGCGAGAAGCTCCGATACCCATTTCCCGCAAGACTCGACTGACTCGATAGACCACACGCAATTCAGCTCAAACTCTGCGAATTCCGCTGCTCAACTAGCCAAGAATCTACCCAGAGAGAGAGAGAGAAAGAGAGAGAGAGAGAAGGATATACTCAGAAAGCACTTACAGGCGAAGCGAGAAGCGTGGAGGAGGAGGAGGATGAGGAAGGAAAGGGAGGAGGGATTGGAGAGGAAGGAAGCCGCCATGGATAGTGCTCGATGAGCTGAGGAGAGGTGAGCTGGATATGGAGTGTGCGGGCGTGTTCAAGTGCTTTTAAAAAGCGGTTTGGGGAGTTCGAGTTCCAGAAATAAACAATTGAGATAACTGCATGAATAGCCCTGCCCTTTACTCTAATATATAATAGTGTATGACGTCATCGTTGATTTTTTATAAATATTCAATTCAGCTTCCAAATCATATAAAAATATTATTATTATTCTTCTATTGATTCGAGTTTCAAAATAGCATTAAATATTTTATATAGTTGAAAAATCAAATTAAATATATATCAAAAATTTAGTCTCAATTACATGAAAGTATCTAATGTTATCATTTGATTAATGTGAGTCCGAGCATTTTTTATATAATATGAGAGACGAAATTGAATAAAAATCCAGGGTCCTTTCTATCAAATTTTCATTGATGATTCATCAAGATGTGTCGAAAATAAAACAGAAAAGAGAAAAATAAGGGAAGGTGGAAGGAAAGTAACGGTAACGAAGAAGGACAGGGAGAAGAAGCGGAGCAGTTTCGATTCGGTGTGAAAAGGGCAGTGGTTCAATTAATTATAGTCTGACCAAAAAATTAATTAATTATAGTCTGACCAAAAAAAAATAATTATAGAAATATAACTTTCCTTTTTCTTATTTTATTTTTTATGGGGTCAACCGACAGCAGGAGTCTTGGTCTCGTCCTCCTCTCTCCCCATTGACTTGACGCGGGGGGCGATAGCGTGACGGGAGGGGTTGTGTCGGGGGCAGTTTCGTAATTGAGACCGAATCTAGGGGCTGTTTTTGGACTGCGGCTGGTTTTGCTAACCCCCTACATAATTCTCCCCCAACAATTCCCCAATTTCGAATAAAAAACAGGAAAATGGGAATATAAATTTTGGAGAGTGAGGTGAAATCCGACAAAGAAAGAAAAACAGAGAGGGAAAGAAGAGAGAGTTTAACATTTTGAGAAGTCATATTTATCATGAAATTCCAAAGGATCTCGAAAAAGTATGTAAGTTCATAATCTTGCCCAAAAATACACATTTCGTTATGATCTACGTTTTATTTGAAATCTCCGATGAATTTTCTACTTATTATTATGAGTTCTATGCAAAAGAACACAATTTGATCTAGGTAGATCATCAATCCAAAATAGAACCATGAGGTGAAATATTAGGATTTTCATATGTTGATTCCAACATTTTGTCCTGCATGCTTCTCAAACTTAGGTTTTTTCGAAAATGCCTAGAATCGAAAAGTGTCTTTTCTTTGTTACGAAGAAAAGGGCATTTTTCGAATTATAATCTACAAATAAAATTGGCCGTGTTCTTCCGTTTCCAAAACACTTTTGCATTTTAGGGACCAAACAAGATTCTAGGGGAAAACCAAACTTTTTGGTAGGCTTTTTGCCCCATCAAATGGTGGTTGGAGCCGCATCTTATCATATGTAGTATCGACACGGACATGCGACACGCAACACAACACGACACGTCGAAACGTTATTTCTAAAAAAATAGAGAATTCCGACACATTCCGACACGTTATATTTTAAATATATATTTTTATATATAAATGCAAAAATAAATAATAAAAAGAGCATAAAATTAATTTATACTAAAAATATTAATTCAACATTTGTTAATATCATTCATTGTTTTAATTTGACAAAGATTGAATAAGAAATTCAAAAATTGCAAACACAAAAGAGTAAATTTGAAAGAACATGTCATGTTTTTTTATACTTGTCGGAAATTAGTGAGATTTCTTATAATCTCAGACAGAGTTCGGAGTTCATGATATAGACTGGCTTGGAGCTCCTCTACAAAATAAGGTTCGAGAAAAATGAAAATCTAGGACAATAACTCTCGAAGTATGACCAAAAGAAAAAGAAATAACTAAATTCGCCATAGAAAATGTAAGCGATAACTCACAAGCTAATGACATAGACCAAAAGAGATAACTCACAAGCGATGCATGCGAGAGGTGGAAGGAAGCAAAAAAAAAAAAAAAAAATCACAACTTTAAGTTTCCGGGGGCGACGGAGCACGCCGGTGATAAGATGGGTGTTCCATCATCACTCACGGGAATGTCAAAACTTATAAATGAGAAACTTGAGAGTGAGAACTTTCTTCTTTCCTCTTTATTTTTTTTATTTTCATTATTTTTTCATATATTTATATTTTGACCTCTCCAGTATTGAAAATTTTTAAAATTGACCACGTGCGTGTCGGAATCACGTGTCGAAATTTCGGACTCGCGTGTCGGAGCGCGTCGGGAAGAGTTGACCACGTGTCGGATTTCCCAACACTCGTTGACCGCGTGTCGGAACATGTCGAAGCATGTTAGAGCTTGTCGGACACGTGTCGGAGTGTCGGACACAACATGGAGACTTCCGAAGAGTGTCCGTGATTCTTAGATCTTATCTACCCCCCATCTGAGAAACTTCCCCTCAAAGTAATTTCCAAAACCAAATAGTATTCCCATTTCTTCGTCAACCCTCCTCAAGAGGTTTCCCACCTGAGGATGGACTAAGGGAAAGTGGAATTTAAACCCTTTGAATGGAGTTGATGTAGGGGTGCCTGTGACTGGTTTCTTTGTCTAGGGGCCATCTTCTCCATGGGTTTTAGCGTTGTACTTGAGTGCAACAAGATGCATTCAATAGGTTGGGTGGATTGCATATTTTGGAAAGGGTAAATGACAATCGGGGTCGAAGTTCTGTGTAAATATATTGTCGGGTTATTGATATTAAGTACTCTCATTTGAAATTCTTTTATAGGCATTCGACTGAAATGGAGCAAATGCATGTGTGTTTTTAGCATTTGCTTATTGGATGTAACCCCACTCGCTTAGGAGATAAAAAAAGAAAATTCGAAAAGAAGATGAACGGTTTGGCCATGAATTCACCTAGTTAAAGTCCCAACCTCTTATCATTGGTTCATCTTCTTCCTTCATTGCCGATCGATGCCTCCATTACTTATGACAAAGCGAATAACAAAAAGCTCCCATGTTCGCCAAAGTCCAACAACTCAAGGAAGCTTATTCTGATAATAATTAAATTGTAACACGTGCACAACCAATCCACAAATGAGGCAGCAATTGCCAGGTAAAGATATGTCTTGTGATGTTGCTTTAGGAAGGTGGACGGCATGACTTCTAAACTTTTTATTTCTTTCTTTGTCCATCTCAAAAGCCACCTAATTTACAATAATCAAGATTTGACAATGTGTACACTATGCTGACTAATTGAATCTTAAATCCTACCTACTCTAATTATATAATTTGAGGCAAATCTCTTGCTTTTTTTTTTTTTTTTTGGTAGAATTGAGCAGGTTCTTGCACTGAATTCGCTGATGTGGCGTCATCCCATCGGCCCAAAAGTTGCGTACGCGCAGTAAAGGACGGTGGTGGAAAAGGGCACCCATTCTCTTTCTCTTGCACACGTCGTTTGAACCTTTTTGGCGGCTTCCTCCAGACCGCCCGAGCTCTCCGACGGAGACAACTTTCCGGACCGACAACTTCTTTTAGTATATTTACATTATAGTATATTATAGAAATACACATTGTACACACAAAAAAAAATATATATATATATAATGTCAATATGCTATATCACATGCTATGATATAAATGGGTGTTCAGAATTTTGTTGTTGATCAGACGTGTTCAGAATTTCGATAAACGAAAAATAAATAATGTATTTAAAAAAAATTTATTATTTGAATTGATTATAAAAATGAATGAATAAAAATTATTTTTATTTTACACAAAAATATTTAATTATAAATTATTATCGACAATGAAGATAAAGCATTATTTCCGCAATAAAAAACAGAAAAATGAAAATATAAATTTTGGAGAGTGAGGTGAAATCCAACAAAAAAAGGAAAAGGGGAGGGAAAGAAAAGAGAGTTTAACATTTTAAGAAACCATATGCTTTGTGTTATTATAGATTTATTACGAAATTTCAAAAGGTCTCGTAAAAGCTCGTAAGTTTATATTTTTTTTCCCGAAATATGCTTTCAGTTATCATTAATAGACGATTTTTTTGCATATTACTATAAGTTGTATACAAGACGCCAATCAATCTATATGGCATGCTAATTCGAAATAAAATTGCTGGCGAAATGATAGGATTTTCAAGAATTGAAAGTGTCTTTTTTTATCATGAAGAAAGGGGCTTTTTTTTTTCGAATTATAATATACAAATAAAATTGGCCATGTTCTTTCGTTTCCAAGACACTTTTGCATTGGGTGGGACCGAGCAAGATTCTAGGGGAAAACAAAACTTTTTGGCAGGCCTTTTCCCCCATCAAATGGTGGTTGGAGCCGCATCTTATCTACCCCCATCTGAGAAACCTCCCCTCAAGTAATTTCCAAGACCAAATAGTATTTCCATTTCTTCGTCAACCCTCCTCAAGAGGTTTCCCACCTGAGGATGGACTGAGGGAAGGTGGAATTTAAACCCTTTGAATGGAGTTGGTGTGGGGTGCCTCTAAGGACCATGTTCTCAATGGGTTTTAGCGTTGTGCTTGAGTGCACATGATGCTTTCAATAGGTTGGGTAGATTGCAAATGTTCAAAAGGGTAAATGACAATCGGGATCGAAGTTCTGTATAAATATATTATCGGGTTACTGATATTAAGTACTTTCATTTAAAGTTTTTTTACGGGCATTCGATTGAAATGGATCGAATGCAGGTGTTTTTTTCTGCATTTGCTTATTGGATGTAACCTCACTTATGGAGCTAAAAAGGAAAATTCAAAAAGAAGATGAACCATTCGGCCATGAATTCACCTGGTTAAAGTTCCAACCCGTGATCATTGGTTCATCTTCTTCCTTTATTGCCGATCGATGCCTCCCTTACTTATGACAAAGCGAATAACAAACGGCTTTCATGTTCGCCAAAGTTCAAAAATCCTATCACAACTCAAGGAAGCTTATTCTAATAACAATTAAATTGTAACACGTGCATAACCAATCCACGAATGAGGTAGCAATTGCCAAGTAATGATCTGTCTTGTGATGTTGCTTTAAGACATCGAGGTGGACCAAAAGGCCTCTGAACTTTTTCTTTCTTTATTTTTCCATCTCAAAAGCCACCTAATTTACAATAATCAAGATTTGACATGTGTACACTATGCTGACTAATTGAATCTTAAATCCTACCTACTCTAATTAAATGATCTGAGGCAAATCTCTCGCTCTTTTTGTAGAATTGAGCAGGTTCGGGCACTAAATTCGCTGACGTGGCATCATCCCATTAGCCTAAAAGTCGCATACGCGTGGTAAAGGACGGTGGTGGAAAAGGGCAACCCATTCTCTTTCTCTCGCACACGTCGTTTGTAGCTTTTTGGCAACTTCCTCAAGACCGCCCGAGCTTTCCGATGGAGACAACTTTCTGGACCGACAACTTCTTTTAGTATATTTACATTATAGTATATTATAAAAATACACATTGTACACACAAAAATAGTTATTGACAATTAAGACACTTTTTATTGACCGACTCTTTCAAATAACACAAATGAACGATTTTAGAAAAATACTTTTCAAATCATTTATTTTTCATGAATCAAACGATGCTTATAAGCGTGAGATGATGTTCTTATCTAGATGGCTTGTGTATTAATCATCTCGCTCACACATGATTATTGTACCTACTTGCATTATGAAATTAGTGCTTCTTGAGTTTTCGGGGCATCCGTCATGCCGTTTCATGAAGGATGATGTTGACTCAATCGACAATTTCACTAAATAGTCATGCTGGCATTCAAAATTGGAAAGTGCCTCTTTTTCAATTTAGGAGACCATCTAATATAGGCAAATTAAATACCTGACCAGATATCATGATAATGACGGTAATTTGTTAGACGTTAGTCATTTTCCCACGTGATCGAGCTCTTAATTCTAAGACTCAATTTTGCAAGTAAAACCAATATATTTTACACAACCTTGGGTGATTAAGAAGATGGAGATTTTGGTAGATTTAGCAATATTCAAAAATAAGAGAATATCGGGGACTCGAGGTGTCACGAATTGACATCGGGTTTTGTAAAATTCGAGATGTTACATTCAAAATTAAGTTTTTTTTTAATATATAAAATTGAGCACGCTGTTTTTTTTTTTTTTTTTTTATCTTTGTAATAGTAAAATTAGAAAATGAATTGTGAAATTTGCCTTTCTTTGTGATACTCTTTTGCCCTTTCAACTAATACGAGTCAAATTTGGAGGGTTGAACTTTTAGAAAGATTAAAGTCTACATTATAAGCAGATTGAAAATTTCAATGACCCTATCACTTGCTCCGGGTGAATATGGAGCAATCCCTTTCACTCATGTCACTTTCAATTAAATAGATCTCATCTTATCCACAAAGTCAACGGGTATCTCATAACTTTGAAATGGGCTATGCAAGTGATTATTTTTCTTCTTTAATTAGAACAAGAGCTTGAAAAAAAAATAATAAAAAAGAGACATGTGCCATAAAAGCAGCTTCTTCTTCTTCTTTTTTCACGTGAAAGCCATAGCAAACCCCACAACTATTTGTAATGAAGATCGAGTAAGCATAATTCCTAATTGACAATTGAATGAATATGTTGGAACAAGGAAAAACATATTCACTGGTTATATCATTCGCAATCGTCCGAATATGTCTATACATATTGTGTAAAAGTTCAAGGCCCTTTCTATCGTTTTTCATTAATGATTCATCAAGATGTGTCGAAAATAAAACAGAAAGGAGAAAAATAAGGGAAGGTGGAAGGAAAGTAACGGTAACGAAGAAGGACAAAGGAGAAGAAGCGAAGCAGTTTCGATTCGGTGTGAAAAGGGCAGGGGTTCAATTAATTATAGAATTTGACCCCAAAAAAATTAATTATAAAAAAATTAATTAATTATAGAAATATAACTTGCCCTTTTCTTATTTTATTTTTATGGGGTCAACCGACAGCAGGAGTCTTGGTCTCGTCCTCCTCTGTCCCCATTGACTTGACGTGGCGGGCGTTAGCTAGCGTGACAAGAGGGGTTGTGTTGGGGGCAGTTTCGTAATTGAAACCGAATCTAAGGGCTGTTTTTGGACTGCGGCTGGTTTTGCTACCGCCCCACATAATTCTCCCTTAACAATTCCCCAATTTCGAATAAAAAAACAGATAATGGAAATATAAATTTTGGAGAGTGAGGTGAAATCCAACAAAAAAAGAAAAACAGAGAGGGAAAGAAAAGAGAGTTTAACATTTTGAGAAGTCATATTTATCATGAAATTCCAAAGGGTCCCAAAAAAATACGTAAGTTCACAACCTTGCCCGAAAATACACATTTTGTTATGATCAGCGTTTTATTCGAAATCTCTAGTGATTTTTCTACTTATAACTATGAGTTCTATGCAAAAGAACATAATTTGATCTAGGTGGCTCGTCAATCCAAAATAGAACCACGAGGTGAAATATTAGGATTTTCATATGCCGATTCCAATATTCTGTCCCATGCGCTTTTCAAACCTAGTTTTTCTGAAAACACCTAAAATCGAAAAGTGTCTTTTCTTTATTACGAAGAAAATGGCATTTTTTGAATTATAATTTACAAATGAAATTGGCCGTGTTCTTCGTTTCCAAAACACTTTTGCATTTTAGGGACCAAACAAGATTCTAGGGGAAAACCAAACTTTTTGGCAAGCTCTTTGCCCCATCAAATGGTGGTTGGAACCGCATCTTATCTTACCCCCCATCTATGAAACTTCCCCTCAAGTAATTTCCAAAACCAAATTAGTATTTCCATTTCTTCGTCAACCCTCCTCAAGAGATTTCCCACCTGAGGATGGACCGAGGGAAAGTGGAATTTAAACCCTTTGAATGGAGTTGTTGTAGGGGTGCCTGTGATTGGTTTCTTTGTCTAAGGACCATCTTCTCCATGGGTTTTAGCGTTGTGCTTGAGTGCAACATGATGTTTTCAATAGGTTGGGCGGATTGCAAATATTCAAAAGGACAAATGACAATCAGGGTCGATTTGTCGGGTTACTCATATTAAGTACTCTCATTTGAAGTTCTTTTATGGGCATTCGATTGAAATGGATCGAATGTAAGTGTTTTTTTTTTTTTTTTTGCATTTGCTTATTGGATGTAACCTCATTTGCTTATGGAGCTAAAAAGGAAAATTCGAAAAGAAGATGAACCATTCGGCCATGAATTCACCTGGTTAAAGTTCCAACCATGATCATTGGTTCATCTTCTTCCTTCATTGCCGATCGATGCCTCCCTTACTTATGACAAAGCGAATAACAAACAGCTCTCATGTTCGCCAAAGTTCAAAAATCCTATCACAACTCAAGGAAGCTTATTCTGATAACAATTAAATTGTAACACGTGTACAACCAATCCACGAATGAGGTAGCAATCGCTAGGTAATGATCTGCCTCATGATGTTGCTTTAAGACAACGAGGTGGACCAAAAGGCCTCTAAACTTTTTCTTTCTTTCTTTTTCCATCTCAAAAGCCACCTAATTTACAATAATCAAGATTTGACATGTGTACACTATGCTGACTAATTGAATCTTAAATCCTACCTACTCTAATTAAATGATTTGAGGCAAATCTCTTGCTCTTTTTTAGAATTGAGCAGGTTCGGGCACTAAATTCGCTGACGTGGCATCATCCCATTAGCCCAAAAGTCGCGTACGCGTGGTAAAGGACGGTGGTGGAAAAGGGCAACCCATTCTCTTTCTCTCGCACACGTCGTTTGAACCTTTTTGGCGACTTCCTCAAGACCGCCCGAGCTTTCCGATGGAGACAACTTTCTGGACCGACAACTTCTTTTAGTATATTTACATTATAGTATATTATAAAAATACACATTGTACACAATATATATAAAAATATATATATATATATATATGTATATATATAAAATGTCAATATGCTTTATCACATGGTATGATATAAATGGGTGTTCAAAATTTTGTTTTTGATCAGAAGTGTTTAGAATTTCAATAAGCGAAAAATAAATTATTTAATTAAAAAAATTGATTATTTGAATTGATTACAAAAGTGAATTAATAAAAATTAGTTTTATTGTGCAGAAAAAATGTTTAGATATAAATTGTTATTGACAATGAAGACACTATTTATTGACCGACTCTTTCAAATGACACAAATGAACGGTTTTAGGAAAATGCTTTTCAAATCATTTATTTTTCATGAATCTAACGATGCTTATAAACGTGAGATGATTTTCTTATCTAGATGGCTTGTGTATTAATCATCCCACTCACACATGGTTATTGTACCTACTTGCATCATGAAATTAGTACTACTTGAGTTTTCGGGGCATCCGTCATGCCGTTTCATGATGGATGATGTTGACTCAATCGACAATTTCACTAAATAGTCATGCTAGCATTCAAAATTGGAAAGCGTCTCTTTTTCAATTTAGGAGACCATGTAATATTGAGCACGCTGGTTTTTTTTTATTATCTTTGTAATAGTAAAATTAGAAAATGAATTGTGAAATTTGCCTTTCTTTGTGATACCTTTTGCCCTTTCAACTAATACGAGTCAAATTTGGAGGGTTGAACTTTTAGAAAGATTAAAGTCTACATTGTAAGCAGATTGAAAATTTCAATGACCCTGTCACTTGCTCCGGGTGAATATGGAGCAATCCCTTTCATTCATGTCACTTTCAATTAATTAGGTCTCATCTTATCCACAAAGTTAACTTGTATCTCATAACTTTGAAATTGGCTATGCAAGTGATTATTTTTCTTCTTTACTTAGAACAAGAGCTTGAAAAAAATAAGAAAAAAGAGACGTGGGCCATAAAAGCAGCTTTTTTTCTTCTTTTTTTCTTCGCGTGAAAGCCATAGCAAATCCCATAATGAAGATCAAGTAAGCATAATTCCTCATTGACAATGGACTGAATATATTGCAACAAGGAAAAACATATTTACTGATTATATCATTCGTAATCGTCCGTATTACTCCCCCTTCATTAATGAGAATTTCATCTCGCACAACTCAAACAAAAAGCCCTAAAATCTCGCTTTGCTTGCAAGGTTAGACAGTGGTTTCCTCCGATCAAGATCAAAATGAATTTCTTTTAACGGCTCTTTGATCGATGGGACGCGCCATTGGCATCATCTGTACCTACTTCTATTTTGTTTGGCATGCACGACGATCACAATTCGTGGCCGATCAATTAGAAGTTGACTAGAGGTGAAGGGAAATGTGTCGCCTGCGACAAATAAATGGAAAGTATGATACCCGCAAAATAAATAAGTAGATAGGAAAGACGACTAAAATGTGAAGAAAGGTCAAGTGGGCCAACGCGAGTACAAGGCCCAGTAGACCCCTTCCTTTTTGACCTTTTGCTACGCAGCAAAGGCCATAATGGCATCGTGTTTCTCATGCTTAAAGAAACGACAACAACCCTCTCTCCCCCACCCGTTCCACTTCCTTGTGCAAAAAGCATTATCACATGGCATGGCAACTCTCTCTCTCTCTCTCTCATTCACACATATGATTGATGTGACTTGAATTCTAGCCTTTAGAGAGTGTTGCCACGTGAGAGATCCGTTGGGGGTTGTCCGACACATTATTTTAATTTTGAATTGATCCCAACCTTTATAGAAATGTCAAGTTTGATCTCAAATATTTTAATTTCGCCAATATGAGATTTGAAACCTTTATGCCAAGTTCTTATATAGAGGTGACATTCGATCATCGTCGATTGTCCTACATGACGAGCTGATGAGGATAACTTATGAATCGCCACATTAGGAATTTCTCGACAGTAATTGATTAGAGCTACATAAGAATTTTGCATAAAAGTTTAGGATCATATTGACAAAATTGGAAAATTCAAGACTAAATTGACATCTTTACAATAAATTTGAGATTAAAAAGATAACTTTCCTTGTTATTTTGAGAAGCGAACTCGGGGTCCCTATAAAAAGCATAAATAAAAAGTAAATAAATAAAAATTTTAAAGCGGTATAATACAACCGATTATAACAAGCCTAATACCCTAAAAAAAACCTTAAACTTTAACTTTTATCTCAATTTTGCATTTTGTCTCGTAAAAAACCTCTAACCTTAGTTATAGTCTCGATTCTACTATAAACATTATGTTGTACTCTAACAAACCCCCAACTTTATGTCAAGTCTCAATCTATCCTAAACTTCTTTTTTTTGTCTCATATAAAAACCTTAACTTTAGGTTTAGTATCAATTCTACCCTAAATCTTTTTTGTCTCATAAAAAAAATTCAACTTTCAATTTACTCTATCTTTTTTTTTTATTCCTAAAAGATCGCCAACTTTTACTTGAATCTCAAATCTACCTTCATAAATCCTTCGTCAAAATTGCCCTTAGTTATTTTGCACTTGGTTTTCGATCTCTTCTGCTTGGGATGTTTTGTCTCTCACAGTCAAAGAGGTTGCACTTGGGAAGATCGAACAACTCGTATTTGGGAGTTTTCCAGCTCTCAATTGTCAACAAATTTTTGGACAGAGGATTAATAGAGGTAGATTTGTTACTTAAGTAAAAGTTTGTGTTTTTTTTTATAGATAGTACAAATTTTAGGGTTAAATTAGGATAAGACCTAGCATTGTGAGTTTTTCATAGTACCAAAAAAAAATAAAAATTGAGGATAGAATTGTGACATGACCTAAAATTGAGGGTTATAAGACAAACAAAAGTTTGAGGTAGAATTGGGATTGAACTTAAGTTGGGGGTTTTTTATGAGAAAAAAATAAAATTGGATTAAAAGCTAAAATTGGAGGTTTTTTTAGGGTATTAAGCTGATTATAATATATAAATTTGGACAACCTATGTATTACTTATTATGAATTGCAAATCACATTAATCTTTTAAGTAAAGAAAAAATTATAACAACTCGCTAGATTAAAATAATGGGTTAATGCCATAAAAAACATCAAACTAAGACATCAAATGACAAATTTACCTTAAACTAATTTTTTAATCATAAAAAATCTCAAACTTGTACACTTTGTGACAATTTTACCAAAATTAGTTTTTTTAACAACCAAAAACACCTAATTAATACATTTGTGACAAATTTATCATCTGTTGTTATCGTTAAATTGGATTAATATCACGAAAAATCACAAACCAATACACATGTGACA
Organism: Eucalyptus guilfoylei; assembly: GCA_016097605.1. Lineage (NCBI taxonomy): Eukaryota > Viridiplantae > Streptophyta > Magnoliopsida > Myrtales > Myrtaceae > Eucalyptus > Eucalyptus guilfoylei. Next base: position 23,911,851 of record CM027866.1, on the reverse strand, counting down.
AACAAAAAGATGATTCTCAAATTGCAGACACCTGGCGTCAATGCAACGTAATATCATGCAACTCAACAATTTGACAATAAAATTTAATAAAAAGTAATAAATATAAAATTTATTATAAATGTATCGGTTTGGGGGGTTTTATGATCAAAAATTATTTTAGAGATAAATCTCCCATGTATACTAATTTGGAATTTTTCTTGATATTAAGCATAAAATAATCATGGCCAAAAGCTTATCGTTTCCTATCTCTCGACTCTTGCAATTATTTATCTATCATCGATATATACTAAAGTAGTTAGTTTCGTGGAAAATATCGTGTTTTTAAAACATTTTCCTGTAAGTCATTTTTTAGGGAAAATGACTCTATTTTCCGATATTCTATAAACCTAAACTTCGAATGGAAAATATTTTCCATCGTTAGTTAGCTAATTTAATTATTTGGGAAAAATTATCAGAAATTGAATTTTAATATTTTTAATTGACCAAAAAATTAGTTTTATTTTTTATATTTTTTACAAAAATGAATTTTTAATTATTTGTATTTTTAAAAAATCGAATTTTTTATTATTTCTTTCTTTTTCTTTTTCTTCTTTCCTTTTTCTTTTCCTTCCTCCTTCCTCCTCCTTCTTCCTCCCGGCTCCTCCTTCCTCTGCCGCCGCCTCCTTCCTTTTCCTTCCTCCGCCGCCGCATGCCTAACGATGGCTGGCTACCTGGCGGCCGACCAAGACCCGGTCGCCAAATCCGGCGAGCTGGGCGAGACTCGGCCGATCTCGCCCGAGCTCGTTAAATCTAGCGGCGAAGCTCGGGCTCCCAATCCAGGCAAGCCCGAGCTCCATCGCCAGATTTGGCGAGCTCGCGGCTCGCCAGAGCCTGGCGAACCTCTGGTGAGCTCCGGCGAGGCCCGAGCTCAGGCGAGGCCCGAGCCCCGCCCAGCTCACTGGATCTGGCTAGGCCCGAGCTCTGCCTCAAGCCGGCGGGGCTCTGCCTCGCCCGATCTGGCGAGGCTCGAGCTCGTCGGGCTCGTCCTTCAATTCGACCTCCAACGGCCTCGCCACCATCAGATCCACGGGGCCGCCGACGCCGGCGCCGGTAGTAGCTTCGGATCCGCGCGCCCCGGCTTGGGATTGAGGCTGGGGTTCTGAAAGCGAGCCAACAGGGCGGCGCCGTTGAGTATGACTTGGTGGATTTCCGACGCGATCTTTGCGAACACCATGTCCATCTGGTCCTTGCTCAGGAGGGCGTTGCTGCCGAGGGACCGCAACAGGAACTGCTGCACCGAGTCCATCTTCGCACTGACGGTGATGAGGTTCAGGAGCGGGACGCGGGGGTCGCCGTCGCCGACGGGGACGGGGACGGATCCTCCGGCAGCGGCGCCGGCGCCGGAGGGGCGAGGTGGACATCGACGGCAATGGGTGGGTTCATCGCGGCGGAGGCGGAGCGGGAGTCGTCGATCGGCGATGGGGAACCGCCGGGGGGAGCTAAAGATATACAGAGAGAAAGAAAAAGAGAGAGAGAGAGAAAAAAGAAAGGAAAAAAGTTAAAAACTCGATTTTTTTTTAAAAATAGAAAAGAAAAAGAAAGAAAAGAAACAAGTGGAAGAAGTCATGGAAAATGTTTTCCTCTTCTCAAAAGATGAAATCATTTTCCACAATCTTAAGAGGATATTTTCCATTGATCGGAAAACATTTTCTTTGACCATCTGTTTTCCACCATCTGAACACTGGAAATTAGAAAGATGTTTTTCTCGAAGTTATTTTCCGTGAAACGAACGGGCCCTAAGTTTCATATTAAACATGCCGATATCATTACTCCATTACATTCCTATTTTCTTACACTGAGTAAGAGGACCCTCGTTCCATTCCATTCTCGTTATTCGGCCAAAAAGGCATTGGGATTCTCTTACATCGATTCCTTTCGCGTTCAATTTCCTCGTTTCATTCCATTCCGTCGTAGCAAACACGACATCGGTGTACTCGCTCGTGAAAATGGCCGGCCCCTACTCCGCTCGCCATATTGGGCCTTGTCCACTTTGGGGACAGCATATCTCAAATGGGCTCAGTCGTTAGGTTCGACAAACTTGGCCCAAAAGGCAAGGGTTAAGTTTAAGTTCCTTCAGTGTGGAAATGGAAGTTTGATTGAACAGAAAACCAGGATGCATCTTCCCAGTATGTTGCCTTTGCCATAAATTTCATTCAATTTGGATGCACAGCAGGGAATTCCCAGTATGTTAAGAATCACTGCAATAAAATGTGAGACACTCCTCTCCTCTTCGGTCTGTCCGTCGAGCCGACAAATTTACACGGCCTTTCTCGAACTAAATCGGGAGAAATTTCAAGCATTTACAGGTGAAATAATACATTAGAAGCAAGCCAAGAGACACAAGATATGTGTTGTATACCCATTAAAGTTATCCAAGAATCTGTTTCTTGTATGAATTGACTTAGGCCGCAAGACGGTGAACCCGCGAGTCCAGCAACATGCGTTATCGCCACATCGATCTATCCGGATGAATGTCATGTGAAGCGACCCCCCTCGATAGAAGTGGATCTTTCTCTCGAGCTGGCCGGTGTTCCTGCAATAATGTGGAGATGATTCAATGACCCGAGATCTTGAATTCGAATGAAGATTAGCCAAGGTAAGAGTTTATCAGACAGCAAAGTTTTGCTAGAGGAAATCGAATACATGGCTATAACATGCTCGAGTTGCTGCTCCTGTGGCGGTGCGGCGAACTCAGAAACAACCGAGTCAAGTGAACACTCGAACAATTCAGTCATGCTGTGACAGCAACCATTCTTTCATGCCCCCAATGTAGATATCATGTCTATCTTTGTGAAGGAGAGTCACCTTTGTCAGCAAAGGCACACTTTACTCAGTAGAATCAGATTCACCATTAACTTTTTCATACTACTTTCCTTTAAAGTTTTTCTCTTCAAGTTGCTATTGGTTAAGATGCTGCAGAAAGGTCAAATCCCAGCAATGCATCCACGAGGAAACAAAATGCAAGATTCGAGGCTTCACAAGCCGTTATCGCACCTGAGGAACATGTGCATTATGCATTCATAGTAGGAAATGGTGACGGCACTGATAAAGCAATTGAAAACTCAGTAGAATGATTCACTAACAGAATGGCATGTTCAGCAGTAAGTGATGGAGTGCAGAAAATACGAAGAACTTTTAGAGATGATAAAAACTTACAGTGCGGAAAGGGAAATCATCCGTCTCGAGCATGTGAACAATTTGCCCCATCTTCGGTCGTTTGGTGGCCTCTAAGTCTATACAGCGCAGACAGACCAGCAAAACCCTCTTCAGAGTTCTAGGAGGGGGCTGAACTGCAATCAAGGGATCAACAAGATCTTCCCCGCGATGGCTGGCTACCATTTCCTTAACCCATTCGATCAGGCTCATCTGACGAACATGCAACAGAAACCTCAGGAAGTCAAGTAAGGTTTGTCGGTCATTACGGAAAGTTATCCTAGTGAGCAATATATTCACCTCTGCTGCTGGTCTGGAATAGTCAATCGGAGTCCTTCCCGTTACTATCTCCATCAGTAAAACCCCGAAACTGTATACGTCACTCCATTCATTAAGCATGCCCGTGCTTGCATATTCAGGAGAAACGTAACTGCAAAGATGATGAGAAGTCACTCAACTTCTCTACATTATGAGCTGCAAGGGTGGACCGGATTGTATAATTCCTTAAACTTTGATAAAGAGGTGATTAGAGAAGAACGAACCCAAAAGTGCCCATTACACGCGTAGTCACGTGGCTAGCCTCAGACCCCAAAAGTTTGGCGAGGCCGAAATCTGATATCTTGGGATTCCATCCTTTGTCCAGAAGAATATTGCTAGCTTTTACATCCCGATGTACTACTTTTGGTTCTAGACCTTCATGCAGATAGGCTAGCCTGAAAAGAAAACCAGACCACTGAAGTAAAACAAGAAAGTCACTGAGAGAGCAAAACCAATGAATAGATGAAACAATTAATAGAAACACCATGACTGCCAGCGTTCTAAAACGCAAGTCAAAGTGAAGGCAAACTTCCTTCCACAAAGTCAGCAGAACAGAAAGAATCAGAGGCGAGAGTTGCACACACCCCTTAGCTATTCCGACTGCAATTTTCATCCGGATGTCCCATGTCAAAGGGCTAACAGGTCCAACGTCACCATGCAACCATTGCTCCAAATTCCCATTATCAATGTATTCATACACGAACATCCTGTGGTCATGAACATTAGTTTCAATAGGGACCATTATATAAAACTTTGCCTCATGGAAAATTTTTTGTAATGCAGCTAGACAATTACCTTTTAGAATCCTCTGCACAGTATCCAACCAGCCCAACCAAGTTCTTGTGTCTTACTTTACCTATGGCTTCAACTTCCACTTTGAACTCCTTCTCCGCCTGACCCCTGAAAACAAGTAACTAGGTTTGGCTTTCATTCATTACATTGCTGTTCTTCGACTCAAACACAAACCAAACATTGTGAATCGTATGTAGATGAGCTTTAGAAACTATGGTCCTTAGCTTCATCGAATGCAATCTAACATGCCAAAGAAATGGATTCAAAACCCACAATACTAGCAAAGAACGAAACTTCAGTCCAAGACAGCAGAACAGACGTTGAAACAGAAGCCGGGAATGAAAGGAAATATGCAAGGAACATGGAAAAACGAAGATACTCGGTGACCATGGAGGTAGATGCAAATATGGAGGAGTTCCCATCTTCTGAATTCAGCACTATCGACTCTGAATCAGACTCAGCAAAATGCATTGTCCTAGTGTGAGTCTCACACATGTTGCAAGCTCACATGCTGGATTTACTACTGAACTTTATGTGAGGTTTCATCTTTCCTTAAGTGCAAAACTGATAAAGTCATTTACGTTTGTCATATGCATCACAGAATATATAAGGAACTTATCTGTCCGATAAACCCCAAAGTTCCTCCGCAAATATGAGCCAGAAACTATAACATTTCTTCAAAGAGCAAGAACAAAAGAAGAAGCATCTGACATGAAATTCAGACTTGAAACAAAAAGAATCACCAGTTGAATATCAACAATACAAGATATACTTAACAAGGTCACTGTGTTTTTTTTTTTTGGTGACAAAGTTTTGTTTGGATGTTCATGCATTTAGTAGCCAAATAACCACCTTACACATGGATCCGCATATTTATTTTGTCACTTAAAATCGGTCACTCCACTCATTCCAAGAAAATGAAAATGTCAGTTAAGATTGTTTCACTGAGGCTAGCCATGTGACTACGCGTGTAATGTTCATGCATTTATTTTGTCGTTAAAATTTTTTCAGCAAATGCAATTTCAGAGAGAATAGATCATTTTCCGATGTTGGTTGCACGATGGATATGATGCCGGAAATAGACTAATTTTATACTACCTTTCAATTTGAATTAGCAAAAGTATTGTCCCTTGCATAATATGGATTCCAAACATTCATGATCTAGATGTGAATGAGTCGAAGAAGACAAGTAAGTTGGAAAAATTGGTATTACGGTATTTCATACATGAGAAGTGAATCCACTAAAGGCAGCCTATGTTGTTAAGAATGACATGAAATTAAGAAACTAAAATCAACATCTTCTTTATTTATTCTGAAACCTATCCAAAAAAACAAGAATTACAAAATATGAGGAAAGAAACTATACAATTATAGTTGCAAAATATCATACAATGGTGTTTTTTAAGTGTAAAATAACAGGAGCATCACTGAAATATAACAAAGAGATAATAGACAAGAATTATGAAAAAAAGGAACAGATGAGACATCGATATTCAAAAAGAGAAAAATTGATGAGAGATAGTTAGAAATAGAGGGATCTTCTCACTTGAATGCACAACAAGAATCAAGAATCAGGGAAAACAATTTCTCTTTTGCAAGAAGAAAAGTTGCTTTCCCCAATCTAGCTCATGCCTTCCTTCGATTGACTGATTTTCGTTTGGAAAGCCCGGAAAAAATTTCTTAAAAAATGGTTCTTCCTTAAGCCAAAAAATATGTCTCCGTTTATATTCGTGCTCAAAACTTTTCTTTCAGACCAGGCACGTCTCAAGAAAAAATAATTTCTTTTTTTGTTTATATTTTCATTGAAAACGAAAAAAAAAAAAAAACATATTCTTGGTCCGGTCGATCTGAAAGTGACCTAGATAATGCTCACATTGCAATAAATTACTAGTGTTCAAATCTAACTACTTCACTTCTTCTACTTGGCCTCTTAAATGTCACTACTGCAACAAGACAGAGAGAAGCTATTAAAAAAGTATGTTGATGCGTTGACCCTGAAAACACATGCTTAAAAAAGTGCTTTTTTAATAGACAAGTGGTTAAAAAAATGAGTTTTCTCTAATCTAATTATACAAAATACGTATTTCTAAAGCATTGGTCAATAAGTCAACACAACCCATTTTCTTTGTTAATTACTTAACATAAAAAAATGCTTTTCTTTTTTCCCAAATTACGAGGTGGTTTGACTCTCAAGCGTCTTCGTCTTCGTCGAATGAAAATGTCAGTGGATGCTGATCTAAGAACAGCACGCATACGCATCACATCATCATCTTCTTCTTCTTCTTCCGTACAGAAGACGTTTCCAGGAAAGCGCGTCGCTGGAACTTTCTCGGGAAAAATTCGCAGGAAAAAGACAGAAACGGGAGAGCGCGCGTTCATGGGTTACGGATTGCGTACCTCTTGCTGAGCAGGTTCTTCACCGCCACCGCCGTGCCGTCGGCCAAGACCCCCCTGAACACGACGCCGTAGCCTCCTTCTCCGATCACGTTCTCCTCCGCGAACCCGCGCGTCGCGATCTCCAGCTCCCTCAAGCCGTACCACCTCCCCCACCCCACGTTCCTCCTCTCCTCCCCCGCCCCCGCCTCCGCGGCGCTCTCCCTCCGGCGGCCGGGGCCGCCGTGGCCGTCGTCGCCGCGCATTCCCCTCCTCGTCTTCTCTCCTCCACCTCCTCCATGTCCGGCCTCGTCCCTGCCGATCTCGAGTACCTCCCGGAACTTCGCCGGATCCGGTTCCGCGTACCCGATCCCGCCCTCCTCTCTGGCGCCGCCGCGCTCGACGCGATCCGCCGCGCCTGCCCTGAGCTCCACCATCGTCTTGGTCACCGCCGGGACGGAGCCGGGCCCGTGCCCGTGCTTCCGCCTCGGCCCGACGTCGCGGCCCTTCGAGCTCCGCTGCTTCGAGCAGATGCAGAGGCAACCGAGGAAGACGGCGACGACGCAGACGACGGCGACGGCCGCCATGCCGACGAGGACGAAGAGCTTGAGGCCGAAGAAATGCGTTGGCGAGTCGAGCATGTCGGGAAGAGAGGAGTCGCCGGGGGCCGCCATTGTCGCCGGCGAGGTGGATCTTCCCGGGAGCTTGACGGAGAAAATTCTTGGTGGAGTCGAGTGGGATGTAATATAGCGGCAGAGGGAAGCAAGGGAGGTTACAGCTATGTGGCAGTGACGGTGGGGCTTTCCATTTTTGTTTGTTTTGATTTTGCCAAAATGAAATTATATAAAAAAAAAAAAAATATAAAAATTATATAAAATTTGATTATAAATTGATTATTTTTATAAAAAAACTATACATTAATTACTTAGATGAATTTAATCTATGGTCACGAACTGTTTATTTTGCGCAAAAAATTAATTGGCGGGTGAAAAAATTTTTTTTTTTCTTCCAATTTTTCGGCCATCAGTATGGCTTTTGGAAAATGAGGCGATAGGAAAAATTTCTAGCTCAAGACAGATTTATGGTTAAATTTTGAAATTTCTTTTATACTTTTTGAAAACCTAAAACTTATTTTTGTAAGAGTATGGATCCGAGAGCCCCATCTCCTGCGTCCGAGACCCGAAAACTAGACCTGAGACTTGGGATTTTTTTCGACTTTAATTTTAGTCATATGATACACTACAAACTCGATGTATTAGCTGATTAAAATCAAATTTGAATCATCTATCTGAAAGTAAGAGCTAATTTGTGTCGTGTCGTGTTCAATTAGCGATATAAGACATGTGTGGCTAATTTGAATGTGACATATTAAATGAACATGTCAAACTACCTCAACACGTACACAAAATGTCTAACAAAATGAGTTACCTGACACGATTTAGTTGACAGGATTATTAAATGTGTCACCACGTTTTGTACTAACATGGCATGATAAACATGTAAAACATTTATGCACAATAGCCCTGGTTAAAATTTTTTAACACAATTCTAGGCAACAAGTACATTTCATATCTAAATTGTATTATTGTACAAGGGTTTTCTATGATTCTCAATATTTGTTTTACTTAACACGTGTGTTATTTTTTAGATCTAATCACGAAAAAATCTTTATATATATGATTATTAATCATGTTGAAATATGTCTAATTGTGTTTAGTTAAAAAAATGACACGACCTCAACATGTCAATTCAAATCTAACTAGGTTGAACAAGTGAAGCTGTATTCATATATGCCAAATCGAAACGTACTTAATAATGAGTCTATATCATCATTGTGTCCAGCGAACAAGTTATCTTCTAAAGAGTTACCACCCCATCGGAAAAGTATACAAGTTAGCCTTTATTTGTTTAATAGAAAATGAATGATTTGGAAAATGTTTTTTTAAGAATCGATCGCTTATATAGCTTTAGATAATTAGTTAATTAAAAATATTTCAATAATTTATGTTTAAATTTGAAATTGCAATTGATTTTGTATTTTTAATGAGGAAATAAATTTTTTGAACACTCAAATTTTTCAGCTTTTGTTTCCAAGATCACATTGGCTGTCACAAGTGCTGCGCAAACAATGATTTCATTTTTACTGTGGAATTTATTTTTCAATTTTACAGTAAATGAGGTTTATACTTTGGATTACTCTCTCATTTTTCTCTCTTTTGAGGCGGCTTCATGTTTTATGCAAAGTAAAACCTTAATAAAATTAAGATTTTTACCCTTTAATATCATTTTCTAATCTCAATTTAATTTAGCAAAGAGAGCAAAAGTCCTCAACAAAGGAGTAAAGAGGACAAAAGGAGTCAAAGCCCGTCTCTATGATAGATTCCTTGATTAATGACAAAGATTTCTTTGGTATTTTTAATTAATAAGTTGATTAGACAATATTTTGGAATGGGTTTCTCTAGTTCAAAACTCTTTTATTTATTTATCTAATAGTCATGGTCAATCGGTTCATGCTTCTAGCACAATCTAGATACCAAAACAAGCAATTCACTCTATTTTTAACAACTCCCACTGGTCATTTGTCTCAATCCTATTGAACCTAGCTGACTAAAATGTTACTTCCTACCTAATGATTGTGAAGTAGCACAATAACCCAAACCTTGAAGATTGACCTATTTTTTCTACAGCGAAGGTAAATGAATTTAATTCATAACTCACGACGTGAACGTTGATTATGTGAAAATTAAGGGATGAAAGACTTTGCAAGCTCCATAAAAGGTTAGTTTTTAGGGTGGGTTAATATTACGAAATACCCAAAATTGGTATACTTGTGATAAATTTCCCACGGACTAATTTTTTAATTACCAAAAATCCCAAAAGTACACTTCCGACAAATTTACTCAAGATTATTGTGATAAATTTACCTTCCATTAGTTTTCATTAAATTAAATTTATATAATTAAAAATCATAAACTGATATACTTGTGACAAACATAGGGTAAAACCCCAAACTGATACACACTTATCAACCGTCACAAGTAATTTAATGGAAACTAACAAATGGCATTTTGCCATAAATATATAAATTTGGAGTTTTTAGTGGTAAAAAAATCACGTTAGGATAAATTTCTTATAAGGATACCGGTTTGGAATTTTTCGTGATATTAACCTTAGTTTTAACCCTTTTTGTTTGTGCATATAGATTTAATTCAAAGAAGTCTGCATGTGGTTATCGAAATTCGAATAGATGAACTCTAGTTCTCGAGCTGGAAACTATGTTATGCCCTAATCAGTCGTGATGCGATATTTTTGGGGTTTTTAAGGACTCTTCGTGCAAAAGAGAAGTGATATAGGAAGAATTATTATGTTGTATCTGATGAAATCATAATTTGATAAAATTGAGAATGATACCAGAAGTTAGTGGTAAAAAAAGTCAGAATGATAACGGGGGGTGAAAACTGAAAAGTCTTGGATTGAACTTGAGAGGCCAAATGATGTTTGCTTTGGCATTGGCGTCATAAACACTCACCAAACATCAAGAGTGCCAAAGGACATGTATTTATTTATGGGAGTCCTCGAAGGCAAACAACATCGCAATGATGAATAAATCTGCTGGATCTTTTGACGGTTCGGGGGTTGTGATTGCTTTGACATAGGAGAAGTATTTAGGGGGCCCAAATTGATTCTCAGATGTTAACATCTCACAGCATTTTTTCTTTGAAAGAAACTCTTTTATATATATATAATATACTTACCTTTTATCTGTGACTCATTTGGATAAAAGGTTCATAGAGCTTTTAAAACATCTAGCAATCACAAATATATAACATATCAATTAATTAATCCCACATGTAAAGGTGCAAAAAGGTCATAATACGTGTGCCCATTTAATCATAAACATTTTAATTATATCAATTCAATTCTATACATCTTCATGATTTGTCAATTAAGTCATTCTAGTTAATTTTGATAAGAGATTGCTGATGTATATAAGGATCATCCTACATAACATGGCTCATGGCCCTACGCTAACAAATTTTATGGTTAAAAAATTGAATTATTTATTTATTTTTCCCTTCTTTTTGGCTAGTGAGGGCCGTCAAAAGGAAAAAAAGAAAGAAAAATAAAAAAATAAAAAATAAAAAAAGATAAAATTTCGAAAAATTATTAAAATGTTATTAAAAATGTTAACGTATGCGTCAGTCGTACTGTGGAGCACATTAGTAATTTCCAGCTAAATTTAGCTAGATAAACTCAATTGTTCAAATGGTTAAAATATTTAGGATTAAATGAGCACAATTAAAAAGTTTATGATTGAATATGCCCAACTATATTAGGTTAAGAGTTTTTTTTGGTACTTTTCCCAATATCACAAACCTCATGTTCAAAACACCTCGGATGATTTTTTTCTTTATTTTATCGCATGTCGACTTACATTTTGTTCTTCTCGATATAGTCATTTCTAATCATGTCTTTTCTGACACAACAAAAAGATCTGGCGGCATTTCTATCATGTTCATTCTATCATCACAAAAGTTTCTTAAATCAGGCATAGGAGGCTTTGTTAATTTACATACGCGTGGCTATTTTTCTTGAGCGTGACCCCTGAAAGCAGAGACATGTGAATAGTAATTATCCATTGTGTACATGAAGGAATGAGGACCCGATTGGACTCATTTTCCCCAAAAAGTGCACACGCGTGCCATTGGGTTGGTACTATTGCTATGCGTAATTTAGGATCGATTGGGTACTCAAAAAGCCCCAGACACTTTATATTTCATAACGAAAAAAAAAAAAAAACTTATGCAGAAAAACCTTTTTGATATATTGGACATTAATACACCCAGATGAGATCTCCCTAGAAAGCAAGTGAACTTGCTTGTTTGCAATAATGATAGTTGCGCTTATAATCTCCATTATGACCAAAACTGAAATAGCTACTAAATAAGCCTCATATAATATTCCAGAGAATCAAATGCAGGGTACATGTGACAGAGTGCTCCTAATATTTCCCTCCTCTCTTTCCTCTCTATCTCATTGTACACTAAATCTATACCGTTACTAGATTATTGAAATCATAAATATAAGGATATAACTGTTTTCTGCAAATAAAAAATAGTACAATTATCGATATTCTGTATTCAGTATAGACTTGTAAAATCGCTATAACTTATAATCCAATAGTAAAAGACTAGAGCTTCCATTGTACTACAACTGTGCAATAATAGACAATGTCAAACATACACAATAATAGCTTTACTGAGACAAACAATAGAATAGATATCATTCCCTGATAGATGTATCACAGCTGCAATGGTTGTTACTAATTGCAATCAAACGCGCCATTTCGCGAGTTCTGCAGAGCGAAGCTACTCAGGTAATGCTTACTTGTAAACTTCACAAGTTGGCAGAAAAACCGCTCCTTGGCTAAAAGCCCGTACCAATATAATCAGACAATCTCATCCAACCTTCTATAAAGATCTCTAATGCAACTTCGTCTCTAATATTAACAGATGCATCTATTTGAAGCAACGAATTCTAGAGATGCCAAAATAGAATGTGTATCTGATTTTCAGTAGGAATTATCAGTCCTAACCTTCCAAATGTAGTACATAGCTGCATCAAAAGCAATTTTCAGAACCACCACCAATCCTTTACTAATGTCGCATAGGGGAATTTCCATGGTAACTTGGAGGACAGAACCGATCCTCCAAGAGAGACAGTTCCTCAGGGAATTATAGAAGCCTCCTGCCACCTCGAATATTTCTCCAAACTTGAAAGGTGATATCAGTGTCAGATAACCCAAAATACCACAATTGATTTTGGACAATCCAATTGAAAGATTATCTCTTGGCTAATCACAACATCTTCTGGAGATATGTTGCCAAATGATGATGTATTTGCTACGGCCCGGAATAATCCCCTCTTTTTTCTTTCATTATAACAACTGCTATCAGAACTTAAAACTAGCCATACGACTTAATTAAAGTAGAGCTGTCTTAGTTTGAAGCACTCAAAACCAATCACTGAAAGAAGATAGAGAAACACCCTAAAATATATTTGTGAATGTAGCAAACATAATTTAAGAGATTTTGTGGAAACATCTAGGCATTAGGACATGGTACATTACAAGGACGCTACTTGGAATGCAAATCAGTGATGTCCAAATATGCTCAATGGCTTGTGCAGTGCACTGCATCCCTGATGCTTGCTTCTCACCAAACCTCGTCAGTTGATGGTAACGGACCGAGAGGTCCCTAAACTTGAACGAATGCACCCTTTGCTAGAAAAAAAGTATATCCACCAAAAATTTGAAGCACATCTAGAAGCACACAAGAATAAAAAGTAGCAAAGCAGATTGCCAAGTGGAGCCAAATCCAGTTTTCCAAATACCAAGAACAGCGAATGACATTTACTAAACTGAAGCATGACGAATATAATAAATGGTTCACCATAGTCGACAATCTGTCATAAAGTGAAACCAAAATCTAAGAAAGAGCACGATGTCAATCGATCAAACAATTGATCTGACACAGAAAATTAAGAAAATTAATGTTAAACAAGCAAAGGACCAAGAGATTAACATATCAAAGGCCCCAATTTAATAAGGAGCAATTCCCCCAGATCTGATCTCTAACTTCCTTCTCACTGCTTTTAATAGCACCAGATACCACATGTACATGAACTGCAGCTGATGTTAACAGCCATCGGCTACAAAGTCTTATTCGTGAGAGAATGTTCCTTGTCAATTTCATATATATCAGTAAAATTTCACTGGCAGATGGTGTAAATATGATGATGCACAAGATGAGATCATGAGGCAACCCTATAGCCAAACGCCAGGAAATGACACAACAACGAGTAATAGCATGATCCGTTTTTTTTAGTTCTTTGCTGGTACCAAACCCATGATCCCCAAACCCCACGCCCCCACCCCCTGAACACCCAAATCTACCATTGGTTGTGCTTCCCAGGTATCATGTCAAGGCACTAACATTGAATTCACAAACTCAGTGCTACTGCATGAAGCTGTGGATCAGTATAATATTGACAGCAAAAGCAGGTTAGGAACTTATCATAGTCTTTTTAGCAGAAAGTGGAACAACTGCTTGTGCTTCAGCAGTGCCAACCACCAACACAACCATTCAATTGCCAGGAATTGGCAATTGAAAACTCAGTCACATCTAAAAAAAAATTAGTGTTTGGGACAGATAGTTTACAGATGCGCTTCTTACAATAAGAAAAGTAAGGAAAAACATACATCCATTTCAAAGGTACCAAATTGCTGAACAAGAGAACTGTCTCTTGAGATGGAGAAGCTTAGTGTACTAAAAAATTACAAAAAACAGAAATAAAAAAAGCTCCACCTGGCACAAAAGTATGAAGAACATAAATTCATCTTTGTCGAAGACCAGGGAGCGAAAATATACAGACATGGAATCACACGGGCCCTTGACCTCAAACTACAACATTGGTTTACAATCCGTTGATCCTAAATAATATAAGAACCAACCAGCTCAACTCTATCCGGAAAAGTATCGAACAAGGAGTTACCTACTGAGCTGCATCTTCGGAGAATCGAGCATCGAAAGGTGCTGCGGAATGAGTATGTGCCACTCCACCGGCGGTGCCAGTACCATTTTGGAGCTCAATGACAAGCCACCGGACCGCTTTACTCATCTGCTCCAACCGAACTGCACTTATGGGGGGCAGGGCAGGTGTGGCAGCCTGCCCGGGCTTCCCTGCTGTGGAGCCGGTGGCCTCATCCACCAGGCACTCCGATCCGATCCTCTGCTTAACCGACTCCACAAACTCCTCTGCCTGATCGCATGCCACCCGGAACAATTCCCAGTGCTGCTTGAAGTTCTCCAGGGCAGCGTCGGTGGCAGCTATTTTCTGGGCCCCGGACACTTCCCTGGCCTCGAGAACACTCGCCGCAGCCGCAAGGAACTCCTGGTACGCGCTGCTCAAGGAATCTACAATGCTGTCCATCCCGACAGGACGCCCAATTCCCTACCCTGCTCCGCAATTACAATTCCCGAGTGAATTGCAGTGTTGGCACAAAGTTCAAGCAGCGTGCAATCTCAGAGGAATGAAATGAATGCATCCAAATTCCAGGAACAACGGAAATGATTCAAAGAATCATCCAATTCAACTTCTTGTCAGCACTGAAAGACTCCAATCAAACAAATCAAGACCCACCTTCGCAAAAAAGCCGAAGACTTCACCTATCTCTCCTATCAAAAAGATCAAGACCCACCTACGCAAGAATCCGAAAACTTCACTATCTCTGCAAAAAGCCAAAGACTTTACCTCTCTCTCCAATCAAACAAATCAAGACCCGCCTTCCCAAGAAGCCAAAGACTCCACCTACCTCTGCAAACCCTGATGGCGTTGGAGGTGCCGGCGAAGACCACACCGCTGGCGGTCAGATCGGGGATGCAAGCTCGCCCGAGCGCTCTCCCTCCGCTTTTCCGACGTGGGTCTTCGTTCTTGCTGATGGGTTCTTGAGGCGTGCAGGGGCTTGGGTTGGAAGAAGAAGGCTGCTGTGCGGGCTTCCGTGGCTAAGGTTGTTGGGCTTGACATGTCTTGGATTCCTCAAAAGAGAGACCAACCCAAGGAATTATGGAAACTGATTATTATTTATTTTTATTTTTTTGTAACCCGAGAACCGCCAGATAAATGGCATGATGTAAACCGCAAGACTAACGCGGACCCACCTCCCACAGTGCGCCCTAACCACCTCGCCCACCACGGGTGGGTGAAATTGATTATTTATGCAACGTGCATATTAACAATATTTTTCCTCAATAGTAAATACATTGATAAGTTTAAATTATGATCAATAGATTGTACATGATAAAATAATATCATTGTTGTTAAATAATTCATTATTTTTGGTGAAAATGAAGAAGATTGATTATTCTATGCTGTTTAATAATGGAAATAATTGATAATTTTATGATATAGTTTATAGATTCAAATTAATGGACAATATGATTGATACTATGTAATTAATTATTCGAAAATTATAGGTAAGAATTATTAATGCTAATGTAACGTCCAATTATATTTCTAAGAATAATAATCCGGTAAGCTTATATTAATACAAGTTAGAAGTAAATCGGACTTATTAATAAATCATCATTCAATTTTATTCCCATAGCGTTTGTTCTTAGAACCAAATAGGGTCAGCAGTTCGTATTCACATGTCATAATCATGCTTTGTAATCTTGTTCAAGTATTCACTAAAAAACATTATGTATTTTAATTAATTATATTATGGAAACCTGTACATTTTGAATTCACGTTAGAAATTGCTAGTTCTACAACTAAACATAAGAATTTCTATCCCACACGCATGATTCACCAAACAAAGATTTTGGATCGTCATTCCAATTCTTTTTCATTTCATTTCCTAATTCCATTCTATTTTGGTGTACCAATCGCAACTGCACAATCTTGTGGAGAAAGTGAAATCTTCTATACGACAAAAATTTCAACTAATAGATTAGTCCTACATCATTATCTTTCTTTTAAGATACAAAATTTTGTTGAAATTTCATTGTGTATTATCAAAGTTATGATAATAAGACATATCATATCAAACGCATGCTTATTTGATGGTGAACCAATTCCTCATTGATCAAATTTTAACTTTGTTTATTGCAAAAAAAGAGAATTTAATTATTCAAAGATAGTTGATGATAGCATCAGAGAATTTTCAGGTCCAATTACAGTTTTCTATAGAATTACGCATACATCGATTAATAATAATGGAAGAAGGGATAATGTAAATTAATTAAATTGAAAATATATATTTACATAAAACATTGCCAACATAAAATAGAAATGAACTAGTTTTCTGAAGGAAATTATTTATTTATCAACGATCGAGAGTTTATTTGTCTCTCAAAGGTAGGTCGTTAAGCTCATCTATAGGAAATTAAGGAAAAGAGAGAGGATGGAAGAAATTCGACCGTGAAAATTGCTGATGCCTCATATTTTACCTGAATGTGCCATAGATTCTTTAGTTGACCTAGGATTGACCAAAAGTTCACTAAGGTTTTTTTTTTTTTTTGACAAAAAAGTTCACTAAGGTTTGACTGACAAGATATGATGGACAAAAAGTTTCCAATATCCAAAACGGGTTGAGATCGTCAAAAGTAGTCTTTCAATAGTCATATTACTGGTCATATTCAATACCCACTTTTTTGATGGGAAAATTATCAATAAATTAGTTAACTTATTATGCTTTTGTTAATTCAATTCTAAATCTTTTAATTGTATCGATCGAGTCCTAATCATTTTTACGTTTTGTCATTTGAGTTAGCCTAGCGAATTTTGGATGGAAAATCATTGTCAATAAATTAGTAAACTTATTATACTTTTGTAATTCAATCCTAAACCTTTTAATTGTCCTAATTATTTTTACGTTTTGTCAATTCAGTTAGCCTAACGAATTTTGTTTATTGCAAAAAAAAAAAAAAAGAGAGAGAGAAAATTTAATTATTCAAAGATAGTTGATGATAGCATCGAGAGAATTTCCAGGTCCAATTATAGTTTTATATAGAATTACGCATACATCGATTAATAATAATGGACGAAGGGATAATGTAAATTAAATAAATTGAAAATATGTATTTACATAAAACATTGATATCCAATTATAGTTTTATATAGAATTATGCATACATCGATTAATAATAATGGAAGAAGGGATAATGTAAATTAATTAAATTGAAAATATGTATTTACATAAAACATTGATAACATCAAATAGAAATGAACTAGTTTTCCGAAGGAAATTAATTAATTATTAATTATTTATCAACAATCGAGAGTTTACTTGTCTCTCAAAGGTAGGTTGTTAAGCTCATCTAAAGGAAATTAAGGAAAAGAGAGAGGATGAGAGAGGATGGAAGAAATTCGACCGTGAAAATTGCTGACGCCTCAAATTTTACCTAAATGTGCCATAGATTCTTTAGTTGACCTAGGATTGACCAGTTAACAAAGGTTTGACCGACAAGATATGACGGACAAAATGTTTTCAATATCCAAAACGGGTTAAGCTCGTCAAAAGTAGTCTTTCAACAGTCATGGTACCAGTCAAATTCAATGCCTACTTTTACGCTAGGAAAATTGTCCATAAAGCACTAAACCTATTGTACTTTTATTAATTCAATCATAAACCTTTTAATTGTGTCAGTTAAGTCCTAAATATTTTCACGTTTTCCCAATTAAGTTAATCTAGTCAATTTTGTATGAAAAATCATTGACATGGACGTCGTCTGTTCTATATGGCATGATGTGGCGCTGACATACACATCTATTTAATAATATTTAATATTTTTTTGAATTTCTTTCCGTTTTTCTTTTATTTTTTTCTTCTCTTCTTCCTCTAATCGGTCGTCAAGCCTCAATTATGGCCAATGATTCGCCAGCCTCAGGTGGGCCTTGAGTGAGCCTTGCTAGTGGCCAATGGGGTGAGCTTTGCTAGACCTCGTTGACTAGAGGAAGAAGGGAAGAAATGAGGAAATGAAAAAAAGAAAAAAGGAAAAATGTAAAATATTATTAAAATTTGTTTCCATCAATATCAATTGCGCCACGTAAGGACAACCAATGTCCACATTAACTATCTGGTCAAATATGACTGAATGTACTCAATTAGTAAAATATGAAAAGATTTAGAAATCAATTGGCACTATTAAAAGATTTAGAACTAAGTTGACATAAATATAATATGTTTAAAATTTTATGTATAATTTGCCCCATTTATGAACCCTCTGGCTAGTCACTTGTGTTTTTCTTAGTGTCGAGATGTTTGTGATTTCTCGATTTTGAAGTAACGATGAAACTAGAAGTTCCAATGCAACGAAAATCAGTGAGGAAGATATCCCTAATCACACTTTAGCCAAACTTATTAATACCTAAATCAGGCTCCATTGCTTGTAACCATACTTAGAGATCTTGGAATTGAACAAAACTTTTTAGACTTCTTAGTTATAGTGAACGAGAATATTTATTTGTCTTACAACACTTGGTTGATGCCAATCCATACACCCGAGCTTGTGACCGCGATTCGGGTCGAGAAGTCAAATTCGTGATCTCTCGTTTTGCCCTATCAATGTTGGGCTCATTGGAAAACTCTCTTCACAAGTGTTCCATGCTAAAGCATGAAAGCATCCAAAAGAAGGGAAGATTACCCAATCCATTCGCATTACAATTTGTTCACTCAATTTCTAAGGGTGATTATAATTAAGACGAAGTATCGAGGTAAATTTATTGTTGGTGGTTAGGTGCTTATCCATCATCACCCCAAAGAAAACTAATTGAGAGACGGAACTAAGAATATAAAAAAAGGAACGTTTTTTGGAGAGAGATTATTGCAAGAAATTAAAGTAATGAAGATCAATAAAATAATTAATAGATTGCCAAGTCAATAAATTTAACAAAACTTGGTATAAGAAGCATGGGGAAGCGCCAAATCTCTTCTTTAGCAATTGTTTTCAATTTTTGTTTTGTTTTTATCATTTTCTTATACAAACAAGGTTTTTCTTTCTAACTTTTCAATTGCACCGTGATCTAGCAGTGAAAACAGAGAAAGAAACTAGGTGGTTTTTTAATGAAATGGGTCGGTATGAGAGAAAGAATATAAGGTAAATTTAAGAAATCCCAAATGGAGACTTAGTTGTTTTGTCCCTTATATTTCTTCGTGAAAAAACACAAATATATCTTGCTTGTGATGAATCACATTTTGAGATTTTATAAAATCGGTTTATTATGAATTATTTGAATTATAGATAAATAGAAAGAAAGAATTGACACAATGTACGAAGAAATGGCACATATATACGAGGAAAGAGATAAATTTTTAAAAAGTGAAACATTTTTTTTTGGTAAGGTTCAAATTTTTGAAATCAAAATATGTGAGAGATAAGATAAATTTATTTATTCACGCCTTTGTCCTCGATATCACATTCGTCGAGTAACTAGCTGAGAATATTTTATTAGAAGTGACTCTGATCTTTTCGAAGAAAGAGACTCTATGTTTATGTTACATAATAGTGAAGATAAGTATTAATTATCTATTGCCGTGATGCTTGTATCACAGGCTGATTGATTGGATCGTGACCACGCGGCGACTTGGGCACTTAGGATCGATTTGGATCGCCGAAGCACCTAAGTCAAGCCTTGCTCGATCGAACGCTCACTCGCTTGCACACCCAGATCGTAGAGAGAGAAAGTTTCTAGAGAGAGGAGCTTTGGAAAGAAGTGAACTTTGTATTGCGGAAGCTTTGGATGATTACCAATGATTGAAGGGCACCCCTTCTTATACTTGAGGCCCTTGGCTTACATCCATTGATCTAGAATTTATCCGGCAGACAAGATCGCACCGCCTCAACCACCGACATTAATGTCAACTATCATTTACGGACATAAATAAGGCTAGAGACTTCTAGAACTAGGTGAAATGACGGTGTCGCCCGCCCCTGGAAGATTCTGGAAGGAGACTTGTTGGGAAGCCAAGCAATCGCAGGAGGTCCATCGCATCGAGGTCATGGCCCTTTAGCACCGGAACCTCTTGGCTGTGACATTCTCCCCCACTCAATCGAGCGACGTCCTCGTCGCTCACAACTTGACGGGCGGCCTTTTTGGCACGAGCACGGGCTTTGGCATGAGCTTTCTTGTTTCGGTTTTGCTTGGTGCAGACGCTCACGTACGATGGACCACACCCTTCCATCATCACTTCAAACTTTGGCTTGGGCGCGGCACGCGGTGAGTACTCAACCTCGGGGAAGAGCACTTGGATCGGCATGGTGTGTGTTGGAGTAGGATCCAACACTTTCTTTGGCTTCTCCATGCGCTTCTCGGCCTTCAAGTTCTTGTTGAGGCGTCGGATCGTCACGATGGTCTTGGTATTGACCACCCATTTTATCATGGGGATCATCGATAGGCATTTTGAATCGAGGATCAAGATGCACTTGGTCCTCATGTCGATCATGGCCCTCACGCTATGGAAAAACTGCATTCCCAAAATGAGATCATAATCATCGAGAGGAACTACCTCGAATGACATCTTGCCCTTCCATCCGCCGATTTGGACATTCACGTCGGGAGTTGATCCAACGCCCTCAAGGCCATTTGAGTTGATGGGCTTGAAGGAATTCTCGGTTGGCTCCATGAGAAGCTTTAAAGCTTTTGCCACTTCGGTCGACATGAACATGTTTGACGCACTTGTGTCGAATAAGGCGAAAAGCGTTCGGCCACACACGTTGACCTCCATGAAGAACATTTCCTAGTTCGACGCAGTTTTTTCTTTGGACAGCGATTGAGCTTGGACGGAGTTGATCATCTTCACGCCTCCAAGTCGGATATGCCGCCTTTCTTCTTTGGGCTCCTCCTCCACCTCTTCGATGGCAAGGAGGGCATTGATTTGACCCTTCTTTGGGCACTTTTGGGTCCAGTGTGGACCTTTGCAGATAAAGCAAGGAGAAGGCGGGGGTTGATCAAACTTACTCGTGTAGTCCGTTTGTGGTCGACCCCTTTGGAAGGATGGCTTGGAAGTTCCTTCTCCCCATGTTTTGACTTGGCCGCCTTGATCATGCGTGCCTCGGGGAGTGCTTTTTGCTTCGTCCTCGGATCGATCCGACCTCCAATCTCTTGCTCGGTTCTATGGCTCAACTTTGATGATATCCACGAGAGATTCGGCCACGCTTAGCGCTCTCGCAAGGCTGTTCACGTCCCGTCGCTTTAGCTCGAGTTGTGTCCATGG
This sequence comes from Eucalyptus guilfoylei, assembly GCA_016097605.1. NCBI lineage: Eukaryota > Viridiplantae > Streptophyta > Magnoliopsida > Myrtales > Myrtaceae > Eucalyptus > Eucalyptus guilfoylei. Next base: position 23,890,400 of record CM027866.1, on the reverse strand, counting down.
CTTGAGTCCATCCATGAACGCCCCGAGAGCCTCCTCTCCTCCTAGATTACGGATTTGGAGTTTGAGCTCCGTGAATTCCTTCACGTACTCTCGGACCGTACCTCTTTGGTCGAGGCGATGGAGCATGCTATGAGCCTCTTGTTGAGTGAACTCGGGGAAAAAGTAGTCTCGAAACTCCCTCATGGAGTCATCCCATGTGTCCATAGGATTGGCACTGTGCCTAATCTCATCGCACCTATTGCGCCACCAAAGCATTGCCGTATCGGTAAGGAACATGGAAGCGGTTTTTACCTCGATCGACTCGTCTTAGATGTTGACGACGCCATAGTATTGCTCCATGCTCCAGACGAAGTTATCCACCTCTTGGACGGATCGGTTGCCTTTGAACTCTTTGGGTTTCGGCACCTCAATTTTGGACACCGCTTGAGTAAGCACCGCACCGTTGGTGATGCTCAGCTTGCATAGGGCAAGCTCGGTCTTGAGCTCTTGGATCTCCGCCTTCATGGCTTCGACCTCTTCCCTACATGGGCTTACTTCCTCGATCACTTGGACGCGCTCGTTCAAACCATCGATTGATGCTTCGAGAGCTTCGTCCTTGTCGTGCAACGGGGCCGTAGCTTGGTTGATGCCGGTTGTGAAGTCTTCATGGAGCGAGCCCTCAACCTCCATGATTCGGTCTCGCACATCGTCAAGACCTTCCATTAGTTCGAGCACGGCACTCCGGACCTTCCCGATCTTCTCATCGAACGCAGCTACGGCATCCATTGAGGCATCTCTTTTCTTTGCTCGGCCGCGGGTCTCTTTTACTTGCACGGCCTCTCCATCCATGACAGTATCTTGGCTCGACATTCTCTCGAACAGTCGGCACTCTTCAATCTCTAGAAACGGATCCCTCTTTTGCTCTAATACCACTTGTCATGGGCCGATCGATTGGATCGTGACCGCGTGGCGACTCGGACACTTTAGGATCGATTTGGATTGCCGAAGCACCTAAGCCAAGCCTTGCTCGATCGAACGCTCACTCACTTGCACACCCGGATCGTAGAGAGAGAAAGTTTCTAGAGAGAGGAGCTCTGGAAAGAAGTGAACTTTGGATTGCGGAAGCTTTGGATGATTACCAATGAGGGAAGGGCACCCCTTTTTATACTTGAGACCCTCGGCTTACATCTGTTGATTTAGAATTTATCCGGCGGACGAGATCGCACCGCCTCAACTACTGACATTAATGTCAACTACCATCTACCGACATAAATAAGGCTAGAGACTTCTAGAACTAGGTGAAATGACGATGTCACCCGCCCTTAGAAGATTCTGGAAGGAGACTTGTTGGGAAGCCAAGCGATCGCAGGAGGTCCACCGCATTGAGGTCACGGCCCTTTAGCACCGGAACCTCTTGGCCGTGACACTTGTATACTATGTGAAAAGAACCTGATTAGGAAAAAAAGAAAGAAAATAACATAAGTGGTTCTTAAATTTTAATTCAATATTCAATGTTATTTTTGAAACTTTGATTTGTTTAATATGTTTTATGAACTGTTAATGTTAAATGTAGTCCTTCCATTTGCTTAAACAATAATGTAAATATTATTTGATGATGTGGATTATATAAATTGAGCTGGAGTTTTAAACATTATGAGTCAACATATTCATCTTTTTATCTATTTACTATTGAAAAGGTTAAAAAAAAACAGAGAGTTAACATGTCCATTATTATATTCTATTTTGAGATGAATATCTTACTTGAATAATTCACGTATATCATTTTTTTCCATCGTGCAAACTTAATAGATTGGAAGCCACGCTTTTGTTAATTTAAGGATGACATTGAACATATTTATATAATCAAGGGATTAGATTGAACAATTATTAACGTTTTAGGGATTATAGTGAACTGATTAAAAATCTATGAACGACACTGTATATTGGATCAAAGTTCAATGACCATTTCTGTCATCTTCTACACAAAAAGGTAAAAAGAGGGAGGGAGATTTGCAAATCGAAAACACAATTTGGATTTGAAACACATAGGATCCGATCCAAGGCCCAAGAAATCAAGGCAAAAAAGGTCATTATTGGTAAAAGAGAGAATAATTTTATTGAGAGTAAAAGAAGTATTTATATGCTTAGAGTCAAGCCTTGTAAAATTACATAAATAACCCCAACTTGCTAATACTATAAAATAGTAGGTAATAAACCGACACTCCCCTCAAGTTGGGGCGTACATATCAAAAAGGCCTAACTTGTGGCAAATGTAAGAAGTTTGTACATGTCGAAGAGATTTCATGAAAATGTTTGCAAGTTGCTCCTTAGAATGTGCGTGCACCAATTGTAAATGTTCACAATTCAACTTTTCTACCGACCAAAAAAAAAAAAAAACAATTCACCTTTTCCCGAACAAAATGATAAACCACTTCTATATGCTTCGTTCGCTCATGAAACACCGGATTGCTAGCAATGTGAATTGTAGATTGATTATCACAATAAAGAGTAGACGATCCAGTCATAGGTAGTCTAATCCTAGCCAACGACATACAAACCTATTGAAGTTCACTTGTAGCATTAGCCATAGTATGATATTCTGCTTTAGATTGAGAAATAACATATTGTTTCTTACTTTTCCATGACACAAGATTACCATAAAAAAAAAACACAATATCTAGAAGTAGACCGACGATCCATAAGGCAACAAGCGCTATCTAAATCAGAATATGCCATCACCTCCAAAGACTTAGGGTCTGAATAACCATTTATATGAAGATGACCCCGGCTACAGAACATAAGTCCCTAACCTGGCACTCCCTTCAAATAGTGAACAATATGTAGGACGGCGTGCTAGTGAGTAGTACGGGGAGAGGTAATGAATTGACTTACGACACTAATAACAAAGGAAATATCTGGACGAGTAATAGTGAGATAATTTAACTTGTCTATTAGCCAGTGGTACTGTTCAGGATCATGAAGAAGCTCTCCATGTTCATTATCAAGCCTTACCCAAGGATTCATAGGTGTGTCACTAGGCCTAGCGTCATGCAAGGCCGCCTCCTTAAGAATGTCAATAGTATACTTTCCTGAGAGAGAGCAATACTGCCATTAGTATGGGCAACCTCCATGCCTAGAAAATATTGAAGACGACGTAAATCTTTAGCATTAAACTCCTTCTATAGAAACTAATTGAGTCGATGTATACCTTCAACATTGCTTCATGTAACAATAATATCATCAACATAAACAACAAGAATAATGCACCCTTTTGAAGAGGACATACTAAACACGGAGTGATCCACATTACATTGATGCATGCCAAAAGTAATAACCGCATCACTAAAGCGGCCAAACCAAGGATGAGGAGACTACTTAAGTCCATAAAGGGCTTTTTACAGCCGAAACATCTTCTCTCCTCGAGCAACAAACCCGGGTGGTTGCTTCATATAGACCTCCTCGTGAAGATCACCATGAAGGAATGCATTTTTTACATCAAGCTGATGAAGAGTCCAATTAAATTGGGCAGCCAAAGAAATAACGATACGTACAAAAGGAATTTTGGCCACCGGAGAAAAAATCTCATCATAGTCGATACTGTAAGTCTAAGTATAGCCCTTCGCAATAAGATGTGCTTTTAGGGCGCGTTTGGCAGCTATTCTGTTTTCAGGAACAATTTCTGAACAAAAGAACGCGTTTGATAACTGCACAAAATTTCTGATTTTGGAATAGAATAAGAATATAAATACGTTTGGTAACTGCATAAAATTTCTATTCCAATTCTTTTTCAATTACCTTTTTAGATGAGTATAAATTTGATATTATATTCTCATGGACCACTCACCAATATAATTGTCTTCTTATGAGTGAAGAAATCATATTATATTTTATTATATTTTCAATTCCAAAAGAATTCGAATTTAGAATTCTATTCCATTCTAAAATTCTATCAAATCATAGAAATTCTATTGATTAATTATATTTATACTAAGTAAAAAAAATTAACTAATCAAATTTTTATTAAATAGTAAATAATAAACTATAGTATAAACTATACCAATATACCTAAAATATGTAATAAATAGAAATACTAAATAAAAAATTAAAATACAAAATTAAATATGTATTCTATATATAGCAAATATATATTTCAGAATATGAAGAAATTAAAATAAAATATAGAAATAAAAAATAGATAAAAATAAAAAAAAAATTGTTGTTATTTTAAATTTTGTTTTCTTATTAGAATTTCAATATTATTTATATTTAAATAAGATTTTTTTTATCATGGTTATTGCTCATTTTCAATTAATATTTACTTTTATATGATTAAATATCTAATCCATTTTGAATTTAATATGGATGGATGTTAATTTTAATTTAGCCAAGATTTTTCTCTCATTCCCTTCACCCCCTCTCTCTCTCTCTCTCTCTATATATATTCCCTTCCCCAAAACCAAACACCCAACGTTTAAGAAAATAAGTCTTCAAACCAACATTACTTTTTGAAGCAAAGAAAATGCTTAAACGAGAAACTCATCACTGCAACTTATCCATAAATCAATAATGAAGTAACTTAGTTCATTGTTCGACTTTGAAATATTGGCTTTGATAAGTCAATAATTAAAAATAATATTACAAAAGTCGGAAACATAAAGTTATCGAATCTCGGGCATATTGTATTCCTTTGCCATTTTATTTGTAATACTTCTCCGAAGCATGTTTATCTCTATTGCTTGCTCATTTGATGTATCATCTACAACCTCCACTTCTTTAGGTCCAAATGGGTACTCCGGATCTCCATATAGGGAAAAGTTTTTGTCCATCCTGTCTTGGTCACGAATAAAATTATGCATAGCACAACATGTAGTTACAAGAAATGCTTGCTTTTTAATTGTAAATGGAGGCACGTGTCTCAAAATGGTGAAGCGATTCTTTAATGCCCCAAATGACCTCTCAATGATATTCCTTAAAGAAGAATGTCTATGGTTGAATAATTCTCTTGCTGTCCTTGGCCGTCTTCCATTCCCCCTATAATCGTTCAGATGATACCATTCACCTTCAAATGGAGTTAAAAATCCCGAGAGTGTTGCATAACCAGAATCTAATCTACCATGTAGTATTTGCCTATCATGTGTATATATATAAATTAGTTATGATATGCAACAATGACACAATCATAAAATGAATTTCTCCTTATAAACAATTCAAATACCTAGTGGCGGTTGAGGAAATTGCAATTGAGGAGTCTCAAGTGTTGCCGAAAGCACTTGACAATCGTTGGCAGATCCTTCCTACCCAGAATACACGAACGTAAATTTCATATCAAATGAACAAACACATAATACATTTTGAGTGGTATTTCATTTTTTGTCTCTAAATGAGATTTGCTGAGACGTGGGGACGGTAGCATTTATATGGGTGCCATTAATAGCACATACGCAACCTTGTGAATTTATTTCGAAAAAAAAAATCATGTGAATTTATGAAAATTCAGAGATTATCAATTACATGTATTTGATGATATAAAATTGATATGAAAACTATACCTTGAAATAGTATTCATGATTAGGATCCATAAGAATTTTCAGTGGAACAACATCAAATGATGGTGGTTTGATAACTTCTTTTACAAGTTTGAGAACTGCTTTCAACACTAAATTAAAATACTTGCTGATTGTTTCTCCTGAACGTTGGAATCTCTCACATAAATCTCTAATTGAGTTATTATGACCAACCAAAGATAAGAAGATCCCAACTTGTTCATCTATCCTAACATACTGACTATCTTTCAACCAACCTCTTATCCTCATCAAATCACATAAGTTCAGAAAAACATGTCTCTCCATCCTGAAGGCTTCATATATTCTATTTGAATGTCTACAAATAATCTTTCTTATCCATTCATGTCTTGATAGTTTGCTGTCCCTAATAGGTTCTTTCGTATGCACGGACATGTCCATCGCAACAATGCATAACCATGCTATCAATATGTCAAGATTATCGTTATTCAAGAATTGGTCAACTGGTTCTACTTGCTCATTAAACATACTATTTGATCCATCTTCCATAGTATCTATATCATCTCACAAATATAATAACATAAATAAAGATATCTGAAAAGAATCCAATAACAATCAACAATATAAGTTGTAAAGTAAAAGCAAATCAAATATAAAAATCTCAAACAATCTATCGTACCTATACAATCACACAAAAGAGTTTCAACAATTAAATCACACAATCAAGTGAAACTACATGCAATCCACAAAACATATCTCAATATCTACTAAAGACATTGAAGAATCCCATATCTCATTTCAGTTAGGGATCTGATGAAAGCCTCTCTCCATGTGGCACTAATACATGCTCGTTTCACTACTTTGTTGTAAAGATTTTGCTCCAACTCATTTATACTAACAAGGATATCAATCACAACCGATACAAAGAATGTGTCTATAGGTGGTGGTGTGACTTGTGAGGTGGCAGAGCCACTACCAGATTGACTTGACCTAGCTTTGAGCAGGTCTTGTATAGCTTTGCACATGTCTGCAATACTGAATGAGCTACTCTTCTTCTCCTTTTGACATTTGGAGTTCTATCCAACTTGTGCTTGTTATGAATATAAGTTGAAGTATAGTCGGATGTAAAAACTTCCTCATCAATATAGTGTTCACCTACATCGCCACCACCATTGTCACATTTCTTTGACACCGTCAAATCATCAACATTTCCTGTGGCATGCTCTCTAGTAGCATATGTATCACCAAATACAATGCAAAGGTCGGGATATTGAGGAAATCTATCCTTTTTGAATTTTTCCACCTATTATTGTCCTGCAATTTTCACAATAATGACATTTGTCAGTAACATAATTAAATTTTCTAAAACTTACATCTACAATAATATTAAAATGATCAAAACTTAAATGATACCTTGATGTGAGAGTCCCAAATACTTGGATCGTCGACAGCAACTGTTTTATTCACATTATCTCAGCCAAAGCCGGATTTTGAAATGAGCTTCTTAAAACTACTATACTGTTTTCTCAGTTTGTTCAACTTATTCTTCAATTGCAATAGATTATATTGGTATCCCGACCATTTAATGAATTCAGCTCGTATGTTATTCCACCATATTTTGTTAAAAGTAAAAGTTGTGCGATTTCCCTTTTTCACCTCCTCTACCAATAAACTTACAAACAAGTTTGTTAAAGACTCATTCCACACTTTTTTGTTCTAACCCAAAGTCCAAGAGCAAACTTTGTAACCATATCGCCTCATTTGCTACAAAGGTTAGTGCCACGTACTCTGCCTCAATCGAAGACAAGGCAATGTGATCCTGTAAGGATGCTTTCCAACTAATTGCACCACTCGCTAGTGTAAATACATACGCTGCTAAAGACCGCGATCATCCAAGTCACCGGCGTGATCCGAATCCACAAAACCAGTGGTCTCACTACCATTGCTGTACCTCCGCTACACTATACCCACGTCTATTGTCTCCTTCAAATACTTGAGGATCCACTTCACAGCTTCTCAATGAATTTTACCAGGACGTTTCATATAGCGACTAATCATGCTCACAGCTTGTGAAATATCAGACCTAGTGCATACCATAACATACATAATACTACCTATGGTACTAGAATAAGGAACACGGGACATATGCTCCTTCTCCTCCTCAGTCTGTGGTGATAATTTATTTGAAAGTTTAAAGTACTATGCTAGAGGTGTACTTACAGATTTTGCCGATTGCATATTAAAACCTGCTACGATCTTCTCAATATATTTCTTCTGAGATGGACGTAAAACTCCTATAGTCCTACCACGTAAAATCTCCATACCCAATATTTTCTTTGTAGGACCTAAATCTTTCATTTCAAATTCAGCATTTAATCGCCTCTTCAGCACATTAATATCGGACATATTCTTAGCTGCTATCAGCATATCATCAACATATAATAGTAGATAAATCAAAAAACCATTCTCCAATCTTCTATAGTAAACACATCTATCCATCTGACTTTTTGAATAGTTTGACTAGTCATGAAAGTATCAGAACGTTTATACCACTGCCTAGGAGACTATTTTAGCCTATATAAAGATTTCTTTAACAAGCAAACATAATCTTCCTTACTTGAAATAGCAAATCCCTTTGGCTGCCTCATATAAATTTGCTCATCCAACTCACCATGAAGAAACGCAGTTTTCACATGTAGTTGCTCTAACTCGAGATTTTGCGAAGCAACTAAGGCAAGTAAAACACGAATAGAAGTATGTCTTACCATAGGAGAGAATACCTCATTGTAGTTAATGCCCTCACGCTGTGTATATCCCTTCGCCACAAGTCTCACCTTATACCTTGCTACCTCGACACTGGGAATGCCCTCTTTTCGTTTAAAGACCCATTTACTTCCGACAATCTTTTGGCTCTTGGGTACTTTAACCAACTCCCATGTTTGATTTCGATGGAGTGATTCCATCTCTTCACTCATAGCTCCTAGCCACTGCGATGACTCCAAACTAGCCATCACCTCAGAGTAAGATGAAGGCTCATTTGTCTCCACCTCTTCACCTACAGTCAATGCATAAGCAATATCTGCATAACCATAACGTACCAGTGATTTAATTTGCCTTCTCTATCTATTTGCGGCTATAATGTGCTACGGCTTTGCTGATTGTTCATTATCACCAACTTCAGGAACTACGACCGCATCTGCATTCTCAACTTCAGTTACCTTCGAGGTCTCTAGAGTCTCCACCTGAAGCTCTACCTCATCAATGACACCATGATCTGTCTTCTCTACTGGTTGTGTCTTAGAACTCCTCTGTTGAAGCATTGCAGTCTCGTCGAAGATCACGTCTCTGCCGATTAGAAAACTGGGTGATTAGGGATTGGTGCACCACAACCGGTAGCCTTTCACCCCATGTGCATAACCTAGAAATATGCACTTCTTCGCCCTCGGCTCAAGCTTACCATCACTCGTACGAGCGTACGCAGGACATTCGAATATACGTAATCCGGAATAATCAACAGGTTTCCCCGACCATACTTCCTCAGGAGTCTTCCACTCGATAGTAGATGATAGAGATTGATTAACCAGGTAACATGCCATGTTTACCGCTTTAGCCTAAAATTCCTTGCCAAGTCCTGCATGCGAAAGCATGCATCGAACTCGCTCAAACAAAGTTCTGTTCTTCCATTCTGCCACGCCATTCTGCTGTGGTGTCCCAAGTACTGTGCGGTGTCTCACAATATCTTTTTTCTCACAGAACTCGATAAAATCTTTACCACAGAACTCCATGCCATTATTAGTTATCAGGCACTTGATTTGTTTATATGATTGCTTCTCAATCAATGCCTTAAATTTCTTGAACCGATCGAACACATCATTTTTGTGCTTCAGAAAGTATATCCATACTTTCCTCGAATAGTCGTTGATAAATGTCAGCATATATCGGACACTTCCTTTCGAAGGAACTGAAGACGGACCCCAGACGTTTGAATGAATATATTCAACTAGTCGTTTGGTCGAATGAACAGCTGTAGTAAACTTAACTCGGTGCTACTTCCCAAAGATGCAATGCTCACATAAGTCCAGCTTCCCTGTCTTCTAACCCTTCAATAACCCCATTTCAGTTAGCATCGTCATACCTGCCTCACTCATGCGCCCTAAACGCATATGCCATAATTGATGCCCGTTTGGTTGGACTTTCCTAAGGGGCTTTCAGGCCGAAAGTCCCTTGGGGAAATTTTTTTGTGTTTGGCTAAATATTGAAAGCTCATTTGCCCAAATATGAGCATTCCGAATGCCGAATGCTGAAAGCTGGGGAGGGGCTGCTTTGGGCATTGAGCATTTGGGAAATGTCACCGCTTACTGTTCATCTTCTCTTCCCCCCATTCGTCTTCTTCTTCCTTGCTCATCTTCTTCTTCCTCGCCTTCTTCGGTAGCCGCCATCGCCGCTTGAGGGTCGCGCGTCCTCGGTGACCACCGCCTGGGGATGGCGCGACCCGCGACCCAGGCGGTGTCGCCTGGGTCGCGCGGACCTCAGGCGACACCGCCTGAGGTCGCTCGTCGCCTGAGGTTGTGCGAACCTCAGGCAGCGTTGCCTGGTGCACGCGGACCTTAGGTGACGTCTCCTGAGGTCTCGCGGACCTAGGCGGCGTCGCCTAGTTCCGCGTGAACCAAGCGACGCCACCTGGGTCCGCGCGACCTCAGGCAGCTAGATTTAGCGGTCGGCATGACCTCAGGCCGCTAGATTCGGCGATCCGGACGCCAGATCTGGCCTCTGCGACCTCAGGCCGCCAGATCTAGCAGTCCGGAGGCCAGATCTGGCCGTTAGGTGCTGGAGGTCGCGCCTCCAGGCGGTGATGGCGTCACCTGAGGTCGCGCCTCGACGACCTCAGGCGGCTAGATTTGGCCGCCGGATTGGATTTTCAGATTTAAAAAAAAAATAAAAATATAAGCAAAAACCCATTGCAAATATTAGTTTTGCCAAATGGTATTTCGGTTAAAGTGACATTTCAATACTACTTGAGACTACAATTTACCAAACGGTGTAACATTTCGGAAAACTCCTTTACCTCAAAGGTATTTGCATTCTCCCAAGTGCATTTCCCCAAAGCCGAACCAAACGCGCCCTGAGTCAAGTTAGAGTCTGACTCACCTGATAAAACTGCAGCGATTCCAGTCACGGTTTCCCTTAGTAAATGATAGAGAGTATTCACTTTCTTCCCCTTCATCACTATCATGGCACCTCGAGAGATCTTTAGTACTACACCTTCAATGGTGTACCTACACCCAATGTCATCGAGTGTCCCTAGAGAAATAAGATTCTTCTTGAGCTTTGGTACATGCCTCACATTTGTCAATGTGCGCATCACCCCATCATGCATCTGGATCCGAATTGTCCTTATCTCCACAGCCTTACAGACTGCGTTATTCCCCAAAAGAACTCTACCACCATCTATAGTCTGGTAAGTAGTTAATCAGTTCTTATGAGGCGGCACATGATAAAAACACCCCGAATTTAGCACCCATTCGTCTCCTAACAAAGTAGTAATCACACATAAAACAGTTTTTGCATCACTATTGCTCCCCTCGGCAACGTTTGCCACACCGCTTGTGGCATTCTGCCTATCAACTTTAGTTCTCCGCTTTGGATAATTTCTCCTGATGTGCCCCTTCTTGTGACACTCAAAGCACTTCACGTGTCCCTTGAACTTTCTATAACGTGATTTCGATATGCTTTTACCTCTGCTGCTACTAGGCCTTCGATGTTGTTCTCTATCCCAAATCGTTAGTGCTTGCGCTACTCCTTGTGCCAGACCATCATCTCGCAACTTTCTCTGCCACTCTTTAGAGAATAAAGCGGACTTGACCTCTTTTGAGGTAATTGTAGTACGCCTTTGCAATAGTGAGTTAGTCTAGTGCTCCATGACTCTAGTAAATAGGCTAACAACATCATGCCGTGTTCTTCATCATCAAGTATCTTATCGACGTTCTTCAGATCCATCATGAGTTTATTAAATTCATCTAGGCGGGTTCTGATAGACGTACCTTCAGTATATCTAAATTGAAATATCTTCTTTAACATGTATAGGCAATTGTTCAAACATTTCTTCACATAGAGTGCTTGAAGTTTTGCCCATAATGCTGCGGCATCCTTCTCCTCAGCAACCTCTATTAAAACCTTATCCGACAAATTTAACAGGATTGTGCTCTTTGCTCTTTCCATTAACTCTACCCTCTTAGAGACTTTCATTATAATAGACAACTTATCTTCACCATCCAATGTCTTGGCCAAACCTTGGGTTGTCAATAATGCCAGCATCTTGATGCTCCATAACGCAAAGTTGTTATTCCCGTTAAATTTCTCAATTTCATATTTCCTCTCAGACATAATTGCAATAACAGAATTTCTAGATAATAATCAGACAAGCAAAAGCTTCAAATCACAATCAAGAAATCTAATCCCAAACTCTGATACCAATTGTTGGAATAGGTTACGCGGAAACGACATGATCTTGCAATTTACGTCAATGCGAAATCACTAGAGAAATAAACGAGAAATAATAAGGACACTAGAAATGTACGTGGTTCGGTCCGAGTATCAATACCTACGTCCACGGGGAGAGCCAGCAGCAAATAATCCACTATAATAGGAGAATCATAGTTTACAATGGCTCACATGCTCGAGTGTTTTCCATACCTAGATTTAACTCCAAACCCAAAGTGTTTATAAATGAACAACTCATTTGGACATAAACTCATGGCATAAAATTACCGCACATTCAAGCTCAAAGTAAAACGTTCTACGTATGCCAAAACAAGAACCATGTCTTCTCCATGTTCGTATAGCTTCGCGTTCTCTACCTACCTCTTCAAGACTTGTGCGGCGTTCTCTAGGTTTTTTTTCGCGGCTCCCTTCTGTGGCTTGTACGTGCGATAGTCACTTGCAGAAAGAAGAAGAAAACCTACGCCTTTTGTGTGTATGCGTGTGCCCAAAGTCAAAAGTTTGACCTTGGGCCCATCACATCAACAAACCAACGCCTACGAGGATTTTGCTTCTGCAAAAGGGAATTTCCTCTTTTTATCTTTTCCAACAAAGTCATCTTTGCCCCTAAAAGATAAATAGAAATATAAAATAAAGTGTGCCCCTTTTGTCTTGTAGTAGTAAATCACATCCTCCTTACTTCCTTGCTTAGTTTGCACGTCCAAAAGAATGTCCAATAAGAAGAAAGATTTCTTCATCCGATTTGTAATCTACTTGGAAAAACTTTATCGACAAATTCAATTTAACAAATCATCATCCGAATTCAAACTCGAGATATTAATTTTAACACCATGTATGCTTCTCATTGCTGCATCTAAGTAATTGTGATAGCCGGTGGAAAGTACGATCTGAGACTCAGATACAAAGAGGAAAATCGAGCATAATATTTTGCCAACCTAGCATGAGTAATTTTAGCTTCAAATAGAGCTTTCCATATGCCGCAAACTCGACTCATATTATTCTATTTAGAATAGAGTAAAGTACATTTTGTCCATACCTCACAAGCTATTGCACAATCCGTGAAAAGATGGCGAACAGATTCAGCCATACTTCTCCATAAAAGAGTATGCATGCAGCATCATCGACTTTCCTTTCTTCTTGATTAGTTAAATGTACAAGTGTTTCTTTTTCAAGCCATATGGACCAGCGATTAGCATAAATAAAAGTAGAAATAGCCATTGACCAAGTAGGATAATTAGTACCATCCAATTTAACCAAGGTAGTGTTTAAGCTTGTCATACCATGAGTGTCACTATTATAGGTACCAAAAGATGCTGAGCTAGGATTACCATTCACCCCCAAAACAATAGACAAAGAGCTTGCTGGATTAGTAAATATATCTACAAACCAATAATATAACACCACACACATTACTAAAAACACCACCACACGATACCAAGATTCAAATTAGCTGACTATTTGAAACCTAATTGACTAGTCAGGAACCGCAATGACAAAACTACGAACCTGAAGTCATCTCAATGGAACCAAATACTAGTGGATATCTTGGTAAATGAAGCAATGGCATCTCGGTAAAAGGAAGGAAGGTCACTCCAATACATCTCGATGGGACCTCCACAAATCCTAAATTTAGCAAAGAAACAATGATAGGAACCAAATACTGGTGGGCCCTCCACTCCACAAAACCTAAAGTCAATAAAATCAACGGCCCCACATCTCCTGTATCTAAATTTCTGTAGTCTCGAGTATTTCTTCACTACCCGAATCAAAGACAAAAGTAAATAACTACAAAACCTTAGTGAGTGCAACGAACACCTGGGAGCCTGAAGAGGTGCAAATGCAACGCTATCTGATTCTGACTTCTAATCATGTGATTTTGGGTTTTGGTCTCACTAGGTGTGCCATTCTGTCCTTAAGTGCCAAGTCGTCGATTCGCAAGAAGAAAAAGTAGGGGACGCATCACTGAATGGTAAAGAATTCTTGATGAATGACCAGTGACATTGCCTTGGTCAAGAGCTCGCGGTGGATCACGGCTGGCTCAAACTGTAAACTAGGGTTCTGCCATGGCAGCGGCAACAACACTGGCACTAGTAGCAATAACAGTAGTTGTTTCTACGATCTCAAGGAATTAGGCTTTTGTTACTAGCTTTGATATCATGTTATTGGTAAAAGAGATGATAGTTTTATTGAGAGTAAAAGAAGTATTTATAGGCTAAGCCTTATACAATTACATAAATAACCCTGACTTGCTAACACTATAAAATAGTAGGTAATAAATTGACAAAGGTAAATACCAAAGAAGGGTCTAAAATACCATTATTTTTTTTTTAAGAGATGACCTAAGACATATGTTGTTTCAAATAAAAGGTCTAAAATGGATATGACAGTCTTATATAAAGGCCTGACCATGCCAACTCACCAAATCTTCCGGCCAGTCAAGGACATTTTCGTTCACGTATAATTTCCTTTCATTTTTCTTATCACCAAAATCAAGGGATGGAGCATATTGTTGGTTGCTATAGACATCTACGTTTCTCATTCTCCTCGACTAGACAAGGAAAGAAAATAAGATAGAGAAGAGAACCCCCTCGATCCTTAGAGTCAAAAGTAATGAGCTTAATCGAACAAAAATATCATATCGTTTTGTTCCCTCAATCCCCTCGCCTAGAGATTTCGATTGGGACTTTGAGCGAATTTAATCTCTGTTTAATCTCTTTCTTTCTCGTTCGGTTATGAATCGGGTTATGCTCTGGTTAGTCACTAAGGGTCTGCATGGTGACATTTTTGTTTCTCCGGATTTTTGTTTTTTTGTTTCCCAGAACAAAAAAAAGAACATAAATTCGTTTGATAAAACTTTTATTTCCGGGAACAATTTTTCTATTTTTTTGTTCCCAGGAATAGATTTGGAGCAGAAACGAGAAACAAAAAAAAGTTGCTTCTTGTTTTCGGGAACAATTTCTAGAAATAAGCCAATTTTCTTTTTTATTTTTCTCTTGTTTCTCTCTCTTGCCGCGGCCACCTCCAATCGCTTAGAGCCATTGTTGACCGCCAATTGTTTGGCCATTTGACATGCCGCTACCGTTGCACGACCGCCCGGCTGCTGATTATCCACCGCCGATCGTCGGAGGCGGGACGGTGGTGGTGGGAGGTGGCGGTCGATGTATTGTATCGTGGCGGCGGTGGCTTGGCGCGGGTCGGCTGTGTCGTCTGGCCGGGGCGGCGGCGGCAGCGCGATGGGCGGCGATCAGTGGTCGGCAATCCGTGAACAAAAATAAAAAATAAAAAAATACAAAAAAGAAACTGTTTCATACCAAACAAATTTTTATTTTTTTTCTATTTCAAGAATAGAAATTTTGTATAGTTACTAAACACCTTATTTTACTTAGAAATTTTTTTTTGGTGAAAATTATTTTACTCAGAAATTGTTTCCCGAAATAGAAATAAAAAAGAACTATTTCTGAAAAAAAACTGTTCCTTAGTTAGGAAGCGTTAGCATGCGCACCCTAAGGCCACTGTTCTTCCCCTAGTCATCTTGTTGGAAAAAGAAGATGATGAGCAAGGAAGTAGAGAGAGGAAATTTTTTTTTTCTTTGGACGAAAATACCCTTGATCTTGATTTATTTGAAAGATATAGCGAGGGTCCGGTACTTATTTGAGACTGTCATATCTGATGCAGGCCCTCGTTCAAGATACCATGAACTTCGAGTCAATCTTTTAAAAAAGCGAGGGTACCGCGGGGCCTCATTCGAAATTTTCGCCAAAAAAGAAAAAAAAAATAGAAAAAGAAAAGAAGATGCGAATAAAACAAAACCGGAAATGTCATAAATATTCCAGATACCCGAGGCCGAGGGGAAAAACCAGGACAGCGACGTCGCGAAAGGCTGTTGCGCGATAGGAGAATGGAAACCATCGAAACTTCCACTCCCGATCGCCATTAACGCCCACCTCCGCTCGCCTCCGCCGCCGTCCTGCTCCCGTCGCGCCGTGCGATCGCATTGCGCGTCCCCCGCCTGCTTCCGATGACCTGATCGGGGCCTCGCCGCCGCTTCTCGCCGTAGCAGCAGCATCGTCGGGACTCCAGGTCGGAGGCTTCCTCTTCTCCGAGCCGAGCCGAGCCGCGCCGGGGGGGCTGGGCTGGGGGCGAAATGGAGGCGCTGATCGAGCTCTGCGACCTCATCGCGCAGAATCCGGCGCAGTTCGCCGATAAGCTGGCGTGGATTTGCGGCAGATGCCCCCAATCCGAGTCCGTCCTCGCCGGATCTCGTAGGGTCTCGCGTCCGCACCTCAATGCGGTCCTCGCCGTCGCGCGTTTCCTCTCCAAGTCCGCCGTCGTGCCCGATAACCGGCCGTACTCGGTCGTCGTCGAGTTCCTGCGCTTGATTCCCTCCTCCTTCGACGTCTCCTTCTGGCCGCAGTCCTTCAACAGCGATGCCGTCGCTTCGTTCTTCATGGATTTCTTCAATTACCTCTCGAAAGCCGCGGAATTGTCGCCGGATTTCGCCGTCGAGGTCGCCGCCTTCACCAGAGACAATATGGTCGCGGCAGTCAGCTGCAGTGGAGACAATTCCGTGATCTCCAGGGCTTTTCTGGTGGCTATCTCGCAAAATTTCCCGGCGGTTCTGCAGTCGGATGGCGATACGTTAGTGAGATACCTGCTCGAGCAGCTGGCCTTGCCGGTTCTGCTGCCTCCTTCACCACGGGAGCAAATGCAGGTGAATTCGGAAACGTCGTCGGCACAGAGTTCGCCATTGAGTGTCAATGCAAACCATTATCATGTTAGCGAGATTTCGAGTCCGAATGAAGTCAGCGGTTCATCGAGTGGTGTGGCTTCGAGGCTTGTAGATGATGCGGCAAGTGCATCGTCCAGGGCGTCTGGAGCAATGAATGGTGGGAGCATGGCGGGAGGTTACAGTAATGGGGGCGGCGTTGCAGCTTTGTTCAGGCAGCAAGTTGCTTCATTTGAGGAAGAGTCTGTTGAGAACCTAGAGAAGCAAGAGATTGCATATAGGTTAATCACCCACATTCTAGACAAAGTCCAAATTGAGGATTCCAAGTTATTGGAGCAGGTGAGAATACTGGCAAGGAAGCAAGTCCAATCTATGCCTGCATTTTTGAAGGTAAGTTGGGACGCAGTGCCCTTTCTTTCTAGACTTTTATCTTTTTCTGTAAATGGCGGCCCCTTGGTTCTTACTATAATTTCCTTATAGACTTTAACTTAGGTAAGAACAATGGAGTCCAGTTGAAAGATATATTTTTTGATGGTTTTTTGGCAGAAGTATTTGGCAGCCTTTCAGGGTTGAGTTCTTGCTCTAGCTATAGGTTTCCCAGCTTAAATTTAGTATATTTTGATAGCAGAAGCAGTCAATTGCTGAAATTGTTGGTTCCATACACAGATAAGAAAGCGGGACTGGAATGAACAGGGTGCAACTTTGAAAGCCAGAATAAATGCAAAACTATCAGTTTATCAAGCCATCACAAGATTGAAGATGAAGAGCTTATCATCTCTTGATTTGGATGGTAAAGCTGTAAAGAAATTTTGGCTTGAGACTCTTGTATTATTCACTGATGCAGCTGAGGCATGTTTACTATCTGTCTGGAGAAAATTGAGAATGTGTGAAGATCTATTTAGTGCTTTGCTTACTGGTATGACTCAAATTGCTGTCACTAAGGGTGGACAGCAGCTACGAGTTTTGCTCATTCGCCTCAAGCTCCTTGTGCTGACTGCATGTGCTCAGGTGCGTTCAAGAAAGGAATCATACCTGTCAGCATCATCCATTCACAATGTTACTCCAATTGATGTGTTCATCCAAATTTTTTTTTTTTTTTTTTTTTTTTTTTTTGGGGACTACGATTTGCAGCAGGCTGATGCATGGGCCAGTAGCCCTGGAGCCATGGTGGAGAGTGTCATGAAGGCAAGTTGTGAAGTGATCGAATTTGGCTGGAGCAAGGACCGGGCTCCTATAGACACTTTTATCATGGGATTAGCGGCAAGTGTTCGGGAAAGGAACGACTATGATGAACAGGTTTGATGAATGTTAGTGAGTCATTGATGAGAAACTTATAAATGATATCTGTGGCTGCTGTACATGCTTCTTGTGCATAGTTAGTCGATAATTGCTGGATAGTGCTCTTTTGTAAGATAGACCATGTTCTCCTTGAAATATTTGGATTTCATATTTTGGAGTCTGCTTGAGTTTTATTGTGATTTGTTCATCTGTTTGTGACTGTATAATTTGATAATGTTCTAAGAAGTGCCTAAGTTCTCTTCGTAGGGATCTTAACTGGCAATGTCAATTACTGGTCCTTTTAACTCTGTTCAGTGTAGTGCTTCTTTTGGTATTTTTAAATTTTCTCTTTTCAACTTTAACTATATTTGTTTACATGTATATGCAATATATACTAATTTCAGGATGGAAAGGAGAAGCAGGGAGTTCCTGTTGTGCAACTTAACCTAATACGCTTACTAGCAGATTTGAGTGTTGCTATTAGCAAATCGGAAGTTGTGGATATGATACTGCCGCTTTTTATTGAAAGTTTAGAAGAGGGCGATGCTTCAACTCCTGGTTTATTGCGGATTCGTGTATGGACCACTCCTTTAGAGTGCTTATTTTCTCATATGTAATTGGAATGTTACCCGTAATTTGCTTTTCAAAACTGCAAGGATCCTTCAATAGCCTAGTTTCTCAGACTCTTTTTTTTTTCACCTTTTGCTGCAGCTACTTGATGCTGTGTCTCATATAGCGAGTTTAGGTTTTGAGAAGTCATTTCGTGAGACTGTGGTTTTGATGACAAGAAGCTACTTGAACAAGCTTTCAAGTTTAGGGTCTGCTGAAAGCAAAACATTGGCCTCAGAAGCCACGACAGAACGTGTTGAGGTCTGCACAGTTTCCCTTATTATTCTTTTCAAGTTGTACTAGGATGATCTGTTGAGTTTGTGACTTTAGGATGTGATTTACTACATGGATTTTGACTTATTTCATGGTGTTTGTAGACTCTTCCTGCCGGGTTTCTTCTGATTGCTAGCCGTCTTACAAGTAGTAAATTGCGTTCAGATTACCGTCACCGTCTGCTATCTTTGTGCTCAGATGTAGGCTTGGCGGCGGAGAGCAAAAGTGGAAGGTATCATTTTCCTCAAACTATATATGTTGGTAGTGTACCACAAATAGTTTAGGCTTTGTAGCACAAATAATTGGGGATGCAATGCTGTACTTTTGAGTTACTTTTGATCCTTGTTGTGTGATATTGTTCTTTTCAAAATCGATGTGCTTTACCTTAAAATTATGGAGAGAAATAGTTCTGAATAGCATTTTAAGGAAGTATAAGTTTTTGTTGCAAATGATACATTTAAACCTTCATTGTTGCTTTATTTGGCTTTTTTTTTTTTTTTTTTTTTTTTTTTTTTTTTGTTTGGGGGGGGGGGGGGTCGGTTTTTCTGATGAACCTTCCGCATAACTTTCTAGGTGTATGGACTGCCCAAAAGCAAAAACCCAACAATAACAACAACAAACTGAGACCAGCTATATGAATCCATTTATCCCATTGTGTTTGATTTTGAGTTTTATCATTTGTAACTTATGGAAACTCTATATCGCTCCTTATTGTCTTCTTCCACGACTTTCTAGGCCTTCCTCTACTCCTTAATTGAGTCTCAATCTCCTAATGTCACCTTCTCACTTGAGCCTTTGAAGGTTTTTGTTTAACATGACCAAGCCAGGTTAAACAAACTTCTCTCAACTTTTTCTTGATCGGAGCTAGGTCTACATTTTCCCAAATTTATTCATTTCTAGTTTTGTCTTTTCTGGTGTACAGGCACATCCATTGAAGTGTTCTTTCCTTGACTACACTTATTTTGAAAACATGTTGGTCCTCATGGGGTCCATCCTAAAAAGAATATTTGTTGCCTGTAGAATATTTCTGTAAGCTTACCATGCATTCAGTGGGTGCACAATATACTGTTACGGACTTCTCCACTTCAACCATCCTGTTTGTACTCTATGCACAAGATCTTCATCAGACACTTCATTTTCTTTCTGTAGAAATAAAAGGGGGTGCAGCACAGGACTTCCCAGGAGGGCACTCATCCTACTGCCTTGTTTGAAGTAGGCTTAAGCTTAGCTTGAGAGCTCTATTGAGATATAGTGCATTGGTGGTACATTTGGTAGAGTCCCTAGTGAACTAATGTAGCCACAGTAGCGAGATGGAGAAATTGGAGAGAAATCAATGAGTGAATTCTTTTAGGTGACACAAACAAAGCTTCCTAAGCATCATACTTAAGGGTTTCTTAAGCATCCGACTTAGGTAGAGAATTGCTTAAGAAAATTCAAAGAAAAACTTGCTAAATTTCCATAATGTTCATAAAGTCTATTAAATTGAAAGAGTGAGAATCATATATATAGACTCTTGTATAAAAAATCCTAATCTTGGTTGAACTAGGATCTTTTAAACAAAAAGAGGGTTGTATTGGAAAATGAGAAACGTAATCCTATAGGAAATTTCTAGAATGGGGAATTTACTTATACAGCTAATTTATCAAAGAAACAACTTTCATTATCATTGAAGAATATTCGCAAAATTAACAACCCTTCTGTAGATTTTCAAACCGTGTATTAAGCATTTTGTATCATTTCTCCTGGGCTTGAAGGAACTCCATCCCATTGACTTTCCTTGCTTCTGTGCAAGAAATGTTTTGGCCTTTCTGAAACCTTGACGTGGCTCTGGTCATTTGTGAATCTTTCATTTTGGTGATCTTCTTTGAAGTCTACGCCTTTTTTATCACTTTATTTTTTGGCGAACTGATTCTTGAATTTTAGCAGGTCTTTGCTTTTGATTGTGCGATGTAGACTTTTAGGTGTGATGCTTAGAAAACCCTAAATGCGATTCCTAGAAAGCTTCAAGGTGATGTCTAAATGAACTTACTCTTTTGATTTATCATTTGTCATGACCTTGCCTTGAATTTTCAATCAAATATGCACTCACTACTTTGGGACTTTTTTCTGTCCATTGGTTGGCTGAAACAAAATATTGGGATGGTTATTATAGCGTGATAACAGGCACAAATGTCAAATGTATCTGTAAAAAGATGAAAGCTAACAGTGTGTCTGGTCCATGATAAAATTGGGTAGAGTAGCTATGCCACAAGAATAGAATAGAGAATAAATAGCACTAGAATAGCTATACAACAGTTTTGTTTGTATAATTTAATGACTATTTCAGGACATGTTTGGCCTGCAAGATTTAGACAAGATATAATCCAACTAGTTTTCATTGATATGATAATTTAAACCTCTGTTCCATCTATTGTAACCATAATTTTAAAAAGGTTTACTTTAGAAGTTATAAACTTAGAAAGTACTTCTTTATAGTAGCCAAAAAATATACATTTGCATAATTCTACAAAGGTTAAATATATAACAATTTGCGAATAACCATTGGCAGCTGATGGAGGTGGCTGTGGTAGACTGGTAGCAATGGCAGTGGGGCAATTTTGTTGATGATTGGGATTTTCTTTTTTTTTTTTTTTTTTTTTGTGGGGGGGGGGAGGCGGTGGGGTAGTGGGCGTTGGGGGCAATGTTTGCATTGGCGCTTCAATTAGTTGGACTGGAAAACTGTAGGTCCAGTCTGATTATCTCTGATTATCACTGTGAAAGCATCTGTGGTCAAAATGTGATCACACTGGTGTCAATGCTGTTGAGCTGACCATACCTGGTGGCTGTTTTCTTTTTTTTTTTGGTCAAAACCATACCTGGTGGTTCAATCAGGTAAAAAATTTGGGGCATATCTTGTGTTGTTCATGCCCCTCTAAAGCAATCTGGCAGCTTTATATACCTTATAGAATCTCTCTCTTTTGTGGTACGGTAGCTTGGGACAAGATTTTTACTATCGAAGATCTGAGGAAACGAAATTTCATTCTCATGATTGGTGTTGCATGTTTAAGCATTCTAGGTAATCTGTTTATGAGTCTCTTTCTTCATTGACTTTGCTCTTAACCTTTGGAATCATATCCTTAGCTCATTTAGGGTGGCACAGGTTATGACAAGTCATGTCATTCTGCTTTTCTATTTTTGGAATGCTTATGGAGGAGACTTAATTTCTAAGAAGTCTTGGGGTGCTGCACTGCATTGTGTCACGTGGTGCATAGGGAAGGAACATGACAAAAGAGTCTTTGAGGGTTTAGAATCTTGGGTTGCTTATGTATTGTGCTCTTTTATGCGGATTCGGACATTTTGTTCTGACTTCACTGGAGTCTTGTGATGTTTTCCTTTGTCTTTTCCTTTTCTTTCTTTCATGTACTTGATTTGTAGTTTAATAATATCCTTTATAATCTTACCCAAAAAAAAAAAAAAAAATGAAATACTGGTGGGTCAACTGGTCCCAGAACCGGTTGGACATGAATAATATAAGCGCAAAGGTGAACTTGCAACAATTTCATCTATGGTCCTGCTTGTAGAGTCACTATTTATGCACCACTAGTTCATGCAATGGTGTCCGTTCGGTGCTTACCAACGATTGTATTTTACGAGAAGCAACTAAACCAATGAGCAAACTTGCTCCAGCAAGGACTTGGACCTCAGTTGCAACCCTGCACTTGTCTAAATTATGCAGCCACCACTCAACCATTTGCTCCCATGCATTTCAACTTGAAGATAAAATGATTAATATTTAATATAGTAGTGTGTCAACTGGAGTTCAAGTGGTTGAACTGGTTGAACTGCATACTGATCACTTGACCATTTTTCTCACTGGTCCGGTTCTAAAAGTATTGGTTATTGATGGAACTGACGGAATGGTCAGGGTCTAATTGAGTCACGGGTGATGGAGTGCTGAGGGCTGTGGGAGGAAGAGGGGGAGGTGGTGGTGTTGATGGTAAGTGGCGGGGGAGTTGAAGCAGTAAGAGTGGTGGTGGCGGCATGAGAATCGTAAGGCCATTTGTGGAGTCATTCCTAGTTGCCCTGGAATAAAAGCTATTTCCATGGGACCAAGGATAGGCATAGCTATTCGGGTTAGTTGTTCTCGGTGAGCTTTTTAATGAAATATTGGATTAAGTATTCCTTTAGGAATGGATGGGGAATAGAATAGCTTCTACAATGTATCTAACACGCCTTGACAAATGCTTGTTTTCTTGCTTTTCCTCATTTGTATGTATGATTGGAATTTGTCATTACTTCAACGCTTAAGAGTTAAATTGCTAGACACTGTTGTGATTAACTTCACAGCATTGTGATAAAAGAAAGAAGCCATTGGCAGAATCGAATCTCTTTCTGTTTTATGTGTTAGTTTAATATTTTACTGGTTGATAAAATGGTGATACTAGGTGAAACCATTGTTATTTTTCTCCTGAAAAAGTCTTTCTTTTTGATTCCGAAAGCAGCAGTAAGGATGGCTGATAGAATGAGACGATGTTCTTCTGTGTTCCAAATGTAGAGGAGTTGTTGATGCTAATTGTGACATTGCAGGAGTGGAGCAGATTTTTTGGGTCCTCTACTTCCTGCTGTTGCTGAGATATGTACTGACTTCAATCCATCGACAGATGTGGAGCCATCTCTTTTGAAGTTATTTCGGAACTTGTGGTTCTACATAGCTCTTTTTGGTCTAGCACCTCCCCTGCAAAATATTCAAATGCCCAACAAACCAATGTCTAGTACATTGAATAGTATTGGAAGCATAAGTTCAATACCTCTACAGGCTGTGGGTGGACCATACATGTGGAATGCACAGTGGTCTGCTGCTGTCCAGAAAATTGCTCAAGGAACTCCTCCCCTTGTAAGTTAATCTTACAAAATTTGTTAGCTCACCTGCACATCCTTTCCTATGATCGGCAGTTCTTCTCAATAAATTTGGGGATTACAAAAAACATGCCAGATTTTTATTTATTATCACAAGAAATCATGCTTTTAGATACCAAAGGTAGCTCCTAGTATGTCATTGACTGAAATTTGGGAGCTATTTTATGAAGGAACCTGCATGATAATGCTGCAATTAGGTTGCAGATGGATGCTGATTCTTGTTTTATTGTAATGTCTATCTTCTTTGATGCATTAATGTGTCAGGTGTTGCAGCCTTGATGTGGTAGCCTTTCCTTCTTTCTTGTGGACATGGTGAAGTTGTAACTTTGATAAGGGGATTGGAATGTGGGATGTTTGTTTTTCTTAATTCATTCTTTTATTTACAAAGGTGAAATGGTTTAGAGCCAAGAATATCTTATTGAGGCCTCAGATGAAAAGATTAGAGCCCTAAGAGAATATCAAAATCAAATGATGGTTTGAACCTTTTAATCACACAAATTTTGCAAGCTTGTGCTTGTCAAAGATCTGTTTAACCATCTCCATGGAACCATCAAGGTCACTACTTTTGTCAGCCTTCTCCTCATTTAGACCTCTACTTCTGCTTTAGATATCTTCATGAATGAGAGAGTGGAGAATAAGGAGAGATTTAAAGCATGCTATTTGGTTGGGAAACTTTTTTCTCCTGGGCTGTAGCTGGATTTTTGTTGCTTATCAATCTATCTTAATATGTCCTGAGAAATTACTAATGATGAACAGTAAAGATACACAACAATGTTGTATGATCTAAATAAGGGTTGCTTATCGTTCGGACTTGCTTGATCGATGAAGAGGTCAATATTACATTTCTGAAACAATTGTTTTATATGTGACAAATTGTGCTTTGCAATTTTAGACTGATTTTCATTCCAGAAAGAAAAAGATGTTCATAGGCAAGAATTTCCATTACTATATAGAACTTAACAACATTTCTATTTTTGTATTTATTTTGCTTTTGCTGTTAATAAGGCTCTGCAAAGAAGTAACAAAGCTAAATAATTTTTTTGCATGATCAAGTACTTAGAACTAACAACTTTCAAAAGATAAGTTTCAGCTCATAAATAGGTGCTTTATGTTTAACAGCAAATACGAGTTGGAACACCGTAGAGGAGTGAGACAACTAATGAATGCTGCATTGGGATTTTTAAGTATTTTTTGGGTTGAGGCTTCTTGAACTCCTCGTTATGAAAGGAATTTGTTTTGTAACTGACAAAGGGAAAAGACTGATACTTGCTGCTGCCCCTCAATCAAATTTTTGGCTAATGTGGAGGGAGAGAAACTTGAGAGCTTTTACAGTCTAGAGTCTAATTTCCTTGGTGTAAAATTGAGGTTACCAGAATGGGATATAATGCTGGAGATAGGGGCAAGCATGGGCTAAGCCTGATGGGCTTTTGTCAAAAATGTGGCCCAGCCTGAACACTCAGGTGGCCTGGCCTGTTGTTGAAAAGTATTTAACTGCAATCCTATGATAATGAATCTGGCAGGTCATTATTTTCACATATTTTTAGGTCCACAGAGTATTTGCTTAAAAGCGAAAGTTTTATGACTAATGGTATCTGCAAGAACATTGTAATGTGAGGTGATTGACTGTAGACTTGTAGGACCTTTTTCACATCTATAGGCTAAAGCTTTCTCAGAAGTGTAAAGTTGAGTGTTTCTGGTTTCCTTGGATAAATGCAATTTCTGGTCTTTTCTTACTAAAGATCGACTGCGTGACCTGATTGAAACTTTTTCCATATTCCAAGTGAATTTGGCAATTCAACAATATATAAAATTTTGACTCAGAATTACTTTGCTTTCCAGGTGGTTAGCTCTGTGAAATGGCTTGAAGATGAGTTGGAACTTAATGCTCTCCACAACCCTGGTAGTCGTAGAGGGAGTGGCAATGAGAAAGCTGCTGTAACCCACAGGGCTGCTCTCTCTGCTGCTTTGGGAGGGCGAGTAGAAGTTGGAGGAATGAGCACGATTTCAGGTTAGGATAGTCTGTTACATTTTGCAGTTAAGATTGTGACTGTGATTTAGGAATGTGTGATTTTTGTTCCTCAGCTTCAACATTTTGGGTGATGCCTTGTAAAATTTTCTCAATCTGAAAATTTTTCACTTATTTTGCAGGTGTAAAAGCCACATATCTTCTTGCTGTAGCTTTTTTAGAAATCATACGTTTTAGTAGCAATGGTGGCATTCTCAATGGAAGCGAAACCTTGACCTCTTCTACAAGTGCATTCCGTTGTGTCTTTGAATACCTGAAAACACCAAATCTTATGCCCGCAGTCTCCCAGTGTCTGACAGCAATTGTCCATCGGGCATTTGAAACAGCAGTGTCATGGCTGGTATACTTACTTTTTCTGGAAATGAGACTTCCTTCTAAATCATTTACCTATGCAATTTATTAATGGGAGGAGATATTGGTGCTGCTTTTCAATAGATTGGTCCATTTTGTTTATGCTTTCTTCTTGTGGAATTAGAAATACCCTGATAAATTTGTTGGCACCTTCCAATAAATTCATTGTTTTCTAATTGCAACTTGCTTGTAGGTTCTAGACTTGTAATTTTCTGCAAGATTGTTGTCTACAATAAATTACTTGCACTGCCACCCGGGTGATGTCGTAGACTAACTTTGGTAGAGTGACAAAGGTGAAGTAGAGAGCATGACTGGTACTAGGTATATTAGGATCAGAGGGGATGCCATGTCTGATGGGGCTGTGTAGACATGGACTAAAATTTCGTCAGCCTGCTAAAGTGTTTTCTCGCATCTTCAGGTCTCACATTCCAGAGGAAGATTCTCATGAAGCCTAATCTAATTCGAAAGGCTTAATAAGGCTAGCTTATTACTCTGAATGATGCCTTTGCCTTTTTGGGAATAGCTAATAAATTGAGTATCTGTATTTAGTATGATTTTGGGATACCTTGGGAAAAGGCTGGGTTATCTGTTTGAAATTCTGTAATTATGCAGTGTAATGAAATTCTTCCATGTTAGTCAAAGTAGTGCTGCCCCCCTTTCAAAACACATACACACACATGCAGGTCTATGCAGATGTAAATACACTTTGCATATCCATCCGTCTGTTTGTTACCTATCTATGTGGATCTGCCTGTTTATTTGTCAATATGTAGGTGAAAATTACTGATCCTTTACCTTGGGTTCAGGAAGATCGGATATCTGACACAGGCCTTGGGGCAGTGACACGAGATTCTACACTTTGTGTGCATGCCTGTTTTCTCATAAAAAGTATGTCCGAGAGAGAGGAGTGCATTCGAGAGATTGCTGTCAACTTGTTAATTCAGCTTAGAGACAAGTTTCCACAGGTAGGCTGGTGCTGTAAAACTTTCTTTAATCTTTAAGTTCTATTCTCTTCTGTTTGCATGCATAGTCTAACAGACAGAATTGCACACATGCAGGTTCTCTGGAATTCGTCTTGTCTAGATTCCCTGTTATTTTCTGTTGATGATGGCTCATCCTCTGCTCTTGTGAATGATCCTGCATGGATAGCAGCAGTTCGGTCATTGTACCAACGAGTTGTTCGGGAGTGGATCATTAAATCTCTTTCATATGCTCCATGTACTACTCAGGGCCTTCTTCAGGTTGATCTACTCATTGCAAAGAGCTACTCACTTTAATTTTTGTTGGTGGTATTTATCATATTTATTGATAACATGCTTCAAAATTTAGGCATAAAGAATCCTTTTTTTTTTTATTTTATTAGTGGTGGCGTGAGGAGTGGATGGATTTTCTGTGCAAAGTGGTTGTTTCTAAATCACATGAAGTACCTGCTTAACAATGCCGTTTTAGTGGGCTGAGTTGTCTGACAAAGCCAAAGGCTGTAGTTTGCTCTTGACTGGAGCAGACAGAAGTCGACATTAAATTTTATGCAGAAAATTTTGTAATTCCATTAGGCATACCTGCATATATGAAGCTTTTAAGCCGTGAAACTTAATTGCATTGCATAAAAGAAGTGCCCAGCTCTTGTTTCTGTTTGATCCCAAAAAAATGTGCTCTAGTGGACTTTGAAGACGATCTTCGTTACCGGCAGGTCGTTATCTTATTCAGTTAGCAGTTGTATGAATGAGGTGGCTCCACATTTCAACTGTATCTTTATCTAATCTACTGTAGTCCTAATTTCGTCACCCCTTGAATAAGTTTCACTGTATTGATGGGAGGAGGGTCTGAGGCAGATGGTGGCATTGTACTGATAATTAAAAGCAATTGAGTCATTCTAGATGCTCATTCTGGGACTCTGTTGCTGCAGCAGTCATGGTTGTCCCTTTTTGATTCCGAGGACTTGGTGCCCCTGTTTTGAGTTTTCTTTCCTTCCGACATCTAGGCACTTCATTGAATTATATAGTTGCATATCCTGATGTATTGTCTGGTCTTTATTAAACTTTTCCCTTGATCTCCATGTCCACTTTAGGAGAGGCTTTGTAAAGCAAATTCATGGCAGATATCAAGGCCTGCAACTGATGTTATATCTCTTTTATCTGAGATAAGGATTGGAACGGGTAAGAATGACTGTTGGACTGGCATACGA
Organism: Eucalyptus guilfoylei; assembly: GCA_016097605.1. Classification (NCBI taxonomy): domain Eukaryota; kingdom Viridiplantae; phylum Streptophyta; class Magnoliopsida; order Myrtales; family Myrtaceae; genus Eucalyptus; species Eucalyptus guilfoylei. Next base: position 23,862,057 of record CM027866.1, on the reverse strand, counting down.
ACTGCAAACATCCCTTCAGTCATGGCAGCTGCTGCAGCAGCATCTGGTGCAAACTTGAAGTTGACCGAACCCTTCAATTTTGAGGTACTCAGTACTGGCATAGTCAGTGCAACAGCGAAGTGCAATCATGCGGGGGAAATCACTGGCATGAGAAATTTATTTAACAGCATTGGTGGATTTCAAACGGGCAATGCAGCTCAAGGTTTTGGATTGGGCATTGGGATTCAGAGGTTGAAGTCAGGAGTGTTTACTCAGCAGATGCCGGCTGAGAGTGATTCATTTGACAAGGTAGTACTTACAAAATTCATTCAGCAACTGCAGCAATTTGTGAATGTTGCTGAGAAAGGTGGGGAAGTGGACAAGACCTCGTTTCGCCAAATTTGTTCACAGGCAACAGCCTTCCTATTGTCAAATATGGTACAGATATACTCCTCATTTTTATCTGGGTTGATGCATACCTTGAATTCCTTTCGTAATATAATCTTGTAATTAAGAATGGAGAATCAGTGATTTCAGAAACGAGGAGAAGTAACAAGATATTTAATGGCTTCATATTTGTCTACAGGATCTTGACTCAAAATCAAACATAGATGGTTTCTCTCAACTTTTGCGCCTTCTCTGCTGGTGTCCTGCATATATCTCAACTGCTAATGCCATGGAGACTGGTGTTTATATTTGGACTTGGTTGGTGTCTGCTGCACCTAAACTGGGATCACTTGTTTTAGCAGAGCTTGTTGATGCATGGTTGTGGACAATCGATACGAAACATGGCCTTTTTGCATATGAAGAGAGGTACAGTGGACCTGCTGCCAGACTTAGGCCGCACCTTGCACCAGGGGAACCTGTAGCACAGCCTGAAAGTGATCCTGTTGAGCAGATTGTTGCTCATAGGCTGTGGCTTGGATTTTTTCTTGACCGCTTTGAGGTAGGAAGATTGAATCTTTTCCTAAGATTCTCTTTTTGTCCCATTCCCCCCAGTTGCCTGTTATGAAGGTTAAATTGCAGTCATGGTTATAGAAGTGGTTGCGCTGCAGCAGTGGTGGATGCGGGCATAGTGGCTTTCCAATAGCTGACGGCATTCATGACGGTCATAAATGTACAAATATGATAGGATAAATTAACTTTTGTAGGGTAAATAGAGTTGATATTTTAATTTTATAGGACTATTGTAGTGCTTTCCAAAGCATTAGTTTGACCATATGAATCTATGAATCTTGTCAGAATACCCCACATCCATCAGTTAACTATGAGGTTTTGATGAGCCTCGTATTCATGAATTATCCCTACATAGCTTAAGTTTTTGTGTCAGATATTCCAACATGGCATTAGAGATAGGTTTTGCCCTTGATTTAGTTTGTGTGCGAGGCTCCCCCTCTGTCAATTTCCCATGCCACTCTCTATCTGGTTTGCTTGTTAAGGGTGCGTTTAAGTATCCCACAATGCTTTTTTATGGGGTGTCAATGGGCCTTATGATCTCGCCCCACTTATTAAGATTTTGGGTTGGATATTATAACAAATTTAATAGGTGGCAGTGAAGGTAAATGATTGCACTAGCAATTATATTGGACATCTGATGTTTGCATGTAGAGTTTGTTTGATTTGCTTCGGTATGAAGTTATGCAATAATAGAAATTCTTTATCATTTCTTACAAGTCTTTCCAATCGAAGGCCTTTAGATATTGGTGCCATCTCTTCGATAGAAGTAATCTGCCTTGGTGTTCAATTTCTGTAAATACTAATTGTCTCATTTGTCCTTAGAATCATTTATCATTCTCCACATAATTTCACTGAAATGTGTTCTTAGGCAGAGCACTTTGTAATGATATAGTATAGTCATGTATAGAGAAAAAGTACACTTCTTCAGGTGCACCAATACACTTAGAGCATTGAATAAAAACTCTTTTCACAGCAATTACAAGAGATATAACTGTATTGAACAAGATAACGGTCTTATAAAGCACTTGTTTCCTCATTTGATAAAGGCTTTAGAAGTGCCCTTTCTGCCCTCTTGAATATTTTCCATTAATTATTGCTAAACCAGGGACTTCTTGTCTTTGATTTGGACAAGTTTTTCCGAAAGTATCAGTCTCTCTCTCCTCAAACACTATATTGCATTTCCATATCAAAGCAAGAGAGAACATATGGTTGCAAATTAAGTAAAAGGTAAAATTGTTAGGCCTGCATTACTGTTGTTAAAATATCCCACATCACCTGTTTACTGGGTTTGTTTGTGCAGGATCTATTTGTAGTCACCCTCTACCTAATGACTTAAGCTTTTGCATTGGAAATCATAACATTGTATCAAAATCAAGTCTAAATTCTTCATGCTCGATTTAATATTTTAACTTGTGTGTGGTTCTTTATATATATATTGTTCCCTATCTGTCAATCCCACATTGCTTGTTTATGGGATATATAGGCCTAATAGACACGTGTTGCCTCTCCACCTAATAACTTTAAGCTTTAGGGATGTAAATTCTGATAATGGCAATTTGTCATAGTACTTTGCTGATGCAATTTTGTCTTTGTTGTAGTATCATCTTTCTAGTTGTTACAATTCTGTCTGAGTATTATTTAGACATTTTAAAAAAAGTGTTCTCCAAGTACTTAGAAGCTCTCAGTATGCTAGTCACTTTGGGTATAATATTTAGTCATATCTATGAGCACTTCTTGGGGTTTGAGCTCTTTTTTAGCTTGTGGCTTTTCTTCTGAAAGGTTGGCACCCGCTCGGTTCCTCATAGTGAAATTCTCTCTAAGTATCTACAAAATGAATAAGACATGTAACTTATTCTTCTAGAATAGAGCAGTTATTTCCTTCTCATTGTTGTTTGTTTTATAGGTTATTCGCCACAGCAATGTGGAACAGCTCTTGCTCCTTGGTCGGATGTTGCAAGGAACTACAAAGCTTCCATGGAACTTTTCACGACATCCTGCAGCCACTGGTACTTTCTTCACTGTCATGCTTCTTGGGCTCAAGTTCTGCTCGTGCCAGTCTCAGGGTAATCTATTTAAGTTTAGAGCAGGACTTCAGTTACTAGAAGACCGGATTTTCAGGTGAATAAATTTTCCTCTACTGTGTTATTATTTTATTAAATTGATATGGGATTTTCAAACTGTGTTGTATATAGTAGGACATTCTAGTCTCCACCTAAAATTGCTCTCTGAAGGAGTTCCTTCCACGCCTCCCTTTATCCGCAGTTGTGTGGCTGTGTGCATAATGCCGATGTGCATGCTTGATGCATCCATACTTCTACTTGAACTTCTACTTTTCGAAACATAGGAAAGAGTCTGCTGGTGGTTGTAGACTCAATTAGATTAGATGTAATAGTTTGTCACGACTATCAATTGTGATTTATGGTGGACAGGAATCTGAAGATCCAATACAAGTGGCTGATACACATAATTTACCAATGTTCCATTTTCAGTATATATGTCATGTCTAGTGGAGATTTTTTTCGATGTCCTTTGCTTGAGCATTGTGATAAAATGACCTGTGATTTTCTATGGTTTCTCTCAAAAGTGTAAGTGTGTGGGCCTAACCGTGTATATACATACTTACAAGTGAAAACTATAATGATTATTTTGTGCATGGTGTTCCTATTTGGGTTGGTTTTCTCCTTTGAGTACCTCATCTCAAGTCAGAAGTGAATATGGACCTGGTTATTTCTTGTAGGGCTTCTCTGGGATGGTTTGCTTATGAGCCCGAATGGTATGAAATGAAGGATTTGAATTTTGCCCAGAGCGAGGCTCAATCTGTGTCAATATTTGTTCACTACTTACAGAACGAGCGAGTAGATTCTCCTCAATCTGACTTAAAGGGATCGGGACGTGAAAATGGGAGCTCCATATTCAATGAGGTAATTAACTCTACCTAACTATGGTGGAGAATCTTAATAAATGGTTCAACACAATTTTTATGCTCTTTCCTTTTTTCCATTGATTGGGTTCTGCTCTTATAAGTATAGAGTGTGCAGAATGGCAAATACCATCCTGTCTGGGGTGCCATGGAGAATTATGCTGTTGGAAGAGAGAAGAGAAAGCAGCTCCTTCTGATGTTATGTCAACATGAGACTGACAGGCTTGAAGTTTGGGCGCAACCCACTAACTCAAAGTATTCCTCTGGTTTTCTTTTGTTGATCCATATTTTGCATATGTTTATGGGTAATATTGCATGCAGTTGATCTTGTTCTCACTATAGCCATGTTTGCCCTCAATACCAGGGAAGTTGGTTTTCGGCTCAAGATAAGCTCTGATAGATGGATTGAATATGCAAGAACTGCATTCTCTGTGGATCCTCGTATTGCTTTGTCTTTAGTCTCAAGATTCAGGACAAACCCTCATTTGAAGGCAGAAGTAACTCAGCTGATTCAGGTTTGTGAAGTTTATCTTATTGTAAATGGGCTACAGTCAGACCTTATATCTGTTGCAAAAAAATGTTAAGCTCTGATACTATGTTATTGGTAAAAGAGAGAGTTGTTATTATTGAGATCAAAAGAAGTATTTAGAGGCTTAAGGTTAGCCTTGTACAATTACATAAATAACCCCAACTTGTCAACACAATAGAATAATAAGTAATAAACTCGCCTGGACTCATATTTCTAAAATGCTAAGCATGAGATGACTTAAATAGCAAGCTTTCTCAGAGTGAGGGAGCCATCTTGTCAGTGTACTTATATCTGTCAGTCAGCGTGGAACATTGTGGGACATTGCACTTGGGGTGTAATTGGAGCATGATAATCATAATTTAGAAGGCGACTCCAGCTTGATCTAGTATCAGCATTTTTGCTTGAACTCTACTTCAAATGATTTTTGGCATGTTTGAGATTGATCTAATGATCTAACCATTCTTGGGTTTTCTGTCTATATTGAGCTCAAGCTTGAGCTTGAACTTGCCTGTTACTACAGCAATTGTCAACTTAAAGTGATAACTATAGATATTTTTTGTACAGTTTGAAGCTAGATAAGAAGGCAAAATTACTATCTGAATGATCATTCACTAATTAGATTTGAAATTGAAATTACAAAGTCTAAGTGAACTGAAACAACATTGTGAATGGATCTCTTTTAATGCTAGTTTTATTAGTGCACATAAACTTATCATAGAATTTCATGATATAGGAAAGCCTGACTGCAGGCAGACTTTGACTACTGCAACTGGACCACACTTAAGCGTTAAATCCCCTTAGGACTGCAAATTCAGGAGGAGCTCGACCTCCACAAACAAATTCTCCTTTGAGAATGTGCAGCTAATGAGGAAAAGCAAAGAAAATAGACATAATATATGACTATTAACTTACAGGAGTCAGGAGATAATGATCTCAACATGTTATCCTAAGTATCTTAATTTTCTCATAGGAAAAAAGTACAGTTTTGTGTTGAAAAAGCATTTCCAGGGCAAGAAAAACCCAACTAGTGTTGCCTGATAAAGGAATGGTGAGGAATAGAGGGGGAAAATCATGTCATTGGGGGACTGAGGAAGAAGTGACATGGAAGATCAAGCTTTGAGTTGCTGCAGCAGCTGAAGCAAGTTATAGCTGGGTAATGGTTAACTAGATTTTTGTGGATATAATGATGATGACAGCAGCTTTAATTTGTTGGAAAGGTCAGAGTTAATGCATGGTGACACTTGTTGTACTTAAGATGCATTAAAAGTAAATGAGTACTGGATTACTTGATTAGGTCGCAACCTACACAAGTCATGCATCACAGCAAGCTTGACCTTGGCTAATATAGGATGAGTCATCACCTAGCTGCCTTGAGTTTTGTGGCCCATTTATAGCTGACATGACTTATTTGGGCTAGCCATATGGGTCCATTTTCGGTGATTCGAGTCCAGTTAGAACATGACTTGTTTGTTGATTGTGTTAGGCAGGTTGACATGATTTTGACATGAACATGACTAACATGAACTCAACATGCTAATTTGTTCTCTGTTGTTGAATCTATATAGGAATTGCCATTCCTAACTCCATTTCAGAAGCCCAACTGGGGGACATGGGTTCCTGGCGGTTGATACATCAGCCCCACTATGGCCTTGTAGAACCTCTAGAAACTTACAACTTGTCATTATTGCTATTACTAGGGTTCCCTGTACTTTTCTTCTCTTAATCTTTACCAACCAAAGCAGATTCTGAAATATCTGTGAATCACACATATTAGTGTTGTCTAGTTTCTAACAAAAAGTTTAAAGCAACTCATGGGAGAAGTACATGCCACAGATAACTTTAGTTGGCAAAAAGTCCACTATGACATGACAGGTTCACTTCTCTCTCTCTCTCTCCCTGAGACTCAGAGACACACACACATGCCCGGACACGCGCGCACACACGCTCCAAGCCTGAGGTGGATTTGTGTAGAAGAGAAAGACTTGATGACAGAGAAACCAAGGACCAATTAAAAATGAAGGAGCTGTAAAGTCATTCCTCGCCACACTAAGCATATAATCAGTCTCTTTTTGTTTTTGAGATTGGGTAGGAGACTTGATACTCAAGACATAGATGGATTTACATCTTTAGCTTTAGTCTTTTATGACGATGTGACAGCCAATACGTACATCAAGATCTTAACAATTGAAAGAGACCTATTGAATTATGGAATCCAAATGCTCAAAGGTTCATTCTTCCACCTAATTTCTAGCCCTAGGTAGTAAAGTAAAGTGGGATTCTATATTTCTTGCTTCAGATAAAGGAGGCATTCATCTGCTTAGGAAGGCCAAGTGAGATTTTATCGTATGTAAGGGAGGATGGTGAACTTCTGACTTTGGGAGCTCATCCAATCTGAATCTGTAGAATCTATGGAGAATGTCCATCTTTATTGGATGTTGTTCCCTGATGTATTGATGGAATTTATTTTCGGTTGGTCTTTTCCAGTTTTGGGGGTTTGGCCATAATTACTCTTTTTCTAGCCATTTTGTTGGTTTCCACAACGGATATTCCAATTGTAAGGGTCTGAGAGAATAAGATGCTGCTCCCATTCTGTCTATCTTTCCTCATTTTGCTAACCTTCACCTTGAAGATAGGCCCTAGGTGGCGGGTACAGAAGGAAGAAACCTAAGAGAAGTGTGTCTTGTTTTTTCTTAGGTCCTTTATCTTTTAAGTTCAATACAGGGAAGAGCCTCATTTTTTCCTCCCTGCAGCTTCCCAAATTTTTTGTTGGTTATATTGCCTAGCTCGGAAGAATTTCAGTCCATGCTGTATTAGACTGGAATAATTTCAGTACGTGATGTATTAGTCCCCTAGCTGATCATGAATCAACATCTGATACAATTCAATAAGAAATGTATTTTATGAGGTACTTTAGGTGTCTAACCTTTAAGGGGAGTCTTATCCCGTAATCCTTTGTTTAGAAATCATAGACTGAAACTTGCACTGCATTAGTTAATATCTCTCTGGACCTATCTAGCCACGTCAATTTAGCATGTTTGACAGATTTAGCAAGTTTCTACACACTTCTGTTGTCGCATATCAAAGTGCATTTACATGTGCCTTAGTGCATATGCCAATGTGCGTGCACTTATAAGATGCATCAAGTACTGCAATATGTACGCCTGCCAGGTACCTGAAAATTTCGGAGCATATGTATTTTGAGCTAGTCAATTTCAATTTTGTTTATTCCATGACCACAGAGTATGTTCTACCATATTAAAGAGATGTACGAATAATATGAAACAACATTAATTTGTGTTGGTCATTTTCTTATCATATTAGTTTATGTGAGAGAAAGAGTTGCCTCCACTTACTGGAGCCTCATAAGTAATGATTGGAGACACAAACGCCCTCCGCACATTCTCCAATAAAAATATAGATGCTGTTTTTGAGCATTGCAATAGATTATAACATTTAATAGATATTGATATTTGCATTTGAAACGATGACACGCATAAAGTAGCTGTATTTTTTAACCATATGACTAAAGCAAGATATTCATTTTTAAATGGAAAGATGTTTAACCTATGTTTTCACACATATATTACTTGATTTTTGTTTAAAATAAATCTTAGTTAATCTTAATTAATTAGACTTAAAAACACATTATGGAAAAGTAAGCCCAATTATGCTAGCCAATAGTCATACTATTGGTGAAACAAATTCTGTCCATCTGGTAAATCTCAAATGCAACTTAGTTGACTGGCCTTTAATATGGTACTCCAAGGTGGACATTTTCAGGCACTTTGGTGTCTTCACTTAAACTTCTCTTATTTTAGTTATATGTTATACGTCATGCCATTCTAGTTGCCAATTTCATTGCAATTTCTTACTATGGTTGGCTGTCATTTCAAGCATTGTGGAGAACCAGGAGGAACAAGGGCAGTTGGGCAGAATTTCTCAACATTTCTTTCTTTTATAGATGGTCTTGCCATTGCTGGAGATCATGTTTATGCTTTGTACTTTCCCATTGAAGTCATCTATTTAATCATGTCTATTGAGTGAGTTCGTAGGTGCTAGGATTGTTGGCTTCACAGTCATAATAATCTTCTGAAAACGATGATTAACTCAATTTATTACTGGTCCCTATTTCTGTGTTTATATCTCTAATGATTTTCCCCTTGATCTGCTGCCTTACATACTGCAATGTTCACCTTGCAGTCACATATATTAGATGTGCGGACCTTACCTGAAGCATTGCCATATTTTGTCACACCGAAGGCAGTTGATGAAAATTCAGTGCTGTTGCAACAATTACCCCATTGGGCTGCTTGTTCAATTACACAAGCTCTTGAGTTTCTTACTCCTGCATATAAGGGTCATCCACGTGTCATGGCCTATGTTCTCAGAGTTCTGGAGTCCTACCCCCCCGAGAGAGTGACATTCTTCATGCCACAGCTAGTTCAGGCACTGCGATATGATGAAGGGGTAAGCAAATAATAGCATATCATTTTGTTGGTTGTCACGTTGGGTTGGATTTGGCAGATCAGCCCGAACACCATCATAGTGCTGTTTGAGACCTGTCTTAGTATATTGGATAGGATAAGAAATTTTCAAATTCCATGCCGCATAGACTATTTCACGTCACATAATAACTGCAACAGGGGGAAGGAACCATATGATCGAGTATTCCAATTTGAGCTGGACATTTTAGTGTTTAACTTTATATGCCCATTACTTATCTTTGAACATGGCAATTGGAAATTAGGTATATTTATCGTTATGTACCCTAGATACTGGACGGTGAGGGCTTGTCCAGAAATGTTCTTAAAAACATTATTTTGAATGAATGCACTGGAAGTACCAAAGTTTGTATCCGAAGTGCAATTAAACCTTAAAACTTTCAGATCATGCAATTGAGTCCTGAATCTTGTGAAAGTCGTGCAATTAACTATCTCCATTAAATCTGTTAATTTACGAATGTGGTCTTTTGACTATTTTCTCTCTCCTGTATACTTTTGAGGAAACTTGGCTCTGATGTGGCACCAGGTAGGTGCCAGATCAGCAAAATTGACAGAATTTGCCCAAAAAAAAAAGAAAAAAAGAGAGAGAGAGAGAGAGAGAGAGTCACCTGCGGTCTAGCAACCTTTAGAGAAATAAGAGCCATCTGTACCAAATAAAAGACATTTGAAATCATTTGCTGTGAAAATGTTAGAGGAGGATGGTGTGTAGATTTGTGCCTAAGCTAGAATAACTAGGCAACTCCAGAGATGGTCAATGTATAGAACAGTAAAGGCGTCAAGAATTAAAATAAACTTGTAAGCAAATATAAGGTGGGACGAAATGTTTCAGAATTAACATAAAATGTTTAATAAATTAGACAAGAAGAAAAGCCAAGATTTCGTTTTGGCATATAAAAGCAGAGGGGAGAGGGCATCAGAGAACAGAATAGAATGTGCAGTCTTTTCTCTTTGGCTCTTCCTTGCAAACGCATCTGCCGCAATCATGGAGGACGGTGGTGTCCAATTTGACTTGCACCACACAGATTTGCTACCACTGTCCACAGTGAGTCGGTGACAGCCAGTGGTGGAGTCTTGGCGAGAGGGTAGCTTTGCTGTTGTGGTAGTGATAGTGGACGGAGGCGTGTTACTGATGGCTTGTGACTGTGACTATGGGTGGCTGTGGCAGATTTATTCAAGTTGACCATGAGAGAACAGAAAAGAAAAAAAATAGGAAACCAGGCAAATCACTCCATTTTTTTTTTTCTTTTTTATAGTTTTCTGTAGGCTGATTTAGCACCTACTTAGCTCCACATTGGTGCTAAATATCCTTAATGCACAATAAAACAAGAAACAAGGTCACACCAGATATTTTCATCACCTAAAACCAACAGACTTTCCAAAGGTACTTGATTGCACACTTTGACAAGTTCTGGGACTCAATGGCATTATGTAAAATTTTAGGGTTCAATTGGAAAGTGGTGAACCTCGGTTGTGGAGATTGTCACCTAAACTGTTTGGTGAGGGTGGCCTGCTTTTGAGCTGCGGACTTCTACTGTTGTTTGCGCTGAAAATTGTGAGGAAACCTTTGTAAAGACAAGTGCTATAGGTTGGAGTTGGAAAGCAGCAGAATGTAAAATTTTTAAATCACAATCTGTGGCTTGTATTTCTTTACTTAAAAGCAATTGACATTAGCTGGAAGTATTGAGAGCAAGCTACTGAAAATATTTCCAAGCAACTACTAAGTTCTCTTGTTTCTCTTAAAATGGGCACATTTATCTTGGTGTGGGTGTTAAAACCTGTATATAAATATATATTTTAAATTTTCATCTAGACTTGCTGAAGTGCAGATTATAACTTGAGCCAGACGCATTATGAGGGATTTGCATTTGGTTTGATGAACTTCATACTAACTACTTTATGTGTGATTAACTGCTATTCTGCAGAGATTAGTGGAGGGATATCTACTAAGAGCTGCTCAGAGAAGTGATGTATTTGCCCATATATTAATATGGCATCTGCAGGTTTGTGAATATTAGTGTTTTCTTTTTCAAAATTGTCTAATGGAATCAATGAAATATTTGCTTGTTGTGCTTAATTTTTTTTATAAGCTGTGATCGTTTAACTGGCAGGGTGAGACCTGTGTATCAGAGCCAGGGAAAGAAACTGTTATTTCTGTGAAGGTGAAGCTATGCCTCTTTCCTTATATTTATGTTTTCCATGAAACTGACTTATGAAATTGTTGAGTAGGATTCTCTTATGTCTTTGTTCCCACAGCTTTTATTGAAAAATCTCTGGAAAAAGAGGGTTTGGCTATTAATAACTAATTTAAACAATCGCAGTCCATTATTTATTTCAAACATTCTTAAGTAATTTAAAATTATGGGTCATGAAAATATCAGAAGGAAAAACTCTATTCCTTTTATTTCTGGGAAATGAGGAATTTGTTGGCATTTCCAAAACATTAGATTTGCTAGAATTGTGTGCATGACTCACTTTCGGACTGTACATGCTTTTCTTTGTTTTCCGAGTGAGGCATGATTTTTTATTTGGCATTTTAATCATTTGTGGTTGCAAAAAGTCTCTGTGATTTTGTTTACCTTGTAGCATCTTATTGCACTGCTGACATTTATATCTGCACATCTTAAGAATCAAGAAGAAAAAATTAAAATTTTTATGCTGTTCTGATACATGACAATGAAGAAAATAGTACTGGCTTTTAGGTGTTTAAGAGGGATTGGTGAGTTTTCAGAATTTAAGTGCATGTTGTAGAGTAATTATCATACTTGCTTGCTAGGATTCCCTTTGAATAGTATTCTGTATAATGCTTGATTCAGATGATTAGCTTTTCTATAAGGATGTCCTGTGTAAGGTAGTAATATCAGATCTAAATACTTCGGTTTATAATAAGTGACTGGGTTTCTCCTGATAACTTGCATCTTGGTGCTAACTATTGCAAGCATGAAATCATATGAAATGTAGGCAATTCATTTTTTATCGATATGTTTTAAGCAACTTTTCATGCCATGCAAACATCAAAGTTACATTAGGACCTGATGCATTTTATTTTCCACAAAAGTAGGTGAGCAGCTTTCCACTAGAATAATCTCATTATCCTTTTGCCTTCTTTTCAAGTCTATGTCATCAGGGTTTATCAAGCAGGAAAATGTAAAACCATCCAGATTTCAGCTAGCCAAGCTCTCTAATAACCTGAAACAAATAAATGTAAAAATGTAACGGTCACTTGTAACAAGTCTGAAGTAAACTTGTCCATCGCATGCTCAAGGACCACTGGTTTTTCTGTGATCATAATTTCTATAATCCTAATGCTATATACGCAATAACTCATTTAATTGTTTCAGAATAATAACTTCCAAGCGATGTTGCCGGTTGTGAAGGAGCATATAATTGATGGTTTCACTCCTAAGGCCCTTGATTTATTTAAAAGAGAGTTTGATTTCTTTGACAAAGTTACATCTATCTCCGGTGTACTCTTTCCGCTACCCAAGGAAGAGCGTAGAGCCGGCATCCGGAGGTATTCTTCCCCTTCACTGACAAAATTCTGTCCTATGATAATTATTTATTATGTATTGGTTGAAGTTGATGCTCATATTCATGGCAGGGAGTTGGAGAAAATTGAAATGGAGGGACATGACCTCTATTTACCAACTGCTCCTAATAAACTTGTCAGAGGTATTCGGGTGGACAGTGGAATACCTCTGCAATCGGCGGCAAAAGTTCCTATCATGATCACCTTCAATGTGGTTGATCGTGAGGGTGACCCGAATGATATAAAGCCTCAAGCTTGTATATTTAAGGTGAGTGTGCCATATCATGTGCTTGTAGACCCTGTATTTCTGCTTTTGATTCCATAAGACTTTTAAAATTGCCTGGCTGATATCTATGAACTCATTGTATGGGTTATTGCTCTACCATTAAAAAACCCAACCCTCAGGAAAAATTGTGCTGAATCATTTTCTTGAAGGTTTCTGGATTTTCAGTTAGTCCACTTATGGTCGGGTTGGAAAAAATTACAGTGAATTGCAGGGGATTCTTCTGCATGCATAATGTTGTTTCTATGTTTTCACATGGGCATGGCACTCAAGAAGCTTACTTGAGTCCCTGTGCCAAAAGTGCAGCTCTTTTTTCATGTTCTTAAATGTGCTAAAAAACAACTGATTTTGTGTGAAGGTGAAAAAAATGTATGTCCTGTTAAGAAGGAGAATTAGTTTGTGGATAGAAACTATTTGACTAGATAGCTAGATCAAGCTCCTACCTGACATGTTAGCATCTTGCTAATGCGAAAGAGCTTCATCAGCATCCTAGTATTTGCATTATGGTGAGGATGGCAGAGGTACAGAGGCTGTTTCTGTCTTACTAGCTCTAAAAACAATCAGCTGGTCAGACTCAGGAGAAATTTTACATGCTTTCTTTGCGTGTCTTTCCGGTTACTTGTCTGATGTGAATTTTGGGAATTAGCTGATCACTCTTATCATCAAACATCTTGGTGGGACATCTTATAATGGCAGCAGTTAATTCAATATCGACATTGTTGTGCGGCTAGCATCATTTGACTGGATTGGGGTAGGTTTTGGTATATCAAGGATGACAGGCTTTTCATTGACTCAGTTAATCACATAGGCTTTGTAAGTAGATGAATCGATAGTTTAATGACCAATAAAGTAGATGGACACCAAAGTTGACATGTAAGTAATTGCAGTTAAACTTAATATGCCTGTTTCCTGGCAAAACTGATTGGACAGTAAAAGTATTCTGTACATCGATGAAATTGTTACTTTTTTAGTTCTGATCAAGTGAACAGCCTCTATTTGGAGAAAGGAGAAAAAAGAGGGTGAAACGAGTGTGTGGGAAATGAGTGAGATTTTGAAATTTTTGTGAGAGGGAAATGAGTGAAAATTTTGAATTTTTGGCATATTCTTTCCAAATTCTCCATCTGAAAATAGGATCTAGAATCACCATACCTTTGCTTCTGGGATAAATAACTCGAATTTAGTGAGGCTAAATTCAAGATCTGAGTTATGATTTGTCTCCTGCGCAAAGCAGATATCATGAGAATAGCATTCAGTTCTGTTAGGATGTTCCATGCCTTAAATGTCTTTTGGATTTTGTTATTGTTCTGGTCAGTTTGACAGCAAAATCCACTCTTGTCATTAATCTAACGAGGCCATTAAATTTTGCCAGGTTGGAGACGATTGCCGGCAAGATGTCCTTGCTCTTCAAGTGATATCACTTCTTCGAGACATATTTGAAGCAGTAGGGCTTAACTTATATCTCTTCCCTTATGGTGTTCTCCCGACTGGCCCAGAAAGAGGAATCATTGAGGTGATTATGTTTTCATGCCTAATAAGTTTTCGGTTGACACTGATATCGTCAGGTTATACTGCAAGAATACCTCTATAAGCATCATGTTTCCTTTGAGTGCCTCATGTTTTACTCCAATGTTGGTTTCTTTTTATCTTGTGTTAGCTTGTAGTTGCTGTGTTCTGAACCTCCAACTATATATTATATAGGTAGAACTACAGGTTTTTATATACTTTTTTTTTTTGGTAATTATTTGTCTAATATCCTTTCCCTTCTCGGTATATAGTTATAAAGTCGCGTCAATTTTTGTTCTCTGGTCCCAGCAATGCGTCCTTTTGATCTTCTTTGTTCCCCTCTCAGTATTTTATTTTAGTGCGTAGATTGAGAGAGAGGGAGAGTCCTTGCTTTCTCATTTTGGCTGCTTATGATATGTAAAACAATTGAATACTATAAAAACAGTTTTTTTTCCAGAGATATTTACTTCGTTCTGATGTTGGGCTCTTGATACTGGCTGTGTCATTTACCAGCAAACACATGGCTTTAGAAAGCATGAGTTCGCTTTATTAAGTCAGCTATCTAGTTGCTTAGTCTTTGTTCATCTATGACTTAATTCAGTTGGTTTCAAGAAAGGTAAAACGTGTAATGACACAGAAGGCATCTAATCATCAGTTATCTATAAAAGATATTGGAAGTCCACTTCTCTTTCCCAACAGGGAAATGATGTCGATTGTTTGGTTTTGTACTTTTTTTCTTTTTTTCTTGGATAAATTTGGTTTTGTACATTTTAATGGTCATTCTTTTAGCTTTAGGGAGGTCTCTTTTGTGACTTTGTAATTAATATTTTGTTTTGTTTTCTTCTTTTCTTGTTAATTGAAGGAGTGGGGCGGGTAGCTTTTCGAATAAGTTGAGCAGATTCTTGGAAGTATCTAATAATTGGTGCACTAGGTTGAAAGCTTCCAGTCCCCAGTCTTTCTACTTCGCAAATCTAAAATGTGCTGATGATCTCATTTAAATAATTTAGAGTCTGAAAAAAAGTAATAATCCAGAGTTCCATGCTTTTAGCTCTGGGGAGGTTACCCCTGATGATTAGACCTTCTAGTCCCATTTCTGCATACTCAAGGGATAATGCACTATTGCTGGACAATGATGATGGACACAGATAAGAGGGTCTTTTATTTCTCTGTTAGCAAAATACTTGTGCTTTGACATAATCTACGTGTGTAATTTTCAGTAACACTTTCGTCTCCATATGTCTTCAGTACTTAAAGAAAATACTCTTCTGTTATAAAACAATTTATACTCGCATAACACACTATATTTTAATGTTATGGTGGTACTTATATTTGTGACATATCTTATACCTAATATTTGATTGTGTAAGATGTAACTTGTCATTTATCACTCTTGTATGAAATGTTTGATGATATCATTTCATGTTCGTACAAATAAATACATTGTTCTTTTGATTTTACTAATATGAATATGAAGGTGTTCATGAAAAATACCATTTTTCTCAATTATATAATAGGTGGGATAAAGTTGGGATAAACATTATTTTTAGATCCTATTACAATAATCTTGATATTTTGACGTACATTTCAGAAAAATAACTATATTTCCATCCTAATCCGTTATATTTTTCTATTTTTCACATATCTTACTAATGGAGCTATTGTTGGCCAAAAGGAAAAATTGATAAATGTAGATTCATTTTTACTGGAGTTACTATATTTTGAATAGTTTGCTCAAGAAAAAAATAAAACGAGAGCTTTTGAAGGAGAGGAAATACTAACCATGTTGAACATAGATGGCGTGCACTGTGGAGTATTGATATTCTTGAGAACACTCAAAATTTACAGGCTGCCTTACAGCTCATTACAATGTTTTCTTTTGGCTTGTAGGTTGTGCCCAACACTCGAAGCAGGAGTCAAATGGGTGAAACAACCGATGGGGGTTTATACGAAATATTCCAACAGGACTATGGGCCTGTTGGTTCACCCAGTTTTGAAGCTGCACGTGAAAATTTCATCATTAGTAGTGCTGGTTATGCAGTTGCTAGTCTTCTGCTTCAACCAAAAGATAGGCACAATGGCAATCTTCTTTTTGACAAGTACATCTCTCTTCTATCCCTCCTCTTTCTCTCTCAAGTATATTCATTCTACTTTTGCCTAGTTAGCAATGTCATCAGGCATACTTAAGTTAAGAAATAAAAGAAAATACCATCAGGCATGCCTTTTGAGTACCACTTTGGTCATATATTATTAAGGATAAGATGGTTCATTTGATTTTTCATGGGGAGAGTTTTCATTTTCTGTTGACTGGTGATACTATTCATTCAAGTAGAACTTCTTTTATATAGCTGAAAAGTTCTGCAGAAAGATCAAGGAGCCCTAACAATATGATTAATGCAGCACGGGAAGGCTTGTCCATATCGATTTTGGCTTCATCCTAGAAACATCACCAGGTGGAAATATGCGTTTTGAAAGTGCACACTTTAAACTGAGTCATGAAATGACTCAACTACTTGACCCCTCTGGAGTCATGAAGAGTGAGACTTGGAATCGCTTCGTGAGGTAAAGTAGATTTAATAGTCAGCCATGGTATCTTTTATAGTTTGGCAATTTGACACAAACCTAGCACATTGTCAAGTCTATCTTAATTCAACTTAATCCCTTTTGTCTTTTCATTGTGCTTAAACTAATTTATAAAAGGCAAAGAATTAAATTTCTGGTGTGTGAGAGTTGATCTTCATAACCTATATAAATACAGTGAAGCATGTTTGATTAAGCAGTTTAACATTTTATTAATACTAAATGATATATCTCCTCATAATTGAATCTGTTATATCCTTTTAAACATGTTCAAACATGTTTTAACACTTTCACATATGGGAAATCCTTTGTAAAACGTGTTAAGCATGTTGTTCACAGGCCGCACATAGTTGGACAAGGCTTAGTTTATTGTTGTTGTGGCGATTGTTGGATGGTGTAGGTTGCAAAGATGCATTGTAATCTATGAAGTTGTCATGTTCAGGTCGAGGAATGTGTGTAGAAGTTACGAGGGATTCTCATGTTTACTATGCTTATAATAGCTTTAATGAATTCCCTCGTCGATGAATCAGTCATATCAAAACTTGACATTTGCCTTGTTTATTTTAGGTTGTGTGTGAAGGGCTATCTTGCTGCTCGTCGTCACATGGATGGTATCATCAACACAGTGTTACTAATGGTTGACAGCGGATTGCCTTGTTTTAGCCGTGGCGACCCCATTGGCAATCTGCGGAAAAGATTTCATCCTGAAATGAGTGAGCGTGAGGCGGCGAATTTCATGATCCGCACTTGCACGGACGCGTACAACAAATGGACTACTGCCGGATATGACCTAATACAGTATCTACAGCAAGGCATAGAGAAATGATTTTGTTATTAACCCTCTTTTTTCTCTTTCCTCTTCGATTCTTAGTGAAGCTTGTGTCTTCCTCTGTAAATTAACGCTTCTACTTCGTAGGAATCATTTTATAGTCGTGATTGTGACAGGGAACCCCCCCGCTTACATTTAACGGGAAAATCCGTGTGGTCTCTCATGTGCAATTTGAGTTGTTGACGACCATGGGGGTTTCCTGATGAGGTTTTCAGACAGGCTGTCCTCACATTGTATTTGTGTAAAGATGCTGAGCTTATATTTATATATCGTTGGTTTGATTGGCACTTCGATTCTCACTCGTGGACAAAGATGAACTGTTTTTCAAGCATTGTTTCTAATGCTCTCAATTATGTGACATGCGATGCGGTGAGTGCATCCTTTAAGGCCAAGATCTCTATCATAAGTTATAGCGACAGGTCCGATATCAAGTGATGTGTGGCTGTCCTAAGAGACTAGTTAATCTTTTGGAGTTGCAGTGGGTACGCATCTCGGCGATGATTCTTAGATTATGCAATGGAAGTGGATCTTGTCGTTTGTGTCTCGAACATTGCCGGAGGAGCCTACTTTCCGGCTTGAATGCTTGATGTGATTCCTTGAGAATGTGCTTCTTGCCTTGCTTTCATAGGTAATTTGAGCGTCTACTCTAAATGTTCTTGTACATGTATCAATACTTTGTCAAAGTGTACCTTTTCCATCAATTTCTATTTCAGTGTAATGCTGGATCATTCAGAGTTCATGAAAAATTATACGGAGTTTGATGATGACTTTCTATTACGGGGGACAAAATGGGTTCAAAACTCACTTTTTGACTCATATTTTGTGTGAATGGGTAGTATGTGGATTATAGAAATATAAAGGCTCAATTAAAATGGATCTAATAAGTTTTAAGTTGAATTTATCTGAGCTGAACATCGGTCAGACTCATTTTTGACATTAAGTGGGTAACCTGAATGGCTAAAAAAATACAAAGCTTCCTCAGCTACCCGCCTGCCTCCTCCTCTCGCCTCCTCAGCTCGACTCCGAGCCGCCTTCGCTGGCCTTTGAGCCACCTTCGCCGCTTGCCTCTGCGGCTTGCCTCTGAGCCATCTCCATCGCTCCCTGGAAGGTCTATGAGTTTCAACCTCATCGAGTGAAAATCCAGCTCCCGGGCGTCGATTTTGCCTCAACAGCACGGTCAAGGCCGACTCTGCGAGCGTGTGACCGACCCTCATCCATCGTCCCGTTGTCGCCGTCGTCTCCCTGAATTTCGTGAGTTCACGGTTTTTGCGGAGTCTTGTTGATCCAATGTCGAGCTCTCGTGCAATTCCGGGACTTCTAGCTTTTGGTTACGAATCCTAATACTCTCTTTCCGCGTGTTATTCGCTCTTCGAAGCTTAGGTAATTTCTCAAGGTAATCCATCGGTTGCTTGTTCTGTAGACTTTTGTGCTGTTTTGCACCAAATGTGGGTTTTGATTTTTTGTGTCTTACTTGATTCGATGCGCATAACTGAGGCCTTTCTTGATTGATTTCCTGCTTTGTTGCCGAACGCCTACGGTGTTAAAGCTTTGTAATTGTTGGTGTTTTTCTTTTCGCAAAGCAAAGCTTCTCCCCAATCTAGATTTCTTCTACTTTGTATTATGCTTTAGTTTTGGAAAGAGAGTATTCTGTTGCCCTCTATGACATTAAATTCTATCGAATGAGAAATTATGTTGAAGTTTGAACCTTTTGCAGCCTGAATTTTGTCGATGTAGCTTTAAGAGAGGACAAGTAAAGTGGTTGCTGATCATGTGCTTGACACCTCCAGAAAAGTATTCTAGACTTTGGAGATGTTCAATGTTTCAATGAAGATGGAGATAGGGCAACTGCATCTTTTGATTTAAGTGTGAATTTTCCACGAGTCCCATCGCGAAGAGGCTGAGCATGCATCCACTTTAAAGAGTTTCACTGGTTTTGAAAAAAAGGTGAAATTATGGGTTACTAAAAACCTATTTTTTTGAGTTTTATTTTTTTCCTAACTCATTTGTAACCGATTTAAAAATAAAAGAGCTACCCACATGAAATTGGACTCATTGAATCCAAGTTGCAAAATGGGTTCATCCGCTTTAAGTTTTTAATAAATATATATTTTGTTGGTTAGTCTTTATAAATATTTCAATTTATAGGCTTTTTACATTTTTTAATTGTTTAACTTTTTTTTTTTTGAAGTTTTTATCCAATTAGCATATAGCTTAAAATGGGTGTGAGTTTTTCTAGAATATTAATGAGTTTTAGTAATACGAGTCGGATCGAATATGTGTGGGGTATGAGTTGGGTTGGGTATGGATTACTAGATTTACTCTACATGAATATGAGTCAGAGCATGTTAAATTGATCAATTTGAGTTGGACCATTTTCGATCAGATCCAAATTCAACTCGACTCACCTATTTGACGAGTTCTTCTGTTTTCCACATATTTTATGCTCGTATGACATTAAATGGTTGGAGGGATTTGTAAATAATTCTGGTCATTACCTAGTGCTTGGAGTTGATGGAAGGAGTTCCCGCCCATTTGCAAACCCCAATGTCCACAATGTACGCCTCAAGTCACGAAATCTAAAAAACATTCTCAATCAAGAATTTCCTTGTTTTCCAGGTGAAAACGACATTGCGTGAAAAATCCAACGATTGCAATCTTCCGGTCCTCAATTGAATCAGTCTATGGGCAACTTAAAATATGAACATTTGAGAAATATAAAATTATCGTCAATAAGGGACGTACAGGCTATGACTTGGAACTTCCTTATAACGAGACATTACCCATCACGCAAATGCTAATCAATTGAAGGTGTCGTAAAAATGACTAAAATGACTTTCTCCCTAGTAGTTGCACCCGAAAGATTTTGATTCACTTCCTTATGATATTCCTTGTTAATTGACCAGATAGTATCCCAATCGTTGCTTTAAACTCTTTACAGTAACCATTGGCAATTGCCCTAGCAGCTATCCTTCTCATATGGGAAGGGGGAGGTGGGGTATTTGATTTTCCGCCTTCAGTAGTGGGAACGTTTTATTTTAAGTATGGGGTTCGACTTCTACATTTTCTAAAGAGTTTGGGCAAAATTTTGGAAGTGAATTAAGAGTTAGAGTATGAAAGATTTAAAAAAAAAAAAAAACTATATGGTGGACGGCTCTTAGGGTGCGAATGATAACCATTCTAGCCGGAAATTGATTTTTGGAAGAGAAATAGATTTTTCTAATTATATTTCTAGATAAGTTTCTAAGCAAAAACACCCGTTTGATAACGATACAAAATTTCTACTCTAAAAATAGAAATTCGTTTAATAACGACACAAAATTTCTTCATTTCAGACAACGGCAACCAGTGGCCGCTGCGACCGGCAGAAATTTGTTACCATCCTGGTATCTCTGAGTGTCTCTAGACTCTAAACTAAAGGGTAGAGTGGTTTTCTGCTCCAAGGCTGTCCCTAAAAGGCTTGAACAGGAGTTGTTCACCCACTGTGGGAAGGCATACCTGCAGAAAACTGACTTCGTCTTCCCTGGTTCTAAGTCTAGGCCCATTCTATGGTATTAGAGCCATGGTTTCATTTGTAATAATATCCGTTCCATGCGTTCAGTAGGTGAATCCAGTGCTGAGAAGATCTCTTCACATCGTGACAGATCCAGAAATACTAGAAGCACCTGTTTCTCTTGCTGCATCTCCATCTTCTTCAACCCCTTTAAATTTTCGTGTTTCCAATACTTCTAAGATAGACTATCTCTATGAAGTCTCTCTTAGCGATGAAACCAAGATCTCTGAAACTCAACTTCCCTTAATGAACCCCTATTCTGCTTTTGCTAAACCCACTTCATCATTTTCTCCCATCCGCTCCATTCGTCAACTCATTCGCCAAATTCCAAAGGAAGTAAAGGAGTACGTTCAATCTTCCAAATTCGATCAACATCCTATTCTTGCCATTGAAAAGGAATACTTTGTTACTCTTCAGATTCCTCTAGAGTTTCCCAGACAATGAACTAAACAAGGATATTTTCATGTCCATTATGGAGCTGTTCGTCTTGCTCTTACTTTTTATGGTCGCAAAGGCTTGCCAGTTGTGGCAAGAATTGCGTTATTGGATACTAGGTTCTTAGAATACCAACATGCTTGCATTGGTACTGTCCAAAACACTTTGAATGCTGGAACAATTTTTGTAACCTTATATCCAAACTTCAATATAACTCTTTTAGACCCCCAACTACTCTCACTTCTAAAAGTCCAAGTTCAACTCACTAGAGCCCCTCAAACTACTGATTCTATAGCAGCAACACTACACTACCAGATGGTTTATCGAGTGCAGAACCATGCTCTTGATTTAAATTTTCATAATGGAAATGAAGATACTTTATTCATTTTCATGCAGAATGATCAATCATCATGCATTCATGTTTTTAGATAGATTCCTAAGGAAAAGTTGGCCAAGCTCCTTCCAGAGACTTGGATCACCAACTATGAAAAGTTGCATCAGAACAACAAGCCTTTCTAGTCTTCAGACTCCGAATTTGTCAGGAAAAAAGATGTAACTGTTTTCATCAAATTTGGCAAGGAAAATGAAGAAAGTCCTTCTATCTTCCAGACCCTCTTTATGATTGAACCATGTGTTCATAAGTCAATTTCCGAGCCAGATCCAAAAAAGCTTGTCCAATACTTCAAAAGTGATGGACATCCTATCCATTATTACAAAGACCAATATGGTCACTATTTTTGGGATCCTTTTTGTCAATGTTTTTATTGTAAAAAACTCTCTCGACGAGGTAGACCCATATGCAAGACCTCGATGGAAGCACAAGAAGCCAAAGGATACTATGTACCAAAGGTACTTGAACGGAGATCCCTCCATTGATTCTTGGTGAGTGTGATAAATTCCAGTTTATGGTTTCCTATGCACCAACTCCACCACCAGAGTTCACTGCTTCCCCCTCCGTTTCACCAACTCCACCACCATCACCTCCTCCATCTCCCCCTTAGAAGAAACCAGCCCTTCCCTCGTTTTATAAGCCAATCCTAAAGTGGGCGAAGAAGTATTCTTATCCACTTGAGGCTTCAGCAGAATACCACCAAGTTCTTCCATCGCCATGTTCCATGAGACATACTTTTCCCCTCTTGTCCGAGAAAGTTCCAAACTCTCATTCCCCGCTCTAGAAGAATTCATTGATCCACAAGGTAGATATCGGCATGCTCCCTAGATACCCGCCCCTACTGATGTGGATGAACATGGAAGACAAAAAAGGACTCCTGTTGCTGAAGCCGTCCTAAATTGGCAATTAGAGACTCTTTTAGCACATAACAATGCTTTCAAAGCAATTGATTCCAAGATTGTGAATGTGCAACAATATTTTCGAAGATATGATGAAACCACCAAGAAGATGCTTTCCGATTTCCAAAAGAGGCTTCATGCCTTGGAATCTGGACAACATCTGGGGTATCATCATCTCGAAAGTCCTAAGGCGAAAATAGAGAAGCTCAAAAGGCAGATCCAGCTCCTTGAAGAAGGAATGTTCAATCCTTTTAATCCAATTCCTACCATGGTACGGACAGAGCAGTTGCCTCCGCCACCTCAGATGTTTATCTTTGCTGCTCTCACAGATGTTCCCGTCAGACAAGATAAGACAGATGTAGCTGAGATGCGAAATCGCCTCAAATAACTGGATCGAATAAGGAAAGAAAAGGGAAAGGGGAAGATGTATGAAGAATCCTTGCTGGTTATCAGGAAAAAGCTAAACCAAATGATATCGTCGAATCCATTAGAATCCTTCCTAAGAGATTTGGGCAATTAGGAACCACAGCTTGATTTTGTTACTCAACAACCTGATCCTGTCATTCCAACAGATCAGATTCTATTTCCAGCAGAATAAGCTTTTCCAAGCATCTTTGATACCGAATCAGATTCTATATCTCTCTCGTCCTCCTCATCCTTTTCAATCCCTACCATTGATTCCTTTCCTATTGTACTAGTAACTTTATCAATATTCATGGCCGATCCTCCAAACCAGGAGATGGAATCAAAGCCTTCAGAATCAGAGGTTGTTCAACCAAACAATCCCTCCCAGCATGTGTCTATTGCATCAAAACAGTTTTTTACTATTGATGATATTCCTTATCATAAATGGTTAGAAAGACTTGAAGAATTTCATACTTGGTTAAATGCCCAAGCCCTTACCAACCAGGACAAGTATGATGTCCTTTTTGGTTTTGTCACAAGGTTTACAGGTAGCCTCAAACATTGGTGGCAATTTGTGACAGAACAAGACCAGCTTCAATTTTTACTCTCACTTGACTTTGGTCATGCCATTACCCTTTTATATCATTTATTCGTTAGGAAACCTTTTGACCTCCAAGAGCTTAAAATGAGAGAATTTTTCGAAAGAAGATGTTGCTCTCTCCAGAAAAAAAACATCTTGTTAAACATTATTGAGAAATGCTTAAGCTCTTCTATGGTATTGGAGCTGATCCAAACCTAAAGCATGTCTTCCGACTTCCATCCCCAAAGAATTATCCCAATAGGTTAAGAGAACTTTTCTTAGTAGACAAAGAAGGATTCAGGATATTCCATTGGGAGAAATCCAACAAGAAATCCATTTGTGTCTTGAAGAATTGTGTATAAAACGCCAAATGATCCAGACTTATATTTTAGATAATAGAGAACTAGATACAGCTTGTTCTCGACAGAAGCTAAAGATCAAATGCTCCAAGCAAGATTGTGATGGTTCTTGTGGAAAATCTTCCAGAAAAAAGAACTTCAAGAAGCTCTAGATAAAGAAATCTAAGCATAGCTCTAAGCACTTCCGAAGAAAGAAGAAATGACGATACCTACGCAAAAGGTAAGATTGTTCAGGTCACAAGAAATCAAATCGATGCTTCATCTGCGATCAGAAAGGACATTTTGCCAATAATTCAAGCAAAAAAAGGTCAGATTCATCTGATACATCATATAGAGAATGAAACCGGTATTTCTCTTGAAAATGATGATATCGAATCTTTATTTTCTGCGGATGAAGAACCATCTGAACAAACTCTTTGTGTCATCCCTTGTTACCAAACTTCCAATAAAACTGATTCGGATTCAGATTCCTGAAGATATTTTTCACATATCTCTCACTTTTTCAGAACAAAGCACCGACATATTTTCAAGCCAAATTCATTGTCCCAATTTCCTTGTAAAAATCTTCACTTCAAAGTTTGCCAAACCTATCATTGTTATTGTCCTCATAGACACTGGATCAAGTTCTTCAATCTTAGATACTAAAGTTCTTCCTGAAGAATATTGGACTTCTTGTGTTCAATATTTCAACTTTGCCTCATGAGATACTTTCTCTACGAATGTGAGAACTACCCCAGTTACTCAGTTTTTCCCCAAATGTTTCATAACCACAAAAATCTTCGGATCCAATCTCCCCAACAAAGATTTGATCATTGGTTGGGACATCATGACTCAGATTTCTCAGCTTCGTATTATTCATGAAAAATGTCTTAAGTATAAGGATCAATTCTCTGAATTCGTCAATATTCAAAGACTTTTTTCCATTCAAATGAGTCTATTAGATCCGATCATGCAAAAGTTGTTGGAATTCTGTTCAGAATCTCATTCTGAATTCGCTCAAAAGTGTTCTCATCATTTAAGAGAAAATCCAGAGTTCTTTATTCGCCTTCCTTTCAAGAAGAACGAAGATGTCAATCCAACTAAGGCAAGTCACATGGGAATGAAGCCAAAACACCTGACTTTAGCTCAAAGCGAATGCTCGGAATTGTTGCAGCAAGGCCTTATTGAAACCTCCAATTTTCAATGGACTTGTGAAGCCTTTTATGTCAATAAGCATGTTGAGCAAAATAGAGGAAAGATGAGACTGGTAGTTAATTATCAGCCTTTTAACCTTTTTCTCCAAGATGACAAATTCCCTTTACCCTTCAGAAATTCCCTCTTTATTGGATTAACTAAAGCCCACATTTACTCCAAATTTGATCTCAAAGCCAGATTTTGGCAATTGGGCATCCATCCTGAAGACAGACCCAAAACAAGGTTCTGTATCCCAAACCAACATTTCCAATGAAAAGTTCTTCCTTTTGGTCTAAAGGTAGCACCATCCCTTTTCCAAAAGGCCACGTGTCAAATTTTCCAACCAATCTTGTCAAGTGCAGCAGTATGCATTGACAATATCCTACTCTATAGTCCTGATGAGCAGTCGCATTGCTAACTTCTTGAGCAGTTTACAGAAATCGTGAAAAAACATGGGATCATGCTTTCCCAAAGAAAGATGAACATCGTCCAAACAGAAATTGAATTTCTTGATATGTACCTTAACAAAGGGACATACTATCCGGGGCCACACATTGCATTGCTCAGGAATTGCTAAAATTTCTTGAAGAGAATTTTATGACAAAGCAAGTTTAGCAATTTCTTGGGATAATTAATTATCTCAGAGACTTTGTTCTACATCTTGCAAAGCTGCTGATTCCACTGCAATCAATGCGGAAGAAGAATCCCCCACCTTGGGGAAAATCTCAAACTAAAGCAGTTGCTGAACTAAAGGAGATCATGCAGACTCTTCCTCAATTACAGATCCCATCAACAGGAAGGAGAATTCTTTAGATCGATGCCAGTGATGAATACTGGGCAGCCATCTTATTTGAAGAAATTGATGGTAAGAGACATCTGTGTGCCTATAAAAGTGGAAAGTTTTCCCAAATTGAAATGCATTATCATTCCACTTTTAAAGAAATTTTGGCGGTTAAAAATGGAATAAAAAAGTTCGAATTCCATCTCATCGGTCATCACTTCCTGATAGAATTAGACATGGCATCTTTCCCTCAGATGACCAAGTTTAAACAGAAGAATATTTCAAATTCTCAACTGCTTCGATGGGCTGAATGGTTTTCAAAATACTCTTTTGAAACCAAACACATTGTTAGGAAGAAGAATGTGTTTGCTGATTTCTTGTCAAGACTAAAAGCACCAGCAGAAATCAACATGTACATCATGAGGCATGCTTTCCATACTTTTCACCACAATGAGAAGTATAAGATTGAAAGGATACGAGACTGGCCAAGCTGGCGATATCCCCAAGAAATTGTGGACCAAATCTAGAATAATAGCCTCATTGAAAATTTGGAAAACTTCATGTGGCAATGTCATACAGACCTATTAAGACTTAATGGAGGATCGATCTTTATTCTTTTGGATTAAATTCGGACTATCCATTCATATATCCTCTAATATGGAAGGAAGATGATTTCCCTGATCAACTCTGCTAGTTCTTATGGTATTTAACCAATAAGTACTTAATAGCTATTGAAGTCCCAACCAGAAGATTCATTGCCAACTTCACCAGGATATTTGGACTCGGCAGATGAAACATTGAAAAGGAGAGTGACAGAAATCTCTTAGATTTCCTTAATTGGTTTTATCCCTCTACTCACTGGAGATACCTCTTGCAAAAAGAACTGAGAACCACACAACCAAACCCTAAGGTCCATACTATTTTGTTTTTCGACGACCATGGGCTTTTGTTACAAATAATGGCAACATTACCAATGCCCCTCATATTATAGGTACCACATCTTATAAATTTCAACCACACAGTGTAGAAGCCCGGATTCAGAAATCTTATCCACGACCTGTTGGTTGCTGTGAACACCAGTACCAAGAACTCCAAAGAGTTTTGTGCCAAGAAAATAAAACTATTCCTGAAAATGCATGGAACTATAATGTACCCACTGCATGGGATCATTATAGCCTAGCACCAGAAGCCAAAGAAGCACTTGAGGAATTCAGACAAGCTACATCATTACAGGAGCAAGAAATGACAGATGACCCTACATAGTCCTCTCAAGACCCCTATGCCAAATGGGGAGGTCCTCTTTCCCAAGACCCCTATGATCAAGGACTTTTGTCCTTATCTCTAAGCATGGACACATCCTATTATGCTCAGCCATCCAATTGGCCTCAGCCAAGCATTCTTGCCGACACTACAGGCTCCTCCTAGGATCAAGCGGAAGCATCCTCGTTAAACCAAATTCTCTCACCAGATTCGCTTGTAGGACTTGAGCAAAAATATGAAGAACATCTTCTGGCAATGCATAGTTCAGACAGACTATGACTACAATGCTCGCGACGGACGAGACTACTGACTGTAGCAAGTCATTGTTCACTTTTACTGTAGCAGTAGGCTAGGGAAGTCACTGTTCACTGTCACTGTTTATATAGTGTGAATAATTCCCTGCCGGAAATTTCCGGCGCCTCTGTTTGTTTGAGAACTCGTGAGCATGGTCTTTGTTTGTGTGTGACCTCTTATTGCCTATAAACGGCAAGAAAGATGTAATGTGTTGGGCAGAGTCCCTTGAAGTAAAGTGAGTGTTTTGTGAAAATCTCTCAATGTCTTTCTAAACTCCTCTTCTTCTCTAGCTTGGTAAGATCCTCTGAGAAATGCAGCTCGGATAGTTAGAAATGTTACCATCCTAGTATCTCTGAGTGTCTCTAAACTCTGAACTAAGGGGCAGAGTGGTTTTTTGTTAAAAGGCTGTCCCTGAAGGGCTTGAATGGGAGTTGTTCGCCCACTATGGGAAGGCATACATGCAGGAAACTGACTCTGTCTTCTCTGGTTCTAAGTCTAGGCCCGGTGGACAGTGGTTGGCGGTGACGGATGGATGACCGGTTCATAGCAAGGACGAACAATAAGAAATTTTTTTATTTCTCATCTTTGTTCCAGAAATAGAAAAGTAGAAAATTTTTACTTCTGATTTCTATTCCAAACCTATTTCTGGAACAAAAATCTATTTCAGAAATAGAAAAATGGAATAATTTTATTAAACAAATTTCTATTCCAACAAAAAGTTTGGAATAGAAAAATTGTTTCTGGAACAGAAATTGTAGTTTGTCATGCACCCCCTTAAAGAACTTTGGAACACCGGATTTATGATTGATCAGAAGATGAACTGGAGCAAGTTGTCAGATTCCTAGACATCGAAAAAATTAAAGATGCACTGTTTGGCTAGCCTCACTTGCACGACAGATGAAGCCATTCCTACTGAAGAAATCTGGTACAACTTTGCCCTGTGCACCTCAAGCTGTCATCACTAGTTTCACATAGTTCGCTCCGAATGATGCGCCATATGAATTATGTGGACGTGCGGACCCCTAAAGTGCCATAAGTTGGCACAAATGGATACTTAAGTGCCAAAAGTAACGAAAGTGACACTTAAGTGCCAAAATCGGAGAGAAATTGATTACTTAAGTGCTACTCCGGCCAAAACGCTGACATGGCAATTTTCCGGCGAGGTGAGTATAAAATGGCGTCGTTTTGCACGCTGACGTGGCTGAAAAATGTAAAAACGACGTCATTTTGTCTTTATGTGGTAAATAATTAATATAAAAATTAATTAAATTAAATTTAAAACTAAATTTATTTAAAATATTTTTAAAAATAAAAAAACTTAAAATTTTAAAAAAAAAAAGGGGAGGGGGTGGGGTGAAGGGAGGCAGTTGAGGGCTGAGCCCTCGCTGTCGCCTCCTCCCCGCCGTCACCGGAGGGGGGAGGGTCGGCCTGGGTCGCCGGCCCCCGGCCGATCGACAGTGAGGGCCCGCAAGCCCTCGCCGCCTCCTCGCCGCCACCGGGAATGGCCGGTGACGGAGGGGGGAGGGTAGGTCGAGGTCGCTAGGCCCTGGCCGACCGGCGGCGAGCCCTCACCGGATCTGGGCGAGGGCCGCGAGCCCTCGCGGGCCCTCGCCGCCTCCTCGCCACCGCCAGGAAGGGTTGACGATGAAGGGGGGAGGGTTGACTGAGGTCGCCGGCCCCCGGTTGACTGAGGTCGCCGGCCCCCGGCCGACTGGCGAGCCCTCGCCGGATCTGGGTGAGGGCGGTGACCCTCGTAGATCTCGGCAAGGGCTCGAGGGCCCTCATCGCCGGTCGGCCGGGGGTTGGCGACCCCGGCCGACCCTCCCCCCTCCTCACCGGCCCTTTCCGGTGGCGGTGGGGAGGCGGCGACGGCGAGGGCTCGGCCGTCTCCCTTCCCTCCCTTTTAAAAAAAATTTTATTATTGTTATTATTATTTTATTTTTAAAATATTTGAATTTGTATTTTGAAATATTTTAAATAAAATTAGTTTTAAATTAAATTTAATTAATTTTTATATTAATTATTTACCACGTAGAGACAAAACGATGTCGTTTTTGCATTTTTCAGCCACGTCAGCGTGCAAAACGACGCCGTTTTGCACTCACCTCGCTGGAAAATTGCCACGTCAGCGTTTTGGCCAGATTTTGGCTGGAGTGGTACTTAAATGATCCATTTCTCTCCGATTTTGGCACTTAAGTGTCACTTACACCTGGAATCTCTTTCTTCCTTTTTTGGCCCTGGTTGTTTATCTGTGAACTGGAAAATTCTTCTAAGCGTGAAATTTTGGTGTTCCTACTATTGAGAACTGGAATTCTCAAATTAAAGAAAGGAAATTAAGAAATAAGACAAAAAGGGGAAAAGGTTTGATGACTGAGAGCAGCGGCACAGACGGTGACTAGAGCAAGAAATCCAGTTTCTTCCCCACATAAATGATTGGGGGACAAGGACATCAATTTGAAATGTTCATGCCCTCTTTGCATCTTCTCCAAAAGCAATCCTCCCACCATTTCAACCACTGATTTTTTTTAATTAAAATTATTTTTTTAAATGTTATTTTTGGAAGGAGCAACATGACCTCTTATTATTAGAGGATATCCTGCAGAGTAATATCGTACTGTACACCATTACGAAAAAGTCTTCCCCTATCAAGTGAGAAGAATAAAAAAGATAAAATGACGAGAATGATAAGAAAGTAAAAGAAATGAGGTTGCCATATCGAATGTAGCGACACATCTTCATTGACTTGATTTCGACAGAAGTTTAGGAAAACAGCCTTCGTAATTTTTCTAACTGAAGACCCAAATTATATGTGAAAACAGAAGTCCAAACCACTGTATCAAAGGAAAAAGAGTAGGCTTCTAATATCAACGGGAATTAAATTTTCTGAGGGATTTCTCTCGGATTTTTCTGTCAAAGTTCATCAAAGTTATTCTTTTTCTGTTTCTTATTTTTTCGATATCAAACAAGAAGCATCATCCCCTTTCGTTCCTGTCCGCGTCAGCGATCATCACCCAGTTCTTATTATCTATAATGGCTCTTAAAACCCTAACAAAGGCATTCATAATTACCAAATACCCCTATCTTATAATCATTACACTAACTGCCGCTCGCCGCTGCCTCCATCATTGTTGACCACCGCTTTGTTCCTTCGCATCTCCAACTCCCTCGCCGTGGACCTCCATTTGGTGTATTTACCAAAAAACTGATCTATCTCCTCTAACGTCCGCCCCTGAGTTTCCGGCATTAGCGTGTAAAAGAATACCCACGCAACGCACGCGACCGCCGTGTACAGGAAGAAGGCCCCGCCAATGGTGATTGCCTTAGAGAGTGACAAGAACGTCATCACCAACAATCCACTCACCACCCGATTGAGGGAGACACCGATTGCACACCCCTGCGCACGTAGCCTCAGTGGGAAGATCTCCGAGCTGTACACCCATGTGATTGGGCCCAGCCCGATGGAGAAGAAGGCCACGAAGAACAACACCGATGCGATGCAGATGGCCACCGCCCACTTAAGATTTGTGTGGCTGTGGCTGATGATGGTGAGGCACACGGCAAGGCTGGATTGTGAGATGATCATCCCACCGACGCTGCTAAGCAATAATGGCCGACGCCCGACCCGATCGAGGAGGAAGGTGGCGACGAGGATGGATATTGTTTTTACTAAGCCTACTGCGATGGTGGCAAGGAGCTTTTTGTTGGGGGAAGTGATGCCGGCCGCCTCAAAGATGCTAGGGCTGTAGAGGACAACGGCATCGATGCCAGAGGCCTGTTGGAAGAAGTGGATTCCAATGGCACATATGAGGATGTGCCGAACAGATGGGGTTGGGTGGAGGAGGAGATCCTGCCACACGCCCTCCCCGGTGCTTTGCTTGGTGACTTTGACGACGTCATCAAAACACTCTGCAGGAATGCCGACAGCCTCCTTGATCTCCGCGAGTCGGAGCACGGCCTCATCCTTGGAGTTGGAGGTCTTGTCAAGAACCCGCTTTGCATCGCCCAGGCGACCGTGCATGATGAGCCACCGGGGGGACTCCGGCATAGCAAGGACCCCCAAGGCGAGCATGACGGAGGGGATTGCTCCCACGCCGAGCATGAGACGCCACCCAAGTTTGAGGGGAAGGTTGGAAAAGGCATAGTTGGAAATGTAGCCAAGGAGAATGCCAACGTTGATGAACACCTGAAAAAATGACGTTTATTTATGCCAGTACGCTCCCCATTGGTAGTGTTACAACAAAAAACTATTTAACAACACATTTTCTAAATGAGAAAAATAAGCCTCTACTACGAGCTATAAAACATCAGTCGCCTTTATAGCTATAATTTTTTCGCAACAAGAAGAATACAAGTTCAACATGAAAAAGAAAAAAAATTAATGACAAATCAAAAAATGGAAAATATAATACAAAATTAGCGTAAAAACATAGAAAATGAGATGGTACCTCTGGGAAGGAGGTGAGGAAGCCGCGGGAGGAGACGGGAGAGACCTCGGCGGTGTAGACAGGCGCGATCATGAGGCCGTAGCCGATGCCGATGCCGGCGACGAAGCGACCGAACATGAGGAAGGCGTAGTTGGGGGCTAAGCCCATGAGAAGGGCCCCGGCAAAAAAGATGGCCCCAGACAACACGATGGTGTAGCGACGGCCGATCCAATCGGAGGTTCGCCCCGCCATCGCTGACCCGAGGAGCGAGTACAGATTGATGATCCCCATCAAGACCTCCACCTCCACACGGTTTATCTTTAGTTCCTCCTTTACAAAAATGATTGCCCCGCTCATCACGCCTATGTCTGTCAAAATTTATGAAAAGTCTTATTTAAAAAGAAATTGAAAAAAAATTCCCGTTTCCCTTTTTTTCCTCCATTTTTCTTCAAATTGATTTTCCTTGTATATATCATTTATAAGATGAAGATAATGAGAAATAATAAGCGCAATCGACTTTATCTGAAATTAACTTGTTTGGTTCAAATAAAATGGAAAAAAGGGATGTTATCACAAAACCATTTATCGCATCCTTATGTGGAGTTTTTACAATTAAAGTCCAAATATTTACCCTTAAAAATCATAGTGAAAAAAAATAAAGAATGTTGCGGGTCAATTTTCTTTTTCCATTTCCTGGGAAAATCTTTTTTCCTTTCTTTTTCTGTTTCTGATTTTCTTTGGGTGCATTTGGGAACCATCTTTGGGGAAAGTCTTTAGGAAAATACAAATACCTTTGAGTTAAAGGTGTTTTCCAAAATGCAACCGTGTTTGGTAAATTGTACTTTGAAAGCTCTTTGTGAAGTACTTTAAGCAAAATGGTGTTTGGGGAATTACATTTACAAAGGATCTTTGTGGTAAAAAAAAAAAATTATCAAAAGAAAAATTAAAAAAAATTGACCAGTAAGGGCAGCGGCCGCCGGCGACCTCCGGTGAACCCAGATCTGGGGCGGTGAGGTCGCGCGACACCGTCGCGACCTCCGGCGACCCCGGATCTGGGGCGGCGAGGTCGCGCGACGCCGTCGCGACCTCCGGCGACCCGGATCTGGGGCGGCGAGGTCGCGCGACGCCGCCTCGACCTCCGGCAACCCGGATTTGGGGCGTTGAGGTCATGGGAGGACCTCGCCGCCTCGGATCTGGGTCGCGGTGGGGTCACGCGACCTCACCGCCCCCAGATTTGGGGCGACGAGGTCGCAGGAGGTCGCACGACGCCGCCGCGACCCAGATCCGGGGCAGCGAGGTTGCGCGACCCAGATTGGGGGCGGCAAGGTCCTCCGTGACCTTGCTGCCCTAGATTTGGGTCGCGGCGACCCAAATGGCGTGGCGGTCGCACCACCCGGTGTCGGTCGTCTGGGCAACGGTCGCTGGCGACTGCTTGCTCTTCGCCGGCGACCACTCGCGGAAGAAGAAGAAGCTTGCGGAAGAAGAAGACCGCCTGCCGCCCTAGATCTGGGTCGCGGCGACCCAAACCTCGGTCGCGCCACCCCCGGCGTCGGTCGCGCCACCCCTCGATGGTCGCCGGCGTCCCTCTAGCAGTCGCCGGCCCCTCGCAGTTAGACAGAACCGAACCTCCTCGGAGAAGATGAACAGGGTCGCATACAAGAGCAAGAACCGGAAAAACAAAAAATTCGTGAGGACAATTTTGGAAAAAAAAAAATGAACAGTGCCTGCGTGGGCAATGCCGAAAAAGCCGAAAGCCCAAGGCAGGTCCTCACCTACCTTGGGCTTTTAGCTTCACAAAGCTGGTATTTGGGGAATGAGGGCTCAAAATTTTTTGCCAAACGAGCTGGCATTTGCCCAAGGATCTTTAGGCCTCTAAAGGGCTTTGGGAAGTGGTTCCCAAACGCACCCTTCATCTCCTATATCCATCAGAAAAATAAAAATTGACCATTGGCCATAGATCTATCATTTTTATCACTGACAAAGCTAGAAAAAGAAAAGCAAGGACTGAGATATAGTCTGATTTCGTATAAAAACAAAGTTGAGGTGCAAGAGGTTGATTCACTGTATGAAAATTAAATGCAATGACTAGGCAATGCTCGAGATCGAGAGAGAGGACTGACCATATCCTAGCAAAACGGAGGTCATGGAGGCCAAGATTGCACAGGCGAAGGCATACTTGTTCTTGCGCGGCGACTTCCGTTGGTTGCCGGTGTGGGAGATGGCATCTTTAGCCACGGTGTTCTGGTCAGCCATCTTCATTTTCTTCCCCAGAGAGAGAGAGAGAGAGAGAGAGAGAGAGAGAGAGAGAGAGAGAGAGACTTTCTTGGTGTGCTTATATGAATGGATTGATAACGAGCGGAGAAAAAATGAGAGGAGTGAGTGAAGAAGGTACACGAATACTAGTGTGCAGAAATGGGGAGTGCATAAATAGGCCGAAGCTCGCGTCGCTTGTCTTGGAAAGAGACCAAAGTTTGCGTGACCGTTGGATCATGATTCTGTGCTCTTGTGGATCTCCAATCACTTGACTCATAATCTTCATGATCCTTTTTGTTTCACCTAAAATAAAATAAAATAAAATAACTACAAGCGGAGGAAAAAAACATTTTTTTTATGTGGAAAGGGCACGCATGGGAATCTTTGTTTAATTTTTCCTTACGCACACACTTGAAGGTCAATTTTTTTTTGGTTGGTCCTACTCTAATCCTACTCTAACACTCACTTTCAGACTTTTGCCCTGTCTTCTTACAGGGCGTGGGAGTCGAAACCCACTCAATTTAAAAATGTTATTTTTGATATATAACATATATCAATATATATTTTTTTCGTATGATATTTTTAGTTTTTCCATCGTTCGTGTATCACATTTATGGAATTTCACGATGATTGTCATTAGTATAATTCCATATAATATCATATTTTCATGTAAGCCGAGCACGCAAAATTGTAGAATGAATCTTCGTCAATGCGGATTTTAAAAAAATTATAAAAGATAAAATCCGCGCCAGGTGTAGAAAGGAATTAAATATGAAGTTCATAAAAGTGGAAGGAAAATCATATTTGATATGGCTTCCAAAAGTGCGGATTAATTACATATGTGGAAACCTTATCCTCTAATCTAGTCAGAGTAATTGATGCTTTGTCTTATCCGTTTCGGATTGAACTGACTTTGGATGAAAATTTGCGCTATTTTCCGCAAACAAGACATTGTCCCCGTTTAATGTCATCAAAGGCAAGATATTGGTACCCTTTTTTTTTTTCCCCATATTTGGTAATACATCTAAGGTCGTCCCTTCACTTGTGGATTATTATGGGAAGTAATTAAATGGTTGATTTGAATCAACCATGATCCTCAATTTTTAGCAACGTGTTAATGATTCCAACTATGAAAAGGCATATGAAGAAATGATTTCCAGCAAGTGTCCTAAATTTGACTTTGCTGGGGGGGGGGGGGGGTGGAGTATTGCTAGGGAGAGGAGAGGATAGGCTTGCTAGATTTGGTTGAAAAGCCTCCATCCACTAAATTAATTATTCATCTATTTAACATTCATTGCTGCCGAGTGATGACTAATTGTTTATTTGAAGTTTCTATAGATATATAAGAATCACGTGGAGACCTTGTATCTAGTTGGTAGCTGTACGTTCAAATGGGAAATTGTGTGAGAATTGAATAAACACCAATTATGCACTCCTACGATACTGATTTATTATACATATGTATAAACACTATGTCCAGAGTTCAAGGTTGCCTAAGTGAATGTGCTGTTTGAAATGTACAGCAAGACAAAAGGGATAGTTCAAAACATATATTATTATAAAAGTGAATTTGATGAATTTAAAAAGTGTGCTAATTGTAGGTTGCCCACAGAAATGCCTTTTTAATATGATGGCTTGATTGTTGATATTATTTTTTATTTTTTATTTTCTTGACCAGTTGATTTCTCATTGATTGGACTGAAATGTTCAATGTCTTTAGTAACAGTAAGTTCTTAGTGCAGACTCAGCCCAAGAATTCTCAAGTATTATAAACATGTTTATTTTCCGTACTTTTTGCTCGATTTTTGAATTGCCGGATTTGCCTTTCTCTAATACGGCCACTTTCCAGAGCACAAATCTGTAAGCTCAAGTTTAATCGATAGAGATTTATCGGATACTCGAAAAGCTGTAGATGCTCTATTATTACGAGAAAAAAGAAGAAGAAAATATCAAGTTTTGACTTGACTTGCAACAATTGATTTGTGGATTTTGTCATTATTATAAAGATTAGATTGCCTTTAATGAGTTAAGAAGACAATATAGTTTTTGGTATGATACTCTGAAAGAACTCCAATTTTAGATGCAATCCCAATTCTATCTTAATTTTTTTTTTTATCCCATAAAAGGTCAAATTGCAATTTACCTTTTTCATAAAAACCACAAACTTTTATTTGAAGCTCAAATTTGCCCAATCAACCTCCCATTCACTTTTTTTTTTTTGATAATAAAAAGATGGAAAACTCCCAAGCGTGAGCTATACAAGTATCCCAAGCTGAGTGTCTTGAGCGCAAGCTCTTTAACCGCGAGAGAAGGAAGGCTCCTAAACATGAGAGATTGAAGACTAAGCATAAAATCGAAGATCTCCAAGCCCAAGTGAGATGGAAAGAAGACTATCTTAAGAATAAAAAAAATTGAAGAAAGCAAACTCTAATTACTCTAGTTTTCCCCAAATGAAGACATCGTTTGGGTAAACGTAAAATTTCTTCTTCAAAAGACTGTTTTTGATTTGAAATTTAGGGAAAAACTAGAGTAATGACATGGAAATACCACTTTATTAAGGGCTATTTTTGGATGGTTAATGGAGTAGATAGATGATTCAAGTAAAAGTTTGTGATTTTTTATTAGACAAAAGAAATTTTAGTGTAGAATTCGGATTAGACCTAAAGTTTGTGATTTTTTTATTTTTAAAGACTATGAGATCAAAGTTTTGATTGTTTTTTTTATATAAAATGAAAAAAAAACAGTTTAAGGTAAAATTATGATTTTGGCTAAAATTGGGAGTTTTTTTAAAGGATATTATGCTATATATATATATAAGTTAGATGGAATCTAAATCTCTTGGAGCGACCAACAACTAGAAATAGACATTTTATCCAAACAAGTTGGTTTTTAAGGATAACTCCAAGTGAGTTACCTTCAATGGTCCTCCCAACTCGCAACTATGTTTTCGGAGAATAGCGCTTAAAAATATCTATAATTTTGGACTTGGTCTCTAAGGAAGGTTAATCATTCCCAACATTAACCCTTGAGAGTTGGCGTATATAGTGCACGTCAAAGGATTATCAATTCTCGATCTCGAGAATAGCCGTTCAAATCTCATTAACAATGTATAGATTCCTTTGTGTTGTGATCACTTTTATAGGCTAAAGGTTAGATTTAACAATTCATAAGACTCGCAAAAAGTTTCACAAACTTTAAGCTATTCTGACTTCTACTCTACCACGACACACATCCCAAAGAATATTTATTATTTCGAAATAATTTCTTCTAGAGACAAATACCTATTATCCATGGAAATATATAAACGTCTTGTTGACATCCATGAAAAATGTATTCACTTATCGTGTGGGAATACTTTTACCATCATTTGGAATGGAACCGCACATTTCTCTTTTAAAGTGCCAAAAACATCTTTAGGCTATCAATGCTCAATTAAGTATAAATAATTATCATAATGTAGGTTTTTTTCCTTTTTTTTTTTTTTTTTTTTGTCGGTCCTACTCTATTCTTACTTTAACACTCACTTGCAAACTTTTACCCTATCATCTTGCAGGGTGTGAGAGTTGAGACTTACATCTAAAGCTAAATCATTCTCACCCCAACCACACCCCTTACATCCCTCTTCCTATATGGGAAGAGTGGCTAGTCATCTCCCCTCTCTCTTATAATTGTTGACACCTATTTTTTTTTAAAAAAAAATTAATTAATTTTATTAAAAAAAAAAGAAGTTTAGGGATTGGGTCGGGCCGGATCCGGCTTGGGCCCGGCCTGCCCCTCTTCCTTTCTTCTTCCCCTTGCGTGGGCCTAGGCCGGGCCCCATTTCCTCCCTTCAGCCCAGCCGTGCCCCAGCTTCTCCCCACCTTCAGCCCAGCCAACGGGGAACTTGTCTTCACCAACCCTAGCGTCCTTGGCGCCCAAACCTGTAGATGAGAAAAGACAAGATGAGGGCAGAGCAGAGAAGGGGGCAGAGAGCATGGGAAGAGCAGAAGAGAGGAGAAGACAGGGGCAAGGGGAGATGACGGCGGAGAACAAACAGCACCGCGAGGGAGAAAGGAGAGGTAGATGGCATCGGGAGAAGGGGAACAGAGGGGGAGAACGAGAGCGGGGAGAGAGTGGAGAGGGCCATGAGCGAAGGAGCCTCAACCAGCAATTGAGCCACGCTTGACTACCATCCGATGATCTGTCCCAACCGGTGTTCTTGAGCCAAACCGGTAAGCCCTAAACCCTCTTTGTTTTTGCCCGTTTTTGGGCATGCCAGGCCGGAGCTCTTGGCCGTCCAACTCAAGTGAGCTTTGGCCCTCGTCTGTCTCTTGTTATACTATTGTGTGCGTCTCGATTTGTCTATCTAGGGTCCTGACGCGGATTTCGGTCCCGTTTTGGTTGGGAATCTCTCGTTTTGGTAATGCACTCCACTTGTTTGGTAAAATGCTTGAACGAGATCCAATTTTGTTTCGCTATTTTGAGCCGAAACCGAGTCGTCAGGCATTGTCCCACCTAGTGAGGCGTTCTTGCGATCTTTGGTGTCCCTGGCGCATCCAACGCTGCTCGACTTGGCCGTGGGTCTTTTCTGTCCGGGGCAGGAGCGGCGGCCATCGTGGCCATCGCCGGGGGGGAGGGGGGTGCCGCCGGTCGGACGACGGCTGAGTACTTGGCTCAGCTTGGCCGAGGCGGCGCTGCTGTGCTTTGCCCAAGCTGAGGAGGTGCCGCCTTCGTCGTGGCTGGACTGCCGCGAAGCGACTGGTCCCGAGCGGGGTCAGCCGGATCGCAAGTTTAGTCGATCTGGGCCGGCCTCCGTTTCGGGCAGCCCATGCTTGAGATGTGGGCCGGAGGGGGTGGCCCTTTCTCTTTTGCCAAAAAAGGAGTTGGGCCCGTTGGTTGGGCCCCATGCCAAACCCAGTAAAGGCTCGACCACCCTTGGTCGGGCCTGGGCCTTTTTGAGCATGTCGACTGACCCACCCCCAACCGAGCTAGACCCAAGCTGATTGACCGACCCGCTTGACCAGGTTAGACTAGGGTCGGGTCAGACCGGACCCGACCTGGTTCGCCAAAAAAATAATAAAATAATAATAAAAATTCAAAAATTCAAAAATTCAAAAATTCAAAAAATGTAGAGTTTGGTTAGGAATTGCTATGTCTTGCATTCTTAATGTAATTAGGTCTTTATTTGCTCGTATATTGATTATATCGCGTGTTTAATTTGCATATTTAATTATGTTTAATTACACATGCTCAATTTTACTATAATTAGGATCTTGGTAGCTATAATTATTATTTTAATAACTACATATCTGCATGATCATCTCACGTGTTAGCATATATGCCTAAAATCAATCCAAATTGTTTGATAAAAATCTTTTCTTTTAATTAGGTATCAAAAGGGTACTAATTGGTCAATTAGTATAATCAAGTCCCCAACCCTAAATTCTTTGGTTGCATAGGAAGCGAGGCATACTCCCATGCCTCGTTTAGTTTCTAGCTGACCCCAATAGGCTAGTGGCGATTCCTTTTTGTGAAATTCTCTAGAATATCTCAATGTTGCGCGAGGTATACGTTTAGGAGAGCCTGTGCCTAATCATGGGCATTAGGTTCGTCCTTTAGGCAGTACCCCTAAACCTATTCCCTCCCCCCAAGGAGAAGGTCATGACAGCTTGGTGACTCCACTGGGGAATGAACCTAGAATCTCTGGTTGCGTAGGAAGTGAGGCATACTTCCATGCCTTGCTTGGTTTCTAGCCGACCTCAATAGACTAGTGGCGACTACTTTTTGCGAATTTCTTTAGAATATCCCATTGTTGCGCGAGATATGGGCTTGGGAGAGCCCGTGCCTAATCATGGGCCTTAGGTCCATTCTTTAGGCAGTACCCCTAAACCTATTCCCCCCAAGGGGTAGGTCGGGACAATAATCGTAACTTTCCTATATGGTTTCATTTTCGTTTACTACCATCCACTTCATCCTTGCTTTTTTTTTTAATCTTCATCCATATTTTAGGTCAAGATATAAATTATAGTACATTGATGGTGGTGTTAATCTTTGTTTCATTCAAATAATATTAAGAAAACAGGGGAACTTGAATTCCCAAATTTGTGCGTGATGCACATGTATATAAATATAATTTTATGATATATATATAAACTCTGGCATATATTCATTATCACATGATTCCAAATGAGCTTTTATGGTTTTTGACACGAACTTAACTATTGATGAATTTTATTAAATTCTTGTTGAGATTAAGTGTGTATATGTCAGAAATTACTACCCATAGAAGTTTACAAAAATTAATTAATTTTTTATTAAATCATGAATATGATTAATATATAAAATTTTCTAATTCCATATTTAGACCAGATGAGATTATCGTGGCATATATTGCGTGTCATGCAATGCTATAAACATTTGGTATGTCTAATAATATACAATTTCTAAATGGTTAAATAAAATTTTAACCAAAAAATGGTTAGATGAATTTGGAAAACAAAATAAAGATTGAAATACTTGAGAGAAATAAACTAAATAAACAGAGCAAAGGACAGTACGATTGGAATTGAGGAGTTGAGAGTAAAATTGCTATCATACTCTTTAATTTGCGAGGTCAAAGAAAAGTCAACTGTGAAACTGGTTTATGAATGAAATCAGACTCTTTATTTCAAACAAAAATTTCAGTAGTTTATACAGAAACACGCTTTTTATCTAGGACTCATACTGGTCCAAGGATAAATCAAGAAAAAAAAAATACAATGGGATAATTTTCGCCCATATTTTAAATGGAAAGTAAGTGAATTTTTAAAGTAGGGCTATTTATTACTTGATTGGGTATTTGTGGCATAAGAGTTTTTTTGTTACTTAAATGTGATTCCATCCAATTTGGGAGTGAGTGGGTCCGCCCATTTTATTTTTGTCTATATAAAAATAAAAACAAACAAAATCTTAGGGAGGATTTTCAACCAAATCTAGCATTAGCAAGCCTATCCCCTCACTAGCAAAGCTCTGTTTCTTTTTTGTCCTTTTCATTTTAATTTTGAACCTCAACGCATCAAACTATATTCACTTTTAATTTGTTAAAAAAAAGTTATCAAAGTCAAAATTAAGATACTTACAAGAAATTACTTCCATATATGCCTTTTCATATTGGGAAAAGTTACAAAGTTAGGACCATTAATACCTATAATTTGATAAATTTGGTTATTTAATATCACCAAGTGTGAAGAAAGGATAACAATATCTCTTTGATGATATTATTCGACCAAAAAAATAAATGAAAAAGATGACATTAGACGAAGCAAACTCTTATTTATCAAATATAGTGCAAATTTCAACCAAATTCAGTTCCATCAAAAACAGAATAGTGCACAAGCATTGATTATATGGATTACATTACAGGATAAAACTAATTAATCTGCACTTTTGGGGCCCATGTCAAAAATAAATCACGTTCCAATTATGACAGAATGAGCTATTAGTGTACCTGCCATATTTCGCATAAAATTGATCTTTTATAATAGGAAATTTGTATTAATTCCTTCTCTAGTTTTGTGCGTTCAGCTTCAACGAAAATCTAGTATTTTGAAATTATAATAATAACAATAATCATGAAATTTGATGTGCCAGATTAAAGACCAATAAAGAAAATAAAAATACCTTGTGGAACTAATATATTGATATATATCATAAACTTGAGTTGATTAATCCTTACAGACACATGTCTGTCCATAGTCCGTCGCATTGAAGTGATGTTCACCTTCATGCGCATGCGGTAGGGAAGGGCAAGTCTTTTCCCAACCCATTTTCGGATGGAACCACGCTTTTTCTTATTTAAAGCGACAAAAACACCCTTATGGCACTAATTCTTAATAAAGTAGTGAATATCATTACTCAAATTCACATACTTTCCATTCAAAGTAGGGGAGGAAGTCACCGGAAATAATTTTTCCTTGATTTATCAATAGAATATCCTGAACACAAAAGTGCGATCCTATAAAACGACTCGATTTTTTAGTTTAATACAAGGAGTCTGATTTCATTAAAGAATTTGATAATAATCATATTAGTGATTTTATATACAATTGAATTTGATTTTTATAAACTTCTATATTATGCGGTAGTTTCTGACGCATACACACTCTATCGCAACAATAAATTTATGAAATCCTTCCATATTAATCAACTTCATGTGAAAAACTATGCAAGCTCGATCATAAATATTTATTAAGAATATGGGCTTAAGTTACTATATAACTTGGGATTGAATGGCGTAATACATCTAACAAAAAATATTGTAGGATTATGATTAATACTAATACTACATAACAAGTAAATTTATTGCATTCAAGTTTGATTCCCCCTTCTTTTCTTTTTGTATTATTTGAATGAAACAAACTTTCACGCCAACATCAATTTACTTAAAATTGATGTTGGCGTGTTATGACTTATACAGTGGTGAAGGTAAGATTTTATAAATAGTTCAAATAATAACATAAGTTATGAAAATACCTTGACCTAATATTTGGATGTAGGCACAAAGAAAAGTTTCTCTGGTTGTTTGATAGGAAAAAATATGACAGGACGAAGAGAATAGTAGAAATGGAAAGGGATAAGTGCTACAGAAGTCCTAAAACTTGTCACGAAAATGCAATTGAGTCTTAAAATTTGCAAAAAGTACAATCAAGTCCTAAAACTTGTCAAATTGTTTTAATCGAGTCCTAAAGTTAACAATGTTAACCTTTTAATGGAAAATGCTGATGTGGCTCTGAAGTGGCCTTTTAAATAATTTTTCTTTTTTCAGATGGCTTTTTTAATTATTTTTTATTCATTTTTTAAAAATAGATTTAAAAACTAAAAAGAAAAGTTAAAATTTATTTTTAAAAATTATTTAAAAAAAATAAAATAAAATTAGCGGCTCCTCCCCCGCCGCCATCGCCGTCGCCGGCCCCTCCGGCGATGGGCGGCGACGCCATTTTTTTTTTTTTTTTTTAAAGAATTTAAAAAAAATAAAATTTAACTTTTCTTTTTTAGTTTTTAAATCTATTTTTTTAAAAAATTGAATACAAAATAATTAAAAAAGCCACCTGAAAATAAAATTAATTTTAAATACCACGTCGGTATTTTATTTTTAAAAAGTCGACAGTGTTAACTTTAGGATTTGATTAAAATAATTTGACAAGTTTTAGGACTTGATTGCACTTTTTGCAAGTTTTAAAATTCAATTGCATTTTCGTGACAAGTTTTAGGACTTCTGTAGCACTTATCCCAAATGGAAAATGAAACTGTAAGGATGAGGAAAGTGACAACTAGAAAGAGAAAGAAAGGAGAGAGAGAAACGTGGTTATTGTGAGTACTGTCATTTATTACTTGATTGAGTATTAACAACA
Organism: Eucalyptus guilfoylei; assembly: GCA_016097605.1. Lineage (NCBI taxonomy): Eukaryota > Viridiplantae > Streptophyta > Magnoliopsida > Myrtales > Myrtaceae > Eucalyptus > Eucalyptus guilfoylei. Next base: position 23,818,280 of record CM027866.1, on the reverse strand, counting down.
TAAGGATTTTTTTTTGCCACTTTAAATAAAGAGGTGTGATTTGACCTAAAATTAGGTGAAGATAGCCTCACCCTTAAGAAAATTAATTTAAAGAAAAAGGATAATATGAAAAAATTTAAATTATGCCTTCTGTGACATATATATCCCGAACTTTTTTAGTATCATTAAGAATCTTAACTTACTCACTATACCTTAAACTTTTTTTTGTCATAAAAAATCCCGAACTTATATTAGTGTGGCAATTATATCATTAATGGAACTGAAATAAAATGTATGTATGTCACATATGTATAAGTTTGAGTTTTTTCGTGACAAAAAAAAGTTGAGGATATTTGTATTCAATAGGTAAGTTAAGGGTTTTTTATGACCAAAAAAAAAAAATTTATGGTATTTATGTCATAATGAGTAATTTTGGATTCTTTATGATATTTGCCCTAAAGAAAAAAGAGAATGATGTTGAACATTCGGTTTTGTACTTTTTTTTTGTTTTTTGGATAAATTTTGGTTTCGTGCATTTTGAAGGTCATTCTTTTAATTTTAGGGAGGTCTCTTTGGTGACTTTGTAATTAATATATCGTTTCTTTTCCTTCTTTTCTTGTCAATTAAAAAACGGGGCAAGGTGGCTTTTAGTTCAAGTTGAAGAGACGCGGGAAATATTTAATAATTGGTGCATCAGGGTAAAAACTTCCGGTCCCAAATCTTTCTACTCCAAATCTAACATATGCTGATGGTGTCGTTTAAATAATTCAGAGTCTAAGAAAAAAGAGGTAATAATAAAAACTTTGTTTGTTTGACGAAAAATGTAACATTTATTGAAATTTTTTTCTAGAAAGTCATTTTTTATTATTTTCCTTAATAGACATATATTATTCGGTCGCTAGTAATTTGTGTTTGGGTAATTGGGGAACTTCATATGATCACCAGATTCCAAGGTCGGTCATGATGGAACCCGACATGGCTGCCAATGATCGAGGTAGGGGCACCTAGGTCTTTGTTATAGCTTTGATGGATTAGGGCGCAAGCCCGAGATTCGGGCCTAATCGGGCCTGGCCTCAATGGACTTGAGTGCACGCATTCGGGGTTTTAAGGCCCAGCCTTGATAGATCCGAGCATAGGCAACTTGGGTCCTAAGCGTCGACCTTAGTAGACCTTGGCTTAGGCACTAGGGACCCAAGCCCGAGTGTTGAGGACCTAGGCACGACCTTCGTGGACCTAGGCTTGAATGCTAGGGACTAAGCTTGAGTATTGGGGACCTACTAAGCAAGGCCTTTGTGGACTTGGGCTCTACATCGATAGATTTGGGCGCATGCGCCGAGGACTTGGGCACAAGCACCGAGGTCTCGAGCATGGGCACTGGAACCAAATCGCGGGCCTAACCTGGGCAATGGAGACCTGGTTTTGGACGTTGAAGACCTGAGAACCAGCGTTGGGATTTTTATGCCTAAGCGTAGAGTTTCAGGTGTGAGTGCTCATACATAATCAAATTTTGAAAAAAAAAGTGATTTTAGAAATTTTAAAGAGGAAATAGTTTTTCTGAATCTTATAATAGATTTTTCATTAAGGGCCTATTTGGTAACTATCCAAACAATGCCGATTCGATTTTTGTTCCTAGAATCGGTTTGGGACGAGAATCGCGTTTGGTAAAATTTTTGTTCCGGGACCAAATTTGTTCCCGAATTAGATTGGGAAGAGAATCAAGAATTAAAAAAAAAGTTGATTCATGTTCGGGAACAAAATTGAGAATCAAAACTCTTATTCTTCTCTTTTCTTCTTCTTCATCGATCGCCATCCCGCCATTGCCGCCGCCGCCGTTCGCCGCCGTCCACCACCATCGGTCGCCGGCAATCGGGTCCGACGAGCTCGCCGGAGGCTCGTCGCTCGAAAAAAAAGAAAAAAAGCAAAAAAAAAAAAAAAAGAAAAAGAAAAAAAGAAAAGAAAAAAGAAGAAAAAAAGAAAAAAAAGAAAAAAAGGAAAAAAAAAAGAAAAGGAAAAAAAAATAAAAGGAAAAAGAATAAAAAAATAAAAAAAAAAAAAATAAAAAAAGAAAAAAAAGAAAACAAAGAAAAAAAAAAAAAAAGGAAAAAAAGGAAAAAAAGAAAAGAAAAAAAGGAAAAAAATTATAAAAATTATTTAAAAATTAAAATAAATTGATTTGGAACATAATTGATGAACACGGTACCAAACACAATTCTATTCCAAAATCAGAAATTTTGTACAGTTACCAAACGTGTTCTTTTACTCAAAATCAGTTCCCGGGAACAGAATCAAAAATAATAATTTCTGATCAGAATTTGTTCCCGAAAATAGAATCATTACTAAACGCACCCTAATTCTTTTTTTAGGCAAATTAAATATAAAAAAATAAGGAAAATGTTTTATGCAAAACAAATATAGTCTATTAGCTACATACTTTCGGCTCTGAGCCCTGGGAAGGTTACCACTGATAAGTCCTCACCCTCTTCTAGCCCCATTTCTGCATACTCATGGGCTAATAATGCACTAGTGCTGGACAATGATGGCGAACATAGACTAAGAGGGACTCTTATTTCTTTGTTAGCAAAATACTTGTGCTTTGACATAAACCTACATGCGTAACTTTCAGGACAATTTTGGTCTCCGTATGTTTTTTGTATTCGTTTTGTTGTATAACAATTTATACCCGCATAAGACGTACACTATATTTTACTCTGATGAAGGTACTTATATTTGTGACATATTAGGAAAAATTGTTTAAAAAGTCCTAAACCTATAGTACGGAGGCCAATTCAATTCTAAACTTTTTTAATTGTGCTAATTTAATTTTGAACCTTTTGAAGACTTGCCAATTTAGTCTTAAGACTTTCAATTGTGCTAGCTTACTCCAAAACTTTATGATGATTTGTCAATTTAGTCTTAAATCTTTTGATCATTTTCCAATGTTATCCTTCTAGCCATTTATCCAAATAATAGATTTATTTCTAAATTGAAAAATCGTCAAAATGTTTTTTTTTTTTTGGTAAAAGTAAGAATATATTGAGCTTTTAACCAACTATACAAAGGATCCAACGCCAAAAACTTTCACCCATAAGTGACGACAAGTTAGAACGAGTCAAAGGGAGCTGAAGTAAAAGAAAGCCAGCCGCAAACAAGGCAGCCGAAAAAACAAAGCAACAGCCTAACCCATAGGCACAAACAACAACAAAAGATCCGCCACTAAGGCAGGAAGGAAGAAGCAATGAACGGTAGTTTTCAAAGAAGGGAGACCCACCGTAGCTCCGCACAGCAAACGGAAGCTAGCAACCCGCCGAGCGGACATATCCAAACAGTAGCCCAGATTAGCTCTTCGAAGTCACCAACAACGCAAACAAAAGCTTCCAGCAGCAACACTAGGAAGGAAGGAAAACCGATCCCCCAACGTAACTCCAATCCCGGAAAAGCACCTGCGAAGCAACGCAACAGGAACATCAACCAAGGCAAAGAAGGCACCCATCACTAATTAGGAAGGACCAGCGCCGTAGAAGAAAAAATGGTGGGGTCAATACCCCAGCTACGTTGGAGCCTCCTATTCCTTGGGTTATCAACCACATTCCTGAAGGTCAAGGCCTTGTCCCTGACCACTTTGATAAGATGATTTTTCAAAGCCGCCACCACCAGCTCCTCTCCCCTAAAGATAATATCATTCCTCTTCTTCCATATCAAATGACACAAGGCACCAAAGGAGAACTAGGCAATGGAGTGGAGGAAATCTTTACCTGAAAGGAACCTTAAAGCCCATTAGAGGTTCTCCGACCAAGACCTAATCCTCCACGGTAGATTGCATCTAGCAGCCCAGAAAAAAACAAGAGTAGCTGAGATACAACACCGAAAGAAAAGGTGGTCGATAGAATTGGGCATAGAGTTACAAAAAGCGCACAATGCATTGTCAAGTCTACCATAAGTGAGGAGGCGAACCTGGGTAGGTAGACGGTTCCTAGTAATCAGCCAGAGGTTGAATTGAAATTTTGGTGCGATAGAATTGTTCCAAATTAGCGAGGCCCAATGGACCTAGACCTTCTTCCTCCTAATGGCTTCCCAAGCTGAGGCAACCGAGAAGACGTCAGAAGAGTTCCCAAGCCAAGTAAACCGATCAGGGGTTTGAGAAAGAGTAGGGAGGGCAAAACCCCATGTCTCTAAGAAGGTCTTGAAGGGGAGAAAAGGTCCGCTACCATCGCTTGCCTAGAAAGCCCCAAGCTATAGATAAGAGAGTCCAATATAAGCAAATTTAACGGGCCTCCCGGGTGCCAATGGTCAAACCATAAAGACACTGATAAGCCATGACCAACTCTCCAAAGAAAGGAAAACTGAAACTCCCTCCTTAGTTGCAGGATCTTCTTCCAAGCCCACGAACAAAAGGTTGGTTTGCTGGCCACCCAAATTTTTTTCATTTTTAAGAAAGTGGAGTGAATCCATTTGCACCACAACAATTCTTTGTCCGTAAACAGAATCCAAATGTACTTGAGCATGGCAGCTTTATTGTAATCACGCAGCCAGCGAATACCTGGTCCTCCCTCATCCTTCGGGAGACACATCCTCCCAAGAGACCTTTGCCCCACTAGCACCAAGTCCAGGGCCTTTCCAGAGAAACTGTCTGAAAATTTGTTCTATGCGGTCCAACACAGAGCAAGGAAATGCTAAACACACTAGCCCAAAATGCTTGGATAGAGTGAAGGACAAACCTGATCAATTGGAGTCGTTCGGTGAAGGAGAGAAACCGCTAGGCCCAGAATTGGACAAATTAAATTGACACAAACAAATGTTTCTGACTAATTGACAAATTATCAAAAGGTTTAAAATTAAATTAGCACAATTGAAATATTTATGACCGAATTGGCTGCCATACAATTGGCAATTATCCCTAGCATATCTCGTACCTAATATTCAATCGTGTAAGATGTGATTTGTCATTTACCACTCTTGCATGAAACATATGATGATATTACATCATATTCGTACAAAAAATACATTGTTCTTTTGATTTTGTGATACCAATAGGAATGCTTTCAATGACAATATTATTTTATAATTTTTTTTAATTTACATCGTCTAATTTAATATGCATGTTTTTTTTTCAATTATAGAATAGATGAGAAAAACTCGGGATAACATTATTTTTATATCCTATTATAATAATCTTGATTTTTTGACATACTTTTTAGAAAAATGACAATATATTTCCATCTTAATCCGTTATTATTATTATTTTTTTAAATTTGTCACGTATATTACTAACAGAGCTACTGTTGGGAGAAAGGAAGATTTGATAAATGTAGATTCATTTTTACTAGAGTGACTATATTTCGAATAGTTTGCTCATTGCAACGTTTTCTTTGGGCTTGCAGGTTGGGCCTAACACTCGAAGCAGAAGTCAAATGGGTGAAACGACTGATGGTGGTTTATATGAAATATTCCAACAGGACTATGGGCCTGTTGGTTCTCCCAGTTTTGAAGCTGCACGTGAAAATTTCATCATTAGTAGTGCTGGTTACGCAGTTGCTAGTCTTCTGCTTCAACCGAGAGGCACATTGGCAATCTTGACATCTTTTCTCTCCCCTCTCTTTCTCTCTAACGTATATACATTCTACTTATGCTTTAGAAAGCACGACACTTTTCGAAAGCCTTTGTGTTGTATTATATACTTCAACACGTGTTTAATATTCTCCGACATTTTGTCAATAGGTGTCAGATTTTCTGACACTTTCCCGACACATTCCAAATGAGGGGTGCAAAAGTAAATACGTAAAAAATAAAAAATAATAAAAATAATAAAATGGGAAAGAAGAAAACCTAGTATTCGTTTTTTTTTCTAACTCTCATTTCCCATGACATACAATTCACTCCTCTTCCGACAAATGCCCACATACGAATCAAGAATGAGAATTACTTGTTTTTTTCCTTCAAGTTTTATGAATTATTAAATGGAGTTGAATTTATAAAATTGAAATAATGAATGATATTAACAAATGGTGGATTGATGTTTTTAGTGTAAATTCATTTTAGACTATTTATTTATTTGTGAATTTGAATCAAATTAATTTGATTAAAATAATCATAAAAATAATAATTTATCATGTATATATAAAAACATATATTTAATATACAATGTGTTTCGTTGGAACTTTATGTTGGAATTCTCTTTATTTTGAAGAAATGATGTGCTGACTTGGTATATTGTGTCATGTTGCGTGTTGTGTATTGGTGTCAATGCCACTTAGCTTATGCCTAATTAGCAATGTGATTAGGCATACCTCAGTTTAGAAAACAAGGAAAATGGCATTACACATGCCTTTTGAGCACCACTTTGGTCATGCGGTATCGAGGATAAAATAGTTCATCTGATTTTTCATGGGGAAAGGTTTCATTTTCTGTTGACTGGTGATACTATTCATTCAAACAAAACTAATTTTATATTGCTGAAAAGTTCTGCAGAAAAAGGTGCCCTAACAATATGATTAATGCAGCATGGGACGGTTTGTACATATCGATTCTGGTTTCATCCTAGAAACGTTGTCAGGTGGAAATATGTGGTTTGAAATTGTGTACTTCAAACTGAGACATGAAATGACTCAGCTGCTTGACCTTTCCGAAGTCGTGAAGAGTGAGACCTGGAATCGCTTCGCGAGGCAAAGTAGATTTAATGCAGTCAATCATGGTATCTTTTATAGGTTGGCGATTTGGGACTGAATTTGTTCACACCACACGAGCTGGCACATAATCAAGTGTATCCTAGTTGAACTTAATCCCTTTTGCCTCGTAAGTGTGGTTAACTAATTAATAAAAGGTAAAGGCAAAGAACTAAATCTTTTTGGTTTGTGAGTTGATCTTCATAACCTATATAAATTCATTTAAGCATGTTTGATTATGCAGCTGAACATTTTATTGATACTAAGTGACCTATATCGACACACTTGGATCTGTCTATATGCTTTTAAACATAAACATGTTTTAACACTTTCATATGTGGGAATTCCTTTTTAAAATGTGTTAAACATGTTATTCAACGGCCCCGCATAGTTGGATAAAAGCTTAGTTTATTGTTGTTGTGGCCATTCTTGGATGATGTTGGTTGCAAAGATGCATTGTGATCAATGAACTTGCCACGTTCAGGTCGACGAATGTATGTTATACTTCAAATTTCATGCGAGAAAACACAAATTGCCAGCAATGATATTTCATTATGGGAACTTTTACTGTCCAGTACCTTCTGACTTTGGTTAAGTTACAATGGCTTCCTTGATTGTTAATCGGTCATTATATCAAAACTTGACATTTGTTTTGTTCTTTTTAGATTGTGTGTGAAGGGCTATCCTGCTGCTCATCGTCACATTAATGGTATCATCAACACGGTGTTGTTAATGGTGGATTGTGGATTGCCTTGTTTTAGCTGGGTGACCCCATCGGCAATTTGTGGAAGAGATTTCATCCTAAAATGAGTGAGCGTGAGGCGGCTAACTTCATGATTTGCACTTGCATAGACCCGTACAACAAATTGGCTACTGCTCGGTATAACCTAATACAGTATCTACAGCAAGGCATAGAAAAATGATTTTGTCATTAACCCCTCTCCTCTTTCCTCTTCGATTTTTATGAGCTTTTTGAACAGGTTGTCTTCACGTTATACAGTGTAAAGATGCTGAGCTTATGTCAATTATATCTTTGGTTTGACTGGCACTTATTCTTACTCCTGGACAAAGATGTACTGCTTTTCGAGCATTGTTTCAAATGCTCTCGATTATGTGATGGCAATGCGGTGAGCGCATCCTTCAAGGCCAATATCTCAATCATGAGTTAATTTGATGTGACAGGTTTGATCCCACGTTATAGTGCGGTGATTCGAAGAGACTAGTTAAGTTTTCGAAGTTCCAGTATGTACGCATGAAAGCAGATCTTATCATTTGTGTCTCCCACATAACAGGAGGAACTTATTACTCTACTTGGAGATGTTCAAAGTGTTGGGGTTTGAATAATGTATAGGTAAAATTAACAAAAAAAAAAACACAACATAAACAAAAAATGATATATTTTATACATGATTTTCTCAAGGCGCCATTCGTGCATTTTAATAAAAAATCTGAATAAAAAAACGGAGTTAAACGAATTACCTCTCGAAGCGCGCTTTATACGAATGGGTTCGGATGTTCTACAGTTTGAGCCTCACAAACGTAGGATCTCTAGTTCAAACACACCAACAATGAACATCGAATGAAAGAGAGAACTTTCGGATAATCACCACCATGATCATGCTAGCAATCTTGTGGAGACAATATGCCGTATCCTTGATGTTTTTAGTCACGGCCTGAACGAGAAAGAATCCCTCTTTTTTCTTGCATCTCAAAAACACAAGAACACACACCCTTTGCTCTATTTTCAGCAACCGTTTGTTATGTCCCAAAAAACATTTAAATATATATATATATATGAATCAACAATGGCTGCTGATCGAGGGACGATCAGCAACCATTGCTTATCGTCTGTTCATGCATGACTTCGTGCATGATGGTTAGCGGTTGCTGACCATCCAAGTTTCGTGCATGTGCTTCGTGCACATGTAAGAAGCTTTAAATATTTTTTTTTATTAGTTATTAAAAGGCAACGCCACATATCATGTGCGTTGCAAATGGTCAACAAGAATTGTTGACCATTTGCACATTAATTAATTAATTAATCAATCCCCTTTAAAAATAAAAAGAACATAATCTTTATATGTACATTTGGGAATACATTAATATATATTTACTTTGGGCATGTATGTGCATCATATACAAATAGGCTCGTGACTATAATACAAATTAAATTAAATCTCATTTAATTTAATTTCAAGTTGACACAATTCGATTGCAGTAATTACAAACATATTTGCAACATTATTTCTCTCTTGTTCCACATTATCCTAATTGTTTATGGTGTGTGACATCCCTACGTTCATTACTAAGCTGGTAGTAAGACTTGTCCTAACATATTAGTACTCCCAAAAGAATTAATTGTTCCGATTAATCTTTATATCCTACAAGTCATGATTGACATCTAGTAATATGTCATGCTACCCAAATAGTGTAAATGTTTTAAGAACATAATGAACCTGTCAATTGTGGTTACAGTGTAATTTAATCCATTTGTCTTACTATGTCCCAATAAAACAAAGATCATTGAATATTTGTTAAGTTACCAATTCGATCATATGCACAAATCTAATTAACATGTATTTTATTTGAGACATAAACAATTTATTCTCGATTACAACCCCTGCTGAAGATTTCAATGCATTGTCATAATCAGATTGTAAAGGACATCATTAGTATACATTGCATGTAATAAAGAAATAGATTCCATATTGCGTACACATGCAACTTCGTATATGAACAAACTATGATTATCATGTATAAAGATGGATCAACAACCCGGCATATGTGCACCCGTGAACCATAGTTGTTCGACATATAAGTTAACACTATGCCTTAGGTCTAAGGATTATTTACATAAGACCAAAACATGAACAATTAGACATTGACCACGCTTGAAGTTTCCATGTCACTAATCGTTCCATATGCATCACGTTCAATGAACTTGTCTAATACAAACACCTATGTTCTAACTCATGCATCATAATACCTAATGACATGTGACTCATCATTCTTTTAAATATCCAATACTTAATGGTGAAGTTAAGAACACACTGATCCCAACAGGATTATAAATATCCACTCAATAATCCATTGACCAGGAATGGTTTAAAGATTCAATCTAAATATGAACTCGTCACATATATTCTTGACGTCTCAAGAATATGTCTAGTTGCAACTGATCTTATGGAATCATTCATAAATATAAAATAATTGGACAAATGAATGAATACATTATTGCCATTAATTAAATAATAATAATGATAATACAACTTAAATCTCTAACATGTAACTATTACATAGTAGCTTTGGGGTATACATCCAACAATCTCCCACTTGCACTAAAGCCAACTTGTCTGGTACCTCAAACCCATTTTGTCAATATGCCTTTCAAAAGAATACTGAGGTAAGGCCTTAGTGAAGGGATCTGCCACGTTTTTTGCTAAGGCAATTTTCTGCAATGCGATATCACATCTCCCAACAATTTCTCTGATGAGATGGAAGTGTCTCTCAATGTGCTTGGACTTTTTGTGAGATCTTGGTTCCTTGGCTTGAGCTATCGCCTCATTGTTGTCACAAAACAATGTAATTGGTTGCTCAATTGAGGGAACGACTCCAAGTTCAGAAATAAACTTCTTCATCCAAGTGGCTTCCTTTGCTACTTCAGAAGCGGCAACATACTTTACCTTAGTGATGGAATCGGCAGTTATGCTTTGTTTGGAACTTTTCCAACTAACTACGCCACCATTGAATGTAAAGACAAACCTAGACGTAGACTTATAATCATTAGGATCCGATTGGAAATTGGAATTAGTATAAGCTATAACTTTAAATTCTCATTCTCCATGTATCAAGAATAGATCCTTAGTCCTTTGCAAGTACTTAAGAATATTATTGACTGTTATCCAATGCTCTTCTCCTAGATCAGACTGATATATGCTAGTAATACTTATAGCATGTGCAATATCAGGTCTAGTACATAGCATAGCATATATTATGCTTCCAATAGCAGATGCATATGGTATCTTTGCCATCTGCTCTTTTTCTTCAGGAGTGTTGGGACACATCTCTTTAGAAAACGAATCCCTTGCCTAAAAGGCAATAATCCTCTTTTGGAACATTGCATGTTAAAACGTGTTAACACTTTGTCTATGTACGTAGATTGTGAGAGGCCAATGAATCGTCTTAATCTATCTCTATAGATCTTGATACCTAAAATGTAGGTTGCCTCTCTTAAATCTTTCATGGAGAATTTCTATGACAAGAATAGTTTTATCGATGATATCATTGGTACATCATTTCCAATCAAAAGTATATCATCGACATACAAAACTAGAAATGCAATTGCATTCCCACTGATCTTCTTGTATACACAAGGTTTATCCGGATTTTTGATGAAGCTAAATGATTTGACTACCTCATCAAAATGGATATTCCAACTTCCAGAGGCTTGTTTGAGTCTATAAATGAATCTTTTAAGCTTACACACCTTCCGTTTTTCACTATTGGATTCAAAACCCTATGGTTGTTCCATATAGATGTCCTCATCGAGAAAACTATTTAGAAAAGCCGTTTTAACATCCATTTGGAATATCTCATAATCAAGGTGTGCAGCTATAGCCAACATAATCCAAATGGATTTTAGCATGGTTACAGGTGATAAAGTTTCGTCATAATCAATTCATTCTTTCTGACGATATCCTTTTGCCACCAGCCATGCTTTGTAAGTTTCAATTTGACCTTCAGCATTCATCTTCCTCTTGAAGATCCATTTACAGCCAATTGGTATAATACCATTAGGCAGGTCAATTAAGGTCCAAACTTCATTGGAATACATTGAATCCATTTGGATTTCTTGGCTTCTAGCCATTTACCATAATCAATGTCCGACATGGCCTCCTCATAGGTTTTAGGATCACCAGGTTAATCACTATCATTCACAACGAATAATGGTTCAATATAATCAACCAAGTGTCTATAACGAGCAGGTGGGTGAGACGATCTCGCACTTCTCCTAAGAGGTTGTGTATTAGAAGCTCCCACTGAATCAAAGATTGGTATCTGAACTCGGTTGTTAAAACTTCATTATTTTCTTCTTATAAGACTATTTTCCGCCCATCACCACCTTCTTGGACGAACTGATTCTCCAAAAAAGAAGCGTGTTTGCTCACCAAAATTCTTTGGTTTGAATGAAAATAGAAATGATATCCAAGAGTTTCCTTTGGATATCCAATGAAGCGACCTTGTTCAGATCTTGCCTCCAATTTTTCCATTTTTAGCCTTTTTTACAAAAGCTGGACAACCCCAAATCTTAATATGATTAAGACTAGGTTTCTTACTATGCCATATCTCATAGGGTGTAGTTGGAACAGATTTGGATGGCACTCTATTCAGTATAATACAACTGTCTCAAGGGCATATCCTCGAAGGGATATTGGCAAATTGGTGTAACTCATCATATATCACACCATATCTAATAAAATACGATTTCTTCGTTCAGATACACCATTATGTTTTGGAGTTCTAGGAGATGTCCATTGTGATAAAATGTCATTCTCTTTAAGATAGTTCAGGAATTCAATACTAAGGTATTCACCTCCTCGATTTGATCGAAGAGCCTTAATACATTTTCCTGTTTGTTTCTCAACTTCGGCCTTGAATTCCTTGAACTTTTCAAAGTATTCAGATTTATACTTCATGAGGTCTAAATAATCCTACTGTGACTGATCATCGGTGAAGGTAATGAAGTAATTATAACCACCTCTAGCAGTTTATTAATTGGTCCACATATATCTGTATGTATTAATCCTAATATGCCAATAGCTCGAGCACTATGTCCCACAAAAGGCGCTTTAGTCATTTTTCCTAGAAGACACGCCTCACAAGTCGAGTATGATTCAAAATTTGATGGTTCAATGTACCCATCATTGCTCAACTTGTTAATTATGTCTTCTCCAATATGACCTAATCGGAGATGCCAAACATACTTTTTGTTTGGACTATCTCTAGGGCGTTTATTAGTTATGGCATTTATATAAATTCTATTTTGCTTATTGACATCGGTAATCGCATTATCGGATATTGTAATTGTATAAAGATTATTGGTTAATAAGTTAGAACCAACGCATCTTCTATTATGATAAATAGAACATACATCATCAGTAAAAGAAAATTCATAATTCTCTTTATCTAAACGAGGTATAGAGATGATGTTCCTAACATCATTCTTATAATGCAAACAGTTCTTTTAAACCAATACATATCCAGAAGGTAAACATAAACGAAAAGTCCCTATAGCTAATGTAGCATCTCTTGCTCCATTGGCAAATGTCAGGATAATCTCATTTCGCCCTAGCATCTTGCTTGTTTCCAAATTCTGCAAAGACATACAAATATGTGAAGTTGTAGCAGAATCTAGAACACATGAGCTGGATTTAGCACTAACCATAAGATTAGTTTCAATAAGCATAGACATTATACCTTCATAAGGTTGGTTCTTGGGCTTGACCTTCAAGCTCGCAAGGTACTTCTTACAGTTCCTCCTCCAGTGCCCTTTGACACCATAGTAATGACATTTTCCTTTATCAATATTGGGTTTTGGTTGCACAACAGGTTTGACAGGCTTCTTCCATTTCTTTTTCTTTAAAATAGTCTTACCCCTTGAAGAAGAAGCCTTAGCCATAGCCATTACATTTGGTCTCGTGTTGTGCATTTCATTCTCATAAACTACCGGCATGCTATGTAACTCAGCGAGAGCTTTCTCCATCTTATGCATGTGGAAGTTTTGGACAAAACCAGAGAAGGAATCGGGTAAAGATTGGAGGATTAAATCCACAGCTAACTCATTGTCCATAACAAGATTCAGCCTAGCTAATTCTTCAATGTGCTAGATCATTTTCAAAGCATGATCATTAATTGATGATCCTACAGCCATCCTCATATGGGACAATGTCTTAGATATCTCATATCTAGAGGTTCGAACATTCTCATCAAAGTATTCTTTTAAGTGCAAAATGATTGACCTAGCATCTTCCATAAATTCATACTTCTTCTGTAATTCATTATTCATCGAAGCAAGCATATATGACCTAACTTTTAAGTCATTGTCACACCATTTATCATAAGTGACATGCTCCTCTTGGGTCCCACCCTTAGGAAAGGAGTTTGGCATCTTTTCATAAAGCACATACCCAATTTTTTCTGAATTGAGAACAATTCTCAAATTCCTCACCCAGTTAGTGAAATTGAGTCCAGTTAAACATTCTTGTCAAGTATAGAAGTGAGTGGGTTTGTGGTTACCATTTTCAGAGTAATAATATATCTGTTGCAGAAAATAAATTGTTAGCTATTGTATCTTTCAAAATAATTATTTCATTTTGCCCTTTAAATGAAATAGATCATCCCACTAAATTTATATTCGAATCTCATACTCCTTAAGATGGGAAGCGATAATCTTTGTTAGGTAAAGATTACTAGTAGGGATTGTAGTCCCACTAGCCCAAAGCCCACCACACCTAACAGTTATTGGTGTCCTATGAACTTAGTGAGTGAACCAACTTGTTCAACGCATCATATGTGAGTCTCAACCATAACTTTGGCCTCTAGACCATGAAAGCCTCACCTAACAGTTATTTGCATCATGATCATAGTTAAGTCTAGCCCATCATCTCATGTAAGTATTGAAAGCACAAACGATTCCCTCACCTGACAGTTATTAGAAATCATTTGGCTCCAACCCTACAGCATCACATGCATAATGGAGTGGTCCAATATTATGAATGGTAATTAACCCCTATGTATTCATAGCCGATTAGTTAACCACTATAATATTGGATCAAGCCATGACGATGGAAGGCCATGAGTTTGAAACCCGTTTCGACTTAATATTATTAATAAGGAGATTTGGGTTGTTAATAATGGTCTCACTTTGCACATTAACCGGTTTAACATGCACGATAACATAAACACAAAATCAAATAAATATCATATAAACATCTATCCTAAGTGGTGATCATGGAATTATGGTTCAATGGGTCTTGAGCCAAAGAGACCCATTTAGCCATTTTAATGTTTTAATAATAGAGACCTACCCTTCAAATCTTCTTGAATCTTTGAACTCTTCAAAGACCAGGCCCATAGAGCTCACCGGCTTAATGGCTCCTCCAATGGCTTCTCCTCTCTCATAGCATCAACAATTGATATACTAAACTATGCTAAAATTACAATACATAAAAAATTAAAATAAAATAAAAGGAAGGACGAATCCTTCATTTAATAATTACAACCCCAAAAAGAATACCTGTAATCATCATACATTCATCTATACAACAATCATAATTATTAGGGATTTTTCCATGATCACCACCCTTCCTTACGAGCCATAAATTCAAAATTTAAAGCTTTGGAAGGCATAAATAAAATTCTGCATTTAAATTTAAAGCCGAACAACGCAAATTACGTCAAGAAATCAAATCGATGAAACTGAGTTTTTTTTTTTTTTTTTTTTTTTTTGTCGGAGATGAAACTGAGTTCATGAGTGTGATTCCGAACGGAAGTTGCGTTGTCAACTTTAAATTCACAATCGCGAATCATTCGCAGAATATAAACACAAATTATAACAAGTTACGGATTTTTTTATTTAAAATTGATTTAGTTCTAATTTTTGCTTAGTTGATAAAATTTATCACATGAATTTATCAACTTCTATAGGCCACATAAGAGTAAGAGATTCTCTTAACAAAAATAAATTTGGCCATTATAATGCAAAAATATCTTGGACTATAAATCAATTAAACGCACGAAAAACGCCTAAGGTTGGCTCTGATACCACTATTGGGATTTCATGAATTATGTATAGGTAAAATTAACAAAAAGAACGCAGTGCGGAAACAAAAAATGATATCATTTATACATGATTTTCTGAAGACACCGTTCATGCGTTTTAATAAAAAATCTGAATATAAAAAGGAGTTAAACAAATTACCTCTCAAAGCGTGCTTTATACGAATTGGTTCGGATGTTCTATAGTTTGAGCCCCACAAACATTGGATCTCTAGTTCAGACACACCAACAATGGACATCGAATGGAAGAGAGAACTTTTGGATAATCACTACTATGATCGTGCTAGCAATCTCGTGGAGATAATCTGCCGTATCCTTGATGTTTTTAATCACGGCCCGAACGAGAAAGAATCCCTCTTTTTCTCGCGTCTCAAAAACACAAGAAAACACACACCCTTAGCTCTATTTTCAGCAACCATTTGTTATGTCCCAAAAACATTTTAAAATATTTATATATATTTGAATCAACAACGGTTGCTGATTGAGGGACTATCAGTAACCGTTGCTTATTGTCCGTTCATGCACAAACGATCGTGCATGATGATCAGCGGTAGCTGATCATCCAAGTTTCATGCATGTGCTTCGTGCACATGCATGAAGCTTTAAATATATATATTAGTTATTAAAAGGCAACGCACATATCATGTGCGTTGCAAATGGTCAGCAAGAATTGCTGACCATTTGCACATTAATTAATTAATTAATTAATTAATTAATTAATTAAACAAATAAATAAATAATCAATAATCCCCTTTAAAAATAAAAAGAAGATAATTTTTATATGTACATTTGGGAATACATTAACATATATTCACTTTGGGCATGTATGTGCATTATATGCAAATAGGCTCGTGACTATAATACAAATTAAATTAAATCTCATTTAATTTAATTTCAAGTTGACATAATTTGATTGTAGTAATTGCAAACACATTTACAACATTATTTCACTCTTGTTCCACGTTATCTTAATTGTTTATGATGTGTGACATCCCTAGGTTCATCACTAAGCTGGTAGTAAGACTTGTACTAACACATTAGTACTCTCAAAAAAATTAATTGTCGCGATTAATCTTTAGGTCCTACAAGCCATGATTGACATCTAGCAATACGTTATGGATACCTAGATAGTGTGAATGTTTTAAGAACATAATGAACCTATCAACTTTGGCTACAGTGTAATTTAATCCCTCTATCTTACTATATCCCGATCAAATAAAGACTATGGAATATTTGTCAAGTCACCAATTCGATTATATGCACAAATCTAATTGACATGCATTTTATTTGAGACATAAACAATTTATTCTCGATTACAACCCCGGCTGAGGATTTCAATGCATTGTCATAATCTGGTTGCATAGGACATCATTATTATACCTTGTATGTAACAAAGAGATAGATTCCATAGTGTGTACACGTGCAACTTCGTATATGAACAAACTATGACCATCAGGTATAAAGACGAATCAATGACTTGGCATTATGTGCATCCGTGAACCATAGTTGTTCGATACACAAGTTAACACTGTGCCTTAGGTCTAAGGATTATTTACATAAGACCAAAGCATGAACAATTAGACATTGACCATGCTAAAAGCTTCCATGTTGCTAATCATTCCATATGTGTCACGTTTAGTGAACTAGTCTTATACAAACACCTGTGTTTTAATTCAGGCATCATAATATCCAATGACATGTGACTCATTATTTCCCTTAAGTATTCAATACTTAATGGTGAAGTTAAGAACACACCGGTCTCAACAGGATTATAAATATCCACTCAATAATCTATTGATCAGGAACGGTTTAAAGATTCAGCCCAATTATGAACCCGTCACTTATATTCTTGACGTCTCAAGAATATGTCTAGTTGCAACTGATCTTATGGAATCATTCATAAATATAAAATAATTGGACAAATGAATGAATATGTCATTATCATTAATTATATAATAATAATGATATTAGTAGTTTTAGGGCATACGTCCAATACAAAGGAGATGTATTCCTGACTTGAATGCTTGAAGGGATTCTGCGAGAATTTGCTTCTCGCCTTGTCTTGATAGGTAATTCAAGTGTTGCCTCTAGATGACGCCAATACTTTGTCGAAGTGTGCCTCATCGAACAGTTTTCATTTTGGGATAATGTTTGATCAGTTAAGTTTACGAAAAATCATAAGAAGTTTGATCTTGGCTTTCTATCCCCCAAGTTCTTCTGTTTGCCATATATTTTATACTTGGATAACAGGAAATGGGTGGAGGGATGTGTAAATAATTCTGTGCATACCTAATGCTTTGAATTGATGGAAGGAGTTCCTGCCCATTTGCAAACCCTAATGTCAACAACTTATGCCTCAAGTCACGAAATCTAAAAACATTCTCGGCCGTGGATTTCCTAGCTCCTTCAGTGAAAATGACATTGCGTGAAAAATCTAAAGATTGCAATCTTTCGATTCTCGATTCTCGATTGACTCAGTCTATGGTTAACCGAAAACATCAACATCAGACAAATATAGTTATCGTCAATCGAGGGACAAACAAATAATCACTTAAAATTTCCTTATTATTATGAGACATCACACAACGCAAAATCCAACTTATTTCTCAAATGCATATCAGTTGAAGGCATCATCAAAATGACTTTCCTCAGTTGCACCCAGATAACATAAGCTTGGTCTCTGGTTCAATACACAGTTGCAACTTCACTCAATCTAGTTGAGTAAACCAGCACATCAAAATCATAGAACCAAGCTTTGCACTACTGGTATCCCTTGTTAGCCGACCAGACACTGACCCGATTTGTGCTTTAAGCTCTCTGTAGTTGACGACTCAGAAAGAACTTTGGACCACTTGATGCATGATTGATTAGAAGATGAACCAGAGAGAGGTGTCAGATTCGCAGACACTGTACAAACTGCACATGCACCGTTTGGCAAGCCTCGCTTGCACGACGGATGAAGCCATTCCTATTGAAGTCGTCTGGTATGGTTTCTCCCTTGTGCTCTTAAAGCTGCCATCACTATTTTTGCATAGTTCACTCTGATTGATGTACCATACGAATTCTGTGCCACATCTTGATTTTTTTTTTTTTTTTTTTTGCCTTTTTCTGGCCCTGCTCGTTAAACTGTGCATAAAAAAAAAGTTCTTTTTGAGTGTGAAATTTTGGTGGTCCTACTATTTTGAGAATTAGGAATCTCAAATTAAACAATGGAAATTAGGAAATAAGACAAAAAAAGGGAAAAGTTGATGACTGAGAGCAGTGCCACCGACAGGGACTCTAGCAAGAAATCAGGCCCTCCCCACATCAATAATTAGGACAGTGCATCGATTGAAATGTGTTCATGCCCTCTTTAAATCTTCTCCATAAGCAATCCTCCCACCATTTCAATCACTCAGCAGGGGACCCTTTTCTTAGAAGCACAGCCACCACATGATTTTCGAAAGTGCAGCTGAAAAGTTTTTCTTTATTTTCTTTGTTTATTTATTTTGAATGAGCAACATGACCACCCTATCATTAAAATCAGATGAGAGCACCATGTTCCCTCTCATATATTTTGTATCGAAATTCTTGTGAGACCAGATATTCTATGATATAATATTGTACCGTACATCATTTAAAAAGATAATTTTCCCCTATCAAGTGGGACAAAAAAGAAAAGGACTAGAACAAGTAGAAGAAAGTCAAATAAATGGAAGTTGTCATATTGAACGTAACGACTATTTTCATTCCTATACCTAGATGTTCCCGTTAATCTAGTCAATTAACATCGTGGCGTTTGGAAACATCAACCGAGCAAATTAAATGCATAAGTATACATGTAGCCAGTCAAAATTTTTCAAGCCTTAGTGAAAGATGTAGGACGTACCAAATTAAGACATTGTAATATGTCATCCACACTTTTCGTGAATTTATAGGATTTTGAGCCTCCATTATCTAGACAGTCCCATCCGCTTCAAATTTTCTTTTAGATAGGATCGAGATTTAAATCGTGATAAGATTATAATTCGAGATCATAAAATTAGTAAGATTGAACAATATCAAAAACTTTTACAGATTTTAATCTTTCTTCATTTTATAGTGGAATGTCTCAAAAGAGAAAAATTGGACTAAATAATGTCTTAAACCTCAAAATAGAAATTGCAACAGGAGTTTGATCAGTGAATGTTTGCTCCTTTGCTTTGTGCCACGATGAGCAACTCAGCCAACGATGTACTTTTGATTTATTCTAAGACTATATATTTACTTGACTTCTCTCTGTCCTCGCCACCTCGGGGGGCGCCAAAAAGAAAAGTTTTCTTTTTCTCGATATATATTTTTTTAACTATTTTCATCGGTTTTTTTTTTTTTTTGGACGAGGATAAACATAGTATTAGCTGAAACGAACACTACAATCCGCTTGAAAGGCATCAAAAGCTAGAATGTCTAACAAGGGAGTAGGGGGTAAAAAAGCCCAAGTAGGCGGCAAAAAACCATTGTTATGGGCCTTAGCAGCCCAATCAGCAGCAGAATTGGCATCTCTTCGGCAAAACCTAACGCACGAGTGAGAGAGACGAGGGAGCAGGGCAGCAGCTTCGGCGAGCAGAGGACGAACCTCCCATGGCGACGCTTGAAGATCATTCACCGCTTCGACCATCACAACATCTATTGTATCTTACGTGATAATTTGTGTAGTGATCATCAATCCCCTTTTTCTTATTCAATCTATAAATTATGTCAATTTAATTTCATTTATTTATGAACGGATATGAAATTATTGTTGGGTGTGACATAGCCTTACTTGGAATATAACCTAGATTCATTGTTAAAGTTGAAAATTTTATATGTGGATTCACTTAAGTGCGGCAAAAAAAAGGTAGTCTACCATTGAAGGGAAGTTACAATACAGTTCGTAACTTCTACATTTGATGACAAAAATAAATTTCGATTTGGCATAGCGGTACCGACTTTCGCACGATAAGAACCACCCAAGTTCCGAACTTGAGATATCAAGGGTAATATTCACTATTAAATGAAATGAGCGGAAATTGATGTTCTTCAATTGGATCCATCTATTCACGATAAATTCGATTTTGACAGAATAAGTCCAGATGATAATTGGTGGTGAAAACAAAAGTCCCAACCACTGTATTAAAGGAAAAAGAGTAGACGACTAAGAACCAAGGAATTTCTCTCGGCTTCTTCTTTTGAAATTCATCATAGTAATTCGTTTTTGTTTCTTTAAAATGCCAAACAAGAAGCAACCCTTTCCGGCGTTATCCACGTCAGCAATTATCAAACCAAACCATATCACGTGTAACTACTATAAAAACCTTAACAAAGGCATCCTTATCCACCAGATGTACCCTACCTTATAATCATTTCCCTAATTGGCCCTCGCCATTGCCTCCGTTGCCGTTGACCACCACTTTATTCCTTTGAATGTCAATCTCCCTTGCCACGGACCTCCACTTGGTGTAATTACCAAAAAACTGCCCCATCTCCTCTAGTGTTCGCCCCTGCGTCTCCGGCATCATTATGTAGAAGAACAACCATGCGGCACACGCGATTGCCATGAACAAGAAAAAGGCCCCGCCGATGCTGATTGCCTTGTACAGTGATATAAACGACATCGCTAACACTCCACTCGTCACCCGGTTCATGGCGACACCAATCGCGCACCCCTGCGCCCGGAGCCTTAGCGGAAAGATCTCCGAGCTGTACACCCATGTGATTGGCCCCATCCCGATGGAGAAGAAAGCCACGTAGGACAACACTGACGCAATGCACATAACCACCGCCCACATGAGTTTCGTTTGGCTATGGTTGATGATTGTGAGGCACACTCCGAGGGAGCCGAGTGAGAAGATCATCCCGCCAACGCTGCTTAGTAGCAACGGCCGCCTTCCAATTCGGTCAAGGAAGAAGGTGGCAACAAGAATGAACATTGTCTTTACGACGCCGACCGCAATGGTGGCGATGAGCTTTTTGTCGGAGGAGGTGATGCCGACCTTCTCAAAAATGCGAGGACTATAGAGCACAACAGCGTCGATGCCAGAAGCTTGTTGGAAGAAATGGATCCCAACGGCACAAATGAGAATGTGGCGAACGGACGGCGTTGGGTGGAGGAGGAGATCACGCCACACACCCTTCCCAGTGCTCCACTTTGCGACCTTGACAACATCGTCGTTGCACTCCTCAGGGATGCCAGCAGCCTCCTTGATGTCCGCAAGCCGGAGTGCCGCCTCCTCCTTGGAGTCAGAGGTCCTGGCTAGGACGGTCTTCGCATCACCCAAGCGGCCTTGCATGATGAGCCACCGAGGGGACTCCGGCATGGCGAGGACCCCGAAGGCAAGGAGGACAGAGGGGATTGCTCCCACACCAAGCATCATACGCCACCCGAGGTTGAGGCGCAGCTTGGAGAAGGCATAGTTGGAGATGTAGCCGAGGAGGATGCCGAGGTTGATGAATACCTAAACCACCAAAAATGACATCCATTCATACCAGTGGGCTCCATGTTGGCGGCCATAATAATAAAATGTTCTAAATGAGAAAAATAAGCCATAAACGTGAATCACCACTCTAATTTCAAATTTTCCCATAGCAAGAAGACTGCACATGCAACATTAAAAAAACAAAATTGATGAAAAATGAAAACTAAAATGAGAAAATATACTACCAATTTAGGGGGAGCCAAATAAAAAAAATGAGTTAGTACCTCGGGGAAGGAGGTGAGGAAGCCGCGAGTGGAGGCGGGAGAGACCTCGGCGGTATAGACAGGAGCGATCATGAGGGCGTAGCCGACGCCGATGCCGGCGACAAAGCGGCCGAACATGAGGAAGGCATAGTTGGGGGCGAAGCCCATGAGAAGGGCCCCGGCAAAGAAGATGGCCCCAGCCAACACGATGGTGTAGCGGCGGCCAATCCAATCGGAGGTTCGCCCGGCCATCGCTGAACCAAGTAGCGAGTACACGGCGAGGATCCCCGTCAGGATCTCCACCTGCACGTCCGTTATCTTCAAGTCTTCCTTTATGTATATGATTGCCCCACTCATCACCCCTATGTCTGTCAAAAAAAAAATTTATAAAATTATTTACAAGAAATCGAGAAAATAATAGAAAAATTAAATCTCATGACCTTTTCTCCTCCCCGTTTCTTCAAATTGATTTTCCTTTATATATATTATTAATAAGACGAGAATAATGATAAATAATAAGCACGATGGACATGTTAATTTGGTTGGCTTAAAAAAAGAAAAAAAGTTGATGGTGTCATTCGAAATCATTTATCGGAATAGATGCGAGTACGTGCAAAAATAAAAAAATAAAAGCTCTTTTTTCCTTTTTGCCTTTTTTCATTCCTTATCCATTAAACAAATGACCTTGCGATAGATCTATCATTATTATTCACAGTTTGCAAGTAAATTCACAAATAATATTTCTCAGAGATATATGTGCTTTAATGGGTCCAAAACTTCGTGGGCAACGACTATGGTGAGCCTTCCACGCCTCACAACATCGTAAGCTCCGCTCCAGATTGAGATAGAGAGAGAGAGAGAGAGAGAGAGAGAGAGAGAGAGAGAGAGAGAGAGAGAGAGAGATGGGACTGACCATAACCCAGCAAAACGGAGGTCGTGGAGGCCAAGGTAGCGCAGGCCATGGCGTACTTGTTCCGTCGCGGCTTCGCCGGAGGATCGAAGTCCTCAATCGACTTCGGTCGGAGGCCGTTGTCGGAGACGGCACTTTTGGCCACGGTCTTCTGGTCAGCCATCTCCATCTTCCCCACCACTGCGTGAGAGAGAGAGAGAGAGAGGGAGAGAGTTCTTGTTTGCGATTATATAAGTGATTGATAACAAGTGGAGAAGAAACGAGAGGAGAAGTGCGTGAAGAAGGTACACGGAACTGCTGGGGCGGATGGGGAGTGTATAAATAGGCCGAAGCTGGCGTCACCGTTGGTCCATGATTCTGTGCTCTCGTGGGTCTACACTCACTTTGACTCGTAATCTTCATCGTCCATCCTCGCTTACCCAAGATAAAACAAAACTACTTGCGAAAAAATATCTTTTGTGAAAAGGCACGTATGGGAATCTTTATTTAATTTTTCCTTAGGCATACACGTGAAGGTTAATTTAAAAATGTTATTTTCGATATATAATATATATCAATATATATTGTTTTCATATCATATTTTTTCTTTCTCCACTGTCCTTCTATCTCATATTTTGAACTTTGCGATGATTGTCATTATTATAATTCTAAAAAATATTATAGTTTTATACAAGCCGGAACTAAGTTTGTCAAAATGAGTCATAAAATCGTTTTTAACCTATATTTAATGGATTGGTAGTTACATAGACTAATTATATTTAGTAAAATGTTAATATATGGATAAAAATGGTGAAGTAAAAAATAATATGAGTATTAAATAGGTTCACAACTTACTTTGACCCATCCCACCTCTATGACTCTCTCTCTTCACTCTCTCGCTCTCACTTGATCTCTCACTTACTCACTCCGCGCAAGAATGAGTTGAACGAGAACAAACTCTATCCATTTGGGGTAGATCCATCCTACTAGATATCGTTACCTTATTTTCCATATTTGGTAAAGTATCTTAGGTCGTCCCTTCACTTGGGAATTATTACCGGAAGTAATCAAATTGTTGATATGAACCGACCATAATTCTCCATTTATTGTAACTTGTTAATGAAAAAACCGTAACTGACCAAAAAAAAAAAAAAAACAATGAAAAAACCGTAATTTTTTTTGGCTATGAAAAGGCATATGAGGAAGTGATTTCTAGCAAGTGTCCTACTTTTGACTTTTCTGGCTTTCTTTTTGATCAAATCAAAAGGTGGATTTAGTTTGATGCCTTGGAGCTAATCCAAAATTCAAAAGCAAGGGAACAAAAATGAAGAAAAAGGGAGGACTGCTAGTGAGGGGATACGCCTTCTAGATCTGGTTGAAAAGCCTCCATCCATTAAATTATTTATTTATCTATTTAATATTCATTGCTGCTGAGTGGTGACTAATTGTTTGTTTGAAGTTTCAATGACAGGCAAGACAAAAATAAAATGTAAATAATCATGCGGAGACTTGTACCTAGCTGGCAGGGTTAGGCATCTCCCCATGATACAGCTGTACGTTCAAACGGGAATATGTATTAGGTATGAACAAACACCAATTATGCACTCCTAAGATACTGATTATTACATATAGTTATAAACATTATGTCCAAAGTTTAAGGTTTCTTAACTATGTGTGCTGTTGGCAATGTACAATAAGACAAAATGGATAGTTTATATGCTGATTGCAATGTCCAAAGATTATTACATATGTGAATTTGATGACTTTAAGAAGTATGCTGATTGTAGGCTGCCCACGGCCAAGAATTGCTTTTCCAATTTGATGGCCTGATTATTGATATTATTTTTTATTTTCTTGACCAGTTGATTTCTCATTGATTGGACCAAAATGGTCACTGTCTCTAGTAACTAGTAACAATAACTTCTAAGTGCAGACTCAACTCAAAAGTTCTCCAGTAATATAAGCATGCTCGAATTTTCAAATTACCGGATTTGCCTTTTTCTAATAAGGCCACTTTCCAAAACACAATCTCTATGCTCAAGTTTTGTTTTTACTCAACGAAGATTTATCTGATACTCGGAAAGGTGTAGGTGCTCCACTATTCCGAGGAAAAAGAAAATAAGATATCAACTTTTGGGTTGACTTGCCACAATTGATTTGTGGATTTTGTCATGATTTTCCAAAAGAAGGCTGCGTCACACCCAACAATTTCATATCCGTTCATAAACAAATGAAATAAAATAAAAATAAAAAAGAAGAGAGAGAGAGATCCGTTCATAAATAAATGAAAAAAAAAAAAAAAAGAGAGAGAGAGAGAGAGAGAGAGAGAGAGAGAGAGAGAGAGAGACAGAGGACAAGCAAACCTAATACTAAATCTTAGATTTTAACAACAATACATGTTGTCTGTTGCTCTTCGTAGTTGTTAGACTCGTCACGAAGCAGAGTAGCAAACATTCACAAATCAAACTTCCATTGGTCACAACTTACAAGTGTTCGTATGAAAAATCCTAAATTTGACCATGACTAGCGTAGCTGGGACAAAAAGCACATCATAAAATATTCTACTTTTCTATGTTAAGTTAAAAGCCAAATTTATTTGGTTCGATTTTCCATCATAAAATGGAATTAGAATCAGTGAGAGTTTCTGGTTTTGCACGATCTTATCAATTTTACAATCTTGAACCACAATCTTGCCACAATTAAGATCATGATCTTATGTAAAAAAGATTTTTGAACAGACAGATCAGTGCAGAAAATGAATGATCAATATCCTATTATTCAAGAAGTGTGGATGACATGTTACAATGTCTTAAATTTTGTATGTCCACACCTTTCACTAACTCTTGAAAAAAATTTGATTGGCGACATGTATACTTATGCCTTGTATAATTTGCTTAATTGATGTTTTTGGATAATATGACGATAATTGACTCGGTTGATGGGAACATCTAGGAATAGGAATGAAGATGTGTTGCTATGTACAATATTCTGGACCTCATTCCTTAACTCATTAAAGCCAATCTCATTTTTGAGGAATTGTATGTCCACTTTGAATTTTAACCTAGGCGATATTGTCAAGCTTTCCGTGGTTGAAAAGCCTCCATCCATTAAATTATTTATTTATCTATTTAAATTCATTGCTGCTGAGTGATGACTAATTGTTTGTTTGAAGTTTCAATGACAGGCAAGACAAAAATAAAATGTAAAAAATATAAGAACCATGCGGAGTCTTGTACCTATCTGTTGGGGGAGGCATCTCCCCCACGACATAGCTGTACGTTCAAATGGGAAAGTGCGTTAGATATGAATAAACACCAATTATGCACACATAAGATACTGATGTATTACATATAGGTATAAACAATATGTCCAAAGTTCAAGGTTTCTTAACTGTATGTGCTGTTTGCTATGTACAATAAGACAAAAGGGACAGTTTATAACATTATATCATTATATATATGTGAATTTGATCACTTTAAGAAGTATGCTAATTGTAGGCTGCCCACAGCCGATAATTGCTTTTTTAATTTGATGGCGTGATTATTGATGTTATTTTTTTTATTTTCTAGACCAGTTGATTTCTCATTGATTGGACCAAAAAAGTCACTGTCTCTAGTAACTAGTAACAGTAACTTCTAAGTGCAGACTCGACTCAAGAGTTCTCCAGTAATATAAGCATGCTCGAATTTTTGAATTACCGGATTTTCCTTTTTCTAATAAGGCCACATTCCAAAACACAATCTCTATGCTCAAGTTTTGTTTTTACTCAACGAAGATTTATCGGATACTCGGAAAGGTGTAGGTGCTCCACTATTCCGAGGAAAAAGAAAATAAGATATCAACTTTTGGGTTGACTTGCCACAATTAATTTGTGGATTTTGTCATGATTTTCCAAAAGAAGGCTGCGTCACACCCAACAATTTCATATCCATTCATAAACAAATGAAATAAAATAAATAAAATAAAAAAAAAGAGAGAGAGAGATCCGTTCATAAACAAATGAAATAAAAAAAATAAAAAAAAGAGAGAGAGAGAGAGAGAGAGAGAGAGAGGAAGGACAAGCAAACCTAATACTAAATCTTAGATTTTAACAACAATGCATGCTGTATGTTGCTCTTCGTAGTTGTTAGACTCGTCACGAAACAGAGTAGCAAACATTCACAAATTAAAAGCCATCATTGGAACATATCTCCATCCCATCTTTTGCTTGACCTCGTTTATGCGGACGCCTTAACGTCTGATTGTAAGTTTCCGACTTAATGAATACAATATTTCCCTTCGAAAAAAAAAAAAAACTTCGATTGGTCACAACTTACAAGTGTTCATATGAAAAAGCCTAAATTTGACCATGACTAGCCTAGCTGGGGCAAAAAGCACATCATAAATTTTTCTACTTTCTATGTTAAGTTAAAAGCCAAATTTATTTGGTTCGATTTTCCATCATTTAATGGAATTAGAATCAGTGAGAGTTTCTGGTTTTGCACGATGTTATCAATTTTACAATCTTGAATCACAATCTTGCCACAATTAAGATCATGATCTTATGTAAAAAAGATTTTTGAACAAATAGATCAGTGCAAAAAATGAATGATCAATATTCTATTATTTGAGAAGTGTGGATGATGTCTTAAATTTTGTATGTCCACACCTTTCATTAACTCTTGAAAAAAATTTGATTGGCGACATGTATACTTATGGCTTGTATAATTTGCTTAATTGATGTTTTTGGATAATACGACGATAATTGACTTGGTTGATGGGAACATCTAGGAATAGGAATGAAGATGTGTTGCTATGTACGATATTCTGGACCTCATTCCTTAACTCATTAAAGCCAATCTCGTTTTTGAGGAATTGTATGTCCACTTTGAATTTTAACCTAGGCGATATTGTCAAGCTTTCCGTGTGCCGTGCACGTGTTCCGTGCATGTCCAGTGCACGTGTCCTGCATGTGGAAGAATTTTATTATTAAATGAACTCTAATCACATGTGTTATTTATTCGATATATGCACAATTGAAGTTGGATTTTAATCGGTTTCTTTCTACTGTAACAGTGTTGAAATTTTTTCTAATTGGCCGTGAACAGGCGACGGTCACTTTCCTGCCAGAAGAATCGCAGTCCTTTCCTATTAATCCAAAGAAAAATTTTCCTCCATTTAGTCACATTCGCAACTTGTGAGCCAACTTTTGCTAGCTGCCCATCCAAGATACTTGGGAATGGAGATAAGGACACCCACTAAAATAATCAAACAAATTATCATTCCCAGTACTGTTGATGACAAAAATGGAAAAGGATGATCTCGAGAGCTACTCCAAAGCACCAGGGCCATCAGAGAGAATGCACCTTTAAGATTACGCGAACGATAAATCAATTAAGATGAAAGTTCACCAGAAAACTAAACCAAAAAAAAAAAGAGTGAAAAATGAATGGCCTTTGGATAGTACCAAGAGTAACTAGAAAGGAGAAAAAGAAAATATGGATAGAAGCTACAGCTAGATTGAGGCAGAAATGCAAGAAAGAACCAAACAGCTTAGATCCCACTGATCAATTTTGCTTGGCTTGACTAATAAAACACTAATAGCTTAGATCCTACAAATTGAAAACATCAATATCGACAATGATATATTGCATAACAGCAAATTTTGTTGAAGGATTTTGCTTTCACTCAGTGTGTTTTTAACAGTATGGGCCATCTTGGCCAAAAAATAAAAATAAAAAACAACATACGAATCACTTGTGTAAATACTTGAAATTGGAAAAAATTAAGCAAAACGAAAAGCAATATTAACCTTATTTTAGGGGCGTCAATTGATGATGAACTACTTAGACTTTTAAAAAAGAGAATCATTTAACAACGACAAACTAATGAAACAAAAAGCTACACACACAAAAGTTCCCCCGGTTCATATAATATTCATAGGGTCTAAAGTTGATTTCCTTTCAAAAGGTGATATGAAACTTATGTCGAAAATGCATATACCTTTGGGACCAATAGCATCAATCCCCTTTTTGACTAGTTGGACGCGTGTAATCCACATTTACACTTATCATATGAGAATGCTTTCGAAGAAAAAAGAGAGAGTTGGGATTCTTCAAGTCGAGCAAGACAAGTCAACGAGAGAGAGAGGGAGAGAGATTGAAACCGACAAGATGATCAAAGGAATCCGTCTCCAAAAGTCATATAATGTGGCCAAAACGTTTCCCAAGTCCAAAATGATGTGCTGGCCCCATCTAGGCATGGGAAGAACCCATGACTTGAGAGCTCAACAGTTCATCACCACCCCTCTCCTAAATTTGCAAATTGCAACAAAAAATCTCAATGATTGTTCTTTTTCTAACCAAAAAAAAGGAAGATTGTTCTTTCATTTTTTTTTTTGTTTTCTTGCCAAAAAAGAAACAATAAATGAATAAATTTCTCTCAATTTTTCTTTTCTCTCTCTCTTTTTTGTTTTATTTTTGTTTTGGTCTTCGTTTTGTCTCTGCATCAATCCAATCAAACCCATAACGCAACACTTTGAAGTCGATTAGCAGAATCGGATCGAAAAGGAGTGACTCATTGGGACTTTTTTGCCCGTTTGCTACACTATCTAATACGATAGATAGATGAAGTGCAAATGAAATTTAGAAAACGGGATTTACTAAAGTATATTGCCTTATGATTTGTGTTTGGCTCCGGTCAAAAATGGAAACCCAAAATGTTTTTTACGTCAAATATCAAATACGTGTGGAAACTTGCTGTTATATCTTACAATTCACTTTGTTGTGATTTGGGGGATATAAGGTTGATTCAATCACATTGTACAGGGGCTTGATTGGCCCATCTGCATATATAGTCACACACGAATAAACCAAACACACATAAAGAAACAACGAGACAGATATTTTGGGTTATAGAAAGTCAAATGCGTGCATGCTAAGATTTAGATTAAGTAAAGAGAAAATTAATCTAAACATGTTTAGTGTCTCATGCATAACACTCTTGTAGGATGATTCACTTTTGATTAGTCCAACTTATTCAATTGGCAGATACTGTGAATTCCACATGAAACACATCTCATCCAATGATTCATGCAACATGAATTAAATGACTCACATGAATCAAATGCAACCTAGTTTATTTGAACCTACTACATATCTTAGAACGTTATAGGGCAAAAATAAAAATTAAAACGCATCTCAATTTTCCCATTTGTCACATCTATTTTTGCACATACTATTCATATTCTCTAAGCAAAACCCACATTGAAAGAACAAATTGTTCATTCTTGAAAACTTATTTTAGCGTTTATTAGAGTTTGGTTGGTCTGATTTTTAGTTGGCTTGTTTGGGTGAATGTGAGAATTTAGGATTTAGGGATGAGCATTTTTAAAAGAAAATCGTACATAAGACACAAAAATTAATTGATGTGAAGGTATATAGCGATTTGCAAAGATAAAATGTATATTCGATATTTTCGACAAAGTGGATGCACTTATATAGTGAAAATACGACGTATTTTTTATATATTTTCTTTTTGTTTTTTTTTTATAACCCTAATCCTTTACTAGGTCTGACAGCTCTATCAGATTCCCGCTGTCACCACATGTGTAGCGTATCATACTCTTTTGGACTTGAACTTTTGACCACTGGTTGATTTGAAAAAGCTTCATAATGCGACATTGTTTAGCATATTCAAAGAGTAGACTTTTCTTGCCCTTTTTGGCTAAGATCAAGCATGTTACAAAAATGAGGCTATTAATTAAAAACAAAGGTATTTATTTTCCTGGGATTCCAGAAAGAAGAAAATATTGAAACTCTTTAAGGACAAATTGGCGCCATTGATGTCTATCCTTATCAAGATCGTTGAGAGATTTGCCCCCATCATCGCCATACTTATCAAGAAATATGATAAGGAGGCTTATGGAAAAACAATTAGAAAGGTAATCCCAACAAAAATCTTAAACCTTTCCTGGCAACACGTCAATACTCCAAACTATTCTCATCTTGCTAGTAACTCCAAACTTGTGCCAATGACATTCCAATGGCCATTTATCATCTGGCGTGATAGTATGCAAACGGATTTGACGTGACAATGGACATATGTTTCTCTGCCAAGGTAACCATATCAGATTTTTAATGGTAGCTGTCACTTCAGATTTCCACGGTCATATGGAACGAATTTTCTTTAAGGTAAGACAAAACAAAATTTGGAAAATTTCGGTAATTTCTTTTGTAGGATACTAACAAAAATACAGAAAAGATATGTATTGCACATCTTCATAGTCAATGATGAGCCACCTCTTCCGTTCACGCTACCATTTTTTTACTTGTGAGTCAAAGTTTGACCGGTGGACAGACCATAAAAGGGTTTTCCAAAACGACAAGATCCCACAGCTCAGCACACCCATGGTAACGTCCGTTGAATGTCGAATATCTTAAGGAGTTTTCAAAGTGATTTGTTTGACTCAATATTACTCCCAAGGGTCTAAATCTTTGACGAGAGAGAGAAACCGACCGGTGAACCTTTGAAAATTAGCAAATGTCATATGCTAAATCCATGATATATCATTGTTATATTTGCCGATAAGAACGTCATGTGGACATTTCCGATGAGGACGGCCAATTCGTGAATAAAGAAATTAACTCCCAACTTGATCTTGTGCGTCCAAATTTGATTTCAGGATGATTGTGTTCTGCTTATTCTATTATTCTGGTTAGGTTAAACTCGCGTGGACCTGTCTTAATTAGACATGTGCAGCTGCAATATAATATGTATACACTATAGATTCTTTTATTATGGTTGCATAGATGGTCGACACGGTGACTATAGAAAAAATAGATAATGGCGGCATCGAGTAATCGGAATTTTCTAAGAGATCCTAATTGATTTGGTAATACTCCTGATTCGTGTTAATTAGAAGTGAAACATTGGAAATTTAAGAAAAGGGATCTAATGTACTGAACAAGGAGCCAAAAATAGAGAAAAAGGCCGACATGTAATGACGATAGTGGACAGTCAGTGCGAAAACGACACCGAGCGGGCAATATGGTCAGTTGCACTCTAAGTACATAAGTCCAAATGCACGTGATTTGTTGAACTTTGTGGCCACGCGAGATTCACACGATCCAAAGAATGATGTGCATTAGACGAACTATGTCAATTGCATCCATATAACTTTTTGTTGAACAGGTCCAGAAAGTCCTTGCGAGTAGAAGTCATGTGCATGCAAATTCTTGGCACGAGCAATCTCCGCTGTCACGGCCACTCTACATACTCTTCCACATCGCATATACGTCCTTGTTATTGTGTATAATTACAACAAATATTGTTTGCAATCGAATTGTCGTGTATAATTTTAGCACCATAAGTGACAAAAAAGGTTTTTTGCATTGACACAATGAGAAATTTCAGGAGAATTTTAATGCTAACTCTTCTATATTTCCCCTCGTATATTGTTCAAGTTCATCAATATGCAGGTCTTCTATTACAGGAGAATTGTCTAAAAAGATCTAAAAACTTATTGTACATAGATCAATTTAATCATAAACCTTTAAGTTGAGCTAGTTAATCATAAACCTTTTGATGATTGTCAATTTAATCATAAACCTTTCAATCTAATTTGGATAGTTGTCAAAAATTTTATGACTAAATTGACACAATTGAAATATCTAAACCTAAATTGGCCTTTATATAATAGGTTTGGGATTTTTTGGACAATTCTCCCTCCATTGTAGGGCATGCATGTCAGCCTGACATGGAATCTATCGGATTTATTTCTAAACCTTTTTCAAAACCTTATATTAGGAGTTACATTATTGCTTCTTCTTTTTTTTTTTTTTTCAAAATGACATTATTTACTAAGAAGTAAGGTCAAGAAAGAACAATGCTTGCCTCCCATCAAGAAAGGAGCTCATTTCTAGCCGTTTTCTCTAATGTTACAATATTATTATGGGGTAATGATAGCATAAGTACTTGAACTTTTGCCTTTTGTGCGAGCATATACTTAGACAATTTTTTTTGATACATGAAGAATCCGAACCTTTCAAGTTGCATGCAATATGAGTCACCCTTACATAATCGATGGATCATTTGACCTGCTAGGTAATTCACCTTCGCAAGAATCAAGTGACATGGCAATTAATTTAACAGAGGCTTGACATTGAGATTGATTTTGAAACTAGAGGTACTTGATTGAACAAAAAAGAAAATTCACAGTTACCTGATCGCATGATGAACAAAAGTTCATGCCCTTGTGGCATCACTACCCCTGTAAGTTCATGAGCCAACAGCTTGGAGGCACGTACATCTATGAAATTTTAACTTGACGAACGATCATTTGCAGTACATTACACATTCACAATTCGTTACCTGGAAAAATAGAAGGTAGGTAGACAACTCGGGATAATTATCTAAAAAGTCATAATCCATTATACGGTGGTCAACTCAGTCCTGAATTTTTTTATTTGACTAATTAAATTTTAGACCTTTTGAAGATCTTTCAATATAGTACTACTGACCAATTTTAATTGGAACATGGTAGTTCGGTCAGCACCAGCTATTGTGGACAATTTTTACAATTTTTAATTTTTTTTTTTGAATCTCTCTCTATTATTATTATTATTATTATTTTCCTTTGTTTTGTGCTCTTCTTTCCCTTTTCGCTGGTGGTTGGTCTTGGCGATGGTTGTGCTAGCCATCATATAGACTGAATTATTGATCTTCATTGCAAGGCCAGTCTGATCACCAGCCATTGCAAAGACTAGCCACAAGCAAAAGAAAAGAAAAGAGGGGAAAAAAAAAGAAGTACAATAATTTTAAAAATTACAAAAACCTTCACATCAACACTGCCGTGCCATGAAAGGTGATTGACATCCATACTGCCATGCCATGAAAGGTGATTGACATTCATGTCAATAGTTTTCGGTCAAAATTGGTTGAAATAATTATATTGAGAAATTATCAAAATATTTTGGACTAATTTGTTAAATCGAAAAGTTTAGAACTAAATTAGCTATTGTAAAATAGATTTAGTACTTTTTTGGATAAATTTCCCTAGATAATTATTATCTCGTTTGGAGGTAAATACTTTACAGGCGAGATCAATATAACCAACCATATTGTTAAAGTACAAAAATAATGATAATTAATTCATTAGAGGACACCGGCCAGTTAGGTTAATCAAAGGGCGATCTCTCTACCCAAAGACAGACAGGCAAAGCTGGTTCGGCTCGGCTGATCTGGGCCTGCGAATCAGATTGGCTTCCACAAATTTTGGTTTGACTTTTAAACCACGTGATTAATAATAATTCGATTATCTGGCCTAATAATGAATTTAATGATCTTGAGCTGTTCCTCGTGTTACGGGTTTGCTGATCTCCGAAACATTGGGATAGTTTTTCTTATTCTTGAACTAGATAAGACTTTGACACGCATCAAGCCAATGACAAGAAGGCTTTTTTAGTATTTGGATCCCTCTAATTTACTCAACCTAATCGATCTCCTAAGATCATGACAGATCTCTTGCGGGGACCAAGCTAGACCGTTTTGGAAGTGGATGCAATAGTATAATGACACTTGTTAATCTTGGTTTGAATCAATTTCGCATTTGGAATCTATCGAGGTTATAACCTTTTGGTTTGAAGATATGATTTAGCAGTGACGATGAGTTGAATTGAACAATTAATGATAATTTCAAATGGGTATAGAAATTTTGCAAGTTTAGATGGGTGCAATGCAACTTTTCGAAATTTAGCCAGAAAAACAAAATTGGCAAATCATTAAAATATTTAGAATTAAATTGAAAAATCATTAAAGTATTTATGACTAAATTGATAAGTTGTCAAAAGACTTAGGATTAAATTAGCATAATAGAAAGGTTTATAATTTGACTTTTTGGCTAATTTTCACTATTAACTTATGTTTTCAAATGACAGCTAACTATGTTACATCGCACTACGACAAGACATGTCGCATAGGACGCTGTTGGGCATTTGAAGGCAATTACTATAGTAACTTAAATTGACAGCACATGATCTTTCAAATAAAGCATTTTGCGTTCAACCTTGTGATTTGATTTTCATTATTTTCATTTTACGCGTCGAGCCCTCAAAAGGGAAAAATAAAACAAAAACAAATAACTTTTGAAAAAAAATAAAAAAAAAAGAGAAGAATCAAACGTGATAATGGAGTTGGGGGCACGATGACATGCACGGCAGCATCTGTCGGCAACCTCACAATTATGAGGAGGTTGAACATTTTTCAATGGTTGAAAACCAAACATTTGTCCTTTTCAAATCCACATCAAAATCATTTGACATTCACATAAAAACATTAGCGCAGAACCACATCGTAATATAGTTTTATCATATGCCCAGTTGAAAAACAGAAAGAGCCTATACCCATTTTTTGTCCTTCCTAGACAAATAAAATCATTTGCACCGAATCATAGTATTGAAAGATCATTCCTCTTGATTCATGTATAAATGCTTTAAAGTAATCTTACCTTGTGCTTGGCAGGATTCTTGCTTTGAAATTCGTTAACTTTATGCTAAGATTGAACGTTTCGATTAGAGGGAAATTGATTCTCCACTAAGTTAAGCTCGAGTTGGACAAGGATCCATTTCCTACGAAAGTTAAGAAAGTGGGAAATGGGGTATATCGTATAAATGTCTCAAACTTGAACCGATGAAGGAATATAATCCAAATAAAAATATTCCAAATTCAAATGGAATATGTGGTTTGGCAATATTGGAATCAAAATGTTTGACATCACAGGGACATTAACTGGAGAAAGGCATGTTCCAAAATTGAAAAAAACTTATTGTCTTTAAGTGCGCTGAATTAAGTTAGGTATTAGTATACTTTAAAAGGTGAAGTTCTAAAGGTTGTTTGAGGTCCTACAGTGATGACGAGAGGAATTAAGGATAGTGGCCTATATGAGTTTCAAGGAGAGATAGTGATAGATTTCGTTGTGGAGATGTTCGGAAGTATGTATTGTGGTATATGCTTTTGGGGTACATCGGCGAGAAAAACCTAAAGGTTCCATGTAAAAGGAATATGTTGTGTGGTTATGTGATTGATAAACTGAATGCACGTGGGTATTGTGATTTAGGCAAATGGCAAAAAAAGCAATTTAATATGACTATAAGGGAATCCACGAAGATTGTTGAGTTGATTTGCTCAAACGTTTGTAAGCTTATTGCTGGATTCATGTTAATAGTTGTTGATGACTACGTGAGAGGGACTGAGATTTTGTGTGGAGGTATAAGTTTGATCTAAAGGAGACTTGAAAGATGACTAAACATGTGTGGACTGACAGTAGTAAGAACTTTTGCTCAAAGTTGTTAAATGGACTCTGCAAGAAGAGGACATAGTGAGACACTACATTAATGCCAATGAAGCTCATGAGAGTTTCTGAGCTAATGAGCAAAATATTACTATAAACAGCCCATGCTCTCTAATGTATGGTTGATGAGCTTAATATGATGAGTTACTTGGTGAATAGATTTCCATCGATTACGATCGAATGTTTGATTCTCAAAAAGTGTGTTCAAGTACTATTACTGAATATTCTGCTCTTAGAATATTTTGTTGCACAAGTTATGTTTGAGTAAGTGGGAATAAACGTGACGGCAGGTGAGAAAGTACATATTTCTAGGCGAAAATAGGTAAGCACGACACTGAAAAATAATTGTTCTTAACTCATATATTAATACTCCAAAGTAATGTCATCTTATGGTTGGCAGGATCCTTGCTTGGAAATCTACTTTAAAATTTGATTGGACTACCAACTTGAGGGAAATTGTAACTCTAATGAATTAGGCTCCAATTGGACTAGGGCTCATTTCTAGAAAAAAATTAAGAAAGTGGGAAATGAGATATGATGAAAGATTTCTTTGGTTAGACTTTTGTCTTTGATGCAAAGAGTCACATCAAAGGGGAATAGTCTCTTGTAAGTGAACATTTAAGTTGTTCTGTCAGATTCTAGGCAATATGGTTTTGTATCAATAGAGTCTCATGATGTTGTGAATATGGCTACAAATATATGTAGATATCTTATGCAAAGAGGAAAAATGGGTTGACTCCCTATGGGATTCAATATACTTTAAGGTCGCTCACGTTGAGGAAAAATGCGGCCAGCTTTAATTATTGTCTCCCGATGCACTGGACTTTACATTTACTTGCAAAATGAATAAAATAACTGCCATCTTTAAATTTAAAGTTTAATTTTTTAATCTATCGAATTAAGGAAAATATAAACAAACAGAAGATGAATTTATTTATAATATGAAGAATTTAAAACAAGAATTAGTTTAAATAAAAATTACAAAAAACAAAAATTCCAAGAGATTCAAAATTAAAACGTGAGTTAAAAATTGATTTGAAGCGATATGATTTCGATAGTTTAGCATCTTTTAATTGCTTATGATTGCATAACCTTCATTAAGCGTTCGCAAATTTTACACATTAAATTTGCAAAGATACGTTCCAACAGCGATAATGAGCTATATCAGTCAATTAATAACCATTTCGAACGGTTAAAAAAATCTTGCAGTGTGTGTTAATTAATAGCAATTTATTTATTCTATTTTATCTATTTAATTATTTGTCTATTTACCCTTTTAAATACTTCAGAATATTTTGCTAATTCCGGTACTTTTAAGGGCTGATGGTATCAAAATTTTCATTTTATGCTGTTCACTCAAATGGACCTTTTTCTCCTCAATTCCGGTACTTTTAAGATGCATTTGATATATTTTTGAAAAACAGTTGCATTTTATCAATTTAAAAAAGCATGCGTGTGGCACATCCTAACAAAAAAAAAAAGTTGACAGCATCATTAAGTGTCACGAAATCCAAATTCAGAGGGGGAAAAATACAAACCTTTTTGAGGTTAAACGCACCATTCTAGCTTTAGGTCATCATAATGATTCAAGCTGTATTTTTCTTTCGGAGCATCTAGCAATGAATATGTCATATCTAGAAGCTTATGGAGTTTGTCGCATATGACAAGGTTGGGCATTTGAAGGCACCCACTACAATAATTGACAGTGCATGATCTTTCTAGGAAAATCCAATGCGGCCAACCTTGTAAGTTTTCATTGATGTCATCTTTAGCCTATAGCCCTCAAAAGTGTAAAAAAAAAAAAAAAACAAAAAAGGTATACCTTTAAAAAAAGAGAAGGATTAAATGTAATAATGAAGGTGGGGGTGGGGCATAATAACATGCACGTCAACACCCGTCCGCAATGTCATAATATGGGGTAGTTGATATATTAGTCAATTTCAAGTCCACATCAAGATGATTTGACAATCACATGGTAACATCGACATCGGACCAAATTGTAATACACTTTTTAAGCACATACACCACTGAGAAAACAGAAAGAGCCTGTACCCATTTTAGCCCTCCCTAGACAAATACATTATTTTTCAGCAAAAGATATATGAATGTTCCTAAATAATGCTATCTTGTGGTCGGCAGGATTCTTGCTTTGAAATTCGTCCAACTTTGAAGTAAGGTTGGACTTTCAACTTGAAGGAAACTGTTGCTTCAATTAAATTAGGCTCAGGTATGGGGAATGAGATGTGATGAAAGGTTTCTTCGGAAAGACTTTTGTCTTTAATGCAAAGAGTCATTTTTAAGGGGAATTATCTTGAGTGAGTGAATGATTAGGGGGTGCATTTATTCCACGCAAGATCAACAATTTGAAAAATATTTTATTAATTTTTAATATTGTTTATTTTGCTTGGCAAAGTGAATGAATAAAAAATGTTTCTAATATTAACAAATATGTTTTGGCATAGGTGCTATTAAAGAATCAAAGTTAGAAAAACCTTTTCTGAATGTCGCGAAATAAATGCACCTTTTAATTGAGTTGGCTTATCCTAATTTATGTCACATGTATAAGATCTACATATTTATCCAACTTAGGTTTGATTTTAGCAAAATCAATGACACCCGTCTCGTCCAAATCACCATCGTTTGAATTCCATATCATGCAAAAAGAACTTGCTTTTATAGATTGTCTCCATTCCCTGTAAGTGACAGAAGACATCGAAATGAGAAATTATATCAGTCGGTCCGGAGGACCATTGAATAGGGTGGATCTCTCATGTAAATTTTATTTATGCGTGTACTATACGGTCAAGTGAAGACTTTCTGCTTATACTCAGTGAATAATCTCCGCAATCAATTGGGCAACAACTTGCAGACGTGGTCCCCGCACGTTAGAGGCGTTTGGAGACCGGCGTTAAATGTTTCGCAAAAGAAGTCAAGGTCACGTGCCTTTGAATTCCACGTCGGGCCTCTCTTTCAGTCCACTTTGTCGACTGCATATCCCAGCTTTTGATACCAACCGTGCAAGAGAAGATCACTCTCCAAATTCTTGACACATAATTTTCAATAATTTAACTACTAAGTATACTTATTTAATGTGTGCTTACGATAGATTCTAGATGAAGCTTTTGAATGTTCATTCCCAATCTTGGAGTCAATGGCTTTGAAGGCATTGTTTTGTGCAAACAGGGTCTCCGAAAGTATGATGAAAGTACCAAAAGAATGATCTCTGATTTCCAAAAGAGGCTGCACGCCCTGGAATCAGGACAACATTTCGGGTATCATCATCTAGAGAGCCCAAAGCCAGAGATAGAAAAGCTCAAAAGACAAATCCAACTCCTTGAAGAAGGAAGGTTCAGACCTTTTGATCCATTTGCATCTCCAGTAAGAATTGGATATTTGCCTCCACCACCCCAGAAATCCATTTTTGCCAACATCCCAGAAGATCCCTTCAGAAAAGAACCGGATGTAGCAGAAATACGAAATCGTCTCAAGAATCTACGAAATGACAAAGGAAAAGAAAAAGTGCCGGCAGAATCATGCTCGCTAGTGATAAAAGAAAAGCCAGATCAGATGATGCTATCAAATCCATTAGAATCTTTTCTAAAGGATTTAAGTACTCAGGAACAGCCTGATCCTGCCATTCCAGCCATCACAGATGGTCAGATTATTTTTCCAGCAGAGCAAACTTTTTCTAACACCTCTGATACTGAATCAGACTCAGTATCTCTGTCATCATCTTCATCTTCATCTTTCTCTATTTCTGCTATTGATCCCCCTCCTATTGAGCCAGTAGTTTCATCGATATTCATGGCTGATGAGGATATGGAATCAAACTATTCTGAACCAGAGGTTGTTAACATAAACAATCCTGGGCAGAATGTGTCCATGGCATCAAAACAGTTTTTTACCATCGATGACATTCCTTATCATAAATGGCTAGAAAGACTAGAAGAATTCCATGCTTGGCTAACCACCCAGTCCATCACCAATCATGACATGAATGATGTCCTTTATAATTTTGTCACGGGGTTTACAGGAAGCCTCAAATTCTAGTGGAAATCAGTGTCAGAACAAGACCAAATTCATTTCCTAATGTCACCCGATTTTAGCCATGCCATTACTCTCCTATACCATTTCTTCGTAGGAAAGCCCGGTGACCTTGTAGAAATGAAAAGAAGAGAATTCTTTGAAAGAAAATGTTGCTCTCTCCAGAAAAAGTATCTTGATAAGCATTATCGAGAAATGCTTAAGCTTTTTTACCAGTTGGAGGTGATTCAAACTTGAAGTATGTTTTCCTATCTTCCATTCCTAAAGAACTATCCCAAATGGTTGAAAGAGTTTTCTTCGGAAGACACACATGCATACAGGATGTTCCCTTGGGAGAAATACAACAGGAAATCCATCTATGCCTTGAAGAATTGTGCCTAAAGCGTCAAATGGTACGCACCTACATCACTGACGACAAAGGCCTTGAAGCAGCCTGCTCTCGCCAGAAATTGAAGATCAAATGTTCTAAGCAAGACTATGATGGAACTTGTGGAAAGTTTTCCAAGAAAAAGAAACATTTCAAAAGGTTCTGGATGAACAAATCCAAGCATAGCTCCAAGAACTTCCGAAAAAAGAAGAAATGGCGATACCTTCGTAAACGTAAAGATCGCAAAGGCCACAAGAAATCAAATCGTTGCTACATCTGCAATCAGAAAGGACACTTTGCCAAAAATTGTCCTCAAGTAAGAAAAGGTCGGAATCGTCTCATTCATCACATTGAAAGTGAAACTGGAATCTCTCTTGAAAATGACGATATCGAATCCTTATTCTCTGTTGATGAAGAACCATCCGAACAAACTCTTTGTGTTATTCCTTCTTACCAGACTTCCAGTGAAATTGATTCTGACTCAGAATCCGAAGATATTTTCCATATATCTCCTACATCTTCAGAACAAACCCCTGACATATTTTCAAGTCAAAACCATTGTCCCAGTTTTCCTGTGAAAATCCTCACTTCGAAATTTGCCAAGCCAATCACTGTTATTGCACTCATTGATACCGGAGCAAGTTGTTCCATTTTAGACACTAAAGTTCTGCCTGAAGAATATTGGACTCCTTATGTCCGATATTTCAACTCTGCTTCTGGAGATACTTTCTCCACAAATGTCAGAACCACTCCTGTGACTGTTCAGTTTTTCCCTCAATATTCCATAACCACAAAGATATTTGGATCCAATCTCCCCAATAAAGATTTGATAATCGGGTGGGACATTATGACTCAGATTTCTCAACTTCGCATCATTCTTGGAAAAGGTTTTAGGTATAAAGACCAATTCTCTGAGTTTGTCAATATTCAGAGACTCTTTTCCATCCAGTCTATTAGATCCGATTATGCAAAAGTTGTTAGAA
The DNA here is from genome assembly GCA_016097605.1 of Eucalyptus guilfoylei. Taxonomy (NCBI): domain Eukaryota; kingdom Viridiplantae; phylum Streptophyta; class Magnoliopsida; order Myrtales; family Myrtaceae; genus Eucalyptus; species Eucalyptus guilfoylei. Next base: position 23,776,518 of record CM027866.1, on the reverse strand, counting down.
TCTTGTTCAGAATCTCATTCTGAATTTGCTCAGAAATGTTCTCATCCCTTATGGGAAAATTCAGAATTCTTTGTTCGCCTTCCTTTCAAAAAAAATGAGGACATCAATCCGACCAAGGCAAGTCACATGGGAATGAAGCCAGAACACCAGGCTTTAGCTCAAAGAGAATGCTCAGAATTATTGCAACAGGGCCTTATCGAAATCTCCAACTCTCAATAGGCTTGTGAAGCCTTTTATGTCAATAAGCGTGCGGAGCAAAACAGAGGAAAAATGATATTGGTAATCAACTACCAACCTCTCAACTGCTTTCTCCAAGATGATAAGTTCCCCTTACCCTCCAGAGACTCTCTCTTTACTGGCCTAACCAAGGCTCACATCTATTCCAAATTCGACCTTAAAGCCGGATTTTGGCAATTGGGCATCCATCCTGAAGACAGATCCAAAACGGGATTACGTATTCCAAACCAAAGCACTTCCGAGTGGAAAGTTCTTCCTTTTGGCCTAAAAGTAGCATCGTCTCTCTTCCAAAAGGCCATGTGCCGAATTTTCCAACCAATCTTGTCAAGTGCAGCAATCTATATTGACGACATCTTGCTCTCTGACCCTAATGGCGAGTCACATTGTCAACTTCTTGAGCGGTTTGCGAAATCGTAAGAAAGCATGGCATTATGCTTTCTCAAAGAAAAATGAATATTGCCCAGATAGAAATTGAATTTCTTGGTATGCACCTCAACAAAGGTACATACTATCCAGGGCCACATATTGCTCAAGAATTATTGAAGTTTCCAGAAGAAAACTTCACGACAAAGCAAGTCCAGCAATTTCTTGGGATAATTAATTATCTCAGGGATTTCGTTCCAAACATTGCAAAGCTGCTGATCCCACTCCAGTCAATGCTAAAGAAACATCCCCTACCTTGGGGAATAGCTCAGACTAAAGCAGTCGCTGAACTCAAGGAGATCATGCAAAATCTCCCACCATTGCAAATACCATCAACAGGAAAGAGAATTCTCCAAACCGACGCCAGTGACGAATACTGGGCAGCCATCCTGTTTGAAAAAATTGATGGTAAGAGGCATCTTTGTGCTCATAAAAGTGGAAAGTTTTCTCAAGCTGAAATGCACTATCATTCCACTTTCAAGGAAATTTTAGCAGTAAAAAATGGAATCAAAAAGTTCGAATTCCATCTCATCGGCCACCATTTCCTAGTGGAATTAGACATGGCATCTTTCCCACATATGACCAAGTTCAAACGAAGCAAATCCCAAACTCTCAATTGCTTCGATGGGCTGAATGGTTTTCAAAATATTCTTTTGAAACCAAACATATTCTGGAAAGAAGAATGTGCTCGACTTCTTGTCAAGACCAAAAGTACCAGCGAGAAATCAACATGTACATCAAAAGACACGCTTTCCATATGCTCAATCATGGTGTGAAATACAAGATAGAGAAGATCAAAGACTTGCCAAGCTGGAAGTATCCACAAGAGATTATCGAACAAATCTAGAATGACAGTCTTTCTGAGAATCTTGGAAACCTCATGTGGCAATGTCATGCAGATCTGTTCAGATTCAATGGAGGTTCGATTCTTTATCCTTTTGGGTTAAATTCGGATTTTCCATTCATACATCCTCTCATCGGAAGGAAGATGATTTCCACGACCAACTCAAAACGTTATTATGGTACTTAACCAATAAGTATCTAATAGCCATTGAGATTCCAACCAGAAGATTCATTGCCAACCTCACGAGAATATTCTTACTCGGAAGAAATGTTGAAAGAGAAAGTGATAAAAATCTCTTAGACTTTCTCAACTGGTTCTATTCTCCTACTTATTGGAAACAAATTTTGGAGAAAGAACTAAGAACCATGACACCAAATCCCGAAGTTCACACCATCTTGTTTTTTCGACGTCCATGGTATTTCTCCAGAAATAATGGCAGCATCATTCATGCCCCATAGGAAATAGGAACTACATCCTATAAACCTCACTTAGACATCAGAGAAGTTCGGATCCACAAGTCTTACCCAAGACCTGTTAAATTTTGTGGACACCAATACCGAGAACTCCAAAGAATCCTCTGCCAGGAAAACAAGACCATCCGAAGATGTCGGAATTATAATGAACTGCTGCATGGGATCATTATGACCTAGCCGAGAATCTAGGGAAGCACTCGAAGAGTTTAGACAAGCCGCATCATCACGGGAGCATGATATGACGAAGCGAGATGATATTGTCCAATCAACCCGGGACCCTATTCTAGGTCGGGAGGTCCTCTTTTCCGGGATCCCTATGACCAAGGACCTTTATTCCTATCCCAAAGCATGAACACATCCTTTTATACTCAACCTTCAAAGCGGCTGACCAAGCATTCCTGCCGACACTACAGAAGATAACAATACGAGGCCCGGGCACAAGAAGAAGCATCACACTGGGCACACGAAGAAGCATCCTCATCACACCAACTAAACCAAATCCTCTCACCAGAAGACCTTGAAGCACTTGAACAAAAGTATGATGAACATTGCCTAGCAACAGTACACAGCTCGGATGACTCCGACTATGACTACAATGCTCGTGACGGATGAGATCGCTGAAACTACTGATGTCCGTATAATTTGTTTGTGCGGTTCCTTTGTTCACTTTTACCGTAGCATTAGGCTAGGGAAAGTGCATTCACGGTACGATTCTTGTTCATAGTGTGCGAATAATTTCCCTCCCGGAAGTTTCCGGTGCCTCTGTTTGTTTTCGGACCTATGTTTGGTCCTTGTTTGGGTGTGACCTCTTATTGTCTATAAAAGACAAGGAGGGTGTATTGTTTTGGGCAGAGTCCCCTGAAGTAAAGTGAGTGTTTTGTGCAAAACCTCTATGGCTTTCTAAATTCTTCCTCTTCTCCAGCCTGGTAGGATCCTCTGAGAAATGCAGCTCTGGTAGATTAGAAACGATTCCATCCTGGCATCTCTGAGTGTCTCTAGGCTCTGAACTAAATGGCTGAGTGGTTTTCTGCTAAAAGGCTATCCCTGAAGGGCTTGAACGGGAGTTGTTCGCCCACTGTGGGAAGGCATACCTATAGGAAATTGACTAAGCTTTCCCTGGTTCTAAGTCTAGGTCCATTCATGTAGGAATTGAAGGTAACTTTAAGCTTACAATGCTTATTTTAAGTGAGATATAAGAAATTTAAATTCACACATTCGGACACCATGTGGGGTAAGCATTAATGCACATGAGAAATGCCATTTGTTTTTAAAAAATAAAATAAAAGAAAAGAGTAGGTTTGGGTAAGTTGGAATCTACTTTGCCCACCGTTGCAATGTCCAGTTTAAGGCCTAACGAAAAATCATTTATTTATTTGACACCAACCGTGCAAGAGAATATCACTCTCCAAATTCTTGAGACATGATTTTCAATAATTTAACTACTAAGTATACTTATTTAATGTGTGCTTACGATAGATTCTAGATGAACCTTTTGAATGTTCAAAAGTACTTTTGGTAGGAATTGAAGGTAACTTTAAGCTTATGGTGCTTATTTTAAGTGTGATCTAAGAAATTTAAATTCGCACATTTTGACACCGTGTGAGGTAAGCATTAATGCACATAAGAAATGCCCATTTGTTTTTAAAAAATAAAATAAAATAAAAGAGTAGGTTTGGATAAGTTGGAATCTACTTTGCCCACCGTTGCAGTGTGCAGTTTAAGGCCTAACGAAAAATCATTTATTTATTGGGCGAGTTTGTCACCGCAGCGATGACTTGTTGGTTGGACATGCACATAGATGTCAATCTCCTAGGACATACATACATGTAGGAGGAAATCATCTAATTAATTCTAAAATTTTCAATTTAATTCTAAACATTTTCTAATCAATTTTGCTGAAGATCACTTACGTACATGTGTTTGAATGTGTAAAAGCAGATTTGGTAGGAATTTATGATAACTTTAACCTGACAACACTTATTTTAGCTGTGTTCTTATAAATGCGAATCCCAATGGTTAGCATCATGTGAGGTAGGCACTAAAGCCTATGAGAAAGATCCATTTGTTCAAAAAAATAAAATAAAAAAAGGTTGGAATCTACTTCGCCCTCTGTTGGAATGTTTGATTCAAGGCGACTATGAAAAATCATCAGCCCATTGGGCAAGTTTGTCACCGCATCGATGTCTTGCTGATTCGACATGCGCATATACATTCATCTCCTAAGACAAACATACATGTAGCTATCTAGGGAATCAATTCTCTTCATGGACTTTCATCAAATGATCCAATCACATGACACTCCTACAAATTCGCAGATTAAATGCTTAAGTACACCGCAACTCTGTAACCAACTCCATAATTGCTCGACTTAATAAAGATGACGTCGAATGTGGCTCTAAACTCAGACCAAATACAATTTGGAACCGATTCGAGATTAAAGTTTGGAACATTTGGAGCAAGCGAAATGGTCTTGGTTTGCGCAACTTCGGAGTCAGATGTCTGTTGACTAGGTTCGAATGTCCGAAAATGAGGAAAAGTGGGTGTCCAAGTTACTATGAGTCCCGACTTCAAGATCGGGCGTCCGTTTGACGTCCGACGTTGGAATTGGACGTATGGCTTGAGCTGACTCGGGGCGAACGTCCTAAATTTCTTGGCGAAATTCATGGGCCAAGTCGAACGTCCGACCAAGCTTTGGTCGGACAACCGGCCCACTTTGTGCGGACGTCTGGACATGCCCGAGGATGATTCAAAACACGAGTCTTGACCGATTTTCACCAAGAACGGCGGCCCCGCACTAGTGAGAGTTGAGAGAGCCGCCAAGGAGTGTGAACGTGAAAAGTACACATTTTCTATCTTGTCTCATTTGAGTCCGAGACTTTTCAGCTTTGTTCAGGGTCTAGGAATGTGTTTACCGATCGTGATCTTCTCCTATTAATTTAGTTGAACATCTCTTTAGATCTCTTCCCATGGACTAGCCACCCCTGACCGAGCCACGTAAATCGTCTGTGTCTGTGCCGCATCTATACCTCATTCGATCGTTTTGCGTTTGTTCCACACTTCCGCCATTTTGCCTAACAAACTGGAATCTATGCGGTGGACTACATCCACTTAGACTTGTAGGGGCCTTCTTAGGTGTAGTCGAAGGAAGGTGCCAAGTCTTGTTGTCTTTTCTTGAAAGATTTTTCTAAAAAAGCCTGGTCTATTTTCTCAAACACGATATTGAGGTGTTTGGTCAGTCCACGTTGAATGTAATGATGGAAAAGTAGATAAGAAGAAAGACCATGTGGTTGAAAACTGAAAGGGTTGGAGTTTGATTCGAAGTAAGACATAGTAAAATATCGCATCATTGTCGACACAATACAGCAGATAGGAGTTGCAGAATTCATTAATAGAATTATATTGGGGAGAGCTCGCTCTTTACTCTTCAATGCTAGATTGGGTGAGAATTTCTAGGTTGAAGCAGCCATACTGCCTTTTATTCAGTGCACAACTCACTGTCACTAGCAATTTTGTGTAGCACTCCTGAGGAAACCTAGTTACGTAAGCATGCTAATTACACCAGAGTTAGATTGTCCGATTGCCTTGGCTTGCTCATGTGGGTCATGACACGCCACAGTTAAGGGTGAGGAGATGCATATTCCCAGGCTATGGACATGGGGTGAACAAAAATAGGTTGTGGTGTATAGATGATGATTCACCTGGTTATATAGAGGTTAACTTCACTGCATGTACTTAATTTCAAAAGTAAGAATGATAAATCAATTATAGAGAGAGATTTAGACGGTATTCAAAAACAGGTGAAGCTTATGGAAGAGCCTAAATATGTGAAGAGTTGGAGATTTCCTAGCGGCCGATAGATGTTCTAAGGTAAGAGCTGAGTGTGAACCTTTGACGTGGTCATCGAAGGTTGATAAGATGGAGCAACAGTTGAATGCAGATTTGAGGGTGGATGATTTGGGGACTGTAAACGTAGTGCCGGGTATAGAGATCCAGAGAGAAACGGAGACTGAGGTGCTGCGAGTAACTTGAGGAGTTGCATAGGGAAAGTGTTGAAGTCCCCCTTTTGCTGCCTCCTATAATTTATCTACACCATCATGGTGTACTTGGCTGAAAGAGGAGTACTTGTCCCATGCTTCATATGTTGGTTCTATTAGTTATTAGCATAGTACTAGGCTTGATCTTTCACATGTTGGGAGAATCGGTAATCTAGGTTTGCATTGTGATGTTGTGAAATTGATCTAGCTGATTTTGTTAGAGATGATAGATATTGAGTTGTTCTCTGGAGAACATAGTTTAGGTATGCATTTGGTTTGTGACGATGGAGTTGGACATCCGTTGACTATGTTCGGATATCCGAAAATGAGCTAAAAAATGTCATTCTAGACCTTCTCTAGACTTAGCTAATGTGAGACAAATTAGCAATGTGATCTTCACTTTGAAGGAAAAAGAAAAATGATCAGATTGTGAACCAAACCCTAACCCTGTGTAAAAGCTTAGGTGAGTTATGGTTTGAAAATGATGTTGTCGATATAAAAAGTGCTATCTCAGAAGAAAAATTGATTGAATGCCGAAAAACAGTGTTTGGGAAGCTGTACTCTAGACCAAATGTGAATTTTACAGCTTTCGTGAACACTATGACACGGGTATGGAGAGTCGACAGGGTTACATGTACTCAGCTCGGACCAGGATATTTCTCATTTGCTTTCCAATGGAAGAAGATAAACAGAGGGTACTAGATACCGGGCCATGGTGTTTCTCCAGTAACTTACTAGTACTACAAGAATGTGACCCTGATACCCCTGAAATTTGTTATGAGTTTACCCATTGTGCATTTTGGGTCAGTTTCTATGGCCTACCGTTTGGGAGAGTCACTAATGAAGTCATCCGGGACATTGCTTCTAAATTGGGGAAAGTCATTGAGGTGAAATTAGAAGCAAAAGGCAATAGTCATTACAAAATTGGCAAAGCAAAGGTGCTGCTGAATCTGGAAAATCCGTTAAAGACGGAAGTTCTTGTGAATTTAGAAAGGAAGAAATTATGGGTAGAGTTCAAATATGAGCGACTACCACATTATTGTTACTCATGTGGAAGAATAGGGTATTATACTACTGTGTGTAAGGATATTCCTTATGAGAAGTCAGGGCTGCCGGACGACTTACCGGGAAGATTTGGGAATTGGCTCTGAGTGGATGTGCATGAATTAAGCCCGTGCGGGAAAATTTTCTACGGCAAACAAGAGCCAATCCTTGAAGAAACAGAGAGTGTGCCAGAAACTCCTATGCATTCTGTATCAGAAAACTAGCAGCAAGATCAGAATTTAAACATTACATGGGGACAGAACAATGCTGAACAGAGTACCCAAAAGGAAACTAATTCATCCACAAAACAGTTAGCATTACAACTTATGGGAGATAAAAGCCCACAAAAAGAGAGGAGTTGTTGCATTGATGAAGAATCTGTGATGGTTCTCTACGAAGAACAACAAAAGGAAGCAGAAGTCAATATGCTAGAGGCTGAAACAGGGGAGGAAGGGTTGATCAGGCGAAAATCTAAAGGCACTAAGCACCACTCAGCCAAAAAAGGTAAGCGTTTCTGCCCATATGGAGCGCAAAGTTCGAAAACACCGGAGTTAGATAATACTCAGCTGATAGAGACACCGATTGAGGTGATGGAGAAGTCATGTCAATGGACTTTGGTGGCTAGCCCTAATAAGCCACCAAAAGAGCCATGAAACTATTAAGTTGGAATTGTTAGGGGTTGGGCACACCCCTGACAATTCAGGCTTTGCGAGTCCTAGTGACTCAAGAAAGGCCCGGTATTTTATTTTTAATGGAGACTAAGAATCGGGAGCAAAAGGTACATCAGTTAAGGAGGAGGTTGAAATTTCAGAACTGTTTTGTAGTGAACCCAGAAGGAATTGCAGGGGGTTTGGCTGTTTTTTGGGATGAACAGGTAGGGCTATCAATCAACTCATTCTCAAATAACTATATAAGTGTTCTCTATCAAGTACTGGAAAACAGAAAGCAAATGCAGATCACCTTCATACATGCTCCAAATATCTTTCGCGAAAGAGTACAACTATGGGAGGAGATTTATAGAGCAAGTAGAAGTTACCACTTACCATGGCTTTGCGTTGGGGACTTCAACGAAGTATTGTATCATTGGGAGAAAGTGGGCAGAAAACGAGCTGAAAACTACCGACTAACAGCCTTCAGGGATTTTCTCGGAAAGTGCTCCTTAATGGATTTGGAATCCAAGGGCTGCGCTTTCACCTGGACAAATAACCGAACAGGAGATCAATTCGTCAAAGAGAAACTTGATAGGAGACTATGCAATCTAGACTGGAGAATATGGAGAATATCTTATCCTAATGCATAAAGTATAGCACTACCAGCTATAGGGTCCGATCACAGCCTTATTATTATATCTCTACATGCGCGGAAAGATAAGAAAATGAAGGTCTTTCGCTATAAAGCTTTCTGGGCAGAAGATGAGGAAAGTATGCTGATAGTTAAAAAGGCATGGGCTGAAGGGGAATCTCAAGGGCTGAACATAGCACAAAAGCTGCAGATGGTGGTTAAACAGTTGGCACAGTGGAGCAAAAAAAGATTTCATAATGCCAAAAAGAGAATTGATGAGCTGAAAAATGAATTACAAAGGCTGACAAACGGAAATGATGTACATAAAGAATCTGAGACAGCAAAAGGGTTAAATAAGGAAATAGAAAAGCTTTGGCGGCAAGAGGAGATGTTTTGGGGGATGTGCTTAAGAATCAACTGGTTAAAATGGGGTGACAGAAATACAAAGTTTTTCCATGCAACAATTATTCAGAGAAGAAATAGAAACAGAATCACCTTACTAAAGAATGCATCTGATGAATGGGTGCAAGGAGATCAGCCTTTGAAGGAGATGACTGAAACTTTCTTCAAAAACCTATACCTATCAGTGGGGGCGCGCGACGTTCAGCCTGTAATACAACAAATTCCAACCTTAGTAGATGAAAGAATGAACCAGAGATTGGTAAAATCTGTCACAATAGAGGAGGTTACAGAGGTAATGCAACAATTAGGAGCTAACAAGGCTCCAGGACCGGATGACCTCAATGGGCTGTTTTACAAAAAGCATTGGCTAGATCTAAGTCAGGGGATTTTCAGCGAAGTACAGCAATTTTTTGAAACAAGATACTTAAACCCAGACATAAACAGAACCCTAATCACCCTTATCCCCAAAGTCCTAAACCCTGAAAAGCTCGAACAATTCCGTCCCATCAGCCTATGCAATTTCATATACAAAATCATCTCCAAAGTAATGACAAATAGACTAAAACCCTTACTACAAAGCCTCATAGCCGAAGAACAAAGTGCCTTTGTGGGGGGAAGACAAATTCAAGACAATATCTTGATTGTTCATGAGGTGTTACATAAGCTGCGAACTCGGGAGAGGAAGAGTAAGTTCCAAGCTGTCCTTAAGCTTGATATGCAAAAAGCATATGACCGAATTGAATGGGACTTTTTACAAGCATGCTTGCTGAAGATGGGATTTTGTGAACAATGGGTTAAATGGGTGATGCAATGTCTGTCCACGGTATCTTTCAATATAAACTTAAATGGCGAATCCCTACCTTTTTTCAAGCCTACCAGAGGACTACGACAAGGTGACCCACTTTCCCCATATCTTTTCATTCTAGTGGCCAATGTTTTGTCCCTCCTGATGAAACAAGCAATTATAGATGGCACTCTCAAAGGAATTAAGCTAAACAGTTGCTGTCCTATATTATCACACCTGCTATTTGCGGATGATTCAATATTTTTCCTTCATGGCACTATTGCGGAATGTCAGAATTTGGCAGCTATCCTACACCAATATTGTTTCGCCACAGGACAGGCCATTAATCTCAACAAATCAGGTATCCACTTCAATAAAAGCTGCCCTATGAATTTGAGAAGAAATATGGCTGAGATGCTAAGAGTCCAAGAAATAGAGAAAACATGGAAGTATTTAAGGATTCCCTCGGATTGGGGAGGATCGAAAAAAGATATATTTGCATGGATTCTTGCAAAAATCAGCATGAAGTTAGAGAGTTGGAAGGATAACTTGCTGTCAAAATCTGGGAAAGAAATATTGATTGAATCAGTAGTGTAGGCCATCCGACAATATGCTATGTCCATTTTCAAACTCCATGTGTCAATTTGCAAAGCCATAGAGAAGAAAATTGCCAACTTCTGGTGGCGGAATGGAAACAAAGCTACTGGAATTCATTGGAAAAAATGGGAAAATTTAAAACTCAGAAAGGAGGAAGGTGGGCTCGGCTTTAAAGATCTCTTAGATTTCAATAAGGCGATGTTAGGCAAGCAAGCTTGGCGTATTTCTCAGCAACCATCTTCACTTCTATGTCAACTAATGAAGGGCCTTTACTACCACAAGGCGACTTTTGGAAAGCTGGAAAATGGTGTAGACCGTCTTGGGGATGGCAAAGCATTGTCTTGGGGAGAGACTCGATAGCTCCTCAAGTTATGTGGGCTGTTGGCAATGGATAGTCTATATCAATTAGAGAAGATAAATGGCTAAAAAGCGGCACTATTGGGGGGCCAGCGACAAGAAATGAGCCAGAAAAAGTGGGGGCTTTAATAGAACAACGAGATGGGAAATGGAACGAGGAAATGTTACGGACATTGTTCGATGACCACAGAGTTAAGGAAATTCTGGAAACTCCCATCGGATTACTTTCTACAGCAGATAAGAGGGTATGGATGAGCAACAAATCAGGGGAATATTTGGTGAAAAGCGGATATATCTACAACCGAAATCAAACATCCAACCCACTAAATACAATAGCATCTTCCTCTCATCAAACAAAGCCAGACCTTTGGAACTTCATTTGGAAATCTAATACTCTACCTAGAGTTAAACAATTTCTCTGGAATGCTTGTCAGAATGCAATTCCTACAGTGGAAAACCTGCATAGGAGGAGAATAGTACCTGATCCTCTATGCCCAATCTATAAGAAAGAAGCTGAAACTACTGAACATGCGCTATTGCTCTGCCCTTGGACTATCCAGTTATGGCAAGCGAGTCCCCTGCACATCCAGATTTCCAGAATTGGGTTAACACGAGTTGATGAATGGCTACATTCGAAAAAAGAAGACCCAAACAACGATCAAGATTTTAACTTAATTGCCACGGCCATGTGGTGCATTTGGAAAGATGGAAACCGGTTTGTCTTCGAGCACCATCCCCTGTCTCCGCATCAGACCCTATCCAACGCAATAGCACTACATGAGAACTATACGAGCTGTAATAGTAAGCAAGCCGCAGCAACAAACAACATTACCCACACACAGAGATGGAAACCACCGCCACTAAACACTCTGAGCATAAATATAGACGCTTCTTTTGTCGGGGACGGAGTCGAAATACCAAACCTAGAGAGGAACCAAGTGGCCGGGAACAGAGATGATCGAGTTGTGGCTGAGAACAGGGGTGCTCTCGACACTTCTTCTGTTGGGGATGAAATTGCAGATCCAGAACCGGAAGATGCTAGAGAAGAAAACCCAAATCGCATCACACCAGCTACTGAGGAAGGCTGGGTAGGGTCTTCGAACGGAGCCTCGGACATAGCAGCAGAGCTGGAAGAAACAAGAGAGGCGGGTCAAAATCGCACAACCCAAGCTCTCGAGGAAGACTCCGTAGGGACCGAGAACAGGAATGTCTTCGAAGCCTCCTCTGTCGGGATTGCAGGAGACTTACCAGATCTGGAGGAACATGGAGACACGGTGACTAGATCGAACCGAACAACACCAGTTCTTGGAGAAAACAGAGGAGGAACCGAGCACCGGAGTGCCATCGCCTACATCTGCCGTGACTCTCGGGGCTGCCTGGTGGATGGATTCGCAAAGACGATAGCAGCCTCCTCAGCTGAACAAGCGGAAGCCATAGCTCTCATGGAAACCCTAGATTTCCTTTCTAACAGCTCGATCAAAGCCCTTCAAGTACATTCTGACTCCCTGTCGCTCGTGCAAGCTGTTCAGGAAGAGACAAAACCGAACTGGGAAGTTGCAGGGCTGGTGGACCGGATCCGCGAGAAAAGGAGAAGATTTACGGGCCTGACTTTGGCCCATTATAGCAAAGATGCCAATAGGCCCGCCGACTGGATTGCAAGGGCCCAATGACAGCATTACCTCCCTCGAAACTGGGTAATCTACCCCCCGATAGGCTTAATAGATTTACTAAGTGCTGATGTTACTGATGTAATTGTCTTGAACTTATCTAAGTAAATGAAAAGAAGATGCACTTTCGTCAAAAAAAGAAAAAGAATTAACTTGGGTTAAATTCTCGCGAAATGATCAAGACGTCCTTAAACCAAGAACGACAAAAATGTTCCTTGTAACTCAGTTTGATGCGATTCCGATTGACCTAATTCAAATGAATGATTTTAATCATGAAATGCAAAATTAAACGTTTCATTAAAAAAGAAAATGTTATAGGTAGGGACTCCCCGAGTTCTCTTTTTTCTTTTCTTCTTCTAAGAAAGCAAGAAAATTTTTTCCGTAAAATTAAGATGTCATCGTATCAAAGTGTGGATGGTAAATAATAACATAATGATGTGCATGCTAGAGAATTCAATTTGATTTTCATTTCATTTGTGAAGTCGGTAAAAGTTGTTGGCTACTGAAAAATTCCACATTTTAGATTAATTTTGAGTATTCAATTTTTCTACTCTCTTCAATTGCAAATTTATACATTTAACTTTTAAGTTCATTCTTGAAAAGATCAATTCCATCTCAATAAATCATTCAAAAGAAGAAGAAACATGCCGCATATAAAAGTGTAATTGTTACAATACCATGTCAGTTAATGAAATACTTATTTTCCTAGGTTCTGATAAGGGCAAAAACAAAACTAGGCATATCTGTGATGCGAAGTGAATGTATTATATATGAAGATACTTTAAAATAATGATATATGATTTAACCGACCAATCAAAAGGGAGAGAACGAACATGCATCAGGTTAGATGAGAAACATAGGACGTGGACACTAGTGATGTGACAATAGTGATGTGTCGGCCACATCACATTACCACCGCCTCTTATGATGAAGAGTTAAAATCTATTTTTCTCTTTTTGTGCAAACGATTATTTAAAAGAAAATATTTCTTATGACTAATTTTTTTTTAAACAAATGCACTTGACATGCCATTTTTCTTCCGTTAGAAACATCTCCAGTTATAAGCTTAACCTTTGCGAAAGAGAACATTGTGACCTTATTATCCTCCTTTATCCACACCAATTACCGCTTTTAAAGTACCCAAAGGCAGGCGTCAAGACTCAGCAAGGACGAGCCGCAAGAGAACAGTTTCCCCTAATATGACAAAATGAAATAAAGAAAAATATGATTTTTACAGCGGGATAATCAATAATTAAAGTTGCAATGGAATTGTCCCCAAAAGAAAACCTATCAACTCCACGATGCCGGTGTTAATTACACAGCATCAACCAATACAGTTCCATCATGACGGTTGCAGAAATTCTACTCCCATAATATTAGCTACTTCTCATCCTTGATTGGGAATTATTGCTCCCCTCATCTCATGATTCTACGTCAATCCAGTATGCATCATTCCTAGCACGCCAAGGTATCGCTACCTCACGCACGAACAAAATCCTGCATATCATTGATGCTAAACATTCCTATGGTGACGAAAAAAGGAAAAATGCTTTGACACGGGCTAAGATAAGCAAGTTGCCCCCTACCAATTTATCGACTGATTGTGTGCGAAATGTTATTTGCGAGAGCATATTCCGGATCATTATACTCAAAACTCAAGGAAAAACACAATGCCAAACACAAAATTGCTAGCTCTAAGTTACATAATTATTACAGGAACTCAAAAGGATGAGGAAAAACACCTACATTGGCATAGATACCAACACGAAACATCAAATTTGTCCCTGCAAAGGAAATTTTTCTAACAAAAAATATCACATTAAAAGAGCATCAACGGTTAATTGGAGTATGCATCCGATCAACAATCCTATTTACCGCATCGCGGGACATCACCAATGTGTCGTGGAGCAGGATGCTGTATACATTAAGGCCCTGAAAAAACAAATCATCATATCGACAGTTATTGAACTGAATGACCCTCTTCAGAGTAGGTAGTAATGTGCCCAACAAAGCATTACTACCAAGTGCTGTAACCGATATCATGAAATAAAGTGATATTGCAAGATTTTCAGGCCATAAGTGATCACACAACCTCCAAAATAGGAAACTACTATACATGCCTACGGCTGTGGAATGGTGAACCAGGTGGTCTAGACATGCAAGTGAGATTATTTGTTCCAAATACAACCTGATGGTTTTCCAAATCATCACTAGAAGTTACATAAAAGGATACATTCCTTCCTGCAATAGTGTCACTATATCCCTATCTCTTACGACCAAAAGTACCAACAATTGATCTTGCACTAGTCCCCATCCTCCTATGATATGATATGAACCTGTGATAACTTCAGATGCAAGATATTATCAACTACATCAATAGAGTTGAAAGAGGACATGCCTAAAATACCAACATACACATATAAATAAATTTCTGGCAGGACAACCTGAATGACAACGTTCTTTCCCCACGGAGCATCACAAAAAAGAAATGAATTGGATAGAAAATGGGAGATGATGCCACAACTTGTGTTTCAACTCCTTCCAATGAAAAATCCCTCCATTTTCACTCCTGTTTCCATTACTCTCAACAATAGGAGAGGACACGATGTATAGTCCCTCATATTCATTCCTCCACCTCCATTCTCGTTAATTTCATGCATTCTCAGACCCAAGCACAGCGTAAGAGAACATTCTAGAATGCTATATCAAGCCTACCTAAATCAGTCTCGACAATGCAAAATCTGAAACCAAAAGGTAAACTTACTATAGAGGGTAACACATTGACATAGTGTAGATTCTGTGTGGCCAATTTCAGCTTCTCATTGATGGGACCGCCATCCACAAGCAGAACTTTCTTAGTGTTCTCCATTTGCTCGACATAGTTTACAACGTTCTTTGTCTTGTGCGTTGGGATCTCCATATCATCAAATACCAGAAGCTGAATAGTTGTGCAATTTTCAATAGCCAGGAAATACTATATCAAATATACAGCATAGATAGAGAAAAGAAAGGAAGATTTGAATATAGAATGGGATCATTTTGAGGTACAGTGGTGATGAAGACCAGTAAAGAGCTCAACATAACAAGTACCAAAGCAAAAGGTTGCTGAATAGCCTTTCACATTTTCTTTTTCTGTAGTGTACAAAGTTTAATTTTACTTAATGTCGAAAAACTGAAAGCCCGAAACGTTTCAAAAGACACAGATATTGATATGTATGCTGTTTAGAATTTTTTCCTACTTTACAAATATTTAAGAAAAAATTGGTTTTCAATATTTTGAAGGGAAAGCTTTCATATCCAATAAAAACAGACCCTAAATCTCAAGATACTTCTCCTCCAAAAAGGAGGTCATAAGCACAGGGATAATGAAGTAGGAAAGGAACAGACTCTAGGACAGTACATGCCAAGACATGCTTGACTACAAAGTTATCATCATTGCTTAGATGCCTTGAATCGAACCCCACAGGTTTACCATATTGAACAATCAACAAGTAGAACATTCAAGAGCAGTGAGACAGATTCACCTTTCCTTCGGCTGCACGTGCAGTGAGAGCAATCTTCAGCCCCAGGCGCCTAACCTTTTTATTCAGCTTAATAGCATGGCTTCGTGGTTTTGGGCCATGCATTGTAGCACCACCTCTAAACTGTCATCCAAAAATTTGCTTGTCAGATTTTACACAAACCATCTCACTAGAAACAGACCTCTATAGCAACTAGACAAAACATAATCAAACCTGGGGCCCACGCCTACTACCATGCCTTGCTCGACCAGTGCCCTTCTGTTTCCATGGTTTTCTGCCTGTCCCACTGACTTCACTAATTGTTTTAGTTGAATGCGTACCCTGTAGATCAACCCATCAACTTACTAACAAATCTCCACAAAAGCTTCTCAGAGAAGTAAACACATTCAGCATTCCAAAACTGTGGGAAAATGAGATAACCCATTCAATGGAAAGAAAGTAGTCTATCAGTGGTTTCTCAGTCTTCTACAATATTTTAGATGCTTCTCAGAGCAGTAAATAAAATTCAAAGCGTTATTCAGCACATCAAGCTATGCATGAAAAGATTTTCAGCAGACACAAATACCAGATTTCAAAGTGCATAAGATTATGGCGCAAAACCTGTTGTCGTTTTGCAAGCTGCCATCTCACAACACGATGAATAATATCTTTTCTAATAGGTACATCAAAAACATCTCCAGCTAAGGCCATCAAGCCCTTCTCTTCACCAAGAAAGTTCGTCACTGGAATTACAAGGTCCTGGTAAAGTCCTGTAAGAAACATGTTGTGAGTAAAATACTACAGCAAATAAGCAGTGCTGATATCTCCCCATTGAAAAGCAAATATAACAGATACGCCACTATAGATATCCTGCATTCACTTAATAATCCTGAAAATCATTTTAATACTTGAAATATCTTCTTGAGTCCTATAACATTGCAAGTTCTGCAAGACATTGCAAACCTCTGGATCAATTCATGCTTTCCCTTGATTCCTAAGCAAGTCATGGCTTATTTTCTATATTTCAAGATGCATTTCCAGGGGCTACTGAGACATGTAAAAGATGGCAATTACAATTATCTGTATCTTTTACATGAAAGATATTGTGAAGCACATTCCATACATACCTATCTCACGATCAGGCACAATTACTTTCTTCCTGGACAATAAGTCAGAAGGGAAGTCAGCTTCACCATTAGGAGTCAGTATTGAGGTTGATAGCCTTCGATGACCAAACAAAAAAGCACCATCCTACATGCAGTCACATAAAACACACCCTTATGTCAAGAGTTAGAGCTGAGGACGGATTTATCTCATGTTCATCAATCAACTGCTATGAACTCTAGACAGTAGAAAGTAAGACAACCCAAGTTTGCTTCTTCAATAGGAAGAGACCACTAGGTTATAAAATGTAAGCTGAGAGCACATTTAAAGACAAATACAAAATTATGATTTCACTCATAATATACCATCATAAGCATCTGATCGAGTAAAATCCTGGGGGCAACCACAGGCATAAAAAACTACTCTTCCTTCACATCGACCACATGTAATTATAACAAAGTAGTAGAACATGAACATACCCTTAATGATCGAGAAAAATCTACAGTGGATAAGCTCTGTTGCGAAATGAGGCCCCGCAAATCTATTGAGAAAAATTATAAAAAGCATTAAACCATCCTCAATGAACAACCAAAAGCAATAATCTATGCAGTGAAACAGATCGAAAAGAAAGCGGCACATTCCCTCACCGTGAGCCCAGCGAGAAGAACCATTCGCGGCCGAAACTGAACCGATGCACCTCCATTGGCTCAACGGCCCGAGCAACTGTACTGCCCTTCTAGAAATTGACAATGCCATGTCCCTAACTTTGTTGGGGGAACGTTCACCTCCTCATCTGCCATTGACAAGAACAGATAAGAGACCCCACAACTCACGATTGCATTTACATTTATTGGTGAAATACCTAAATAAAGATATTACAAAAGAGGGACTTGGCAGTCTAAGCAAGCCACTAATCTAACTGAAACCTTGAGCTCACTTTCTCATTCGTAAGGCGACAACTTTTGTCTGGAGAAAATCAAATCCTAGTCATCATCTCTTCCCTTGCCTTTCAGTACATCAACTGTCGACTTAAAAAGGGCATATCTACAAAGAACATCCCAGACAAGAAGGGGTTCCCCAACTCCTCCCAATCCACGAGCTTACCAAAATCCTAAAAGAGGACCAGCAGTAGACATCACTGCGGCCTCGCAACGCAGTAATTTATACCCCATTCGCCTTATACCACACTCCATCCCACACAAGGCAACAATGCTCACTACGAAACCGAGAGAGGACCCACCATACAAAAACGGAGCTTCAGCAACAGTTCACACACGGAGCGATGCGGGAACCCCGGTTAGCCAAGCTACTACATCGGCGCGGGCGAGCACCACCACCGCGGATTCCCTCCCGGGAAAACCAACCCAATCGAAATCGCACGCTAAAGCAGACGAACAACCTCCCAAGCAGCAAGAAAAACGACAGAGACGAACTCCGGCACAACAATGAAAAAGCCCACAGCCCGACGTGCTGAGAAGCTACCGAGAAAGCGGGAACGATCCGCGGACGAATGCACGGCGGCGGCGGCGGAAGAGAGAGAAAGAGATGTTACCGGAAGCACCGTGAGCGGCGGCGGCCGCTGCGAGAGAGAGAGAGAGAGAGAGAGAGAATGAGCTGCTGCAGCTGAGTAGTCGGGGGAAGGAGGAGAGAAAACCCCAGCCAAGGTTCCAAAATCCCCCGGCGAAGTGGGCCTGGGTAGATGGACCCATTCACCTATTAAAGAGGCCCATCCAAGAAAGGATTATGGGCCGGGCCTGTGGGCTTTTTCACATGGGTTTTGCTAACATAAAATGTAATCCCAAACTGCTATCCAACGTACTGGAGAATAGTCTAAATTGGGGTCAAGAGGAACATGTAAATCCATCTCTATCATGTACTAACTAATAAAGAAGACGAACGGAATGAACGAACGGCAGGAACGGAGCTGGTGGATCGTTAGGGTTTGGAAATGGCCTGAGCCTACAGTGGTAACCGCAATATGGATTGTTGATGCGAACTCGTGAGTCGATGTGCGAGCGGAAGTGATCGGTTTCTCAGTGTCGAAGTTGAAGGACGAAGGGTGCGTTTGGTTTAGCATTTTCAAGGGGTTTTCGGCCTCCAAACCCTTTTGGGGAAATTTTGAATTATTTGGCAATTATCTTGAGAGAGCTTTCAATTGAAAATTAACATTGGGAAAACTGAAAGCCCAATACTAGTAGAAACTAACATTGAGCTTTCCGCATTGTCCAAATGCCAAAACTCTTTTTTTATCTTCCAAAACTACTCTCACCAATTTTTCAAATTTCCAATTTTGTACTTTGGTATTTTTTTATTAGTTTTTTTTTAATTTTTTATTTGTTTAAAATTGAAAAATAATAAAACATATAGTTAAAAAAAAAACAAAAAGAGAGAGAAGACTAAACCCTTCACTGGTCCAACGAAGGGTTTAGTCTTTTTAAAAAAAAAATATATATATTTTTTTTTTTTTTTAATTTTAAACAAATTAAAACTTAAAAAAAAACTAATATTAATTACCAAAATGACTTTTCAAATGTGTTTTCTATTAAAAAATATTTCTCTCAAAGTTACTTCTCAAAGCGTAATTTATCGAACGACCTTTGCATTTGTCAAAAACCCTTTAGGCTAAACTATTTTGTATTTCTCCAATGAGCTTTTGAAATGCTAAACTAAACTCACCCGAAGAGGGGGGAGATCGGAAATTGGACTACCTTTGAAGCTTTGGCTGGTCGTTGTTGAAGGTTGGAGCCGCTAATCGATTCTGGTTTGTTTGTACTTGGTACGGCCCAATTTTTTTGTGGGCTTTTCTCGGATGTGAGGCCCAAGTCGATTGGGCCTCAAATTTTTTTCAGAGGACATGAAAAATTTGACCATCTTACGGTTTAACTTGGAATAAATGCATTGAAAATTTTAAGATTTTTAAAAAGTGTAATCAAGTTTCAAAACTTATTAAATTGGTTCAACCAAATCCCGTCATTAATTGCACTTCTTTTGGAAATTTTAGGATTCAATTACACTTTTTTCATAAATTTCAGGACTTCTAATATACTTATCTCTTTTGAATTTTACCTCAAAACTTATACAAGTGGATGGACTCGAGCCCATTTTCTATTATCAAGCTAAAATTTGCAAATGCTGGAACATATCATGTTCAGGAAGGGAAAATTACCAAAAAAGTCCTAAACCTATTGCAATTGTGCCAATTCAGTCATAAATTTATTTTTTTGGCCAATTGAGTCCTAAACCCTTTACAACTATTCTCGATCAGTCCATCCGACCAAAAATGGCCGGTTGGCGCGCGTAACCGGCCGGCGCGGGCGACATTTTTTTTTTTAATAATATTTTAATTTTTAAAAATATTTTATTAATTTTTTTATCTTTTTTCCTTCTTTTTTTCCCTCTCCCTCCTTCCTCCTCCTCTCCTCCTTCTTCCCTTGGCTCCGGCGACCGACCAGAGGGAGGGCTGGCCGGTCGCCGGTGTGAGGTGACCGGCGGGGCGAGCCCTTGCTAGATTCGGCGAGGGGGGCCTCGCGGTCGCCGGGCGAGGCGAACCCTCGCCAGATCCGGCGAGGGGGGCTCGCCAACGGTCTAGGAATTGATCTAGAGGAAGAAGACCTTGGAGTCGCCGACGGAGGCGGTGGGGATGAGGCGGGAGTCAAGGAGGCCGAGGATGCCGTTGTAGATCTTGGAGAGCTCGGCCTCGATCTTGGCACGGTAGTCGCGGATCGCGTTTGGCAAGGCCCTCCTTGATGGATCTGGCGAGGGCTCACCTCTTGGTCGCCGTGCGAGGCGAGCCCTCACCAGATCTGACGAGGAGGGCCTTGCCAAACGCGACGGCGAGCCCCCCTTATCAGATCAGGCGGGCCTCGCCTCGCCAGACCCGGCGACGGCGAGGGCTCGCCCTGCCGGCAGCCTTAGTCTGGCGACCAGCCAGCCCTCCCCTCTGGCCAGTCGCCGGAACCAAGGGAAGAAGGAGGAGAGGAGGAGGAAGGAGGGAGAAGGGGAAAAAAAGGAAAAAAAGATAAAAAAAATTAATAAAATATTCAAAAAAATAAAATATTATTAAAAAATGTCACCGACGCCGGCCAGCTACCACGTCGCGCCGACCAGCCATTTTTGGTCGGATGGACTGATTGATAATAATTGTAAAAGGTTTAGGACTCAATTGGTTAAAAAAAATAAGGTTATGACTGAATTGGTACAGTTGTAATAGGTTTATGACTTTTTTGGTAATTTTCCCTGTTCAGAAAACATTGTGAGAGAGGGAGATAGATAAGAAATAGACGACAACATGGTCTTTTTAGAATCATTTGCGTAACCATAGTTATTTGATCGTCATTAATGCTAAGCGGTTCCAATAAGGACCTCCCTATTCGATCTACAGTCACATGCGCCAACAAAGATTGTTTCCCTTTCAATTGGCATACGGCCATCTTCTCACTATCCAAATTGATATGTTGGCTTCATTTGTTTTGCAAAAAAACATTTTTCAGAAAGTCATTTTTCAAGGAAAATGATAGCATTCTAGTATTTGATCGGAACCTACAAATGAACTGAAAAATATTTCCATCATTTAGTATAAAAAAAAATCTGATTTGATTTTCTTAAATAAACATACATTATTTGTGTGCTAGTAACTTGTACATAATTAATTGAGAAACCGAGTGCGAGCACTAAAGTCATGAATCTGCCTCAACAAACTCTAACCCGAGCCTTCGAGATCAGGGCACAGCACCTAGGTCCAAAGCCTGGCCTCGATGGATCTAAATGTAGGCACCGGAGTTTTGAGCCCCATCTTTATGGATCCAAGCACAGCCTTTGTGGACCTAGGCACATCATTTGTAGACCAAAGCTTGAGTGTTATGCTTGAGCATGAGGATCCTACGTTCGGCCTTTGTGGACCCAAGCCAAGGTGCCAAGACATTGAGCATGGGAATCGGAGTTTCAAGGCCTACCTTGACCGACCTAAGTGCAGGTGCTAGGGTCCTGAGCTCGGCCTCAATGGACTAAGGGTCTGCATAACAACGTTTTTGTTTCTCCCAATTTCTGTTCTTTTGTTCCCCGGAACAAAAAAAGAACAGAAATCTATTTGGTAATGCCTAGTTGTTTTTCTGTTTCGCGGAATAGAAAGTTAGCCCAGGAATAGATTTGGAGCAAAAACGAGAAACAAAAAAAAAGTTGTTTCTTGTTCTCGAGAACAATTTCTAGAAATAAGCCAATTTTTTTTTTTTTTTTTTTAATTTTCTTTTGTTCCTCTCTCTTGCCGTGGCCACCTCCAACCGCTCGGAGCAACCATCGTCCGCCGGCCGCCGCCGTCGCCGCCAATCGCCGCCGCCGCCGCCGATCGCATGCCGCGGGAGGTGGCAGCTAATGGGCTATGCGGCGGCGGTTAGTAGTGACGGTCAGCGGCCGGCGGTCGTGTAGCAGTGGCGACGGGTGGTGACGGTCGGCGGTGGGCAGTCGGTGATCTGTGACCAAAAATAAAAAACGAATAAATACAAAAAAGAAACTGTTTCGTACCAAACGCATTTCTATTCTTTTTCAATTTCTAGAGTAGAAATTTTGTATAGTTACCAAATACCTTATTTTACTCAGAAATTATTTCCCGGAATAAAAATAGAAAAAAATTATTTCTGAAAAAAAAAACTCTTCTCCAGCCAAGAAACGTTGTCATGCGTAGCCTAAGGAACCGGCATTTGAGTTTCCATACCCTAGTATAGAGTTTCAGGTCCAAACATTTATATTAAGTCATGTTTTTTGAAATGATTTTCAATATTAAAGAGATAATCATTATCCTTAATTTAAGCAAATATCTTTCGTTAATTTATTTTCCTAAACGAATCAAACACTTAGAAAATAGGGTAAATATTTTCTACGAAATCCAGAGTCAGTTAAGTGGTTTTCATCATATGATTGTAAGGAAAAGTTCATAAATGATGCAACCGCATTATGTTGGTTCATATTACAACTTCACCTTGCAATAGAACCAATTATTCAATAGTTGAAAGGGAGAAGGGCCTCTTAAAAATACATGGACTGTCAATACAGGGTGCATGAACAATCTCCATGCAAAAGCCGGAAGATGCTGAGATTTCAATACTACAAGCCCATTCATAGTGCTCCTTCTCCTTCGCAGGACACTGTGTCCAAACCAATGGGACCACGACAAAGTATGGCACTTCGTAAGGTCCACCAAGACTAGCATTCTCAGTGTCTTCTCAACTCAATGCATAGCTGAATCTTCTCTCCACATCTTTCTCGAGGTTGCGTGGTCCACTTTTCAGGTATCTGCACAAAGAATTTCGAATTCTAACTATAAAGAGTGTAGCTTTCGGTGATGCACGAGGCTTTTGATCTAGTTTATTTCAATAAAACCAAAAGAAGGGAACGGTACTCCAAACAAAATGCATCACCAAAATATATCATGTGCCATACTGTCGTGCTACATACTAAATCTGCTTACCACATGATCTATAATACGCCATTCCCAGAGCAAAGAATAGCTCTTTTCCTCTCTAATCTTGATAAAGAAGGCAAAGGATAGTCTAGGAGTGACTGAAAGTTAAGATTCGTTTTTCATGTAAAGGAAAGCCCTGTTTTCTTTGTGCAACTAATGTCACTCCCTCTAGGAAAGCATGACCAGAAACACTCATGAGGAGAGGAGTATTCGATAGCCACGTTTGTCAGATGCATACGCATATGTGTGATACAAACATATTTTTTATTATCTGAGTAGAGAGGAAAAATCACTGAGGAACTAGATTCAATTAGCACGTGCGAACTCATCGAAAATTATGAATGTGAACAGCAAAATTAAGGAAGAACCTGACTAGAAAAGAACTGATCAACCGATTTACAAGCTCTAAATATTCTTCCACAGAAATTATTTCAAGCAACCACATTTAAGTTATAGAGAGCTGAGCACCATTTCATTTTCAGTTCTTACGGATCTACTGCTATAACTCTTGACATATCCAGAAAGAAAAGAAAGAATCGCGTGCTGGGCAAAGACCATGCAGTTCAGACAAGTAAACGCCTCGAGCAAATAAAGATTTTCCTAGTGTCATGCCACATGACATCATCTCAGAACAGAAGGCCAGTCTCATGATGCCAGTTTAAGAAATAGAGAGCAACTAGCAATTTCCAAGGGTATCCGGTTCGTGAAGTGGCTAATGAGATGCGATAACACCTTTTTCAGTTCTCTCGTTCACTTTCTGTTTGTTTCTTGGGAGACAATTCTTCTTGTTCTCTGAATTGGAGCCCACCGCATGATGGAGCTTATAAGATAGACGAAGCATACGAACCTCGAGCATCAAAAGGTTCAGTCGCCTGCGTTTGCCGTGAATCCACGGGGAGGCTGCTGGACGAAGCAGCTCGTATGGTGGTGACATCTTTGCGCTAATGACCGAGTCCCTCGCTTCGCTAGAAGCCCTATCTCACTTCTTTCCCAAGGCACGAAGCCCTTGTACTTGAGTCCCACATAACCGTTCAAGCAAATAACCGTTCTCTATTTCTACGCACATTTCTCACATCAGTTACTTTCGTTATGATTCCAGTGCTAATCATACTTAATCTTCAAGTTTAGCACACTATCCTTATAGCCTGACACGTGTGATTAATTTCCAGGCCATCGACTTTGAATTTGCCTCCTATAATCCCATCAAGGCTTAGCTTAAGTAGCCCTCACGAAAACTGCTTTCCACTGATTTTGCAAATCAAAATGGGACATTCCATCTAAAACTTTCTCGTGACCAGCACGTGCTTCCAGAGGTAAATTTGGGTGTCAACACTAACCCTTCTTTCTCATGGTACAGCTTTTGAGGACAAAAATTCACAAGAAACTCTATCCCCAAAATGCATGTCAAGCATCATTAGTCAATAAATACTTGGAGGACAAAAACCAATGCCAAAATCAGTAGCGGAAGAAAACAATACGGAAGAAATTAAGGATGGAAGCAAATGGGTCGAGACAGATTCCGACTAAAGTTTTTTCTCTATAAGTAGAAGTAAATTGACAAACTTCATAGTCCTAGTAGTACAGCCAATGTTAGCATACTTGTTCATTGGCCGCGCTGTGCTTCCAATATTGCATAGATGCTTAAATTAAAAGCTGAATCTTGATCGGCAGCCACTTTCCCAGATGAAAACGGAAGTTCAAATTATGTTCCTTTCAGGACCACTTGGGTCAGATATTGGCACCGAAAAATGAAGGCCATGTCCATGTTCCTGAGTTGCCTCAAAAAATTACTGACCAATTCACCTTTCAAGTCATGGTTTCAGATATTGTTTTGGAGATGTAGAATCTGCCTTCATCCGCTACAACATCAAAGTCACAAGGTGAGAGGACCCTTTAAGTTCCTTTTCAAAAATGTTAAACGCAGACTCGTTTCTGTAATCTGTTTTGTTTTTACATTTTACCTATGCAACTGATTCAATGTATGCATTTTTCGGTTCCTTGGACATGATGAGGGGATATCATCCTAAAACGTTCGAAGTTTCAAAGAGCTGTTGGAAGACCAAGTATAGCCGGGAGCATCGGAATTAAATGCTCGAGCAATTGAAAGCATCAACAATTTCATTAACGATGCCATTGCAATTGGAAGAGCTTTGACACAGTGTTCAAGGGGCTTCCGTGATGCTCATTGTTTAATGCATTAATGGACTAGTAGTGATTCACTTTATTGTATGCTAGCAAGCTAGATGAACCTCCATTTATCATCTAATTTTTCTGTACTTCTTGCAAGTCTTTTATATATGTGAGATAATTTGGACCGGTACTGGGGGGAAAAGTTGTTCAAAAAGTCATTATATATTACATTTTTGCCAATTCAATCATAAATCTTTCAATTTTGTAAATTGAATCAATCTAGCTAATTTTGGCCTGAAATCGTTGATGTTGACGTCGGCCATTCTATGTGCTATGGTTATGGTTAGCATGATGTGAACAATTTTAATAATATTTTAATATTTTTGAATTTTTTTTTTTCATTATTTCTTTTCTTTTCTCTTCTTATTCATCTAATTTCTTTTTTAGAATTTCACCTTAAATGTGTTATCAAACTTTTGTGATAAAAGATAAAAGAGAGATTTATGAAGAAGAGATTATTATTATTTTTAAGAACAATATGTGATAATAGAAAAACAACGCATCTCTTGAGAATAAGTACCTTATCGGAACCATCACCACTTTTCGTGCTCAATCATCACTTCCTTTCACGTCTCTTGAGAGTAAGTATCTTATCGGAACCATCACAACCACTTTTCATGCTCAATCATCACTTCTCTTCATGTCAATAATAACTTCCTTTTATATAAAACAGTTACTTCTTTTCATGTTCAAGTCTCTTCTCTTAATTAATTATTGATAACAATGTGGGAGACCCCACTAATGTTGAGGTGGTGTGTATTTTGGGGAGGAAATTATTTTCTTAGACATGGTCTAATCAAAATCCACATGGACTGGAGCCAACCAAAGCTGTCAGTCACATGATTTTTCTTCAAATTCCAGAAATTTCAATGGCGATGATTGTGCATAGTTCATCATGGGCTTTGGTTGGCATAAGTATGTCCCTTACTTTGGGGTGGAAATTTGAGAGACACCTAGCTATTGGGATGTTTATCTCTAAGTCAATCAGCTTGGTGCCTACAACACTACTTTAGTACTTCATAAAATAAAATGGAGTCTTAAATGGTCACGACTTTGATACTCTCAAATGACAAGTAAAAATTGCACTTCAAATTGCGGGCAAGTCTTGTACAAAAATTTACTCTTGCATGAGATCTGTTTTGCCAATGAAACTCCCTACTCCATTAATAGTGCACAAAAGAAAGAAAAGAAAAATGGGAGAACAAGAGGCAGAGGTGGCAAAAGAATCCTTGTATTGAAAAGTTGGCCCTCTTTGGTTCAGCATTCCAAATGCTCATTTGGACTCTAAAGTCCCTTGGCCAAATGCAAACGCGTTTGGTTCGTATTTTTGCGCGACTCTGGCGAGATGCAATTGCATCTCCAAAGGAGTCTAAAGGCCTTTAGCCTAATGGAGCTCTTGAGGTGCATTGGCAAGTTGCATCTTGGGAATGCAAGTCGGTACTGTTCATCTTCTTCAAGCCACTGTTGATTGGAGGCCAACGACTGCCGGCCAAGGGGTCGCGCACGTCGGCAACGCGCTGACGACCGCCGCCTGAGGGTCGCCTGACCCCGGCGACCGTCGTCGGACCTCAGGCGACGCCTGGGTCACGCGAACCCGGCGACGGTTTCCTAAGGTCACGTGAACCCAGGCGATGGTCGCCTAAGGCGACCAGGTGGCCGTCGCCTGGGTTCGTGCGACCTCAGGCCTTGGGTCGCGCAACCTTAGGCAGCCGTCGCTCGACCCCGGCGACCGTCCGGGGGCCAGATTCGGCCATCCGGACCGCCGGATCCGGCGGCCGGTGGCCGGACTTCAAAAAATATATATATGTGTGTTTTTGTTTTTTTAATTTAATAAAAGTTAATTACAAATGTAACTTTTACCAAACGGTATTTTGGCCAAAGTTGTTTTTTAATGCAAATTTTACCAAACGATATTTGCATTTCGGAAAACTCCCTTCACCCAAAGGTATTTGCAGTACATTCCCCAAAAGCCGAACCAAATGGGCCCGTTGTTCCTTTGTGATCAATTCAAGCTACAGTCTTTAGTATGGGGGGAAAATTATCCAAAAAGCCTTAAACCTATTGCACTTTTGCTAATTCAGTTTTAAATTTTTCAATTTTACCAATTGAGTCTCAAAATCTTTCCATGTTTTGCCAATTGAGTACATCTAACTAATTTTGGCCAAAAATCATTGAAGAGAACATTGACTGTCCTATGTGGCATGACCGACACTAATGTAGATAATTATTAATGATATTTTAATATTTATTTTTTTCCTTTTTTCCTTTTTCTCTTTCCATTTTTTTTTTCATTTTTTTTAAATTTCTTTTTCTTCTTTGTTTTTCCCCTTTTCTCTCCGTCGACCATTGTCGGGCCTTATCGATGGCCGACAAAGGTTACTAACTGCCAACCTCAAGCTAAGGCCGCCTTCATCAACCTCGACCAAAGGATGCCATGCCTAGTCTGGTGAGGGTAGCCTTTGCCTTAGCGAGGGTGGCACTCGCGCGCCTAAGTGATGGCAGCCCACACTCGCCTGCCTAGCCAAGGCCACCGTCAGCCACCCAAGCGAGGGTAGCCCCTCACCAATCTAGGCTTGGATGTCCCTCGCTTGAGGACAGTGAGGGTGGCAACCTCCATTGGCCAACAGTAAGGCCTCGCGATGGCTAGCGGAGGCAAAAAGGAAAAAAGAAAGAAGAAAAAAAAAAAAAAAAATATAGAGAAAAGGAAAATAAAAGAAAATAAAAGAATAAATAAATAAAAATATTAAAAATATTAAAATATATTAAAAAACAACGTCGGCACCAATCGAGTTATGTTGAACGGTCGGCATCTACACTGGCGATTTCCATTCAAAAAATTAACCAAATGGACTTAATTGGTAAAACATTGAAAGGTTGTAGGACTCAATTGGCAAAATTGAAAAGTTTGGACTGAATTGGTAAAAGTGCAATAGGTTTAAGATTTTTTGAACAATTTCCTCCAGGTATTGGAGATTGTAGCATGAATGGACCACAAAGGAGCAACATTTCAATATAAAAATTTTCCCTGTGCCTCTTGTTCTCTCATTTTTCTTTTCTTTCTTTTGTGCTTTGTCAATTGAGCAAGGAGTTTCATTGGCAAAACATATCTCATGTAAGAGTAAATTTTGCAAATGACTTAGCTACAATTCGGAGTGTAATTTTTACTTGTCATTTAGGAGTATCAAAGGCGTGACCACTTAAGACTCCACTTTATTTTATGGAGTACCAAAGTAGTGGGTGTGGGCACCGCACTAATTGACTTACAAATAAACATCTCGACAGCTAGGCTTCGCTCAATTTTCCACCCCAAATTATGGGACATGCTTATACTGATCATGGCCCATGATGAATCACACACAATCATAGCCATGGATCATGGCAAAACATATCTCAAGCATGAGTTAATTTTTGGACACGACTTAATTTTTGCACGCGACTTGACTACAATTCAAAGAGTAATTTTTACTTGTCATTTGGGAGTATCAAAGCCGTGACCATTTGAGACTCCACTTTATTTTATGGAATACTAAAGTAGTGGTGTGGGCACCGCACTAAGTGACTTAGAGATAAATGTCTTGATAGCTAGGCTTCTCTCAAATTTCCACCCCAAATTAAGGGACATGCTTATACTGGTCATGGCCCACGATAAATCACGCACAGTCATAGCTATTGATCATGGAAAAACATACCTCATTCAAGAGCTAATTTTTGCACACGACTTGACTGCAATTTAAAGCGTAATTTTTACTTGTCATTTTGTAGTATCAAAGTCATATCATTTGAGACTCCACTTTTTTTTATGGAATACTAAAGTAGGGGGTGGGTAAAGCACTTATTGACATAGAAATAAACGTCCCTACAACCAAGCTTCTCTCAAATTTCCACCCCTAATTATTGGACATGCTTTTATTGATCCTGGCCCACGATGAATCATGCACAATCATAGCCATTGATCACGGCAAAACATATCTCATGCAAGAATTAAATTTTGCACACAAATTGATTGCAATTCGGAGCGTAATTTTTACGTGTCATTTGGAAGTATCAAAGTCGTGACCATTTGAGACTCCACTTTTTTTTATGGAGTATTGAAGTAGTGGTGTGGGCAAAGCACTGATTGACTAAAAAATAAACGTCCCGACAAGCAAAATGCTCTCAAATTTCCACCCCAAATTAAGGGACATGCCTGTACTGATCATGACCCAAGATTAATCACATAATCATGGCCATTGATCATGGCAAAACATACCTCATGCAAAAGCTAATTTTTGCACATGACTTGACTACAATTCGGAGCGTAATTTTTACTTGTCATTTTGGAGTATCAAAGTCATATCATTTGAGCCTCCACTTTATTTTATGAAATACTAAAGTAGGGGGTGAGCAAAGCATTGATTGACTTAAAAATAAACGTCCTGACAACCAGGCTTCTCTCAAATTTCCACCCCAAATTAAGGGACATGCTTTTACTGATCATGGCCCACAATGAATCACACATAATCATAGCCATTGATCATGACAAAACATATCTCATGCAAGAATTAATTTTTGCACATGACTTAATTGCAATTCGGAGCGTAATTTTTACGTGTCATTTGGGAGTATCAAAGTCGTGACCATTTGAGACTCTATTTCATTTTATGGAGTACCAAAGTAATGGCGTGGGCAAAGCACTAATTGACTTAGAAATAAACGTCCCAATAGCTAAGCTACTCTCGAATTTCCACCCCAAATTAAGGGACTTGCTTATACTGATCTTGGACCACGATAAATCACGCACAATCATAGCCATTGATCATGAGAAAACATATCTCATGCAAGAGTCAATTTTGGCACATGACTTGACTACAATTTAGAGCGTAATTTTTACTTGTCATTTGAAAGAATTAAAGTTGTGATCATTTGAGACTCCACTTTATGTTATGGAGTACTAAAGTAGTGGGAAATAAACGTCCCGACACCAAGCTTCTCTCAAATTTCCACCCCAAGTTAAGGGACATGCTTATACTGATCATGGCCCATAATGAATTACACACAATCATAGCCATTGATCATGGCAAAACATATCTCATGCACGAGTCAATTTTTGCACACAACTTGATTGCAATTTGGAGCATAATTTTTACTTGTCATTTGGAAGTATGAAAGTCGTAACCATTTGAGATAATTATACTGAAAATGACAAACGTATGAGGTGTTTAAGAGTGTCTTATTAACAAAATCCTTAGTAAAACAGGTATAGAAGTGCTTGGTCCCGATTGTTGGGAGATCCACACGGCTCATTAGTAAATAATACGTTTTTTTTGGTAGTTGTACTTGCTAAATAACTGAATTTTCGTTACTTTTTCCATGGAATGTGATGAAGGTGAAGATTAAGGCTGAGGTATGTATATTCTGTTTTTAAGTTGTTTTTTTTCCCTAGATGTAATGGCGGTTTACTCATTTCAACAAGTGATAAATGAAATTAACAATTAAGAATGACAAATTCTACAATGCCATAATTTTGTAGTTTTCAATCAATTCATAAGCGACTTTCTCACGTGCTACCTATTTTGACCAAATTAATAAATAGATGGGTGACGGACAACTAAGAGTAATTTGGAAAGAGCAAGTTGATGTTGATCTTAGTAAGATACCAAAGGTTAATAAAAAGCCTATATGGACAACTGGGACAAAAATATTTCTTACTTTAACATCTAATAAGGTTTTAATTTTTACATTTGGATCTAATGTCGTTGATGCTATGGATTAGTGTCATTTCATCATTAGCATCCTTACAATACAGTCATCTTTCATAGAATATTGTAGATTACACATGCGCACTATAATTTACAATTAAATTGAGTTTGTTCCTGCATCTTTATTTTCGCTTTCCTATAATCCATTGATATTGATAGTTAAAGCAACTAGGAAAAACATCTACATCCGAGAGAGAAAATTATATGAATGCAATAGTGCCCGAGAGAGTAACAATTTGCTTCCAAAAATTACGTGAAGATATTGCTATAATAACAAAAATCCATTGACCATAACAACAAATATTCCTTTCAAGCAATTATATTGAAACCAATTATCGTCCAAAAGTTTTAAATGGACAAAATTCGTTGACTATACTTACCACTATCTTTTTAAAGGAAAAATGAGCATGGATGAAGTGAGTTTAAATTTCAAGGAAGTAGCTAACTCATAAAATTATTTAAAATGAAAAGGAAAAAGAAAAAAAATGTGCCTTTAGTGCCATTTTAATGGGAAGAATTTACATTCCCCTATACAAAGAATTTACATTTTCAAGATCATCTCGTGGAGTCTTCATTCTCAAAGAGAAAACCAAGCCAAGCAAAAAGCTGACTCATCACATATCAAAAAAAGGAACCTTACCAAAAAAAAAAAAAAGAAAAGGAAAATGGGCCTCAGACTCCCAGTCCATATCTCACCTTCGTTTAAGTGGCCTCCAATTGCCATGTCTATGTCCTTGGACCAAAGTGAGTTTTCAACATTTTCTTCTTCCATTCACTCCAGCCCCCACAATATGCTCAAATAACCAAGCAAAGTCTTCTCCAAATAGCAAAAAAGCCCTTCAAAAAGAAGAAAAGTGCTTCAATTGCTACTAAGTCAAAAAAAAGAAAAAAGAAGAAAAAGTGCTTTAAAAAGCCATTTGGAAAAAAGTAAAAGAAGAATTGACACCTTTTATAAAAAGATAAAAATAGCACTTCAAAATTGACACCCCACTCTTATAAAGCTCTTCAAATTTTCTAGTAGCACTCATCCTACCCTTTGTTTCTCAAATCTACCACTTCCTAGGGGCTTCAAGTCATGAAACTCGTGGGCATTAGTTTTGGAGAGTTTCCATCATGCCCTTGCTTCTTTGTATTGCTCTTGCATTGTGCTTTAACCAAGTCTCTTCCACCACCAATGAAAATACAAACTCGCGCTCCTCGCATTTAAGGCTGGCATAACCGAAGATCCTTTCGGTGTGCTTAATTCATGGAACAATAGCATTGAGTTTTGCCAATGGTATGGTGTTACATGCGGTCGGAGGCACAAAAGGGTCACAGTTCTAGACTTGTCATCACAAGGACTCTCCGGATCAATTTCTCCTCATATTGGGAATCTCAGCTTCTTAAGGAAATGTGGCTCCAAAACAATAGTCTCGATCATGAAATCCCTCCACAAGTAGGCCTAGTTGCGCCGCCTTTGTGTTTACTACTACAAAACAATTCATTGGTTGGTGAAATTCCCAAAAACATATCAAGTTGCTTGGACTTGATCACGCTATGGGTTGGAAAAAATGAACTAACTGGAGAAATTCCTAGGGAGCTTGGTTTGTTACTGAAGTTATTGGATTTCGTTTTGCATTTTAATAATTTAATCGGGAGCATACCTTCCTCCATTGGCAACTTATCTTCCCTCATGACACTTTATTTATGTTGGAACAACTTGGGTGGGAGCATTCCCCAAGTTCTAGGCCACCTAACAAACTTGCAAGTCATTGACTTTGCAGGCAATAGATTGTTGGGTACAATTCCATCTTCCTTATTCAATCTCTCTTCGCTAAATATATTTGATGCTGCATTAAACCGAATACGTGGGACTCTTCCAGTAGGTATGGGCCTTAAACTCCCAAATCTTGATTTTTTTTCTATTTGTGAAAACCAACTTGAGGGGCCAATTCCTCCTCTGATATCTAATTGCACAAAGCTAGCTTTGCTTCAAATTACCAATAATAGATTTTCTGGGAAAATACCATCTTTGGAAAATTTGTATCAACTTAAGAGCTTTCTAATAGATGTTAATCAGCTTGGAAGTGGACAACTTGAAGACTTGAGCTTCCTTTGCTCGTTAACTAATAGCACCAAATTAGAGAAAGTGGCTATCAAATGGAACAAGTTTGGTGGGGTGTTACCTAAATGCCTAGGTAATTTATCCACCAATTTGAAGTTTTTGTATGCAAACATGAATCAAATATTTGGTGAGTTTCCAAAAGAAATTGGAATCTTGTCAACTTGGAGGCATTAACTCTAGATCACAACCAGTTTTCAAGTGTTATCCCCTCAAATTTGGGGAATCTACAAAATCTAAAGCGGTTGTTCTTAGGTCCTAACAACCTCGGAGGGACTATCTCATCTTCTTTAGGAAATCTAACCAAGATGATTCAATTAAGTCTTCATGAAAACAACTTTCAAGGGCAAATTCCTTCACATCTATCAAATTGCTGGTCTCTAAATACACTTGATCTATCTAATAACAATCTTAGTGGCGCCATACCCCCACATCTTGTTGGTCTCTCATCATTGGCCATCGTTCTAAACTTGTCGAATAACCATTTGATTGGGATTCTACCCATAGAAGTTGGCAACTTGAGAGCTTTGACCGGATTGGACATATCTGACAATTTATTGGTAGGTGAAATCCCGATCAGTCTAGTGATTGCACTTCATTGGTACATCTGCGGATGGGGGGCAATTTCTTCCACGGGTTGATTCCACAGTCAATCAAATCCTTAGGAGGCATTGAATATCTAGATCTTTCACGCAATAATTTGTCAAGTCAGATTCCAAAATGCTTAGCGGTATTTCAATCTTTAAAACTTTTGAATTTGTCATACAATAAGTTTGAAGGCATGCTACCATGTGAAGGAGTCTTCAAGAATGCTACTCGTACTTCTATTGTTGGTAATAATGAGCTCTGCGGCGGGTTGCCAGAATTTCATCTCCCTAATTGCATTTCCAAAAGCTACAAAAGTAGAAACATCAATATAGTGATATTTTTCTCTTATGTTATTTCCGAGTTCTTGGAATGGCTCTTATTGTAGCTTTTATATATCTTTGTTGGGTGAAGAAGAAAGTAAATTAAACGGTTTCAAGTTCAACAGATGATTCACGTCTGAATATGTCTTATGGGACACTCTTAAAAGCAACTAAAGGTTTTTCTTCGGCAAATTTGATTGGTGTTGGAAGCTTTGGGTCAGTTTATAGGGGGATACTCGAGGACAATGGAACAATTGTTGCCGTGAAGGTGCTTCATTTATTCCGTCGTGGTGCTTTAAAGAGCTTTATACTTGGGTGTGAGGCATTAAAGAACATCAAACATCGAAATCTTTTAAAGATACTAATAGTTTGCTCTGGTAGTGATTACCAAGGAAATGATTTTAAGGCCTTAATCTATGAATTCATGGACAATGGAAGCTTGGAGCAATGGCTACACCCATGTGCAACATCATCTCATGGGAATATGCTTCCAAAAAAGTTGAATATCATATGGAGGATAAATAATGCAATTGATGTTGCTTATGCACTAGATTATCTTCATCACCAGTGCCACGCCCCTATTATTCATTGTGATTTAAAGCCAAGCAATATCCTCTTAGATGCTGAGATGGTCGCACATGTTGGTGACTTTGGATTAGCGAAATTCCTCCTTGAATCATCTTTTGATACTATAGATAATCAAATGAGCTCAGTGGGTCTTAGAGGTACAATTGGTTATGCTCCGCGAGGTTCTCTCTCTCTCTCTCTCTCTCTCTCTCTCTCAAACCAATAAAAGTATTTGTACCTAAAAATTATTGATCAATCTTTTGTGGAAAGTTTGGTAGCTAATGACAACTCTTAAACCTTACACACATTACATTTTGATTTGATAAACCCCGATTTAATTTGATTTGGACTATGATCAAAATGTGTGACAGAGTATGCAATGGGATGCGAGGTTTCAAGAGAAGGTGATGTCTATAGTTTCGGCATTCTCTTATTGGAGATATTCATAGGTTTGAGTCCCATTGATGTCAAATTTAGAGACAATTTGACTCTTCATAGTTTTGTTGTAGAAGCTTTGCCTGAACAAGTGTTAGAAATCACGGACAACTTTATGCTTCAAGAAAGAGAGAGCCATTTAGGCCCTTTATAGTTGCCGGCGTTGGTCTTTGAAAGGGATAACATATTTCAAGAGTGTTTGGTTATGGTGTATAGCATTGGAATTACTTGTTCGTATCAAGAACCAAGAAGACGGATGAGCATCAATGAAGTTGTAAACCAACTGCATCGGATTAGGAAGAAACTCTTTGCATTGGGTTTACATGAACAAGATGAACCACCAATAGCTTAATTAGCTATCGTACATGTAATGTCTTTATTAATTCCATCGCTATAGTATTATTAACAATAACTTAACTAAGTAGAACTCAATGGCCTTTTTGCTTCGGCTTTGACCAAACAGGACGTAACTCTTCTAACATGAAGACAGGTCATTAAGATATGATTGTCCGAAATTCGGCTTGGCCCATGGTCGGCCCATCAGCCCAATTGTCAGTCTCGGCCTCCCAGCATGAACTATCATCTCCGAGAGCCACTCCACTGCCCCCACGTGCCACTGCCTCAACACCGATCGCACTCGCCGCCACCACCATGCTCCGCTCGCATGTGACCGCCAAGGAACACCACTGAAATCCCTGCACGATCGAGCCATAGTCTCTCTCATCTCCCACTTCGCCGTCGCCCTCTCCTATTTGACAGCGTCGTCCTCGGCCTGACCCTTGCTGACGCCGCCATTCGCATGATCGTCAAGTTCACCTCTAGCTCCTCCACTCTCTGCAAGGTCCGAGTTTCCGACTTTCAGTGCGTGCTCTCTTGCGAAGGCGGTTCGGATTCGAAGTCGGATTCATCGAGCCAGTCGGGAGGAGAGGAGCTTGTGTTCGCGTGCTGTCTTGTGGAGGCGAAATCGGCCATCGAAGGAGGTACTGGGAAGCGCTTGAGGCAGAATGTCTTGGCCTTGCAGGACTCCAACGATAGGGCAGTGATCGTACAAAGGACTCAAACTGTAAGTCATATCTTGTATTGCCAACTTCAGTCAATGGATGTCTCATCTTCTCTTCCAATACCACAAGACTGCAAAAAAGCAAGCAAATTTGATTGTTGAAGTATAAAGGAGCCCTTGTGAATTTGGTGCAATTAGTCTTGGTCGAAATTGCTTTTTTTTTTAATGATTAGTCTCAATATAAGTCGTTGTCCAGACGATTGAGGATTTTATGATTTGTAGGGAGGCTGCATTGATGACTTAGCTGCGTCATTTGGTATAAGTGCATTTGCTGGTATAGTTGTGTTACTTCAATTCTTATTTTGTGATGTGAGGTAAACCTGACGTTTTGAAAGTCGAGAGTTTTCTAGCTTATAGCATATAGTGTTGGTTTAGCACATGAATTCCTTCTCATGCAGGTGCGATGTGTTTTACGATAGTGTACTTAGTGTAATTTTGGTCTTGATGGAAGGAGCAAATATAAACAGAAGAAATTTAACAGAGTAGCTTTTTGCAGTAAAATAGATGCGTCACTTTCATCTTTCTCCTCGAGATATTCTTTTTTGGAAAATTAAATGGCGTTGGAGATGGATGCACTAGTGCCTTTAGGCCTTAAGAAGGATAGACTAGTCTGGTTTGGGAAGAAACAATCACAATGTTGATTTGGTGTGTATACATAGAGAATAAGCAAGAAGAAAGTGTTTGAACAAAGGATAAGATCAATGTTTAGAAAGTAGAGAAATAAATCTAGGTTTCAGGGTCTCCTTGCTATTAGGTGTCCTCTCGTAATTGAGGGCTTTTACATGAATTGGGTGCCTATACCCTTCTCTCACCTAATTGTGAGTTCCACTTGAGTGGGTCCACATATTCTGCTATCTTCTCACTACAACTATACAGTAATTTGTCTTTTCTTTCTTTGGAAAACTATAACATCAATGATCGGACAGGTCGGTTGCTGTTAGTTTTGCCAAATCTGCATGCTGGAGCAAATTGCAGTTCGTTAATTAAAATGTCATAATTTGGATTTGCAGCACGTTGGAGATACAAAGAAGTTGAGTGCAACCACTATTCCTCTGTTCTTCACATGGTTGAATGGGCACGATGGGTCATCTCCTGGCATTGTGAGACAATGAGCAAAGACCATTCATCTATTGGATATTCCCACTCCTTCAAGCCTCAATGCAAGTTCCCCTGTCATTCTGATGATTGTTTATACTCTTACATGCCTCACAATGACCATAGTGGACCTATCTTTGTTATTGTGATTGAGAATGATAAGATTGGTTCAGATTGCTCTTTTTTCCTTTAACTGGCAAACAGTCCATAATGCCTTTTTTTTTGTCAGGTCTGCTTGGTGGTTCTTGTTGAAGTCGGGCCATGATCAATGTGTGCTTTCTTGAGAATATTTTTACCTGGTCAATGCAGATGCCTGTTCAAGAATACCGAGCGGATTCTACAATGATGGGCTTGTTAGAAGGAGCAGGGCATGGAAGCGCCAAATGGATGTCGTATGGTTTCCCTCTGAAGGAAGAACTGAGGCTGAGGCTGAACCGCCAGCCATTGGCAACCCAACCTGCAAACTGTGGATGGGAGATGTGTGGAACTTACGCCAGCCCTACCCGACAAGTCTTTGACAGAGTACCGGGAAGAAATCCAGTGCATGTATAACCGTGGCCCGACAGTGTCAAGCACTAGTCTTGCCGCTAGTACTGATGTCGGGTGGAGAAACTAACACTCAGCCTACCGTACCAACCATATGTGATTTTTAATTATTATATAATTATGATTATGATAGATACATGAACAGAACAAGATCTGTTTGGTCCTGGGATGAGAAAAGGAGGACATTGATCCGACTGTATGGATTCAAAATTCAATGAAGATATGAAATGATTCTTTCTCTAAGATGAGGACTTCAAGGTCGTTGTGTTCTGCTTAGTGTTGATTTCTGCCTGCACAGATCTGTTTCCGAAAAGGGAGCCTTGCCTTGTGCGGTTTGTCTGCTATGGCAAATTGCTGATGGTTCTCTCTTCGTGTGATCTGAAGATCTTTTGGCTTCGAAAAGCATGCACAGCACGAATATAGTTCACAGAGTAACATGTTTGAAAGATGTGCATGTAAGTTGTCTGCAGTCTCCATCCAAGATGGAGTTCTAATCTCTATGCATGATCTGCAAAAACAACTTAGCTTTTCATGCTTATTCGTAAATCTTAGAGAAAGAAAGACAATCCAATCGTCTTAGACATGATGGGATCACTCCTCATCCGCTCAAATTTCAAGGCTAATAAGGTGACGAATAACTTGGTTGATTGGTTATTATATGTATAGGCCAATCTGACGTCAAAGACTGGTTAAAATCCCTGGAGTGACATTCCTTGGTTTCTAACGCCTGCGATCTTCCTTTCCAATATGTCAAGTGGCATTCCTTGGATTGACTTTATCTCCGAACGTATTTATAGTCAATAGAGAGCCCTTGACAAATATTACAAGAATCCCAACTTCACCGTCCCAAAATCAAGCCGAAAGGTGACAAAATACAGGCCCAAAGCTGCTGGACGCGTACTGTTTACTGCGCGCGGGAAACTTTGAAATTTTGTTTCGGACAAACCACAAGCTCAAATCACAATCCGTAAAATCCCACGGCTCCACAACACCCTAAATCATCATTACTACAAAAATACGCGGCTCAATGACTCCAAAATCGGACTTCGCCACTTGATTTTCCAACAATTCTGAATTTGAGCCCTAAACCCAAAAATTACTTTAATTGGACGAACGAGGGGCCTAATCTCTTACCGGCTGCTACGTTATGGAGTAGAGTCGGCTTGGCGAGGCATCCGTGGTGTGCACGTGCCACAAACCCTTTCCTTCTTCCCCTTTCTCTTCTTTCTTCTTCTTCTTCTTCTTCTTTTCTTTCTTTTCTTTCTCGGTGCCCGAACATGGGCTTTCTTTCCTTTTTATCTCTTCCCCTTTTTTCTGTTTTCTGTTTTCTTTCTTTATTTTCTTCCTCTCTCTCTCTCTCTCTCTCTTCTCTTTCCCTCTCTCCCGAAAACTTTCGATTCCTCTCTCTCGCCGTAGCTTCTACCTTTTTCTTTTTCTTTGCGGGTCAAAACCCATATTTACATTCTCCCTCCTTAAAAAATTTCGTCCTCGAAATTTGCATGTACTTCAATCATGAAACAAGTGAGGGTATTTGTGTCTTGCCTCCTCCTCGAGTTCCCAAGTAGCCTCTCTCTCGGTGTGGTTTTGCCATTGTATTTTCACATAAGGAATAGTTCGTCGCCGCAACACCTGATCCTTCTTATCGACAATGCGAATAGGCTGCTCCTCATATGTCAAGTTCTCCCGTAATCTCAATGGAGTAAAGTCTAACACATGTTCAGGATTTGGCACATATTTCCGCAACAAAGAAACATGGAACACATTATGGACACTGATAGCGCCGGTGGCAAAGCCAATTTATAAGCGACTTCACCAATTTTTCTAAGATCAAGAATGGTCCCACGTATCTTGGACTTAACTTCCCACGTGTGTCGAATCTCATTACACCTTTCGTAGGAGAAACTTTTAAGAATACGTGATCCCCCACATTAAATTCTAACTTGCGTCTTTTCAGATCCGCATAACTTTTCTGACGACTTTGAGCTGTTTTGAGACGTTCTCGAACCAGCCTAACTTTCTCTTCTGACTGTTGAATGAACTCGGGGCCAGTTAGTCTTTTCTCACCAACATCGTCCCAACAAATAGGACTTATGCATTTTCGGCCATATAAAGCTTCAAAGGGTGCCATCTTAATGCTGGAGTGATAACTGTTGTTATAAGAAAATTCTGCCAAATGTAGATGTTCATCCCAAGAACCGCCGAAGTCAATGATGCAGGATCTCAACATATCCTCTAATGTCTCGGATCGTTCTCTCGACTTGTCCATCCGTTTGTGGATGAAAAGCCGTACTCAAGTTGAGTTTAGTGCCCAATGCTCCTTGTAAACTCTTCCAAAAGTTAGACACAAACCGGGATCCCTATCGGAAACAATACTTACCGGAACTCCATGAAGCTTCACTATCTCACTAACATATCGCTTTGCCATATCTTCCATTGAAAGGCCAAATCGATATGACAAAAAGTGAGCGGACTTAGTTAATCGATCAACAATCACCCATATAGCATTCTTACCACTTGGTGTCCTCGGTAGGCCAACTACAAAGTCCATGGCAATATGCTCCCACTTCCATTTAGGTATCTCTAGAGGTTGCAATTGTCCACCTGGTTTACGATGCTCAATTTTTACTTGCTGGCAAACTAAACATTGATCAACAAATTTTGTAATATCCTTTTTCATGTTGATCCACCAAAAGTTTTCTCTCAAGTCCCTATACATTTTAGTGCTTCCCTGGATGAATTGAAAATCTAGTGCTGTGAGCTTCTTGCGGGATCTCCTTTTTCAGCTTTGAGTCCTCGGAACACAGTCGACCGCGAAACCTCAAGGATCCATCTATGTGTAAACTAAAATCCGCTTGTCTTCCATTTTCCACACCTTCTCTAAATTTTTGTAATTGTGGATCTTCATTCGTTTAACCTTAAGTACGTGTCAATCAACGTAGGTTGTACTTGAAGGTTAGCTAGGCGAGCGCCAAGCTGATGTACCAATACCTCCAAGTCTAACTTCCTCATATCTTCAAGAATGGGTGTCGAGAAGTGAGCAAAGTTGCCATATTTCCAAAGGATTTACGACTCAAAGCATCCGCTACCACATTAGCCTTACCCGGATGGTAATTAATGGACAAGTCATAATCCTTCAAAAGTTCTAGCCATCTTCTTTGCCTCATGTTCAATTCTTTCGAGTAAAGATATACTTTAGACTCTTGTGATCGGTAAAGACTTCACATTTTTCACCATACAAATAGTGCCGCCATATCTTCAAGGCAAATACAACCGCCGCTAACTCCAAATCATGAGTGGGGTAGTTCTTCTCATGTAATTTCAATTGTCTAGAAGCGTAGGCAATAACTTTGCTATTTTGCATAAGAACACAACCCAAACCTTCTTTGGATGCATCACAGTAGATTACGAAGCCGCCACTTCCAGAAGGTAGAGTTAGAATAGGAGCCGAAACCAGTCGTCTCTTCAATTCTTGAAAACTGCGTTCACATTGGTCTGACCATTCAAATTTAACTTTCTTCTGAGTTAGTCGGGTAAGTGGACCAGCAATCTTTGAGAATCCCTCTACAAATCGCCTATAGTAGCCGGCTAGCCCAAGAAAACTTCTCATACGTAACATTAGTTGGACGATTCCACTTAACAACCGCTTCAACCTTCTTTGGATCCACTAATATGCCATCCTTCGAGATCACATGACCCAAGAATTCTATATGATCAAGCCAGAAATCACACTTACTAAATTTGGCATACAACTTCTTTTCATGCAAAGTCTCATGGCGAGACAAACCTCAAGTGTTGTTCGTGTTCTTCTAAACTCTTCGAATACACTAGGATGTCATCAATGAACACCACAATAAATTTGTCTAGATATTCCCCGAACACTGTTCATCAAGTCCATGAAGGCCGCAGCGCATTTGTTAATCCAAAAGGCATGACGAGAAATTCATAATGGCCATACCTTGTTGGAAGCGGTTTTAGGCACATCATCTATCTTTATCTTCAAGCGATGGTACCCTTTAACGAAGGTCAATCTTGGAAAATACCTGAGCTCCCTGAAGTTGATCAAATAAATCATCAATCCGGGGTAAAGGATATTTGTTTTTGACTGTTACCTTGTTAAGCTCTCTTGTAATCTATGCAAAGCCGCATACTACCATCCTTCTTTTTCACAAATAGAACAGAGCTCCCAAGGTGAAACACCTGGGTCGATGAAACCCTTATCCAAAAGCTCTTGCAGCTGCGTTTTCAATTCTTTCAATTCAGCGGGTGCCATCCGATATGGTGCCTTAGAGATCGGTGCTGCACCGGGCATCAATTCAATACAAAACTCGATTTCTCTATCAAGAGGCAAGCCTGGTAAATCCTCGGGAAACACACTTGGAAACTCTCTAACAGTCGAAAGACAATCCAGAAATCAATATCTTAAACCAAACAAATAACAATTGCAGCATAGCCCATCATCTCTCTTGATGAATTGCAAAGCTCCTTATTGGTCCATGAACCAAGATGAACGATACCCGTATCGTCGAACTCAGTTCAACAAGTTAAAATCTAATAAAACTCTATCTCAACTATGAGGAGCAAGCGTTGAAAGAACTATTCGCCACACTTAAGCGCTACCAATACTCATTCCAACAATTTCAGAGGAAGGGGTAGAGGTAGAGGTAGAGGAAGGGGGAGTCGAGAAATAGAGATGTTGGCAGGAATTTCAAAGCCAATAATGACCAATTTCAAGGCAAAGGCAAAGGACGGGATCCTAACAAATTCAAGGTAGAGTGTTTTAGATGTCATAAATTTGGTCATTATGTTTCGAATGTTATACTAGGCTGCCTAATAAAAAAGAAAAGGTAGAGAGTTCAAATTTTGTTGAAAAAAAGGAACGACTCCAGAAACATTGTTGATGGCTGTTCAAGATGAAAAGAATTGGACGAACGAGGGGCCGATATTTGGTATGTGGATGGAGTAGAGTCGGCTTGGCAAGGCACATGAGTGGTAGTAAGTCTTCTTTTTTCTTATCTAAATGAAGATTTTCATTCTCGTGAGTTTTGGGGATCTTTTCGCTGTGAAAGTTATGGGAAAATGTGATATTAAGATAAAAACCAAGAATGGTTTTGTGGAAACGATCTCTAATGTGTTGTATGTTCTCTCTGACTTGAAAAGTAACTTTTGAGTGCTGGCCAATTACAAGAAAAATGTTATGTAATCACCATTCAAGGGTGATTGTGAAATTTATGATTCCGTTAGAGGTGCTATTGGGGAGTTGTTCCTATGAGTTCAAATAGATTGTTTCCATTAAAGATTGAGAATATTCAATCTTGTTTGGTGGTTGAAAAGGAAGATCCTTCATGGCTGTGGCATTTTGCTATGGTCACTTGAGTTTTCGGATTGATTGAAGACCCTCCAACAGAAAAACATGGTGACTGGTCTTCCCTCAAATTACTATTCCTTCCCAAGTCTGTGAAGAATGTGTTGTTAGCAAACAACATCGTTCTCAATTTTCAAAAGAGAAGTATTCATTGGAGAGCAAAAGATGTTTTAAGTCGGTGCATTCGGACATTTGCGGTCCTATAAACCATCTTCTAATGGAGGTAAAAGATACTTAATTATTTTCATTGATGATTTTTCACCAAAAATTTTGGGTTTCTTTTTAATGGAAATTCTTGACTTTCTCCACATTTAAAAGCTTCAAAGCTCGTGTTGAAAATGAAGTAGGAAGACTATTAAGACTCTTATCGATATGGATCGCGCCATGGTGCATTTGCTTACCAAAAGAATTTGAAGTGGTTTT
This sequence comes from Eucalyptus guilfoylei, assembly GCA_016097605.1. NCBI lineage: Eukaryota > Viridiplantae > Streptophyta > Magnoliopsida > Myrtales > Myrtaceae > Eucalyptus > Eucalyptus guilfoylei. The sequence goes on along the minus strand of CM027866.1, from coordinate 23,732,892 downwards.
TTTCACCACCAAAATGGCATTCGAAGAGAGGTTTTTCCCTGCATATACAGCACATCGAATGGTTCCATAACCGATATAGGAAAATAGAACAATTCTCAACATGGTGAGAAGTTTATTGGCAAGAGGAAGAGTTCCAAAGACTTTTGGATCTAGACTAATTGGAGTATTTATGTTTTGATACTAGTATTAAGTCCAACTTTATCCTAAAAGCTAGCTCAAGAATATGACACCGAGAAGAGGCTTATGGAGTGGGAGAAGACCGGCTGTAGATCACTTCAAAATCTTTGGATGCATCGCATATGCCCATGTCCCTTGATGTGAAAAGGAAGAAACTTGATGACAAGGCTGAAAAATGTGTCTTTCTTGGTGTAATTTTGAAGCATCCAAAGCATATAAATTATTCAATCCACTAACAAAGAAGATTGTGACTAGGGGGATGTTGTTTTTGATGAAGAGAACTCTTGGGATTGGAATAGGCAGAAGCCTACCCAAGTCCTTTACCAGCCAAAGAAGAAGAAGATAAAATGAAAGAAAAAGAAAAAGAAAAAGAAAATAAAAATTTTAAAAATCAATTAAAAAAGAAAATCGATTTTTTTAAAAATATTTTAAAAAATAAGATAATAATAAAATTATTCAAAAAAATGTAAAGAAAAATATTTTCCTTACCGAATAACGAAAAATACTTTCCACTTTATTTTCAAGTTTTAGACAAATAGAAAAATAATAACATTTTTCTGAAAAAAATGACTTCTTGAAAAATATTTTCCAAAAATACTGCATTTTTCGTGGAAATAAACGGAACTTAAATGTAATCTTATCTTTATTATTTATTCTTATCACTATCTCATTCTCTGAACTTCAAAAAGCAGTTATAGTAAAGTGAAAGTCAAATGCTTTTCCTTCTAGTTTATGCACATAGTAAAGCAAATCTTCAAACCAGTATCAACTCTTTAACCTATCATCAAGTCAACTACTTTTGTCTTTTATAATAAGACATTGGAACTAAATAATTTGCCACAAAATATAAAAGTTCTATTTGTTTCGTGAAAATTGAATAATTTGGAAATTATTTTCTAAAAAATGATGACTTGTGTTGCTTAAATTAATTAGTCGATGAAAATCATTTTCATTATTGAAAATAATTTATATTTAAATATTTTCATGGAAAATGAAAGTACTTTTCACTCATTCATTTTTGTAAGAGATACAAATTATCATTTTAAAAAAATATTTTCTAAATTATTAATTTTCCAAAATATAAACGGAGCTTTATTTGCATATAAAAGTGAATTTAACAAGTGATTAATTTGCCACCCAAAAAAAAAAAGGTCAATTTGAGGCAGATTCATGTCCTCTTAAAGGAAGTCACAGAATTTTGACCCAAAAAAAAAAGAAAAAAAAGTCACAGAAGCAAAAGGATGTTATCTATTGTATACAAGTCACAGAAGTGATTGTTCAAGAAGTGAAGCAATAGATATATATATTCACACACATGCATCTACCATTTTGGGTAGTTCCTCTCTGCCGTTTTGTGTAGCTATGGCTTTCTATTAACTTAAACCCTAACCTATCCATCATGATTTTGCCCTAATTCTCTTCTACAGCTTGTTCCCTATCCCACAACCCTTGGAGCAAGTGCGTGTTATTCTCCTCTGGCACCTGTGCCAAACCCTCCCGCCTCCAAATCCATTGCCATTCTCACAGCTTTGTCTCAAAATCCACATCGCCCTCCACAAATCCCTTGGCTCTTTCTGCGACTTTTGCCCTCTACTACTGGTGAATGCTCCAACGTTGATGATGGCGGTGGCGGCGGAAGAAGGTGCTATTGAGCGTCTGGCATATCTCTGCAGCAAACTAGGTAAGTTAATGTACGAAAATGATATGAATATTTGGGACGAAGAACTTTTAGAGGAAAAAATCATGGAATGTCGAGTCCCTCTTGTCGGGCAACTTTTCCAAAACCCCGAGTGCTATCCCAACTAAAATTCTATTTCGAAGGAAAATTACACCTGATCACACATGCTCTTTATGTAATCAAAGCATGGAAACTGTGTGGCGCCTGTTTTTATTGGGTTCTTGGATGAAGGAAATTTGGTCGAAGCCCGTGCTGAATGTCCACATCTCAAGTCAGGGCCTTACTCGAATTGAAGATTGGTTTGGAAATTTGAATGGAAAGTCGAGCGACTCACGGAATCTAAAGTTGGCTACTGCGACACCACGGAATATCTGGAAGGCGCGCAACCAAGCCATCTTCAAGGATAAAAAACCTGACACAATCAACCTCATCAACTCTGTTTCGACTGTGTTGAAGAGCTTTAACAGATGGAACCCTAGACTCAGCAAATCCGGGAACAACAAAGGCAACGATTTTTCATGGACTTGGAACCCACCGCAGGATGGAGCTCATAAGATAAACATAGACGAAGCGTACAAACCTGAAGCATCGAAAGGTTTGGTTGCCTATGTCTGCCTGAATCGGCTGCTGGATGGAGCAGCTAGTACGGTGGTGACGTCGTGCTTCGCTAGAAGCCCTATCTGCTATCTCACTTCTTTCCCAAAGGCACAAAGCCCTGTACTTGAGTCTGATACTTCATCGCCTAACTGACTTGGCCTATGCCTTGGAGAGCACAGATCAACTTAAATGGCTAATATTATAGCGGACTAGATTATCAAAACCTACAAAAGTAACTACCTATTTCTAAATTGAATCTTATCCCATTCTCAAGTACTTTGAATGCTCTTATGTACCGATACCCATTTATTGGCCATACCATCTTTTCTTAGTGAATGATACATTTTCATTTTCTGACCAACAAAAAAGCAAAAAGATGTCACAGATGATCTTGTACTTCCAAAAATTTTCAGTGACATTATAACAGGTGCTGCTCCTGTTTGCCGACCGTTTGGAACGCGGGAGATGAGTTCCCTGAAAATCATTGCCAAACACCCGAGCATCTGCCAAATCGATTCCTCCACCACCCTCCGAGAGCTCCGGCAAATCCACGCCCACCTCCTCCTCAACGGCCTCCTCGACGACCCTCATCTCTCGGGCCAGTTCGTCGCCGCCATCGCCCTCAGGAACCCCGACAACCTCGACTACTCCGGCCGGGTCCTCGACCGGTGCGAGCAACCCACTCTGTTCAGCTTGAATTCCATGATCAGGGTCCACTCCAAGAGCCCCACCCCGCAGAAGAGCTTCCACTTCTACAGCAGGATCCGGCGTCGCGGCTTGTCGCCGGACAACTACACTTTCAGTTTCTTGGTCCGCGCGTGCGCGCAGCTCCTGGCGCGCGGCGTGGGGGAGTCGGTCCACGGCGCGCTCGTGAGGCACGGGTTCGAGAGCGACCCGCATGTTCAGAGCGGGCTTATCAATATGTATGCGGAGATGGGTAGTTTGGAATCGTGTCGTAGGGTGTTTGGAGGGATTCTTGATCATGACGTGGTGTGCCAGACGGCGATGCTGAGTGCTTCTGCGAAGTTAGGGGATGTCGCGTTTGCTAAGAAGCTGTTTGACGAAATGCCCGAGAGAGATACTGTTGCTTGGAATGCAATGATTGCGGGGTATGCCCAGTGTGGGGAGTCGAGGCAGGCGTTGAATTTGTTCCATGAGATGCAAGTGGAAGGTGTGAAGGTCAATGAGCCTTCTATGGTTCCGGTTCTATCTGCGTGTACTCAATTAGGTACACTGGATCAAGGGAGGTGGGCTCATGCATATATTGAAAAGAACAGGCTCCGGATGACATTGACGCTAGGAACTGCATTGATTGATATGTATGCCAAATGCGGCGACATGGATAAGGCCATGGAGGTCTTTTGGGGGATGAAAGAAAGGAATGTCTACACATGGAGTAGTGCTATGAATGGACTAGCCATGAATGGAGCTGGTAAGGAATGTCTTGAGCTTTTCTCGCTCATGAAGGAAGATGGGGTTCTCCCGAATGAAGTGACTTTTGTGTCGGTATTGAGAGGCTGCAGTGTAGTTGGACTAGTCGAGGAAGGCTGTAAGCATTTTGCCTCAATGACAGAGTTGTATGGAATCCAGCCTGAACTGGAGCATTATGGCTGCATGGTTGATTTGTATGGCCGAGCTGGCCGTTTAAATGAAGCCTTAAAATTCATCAATGACATGCCAGTGGAGCCTCATGCCGGTGCTTGGGGAGCTTTACTAAATGCATGTAAAATTCACAAGAATATGGAAATAGGTGAGCTTGCCTCAAGAAAGATGCTGGAGCTTGAAGCAAAGAGTCATGGTGCTTATGTGCTTTTGTCCAATATCTATGCTGAAAACAAAAGCTGGGAAGGTGTGAGCCATGTGCGGCAGGTGATGAAGTCCAGAGGTGTGAAAAAGCGTCCGGGCTGCAGTGTTGTAGAAGTTGACGGTGAAGTTCATGAGTTTTTTGTTGGAGATAACTCCCACCAAATGTATAACGAAATTACAGTGATGCTGGGCGAGATCTTCAGGAGGCTGAGATTATCAGGGTACATGGCTGACACGAACCCCGTTTTGTTCGATATAGAAGAAGAAGAAAAAGAGAATGCTCTGTCTCTACACAGTGAGAAGATTGCCACTGCATTTGGTTTGATCAGATTGAAGAAAGACATTCCTATTAGAATTGTTAAAAACCTTAGGATCTGTTGGGATTGTCATGATTTTATGAAAATGGTTTCTCGAACTTTTGATAGGGAAATTGTTGTGAGGGACAATAATAGGTTTCACCATTTCAGAGGTGGCAGATGCTCTTGCAGGGATTATTGGTAAGAATTAACAGTTTAGTTGTACAAATTATTATTGGCAGTGTATCTTCACATGCATTGTTTGTCCGTGAATCCATCACCAAATGTTGAGAGCTAATTACTGAACAATCATGAATCCAAATCAGCCAAGACTATTTTTTTGTCCTTGAGTTCAGGGTCTACTGACCCGGTAAATCAGGTGAATGCTGCCGATTGAGTTTCACTTACAAAGCCAGTGGCTTCATTGAGCCATCCTAGTCTTGTGGATTGTGAAGCAGATAACAAGAACAATATGGTCAGGGAGTTAACAAAAACTACATGGATGAACCCTGAGAACCGGTGTTCAATGTCCAATCCTGAGGCTTGGCAAGAAAAGAATATAATTTCCGCTGCACGATTGGTGTGTTTTACGCAACCTCAATGCCATCAACATCTCCAACAGTGGAAAAGGGAAAATGGACATGCTTTTGGCTTGATGCTTAATGCAGGTATATGCCTCTCATAAATTGTTTCCTGGACGTTTTACTATTTCTAGGAACAAGGAGACCCTTTTCTATGAATGCTATCAGTCCATTGATGGGAGAATCACTTGGGAAGTTGATCTTTCGAGACAAGCCTCCAACTAGGAACTAAAATCTTTTGCTACTTTTTCCTGATTTGCTGTATAAAGATCTCTATCAATTCTGCTGTAGAGATAGAACATTTTCTGTAAGATTTCATTTCAATTTGTTTTGTTTCCCTGGTAGTTATTTGGAAAGTAAGAGCTTCGTAAGCAACTTGGAATGTATTCTAACCTTAATAAATTGGCAGTAAAGGCAAAGTGTTAGTGAATAGGCACTTCCTTTGCAAAGCAGAGGCAGATAAGGTGAGACATCTTCTCCTTCAATGTTCTTGGACAGATTGTTTTGGGTGGCCTCTTATGCTTTCAGTGGGCTAACTTTGGTCACAGGATCGGAGGATCTCTTCAATCCCTCATTCTGGTTCTTGGTTGATTTGGAAAGCACATAAGAAGAGAGCCAAGGAGAGAAGATGCCTGTTTTGGCAATTTTAGAGGATTTGCTGAAAATAATTACATCTTTTGGTATAGTGGAACCTTGTGCATGCAAATGCTTGGATTAACATTGTAGATGCTTCATGTTGTTACTTGAGCTCTTTTTTAGTTCTACATGTTTTCTTTTAATATGGGTTTGCACCCCCTTGCTGCATCATAGTGGTTTATCTTTTATCTATCAAAAGAAGAGTATTTTTTCTATAAACCTTAAAGATGTTTTCTGAATTCTGGTATATGTATGAAGGAGGTCCCAACTCTTCTGGTTTTCTATGTTTTTACTCAGATTCATTGTGCTCAAAACAACTTGATAGGCTATGAGATGATTAGATTGGTTGTCAAATTGGTCCATAAGTTGCTTTGTGGCCAATCTGCCGTTACCGACCCTCTTCATCATTCCACTGAACCTGCTAAGAGAGATGATCAATTTACCCTTAACAATTAAACGGGTTAGTTGAGTCATGTAAACAGTATAGAAAATGTTTCAAGAATAGTTTTGATTAAACTTGAAGAGATAATTAAAGGTTCTGTTCCCTTTTTCCTGGCCAGTGATAAAGACCTCGATTCTGAAAAGATTAAAAGTGAGGTTTCTCAATCCAAATAATCCTGTTCCAAATTCAGTCCTACTCAAAACTTCACTTGTTATAAGGCACTCCTGATATCAATAGCCCATTCTGTGCATCGTAAGAATATTTTATAGCAGTGTTGACAAGATGTCTTGTTGAGCATCTTGATATTTGATCTGCATATTCTGCCTACAGATAGATGAACTTTGCTCTGTTTTTTCTGTATCCCTATATGCCTAGTGGATTGAGCTTAGAATGTTCATTGCAGCTAGCAGAAATGTGTTCAAAGTAAAAAATATGATGCTGATAATGACCTACTAATCCTAAAAAATGTGCTGCTTCCAAAGACAAGGGGTTTTATGCATGCTTGGAGGAGTTGTGGGCATCTCTGGATTCAGTTGTCTTCTTTTTGCATCTGCTTTGACTGACGTAGTGATGGAGTTATATTTCTAGCTGAATCATCCGATATGGACATTGTAGGTAGTCATAGATAGGAACCAAGTATTGATGGCCTGGTGGTAAAGATTGATAATTTGTTACCAGGATTCCTCCAAGGTAAATTTTCTAAAGCTGAAGCATATTCCTTAATTTTTTTCATGTGGAACTTGAGAAGGTATGTCTTAATAAGCACCTATTTCAAGATTTGACATGAAAAATCAGGTGGAATGCCCTGTAGTTTCTCAAAAAATAATTGTCCTATGGAATATAAGGAAAATGAAATCATACTTTTGTCCTTTCTGGAATGATATAGGTGATGAAATCTTCTTGATTTCTATTATCACTTAAAAAGAGAATATTTATGAATTGTAGTACGTATATCTTGAGCTGAATTGAGAAGAAAATAGTATGGCAAATATTGTTCCAAGAGAAAACAGACAAAAAAATAGTACTCTTACAGTGAAAATGAATTGTGGAAGAAGTCCTGTCTACTGTCCCTTCCAGCTTGAGAAAGCTTCTTTCCTCTATTGCACTATATGATGTGATCATTGACTGCAAGTACCATCGTCTATCTTTCTGTTGAAGTCTCCCAGATCGTTTGACAAATGGTTCTTATGTGCTCTTTATTTACATGTCTCCCTCCACCTAATAGCTGAAACTTTTAGGTTGGATTTACTAACATAGTGTCAGTGTCAGTACTATTCCTATTGCGTCCGACCCCAATCAGTCAAAATCCATTTGCCGCTCTTAATCCGGCTTGCATGTGCAAGGAATTCCTAAAGTATTGTTCCACTATACTTGACAATGGGCCTTACATGCTCTTCAAAAACATCTGCTTTCCCTCCATCTTCTTGGCTGACAATGCATTCTGCTTCAAGGACCAGTTGCTCTTGCACTTCCATTGTAAGGCCATTTCCCTGATCCAGGAACAGAAAGGGGGCTCTCATGAAGTGCCTTCTCAATGCTATTAGAGTTATCTTCTTGACCTGCACATTACATATATCATGTTTTTCTCATCCATCTCATTTAAACTGTCCGTTTGTGCATATCTGGCATCTGCAACCAATTTTAACATTTGGCCAAGGCCAATTGCTAGCAAAGATAAAGCTGTCATTACTTGCAACGATGCCAAGCATCGATCTAGAACAATCCAAAATCTGCAATTTCTCCCTCCATTATTTCTTGTCAATAGTGCTGAAATTTGTCTTACTCTATATGCTTCGGTCTTTAGATGTCTGGATTTACCCAGTAGTTTTCTTGAGGAATACTCTGAGTGAGGAATATTTTCAGGATACGTTTTCTTCTTATGGATGATTTCGTTTTGCTGAGTTTCTGCACTCTGGTCTTTCAGTTGGTTTATGCAGCTTTCATATTTTGTCAGACTTGAAACAGATGTTTCTTATGAACATAATGAGCTCTACACACAATTCATCAAGAAGTTAAATATTCTTTTGGAGCTAGGAGTTTCTGCTTTTGGCAAGAACCTGGCCATTTCTATTTGACAGTTCAGTTTTGTATCAGTCATTTGAACTTGTTTGATGAACGTATGGAACTAGACATAAGAGCAACTAAAACAACGGCTTATTACTTAAACTTTGAATATTGAGAACTTTCCATTCTACTCTTTCCAATTGTTCATCGAACCTGCAAAGGTGTGTCTGTTTATCAGTGTAACAAGGAAGTTTTATCATAGGTTTTGGCATGACGTCCAAATGATCGCAGTTGTTAATTTGACTTAGTTAGGCTCGTGGACTTATAATCTTGGCTCCAAATATAAATTAACAAGGAAGCATCCTTGTAAATATCATCCCGGAAGGTTGTCACGAGAAGGGACAGGTCAAACATTGTAAGAGCGACCTCCTTCATCTATCATACTGTTGATATTTGGAGTCATAAAGAGAGTAGTGACAGAGTTATAGAAGGTAGTGACAAAGTGTTTGTGGTGAGTTGAACCTAATTAGGTTTGCGTGATATTTATTTACAATAGCTGTTAATTACAGTCAGGGCGCGGATAAAAATATAATTATCGAATGACACCGTAATACATTTCAACTACATATTAATATCCCATTAATTTAAAGTATAGATAACAACTTAGGGATCGGATATAAATAGCGTGTGTTGGCCAGTTGAAGATGTTATCTAGTTGCTCCTCTATAGGCACATAGCAAACATGTAGATCACGGGAAGCAACTTGTTCTCGAACAAAGTGAAAATCATGGAGTGTGTCACTAGTCATGTGTGCTAATGCTCTATTGTCAAGATATGACAAAGGATCAGAAGTCTTCCCAACCGAGAGAATTGAGAAGGAATCAGAGAGATCAATTGTGGTGAAGGCATGGTTGAATCGTTGTTGGTATTATAGCACGGTGTGCTCGTATCCGTTACAAATTTGACACATAAGATGATCTAGAAGTGTATCACTAGTCATGTGTGTTGATGCTTTGCAGTCAAGATACCACAAAGGATCAGAATTCTCCCCAACTGAGAGAGTTGAGAAGGAATCAGAGAGATCAATTGTGAAGGCATGGTTGAATCATTGTTGGCATTATAGCGCGGTGTGCCTGTATCCATTACAAATTTGACAAATAAGGTGATGCCTCGATTCGAAATGCCTCCCTAGGTGCATGGAGGAACATAGGGCCTCGGACAACCACTGGGCTGACCAGAGGGGGTGGAGAGCCATCAACATGGGAGGCCAAACTGAGAACCAAATTGATCATAAGAGGATTGCAAACTCGATACCAGATTTCGGCTCCTAGAATTATGTCTACCTAGGGACCCTCAGGGGATGGGTTTAGTGGCATGGTTGATGAAAGCATGATGAATATCAGATGAAAATTAGGTATTAGATTTTCGGAAAAATCGTTCTTATTGGATGAGGAATCGTGAGGGCAGATTGCAAAAGAAATTGTAAAGCTGTCGGAATTTACGGTGTGACAGAGAGATCGTACTCAAGTGGGGATCCCATTGAGGGCTTAAATCTTTTAGTCCTTGTCGGAGACAAAGCAATTGATTTTAGTGGGAGAGTTTGCAATTGACTTCAGACGTCAAAGATAGTTGGAGACGGACTGATCGAATTTTTTGACGGCATTCTATAATTAAGTTGTAGTTCAATTACCTTGGCTGCGCTGTGAGCTTTGTATTATATATTTGTAAGCCAAGAATATGCAAGTTCTGGTGCTAGTTATCAAAAAAAAAAAAAAAAAAAAAAAAAAACTCAGCTGCTAAAGCAGATTAGATGTTCGAAACATTTGAAACCGTAATAGGAGTTAGTGAAATCCAAAGGTCATGAACTTCATTTGAAAATCTCAACTTTGAGGATCGTATAAATTAAACTACAGAGACACTGATCTTTCTTGACCCAAGTGAAATAGGAGGGATTGGTCACCACAGTTCCATTGTGATTTGGAGCAAGCTTTGGCGAATACGCAAAAGATCCATTAACATGGCCCAGCAGATCATTACAGATTGGAATAGGCTCAAGCTAAGCTTTTCACAAAAGATGATTTCTTGCATCAAGCTTGATAGAAATGAGACGTAAGCCATTGGGAACGTTGGGGGAAGAGGTGATGAGAAATTGGGATTAATGGAAATAGAAGATAATGGGTAAAGAAATGGTAGAAATGGTAGAAAAACTGGGGATTCATCTGAAATAGAAATGGGAGCAAAGAAAGTGTTGATTTGGGGTAAAGATGTCAAAGAATTTGGTGGTTTTTTTTGCTCGGATACTATTTTGTATTTAAAGTGATGGAGAGAGTAGAGATTGAGTGCTTATGGTGGCTTGACCCTAACTATGGTTGGGTGATATGTGTATATAATAGTAATTAATTAAAGTCAGGGTACGGATGAAAACATAATAATCACAAAAAAAAACCCATAATGTATATCAGTTAATACATATGCCTGCTTCATTTCCTGTCCAGCTTCTTGAGCATGTCGTAGCAAAGTAAATGGAACAAGATTGTACTTTTCCCTGGCATCAACTAGGAATTGACGACTTCCTATCTGAAGCAGGAAGATGATAAAGGTCTTTTTGTCAAAAAGCTGCACTTAGTTTTGATAATCAAACAAATCAAATGCCAAATGTTGATGTCTTCCACTTTGTTGAACTAAGAAGGCAATGCAAATTGAGGTTCACATCATATCCTTCACAACGAAACGAACACTTAACAACAGTCCTCTGTAGGGGCACCATTTCCATTGGTGAGGGGCTTCATAATCCCCTGAAGCACATATCAGCTTGCTTTTCCAGTTCTTCGACATCCTTCATGAAATGTCTCATCTTCTTCTTGATGTCTGCAATTTCGAGCTTCAATGCTTCTGCTCCCTCCTCAATTGCAAAATCAGCTTTCTGCAAGATGCTCTTGATCTGTACCTCCAGATGGTCAATAAGAATTCTGAGTGTGTCCAGGTCCGTGAGAGCAACATAGGTACTGGCCTGTAGAGCTTTAAGGTATAAGAATTTACTAATGTAAATCAAGGTGACTTCTCTTGCAGAGTTTCTTGCATTGTAAACTCCTAGACGTTGTTCCCATCATTATAGCTATTTAGAATTCAAGCCAGCTTCACAATGTTCATTATGTTAGGCGTGAGGACTTAAAGGGGAAACTATTGTTTTGAAATTAACAGGGATGTTAACTTGGTTTGACGAAATTGTGGGGATGGTCACTGTAATAAGGGGGGAGAAAGGTTTGTAGTACTCACTTGCAGTGAGGTGATCACCTCCCTCTGTTCCATAAGCCTCTTTTCATAATTCTTCCAGAGGGAGTCAATCCACTTGCCCACCAAATCCATGGGAAAGGCAGCTGCAGCCACTAGAGCAGTGGCAACTGGCAGAGCAAATACAGCGGCAGTCACGACTGAACAGATCAGAATGGCTTCAAAAGTCGTGACCAGTATCATATTTGAGACCTTCGCCCAAGTTTGTATGTTCTTGAGCTTTGTGTCAATCTCCTTCTTCTTGATCTGCAACTTCTCGAACATGGACTTTTTTAGCTTGTGGATAATCTGAAAGATCTCGAAGAACTCAGTCAAAGGGTCTCCAGTCTCTCTGAAATTCCTCAATTTCTCCAAGGTGTTCGAGTACCTAAATTTTTCCAAGACCTCTGCGTCAGTTTATCTCAGAACAAAACAAGTATGTGTATTCCTCACCACCTTAGCCTTGTAATGTTAGGATAACAAACTTAGAATTCAACTCAATCTCATTGGTATGTTAGGATATGAAGTGGAATGCTATTGCATTGAGCAAATAGGAGAGATTGAAAGCATTAGCAATAGTGGCTCAAGAACCAAATGTACTTAGATACATGTGCTATCAATGAAGTTCCTTGGGAATTAAGATACATATACCTGCTGTCTCCATTCCAGTCTTCTTCTTCGAAGCAATGAAGTGCGTCGAAAATCAGCAATTGGGCATTGTGTGCATACTTCAAGCAATTCTCAAGGGTGGCACAGAAATATAGGATGTGCAAGCCATTTGGGAAGTCGTCCCTGACAGGATTGAACAGCTCTGGAAGGTTTCTTCTGGTGTTGGAATCTCCCATTGACCTTCAGGTGAGATCATGAGGTTGACAAAAGAGAGGGAGAGTACATTAGAAGGAAAAATAACGAGGCAGTCACAGAAGTTTATGTCCCCTAAAGAATTTTACGGCATGCAAAATTGAAATTTGAAGGAAGAGCATGGGAAGGAACTCTAACAAGGTTGTCGCATGTCCCAAAAGTATAAACTATTAAAAGAGCAATGATTCGAGACCATGTTAACTAGATTTGAAATGAAATAACCAGCATAGACCATACCCAGAACATGAAACTCCAATTGGAGAACTGAGTCTACGTAGGTTGATGAACAAAGCCAATTACAATGCATATTTTATGTGTCTCATGGAGTTTAGGACAAATATTAGATAATGTTGATGAATTTTACTCCATTCTCACATGGATGAGAATCACATTAATGCAAGAAAATATGCAATGCAGTATGAGTATAATAAATGACTTGAGCAGTTACCGATATCCATGTCTTTTTTTAAGCACCTAAAAGATGCGAAATTCACTCTCTTTTTTTTGGGGAGGGGGGGGAGAGATTTGGGACCAATTACTGAGTAATACAAACTAAGACTCCATTGAATAACTAGAAATTTCATCATGATTGTCTGGAGAAAAATAGTTAAATCGAAAGGAAAATTTTGAAGTCCAATGAATAAAAGAGTGCAAAAACTAAGAAATCCAGAGATTAGAAAAAATAATACCACTTAAGAAATCTGGTATACCTTGTTTTATTTTATAAATATAATAAATATATTTTCCTATTGAAAGTATTTGGATTGTATAGCATTTTAACAAAATGGTTGGAATTTTTACACAAGACATGACTGCTAAGACGTGATGAATCTAATCTTCATCATTAAGGAAAAGCCCATACGAAAGATCCCCAAAGTTATCATGATCAGGTAATTAAGAAGCTAATAAAAGATGCAATCTATCACAAAATTTCCACTCAAAATGTTTGTCCAACCCTAAGAAGAATTCAATTTGCACTGACGTGCGCATCCACCGACCACTGTACGTCGGTGATCAAGCCGGCTAAACTTAAACTCAGCTGAAAAACGAATGGAATCCACCGACCACCGCACGTCGGTAATCAAGTCGGCTAAACATAAACTCAAATTGAAAAACGAATAGAATCCACTGACCACCGTACGTCGGTAATCGAGTTGGCTAAACCTAAACTCAGATGGAAAAATGAATGGAATCCACCAACCACCGTATGTCGGTAATCAAGCTGGCGAAACGTGAACTCAGATGGAAAAACGAATGGAATAACACAGATAAGTGTGATCACTTTCGTTAGGTCATTACCAAACAAAGAGCAGTCGAGCATTATGATCCGCCTCTTGCCTGTGAGTGAGGTGATTTTGCAGTTCTTAGATCATGAAGATGCCCAAACAGGATCCATTTCTAAGCGTTAGTCATCCTATTGAGTGGGCTAATACATTCATTTTCAACCTCAACAAGAGAGTTCTGAGAGTTAGGGTATATATCATAATAAAGCGTGGTCATGATTTCAAATTCATGAGGGCCTTCTCATATATCTAGCCCACGTGATAATCGGCAAAAGTTCAGATACCGCGATCTGCATAAGATCTAAAACCATGACAGGAATACAATCCAACAATCAAGATAGCTGACTCTTATTGCACAATTGAATATGAATTGGATTTTTCTTTACCTAAATGAGTTGTTCCTCACGATTGACTGCTTTGCGAGACAGAAGTTAGAAAAGAGAGAGAGAGCAAGATGGCTTGTTGAATGTAATGAAGAAGAAGCGTCCTCTCATGTGGATTTATATTTTTCCAATTGGAGAACAAACTTTGTCACAATGACATAGAAAGGATCCAGAGAAAATTCTTGAAGTTTTGGACATAGTTACCGAGAATGCTCATACCATATTAGTGTTTCTCATTCTTGAGAAGATTCCGAGAAATTATGTTTAGAGACGATATATTGACACCCTGCTCATTTCGTGTGAACAATTATGAGTCATATTTATATAAATTTTTGGCATATAGATTATTGTGTGAAATGGACATTATGATACTACCATATTTATTGGATGACGAAAATCTAGATATTGTGCGGGAACACCCATTTAGTTAATGGACGCTTACTGATATGAAACCTTGACAACCGATCTTTCTTTCTATTGAAATGTGTTAAAGATAGAAAATGTCTTGTAATATACCTCTTGTTATTTTCCCTTAGAGATTACTTTTTACATCTTCTAAGTAGTCATGCTTTGCATCTTGTATTTTCTCTAATGAGAATTTGGCATCTTATATTGGAATATTGCGTTGTTGCAAGACAAGTGGCTATCATTTTTAAGCATTCTAGGTAACCCATATGTGCCCTTAACAAACGATTTATGCGTCGCCAGATAATAGGTTAGCACACAAACTCCAACGAACATGCTGTATCTGTCTTGTGGTTCGGATTAAATCCTAGTTGTAATTTTTTTCTTGGATATGTATCGGACATCTTACGTGGAAAGAGAGAGAGAGAGAGAGTAAAATCATGTAAAAATGGAAAAATATATGGGGAAAATCGAATGTCATGATTGAACTTTTTGAAAAATTATCTATACATTTAAGAGATTCATAGGATCATCGGATAGTGCCATCTAGGTGGATGACTTACGTCGGGTCGCCGAGAGTTTTTTTCTCTCTCTCGCCCTTTTTGTTTATTCTCATTATACACAAAGTCATGCTTAGTAATTAAAATTATCCGGGAGTACTCTTAAATCAAGTGAGAGATGAAATCTATGGGAAATAGCTTGGATCATATGAGAAACGAAGAAAGATGCTCCATCAAAAATAAATTGATGAAGGAAAATGGTGCTTCATCATTTTTCAATAGGTCAAATAACAGCAAGTATAATGAAAAGTGATGCGCCATTTATGTTTTATTAAGAAAAATGGTGCTGGAAAGAAATTAGCCCTTGATCATTCTCTCTCGACTTTTGGTTTGAGGCAATTAGCATCCTAAAAAAAGATAGCGACCGCAATTGTGTAAGTGAATATTTTCATAATATAGACCTTTTTTGTTTAGTGAAAAATAAATATTTTGAAAAATATTTTCCTTAAAAAATTGTTTCTATTATTGAGATAATTAGTCAATGAAAAATATATTTGTTATCAACAATAATTAATATATGAATTTATCGTAAACAACAAAATTATTTTTCACATATTCATGTATATATATACAAACAACCATTTTAAGGAAAATATTGTTCAAACCCTTAGTTTTCCACGAAAAAGGGCATCCTTAGAGTGTCAATCTCAGAATTGTTACAATTAGTCAAGGAGGATTTTCAGTAGACCTGTAAAATGGGTGGGTCTAGTCAGGTTTGGGTCGGGTCGAAATTGGGTTGACTCATATTTGACCCATTTAATCCGTTTTGACCCAAATTTATACAGTGTAAGTCAAGTGAGCCATACTCGACTCGACCCGTATTGTTAAAACCTATTAATATTCTAGGAAAATCCACATCTACTATATGCTAATTAGATTAAAACTTCAAATTAAATTAAAAATAGTAAATAAAATAAAAAAAGTTAAAAAAACCTATAAATTGAAATATTTATAAAGAATTAGACCATGCACATGCTTCTCTTATTTGAAGTGAACATACCATTGAGTAACTAAAAACTGTAACATGAAATTTTTTAACTAAACCTAAAAGAACTCATTTTTATGATTTTTTTATAAAAAAAAAGGTATTGCTAAAACACTTTTATGCAATATAAATTTAATGGAAAATTTTTATAATTATTTTTAAAATATTCTTAAAAAAATTCGAATTTTTAATTATTTTTTTTAAAATATACTTTTTTATTTATATTTATATTTTTAAAATATAATTTTTTATTTTTAATAATTAGTTTTTTTTTTTCTCTTTTTTTTTTTCTTCTTCTTCGGCTGGCCCCCCGGCCACGACGACAGCCAGCGATCGGCCACAGGTGAGATCGAGCTCGCCGGCTTCAGGCGGGGCTCGATCTCGCTGATCTGGCGATGCCGAGGCCTCGCCCAACACCAGTGAGCTCAAGTCTCGCCAGATCCAACAAGGCTCGAGCCTCACTAGTCGTCGGCGACCTCGAGCTCACGTGTTGGCGAGCTCGAGCCTCGCCTGGCCCATCGCCGGCTGATGGCCGGCCGTTGCCCTGGCGGCCGCCGGCTAAGGAAGGAAGAAAAAGAAAGAAAAAAGAAAAGAAAAGAAAATTGAAATATGAAAAGTAATTATAATTTCAATTTATATATATATATATATATATATATATATATATATATATATATATATAAAGTTAAAGAGGGAAGGCCATGGCCCATGGGTTCAAAGTGGGTTTCCTAGTAATAACTCATTTAGACCCCCCCTTTTTTTTTGTGTTTTACTTTCTCAGACTCATTTCTGACCCATATTTAACTTTCACTTGACCCATATATAACCCATTTAACTAAAAATGGGTCATAATATGGGTTTATGACCCATTTTGCCAGCTCTAATTTTCAGTTAAAGAAGAGGAGAAGGTTGCCCCGTTAAAATCCCACTGACAGGAGTTAGCCGGTTTCACGGGTCTTATAAGTTATTTAGTGGGCCTTTAGGTAGAGGAATCTCCATGCTCGTGTCCTTGGAATTTAAAATTTAAAGTGTGAAGATTCATCTCAATAATTTTAATTGAGGTGGCAAATAAAGTCATCCACTCCTTCAGTGATATTCAATGTCTATATTGTCTATACGGGTGTCGCAACTGTGATGAAGTCGTCTACAACACCGGTTGCTTCGCCTCGAGAAATACCCAACCAAACTTGACCCTTGAGAAAGTGACACGGTCTTTGGATATCTTCTTTTCTAGCAACACTCTCTTAATCCTCCTAATGGTTGTGGAAGTTGACTCTCTAATTAATGAAAAGTTTTGGACCATCAACGCGAACTTATCTCTCACGTGTCATAGCTTTACTCTACGATGCTTTTTGCAATTGTCTTCATGGGACCTCGATTATCTATGTAAAACTTCAATAGTATACATTGAACATGTAAAATTCACCGTGTAATTGCCCGATAGAAGCTAGCTATTTAGTTAATCGTAGTGTAAATCTAGCTTTTGATTTGGTCTTGAGATAGATTACTCTGAAACCTTCATTAAACTCACTTCTAGTGTTCGCTAAGAATGTTTCTTAAAAATATTAGTTGAAGATTGTGATACATTCTGAGATTCATAGGCTTTACATATGGTGAAAGTTGAGAGGCAAAGAGACAGTATTTTGATGGACAACACCGTTCTCGTTAGAATCTCAGATAATTACAACAATTTCATAATAACCAATTGCCAGGGAAAATAAGAGTTTGGTACTCGCACTCTCATGGAAATGATATCGATGATCATGAGATAATTGTATCACTCTTTAATTAGTTAGTTCCCTACATTTCCACGCGAACTTGAGGCAAGATCGCGGCAAGTTGACTCAGTATACAAAATGATTCTTTGTTACCCTTGGGAAAATCTCCTACTATTGCCAAACTTGGCTCCAATACCATACTCTCTCCATGCCTTCTCAACATCTTTCCCTCGATTCTCGAAAACCCTAGTCACATTGATGCGATGCATGTTCCACTTGGCGACAAGCTAACTTACAAGTGTTGACCTTGACCTCATTGGTGGCATATCATTGAGCAAAGCATCCTTCGTTTTCTCATCGTCGATCAATCGAGTCTCGACACCCGCATGTAATGGTCCATCTCCGGACCCTGATCGTGCGCGGTATATTCCATGTGAGCGGTTGGCTTGCAGGATGAACATTCCTTGCACCTCATCTATTAGGTCTAGTGCAATCATCTCTTCACGCTGTTTCAACATGATGGTTTTATATGATGGGCTTAAGGCCCGTCCGCCCATGTTGGGCCTGAAAGCCCGGCCCACAGGATTAGGGCCCACACAATGAAGGGGTACGTTTCTGTTTTTGAGGGAACGTATATAAGGGAGGAAAGAGAGAGACGAAGATACCTTTTGGCATTTTCAACATACGTACGTCTCTCCTCTCTCCCTCCAAAAGAAAACCAAGACGCCGTCTTCCCTTCAAGGCTAATCGACGTCATCGGATTGAACAGGATCGTTTTTCTCTTCCTCTTATCGACAACGGTGTTTAATCTGTGGCTAACAAGGTACGCTCGAATCCATGGTGTGCTTTAGGATCGGTGATACGTGTTTTTCCCGGGCTTGTCTTCCGCATTCGTTTTAGGGATTCGATTTAGTGTTGAATCCGGTATATTGGGAATCCGATATTCACAACATTGGTATCAGAGCCCTAGTTCATGTTTTCCCGACCCTTTTCATGTTTTTTGATTAATTTTTCGCGAAGATATTCGGCCGACACGGATCGGGGTGAGAAATCCCGACACCCGAGCACTGTTCGTCTATTTTTTCGAGTTTCTGTAAGTCGAAATCGATTTCTGAAGGTATAGGGTGAAAGGACTCGTCGAGACGAGTCCGTCGACATGTCGTGCGCCGCCGGAAGACACCGCACGCGCCTACACGCGTGGCCAGAAGGTGCTGCGCGTGGGCGCCATGCGCCTGAAGCGCTGGCTCGGCCAACGCGTGCGTCACACGCGCCGGTCGGCGAACCGGCACGTGCGCACCGCCGGCCGGCGAACCGGCACGCGCCGGTCGGCGAACCGACGCGTGCTGACGTCACCGTGACGTCATCCGACGGTCGGTAACCGCTGGGATGACGTCATCATCGTTGACCGTTGGCCGGCCGGCGACCCGACCGGCGACCCGACCCGGCCCGCGCGAAAAGCCTGGCGCGTGCCGCGCACGCGGCGGCTGACGTCTGCGTGACGTCATCCCGCGCACGCACGCTGCACGTGCCGGTCAGTTCGTCCGACCCGGCCCGACCCGGGGCCTGGCTCGACCCGGAGGCCCGGCCCAACCCGGAGGCCCGGTCCGGCCCGGCCCGACCCGGCGGCCCGGCCCGGCTGACGTCGGCCGTTGACCATTGACGACCGTTGACGACCGTTGACCGTTGACGACAGTTGACCGTTGACCGAAAAAAAAAAAAAAAAGGGAGGAGCAAAAGAATGTGTTTCTTTGGCCAAGTAATTCTATGTGAATTATATGTAATCCCTGATTTATTCTGCATTTGTTGCAGGAACAATGCCTCCCCTTAGGTTGTGCACACCTATTCGCCCAATTACTGATGATCAAAAGGAAAGGCTTTCTAGCTTGATAGCTGAGCTGAATGATTATCGTTGGGAGAGTGGCGACTTAATTGATCACGTTCTTGAAGTCAACGGGAAAATTCAAAAGGTCATATGGAATGGTCGACCCATGCCACGATGCGAGATGGTGCGATTTTTCATGAACACTCTTCCACCTGAATGGCAAGGAGTGTTGAATCGCATATGGGATGTCAACAAAGCCGCTTCATATAGGAAAATTGTGATGAATTTTATAGATGATTATTACTGGATTGTTACAAGGGAAAAGATCAAGAAATTGAACAAAAGAGGATCTTTCCCAGTTCGTGTACTGACTTGGTGTTAGATGTATTGGCTGATCTTTGTTAAGTGTGTTTTGTGGACATCTTATGTAATGTTTACTACATGATTGTTGTTGAAGTAGCAACCGATATGTTAGTTGTATTATGTGAAAGCATTATTATTCTATTGGATGTCAAATATTATTTGCTTTCTGTTATTGCTGGTTGCTGTGGGTAGTTCATAGAGTTTATTTTGCATAAGACAATTATATTAATGATAGTTTTAAGTTAGGATTTTTGGAGGATGATTGGAAACATAGTGACCTTTTGATTCTGAAACCTTACTTAAAATTATTCATTAATATGATGGGTCTGTGCAAAAGGGATGCATAAATGATAGGCATTAATAATTCGTGCATATATGTCTGATGTGTTCAAATCAATGGCCTCAGCCACAAAGAGCATAGTTGCCGAGCTGAACAAAGGTGAAAAGCTCAATGGTGACAACTATGAAATATAGCACATGAAAATCCAATATGTGCTGGAAGAGCAAGAGGCACTAGAAGCTCTTAACCTGACCATGGTAGAACCTGAAGATGGAAACACTGCACAGCACAAGAGAGATAAGGAAGCTTTTGCTGCATGGAAAAGAAAGAACTCTCTTGCTCGCATCACGTTGCTGAGCAGCATGGAAAATGACGTCATGCGAGAGTTTAGGCGTTTTGACAATGCCAAAGAAATGTGGGAGGCATTGGCAGCAAGATATGGTCATACTTCGGTGACCAGACTGAGGCAGCTCACTATTAGGTTTGACTCATATAAGAAGCCTCATGGTTAGACCATGAAGCAACATCTTAGAAAGATGTCAAACATGATAAATGAGCTGAAAGATGCTGGCCATGTCCTGACAGATGAGCAGCAAGTGCAAGCAGTGATTCGTTCCTTGCCTCAGAGTTGGGAGCATATGAAGGTGCACCTGACTCATAATGAAAATATCAAAACCTTTGAGGATGCGGCGTCATCTTGAGCTGGAAGAGGACCGCCTCTTGCGCTAAGCCGAAGCTGAACTATATCATGCTGGTTCTAGCTCACATGGAGCTTCGAGCTCCAAGCGCAAACGTCCTAACTGGCTTGATAAAGGGAAAGGCAAGGAAGCAGGTCCTTCAGGAAAGAAACCCAAGCTTAACCAACATGAAAGAGGAAAGCGTCCTCGAATGAAGAAGCTTGCAAGGGTGAAGTGTTACAACTGTGACAAGAATGGTCACTATGCTCGCGACTGTCGTGAGTCAAAGAAAGTAAACACCCCTTGTACTTTTCAGAACTTTACTTTTGTGTCGAGTTCTGTGTTCTTAACTGAGTCTAATCCTTTGTGGACTGTGGATTCAGGAGCGACAGACCATGTAGTGAAGGATAGAGGGTCCTTCGTGGAATTCCGACGAGTACCAAATGGAACTAAGTGGATCTATGTGAAAAACAACTCCAGAGCTGAAGTGAAAGGAATTGGCACCTGCCAACTGAACATGCGTGGTGGACGCACTTTATTCCTACATGATGTATTGTATGCTCCGGAGATTCGTCGGAATTTAGTGTCTGTTTTGGTATTGGTTAAACTAGGTTTTAATATGAACTTCTATAATAGAGATGTGGATTTGTTTTTGGATACAAATTACTATGGTTGTGGTTATTTTCTGGATGGTTTCATTGTATTAGATATTGACTATGTTAATGCAAATGTTTGTTATTCCCTTCTTACATCTCCTAATTCGTATGATAATGATGTAAATGTGTGGCATGCTAGACTTGGTCATATTGGCCAACAACGTATGAATAGACTAGCCAAAGAGGGCTTGTTGGGCAACATTGAAAAAGTCGATTTGTCCATATGTAAGCATTGCCTTGAAGGGAAAACGACAAGGAAACCATTTGGAAAAGGTAAAAGAGCTGAATTTCCTCTGCATTTAATTCATTCTGATGTCTGTGGTCCAATGAATGTGAGAGGAAGGCATGGGGCTATTTATTTCATCACTTTTATTGACGATTATACTCGATTCGGATATATCTATTTGATTTCTCATAAATCTGAAGCATTGAGTTGTTTCAAAAGGTTTATGAACTTGGTAGAAAATCAATTAGATAAGAAAATAAAAGCATTGAGATCCGATCGAGGTCGAGAATATTTATCTGATGAGTTCAGAAAATTATGTGATGAAAAATGAATAGAAAGACAGTTGTCTATTCCATATACTCCTTAACAAAATGGTGTTGCGGAGAGAAGAAACAGAACCCTACTAGAAATGGTTAGGTCTATGATGGCACATACTAACTTACCTATCACTTTTTGGAGTGATGCGTTGTTAACTGCTGCCTATATACTTAACCGAGTGCCTTCCAAATCAGTTACTTCTACTCCATATGAGTTATGGACAGGTAGAAAACCAGACTTAAGTTTTCTTAAGCCATGGGGTTGTGCTGCCTATACTCATGAGTCCTCTCACAAGTTTGGGAAATTGGGTCCCAGAGGAAAGAAGAGTATTTTCATAAGATACTCCGAACACTCGAAAGGGTATGTGTTCATAGGTGAGCAGGAAAGTGGGAGTATAACTGAATTTGAATCACGGGATGTCACATTCTTAGAGAATGAATTTCCTAAGAAGGGCGAAATAGGTGAAGATTACTCCCTATTTGAAACCTTGGATCAAGATAATGATATTAGTGGAGTTTGTCCAAACGGGAGTAACATGAGAAGTGATGAATTAAACTCAACTCATTCTCAATTACAACCACATGATGAGATGACATCATCATTATCTAATCCTAGTGGGAGCATAATGGGGAATGATGTGCACAGTGTACAATCTCCCATACGGCGAACAAGTCGCCAAAGTATTCCCCGTCGACGTTTTGACATTAAAGGGGAAACTTTTATGATTGCCCCACAAGGTGAGGATGAGCCAAGAAATATACATGAGGCTCTAAGCTGCCCTAGTAAGGAAAAATGGATGCATGCAATGGAAGAGGAAATAGAGTCAATGAAGTCGAACCGAGTTTGGGAATTGGTTGATCTTCCGAAGGGACGCAAAGCCATCGGGAACAAGTGGGTTCTCAAAATAAAGCGTAAAGCTGATGGCACGATAGAAAGGCATAAGGCTCGCCTTGTGGCGAAGGGGTATAATCAACAGGAAGGAATTGATTATGAAGAAACATTTTCTCTTGTAGTGAGATTTACCTCGATTCGCATTATTCTGGCAATAGTGGCTAGTATGGATCTTGAGTTACATCAAATGGATGTAAAGACTGCTTTCCTCAATGGAGAATTAGAGGAAGAAATATATATGGAACAACCTGCTGGTTTCATTATGAAAGGCCATGAAGAAAAGGTATGTCGACTTTTGAGATTGATATATGGCCTTAAGCAGTCGTCGAGACAATGGTATATACGTTTTCATAATACCATAATGGCATATGATTTTACGATGATTGATGAGGATCATTGTGTATATATCAAAAGATCCAAAGATCAATTTGTGATCATATCATTATATGTTGATGATATACTAATTGCCGGAAGCAATAAGGAGTTTGTTAATACTGTCAAGAGTTGGTTGTCTTCCAACTTTGAGATGAAGGATATGGGTGAGGCTGCATACATTCTTGGAGTTAAGATTTCAAGAGATCGTTCGAAGAGATCGCTGTCTCTTTCGCAAGAAACATATATAAATAAGGTTCTTGAATGATTTCGTATGCAAGATTGCAAACCCATAGATACTCCTATTGCAAAAGGTGAAGGGTTGAGCCATAGACTATGTCCAAGAACTCCACAAGAGAAGGAACAAATGAAACATGTTCCTTATGCTAGTGCTGTTGGGAGCTTAATGTACGCTATGATGTGTACAAGACTCGACATATGTTTTGCAGTTGGAATGGTGAGTAGATACCAATCCAATCCGGTCAGGCACATTGGAAAGCCGTTAAGAGAATACCGAGGTATCTCGAAGGAACTGCTGATTACAAGCTGAATTACCAAGGAAAGGATCTGCGACTTGAAGGCTATTCGATGCTGATTGGGGAGGAGATTTAGATGAAAGGAAATCTACCTCTGGATTTGCTTTCTTATCGAACAATGGCGCCATATCATGGAGCAAGTAAGAAGCAAACGTGTATAGCCTTGTCCACGATGGAAGCTGAGTTCGTGGCATTATCGCAGCGGTACAAGAAGGAGTTTGGCTTAAGAGATTTTTGGATCATGTAGGTGTTATAGAGAAAGCTGCAAATCCATTATTGGTTAACTGTGATAGCCAAGCAGCTATAGCATACACCAAAGATCCAAAATATCATGGCAAGACCAAACATATAGATACCAAGTATAACTTTGTCAAAGATATGGTTGCACGAAATGATGTGAACTTACAGTACATATCTACGCATAGAATGGTAGCAAATCCTATGACAACGCCAATACCCAGAGATGTGTTTTGTGGTCATATAAAATCTCTAGGATTGCGTAGAGTCTGATGTACTGAATATTGTAATTTCTCTGAGTTGTTCACATTTATGAACTTGTGTTTTTTTTTTTTCATCATTAATGCCTATGAATCTTTGTTTGATCTTTATGCATCTTAATGCTCAGTGCATTACTTTAAGTTGAGAAAGTATGTCGGACAGATAAAAGATTAGCCCACTCACACGGGTAATCGCCCCTATTTACTGTGTGATAAATAGAGATGAGACTGTTTTAAGCTTATTATCTAGGTGATAATCGAGAGCTCAAGCTTAAAATACGTATGTCGCCTTAACTAAGTGTTATGATGAGGACATAATACTTACTATGTCCGAAAGTAAAATAACCCACATATTTTACTTTATCTGTGTATGATGCCAGATGTGAGTTCTGATGAATTTTGTGAATGAGTAGATACGTGAACTCAAGTTAGACATTGGGTATGTCTGAACTATCATCTGTACGGTATTGAAAGTGTAGACATACGCTCCATGGGAAAGGAGTAAATACCGTAATACGTATTTCATACTACGTATGCATGAGACGACCAATAAGAGTGGCAAAAGTTTGATCTCAACTTTTTATGCCGTGTGAGACTCTTGAGGAAAAGAGTTCCTCAATTTATAGTGCCCTCATGACTTTTACTTATTCTCAAGATTTCTATTTAGTGTTTGCTATCTTAGGATGTTGCCAATGGTCATGAATTGATTCGATCTAATGGGACATTTCTAGAAAAGCAAGCTGAACTGAAATTGAGAGTTTGAAGGAAAGAGGAAGATCGATTTTGGAGAATCACATTGTAGTTTTGTATTCACTGGTCGACAAATTATGACTGTCTTTGGGATAATTATAATTATGAATACAATATATATATATATATATATATATATATATATATATATCATTGTTTAAAAGAGATCAAGAGAGATATAAATGTGATCGATCGATCTAGGGCACTGCATACAAAATCTACTCAAAGTGTGATGCCCATTATGAGCTGCTATATATTCCTAACAGATGTATAGCAACGAGCTCTCAAAGTATGCTGGTCGCACGGATTATTCACCGGTATGAATGTTGAAGAGAGGTAAAGAGAATCCTGTTCGGCCCACCATGTGCGAGTGGGAGATGATGGTTTTATATGATGGGCTTAAGGCCCGTCCGCCCATGTTGGGCCTGAAAGCCCGGCCCACAGGATTAGGGCCCATACAATGAAGGGGTACGTTTCTGTTTTTGAGGGAACGTATATAAGGGAGGAAAGAGAGAGACGAAGATACCTTTTGGCATTTTCAACATACGTACGTCTCTCCTCTCTCCCTCCAAAAGAAAACCAAGACGCCGTCTTCCCTTTAAGGCTAATCGACGTCATCGGATTGAACAGGATCGTTTTTCTCTTCCTCTTATCGACAACGGTGTTTAATCTGTGGCTAACAAGGTACGCTCGAATCCGTGGTGTTCTTTAGGATTGGTGATACGTGTTTTTCCCGGGCTTGTCTTCCGCATTCGTTTTAGGGATTCGATTTAGTGTTGAATCCGGTATTTTGGGAATCCGATATTCCCAACACAACACACGCTCATTTAAGACAGGCGGCGGTACATCCACCCAATAGAAACAACGATATAAATGGACTAGAAATTGATTGTTGGGTCCACGAGCGCCTTCATAAAGGAGTTCAATCCACTGGCAATGATAATGGCGCATCCATGTTCCGTTATCTTGTTGATGGCGATCGCTGCATGGCGACGATAATCATGCGCCTAGAGGTCAACATCAAGGTCGCGATCTCTCCTAGGAGGTTGTGTGGCACGCCTCGACGCTCAATCTTGGTGACCTTGTTGGTGACAACAATGAGCCCCTTGTGCACTTGGATTTTGTCAAAATTGATGATCTCGGTTTGAAGTGGACCGGGAGATTGATCGAGAGCCTGGATTTTCCAGTACTTGTTGCTTCCATGCTAAACCCAACCTTGGGCTTGTTCACGTTTGGAACTCCATCAATGGACTTCATGACTTCTGTAAGCAATGAAAATAGAATAAAAAGAACTCAGAAGTCCTAAATTGTTGATTGAAAGAATCAAACATACATATAGAAATAGTCCTAAAGGGGAGAAGCTTGGTGAAGATATGACCATTCAAGAAATGAAAATATTATGGGTTTACCATAGACTCCCAAATGATATCTAAGTTGTGTTCCCATACAAAGGTAAGAGTTTCCATACAAAGGTCATGTTCCCTGCAAAGAAAAAAGAAAGAAAGAAGATTCCAATTCCAATGTTCTTTTCATTAGTTATTGGCTAGAGGTAGGAAATTAAAGAAGACAAATTTGATGCAAACTTCATCCACTTTTTTAATTTTCACACAGACTTTTCCTCCTTAATTTTGTAGTATGTTTTCGGTGACATAATTGAAATGTTAAGTTTAGACACGCAAAAAA
This sequence comes from Eucalyptus guilfoylei, assembly GCA_016097605.1. Classification (NCBI taxonomy): domain Eukaryota; kingdom Viridiplantae; phylum Streptophyta; class Magnoliopsida; order Myrtales; family Myrtaceae; genus Eucalyptus; species Eucalyptus guilfoylei. The sequence continues at coordinate 23,706,139 of CM027866.1, read as the reverse complement.
GCAATTTTCAAACCAACAAGAAGTTCTTGTCCACTCATCAAGACAATTATTTATGCCTTTTATAATAAGATAATGGAACTAACTAATTTGCTGTGAATATAATAATATGAAACAGATTTATTGGTAACTACCTTCCCATATGGGAAGGGAGAGGTTAAGGTGGAGGTTTCAAATCTCCACCTTCTCAAGAGAATGGGGGTTGGGACGATTTAGTTTTAGATGTGGGTTTCGACTTCTACACCCTACAATGAGACATGGCAAAAGTTTGAGGGTGTGTGTTGGAGTGGGACTAAAGTAGGATGGAAAAAAAAAACAGATTTATTTGCTTTTTATAATAGATAAAACAAGTGATTTATTTGTCACCCAAAATGCCAATTTAAGGCAACTGACTATTGAAAACCGGGAACACAACAAGCCACGTCAAAATCAATTCCCTCGGACACGAGCAAATCAACTCTCACTCAGTATTGGCTTTCGGTATTACAGAATGCTTCTTTGGAAATTTTTTAAAGAAATTTTTTAGCAATCTTATCCTCATTAAGTTATCTAAATTTCAGTTTTATTCTCACCTCATAGATGCTCCCCTCCCCTTCTACTCTGCCTTGCGCTCACCTCATCGCCACTCGACCTTCCGATCTCTAATGAGGCCGCGTAGGTCATTTATGTCGGTTGACCTCATCGCCGTGGCTCGATCGCCGCCATGTGAACTTGCCCCACAGCATGTCTTCTACCTCTCACCTTTGCTATCGCTTGCGGCTTGAGTCCACAAGTCTACTTCTGTTGAGAAAACTCCTACTAGGTTTTAAAGTTGACAAAACTTTCTAGTTCTAACGCCTTTCTTAAGAGCAGATAGTTTATAAGTTGTTTATGAGGAACCATTGAAGACTACTGTTAAAGTCTATTCCATTCCAAAAGCATATCCCACTCTGATGAGTTCAGAACAAGATAATGTCCAGAACGAGAGAGTCTAGAACCAGATTTATCAATTTTGCGACATAGATCCAGGATGAATTTATTTGGAATTTATTCTACAACAACTAGTTTTTTGGCAAGGGAATTTATTTACTATCTATACAAATATTGATTGAATCAATCACAAATTGATGAAAAGAATCTTGAAGATAGGTTCTTTTTTTGGGATGAGCATAATAGGAAAATTGACATTCTTTTCGGATCTACAAGTCAGACAATTCAAAGAAGTAACCTACATCTATCAAGAAAAAAAATGCCAAAGACGTTGTTAAGAAGTTTGGAATGGAAAATTGCAACAAGTCTGAAACTCCTATGTCAAGCTTTTCTAAACTTGATAGGATGAAGATGGAAAGAAAGTGGACCAAAGGACCTATAGAAGTATGATTAGTTCTCTTATTTATCTTACTGCTTCATGTCTTGATATTCTTTTTAGCATGTGCATGTGTGCGAGATTCCAAGTTCCGTGCTATTAAACGCATTATCAAAAATATTGCCACTAATCCAAAGTCAGGTCTATGATATCCAAAAGGAGGAGACTTTACTCTACTTGGATACTCAAACGTTGATTTAGTTAGTTGTAGAATTGATAGGAAATGTACTTCTAGGACATGTCAATTTCTAGGATAGATGCTAGTGTCCTCGTTCTCAAAGAAACAAAACATTGTGGCTCTTTCAATCGTAAAAACAGAATATGTTGCTCTTGGCAGTTGTTACTCTCAAATTCTATGCATTTGATAATAAGTGAGAGACTTTGAGAAGATGAATCCTATACTGAAATCAAATGCGACAACACGAGCACAATCAATCTCACCAAAAATCCCATTCTTCATTCAAGAGCAAAGCACATTGAAAAATGGTGACATTAATATTCAATTTGTTGATTCAAAGAATTAACTAGCAGATATTTTCACCAAATCCCTAGAGAAAGGTATGCTTGAATATATTCATGAAAAATTACATATTAATTACCCATCTGGTTAAAGTTTAGGCAAGCCAAACTCAAGAGTACAATCTTCTGGAAGAGACATTATTTTGAAAGCATATTTAGACTCAGGTAATTGTAATTCAAATATTGGCACATAAGTTTCCTTTCTTATCAAATAGATTTGAATATTTTATATTTATTCAAATTTTTATTTGCCTTTTATGGCTTTTGGAAATTGTTATTTATTTTTCATCATTTCCTAATTTTTCGTAATTTAACTAAAAAATTTCCAAAAATTTTCACTTATTTTCAGAATTTTCAAACTGGCAGTTACTTTCTTTTGCACCCTTTCGTTTGCCTCAGCTCATTTTCTTTATAAACCCTAATCTTCTCTCTCTTCCTTCACAATCATCCTTCCTCTGCAAACCCTACTAACTGAAGTAGTTCTTCTCTCTCATTTTTTATCATCTTCCTTTGTGCAAACCCTAAACTCGATCGCTCTTCTACACTCTCTTGCAACCATGTTTTCAAAATCTTCCAAGTCCATCTCGGTCTCTTCACAGTGGAAGTCCTCTCGTATAGCCAGAGGAGGGCCTCGATCTACAAAGGACAAATAGACTCACTTTGATCTTACTAGAGACGAATCTCCATGAAGTGCAAATCGACCTTCTGCAAAGCAAGAAGTTACTCAAGAAGAAACCCCTATTTTGGTAAGAAACCTCGATGTTCTTTCTAAGCATTATGAATTTTTGAAGAAAAGGGGAAGTCCTATGGATTTTATTACCAGTTTCTTGAAAGAAAATGGGTATGGAAATGAGATGTTTTTGCAAGCCACGAAGAATTTGGGATTGGTAAAACCTAGAAGAGGTGAAGAAGAGTTTATAGTCTTTCCTTCTGATCCTAGGTTTGGGACAAAGAGTCAGGTAAAGGGTAAGAAGGAAGATGATGATGAGCGGTTGTTTAAGAATTTTCAGCCTAAGAAAGGTATTGCTGTTAGGGTAAAAGGTTCGAAAGGAAGCAAATGCTAAACATGAGTGCAATTAACCCTCGAACTATTGATTTTGATTTTCTGGAAACAATCAAAGTTTCTTTCAGGGAGAAGTTTGCAAAGCTTTAAATGGGAAATTTTTGCATGGAAACATCTGATACATACCCAGGACTGTCTACTCTGTCTCCTACACATCTCCAGTTCACTATATGTGAGAATGTCTTTAATGCTAATATAAATTTGCCGGCTGACCTTTTGGGTGTAAAAAGATGTGATTCCATGGCCATTATTGTTTCGAATGAAGAGGAGATTCAAAAAGGAAGTGTAACCTACTCTAGGTTGTCAACATCCAATATTCTGCTTTATAAGATTGTTATCAATTGCATCGGATCCAAGGTTGCTTCGAAGACAGAGTTTCCAAATTTGAAGCCAAAATGATGTGGGCTATTAGTAACGGAGTTGCATTCTCTCTGCCACCGGTGAATGGTTCACTAATCAACGGTTTGATAGGCCAACGGTTCAACCGGTCAACGGTCCAACCGGTTGGGTCAAGATTGGTCAACCTGGGTCGGGTCAATTCGGTCAAATCGGATCGAATCAACCCGGTCGAGAAATGATGTTATCCATGACATCAGCGACCGCGGAATGACGTCAACATCGGCAAGGTAGTGGCCGAGTTGGTGAGGGTGACGTCATCCTTGCCTAAGGCAGTCACGCACCTGCTCCTGCGAGTGCATGAGAGCGCTCTGCGGCGTGTGGCTCTGCCCGACGGAGCCACTACGGTGCATATAGGAGCGTGAGGACGTGTCCGGCCTCTTCCGGAGGCACGCCACCCATCAAATTGCTCATCCCGTCGAAATGAGTCCAAATATGTGACCAAAATTCAATTTTACTGGTCTAAAAATCACGAAGATGAGCAAAATGATCTGAAGCCATGTCAAATTCGAGATGCTCATGGGTGACACTTTTGGCCTCCGTTGGAGGCGTGCCACCATTGAAACGCTTGGCTCGCCAAGACGAATTGGAACATGTGTTCAAAATCTAGTTTTAATGGATAAAATTTTCGAAACAGACCAAATTCCTTATGTTTGAGTTCTAGGCTACAAGGCTCTAATACCAAATGTTGGCCATCAAAACGGCATCCCAGGGTCAACATAGCTAGATACTCGAACATAGTGAAGGAGTAGAAAGAGATTTGTATACCTAATTTAGAATCTATCATTCCTTATGCCGAATGGCGACAATCTAACACTCAGGTTCTTCTTTTCTATTTCCCTCAGATCCTGGCTCAATGAGACAACTACTCATGGCTTTTCTTATGCGAGATGTTATCGTGTTTGTGGAGATAAGAGGGTTAGAGGAGAGACCTTAACGCTATTTATAGAGTTTTCAACCAATCCCTCTCATCACAGATTAGGCCCAACTCGGCCCACACAAGTCAGGCCCATATTCGACTATTAAGAAACCTTATGTCTTACTTTATTAGATCAACCTCGTAAAATGGTAAATTACAATCTCAATTAATGTAGCTTACATCAGGAAAACTCTTACAAAAATCACTGGGAATTTGATTTTTCGGGACAAATCCATGACCTGGAACCTGAAACTTTTGCTAGTGTTATCTGATTTGCTGTATAATTCATAAGAATTCTCTCAATTCTGCTGATTCTCCGTTTTTGAATAGTTGTAAACATGGGACTTTTTCTGTGAAATTTCATTGCAGTTTGTTAGTATAGAAAGTTGATGAAGCCAGAGACGTGTTCCCCAAGAGAGTTGGAATGTGAAGACAACGACTACTTATGTGTTTATTTTTTGTTGCTTGGAAAGCAACTTGGAACGTATTCCCACCTTAATAAATTTGCATTATAGGCAAAGTGTGGGCCGGTAGGCACTTCCTTCTCAGTGCAGAGGCAGAGATGGTAAATCATCTTCTCCATCATTGTTCCTGGACTGACTGTTTTGGGTGGCCTCTTATGCTTTCATCCGGCTAACTTGGGTTACACGATCGGAGGATCCATTGAGCAAGAATTATCGAATTGCAGGGCCCCCATTTGCCTAGGCATTAAGAAAGAAGGATCTCTTCAATCCCTCACTCTGGTTCTTGGTTGATTTGGAAAGAACCTAAGAAGAGAGCACAAGGAATGAAGATGCCTGTTTTGGTGATTATTGAGGATTGCTGAAAGATGTCACATTTTTTGGTATACTGGAAATTTGTGCAAGCAAATGCTCGGATTGACGTCGTTGATGGTTTAACCTGTAAGCGAGCTCTCTTTTTGGTTATCTGAGTTTACGTTTAATATAGGTTTGCAGCCCCCTTGGTGTCCCCATAGTAGTGTATCTTTTATCCAGCAAAAGAAGAGTAACTTCGAGATGTTTTCTGAATTCTGGTCCATGTATGAAGGAGGTCCCAACTCTTCTGGTTTTGTATGTTATCACCCAAATGATTGTGCTCAAAACAACTTGATAGGCTATGAGACAATTAGATTGGCTGCCAAATCAGTCCATAATTTCCTCTGTTGCCAATACCCTCTGCATCATTCCACCAAGCCTGGCAAGTGAGCTGATCGATATACCCCTTAACAGTATAATCATTTAGTTGAGTCATGTAAACAACATATTCATGTATTCATGAATTATTTTGTTTTTCTATCCAATTATTTGGATTGGATACCACTTTAAAAAAAAGGTTGGAACTTTCACGCAAGATATAGACTGCTAAAACGAGGAGAAACAAATTTTCATAATTGAGGAAAATGTCATACAAGAATACCAAAAGAAAATATGCAATTTCTCACAAAATTACCATTTGGAATGTTTGTCCCACCCCAAGAAAAATTCAATCCTCACTTCACAAACTGACATGCGCATCCACCGACCACGATGTGCTAGTGACCAAGCCGGCTAAACATAAACTCAGATGGAAAAACGAAGGGAATGAAATCTATACGATGTTTGATCTAAATATTCATTATCGTTGGGTTCACATAAGAAAAGGCGGGCGAGCATAAGTGTCCTCCTCTTGCCTATGTATTAGGTGATTTTTAAGTGCTTAGATCATGAAGACGCCCCAAAACAAATCATTTCTAGGGTTTGTCCGAGAGTCATCCCATCGAAATGGGCTAATACATACATTTTCAACCACAACAAAGGAGTTCTTGAGTTAGGCTTTATGTGATAATCAAGCGATTTTAAAAAAATCATGAGCACCTTGTCTTATTCGTAGCCTGCATGGTAATCAACAGAAAGTTAAGATACCACAATCTGTATAAGATCTAAAATCATAACAGGAATACAATCCAACAAGCAACATAACTAACTCTTTTGCACCATTGAATATAAATTGGATTTTTCCTTACCTAAATGATCTGCTTCTTGCAATTGACTGCTACGGGGGAGAGAACTTGTGAGAGAACTTGTGAGAGAGAGAGAGAGAGAGAGAGAGAGAGAGAGAGAGAGAGAGAGAGATTGTTGAATGTTATGAAGATGAAGCACCCTCTCGTATGATTTTTATAGATCTTCAGATCCAATGATAAATTTGATTGCAACCACATAGATTGTGTGTGGAAGAAGCTAAATGTTAGGCAATGTTACCTAGAATGCTTATGCCACGTCAGTATTTCCTATTCCTGAGAAAATACCAAGAAGGTAGGTTTAGAGCCAACCCGTTAATACCCAACCTGTTCGGTGTCATATTTGTATAGAGATTTACAATGCAGATTATTTGGTAAGACAAACATTATGATACTTCCGTATTTATTATATGACAATAACCTAAATATCATGCGGATTACCCCTTTAGCTATCGGATACTTGCCATCATAAAATCTTGACAGTTGATTTTCCTTTTGTGTTAATTAAATTGTGTTAGAGATAGAAAATGTTGTTGTATCATACCTCTTTTTATTTTTCCCAGAGAGATTACCTCTTACATCTTCTAGGTTATTATGCGTTGCATCTTGTATATTCCGAAATTAGAATTTAGCATGTTATATTTTATCAAAAGAAAAAGGTTATGTTGGTGCACGTCAGGTGGCTCTCAATCTTTTAAGTGCTGACATGAGCCCTTAACCTATGAAGCCAATAAATCCTACTTGGAGCTTCACTTGGGTGCCCATATCAAATAATAGTTTGGCTTGCAAATTGTATTAATTGATTAGACGTTTGAAGTTTTCACTAAGGCACATCCACCTGAGCTTTTTAAAAATATTTTATTGAAATTCCAATTGACCTCTTCTACATCACCCTAAGTTTGAGAGAGATGATGGAGATATTAATCTTCCTTAATTTATTGTAATTGATTTTATTTGATATTGTAATATTTCATTACTTTAGATATTTGTCTAAACAATTTATAAATAGGCTCTTGTATCATCAATATTATTCATATAGAAATATACTGAAATTCTCTTTTCCGCTTTATTTTTAAGTAAAAAGAACATTACATCCACCATTTTCAACAGATGAATTGACCTAAACAAGTATCACAAAAAAGTGATACATCACTTATGTTATTAGAGAACATGGAGGTAAAAGGAAATTCGCTCTCTCTTGACTCTCATGTCAGAACAGTTAGCACCCTAAAAGAGGATAACTATTGTTGGTTGGGAAGTCGGAGAATTTTTAATTTATGAACTGGAGTCCACCAATTCAATTTCATTGCTTGCGTCTAAGCTATTATGGGTCATGGCCATTTGCATAGGTCGATTGTAACTTTGTTCTGCCTCATATTTACCTTACACTGTCCTTAGGTTGTATTTGAGAAAATAAGTTCAATTTTGAATTTATATATGATTTCTGTTACAATTTTTAGTTAATAATAATAAAAATGAAAAAAGCTATCAAAAATCTCAAACTTTACTCAGTGTGATAACTTTATGTCAAACTTTTTTTTTTTATGACACAAAAAATTTCAAATTTTGCTAACTGTGACACATTTACCCCAAACTCTATGGTTGAAGGGCATTTTCATCTTTTATTTTTAATTTTTTTTCCTTTTACTTTCCTTTATCTGGTTTTCCTTTTTGGCAAGGGTTGTCCTCTTTGGATCTAGCGAGGGCGACCCTCGCCTGATGCTAATGAGGGTGGCCCTCGCTTGAGTTCGGCTTCTCTCCACCAGCCATGGTGGGAGAAGAAAGAAGAAAAATAAAAAATAAAAATAAAATAAAAATTAAATAGTAAAGGACGAAAAATGCTCTATAATTTGAAATAAATGTATTACATGACTATAAGTTTGGAGTTTTTTATATCATGGAAAAAAATTGGGATAAATACGTCATAGTTGGTAAAATTTGAAATTTTTTATGTCAAAAATATTTTTGAGATAAATTTGCCATAGGCAAAAGTTTAGGATTTTTTATTTCTTTTTCCTAATAAAAACTTCCCCAGTTTTTTAGTCAAAGGTCAACCACACCCTCCGTCTGTCTCTGTGCCTTTCTTCCCATAGAACATGCCAGGGACAGTGTGCCAAGCAACAGAGCGAGGGAGAGATGGCTGCCGAGAGCAGAGCTCAGAGGAGGATTCAATCTCTGTATCGTCATCTTTCACCACAAGATTCTGATGCCCCGGCGAAGTGGGCCCAAATTTGCATTATAATTTCCAAGTTGGAATAATTAATTTAATTGATTTAGCACTTGGAAATGTGATTTAGTTTATTTTGTGATGATTCAACTAGAGGAAGTAATTAGAAAATTGCCTAGAAAACGCTAGACTTGGCCCTTATAAAGAGGGAGGCTACACAATTAAGATACACTACCACAATTCTGAGAAAGAGAGAATACACTGAGAGAATAATCGTGGGAGACGGCCGTGGGGAGAGTATAGCCACAAAGGCCGAATCAGAGAGAGAAGTGGATGGGGTGCTTTGTTTCCACAATAATCGGCCTCCAACCCGCTCTTACATGCTTGGCTCACAACGCCCCTCTACAGCTTTTCTTGCCTTCGCCGTACCTTCACCTTCACCTCGGCAAAACGTCTCGGTCAGCCCTCAAGCGTGTATCCAGTAGTTCTAGTTGTGGTCCTCATGTGCTCAGCGACGCCTGTTATTTGGCCAAGTCCTGTATCAGGCCCGGTGTCCTAAGACTTGTGGCCGGCCATCAAGTGAATGCCACAAATGTTGGTGACCTCTTGCCGCAGTCATCACTTGACATTTCCAGTCTTCAACAGCAAAACCGAAGAACTGCTGCACTCTTATTCGTCCCCACGTCGCATTGACAATCAGTATGGATTCTTGCGATTTTGCACTTGTTCTCTTTTTGCAGGCTTTTCTTGGTGAAGTTTGACACTCATAAGCACAATTTTTCATCCATCACACAAGAGGAGCCAATCGGTGGTCAAGGAGGAGTACTCGGTCAAAAGAGCAAAAAGACCAAAGTGGACTAAGTGGAAAATTCAGTGTACAGTCGATTTCTTGTAATCCAGTGTGGCTCGATCAACAAAGTGAGATTCAACATGAAGAGCAGAGAAGATTCCAACGTGAACCCAATTAAGCAACAAAACACAGAAAAGGAAAAGATGACTCGGTGAAAGAAGGATTGATCCAGCCGTGAGCAAAAGTTCTCACCGCGATTTACTTGCCTTGATGTTGTACCTCACCATTCCCTTCGCATCGAGTCTATCGCCCCTAGTCACGCTTGCTTCTGTTGCCAATCATCACGAGTTCCCTTCATTGGCCACGTCATTGCACCGCGATCCCAAGCTTGTGATCCTTGCCGAGCCGTGATGCCGCCGTGATCCACTGGACTTAGCATCACCACCATCGAGTAGGTCGCCGCTATGAATCGTTGCGCCATCACTGTCCAAATTTGGGAACAATATCTTCAAAATTAGGTAATTATTTGATGTTAATTCAATATTTGATTATGTTACCTAATTTGATGATACTGCGATCTAATTGTATATGTTGAGTGATAGGTATCCCCAACTAGGATTTATTTCCTATTTTGCAATATTTTATTTACAAGACTTTAGATGGAATTATTAATCATGTGAGATCTCTTAAAATTGATATTTTGATCTTTAATTCTTAAGATCAATTTATTGATTTTATCCGTGGAAAATTCGTGTTGATTTGATATGGCTTCCTAATTTGAATTGAGAATCATACGTTTGGTGAGTGGGCAAATCTTGAGTGTTTGAATGTTATCTTGTCTTGATTGTTTTCCTTATTTGAAAATATAGAAAAGATTGCATATAGATAAATTAGGTCATGTGAGATAATATTGCCTAATTAGAGTAGATTGTATTGCATAATTAAAATAGAATGCATGTTTAAATTGTTTTTTCATAATAATTTGAATTGCTTCTGAATATGATTTCTTACATAGCAAGGCATATTTAGGTAGGTTCATGAAGCTAAGGATATTCATCCAATTTAAGCTAGTTTTTATAAGTATGAGGGAGTGCCTCACCATTTGAGCTAGTTTTTGGGGATAAGGGAGACTCTAGACTACCCAATGCTAGTATCAGAATTTAAGTTACCAATAAGTCTGAACTCAACAGTCACACAAGAGAGATACGGGCTGTCGTGACTCTGACCTAGGGCCCTACGTGTGAGGGAGGGATTGTTAGGGTTATACCACATTTGTTTTGGAAGGGAAGGGTGGTCGGTGTGAGGAAAAGTTTGACCATTTAAGCTAACTTTTAGGGTGAGAGAGGTTCAAGACCATCTAGCACGCTTGTGAGAGAAAGTCTTACCTTTTAAGCTAGCTTTTGAGGTGAGAGATACCTAAGATCACCTAACACCGGTGTCAGAGCTGATGATAGATTGATGGAATCCTAATCTGTTCCGATATTTGGTGAACATTGCAAGGAAGGAATCATATTACCAATATAGTTTCGGGCAGGTGAACATTATGGTGTAGTAGAGTCGGCTTGATGGTAAACTTAATGGTTCGATTTGGAGAAAGAAACCTAGTGTGAAGTTTAGCATTTGAGATTCAAATTGAGATAAATTGATGCGTAGAGATATTTGAATTAAAGGGGAGCAAACTCAATACTAATACTTACATGTGAAGGGGAGATAGTTAAGATGCACGTGTGAGTTGTGTTAGAAAAAATTATCACATAAGAGAATGGATTTGGTGTGGACATGACTCATTGGCTTAAGTTTTTAAATGAAGGTGAGTCTAATTGGATATGTTGATGGGCTTGGACTTGAGCTCTCTCTTGGCGATCTCCCTGAGTGAAGGTATTAAGTTTCTCTTGCATGCTCCCTACAAATGGTATCAAAGCCGTTGGTTGATTAGTGGGCCCCCAATCTATTTCGGTGTTTGGTGAATATCTTAAGGAAGGAATTTGATTACCAATATGGCTTTTGGGTTGTGGGCATTGTGGTGTAAAAATGTGGACTGGATGGTAGACTCCATGGTTCGATTTGAAGAAAAAGACCAAGGATGAATCTCTGCATTAATGGACATTCAAGTTGAGATATCTTGATGCAAAATGAAACTTAGATTAAGGGGAAGCAGAACTAACGCTAAGCTCACATGTGATAGGAGATTGTTAAAATACACGTGTGAGTTGTGTCAGAGAAGTTCTATATCGAAGAATTAATATGGTGTTAGAAATTAATATATTTTATTTGGCTCATAACTTATAGGCTTAAACTTTGAATGAAGGTCGGTCTAGTTTTTGGGTTGAGATAGGTTCAAGACCACCTCAACACTAGCATCAAAGCTTGTTAATTTGTGGGCTCCCAATTTGTTCTAGTGTTTGATGAATATCTCAAGAAAGGAATTTGATTACTAACGTGGTGTTCAGGCGGTGCATGTTGTGGTTTAGCAACGTAGGCCCAATGGCAAACTTTATGGTTTGATCCGGAGAAAGAGATCAAGGATGAAGTTCGGCATTGATGGAGATTTAAGTTGAGATATCTTGATGCAAAATGATACTTGGATTAAAGGAGAGCAGACTTAACATTAAGCTCACATATGAGGGAAAGATTGTTGAAATACACACGTGAGTTTCGTTAAGAAGTCTGATATTGAAGAATTTGTATGGTGTTGAGTAGTTAATTGCAAGTAGATATGTTGACGAGCTCGGATATGAGCTTCCTTTTGGCAATCCTTTCGGGTGAAGGTATCGAGTTTCTGTTGTGCGCTCCCAACAAATGGTGTAAGAGCCGCTAGTTAATTGTTGGGCACCCAATCTGTACCAGTGTTTGGTACATATCTCAAGGAAGGAATTTCAATTGGCTTTTGGGGTGTTTATCTCATTGTTGTGGCTACCACCTAAGACTTGATGTGTGAGGGGGAGATTATTGGAATTTATCCTATTTCAGTTGTGGAAGGGGTTGATGGTTATTTTATCCTTTGAGCTAGCTTTTGGGATAAAAGAAACCCAAGACCACCCAACATTACCTAGAAAACTTATAAAAAGTTATCCCTCCGGGAAAAATAATAGGAGGTATAGTCCAAGCTAATATTTTCTATCTTTAACACATTTCAATGGAAGGAAAGATTGGTTGTCAAGGTATTATATTGGCAAACATCCAATAACTAAATGTGTGTTTCGCACAATATCTAGGTTTTTGTCATCTGGTAAATATGGCAGCATCATAATATCCATCCGACGCAATAATTTACATTCCAAAAATCTATAGAAATATGACATGGAGCTGATCACGCAAAATGGTCGAGTGTCAACATAACGTCTCTAAACGTGGTTTCTCTGAATCTTATCAAGAATGAGAAACACTAATATGGGATGAGCATTCTCAGTAACTATGCTGAAAATTTCAAAGCTTTCTCTGGACACTTTCTATGTCATCATGACAAAGTCTATCCTCCGATTGAAAAAATACAAATCTACATGAGAGGACGCTTCTTCATTACATTCAACAAGCCATCTTGCCCTTTGTTTTCTAACTTCCATCCTGCAGAGCAGTCAATTGAAGCTACTTATTTAGGTAAAGAAAAATCCAATTTATGTTAATTTGTGCAAGAAGAGTTAGCTATCTTGGTTGTTGGATTGTAATCCTGTTATGGTTTTAGATCTTATGCAGATTGTGGTATCTGAACTTTTTTTTGATTATAATGCAGGAGAGATAAATAAAAAGGCCATCATGAATTTGAAAAAATCATGATCAAGCTTGATCATGAGATATACTTGTTACACATACTTGTTCTGTTTCGAGATACACTAATGCATAGACTTTGTAAAAATTTAGGTACCCAAATACATTGGACAAATTGAGGAATTTTAAGGACGGTGGACACCCATTGACTGAGTTCTTCAAGATCCTTCAGATTATTACAAAAGTCAATGTTCAAGAAGTTGCAAATTGAGAAGGAGATCAACATGAAGCTCAAGAGCATACACACTTGGTTGAAGGTCTCAAGTATGATCCTAGTTATGACTTTCTAAACTGTTCTGATCTATTCAGTCGTGACTGCAGCGGTTTTTGCTTTGGCATTGGCCACTGCTCTAGCAATTGCAGCTGCCTTTCCCATGGATTCGGTTGGCAAGTGGATTGACTTTCTTTGAAAGAATTATGAACATATGCTTACATAATAGGGGCAAGTGATTACCTCAATGCAAGTGAGTACTACAAAGCTTTCACACTCTTATTATAATGACCATCCCCACAATTTCATCAAACTAAGTTAACATCCTTGTTAAGTTCAAAACAATAGTTTCCCCCTTGAAGTCCTCACGTCTAACTTAATGAACATTGTGAGGCTGGCTTGATTTAAGTAGCTGTGATTATGGGAACAACGTCTAGGAGTCCAAAATGCAAGAAACTATGATTTCCATAAGCAATTCTCACAAGTAAAAGCTCTACAATCCATTACCTTTGTGTCTCTCAAGGACCTAGACAATTAGAATTATAATTTACCGCTTGGAGGTATAGATCAAGAGCCTCTTGTGGAAAGCTGATTTTGCAATTGAAGATAAAGCAGAAGAAGTAAAGCTAGAAATAGCATATATCAAGAAGTAGCCGAGAGATTTCATGAAGGATGCCGTAGAACTGGAAAAGCAAGCCAATATGTGCTTCAGGGGATTATGAAGCCCCCCCACCAATTGAAACGATGCCCTTATAGTGCCATACAGGACTGTTGTTAAGTGTTTGTTTCATTGTGAAGGATGTAATGTGAACCTCAATGTGCATTGCCTTCTTAGTTCAACAAAGTGGAAGACATCGACATTTGGCATTTGATTTGTTAGGATTATAAAAAATAAGTAGCTTTTTGACAAAAAGGCCTTTATCATCTTCATACCTTAAAAAGTAATTCTTCGATCCCAAGTTCCACATAAAATGAGGCTGTCTTGTGTGTCAATAGATGGTTGATATATATTATGGGGTCTTTATGTGGTTATTGTGTTTTTATCTGTTCCTTGACTGGAATTAATCACTATTATATAATCCTATGAAACACATATCGGCTTGCTTTTCCAGTTATTCGACATCTTTCAAGAAATCTCTTAGCCTCTTCTTGATGTTTGCTATTCCAAGCTTCTCTGCTTCTGCTCCCTCCTCAATCACAAAATCAGCTGTTAGCAAGAGGCTCTTATTCTGTACCTCCAGAAGGTCAATAAGAATTCTGGTTGTTTCCATGTCCGTGAAAGCAACAAAGGTATTGGCCTGTCGAGCTTTTAGTTGTACGAATTTACTTATGTAAATCATGGCGACTTCTCTTGCAGAGTTTCTTGCATTTTGGACTCCTAGACATTTTCCCCATCATTATAGTTACTTAAAAATCAAGGTAGTCTCACAATGCTCATTATGGTAGACGTGAGGACTTCAAGGGGACACTATTGTTTTGAACTTGACAAGGATGTTAACTTGGTTTGTGGAAGTGTGGGGATGGTTACTGTAATAAGGGAGAAAAAGGTTTGTAGTACTTACATGCACTAAGGTGAACACCTTCCCATGTTTCACAAGCGTATTTTCATAATTCTTCCAAAGGGAGTCAATCCACTAGCCCACCAAATCCATGGGAAAGGCAACTGCAGCAACCAGAGCCATGGTGACTGGCGGAGCAAAAACCATAGCAGTCATGACCGGATAGAGCAGTATGGCTTCGAAAGTCGTAACTAGTATAGTGCTTGAGACCTTTGCACAAGTGTGTATGCTCTTGAGCTTTGTGTCAATCTCCTTCTTCTTGATTTGCAACTTCTCAAACATTGACTTTGTTGATTGCAAATAATCAGCAAGATCTCAAAGGGTTTGCAGTCTTCTTGAAAATCCTCAATTTTTCCCAGGTGTTTGGGTACCTAAATTAGTTTTTCTCGAAACTGAACAAGTATATGTATTCCTCACCACCTTAGCCTTGTAATGTTAGGATATCAAACTCTAGAAATCAACTCAACCTCGTTGGCAAAGGATATGAAGTCGAATGCTATTGCATAGAGAAAAGGGGAGACAATGAAAATGTTAGCAATAGTAGCTCAAGAACCAAATGTACTTAGATACATGTGCTATCAATGAAGTTCTTTGAGAATTAAGATACACATACCTGTGACCTTCTTTCCTGTCTTCTTCTTCGAAGCAATGAAGCGCGTCAAAAATCAGCTATTGGGTATCGCATGCATACTTCAAGCAATTCTCAAGGGTGGCACATAAATCTAGGATGTGCAAGCCATTCGGGAAGTCATCCCTGACAAGCTCGAACAGCTTTGGAAGGTTTCTCCTGGTGTTGGAATCTCCCATTGACCATCAGGTGAGATCATCAGGTTAACAAAAGAGGGAGAAAGTACTCTAAAAGGAAAAACAATGAAGCAGTCACAGAAGTTCATGTCCCCTAGAGAATTTTAGAGCATGTGAAATTGAAATTTGAAGGAAGAGCATGGGAAGGAACTCCGAGTTAAGTTAGAAGTCATCGTGGCATGTCCCAAAAATATAAACTATTAATAGAGCAATGATTCGAGACCATGCTAACTAGATTTGGAATGAAATAACTAGTACAGACCAAACCTAGAACATGAAACTCCAATTGGAGAACCGAGTCTACGGAGTTTGATGAACAAAGCCAATTACAATTCATATTCTCCGATGAATTATATGATTGGAGTAAGATATAGTGTCTTATGGAGTTTAGGACAAATATTATATAATATTGACAATTTTTACACCATTCTCACATGGATGAGAGTCACATTGATGCAAGAAAATATGCATTATAGTACGAGGATGATAAATGACTCGAGTAGTTACCGATGTGCCTGCCCTATATTTTAAGCACCTAATATAAATTATTTCTAGTTTTATTCCGTGAGTCATCCTATCAAGTGGGCTAGTACATTCATTTTCAACCTCAACAAGATAGTTCTATGAGTTGGGGTATATCTCAAAATCAAGCGGGGTCATGATTTTTTCAAATTCATGGGCCTTCTCATTTGACTAGCTTGCTTGGTAACCAGCAAGAGTTCAGATTCCACAATTTGCATAAGATCTAAAACCATAACAGGAGCACAATACAACAAGCAAGATAGATAACTATTTTTGCACAGTGGAATATAAATTGGATTTTTCTTTACCTAAATGAGCTACTTCTTGCAATTGACTGCTCTGAGGGACGGAAGCTAGAAAAGAGAGAAAGGGCAAAATGGCTTGTTGAAATAAGAAGAAGCGCCCTCTCATCTGGATTTCTAATTTTTCAATTGAAGGATAAACTTTGTCAAGATTACATAGAAAGTATCCAGAGAAAACTTTTGAAATTTTGGGCATTGTTACTGAGAATGCTCATACCATATTAGTGTTTCTCATTCTTGAGATGATTCCGAGAAACTACATTTAGAGACGATATGTTGACATTGACTTGATTCGTATGAACAGTTTTGAGTCACATTCATATAGATTTTTGGAATTTAGATTATTAGGTGAAATGGACATTATGGTACTGTCATATTTACCAGATGACAAGAACTTTGATATTGTGTGGAACAACTGTTTAGTTATTGGATGTTTGCCAATATAAAACCTTGACAACCAATCTTTCTTTCTATTGAAATGTGTTAAAGATAGAAAATGTCAACTTGTAATATACCTCTTGTTATTTTTCCTTAGAGAGATTACTTTTTACATCTTCTAAATAGTTAAATTTGGCATCTTATATTGGAATATTGCGTTGCTGCAAGACAAATGGCTTTCAGTTATAAGCCTTCTAGGTAATCCTTATGTGCCCTTAACTACAGTCTATGGGACGCCAAATAATATGTTAGCACACAAATTGGAACACACATGCAATATCTCTCTTGTTGTCCGAATTAAATCCTATTGTAGTTTTCTCTTGGTTTGAGGACCTGAAGTAGGTTTATTGGATGATAAAAAAAGACTAATGTTCATGAAGAGAGAGAGAGAGATAGTAAAATCATGGGAAAATGGAAAAAAAAGATATGGACAAAATCGAATGCCATGATTGAATTTTTTTGAAAAGTTAACTATATATTTAAGAGATTCATAGGATCATTGGGTAGTGCCATCTAGGTAGATGACTTATATCGGGCCGCTAAGGGCCTGCTTGTTTTTACTTCAAATAGTGTCTGATTATGCTCTTTTATTCCTCGGAACGAAAAAAAGAACACAAATCCATTTGGTAAAATTTTTCTCCCAGGAATAAAAATATATATTTTTTGTTCCCGGGAATAAATTTGGAATAGAATCAAGAAGTAGAAAAAAAAACTTCTTATTCTCGGGAACAATTCCTAGAATCAATTATTATTTTTTTCTTTTCTTTTATGTTCTTTTCTTGTCTCTTATTCTCTTCCCCTTTCTTCTTCTTCTTCCCTTTGGCCAGTGGCCGGCCCTTGGCGACGCCGAGCCATGATGAGGCTCGTCGGCCTAAGCCTCACCATGGCTGGGCAAGGCTCGGCCTCCCCCATATCTTGCGAGGCCAAGGCTCGCCTTGGCTAGGCATGCCTCTGACGAGCTCACCCTAGCTTGGCGAGGCTTCGTCGAGCTCACTGGACCTCGCCTACTCATTCGTCAGTCACGGCAAGGAGGAAGAAGAGAAAAAGAAAAAAAAAAAAAAGAGAAAAATATAATAAAATATATTTAAAAAGTAAAAGAAACAAAAGAATTTAAGAATCTTACTGAACACATTTCTATTCCGGGAATAAAAATTTTGTACAGTTACGAAGCGCGTTCTTTTGCTCAGAAATTATTCTTGAGAACATAATCTGAAAAAACTATTTCTGATTAAAAATTATTTTCCGGAACAGAATGGTTACCAAACGCACACTTATATTATTTTCCCCTCTATTCTCACCCTTTTTGTTGATTCTCATTATACACTACTACTTGTATGACTAGAACACAAAGTCATGCTTAGTAATTAATATATATTCCAATAGTCTGAAATTAAGTGAGACACGAAATCTACAGCTTGGGATCATATGAGAGACAAAGAAAGATGCTCCATTTGTTTTGCAAAAAATAAACATGTTGAAAAACAATGTTTATTGACAACGAAAGATATCTTCATTATTGACAATAATTAATAATTAAATATATTCATAAATAATGAAAATATGTATTGTTTATTCATATATATATATTAGTGATAAATATAATCATTTTAAGAAAAATATTTTCCCAATCGTTAATTTTTCAAAAGATAAGCACCCCTTGTCAATCTCGGAATTGCTACAGTTGGTCGGCGTGTCGGAGGATTTTCGTCTAAAGAGCAGGAAAAAATTTGTCACGACGACATTAGTCGTGTCCATCGCCCTGAGAAACCCCGAGAACCTCGAGTACCTTCACCAGGTCCTCGACTGATTCGAGAACCCGACTATGTTCAGCTTGAGTTCCATTGATCAGAGTCCACTCCAAGAGCCTGATCCCCGCGGAAAAGCTACCACCTTTTCAACAAGATTCGGCATTGCAGCTCGTCGCTGGACAATTACACTTCTAAATTCTTAGTTCGTGGGTGCGCGCAAGGTGGGGGAATCGGTCCACGGAGCGCTTATGAGACGGGTTCGAGAGTGACCCGTATTTTTAGAGTGGGTTGATTAATATGTATGCGGGATGGGTAGTTCAGAATCGTGTCATAGGGTGTTTGGAAGGGTTTTTTTCTTATCATGATGCGGTGTGTCAGACGGCGATGCTGAGCGCTTCCGACAAGTATGGCGACGTCGCGTTTGCTAAGCAGCTCTTTGACGAAATGCCCGAGAGAGATACTGTTGCTTGGAATGCGATGACTGCAGGGAATGCCCGTGTGGGGAATCGGGGCAGACCTCGAATATGTTCCATGAGATGCAACTCGAAAGTGTGAAGGTCAATGACCCTTCACTGGTTCTGTTGCTATCTGCGTGCACTCAATTATGTGCACTAGATCAAGGGAGGTTAGCTTATGCATAAATTGAAAAGAGCAGGCTTCAGATTGATGTTGATGCTAGGAATCGCATTGATTGATGTGTATGCCAAATGTGATGACTTGGATAAGGGCAAGGAGGTCTTCTGGGAGATGAAAGAATGGAACGTTTACATCCTATCCTGTACTTTCAATTGTCCATCAAACCTGCAAAGATCTATCTATTTAGCAATGCAACAAGAGAGAGTTTCATCATAGGTTTTGACGTGGCACATGGTTGCAGTTGTTAATGTGACTTAGTTAGGCTCATGGATTTATAATCTTAGCTCCGAGTTTAAGATCAACAAGGAAAGTATCTTGGCAACATATAATCCCTGGAAGGTTGGTATTAGAAGGGACACGTCAATGATTGTAAGAGTGACCACCTTTGACTATCATATGTCAGCCAATCCAGCTTGGATGGATCGTGTTTTAGCATTTCGTAGGAAAGCAAAATGTGAAAAGGTTGTACTTTCGTCCTTAACATCAATTAGGGATTGAAGAATTCCTGTCCAAAGCTGATAAAGGCCTTTATATTTGAAAGCTGCATTTAATAATGATTATTCAACAAATCGAATGCCAAATGTTGATGTCTTCCGCTTTATTGAAGAGAGAAAGCAAGGCAAATGGAGGTCCACCACACATCCCTCGCAGGAAGAAAAACGCTTAGCAACAATTCTCTAAAGCTACATAGGGGCACCATTGCAATTGGTGGGAGGCTTTATAATCCTCTGAAGCACCACTAGCCTTGATCTCTGGATATTGCAGCTGCACATATCGACATCCTTTCCCAGTCCTTTGGCGTCCTTCATGAAGTCTCTCAGCTTCTTCTTAATGTCTGCTATTCCGAGCTTTACTGCCTCTGCTCCCGCCTGAATTGGAAAATCAGCTTTCTGCAAGAGGCTCTTCATCTGTACCTCCAAAGGGTCAATCGTAATTCTCATTTTATCCAGGTCCTTGAGAGCAACAAAGATGCCGGCCTGTAGAGATTTTAGTTGTGAGAAATTATTCATGTAATCATGGTGACTTCTCTTTCAGACTTTCTTGCATTTTGGAATCCTAGACATTTTTCGCATCATTGTAGCTACTTAAAAATCAAGCCAGCCTCGCGATGTTCATTATGTTAGATGTGAAGACTTCAAGGGAAAAATATGGTTGTTGACTTGGTTTGACGAAATTACGGGGACGGTCACTGTAATTACAAAAAGGGAGGGAAAAGCTTCGTAGCACTCACTTGCATCGAGGTGATCACCTCCTCCCGTCTCTTCAGTGCTTCTTCACAATTCTTCCAAAGGGAGTCAATCCACTTGCCAATCACATCTATGGCGGTTGCAGCCGCTAGGGCAGAAACAACTGGCGGAGAAGCCACCATAGCAGTTGTGACAGAATAGATTAGAATGGCAGCGAAAGTTGCAACTTGTATCATGCTTGAGATTTTCCTCCACATCTGTATGGTCTTAAGCTTCTTCTCAATCTTCTTCTTCTTGATCCACAACTTCTTGAGCATGGAGTTCCGTAGCTTGTAAATTGTCTGAAAGAGCTCAAAGAACTCCCTGGTGAAAGGGTCTCCGGTCTCCTTGAATTTTGTCAGTTCCTCCAAGATTTTTGAGTAACTAAATTTATCCGAGGTCTCTGCATCAGTTTATCGCGAAACAGAAAAGCATGCATAGTCCACACCAACTTAACCTTGTAATGTTAGTATATCAAACTCTAGGTATCAACTCAATCTCATTGGCATGTTAGGATATGAAGTTGAATGCAAATGCATGGAGAAAATAGGGGAGATTGAATGAGTTAGCCAATAAATGAAAACAGTGAGCAAGAATGAATATACTAAGATACATGTGCTCGAAATGAAGTTCCTTGAGAACTGAGATACATGTACCTGCCACAGCCCTCCCCATCTTCTTCTTCAAAGCAATGAAGGGCGGTGAAAATCTGCAAATGGGCATCGCGCACATGCTTCAAGCTATTCTCAAGGGAAGCACAGAAATCAAGGGTGGGCAAGCTGTCATTGAAGTAGTCTTGTACAAGCTTGAACAGCTCTTCATTTCTCCAGATATCTTTCTTGCTATCCAAGATGACTTTGACCACTTCCTGGTTCATCTCCAAGAGGCACTCGGTTATCTCTTTCAGAGAATCCAGTGAGAGAGCTCCGACATCAACCCCGGAAGAAAGAGTGCTGAGGACTTTGTCTGTCCTCGCTTGGAGGTTTGCGTTGAAGGTTCGCAGATCAGGGTCGGAGTCACACGCTGCTCCATCCATGGGAGGGTTTCTTCTGGTGTTGGAGTTTGCCATTGACCTTAAGGAGGGATCATGCAAAAAGAGAGGGTGAGTACGCTAAAAGGAAAAGAAATGAAGCTGTTGCAGAAGTTTATCTCCCTCATAGAATTTCAGAGCATGCAAAAAGGCAAGTGAAAGGAAGAGAAAGGGAAGGAATTCCGAATTATGTCAGAAGATAGAAAAGCAATGATACGAGACCAATGTTTAATAGGATAGGAAAGGAAATAACCAGTGCTGGCCCAATACAAGCAATTATATCAAAACTCAAAGCCAGAAAACGATACTCTACTACGAGAACCGAGTCTATCTAGGATGATGAATATAGCCAATTACAATGGATGGATTTGATGGGATTCACTCCACTCTCACATGGATGAGTGACATTTTATGCGAGAAAACATAGTATATGATTTGATACTGGGGTCACAATTGGTTTAATAAGCAAAAAACACATATATTCACTAAATGACATGAGGTTTTTTTTTTTTTAATCGGTTCTACTCTATTCCTATTCTAATTCTTACTCTTAGACTTTTGTCATATTTTCTTACAGAGGTGTAGGAGTCAAAACCTATATCTAAAACTAAATCGTTCATAACCAAACACCCTTGAGAAGGTGGGGATTCGAATCCCCCAACTCTCTCTTTTCATGTGGCCACTGGGCAAACCCCAGTGATTTCATATGCTATATTTGAGTAGCTATAAAGATGTAGAATTCACAATTTTGTTTTTAGGGGCAATCACTTAGCGGGAATAAATAAAGGGTCCACAAAAAATTAAAAGTTTTAAAAGATGACTTTATCGTCTTGAGAAAAAGAGTTATATCATAACTGATTTTTTGAAGTTCAATGAACAAAAGAGTTTGTCGATTGAGAAAACTAGAGAATTAAAAACAAAAGACAACTTAACAAATCTCGTTTACCTTTTATGAATATAGAAAAATATATTTTTCTATCCAATTATTTGGATTGGATACCACTTAAAAAAAAGGTTGAACTTTCACGCAAGATATAGACTGCTAAAACGAGGCGAAACAAATCTTCATAATTGAGGAAAATGTCATACAAGAATACCAAAAGTTATTATCGTCAGGTAAGTAAGAAGACAAGAAAATATGCAATTTCTCACAAAATTACCATTTGGAATGTTTGTCCCACCCCAAGAAAAATTCAATCCTCACTTCACAAACTGACATGCGCATCCACCGACCACGATGTACTAGTGACCAAGCCGGCTAAACATAAACTCAGATGGAAAAACGAAGGGAATGAAATCTATACGATGTTTGATCTAAATATTCATTATCGTTGGGTTCACATAACAAAAGGCGGGCGAGCATAAGTGTCCTCTTCTTGCCTATGTATTAGGTGATTTTTAAGTGCTTAGATCATGAAGACGCCCCAAAAGAAATCATTTCTAGGGTTTGTCCGAGAGTCATCCCATCGAAGTGGCCTAATACATACATTTTCAACCACAACAAAGGAGTTCTTGAGTTAGGCTTTATGTGATAATCAAGCGTGGTCATGATTTTTAAAAAAAATTATGAGCGCCTTGTCTTATTCGTAGCCTGCATGGTAATCAACAGAAAGTTAAGATACCACAATCCTTATAAGATCTAAAATCATAACAGGAATACAATCCAACAAGCAACATAACTAACTCTTTTTGCACCATTGAATATAAATTGGATTTTTCCTTACCTAAATGATCTGCTTCTTGCAATTGACTGCTAAGGGGGAGAGAACTTGCTTCTTGCAATTGACTGCTACGGGGGAGAGAACTTGAGAGAGAGAGAGAGAGAGAGAGATTGTTGAATGTTATGAAGATAAAGCATCCTCTCGTATGATTTTTATAGATCTTCAGATTCAATGATAAATTTGATTGCAAC
The DNA here is from genome assembly GCA_016097605.1 of Eucalyptus guilfoylei. Taxonomy (NCBI): domain Eukaryota; kingdom Viridiplantae; phylum Streptophyta; class Magnoliopsida; order Myrtales; family Myrtaceae; genus Eucalyptus; species Eucalyptus guilfoylei. The sequence continues at coordinate 23,682,794 of CM027866.1, read as the reverse complement.
CACATAGATTGTGTGTGGAAGAAGCTAAAAGTTAGGCAATGTTACCTAGAATGCTTATGTCACGTCAGTATTTCCTATTCCTGAGAAAATACCAAGAAGGTAGGTTTAGAGCCAACCCGTTAATACCCAACCTGTTCTTGTTAATACCCAACCTGTTTGGTGTCATATTTGTATTAAGATTTGCAATGCAAATTATTTGATGAGACAAACATTATGATACTTCCGTATTTATTATATGACAATAACCTAAATATCATGCGGATTACCCCTTTAGCTATCGGATACTTGCCATCATAAAATCTTGACAATTGATTTTCTTTTTGTGTTTATTGAATTGTGTTAGAGATAGAAAATGTTGTTGTATCATACCTCTTTTTATTTTTCCCAGAGAGATTACCTCTTACATCTTCTAGGTAATTATGCGTTGCATCTTGTATATTCCGAAATTAGAATTTAGCATGGTATATTTTATCAAAAGAAAAAGGTTATGTTGGTGCACGTCGGTGGCTCTCAATCTTCTAAGTGCCCACATGAGCCCTTAACCTATGAAGCCAAAAAAAACATCCTACTTGGAGCTTCACTTGGGTGCCCATATCAAATAATAGTTTGGCTCGTAAATTATATTAATTGATGAGACGTTTGATGTTTTCACTAAGGGATATCCACCTGAACTTTTTAAAAATCTTGTATTGAAAGTCCAATTGACCTCTTCTACATCACCTTGAGTTTGAGAGAGACGATGGAGATATTAATCTTCCTTGATAGATTGTAATTCATTTTATTTGATATTGCAATATTCCATTACTTTAGATATTTGTCTAAACAGTTTATAAATAGGCTCTTGTATCATCAATATTAGGGAAAATCTCAAATAAAGACCAGAAGTGGAGCCTTTTTCTCAAAAAATGACTTAAAGTGGACACTGTCTCAAATAAGGACCCGGAGTGGTTAACTTACTCTCAATTAAGGACTTGAACTTCTAATTTTATTCACAGCTAGTGGTACTTTTGTCCAAGAACATTGTTGTTTATTTTTTGTCTCTCTCTTTCTTCTTTCTTCTTTATTCATCTTTCTCACTCTCTACATCACCTCCATTATCAACCCCTCCATCGCTCTTTGTGTCATCTTGTTGTATGACCAGGATTGGGTTTTCTTTAACACGAGCCATTACAATGTAGTCTAACTCGTTGAAAATTTTAAATTTCGCTCCTCAAAATGGTTTGTAGACAATTCCACGAAGCCAAAATGACCCTTCAAAAATAAGTTCTTTGTATTCCAACATTCATCGCAAATTCTGATCTCAAAGCCATAATATGAATATGCTTTTGCTGAGACTCAACTTCTTGTCCAACTCCCAAGCTATGCAACTAATCCCTTTGGTGACGTATTTCTCTCGCCTTGAGAGTGCATCAAACTCCACTTATTCCGAGCCTTCCGCTAACCCAGCAACTGCAATTTTTTGTGCTATTTTTGGTCCTGCTTGCCAACAACAGAGTAGCAATATCCAAGCATCGCTAGATCGTCTTGTTTGACTAACTTATGCCTCTATTCAATTAACACTTGGTGATCAATAATTTCATGCCAAAGAACAATTTTGTTGCAACTGGCGACTATTTCAACCCCGGCAAGAGTTTGCCTTATCAATTTCAAATTTGGGTTTGCCTCTCTTGCGTAAATTCAATCTTTCTAAGATCCCCCTTCCCCTTTGCAATGCCAATGGCTCCTTTCAATAATCCCTAGTCTGGAGACACCTACTCACACTCTTGCCATTCTCATCGACACAGGTCTTCTCCTCAATCAATACCCCATCTTGAGATTGATCATTAGTCGTATCTGACATCATTAACTGTAGAAACTGTTGTACTTCGTTGCCCCATTACCACCATTGACAAGTCCTATTCGAGCTCTCGACCTCATCGACTGCTGCCCCTGATAGAAAATCCAACATCGTCGTCGTAAGATGGAGGTCAATCCGAGCTTTAGGCTAAGTACAAGCGAGCCGAGATTTGATGCATCTTGAGGAACTAAGGATTTTAGCATCCGAGAAGGTGGCCAGTAGCAAATAACTCCAATCCGACTTCTTGTCACTAGGACCAACTACGTGATGACATGAAGCTCATGAGGTCGTTGGTAGAGGCCTGATTATGGTGTTGAAGGAGGCAATGTAGAGTGAAGGAGGAGGTGTGAGGAAGATGAAGAAAGAAAAAAAAAATTAAAGAAAAAATGTTCTTGGACAAAACTTCCCCAAGCTGTAAATAAGATTGAAAGTTTGGGTCCTTATTTGAGACAAAATTAGCCACTTTGGGTCCTTATTTAATACAGTGTCCACTTTGGGTCCCTTTTTGAGAAAATGAACCCACTTCAGACCCTTATTTGAGATTTTCCCTCAATATTATTCATATAAAAATATACCGAAATTCTCTTTTCCGCTTTATTTTTAAGTAAAAAGAACATTACATCCACCATTTTCAACAACTGAATTGACCTAAACAAGTATCACAAAAAATGATACATCACGTATGTTATTAGAAAACATGGAGGTGAAAGGAAATTCGTTCTCTCTTGACTCTCATGTTAGAGTAGTTAGCACCCTAAAAGAGAATAACTATTGTTGGTTGGGAAGTCGGAGAATTTTTAATTTATGAACTAGAGTCCACCAATTCAATTTCATTACTTGCGTCCAAGCTATTATGGGTCATGGCCATTTGCATAGGTCGATTGTAACTTTGTTCTGCCTCATATTTACCTTACACTGTCCTTAGGTTGTATTTGAGAAAATAAGTTCAATTTTGAATTTATATATGATTTCTGTTACAATTTTTAGTTAATAATAATAAAAATGAAAAAAGCTATCAAAAATCTCAAACTTTACTCAGTGTAATAAATTTACGTCAAACTTTTTTTCATGACACAAAAAATTCCAAATTTTGCCAACTATGACGCATTTACTCCAAACTCTATGGTTGAAGGTTATTTTCATCTTTTATTTTTAATTTTTTTTTTCCTTTTACTTTCCTTTATTTGGTTTTCCTTTTTGGCAAGGGTTGTCCTCTTTGGATCTAGCGACGGCGACCCTCACCTGATGCTAATGAGGGTGGCCCTCGTTTGAGTTCAGCTTCTCTCCACCAGCCATGGTGGGTGAAGAAAGAAGAAAAAAAATAAAAAATAAAAAAATTTAAATTTAAATAGTAAAGGACGAAAAATGCTCTATAATTTGAAATAAATGTATCACATGACTATAAGTTTGGAGTTTTTTTATATCATGGAAAAAAAATTGAGATAAATACGTCATAGTTGGTAAAATTTGAAATTTTTTATGTCAAAAAAAATTTTGAGATAAATTTGCCATAGGCAAAAGTTTAGGATTTTTTATTTCTTTTTCCTAATAAAAACTTCCCCAGTTTTTTAGTCAAAGGTCAACCACACCCTCCGTCTGTCTCTGTGCCTTTCTTCCCATAGAACAAGCCAGGGACAGTGTGCCAAGCAACAGAGCAGGGGAGAGATGGCTGCCGAGAGCAGAGCTCAGAGGAGGATTCAATCTCTGTATCGTCATCTTTCACCACAAGCTTCTGATGCCCTGGCGAAGTGGGCCCAAATTTGCATTATAATTTCCAAGTTGGAATAATTAATTTAATTGATTTAGTACTTGGAAATGTGATTTAGTTTATTTTGTGATGATTCGACTAAAGGAAGTAATTAGAAAATTGCCTAGAAAACGCTAGACTTGGCCCTTATAAAGGGAGGCTACACAATTAAGATACACTACCACAATTCTGAGAAAGAGAGAATACACTAAGAGAGAATAATCGTGGGAGACGGCCGTGGGGAGAGTATAGCCACAAAGGCCGAATCAGAGAGAGAAGTGGATGGGGTGCTTTGTTTCCACAATAATCGGCCTCCAACCCGCTCTTACATGCTTGGCTCACAACGCCCCTCTACAGCTTTTCTTGCCTTCGCCGTACCTTCACCTTCACCTTCACCTCGGCAAAACGTCTCGGTCAGCCCTCAAGCGAGTATCCAGTAATTCCAGTCGTGGTCCTCATGTCCTCAGCGACACCTGTTATTTCGCCAAGTCCTGTATTAGGCCCGGTGTTCGAAGATTTGCGGCCAGCCATGAAGTGAATGCCACAAATGTTGGTGACCTCTTGCCGCAGTCATCACTTGACATTTCCAGTCTTCAACAGCAAAACCGAAGAACTGCTGCACTCTTATTCGTCCCTACGTCTCATTGACAATCAGTATGGATTCTTGCGGTTTTACACTTGTTCTCTTTTTGTAGGCTTTTCTCAGTGAAGTTTGACACTCATAAGCACAACTTTTCATCCATCACGCAAGAGGAGCCAATCGGTGGTCAAGGAGCACTTGGTCAAAAGAGCAAAAAGACCAAAGTGGGCGTAATTGGACTAAGTGGAAAATCTAGTGTACAGTCGATTTCTTGTAATCCAGTGTGGCTCGATCAACAAAGTGAGATTCAACATGAAGAGTAGAGAACATTCCAACATGAACCCAATGAAGCAACAAAACAAAGAAAAGGAAAAGATGACTCGGAAAGAAGGATTGATCCAGCTGTGAGCAAAAGTTCTCACTGAGATGTACTTGCCTTGATGTTGTACCTCACCATTCCCTTTGCATCGAGTCTATCGCCCCTAGTCTCGCTTGCTTCTGTTGCCAATCATCACGAGCTCCCTTCATTGGCCACGTCGTTGCACCGTGATCCCAAGCTTGTGATCCCTGCCGAGCCGTTATGCCGCCGTGATCCACTGGGCTTAGCATCACCACCATCGAGTAGGTCGTCGCTATGAATCGTTGCGCCATCACTGGTCCAAGTTTGGGAACAATATCTTCAAGATTAGGTAATTATTTGATGTTAATTCAATATTTGATTATGTTACCTAATTTGATAATACCACGATCTAATTGTATATGTTGAGTGATAGGTATCCCCAACTAGGATTTATTTCCTATTATGCAATATTTTATTTATAAGGCTTTAGATGGAATTATTAATCATATGGGATCTCTTAAAATTGATACTTTCATCTTTAATGCTTAAGATCAATTTATTGATTTTATCCGCGAAAAATTCGTGTTAACTTGATATGGCTTCCTAATTTATTTTTTTTTAATCGAAAGGATAAAATTCATTCATGAAAGTTAAGAGCACAACCGGCAGCCAAAGCATCCAAATACAGTATGTCTAACAAAGCAGAAGGAGGTGAAACGGGCCAGTTAAGGGGAAGTGTGCCATTTTTGTGGGCCTTTGCAGCCCAGTCGGCCACAAAATTAGCCCCCCTTTGACAAAACCTAATTTGCAGATTGGAGAAGCCTTGAAGGAGAGCCGCCGCTTCAGCAAAGATGGATCTGACCTCCCATGGTGTAGATCTTAAACCTTGGATTGTTTCCACTAGAATTTTTTAGTCAGATTCGAGCACCATCTGATCGTGCGCCTTGCTTTGCTCCAGCAGGTAGTGAAGAGTGATTGTTAATGCTTGAAATTCCGCCTGCAAAGCCGACGATGCGACAAAACTCCTAGTAAGGCCATCTATCAGTTTTCCATTTCGATCGCGACAGATGCACGCCATAGTCCCTTCATTACCCTCTAATTGAAACGCTCCGTCGATATTCACCTTCAGGAAACCGGGATCTAGAGGTCTCCATAAATTGTCCGGCTTGAGACGGTGGCATCCAGTGCCTCCTCCGTTAGAGTTGGAAAGCTGTGCCGTCCGGACAGAAACCAATGCTAGATTAACGACCCGAATTGGATCAGGTTGCTGTCGCCGAAAAACAAAATTATTTCTAGTCTTCCAAATATGCCACAAGACTGTAGCTATAGCTTTGAAATCAGGTGAGTCATGATTCTGTTCAATTCTGTTTGCCATCCAAGCTTGGAGATTTTGTATACCCTGTGTTGATATCTGAATATTAAGCGTTGGATGTGACCAAATAGTTGTTGTCCATGGACAAAGTAGAAAGGTATGTATTGCAATCTCTAGTGCGTTGGTAGGACATATTGGGCAGATTGGATCTGAGGTGATGTGGCGATGAAAAAGATTAGCTTTGGTTGATAGAGCATCATGGCTTAGGGACCACAGGAATAGCTATAGTTTTGGGGAAATCTTCAGCTTCCAGATTTTCTTCCACAGAACATCTGGGGCTTGAACAGAAGTAGTTGCTCTGTTTTGAATACTACTGAGGGCTGCTGTTCTGGCTGATTGGTAGCCACTTTTTACGGTGTATTTGCCATCTGTAGAGTCAGTCCAAATAATTTGATCATTTATGTAATTAGGTCTTACCGGAATGGTAAGAATTTCACTAATAGTGGAGTCATCAAAGTACCTGTTTAAGAGAGGAACGTTCCATGTATTGTTGTTGGGGTCAATATAATTAGCCACCAGCAGGGGTTCATCTCGAAGAGCTGGACCACCCAAAATTCCTTTTGGTAACCAACGATCTTCCCTAGTTCTGATTTTGCTCCCATCACCCACCGCCCATTGTAGTCTCGGTAAAATTAAATCTCTTCCTACCAACAGGCTCTGCCAACCCCACGACAGTCTAGTTCCTTTCTCATTATATCTAAATTCACATGAATGAAAATAAATACCTTTGAATAGCATGCTCCAAAGGGAGGAGGGTCATTTGGATTAAACAATGTGCTTGCTTCCCGAGCATTGCCCTAATAAAATCCATAAGATCTCTAAAGCCGAGTCCTCCTTTACTCTTACTAGTTTTGAGCTCCTCCCAACTCTTCCAGTGGATACCAAGTTTTGTACTATTATTTTGCCACCAGAATCGAGCAATCTTCTTCTCAACGGATTTGCAAATAGATGCAGGAATTTTAAAGATAGACATAGCATACTGAGGGATCGCTTGGACAACAAACTTAATCAGAATTTCCTTGCTGCCCTTTGATATTAACTTTTCTTTCCATCCGTCTAACTTTGAATGAACTTTTCCCATTATCCAGGCAAACATTTCTCTTTTTGATCTACCCCAGTATGAGGGAATCCCTAGATATTTGCTTGTTTTAACCATCAGAGGTACTTTGAATTCATTGGCCAAATTTTCTTGTAGGCCAATAGGGCAATCTTTACTAACAAATATTCCAGATTTATTCCTGTTTACTTCCTATCCTGTTGCCAAACAGTATTGATTTATAATATTGGAAAGATTTTGACATTTCAGCAACTTACCATCTAAGAAAAATATGGCATCATCTGCAAAGAATAAATGAGATAGGGTAGGACAGCACCTGTTGAGCTTGATGCCTCTAATGTTTCCCATATCGAGAGCCTAATGAATAAGGTTGGATAGGACATTTGCCAGCAAAATAAACAAATAAGGAGAAAGTGGGTCTCCCTGTCTTAGGCCGCGTGTTGGATGGAAGTAGTTTAAAAGTTTGGATATGGCTTCCTAATTTGAATTATGCATTTTACCTTTGGTGAGTGGGCAAATCTTGAGTGTTTGAATGTTATCTTGTCTTGATTGTTTTCCTTATTTGAAAATATAAAAAAGATTGCATATAGATAAATTAGGTCATGTGAGGTAATATTGCCTAATTAGAGTAGATTGTATTGCATAATTAAAATAGAATGCATATTTGGATAGTTTTTTCATAATAATTTGAATTGCTTATGAATAGGATTATTTACATAGCATGGCATATTTAGGTAGGTTCATGAAGCTAAGGATACTCGTCCAATTGAATTGAATTACTTTCTAGTGTAGATTTGATAATATCTTTTTATAGTTAGTTTATTTACATTAATTTTTAATTGTGAATTTTAATAAATAAAAAAATCATATGCATATCATATAGATTTATTGCACATCGTGTTATATGCCATGTCGTATGGTCTATGTCATCTTGTGTCATATCATCATTCATGCCATGTTAGAGTAGTTGAATGCCAATTTTCCTGTCATTATAAATTGCATCTCTAGGTTCATGTACTTTGGAAATTGCGTTCTATGCTAGCATAATATATTTTATTGTCATTATAATTAAGACATTCATATGTCGCATATCATATTAGACTAATAGCATGCATTGCTTATAGCTTAGTTTCATTTATATAAAAGAAAACCCCAAAAAAATTGTTTGCAATTGCGTGTTAATTAGAAACATATATTTAGGTTGAATATGTGGTTTTTTCTATTAACATTGCAGATACTTGTATTGCTTCAAGGTAAACACATCTTCTCTATCCTTGCAATTTATTTATTGTTTTCATTAGTGGTTGTTATTTTGATGTTTGCGCACCTCATGAACACCTTGCATGTTAGTAATTCTAGTTAAAATGAATCTAAGCTACCTACCAAACATTTTTTGCAATAATAGAAAAAATGTACTGGAAGGACGTTAGAGCAATTTTGTGTAATCAAGTTGTCTAGTGCATAGGGGTAAAGTATAATTTTTGATACTTTACCTGGGTCCCTAATTGACCTCCAAAAAACTGATTAGTGGCGATTCTAAGATGAAAATTATTTATATTGTAAGAACTTGAACCCTAACACATGAACTGGTATAAGCTTGAGAGAGTCTGAGTTAAGTCGAGGCTTAATGTCACAACATATGGTGGTCAATTTATAAGTATGAGGGAGTGCCTCACCATTTGAGCTAGTTTTTGGGGATAAGGGAGACTCAAGACTACCCAACGCTAGTATTAGAATTTAAGTTACCAATAAGTCTAAACTCAACAGTCACACAAGAAAAATATGGGTTGTTGTGACTCTGACCTAGGGCCCAACGTGTGAGGGAGGGATTGTTGGGGTTATACCACATTTGTTTTGGAAGGGAAGGGTGGTCGGTGTGAGGAAAGGTTTTACCATTTAAGCTAACTTTTAGGATGAGAGAGGTTCAAGACTATCTAGCACACTCGTGAGAGAAAGTATTACCTTTAAAGCTAGCTTTTGAGGTGAGAGATACCTAAGATCACCTAACACCGGTGTCAAAGCTGATGATAGATTGATGGAATCCTAATCTGTTCCGATCTCTGGTGAATATTGCAAGGAAGGAATCATATTACCAATATAGTTTCCAGCAGGTGAACATTATGGTGTAGTAGCGTCGGCTTGATGGTAAACTTAATGGTTCGATTTGGAGAAAGAAACCTAGTGTGAAGTTTAGCATTTGAGATTCAAATTAAGATAAATTGATGCGTAGAGATATTTGAATTAAAGGGGAGCAAACTCAATACTAATTCTTACATGTGAAGGGGAGATAGTTAAGATGCACGTGTGAGTTGTGTTAGAAAAAAATCACATCAAAGAATGGATTTGGTGTGGAGCAGTCAATAAATCTTAGTTCGCTCATAACTCATTGGCTTAAGTTTTTAAATGAAGGTGAGTCTAATTGGATATGTTGATAGGCTTGGACTTGAGCTTTCTCTTGGCCATCTTCTTGAGTGAAGGTATTAAGTTTCTCCTACATGCTCCCTACAAATGGTATCAAAGCCGTTGGTTGATTAGTGGGCCCCCAATCTATTTTGGTGTTTGGTGAATATCTTAAGGAAGGAATTTGATTACCAACATGGTTTTTGGGTTGTGGGCATTGTGGTGTAAAAATGTGGATCGGATGGCAAGCTTCATGGTTCGATTTGAAGAAAAAGACCAAGGATGAAGCTCTGCATTAATGGACATTCAAGTTGAGATATCTTGATGCAAAATGATACTTAGATTAAGGGGAAGTAGAACTAACGCTAAGCTCACACGTGATAGGAGATTGTTAAAATACACGCGTGAGTTGTGTCAGAGAAGTTCTATATCGAAGAATTAATATGGTGATCGAAATTAATATATTTTAATCAGCTCATAACTTATAGGCTTAAACTTTGAATGAAGGTTGGTCTAGTTTTTGGGTTGAGATAGGTTCAAGACCACCTCAACACTAGCGTCAAAGCTGGTTAATTTGCGGGCTCCCAATTTGTTCAAGTGTTTGATGAATATCTCAAGAAAGGAATTTGATTACTAATGTGGTGTTTAGGCGGTGCATGTTGTGATTTAGCAATGTGGGCACAATGGCAAACTTTATGGTTTGATCCGGAGAAAGAGATCAAGGATGAAGTTCGGCACTGATGGAGATTTAAGTTGAGATATCTTGATGCAAAATGATACTTGGATTAAAGGAGAGCATACTTAACATTGAGCTCACATATGAGGGAAAGATTGTTGAAATATACATGTGAGTTTTGTTAAGAAGTCCGATATCGAAGAATTTGTATGGTGTTGAGTAGTTAATTGCAAGTAGATATCTTGACGAGCTCGGATTTGAGCTTCCTTTTGGCAATCCCTCCGGGTGAAGGTATCGAATTTCTGCTATGCGCTCCCAACAAATGGTGTAAGAGCCGTTGGTTAATTGTTGGGCACCCAATCTGTACCAGTGTTTGGTACATATCTCAAGGAAGGAATTTCAATTTGCTTTTAGGGTGTTTATCTCATTGTTGTGGCTACCACCTAAGACTCAATGTGTGAGGGGGAGATTATTGGAATTTATCCTATTTCAGTTGTGGAATGGGCTAATGGTTGATTTATAAGTGTGAGGGAATATTTTATCCTTTGAGCTAGCTTTTGGGATAAGAGAAACCCAAGACCACCCAACATTACCTAGAAAACTTATAAAAAGTAATCCCTCCGGGAAAAATAATAGGAGGTATAGTCCAAGCTAATATTTTCTATCTTTAACACATTTTAATGGAAGGAAAGATTAGTTGTCAAGGTATTATATCGGCAAACATCCAATAACTAAATGTGTGTTTCGGACAATATCTAGGTTTTTGTCATCTAGTAAATATGGCAGCATCATAATATCCATCCGACGCAACAATTTACATTCCAAAAATTTATAGAAATATGATATGGAACTGATCACACGAAACGGTCGAGTGTCAACATATCATCTCTAAACGTGGTTTCTCCGAATCATATCAAGAATGAGAAACACTAATATGGCATGAGCATTCTCGGTAACTATGCTGAAAATTTCAAAAGCTTTCTCTGGACACTTTCTATGTCATCGTGACAAAGTCTATCCTCCGATTGAAAAAAATACAAATCTACATGAGAGGATGCTTCTTCATTACATTCAACAAGCCATCTTGCCCTTTGTTTTCTAACTTCCGTCCCGCAGAGCAGTCAATTGAATCCACTTATTTAGGCAAAGAAAAATCCAATTTATGTTAATTTGTGCAAGAAGAGTTAGCTATCTTGGTTGTTGGATTGTAATCCTGTTATGGTTTTAGATCTTATGCAGATTGTGGTATCGAACTTTTGCTGATTATAATGCAGGAGAGATAAATAAAAAGGCCATCATGAATTTGAAAAAATCATGATCAAGCTTGATCATGAGATATACCCGTAACACATACTTGTTCTGTTTCGAGATACACTAATGCAGAGACTTTGTAAAAATTTAGGTACCCAAATATATTGGACAAATTGAGGAATTTCAGGGAGGGTGGACACCCATTGACTAAGTTCTTCGAGATCTTTCAGATTATTACAAAAGTCAATGTTCGAGAAGTTGCAGATTGAGAAGGAGATCAACATGAAGCTCAAGAGCATACGCACTTGGTTGAAGGTCTCAAGTATCATCCTGGTTAGGACTTTCTAAACTGTTGTGATCTATTCAGTCATGAATGCAGTGGTTTTTGCTTTGGCAGTGGCCGCTGCTCTTGCAGCTGCAACTGCCTTTCCCATGGATTCGGTTGGCAAGTGGATTGACTCCCTTAGAAAGAATTATGAACATATGCTTACATAATAGGGGGAGGTGATCACCTCAATGCAAGTGAGTACTACAAAGCTTTCACACTCTTATTATAATGAAATTTCATCAAACCAAGTTAACATCCCTGTTAAGTTCAAAAGAATAGTTTCCCCTTGAAGTCCTCACGTCTAACTTAATGAACATTGTGAGGCTGGCTTGATTTTAAGTAGCTGTGATAATGAGAACAACGTCTAGGAGTCCAAAATGCAAGAAACTATGATTTCCATAAGCAATTCTCACAAGTAAAAGCTCTACAATCCATTACCTTTGTGTCTCTCAAGGACCTAGACAATTAGAATTCTAATTTACCGTTTGGAGGTATAGATCAAGAGCCTCTTGTGGAAAGCTGATTTTGCAATTGAAGAAAAGCAGAAGAAGTAAAGCTAGAAATAGCAGACATCAAGAAGTAGCCGAGAGATTTCATGAAGGATGCCGTAGAATTAGAAAAGCAAGCTAATATGTGCTTCAGGGGATTATGAAGCCCCCCACCAATTGAAACGGTGCCCCTATAGTGCCATACAGGACTGTTGTTAAGTGTTTGTTTCATTGTGAAGGATGTAATGTGAACCTCAATGTGCATTGCCTTCTTAGTTCAACAAAGTGGAAGACATCGACATTTGGCATTTGATTTGTTAGGATTATAAAAAATAGGTAGCTTTTTGACAAAAAAAGGCCTTTATCATCTTCCTACCTTAAAAAGTAATTCTTCGATCCCAAGTTCCACATGAAATGAGGCTGGCTTGTGTGTCAATATATAGTTGATATATATTATGGGGTCTTTGTGTGGTTATTGTGTTTTTATCTATTCCTTGACTGGAATTAATCACTATTATATAATCCTATGAAACACATATCGGCTAGCTTTTCCAGTTATTCGACATCTTTCAAGAAATCTCTCAGCTTCTTCTTGATGTCTACTATTCCAAGCTTCTCTGCTTCTGCTCCCTCCTCAATCAAAAATCAGCCGTTAGCAATAGGCTCTTATTCTGTACCTCTAGACGGTCAATAAGAGTTCTGGTTGTTTCCATGTCCATGAAAGCAACAAACGTATTGGCCTGTCGAGCTTTTAGTTGTATGAATTTACTAATGTAAATCATGGCGACTTCTCTTGCAGAGTTTCTTGCATTTTGGACTCCTAAACGTTTTCCCCATCATTATAGTTACTTAAAAATCAAGGCAGTCTCACAATGCTCATTGTGTTAGACGTGAGGACTTCAAGGGGACACTATTGTTTTGAACTTGACAAGGATGTTAACTTGGTTTGTGGAAGTGTGGGGATGGTTACTGTAATAAGGGAGAAAAAGGTTTGTAATACTTACATGCACTAAGGTGAACACCTTCCCATGTTCCATAAGCGTATTTTCATAATTCTTCCAAAGGGAGTCAATCCACTAGCCCACCAAATCCATGGGAAAGGCAACTGCAACAACCGAACCGTGGTGACCGGCGGAACAAATACCATAGCAATCATGATTGGATAGAGCAAAGATGGCTTCGAAAGTCGTAACTAGTATAGTGCTCGAGACCTTTGCACAAGTGTGTATGCTCTTGAGCTTTGTGTCAATCTCCTTCTTGATCTCGCAACTTCTCGACATTGACTTTGTTGATTGCAGATAATCTGCAAGATCTCAAAGGGTCTGCAGTCTTACTGAAATTCCTCAATTTCTCCCACGTGTTTGGGTACCTAAATTAGTCTTTCTTGAAACTGAACAAGTATATGTATTCCTCACCACCTTGGCCTTGTAATGTTAGTATATCAAACTCTAGAAATCAACTCAACCTCGTCGGCAGAGGATATGAAGTCGAATGCTATTGCATAGAGAAGACGGGAGAGAATGAAAACGTTAGCAATAGTAGCTGAAGAACCAAATGTACTTAGATACATGTGCTATCAATGAAGTTCCTTGAGAATTAAGATACACATACCTGTGACCTTCTTTCCTGTCTTCTTCTTCGAAGCAATGAAGCGCGTCAAAAATCAGCTATTGGGTATCGCATGCATACTTCAAGCAATTCTCAAGGGTGGCACAGAAATCTAGGATGTGCAAGCCATTCGGGAAGTCATCCTCGACAAGCTCGAACAGCTTTGGAAGGTTTCTCCGGTGTTGGAATCTCCCATTGACCATCGTGTGAGATCATTAGGTTAACAAAAGAGAGGGAAAGTACACTAAAAGGAAAAATAATGAAGCAGTCACAGAAGTTCACGTCCCCTAGAGAATTTTAGAGCATGTGAAATTGAAATTTGAAGGAAGAGCATGGGAAGGAACTCTGAGTTAAGTTAGAAGATCGCCGTGGCAAGTCCCAAAAATATAAACTATTAATAGAGCATTGATTCGAGACCATGCTAACTAGATTTGGAATGAAATAACTAGTACAGACCAAACCTAGAACATGAAACTCCAATTGGAGAACTGAGTCTATAGAGTTTGATGAACAAAACCAATTACAATTCATATTCTGTGTCTTATGGAGTTTAGGACAAATATTAGATAATATTGACGATTTTTACACCATTCTAACATGGATGAGAGTCACATTGATGCAAGAAAATATGCATTATAGTACGAGGATGATAAATGACTCGAGTAGTTACCCGATGTCCATGCCCTATATTTTCAGCACCTAATATAAATTATTTCTAGTTTTATTCCGTGAGTCATCCTATCAAGTGGGCTAGTACATTCATTTTCAACCTCAACAAGATAGTTCTATGAGTTGGGGTATATCTCATAATCAAGCGGGGTCATGATTTTTCCAAATTCATGAGGGCCTTCTCATTTGACTAGCTTGCCTGGTAACCAGCAAGAATTCAGATTCCACAATCTGCAGAAGATCTAAAACCATAACAGGAGCACAATCTAACAAGCAAGATAGCTAACTCCTCTTGCACAGTGGAATATAAATTGGATTTTTCTTTACCTAAATGAGCTGCTTCTTGCAATTGACTGCTCTGAGGGACGGAAGCTAGAAAAGAGAGAAAGAGCAAGATGGCTTGTTGAAAGAAGAAGAAGTGCCCTCTAATCTGGATTTCTAATTTTTCAATTGAAGGATAAACTTTGTCAGGATTACATAGAAAGTATCCAGAGAAAACTTTTGAAATTTTGGGCATTGCTATTGAGAATGCTCATACCATATTAGTGTTTCTCATTCTTGAGATGATTCTGGGAAACTACATTTAGAGATGATATGTTGACACTTGACTTGTTTTGTATGAATAGTTTTGAGTCACATTCATATAGATTTTTGGAATATAGATTAGTAGGTGAAATGGACATTATGGTACTGCCATATTTACCAGATGACAAGAACTTAGATATTGTGTGGAACAACTGTTTAGTTATTGGATGTTTGCCAATATAAAACCTTGAGAACCAATCTTTCTTTCTATTGAATTGTGTTAAGATAGAAAATGTCAACTTGTAATATACCTCTTGTTATTTTTCGTTGGAGAGATTACTTTTTACATCTTCTAAATAGTTATGCTTTCATCTTGTATCATCTCAAATTAGAATTTGGCATCTTATATTGGAATATTGCGTTGCTGCAAGACAAATGGCTATCGTTATAAGCCTTCTAGGTAATCCTTATGTGCCCTTAACTACGATCTATGGGACGCCAAATAATATGTTAGCACACAAATTGGAACACACACGCCATAAGTTTCCAGTCTTGTATCTCACCAGTCAATGTTTACTCAACTATTGGCAATTTTAGATCAAACTTCACGAATTTCGTAAAGCTTGGACAAAATCATATCATATTGGGCACAAACACACATTGGGAGCAATAATAATGTTATTGGAGAGTTAGTGTAGGCCAGTATTTTAACAATGACCAATGAGAAATGGACCTATTAGAATGCACAATAAGATAGGCTATGATCTTGTCTCCCTTCCTCGTTTTGAAGCATTTTAGGATTATCGGTCACACCCCTAACGCTACAAGGATGGAAGCAATGACATAAACGTCCTTTTACCCAAAGGACACAACTTCAACAAAAATCAATGATTCAGCCTATTGATTAATCTCAACAACTCATATATCAATGGTCTAATCCATTAATTAATCTCAGCAAACCATACATTAATGGTCCATCCCATTGAACAAATTCATGCTCAAATATCTAATTATGGTCAAACATAAAGTCACCAAGATTCCTCCCTTTACTAGATCCCCACCTATATTGCCGCATATCCACAAACCCTCGGTGGGTTTACAGAGATAGTGAGTATAATTCATTAACCCCGATCTCTAGTAATTCACAACCAAAACCAAGAGCCATCTCAAAACTCAAGTCTAATATATGTATATATATATAGATACATACATACAAATTACATTAAAATCATGATATTTTTGTGTTTTTTTGTAAAAGGTGCAATGAGTTTAAAT
The DNA here is from genome assembly GCA_016097605.1 of Eucalyptus guilfoylei. Taxonomy (NCBI): domain Eukaryota; kingdom Viridiplantae; phylum Streptophyta; class Magnoliopsida; order Myrtales; family Myrtaceae; genus Eucalyptus; species Eucalyptus guilfoylei. Next base: position 23,666,641 of record CM027866.1, on the reverse strand, counting down.
TGTAATCAAAAGATAACTTCCCATTTCAAATAAGCAAAGCGGCAGTAAGTGCTAGATCCTATTTTATGCAATAAAAATATTATTTCTTAAGTCATGACGTATCTAATCTATACATTTTTCGAAATATAAATTTACAAATTCAAAGAAGAGATAGTTATTCACCTAGGAAAGCCAAAAATCAATCTATAGTGGTTGTTCAAGGTGACGTACTTATAATTCTTAACAATTAATCAAAAACGATGTAAAAAACTGAGTAAACTAATATTCAAAAGAAAGACTTGACTACACTATGCCTATTCGTCGATAAAATGACATCTATGCACTAACAAAAAGCTCGCACCTAGCAAATACCTATCGCTATCCACTATGCGCAACTTGCATGCCGAATTCATTTGCGCCATAACTTCCTCTACTAAAATCTATTTCAAATAAACTTACAATCAATAGAAAATCTATTCATTGTACTACAAGACCCCCGGCTTCATCAATTGAAAAGGCGGTTGGAGTTGGGGGAAAATCATGACAAACAACAGAAATAGAAACTGTCCAATAGCGCCCACAGAACTTTGAAATTTCACTCCAATCAAACTGTAACTCCATGATATCTGTCAAATCCTACAGTTCCAAAACATCCTAAACTATCATTTCTATATATATGCATAGCCCGGCAACTTCTCAATCAAATACAGCAACTCAGAACTGATATAAATCCGAATTTCATATCCTAATTTCAACGATTCCTTCAATTAAAAGAATAATAGGTTCAAATACTTAGCCGGCATTGCAAGACAAAATTCAGTCGACTTCGTATCGTGAACGCGCAAAGATTTTTCCACTTTCCTTCTTTTTCCTCTTTCCTTCTTCACAGACTAACCCTTATTTTTCTTCTTGTTTTTGTCGTCTTTGACTTCTTTTCTCACTTGCACAACTTGTTGAAGGAGAGGGAAAATGACTGGTCTGAAGGCTTGGACTATGGGCTTGCCTAACGAAATATGGATTGAATTAATGGGCCATATATTACATTATCTATCGAGATCCTCTAAGAGAGGAAAAGTAGAGGAAGATCTAGTCCCGGAGTCATGGGGATTCTTGTGTATTGATTGGTTCAAAGACTGCGATTAGTTAGACCGGGAATGTGATTTCGATTTAAACTTTAAAACTTTATATTTTATATAATGATTATAGACCGTTGATTACAATATGCCCTTTAAGGCTGTCGCAAAAGGGTTCCTACAATCAAATCGAAGTTGCTTTTGTTGGAGGCTACCTTCTCACGATTCATTTCTTGCGTCCAACCTAGTACGCCTACTCCTCCGCCACTCTCGTCGACTCACCGTCTGAACAAGAGTTGTAAGTCAACCTCCCTCCTCCACCACCACGTCTCTCCTCTAACCTCTGCAGACAACCGACGACAATGCCGGCCACTAGAGTCAACAAGGGCTCCAAGTGCGCTCGCTTTTGCTATGGTCAATGCCAAATGCAATGATGGCATCGGCGACCAATGCCAGCCACAACACCTTCCCCTCCAACGCTCTTTTCATTCTTTTTATTCCTGAACAAAAGATTTTTATTTTGAATTTAGAACCCTTGATAATAATTTTTGAAATTCACTGATACAAAATGCCATGTCAGCATAAGCACTATTTGCCATGTCGGCTATCACATAGGATAAGAAAAAATTGACGGTGGCCATTTTAGTCTATCGAGTAAGAGTACCTTTATTATTCAAGAAAAGTACTAAAAAAGTCATAAACATATTATATTGATATCAATTCAGTCCTAAACATTTTTACATTGGTACAAATTCACTTCGTCTGACCAGCTAGAGCTGTCGTGTTCTTTTTCTTTTTCTTTTTCTTTCTCTTTTTCTTTTCTTTTCCTTTTCCTTTTTCTCTTTTTCCTCTATGGACTTTCCTCGCACTGGCCAATGAGGCTTGGGTGAGGCTCATCTGCCACTAGGCAAGGCTAGGGTGAGGTTGGCCTCACTCAAATCTGGGTGAAGCCACCTCGCCCACGGCCCTAGGCGAGGGCCGCAACCCTCACTGGCCACCGATAAAGACTTCGCAGCCCTCGCTAGAGCCTCGCTGACCACTACGGGCAAATTCCATGGAGGAAGAAAGAAAAAAAAAAGGAATAATAAAAGATTCAAAAAAATAAAAAAATTATTTAAAAAATTGCCATGTTAGCGTTGGGCAGACGACCGGCGTCCACGTCAATGCCGATCAGCCAAAATTGGTCGGATGGACTGAATTGGTACAAATGTGAAAATATTTAGGATTGAATTGGTCCAATTCAAAAATTTACGACTGAATTAATACTATTGCAATAGGTTTAGAACTTTTTTTGTACTTTTCCCCAATTGATAGTGGGCTCATTTTTGTTCATTAGTATAATTACTTGATCTTTTCTCTTTAGATTAGGCCAATATGTACATTATATTAAAGCCAACTTTCAAATCAAATTTTCACATGACCAAAATTTCATTTCATTATAGAATAAGTAAAATGTTATACAAAATTAATGACTAAATTTCAAAATCTTCGCACGGTTACCTCACAAATCTTCTATATTTATGAGCACATATCCTCTTCTTTGAAATTCATACCCGTATTCTCTATTAAAAATACTCCAAATCTATGTCTCGATTTGGGAAGGCGCAGCACGTGCGCACCCTTAAGGGTGCAACTTACGGCATTAAAAAAGTAGAACAAAGACTACATTAGACTTATCCCCTGAAATTTCGTTAGTTGGGGATAGAATTCAAAAAGTTCCCACGGAAGAAAACAATTGTACTTGTAACAAATAAAAAGTTGCTTTGGAGAAATTGGATGAATTTCTGGAAATAGAAGAGCCACTTACGGTGTCAATGTCTCTAGGCAGATTAGAGACAAGTGAAGTGACTTTCTTCTTCATGCATCTCCAAAAGTGGGAAGGCACGTTTTTGGTTTTTCGTTTCCTGAACCTTTACTGTGCCAAGGAACAAGGACGCCCTTGTGTTGGAATGGTATCGGTCCACTGATGGGAGAATCACTTGGGAAGTTGATTTTTGAGGACAAATCCACAACCTGGAACTTGAAACTTTTGCTAGTGTTTTCTGATTTGCTGTATAATTCAAAAGCATTCTCTCAATTCTGCCGATTCTTTTTTTTTTTTTTTTTTTTTTTTTTTGATGACCGAGGGATCGCCAGAAATCACCTTTCGAGGATCACACGACCCTCCGGTGCTTGGTAGCACCAGTGGAGCCTCGCCGCAAGCCGCTATTTAGACGTAAACCCTTGAGGGCTGGCCCAATAAACCATCCCTAGGACCCCCACTCGCGAGCATTTGGAGAATTCTGCTGATTCTTCGTGTTTGAATAGTTGTAAACATGGAAATTTTTCTGTGAAATTTCATTGCAGTTTGTTATATAGAAAGTTCATGAAGCCAGAGACTTGTTTCCGAGGAGAGTTGGAATGTGAAAACAACGACTACTTATGTGTTCATTTTTGGTTGCTTGAAAAGCAACTTGGAACGTATTCCCACCTTAATAAATTTGCATTAGAGGCAAAGTGTGGGCCGATAGGCACTTCCGTCTGAGTCCGGAGGCAGAGATGGCGAATCATATTCTCCTTCGTTGTTCCTGGACTGACTGTTTTGGGTGGCCTCTTATGCTTTCATCCATTGAGCATGAATTATGGAATTGCAGGGCTCCCATTTGCCTGGGCATTAAGAAAGAAGGAACTCTTCCATCCCTCACTCTGGTTCTTGGTTGATTTGGAAAGAACATAAGAAGAGAGCCAAGGAATGAAGACGCCTGTTTTGGTGATTATTAAGGATTGCTGAAAGATGTCACATTTTTTGGTATAGTGGAAACTTGTGCAAGCAAATGTTTGGATTGACGTTGTTGATGCTTTACCCTGTAACCGAGCTCTTTTTTGGTTGTCTGAGTTTACTTTTAATATAGGTTTGCACCCCCCTTGGTACCCCTATAGTAGTTTATCTTTTATACAGCAAAAGAAGAGTAACTTCGAGATGTTTTCTGAATTCTGGTCCATGTATGAAGGAGGGCCCAACTCTTCTGGTTTTTTATGTTATTACCCAAGATGACCGTGCCCAAAACAACTTGATAGGCTATGAGACAATTAGATTGGCCGTCAAATCGGTCCATAATTTCCTCTGTGGCCAATACCCTCTGCATCATTCCACCGAGCCTGGTAAGTGAGCTGATCAATAGACCCCTTAACAGTATCACCTTTTAGTTGAGTCATGTAAACAACATATTCATGTATTCATGAATTGTTTTGATTTTACTTGAAGAGATAATTAAAGGATTTGTTCCTTTATTTTGGCCAGTGACAAAGATCTCGTATCTGAGAAGATTAAAAATGCGGTGACATTAAAAATCCAAATAATTCTGTTCCAAATTCAGTACTACTAAAAACGTTACTTGTTATCAGGTACTCCTGATATGAAATGATATTTAGCTCATTAGGACCGTCTGTGCATTGTGAGCACCTCACGACGATATTGACAAGATGCCTTGATGTTCATTTTGGTTAATGGATCTTTACATTCTGCCTACTGATATATGAACATTGTTCTGTTTTTTCTGTATCCCTATATGCCTGGTAGATTGAGCTTAAAATGTAAACGGTAGTGAGCAGAAGTGTGTTTGAAGTGAAAAATATGCCGCTGAAAATGGCCTATCAACCCCAAAAAATGTTCTGCTTCCAAAGACAAAGAGGTTTTATGCATGCTTGCAGGAGTTGCGGGCGTCTCTGGGTTCAGGTTGTCTTAATTTTGCATCTGTTTTGACTGAGGGAGTGGAGGTTTATAAATCTAATGGAGGTATACAATATGAACCTTGAAGGTTCCACATAAATTGATCCCACAGTACAATTCTAGTCGGTATCATTTGTTACCAGGATTCCTCCGAGTCAAACTTTCTAATGCTGAAGAAAATCATCAGCTTTTTCATGTGGAACTTGAGAAGCTGTATCTGAATAGGCAGTTGGTTCAAGATTTGACATGATAAATGAGGCGGTAAGTCCTGTTATTTCTCAAAATATGAATTGTCCTATGGAATATAAGCAAAATGAAATTACAGTTTTCTCCTTTAGGGAATAATATAGGGGATAAAATCGTCTTGAATTTCTATTACTGAAGAGGAGAATATCTATAAATTGTGGTCCCTATATATTGGGCTGAATTGGAACAAAAACAGTATGGCAAATCTCGTTTCAGGGAAAGAAAGAGAAAAATAGTAGGCATTTACAATATCAATGACTAGTGGAAGTCCTGTCTGTTGTCCCTTCCAGCTTGAGTGAGCTTCTTTCCCCTATTGCAGTTTATAATGTGACCATTGGCTACAAGTAGCATTGTCCATCTTTCATGGACAAAGCATTTGGAGCGGACCCCGCAGAAGTTCATGTGCAAGTGTGACATGTCTGCCTCGATGACATCCCCACATCAGAAAATGATGTCACCTCTTCGCTGATGGACACCTTCTCCTTCAAGAATCAGTTGCTCTCTGACTTCCATTCTAAGGGTCATTTTCCTAATCCAGGAGCAGAAAAGGAGCTCTCTTGATGGTGAATTGCCTTTCGCTTGCTCTTGGAGTTATCTTCTTGACTGGCATATGTACATATCTCATACTTTTCTTCCATTTGTGATACCTGGCATCTGCAACCTATTTTAATATCCACCCACGGCCAATTGCTGGCTCTGGGAAAGCTGTCATTACTTGCAATTTTGCCCAGTATTGATCAGGAAAAATCGACATCTGCAATTTCTTCCTCCATTAATTATTGTCAACATGAAATTTGACTCTAGATGACTGGATTTACTGATTAGTTTTATTGAGGAGTACTCTTTTACTAATGAGGCACATTGACAGGATATGTTTTCTTCATATTGATGATTTCGTTTTTCTGAGTTACTGCTGTCTGGTCTTCCATTTGGCTTATGCAGCTTTCATCTTTTGTCAGACTCAGATATTTCTCATGAACATAATGAGCTCTAAACACAATTCAATGAAAATTTAACTATTCTGTCCTAGCTACTAACTTCTGCTTTTGGGAAGAACCTTAACCATATCGTTTCCATATAGCAGGTCAGTTTTATGTCAGTGATCTGAACTTGTTTAATCAGCATATGGAACTATACACGAGCAACCAAAACAAGGGATTATTACTTAATCTTTGAATATTGAGGACTTTCCATACTATCCTGTACTTTCAATTGTCCATCAAACCTGCAAAGATCTATCTATTTAGCAGTGCAACAAGAGAGAGTTTCATCATAGGTTTTGACGTGCCACATGGTTGCAGTTGTTAATGTGACTTAGCTAGGCTCATGGATTTATAATCTTAGCTCCGAGTTTAAGATCAACAAGGAAAGTATCTTGGCAACATATAATCCCTGGAAGGTTGTTATTAGAAGGGACACGTCAATGATTGTAAGAGTGACCACCTTTGACTATCATATGTCAGCCAATCCAGCTTGGGTGGATCGTTTTTTAGCATTTCGTAGGAAAGTAAAATGTGAAAAGGTTGTACTTTCGTCCTTGACATCAATTAGGGATTGAAGAATTCCTGTCCAAAGCTGATAAAGGCCTTTATATTTGAAAGCTGCATTTAATAATGATTATTCAACAAATCGAATGCCAAATGTTGATGTCTTCCGCTTTATTGAAGAGAGAAAGCAAGGCAAATGGAGGTCCACCACACATCCCTCGCAGGAAGAAAAACACTTAGCAACAATTCTCTATAGCTACATTGGGGCACCATTGCAATTGGTGGGAGGCTTTATAATCCTCTGAAGCACCACTAGCCTTGATCTCTGGATATTGCAGCTGCACATATTGACATCCTTTCCCAGTCCTTTGGCGTCCTTCATGAAGTCTCTCAGCTTCTTCTTAATGTCTGCTATTCCAAGCTTTACTGCCTCTGCTCCCGCCTCAATTGGAAAATCAGCTTTCTGCAAGAGGCTCTTCATCTGTACCTCCAAAGGGTCAATCGTAATTCTCATTTTATCCAGGTCCTTGAGAGCAACAAAGATACTGGCCTGTAGAGATTTTAGTTGTGAGAAATTATTCGTGTAATCATGGTGACTTCTCTTTCAGACTTTCTTGCATTTTGGACTCCTAGACATTTTTCGCATCATTGTAGCTACTTAAAAATCAAGCCAGCCTCGCGATGTTCATTATGTTAGATGCGAAGACTTCAAGGGAAAAATATGGTTGTTGACTTGGTTTGACGAAATTACGGGGACGGTCACTGTAATTACAAAAATGGAGGGAAAAGCTTTGGAGCACTCACTTGCATCGAGGTGATCACCTCCTCCCGTCTCTTCAGTGCTTCTTCACAATTCTTCCATAGGGAGTCAATCCACTTGCCAATCGCATCCATGGCGGTTGCAGCCGCTAGGGTAGCAACAACTGGCGGAGAAGCCACCATAGCAGTTGTGACAGAATAGATTAGAATGGCTGCGAAAGTTGCAACCGGTATCATGCTTGAGATTTTCCTCCACATCTGTATGGTCTTAAGCTTCTTCTCAATCTTCTTCTTCTTGATCCACAACTTCTTGAGCATGGACTTCTGTAGCTTGTAAATTGTCTGAAAGAGCTCAAAGAACTCCCTGGTGAAAGGGTCTCCAGTCTCCTTGAATTTTGTCAGTTCCTCCAAGATTTTTGAGTAACTAAATTTATCCGAGGTCTTTGCATCAGTTTTTCGCGAAACAGAAAAGCATGCATAGTTCACACCAACTTAACCTTGTAATGTTAGGATATCAAACTCTAGGTATCAACTCAATCTCATTGGCATGTTAGGATATGAAGTTGAATGCAAATGCACGGAGAAAATAGGGGAGATTGAATGAGTTAGCCAATAAATGAAAACAGTGAGCAAGAATCAATATACTAAGATACATGTGCTCGAAATGAAGTTGAGAACTGAGATACATGTACCTGCAACAGCCCTCCCCATCTTCTTCTTCAAAGCAATGAAGGGCGGTGAAAATCTGCAAATGGGCATCCCGCACATGCTTCAAGCAATTCTCGAGGGAAGCACAGAAATCAAGGGTGGGCAAGCTGTCATTGAAGTAGTCTTGTACAAGCTTGAACAGCTCTTCATTTCTCCAGATATCTTTCTTGCTATCCATGATGACTTTGACCACTTCCTGGTTCATCTCCAATAGGCACTCGGTTATCTCTTTCAGAGAATCCAGTGAGAGAGTTTGGATATCAACCCCGGAAGCAAGAGTGCTGAGGACTTGGTTTGTCCTCGCTTGGAGGTTTGCGTTGAAGGTTGGCAGATCCATGGGAGGGTTTCTTCTGGTGTTGTAGTTTGCCATTGACCTTAAGGAGAGATCATGCAAAAAGAGAGGGTGAGTACGCTAAAAGGAAAAGAAATGAAGCTGTTGCAGAAGTTTATCTCCCTCATAGAATTTCAGAGCATGCAAAAAGGAAAGTGAAAGGAAGAGAATGGGAAGGAATTCCGAATTATGTCAGAAGATAGAAAAGCAATGATACGAGACCAATGTTTAATAGGATAGGAAAGGAAATAACCAGTGCTGGCCCAATACAAGCAATTATATCAAAACTCGAAGCCAGAAAACGATACTCTACTACGAGAACCGAGTCTATCTAGGATGATGAATATAGCCAATTACAATGGATGGATTTGATGAGATTCACTCCACTCTCACATGGATGAGTGACATTTTATGCGAGAAAACATAGTATATGATTTGATACTGTGGTCACTATTGGTTTAATAAGCAAAAAATACATATATTCACTAAATGACTTGAGTTTTTTTTTTTTTATCGGTTCTACTATATTCCTATTCTAATTCTTACTCTTAGACTTTTGTCATATCTTCTTACAGGGGTGTAGGAGTCAAAACCTATATCTAAAACTAAATCGTTCATAACCAAACATCCTTGAGAAGGTGGGGATTCGAATCTCTCAACTCTCTCTTCTCATGTGGCCATTGAGGCAAACCCCAGTGATTTCATATGCTATATTTGAGTAGCTAAAAAGACGTAGAATTCACAATTTTGTTTTTAGGGGCAATCACTTAGCGGTAATAAATAAAGGGTCCACAAAAAAATTAAAAGTTTTAAAAGTTTTGTCTTTATCGTCTTGAGAAAAGAGTTATATCATAACTGATTTTTTGAAGTTCAATGAACAAAAGAGTTTGTCGATTGAGAAAACTAGAGAATTAAAAATAAAAGACGACTTAAGAAATCTCGTTCACCTTTTATGAATATAGAAAAATATATTTTTCTATCCAATTATTTGGATTGGAAACCACTTTAAAAAAAAGGTTGGAACTTTCACGCAAGATATAGACTGCTAAAACGAGGCGAAACAAATCTTCATAATTGAGGAAAATGTCATACAAGAATACCTAAAGTTATTATCATCAGGTAAGTAAGAAGACAAGAAAATATGCAATTTCTCACAAAATTACCATTTGGAATGTTTGTCCCACCCCAAGAAAAATTCAATCCTCACTTCACAAACTGACATGCGCATCCACCGACCACGATGTGCTAGTGACCAAGCCGGCTAAACATAAACTCAGATGGAAAAACGAAGGGAATGAATCTATACGATGTTGGATCTAAATATTCATTATCGTTGGGTTCACATAACAAAAGGCGGGCGAGCATAAGTGTCCTCTTCTTGCCTATGTATTAGGTGATTTTTAAGTGCTTAGATCATGAAGACGCCCCAAAAGAAATCATTTCTAGGGTTTGTCCGAGAGTCATCCCATCGAAGTGGGCTAATACATACATTTTCAACCACAACAAAGGAGTTCTTCAGTTAGGCTTTATGTGATAATCAAGCGTGGTCATGATTTTTAAAAAAATTATGAGCGCCTTGTCTTATTCGTAGCCTGCATGGTAATCAACAGAAAGTTAAGATACCACAATCCGTATAAGATCTAAAATCATAACAGGAATACAATCCAACAAGCAACATAACTAACTCTTTTTGCACCATTGAATATAAATTGGATTTTTCCTTACCTAAATGATCTGCTTCTTGCAATTGACTGCCACGGGGGAGAGAACTTGTGAGTGAGAGAGTGAGAGAGAGAGAGAGAGAGAGAGAGAGAGAGAGAGAGAGAGGAGAGAGAGAGAGAGAGAGAGAGAGAGAGAGAGAGATTGTTGAATGTTATGTGTTATGAAGATGAAGCACCCTCTCGTATGATTTTTATAGATCTTCAAATTCAATGATAAATTTGATTGCAACCACATAGATTGTGTGTGGAAGAAGCTAAATGTTAGGCAATGTTACCTAGAATGCTTATGCCACATCAGTATTTCCTATTCCTGAGAAAATACCAAGAAGGTAGGTTTAGAGCCAACCCGTTAATACCCAACCTGTTCGGTGTCATATTTGTATAGAGATTCGCAATGCAGATTATTTGGTAAGACAAACATTATGATACTTCCGTATTTATTATATGACAATAACCTAAATATCATGCGGATTACCCCTTTAGCTATCGGATACTTGCCATCATAAAATCTTGACAGTTGATTTTCCTTTTGTGTTAATTAAATTGTGTTAGAGATAGAAAATGTTGTTGTATCATACCTCTTTTTATTTTTCCCAGAGAGATTACCTCTTACATCTTCTAGGTAATTATGCGTTGCATCTTGTATATTCCGAAATTAGAATTTAGCATGTTATATTTATCAAAAGAAAAAGGTTATGTTGGTGCACGTCGGTGGCTCTCAATCTTCTAAGTGCCCACATGAGCCCTTAACCTATGAAGCCAACAAAAATCCTACTTGGAGCTTCACTTGGGTGCCCATATCAAATAATAGTTTGGCTCGTAAATTGTATTAATTGATCAGACGTTTGATGTTTTCACTAAGGGACATCCACCTGAACTTTTTAAAAATCTTTTATGGAAAGTCCAATTGACCTCTTCTACATCACCTTGAGTTTGAGAGAGACGATGGAGATATTAATCTTCCTTGATAGATTGGAATTGATTTTATTTGATATTCTAATATTTCATTACTTTAGATATTTGTCTATACAGTTTATCAATAGGCTCTTGTATCTTCAATATTAGGGAAAATCTCAAATAAAGACCTGAAGTGGAGCCTTTTTCTCAAAAAAGGACTTAAAGTGGACACTGTCTCAAATAAGGACCCGAAGTGGCTAACTTACTCTCAATTAAGGACTTGAACTTCTAATTTTATTCACAGCCAGGGGCACTTTTGTCCAAGAACATTGTTGTTTATTTTTTGTCTCTCTCTTTCTTCTTTTTTCTTTCTTCATCTTTCTCACTCTCTACATCACCTCCATTATCAGCCCCTCCATCGCTCTTTGTGTCATCTTGTTGTATGACCAGGATTGGGTTTTCTTTAACATGAGCCATTACAATGTAGTCTAACTCGTTGAAAATTTTAAATTTCGCTCCTCAAAATGGTTTGTACACAATTCCACGAAGCCGAAATGACCCTTCAAAAAGAAGTTCTTTTTATTCCAACATTCATCACAAATTCTGATCTCAAAGCCATAATATGAATGTGCTTTTGCTGAGACTCAACTTTTTGTCCAACTCCCAAGCTATGCAACTAATCCCTTTGGCGACGTATTTCTCTCGCCTCAAGAGTGCATCAAACGCCACTTATTCCGGGCCTTCTGCTAACCCAGCAACTGCAATTTTTTGTGTTGTTTTTGGTCCTGCTTGCCAACAACAGAGTAGCAATATCCAAGCATCACCAGATCGTCTTGTTTGACTAAATTATGCCTCTATTCAATTAACACTTGGTGATCGATAATTTCACGCCAAAGAACAATTTTGTTGCAATTGGCGACTATTTCAACCTCGGCAAGAGTTTGCCTTATCAATTTCAAATTTGGGTTTGTCTCTCTTGTGTAAATTCAATCTTTCAAAGATCCCCCTTCCCCTTTGCAATGCCAATGGCTCCTTTCAATAATCCCTAGTCTGGAGACACCTACTCACACTCTTGCCATCCTCATCGACACAGCTCTTCTCCTCAATCAATACCCCATCTTGAGATTGATTATTAGTCGTATCTAACATCATTAACTGTAGAAATTGTTGTACTTCGTTGCCCCATTGCCGCCATTGACAAGTCCTATTCGAGCTCTCGACCTCATCGACTACTGCCCCTGATAGAAAATCCAACATTGTCGTCGTCAGATGGAGGTCAATCCGAGCTTTAGGCTGAGCACAAGCGAGCCGAGATTTGATGCATCTTGAGGAACTGAGGATTTTAGCATTCAAGAAGGTAGCTAGTAGCAAATAACTCCAATCCGACTTCTTGTCACTAGGACCAACTACGTGATGACATGAAGCTCATGAGGTTGCTGGTAAGGGCTTGATTATGGTGTTGAAGAAGGAGGCAATGTAGAGCGAAGGAGGAGGTGTGAGGAAGATGAAGAAAGAAAAAAAAATTAAAGAAAAAATGTTCTTGGACAAAACTACCCCAAGCTGTAAATAAGATTAAAAGTTTGGGTCCTTATTTGAGACAAAATTAGCCACTTTGGGTCCTTATTTGATACAGTGTTCACTTTGGGTCCTTTTTTAAGAAAATGAACCCACTTCAGACCCTTATTTGAGATTTTCCCTCAATATTATTCATATAGAAATATACCGAAATTCTCTTTTCCGCTTTATTTTTAAGTAAAAAGAACATTACATCCACCATTTTCAACAGATGAATTGACCTAAACAAGTATCACAAAAAAGTGATACATCACTTATGTTATTAGAAAACATGGAGGTAAAAGGAAATTCGTTCTCTCTTGACTCTCATGTCAGAGCAGTTAGCACCCTAAAAGAGGATAACCACCAATTCAATTTCATTACTTGCGTCTAAGTTATTATGGGTCATGGCCATTTGCATAGGTCGATTGTAACTTTGTTCTACCTCATATTTACCTTACACCGTTCTTAGGTTGTATTTGAGAAAATAAGTTCAATTTATAAATTCAAATTTATATGATTTCTATTACAATTTTTAGTTAATAATAATAAAAATGAAAAAGCTATCAAAAATCTCAAACTTTACTCAGTGTGATAAATTTACGTCAAACTTTTTTTTTATGACACAAAAAATTCCAAATTTTACCAACTGTGACGCATTTACCCCAAACTCTATGGTTGAAGGGCATTTTCATCTTTTATTTTTAAAATTTTTTTTCCTTTTACTTTCCTTTATCTGGTTTTCCTTTTTGGCAAGGGTTGTCCTCTGTGGATCTAGCGAGGGCGACCCTCACCTGATGCTATTGAGGGTGGCCCTCGCTTGAGTTCAGCTTCTCTCCACCAGCCATGGTGGGTGAAGAAAGAAGAAGAAAAAATAATAAATAATAAAATAAAAATTAAATAGTAAAGGACGAAAAAATGCTCTATAATTTGAAATAAATGTATCACATGACTATAAGTTTGGAGTTTTTTATATCATGAAAAAAAATTGAGATAAATACGTCATAGTTGGTAAAATTTGAAATTTTTTGTCAAAAAAAACTTTTGAGATAAATTTGCCATTGGCAAAAGTTTAGGATTTTTTTATTTCTTTTTCCTAATAAAAACTTCCCCAGTTTTCTAGTCAAAGGTCAACCACACCCTCCGTCTGTCTCTGTGCCTTTCTTCCCATAGAACAAGCCAGGGACAGTGTGCCAAGCAACAGAGCGAGGGAGAGATGGCTGCCGAGAGCAGAGCTCAGACGAGGATTCAATCTATGTATCGTCATCTTTCACCACAAGCTTCTGATGCCCCGGCGAAGTGGGCCCAAATTTGCATTATAATTTCCAGGTTGGAATAATTAATTTAATTGATTTAGTACTTGGAAATGTGATTTAGTTTATTTTGTGATGATTCAACTAGAGGAAGTAATTAGAAAAATGCCTAGAAAACGCTAGACTTGGCCCTTATAAAGGGAGGCTACACAATTAAGATACACTACCACAATTCTGAGAAAGAGAGAATACACGAAGAGAGAATAATCGTGGGAGACGGCTGTGGGGAGAGTATAGCCACAAAGGCCGAATCAGAGAGAGAAGTGGATGGGGTGCTTTGTTTCCACAATAATCGGCCTACAGCTTTTCTAACCATCGCCGTACCTTCACCTTCACCTCGGCAAAACGTCTCGGTCAGCCCTCAAGCGTGTATCCAGTAGTTCTAGTTGTGGTCCTCATGTGCTCAGCGACGCCTGTTATTTTGCCAAGTCCTGTATCAGGCCCGGTGTCCTAAGACTTGTGGCCGGCCATCAAGTGAATGCCACAAATGCTGGTGACCTCTTGCCGCAGTCGTCACTTGACATTTCCAGTCTTCAACAGCAAAACCGAAGAGGAGCCAATCGGTGGTCAAGGAGGAGTACTTGGTCAAAAGAGCAAAAAGACCAAAGTGGGCGTAATTGGACTAAGTGGAAAATTCGGTGTACAGTCGATTTCTTGTAATCCAGTGTGGCTCGATCAACAAAGTGAGATTCAACATGAAGAGCAGAGAACATTCCAACGTGAACCCAATGAAGCAACAAAACAAAGAAAAGGAAAAGATGACTCGGTGAAAGAAGGATTGATCCAGCCGTGAGCAAAAGTTCTCACCGCGATTTACTTGCCTTGATGTTGTACCTCACCATTCCCTTCGCATCGAGTCTATCGCCCCTAGTCACGCTTGCTTCTGTTGCCAATCATCACGAGTTCCCTTCATTGGCCACGTCGTTGCACCGTGATCCCAAGCTTGTGATCCTTGCCGAGCCGTGATGCCGCCGTGATCCACTGGACTTAGCATCACCACCATCGAGTAGGTCGCCGCTATGAATCGTTACCTAATTTGATGATACCGCGATCTAATTGTATATGTTGAGTGATAGGTATCCCCAACTAGGATTTATTTCCTATTCTGCAATATTTTATTTACAAGGCTTTAGATGGAATTATTAATCATGTGGGATCTCTTAAAATTGATATTTTGATCTTTAATACTTAAGATCAATTTATTGATTTTATCCGTGGAAAATTCTTGTTGATTTGATATGGCTTCCTAATTTGAATTGTGAATCATACGTTTGGTGAGTGGGCAAATCTTGAGTGTTTGAATGTTATCTTGTCTTGATTGTTTTCCTTATTTGAAAATATAGAAAAGATTGCATATAGATAAATTAGGTCATGTGAGATAATATTGCCTAATTAGAGTAGATTGTATTGCATAATTAAAATAGAATGCATGTTTAAATTGTTTTTTCATAATAATTTGAATTGCTTCTGAATATGATTTCTTACATAGCAAGGCATATTTAGGTAGGTTCATGAAGCTAAGGATATTCATCCAATTTAAGCTAGTTTTTATAAGTATGAGGGAGTGCCTCACCATTTGAGCTAGTTTTTTGGGATAAGGGAGACTCAAGACTACCGAACGCTAGTATCAGACTTTAAGTTACCAATAAGTCTGAACTCAACAGTCACACAAGAGAGATACGGGATGTCGTCACTCTGATCTAGGGCCCTACGTGTGAGGGAGGGATTGTTGGGGTTATACCTTTGGAAGGGAAGGGTGGTCGGTGTGAGGAAAAGTTTGACCATTTAAGCTAACTTTTAGGGTGAGAGAGGTTCAAGACCATCTAGCACGCTTGTGAGAGAAAGTGTTACCTTTTAAGCTAGCTTTTGAGGTGAGAGATACCTAAGATCACCTAACACCGGTGTCAGAGCTGATGATAGATTGATGGAATCCTAATCTGTTCCGATGTTTGGTGAACATTGCAAGGAAGGAATCATATTACCAATATAGTTTCGGGCAGGTGAACATTATGGTGTAGTAGAGTCGGCTTGATGGTAAACTTAGGGCCTGCATGTTTTCGTTCTTTTTTTTTGTTTATGAACAAAAAAGAACAGAAACGCGTTTGTTTGCGTTTTTGTTCAAAATCAGATTTTTTGTTCCCGAAACACAAAAAGAACATAAATGAGAAACAAAAAAAAAATTGTTTCTTGCTCCAGAAACACTTTTGAAGAAACACTTCTCTCTTCTATTTTCTTCTTCTTTTCTTCTTCTTTTTTATTTCGCCGGTCGCCGGCCTCGGCCATGGCCGGCGACCGGCCGTCGAGGGCCGGCGACGCTCGGCCTCGCCCGCGCCTGCGAGGCTCGGGCTCGCCCAGCCAAGGCGAGGCCGAGCCTCGCCCAACCACGGCGAGCCTCGCTGTGGCTGGGCGAGGCTGCCGGCCGAAAGAAGAAAAAATAAAAAAGAAAGGAAAAAAGGAAAAATAAAATAGAAATATTAAAAAATTAAAAGAAACAAAAAAAGAATATAAATTTACCAAACGTGTTTTTATTCATTTTTTATTCCCGGAACAAATTTACCAAACGCATCTTTTTGGTCAAAAATTGTTCCCCGGAACAGAAACACTTTTTTCTATTTCTGTTCCCTGGAACAATTTTTGAACAGAAACGTTACCAAACGCGCCCTTAATGGTTCGATTTGGAGAAAGAAACCTAGTGTGAAGTTTAGCATTCGAGATTCAAATTGAGATAAATTGATGCGTAGAGATATTTGAATTAAAGGGGAGCAAACTCAATACTAATACTTACATGTGAAGGGGAGATAGTTAAGATGCATGTGTGAGTTGTGTTAGAAAAAAATATCACATAAGAGAATGGATTTGGTGTGGACATGACTCATTGGCTTAAGTTTTTAAATGAAGGTGAGTCTAATTGGATATGTTGATGGGCTTGGACTTGAGCTCTCTCTTGGCGATCTCCCTGAGTGAAGGTATTAAGTTTCTCTTGCATGCTCCCTACAAATGGTATCAAAGCCGTCGGTTGATTAGTGGGCCCCCAATCTATTTCGGTGTTTGGTGAATATCTTAAGGAAGGAATTTGATTACCAATATGGTTTTTGGGTTGTGGGCATTGTGGTGTAAAAATGTGGACTGGATGGTAGACTCCATGGTTCGATTTGAAGAAAAAGACCAAGGATGAATCTCTGCATTAATGGACATTCAAGTTGAGATATCTTGATGCAAAATGATACTTAGATTAAGGGGAAGCAGAACTAACGCTAAGCTCACACGCGATAGGAGATTGTTAAAATACACGTGTGAGTTGTGTCAGAGAAGTTCTATATCGAAGAATTAATATGGTGTTAGAAATTAATATATTTTATTTGGCTCATAACTTATAGGCTTAAACTTTGAATGAAGGTCGGTCTAGTTTTTGGGTTGAGATAGGTTCAAGACCACCTCGACACTAGCATCAAAGCTTGTTAATTTGTGGGCTCCCAATTTGTTCTAGTGTTTGATGAATATCTCAAGAAAGGAATTTGATTACTAACGTGGTGTTCAGGCGGTGCATGTTGTGGTTTAGCAATGTGGGCCCAATGGCAAACTTTATGGTTTGACCCGGAGAAAGAGATCAAGGATGAAGTTCGGCACTGATGGAGATTTAAGTTGAGATATCTTGATGCAAAATGATACTTGGATTAAAGGAGAGCAGACTTAACATTAAGCTCACATATGAGGGAAAGATTGTTGAAATACACGCGTGAGTTTCGTTAAGAAGTCTGATATTGAAGAATTTGTATGGTGTTGAGTAGTTAATTGCAAGTAGATATGTTGACGAGCTCGGATATGAGCTTCCTTTTGGCAATCCCTTTGGGTGAAGGTATCGAGTTTCTACTCTGCGCTCCCAACAAATGGTGTAAGAGCCGCTGGTTAATTGTTGGGCACCCAATCTGTACCAGTGTTTGGTACATATCTCAAGGAAGGAATTTCAATTGGCTTTTGGGGTGTTTATCTCATTGTTGTGGCTACCACCTAAGACTCGATGTGTGAGGGGGAGATTATTGGAATTTATCCTATTTCAGTTGTGGAAGGGGCTGATGGTTATTTTATCCTTTGAGCTAGCTTTTGGGATAAAAGAAACCCAAGACCACCCAACATTACCTAGAAAACTTATAAAAAGTTATCCCTCCGGAAAAAATAATAGGAGGTATAGTCCAAGCTAATATTTTCTATCTTTAACACATTTCAATGAAAGGAAAGATTGGTTGTCAAGGTATTATATTGGCAAACATCCAATAACTAAATGTGTGTTTCGCACAATATCTAGGTTTTTGTCATCTGGTAAATATGGCGGCATCATAATATCCATCCGACGCAATAATTTACATTCCAAAAATCTATAGAAATATGACATGGAGCTGATCACGCAAAATGGTCGAGTGTCAACATAACATCTCTAAACGTGGTTTCTCTGAATCTTATCAAGAATGAGAAACACTAATATGGGATGAGCATTCTCAGTAACTATGCTGAAAATTTCAAAGCTTTCTCTAGACACTTTCTATGTCATCATGACAAAGTCTATCCTCCGATTGAAAAAATACAAATCTACATGAGAGGACGCTTCTTCATTACATTCAACAAGCCATCTTGCCCTTTGTTTTCTAACTTCCATCTCGCAAAGCAGTTAATTGAAGCCACTTATTTAGGTAAAGAAAAATCCAATTTATGTTAATTTGTGCAAGAAGAGTTAGCTATCTTGGTTGTTGGATTGTAATTCTGTTATGGTTTTAGATCTTATGCAGATTGTGGTATCTGAACTTTTTTTGATTATAATGCAGGAGAGATAAATAAAAAGGCCATCATGAATTTGAAAAAATCATGATCAAGCTTGATCATGAGATATACCCGTTACACATACTTGTTCTGTTTCGAGATACACTAATGCATAGACTTTGTAAAAATTTAGGTACCCAAATACATTGGACAAATTGAGGAATTTTAGGGACGGTGGACACCCATTGACTGAGTTGTTCGAGATCCTTCAGATTATTACAAAAGTCAATGTTCAAGAAGTTGCAGATTGAGAAGGAGATCAACATGAAGCTCAAGAGCATACACACTTGGTTGAAGGTCTCAAGTATGATCTTGGTTAGGACTTTCTAAACTGTTGTGATCTATTCAGTCATGAATGCAGTGGTTTTTGCTCTGGCAGTGGCCGCTGCTCTTGCAGCTGCAACTGCCTTTCCCATGGATTCGGTTGGCAAGTGGATTGACTCCCTTAGAAAGAATTATGAACATATGCTTACATAATAGGGGGAGGTGATCACCTTAATGCAAGTGAGTACTACAAAGCTTTCACACTCTTATTATAATGACCATCCCCACAATTTCATCAAACCAAGTTAACATCCCTGTTAAGTTCAAAACAATAGTTTCCCCTTGAAGTCCTCACATTTAACTTAATGAACATTGTGAGGCTG
This sequence comes from Eucalyptus guilfoylei, assembly GCA_016097605.1. Lineage (NCBI taxonomy): Eukaryota > Viridiplantae > Streptophyta > Magnoliopsida > Myrtales > Myrtaceae > Eucalyptus > Eucalyptus guilfoylei. The sequence goes on along the minus strand of CM027866.1, from coordinate 23,647,405 downwards.
GCTTGATTTTAAGTAGCTGTGATAATGAGAACAACGTCTAGGAGTCCAAAATGCAAGAAACTATGATTTCCATAAGCAATTCTCACAAGTAAAAGCTCTACAATCCATTACCTTTGTGTCTCTCAAGGACCTAGACAATTGGAATTCTAATTTACCGTTTGGAGGTATAGATCAAGAGCCTCTTGTGGAAAACTGATTTTGCAATTGAAGAAAAGCAGAAGAAGTAAAGCTAGAAATAGCAGACATCAAGAAGTAGCCGAGAGATTTCATGAAGGATGCCGTAGAATTGGAAAAGCAAGCCAATATGTGCTTCAGGGGATTATGAAGCCCCCCACCAATTGAAACGGTGCCCCTATAGTGCCATACAGGACTGTTGTTAAGTGTTTGTTTCATTGTGAAGGATGTAATGTGAACCTCAATGTGCATTGCCTTCTTAGTTCAAAATAGTGGAAGACATCGACATTTGGCATTTGATTTGTTAGGATTATAAAAAAATAGGTAGCTTTTTGACAAAAAAGGCCTTTATCATCTTCCTACCTCAAAAAGTAATACTTCAATCCCAAGTTCCACATGAAATGAGGCTGTCTTGTGTGTCAATATATAGTTGATATATATTATGGGGTCTTTGTGTGGTTATTGTGTTTTTATCTGTTCCTTGACTGGAATTAATCACTATTATATAATCCTATGAAACACATATCGGCTAGCTTTTCCAGTTATTCGACATCTTTCAAGAAATCTCTCAGCTTCTTCTTGATGTCTGCTATTCCAAGCTTCTCTACTTCTGCTCCCTCCTCAATCACAAAATCAGCCGTCAGCAAGAGGCTCTTATTCTGTACCTCCAGACGGTCAATAAGAGTTCGGGTTGTTTCCATGTCCATGAAAGCAACAAAGGTATTGGCCTGTCGAGCTTTTAGTTGTACGAATTTACAAATGTAAATCATGGCGACTTCTCTTGCAGAGTTTCTTGCATTTTGGACTCCTAGACGTTTTCCCCATCATTATAGTTACTTAAAAATCGAGGCAGTCTCACAATGCTCATTATGTTAGACGTAAGGACTTCAAGGGGACACTATTGTTTTGAACTTGACAAGGATGTTAACTTGGTTTGTGGAAGTGTGGGGATGGTTACTGTAATAAGGGAGAAAAAGGTTTGTAATTCTTACATGCACTACGGTGAACACCTTCCCATGTTCCATAAGCGTATTTTCATAATTCTTCCAAAGGGAGTCAATCCACTAGCCCACCAAATCCATGGGAAAGGCAACTGCAGCAACCAGAACTGTGGTGACTGGCGGAACAAATACCATAGCAGTCATGATTGGATAGAGCAGTATGGCTTCGAAAGTCATAACTAGTATAGTGCTCGAGACCTTTGCACAAGTGTGTATGCTCTTGAGCTTTGTGTCAATCTCCTTCTTGATCTGCAACTTCTCAGACATTGACTTTGTTGATTGCAGATAATCTGCAAGATCTCAAAGGGTCTGCAGTCTTACTGAAATTCCTCAATTTCTCCCACGTGTTTGGGTACCTAAATTAGTTTTTCTTGAAACTGAACAAGTATATGTATTCCTCACCACCTTGGCCTTGTAATGTTAGTATATCAAACTCTAGAAATCAACTCAACCTCGTCGGCAGAGGATATGAAGTCGAATGCTATTGCATAGAGAAGACGGGAGAGAATGAAAACGTTAGCAATAGTAGCTCACGAACCAAATGTACTTAGATACATGTGCTATCAATGAAGTTCCTTGAGAATTAAGATACACATACCTGTGACCTTCTTTCCTGTCTTCTTCTTCGAAGCAATGAAGCACGTCAAAAATCAGCTATTGGGTATCACATGCATACTTCAAGCAATTCTCAAGGGTGGCACAAAAATCTAGGATGTGCAAGCCATTCAGGAAGTCATCCCTGACAAGCTCGAACAGCTTTGGAAGGTTTCTCCTGGTGTTGGAATCTCCCATTGACCATCAAGTGAGATCATTAAGTTAACAAAAGAGAGGGAAAGTACACTAAAAGGAAAAATAATGAAGCAGTCACAGAAGTTCACGTCCCCTAGAGAATTTTAGAGCATGTGAAATTGAAATTTGAAGGAAGAGCATGGGAAGGAACTCTGAGTTAAGTTAGAAGATCATCGTGGCATGTCCCAAAAATATAAACTATTAATAGAGCAATGATTCGAGACCATGCTAACTAGATTTGGAATGAAATAACTAGTACAGACCAAACCTAGAACATGAAACTCCAATTGGAGAACTGAGTCTACGGAGTTTGATGAACAAAACCAATTACAATTCATATTCTATGTCTTATGGAGTTTAGGACAAATATTAGATAAAATTGACGATTTTTACACCATTCTAACATGGATGAGAGTCACATTGATGCAAGAAAATATGCATTATAGTACGAGGATGATAAATGACTCGAGTAGTTACCCGATGTCCATGCCCTATATTTTCAGCACCTAATATAAATTATTTCTAGTTTTATTCCGTGAGTCATCCTATCAAGTGGGCTAGTACATTCATTTTCAACCTCAACAAGATAGTTCTATGAGTTGGGGTATATCTCATAATCAAGCGGGGTCATGATTTTTTCAAATTCATGAGGGCCTTCTCATTTGACTAGCTTGCCTGGTAACCAGCAAGAATTTAGATTCCACAATCTGCATAAGATCTAAAACCATAACAGGAGCACAATCTAACAATCAAGATAGCTAACTCTTCTTGCACAGTGGAATATAAATTGGATTTTTCTTTACCTAAATGAGCTGCTTCTCGCAATTGACTGCTCTGAGGGACGGAAGCTAGAAAAGAGAGAAAGAGCAAGATGGCTTGTTGAAAGAAGAAGAAGCGCCCTCTAATCTGGATTTCTAATTTTTCAATTGAAGGATAAACTTTGTCAAGATTACATAGAAAGTATCCAGAGAAAACTTTTGAAATTTTGGGCATTGCTATTGAGAATGCTCATACCATATTAGTGTTTCTCATTCTTGAGATGATTATGAGAAACTACATTTAGAGACGATATGTTGACACTTGACTTGTTTTGTATGAACAGTTTTGAGTCACATTCATATAGATTTTTGGAATATAGATTAGTAGGTGAAATGGACATTATGGTACTGCCATATTTACCAGATGACAAGAACTTAGATATTGTGTGGAACAACTGTTTAGTTATTGGACGTTTGCCAATATAAAACCTTGACAACCAATCTTTCTTTCTATTGAATTGTGTTAAGATAGAAAATGTCAACTTGTAATATACCTCTTGTTATTTTTCGTTGGAGAGATTACTTTTTACATCTTCTAAATAGTTATGCTTTCATCTTGTATCATCTCAAATTAGAATTTGGCATCTTATATTGGAATATTGCGTTGCTGCAAGACAAATGGCTATCAGTTATAAGCCTTCTAGGTAATCCTTATGTGCCCTTAACTACGATCTATGGGACGCCAAATAATATGTTAGCACACAAATTGGAACACACACGCCATAAGTTTCCAGTCTTGTATCTCACCAGTCAATGTTTACTCAACTATTGGCAATTTTAGATCAAACTTCACGAATTTCAGAAAGCTTGGACAAAATCATATCATATTGGGCACAAACACACATTGGGAGCAATAATAATGTTATTGGAGAGTTAGTGTAGGCCAGTATTTTAACAATGACCAATGAGAAATGGACCTATTAGAATGCACAATAAGATAGGCTATGATCTTGTCTCCCTTCCTCGTTTTGAAGCATTTTAGGATTATCGGTCACACCCCTAACGCTACAAGGATGGAAGCAATGACATAACCGTCCTTTTACCCAAAGGACACAACTTCAACAAAAATCAATGATTCAGCCTATTGATTAATCTCAACAACTCATATATCAATGGTCTAATCCATTAATTAATCTCAGCAAACCATACATTAATGGTCCATCCCATTGAACAAATTCATGCTCAAATATCTAATTATGGTCAAACATAAAGTCACCAAGATTCCTCCCTTTACTAGATCCCCACCTATATTGCCGCATATCCACAAACCCCTCAGTGGGTTTACAGAGATAGTGAGTATAATTCATTAACCCCGATCTCTAGTAATTCACAACCAAAACCAAGAGCCATCTCAAAACTCAAGTCTAATATATGTATATATATATATAGATACATACATACAAATTACATTAAAATCATGATATTTTTGTGTTTCTTTTGTAAAAGGTGCAATGAGTTTAAATTGTAATCAAAAGATAACTTCCCATTTCAAATAAGCAAAGCGGCAGTAAGTGCTAGATCCTATTTTATGCAATAAAAATATTATTTCTTAAGTCATGACGTATCTAATCTATACATTTTTCGAAATATAAATTTACAAATTCAAAGAAGAGATAGTTATTCACCTAGGAAAGCCAAAAATCAATTTATAGTGGTTGTTCAAGGTGACGTACTTATAATTCTTAACAATTAATCAAAAACGATGTAAAAAACTGAGTAAACTAATATTCAAAAGAAAGACTTGACTACACTATGCCTATTCGTCGATAAAATGACATCTATGCACTAACAAAAAGCTCGCACCTAGCAAATACCTATCGCTATCCACTATACGCAACTTGCATGCCGAATTCATTTGCGCCATAACTTCCTCTACTAAAATCTATTTCAAATAAACTTACAATCAATAGAAAATCTATTCATTGTACTACAAGACCCCCGGCTTCATCAATTGAAAAGGCGGTTGGAGTTGGGGGAAAATCATGACAAACAACAGAAATAAAAACTGTCCAATAGCGCCCACAGAACTTTGAAAATTCACTCCAATCAAACTGTAACTCCATGATATCTGTCAAATCCTACAGTTCCAAAACATCCTAAACTATCATTTCTATATATATGCATAGCCCGGCAACTTCTCAATCAAATGCAGCAACTCAGAACTGATATAAATCCGAATTTCATATCCTAATTTCAACGATTCCTTCAATTAAAAGAATAATAGGTTCAAATACTTAGCCGGTATTGCAAGACAAAATTCAATCGGCTTCGTATCGTGAACGCGCAATGATTTTTCCACTTTCCTTCTTTTTCCTCTTTTCTTCTTCACAGACTAACCCTTCTTTTTCTTCTTGTTTTTGTCGTCTTTGACTTATTTTCTCACTTGCACAACTAGTTGAAGGAGAAGGAAAATGGCTGGTCTGTTGAAGGCTTGGACTATGGGCTTGCCTAACAAAATATGGATAGAATTAATGGGCCATATATTACATTATCTATCGAGATCCTCTAAGAGAGGAAAAGTAGAGGAAGATCTAGTCCCGGAGTCATGGGGATTCTTGTGTATTGATTGGTTCAAAGACTGCGATTAGTTAGACCGGGAATGTGATTTCGATTTAAACTTTAAAACTTTATATTTTATATAATGATTATAGACCGTTGATTACAATATGCCCTTTAAGGCTGTCGCAAAAGGGTTCCTACAATCAAATCGAAGTTGCTTTTGTTGGAGGCTACCTTCTCACGATTCATTTCTTGCGTCCAACCTAGTACGCCTACTCCTCCGCCACTCTCGTCGACTCACCGTCTGAACATAGAGTTGTAAGTCAACCTCCCTCCTCCACCACCACGTCTCTCCTCTAACCTCTGCAGACAACCGACGACAGTGCCGGCCACTAGAGTCAACAAGGGCTCCAAGTGCGCTCGCTTTTGCTATGGTCAATGCCAAATGCGATGATGGCATCGGCAACCAATGCCAGCCACAACACCTTCCCCTCCAATGCCCTTTTTATTCCTTTTATTCTTGAACAAAAGATTTTTATTTTGAATTGAGAACCCTTGATAATAACTTTTGAAATTCACTAATACAAAATGCCATGTCAGCATAAGCACTGTTTGCCACGTGGACTATCACATAGGATAAGAAAAAAATTGACGGTGGCTTTTTTAGTCCATCGAGTAAGAGTACCTCTATTATTCAAGAAAAGTACTAAAAAAGTCATAAACCTATTATATTGATATCAATTCATTCCTAAACATTTTTACATTGGTACAAATTCACTTCATCTGACCGACCGGAGCTGTCGTGTTTTTTTTCTTTTTCTTTTTCTTTCTCCTTTTTCTTTTCTTTTCCTTTTCCTTTTTCTCTATTTCCTCTATGGACTTTCCTCGCACTGGCCAATGAGGCTTCGGTGAGGCTTGTCTGCCACTAGGCAAGGCTAGGGTGAGGTTGGCCTCACTCAAATCTGGGTGAAGCCACCTCGCCCACAGCCCTAGGCGAGGGCCACAGCCCTCACTGGCCATCGATATAGACTTCGCAGCCCTCGCAAGAGCCTCGCCGACCACTACGGGCAAATTCCATGGAGGAAGAAAGAAAAAAAAAGAAAAGAAAAAGGAAAAGGAAAAAAAAAGAAAAAGAAATTAATAAAAAAATCAAAAAAATAAAAAAATTATTTAAAAAATTGCCATGTTAGCGTTGGGCGGACAACCGACGTCCACGTCAATGCCGATCAGCCAAAATTGGTCGGATGGACTGAATTGGTACAAATGTGAAAATGTTTAGGATTGAATTGGTCTAATTCAAAGATTTACGACTGAATTAATACCATTGCAATAGGTTTAGAAATTTTTTTGTACTTTTCCCCAATTGATAGTGGGCTCATTTTTGTTCATTAGTATAATTATTTGATCTTTTCTCTTTAGATTAGGCCAGTATATACATTATATTAAAGCCAACTTTCAAATCAAATTATCACATGACCAAAATTTCATTTCATTATAGAATAAGTAAAATGTTATACAAAATTAATGACTAAATTTCAAAATCTTCGCACGGTTACCTCACAAATCTTCTATATTTATGAGCACATATCCTCTTCTTTGAAATTCATACCCATATTCTCTATTAAAAATACTCCAAATCTATGTCTCGATTTGGGAAGGCGCAGCACGTGCGCACCCTTAAGGGTGCAACTTACGGTATTCAAAAAGGTAAACAAAGACTACATTGGACTTATCCCCTGAAATTTCGTTAGTTGGGGATAGAATTCAAAAAGTTCCCACGGAAGAAAACAATTGTACTTGTAACAAATAAAAAGTTGCTTTGGAGAAATTGGATAAATTTCTGGAAATAGAAGAGCCACTTAGGGTGTCAGTGTCTCTAGGCAGATTAGAGACAAGTGAAGTGACTTTCTTCTTCATGCATCTCCAAAAGTGGAAAGGCACGTTTTTGGTTTGACGTGTGTAGGTATATACCCCTCTCTGAGGTCGTTTCCTGAACCTTTACTGCGCCAAGGAACAAGGAGGCCCTTGTGTTGGAATGGTATCGGTCCACTGATGGGAGAATCACTTGGGAAGTTGATTTTTCGGGACAAATCCACAACCTGGAACTTGAAACTTTTGCTAGTATTTTCTGATTTGCAGTATAATTCAAAAGAATTCTGTCAATTCTGCTGATTCTTCGTGTTTGAATAGTTGTAAACATGGAAATTTTTCTGTGAAATTTCATTGCAGTTTGTTAGTATAGAAAGTTCCATGAAACCAGAGACGTGTTTCCGAGGAGAGTTGGAATGTGAAAACAACGACTACTTATGTGTTTATTTTTTGTTGCTTGGAAAGCAACTTGGAACGTCTTCCCTCCTTAATAAATTTGCAGTAGAGGCAAAGTGTGGGCCGATTGGCACTTCCTTCTGAGTCCGGAGGCAGAGTTGGCGAATCATATTCTCCTTCGTTGTTCCTGGACTGACTGTTTTGGGTGGCCTCTTATGCTTTCATCCGGCTAACTTGGGTTACATGATCGGAGGATCCATTGAGCATGAATTATGGAATTGCAGGGTTCCCATTTGCCTGGGGCATTAAGAAAGAAGGAGCTCTTCCATCCCTCACTCTGGTTCTTGGTTCATTTGGAAAGAACATAAGAAGAGTGTAACGATCCGGGCCCCACTGTATTATATTGTCCGCTTTGGACACTAAGTTCTCAATGCTTTAAAACGCGTTATACAGATTAAAGGGGCTCAAGCCATTATAAATTGGCCCAGGACTCCCTCCCTAGGCGATGTGGGACAGGGACCCCTTCCTTGCGCACGTCCGGGGACCAAGGTGCGGACGCACCGCCATCCCTCCTCCCCATGCACCGCCGCTCGGGCCGTCACACTCTCCCCTCCTTAGGAGGACAACGCCCTCGTTATGCCCCACACGCGGTCGGGAGTCAGCTCTCATATCATTTGTAACCACCCGAGCCCCACTGTATAATATTGTCCGCTTTGGACACTGAGTTCTCACGTCTTTAAAACGCGTTATACAGATTAAAGGGGCCCAAGTCATTATAAACTGGCCCAGGACTCCCTCCCTAGGTGATGTGAGACAGGGACCCCTTCCTTGCGCACGTCCGGGGACCGAGGCGCGGATGCACCCCCATCCCTCCTCCCCGCGCACCGCCGCTCGGGCCGTCACAAAGAGAGCCAAGGAATGAAGACGCCTGTTTTGGTGATTATTGAGGATTGCTGAAAGATGTCACATTTTTTGGTATAGTGGAAACTTGTGCAAGCAAATGTTTGGATTGACGCTGCTGATGCTTTATCCTGTAACCGAGCTCTTTTTTGGTTATCTGAGTTTACTTTTAATATAGGTTTGCAGCCCCCTTGGTGCCCCCATAGTAGTTTATCTTTTATCCAGCAAAAGAAGAGTAACTTCGAGATGTTTTCTGAATTCTGGTCCATGTATGACGGAGGGCCCAACTCTTCTGGTTTTTTATGTTATTACCCAAAATGACTTTGCCCAAAACAACTTGATAGGCTATGAGACAATTAGATTGGCCGTCAAATCGGTCCATAATTTCCTCTGTGGCCAATACCCTCTTCATCATTCCACCGAGCCTGGTAAGTGAGCTGATCAATATACCCCTTAACAGTATCACCTTTTAGTTGAGTCATGTAAACAACATATTCATGTATTCATGAATTCTTTTGATTTTACTTGAAGAGATAATTAAAGGATTTGTTCCCTTATTTTGGCCAGTGACAAAGATCTTGTATCTGAGAAGATTAAAAATACGGTGACATTAAAAATCCCAATAATTCTGTTCCAAATTCAGTACTACTAAAAACGTTACTTGTTATCAGGCACTCCTGATATGAAATGATATTTAGCTCATTAGGACCGTCTGTGCATTGTGAGCACCTCATGACGATATTGACAAGATGCCTTGTTGTTCATTTGGTTAATGGATCTTTACATTCTGCCTACTGATACATGAACATTGTTCTGTTTTTTCTGTATCCCTATATGCCTGGTAGATTGAGCTTAAAATGTAAACTGCAGAGAGTAGAAGTGTGTTTGAAGTGAAAAATATGCTGCTGAAAATGGCCTATCAACCCTGAAAAATGTTTTGCTTCCAAAGACAGAGGTTTTATGCATGTGTCATGGCCAAGAGGTTTCCGGTGCTAAAGGGCCGTGCCTTGCCGTGGGGGACCTCCTGTGCTCGCTTGGCTTCCCAACAAGTCCCCTTACGGAACTTTCCAAGGGCGAGCGATACAATAATTGAGTTGCATTCTAAAAGTCTCCAGTCATTTATGTCGGTAGCTAGTAGTTGTCATTAAGTGTCGGTAGATGAGGCGGTGCGATCTCATCCGCCGGATAAATTCTAGATCAACGGATGTAATCAGAGGGCCTCGAGTATAAGAAGGGGTGCCCTCCCCTCATTTGTAATTATCTAATCCTTTCAGTAATACAAAACTCCTTTCTTTCCAGAGCTCCTCTCTCTAGAAGCTTTCTCTCTCTACGATCCGGGTAAAGCGAGCGAGTGTGCGATCGATCAAGCAAGGCTTGGCTTAGGTGATCCAAAAGAGCCTGAGTTGTCGCGTGGTCACGATCCCAATCGATCGGCCCGTGACACATGCTTGCAAGAGTTGCGGGCGTCTCTGGGTTCGTTCAAGTTGTCTTAATTTTGCATCTATTTTGACTGAGGGAGTGGGGGTTTATAAATCTAATGGAGATATACGATATGGACCTCGAAGGTTCCACATAAATTGATCCCACAGTGCAATTCTAGTCGGTATCATTTGTTACCAGGATTCCTCCGAATCAAACTTTCTAATGCTGAAGAAAATCATCAGTTTTTTTATGTGGAACTTGAGAAGCTGTATCTGAATAGGCAGTTGGTCCAAGATTTGACATGATAAATGAGGCGGTAAGTCCTGCTATTTCTCAAAATATGAATTGTCCTATCCTTTAGGGAATAATATAGGGGATAAAATCGTCTTGAATTCTTCTATTACTGAAGAGGAGAAGATCCATAAATTGTAGTCCCTATATATTGGGCTGAATTGGAACAAAAACAGTATGGCAAATCTCGTTTCAGGGAAAGAAAGAGAAAAATAGTAGGCATTTACAATATCAATGACTAGTGGAAGTCCTGTCTGTTGTCCCTTCCAGCTTGAGTGAGCTTCTTTCCCCTATTGCAGTTTATAATGTGACCATTGGCTACAAGTAGCATTGTCCATCTTTCATGGACAAAGCATTTGGAGCGGACCCCGCAGAAGTTCATGTGCAAGTGTGACATGTCTGCCTCGATGACATCCCCACATCAGAAAATGATGTCACCTCTTCGCTGATGGACACCTTCTGCTGAAAGAATCAGTTGCTCTCTGACTTCCATTCTAAGGGCCATTTTCCTAATCCAGGAGCAGAAAAGGAGCTCTCTTGATGGTGAATTGCCTTTTGCTTGCTCTTGGAGTTATCTTCTTGACTGGCATATGTACATATCTCATACTTTTCTTCCATTTGTGATACCTGGCATCTGCAACCTATTTTAATATCCACCCACGGCCAATTGCTGGCTCTGGGAAAGCTGTCATTACTTGCAATTTTGCCAAGTATTGATCAGGAAAAATCGACATCTGCAATTTCTTCCTCCATTAATTATTGTCAACATGAAATATGACTCTAGATGACTGGATTTACTGATTAGTTTTATTGAGGAGTACTCTTTTGCTAATGAGGCACATTGACAGGATATGTTTTCTTCATATAGATGATTTCGTTTTTCTGAGTTACTGCTGTCTGGTCTTCCATTTGGCTTATGCAGCTTTCATCTTTTGTCAGACTCAGATATTTCTCATGAACATAATGAGCTCTAAACACAATTCAATGAAAATTTAACTATTCTGTCCTAGCTACTAACTTCTGCTTTTGGGAAGAACCTGAACCATATCGTTTCCATATAGCAGGTCAGTTTTATGTCAGTGATCTGAACTTGTTTAATCAGCATATGGAACTATACACGAGCAACCAAAACAAGGGATTATTACTTAATCTTTGAATATTGAGGACTTTCCATACTATCCTGTACTTTCAATTGTCCATCAAACCTGCAAAGATCTATCTATTTAGCAGTGCAACAAGAGAGAGTTTCATCATAGGTTTTGACGTGCCACATGGTTGCAGTTGTTAATGTGACTTAGCTAGGCTCATGGATTTATAATCCTAGCTCCGAGTTTAAGATCAACAAGGAAAGTATCTTGGCAACATATAATCCCTGGAAGGTTGTTATTAGAAGGGACACGTCAATGATTGTAAGAGTGACCACCTTTGACTATCATATGTCAGCCAATCCAGCTTGGGTGGATCGTTTTTTAGCATTTCGTAGGAAAGTACAATGTGAAAAGGTTGTACTTTCGTCCTTGACATCAATTAGGGATTGAAGAATTCCTGTCCAAAGCTGATAAAGGCCTTTATATTTGAAAGCTGCATTTAATAATGATTATTCAACAAATCGAATGCCAAATGTTGATGTCTTCCGCTTTATTGAAGAGAGAAAGCAAGGCAAATGGAGGTCCACCACACATCCCTCGCAGGAAGAAAAACACTTAGCCACAATTCTCTATAGCTACATTGGGGCACCATTGCAATTGGTGGGAGGCTTTATAATCCTCTGAAGCACCACTAGCCTTGATCTCTGGATATTGCAGCTGCACATATTGACATCCTTTCCCAGTCCTTTGGCGTCCTTCATGAAGTCTCTCAGCTTCTTCTTAATGTCTGCTATTCCGAGCTTTACTGCCTCTGCTCCCGCCTCAATTGGAAAATCAGCTTTCTGCAAGAGGCTCTTCATCTGTACCTCCAAAGGGTCAATCGTAATTCTCATTTTATCCAGGTCCTTGAGAGCAACAAAGATACTGGCCTGCAGAGATTTTAGTTGTGAGAAATTATTCGTGTAATCATGGTGACTTCTCTTTCAGACTTTCTTGCATTTTGGACTCCTAGACATTTTTCGCATCATTGTAGCTACTTAAAAATCAAGCCAGCCTCGCGATGTTCATTATGTTAGATGCGAAGACTTCAAGGGAAAAATATGGTTGTTGACTTGGTTTGACGAAATTACGGGGACGGTCACTGTAATTACAAAAAGGGAGGGAAAAGCTTTGTAGCACTCACTTGCATCGAGGTGATCACCTCCTCCCGTCTCTTCAGTGCTTCTTCACAATTCTTCCATAGGGAGTCAATCCACTTGCCAATCGCATCCATGGCGGTTGCAGCTGCTAGGGCAGCAACAACTGGCGGAGAAGCCACCATAGCAGTTGTGACAGAATAGATTAGAATGGCTGCGAAAGTTGCAACCGGTATCATGCTTGAGATTTTCCTCCACATCTGTATGGTCTTAAGCTTCTTCTCAATCTTCTTCTTCTTGATCCACAACTTCTTGAGCATGGACTTCTGTAGCTTATAAATTGTCTGAAAGGGCTCAAAGAACTCCCTGGTGAAAGGGTCTCCGGTCTCCTTGAATTTTGTCAGTTCCTCCAAGATTTTTGAGTAACTAAATTTATCCGAGGTCTTTGCATCAGTTTCTCGCGAAACAGAAAAGCATGCATAGTTCACACCAACTTAACCTTGTAATGTTAGGATATCAAACTCTAGGTATCAACTCAATCTCATTGGCATGTTAGGATATGAAGTTGAATGCAAATGCACGGAGAAAATAGGGGAGATTGAATGAGTTAGCCAATAAATGAAAACAGTGAGCAAGAATCAATATACTAAGATACATGTGCTCGAAATGAAGTTGAGAACTGAGATACATGTACCTGCAACAGCCCTCCCCATCTTCTTCTTCAAAGCAATGAAGGGCGGTGAAAATCTGCAAATGGGCATCACGCACATGCTTCAAGCAATTCTCGAGGGAAGCACAGAAATCAAGGGTGGGCAAGCTGTCATTGAAGTAATCTTGTACAAGCTTGAGCAGCTCTTCATTTCTCCAGATATCTTTCTTGCTATCCAAGATGACTTTGACCACTTCCTGGTTCATCTCCAATAGGCACTCGGTTATCTCTTTCAGAGAATCCAATGAAAGAGTTTGGACATCAACCCCGGAAGCAAGAGTGCTGAGGACTTGGTTTGTCCTCGCTTGGAGGTTTGCGTTGAAGGTTCGCAGATCAGGGTCGGACTCCCACGCTGCTCCATCCATGGGAGGGTTTCTTCTGGTGTTGGAGTTTGCCATTGACCTTAAGGAGGGATCATGCAAAAAGAGAGGGTGAGTACGCTAAAAGGAAAAGAAATGAAGCTGTTGCAGAAGTTTATCTCCCTCATAGAATTTCAGAGCATGCAAAAAGGAAAGTGAAAGGAAGAGAATGGGAAGGAATTCCGAATTATGTCAGAAGATAGAAAAGCAATGATACGAGACCAATGTTTAATAGGATAGGAAAGGAAATAACCAGTGCTGGCCCAATACAAGCAATTATATCAAAACTCAAAGCCAGAAAACGATACTCTACTACGAGAACCGAGTCTATCTAGGATGATGAATATAGCCAATTACAATGCATGGATTTGATGAGATTCACTCCACTCTCCCATGGATGAGTGACATTTTATGCAAGAAAGATAGTACGAATATGATTTGATAGTTGGGGTCGCTGTTGGTTTAAAAGCAAAAGGCACATATATTCACTAAATGACTTGAGTAATAGATTACCAACATTCATGTGGTGTACTTTGTTTTTTTATTTTTTATTATTGGTTATACTCTATTTCTACTCTAATTCTTACTCTTAGACTTTTGCCATATCTTTTTATAGGGTGTGGGAGTCAAAACTTATACTTAAAACTAAATCGTTCCCAACCAAATTCTCTTGAGAATGTTGTGATTCGAATCTCCCAACTCTCCCTTCCCATGTGGCCATTGGGGTAAACCCAATGGTTTCATATGCTATACTTAAGCAGCTAAAAAGACGTAGAATTCACAATTTTTTTTAGGGGCAATCACTTAGCAGTAATTAATAAAGGGTCCCCTAAAAAATTAAAAGTTTTAAAAGTTTCGTCTTTATCGTTTTGAGAAAAAGAGTTATATCATAACTGATTTTTTGAAGTTCAATGAACAAAATATTTTGTCAATTGAGAAAACTAGAGAATTAAAAATAAAAGACAACTTAACAAATCTCGTTCACCTTTTATGAATATAGAAAAATATTTTTTTCTATCCAATTATTTGGATTGGATACCACTTAAAAAAAAAAGGTTGGAACATTCACACAAGATATAGACTGCTAAAACGAGGCGAAACAAATCTTCATAATTGAGGAAAATGTCATACAAGAATACCAAAAATTATTATCATCAGGTAAGTAAGAAGACAAGAAAATGTGCAATTTCTCACAAAATTACCATTTGGAATGTTTGTCCCACCCCAAGAAAAATTCAATTCTGACTTCACAAACTGACATGCGCATCTACCGACCACGATGTGCTAGCGACCAAGCCGGCTAAACATAAACTCAGATGGAAAAACGAAAGGAATGAAATCTATACGATGTTTGATCTAAATATTCATTATCGTTGGGTTCACATAACAAAAGGCGGGCGAGCATAAGTGTCCACCTCTTGCCTATGTATTAGGTGATTTTTAAGTGCTTAGATCATGAAGACGCCCCAAAAGAAATCATTTCTAGGGTTTGTCCGAGAGTCATCCCATCGAAGTGGGCTAATACATACATTTTCAACCACAACAAAGGAGTTCTTGGGTTAGGCTTTATGTGATAATCAAGCGTGGTCATGATTTTTAAAAAAATCATGAGCGCCTTGTCTTATTCGTAGCCTGCATGGTAATCAACAGAAAGTTAAGATACCACGATCTGTATAAGATCTAAAATCATAACAGGAATACAATCCAACAAGCAACATAGCTAACTCTTTTAGCACCATTGAATATAAATTGGGTTTTTCCTTACCTAAATGATCTGCTTCTTGCAATTGACTGCTACGGGGAGAGAACTTGAGAGAGAGAGAGAGCTTGTTGAATGTTATGAAGATGAAGCAGCCTCTCGTATGATTTTTATAGATCTTCAGATTCAATGATAAATTTGATTGCGACCACATAGATTGTGTGTGGAAGAAGCTAAATGTTAGGCAATGTTACCTAGAATGCTCATGCCACGTCAGTATTTCTTATTCCTGAGAAAATACCAAGAAGGTAGGTTTAGAGCCGACCCGTTAATACCCAATCTATTCGGTGTCATATTTGTATAGAGATTTGCAATGCAGATTATTTGGTGAGACAGACATTATGATACTTCCGTATTTATTATATGACAATAATCTAGATATCATGCGGATTACCCCTTTAGCTATCGGATACTTGCCATCATAAAATCTTGATAGCTAATTTTCCTTTTGTGTTAACTAAATTGTGTTAGAGATAGAAAATGTTGTTGCATCGTACCTCTTTTTATTTTTCCCAGAGAGATTACCTCTTACATCTTTGAGGTAAATATGCTTTGCATATTTCATATTCCGAAATTAGAATTTAGCATGTTATACTTTATCAAAAGGAAAGGTTATGTTGGTGCACGTCAGGTGGCTCTCAATCTTCTAAGTGCCTCCATGGGCCCTTAACCTATGAAGCCAAAAAAAAATCCTACTTGGAGCTTCACTTGGGTGCCCATATCAAATAATAGTTTGGCTCGTAAATCATATTAATTGATCAGACGGTTGATGTTTTCGCTAAGACACATTTATCAGAGCTTTTTAAAAATCTTTTATTGAAATTTCAATTGACCTCTTCTACGTCACCTTGAGTTTGAGAGAGATGTTGGAAATATTAATCTTCTTTGATTGATTGTAATTGATTTTATTTGGTATTGTAACATTTCATTACTTTAGACATTTGTCTAAACAGTTTATAAATAGGCTCTTGTATCATCAATATTATTCATATAGAAATATACGGAAATTCTCTTTTTCGCTTTATTTTTAAGTAAAAAGAACATTACATTCACCATTTTCAACGGACGAATTTACCTAAACAAGTATCACAAAAAAGTGATACATCACTTATGTGATTAGAGAACATTGAGGCAAAAGGAAATTCATTCTCTCTTGACTCTCATGTCTGGGCAGTTAGCACCCTAACAGAGGATAACTATTGTTGGTTGGGAAGTCGGAGAATTTTCAATTTATGAACTGGAGTTCACCAATTCATTCTCTTTACTTGAATGTAAGCTATTCTGGGTCATGGCCATTTGCACAGGTTGATTATAACTTTGTTCCGCCTCTTATTTACCTTACACCGTTCTTAGGTTGTATTTGAGAAAATAAGTTCAATTTTACTATTCTATCTAATAATATAAATTCGAATATATATGATTTCTATTACAATTTTTAGTTAATAATATAAAAAAGGAAAAAAGCTATAAAAAAATCTCAAGCTTTTTTTCAATGTGACAAATTTACGTCGAACTTTTTTTTTTTTTTTTTATGATACACAAAATCTCAAATTTTGCCAACTGCGACACATTTATCCCAAACTTTATGATTAAAGGGCATTTTCATCTTTTATTTTAAAAATTTTCTTCCTTTTTCTTTCTTTTATCTGTTTTTTCCTTTTTGGGGAGGGTTGCCCTCTCTCGAACTAGCGAAGGCGACCCTCACCCGATGCCAATGAGGGTGGCCCTCGCTTGAGTCCAACTTCCCTCCACCGGCCATGCGGAGGGAAGAAGGAAGAAGAAAAAAAATAAACAATAGAAAAAGAAAAAGAAAAGAGAAGAATTTAAAAAGTAAAAGACGAGAATGCTTTGTAATTTAGGATAAATGTATCGTATGACTACAAGTTGGGGGTTTTTTATGTCATGGAAAAAAAAGAGATAAATATGTCATAGTTGGTAAAATTTAAAATATTTTTTGTGATAAATTTGTCATGGGGCCAAAGCCTAGAATTTTTTTTTATGACTTTTTCCTAATAAAAACTTCCCCATTTTTTAAGTCAAAGGTCACCCACACCCTCCTCCGCCTGTCTCTGTGCCCATCTTTCTTCCCATAGGACAAGCCAGGGACAGTGTGCTAAGCAACAGAGCGAGGGAGAGATGGCTGCAGAGAGCAGGGCTCAGAGGAGGATTCAATCTCTGTATCGTCATCTTTCACCACAAGCTTCTGATGCGAGCTCCCTTCTTCAACCGGTCAGTCTGCTCTCTCTCTCTCTTCCTCCCTTCCCGCGGGTGTCTGCTTTTGTTTCGTTTGCGGAAAATGTTCGATGTAGTTGGCGCTTAGTTGATGTCGTGTTTTTTTTTTTTTTTTTTTTTCTGGTTTTGATGATGAAGACTGTACTAAGAGCAGAGCGGTTAAGCCTTCGAGATGGTAGAGAAGCTGTGGTAATCGGTGGTATGGTGTTGGACATTCATGCCCTTCCTTTTTCTCCTCCTGCTCCCGGAACCACAACCCCTGGCAAAGTAAGTTTATTTTCCTTCGCTTATCTGTTCGTTCAGTAATTCTTATTCTGTTTTTGGTGAAGTCTTTTGTGGGATGTTTACCTGGCTTGCAATGCGAGTTTAAGAATGAAATTTGTCGACACTGGCTGCTTAAGAAATGCCAAATTGGGCATCGATTTTTGGTGCTCTTAGTCTGGATTTCAGTTGATAGAGAGGTGGGAGTACTCTAATTTGGTCCATTTGGGGAAATTTCGAAGTTGCTGGAGTAATCTAACAAGTGCTGGTCTCTGTAATATGGGTTGATGCTGGTCTCTTTCAATAACATGGAGAATAATAGGAGAGCATCATGTAAAGATAACGCAGGAATGGAGGATAGACCCAACTAGTCATATAGAATGAGAAAGGTTGAATTGCAGAAAACATCAGGATTGTGAAGATATATAATAGGACGCACAGTCTTGTGTCAACTTTTGCCCATTTAAGGATACGTTTGTAGAAGGGAGAAACTGGTTTAGAAGTAGGTGGTTTTGTCTTTGGAGGAGTGGGTTTCTGCTTGGAGGATGGTGGCGGAGAAGGTTTTGGAGATGTGTAATAGTAAGTGGCAGAGCAAGATACCGGATGTGAGTACTTGCCACTATATTCTCCAATGGGTCCAATGGTTGTATCTCTGTCTTTCCTTCTATTAAAAATTTCATGCTCAAATGAATTGCACTTCTTTCTCTTGGAAGGCCTGTCGTCCTCGTCTTTTCGAGGGTTGGCAGTTCTCACACTGGCAATCTAGATCCCAAAAACAATGGCCTGATCCTTGAAGTATACAAGGAGTTGTACTTGATAGTTGATAGGCTCTATTGTAAGTCTTTCTCCTTCACCATCTTCTTCTAGTATGTAAGGCTGCATCGTCGAGATTGTAGGGAAGATGGAATAAGAGTCTTTTTCATTTTCTCTTGAGCAATCAATTTTGGTGACCACACTGCTGTGCTTTTTCTTGGTGAATTTCACTCTAAAGGCTATATAAATATTGCTCTAGAAACTGTATAGCCTGAACTTTTTTATAGAGCTTTTCGTAGCTAGTCACCCAAGTATTTGGAAGGAGTTTGACTAACTTTGAACAAGGAATCTATCTTGCAACATGATGCACAAAGTCATCTATGTTGTGTACAGAGATCAAAAGGGCATTCTTTGCTCTTGGAAAGGTTAAAGTTTGTGGCGTGGTTTTGAACTCTGTGCAGCATTTTGCTAGCAGAGAGTTGCGACGATTGAATATGGATTCTGTGGAGCTCCAATGCTTTGCCCTCTAGCCCAAAAATATACTTTTGTCGGCCATTAGTATAGGCCAAAGTGTTTCGTTTGCTTTATCTGACATCTCTTTCCTAAAAGTGTTAATTACTGTCCTGTAAGAGCAATTTTTCGATGGCGGTGTATTAGTATTATTGTAGTAACAAAAGTTTGTTTTGTCCTCAACCTTGCTTATATAAGGCTAACTTCTCTAAGAAGTTGAATGAGATTTGGAGTTTGTTAACTTATGGCCTATATACACATTGTTATGGAATTCTAAAACACTTTTCTCATTCTTGAAGGCTGATGTCATTAAAAGTTTAGAGTTGTATGATTAGTCCAATAAGTTGATACATGGTTTCATGAGTTTGCTCTTCACTTGCCACTCTATGGATCCTATGGTTCCAAATGTTTCTGAGTTCTAAGAGCCTTATGATATAGATGAATGGCGTCTGTAGACCAAAAAACAACAAAAAAGTCCCTTTGAGAGGCCAAGGGAAGGGCCGTGTAGTGGGATAATATTTCTATCTCAAATAGTCATTTGTTGATACCATTAACCCCTCATGATATCATAGCCATCTTCATAAAAAAATCGGACTGAGATTATAACCCTAGGCCTGATAATGCATCGTTACTAAGAGGAAGAAATATCCCATCATGACTGAGGATCCTCAGAAAGTATTACTACTAAATGTGTAGATGCTCTATTACTCTTGATCCCTGCCTCTTTAATCCAACGCCTCCAAGATCAACTATTTTAGTGAGATATCTTACCTCAATGAGAATAAGATCTATAATACCTATCCCTCTTATAAATCCATATTTTGCTTGAGTTAAACTAGTTTCTTTTTCACCAATAAATTCTATGAGAAAGCTTATTCACTATACTCCAAGGGATGTCAAGAGAATACGTTTGGTCAACCTGCTTTGATCAACATCCCTTTCCAGCTACTCAACATGAACACTTTGTGAACCTTTAAATCTCTTCTGAGTTCCTGCGCAAACGAGGCTATAGCACCTTCGCTTTGGTGCTATATGCCTTGCTCTTTCCTTCTATGGTCATAAAGGATCGCAAGTAGTGGCCTGCATGGCACTACTTGATACTAGTTCCTCGACTATCAACACGCTTGCATTGGTGTTGTTGAAACAACTCTCAATGCTAGATTTGTGTTTGTAACACTATTCCCAGACTTCAATATAGCTCTTTCAGATCCTAAATTGCTTTTTGTCTTGAAGGTTCAATTACAAATCACTCGATGTCCCCCGAGTCCAGATTTGACTGTGGCAACTAGATGGTGTACATATGACCCCCCAAAAAATTAAAAAAATCTAGATGGTGTACAAATCACACCATAGACTTAACTTTGCCGGGAGCAGAAGATGCCCTTTCCATATCTGTGGACAATAAGAAGATGACTTTGTGCATTGTATTCCAAGACAGATTCCTTGTTCTGTGTTACTCAAACTCCTCCCTAATACCTGGTTGACTAACTACAAAAACTTCATCAAAATGTTCAGCCTATACAGTCTTCAAAGTCAAAATTCATCAAGAAAAAGGATGGCAGTGGGTCATCAAATTTGATCACTCAAGAGAAAATGAAGAAGGCTCTTCTTCAATTTTTCCTACAATCTTGATGATGCAGCTGTACATACAAGAAGATGAAGGTGAAGGAGAGACTTGGAATAGAGTCTTTCGACTCTAAAGGACAACCCTGTACTTCAAGGATCCTCATATGGTTCATTGCTGCTGGGATCTAGATTGCCAGTGCAGGAAGTTCCATACCCCTCCACAAGATGAGGATGACAGGCAGCCTTCAAGGAGAAAGAAGAAGTGTAACTTATCTGAGCATGAATTTTTCATAGATGGAAAGATGGAGATCTAACCATTGACCCAGTGGTGAAGATATTGGTAGGTACTGGTACCAGGTTTCTTACTCTGCCCCTAAATATTACACATCTCCAAAACCTTCTATGCCGACAGCATCAGTTGAGAACCTATGTGAGAACACACTACACTGTTCAGTACTTTCTGTGCGAGTCTATATCTGACAGTGGTCTTTTAGGTTCACTATGTTTTAGGAGGTGTAGCAAGGAATATTGCCGATTGCATGTCGAAGCTGGGAGGAAAGCCCTTCTTCATCAGTGCTGTGGGCCTTGACATGGCAGGTTAGTGTAGCACATCTTTTGACCCAAAAAAAAAAAAGTATAGCACATCTGAATTAGCTTACGTACTCTCTGTTTCAGCAAGACTTTCCGAGGCACCATTTTGGCTCAATTAATTATTTTGGCTTATGAACTCGATGCATGGCCACCTAGGACATAATGTTTTGTAGAGTTTCAGCATAAAGGTTATTTAGTATTGGTCTTGCTCAATTTCCTTCTTGTCTTAAGCTATGGGACATGGAGAGAAATACCAGATAAATCTTTTAGCTCCATCTTTATTAAAAGACATGATAAAAGTAAAGAACCTACTATCTTTTCTCAATAAAAGTGCGTAATTTTGTTTTGGGCCCTGACTATGTCTATGTCCATCCTATCTGTTTCTGTTGTAATTTGAGAGAGTTTCCTTTGGATTCACAAGGTATATATGGTCAAGTCTAATAATTTTTAGGATAAAAAATAATTTTTGTAAACATCTGTTTATTGTAACTGGAATTCTTGGGTATGCCAGCCTGATTCTAATCAGGATCAATAAATTTTGAAGACATCCTGAATTGAGATCTTTTTGGAGGTCTGCGAGGGATTAGAATTGGCCATTAGGATTTTGCCAAATGTCGTCTTCACTTTCCAGATTGAGAATTTGTGAGTAAACTGTATATATTAAAGGTACTAAGATTTTAGAATGTTTTTCTTTTTATTTAATCCACCTTGATTTAGTGAATGTCTGTTCATCCTTCATGCATGGTTGTAGGCCACTTGCCAAGGTGGGCAAATTCTTTGTCGTTTCTTTATTTATCAGTATTCTTGTTGAGGTTTCTGTGTCTTCCCACGATTTTGCTAACATTATCCTGTGCCCTATGTATCAGGGAATCACTTGTTGGAGCATTGGAGATCTACTGGGCGTCCTATTGAAGGTTTATGTGCTCAGTTTAACTGCTTGTCTGACATGCCTAGTAAAATCTGCTAAATAGATAATAGTGATGAAATTTTGCTATATTTACCTTTACAGAAAGGTAAGTACACTAAAATTTATTCTTCTAATCGTTCTCTTTTACTTCGCTATAATAATGAACTAGCTACTCTCCTCTTTCTTTGGCTTCAAATAAGTTATAGAGATGCATGGGCTGTTCATGAATGTGCTTCTCGTTCTTAAACTCAGCAATTCCAAGGCAGGTATCCTTCAAACCCAAGATATTACAACTGCTGTGGTCTGCTGTGTATTCGATCCAAATGGTGAGGTAGCTGCTGGTGTTGCAAGCTTTGAGTCAATTGTAAGTTAATTTTGCTAAAAACGTATCAGGTTGAGCAGGCATACTTGTGTTCTCTCTAAGATCCATAAAGGCACTCACGGTTGACCTTTAGGAGAAATTTCTCACTGCTGAGTGGATTCAACAATTTAGATACGAGATCTCTTCTGCTCCAGTAGTGATGGTTGATGCTAACCTCAACGATTGTGCTCTTGAAGCTTCTTGTCGATGTAATTCTAAAGATTCAACGTACTTTGATTTTTCATCTGGCTTGATTATATGATCTACTCTGAGTCAGTATAAAGCTCTTCAGAATTCACTTACTTGGTTTTTCTTTGAATTTTGTTCACAGTGGCTGCAGGAGATAACATTCCTCTGTGGTTTGAACCAGTATCGGTTGCCAAATCCAAAAAAATTGCTTCTATCGTGAAGTATGTGAGTGCTTCGCCTTGTGGTGTGCATTTACTTTCTTTTGTGCTGTTTTCTATGCACTGTGTAAACATATTTAAGTCTGAAGTTGATAAACAATCGGATAAGTTCAATAATACATTTTATGGAATTCACGAGATGTCAATCTCAAATTTCTGACTTGATTGCTAATGGAGTAGTTGATTACCATCATCGTTAGCACCGTACTGACAGAGAGCAAAATGGGAAATACTATGATGAGAAAAGTTCAGTGCTTCAAATTGATTAATGCAGACCATTAGTTGTGTACACTGGAAAATGAAAGCAGTCATTTTCAACATATTTCATAGAATTGCCTACCATCTGCATGGATATGGAGAAAAATGGTGAAAGTTGTGGTTTGGGTTGGAGAATTCGGCATGTAGCATATCAAGACAAAATTTAGTGGCTTTGCATAGACATTTGTTAATAATGCATGTCCAATTCATAGTCTGCTGATTACATTTCCATAAGTCAGGATGGCTGGTGATGTTTTGCTTCCACTAGGATATTAATTTGCATTCTAGATGAGTTGAAGGAAACTCTTCCATAGTGAATACACTTAAGTGTGATACACACATAATCTTTTCTTAAATCAACTAGGAAATTGTAAACCATACATCATACGCAATTGATTTATGTTTGTGATATTGTTGAACTTTGACAAGATCTCACTTTTAGAAAAAACTGAGTGTCGAGTTCATATCAATCAGGCATGAAATAAAATGTTACTGGTTTGCATAGTTGACTTCTTGGTTTTGGCATCCCTTTCAGCTATGAAAACAATATGACATTAGGAGAAACGAAATTCAGCT
Source organism: Eucalyptus guilfoylei (assembly GCA_016097605.1). Lineage (NCBI taxonomy): Eukaryota > Viridiplantae > Streptophyta > Magnoliopsida > Myrtales > Myrtaceae > Eucalyptus > Eucalyptus guilfoylei. The sequence continues at coordinate 23,623,773 of CM027866.1, read as the reverse complement.
CACATGAGCATAGTTTAAGAGTGGCATTAAGCGGTTCCTAGATTCTGAAAGCTTCGTCTTGGAGATCTGCTACTGACACAGAATGGGCTCTCCGCAGGTAACTTACGTATCTCCCAATGAAGATGAGCTCTTTGCAATGGCAGATGCTCTATCTCCTGGGAAGTTATATGGTTTGAGTGAAAGGTATAGGAGCGAAAGAATTGTCCTGCAGAATCTCACATCAATATGCTAAAACCCGCAATAGTTCTTTTGCTTGAGAAGGGCATAAAAATTGTAGTTGTAACCATAGGCGCTCGTGGAGTATTTCTATGCTCTAAAGAGGGGTCTATATTGACGAGAGCTGTTGTGGAGAAACCCCAACGCCTAGGCATAAGTTCAGAACTCCACAAATTGATCTCATCTGATTGCCCTTCACAAAAGTTTGATGATGCCAAACATATTGAGGGAACCTCTCGTCTCTTTGCTTTGCATCTTTCTGGCCTTCCTGCATCTGTTAAGAAGCTTACTGGGGCTGGCGATTGCTTGGTGGGTGCTACACTTGCATCGATATGTGAAGGTTTGAACATTATACAAGCCATCTCAGTCGGTATTGCAGCAGCAAAAGCCACTGTCGAGGCAGATTCGAATGTACCTTTGACGTTTGATTTAGTTGGAGTTGCAGGTATGAATATTCTTTCAATAAAGACGGCAGGAAATTCATGCATTCTTGGATATCCTATCAATTTGGTTTGATTCTACTTCTTTTGTTGTGTTAATTTCAATAATTTCAGTAGAGTAGGTAAGAAACAAATTGGTGTAATGGAAATTAGTGTGACTCATCAAGGAAATATATGGTGCAACTTGTAGAGGCTGTTTCTGAACAAGATATCTTCTCTCAAAAGGTACAAGCTAATGAATGTGCTGAGAATACTGTAGGGCTGCATTTTGCGCTATATTTTGCTATCCAAGACACGAACAGAATAAATTGGAAAAACTTTCGTTAGTTTAAGCATGATGCTGGATTCCTATTATATTTAGGAAATGGTTGTGAACTAATATGTAATGAGGCCAGGAATGATTGTGCCTAAACTTCCTTGGCAGATGATGCTAGGTCGGTGTACTCAGCTGCGAAGGTTGTTTATAATGGACCAGTGTAAGCTGCTGCTATCTTTGAGATAATGATGATTGTCGAGGGACCGGTGCAGAATTGGACTCAAGACTGCTCATTGTTGTCCACTTGTTTTGTTTTTGGGCTTCTTCCATTTGGTACATTGGTAGTGTAAGATATTTACTCCACAAGTAGAGTTGAGATACTGACATAAGTACAGTATTCAGTTTCTGGTACTGCATCAGTTTCATTAGTAGATGAATCTTTCCAATCCAAGATTGTGCGTGAAACATTTTATGGTTTTAATAAATATCCCCAGTGATTTCTCTGCTCATTTCAATTTCTTTTTCCAGCAGAACAAATTTGTTGATTCAGTACCATTTATTCAAGAGTTGGGGCCTCGGCAGCATGTGTATGTTTCATCCAGTGCGATGTTTTGGTTGCCACGGCACAGTTACCCCCAACCTGCGGATTCAGATGCCTGCAAAGATCTCCTTAAGTTTTTATCTTCTTCCGAATTCCAAGGCTAACCATCTAATGTTCCGGCCAGAATGATGAAATGACATTTGAAGCGATGAGGCTCTTGGTCTCTTACATAGAGTAGACCAAACTGATCTTGAGTTAGGTACTCTGTGGCAATATACATCGAGTGTGCATGTGAACAGTCATTCGTAATAGATTCTTACATTTGATCAGTAGCTTCATCGAAAAAAAAAAATGCATGGCAATGCACTTAAAAGGTGACTTTCTATTTGTCAAGTAAAAAATTATTTAAGTGATTTTTTTATTTAGTATACACTTGTCATGTGTCATATCGTCAAGTGGCACGATCCAAGGACAACAAAACTAAGTATTTGAAAAAGGAAAAAGAAAAATACGGTTGGCAGAACGGTAACCATGGCCAATTTGAAGATTCTCATAGGTTTGTAGAGGCTGTGGAAAATGAGGGACCAATCCAAAATGCAGACGCAGCAGCTTCTACAGAAGCAAAGAAAACCAAAAATATAATGGCATGGATTATGATGAAACTTAATGCACTTGTGGCTATGTCAGAAGCAGCTCGCTTATTACTTGCTTACGCATGCTTTTTATATTGATAATCATCTAAAAGACGACATGTGTACATAAGAATTTAGTCACATAAATAAAAATTTGCATTTATATCCCATTTGATGGCGATAATATCAGACCGTTTCACACTGTTAAAGGTTCTAAATTCTAATGAGAAGCTAATCTTTTGAGTCAAGAACATCCAAGTCTTGCTAAAGTATACAAGTCTGCTCTTGAATTTATTTTCCCCCCAAAGTTCACACTTCTCTGGAAGACAAAGGCTTATTCATGCATATACGAGGTCATGAAGCTATAAGCTTTCATATTTTTCCATTGACTAAAACAACCAGATAGCGAAAACATCGTCATCTTGAGCTTGATATGGGATCCACTTGAACAGTAGTTTCCTTCTCTAAAGTGCTTGTCTTTTGTGTTTAAAAATTGATCCACTTGAAAGTGACTGGAGGCAACGCTCTCAAGCAAAAGCCAAACCAAGAGGAGACTCTGTTTCCTCTGTTTTTGTTCTCTTTCTGGGCCTTTTTCACTTGTCCCGTTCCCTACTCCTCTTTTTCTACTGCAGTATCGAATGTTAAATTGCAAGCATATATCATGGCAGTAAGACTATGCAAATGCGTAATTCCCGAACTATGCATCTACAACTGGGAGCCTTAGGATTTATTTATCCCATATAACGGTAACTTGCATTAAGCCCTTAGTGTTCTCTATTTCCCTATTTTCTTATGGTGTGGGAATTGGTAGTTGCCTGTAACACCACAGTGAAATAACGCCAAAACAATCTTTGCTTGCGGCATTATCAAGTAGACCGTTGGATGGACGCAAGAGTTTCTTCTTTTGTCCCTGTGGTTGAAAGTGGACGACTGAGTGCGGATTTTGGAAAGAGACAAGTAACAGACGCGTTATATGAGCACCGAACTCCGGTAAGCCAAGGGGGACCAAGAGGATTTTAATTTAGTATGAAGGTCGAAAACCAAAGGGCCGCAAGACTAATGTGGCCATGCACGAATGTCACCTAAATTCGAGTGTTTCTGATAGTCAAATTTCCAACCTGGTACTCGACGTCTCTTCTTTTTCTTCCCCTAATTGAGCATCTCTAACATGGCTACAAGTGCAGGTAAAATTGACTTCCTTTCTCTTCATATGTTCCTCATTCAGCTCCTTGAGGTAAAATTTACCTTCAATTGCAGCTGTATTTTGAACGAGTCAAACTTATACTGTATTTTCTAGAATTTCATGAGAAAATTGAGAAACCAAACTTACCAATATTCATTTTATCTGATAGATTTATGAATGTATTTTAGCTCCAGGGACTCCCAATAATATATAAATATATATATACTTCAGTATGTTGTATTTTAACTCTCAATTCATTTTTAAACTTTTACTCCACCTCTTTGTAGGGAATTTGAGTCTAATTTCACATGTGAAACTAAATGACCCTATCCCAATCCCTCCTAAAAAGGTGGAGAATCTAACTCCGCACCTCCTCATTCCAAGAGGCAAATAAATATAAGTGTGATTCTTGCTTATTGGCCTTGTTAAATTTTCCAATGTAAATATTCCATGTACTTTGATGTATTTTCTTTTTATCTATTCTTTCAAGTCTAAACTAAAATATTTGAATTTTAGATAAAAGTTGAATCAGAAAAATTAAAACCATGAATTTTTTTCTTATACATATATTTCAAATAAAAATTTAAATGGGTTTCTTAATTTATTCGCTGAATATTTCTGATGCACTGAATCAAGTCATTTGAAGAAACTAAATTGTCATTCAAATTAGGAATAGCTTATTTATTAAGAACATAGGCTAGTTTATCATACTTTTGCCTAGTTTTAAAAGCACTTATCTTTATTTTTAATTTGTTCTATGTTATTCTTTTCTTGGTTAAAGAAATTTTAAAAATTAAAAGATTGTATCATCTAATTCAAACTATGCCATTGCGGAATATATTTGAGAGACTATGGTCAGATAAGCCTATCGGTTAATAGTATATTTGAAGGTACTTTCTTTGATTTATTCATTTCTCAAGTTTGAACTCAAAAAGAGTGGATATACTTTTCCTTTATCGATTTTTTAAATTTAAGCTCGTTAAAAGAAATTTTTTGACATGACAAATGAATAACCTAAAAGCTTATTGGTTGAATGTGAGCTACGTTTTGTAATGTTTTACCACATGGCAACCATAGATATATAAAAAAAAAAAAAAATTGTGGAGAAAACCTCCTCTAATTTTTTGAAAATAACAAAAAAAAAAAAAAAATCCAAAGCTTCAAGTGACACCAAGTCAAGTCAAGAAAAGTAAATTGTGTGGACCAACCAAAGGTACACGCGGTAAAGCTAGTGATGGATCAATTTATGGATGACTTTCATTTTAAATAGGAAGGAAACTTCTCGGTGATTTCCAAATTTAACATTTTTGGCAAATTGATTCGCTTTAGGAATCAGCTTTAATTTGTACAAATGGAGTGTCTGTGTTGGAGTCGTCTTTTGAGAAGCCCAAGTCAAGCAATGGAACGTCTATGGAGATAGTGAAGATAGTGGAGCTTCACATGTAATGGAACGGTTGTGGCTCAAACAAGAAGTAATTTAACTATACATCATATGGATCAATACCATATCAATCATTAATTATGTGGGGTTTCATTGTGAGGTCCACATCCATGGATTGAGATGGTGTTAGTCCATATGATATCGATCACACAATATTTTTGTGATTTTATCATACAAAATATATTAAGTTAATTTTCCTCTCACCATCTTTACAATTACAATTGATGGGTTTCAGATATTAAGTTAATTTTTATTTTGGTCAATATATTAAGTTAATTACACGTGCGGGTATTCTCCACAACTTGTAACCAATCGGCATGAGGAAGTTTCCTGTGGAGGAAAATATAGACCTTATTACAATTATACATCTTAAAAAATATATGACGATTATTAAAATATAAAAATCAAAATAGATGACTAAAATTACGAGCATTGAAAATTTTATTTTTCGCATAGTAGAAATCTAACACTTTCATCCGAGGATAATCAAGAGGGAGCCCAAAGTTGAAGCCTGTTAACTTATCCAACTCATTATTAGCGATGCTCACAGGCTCACTTTCAAATTGCATGGACTCTCCTCTGATGCAATCTAAGCGGACCTTTCGAATGTAGAGGCTAATTACTGATGCCCGCGAAGAGATGGCTCCTCCCAATGTAGTTCTCGCCTTTTCTTTGTCGTACATCTACTCGTCGGAAATGGCATTGAGATGTATACTAGGGCCGAGTCTATTACGTGTCTAGTTGAGTGTTTGGGGAGAATGACTTTCGGCAGAAATGCTGCTGAAAGAAACGTCTAATGTGATGGTGGTGGATAATTGATAGATAGCTTTCACATTAACTAGGAAGGAAACGAAAATTCAAGCTCCCTCTAAATTTGACGTTTGTGGATATAGAATTTCCTCGGATCAGTTTTATTATCGTAGAAGTGAATAAACTTGGATGTCAAGTCAAAACCATCTTGGGTGAGTCACCTATTGCATTTTATTCGTAGACCAATAGTGTCATCGATGTCATGTTGTTAAATATGAAGAGTGATTCCCTAATTAATCTCAATGTCATCTTCACATTGGGACGTAGAAGAAATTAGCAGAACAGTTGATAGAGATTTCAGTTCGATCTCAGTTTCACCATCCTAGCAAGCCGACAAATGATCCCTCGCGTATAGAAGCGGCTTGGGAAGCATTCTTACCTTACCAATTTTTTCAAGCATTTCTAACACTTTGTTCATCAAAGGCCATCCGCCACCTTTTCGTGATTCAGTTGGTCATAAATCCATAAAGAGAACTAAGTTTGTCTTGAGTGCTCTGCATCTACATCTTCCTTCAACCTGTTATTTCCATTAGCAGCGTACTAAAGCCGTAAACATCGGCTTTATGAACACGCTCAATCTTGGAGTATAACTTAGGTGCCATATATCCCAAGATTTTTTGCACAACAATCATAGACAATACTACAATCCATCAAATAAAGTTTCACGAGACCAAAATCAGAACTTTTTGGAGTGAAATTCTTGTCCAAAAGAATGTTATGAAGCTTGATATTAAAGTACAGAATTTGCATTTTACATTCTTGCTATAGATATTCTATCCTCCTTACTACTACAAATCTTTTTGCAATTGAGAGGACTATCGTCTCTATTGGAGAAAATATGCTTATCTTGGACCCGTTTGGCATGAAATTGTACACGAGAGCTTGCTTTGACTTCATAAAGCAAAAGCCAATGAGTTGTACTTTGACATGGCGAATCTTTCCTATAGTAGCCCCTTATTAATAAAGTCTTGGGCATTTGAACTTCATTTCTTTAGAATCTTGACAACCTTTTCACTGCGATAAAATCCTAAAATTTCCATTTTGTAAAGCTTGCCACAACCATCCACTTTTGTCCTTCCATTGGCTTTGTTAGGTTATCATGGATGTCAAGTTTAGGAGCTACTTTATTATCAAAAGCCATGTACAATCGAATTATTTAAAAAAAGAAAATATAACATGTGGCATTTCCACCTCTTAAAATTGACAAAAAATTATAGAAGGGCACACGTCCATAAAAATTGATTAAACAGACAAACCATACTTTTGATTCGGCTGTATTTATCAAATTTTCGGTTTTTGAAAAACAGTCCTGCGTACATGTAACTCTATAATAATAAAAAAAATGCAAAATAAAAGAAGAAAATAAGAAGAAAAGAAGAAGAAGCGGGAGACGGATCAGTGCTGGGAGATAGGAGAATCCATGTGTTAGTGATAGAGAAATCTGTTGATAAGGTCTAGTTGTTGGGTGACATTTAATGGCTCCACTTTTGACCGCTAACGAAAATGAACTAGATTTGTAGGTACTATTTTGAATACATATCATATATTTTATATTTTGATGGCTTGAAATCATAATAAAACGTATTTCCTTTATTTTTAAAATTCCTCTTCCATAATTCCTTTCTCCTGTTAAATTGCATTTATTACACTATATGGATTTCCAAGATTTTAGATTAGAACGTGGCTAATCCATGTTGCTGTGACAATCAATTTCACCCAAATTACTGGCTTTTGTCTACAGAATTCAACGACTCTCAAGATTGAGTCAGATCCAAAAATGGGTTTGCCATTTCCAAGGTTTCATTCCCATGGAGCTACGAGTGCTTGCTGTGCTGCCGTGGACTCCACATTTGTCGAGCTACAACTACTCGTAAGTTTCATAATTTAGGTTACGGTTTAGGCCATTTGAGAACCATCCTCAGACAGCAAGTACAAAGATGAACCCCATGTGTTCGAACATTTGTTACTCTCGAACATACGGGCGTTTGGATGGGTTTCTAAGGCATTGAACCATTGAACCCACGCCAGTCTATCGTTCCTCGATCCTAACACGGAATTAGGGTTAAGGCATCCAAGTTTGGTAGCAGATTAGGCCACTTAAAGTTAGTTCTTGGGAGAGAGAAATTGAGGATCTTAATTGCACAAGAAAAGTAATATTAGCCAGAACCCCTTATGTGAACAAGTGTTCCCCACTACAAAGGCGTTGTCCTTAGTGGGTTGTCTGGTCGTGGTTGATAAGTAGTGCCTTTGGGTGAAATCGGTAATGTGCTTGGACATATGTCCATTACTAAAGACGCTTGGTATTTCGATAATATGTAGTGCTGTGCTAAAACCAATTCGAGGACCAAGGACTTTTAGTTAGTTGAGGCACGGCTATGGCTACCAATTAGACGAGGTTAAGTGATGTTTGACGTAGATTTAGTACCGTCGGTATGTTCGGCTTTCTAATGGCTTGGTCTGATAGAGTTGGTTCCGTTGCTTTGACATGTCAAATCTTTTGATAAGTCGTTCAAAACTTCTTCATCAATTTACAAAAAATGATAACAATAATTCCACCAGGAGGAGGAAACAAACAGAAAGCATACTCCGTAGCGGATTCACGTCCAGCTTTGGTTATTTGGGATGCTTTTCTTCCTTCAACTTATGACTCTTAACAGAACGACTTGAATAGAAAAAAAAATGATAACATGATTTTTTTATTGGAACAATTTATTATTATTTAAAATCTAAGAAGTTGGCGTGTTTGTTTTTGCTTCACTAATAGAACAATGCGTCTTTTACCTTTGCATCGGCACTTACAAATCTTAAAAGGAACTATGAAGAAACTATTTACAAATTTACATTTATATATGACAATTTTAGGTTTTTAGTGCTAAAAAAAGAACTAAATATACGGTTGAAGTAGTCTTTATAAAGCAAAATAAAAAGCGTAGTAGTAGTCTTCGCACTGTATTTTTCTTTTGGCCAAACCAAGGAAGAACAAGTTAACGAAAACTCCGTTGGCCATTGCCTTATGGAGTTCCTTTTAAATTGAAAGATTCCTCCATAACGATGCATTTACATGTGCCACAGCTCATTTTGGATATTTTAGAAGATATGTCTGAGGAGTGTGCCCCTTGACAATTGACAGCCCTATATTTAGCCATCCTAAGACATAATTTCCAAATATTTTGAGAATTTTTCTCAGGTAAGTGAGTTATTTCATATTTTTTGGAGATAGTCATCATGTTAATGGGTTTGCTTTTCTCTAAGATGCCAGAAAAGCCGTCCTAAGAATCTATGTACATCTTGAATCGAATTGAACCCGTGTGAATTAAGAATCCACGGATTCTGATAATCAAGGATTGCAGAAATTGGATTAAGCGTTCGAAAAAAAGCGCTCTATCTCTTTCCCCGACAGAGTAATCTCTCTCAAAATGCAAAGTTCTTCTTCTACCTTGATGGTAGTTTTGCCCCCAAACCCTAACGTCACCGATGTTTCCCACCATCTTCCCTTCCACCGTTTTTTCACCTCCCCTGTTTTTCCATTTCCTTCCATCATCCCTCCGTATCTTCCTGTTTTTCAATTCCCTGGTTTTTTAATGAAATGGTAATGGGCATTGCCACTTTCAATCGCCCATCCTTTACACCCTTCCCTCCCTCAACAATTCCTACCAACTCTTTCGACCATCTCCGTTCCCCTTCCGAGTGACTCTTCCATTTACGTCTTTCTTTAATCCCAACTTTCGACTTCTGAATGACTTCAATTGACCTACTAGGACTCCTATCTCTCGCCTGTCGAAACTCTATCTTTGGGTGTCCCCAGCTAATCTGCATGTAGAATTCTCCGCTTGCCTCGACCTTCCTGTGATTTGCCCTGCTGCTTGACCTCATGGACCACCATGACCAGGAGGGAGATTCATGCCTTGCCGCCCTCTGCAATAGGTTGGGTTGTCTCTAGTCCAAAGAAGCAATTGAGGTTTGGGATGATGCACCGCCACTGGAGAAAATTGAGGAATGCAAACTGATTTAAGTAGGTAAGATACTCTCCAATCCATCCATTAATTTCCAAGCTTTTCAAAATACCTTGAAGCGAGCATGGCGAACAGACCAAGTCGAGATATCCCAACGTGAAGCGGGTCTATATGTTGCTAAATTCAAGTCTGATGGGGAGAAACAACGAGTCTTGGATGGTGGCCCTTGGCTTTTCTCTAGTCACTTGGTAATCTTTAAGCCTTGGATACCAAATACGCTACTACATTGTTATGATTTCTCAACTTGCGCTTTCTGGGTGCAAGTCTTTGGTCTTCCATTGGAATGGTGTACTTAGAACATGATCTGCAAAGCTATTAGACATGTTGGAAGAGTGCTGGATGTCAAAATTGACACAAAAGAGGGCACAACCCTTAGAGCTGGGAGAGAAAGGGTAGAAATCAATTTATAGGAGCCACTGAAAACAGGTCAGCTGATTCGTATAGAAAGGAAAACCCTATGGCTAGACTTTCGCTATGAAAGGCTATCACACTTTTGCTACTCTTGTGGCAAGCTGGGCCATTATGCTATGTACTACAAGGATTTCCCTTTTGAAGAAGCAAAACTGGAAGGCAAAGAAAATATGTCTTATGGCCAATGGTTACGTGTGGAAGTAAAGGAACATAGCCAGTATTGGCTGACTTTTTATGAACCACAGGACAAATATGAAGAGACAGAAGAGGTTATACCAGAAACTCCTCCCTCATCGACCCATTTGGTCCTTGTGCCGCCTCCTAGCAATAATATGAACACGGGACTCCTGAAGAAACCAGCAATGCCTCTCATCAATACTACTGCCAACCACTCCAGCGACACCATCACAAAGGCATGCTACCAGGGACTTCATCTACAAATGCGCTAATCCCTGCATTAGCAAAGATGAAGGGTATTCAGGACCAGGCAGTGGGATCATCCAACCCCAAGAAGCTGAAGAACACAAGAATCACTACCAAAGTATGCGCTGCCAAAAAAATTAAACGGTATAACCCTTATGAGCTAAGAACTCCAATGCAAGAGGGCCTAGATGAAACACAACTCATGGATACACCTATTTTTGCGGCGGAAGAGGCAAGAAAGTTGGCACTCCCCTGACAGTTCAAGCCCTTAAGGCCTTAGTGGCCAAAGAAAAGCCCGACATAGTTTTTTTGATGGAAACTAAGAACCAAGAGGTAGTGCTTAGACGACTTCAGAGATGTTTAAAATTTCCCAGTTCTCATGTGGTTAACCTTATTGGCTTGGCTAGAGGGATGGCAATATTTTGGAATGATCAGATTTCTCTAAGTGTGGCTCGGTCTACTTCCGAACTTTTTGAAATGATATGCACGGATGTAATGTGTGGCACACCTATGCGTCTCACCTTCCTTCATGCACTAGTGGTATATCAGCAACGCCAACCTTTATGGGCAGAACTACGACAAATCAGTTATTCCAATACTTTACAGTGGGTTTGTGCTGGCGACTTCAACGAAATTATCTATCATTGGGAGAAAGTGGGCAAAAGGCTAGCCGAACCTCACCGAATGCATTCTTTTCGAGAAGTTTTACATGATTGTTCACTCATGGATATGGAAAGTAAGGGCTGTGCATTTATGTGGATGAATAATCGTGATGGTGATGACTTTATGAAAGAAAGGCTGGATTGGGTGCTGTGTACTATGGATTGGCGTCTTACGTTCCTTGAAGCTGAAGTTTTTGCCTTACCTGCTTTGGGGTTTGATCACAGCCCCTTATTATTAACGACTGAAGTATTACCCGATAGACGACACAAGGCCTTTATGTTCGAAGCTTTCTGGATACAGGACCAGGAGTGCCGTGAAGTCATTGCAAAGTCATGGACCTCAGAACAGGTAAAAGACTCCGCCCTACCATACAAATTAAAGGCTGTATCCTTCGCTCTAGCTCATTGGAGTCACTTGAAGTTCTCCAAGGGCCATCTTCAAATAACAGCATTGCAACAACAACTCCAAAATCATATCAACCAACCTCATGGCCACTTAGATAAACCGACAACTACTAAACTGAAAGAGGAAATCCAGCAATTACGGTAACAAAAGGAACAATATTGGGCGATGCGCTCCAGGATTAACTGGCCGAGATGGAGGGATAAGAATACTAAATTTTTCCATGCGACTACCATTCAAAGGAGGAAATGAAATAGAATAAGTATGCTGTAGGATGACAATCAAAGGTGGGTGCGAGACCACAAGCTTTTGAAGGAGAAGACAACGGACTTCTTTTCAAGACTATATAGAATAGTGGGACATCGTGGCTATGGGCCTATCCTAAATCAATGCCTGCTTGTTGTCACAACATAAATGAACACTCTATTAACAGCTGCGGTCACTCGAGAGGAGATTCACTAAGTGACTTTCTAGTTGGGGGCTACTAAAGCTCCGGGGCCAGATGGTTTGAATGGACTCTTTTATCAGATTCACTGGGATATACTACAGGATGAGCTTTTCCTCTCGGTGCAGGATTTCTTCCTATCAGGAGTGATGCCCACATATCTTAATAGGACCATTATTTCTCTGATCCCTAAAGTACCACACCCAGAAAGACTGGATCAATACCGCCCAATTAGCCTATGCAATTATGCCTATAAAATTATATCTAAGGTGATCGCCAATCGTCTGAAACCCTGGCTACCTGAGCTGACTTCCATGGAGTAATGTGCCTTTGTGAGTGGTCGCCAAATTCAAGATAACATTTTAATCGTCCAAGAGATGCTTCGTCAGTTAAAGATTAGGAAACAGAAGCGAAATTTTCAAGCATTCCTAAAAATGGATATGCAAAAGGCGTATGACCGGGTGGAATAGGATATCCTTAAAGATTATCTTCTCAAGTTAGGCTTCCATACTACATGGGTATAGTGGGTGATATTTCCATTCGACACGGGGCCTCAGACAGGGAGATCCTCTCTCTCCTTACTTATTCATTCTACTGGTGAACGTCTTATAAAATCTTATAAACCAAGCTGTTGACATGAGAAACATCAAGGGCATCCAGCTGAACAGGTGGTGTCCTATCCTTTCTCATCTATTTTTCACAAATGATGCAATATTTTTCTTAGATTGTAAACTCCAGGAATGTCAGAATCTCGCCAATATATTGAATTAATACTGTTTAGCTATGGGACAGTCTGTTAATCGAAATAAACTTCCTGTGTCTCTTTGTAAATCTGTTGAACAGAAAATTTCTACGTTTTGGTGGCAAAATGATTGTCGTGAATTAGGAATTCACTGGAAGCAATTGGAAGTATTTAAAAGTAGAAAGGACAATGGAGGCCTAGGCTTTCGTGATCTCATCGATTTCAACAAAGCCATGCTTGGGAAATAGGCCTGGCATTTAATCCAACAACCATCATCCCTGTGGAGCACACTCTTCAAAGGCCTTTATTTTCACTCACGGGACTTCAGGTATGCGGATAGAGGAGCTCGACCATCCAGGGGTTGGCAAAGTTTATTGCTAGGGAGGGATTTAATCTTACCTCAACTTCAGTGGTCAGTTGGCGATGGGCAAAAGATTAGAATCCGTGAAGATAGATGGCTACCCAAAGGGGTACTAGGCGGACCTGCTACTAGAGGTGAACCTGTGATGGTGGTTGATCTTATCTACCCAGACCACAACACCTGGAATGTGCCCCTACTCAACCAACATTTCGATGCTCAGACAATAGCGGAAATTCTTAACATTCTGGTAAAACCTCACTACGTAGCTGACCAACTTATTTGGACAGCGACACAACATGGTCAATATACGGTGAAAAATGGTTACCATGCTATTAGAAATGCAGCTACCAACAATAGGCAAAACCGTGCCTCGTCATCCTATCAAACCCCAGGGTTACTGTGGAGAAGAATTTGGACAATGAAACTAGCCCCTAAAATTCGTACATTCCTCTAGTCTTTATGCCACAATGCACTGTCAACAAAAGATAACCTATATCACAGACGCATCACCACAGATCCGATATGTAATCTATGGCCTCATCAAACACCAGAAACAATGGAACATCTTTTTATGTTATGTCCATGGACACACGGCATTTGGTCACACCCTCATATTAGCATTCGGCTATCACCACAAGCAGTACAAAAAATGGATGCATGGCTTGCAAAAAGGGTTGAACAACAGCAGATCTCACCTGGCCTGGAGACTATTGCCTCAATCTTGTGGCAGATCTGGAAGGCGCGCAACAATTTCATCTTCCGCCGACAGCGTCCAGATTTGACACAAGTAGTGGAGGTAGCCCTCGCCCATGTTCAAATCACCCGGAACTCCACTTGGATCCCGACACGACCAGGGCGACATCCTCCTAATCCCGAACAGTTGTGGCGGCCACCAGATCTTGGAGTACTGAAGATAAACATAGATGGGGCTTATCAACTCGCAAGCACTGAAGGTACTATGGCGTGTATCTACCGAAATCATACTGGAAAACTGACTGATGGATTTACCAAAGGTTTGCTAGCTTCCTCGGCCTTGTAGGCAGAGATCCAGGCATTCAACCTCACCCTCCACCATCTGTTGCAGCACGAAAAAGCTAACGACCCACTTCTGATCGAATCCAACTACCTCGTTCTGGTTGAAGTTGTGTAAGATCCCATATCGACGCCATGAGAGTCTCGGGTGTTGTTTACAGAAGCCACCACACTGCTCTCCTGTTTCCCTAGCCTTCGCATTATGCATTGCAGGCGAGAAGTGAATTTTGTAGCTGATTAGGCCACAAAGGCCCATGGTAGTGGCACTTTACTCCCCAACTGGGCTGTTTCCCCTCCCCTAACCTGGTTGGATCTTGTATACTCTGAAGCCCTCGCCACGGGTTGCTCTGTTCCTATAACTTGAATGAAATTTTCTATTACGACCCAAAAAAAAAAAAAAAAAAAAAAGGATTGCAGAAATTCTGTTCTAGGAAAAAATTGTCAAGAAATTGAAACAAATATCCATTTTTATAAATTGTCAAGAAATTGAAACAAATATCCATTTTTATACTTCTACTTTTGAATAAAATTCTCCACAAGTCTTTTTTTAGAGTAAAACATTTTAACTTAGTAATTATTCATAAAATTCTAAATGCAAGTGAATGTATCAAACAAGTAATATAATGATGAGAAAAAAATATCGTTCTACAGAGATTAATGATTAATAAATTAATTAAATACTAAAAATGGATTAATTCTAAAATTTATGTAACAACAAAATGGAATTGAAAATAAATTAAAACTAAGAAATTTAAAAGCGAAATTTGGAAACTAAATGTAGTAAATCAACTATATAAATATATTAGAGTATTCGATTTTACCATAACCACTAGATATGAATTTCATATAGTTATGCATACAAGAACGACATTAAATATGTGATAGCGGAATTTCCTAATATATTTACTATCTTATCTCTAGATATAACAAACCTACTCAGTTTATTAATCCACTATATCTCTATGTGTATTTAAATAAACATAAATGCATTAAAATCTATGAATATTCATGGCTTATAATGAGTCTTTTGGATTACTTTATCACTGAAAGCTACACAAATAACGCGGTATATCCTTATCTATGTTTAATTCATGGTTATATATTATAAGTAGCAATGTCGTATTATCACTTCTCAATCTCAAATATGCATATCATATCATTCAAGTCGTGGCCAATCATTTAAAAGCATTAAGTACAATAATATATAACTCATATGAATGAAATCACTTGCATGCATAAAAATCATGAAATTTATATAATCATGGTCAGGCTACATTGTAGCCCTAACAAAAGAAAATTGGAATACAGTAGAAGAAGAAATGAAAATATAAATTGAACCCAACATCTTGAATCAAAGAATAAGAGTTATGTCGCCACTTTGTTTTCTCTCCAGAATACTTAAAAAACTCCTAGAACAATGAAAAACAATCTAAAAAAAAAAATCTATCACTCGCCTCAGGCTCTCAGTGTTCTCCTATTTATAGGATACATCTAAGATCCTTATTCCAAAGTAATTGCTTATTTTTCGCATAAAATTAGGGAGTAAATCAAAGAATCTTTGGTTTAATATCTATCTTCCAATGCTTGCAGATAAAATTATGAAAAAAAAATCAAGATTTTCCTGATTTAATATCCATCTCCCAATACTTTTTTATTTGAATTCTTGATTTTTGCCATTGTTTTCTTTATGTTCTCCATATCTCATAATGTGGCATCCAAAAACTTCATAGCGATCTCTAGATGCATTACGACCTATTAAAGGGTGATGGAAGTGCCATCGGACTATATTATAGCCATTAGACCAATGGATTACAATTAATCAAGGCCGAGCATTTAATGGACAATTGTTTTGTTTGAAATCTATCCTATGTCCATGAGTGATCAAGGATTGTACTAAGGGATAAATTGATGAGAAATTTTCTATTCATGGCCATGTACTCTATAAGTTGGATTACCATCGATTAATATTGCAAAATTTTATGGCCATGTGAATATTTGTAATTAAGTAATTATGAGTGGAGATTAAGGTGGATTATTAGGAGAAGGTGTGGGCTGATTTCTTAAGGCCCAAAACCACCCAAAACCAGCCCACCATTTTCCCCCATTTGGTCGACCAAGGCTTGGCCCAAGCCCAGCTCATTAAGGCCACCTCTTTGCATGGAGATTGACAAGTGGCGTGAAGGGTTCACCAAGTGTCCAATGCCATGCAAAACCTCATGATTACTAGCTAATCATGAGGGTCAAAGGAAGAAAAAGAGAGAGAGAGAGAGAGGGGCGGAATGGACGAGGCAGCAACCGAGAGAGAGAGAGAGTGTTCGCGAGAGAGAGGGAGACCGAGTGGGCGAGCGAGAGAGAATTCGACAAGAAGAGAGGAGAGTTCGAGCGGGAGTGAGGGTGCTTCGGTGAGGGAAGAAGGAGACCAACCCCGCCGTACGTGCACCAGCAGCCACCGTCGACGCCGCCCAGCTTCGCCGTCGATCGAGCCGTGCTCGAAGTCCCCGAGTCGCCGTTTGCTTGCTGTGTTTGCGTGAACTTAAGGCAAGTGAAGTCTGTTAGCCTACATCTTGCTTGCTGTGGTTGTGTGATGTGTAAATAGACTTGAGGATGCATAAATTTGATGCTGGATGTTGAAGTTTCGAACTAGTAGGAGTAGTTCTTTAGGATTGGTAAAATGTTTTATGGAAACACAGCATGACCTCTGCCGATTCCGTGAATTTTATAAAATTATCTAGTTGAAATTTGACTTCGTGTCCTTGATGAAAGTTGAAACGAGTTTTCTCTGAAATGGTTAGATCTGGAAATCGTCACCGAGGGTTAGGAAGAGTTATGGTGACTATAGCTTTTGATCTATCATGAATCTGACTTCGAGTTCTTCACGAAACTTTTACCTCTAGATTTTTTTCTATAACATATCGAAATTTCAGAATTTTCTGAGTTGATTTAGGGTTTATACCGAATTTGTGAATGAAACTGTGCAATGGTGATGTTCTGAAATTTTAAGGCTGTGATGCATGGACCGTAGCGACTCGTACGAAGCTCTTTTGACATGGTGTTCTTCACAAAACCTTTTTCTCTAGATCTCTTTTATAACATGTTAAATTTTCAGAATTTATTAAGATCATTTACTAATTTTTCCAGAATTTTAATTAAAGGGGTGCATTCTGTTTTATCCGAAAATTGTTTTATTTTCAAGAACAAATGAATTGCTCTATGAGATGTGATATCTCGGGTTGTTATTTGTACTGCATATGTGGTGACATTTAGCATATCATATGACATCAAAACGCTGGTTTAAACCTTTGACATTATTGCATCAAATGCTAAATTGAAAATGAGATATATATGTGAATATACATTGTGATGTTGATGATACCGTCGGACCCTTGAGTCGATGATGCCCTGGGAGTGTCGGGATGCCCGGAGGTGTGTGCTGGATGCCCGGAGGTGTGTGCCGGATGTCCTCGGGAGTTTCGAGATGCCCAGAGGTGTGTGCCGGAGGTTCATCGTGATGCCAGTTGGGGTGCGGGATGCCCGGAGTGTGTGTGCCGGATGCCCAGAGGTGTGTGCTGGAGGTTCCTCGCGATGCCAGGTTGGGTGCGAGCAATATGAGGGATGCAAACACTGGTCCCTGGAAGAAAATGAGATCCTTTTGAGAATTAAAATTGGGAATTGAATCATGCGCATGTGTGTGCATATGGCATGGTGCATGAATTGCCTATGAAATTGAGTTGGTACTATTTGGCATCGAGAATGCGATCATGAAGGCATTGAATGGATCTCATGGGGATATATACATGATTTTGTGGATGATATGAATCATGCGCATGTATGTGCATATGGCATGGAACATAAATTGCCTTAATGAATGAATCTCATGGAGATATAAGCATGATTGCATGGATGTTATGTACATGAAATCTTGGTTGTCTTGCTTGTTGCATTGTGTAGTTTGATGGATCTTTATTGCTGAGTGGTTGTATTCACCCCTTTGGGGACTAACATTTCAGATTGAGAGATGCCTCTGTCACCTGTCACACGTGGTACTTTTTATGGCTTACCGTCCGATGTTGAGGTCGAGTGCTCAGAGCACCCCTGTGTTGGTGTTCATGGACTAGTGTTCATCCGTGTTCGAGTCTTAGTTATGTATGATGTGGGTCTACCTGATGGCCTTGTAGTCCAGGAGTTCTTGTCTGTGCATGTCCGCCACGACGGGGTTATGATGGGGATGCTGCTGCCGCCACCAGCCGATGCACCGGGCTGGGTGTGATTGCGCGTGTGACTGGTAGAGGATGACACTTGTTGGATGGCCGACACTGGATGATGGATTGATGTACATGTCTGTTGTAGGGTCGGGTACTTTTGGGTTATAGCCGAGCTTAGTTAAAGCCTTGGTCTTTTGTTGTACCGACTCGTGATGTCCATCATAGTTATGTAAATAAAAGTGGTTCGGCTTTAACTTATCTATAAAATGTGTAGTTGGTGTGCATTGTATTGCATTATTTTGTTGGAGTATGGGGTAGGGAGATGTCGAATATGCTTCCGTTATATGAACTGCGCTAGGACCGATTGAGATGATATAAACCCCTAGGTTATATGGATCCACTATAATTAAATGGTATCAAAGTGGCATGTTGTTAGGACAAGTGTAAGGTAAGCTGACTGTGGCGACCCTAACAGATCAGAGGCCATGTCGGGGGTTCCACAATGCAGGTGGTATCAGAGCAATGGTTATAGGTGGAGTGATAAGGAGCCTCATTTGGAAATTGAGGGATATGATGACAACGCACACCATAGGATACTAACTGGAATAGTTGACTAACTTTGAACAACGGGTGATGGGTATTTACTCGTAGATCCCTAGTAATTTTTATGAGTTGCTTTTAGGTGCCGGTAACATGTTTATGTTACTTATATGTAGTCGTAGTTGCTTTTAAATGGAGACATTGAGTCACAAATTATTCTTGAGGCAAATGCTTGGAAACTGCAGGAAAATCATGGTACGAGTTGGAAGTACTCATCCATCGAGGGCTGAAGCTTCTGCTGCAAGGGCTGAACCCCGAATGGAAGACATCCTGCAAGCATTGGCCAATATAGGAAATTTGATGGAAAGACAAGCGCAGCAACAACTCGAAGTGGAACGTCGCCCTCAAGGACTAGTGGTACAATTTCTGAAGCTGAAGCCACCTAAGTTTAGTGGAATGGGAAGTCCTAAGGAGGCGGAACATTGGATTGATGGGATAGAACAGATTTTTCGGTTGTTGGACTGCAGTGATGCTAAGAAAATAACTTTGGCAGAGTACCAGCTGGAGCGAAATGCAAAATTTTGGTGAAGAGCTTCAAGAGATACGATCTTTCCACCAAGTACTGATATAAACTAGGATGAGTTTGTTAGAGCTTTCAATAGAAAGCATTTTTTTGATTGTGCCAAGGATAAGAAGATCACAAAGTTTGTTCAATTAGAACAAAGGGAGCTAACAGTAGATCAGTGAGGCAAAATTTTCTGAATTGTCTAGGTATGCTCCCAGGCTGATTGAGGATCGACAGGAAAAAGCTAAGAGATTTCTGAAAGGGTTGAGGACTGATATCAGGAAACAATTGGTGCCTCTGAATGTAAGGGATTATAATGAAATTTATGAAAGGGCACAGTTGGTAGAGTAGGAATTGGTGAGAGAGCAATCAGAGTCAAAAAGACAGTTGAATTTTGGTGATATCAGAAGGGGCAAGAGACCCTATCCTGGTCAAGGTCAGACATGGGATTCTAAGAAAAAGAGTAATTTTGGAAATTTTGGAAATTTTGGAAAAGCCAGGGATGGCCTGAATATAGGGAAAGCACCCTATCAGCATGATGCTTGTCAAAGATGTGATGGGCGATATGGCCTAGGACCTTGCAATGGACGGCTGAAATGTTATGGTTATGGACAGATAGGTCACCTCAAGAGAGACTGTCCACAAGAGAGGTCGCAGTTGAGTGTCGGCTCGGTGTGACAGGTACAACAAACTACTGTTAGACCAAATCTACCAAGGAATCAACATAGGCCACCAGCACAAGGAAGGGTGTATGCGGTCACCCAAGATGAAGCGGAAGCTTCCAAAAACATTATCTCAGGTACGATTTTCATAAATGGCAAGAAGGCATATGCATTGTTTGACAAGGGTGCTACGCATTCATTTATATCTGAAAGATATAGGCAATTGAGTAAAATAGAAACTACACCCCTTGAGACGCCTCTTTGTGTTTCCATGCCTTTAAAGGATATGGTATTATCTACAGTGATGTGTGCAAAATGTAAGATAACTATAGGAGGACGAGATCTGGAAATAGATCTAGTTGTGATGGCTATGTATGACTTTGATGTTATCATAGGAATGGACTAGCTCCATAAGTATCGGGCTAAGGTGGATTGCTATAGGAAAGTGATCCAGTTCATGTTACCTGACCAGTCTAGTTTTGAATCTTTTGTAGGTCAGACAAACCCCTCTGTAGCCATCATCTCAATGGTAGAAGCTCGTGAACTACTTGACAAAGGATGTCAAGGATACCTAGTAGTAGTAAGAGATCTTACTAAGAAAGAGGCTAAAATCAATGAGATTCAAATAGTCAGGGAATTTTAGGATGTGTTTCCTGAGGAGTTTCCTAGATTACTACCGTAATGAGAGATTGAGTTTGAAATTGAACTAATGCCTGGAATAGGACCAATATCGAAAGCCCCGTATAAAATGACCTTGGTGGAGCTGAAGGAGTTGAAGGTGCAACTACAAGAGTTGCTTGATAAGGGATTTATTAGGCCAAGTGCTTCACCTTGGGGTGCACCAGTTCTATTTGTGAAAAAGAAGGACGGATCGATGCGTCTATGTATTGACTATAGACAGTTGAACCAAGTGATTGTAAAGAATAAGTATCCCTTGCCTAGAATTGATGACCTATTTGACCAATTGCAAGGAAGTTCAGTCTTTTCTAAAATTGACTTAAGGTCAGGGTACCATCAGTTAAGGATAAAGAAAGAAGACATTCCTAAGACTGCATTTAGGACTCGTTATGGACATTATGAGTTCCTAGTTATGCCTTTTGGATTAACGAATGCACCAGCCGCATTCATGGATTTAATGAATAGGATATTTAAGCCTTATTAGGATCAGTTTGTAATTGTCTTCATCGATGATATCCTAATAGATTCTAAAGGACCTGAAGAACATGAACGACACCTGAGAATAGCATTGCAAACACTAAGAGATCATAAATTATTCGCCAAATTCAGTAAGTGTGAATTCTGGCTAGACCAGATAATATTTTTAGGGCACGTGGTGTCGGGAAATGGAATTGCAGTACACCCTGCAAAGGTTGAGATGGTAGTGAAATGGCCGAGACTGACGACACCAACTAAGATACGGAGTTTCTTAGGGTTGGCTGGCTATTATAGGAGGTTTATCGAAGGATTTTCACACCTAGCAGGCCCTTTAACGAAATTGACTCGGAAAAATGTGAGGTTTGAATGGATTGGAGAATGTGAAAGAAGTTTTCAGGAACTTAAAAGGAAGTTAACTACAACTCCAATTCTAACTATACCATCTGGATTTGAGGGATTCACAGTGTATAGTGATGCATCTCATAAAGGACTGGGATGTGTTTTGATGTAGCATGGCAAGGTCATAGCTTATGCATCGAGGCAGTTGAAACCTCACGAGTTAAATTACCCAACCCACGATTTAGAATTGGCAGTTATAGTATTTGCTTTGAAAATATGGAGACATTATCTGTATGGAGAGAAGTTTTAAATCTATACAGATCATAAGCGTTTGAAGTACTTGTTTTCGCAAAAAGAGTTGAACATGAGACAGAGAAGGTGGATGGAATTACTAAAAGATTATGACTGTGAAATACGATACCATCTAGGAAAAGCAAATAAGGTGGCAGATGCCCTTAGTCGAAAGTTGGCTATGGACATGGCTAGTCTAAGAATAACAGAGTGGAATCTGTTAAAGTCGATTGTGGATTCAGACTTCAAGTTGGAAATCGATCACCTTACTGGTATGCTCACTGCATTAAGGATTGAGACCGAAATTATTTAGAAAGTTAAGGTTCTACAGAAATCTGACCCAGAGATTGTGGAAATACGAGACGCTGTATCTTTAGGGAAAAGACCAGAGTTTCAAGTCTCTAAGGATGGAGTAGTAAGATGCCAAGGATGGCTCTGTGTTCCTGATAGTGAAGAAGTGAGAAGGGTAATTTTATCAAAAGCACATAAGAGTAATTATAGTATTCATCCAGGGAGTACAAAAATGAATAGAAATTTACGCCAGCAGTTTTGGTGGAATGGCATGAAGAAGGATATAGCTAAACACGTTTCTCAGTGTTTAACATGCCAGCAAGTGAAAGCGGAACACCGCAAACCCGTAGGACTATTGAGACCATTGGACGTACCAGAATGGAAATGGGAGCATGTGACGATGGACTTTGTGCAAGGACTGCCAAGGACATCAAGTGGTCACGACTCTATTTGGGTGATAGTAGATCGCTTGACTAAGTTTGCTCATTTCCTAGCGGTCCGCATAGACTTCTCGATGAATAAACTCGCTGAAATATATGTAAGCCAAGTGATACGCTTACATGGTATTCCTGTAACAATCACATCTAATCGAGACTCTAGGTTTACTTCAAATTTTTGGCGAAGTCTCCAAAATGCTTTAGGGACAAAGCTTCAATTTAGTACTGCTTTTCATCCTCAAACAGATGGACAAACAGAAAGAGTGATCCAAACTTTGGAAGATATGCTGAGAGCTTGTATCATTGATTTTAAGGGAAGTTGGGATGAGAAGTTGCACTTGATAGAGTTTGCCTATAACAATAGTTTTCAGAAAAGTATAGGCATGGCTCCGTATGAAGCATTATATGGAAGAAGGTGCATGACCCCTATTTGTTGGAATGAAGTAGGTGAAAGGAGATTGATAGGACCTGAGTTGGTACAAATTACTACCGAGGCTGTTGAAATTATCAGGAAAAGACTTAAAACAACCTAGAGTAGGCAGAAAGGCTACGCATATAAGCGTAGAAGACCTTTAGAGTTTAATGTGGGAGATTATGTATTCCTTAAAGTATCCCCTATGAAAGGAATATCTCGATTTGGAATGAAGGTTAAGTTGAGCCTTAGATTTGTTGGACCTTTTGAGATACTCGAAAGAATAGGAGATGTAGCTTATCGTTTGGTGCTGCCTCCTAAATTGGGAAATTTACATGATGTGTTTCACATACTCGATCATGAAGCCATCAAAGTGGATGAGAAAGTGAGATATATTGAAGAGCCTGTGCAAGTACTAGATCGAAAAGAGCAAATTCTTAGGACCAAGAAAATTCCATTGGTTAAGATATTATGGCAACATCATGATGTGGAGGAAGCCACATGGGAAAGTGAAAATGAGATGAGGGAAAGGTACCCTCACTTGTTTAAAGAGACATAGGCAATGTCTAATTTCGAGGACGAAATTCTCTAAGGAGGGGAGAATTGTGGCATCCAAAAACTTCATAGCAATCTCTAGATGCATTATGACCTATGAAAGGGTGATGGAAGTGCCATCGGACTATATTATAGCCATTAGACCAATGGATTACAATTAATCAAGGCCGAGCATTTAATGGACAAATTGTTTTGTTTGAAATCTATCCTATGTCCATGAGTGATCAAGGATTGTACTAAAGGATAAATTGATGAGAAATTTTCTATTCATGGCCATGTACTCTATAAGTTGGATTACCATCGATTAATATTGCAAAATTTTATGGCCATGTGAATATTTGTAATTAAGTAATTATGAGTGGAGATTAAGGTGGATTATTAGGAGAAGGTGTGGGCTGATTTCTTAAGGCCCAAAACCGCCCAAAACCAGCCCACCATTTTCCCCCATTTGGTCGACCAAGGCTTGGCCCAAGCCCGGCCCATTAAGGCCACCTCTTTGCATGGAGATTGACAAGTGGCGTGAAGGGTTCACCAAGTGTCCAATGCCATGCAAAACCTCATGATTACTAGCTAATCATGAGGGTCAAAGGAAGAAAAAGAGAGAGAGAGAGGGGCGGAATGGACAAGGCAGCAACCGAGAGAGAGAGAGAGTGTTCGCGAGAGAGAGGGAGACTGAGCGGGCGAGCGAGAGAGAATCCGAGAGGAAGAGAGGAGAGTTCAAGCGGGAGTGAGGGTGCTTTGGCGAGGGAAGAAGGAGACCAGCCCCGCCGTATGTGCACCAGCAGCCACCGTTGACGCCGCCCAGCTTCACCGTTGATCAAGCCACGCCCGAAGTCCCCGAGTCGCCGTTTGCTTGCTGTGTTTACGTGAACTTAAGGCAAGTGAAGTCCGTTAGCCTACATCTTGCTTGCTGTGGTTGTGTGATGTGTAAATAGACTTGAGGATGCATAAATTTGATGCTGGATGTTGAAGTTTCGAATGCTAGTATTTTCTGATTTGCTGTATAATTCAAAAGAATTCTGTCAATTCTGCTGATTCTTCGTGTTTGAATAGTTGTAAACATGGAAATTTTTCTGTGAAATTTCATTGCAGTTTGTTAGTATAGAAAGTTCATGAAGCCAGAGACGTGTTTCCGAGGAGAGTTGGAATGTGAAAACAACGACTACTTATGTGTTTATTTTGTGTTGCTTGGAAAGCAACTTGGAACGTCTTCCCTCCTTAATAAATTTGCAGTAGAGGCAAAGTGTGGGCCGATTGGCACTTCCTTCTGAGTCCGGAGGCAGAGTTGGCGAATCATATTCTCCTTCGTTGTTCCTGGACTGACTGTTTTGGGTGGCCTCTTATGCTTTCATTCGGCTAACTTGGGTTACATGATCGGAGGATCCATTGAGCATGAATTATGGAATTGCAGGGTTCCCATTTGCCTGGGCATTAAGAAAGAAGGAGCTCTTCCATCCCTCACTCTGGTTCTTGGTTGATTTGGAAAGAACATAAGAAGAGAGCCAAGGAATGAAGACGCCTGTTTTGGTGATTATTCAGGATTGCTGAAAGATGTCACATTTTTTGGTATAGTGGAAACTTGTGCAAGCAAATGTTTGGATTGACGCTGTTGATGCTTTATCCTGTAACCGAGCTCTTTTTTGGTTATCTAAGTTTACTTTTACATTTAGAGGTGGCAAATGGGTGGGTCGGATCGGGTATGGGTCGAGTCGAAAATGGATCGACCCATATTTGACCCATTTAACCCGTTTTGACCCATATTCTTGTAGTGTAAATCTTATGACTCATACCCGACCCAACCCATATTCGACCCGACCCATATTATCAAAACACATTTATATTTAACTCAGTTTAGTTAAATAAAAACTTCACACCAAATTTAAAAACTACATAAAATAAAAAATGTGAAAAACCCTTAAATTAAAATACTTTTGAAGAACTCTTAATAAGAAAAAGTTTGATGAGCTAATAATTGATATGAAAATAATGCTTTTTTAAAACAAATCTTTTTGAATGCAAGAATGCATAGCTTCTTAATTGTAATTGTTTTTAATTTTGGTTTATTTATTGATTTTAGTTCATCAAGTTAAAAATTACATTTATGATGTTTTGAATTTCTATTTATCAATCTAAACAGCATCGAGCTTCGTCTAAAAGTACTTCTCCAGTATGTATATGGATATCTATCTACCAAATATCATTAAAAAAATTTGACTTTTTATTATTTTAAATTTTTTTGAAATTATTATTATTATTTATTTTATTTTCTTCTTTTTCTCTTTTCTCTTTTCTTTCTTTTTCCTCCACCTTCTTCTCCATTGTTACTCCGTCGACGGCGACTGGCCAAGCCACAATTTGGCGAGATCAAGGCTCTGCCCGTCCGGGCGAGCCCAAGTTGCCGAGCTCCGTCGCAGTCGGTGAGCTCGAGGCTCGGCCGATCCAGGCGAGCTTGAGCTTCGTCGCGGTCGGTGAGCTTGCGGCTCGCCAGAACCAGAAGACCTCGAGCTCGACCATGGCCGACGAGCTTGCGACTCGCTCGATCCAGGAGAGCCCGAGCTCCGTCGCGGTCGGCGAGCTTGCAGCTCACCAGATCCGGGCGAGCCCAAGCTCGCGGCTTGCTAGATCCAAGCAAGCTCGAGCTCACCCATGGCCGGCGAGCTCGCAGCACCCTCGATCCAGGCGAGCCCAAGCTCCGTCGCAGCCTACAAGCTCACGGCTTGCCAGATCCAGGCGAGCTTGAGCTTGCCCATGGCCGGTGAGCTCGCGGTTCGCTCGATCCAGGCGAGCCCGAGCTCCGTCACGGCTGGCGAGCTCGTGGCTCGCCAGATCCAGGTGAGCTCGAGCTCGCCCATGGCCGGCGAGCTCGCGGCTCGCTCAATCCAGGCGAGCCTGAGCTCCGTCACGGCCGGCGAGCTCGCGCCTCGCCAGATCCAAGCGAGCCCGAGCTCGGCCAAGGCCGGCGAGCTCATGGCTCGCCCAAGCTCCGTCGAGGCGAGCCACGGCGGCGAGTGGTGGAGGCGAGCGGTGTAGGTGGGTCGAAAATGGGTCAATGACGAAGGTGAAGGTCGCTGACGCTCTTCATGTTTTTTAGGTTTTAAAAATGGGTCGAAAATGGGTCAGAAAATGTGACTCATTTTCGACCCATATAAAACTGAACTTAAAATGAGTCGAATGTGGGTTATGGCTCATTACAACTTCATAACCCACATTTGACCCATTTGTGAAAAATATGGGTATGACCCATTTTGCCACCCCTATTTTTAATATAGGTTTGCAGCCCCCTTGGTGCCCCCATAGTAGTTTATCTTTTCTCCAGCAAACGAAGTGTAACTTCGAGATGTTTTCTGAATTCTGGTCCATGTATGAAGAAGGGCCCAACTCTTCTGGTTTTTTATGTTATTACCCAAAATGACTTTGCTCAAAACAACTTGATAGGCTATGAGACAATTAGATTGGCCGTCAAATCGGTCCATAATTTCCTCTGTGGTCAATACCCTCTTCATCATTCCACCGAGCCTGGTAAGTGAGCTGATCAATATACCCCTTAACAGTATCACCTTTTAGTTGAGTCATGTAAACAACATATTCATGTATTCATGAATTCTTTTGATTTTACTTGAAGAGATAATTAAAGGATTTGTTCCCTTATTTTGGCCAGTGACAAAGATCTCGTATCTGAGAAGATTAAAAATGCGGTGACATTAAAAATCCCAATAATTTTGTTCCAAATTCTGTACTACTAAAAACGTTACTTGTTATCAGGCACTCCTGATATGAAATGATATTTAGCTCATTAGGACCGTCTATGCATTGTGAGCACCTCATGACGATATTGACAAGATGCCTTGTTGTTCATTTGGTTAATGGATCTTTACATTCTGCCTATTGATATATGAACATTGTTCTGTTTTTTTCTGTATCCCTATATGCCTGGTAGATTGAGCATAAAATGTAAACTGCAGTGAGCAGAAGTGTGTTTGAAGTGAAAAATATGCTGCTGAAAATGGCCTATCAACCCCAAAAAATGTTCTGCTTCCAAAGACAAAGAGGTTTTATGCATGTGTCATGGCCAAGAGGTTTCCGGTGCTAAAGGGCCGTGTCTTGCCATGGAGGACCTCCTGTGCTCGCTTGGCTTCCCAACAAGTCTCATTCCGGAACTTTCCAAGGGCGGGCGATACGATAATTGAGCCGCATTCTAAAAGTCTCCAGTCATTTATGTCAGTAGCTAGTAGTTGTCATTAAGTGTCGGTAGATGAGGCGGTGCGATCTCATCCGCCGGATAAATTCTAGATCAACGGATGTAATCAAAGGGCCTCGAGTATAAGAAGGGGTGCCCTCCCCCTCATTTGTAATTATCTAATCCTTTCAGTAATACAAAACTCATTTCTTTCAAGAGCTCCTCTCTCTAGAAGCTTTCTCTCTCTACAATCTGGGTAAAGCGAGCGAGTGTGCGATCGATCGGGCAAGGCTTGGCTTAGGTGATCCAAAAGAGCTTGAGTTGTCGCGCGATCACAATCCCAATCGATCGGCCCGTGACACATGCTTGCAGGAGTTGCGGGCGTCTCTGGGTTTGTTCAGGTTGTCTTAATTTTGCATCTATTTTGACTGAGGGACTGGGGGTTTATAAATCTAATGGAGATATACAATATGGACCTCGAGGGTTCCACATAAATTGATCCCACAGTGCAATTCTAGTCGGTATCATTTGTTACCAGGATTCCTCCGAGTCAAACTTTCTAATGCTGAAGAAAATCATCAGTTTTTTCATGTGGAACTTGAGAAGCTGTATCTGAATAGGCAGTTGGTCCAAGATTTGACATGATAAATGAGGCGGTAAGTCCTGCTATTTCTCAAAATATGAATTGTCGTATGGAATATATACAAAAAGGAAATTACAGTTTTCACCTTTAGGGAATAATATAGGGGATAAAATCGTCTTGAATTCTTCTATTACTGAAGAGGAGAACATCCATAAATTGTAGTCCCTATATATTGGGCTGAATTGGAACAAAAACAGTATGGCAAATCTCGTTTCAGGAAAAGAAAGAGAAAAATAGTAGGCATTTACAATATCAATGACTAGTGGAAGTCCTGTCTGTTGTCCCTTCCAGCTTGAGTGAGCTTCTTTCCCCTATTGCAGTTTATAATGTGACCATTGGCTACAAGTAGCATTGTCCATCTTTCATGGACAAAGCATTTGGAGCGGACCCCGCAGAAGTTCATGTGCAAGTGTGACATGTCTGCCTCGATGACATCCCCACGTCAGAAAATGATGTCACCTCTTCGCTGATGGACACCTTCTCCTTCAAGAATCAGTTGCTCTCACTTCCATTCTAAGGGTCATTTTCCTAATCCAGGAGCAGAAAAGGAGCTCTCTTGATGGTGAATTGCCTTTTGCTTGCTCTTCGAGTTATCTTCTTGACTGGCATATGTACATATCTCATACTTTTCTTCCATTTGTGATACCTGGCATCTGCAACCTATTTTAATATCCACCCACGGCCAATTGCTGGCTCTGGGAAAGCTGTCATTACTTGGAATTTTGCCAAGTATTGATCAGGAAGAATCGACATCTGCAATTTCTTCCTCCATTAATTATTGTCAACATGAAACTTGACTCTAGATGACTGGATTTACTGATTAGTTTTATTGAGGAGTACTCTTTTACTAATGAGGCACATTGACAGGATATGTTTTCTTCATATAGATGATTTCGTTTTTCTGAGTTACTGCTGTCCGGTCTTCCATTTGGCTTATGCAGCTTTCATCTTTTGTCAGACTCAGACATTTCTCATGAACATAATGAGCTCTAAACACAATTCAATGAAAATTTAACTATTCTGTCCTAGCTACTAACTTCTGCTTTTGGGAAGAACCTGAACCATATCGTTTCCATATAGCAGGTCAGTTTTATGTCAGTGATCTGAACTTGTTTAATCAGCATATGGAACTATACACGAGCAACCAAAACAAGGGATTATTACTTAATCTTTGAATATTGAGGACTTTCCATACTATCCTGTACTTTCAATTGTCCATCAAACCTGCAAAGATCTATCTATTTAGCAGTGCAACAAGAGAGAGTTTCATCATAGGTTTTGACGTGCCGCATGGTTGCAGTTGTTAATGTGACTTAGCTAGGCTCATGGATTTATAATCTTAGCTCCGAGTTTAAGATCAACAAGGAAAGTATCTTGGCAACATATAATCCCTGGAAGGTTGTTATTAGAAGGGACACGTCAATGATTGTAAGAGTGACCACCTTTGACTATCATATGTCAGCCAATCCAGCTTGGGTGGATCGTTTTTTAGCATTTCGTAGGAAAGTAAAATGTGAAAAGGTTGTACTTTCGTCCTTGACATCAATTAGGGATTGAAGAATTCCTGTCCAAAGCTGATAAAGGCCTTTATATTTGAAAGCTGCATTTAATAATGATTATTCAACAAATCGAATGCCAAATGTTGATGTCTTCCGCTTTATTGAAGAGAGAAAGCAAGGCAAATGGAGGTCCACCACACATCCCTCGCAGGAAGAAAAACACTTAGCAACAATTCTCTATAGCTACATAGGGGCACCATTGCAATTGGTGGGAGGCTTTATAATCCTCTGAAGCACCACTAGCCTTGATCTCTGGATATTGCAGCTGCACATATTGACATCCTTTCCCAGTCCTTTGGCGTCCTTCATGAAGTCTCTCAGCTTCTTCTTAATGTCTGCTATTCCGAGCTTTACTGCCTCTGCTCCCGCCTCAATTGGAAAATCAGCTTTCTGCAAGAGGCTCTTCATCTGTACCTCCAAAGGGTCAATCGTAATTCTCATTTTATCCAGGTCCTTGAGAGCAACAAACATACTGGCCTGTAGAGATTTTAGTTGTGAGAAATTATTCGTGTAATCATGGTGACTTCTCTTTCAGACTTTCTTGCATTTTGGACTCCTAGACATTTTTCGCATCATTGTAGCTA
Organism: Eucalyptus guilfoylei; assembly: GCA_016097605.1. Taxonomy (NCBI): domain Eukaryota; kingdom Viridiplantae; phylum Streptophyta; class Magnoliopsida; order Myrtales; family Myrtaceae; genus Eucalyptus; species Eucalyptus guilfoylei. Next base: position 23,593,350 of record CM027866.1, on the reverse strand, counting down.
CTTAAAAATCAAGCCAGCCTCGCTATATTCATTATGTTAGATGCGAAGACTTCAAGGGAAAAATATGGTTGTTGACTTGGTTTGACGAAATTACGGGGACGGTCACTGTAATTACAAAAAGGGAGGGAAAAGCTTTGTAGCACTCACTTGCATCGAGGTGATCACCTCCTCCCGTCTCTTCAGTGCTTCTTCACAATTCTTCCATAGGGAGTCAATCCACTTGCCAATCGCATCCATGGCGGTTGCAGCCGCTAGGGCAGCAACAACTGGCGGAGAAGCCACCATAGCAGTTGTGACAGAATAGATTAGAATGGCTGCGAAAGTTGCAACCGGTATCATGCTTGAGATTTTCCTCCACATCTGTATGGTCTTAAGCTTCTTCTCAATCTTCTTCTTCTTGATCCACAACTTCTTGAGCATGGACTTCTGTAGCTTATAAATTGTCAGAAAGAGCTCAAAGAACTCCCTGGTGAAAGGGTCTCCGGTCTCCTTGAATTTTGTCAGTTCCTCCAAGATTTTTGAGTAACTAAATTTATCCGAGGTCTTTGCATCAGTTTCTCGCGAAACAGAAAAGCATGCATAGTTCACACCAACTTAACCTTGTAATGTTAGGATATCAAACTCTAGGTATCAACTCAATCTCATTGGCATGTTAGGATATGAAGTTGAATGCAAATGCACGGAGAAAATAGGGGAGATTGAATGAGTTAGCCAATAAATGAAAACAGTGAGCAAGAATCAATATACTAAGATACATGTGCTCGAAATGAAGTTGAGAACTGAGATACATGTACCTGCAACAGCCCTCCCCATCTTCTTCTTCAAAGCAATGAAGGGCGGTGAAAATCTGCAAATGGGCATCACGCACATGCTTCAAGCAATTCTCCATTTCTCCAGATATCTTTCTTGCTATCCAAGATGACTTTGACCACTTCCTGGTTCATCTCCAATAGGCACTCGGTTATCTCTTTCAGAGAATCCAGTGAAAGAGTTTGGACATCAACCCCGGAAGCAAGAGTGCTGAGGACTTGGTTTGTCCTCGCTTGGAGGTTTGCGTTGAAGGTTGGCAGATCAGGGTCGGACTCACACGCTGCTCCATCCATGGGAGGGTTTCTTCTGGTGTTGTAGTTTGCCATTGACCTTAAGGAGAGATCATGCAAAAAGAGAGGGTGAGTACGCTAAAAGGAAAAGAAATGAAGCTGTTGCAGAAGTTTATCTCCCTCATAGAATTTCAGAGCATGCAAAAAGGAAAGTGAAAGGAAGAGAATGGGAAGGAATTCCGAATTATGTCAGAAGATAGAAAAGCAATGATACGAGACCAATGTTTAATAGGATAGGAAAGGAAATAACCAGTGCTGGCCCAATACAAGCAATTATATAAAAACTCAAAGCCAGAAAACGATACTCTACTACGAGAACCGAGTCTATCTAGGATGATGAATATAGCCAATTACAATGGATGGATTTGATGAGATTCACTCCACTCTCACATGGACGAGTGACATTTTATGCGAGAAAACATAGTATATGATTTGATAATGGGGTCACTATTGGCTTAATAAGCAAAAAAAAAAACATATATTCACTAAATGACTTGAGTTTTTTTTTTTTTTTTAATCAGTTCTACTATATTCCCACTCTAATTCTTATTCTTAGACTTTTGTCATATCTTCTTACAAGGGTGTAAGAGTCCAAACCTATATCTAAAACTAAATCGTTCATAACCAAATATCCTTGAGAATGTGGGGATTCGAATCTCCCAACTCTCTTTTCCCATGTGGCCACTGGGGCAAACCCCAGTGATTTCATATGCTATATTTGAGTAGCTAAAAAGACGTAGAATTCACAATTTTGTTTTTAGGGGCAATCACTTAGCGGTAATAAATAAAGGGTCACAAAAAATTTAAAAGTTTTAAAAGTTTTGTCTTTATCATCTTGAGAAAAAGAGTTATATCATAACTGATTTTTTGAAGTTCAATGAACAAAAGAGTTTGTCGATTGAGAAAACTAGAGAATTAAAAGTAAAAGACGACTTAACAAATCTTGTTCAACTTTTATGAATATAGAAAAATATATTTTTCTATCCAATTATTTGGATTGGATACCACTTAAAAAAAAGGTTGGAACTTTCACGCAAGATATAGACTGCTAAAATGAGGCGAAACAAATCTTCATAATTGAGGAAAATGTCATACAAGAATACCAAAAGTTATTATCATCAGGTAAGTAAGAAGACAAGAAAATATGCAATTTCTCACAAAATTACCATTTGGAATGTTTGTCCCACCCCAAGAAAAATTCAATCCTCACTTCACAAACTGACATGCGCATCCACCGACCACGATGTGCTAGTGACCAAGCCAGCTAAACATAAACTCAGATGGAAAAACGAATGGAATGAAATCTATACGATGTTTGATTTAAATATTCATTATCGTTGGGTTCACATAACAAAAGGCGGGCGAGCATAAGTGTCCTCTTCTTGCCTATGTATTAGGTGATTTTTAAGTGCTTAGATCATGAAGACGCCCCAAAAGAAATCATTTCTAGGGTTTCTCCGAGAGTCATCCCATCGAAGTGGGCTAATACATACATTTTCAACCACAACAAAGGAGTTCTTGAGTTAGGCTTTATGTGATAATCAAGCGTGGTCATGATTTAAAAAAAAAAAAATATGAGCGCCTTGTCTTATTCGTAGCCTGCATGGTAATCAACAGAAAGTTAAGATACCACAATCCGTATAAGATCTAAAATCATAACAGGAATACAATCCAACAAGTAACATAACTAACTCTTTTTGCACCATTGAATATAAATTGGATTTTTCCTTACCTAAATTATCTGCTTCTTGCAATTGACTGCTACGGGGGAGAGAACTTGAGAGAGACAGAGGGAGAGAGAGAGAGAGAGAGATTGTTGAATGTTATGAAGATGAAGCACCCTCTCGTATGATTTCTATAGATCTTCAGATTCAATGATAAATTTGATTGCAACCACATAGATTGTGTGTGGAAGAAGCTAAATGTTAGGCAATGTTACCTAGAATGCTTTATGCCACGCGTATTTCCTATTCCCCGAGAAAATACCAAGAAGGTAGGTTTAGAGCCAACCCGTTAATACCCAACCTGTTCGGTGTCATATTTGTATTGAGATTTGCAATGCAGATTATTTGGTGAGACAAACATTATGATACTTCCGTATTTATTATATGACAATAACCTAAATATCATGCGGGTTACCCCTTCAGCTATCGGATACTTGCCATCATAAAATCTTGACAATTGATTTTCCTTTTGTGTTTACTGAATTGTGTTAGAGATAGAAAATGTTGTTGTATCATACCTCTTTTTATTTTTCCCAGAGAGATTACCTCTTACATCTTCTAGGTAATTATGCGTTGTATCTTGTATATTCCAAAATTAGAATTTAGCATGTTATATTTTATCAAAAGAAAAAGGTTATGTTGGTGCACGTCGGTGGCTCTCAATCTTCTAAGTGCCCACATGAGCCCTTAACCTATGAAGCCAAAAAAAATCCTACTTGGAGCTTCACTTGGGTGCCCATATCAAATAATAGTTTGGCTCGTAAATTGTATTAATTGATCAGACGTTTGATGTTTTCACTAAGGGACATCCACCTGAACTTTTTAAAAATCTTTTATTGAAAGTCCAATTGACCTCTTCTACATCACCTTGAGTTTGAGAGAGACGATGGAGATATTAATCTTCCTTGATAGATTGGAATTGATTTTATTTGATATTGTAATATTTCATTACTTTAGATATTTGTCTAAACAATTTATAAATAGGCTCCTGTATCATCAATAGTAGGGAAAATCTCAAATAAAGACCTGAAGTTGAGCCTTTTTCTCAAAAAAAAGGACTTAAAGTGGACACTGTCTCAAATAAGGACCCGAAGTGGCTAACTTACTCTCAATTAAGGACTTGAACTTCTAATTTTATTCACAGCCAGGGGCACTTTTGTCCAAGAACATTGTTGTTTATATTTTGTCTCTCTCTTTCTTCTTTTTTCTTTCTTCATCTTTCTCACTCTCTACATCACCTCCATTATCAGCCCCTCCATCGCTCTTTGTGTCATCTTGTTGTATGACCAAGATTGGGTTTTCTTTAACACGAGCCATTACAATGTAGTCTAACTCGTTGAAAATTTTAAATTTCGCTTCTCAAAATGGTTTGTAGACAATTCCACGAAACCGAAATGACCCTTCAAAAATAAGTTCTTTTTATTCCAACATTCATCGCAAATTCTGATCTCAAAGCCATAATATGAATGTGCTTTTGCTGAGACTCAACTTTTTGTCCAACTCCCAAGCTATGCAACTAATCCCTTTGGCAATGTATTTCTCTCGCCTCAAGAGTGCATCAAACGCCACTTATTCCGGGCCTTCCGCTAACCCAGCAACTGCAATTTTTTGTGCTATTTTTGGTCTTGCTTGCCAACAACAGAGTAACAATATCCAAGCATCGCCAGATCGTCTTGTTTGACTAAATTATGCCTCTATTCAATTAACACTCGGTGATCAATAATTTCACGCCAAAGAACAATTTTGTTGCAACTGGCGACTTTTTCAACCTCAGCAAGAGTTTGCCTTATCAATTTCAAATTTGGGTTTGTCTCTCTTGTGTAAATTCAATCTTTCAAAGATCCCCCTTTCCCTTTGCAATGCCAATGGCTCCTTTCAATAATCGCTAGTCTGGAGGCACCTACTCACACTCTTTTCATTCTCATCGACACAGCTCTTCTCCTCAATCAATACCCCATCTTGAGATTGATCATTAGTCGTATCTGACATAATTAACTGTAGAAACGGTTGTACTTCGTTGCCCCATTGCCACCATTGACAAGTTCTATTCGAGCTCTCGACCTCATCGACTGCTGCCCTTGATAGAAAATCCAACAACGTCGTCGTTAGATGGAGGTCAATCTGAGCTTTAGGCTGAGCACAAGTGAGCCGAGATTTGATGCATCTTGAGGAACTGAGAATTTGATCATCCGAGAAGGTGGCCAGTAGCAAATAACTCCAATCCGACTTCTTGTCACTAGGACCAACCACATGATGACATGAAGCTCATGAGGTCACTGGTAGGGGCCTGATTATGGTGTTGAAGAAGGAGGCAATGTAGAGCGAAGGAGGAGGTGTGAGGAAGATGAAGAAAAAAAAATTAAAGAAAAAATGTTCTTGGACAGAACTACCCCAAGCTGTAAATAAGATTAAAAGTTTGGGTGCTTATTTGAGACAAAATTAGCCACTTTGGGTCCTTATTTGATACAGTGTCCACTTTGGGTCCTTTTTTAAGAAAATGAACCCACTTCAGGCCCTTATTTGAGATTTTCCCTAAATATTATTCATATAGAAATATACTGAAATTCTCTTTTCCGCTTTATTTTTAAGTAAAAAGAACATTACATCCACCATTTTCAACTGATGAATTGACCTAAACAAGTATCACAAAAAAGTGATACATCACTTATGTTATTAGAGAACGTGGAGGTAAAAGGAAATTCATTCTCTCTTGACTCTCATGTTAGAGCAGTTAGCACCCTAAAAGAGGATAACTATTGTTGGTTGGGAAGTCGGAGAATTTTTAATTTATGAACTGGAGTCCACCAATTCAATTTCATTACTTGCGTCTAAGCTATTATGGGTCATGGCCATTTGCATAGGTCGATTGTAACTTTGTTCTGCCTCATATTTACCTTACACTGTTCTTAGGTTGTATTTGAGAAAATAAGTTCAATTTATAAATTCAAATTTATATGATTTCTATTACAATTTTTAGTTAATAATAATAAAAATGAAAAAAAACTATAAAAAATCTCAAACTTTACTCAGTGTGATAAATTTACGTCAAACTTTTTTTTATGACACAAAAAATTCCAAATTTTGCCAACTGTGACGCATTTACCCCAAACTCTATGGTTGAAGGGCATTTTCATCTTTTATGTTTAAAATTTTTTTTCCTTTTACTTTCCTTTATCTGGTTTTCCTTTTTGGCAAGGGTTGTCCTCTTTGGATCTAGCGAGGGTGACCCTCACCTGATGCTAATGAGGGTGGCCCTCGCTTGAGTTCGACTTCTCTCCACCAGCCATGGTGGGTGAAGAAAGAAGAAGAAAAAAAGATTTTAAATAGTAAAGGACAAAAAATGCTCTATAATTTGAAATAAATGTATCACATGACTATACGTTTGGAGTTTTTTATATCATGAAAAAAAAATTGAGATAAATACGTCATAGTTGGTAAAATTTGAAATTTTTTATGTCAAAAAAAATTTTGAGATAAATTTGCCATAGGCAAAAGTTTAGGATTTTTTATTTCTTTTTCCTAATAAAAACTTCCTCAGTTTTTTAGTCAAAGGTCAACCACACCCTCCGTCTGTCTCTGTGCCTTTCTTCCCATAGAACAAGCCAGGGACAGTGTGCCAAGCAACAGAGCGAGGGAGAGATGGCTGCCGAGAGCAGAGCTCAGAGGAGGATTCAATCTCTGTATCGTCATCTTTCACCACAAGCTTCTGATGCCCCGGCGAAGTGGGCCCAAATTTGCATTATAATTTCCAAGTTGGAATAATTAATTTAATTGATTTAGCACTTGGAAATGTGATTTAGTTTATTTTGTGATGATTCAACTAGAGGAAGTAATTAGAAAATTGCCTAGAAAACGCTAGACTTGGCCCTTATAAAGAGGGAGGCTACACAATTAAGATACACTGCCACAATTCTGAGAAAGAGAGAATAACACCAAGAGAGAATAATCGTGGGAGACGGCTGTGGGGAGAGTATAGCCACAAAGGCCGAATCAGAGAGAGAAGTGGAAGGGGTGCTTTGTTTCCACAATAATCGGCCTCCAACCCGCTCTTACATGCTTGGCTCACAACGCCCCTCTACAGCTTTTCTTGCCTTCGCCGTACCTTCACCTTCACCTCGGCAAAACGTCTCGGTCAGCCCTCAAGCGTGTATCCAGTAGTTCTAGTTGTGGTCCTCATGTGCTCAGCGACGCCTGTTATTTTGCCAAGTCCTGTATCAGGCCCGGTGTCCTAAGACTTGTGGCCGGCCATCAAGTGAATGCCACAAATGTTGGTGACCTCTTGCCGCAGTCATCACTTGACATTTCCAGTCTTCAACAGCAAAACCGAAGAACTGCTGCACTCTTATTCGTCCCCACGTCGCATTGACAATCAGTATGGATTCTTGCGATTTTGCACTTGTTCTCTTTTTGCAGGCTTTTCTTGGTGAAGTTTGACACTCATAAGCACAATTTTTCATCCATCACACAAGAGGAGCCAATCGGTGGTCAAGGAGGAGTACTCGGTCAAAAGAGCAAAAAGACCAAAGTGGACTAAGTGGAAAATTCAGTGTACAGTCGATTTCTTGTAATCCAGTGTGGCTCGATCAACAAAGTGAGATTCAACATGAAGAGCAGAGAAGATTCCAACGTGAACCCAATTAAGCAACAAAACACAGAAAAGGAAAAGATGACTCGGTGAAAGAAGGATTGATCCAGCCGTGAGCAAAAGTTCTCACCGCGATTTACTTGCCTTGATGTTGTACCTCACCATTCCCTTCGCATCGAGTCTATCGCCCCTAGTCACGCTTGCTTCTGTTGCCAATCATCACGAGTTCCCTTCATTGGCCACGTCATTGCACCGTGATCCCAAGCTTGTGATCCTTGCCGAGCCGTGATGCCGCCGTGATCCACTGGACTTAGCATCACCACCATCGAGTAGGTCGCCGCTATGAATCGTTGCGCCATCACTGTCCAAATTTGGGAACAATATCTTCAAAATTAGGTAATTATTTGATGTTAATTCAATATTTGATTATGTTACCTAATTTGATGATACTGCGATCTAATTGTATATGTTGAGTGATAGGTATCCCCAACTAGGATTTATTTCCTATTTTGCAATATTTTATTTACAAGACTTTAGATGGAATTATTAATCATGTGAGATCTCTTAAAATTGATATTTTGATCTTTAATTCTTAAGATCAATTTATTGATTTTATCCGTGGAAAATTCGTGTTGATTTGATATGGCTTCCTAATTTGAATTGTGAATCATACGTTTGGTGAGTGGGCAAATCTTGAGTGTTTGAATGTTATCTTGTCTTGATTGTTTTCCTTATTTGAAAATATAGAAAAGATTGCATATAGATAAATTAGGTCATGTGAGATAATATTGCCTAATTAGAGTAGATTGTATTGCATAATTAAAATAGAATGCATGTTTAAATTGTTTTTTCATAATAATTTGAATTGCTTCTGAATATGATTTCTTACATAGCAAGGCATATTTAGGTAGGTTCATGAAGCTAAGGATATTCATCCAATTTAAGCTAGTTTTTATAAGTATGAGGGAGTGCCTCACCATTTGAGCTAGTTTTTGGGGATAAGGGAGACTCAAGACTACCCAACACTAGTATCAGAATTTAAGTTACCAATAAGTCTGAACTCAATAGTCACACAAGAGAGATACGGGCTGTCGTGACTCTGACCTAGGGCCCTACATGTGAGGGAGGGATTGTTGGGGTTATACCACATTTGTTTTGGAAGGGAAGGGTGGTTAGTGTGAGGAAAAGTTTGACCATTTAAGCTAACTTTTAGGGTGAGAGAGGTTCAAGACCATCTAGCACGCTTGTGAGAGAAAGTCTTACCTTTTAAGCTAGCTTTTGAGGTGAGAGATACCTAAGATCACCTAACACCGGTGTCAGAGTTGATGATAGATTGATGGAATCCTAATCTGTTCCGATGTTTGGTGAACATTGCAAGGAAGGAATCATATTACCAATATAGTTTCGGGCAGGTGAACATTATGGTGTAGCAGGGTCGGCTTGATGGTAAACTTAATGGTTCGATTTGGAGAAAGAAACCTAGTGTGAAGTTTAGCATTTGAGATTCAAATTGAGATAAATTGATGCGTAGAGATATTTGAATTAAAGGGGAGCAAACTCAATACTAATACTTACATGTGAAGGGGAGATAGTTAAGATGCACGTGTGAGTTGTGTTAGAAAAAAATATCACATAAGAGAATTGATTTGGTGTGGACATGACTCATTGGCTTAAGTTTTTAAATGAAGGTGAGTCTAATTGGATATGTTGATGGGCTTGGACTTGAGCTCTCTCTTGGCGATCTCCCTGAGTGAAGGTATTAAGTTTCTCTTGCATGCTCCCTACAAATGGTATCAAAGCCATTGGTTGATTAGTGGGCCCCCAATCTATTTCGGTGTTTGGTGAATATCTTAAGGAAGGAATTTGATTACCAATATGGTTTTTGGGTTGTGGGCATTGTGGTGTAAAAATGTGGACTGGATGGTAGACTCCATGGTTCGATTTGAAGAAAAAGACCAAGGATGAATCTCTGCATTAATGGACATTCAAGTTGAGATATCTTGATGCAAAATGATACTTAGATTAAGGGGAAGCAAAACTAACGCTAAGCTCACACGCGAGAGGAGATTGTTAAAATACACGTGTGAGTTGTGTCAGAGAAGTTCTATATCGAAGAATTAATATGGTGTTAGAAATTAATATATTTTATTTGGCTCATAACTTATAGGCTTAAACTTTGAATGAAGGTCGGTCTAGTTTTTGGGTTGAGATAGGTTCAAGACCACCTCAACACTAGCATCAAAGCTTGTTAATTTGTGGGCTCCCAATTTGTTCTAGTGTTTGATGAATATCTCAAGAAAGGGATTTGATTACTAACGTGGTGTTCAGGCGGTGCATGTTGTGGTTTAGCAATGTGGGCCCAATGGCAAACTTTATGGTTTGATCCGGAGAAAGAGATCAAGGATGAAGTTCGGCATTGATGGAGATTTAAGTTGAGATATCTTGATGCAAAATGATACTTGGATTAAAGGAGAGCAAACTTAACATTAAGCTCACATATGAGGGAAAGATTGTTGAAATACACGCGTGAGTTTCGTTAAGAAGTCTGATATTGAAGAATTTGTATGGTGTTGAGTAGTTAATTGCAAGTAGATATGTTGATGAGCTCGGATATGAGCTTCCTTTTGGCAATCCCTTCGGGTGAAGGTATCGAGTTTCTGCTGTGCGCTCCCAACAAATGGTGTAAGAGCCGCTGGTTAATTGTTGGGCACCCAATCTGTACCAGTGTTTGGTACATATCTCAAGGAAGGAATTTCAATTGGCTTTAGGGGTGTTTATCTCATTGTTGTGGCTACCACCTAAGACTCGATGTGTGAGGGGGAGATTATTGGAATTTATCCTATTTCAGTTGTGGAAGGGGCTGATGGTTATTTTATCCTTTGAGCTAGCTTTTGGGATAAAAGAAACCAAAGACCACCCAACATTACCTAGAAAACTTATAAAAAGTTATCCCTCCGGGAAAAATAATAGGAGGTATAGTCCAAGCTAATATTTTCTATCTTTAACACATTTCAATGGAAGGAAAGATTAGTTGTCAAGGTATTATATTGGCAAACATCCAATAACTAAATGTGTGTTTTGCACAATATCTAGGGTTTTGTCATCTGGTAAATATGGCAGCATCATAATATCCATCCAACGCAATAATTTACATTCCAAAAATCTATAGAAATATGACATGGAGCTGATCACGCAAAATGGTCGAGTGTCAACATAACGTCTCTAAACGTGGTTTCTCTGAATCTTATCAAGAATGAGAAACACTAATATGGGATGAGCATTCTCAGTAACTATGCTGAAAATTTCAAAGCTTTCTCTGGACACTTTCTATGTCATCATGACAAAGTCTATCCTCCGATTGAAAAAATACAAATCTACATGAGAGGACGCTTCTTCATTACATTCAACAAGCCATCTTGCCCTTTGTTTTCTAACTTCCATCCCGCAGAGCAGTCAATTGAAGCCACTTATTTAGGTAAAGAAAAATCCAATTTATGTTAATTTGTGCAAGAAGAGTTAGCTATCTTGGTTGTTGGATTGTAATCCTGTTATGGTTTTAGATCTTATGCAGATTGTGGTATCTGAACTTTTTTTGATTATAATGCAAGAGAGATAAATAAAAAGGCCATCATGAATTTGAAAAAATCATGATCAAGCTTGATCATGAGATATACCCGTTACACATACTTGTTTTGTTTCGAGATACACTAATGCATAGACTTTGTAAAAATTTAGGTACCCAAATACATTGGACAAATTGAGGAATTTTAGGGACAGTGGACACCCATTGACTGAGTTCTTCAAGATCCTTCAGATTATTACAAAAGTCAATGTTCAAGAAGTTGCAGATTGAGAAGGAGATCAACATGAAGCTCAAGAGCATACACACTTGGTTGAAGGTCTCAAGTATGATCCTGGTTATGACTTTCTAAACTGTTCTGATCTATTTAGTCGTGACAGCAGCGGTTTTTGCTTTGGCATTGGCCACTGCTCTAGCAACTGCAACTGCCTTTCCCATGGATTCGGTTGGCAAGTGGATTGACTTTCTTTGAAAGAATTATGAACATATGCTTACATAATAGGGGCAAGGGATTACCTCAGTGCAAGTGAGTACTACAAAGCTTTCACACTCTTATTATAATGACCATCCCCACAATTTCATCAAACTAAGTTAACATCCTTGTTAAGTTCAAAACAATAGTTTCCCCCTTGAAGTCCTCACGTCTAACTTAATGAACATTGTGAGGCTGGCTTGATTTTAAGTAGCTGTGATGATGGGAACAATGTCTAGGAGTCCAAAATGCAAGAAACTATGATTTCCATAAGCAATTCTCACAAGTAAAAGCTCTACAATCCATTACCTTTGTGTCTCTCAAGGACCTAGACAATTAGAATTATAATTTACCGCTTGGAGGTATAGATCAAGAGCCTCTTGTGGAAAGCTGATTTTGCAATTGAAGATAAAGCAGAAGAAGTAAAGCTAGAAATAGCATATATCAAGAAGTAGCCGAGAGATTTCATGAAGGATGCCGTAGAACTGGAAAAGCAAGCCAATATGTGCTTCAGGGGATTATGAAGCCCCCCACCAATTGAAACGATGCCCTTATAGTGCCATACAGGACTGTTGTTAAGTGTTTGTTTCATTGTGAAGGATGTAATGTGAACCTCAATGTGCATTGCCTTCTTAGTTCAACAAAGTCGAAGACATCGACATTTGGCATTTGATTTGTTAGGATTATAAAAAATAAGTAGCTTTTTGAAAAAAAGGCCTTTATCATCTTCATACCTTAAAAAGTAATTCTTCGATCCCAAGTTCCACATAAAATGAGGCTGTTTTGTCTGTCAATATATAGTTGATATATATTATGGGGTCTTTGTGTGGTTATTGTGTTTTTATCTGTTCCTTGACTGGAATTAATCACTATTATATAATCCTATGAAACACATATCGGCTAGCTTTTCCAGTTATTCGACATCTTTCAAGAAATCTCTCAGCCTCTTCTTGATGTTTGCTATTCCAAGCTTCTCTGCTTCTGCTCCCTCCTCAATCACAAAATCAGCTGTTAGCAAGAGGCTCTTATTCTGTACCTCCAGACGGTCAATAAGAATTCTGGTTGTTTCCATGTCCATGAAAGCAACAAAGGTATTGGCCTGTCGAGCTTTTAGTTGTACGAATTTACTAATGTAAATCATGGCGACTTCTCTTGCAGAGTTTCTTGCATTTTGGACTCCTAGACATTTTCCCCATCATTATAGTTACTTAAAATCAAGGCAGTCTCACAATGCTCATTATGTTAGACGTGAGGACTTCAAGGGGACACTATTGTTTTGAACTTGACAAGGATGTTAACTTGGTTTGTGGAAGTGTGGGGATGGTTACTGTAATAAGGGAGAAAAAGGTTTGTAGTACTTACATGCACTAAGGTGAACACCTTCCCATGTTTCACAAGCGTATTTTCATAATTCTTCCAAAGGGAGTCAATCCACTAGCCCACCAAATCCATGGGAAAGGCAACTGCAGCAACCAGAGCCATGGTGACTGGCGGAGCAAAAACCATAGCAGTCATGATCGGATAGAGCAGTATGGCTTCGAAAGTCGTAACTAGTATAGTGCTTGAGACCTTTGCACAAGTGTGTATGCTCTTGAGCTTTGTGTCAATCTCCTTCTTCTTGATCTGCAACTTCTCAAACATTGACTTAGTTGATTGCAGATAATCAGCAAGATCTCAAAGGGTCTGCAGTCTTCTTGAAAATCCTCAATTTCTCCTGGGTGTTTGGGTACCTAAATTAGTTTTTCTCGAAACTGAACAAGTATATGTATTCCTCACCACCTTAGCCTTGTAATGTTAGGATATCAAACTCTAGAAATCAACTCAACCTCGTTGGCAAAGGATATGAAGTCGAATGCTATTGCATAGAGAAAAGGGGAGACAATGAAAACGTTAGCAATAGTAGCTCAAGAACCAAATGTACTTAGATACATGTGCTATCAATGAAGTTCCTTGAGAATTAAGATACACATACCTGTGACCTTCTTTCTTGTCTTCTTCTTCGAAGCAATGAAGGGCGTCAAAAATCAGCTATTGGGTATCGCATGCATACTTCAAGCAATTCTCAAGGGTGGCACATAAATCTAGGATGTGCAAGCCATTCGGGAAGTCATCCCTGACAAGCTCGAACAGCTTTGGAAGGTTTCTCCTGGTGTTGGAATCTCCCATTGACCATCAGGTGAGATCATCAAGTTAACAAAAGAGGGAGAAAGTACACTAAAAGGAAAAACAATGAAGCAGTCACAGAAGTTCACGTCCCCTAGAGAATTTTAGAGCATGTGAAATTGAAATTTGAAGGAAGAGCATGGGAAGGAACTCCGAGTTAAGTTAGAAGTCATCGTGGCATGTCCCAAAAATATAAACTATTAATAGAGCAATGATTCGAGACCATGCTAACTAGATTTGGAATGAAATAACTAGTACAGACCAAACCTAGAACATGAAACTCCAATTGGAGAACTGAGTCTACGGAGTTTGATGAACAAAGCCAATTACAATTCATATTCTGTGTCTTATGGAGTTTAGGACAAATATTATATAATATTGACAATTTTTACACCATTCTCACATGGATGAGAGTCACATTGATGCAAGAAAATATGCATTATAGTACGAGGATGATAAATGACTTGAGTAGTTACCGATGTGCATGCCCTATATTTTAAGCACCTAATATAAATTATTTCTAGTTTTATTCCGTGAGTCATCCTATCAAGTGGGCTAGTACATTCATTTTCAACCTCAACAAGATAGTTCTATGAGTTGGGGTATATCTCAAAATAAAGCGGGGTCATGATTTTTTCAAATTCGTGGGCCTTCTCATTTGACTAGCTTGCTTGGTAACCAGCAAGAGTTCAGATTCCACAATCTGCATAAGATCTAAAACCATAACAGGAGCACAATACAACAAGCAAGATAGCTAACCATTCTTGCACAGTGGAATATAAATTGGATTTTTCTTTACCTAAATGAGCTGCTTCTTGCAATTGACTGCTCTGAGGGACGGAAGCTAGAAAAGAGAGAAAGGGCAAAATGGCTTGTTGAAATAAGAAGAAGCGCCCTCTCATATGGATTTCTAATTTTTCAATTGAAGGATAAACTTTGTCAAGATTACATAGAAAGTATCCAGAGAAAACTTTTGAAATTTTGGGCATTGTTACTGAGAATGCTCATACCATATTAGTGTTTCTCATTCTTGAGATGATTCCGAGAAATTACATTTAGAGACGATATGTTGACATTGACTTGATTCGTATGAACAGTTTTGAGTCACATTCATATAGATTTTTGGAATTTAAATTATTAGGTGAAATGGACATTATGGTACTATCATATTTACCAGATGACAAGAACTTTGATATTGTGTGGAACAACTGTTTAGTTATTAGATGTTTGCCAATATAAAACCTTGACAACCAATCTTTCTTTCTATTGAAATGTGTTAAAGATAGAAAATGTCAACTTGTAATATACCTCTTGTTATTTTTCCTTGGAGAGATTACTTTTTACATCTTCTAAATAGTTAAATTTGGCATCTTATATTGGAATATTGCGTTGCTGCAAGACAAATGGCTTTCAGTTATAAGCCTTCTAGGTAATCCTTATGTGCCCTTAACTACGGTCCATGGGACGCCAAATAATATGTTAGCACACAAATTGGAACACACATGCAATATCTCTCTTGTTGTCCGGATTAAATCCTATTGTAGTTTTCTCTTGGGTTGAGGACCTGAAGTAGGTTTATTGGATGATAAAAAAAGACTAATGTTCATGAAGAGAGAGAGAGAGAGATAGTAAAATCATGGGAAAATGGAAAAATATATATGGACAAAATCGAATGCCATGATTGAATTTTTTTGAAAAGTTAACTATATATTTAAGAGATTCATAGGATCATTGGGTAGTGCCATCTAGGTAGATGACTTATATCGGGCCGCTAAGGGCCTGCTTGTTTTTACTTCAAATAGTGTCTGATTATGCTCTTTTATTCCTCGGAATGAAAAAAGAACACAAATCCATTTGGTAAAATTTTTCTCCCAGGAATAAAAATATATTTTTTTTGTTTCCGGGAATAAATTTGGAATAGAATCAAGAAGTAGAAAAAAAATAACTTCTTATTCTCGGGAACAATTCCTAGAATCAATTATTATTTTTTTCTTTTCTTTTATGTTCTTTTCTTGTCTCTTATTCTCTTCCCCTTTCTTCTTCTTCTTCCCTTTGGCCAGTCGCCGGCCCTTGGCGACGCCGAGCCATTATGAGGCTCATCGGCCTAAGCCTCACCATGGTTGGGCAAGGCTCGGCCTCCCCCATATCTTGCGAGGCCAAGGCTCGCCTTGGCTAGGCATGCCTCCGACGAGCTCACCCTAGCCTGGCGAGGCTTCGGCGAGCTCATTGGACCTCGCCTAGTCATTCGTCAGTCACGGCAAGGAGGAAGAAGAGAAAAAAAAAAAAAGAAGAGAAAAATATAATAAAATATATTTAAAAAGTAAAAGAAACGAAAGAATTTAAGAATCTTACTGAATGCATTTCTATTCCGGGAATAAAAATTTTGTACAGTTATGAAGCTCGTTCTTTTGCTCAGAAATTGTTCTCGAGAACAGAATCTGAAAAAAACTATTTCTGATTAAAAATTATTTTCCGGAACAGAATGGTTACGAAACGCACCCTTAGATTATTTTCCCCTCTATTCTCACCCTTTTTGTTGATTCTCATTATACACTACTACTTGTATGACTAGAACACAAAGTCATGCTTTGTAATTAATACATATTCCAATAGTCTGAAATTAAGTGAGACACGAAATCTACAGCTTGGGATCATATGAGAGACAAAGAAAGATGCTCCATTTGTTTTGCAAAAAATAAACATGTTGAAAAACAATGCTCTAAAAATAACGGTTCCTATCCTTAAAGTAATTCGCCAACGAAAGATATCTTCATTATTGACAATAATTAATAATTAAATATATTCATAAATAATGAAAATATTTATTGTTTATTCATATATATATTAGTGATAAATATAATCATTTTAAGGAAAATATTTTCCCAATCGTTAATTTTTCAAAAGATAAGCACCCCTTGTCAATCTCGGAATTGCTGCGGTTGGTCGGCGTGTCGGAGGATTTTCATCTAAAGAGCAGGGAAAAATTTGTCACGACGACATTAGTCGTGTCCATCGCCCTGAGAAACCCCGAGAACCTCGAGTACCTTCACCAGGCCCTCGACTGATTCGAGAACCCGACTATGTTCAGCTTGAGTTCCATTGATCAGAGTCCACTCCTAGACATTTTTCGCATCATTGTAGCTACTTAAAAATCAAGCCAGCCTCGCGATGTTCATTATGTTAGATGCGAAGACTTCAAGGGAAAAATATGGTTGTTGACTTGGTTTGACGAAATTACGGGGACGGTCACTGTAATTACAAAAAGGGAGGGAAAAGCTTCGTAGCACTCACTTGCATCGAGGTGATCACCTCCTCCCGTCTCTTCAGTGCTTCTTCACAATTCTTCCACAGGGAGTCAATCCACTTGCCAATCACATCTATGGCGGTTGCAGCCGCTAGGGCAGAAACAACTGGCGGAGAAGCCACCATAGCAGTTGTGACAGAATAGATTAGAATGGCAGCGAAAGTTGCAACTTGTATCATGCTTGAGATTTTCCTCCACATCTGTATGGTCTTAAGCTTCTTCTCAATCTTCTTCTTCTTGATCCACAAGTTCTTGAGCATGGACTTCTGTAGCTTGTAAATTGTCTGAAAGAGCTCAAAGAACTCCCTGGTGAAAGGGTCTCCGGTCTCCTTGAATTTTGTCAGTTCCTCCAAGATTTTTGAGTAGCTAAATTTATCCGAGGTCTCTGCATCAGTTTCTCGCGAAACAGAAAAGCATGCATAGTCCACACCAACTTAACCTTGTAATGTTAGTCTATCAAACTCTAGGTATCAACTCAATCTCATTGGCATGTTAGGATATGAAGTTGAATGCAAATGCATGGAGAAAATAGGGGAGATTGAATGAGTTAGGCAATAAATGAAAACAGTGAGCAAGAATGAATATACTAAGATACATGTGCTCGAAATGAAGTTCCTTGAGAACTGAGATACATGTACCTGCCACAGCCCTCCCCATCTTCTTCTTCAAAGCAATGAAGGGCGGTGAAAATCTGCAAATGGGCATCGCGCACATGATTCAAGCAATTCTCAAGGGAAGCACAGAAATCAAGGGTGGGCAAGCTGTCATTGAAGTAGTCTTGTACAAGCTTGAACAGCTCTTCATTTCTCCAGATATCTTTCTTGCTATCCAAGATGACTTTGACCACTTCCTGGTTCATCTCCAATAGGCACTCGGTTATCTCTTTCAGAGAATCCTGTGAGAGAGTTTGGATATCAACCCCGGAAGCAAGAGTGCTGAGGACTTGGTTTGTCCTCGCTTGGAGGTTTGCGTTGAAGGTTGGCAGATCCATGGGAGGGTTTCTTCTGGTGTTGTAGTTTGCCATTGACCTTAAGGAGAGATCATGCAAAAAGAGAGGGTGAGTACGCTAAAAGGAAAAGAAATGAAGCTGTTGCAGAAGTTTATCTCCCTCATAGAATTTCAGAGCATGCAAAAAGGAAAGTGAAAGGAAGAGAATGGGAAGGAATTCCGAATTATGTCAGAAGATAGAAAAGCAATGATACGAGACCAATGTTTAATAGGATAGGAAAGGAAATAACCAGTGCTGGCCCAATACAAGCAATTATATCAAAACTCGAAGCCAGAAAACGATACTCTACTACGAGAACCGAGTCTATCTAGGATGATGAATATAGCCAATTACAATGGATGGATTTGATGAGATTCACTCCACTCTCACATGGATGAGTGACATTTTATGCGAGAAAACATAGTATATGATTTGATACTGTGGTCACTATTGGTTTAATAAGCAAAAAACACATATATTCACTAAATGACTTTTTTTTTTTTTTTTTTATCGGTTCTACTCTATTCCTACTCTAATTCTTACTCTTAGACTTTTGTCATATCTTCTTACAGGGGTGTAGGAGTCAAAACCTACATCTAAAACTAAATCGTTCATAACCAAACATCCTTGAGAAGGTGGGGATTCGAATCTCTCAACTCTCTCTTCTCATGTGGCCATTGAGGCAAACCCCAGTGATTTCATATGCTATATTTGAGTAGCTAAAAAGACGTAGAATTCACAATTTTGTTTTTAGGGGCAATCACTTAGCGGTAATAAATAAAGGGTCCACAAAAAAATTAAAAGTTTTAAAAGTTTTGTCTTTATCGTCTTCAGAAAAGAGTTATATCATAACTGATTTTTTGAAGTTCAATGAACAAAAGAGTTTGTCGATTGAGAAAACTAGAGAATTAAAAATAAAAGACGACTTAAGAAATCTCGTTCACCTTTTATGAATATAGAAAAATATATTTTTCTATCCAATTATTTGGATTGGAAACCACTTTAAAAAAAAGGTTGGAACTTTCACGCAAGATATAGACTGCTAAAACGAGGCGAAACAAATCTTCATAATTGAGGAAAATGTCATACAAGAATACCTAAAGTTATTATCATCAGGTAAGTAAGAAGACAAGAAAATATGCAATTTCTCACAAAATTACCATTTGGAATGTTTGTCCCACCCCAAGAAAAATTCAATCCTCACTTCACAAACTGACATGCGCATCCACCGACCACGATGTGCTAGTGACCAAGCCGGCTAAACATAAACTCAGATGGAAAAACGAAGGGAATGAAATCTATACGATGTTGGATCTAACTATTCATTATCGTTGGGTTCACATAACAAAAGGCGGGCGAGCATAAGTGTCCTCTTCTTGCCTATGTATTAGGTGATTTTTAAGTGCTTAGATCATGAAGACGCCCCAAAAGAAATCATTTCTAGGGTTTCTCCGAGAGTCATCCCATCGAAGTGGGCTAATACATACATTTTCAACCACAACAAAGGAGTTCTTGAGTTAGGCTTTATGTGATAATCAAGCGTGGTCATGATTTTTAAAAAAATTATGAGCGCCTTGTCTTATTCGTAGCCTGCATGGTAATCAACAGAAAGTTAAGATACCACAATCCGTATAAGATCTAAAATCATAACAGGAATACAATCCAACAAGCAACATAACTAACTCTTTTTGCACCATTGAATATAAATTGGATTTTTCCTTACCTAAATGATCTGCTTCTTGCAATTGACTGCTACGGGGGAGAGAACTTGTGAGTGAGAGAGTGAGAGAGAGAGAGAGAGAGGGAGAGAGAGAGATTGTTGAATGTTATGAAGATGAAGCACCCTCTCGTATGATTTTTATAGATCTTCAAATCCAATGATAAATTTGATTGCAACCACATAGATTGTGTGTTGAAGAAGCTAAATGTTAGGCAATGTTACCTAGAATGCTTATGCCACGTCAGTATTTCCTATTCCTGAGAAAATACCAAGAAGGTAGGTTTAGAGCCAACCCGTTAATACCCAACCTGTTCGGTGTCATATTTGTATAGAGATTCGCAATGCAGATTATTTGGTAAGACAAACATTATGATACTTCCGTATTTATTATATGACAATAACCTAAATATCATGCGGATTACCCCTTTAGCTATCGGATACTTGCCATCATAAAATCTTGACAGTTGATTTTCCTTTTGTGTTAATTAAATTGTGTTAGAGATAGAAAATGTTGTTGTATCATACCTCTTTTTATTTTTCCCAGAGAGATTACCTCTTACATCTTCTAGGTAATTATGCGTTGCATCTTGTATATTCCGAAATTAGAATTTAGCATGTTATATTTATCAAAAGAAAAAGGTTATGTTGGTGCACGTCAGTGGCTCTCAATCTTCTAAGTGCCCACATGAGCCCTTAACCTATGAAGCCAACAAAAATCCTACTTGGAGCTTCACTTGGGTGCCCATATCAAATAATAGTTTGGCTCGTAAATTGTATTAATTGATCAGACGTTTGATGTTTTCACTAAGGGACATCCACCTGAACTTTTTAAAAATCTTTTATGGAAAGTCCAATTGACCTCTTCTACATCACCTTGAGTTTGAGAGAGACGATGGAGATATTAATCTTCCTTGATAGATTGGAATTGATTTTATTTGATATTCTAATATTTCATTACTTTAGATATTTGTCTAAACAGTTTATAAATAGGCTCTTGTATCATCAATATTAGGGAAAATCTCAAATAAAGACCTGAAGTTGAGCCTTTTTCTCAAAAAGGGACTTAAAGTGGACACTGTCTCAAATAAGGACCCGAAGTGGCTAACTTACTCTCAATTAAGGACTTGAACTTCTAATTTTATTCACAGCCAGGGAAACTTTTGTCCAAGAACATTGTTGTTTATTTTTTGTCTCTCTCTTTCTTCTTTTTTCTTTCTTCATCTTTCTCACTCTCTACATCACCTCCATGATCAGCCCCTCCATCGCTCTTTGTGTCATCTTGTTGTATTACCAAGATTGGGTTTTCTTTAACACGAGCCATTACAATGTAGTCTAACTCGTTGAAAATTTTAAATTTTGCTTCTCAAAATGGTTTGTAGACAATTCCACGAAGCCGAAATGACCCTTCAAAAAGAAGTTCTTTTTATTCCAACATTCATCACAAATTCTGATCTCAAAGCCATAATATGAATGTGCTTTTGCTGAGACTCAACTTTTTGTCCAACTCCCAAGCTATGCAACTAATCCCATTGGCGACGTATTTCTCTCGCCTCAAGAGTGCATCAAACGCCACTTATTCCGGGCCTTCTGCTAACCCAGCAACTGCAATTTTTTGTGCTGTTTTTGGTCCTGCTTGCCAACAACAGAGTAGCAATATCCAAGCATCGCCAAATCGTCTTGTTTGACTAAATTATGCCTCTATTCAATTAACACTTGGTAATCGATAATTTCAAGCCAAAGAACAATTTTGTTGCAATTGGCGACTATTTCAACCTCGGCAAGAGTTTGCCTTATCAATTTCAAATTTGGGTTTGTCTCTCTTGTGTAAATTCAATCTTTCAAAGATCCCCCTTCCCCTTTGCAATGCCAATGGCTCCTTTCAATAATCCCTAGTCTGGAGACACCTACTCACACTCTTGCCATCCTCATCGACACAGCTCTTCTCCTCAATCAATACCCCATCTTGAGATTGATTATTAGTCGTATCTAACATCATTAACTGTAGAAATTGTTGTACTTCGTTGCCCCATTGCCGCCATTGACAAGTCCTATTCGAGCTCTCGACCTCATCAACTGCTGCCCCTGATAGAAAATCCAACATTGTCGTCGTCAGATGGAGGTCAATCCGAGCTTTAGGCTGAGTACAAGCGAGCCGAGATTTGATGCATCTTGAGGAACTGAGGATTTTAGCATTCAAGAAGGTAGCTAGTAGCAAATAACTCCAATCCGACTTCTTGTCACTAGGACCAACTACGTGATGACATGAAGCTCATGAGGTTGCTGGTAAGGGCTTGATTATGGTGTTGAAGAAGGAGGCAATGTAGAGCGAAGGAGGAGGTGTGAGGAAGATGAAGAAAGAAAAAAAAAAATTAAAGAAAAAATGTTCTTGGACAAAACTACCCCAAGCTGTAAATAAGATTAAAGTTTGGGTCCTTATTTGAGACAAAATTAGCCACTTTGGGTCCTTATTTGATACAAGTGTCCACTTTGGGTCCTTTTTTAAGAAAATGAACCCACTTGGACCTTATTTGAGATTTTCCCTCAATATTATTCATATAGAAATATACCGAAATTCTCTTTTCCGCTTTATTTTTAAGTAAAAAGAACATTACATCCACCATTTTCAACAGATGAATTGACCTAAACAAGTATCACAAAAAAGTGATACATCACTTATGTTATTAGAGAACATGGAGGTAAAAGGAAATTCGTTCTCTCTTGACTCTCATGTCAGAGCAGTTAGCACCCTAAAAGAGGATAACCACCAATTCAATTTCATTACTTGCGTCTAAGTTATTATGGGTCATGGCCATTTGCATAGGTCGATTGTAACTTTGTTCTACCTCATATTTACCTTACACCGTTCTTAGGTTGTATTTGAGAAAATAAGTTCAATTTATAAATTCAAATTTATATGATTTCTATTACAATTTTTAGTTAATAATAATAAAAATGAAAAAGCTATCAAAAATCTCAAACTTTACTCTCAGTGTGATAAATTTACGTCAAACTTTTTTTTATGACACAAAAAATTCCAAATTTTACCAACTGTGACGCATTTACCCCAAACTCTATGGTTGAAGGGCATTTTCATCTTTTATTTTTAAAATTTTTTTTCCTTTTACTTTCCTTTATCTGGTTTTCCTTTTTGGCAAGGGTTGTCCTCTGTGGATCTAGTGAGGGCGACCCTCACCTGATGCTATTGAGGGTTGCCCTCGCTTGAGTTCAGCTTCTCTCCACCAGCCATGGTGGGTGAAGAAAGAAGAAGAAAAAATAATAAATAATAAAAAAAATAAAAGAAAATTTAAAATAGTAAAGGACGAAAAAATGCTCTATAATTTGAAATAAATGTATCACATGACTATAAGTTTGGAGTTTTTTATATCATGAAAAAAATTTGAGATAAATACGTCATAGTTGGTAAAATTCAAAATTTTTTGTCAAAAAAAAATTTTGAGATAAATTTGCCATTGGCAAAAGTTTAGGATTTTTTTATTTCTTTTTCCTAATAAAAACTTCCCCAGTTTTCTAGTCAAAGGTCAACCACACCCTCCGTCTGTCTCTGTGCCTTTCTTCCCATAGAACAAGCCAGGGACAGTGTGCCAAGCAACAGAGCGAGGGAGAGATGGCTGCCGAGAGCAGAGCTCAGACGAGGATTCAATCTATGTATCGTCATCTTTCACCACAAGCTTCTGATGCCCCGGCGAAGTGGGCCCAAATTTGCATTATAATTTCCAAGTTGGAATAATTAATTTAATTGATTTAGTACTTGGAAATGTGATTTAGTTTATTTTGTGATGATTCAACTAGAGGAAGTAATTAGAAAAATGCCTAGAAAACGCTAGACTTGGCCCTTATAAAGGGAGGCTACACAATTAAGATACACTACCACAGTTCTGAGAAAGAGAGAATACACGAAGAGAGAATAATCGTGGGAGACGGCTGTGGGGAGAGTATAGCCACAAAGGCCGAATCAGAGAGAGAAGTGGATGGCGTGCTTTGTTTCCACAATAATCGGCCTACAGCTTTTCTAACCATCGCCGTACCTTCACCTTCACCTCGGCAAAACGTCTCGGTCAGCCCTCAAGCGTGTATCCAGTAGTTCTAGTTGTGGTCCTCATGTGCTCAGCGACGCCTGTTATTTTGCCAAGTCCTGTATCAGGCCCGGTGTCCTAAGACTTGTGGCCGGCCATCAAGTGAATGCCACAAATGCTGGTGACCTCTTGCCGCAGTCGTCACTTGACATTTCCAGTCTTCAACAGCAAAACCGAAGAGGAGCCAATCGGTGGTCAAGGAGGAGTACTTGGTCAAAAGAGCAAAAAGACCAAAGTGGGCGTAATTGGACTAAGTGGAAAATTCGGTGTACAGTCGATTTCTTGTAATCCAGTGTGGCTCGATCAACAAAGTGAGATTCAACATGAAGAGCAGAGAACATTCCAACGTGAACCCAATGAAGCAACAAAACAAAGAAAAGGAAAAGATGACTCGTTGAAAGAAGGATTGATCCAGCCGTGAGCAAAAGTTCTCACCGCGATTTACTTGCCTTGATGTTGTACCTCACCATTCCCTTCGCATCGAGACTATCGCCCCTAGTCACGCTTGCTTCTGTTGCCAATCATCACAAGTTCCCTTCATTGGCCACGTCGTTGCACCGTGATCCCAAGCTTGTGATCCTTGCCGAGCCGTGATGCCGCCGTGATCCACTGGACTTAGCATCACCACCATCGAGTAGGTCGCCGCTATGAATCGTTGCGCCATCACTGTCCAAATTTGGGAACAATATCTTCAAGATTAGGTAATTATTTGATGTTAATTCAATATTTGATTATGTTACCTGATTTGATCATACCGCGATCTAATTGTATATGTTGAGTGATAGGTATCCCCAACTAGGATTTATTTCCTATTCTGCAATATTTTATTTACAAGGCTTTAGATGGAATTATTAATCATGTGGGATCTCTTAAAATTGATATTTTGATCTTTAATGCTTAAGATCAATTTATTGATTTTATCCGTGGAAAATTCGTGTTGATTTGATATGGCTTCCTAATTTGAATTGTGAATCATACGTTTGGAGAGTGGGCAAATCTTGAGTGTTTGAATGTTATCTTGTCTTGATTGTTTTCCTTATTTGAAAATATAGAAAAGATTGCATATAGATAAATTAGGTCATGTGAGATAGTATTGCCTAATTAGAGTAGATTGTATTGCATAATTAAAATAGAATGCATGTTTAAATTGTTTTTTCATAATAATTTGAATTGCTTATGAATATGATTTCTTACATAGCAAGGCATATTTAGGTAGGTTCATGAAGCTAAGGATATTCATCCAATTTAAGCTAGTTTTTATAAGTATGAGGGAGTGCCTCACCATTTGAGCTAGTTTTTGGGGATAAGGGAGACTCAAGACTACCCAACGCTAGTATCAGAATTTAAGTTACCAATAAGTCTGAACTCAACAGTCACACAAGAGAGATACGGGATGTCGTGACTCTCACCTAGGCCCTACGTGTGAGGGAGGGATTGTTGGGGTTATACCACATTTGTTTTGGAAGGGAAGGGTGGTCGATGTGAGGAAAAGTTTGACCATTTAAGCTAACTTTTAGGGTGAGAGAGGTTCAAGACCATCTAGCACGCTTGTGAGAGAAAGTCTTACCTTTTAAGCTAGCTTTTGAGGTGAGAGATACCTAAGATCACCTAACACCGGTGAAAAAGCTGATGATAGATTGATGGAATCCTAATCTGTTCCGATGTTTGGTGAACATTGCAAGAAAGGAATCATATTACCAATATAGTTTCGGGCAGGTGAACATTATGGTGTAGTAGAGTTGGCTTGATGGTAAACTTAGGGCCTGCATGTTTTCGTTCTTTTTTTTTTTTTTTATGAACATAAATTTTGTTTTTTTGTTCCCGGGAACAAAAAAAGAACAGAAACGCGTTTGTTTGCGTTTTTGTTCAAAATCAGATTTTTTGTTCCCGAAACACAAAAAGAACAAAAATGAGAAACAAAAAACAATTGTTTCTTGCTCCAGAAACACTTTTCAAGAAACAGTTCTCTCTTCTATTTTCTTCTTCTTTTCTTCTTCTTTTTTCTTTCGCCGGTTGCCGGCCTCGGCCATGGCCGGCGACCGGCCGTTGAGGGCCGGCGAGGCTCGGGCTCGCCCGCACCGGTGAGGCTCGGGCTCGCCCAGATCCGGCGAGGCCGAGCCTCGCCCAACCACGGCGAGCCTCGCTATGGCTGGGTGAGGCGACCGGCCGAAAGAAGAAAAAATAAAAAAGAAAGGAAAAAAGGAAAATAAAATAGAAATATTAAAAAATTAAAAGAAACAAAAAAAGAATATAAATTTACCAAACGTGTTTTTATTCATTTTTTATTCCCGGAACAAATTTACCAAACGCATCTTTCTGGTCAAAAATTGTTCCCCGGAACAGAAACACTTTTTTCTATTTCTATTCCCTGGAACAATTTTTGAACAGAAATGTTACCAAACGCGCCCTTAATGGTTCGATTTGGAGAAAGAAACCTAGTGTGAAGTTTAGCATTTGAGATTCAAATTGAGATAAATTGATGCGTAGAGATATTTGAATTAAAGGGGAGCAAACTCAATACTAATACTTACATGTGAAGGGGAGATAGTTAAGATGCACGTGTGAGTTGTGTTAGAAAAAAATATCACATAAGAGAATGGATTTGGTGTGGACATGACTCATTGGCTTAAGTTTTTAAATGAAGGTGAGTCTAATTGGATATGTTGATGGGCTTGGACTTGAGCTCCCTCTTGGCGATCTCCCTGAGTGAAGGTATTAAGTTTCTCTTGCATGCTCCCTACAAATGGTGTCACAGCATTGGTTGATTAGTGGGCCCCCAATCTATTTCGGTGTTTGGTGAATATCTTAAGGAAGGAATTTGATTACCAATATGGTTTTTGGGTTGTGGGCATTGTGGTGTAAAAATGTGGACTGGATGGTAGACTCCATGGTTCGATTTGAAGAAAAAGACCAAGGATGAATCTCTGCATTAATGGACATTCAAGTTGAGATATCTTGATGCAAAATGATACTTAGATTAAGGGGAAGCAAAACTAACGCTAAGCTCACACGCGAGAGGAGATTGTTAAAATACACGTGTGAGTTGTGTCAGAGAAGTTCTATATCGAAGAATTAATATGGTGTTAGAAATTAATATATTTTATTTGGCTCATAACTTATAGGCTTAAACTTTGAATGAAGGTCGGTCTAGTTTTTGGGTTGAGATAGGTTCAAGACCACCTCAACACTAGCATCAAAGCTTGTTAATTTGTGGGCTCCCAATTTGTTCTAGTGTTTGATGAATATCTCAAGAAAGGGATTTGATTACTAACGTGGTGTTCAGGCGGTGCATGTTGTGGTTTAGCAATGTGGGCCCAATGGCAAACTTTATGGTTTGATCCGGAGAAAGAGATCAAGGATGAAGTTCGGCACTGATGGAGATTTAAGTTGAGATATCTTGATGCAAAATGATACTTGGATTAAAGGAGAGCAGACTTAACATTAAGCTCACATATGAGGGAAAGATTGTTGAAATACACGCGTGAGTTTCGTTAAGAAGTCTGATATTGAAGAATTTGTATGGTGTTGAGTAGTTAATTGCAAGTAGATATGTTGACGAGCTCGGATATGAGCTTCCTTTTGGCAATCCCTTCGGGTGAAGGTATCGAGTTTCTACTGTGTGCTCCCAACAAATGGTGTAAGAGCCGCTGGTTAATTGTTGGGCACCCAATCTGTACCAGTGTTTGGTACATATCTCAAGGAAGGAATTTCAATTGGCTTTTGGGGTGTTTATCTCATTGTTGTGGCTACCACCTAAGACTCGATGTGTGAGGGGGAGATTATTGGAATTTATCCTATTCAGTTGTGGAAGGGGCTGATGGTTATTTTATCCGTTGAGCTAGCTTTTGGGATAAAAGAAACCCAAGACCACCCAACATTACCTAGAAAACTTATAAAAAGTTATCCCTCCAGGAAAAATAATAGGAGGTATAGTCCAAGCTAATATTTTCTATCTTTAACACATTTCAATGGAAGGAAAGATTGGTTGTCAAGGTATTATATTGGCAAACATCCAATAACTAAATGTGTGTTTCGCACAATATCTAGGTTTTTGTCATCTCGGTAAATATGGCAGCATCATAATATCCATCCGACGCAATAATTTACATTCCAAAAATCTATAGAAATATGACATGGAGCTGATCACGCAAAATGGTCGAGTGTCAACATAACGTCTCTAAACGTGGTTTCTCTGAATCTTATCAAGAATGAGAAACACTAATATGGGATGAGCATTCTCAGTAACTATGCTGAAAATTTCAAAGCTTTCTCTGGACACTTTCTATGTCATCATGACAAAGTCTATCCTCCGATTGAAAAAATACAAATCTACATGAGAGGACGCTTCTTCATTACATTCAACAAGCCATCTTGCCCTTTGTTTTCTAACTTCCATCCCGCAGAGCAGTCAATTGAAGCCACTTATTTAGGTAAAGAAAAATCCAATTTATGTTAATTTGTGCAAGAAGAGTTAGCTATCTTGGTTGTTGGATTGTAATCCTGTTATGGCTTTAGATCTTATGCAGATTGTGGTATCTGAACTTTTTTTGATTATAATGCAGGAGAGATAAATAAAAAGGCCATCATGAATTTGAAAAAATCATGATCAAGCTTGATCATGAGATATACCCGTTACACATACTTGTTCTGTTTCGAGATACACTAATGCGTAGACTTTGTAAAAATTTAGGTACCCAAATACATTGGACAAATTGAGGAATTTTAGGGACGGTGGACACCCATTGACTGAGTTCTTCAAGATCCTTCAGATTATTACAAAAGTCAATGTTCAAGAAGTTGCAGATTGAGAAGGAGATCAACATGAAGCTCAAGAGCATACACACTTGGTTGAAGGTCTCAAGTATGATCCTGGTTATGACTTTCTAAACTGTTCAGATCTATTCAGTCATGACAGCAGCGGTTTTTGCTTTGGCATTGGCCACTGCTCTAGCAACTGCAGCTGCCTTTCCCATGGATTCGGTTGGCAAGTGGATTGACTTTCTTTGAAAGAATTATGAACATATGCTTACATAATAGGGGCAAGGGATTACCTCAATGCAAGTGAGTACTACAAAGCTTTCACACTCTTATTATAATGACCATCCCCACAATTTCATCAAACTAAGTTAACATCCTTGTTAAGTTCAAAACAATAGTTTCCCCCTTGAAGTCCTCACGTCTAACTTAATGAACATTGTGAGGCTGGCTTGATTTTAAGTAGCTGTGATGATGGGAACAACGTCTAGGAGTCCAAAATGCAAGAAACTATGATTTCCATAAGCAATTCTCACAATTAAAAGCTCTACAATCCATTACCTTTGTGTCTCTTAAGGACCTAGACAATTAGAATTATAATTTACCGCTTGGAGGTATAGATCAAGAGCCTATTGTGGAAAGCTTATTTTGCAATTGAAGATAAAGCAGAAGAAGTAAAGCTAGAAATAGCATATATCAAGAAGTAGCCAAGAGATTTCATGAAGGATGCCGTAGAACTGGAAAAGCAAGCCAATATGTGCTTCAGGGGATTATGAAGCCCCCCACCAATTGAAATGATGCCCTTATAGTGCCATACAAGACTGTTGTTAAGTGTTTGTTTCATTGTGAAGGATGTAATGTGAACCTCAATGTGCATTGCCTTCTTAGTTCAACAAAGTTGAAGACATCAACATTTGGCATTTGATTTGTTAGGATTATAAAAAATAAGTAGCTTTTTGACAAAAAGGCCTTTATCATCTTCATACCTTAAAAAGTAATTCTTCGATCCCAAGTTCCACATAAAATGAGGCTGTCTTGTGTGTCAATATATAGTTGATATATGTTATAGGGTCTTTGTGTGGTTATTGTGTTTTTATCTGTTCCTTGACTGGAATTAATCACTATTATATAATCCTATGAAACACATATCGGCTAGCCTTTCCAGTTATTCGACATCTTTCAAGAAATCTCTCAGCCTCTTCTTGATGTTTGCTATTCCAAGCCTCTCTGCTTCTGCTCCCTCCTCAATCACAAAATCAGCTATTAGCAAGAGGCTCTTATTCTGTACCTCCAGACGGTCAATAAGAATTCTGGTTGTTTCCATGTCCATGAAAGCAACAAAGGTATTGGCCTGTCGAGCTTTTAGTTGTACGAATTTACTAATGTAAATCATGGCGACTTCTCTTGCAGAGTTTCTTGCATTTTGGACTCCTAGACATTTTCCTCATCATTATAGTTACTTAAAAATCAAGGCAGTCTCACAATGCTCATTATGTTAGACGTGAGGACTTCAAGGGGACACTATTGTTTTGAACTTGACAAGGATGTTAACTTGGTTTGTGGAAGTGTGGGGATGGTTACTGTAATAAGGGAGAAAAAGGTTTGTTGTACTTACATGCACTAAGGTGAACACCTTCCCATGTTTCACAAGCGTATTTTCATAATTCTTCCAAAGGGAGTCAATCCACTAGCCCACCAAATCCATGGGAAAGGCAACTGCAGCAACCAGAGCCATGGTGACTGGCGGAGCAAAAACCATAGCAGTCATGACCGGATAGAGCAGTATGGCTTCGAAAGTCGTAACTAGTATAGTGCTTGAGACCTTTGCACAAGTGTGTATGCTCTTGAGCTTTGTGTCAATCTCCTTCTTCTTGATCTGCAACTTCTCAAACATTGACTTAGTTGATTGCAGATAATCAGCAAGATCTCAAAGGGTCTGCAGTCTTCTTGAAAATCCTCAATTTCTCCTAGGTGTTTGGGTACCTAAATTAGTTTTTCTCGAAACTGAACAAGTATATGTATTCCTCACCACCTTAGCCTTGTAATGTTAGGATATCAAACTCTAGAAATCAACTCAACCTCGTTGGCAAAGGATATGAAGTCGAATGCTATTGCATAGAGAAAAGGGGTGACAATGAAAACGTTAGCAATAGTAGCTCAAGAACCAAATGTACTTAGATACATGTGCTATCAATGAAGTTCCTTGAGAATTAAGATACACATACCTGTAACCTTCTTTGCAGTCTTCTTCTTCGAAGCAATGAAGCGCGTGAAAAATCAGCTATTGGGTATCGCGTGCATACTTCAAGCAATTCTCAAGGGTGACACATAAATCTAGGATGTGCAAGCCATTCGGGAAGTCATCCCTGACAAGCTCGAACAGCTTTGGAAGGTTTCTCCTGGTGTTGGAATCTCCCATTGACCATCAGGTGAGATCATCAGGTTATCAAAAGAGGGAGAAAGTACTCTAAAAGGAAAAACAATGAAGCAGTCACATAAGTTCACGTCCCCTAGAGAATTTTAGAGCATGTGAAATTGAAATTTGAAGGAAGAGCATGGGAAGGAACTCCTAGTTAAGTTAGAAGTCATCGTGGCATGTCCCAAAAATGTAAACTATTAATAGAGCAATGATTCGAGACCATGCTAACTAGATTTGGAATGAAATAACTAGTACATACCAAACCTAGAACATGAAACTCCAATTGGAGAACTGAGTCTACGGAGTTTGATGAACAAAGCCAATTACAATTCATATTCGTGTCTTATGGAGTTTAGGACAAATATTATATAATATTGACAATTTTTACACCATTCTCACATGGATGAGAGTCACATTGATGCAAGAAAATATGCATTATAGTACGAGGATGATAAATGACTTGAGTAGCTACCGATGTGCATGCCCTATATTTTAAGCACCTAATATAAATTATTTCTAGTTTTATTCCGTGAGTCATCCTATCAAGTGGGCTAGTACATTCATTTTCAACCTCAACAAGATAGTTCTATGAGTTGGGGTATATCTCAAAATCAAGCGGGGTCATGATTTTTTCAAATTCATGGGCCTTCTCATTTGACTAGCTTGCTTGGTAACCAGCAAGAGTTCAGATTCCACAATCTGCATAAGATCTAAAACCATAACAGGAGCACAATACAACAAGCAAGATAGCTAACTATTCTTGCACAGTGGAATATAAATTGGATTTTTCTTTACCTAAATGAGTTGCTTCTTGCAATTGACTACTCTGAGGGACGGAAGCTAGAAACGAGAGAAAGGGCAAAATGGCTTGTTGAAATAAGAAGAAGCGCCCTCTCATCTGGATTTCTAATTTTTTTTCAATTGAAGGATAAACTTTATCAAGATTACATAGAAAGTATCCAAAGAAAACTTTTGAAATTTTGGGCATTGTTACTGAGAATGCTCATACCATATTAGTGTTTCTCATTCTTGAGATGATTCCGAGAAACTACATTTAGAGACGATATGTTGACATTGACTTGATTCGTATGAACAGTTTTGAGTCACATTCATATAGATTTTTGGAATTTAGATTATTAGGTGAAATGGACATTATGGTACTGTCATATTTACCAGATGACAAGAACTTTGATATTGTGTGGAACAACTGTTTAGTTATTGGATGTTTGCCAATATAAAACCTTGACAACCAATCTTTCTTTCTATTGAAATGTGTTAAAGATAGAAAATGTCAACTTGTAATATACCTCTTGTTATATTTCCTTGGAGAGATTACTTTTTACATCTTCTAAATAGTTAAATTTGGCATCTTATATTGGAATATTGCGTTGCTGCAAGACAAATGGCTTTCAGTTATAAGCCTTCTAGGTAATCCTTATGTGCCCTTAACTACGGTCCATGGGACGCCAAATAATATGTTAGCACACAAATTGGAACGCACATGCAATATCTCTCTTGTTGTCCGGATTAAATCCTATTGTAGTTTTCTCTTGGTTTGAGGACCTGAAGTAGGTTTATTGGATGATAAAAAAAGACTAATGTTCATGAAGAGAGAGAGATAGTAAAATCATGGGAAAATAGAAAAAAAATATATGGACAAAATCGAATGCCATGATTGAATTGTTTTGAAAAGTTAACTATATATTTAAGAGATTTATAGGATCATTGGGTAGTGCCATCTAGGTAGATGACTTATATCGGGCCGCTAAGGGCCTGCTTGTTTTTACTTCAAATAGTGTCTGATTATGCTCTTTTATTCCTCGGAACGAAAAAAAGAACACAAATCAATTTGGTAAAATTTTTCTCCCAGGAATAAAAATATATTTTTTTTTGTTCCCGGGAATAAATTTGGAATAGAATCAAGAAGTAGAAAAAAAATAACTTCTTATTCTCGAGAACAATTCCTAGAATCAATTATTATTTTTTTCTTTTCTTTTATGTTCTTTTCTTGTCTCTTATTCTCTTCCCCTTTCTTCTTCTTCTTCCCTTTGGCCAGTCGCCGGCCCTTGGCGACGCCGAGCCATGATGAGGCTCGTCGGCCTAAGCCTCACCATGGCTAGGCAAGGCTCGGCCTCCCCCATATCTTGCGACGCCAAGGCTCGCCTTGGCTAGGCATGCCTCCGACGAGCTCACCCTAGCCTGGCGAGGCTTTGGCGAGCTCACTGGACCTCGCCTAGTCATTCATCAGTCACGGCAAGGAGGAAGAAGAGAAAAAGAAAGAAAAAAGAGAAAAATATAATAAAATATATTTAAAAAGTAAAAGAAACAAAAGAATTTAAGAATCTTAGGGCGCGTTTGGTAACATTTCTGTTTAAAAATTGTTCCAGGAAACAGAAATAGAAAAAAGTGTTTCGTTCGAGGAACAATTTTTGAACAAAAAAACGCGTTTGGTAAATTTGTTCGGGAATAAAAAATGAACAAAAACACGTTTGGTAAATTTGTATAATTTTTTTATTTCTTTTAATTTTTTAATGTTTTTTCTATTTTCTTTCTTATTTTCTTATTTATTTTTCCTTTTTTTCTTTTTTCTTCTTTTGGCCGGTCGGCCGGCCTCGGCCATGGCCCGACCGGCCGACGAGGGCCGGCCTCGCCCGGCCACGGCGAGGCTCGCCATAGCGGCGGGCGAGGCTCGGCCCCGCCTTGGCCGGGCGAGCTCGACCTCGCCGGATCCGGGCGAGATCGAGCTCGCCCGGCCGGCGAGGTCGGCCTCGCCTTGGCTAGGCGAGCTCGAGCTCGCCCAGATCCGGCGAGGCCGAGCTCGCCCAGCGGCCGGTGAGGCTCGGCCTCGCAGGGCCACCGCCAGGCGACGCCGACCTGGCGGTGTCCCGGCGACGCCGAGCCTCGCAGGGCCACCGCCAGGCGACGCCGAGCCTCGCCGGCCGCTGGGCGAGCTTGACCTCGCCGGATCTGGGCGAGATCGAGCTCGCCCAGCCCGGCGCGAGGTCGGCCTCTCCCAGCTACGGCGAGGCTCGGCCTCGCCGGGGGCCGGCGAGCCTCACCGTGGCGGGCGAGGCCGCCGCCCTCGTCGGCCGGTCGCCGGCCATGGCCGAGGTCGGCGACCGGCCAAAGAAAAAAGAAAGAAAAAAGAAGAAGAAAAGAAGAAGAAGAAAAAAGAGAGAAGAAAATGGAAAGTGTTTCGAAATGTGTTTTAAACAAGAAACAATTTTTTGTTTCTTGTTTCGTTCCGGATGTGTTTCGGGAACAAAAAAATAATTTTGGAACAAAAACGCACCCAAACGCATTGTTCCTTTTTGTTCCCAGGAACAAAAAAACAAAAAAGTTGTTTAAAAACAGAAAAAAGAAACGAAAACAAACGCAGCCTTACCGAACGCATTTCTACTCCGGGAATAAAAATTTTGTACGATTCAAAGCGCGTTCTTTTGCTCAGAAATTGTTCTCAAGAACGTAATCTGAAAAAAACTATTTCGATTAAAAATTATTTTCCGGAACAGAATGGTTACGAAACGCACCCTTAGATTATTTTCCCCTCTATTCTCACCCTTTTTGTTGATTCTCATTATACACTACTACTTGTATGACTAGAACACAAAGTCATGCTTTGTAATTAATACATATTCCAATAGTCTGAAATTAAGTGAGACACGAAATCTACAGCTTGGGATCATATGAGAGACAAAGAAAGATGCTCCATTTGTTTTGCAAAAAATAAACATGTTGAAAAACAATGCTCTAAAAATAATGGTTCCTATCCTTAAAGTAATTCGCCAACGAAAGATATCTTCATTATTGACAATAATTAATAATTAAATATATTCATAAATAATGAAAATATTTATTGTTTATTCATATATATATTAGTGATAAATATAATTATTTTAAGGAAAATATTTTCCCAATCGTTAATTTTTCAAAAGATAAGCACCCCTTGTCAATCTCGGAATTGCTGCAGTTGGTCGGCGTGTCGGAGGATTTTCATCTAAAGAGCAGGGAAAAATTTGTCACGACGACATTAGTCGTGTCCATCGCCCTGAGAAACCCCGAGAACCTCGAGTACCTTCACCAGGCCCTCGACTGATTCGAGAACCCGACTATGTTCAGCTTGAGTTCCATTGATCAGAGTCCACTCCAAGAGCCTGATCCCCGCGGAAAAGCTACCACCTTTTCAACAAGATTCGGCATTGCAGCTTGTCGCTGGACAATTACACTTCTAAATTCTTGGTTCGTGGTTGTGCGCAGGGTGGGGGAATCGGTCCATGGAGCGCCTAGGAGACACGGGTTCGAGAGTGAACCGTATTTTTAGAGTGGGTTGATTAATATGTATGCGGGATGGGTAGTTCAGAATCGTGTCATAGGGTGTTTGGAAGGGTTTTTTTTATATCATGATGCGGTGTGTCATTATCGTTGGGTTCACATAACAAAAGGCGGGCGAGCATAAGTGTCCTCTTCTTGCCTATGTATTAGGTGATTTTT
This sequence comes from Eucalyptus guilfoylei, assembly GCA_016097605.1. Taxonomy (NCBI): domain Eukaryota; kingdom Viridiplantae; phylum Streptophyta; class Magnoliopsida; order Myrtales; family Myrtaceae; genus Eucalyptus; species Eucalyptus guilfoylei. The sequence continues at coordinate 23,557,955 of CM027866.1, read as the reverse complement.
AAGTGCTTAGATCATGAAGACGCCCCAAAAGAAATCATTTCTAGGGTTTGTCCGAGAGTCATCCCATCGAAGTGGCCTAATACATACATTTTCAACCACAACAAAGGAGTTCTTGAGTTAGGGTTTATGTGATAATCAAGCGTGGTCATGATTTTAAAAAAAATTATGAGCGCCTTGTCTTATTCGTAGCCTGCATGGTAATCAACAGAAAGTTAAGATACCACAATCTGTATAAGATCTAAAATCATAACAGGAATACAATCCAACAAGCAACATAACTAACTCTTTTTGCACCATTGAATATAAATTGGATTTTTCCTTACCTAAATGATCTGCTTCTTGCAATTGACTGCTACGGGGGAGAGAACTTGAGAGAGAGAGAGAGAGAGAGAGAGAGAGAGAGAGAGAGAGAGAGAGAGAGAGAGAGAGATTGTTGAATGTTATGAAGATGAAGCACCCTCTCGTATGATTTTTATAGATCCTCAGATTCAATGATAAATTTGATTGCAACCACATAGATTGTGTGTGGAAGAAGCTAAAAGTTAGGCAATGTTACCTAGAATGCTTAAGCCACGTCATATTTCCTATTCCTGAGAAAATACCAAGAAGGTAGTAGGTTTAGAGCCAACCCGTTAATACCCAACCTGTTCGGTGTCATATTTGTATTAAGATTTGCAATGCAGATTATTTGATGAGACAAACATTATGATACTTCCGTATTTATTATATGACAATAACCTAAATATCATGCGGATTACCCCTTTAGCTATCGGATACTTGCCATCATAAAATCTTGACAGTTGATTTTCCTTTTGTGTTTATTGAATTGTGTTAGAGATAGAAAATGTTGTTGTATCATACCTCTTTTTATTTTTCCCAGAGAGATTACCTCTTACATCTTCTAGGTAATTATGCGTTGCATCTTGTATATTCCAAAATTAGAATTTAGCATGTTATATTTTATCAAAAGAAAAATATTATGTTGGTGCACGTCGGTGGCTCTCAATCTTCTAAGTGCCCACATGAGCCCTTAACCTATGAAGCCAAAAAAAAATCCTACTTTGGAGCTTCACTTGGGTGCCCATATCAAATAATAGTTTGGCTCGTAAATTGTATTAATTGATCAGACGTTTGATGTTTTCACTAAGGGATATCCACCTGAACTTTTTAAAAATCTTTTATTGAAAGTCCAATTGACCTCTTCTACATCACCTTGAGTTTGAGAGAGACGATGGAGATATTAATCTTCCTTGATAGATTGTAATTCATTTTATTTGATATTGTAATATTTCATTACTTTAGATATTTGTCCAAACAGTTTATAAATAGGCTCTTGTATCATCAATATTAGGAAAATCTCAAATAAAGACCTGAAGTGGAGCCTTTTTCTCAAAAAATGACTTAAAGTGGACACTGTCTCAAATAAGGACCCTGAGTGGTTAACTTACTCTCAATTAAGGACTTGAACTTCTAATTTTATTCACAGCTAGTGGTACTTTTGTCCAAGAACATTGTTGTTTATTTTTTGTCTCTCTCTTTCTTCTTTTTTCTTTCTTCATCTTTCTCACTCTCTACATCACCTCCATTATCAGCCCCTCCATCGCTCTTTGTGTCATCTTGTTGTATGACCAGGATTGGGTTTTCTTTAACATGAGCCATTACAATGTAGTCTAACTCATTGAAAATTTTAAATTTCGCTCCTCAAAATGGTTTGTAGACAATTCCCCGAAGCCGAAATGACCCTTCAAAAATAAGTTCTTTGTATTCCAACATTCATCGCAAATTCTGATCTCAAAGCCATAATATGAATATGCTTTTGCTGAGACACAACTTCTTGTCCAACTCCCAAGCTATGCAACTAATCCCTTTGGCGACGTATTTCTCTCGCCTTGAGAGTGCATCAAACTCCACTTATTCCGAGCCTTCCGCTAACCCAACAACTGCAATTTTTTGTGCTATTTTTGGTCCTGCTTGCCAACAACAGAGTAGCAATATCCAAGCATCGCCAGATTGTCTTGTTTGACTAACTTATGCCTCTATTCAATTAACACTTGGTGATCAATAATTTCATGCCAAAGAACAATTTTGTTGCAACTGGCGACTATTTCAACCTCGGCAAGAGTTTGCCTTATCAATTTCAAATTTGGGTTTGCCTCTCTTGTGTAAATTCAATCTTTCAAAGATCCCCCTTCCCCTTTGCAATGCCAATGGCTCCTTTCAATAATCCCTAGTCTGGAGACACGTACTCACACTCTTGCCATTCTCATCGACACAGCTCTTCTCCTCAATCAATACCCCATCTTGAGATTGATCATTAGTCGTACCTGACATCATTAACTGTAGAAACTGTTGTACTTCGTTGCCCCATTACCGCCATTGACAAGTCCTATTCGAGCTCTCGACCTCATCGACTGCTGCCCCTGATAGAAAATCCAACATCGTCGTCGTAAGATGGAGGTCAATCCGAGCTTTAGGCTGAGTACAAGCGAGCCGAGATTTGATGCATCTTGAGGAACTGAGGATTTTAGCATCCGAGAAGGTGGCCAGTAGCAAATAACTCCAATCCGACTTCTTGTCACCAAGACCTACTACGTGATGACATGAAGCTCATGAGGTCATTGGTAGAGGCTTGATTATGGTGTTGAAGGAGGCAATGTAGAGTGAAGGAGGAGGTGTGAGGAAGATGAAGAAAGAAAAAAAAAATTAAAGAAAAAATGTTCTTGGACAAAACTTCCGCAAGCTGTAAATAAGATTGAAAGTTTGGGTCCTTATTTGAGACAAAATTAGCCACTTTGGGTCCTTATTTAATATAGTGTCCACTTTGGCCCCCTTTTTGAGAAAATGAACCCACTTCAGACCCTTATTTGAGATTTTCCCTCACTATTATTCATATAAAAATATACTGAAATTCTCTTTTCCGCTTTATTTTTAAGTAAAAAGAACATTACATCCACCATTTTCAACAACTGAATTGACCTAAACAAGTATCACAAAAAAAGTGATACATCACGTATGTTATTAGAAAACATGGAGGTGAAAGGAAATTCGTTCTCTCTTGACTCTCATGTTAGAGTAGTTAGCACCCTAAAAGAGAATAACTATTGTTGGTTGGGAAGTCGGAGAATTTTTAATTTATGAACTGGAGTCCACCAATTCAATTTCATTACTTGCATCCAAGCTATTATGGGTCATGGCCATTTGCATAGGTCGATTGTAACTTTGTTCTGCCTCATATTTACCTTACACTGTCCTTAGGTTGTATTTGAGAAAATAAGTTCAATTTTGAATTTATATATGATTTCTATTACAATTTTTAGTTAATACTAATAAAAATGAAAAAAGCTATCAAAAATCTCAAAATTTACTCAGTGTAATAAATTTACGTCAAACTTTTTTTCATGACACAAAAAATTCCAAATTTTGCCAACTATGACGCATTTACTCCAAACTCTATGGTTGAAGGTTATTTTCATCTTTTATTTTTAATTTTTTTTTCCTTTTACTTTCCTTTATTTGGTTTTCCTTTTTGGCAAGGGTTGTCCTCTTTGGATCTAGCGAGGGTGACCCTCACCTGATGCTAATGAGGGTGGCCCTTGTTTGAGTTCGGCTTCTCTCCACCAGCCATGGTGGGTGAAGAAAGAAGAAGAAGAAATAAAAAATAAAAAAATAAAAATTTAAATAGTAAAGGACGAAAAATGCTCTATAATTTGAAATAAATGTATCACATGACTATAAGTTTGGAGTTTTTTTATATCATGGAAAAAAAATTGAGATAAATACGTCATAGTTGGTAAAATTTGAAATTTTTTATGTCAAAAAAAAATTTTGAGATAAATTTGCCATAGGCAAAAGTTTAGGATTTTTTATTTCTTTTTCCTAATAAAAACTTCCCCAGTTTTTTAGTCAAAGGTCAACCACACCCTCCGTCTGTCTCTGTGCCTTTCTTCCCATAGAACAAGCCAGGGACAGTGTGCCAAGCAACAGAGCAAGGGAGAGATGGCTGCCGAGAGCAGAGCTCAGAGGAGGATTCAATCTCTGTATCGTCATCTTTCACCACAAGCTTCTGATGCCCTGGCGAAGTGGGCCCAAATTTGCATTATAATTTCCAAGTTGGAATATTTAATTTAATTGATTTAGTACTTGGAAATGTGATTTAGTTTATTTTGTGATGATTCAACTAGAGGAAGTAATTAGAAAATTGCCTAGAAAACGCTAGACTTGGCCCTTATAAAGGGAGGCTACACAATTAAGAGACACTACCACAATTCTGAGAAAGAGAGAATACACTAAGAGAGAATAATCGTGGGAGACGGCCGTGGGGAGAGTATAGCCACAAAGGCCGAATCAGAGAGAGAAGTGGATGGGGTGCTTTGTTTCCACAATAATCGGCCTCCAACCCGCTCTTACATGCTTGGCTCACAACGCCCCTCTACAGCTTTTCTTGCCTTCGCCGTACCTTCACCTTCACCTCGGCAAAACGTCTCGGTCAGCCCTCAAGCGAGTATCCAGTAGTTCCAGTCGTGGTCCTCATGTCCTCAGCGACACCTGTTATTTCGCCAAGTCCTGTATTAGGCCCGGTGTTCGAAGATTTGCGGCCAGCCATGAAGTGAATGCCACAAATGTTGGTGACCTCTTGCCGCAGTCATCACTTGACATTTCCAGTCTTCAACAGCAAAACCGAAGAACTGCTGCACTCTTATTCGTCCCCACGTCTCATTGACAATCAGTATGGATTCTTGCGGTTTTGCACTTGTTCTCTTTTTGTAGGCTTTTCTCAGTGAAGTTTGACACTCATAAGCACAACTTTTCATCCATCACGCAAGAGGAGCCAATCGGTGGTCAAGGAGCACTTGATCAAAAGAGCAAAAAGACCAAAGTGGGCGTAATTGGACTAAGTGGAAAATCTAGTGTACAGTCGATTTCTTGTAATCCAGTGTGGCTCGATCAACAAAGTGAGACTCAACATGAAGAGTAGAGAACATTCCAACATGAACCCAATGAAGCAACAAAACAAAGAAAAGGAAAAGATGACTCGGAAAGAAGGATTGATCCAGCTGTGAGCAAAAGTTCTCACCGCGATTTACTTGCCTTGATGTTGTACCTCACCATTCCCTTTGCATCGAGTCTATCGCCCCTAGTCTCGCTTGCTTCTGTTGCCAATCATCACGAGCTCCCTTCATTGGCCACGTCGTTGCACCGTGATCCCAAGCTTGTGATCCCTGCCGAGCCGTTATGCCGCCGTGATCCACTGGGCTTAGCATCACCACCATCGAGTAGGTCGTCGCTATGAATCGTTGCGCCATCACTGGTCCAAGTTTGGGAACAATATCTTCAAGATTAGGTAATTATTTTATGTTAATTCAATATTTGATTATGTTACCTAATTTGATAATACCACGATCTAATTGTATATGTTGAGTGATAGGTATCCCCAACTAGGATTTATTTCCTATTCTGCAATATTTTATTTATAAGGCTTTAGATGGAATTATTAATCGTATGGGATCTCTTAAAATTGATATTTTGATCTTTAATGCTTAAGATCAATTTATTGATTTTATCCGCGAAAAATTCGTGTTAACTTGATATGGCTTCCTAATTTATTTTTTTTTAATCAAAAGGATAAAATTCATTCATGAAAGTTAAGAGCACAACCGGCAGCCAAAGCATCCAAATACAATATGTCTAACAAAGCAGAAGGAGGTGAAACGGGCCAGTTAAGGGGAAGTGTGCCATTTTTGTGGGCCTTTGCAGCCCAGTCGGCCACAAAATTAGCCCCACTTTGACAAAACCTAATTTGCATATTGGAGAAGCCTTGAAGGAGAGCCGCCGCTTCAGCAAAGATGGATCTGACCTCCCATGGTGTAGATCTTAAACCTTGGATTGTTTCCACTAGAATTTTTTAGTCAGATTCGAGCACCATCTGATCGTGCGCCTTGCTCTGCTCCAGCAGGTAGTGAAGAGTGATTGTTAATGCTTGAAATTCCGCCTGCAAAGCCGACGATGCGACAAAACTCCTAGTAAGGCCATCTATCAGTTTTCCATTTCGATCGCGACAGATGCACGCCATAGTCCCTTCATTACCCTCTAATTGAAACGCTCCGTCGATATTCACCTTCAGGAAACCGGGATCTAGAGGTCTCCATAAATTGTCCGACTTGAGATGGTGGCATCCAGTGCCTCCTCCATTAGAGTTGGAAAGTTGTGCCGTCCGGACAGAAGCCAATGCTAGATTAACGACCCGAATTGGATCAGGTTGCTGTCGCCGAAAAACAAAATTATTTCTAGTCTTCCAAATATGCCACAAGACTGTAGCTACAGCTTCGAAATCAGGTGAGTCATGATTCTGTTCAATTCTGTTTGCCATCCAAGCTCGGAGATTTTGTATACCCTGTGTTGATATCTGAATATTAAGCGTTGGATGTGACCAAATAGTTGTTGTCCAAGGACAAAGTAGAAAGGTATGTATTGCAATCTCTAGTGCGTTGGTAGGACATATTGGGCAGATTGGATCTGAGGTGATGTGGCGATGAAAAAGATTAGCTTTGGTTGATAGAGCATCATGGCTTAGGGACCACAGGAATAGCTATAGTTTTGGGGAAATCTTCAGCTTCCAGATTTTCTTCCACAGAACATCTGGGGCTTGAACAGAAGTAGTTGCTCTGTTTTGAATACTACTGAGGGCTGCTGTTCTGGCTGATTGGTAGCCACTTTTTACGGTGTATTTGCCATCTGTAGAGTCAGTCCAAATAATTTGATCATTTATGTAATTGGGTCTTACCGGAATGGTAAGAATTTCACTAATAGTGGAGTCATCAAAGTACCTGTTTAAGAGAGGAATGTTCCATGTATTGTTGTTGGGGTCAATATAATTAGCCACCAGCAGGGGTTCATCTCGAAGAGCTGGACCGCCCAAAATTCCTTTTGGTAACCAACGATCTTCCCTAGTTCTGATTTTGCTCCCATCACCCACCGCCCATTGTAGTCTCGGTAAAATTAAATCTCTTCCTACCAACAGGCTCTGCCAACCCCACGACAGTCTAGTTCCTTTCTCAGCATGTCTAAATTCACATGAATGAAAATAAATACCTTTGAATAGCATGCTCCAAAGGGAGGAGGGTCGCTGGATTAAACAACAGGCTTGCTTCCCGAGCATTGCCCTATTAAAATCCATAAGATCTCTAAAGCCGAGTCCTCCTTTACTCTTACTAGTTTTGAGCTCCTCCCAACTCTTCCAGTGGATACCAGGTTTTGTACTATTATTCTGCCACCAGAATTGAGCAATCTTCTTCTCAACGGATTTGCAAATAGATGCAGGAATTTTAAAGATAGACATAGCATACTGAGGGATCGCTTGGACAACAAACTTAATCAGAATTTCCTTGCCGCCCTTTGATATTAACTTTTCTTTCCATCCGTCTAACTTTGAATGAACTTTTCCCATTATCCAGGCAAACATTTCTCTTTTTGATCTACCCCAGTTTGAGGGAATCCCTAGATATTTGCTTGTTTTAACCATCAAAGGTACTCTGAATTCATTGGCCAAATTTTCTTGTAGGCCAATAGGGCAATCTTTACTAACAATTTTCCAGATTTATTCCTGTTTACTTCCTATCCTGTTGCCAAACAGTATTGATTTATAATATTGGAAAGATTTTGACATTTCAGCAACTTACCATCTAAGAAAAATATGGCATCATCTGCAAAGAATAAATGAGATAGGGTAGGACAAAGACTCGTTGAGCTTGATGCCTCTAATGTTTCCCATATCGAGAGCCCGATGAATAAGGTTGGACAGGACATTTGCCAAAGCAAAATAAACAAATAAGGAGAAAGTGGGTCTCCCTGTCTTAGGCCGCGTGTTGGATGGAAGTAGTTTAAAAGTTCGGATATGGCTTCCTAATTTGAATTATGAATTTTACCTTTGGTGAGTGGGCAAATCTTGAGTGTTTGAATGTTATCTTGTCTTGATTGTTTTCCTTATTTGAAAATATAAAAAAGATTGCATATAGATAAATTAGGTCATGTGAGGTAATATTGCCTAATTAGAGTAGATTGTATTGCATAATTAAAATAGAATGCATATTTGGATAGTTTTTTCATAATAATTTGAATTGCTTCTGAATAGGATTATTTACATAGCATGGCATATTTAGGTAGGTTCATGAAGCTAAGGATACTCATCCAATTGAATTGAATTACTTTCTAGTGTAGATTTGATAATATCTTTTTATAGGTAGTTTATTTACATTAATTTTTAATTGTGAATTTTAATAAATAAAAAAATCATATGCATATCATATAGATTTATTGCACATCGTGTCATATGCCATGTCATATGGTCTATGTCATCTTGTGTCATATCATCATTCATGCCATGTTAGAGTAGTTGAATGCCAATTTTCCTGTCATTATAAATTGCATCTCTAGGTTCATGTACTTTGGAAATTGCGTGCTATGCTAGCATAATATATTTTATTGTCATTATAATTAAGACATTCATATGTCGCATATCATATTAGACTAATAGCATGCATTGCTTATAGCTTAGTTTCATTTATATAAAAGAAAATCCCAAAAAAATTGTTTGCAATTGCGTGTTAATTAGAAACATATATTTAGGTTGAATATGTGGTTTTTTCTATTAACATTGCAGATACTTGTATTGCTTCGAGGTAAACACATCTTCTCTATCCTTGCAATTTATTTATTGTTTTCATTAGTGGTTGTTATTTTGATGTCTGCGCACCTCATGAACACCTTGCATGTTAGTAATTCTAGTTAAAATGAATCTAAGCTACGTTAGAGCAATTTTGTGTAATCAAGTTCTCTAGTGCATAGGGGTAAAGTATAATTTTTGATACTTTACCTGGGTCCCTAATTGACCTCCAAAAAACTGATTAGTGGCGATTCTAAGATGAAAATTATTTATATTGTAAGAACTTGAACCCTAACACATGAACTGGTATAAGCTTGAGAGAGTCTGAGTTAAGTCGAGGCTTAATGTTACAACATATGGTGGTCAATTTATAAGTATGAGGGAGTGCCTCACCATTTGAGCTAGTTTTTGGGGATAAGGGAGACTCAAGACTACCCAATGCTAGTATTAGAATTTAAGTTACCAATAAGTCTAAACTCAACAGTCACACAAGAAAAATATGGGTTGTTGTGACTCTGACCTAGGGCCCAACGTGTGAGGGAGGGATTGTTGGGGTTATACCACATTTGTTTTGGAAGGGAAGGGTGGTCGGTGTGAGGAAAAGTATTACCATTTAAGCTAACTTTTAGGATGAGAGAGGTTCAAGACTATCTAGCACACTCGTGAGAGAAAGTATTACCTTTAAAGCTAGCTTTTAAGGTGAGAGATACCTAAGATCACCTAACACCGGTGTCAAAGCTGATGATAGATTGATGGAATCCTAATCTGTTCCGATGTCTGGTGAATATTGCAAGGAAGGAATCATATTACCAATATAGTTTCCGGCAGGTGAACATTATGGTGTAGTAGCGTCGGCTTGATGGTAAACTTAATGGTTCGATTTGGAGAAAGAAACCTAGTGTGAAGTTTAGCATTTGAGATTCAAATTAAGATAAATTGATGCGTAGAGATATTTGAATTAAAGGGGAGCAAACTCAATACTAATTCTTACATGTGAAGGGGAGATAGTTCAGATGCACGTGTGAATTGTGTTAGAAAAAAATCACATCAGAGAATGGATTTGGTGTGGAGCAGTCAATAAATCTTAGTTCGCTCATAACTCATTGGCTTAAGTTTTTAAATGAAGGTGAGTCTAATTGGATATGTTGATAGGCTTGGACTTGAGCTTTCTCTTGGCGATCTTCTTGAGTGAAGGTATTAAGTTTCTCCTACATGCTCCCTACAAATGGTATCAAAGCCGTTGGTTGATTAGTGGGCCCCCAATCTATTTTGGTGTTTGGTGAATATCTTAAGGAAGGAATTTGATTACCAACATGGTTTTTGGGTTGTGGGCATTGTGGTGTAAAAATGTGGATCGGATGGCAAGCTTCATGGTTCGATTTGAAGAAAAAGACCAAGGATGAAGCTCTGCATTAATGGACATTCAAGTTGAGATATCTTGATGCAAAATGATACTTAGATTAAGGGGAAGTAGAACTAACGCTAAGCTCACACGTGATAGGAGATTGTTAAAATACAAGCGTGAGTTGTGTCAAAAAAGTTCTATATCGAAGAATTAATATGGTGATAGAAATTAATATATTTTAATTGACTCATAACTTATAGGCTTAAACTTTGAATGAAGGTCGGTCTAGTTTTTGGGTTGAGATAGGTTCAAGACCACCTCAACACTAGCATCAAAGCTGGTTAATTTGTGGGCTCCCAATTTGTTCAAGTGTTTGATGAATATCTCAAGAAAGGAATTTGATTACTAATGTGGTGTTCAGGCGGTGCATGTTGTGATTTAGCAATGTGGGCACAATGGCAAACTTTATGGTTTGATCCGGAGAAAGAGATCAAGGATGAAGTTCGGCACTGATGGAGATTTAAGTTGAGATATCTTGATGCAAAATGATACTTGGATTAAAGGAGAGCATACTTAACATTGAGCTGACATATGAGGGAAAGATTGTTGAAATATACGTGTGAGTTTTGTTAAGAAGTCCGATATTGAAGAACTTGTATGGTGTTGAGTAGTTAATTGCAAGTAGATATCTTGACGAGCTCGGATTTGAGCTTCCTTTTGGCAATCCCTCCGGGTGAAGGTATCGAATTTCTGCTGTGCGCTCCCAACAAATGGTGTAAGAGCCGTTGGTTAATTGTTGGGCACCCAATCTATACCAGTGTTTGGTACATATCTCAAGGAAGGAATTTCAATTTGCTTTTAGGGTGTTTATCTCATTGTTGTGGCTACCACCTAAGACTCAATGTGTGAGGGGGAGATTATTGGAATTTATCCTATTTCAGTTGTGGAATGGGCTAATGCTTGATTTATAAGTGTGAGGGAATATTTTATCCTTTGAGCTAGCTTTTGGGATAAGAGAAACCCAAGACCACCCAACATTACCTAGAAAACTTATAAAAAGTAATCCCTCCGGGAAAAATAATAGGAGGTATAGTCCAAGCTAATATTTTCTATCTTTAACACATTTCAATGGAAGGAAAGATTAGTTGTCAAGGTATTATATTGGCAAACATCCAATAACTAAATGTGTGTTTTGGACAATATCTAGGTTTTTGTCATCTAGTAAATATGGCAGCATCATAATATCCATCCGACGCAACAATTTACATTCCAAAAATTTATAGAAATATGATATGGAACTGATCACACGAAACGGTCGAGTGTCAACATATCGTCTCTAAACGTGGTTTCTCCGAATCATATCAAGAATGAGAAACACTAATATGGCATGAGCATTATCGGTAACTATGCTGAAAATTTCAAAAGCTTTCTCTGGACACTTTCTATGTCATCGTGGCAAAGTCTATCCTCCGATTGAAAAAAATACAAATCTACATGAGAGGATGCTTCTTCATTACATTCAACAAGCCATCTTGCCCTTTGTTTTCTAACTTCCGTCCCGCAGAGCAGTCAATTGAATCCACTTATTTAGGTAAAGAAAAATCCAATTTATGTTAATTTGTGCAAGAAGAGTTAGCTATCTTGGTTGTTGGATTGTAATCCTGTTATGGTTTTAGATCTTATGCAGATTGTGGTATCTGAACTTTTGCTGATTATAATGCAGGAGAGATAAATAAAAAGGCCATCATGAATTTGAAAAAATCATGATCAAGCTTGATCATGAGATATACCCGTAACACATACTTGTTCTGTTTCGAGATACACTAATGCAGAGACTTCGTAAAAATTTAGGTACCCAAATATATTGGACAAATTGAGGAATTTCAGGGAGGGTGGACACCCATTGACTAAGTTCTTCGAGATCTTTCAGATTATTACAAAAGTCAATGTTCGAGAAGTTGCAGATTGAGAAGGAGATCAACATGAAGCTTAAGAGCATACGCACTTGGTTGAAGGTCTCAAGTATCATCCTGGTTAGGACTTTCTAAACTGTTGTGATCTATTCAGTCATGAATGTAGTGGTTTTTGCTACGGCAAAGGGTCTTGCTCTTTGCAACCGCAAGAATCGCCTTTCCCATGGATTCGGTTGGCAAGTGGATTGACTCCCTTAGAAAGAATTATGAACATATGCTTACATAATAGGGGGAGGTGATCACCTCAATGCAAGTGAGTACTACAAAGCTTTCACACTCTTATTATAATGACCATCCCCACAATTTCATCAAACCAAGTTAACATCCCTATTAAGTTCAAAACAATAGTTTCCCCTTGAAGTCCTCACGTCTAACTTAATGAACATTGTGAGGCTGGCTTGATTTTAAGTAGCTGTGATAATGAGAACAACGTCTAGGAGTCCAAAATGCAAGAAACTATGATTTCCATAAGCAATTCTCACAAGTAAAAGCTCTACAATCCATTACCTTTGTGTCTCTCAAGGACCTAGACAATTAGAATTCTAATTTACCGTTTGGAGGTATAGATCAAGAGCCTCTTGTGGAAAGCTGATTTTGCAATTGAAGAAAAGCAGAAGTAAAGCTAGAAATAGCAGACATCAAGAAGTAGCCGAGAGATTTCATGAAGGATGCCGTAGAATTGGAAAAGCAAGCCAATATGTGCTTCAGGGGATTATGAAGCCCCCCACCAATTGAAACGGTGCCCCTATAGTGCCATACAAGACTGTTGTTAAGTGTTTGTTTCATTGTGAAGGATGTAATGTGAACCTCAATGTGCATTGCCTTCTTAGTTCAACAAAGTGGAAGACATCGACATTTGGCATTTGATTTGTTAGGATTATAAAAAATAGGTAGCTTTTTGACAAAAAAGGCCTTTATCATCTTCCTACCTTAAAAAGTAATTCTTCGATCCCAAGTTCCACATGAAATGAGGCTGGCTTGTGTGTCAATATATAGTTGATATATATTATGGGGTGTTTGTGTGGTTATTGTGTTTTTATCTGTTCCTTGACTGGAATTAATCACTATTATATAATCCTATGAAACACATATCGGCTAGCTTTTCCAGTTATTCGACATCTTTCAAGAAATCTCTCAGCTTCTTCTTGATGTCTGCTATTCCAAGCTTCTCTGCTTCTGCTCCCTCCTCAATCACAAAATCAGCCGTAAGCAAGAGGCTCTTATTCTATACCTCCAGACGGTCAATAAGAGTTCTGGTTGTTTCCATGTCCATGAAAGCAACAAAGGTATTGGCCTGTGGAGCTTTTAGTTGAACGAATTTACTAATGTAAATCATCGCGACTTCTCTTGCAGAGTTTCTTGATTTTTGGACTCCTAGACGTTTTCCCCATCATTATAGTTACTTAAAAATCAAGGCAGTCTCACAATGCTCATTATGTTAGACGTGAGGACTTCAAGGGGACACTATTGTTTTGAACTTGACAAGGATGTTAACTTGGTTTGTGGAAGTGTGGGGATGGTTAATGTAATAAGGGAGAAAAAGGTTTGTAATACTTACATGCACTACGGTGAACACCTTCCCATGTTCCATAAGCGTATTTTCATAATTCTTCCAAAGGGAGTCAATCCACTAGCCCACCAAATCCATGGGAAAGGCAATCGCAAAGAACCGTAACCGTGGTGACCGGCGGAACAAATACCATAGCAAGATCATGATTGGATAGAGCAAAGTATGGCTTCGAAAGTCATAACTAGTATAGTGCTCGAGACCTTTGCACAAGTGTGTATGCTCTTGAGCTTTGTGTCAATCTCCTTCTTGATCTCGCAACTTCTCAGACATTGACTTTGTTGATTGCAGATAATCTGCAAGATCTCAAAGGGTCTGCAGTCTTACTGAAATTCCTCAATTTCTCCCACGTGTTTGGGTACCTAAATTAGTTTTTCTTGAAACTGAACAAGTATATGTATTCCTCACCACATTGGCCTTGTAATGTTAGTATATCAAACTCTAGAAATCAACTCAACCTCGTCGGCAGAGGATATGAAGTCGAATACTATTGCATAGAGAAGACGGGAGAGAATGAAAACGTTAGCAATAGTAGCTGAAGAACCAAATGTACTTAGATACATGTGCTATCAATGAAGTTCCTTGAGAATTAAGATACACATACCTGTGACCTTCTTTCCTGTCTTCTTCTTCGAAGCAATGAAGCGCGTCAAAAATCAGCTATTGGGTATCGCATGCATACTTCAAGCAATTCTCAAGGGTGGCACAGAAATCTAGGATGTGCAAGCCATTCGGGAAGTCATCCCTAACAAGCTCGAACAGCTTTGGAAGGTTTCTCCTGGTGTTGGAATCTCCCATTGACCATCAGGTGAGATCATTAGGTTAACAAAAGAGAGGGAAAGTACACTAAAAGGAAAAATAATGAAGCAGTCACAGAAGTTCACGTCCCCTAGAGAATTTTAGAGCATGTGAAAATGAAATTTGAAGGAAGAGCATGGGAAGGAACTCTGAGTTAAGTTAGAAGATCGTCGTGGCATGTCCCAAAAATATAAACTATTAATAGAGCAATGATTCGAGACCATGCTAACTAGATTTAGAATGAAATAACTAGTACAGACCAAACCTAGAACATGAAACTCCAATTGGAGAACTGAGTCTACAGAATTTGATGAACAAAACCAATTACAATTCATATTCTGTGTCTTATGGAGTTTAGGACAAATATTAGATAATATTGACGATTTTTACACCATTCTAACATGGATGAGAGTCACATTGATGCAAGAAAATATGCATTATAGTACGAGGATGGTAAATGACTCGAGTAGTTACCCGATGTCCATTCCCTATATTTTCAGCACCTAATATAAATTATTTCTAGTTTTATTCCGTGAGTCATCCTATCAAGTGGGCTAGTACATTCATTTTCAACCTCAACAAGAGAGTTCTATGAGTTGGGGTATATCTCATAATCAAGCGGGGTCATGATTTTTTCAAATTCATGAGGGCCTTCTCATTTGACTAGCTTGCCTCGGTAACCAAGAAGAATTCGATTCCACAATCCGCATAAGATCTAAAACCATAACAGAGCACAATCTAACAAGCAAGATAGCTAACTCTTCTTGCACAAGTGGAATATAAATTGGATTTTTCTTTACCTAAATGAGCCGCTTCTCAATTGACTCGCTTCCGAGGGACGAAAGCTAGAAAAGAGAGAAAGAGCAAGATGGCTTGTTGAAAGAAGAAGAAGCGCCCTCTAATCTGGATTTCTAATTTTTCAATTGAAGGATAAACTTTGTCAAGATTACATAGAAAGTATCCAGACAAAACTTTTGAAATTTTGGGCATTGCTATTGAGAATGCTCATACCATATTAGTGTTTCTCATTCTTGAGATGATTCTGAGAAACTACATTTAGAGACGATATGTTGACACTTGACTTGTTTTGTATGAATAGTTTTGAGTCACATTCATATAGATTTTTGGAATATAGATTAGTAGGTGAAATGGACATTATGGTACTGCCATATTTACCAGATGACAAGAACTTAGATATTGTGTGGAACAACTGTTTAGTTATTGGACATTTGCCAATATAAAACCTTGACAACCAATCTTTCTTTCTATTGAATTGTGTTAAGATAGAAAATGTCAACTTGTAATATACCTCTTGTTATTTTTCCTTGGAGAGATTACTTTTTACATCTTCTAAATATTTATGCTTTCATCTTGTATCATCTCAAATTAGAATTTGGCATCTTATATTGGAATATTGCGTTGCTGCAAGACAAATGGCTATCAGTTATAAGCCTTCTAGGTAATCCTTATGTGCCCTTAACTACGATCTATGGGACGCCAAATAATATGTTAGCACACAAATTGGAACACACACGCCATAAGTTTCCAGTCTTGTATCTCACCAGTCAATGTTTACTCAACTATTGGCAATTTTAGATCAAACTTCACGAATTTCGTAAAGCTTGGACAAAATCATATCATATTGAGCACAAACACACATTGGGAGCAATAATAATGTTATTGGAGAGTTAGTGTAGGCCAGTATTTTAACAATGACCAATGAGAAATGGACCTATTAGAATGCACAATAAGATAGGCTATGATCTTGTCTCCCTTCCTCGTTTTGAAGCATTATAGGATTATTGGTCACACCCCTAACGCTTCAAGGATGGAAGCAATGACATAACCGTCCTTTTACCCAAAGGACACAACTTCAACAAAAATCAATGATTCAGCCTATTGATTAATCTCAACAACTCATATATCAATGGTCTAATCCATTAATTAATCTCAGCAAACCATACATTAATGGTCCATCCCATTGAACAAATTCATGCTCAAATATCTAATTATGGTCAAACATAAAGTCACCAAGATTCCTCCCTTTACTAGATCCCCTCCTATATTGCCGCATATCCACAAACCCTCAGTGGGTTTACGGAGATAGTGAGTATAATTCATTAACCCCGATCTCTAGTAATTCACAACCAAAACCAAGAGCCATCTCAAAACTCAAGTCTAATATATGTATATATATATATATATATATATATATATATATAGATACATACATACAAATTACATTAAAATCATGATATTTTTGTGTTTCTTTTGTAAAAGGTGCAATGAGTTTAAATTGTAATCAAAAGATAACTTCCCATTTCAAATAAGCAAAGCGGCAGTAAGTGCTAGATCCTATTTTATGCAATAAAAATATTATTTCTTAAGTCATGACGTATCTAATCTATACATTTTTCGAAATATAAATTTACAAATTCAAAGAAGAGATAGTTATTCACCTAGGAAAGCCAAAAATCAATCTATAGTGGTTGTTCAAGGTGACGTACTTATAGTTCTTAACAATTAATCAAAAACGATGTAAAAAACTGAGTAAACTAATATTCAAAAGAAAGACTTGACTACACTATGCCTATTCGTTGATAAAATGACATCTATGCACTAACAAAAAGCTCGCACCTAGCAAATACCTATCGCTATCCACTATGCGCAACTTGCATGCCGAATTCATTTGCGCCATAACTTCCTCTACTAAAATCTATTTCAAATAAACTTACAATCAATAGAAAATCTATTCATTGTACTACAAGACCCCCGGCTTCATCAATTGAAAAGGCGGTTGGAGTTGGGGGAAAATCATGACAAACAACAGAAATAAAAACTGTCCAATAGCGCCCACAGAACTTTGAAAATTCACTCCAATCAAACTGTAACTCCATGATATCTGTTAAATCCTACAGTTCCAAAACATCCTAAACTATCATTTCTATATATATGCATAGCCCGGCAACTTCTCAATCAAATGCAGCAACTCAGAACTGATATAAATCCGAATTTCATATCCTAATTTCAACGATTCCTTCAATTAAAAGAATAATAGGTTCAAATACTTAGCCGGTATTGCAAGACAAAATTCAATCGGCTTCGTATCGTGAACGCGCAATGATTTTTCCACTTTCCTTCTTTTTCCTCTTTTCTTCTTCACAGACTAACCCTTCTTTTTCTTCTTGTTTTTGTCGTCTTTGACTTATTTTCTCACTTGCACAACTAGTTGAAGGAGAAGGAAAATGGCTGGTCTGTTGAAGGCTTGGACTATGGGCTTGCCTAACAAAATATGGATTGAATTAATGGGCCATATATTACATTATCTATCGAGATCCTCTAAGAGAGGAAAAGTAGAGGAAGATCTAGTCCCGGAGTCATGGGGATTCTTGTGTATTGATTGGTTCAAAGACTGCGATTAGTTAGACCGGGAATGTGATTTCGATTTAAACTTTAAAACTTTATATTTTATATAATGATTATAGACCGTTGGTTACAATATGCCCTTTAAGGCTGTCGCAAAAGGATTCCTACAATCAAATCGAAGTTGCTTTTGTTGGAGGCTACCTTCTCACGATTCATTTCTTGCGTCCAACCTAGTACGCCTACTCCTCCGCCACTCTCGTCGACTCACCGTCTGAACATAGAGTTGTAAGTCAACCTCCCTCCTCCACCACCACGTCTCTCCTCTAACCTCTGCAGACAACCGACGACAGTGCCGGCCACTAGAGTCAACAAGGGCTCCAAGTGCGCTCGCTTTTGCTATGGTCAATGCCAAATGCGATGATGGCATCGGCAACCAATGCCAGCCACAACACCTTCCCCTCCAATGCCCTTTTTATTCCTTTTATTCTTGAACAAAAGATTTTTATTTTGAATTGAGAACCCTTGATAATAACTTTTGAAATTCACTAATACAAAATGCCATGTCAGCATAAGCACTGTTTGCCACGTTGACTATCACATAGGATAAGAAAAAAATTGACGGTGGCTTTTTTAGTCCATCGAGTAAGAGTACCTCTATTATTCAAGAAAAGTACTAAAAAAGTCATAAACCTATTATATTGATATCAATTCATTCCTAAACATTTTTACATTGGTACAAATTCACTTCATCTAACCGACCGGAGCTGTCGTGTTTTTTTTTCTTTTTCTTTTCTTTTCCTTTTCCTTTTTCTCTATTTCCTCTATGGACTTTCCTCGCACTGGCCAATGAGGCTTTGGTGAGGCTTGTCTGCCACTAGGCAAGGCTAGGGTGAGGTTGGCCTCACTCAAATCTGGGTGAAGCCACCTCGCCCACAGCCCTAGGCGAGGGCCACAACCCTCACTGGCCATCGATATAGACTTCGCAGCCCTCGCAAGAGCCTCGCCAACCACTACGGGCAAATTCCATGGAGGAAGAAAGGAAAAAAAAAAAAAAAAAAAAAGGAAAAGGAAAAAAAAAAGAAAAAGAAATTAATAAAAAATTCAAAAAAAAAAAAAATTATTTAAAAAATTGCCATGTTAGCGTTGGGCGGACAACCGATGTCCACGTCAATGCCGATCAGCCAAAATTGGTCGGATGGACTGAATTGGTACAAATGTGAAAATGTTTAAGATTGAATTGGTCTAATTCAAAGATTTACGATCGAATTAATACCATTGCAATAGGTTTAGAACTTTTTTTGTACTTTTCCCCAATTGATAGTGGGCTCATTTTTGTTCATTAGTATAATTATTTGATCTTTTCTCTTTAGATTAGGCCAGTATATACATTATATTAAAGCCAACTTTCAAATCAAATTATCACATGACCAAAATTTCATTTCATTATAGAATAAGTAAAATGTTATACAAAATTAATGACTAAATTTCAAAATCTTCGCACGGTTACCTCACAAATCTTCTATATTTATGAGCACATATCCTCTTCTTTGAAATTCATACCCATATTCTCTATTAAAAATACTCCAAATCTATGTCTCGATTTGGGAAGGCGCAGCACGTGCGCACCCTTAAGGGTGCAACTTATGGTAGTCAAAAAGGTAAACAAAGACTACATTGGACTTATCCCCTGAAATTTCGTTAGTTGGGGATAGAATTCAAAAAGTTCCCACGGAAGAAAACAATTGTACTTGTAACAAATAAAAAGTTGCTTTGGAGAAATTGGATAAATTTCTGGAAATAGAAGAGCCACTTAGGGTGTCAGTGTCTCTAGGCAGATTAGAGACAAGTGAAGTGACTTTCTTCTTCATGCATCTCCAAAAGTGGGAAGGCACGTTTTTGGTTTGACATGTGTAGGTATACCCCTCTCTGAGATCGTTTCCTGAACCTTTACTGTGCCAAGGAACAAGGAGGCCCTTGTGTTGGAATGGTATCGGTCCACTGATGGGAGAATCACTTGGGAAGTTGATTTTTCGGGACAAATCCACAACCTGGAACTTGAAACTTTTACTAGTATTTTCTGATTTGCTGTATAATTCAAAAGAATTCTGTCAATTCTGCTGATTCTTCGTGTTTGAATAGTTGTAAACATGGAAATTTTTCTGTGAAATTTCATTGCAGTTTGTTAGTATAGAAAGTTCATGAAGCCAGAGACGTGTTTCCGAGGAGAGTTGGAATGTGAAAACAACGACTACTTATGTGTTTATTTTTTGTTGTTTGGAAAGCAACTTGGAACGTCTTCCCTCCTTAATAAATTTGCATTAGAGGCAAAGTGTGGGCCGATTGGCACTTCCTTCTGAGTCCGGAGGCAGAGTTGGCGAATCATATTCTCCTTCGTTGTTCCTGGACTGACTGTTTTCTGTTTTGGGTGGCCTCTTATGCTTTCATCCGGCTAACTTGGGTTACATGATCGGAGGATCCATTGAGCATGAATTATGGAATTGCAGGGTTCCCATTTGCCTGGGGCATTAAGAAAGAAGGAGCTCTTCCATCCCTCACTCTGGTTCTCGGTTCATTTGGAAAGAACATAAGAAGAGTGTAACGACCCGGGCTCCACTGTATAATATTGTCCGCTTTGGACACTGAGTCCTCACGGCTTTAAAACGCGTTATACAGATTAGAGGGGCTCAAGCCATTATAAACTGGCCCAGGACTCCCTCCGATGTGAGACAGGGACCCCTTCCTTGCGCACGTCCAGGGACCGAGGCGCGGACGCACCGCCATCCCTCCTCCCCGTGCACCGCCGCTCAGGCCGTCACACTCTCCCCTCCTTAGGAGGACAATGCCCTCGCTGTGCCCCACATGCGGTTGGGAGTCGGCTCTCATACCATTTGTAACGACCCGAGCCCCACTGTATAATATTGTCCACTTTGGACACTGAGTTCTCACGGCTTTAAAACGCGTTATACAGATTAGAGGGGCCCAAGCCATTATAAACTGGCCCAGGACTCCCTCCCTAGGCGATGTGAGACAGGGACTCCTTCCTTGCGCACGTCCAGGGACCGAGGCGCAGACGCACTGCCATCCCTCCTCCCCGTGCACCGCCGCTCGGGCCGTCACAAAGAGAGCCAAGGAATGAAGACGCCTGTTTTGGTGATTATTGAGGATTGCTGAAAGATGTCACATTTTTTGGTATAGTGGAAACTTGTGCAAGCAAATGTTTGGATTGACGCTGTTGATGCTTTATCCTGTAACCGAGCTCTTTTTTGGTTATCTGAGTTTACTTTTAATATAGGTTTGCAGCCCCCTTGGTGCCCCCATGGTAGTTTATCTTTTATCCAGCAAAAGAAGAGTAACTTCGAGATGTTTTCTGAATTCTGGTCCATGTATGAAGGAGGGCCCAACTCTTCTGGTTTTTTATGTTATTACCCAAAATGACTTTGCCCAAAACAACTTGATAGGCTATGAGACAATTAGATTGGCCGTCAAATCGGTCCATAATTTCCTTTGTGGCCAATACCCTCTTCATCATTCCACCGAGCCTGGTAAGTGAGCTGATCAATATACCCCTTAACAGTATCACCTTTTAGTTGAGTCATGTAAACAACATATTCATGTATTCATGAATTCTTTTGATTTTACTTGAAGAGATAATTAAAGGATTTGTTCCCTTATTTTGGCCAGTGACAAAGATCTCGTATCTGAGAAGATTAAAAATGCGGTGACATTAAAAATCCCAATAATTCTGTTCCAAACTCAGTACTACTAAAAACGTTACTTGTTATCAGGCACTCCTGATATGAAATGATATTTAGCTCATTAGGACCGTCTGTGCATTGTGAGCACCTCATGACGATATTGACAAGATGCCTTGTTGTTCATTTGGTTAATGGATCTTTACATTCTGCCTACTGATATATGAACATTGTTATGTTTTTTCTGTATCCCTATATGCCTGGTAGATTGAGCTTAAAATGTAAACTGCAGTGAGCAGAAGTGTGTTTGAAGTGAAAAATATGCTGCTGAAAATGGCCGATCAACCCTGAAAAATGTTCTGCTTCCAAAGACAAAGAGGTTTTATGCATGTGTCATGGCCAAGAGGTTTCTGGTGCTAAAGGGCCGTGCCTTGCCGTGGGGGACCTCCTGTGCTCGCTTGGCTTCCCAACAAGTCTCCTTCCGGAACTTTCCAAGGGCAGGCAATACGATAATTGAGCTGCATTATAAAAGTCTCCAGTCATTTATGTCGGTAGCTAGTAGTTGTCATTAAGTATCGGTAGATGAGGCGGTGCGATCTTATCCGCCGGGTAAATTCTAGATCAACGGATGTAATCAGAGGGCCTCGAGTATAAGAAGGGGTGCCCTCCCCCTCATTTGTAATTATCTAATCCTTTCAGTAATACAAAGCTCCTTTCTTTCCAGAGCTCCTCTCTCTCGAAGCTTTCTCTCTCTACGATCCGGGTAAAGCGAGCGAGTGTGCGATCGATCGAGCAAGGCTTGGCTTAGGTGATCCAAAAGAGCCTGAGTTGTCGCGCGGTCACAATCCCAATCGATCGGCCCGCGACACATGCTTGCAGGAGTTGCGGGCGTCTCTGGGTTCGTTCAGGTTGTCTTAATTTTGCATCTATTTTGACTGAGGGAGTGGGGGTTTATAAATCTAATGGAGATATACAATATGGACCTCGAAGGTTCCACATAAATTGATCCCACAGTGCAATTCTAGTCGGTATCATGTGTTACCAGGATTCCTCCGAGTCAAACTTTCTAATGCTGAAGAAAATCATCAGTTTTTTTCATGTGGAACTTGAGAAGCTGTATCTGAATAGGCAGTTGGTCCAAGATTTGACATGATAAATGAGGCAGTAAGTCCTGCTATTTCTCAAAATATGAATTGTCCTATGGAATATAAGGAAAATGAAATTACAGTTTTCACCTTTAGGGAATAATATAGGGGATAAAATCGTCTTGAATTCTTCTATTACTGAAGAGGAGAACATCCATAAATTGTAGTCCCTATATATTGGGCTGAATTGGAACAAAAACAGTATGGCAAATCTCGTTTCAGGGAAAGAAAGAGAAAAATAGTAGGCATTTACAATATCAATGACTAGTGGAAGTCCTGTCTGTTGTCCCTTCCAGCTTGAGTGAGCTTCTTTCCCCTATTGCAGTTTATAATGTGACCATTGGCTACAAGTAGCATTGTCCATCTTTCATGGACAAAGCATTTGGAGCGGACCCCGCAGAAGTTCATGTGCAAGTGTGACATGTCTGCCTCGATGACATCCCCACATCAGAAAATGATGTCACCTCTTCGCTGATGGACACCTTCTGCTTAAAGAATCAGTTGCTCTCCGACTTCCATTCTAAGGGCCATTTTCCTAATCCAGGAGCAGAAAAGGAGCTCTCTTGATGGTGAATTGCCTTTTGCTTGCTCTTGGAGTTATCTTCTTGACTGGCATATGTACATATCTCATACTTTTCTTCCATTTGTGATACCTGGCATCTGCAACCTATTTTAATATCCACCCACGGCCAATTGCTGGCTCTGGGAAAGCTGTCATTACTTGCAATTTTGCCAAGTATTGATCAGGAAAAATCGACATCTGCAATTTCTTCCTCCATTAATTATTGTCAACATGAAATTTCTCTCTAGATGACTGGATTTACTGATTAGTTTTATTGAGGAGTACTCTTTTACTAATGAGGCACATTGACAGGATATGTTTTCTTCATATAGATGTATTCGTTTTTCCGAGTAACTGCTGTCTGTTCTTCCATTTGGCTTATGCAGCTTTCATCTTTTGTCAGACTCAGACATTTCTCATGAACATAATGAGCTCTAAACACAATTCAATGAAAATTTAACTATTCAGTCCTAGCTACTAACTTCTGCTTTTGGGAAGAACCTGAACCATACCGTTTCCATATAACAGGTCAGTTTTATGTCAGTGATCTGAACTTGTTTAATCAGCATATGGAACTATACACGAGCAACCAAAACAAGGGATTATTACTTAATCTTTGAATATTGAGGACTTTCCATCCTATCCTGTACTTTCAATTGTCCATCAAACCTGCAAAGATCTATCTATTTAGCAGTGCAACAAGAGAGAGTTTCATCATAGGTTTTGACGTGCCACATGGTTGCAGTTGTTAATGTGGCTTAGTTAGGCTCATGGATTTATAATCTTAGCTCCGAGTTTAAGATCAACAAGGAAAGTATCTTGGCAACATATAATCCCTAGAAGGTTGTTATTAGAAGGGACACATCAATGATTGTAAGAGTGACCACCTTCGACTATCATATGTCAGCCAATCCAGCTTGGATGGATCGTTTTTTAGTAGGAAAGTAAAATGTGAAAAGGTTGTACTTTCGTCCTTGAAATCAATTAGGGATTGAAGAATTCCTGTCCAAAGCTGATAAAGGCCTTTATATTTGAAAGCTGCATTTAATAATGATTATTCAACAAATCGAATGCCAAATGTTGATGTCTTCCGCTTTATTGAAGAGAGAAAGCAAGGCAAATGGAGGTCCACCGCACATCCCTCGCAGGAAGAAAAACACAGCAACAATTCTCTATAGCTACATTGGGGCACCATTGCAATTGGTGGGAGGCTTTATAATCCTCTGAAGCACCACTAGCCTTGATATCTGGATATTGCGGCTGCACCTATCGACATCCTTTCCCAGTCCTTCGATGTCCTTCATGAAGTCTCTCAGCTTCTTCTTAATGTCTGCTATTCCGAGCTTTACTACTTCTGCTCCCGCCTCAATTGGAAAATCAGCTCTCTGCAAGAGGCTCTTCATCTGTACCTCCAAAGGGTCAATCGTAATTCTCACTTTATCCAGGTCCTTGAGAGCAACAAAGATACCAGCCTGTAGAGATTTTAGTTGTGAGAAATTATTCATGTAATCATGGTGACTTCTCTTTCAGACTTTCTTGCATTTTGGACTCCTAGACATTTTTCGCATCATTGTAGCTACTTAAAAATCAAGCCAGCCTCGCAATGTTCATTATGTTAGATGCGAAGACTTCAAGGGAAAAATATGGTTGTTGACTTGATTTGACGAAATTACCGGGACGGTCACTGTAATTACAAAAAGGGAGGGAAAAGCTTTGCAGCACTCACTTGCATCGAGGTGATCACCTCCTCCCGTCTCTTCAGTGCTCCTTCACAATTCTTCCAAAGGGAGTCAATCCACTTGCCAATCACATCCATGGCGGTTGCAGCCGCTAGGGCAGCAACAACTGGCGGAGAAGCCACCATAGCAGTCGTGACAGAATAGATTAGAATGGCTGCGAAAGTTGCAACCTGTATCATGCTTGAGATTTTCCTCCACATCTGTATGGTCTTAAGCTTCTTCTCAATCTTCTTCTTCTTGATCCACAACTTCTTGAGCATGGAGTTCTGTAGCTTGTAAATTGTCTGAAAGAGCTCAAAGAACTCCCTGGTGAAAGGGTCTCCGGTCTCCTTGAATTTTGTCAGTTCCTCCAAGATTTTTGAGTAACTAAATTTATCCAAGGTCTCTGCATCAGTTTCTCGCGAAACAGAAAAGCATGCATAGTCCACACCAACTTAACCTTGTAATGTTAGGATATCAAACTCTAGGTATCAACTCAATCTCATTGGCATGTTAGGATATGAAGTTGAATGCAAATGCGTGGAGAAAATAGGGGAGATTGAATTAGTTAGTCAATAGCAAGAATCAATATACTAAGATACATGTGCTCAAAATGAAGTTCCTTGAGAACTGAGATACATGTACCTGCAACACCCCTCCTCATCTTCTTCTTCAAAGCAATGAAGGGCGGTGAAAATCTGCAAATGGGCATCGCGCACATGCTTCAAGCAATTCTCGAGGGAAGCACAGAAATCAAGGGTGGGCAAGCTGTCATTGAAGTAGTCTTGTACAAGCTTGAACAGCTCTTCATTTCTACAGATATCTTTCTTGCTATCCAAGATGACTTTGACCACTTCCTGGTTCATCTCCAATAGGCACTCGGTTATCTCTTTCAGAGAATCCAATGAGAGAGCACGGACATCAACCCCAGAAGCAAGAGTGCTGAGGACTTGATTTGTCCTCGCTTGGAGGTTTGCGTTGAAGGTTCCCAGATCAGGGTCGGACTCACACGCTGCTCCATCCATGGGAGGGTTTCTTCTGGTGTTGTAGTTTGCCATTGACCTTAAGGAGAGATCATGCAAAAAGAGAGGGTGAGTACGCTAAAAGGAAAAGAAATGAAGCTGTTGCAGAAGTTTATCTCCCTCATAGAATTTCAGAGCATGCAAAAAGGAAAGTGAAAGGAAGAGAATGGGAAGGAATTCCGAATTATGTCAGAAGATAGAAAAGCAATGATACGAGACCAATGTTAAATAGGATGGGAAAGGAAATAACCAGTGCTGGCCCAATACAAGCAATTATATCAAAACTCGAAGCCAGAAAACGATACTCTACTTCGAGAACCGAGTCTATCTAGGATGATGAATATAGCCAATTACAATGCATGGATTTGATGAGATTCACTCCACTCTCGCATGGACGAGTGACATTTTATGCAAGAAAACATAGTATATGATTTGATACTGGGGTCACTATTGGTTTCATAAGCAAAAAGCACATATATTCACTAAATGACTTGAGTTTTTTTTTTTAATCGATTTTACTCTATTTCTACTCTAATTCTTACGCTTAGACTTTCGTTATGTCTTCTTACAGGTTGTAGGAGTCAAAACCTACTTCTAAAACTAAATCGTTCCTAATCAAACCTCCTTCAGAAGGTGGAGATTCGAATCTTCCAATTCTCTTTTCCCATCTGGCTACTGGGGCAAACCCTAGTGGTTTCATATGCTATGTTTGAGCAGCTAAAAAGACGTAGAATTCACAATTTTGTTTTTATGGGCAATCACTTAGCGGTAATAAATAAATGGTCCACTAAAAAATTAAAAGTTATAAAAGTTTTGTCTTTATCGTCTTCAGAAAAAGAGTTATATCATAACTGATTTTTTGAAGTTCAATGAACAAAAGAGTTTGTCGATTGAGAAAACTAGAAAATTAAAAACAAAGGACGACTTAACAAATCTCGTTAACCTTTTATGAATATAGAAAAATATATTTTTCTATCCAATTATTTGGATTGGATACCACTTAAAAAAAAGGTTGGAACTTTCACACAAGATATAGACCGCTAAAACGAGGCGAAAAAAATCTTCATAATTGAGGAAGGTGTCATACAAGAATACCAAAAGTTATTATCATCATGTAAGTAAGAAGACAAGAAAATATGCAATTTCTCACAAAATTACCATTTGGAATGTTTGTCCCACCCCAAGAAAAATTCAATTTTTACTTCACAAACTGGCGTGCGCATCCACCGACCACGATGTGCTAGTGACCAAGTCGGCTAAACATAAACTCAGATGGAAAAACGAAAGGAATGAAATCTATACGATGTTTGATCTAAATATTCATTATCGTTGAGTTCGCATAACAAAAGGCGGGCGAGCATAAGTGTCCACCTCTTGCCTATGTATTAGGTGATTTTCAAGTGCTTAGATCATGAAGACGCCCCAAAAGAAATCATTTCTAGGGTTTGTCCTAGAGTCATCCCATCGAAATGGGCTAATACATACATTTTCAACCACAACAAAGGAGTTCTTGAGTTAGGCTTGATGTGATAATCAAGCGTGGTAATGATTTTTAAAAAAATCATGAGCGCCTTCTCTTATTCGTAGCCTGCATGGTAATCAACAGAAAGTTAAGATACCACAATCTGTATAAGATCTAAAATCATAACAGGAATACAATCCAACAAGCAACATAACTAACTCTTTTTGCACCATTGAATATAAATTGGATTTTTCCTTACCTAAATGATCTGCTTCTTGCAATTGACTACGGGGGAGAGAACGGGGGAGAGAACTTGAGAGAGAGAGAGAGAGAGAGAGAGAGAGAGAGAGAGAGAGAGATTGTTGAATGTTATGAAGATGAAGCACCCTCTCGTATGATTTTTATAGATCTTCAGATTCAATGATAAATTTGATTGCAACCACATAGATTGTGTGTGGAAGAAGCCAAATGTTAGGCAATGTTACCTAGAATGCTTATGCCATGTCAGTATTTCCTATTCCTGAGAAAATACCAAGAAGGTAGGTTTAGAGCCAACCCGTTAATACCCAACCTGTTCGGTGTCATATTTGTATTGAGATTTGCAATGCAGATTATTTGGTAAGACAAACATTATGATACTTCCGTATTTATTATATGACAATAACCTAAATATCATGCGGATTACCCCTTTAGCTATCAGATACTTGCCATCATAAAATCTTGACGGATGATTTTCCTTTTGTGTTAATTAAATTGTGTTAGAGATAGAAAATGTTGTTGTATCATACCTCTCTTTATTTTTCCCATAGAGATTACCTCTTACATCTTCTAGGTAATTATGCGTTGCATCTTGTATATTCCGAAATTAGAATTTAGCATGTTATATTTTATCAAAAGAAAAAGGTTATGTTGGTGCACGTCGAGTGACTCTCAATCTTCTAAGTGCCCACATGAGCCCTTAACCTATGAAGCCAAAAAAGATCCTACTTGGAGCTTCACTTGGGTGCCCATATCAAATAATAGTTTGGCTTGTAAATTGTATTAATTGATTAGACGTTTGATGTTTTCACTAAGGCACATCCACCTGAACGCACCCTTAATCTTCCTTAATTGATTGTAATTGATTTTATTTGATATTATAATATTTCATTGCTTTAGATATTTGTCTAAACAATTTATAAATAGGCTCTTGTATTATCAATATTATTCATACAGAAATATACCGAAGTTCTCTTTTCTGCTTTATTTTTAAGAAAAAGAACCCTACATCCACCATTTTCAACAAACGAATTTACCTAAACAAATATCACAAAAAATTGATACATCACTTATGTTATTAGAGAACATGGAGGTAAAAGGAAATTCGTTCTCTCTTGACTCTCATGTCAGAGCAGTTAGCACCCTAAAAGAGGATAACTATTGTTGGTTGGGAAGTCCGAGAATTTTTAATTTTTGAACTAGAGTTCACCAATTCAATCTCATTACTTGCGTGTAAGCTATTTGGGTCATGGCCATTTGCACAAGTCGATTATAACTTTGTTTTGCCTCTTATTTACCTTACACCGTTCTTAGGTTGTATTTGAGAAAATAAGTTCAATTTATAAATTTGAATTTATATGATTCTATTACAATTTTTAGTTAATAATAATAAAAATGAAAAAAAACTATCAAAAATCTCAAACTTTACTCAGTGTGACAAATTTACGTCAAACTTTTTTTTTTTTGACACAAAAAATTTCAAATTTTGCTAACTGTGATACATTTACCCCAAATTCTATGATTAAAGGGCATTTTCCTCTTTTATTTTTATATTTTTTTTCCTTTTACTTTCCTTTATCTGGTTTTCCTTTTTGGCGAGGTTGTCCTCTTTGGATCTAGCGAGGGCGACCCTCGCCCGATGCTAATGAGGGTGGCCCTCGCTTGAGTCCAACTTCTCTCCACCAGTCATGGTGGGGAAGAAAGAAGAAGAAAAAAAAAATAAAAAATTTTAAAAAATAAAAGTAAACGAAAATGCTCAATAATTTAAAATAAATGTATCACATGACTATAAGTTTGGAGTTTTTTTTATATCATGGAAACAAATTGAGATAAATACGTCATAGTTGGTAAATTTTGAATTTTTTTA
Organism: Eucalyptus guilfoylei; assembly: GCA_016097605.1. Lineage (NCBI taxonomy): Eukaryota > Viridiplantae > Streptophyta > Magnoliopsida > Myrtales > Myrtaceae > Eucalyptus > Eucalyptus guilfoylei. The sequence continues at coordinate 23,528,521 of CM027866.1, read as the reverse complement.
TGTCAAAAAAATTTTTGAGATAAATTTGCCATAGGCAAAAGTTTAGGATTTTTTATTTCTTTTTCCTAATAAAAATTTCCCCAGTTTTTTAGTCAAAGGTCAACCACACCCTCCGTCTGTCTCTGTGCCTTTCTTCCCACAGAACAAGCCAGGGACAGTGTGCTAAGCAACAGAGCGAGGGAGAGATGGCTGCGGAGAGCAGAGCTCAGAGGAGGGTTCAATCTCTGTATCGTCATCTCTCACCACAAGCTTCTGATGCGAGCTCCCTTCTTCAACCGGTCAGTATGCTCTCTCTCTCTCTCTCTCTTCCTCCCTTCCCGCGGATGTCCGCTTTTGTTTCGTTTGCGGAAAATGTTAGATGTAGTTGGCGCTTAGTTGATGTCGTGAATTTTTTATTTTTTTTATTTTTCTGGTTTTGATGATGAAGACTGTAGTGAGAGCAGAGCAGTTAAGCCTTCGAGATGGTGGAGAAGCTGTGGTAATCGGTGGTATGGTGTTGGACATTCATGCCCTTCCTTTTTCTCCCCCTGCTCCCGGAACCACAACCCCTGGCAAAGTAAGTTTATTTTCCTTCGCTTATCTGTTCGTTCAGTCATTCTTATTCTGTTTTTGGTGAAGTCTTTTGTGGGATGTTTACCTTGCTTGTGATGCGAGTTTAAGAATGAAATTTGTCGACGCTGGCTGCTTAAGAAATGCCAAATTGGGCATCAATTTTTTGTGCTCTTAGTCTGGATTTCAGTTGAAAGAGAGGTGGGAGTACTCAGATTTGGTCCATTTGGGGAAATTTCGAAGTTGCTGGAGTAATCTAACAAGTGCTAGTCTCTGTAATATGGGTTGACACTGGTCTCTGTCAATAACATGGAGAATAATAGGAGAGCATCATATAAAGATAATGCAGGAATGGAGGATAGACCCAACTAGTCATAAAGAATGAGAAAGGTTGAATTGCAGAAACATCAGGATTGTGAAAATATATAATAGGACGCACAGTCTTGTCTCAACTTTTGCCCATTTAAGGATACGTTTGTAGAAGGGAGAAACTGGTTTAGAAGTAGGTGGTTTTGTCTTTGGAGGAGTGGGTTTCTGCTTGGATGATGGCGGCGGAGAAGGTTTTGGAGATGTGTAATAGTAAGTGGCAGAGCAAGATGCCGGATGTGAGTACTTGCCACTATATTCTCCAACGGGTCCAATGGTTGTATCTCTGTCTTTCCCTCTATTAAAAATTTCATGCTCAGATGAATTGCACTTCTTTCTCTTGGAAGGCCTGTCGTTCACGTCTTCTGGAGGGTTGGCAATTCTCACACTAGCAATCTAGATCCCAAAAACAATGGCCTGTATGAGGATCCTTGAAGTATACAAGGAGTTGTACTTGATAGTTGATAGGCTCTATTTTAAGTCTTTCTCCTTCACCATCTTCTTCTAGTATGTAAGGCTGCATCGTCAAGATTGTAGGAAAGATGGAATAAGAGTCTTTTTCATTTTCTCTTGAGTGATCAATTTTGGTGACCACACTGCCGTGCTTTTTCTTGGTGAATTTTCACTCTAAAGGCTATATAAATATTACTGTAGAATCTGTATAGACTGAACTTTTTTATAGAGATTTTCGTAGCTAGTCACCCAGGTATTTGGAAGGAGTTTGACTTACTTTGAACAAGGAATCTATCTTGCAACATGATGCACAAAGTCATCTATGTTGTGTACAGAGATCAAAAGGGCATTCTTTGCTCTTGGTAAGGTTAAGTTCATGGCGCGGTTTTGAACTCTGTGCACCATTTTGCTAGCTGAGAGTTGCCACGATTGAATATGGATTCTGTGGAGCTCCAATGTTTTGCCCTCTAGCCCAAAAATATACTATTGTCGGCCATTAGTATAGGCCAAAGTGTTTCGTTTGCTTTATCTGACATCTCTTTCCTAAAAGTGTGAATTACGGTCCTGTAAGAGCAATTTTTCGATGGCGGTGTATTAGTATTATTGTAGTAACAAAAGTTTGTATTGTCCTCAACCTTGCTTATATAAGGCTAACTTCTCTAAGAAGTTGAATGAGATTTGGAGTTTGTAAACTTATGGCCTATATACACATTGTTATGGAATTCTAAAACACTTTTCTCAGTCTTGAAGGCTGATGTCATTAGAAGTTTAGAGTTGCACGATTAGTCTGATAAGTTGAAACATGGTTTCACGAGTTTGCTCTTCACTTGCCACTCTATGGATCCTATGGTTCCAAATGTTTCTGAGTTCTAAGAGCCTTATGATATAGATGAATGGCGTCTGGAGACCAAAAAAAACAAAAAGTCCCTTTGAGAGGCCAAGGGAAGGGCCATGTAGTGCGATAATATTTCTATCTCAAATAGTCATTTGTTGATACCATTAACCCCTCATGATATCATAGCCATCTTCATAAAAAAATCGGACTGAGATTATAACCCAAGGCCTGATAATGCATCGTTACTAAGAGGAAGAATTATCCCATCATGACTGAGGATCCTCAGAAAGTAGTACTACTAAATGTGTAGATGCTCTATTACTCTTGATCCCTACCTCTTTAATTCAACGCCTCCGAGATCAACTATTTTAGTGAGATATCTTACCTCAATGAGAATAAGATCTATAATACCTATCCCTCTTATAAATCCATATTTTGCTTGAGTTAAACTAGCTTCTTTTTCAACTATCACTATACTCCAAAGAATGTCAAGAGAATACGTTTGGTCAACCTGCTTTGATCAACATCCCTTTCCAGCTACTTAACATGAACACTTTGTGAACCTTTAAATCTCTTCTGAGTTCCTGCGCAAGTGGCTCTAACGAGGCTATAGCACCTTTGCTTTGGTGCTATATGCCTTGCTCTTTCCTTCCATGGTCATAAAGGATTGCAAGTAGTGGCCTGCATGGCACTACTTGATACTAGTTCCTCGACTACCAACATGCTTGCATTGGCGTAGTTGAAACAACTCTCAATGCTAGATTTGTGTTTGTAACACTATGCCCAAACTTCAATATAGCTCTTTCAGATCCTAAATTGCTTTTTGTCTTGAAGGTTCAATTAGAAATCACTTGATGTCCCCCGAGTCCAGATTTGACTGTGGCAACTAGATGGTGTACATATGACCCCCCAAAAAAGAAAAAAAAAAAACTAGATGGTGTACAAATCACAACATAGACTTAACTTTGCTGGGAGCAGAAGATGCCCTTTCCATATCTGTGGACAATAAGTAGATGACTTTGTGCGTCGTATTCCAAGACAAATTCCTTGTTCTGAGTTACTCAAATTCCTCCCTAATACCTGGTTGACTAACTACAAAAACTTCATCAAAATGTTCAGCCTATACAGTCTTCAAAGTCAAAATTCATCAAGAAAAAGGATGGCAGTGGGTCATCAAATTTGATCACTCAAGAGAAAATGAAGAAGGCTCTTCTTCAATTTTTCCTACAATCTTGATGATGCAGCTGTACAAACAAGAAGATGAAGGTGAAGGAGAGACTTGGAATAGAGTCTTTCGACTCTAAAGGACAACCCTGTACTTCAAGGATCCTCATATGGCTCATTGCTGCTGGGATCTAGATTGCCAGTGCAGGAAGTGCCATACCCCTCCACAAGATGAGGATGACAGGCAGCCTTCAAGGAGAAAGAAGAAGTGTAGCTCATCTGAGCATGAATTTTTTCATAGATGGAACGATGGAGATCCAACCATTGACCCAGTGGTGAAGATATTGGTAGGTACTGGTACCAGGTTTCTTACTATGCCCCTAAATATTACACATCTGCAAAACCTTCTACGCCGACAGCATCAGTTGAGAACCTATGTGAGAACACATTACACTGTTCGGTACTTTCTGCGCGAGTCTATATCTGACAGTGGTCTTTTAGGTTCACTATGTTTTAGGAGGTGTAGCAAGGAATATTGCTGATTGCATGTCGAAGCTGGGAGGAAAGCCCTTCTTCATCAGTGCTGTGGGCCTTGACATGGCAGGTTAGTGTAGCACATCTTTTGACCCAAAGAAAAAAAAAGTATAGCACATCTGAATTAGCTTATGTACTTTCTGTTTCAGCAAGACTTTCTGAGGCACCGTTTTGTCTCAATTAATTATTTTGGCATACGAACTCGATGCATGGCCACCTAGGACATAATGTTTTGTAGAGTTTCAGCATAAAGGTTATTTAGTATCGGTCTGTTCAATTTCCTTCTTGTCTTAAGCCATGGGACATGGAGAAAAGTACCAGATAAATCCTTTAGCTCCATCTTTATTAAAAGACGTGATAAAAGTAAAGAACCTACTATCTTTTCTCAATAAAAGTGCGTAATTTTGTTTTGGGCCTTGACCATGTCTATGTCCATCCTATCTGCTTCTGTTGTAATTTGAGAGAGTTTCCTTTAGATTCACAAGGTATATATGGTCAAGCCTAACAATTTTTAGGATAAAAAATAGTTTTTTTAAACAATCATCTGTTTATTGTAACTGGAATTCTTGGGTATGCCAGCCTGATTCTAATCAGGATCAATAAATTTTGAAGACATCCCAAATTGAGATCTTTTTGGAGGTCTGCGAGGGATTAGAATTGGCCATTAGGATTTTGCCAAATGTCGTCTTCACTTTCCAGATTGAGAATTTGCGAGTAAACTGTATATATTAAAGGTACTAAGATTTTAGAATGTTTTTCTTTTTATTTGCTCCACCTTGATTTAGTGAATGTCTGTTCATCCTTCATGCATGGTTGTAGGCCACTTGCCAAGGCGGGCAAATTCTCTGTTGTTTCTTTATTTATCAGTTTTCTTGTTGAGGTTTCTGTGTCTTCCCACGATTTTGCTAACATTATCATGTGCCCTATGTATCAGGGAATCACTTGTTGGAGCATTGGAGATCTACCGGTCGTCCTATTGAAGGTTAATGTGCTCAGTTTAACTGCTTGTCTGACATGCTTAGTAAAATCTGCTAAATAGATAATAGTGGTGAAATTTTGCTATATTTACCTTTACAGAAAGGTAAGTACACTAAAATTTATTCTTCTAATCGTTCTCTTTTACTTCGCTATAACAATGAACTAGCTACTCTCCTCTTTCTTTGGCTTCAAATAAGTTATAGAGATGCATGTGCTGTTCATGAATGTGCTTCTCGTTGTTAAACTCAGCAATTCCAAGGCAGGTATCCTTCAAACCCAAGATATTACAACTGCTGTGGTCTGCTGTGTACTTGATCCAAATGGTGAGGTAGCTGCTGGTGTTGCAAGCTTTGAGTCGATTGTAAGTTAATTTTGCTAAAAACATATCAGATTGAGCAGGCATACTTGTGTTCTCTCTAGATCCATAAAGGCACTCATGGTTGAACTTTAGGAGAAATTTCTCACTGCTGAGTGGATTCAACAATTTAGATACAAGATCTCTTCTGCTCCAGTAGTGATGGTTGATGCTAACCTCAACGATTGTGCTCTTGAAGCTTCTTGTCAATGTAATTCTAAAGATTCAATGTACTTTGATTTTTCATCTGGCTTGATTATATGATCTACTCTGAGTCGGTAGAAAGCTCTTCAGAATTCACTTACTTGGTTTTTCTTTGAATTTTGTTCACAGTGGCTGCAGGAGATAACATTCCTCTGTGGTTTGAACCGGTATCGGTTGCCAAATCCAAAAAAATTGCTTCCATTGTGAAGTATGTGAGTGCTTCGCCTTGTGGTGTGCATTTACTTCCTTTTTTGCTGTTTTCTATGTGCTGTGTAAGCATATTTAAGTCTGAAGTTGATAAACAATCGGATAAGTTCAATAATACATTTTATGGAATTCACGAGATATCAATCTCAAATTTCTGACTCAATTGCTAATGGAGTAGTTGATTACCACCATCGTTAGCACCATACTGACAGAGAGCAAAATGGGAAATACTATGATGAGAAAAGTTTAGTGCTTCAAATTGATTAATGCAGACCATTAGTTGTGTACGCTGGAAAATGATAGCAGTCGTTTTCAACATATTTCATAGAATTGCCTACCATCTGCATGGATATGGAGAAAAATGGTGAAAGTTGTGGTTTTGCTTGGAGAATTCTGCATGTAGCATATCAAAACAAAATTTAGTGGCTTTGCATAGACATTCATTAATAATGCACGTCCAATTCATAGTCTGCTGATTACATTTCCAGAAGTCAGGATGGCTGGTGATGTTATGCTTCCACTAGGATATTAATTTGCAGTCTAGATTAGTTGAAGGAAACTCTTCCATAGTGAATACACTTAAGTGTGATACACACATAATCTTTTCTTAAATCAACTAGGAAATTATAAACCATACATCATACGCAATTGATTTAAGTTTGTGATATTGTTTAACTTTGACAAGATCTCACTTTTAGAAAAAACTGACCAAGTCGAGTTCATATCAATCAGGCATGAAATAAAATGTTACTGGTTTACATAGTTGATTTCTTGGTTTTGGCATCCCTTTCAGCTATGAAAACAATGTGACATTAGGAGAAACGAAATTCAGCTCACATGGGCATAGTTTAAGAGTGGCATTAAGCGGTTCCTAGATTCTGAAAGTTTCATCTTGGAGATCTGCTACTGACACAGAATGGGCTCTTCTCAGGTAACTTACATTTCTCCCAATGAAGATGAGCTCTTTGAAATGGCAGATGCTCTATCTCCTGGGAAGTTATGTGGTTTGAGTGAAAGGTATAGGAGTGAAAAGAATTGTCCTGCAGAATCTCGCATCAATATGCTAAAACCCGCAATAGTTCTTTTGCTTGAGAAGGGCATAAAAATTGTAGTTGTAACCATAGGCGCTCGTGGAGTATTTCTATGCTCTGAAGAGGGGTCTATATTGACGAGAGCTGTTGTGGAGAAACCCCAATGCCTTGGCATAAGTTCAGAACTCCACAAATTGATCTCATCTGATTGCCCTTCACAAAAGTTTGATGATGCCAAACATATTGAGGGAACCTCTCGTCTCTTTGCTTTGCATCTTCCTGGCCTTCCTGCATCCGTTAAGAAGCTTACTGGGGCTGGCAATTGCTTGGTGGGTGCTACACTTGCATCAATATGTGAAGGTTTGAACATTATACAAGCCATCTCAGTTGGTATTGCAGCAGCAAAAGCCACTGTCGAGGCAGATTCGAACGTACCTTTGACGTTTGATTTAGTTGGAGTTGCAGGTATGAATATTCTTTCAATAAAGACGGCTGGAAATTTATGCATTCTTGGATATCCTATCAATTTGGTTTGATTCTACTTCTTTTGTTATGTTAATTTCAATAATTTCACTAGAGTAGGTAAGAAACAAATTGGTGTAATAGAAATTAGTGTGACTCATCAAGGAAAGCTATCGTGCAACTTGTAGAGGCTGTTTCTGAGCAAGATATCTTCTCTCAATAGGTACAAGCTAATGAATGTGCTGAGAATACTGTAGAGCTGCATTTTGCGCTATATTTTGCTATCCAAGACACGAACAGAATAAATTGGAAAAACTTTCGTTAGTTTAAGCATGATGCTGGATTCCTGTTATCGTTAGGAAATGGATGTGAAATAATATGTAATGAGGCCAGGAATGATTGTGCCTAAACTTCCTTGGCAGATGATGCTAGGTCGGTGTACTCAGCTGCGAAGGTTGTTTATAATGGACCAGTGTAAGCTGCTGCTATCTTCGAGATAATGATGATCTTCAAGGGACTGGGGCAGAATTGGACTCAAGACTGCTCATTGTTGGTCAACTTGTTTTGTTTTTGGGCTTCCATTTGCTACATTGGAGGTGTAAAATATTTACTCCGCAAGTAGAGATACTGACAGAAGTTCAGTATTCAGTTTCTGGTACTGCATCAGTTTCATTAGTAGATGAATCCTTCCAATCCAAGGTTGTGTGTGAAACATTTAATGGTTTTGATAAAAATCCTCAATCATTTCTCTACTCATTTCAATTTCTTCTTCCAGCAGAACAAATTCCTTGATTCAATACCATTTATTCAAGAATTGGGGCCTCGGAGGAATCTGTATGTTTCGTCCAGTGTGATGTTTTCGTTGCTACGGCACACTTACCCCCAACCTGTGGATTCAGATGCCTGCAAAGATCGTCTTACGTTTTTATCTGCTTCCGAATTCTGTGGCTAACCATCTTATGTTCCGATTAGAACGATGAAATGACATTTGAAGTGATGGGGCTCTCAATCTCCTCTCAATCTCTTACATAGAGTAGACCAAACTGAACTTGAGTTAGGTACTTTGTGGTAATATACATTGATTGTGCATGCGAACAGATCATGCTGAGTCATTCATAATAAATTCTTAAATTTGATCAGCTGCTTCATTGAAAAAAAAAATGCACGGCAATCCACTTAAAAGGCGACTTTTTAATTATCAAGTGAAAAATTATTTGAGTGATTTTTTTATTTAGTATACTTTTGTCATATATCATATCGTCAAGTGGCATAGTCTAAGGACAACAAAACTAGGTATTGGAAAAAGGGAAAAGGAAAATTCGGTTCGCAGAACGGTAACCATGGCCAATTTGAAGATTCTAATTGGTTTGTAGAAGCTGTGGAAAATGAGGAACCAGCCCAAAATGCAGACGCAGCAGCTTCTACAGAAGCAAGGAAAACCAAAAATATAAACAGCCACTGATTCTGCACCTTTCCCTAGGGATCGAAAGTTCAAATCGAACCATCCAAAAAGGGAAAACCCTTGGAGATGTCTCGGAAGGATTCAAGACCAGATCATTCTCCAAAGAGTTCGTGAACTCCAAGGCGCTCCTATCCGAAACAGAAACTAAGGAGAAAAATTCTTAATGTCCATTACCTTCACCCATCATTTTTGTCCTTGCCCTCTTACCAATGTGTTCATCTTTTCGAAGGAGGATGCAAGAGAATAAACTATATGAAATACAATAACACAACACCAACCTAAGAGCTAGAAGAAGACAATCTCAAAAGTAATCTTTGTCGAGCTAAACTGTCTCAAGTCCCTCCTAACATGATACTAGATTGTGGGACATATAACAAATACACACAGAACATTTCCAATCCAACTATGCATGGAACTCTAAACATCATTGGTATCTCCCAAAGGAAAACTAGTATAGATTATCAGAGTACTTGATGAAGTTGAGAATGTTTCCAGCTCCATCTCAGTTTCATCATTGTTGACTAGCACATCAGGTGGATAAATAAGCGGTTTTGGAGGCATTTGGAGTCCATCAATATCTCCTTCAAGAATTTCTAGGACTTTCCTCATTGAAGGCCGATGGTCAGGATTTAATTGTATACACCAAAGTGCAACTATTATCATCTTCTTTATCACCTTCCCTTCCTCTGCTACAATTTCTATTTCAACACTTTTTTCTTCGCTGACTTGGTCATACACCCACAATGGAAAATAAATTTGGCTTGAGTGTTCCGCATTTACATTTGTATTCTTCCTTCTACTTGCCATTTCCATGAGCAACATTCCGAAGCTATAGACATCTGCTTTATAAGATACATCACCGATGTTTCTGTAGAACAACTCTGGTGCCATATATCCTAAGGTTCCTCTTGCAGCAGTCAATGAGACCATGCTATGATTAGCGGGATAAAGTTTCGCGAGTCCAAAGTCAGAAACTTTCGGAGTAAAATTCTCGTCTAAAAGAATATTGTGAGGCTTGATATCAAAGTGTAGTATTTGCATGTCACACCCCCGATGTAAGTATTCAATCCCTCTCGCCACCCCAAGAGCAATCTCATATATTTTCTTGTAATCGAGAAACCTATCACCTTCCTCAGTGAAAATTTGCTTATCCAAGGATCCATTCGACATGAGATCATACATGAGAGCTTGTTTCGAGCCTTCAAAGCAAAAACCGATGAGTTGCACCACATTAACATGGTAAATTCTTCCAATAGTAGCCACTTCATTGATAAAATCTTGGCCTTCGGCCTTAGACTGCTTCAAAATCTTGATGGCCACTTCCTTGCCGCTTCGGAGTGTTCCTTTGTACACGGAACCATATCCCCCTTCTCCTAGTTTGTGCTTAAAATTTGCAGTGATCTTCTTAATATTCGAGTAAGAGTACCTTATGGGCAAAAAGTTGTTGTGAGCCTGCAAAAAGTCTTCGATGTTCTTGTCCATTGCTAAATGCCTTCTTCTGTAGATGTAGATTAGAAATATCCCGAGAAATGGCATCCCAATTACAAACTTTGCTCCACAAAAACACACTGAAAATAATTCTGATAGGTTAGAATAAGGTTTTCTTAATTATTTTAAGAACAAATCATTGTGGCTTACCTAGTAGACATATAAAACCCATTGTTCTCCCAACGGTCATCTGATGTAGATAACCTGTGAAAGGAATGAATGATTTGAAAAAGAATTAAGGAAAACAAAACTCACGAGGAAACAGAGTAGTAGCTAACTACTTTGTGCAAGTTGAGTTTTGTCTAAAAAAATATGAGAAGTGGGATGCGTGCACTCGCAAGAAATAATAAACTTTGTTTCACATAAATGATCGACGATACAAGAAATTCCTTTTGCTTTTTTAGCAGTCAACAAATACAAAGAAAATGTGATTTTCATTTTTAATTGATAATTTTGTTTCTCCATGAATAGGTAAATGCAAGTTTTTAAGGAGTTTGCTAGTACAAGTGTTTCTTAGAATGTTAGTTAAGTGACTAATTAAGAAAACAAGAAAATCTGAACTCTATGCCGACAAAAAACTAGTCGTGTGGCTGCTTGAACAATGACCCCCTCTTTTAACAACGGGAATTCTATCGTCTAGTGGAAAGGAAGTATAAGCTAGACTCATTTATGTGTGCAGTTGATAACGGGTCTATTGTGGTGACTTCTAATATCACTTTTTTCTTCTTCTTTTTTGCCAATTTTGCAACTCCTACATTTTGATTACAATATGTAACACAAAGCTCCTAAAATCTTTCAAATACACGGATGTTGCCCTATACTAACATGTATACTTCATCATGATTTTCTTGGATTTGAAATAATTTTTACATATTTGAATTTTGAGGAGAAAGTAACAAGTGAAAGAGTGTGCACAATCATGCAAAATTGCGGCAAAGTTTCATTGTCAATCGATGCTTACCACCATAAGAGGGCTTGAATCCGCAAACCTGAAATCCGAAGTCGCTAGGGAAATTATAGAGGTACGATAAAACTCCCCAGAAAACTCTGTTGGCGGCGAATCTCCAACCTTGACCCAGGAATACCGGGGAAAAAAAGTAGAGCAAAAATCCATTGGCCATGATGTTATGGATTTGCTCGTAGTTGTAGAGGCTACAATTTATCTGCTCATTACACCCAGAATAATTTGATACCCAGGTCGAGCTGCGAATGACGCAAAAGTCCCTAACATCTGATGCTTTTGGATTGGCCAAAGCATACAACTTCCAACTCGATGATGTGTTGGAAGAATACGACCCCACAATGCATGATGGATTAATAGCAATGTAGAATGAAGAACTAACCGACTTTGAGCAGTTCACAATGACCGCACTATATAATGCATCGAAGAATACTCCGCCGAAGAGCCCATCGTCACGTGGCAGTTGGTGACGGGGGAGAGACGAGCAATTGCCCTTGTGAATTCCATCGTCTACCAATCTGATTTGGCTAGTTGAATAATTGATAGACAGCACATAGTATCTACCACCATCTAAGTATAGAATAGTGCGATTATACTCACAAGCCAACTCGTGATTCGAATCGCCACATCCTTGCGGATCACTCTTCAGTCGGAATGGATTACTTATATCATGAATGTCACCGCAAAATGAAGCGACACATAATGGATTATTCGGCTTTGCAATGCTAGTCATCGCTTGCACTAGAACAAGAATGAGTAGCAAAACTTGATAGGTACTCATAGGGCTAAGAGCATCAATCATGTCTCTGTTTGTCTTTGGGTAAAGAGAAATCGGTGAAGAACTGATTTTTGTGTGCGGAGGAGGCACAATTTAAAAAGATCGGGAGTAGTTGGGATGATCCTTGACTTCGGAGTCGCCTTACCCTGTAAGAAAAGCCCAAGTCAGTCGACCTAACAAATGCACGCAAATTTCAAAAAAACAAAAAAACAAAAAAAAACAAAACAAATGCACGCAATTCAACAAATTAAAGAAGTCCAGCGCCCTCAAGGGGGAGGGGCGAGTACCCACATGGCCAATGCAAAAATGCAGTCCATCTAGAAAATTCACGACGTGAAGTTTGGGTCGATATGACGTTTGGGTGGAAGTTTGGGTGCATCTAGGAAATTGCACCCATAAAAAATAAGAGTTGATTTTTCCCTGTGACTTGCGCATTCATACGGGGGCGAGTACACAGCGGGCCAAGGCAAAGATGCAATGCTTCCAGATCATTTACAACCATAAAAAAATTAGAGATGATTTTTTTCCCATTTTGACTTTTCGTCGACTCTCTCGACGTAATTTTCGGGTCGCATCTAAGAAATTGCACCCATAAAAAATAAGAGATGATTTTTCCCTATGACTTGCACATTCATACGAGGGCAAGTACACAGCCGGCCAACGCAAAGATGCAGTGCATCTAGATCATTTATACCCATAAAAAAATTAGAGATGATTTTTTCCCATTTTATTTTTCGTTAACTCTCTCTACGCAATTTTTGGGTTGATCTCGACCCCATCCACAAACAAGTCCATCTCTGTCTCTCCCTATCAATCACTTCCTATTGACACATAATCATTCGTCTTAAGATGCATCTATTTCACAAAAAATAAATATTTTTAAAAATATTTTCTTAAAAATAATAATTTATATCACTTGAAATAATTAGCTAATAAAAAATATTTTTATTTTCAATTTCATTAGAGATGAAAATATTTTTTTTGTTCATATTTATAAGCAATACGCTGGATCGTTTTTAGGAAAATATTTTCCGAATCATTCATTTTTCGAGAAATAAATTGAGTCCCAAAACTATTCATAGCACTAAATCATATATTGTTCATCACAACTATTCAAACAACAACTTTTTTGTAATTCTCTCTTCTTCTCTTTTCACACGCAACTTTGATAACACATTCAAGGTGAAATTCCAATGGAAAAATTGAGTAATTATTGAACTTGTTTATTTGCAGCTTTGATATATATCCTAGAGGTCTATTTGTTCTAAACCCACAGCAAAAATAGTATAGGCAAATAATACCTTAAGGATAGTGATCATTATCACACATCAAAGCATCAAAGCACTATCAACTATTGCTCTATCTTCATCAGTAATCAAATTTTCTCAACAACCTTAAGGTATTATTATTTTCATGAAGATGGAGATAGTGGTTGCATCGAGTGCTCGGAATCTTGATAGATAAGTATTATTGAGACTTTTGTCTCTATTTGTATGGTTAAGTCATCTTCCTTGCAGCATAATAGATTATCTCATGTTGCTTAACTACTTTGAAATTTGTGAGGAAAAAAAAAGTGGTATGATATTGTGTCATAATCCGGATAAAAAGGAATGCAAAATATGTTAACAAGCAAAGATGACTAAGAAATTATTCTCGAAGGTAAAAAGATATAAAGATGGAAATTGTTATGTTATTACATTATTTTTTATTACTCTAGATATACTCATGTTTATCTTATGAAATCAAAAACTTTAGATATGTTCAAGATATATGAGGTTGTAGTTGAAAATCAAAGTTTTGAAAAGTGATTGGGGAGAAGAATACTTCTCATTAGTTTTTTTTTTTTTTTTTTTGCATTCTGTGAAGAAAATTGGCATTGTGCATCAAGCAAGTGCACATTATACACAACAACAAAATAGATTGGCAGAAAAAAATAATCAAATTTTGGTAGATATAGTTAATTCCATGGTCTTACAAGCAAAATTGCCAATAAATTTGTGGGGAGAAGCACTTCTTACTGCATGTCGCATTCACAACAAAATTCCATCAAGGACATTTAAGATATCTCCATGTGAATTATAGTAAAGAAAGGTACCGGCATCTAATACTTTAAAGGGATAAATATATCATAAGTCCTAAAACTTGTCACGAAAGTACAATTCAGTCATAAAACTTTCAAAAAAATGCAATTAAGTCCTAAAACTTATTACAAAAGTACAATTGAATCCTAAAAATAAAAAAAATAAAAATGCAATCAACTCCTAAAATTTATCAAGTTTGTGCAATCAAGTCTTTCCATTAACTCCATTCAACTTGACACACTGAAAATGTTAATAAATTTTAGAACTTGATTGCACTTTTTAAGAGTTTAGGACTCAACTTCACTTTTGTGAAAAATTTTAGGACTTGATTATGCTTTTTGAAAGTTTTAGGACTCAATTGTACTTTCATGACAAGTTTTAAAACTTTTAATGCACTTATCCTTACTTTAAAGTATGGAGATGCTTTGTATATTCTAAGTGAATCAAATTATGACCAAGGACATTAAGAAGTGTGTTTATTGGATATACTAAAAATTCTAAAGTTTATCGCTTATTGGATGTTTAATATTATTGTGAAATCAAGATATGTTGAATTTCTTTAACACGAGTTTCTTAAAGATTTAAGTGATACCTTAGCATATTCACAAACAACAATTGATGCACGTAATTCTTCATCAAGAAAAAGAAAACTATTTGATTCTCCAAGTGAGCCAAAGAGAAGTCAAAGAGTGAAGAAAACAAAAGATTTTGATTCTGACTTTGTAACTCTCCTGGTATAAGGAGATAACGAAAATGTTATGAATAAGCTGTCCATGTTAATTCATTTGGACGGAGATCCAAGAATGTTTAGTGAGGCAACAGCTTCCAAAGATGCACCATTTTGAAAGAATCAATTAATGATGAAAGGAGGTGTCAAGGAAGAATTCTTAATACTATGTAAGATTGTCTAAATGAAATTTTTGATCTTACACAAATCCCAACAGCATTTGGCTTGCCTTGGAGACTAAATACAATACTAACAAATAAAGTACGGATAGAATTACTAAATATTTTGAATTTATCATGATTAATGGAAAATCTGTCTCTAAGCAAATAGAGGAACTTCATATATATGTTGTCAAACTCAAAGACTTTATGGTTGAAGTTTCTAAACCTCTTCAAATTACTACAATTATTTTAAAATTGCCTTCAACTTTAAAAAAATATTGAAAGAAACTTTCACACATGATTGAGATCCTAACTGTTAATATTTTGATAAAAACACATTCTAATTGAGGAAGGGTTTTAGGATCATGAGGTTAATTATGTAAAAAAGTTACAAGTAATTTGCAATTTGTTGAGAATCGCCACGTGAGCATAGACAAAAACAAACATTGAAAAAATGGCATGAGAAAATTGATTCAATGGTATTATTATATGGATTTAAGCATAATAGTGCTAATAAGTGCATTTATTCAAGGCGTACCTAAGAGTATGAATTTATAATATACTTTTATATAGATGATATGTTGATTGTTGGTACAAATATGCATGGCATAAATGAAGTTAATATATAGATATATATATATATATACAATTTTAGGTATCAAAGTGATCCAATGTAGTGGGGGTTATGCTTTAAGTCAAGGCTACTATGTGAAGAAAAATATTTAAAAATATGAACATTTGAGAATTGAAGAGTCAAATGTATCATATGATGAATCAATTCAATTGATGAAAAATATTGGCAACCTTTAGTACAATTAGATTATACTAGTGCAACTAGAAGTTTGTTGTACAATATGCATTGCACTAGACCGAATATAGTCTTTCATGTGTGTAAATTGTCCAAATTTACTTATAATTTTAGTATATTGCATACAGGTAAAAATGGTCAAACAAAAGTTAGTGGGTCCTCGATAATACTTTTCTTTGGCGGGGGGTGGAGGGTCCACTTACCACTTACTAAGAATGCTTAAAACAGCAACTATACTTCTTGTATAAACTTATTTATGATAAATTGAACGTAAAATTGGACTTATTAAAGAAAACATATAATTGAGTTGATAAAGCATACTTTTCATTGATACGTTCTATAGTACTTCTATAGTACAAATAGAGATGTCTCCACCTATAATTATGGTGGATGTTAAAAATAAAATATAATAATTTGATCTACATGAAAATTGATCGAAAACAAATCATAAGAAAATGAAGAGCGCCAAGGTCTTTCATGGAAAACACTTGACCAAGTGCATGCACATATAATTGAGTTGATAAAGCATACTTTTCATTGATACGTTCTATAGTACTTCTATAGTACAAATAGAGATGTCTCCACCTATAATTATGGTGGATGTTAAAAATAAAATATAATAATTTGATCTACATGAAAATTGATCGAAAACAAATCATAAGAAAATGAAGAGTGCCAAGGTCTTTCATGGAAAACACTTGACCAAGTGCATGCACAAGATGGTTCAGTAATTTTGGGGAATCACTAGTATGGACTATATCATCCACATATAGTAATAGAATTGTAATATGACCATAATGACGATAGATAAATAGTGATGGATTAGCAATGTTGCAGAAGAATTCATATTTGAAAAGAAAGTCGTTGAACTTGTCGAACCATGCCTTGGGAGATTGTTTAAGGCAATATAGCGCATGTTGGATTAAGCAAACAAGGTCATGATGAGATGAATCACGGAAACCTAGTAATTGTTCCATATAGACGGGAACATCAAGATCGCCATGTAATAAGGCATTCTTGACATCTACTTGGCAAATTTCCCAATTTTGAATAGTAGAAATGGATAGGACAATGCAAATTGTGGCATGTTTGATTACCGGACTTAAAGTTTCTAGGAAGTGAATGCCCTTCTCTTGATGACAGCCTTTTGCAATAAGTCAGGCTTTCAATTGGTCAAGTGAATCATTTGCATGTAACTTTATTTTGTACACCCAATTACATCCAACAACATTCATCTAGGGTTGATGGGGAACAAATTCCCGTGTTTTGTGAAGTTCCTCAAGCATGGTGCTTGTCCAATCAATGTGTTTTAAGGCTAAATGGACAGCATGTGGCTTAGGAGAGAGATGAAATTGCAATATTAGCATATCTAAGGTTTGGCTTCAAGATTTCAACCTTTGAACGTGTAACAATGGGATGCGGAAACTTTGGATTGAGATTGAACTAAAGAGCCATTCTCAGCTGGCTGTGGCACAAGATTAGAGAGAGTAGAAGATGAATCTCATTCTATCTCAGCAAAGAGATGTGAACATTCACTTGCAGAGTCAATATCTATCAGGTGAACAACCATTTTGACTAACTTCTGGACTAGTTTAGGGCATAGTTGAATGATTACTAAACATTTGTAATTATCCTTCAAATCCTCGAATCCCTTGACTAGGGAAGCATCTTTCTCTTGGGTAAGCGTGTGAGGTACTCAAGTCGTTAGCCGAGCAAAGTTTGTGTGAACTTGCAAGTCTTGTGAAAGAGTGAAACACGAGAAAACGAGCGGAAAATATGGGCGAGTGCATGAGTGACACGGCTAAAAGCCTAATCACATAAAATATCACATTAACGCATGAAATGATTGTCATGTTTGTGACACATGGGAGCTCTCATTGATAAGACCCAACATACTATACCTACTTGCAAGATTTATTTTTTAAAATTTCCTTTTTATTTTCTAAACCATGGAATGATACACATTAAACCTAAAATTGTAAAGATTGTATTTTACCAAATAAAAAATTTACTATTTTCCCGTCATCAACTTCCATTAAGTTTCTAGCTATACATGTCATGCACATGACATTTAAGGCTGTAAAACGCAATTTTCCCTTCAAATTTGTGTTAAATACCCGATTGCCCTCAAATTGAATTAGTTAAAAAAGATATCATAAAGGAAAGATTACCTCTATTAACCCTGAAATTTACTTGTTTATTACGTTTAATTAGAAATTATCATCAAGATTCAAAAAAGAAATGAATAAAGAATACTACGTTAAAATGAGAACTTTTCTTTTTCTAGGTCGAAGAATAATGTGAGAGCTTCGAAAAGAATCATTTTGAAGTGAAAATTAAGAGGAAAAAAATGAGAATTTTAAAAGGTTGCAAAATTAAGAATAGAAGGAGAGATTAACAGTCTTTTAAGGACATGATCAACCGGCAAAAGCAAAATTCAACATCTGCTGTTTTATTACCAACTTCTGCCAGCCCATGATTTGGCTGCTGACACCGACACTGATTGCTCTCTCTCTCTCTCTCGAGTCTTTTGTTATTGTCTTAGAAGCTGGAAGGATCGGGGGTTGTTTGAGCAGCGATGGGTTCCTTCTTCTCGTCCAGTCTCATGTAACATCTGACACAAACATGTAAATGAGGTCCTTGAAAGATGCTCTGGCCTACCAGGTGAGAGCAGTTAAGTCCGGCTTCGTCCCCAGCACTTTCCTGTTCAACCAGCTCATCCGCCTCTACTCCCAGAATGGCCTCTTGCGAGAAGCCCACAAGCTGTTCGACGAAATGCCCCACCGGAACGTGTACTCCTGGAACGCCCTGATTTCTGCTTACGTAAAAGCTCGGGACTTGACCCGAGAGAGGGCGTTGTTCGACTCCGCCACTGACAGGGACTTGGTAACTTATAATTCGATGCTGACCGGTTACGTGACCGTCAAAGGACGCGAGAGCGATTCGCTCGAATGGTTTGACGAGATGCAGTCGATTCGTGATCGTCTTAAGTTCGACGAGTTTACTTTGTCGGCAATGCTAAACTTGGTGGCGAAGTTACGTGTGGAGTGTTATGGGACACAGTTGCATACTTATATGGTGAGGACGGGGAATGATACGGATGGGTATGTCATGAGCTCCTTAATTGACATGTACTCTAAATGTGGGAGTTTTGGAGAAGCATACAGAGTGTTCTGTGAATCAAAAGCGGAGGTCGATTTGGTTTCCAAGAATACGATGATGGCAGCTTGTTGTAGGGAAGGTAAGATGGAAATGGCTTTAGATCTGTTCCAGAGATTGCCCGAGTTGAACAATACAGTGTCTTGGAATACTTTGATTTCTGGCTATGCACAGAACGGTTTTGAGGAGGAGTCCTTGAATTTCTTTATGAAAATGAGGGACAGTGGATTTGGGTGGAATGAGCACAAATTCGCTAGTGTTCTGAATGCTTGCTCTAGCATGCGGAATTCAAAGCTTGGAAAGGAGATTCGTGCTTGGGTTTTGAGAGAAGGAGTGATATCAAATCTCTTTGTTAAGAGTGCCTTGGTGGATGTTTACTGCAAGTGTGGAAATATGAAATATGCGGACTTAGTTTATGCGACGATTGAGTGCGAGAACTCCTTTTCGACAACTTCTATGATCGTGGGTCATTCATCTCAAGGTAACATGTCTGAAGCACGGAGGCTTTTTGAATCTCTGAATGAAAAGAATTCTATCGTGTGGACAGATTTGTTTACTGGTTACGTCAAAGCGCAGCAATGTGAAGCTGTATTTGAACTGGTGAATGAATATGGAGGGAATGCAAACATTTCTTTTGATACACCCATAATCATCTGCTTTCTAGGTGCCTGTGCATTGCAGGGGCCCTGGATCCTGGAACACAAATTCATGCTTACTCACTGAGAAAAGGGATGGAAATGGAGGAGAAGCTGATTAGTGCCACGATCAACATGTAGTTTAAGTCTGGCAGTACTGAATATGCAGGAAAGATATTTCAAAAACTCACAGAAAGAGACTTGATTCTCTACAATATCATGATTTCCGGTTATGCAAATCACAGGCACGAAGATCAAAGCTATGAAGCTGTATAAAGAAATGTTGGAGAGATGATTGAAACCTGATGAGGTCACCTCTATTGCGCTTCTATCTGCTTTTGCCGTCATAGTGGGTTAGTCGAAATGGGGGAAAAGTATTTCGAGTCCATGGCAGAAGATTACAAAATTGTGCCTGAAACGGATCACTATGCCTGTATGATTGATCTGTATGGAAGGGCAAATCAACTAGAAAAGGCAATGGATATCATGAAGAAAATTCCCGGGAATTTGGATCCTGTGATTTTGGGGGCTTTTTGGAATGCCTGTAAGATATATAGGAACCTCAGTCTTGCAAGAGAAGCGGCAGGGCAGCTATTGGTTATTGAGGAAGATAATGGATCTCGGTATGTGCAGCTGGCAAATGTATTTGCAGCTGAGGAAAATTGGGCAGAGATGCGCAACATAAGAGAGAAAATGAGAGGGAAGGAAACCAAGAAGCTTGCTGGCTGCAGTTGGGTGTATCTTGAAAATGGAATTCATGCATTTACCTCAGGCGATACATCGCATTCAAAAGCAGAGGTTATCTATTCAATCTTGGAGTTCCTATCTGCAGATTTATGTGCACTACCCAATTCAAGTGTTGGAAAGGTTACAACTTTAACATCAACATAAGGGGACAGATGAATTCAAATGCTTCGTACAGGAAGATCTATGGCTGCTTTCAAGAGCATATATATTTAAAAGAGGATGAGGTACGGAAACACGGACTAGATTTAATTTGAATTAGACATTGTCCCTCTCTGCATCATGATGCGATTGATATTTCTCTTTACTAGATAATAGGTGTTCATTATTCAGATTAATACACAGCAATGAATTCAACTGTAGAATGGTGGGGGCTGTTGCCCTCATCTAAATACTATTAAAACTAGCTGGTAGCCCATGCATTGTATGGGTTTCTACGGCTGCACTATGCATAAAATTTTGTTAGGATGAGCATGTAATAAGAAAGCGGCATATATACATTCAATAGATTATTTCTGAAGAGGAGATGAGCGAATGGACATAACTTTTTAATCCTCGTATGTTATAAGAAAGCAAAACAAATAATATCATTGGAAAAGGTTTTCATGATATTATAAGAGCAAGTACATTTAAAGAAAATAGATGGTGAAATTTTACTTTGCCGCATTGAAATGAATATCTGTTGGGAAAGAAATGCATGAACTGCTTTTCAATTTACAATCGTATATCGTATATGAAAGAAAATAGTAGGAACATATTAGAAGAGGACAATGATAGGCCTGCAGTTTTGCTTATCAGCCGCAAACATTCTTGCAGACAATACTCACTCTCAACGCTAATTCAATCATGTTTCAAGGGTCGATGGTAAAAGATATATATTTTGAAGAATGAATTGCACTCGTTGGTGTACCACACACTGGACGGTGGAGATAAAAAAACGACTGTAATGGATAAGAAGTGCCACCAGATGAAGCAGTGGCAAAGCTTGTTCATGTCAAAGCCCTCAGGCTAACAGAGGTTTTGCTCAATTAGTGGAATTTTATTTCAAATAGGATGAGCTGAAGATCACTACTAGAGGATGAAGACGTGCATATAGTTCCAGGATTTGGTTTGGATGAAAGCCATTTTAATCTTATTCATATGTTTTCTGAGCATTGATATTCTCTTCATCAATTACGCTTGCCATGTCTGATGCATGAACGCCCAACTTTTGCAAACACAGTCTTTCCTTATTTTGTAACACTCGAACTCTCCATATTAGTTATTGATCCGCCATATGCCATGCCTCTCTATCTCTCCATAAATAGTATTAGTCTCTCTAAAAATCTGATGTGGCATCAAAGGAGAGTTTCTGGAAAAGCTGATGTCAAACTACAACAAGATTAGCTTGCTCAAGAGCTGCATATATATAGTTCAATTTTTTGAAATATTTTTATCATTACCACCTTTAAATCTCCTGAACCTACTTAATCAAGTGGGTTCATTGTCTTCTATTTTCCTGATAAATCAACCTAGTATAATGAGAACGTAGTTGCTGCAGGTTACAACGCAATAAACTAATCCTACTAAATTATTATTTTTTATTGATTTTTTGTCTTCAAGCACAAACTCGTATGCTGTTTATTGAAATAAATAAATTTAGACAATTTATGATCAGTGATTGGATTTGCCACTCTGGAAAAAACAACGTTTACCTTCACTCTGTATATTGTATCATATTATTGATGTAGAAAAACTTCTCAGATGCCATGAAAGAGGAGAGAAAAAATATTCGTTTGCAGAAATGTGATAGGAAACTTGTTTGTTGCTACTTATACGGACACTTTATGTTTGGTTATTTTCTGACTGCCAGGTTGGAGCACCTTCTTCAGAACCATCTGACAGGTTAACTTGTTGAAATCTACTCTCATCATGTTGCCGGTGAACACTGATATCATAAAGCAAGTCAGGAATCTAAACGCTCAATTTTCTGAAAATGGAAGAACCAGGAAAGAAGATCCATTTGGTGGAAGAAGACTGATAGCCTGCAGCTGGGACTTTGCTGGACTGTCCACGGTTTGCCAAGCAAGCCACCATAATCTCCAAGGACTTCCTGCATACATGATGGCAAAGATATTCAAGAAGTCACTGTCTAGGACGAGCTTGTAGCTGAATAAAGGTATAAAGGTGCAACATCTCAAGGGGGTAATGATGTGTACAATGGTCTTATTAGTGGCTATTTGGATATGCTTATGTAGAATGCAGGTATGGATTGCCAGACCATATCCGGTCATATCAAGCTGTCTCATTCTGGACGTCTTCTTTCATCACGGTTTCAGCATGTGAGGCTCCATGTCATCAGTAGAATAAGGCAGTTTTTTTCTGGACGTCCATGGTGAATTCCTCCTAAGGTGCCCGCCTAAGCAAGTCCAAATTTTTTGAATTCGTTGGAGTCATTACTCTTTGGAGCTTCTGGTGATCGGGGATAAGAACAAATATTTACCGTGGTCGACGTGGCAACACTCTCCAAACTTCGTGCCGATGGCGTATGTCTGTGATATATTTTCTTGAGTATCAGAGAAGAGTAACCTGTACTTTCCATGGTTTGTGAATATTCTGAGCTCATTTCTTCAAACCAAATTGAAGTCATACATTCAGAGAAATAAACATTCTGAAGTACTCATCTTCTTCGGGTGTTATTTTCTCGCACACCCCTCTCGCAAAGATGATATCATTCTTTTGGATGCAATATCCCTTTCACTCATGAATTTTTTTTACCCAGAACCCTTTATGTATAATATGTAAATTCCCGATGTAGATAAATTTTTCAGTGCGAGGAAGTTCAAGAGATTGACATTAATATATCTTCACAAAGCTAAAACAGATCCGTTGGAATCATGAGAACACGTAAGAGAGTATGCCCAACATGATTATATCCTTCAGTAGATTTCATTCCAGGTAACTACCTGGTGAAGAGATGGCTTTTGGATTTGAATATGTCGGTCTCAGAGTTCAAAGTTTATTAATAGGAATTATTGGACAGACATATCCTCACATGAACATGACAAAGCTAATCAGAATGTACTGAACTTTTAAGATCTCTCTATTTGTTCAAGGTAAAATACAATTTCGAGTGGCTGAACGATTGAGTCGAGTTCAAGCTAGGAAATATTGACTTGAGTCGCAATAGCATTATCAATTAGTGGTTAATTCATAAGGTAAATGCATTGAAAGTTTTAAAACTTATCACGAAAGTGCAATTAAGTTCTAAAATTTTTAAAAAGTGCAAAACTTATTACAAAAGTGTAATTGAGTCCTAAAACTTTCAAAAAGCATAATAAATCATAAAACTTGTCAAATTGATTCAATCAAATCCTTCCATTGATTGCACTTTTTGAAAAGTTTTAGGACTCAATTGCACGTTCATGACAAATTTTAAGACTTGACATTTTTTGAAAATTTTAGGGCTCGATTGTATTTTCGTCACAAATTTTAAAATTTTGTTACACTTTTTAAAAAATTTATGATTTAATTATATTTCATGATAAGTGTCAGGATTTTCAATATATTTATGACCCATAAAAAGAAAAATTTATCATCAACGAGTACTAGACTATAAACATGAGTCTACCTTATTACTCTCCAACGAAATTGCCTATAAAAGGTCAAACAAACCAACCAACTCATGACAGAGCATTGTTTAGCCTTGTCCGGTGATTTATACAGTCCTACATCAAAACTAAGAAAGTTGTGATTATGTATCATTCAATATTATTGTAGAAGTATGTTGATTGAGATTTGAGTTAATTTCGTCTTTTGATTGATAGAGGTGGGTTTAACTTACCAATTCACTCCTAACAAATTTTTCGTTTATGCCAACCAATTAAGTGCACAATCCAACGAGAACACCCATCAAAACATGATAGCACCTTTTTTCTATTTTTTGGAGTAGGTAGCACTTGACAAGACACCATCTTAAAATCACCTCGTTAGTGAAAAGATCACTATCTGAACGGCTAACCATTTATTAGTCCCTAAAAAGTGATATGTATGTCACTTACCAAGCCATCTCATCCAATTATCATCTGAAGACCTTTACCCATTAAGCATTACCCAAAAGTTTACTAAAATGATAACTTATAAATAGTAATTCAAGTACACTAGTGTGAGAGTGGCCATTTTCATCTCCTTAATTCCTACTCAAGTCTCTTTTTCTCTCACTCTCGCACGCATGTCTTGATTCCTACATAGCTAGAAATTCGAGAGAGAGAGAGAGAGAGAGAGAGAGAGAGAGAGAGAGAGAGAGGAGCTTGGGGAGAGCTTGTTGAGTGTTATGAAGATGAAGCACCCTCTCATATGACTTTATTGATCTTTAGATTCAAGGATAAACTTGATTGCAATAGATTGTGTGTGGAGGAAGCTAAATCTTGGGCAATGTTACCTAGAATGCTCATGCCGTGTTAGTATTTTCTATTCTTGAGAAAATACCAGAAAGTTAGGCTTAGAGTCAACCCATTAACATCCAACTTGTTCGGTGTTATATTTGTACAGAGATTTGCAATGCAGATTATTTGGTGAGACAGACATTATGATACTTCCATATTTACTATATGATAATGTTGAGCTGTAAATAGACATATTATATGGTTGTAAATACATAGGATTTTTTAGGAGGTTTTTTTATTCTAATTTGATTCTAGTTAAATCCCACAAATCATGGGATTATAGTTGTTAGCCCACAAATCGTGGGAATTTAGCTTTTCTCCTTTTTTTAGGCTTTCTTTCCTTTATTTTTGTTTGCTAGGATTTACCTGTGTATTAGCCTATAAATACAACATTGTAAAGCACCAGAAAATATGAATGAAAATAACAATTTCTCTCCATCTAAAATCTCACATGGTATCAGAGCTCTAGGCTAGATTCCTGAATTCAAAATTGCAGTCTTCATTGCTACATTTTTCAGCCTTCATTGCTGTCTATTATTCTCCAGAAATAGATTTCTGGATTTCAATTGCAGCCTTCATTGTTGCAGTTTTCTATTTTCTTTTTTTTTTGGTAAAAGGTACGAATATAATAGCTTGAACCAACTATACAAAAGACCGGCTCCAAAACAACCACTCAAAAAAGAAGAACCTTCAATGAGTGAAAGGGCGCCGGTGTAAGAAGAACAACAAATGAAGGAAAAAAAAGGCAATAAAAGCCATCACAAAGGAAGACAAACAGCAACCCTCCAAGATCGACTCGAGAAGGCAGCGAGACAAGAGAAGGTTGGTGCAGAACAAAGGCAGCGACACCTCGAAAAACAGCACTAGTGAGAAGAAGAACCCGTGAAGATGGAAGGGTCAAAACCCCAGGATCTCTGGAGTCTCCTATTCCTTGCATTGTTCGGCACATTATGGAAAGTGAGCGCTTTATCTTTAACAACCTTGATGATATGGTTTTTGATGGCCGAGACCACCAAGGTATCCCCCCGAAAAATAACGTTGTTCCTATTCTTCCAAATAAGATGGCATATCGCACCAAAAGAAAACCAAGCAATGCTATGGTAGAAATCCTTACCCGCAAGGAACTTCATCGTCCAACTAAGGTTGTCCATCCATGGCTTATTACACCACGAAGGTTACATCTGGTGGCCCAAAAATAAATAATCGTCGCTGAGATATGACACTCAAAAAACAAGTGATCAATGGAGTCCGGAACAGAACTACAAAAAGCACATAATCCATGATCGATTCTCCCATAGGAAAGAAGGGCCACCTGAGTGGGCAAGCGGTTTTTCGTCATAAGCCAAAGGTGAAATTGAAATCTGGGGGCTAAAGCATTATCCCAAAGGAAAGAAGCCCAAGGAACTCGGCACTTCTTAATATGAATGATCTCCCAGGCCGAGCCCACCGAAAATATGCCCAAAGAGTTACCACACCAGCAGAAGCGATCAGGGGCAGAGGAGAGGACTGGTAAATCCAGCTACCAAACTTGCAATAAAGCTCTAAAAACCTGACCTGCGGGAGAGAGAAGATCTGCCAAAGTAGCAAGTCTGGAAAGACCATGTGACATCCCAAATTTCTCAACCTGTTTTCTACTGAATTAATCGGACATTTCGTTGACACGTTTATAGGGCTATTCTCATAGCCGATCACTCTAGAGATAACTAGACTATCTGGGTAAGTAATTAAGAAATTTTAAGGCAATAAACTTGGGAATTCGATCAGGAATCGACTCCTCGACCGTGCTCGTCTTTAGAGGCCATCGCGGCACAGTTAAAAATCGATTTGAGATCAGAGATAGGTCTGTTCGACTGAGATGTGTGGCCGATCGTGGGTGACTCCACTAAATTGGAAAATTCTCATCGACCGACACTAATATGATTTTACTGTCGTTTTGGTACCCTGTGTCCGTAGTTGAATCCTCAATATTTTCACGACAATCGAGAGTCGCCATTGAGTCGAATGGCTTCATAGTGATTCAAAGAAAATCAACCACGAGTCATTTGCCTTAAAAAGTTCTGAAAACCACCCGGTAGCCTAGGTCACGCTAAAAACGCGCCAAATGGAAATTAACCGCCGATTCAAGTCCGATTTCAAAAATTGAAGATTCTGTCATGTCACAATAAATTCTAGGATCCACGACTCAGTCTCAGAAGATTTTTCTGACAACCGACACTCTTTGGGAAAAAGTCGTCGCCAGGCCGTTTTTGTGCGATTGAAGTAAGGGATTAAAATTGGATGCAAAATTGAGATGGAAAGTGGATTCAGAGATGAGGAAAAATGTTGAGAAGGTCTGGATGACCAATTGAAATTATTAAGGCCAATCGTGACTCAATCAAGTGAGTATGATGATCCAATTGGAAGAGATGGCTTACAAATTCGTAACCCCCCATAAGCCTAGCAAGAATGGACCACTTGGGAGGTTATATGGGACATTTTTAACGGCCTAATGAAGGCCAAGTAATTATACATGGCCTAGATTGATTTAAGGGAGATATTTTGCAAAATATCAAGTCTTGGTGGAGCCCTCACTCACTCCTCCCTTATCCCCTCTCTAGTTGCCGTCCAAGACTTTCCTTCCATCTTCCCTTTGTGCGACAACCTCAGTCTTCGGCTTCACTTTCAATTTCATTGTTCAGCTTCTGCTTTACTTCTTTCGGTCGAAGTCCAGTCCAGCAAAGCCCTCCCTCGCGTGCAGCCTCTGCGGTCATTGTCTCCCATATGCCGCGCGTCCTTCGGCCCTCAGCTCCACGATCGTCTGCTCCACTACCCATCTTCATGCTGCCTCTCACGCCAGCTCACGGTCAACACCAGCAACAAGCGGAGCCTTCGGTTGACTGAGCAGCCTTCCCTTGCTGCCACTTGGCCGCATCTGCCTCTTCTTCGGTCATCAAGCGGACACTGAAGACCACCGAGGAAACCTGTGTCCATCCGCAAGAAATTGCCCCCGAATCTGGTCGGCCACCGAGTCAGCCGAGTCAAGCCAGCGAAGCAACGTCCGCCGAGCAGCTTCCGTCTTCGTCGTGTCTTCATTTCCACGTGGGCTTCTTCAACAGCAACGGCCTAGCGAAGCCAGCAAATTTTCGGCCCAACTCTAGCGAAGACAGGCCCAATTCGGCAGGGCCCATCTTCTGCAATATCAGCCCAGTTTTTTAGGCCCAATTTCCAGCAAATCAATTGAAGTCCAGCCCACAACTTGAAGCCCAAATTTTAGTCTTCAAGCCCAGCCAAGTCAGCCCATCTTCGGCCCAAGTCCGGCCCGCGAAGAAAGCCTAATCACAGCCAAGCCCAAGCCCAAGAGTGAGCCTAGTCCAGTGCAAGAACAAATCTCAGTTGGGCTGAGATTTGTTGGGCCAAGTTTTAGGCCCGGCCCGAGGCTTCGTCGTTGCCATCGAAATTTTGGAATTCGGCCGCCGTCGCGTTGTCGTCGCGGTGTCCCGATCCCTGCTTTTAATCAAGTGAGTAATCTCACTAATCCTTGCTTAGTAGACTAATTATGCTTACGGGTTGATTAGATTTAATTAAGTGCAATTAGGTGGTTAGATTAGAATGGATTAGTGATTATTAGTTAATTGCCTTGCATATTAGTTAGGTGGTTAGTGTACTTAGCTAGAGAATTGCCTATAGTATTTATTGAATACATCTCGGGATTTTTCCCGACCCTTATCGGGCTTCAATTAGGCATTACGGGCCTAAATTGGATTTTTAGTGATTATTTATTTTTCGTAATTAATTATTTAATTATTTATTTTTCGAAAATTAGGCAGGGATGGCCGACGACCGAAATTTCGTGCTGATTGTCGTGGTGCAGTCCGTTTATTTATTTGAGCTCTATGTTGTTCTGAATTGAATTAATTGCGCGAATTGAGGAATTATTCCTAAATTGATTGAAATTGAGTGAAATTGAATGATTGATTGGTAGACGGCCGGGTATGGTTATTTAGCATTGTTAATGCCCTGATGAGTAATAAGGTGGAGAGAATCGTGAGATTTAACTGGGAATACTCTTGGCTGAGACCGATCAGATACGAGGTATAGACAGGCGTGGTTCGGTGATTAAGGATATCACTGTGCGAAAACGGCGCCTTAAAGAACGCACGTAGACTATCTACGACTTGTGGCAAGCGTGGTTCAATGATTAAAGATATCACTATGTGAAAATGGTGCCTTAAAGAACGCACGTAGACTGTCTGTGATCTGTGACCTATGATAGGCGTGGTTCGGTGATGAAGGATATCACTGTGCGAAAACGGCGCCTTAAAGAACGCACGTAGACTATCTGCTACTTACGTCACCTTGGCGAAAACGACGCTCGAGAGCATTAGTGGAGCTCTGTGACTAAGTGTATTATTGGAGGTTATACAGTGGGATGGGAATGACTTATAAGAGGTCTGACTGACATGTAATCGACTAGGTCGATTGATCAAAGAATGATTTGATGTCGTGCTTTGATTTACTATTCGATGTGATATATGAAGCATTTGTATATAACCTTGAATTGCAGGTTGGAACTGATGCCAAGGTAAGTCTTCTGACTCGTGCTATGCTTAGGCAATCATGCGGTGTATTGGTTTCCTAATCGAGTCTTAGTGGGGTAGAACTTGCTAAGACGTAGTCTCATCCCGGTTGTGGGACAACATTTCAAGCCTGTAGATGAGCCTGAGGAGGAGAAGCCAGAAGATGACGATGAGCCAGAAAAAGATGAAGAGCTTGAAGGAAATGAGCTTAGTGAAGATGAGTCAGAAGAGGATCAGGATGATCCTGAGTACGACCCGGATGAGGATTGAGATCCCATCCTCTTTTGTGAATCCTGTTTTGATGTGAATAGAATGAAAAAAAAAAAAAAAAAAGTCATGAATAGTTTGTGAAATACTTTGAGTTTATGCTCTGTATAAAAGTATGGTTGTAAATTTCAATATGAAAAAATATGGCCTTACTTTTCTATCCCATCGTTTTATTGTCTGGGATTTATAACTGCTTCCGCATGTACTATTAAAAATGAAAGGGTCGGCGATACATAGTCCTGAGATATCGCATTATAAAATTGACCAAGTAGAAGGATGTGTGCGTGCCCGAGGATCAGGGCGTGACAGATCATAAGTTTCTATAAGGGAATCTGGGATGATTAAGTTCAGAGGGCCTATAGGATGCCACCAATCGAACCACACGGAGACCGAGAGCCCATTGCCCACAATCCAACGAAAGGAGGAACGAAACTCCGTCGTCAACTGAAGAAATTTTTTCCAACCCCACAAGCAAACAGAAGGTTTAGAAGCAACCCATAATTTTTTTTTTCTATTTTCTTTGCTGTCTATTATTCTCCAAAATTTCTTTCTTCTTTACATAGCCTTCATAGCTGCACTATTGCCCTTGTTCTCTTCTTAACATTCACTCTCCAAAATGGCCACATCTGAAATCACACCCAAAGCCACATATCCTACCATGAACCAATGTGAGGAGGTCACCTCAACACACATGACAGGTGATCTTCAGAATATCAGGCCAACCTATAGATTGAATGAGAAGAACTACCTCAAGTGGTCACAATTTGTCAAGACGTATCTAAAGGGGAAAGGAAAACTTAGCCATTTACTTGGGATGGGACCCAAGAAAGGAGATCCTGATTTTGATGTGTGGATGAGGCTGATTCCATGATCATGTCATGGCTATGGAATTCCATGGAACCAGCCATAAGCAACACTTGTATGTTTCTACCAACCACAAAGGAGATCTGGGATGGACGTACTCAAAGGCTCATGATGCAGCCTGGGTGTATGAAATTAAGGTGAAAACCAGTGGGACAAAGCAAGGAGGTAAGACTGTTACCAAGTATGCTAATTCTCTGTAGAACTTATGGCAAGAACTCGATCATTATCGAGTATTTCAGATGCAGTGTCCAAATGATGCGGCCATTCTAAAGAGTTTTATTGAAAAGGATCGAGTCTACGATTTCTTAATCGGGCTTAATTCTGAATTTGACCAAGTCAGAATTCAAATACTTGGCAAGGAGGAAGTGCCATCATTGGAGGAAACAATTTCCTTGATTTGGGCGGAAGAAAGCCGTCGATCCGTCATGCTAGAACCGCAAGCTATAGAAGGGTTAGCCTTGACAACTAGAAAGGTTGATTAAAAGGGTGACCTGCCAAGGAAAGACAACCGGGATAGCTTGTGGTGTGCCTAATGCAAGAAGCCCAGACATACAAAAGAACAATGCTGGAAATTGAATGGCAGACCAACTACTTCAGGCCGAGAGTGGGTGAATTGGGCAACACAGCCAAGGCCTTGGATCCACCTAACTGAGAAAGCTGGTCAAGAAGAAGTTCAAGAGAAAGTAACCTTTAGCAATGAAGAAATTGAGAAATTAAGAGATTTGTTAGGGTCTCTTAATAAACCCTCTGGTGCATGCTCACTTAATAAACCCTCTGGTGCATGCTCACTAGCACTCTCGGGTAATTCTTGGGTTATTGATTTAGGGTCTACCGACCACGTGACTCACACCTCATCCCATTTCAGCACTTATACACCTTGTCCTAACAATAAGAATATTATTATGGCAAATGGGTCTCTTGCTACTGTTGCAGGGGTTGGAAATGTTCCTATCACACCTAATCTTGTCCTTAAATATGTTCTTCATGTCCCTAAGCTATCTGCCAGTCTTATCTCAATATAGAAACTCACAAAAGATCTTCATTGTCAAGCTGTTTTATACCCATCTTATTGTGTTTTTCAGGATCGGGACTCGGAGAGGAGGATTGGACTTGCTAAGGAACAAAATGGGCCATACTACCTTGAGACACCTCTCACTACAAGAAGGATCATGAATAATCTGTCTTCGTCGTTTCTTAGTACTTCAAATAAATAAGCCATTTGGCTTCATCATTTTCATTTTGGTCATCCATCCTTTCAAGTCTTGAGTATTATGTTTCCATCCTTGTTTAAAGATCTGAATATTAAAGACTTCCATTGTGATGTTTGTGAATTAGCCAAGCATAATCGTGTACCATTTCCTATTAGTAATCACCGTAGTTCTAATCCTTTTGACTTAATCTACAGTGACATTTGGGGACCTTCCACAATTCCAAACATCTCTGGAGCTCGTTGGTTTGTCACTCTAATTGATGATTGCTCTAGGATCACGTGGACTTTCTTACTCAAACATAAATCTAATGTGAGTAGCATTATTCCTTCATTTCATTCCATGATTCAAACTCAATTTGGGGTCAAGATCAAGGCCTTTCGGTCGGATAATGCTAGAGAATACTTCCATCAAGTATTGTCCCCTTATTTTCAAAAGGAAGACATGATCCATGAGTCATCTTGTGTGAATACACCACAACAAAATGGGGTTGCTGAAAGGAAAAATGGCCATCTCCTTAAGACAACTCGTGCCTTGTTGTTTCACGGACAAGTTCCTAAAATATATTGGGGGGAAGCTGTTCTTACAGCTACATACATGATCAATAGACTACCCTCACGTACATTAGACCACAAGACCCCTATGGAAGTTTTTTCTCAGTTCTATCCTCACCTTCGTACATCTAATGGTCTTACATCTTGAGTCTTTGGTTGCACTTCCTATGTCCACATTCATCATCATCAACGAGGAAAGTTAGATCCTCGTGCAATCAAATGTGTGTTTTTTGGTTACTCACAAACACAAAAAGGCTATAAATGTTACCATCCTCCTTCTAAAAAATTCTATCTCTCTGCAGATGTCACTTTTGTTGAAAATAAACCCTATTTTTCACAATCTTATCTTCAGGGGGATTTTTCAGTCATGGAAGATAAGGACCTTGGTGTCATTGATAACTTAGATTTATTGTCCAATGTCCCTAACAGCCAAAACTCGGCCACCGTTGCTCATGAACCTATCTTGAATCCTGTCTCTTGTCCACCACAATCTCCCACACACCAACTTGTCTATGTTCCTATTCCCACTAGTCCAACTCGTATTCATGATTCTAAGAGATTTTCTCAGGTGTATTCAAGGAGGACAACCGTTCCAACACAAGAGCAGTTCCAAAATACCACTCCGGGTACTATCAATGAAAGCACAATAAGTTCTGAATCTCCTTTGGATGAACAGCTTAGTGATACACCTAAGAGTGATCTTGATTTACCTATTGCTATTAGAAAAGCAACTAAAGAGTGCACCAATAAACTAGTATATCCACTATCAAATTATGTGTCCCTTAATAGGTTATCATCATCATGCAGAAACTTTATTGTGAGTTTAAACACAATTGCTGTCCCTAACACCTTGTCTGAAGCACTGTCAAAAGAGGAATGGAGGAATGTCATGAAAGAAGAGATGGAAGCACTCGAAAAAAATAAAACATGGGAAATTGTTGACAGGCCAAGGGGGAAAAATCTAGTTGGTTGCAAGTGGGTATTCACTCTAAAGTACAATGTAGATGGCTTTCTGGAGAGGTACAAGGCAAGATTGGTTTCGAAGGGTTACACTCAAACATATGGAGTGGATTACCAAGAGACATTTGCACCAGTGGCTA
Organism: Eucalyptus guilfoylei; assembly: GCA_016097605.1. Classification (NCBI taxonomy): domain Eukaryota; kingdom Viridiplantae; phylum Streptophyta; class Magnoliopsida; order Myrtales; family Myrtaceae; genus Eucalyptus; species Eucalyptus guilfoylei. Next base: position 23,495,406 of record CM027866.1, on the reverse strand, counting down.
AAATGAATACTGTAAGAATTTTATTGTCTTTAGCTGCTCATTTTGATTGGGAACTTCAACAGTATGATGTAAAGAATGTGTTTTTACATGGAGATTTGGAAGAAGAAATCTACATGAGCATCCCACCTGGTTTTGAAGGAAAGGAAACAACAGAAAAGGTTTGTAGACTTAAGAAAGCATTATACGGGCTCAAGCAATCACCTAGAGCCTAGTTTGGACGGTTTGCTAGAGTCATGAAGGCATCTAGGTACAAACAAAGCCAGGGAGATCATACAATGTTCACAAAACACTCGGACATGGGGGGAGTTACAACATTGTTGGTGCATGTTGATGACATAATAGTCACAGGCAATGATGAAAGGGAGAAACAACAGCTGAAATAGTGCTTGATTAAGGAATTTGAAATAATTGAGTTAGGGAAGCTATGGTATTTTCTAGGAATTGAGATTTCATACTTCAGGCAAGGGGTCTTTATTTCACAATGAAAGTATGTGACGGATCTTTTGGAAGAAACTGGGAAGCTTGGTTGCAAACCAGTAGCTACTCCAATTGAGCCGAACCAGAGGCTAACAGAAGCAAAAGAGGAGGCAGCAGTGGATCGAGAAATGTATCAGCGATTGGTGGGAAAGTTAATTTACCTTACTCATACCCGACCAGATATCTCTTATGCCATCAGCTTGATTAGTCAATTCATGCATAATCTAAAGGAATCACATCTACAGGCTGTTCATTGAATCCTACACTACTTAAAAGGTAGTCCAGGAAAGTGAATACTTTTCAAGAGGAGCCCATATCTCAAGCTCGAGGCTTATACAGATGCAGATTATGCAGGCTCAATGGTTGACAATAGGTGTACAACTGGTTATTTTACCTTCCTTGGAGGTAATTTGGTAACTTGAAGGAGTAAAAAACAGAATGTGGTGGCAAGATCAAGTGCAAAATTTGAGTTTAGGGCAGTGGCTCAAGGAATATGTGAGTTATTATGGATCAAGATCATTCTTGATGACTTGAAGTTAAGTGGCAGAGTCCTATGAAGCTATTTTGTGACAATAAGTTTGCAATTAATATTGCTCATAATCCTGTGCAGCACGACAGGACGAAACATATTGAGATTGATAGGCACTTCATCAAAGAGAAACTTGAAGAAGGATTGATTTGTTTGTCTTATGTTCCTTCAGGACAACAAGTGGCAGATGTCTTGACCAAATGGCTTAATGGTGGAAGTTTTCATGAGCTAATTTCCAAGTTGGGAATGGAAGATTTCTATTCATCAGCTTGAGGGGGAGTGTTGAGCTGTAAATAAATAGATTATATGGCTGTAAATACATAGGACTTTTTAGGAGGTTTTTTTATTCTGATTTGATTCTGGTTAAATCCCACAAATCATGGGATTATAACTGTTAACCCACGAATCGTGGGATTTTAGCTTTTCTCCTTTTTTTTAGGCTTTCTTTCCTTTATTTTTGTTTGCTAGGATTTACCTATGTATTAGCCTATAAATACAACATTGTAAAGCACCATAATATATGAATGAGAATGACAATTTCTCTCCATCTAAAATCTCACAGATAATAACCTAGATATCATGCGAATTATCCCTTTAGCTATCGGATACGTGCCATCATAAAATCTTGACGGCCGATTTTCCTTTTGTATTAACTAAACTGTGTTAGAGATAGAAAATGTTGTTGTATTGTACCTCTTTTTATTTTTCCCAGAGAGATTACCTCTTACATTTTCTAGGTAATTATGCTTTTCATCTTGTATATTCCGAAATTAGAATTTAGCATCCTATATCTTATCAAAAGGAAAGGTTATGTTGGTGCACATCAAGTAGCTCTCATTTTCAAGTCTTCAAAGTGCCCACATGTGCCCTTACCCTATGAAGCCGAAAAAATCCTACTTGGAGATTCACTTGGGTGCTCGTATCAAATAATAGTTTGGGTCACAAATTGTATCAGTTGGTCAGATGGCTAATGTTTTCACTAAGACACATCTACCTAGGCTTTTTAAAAATCTTTTATTGAAATTCCAATTAACCTCTTCTACATCACCTTGAGTTTGAGAGAGATGTAAGAGATATTAATCTTCCCTGATTGATTCTAATTAATTATATTTGATATTGTAATATTTCATTACTTTAGATATTTTTCTAAAACAGTTTATAAATAGGCTCTTGTATCATCAGTATTATCCATACATAAATATATGTGAATTCTCTTTTCCACTTTATTCTTAAGTAAAAAGAATATTGCATTCACAATTTTCAACAGATGAATTCACCTAAACAAGTATTACAAAAAAGTGATGCATCATTTATGATTTTTAGAGAACATGGAGACAAAAAGAAATACATTCTCTTGACTCTCATGTTCAAGTAATTAGCATCCGGGGAGTCGGAGAATTTTCAATCTATGAACTGGAGTTTTTTTTTTTTGGTCGGTGAACTGGAGTTCACCAATTAAATTCTATTACTTATGTGCAAGCTATTATGGGTTATGGCCATTTGCATAGGTTGATTATAACTTTGTTCTGCCTTTATTTACCTTACCACGTTGTTAGGTTGTATACGAGAAAATAAGTTCAATTTTACTATTCTATCTAATTATATATATATAAATGTATATGATTTTTATTACAATTTTTATTTATTAATAATAAAAACTGCCTCATTTTTCCGGCTCTGTCGCTGTGTCCGTCTTTCTTCCCATAAAACAAGCCAAAGACGGTGAGTACCGGTTGCCAGGCAACAGAGCCAGGGAGAGATGGCTGTGGAGAGCAGAGCTCAGAGGAGGATTCAGTCTCTGTATCGTCATCTTTCACCACAAGCTTCTGATGCCAGCTCCCTTCTTCAACCGGTCAGTATGCTCTCTCTCTCTCTCCCTTCCCGCGCGTCTGCTTTTGTTTTGTTTGCGGAAAACGTTTGATGTAGTTGGCGCTCAGTTGATATCGTGAATTTTTTTTTTTTTTCTGTTTCTGGTTTTGATGATGAAGACTGTACTGAGAGCAGAGCAATTAAGCCTTCGAGATGGTAGAGAAGCTATGGTAATCGGTGGTATGGTGTTGGACATTCATGCCCAACCTTTTTCTCCTCCTGCTCCCGGAACCACAACCCCTGGCAAAGTAAATTTATTTTTCTTCGCTTGTCTGTTTGTTCAGTCATTCTTATTCTGTTTTAAATAGTCTTTTGTGGGATGTTTACCTTGCTTGTAATGCGAGTTTAAGAATGAATTTGTCGACCCTGGCTGCTTAAAAAATGCCAAATTGGGCATCAATTTTTTTGCTCTTAGTCTGGATTTCAGTTGAAAGAGAGGTGGGAGTACTCTAATTTGGTCTATCTAGGGAAATTTCGAAGTTGCTGGAGTAATCTAACATGTGCTAGTCTCCGTAATATGGGTTGACACTCGTCTCTGTCAATAACATGGAGAACCTAGCCAAAAATAACAGGAGAGTTTCATATAAAGATAATGCAGGAATGGAGGATAGACCCAACTAGTCACATAGAACGAGAAAGGTTGAATTGCAGAAACATTAGGATTGTGAAGATATATAATAGGACGCACAGTCTTGTGTCAACTTCTACCCATTTAAGGATACGTTTGTTTGTAGAAGGGAGAAACTGATTTAGAAGTAGGTGGTTTTGTCTTTGGAGGAGTGGGTTTTTGCTTGGATGATGGTGGCGGAGAAGGTTTTGGAGATGTGTAATAGGTAGTCGTAGAACAAGATACTGGATGCGGGTATCTACCACTATATTCTCCAAGGGGTCCAATGGTTGTATATCTGTCTTTCCCTCTTTGAAAAATTTCATGCTCGGATGAGCTACACTTCTTTCTTTTGGAAGGCCTGTTGTCCTCTTCTTCTGGAGGGTTGGCAGTTCTCACACCAGCAATCTAGATCCCAAAAACAATGGCCTATATGACGATCCTTGAAGTATACAGGGAGTTGTACTTGATAGTTGATAGGCTCTATTTTAAGTCTTTCTCCTTCACCATCTTCTTCTAGAATGTAAGGCTGCATCGTCGAGATTGTAGGAAAGATGGAATAAGAGTCTTTTTCACTTTCTCTTGAGTTATCAACTTTGGTGATCACACTGCCGTGCTTTTTGTTGGTGAATTTTTACTCTAAAGGCTATATAAATATTACTCTAAAGACTGTATAGGCTAAACTTTTTTTATAGAGTTTTTCGCAGTTAGTCACCTAGGTATCTGGAAGGAGTTTGACTAACTTTGAACAAGGAATCTATCTTGGAACATGATGCACAAAGTCATCTAGTTGTTGTGTATAAAGATCAAAAGGGCATTCTCTGCTCTTGGTAAAGTTAAGTTCATGGCGTGGTTTTGAACTCTGTGCACCATTTTGCTAGTGGAGAGTTGCCACAATTGAAAATGGATTCTGTGGAGCTCCAGTGTTTTGCCCACTAGCCCAAAAATGTACTATTGTTGGTCATTAGTATAGGCCAAAGTGTTTTGTATGCTTTATCTGACATCTCTTTTATAAAAGTGCGAATTACTGTCCTGTAAGAGCAATTTTTCGATGGCAGCATATTAGTATTATTTTAGTAACAAAAGTCTGTATTGCCCTCAACCTTGCTTATATAAGGCTAACTTCTCTAAGAAGTTGAATGAGATTTGGAGTTTGTAAACTCGTGGCCTATATACACTTTGTTATGGATTTCTAGAAGGCTGATGTCATAGAAAGTTTAGAGTTGTACAATTAGTCCGATAAGTTGAAATATGGTTTCACGAGTTTGCTCTCCACTTGCCACTATGGATCCTATGGTTCCAAATGCTTCTGAGTTCTGCCTTATAATATAGATGAATGGTGTCTGGAGACCACCAAAAAAAAAAGAAGTCCCTTTGAGAGGCCAAGGGAAGGGCCGTGTAGTGGGATAATATTTCTATCTCAAACAGTCATTTGTTGATACCATTAACCCGTCATGATATCATTGCCATCTTCATAAAAAAAATTGGACTGAGATTATAATCCCAGGCCTGATAATGCGTCTTTACTAAGAGGAAGAATTATCCCATCATGACTGAGGATCCTCAGAAAACATTACCACTAAATGTGTAGATGCTTTATTACTCTTGATCCTCCTACCTCTTTAATCCAACGCCTCAAAGATCAACTATTTTTATGAGATATCTCACCTCAATGAGAAAAAGATCTATAATACCTATCCCTCTTGTAAATCCATATTTTGCTTGTGTTAAACTTGCTTCTTTTTCACTAATAAATTCTATAAGAAAGCTTATTCACCATTATCCAAAGGATGCCAAGAGAATACGTTGACATTTGATCAACATCCCTTTCCAGCTACTCAACATGAACACTTTGTGAACCTTTAAATCTCTCCTGAGTTCCTGCGCAAGTGGCTCTAACAAGGCTATAGCACCTTCACTTTGGTGCTATATGCCTTGCTCTTTCCTTCCATGGTCATAAAGGACTGCAAGTGTTGGCCCGCATGGCACTACTCGATAATAGTTCCTTAACTATCAACATGCTTGCATTGGCATAGTCGAAACAACTCTCAATGCTAGATCTGTTTTTGTAACAGTATTCCCAAACTTCAATATAGCTCTTTCAGATCCTAAATTGCTTATTGTCCTAAAGTTTCAATTACATTCACCGGATTTCCTCAGAGTCCAGATTTGATTGTGGCAACTAGATGTTGTACATATGTCCCCCCCCCCCCAAAACAAAAAAAAAAAAAACTAGATGGTGTACAAATCACGCCGTAGAGTTAACTTTGCTGGGAGCAGAAGATGCCCTTTCGATCTTTGTGGACAATGAGTAGATGACTTCTTGCATCATATTCCAAGACAGATTCATCATTCTGAGTTACTCAAACTCCTTCCTAATACCTGGTTGACTAACTACAAAAACTTCATCAAAATGTTCAGCCGATACAGTCTTCAAAGTCAAAATTCATCAAGAAAAGTGGGGTCATCAAATTTGATCGCTCAAGAGAAAAGTTCTTCTTCAATTTTTCCTACAATCTTGATGATGTAGCTGTACAAACAAGACGATGAAGGTGAAGGAGAAAGACTTGGAATAGAGTCTTTCGACTCTAAAGGACAACCTTGTACTTCGAGGATCCTCATACAGCCCATTGCTGGTGGGATCTAGATTGCCAGTGCAGGAAGTGCCATACCCCTCCACAAGATGAGGATGACAGGCAGCCTTCAAGTAGAAGGAAGAAGTGCAGCTCATTTGAGCATAAATATTTTCATAGATGGAAAGACGGAGATCCAACCATTGACCCCATGATGAAGATAGTGGTAAGTACCAATATCAGGTTTCTTACTCTGCCCCTAAATATTATACATCTCGAAAACCTTCTCCGCTGACAGCATCAGTCGAGAGCCTATGTGAGAATACAGTACACCATTCAGTAATTTCTGTGCGAGTCTATGTCTGACAGTGGCTTTTAGGTTCACTATGTTTTAGGAGCTGTAGCAAGAAATATTGCCGATTGCATGTCGAAGCTGGGAGGAAAGCCGTTCTTTATGAGTGCTGTGGGCCTTGACATGGCAGGTTAGTATAGCACGTCTTTTGATCCAAAAAAAAAGAAAGAAAAAGGAATAGCACATCTGAATTAGCCTACAGACCTTCTGTTTCAGCAAGACTTTTCAAGGCACCATTTTGGCTCAATTAATTATTTAAGCACATGAACTCGATGCATGGTGACCTAGGACATAATTTTTTGTAGAGTTTCAGCGTAAAGGTTATTTAGCATTGGTCTTGTTCAATTTCCTTCTTAAGCCGTGGGACATGGATAAAAATACTAGATAAATCCTTTAGCTCCATCTTTATTAAAAGACGTGATAAAAGTAAAGAACCTACCATCTTTTCTCAGTAAAAGTGCGTGCTTTTGTTTTGAGTCTTGACTATGTCTATGTCCATCCTATCTGCTTCTGTTGTAATTTGAGAGAGTTTCCTTTAGATTTGCAAGGTATATGGTCAAGCATAATAATTTTTAGGAGAAAAAATAGTTTTTTTTTTAACAATCATCTGTTTATTGTAGCTGGAATTCTTGGTTATGCCAGCCTGATTCTAATCAGGATCAATAAATTTTGAGGACATCCCAAGTTGAGATCTTTTTGGAGGTCTGCGAGGGATTGGACTTGGCCATTAAGATTTTGCCAAATATTGTCTTCACTTTTCGGATTGAGAATTAGCAAGTAAACTGTATATATTAGAGGTACTAAGATTTGAGAATGTTTTTCTTTTTATTTGCTCCACCTTGATGTAGCGAATGTCCATCCTTCATGCATGGTTGTAGGCCACTTGTCAAGGCGGGCAAATTCTCTGTCGTTTCTTTAATTATTGGTTTCTTGTTGAGGTTTCTGTGTCTTCCCACGATTTTGCTAACATTATCCTTTGCCCTATGTATCAGGGAATCACTTGTTGGAGCATTGGAGATATACTGGGCGTCCTATTGAAGGTTAACATGTTCAGTTTAACTGCTTGTCTGACATGCCTAGTAAAATCTGCTAAATAGATAGTAGTGATGAAATTTTGCTATATTTACCTTTACAGACAGCTAAGTACACTACTCAAATTTATCCTTCTAAGCATTCTCTTTTACATCGCTATAACAATGAACTAGCTACTCTCCTCTTTTTTTGGCTTCAAATAAGTTATAGAGATGCACGTGCTGTTCATGAATGTGCTTCTCGTTCTTAAACTCAGCAATTCCGAGGCAGGTATCCTTCAAACCCAAGATGTTACAACTGCTGTGGTCTGCTGTGTACTCGATCCAAATGGTGAGGTAGCTGCTGGTGTTGCAAGCTTTGAGTCAATTGTAAGTTAATTTTGCTAAAAACGTATCAGGTTGAGCAGGCATACTTGTGTTCTCTCTAAGATCCATAAAGGCACTCACGGTTGACCTTTAGGAGAAATTTCTCACTGCTGAGTGGATTCAACAATTTAGATACGAGATCTCTTCTGCTCCAGTAGTGATGGTTGATGCTAACCTCAACGATTGTGCTCTTGAAGCTTCTTGTCAATGTAACTCTAAAGATTCGACCTGCTTTGATTTTTCATCTGACTTGATTATATGATCTGCTCTGAGTCAATAGAAAGTTCTTTAGAATTCACTTACTTGGTTTTTCTTTGAATTTTGTTCACAGTGGCTGCAGAAGATAACGTTCCTCTGTGGTTTGAACCGGTATCAGTTGCCAAATCCAAAAAAATTGCTTCTATTGTGAAGTATGTGAGTGCTTCGCCTTATGATGTGCATTTACGTTCTTTTGTGCTGTTTTCTACGTGCTGAGTAAACTTGTTTAACTCTGAAGTTGATAAATAATCGGATAAGTTCAATAATACATTATATGGAATTCATGAGATCTCAATATCAAATTTCTGATTCGTTTGCTAATAGAGTAGTTGATTACCATCATCCTTAGCACCAGACTGACAGAGAGCAAAATGGGAAATGCTATGACGAGAAAAGTTTAGTGCTTCAAATTGATTAATGCAGACCATTAGTTATGTACGCTGGAAAATGATAGGAGTCGTTTTCAACATATTTCATAGAATCGCTTACCATCTGCATGGATATGGAGAAAAATGGTGAAAGTTGTTGTTTAGGTTGGAGAATTCTGTATGTAGCATATCAAAGCAAAATTTAGTGGCTTTGCATAGACTTTCATTAATAATGCATGTCCAATTCATACCCTGCTAATTACATTTCCAGGAGTCAGGATGGCTGGCGATGTTATGCTTCCACTAGGATATTAATTTGCTGTCTAGATGAGTTGAAGGAAACTTTTCCATAGTGAATACACTTAAGTGTGATACACACATAATCTTTTCTTAAATCAACTAGGAAATTATAAACCATACATCATACACAATTGATTCGTGTTTGTGATATTGTTAAACTTTGACAAGATCTCACTTTTAGAAAAAATTGACCACGTCAAGTTCAGATCAATCAGGCATGAAAAAGAACGTTACTGGTTTACATAGTTGACTTCTTGGTTTTGGCATCCCTTTCAGCTATGAAAACAATATGACATTAGGAGAAACGAAATTCAGCTCTCCTGGGCATAGTTTTAAGATTGGCATTAAGCAGTTCCTAGATTCTGAAAGCTTCATCTTGAAGATCTGCTACTGAAACGGAGTGGGCTTTTCGCAGGTAACTTACGTATCTCCAAAGGAGGATGAGCTCTTTGCAATGGCAGATGCTCTATCTCCTGGGAAGTTATATGGTTTGAGTGTAAGGTATAAGAGCTAAAAGAATTGTCCTCCAGAATCTCACATCAAAATGCTAAAACCCGCAATAATTCTTTCGCTTGAGAAGGGCATAAAAATTGTAGTAGTAACCATAGGCGCTCAAGGAGTATTTCTATGCTCTAAAGAGGGGTCTATATTGACGAGAGCTGTTGTGGAGAAACCCCAACACCTTGGCATAAGTTCAGAACTCCACAAATTGATCTCAACTGATTGCCCTTCATGAAAGTTTCATGATGCCAGACATATTGAGGGAACCTCTCGTTTCTTTGCTTTGCATCTTCCTGGCCTTCCTGCATCTGTTAAGAAGCTTACTGGGCCTGGCGATTGCTTGGTGGGTGCTACACTTGCACTGTATGTGAAGGTTTGAACATTATACAAGCCATCTCAGTCAGTATTGCAGCAGCAAAAGCCACCGTCGAGGCTGATTCTAACGTACCTTTGATGTTTGATTTAAATGGAGTTGCAGGTATGAATATTCTTTCAATAAAGACGGCAGGAAATTTATGCATTCTTGGATATTCTATCAATCTGGTTTGATTCTACTTCTTTTGTTGTGTTAATTTCAATAAATTTCAGTAGAGTAGGTAAGGAACAAATTAGCGTAATGGAAACCAGTGCGACTCATCAAGGAAAGCGATCGTGCAACTTGCAGAGGCTGTTTCTGAACATGAGATCTTCTCTCAATAGGTACAAGCTAATGAATGTGCTGAGAATACTGTAGAGCTGCATTTTGCGCTATATTTTGCTATCCAAGACACGAACAGAATAAATTGGAAAAACTTTCGTTAGTTTAAGCATGATGCTGGATTCCTATTATCTTTAGGAAATGGATGTGAACTAATATGTAATGAGGCCAGGAATGATTGTGCCTAAACTTCCTTGGCAGATGATGCTAGGTTGGTGTACTCGGCTGCGAAGGTTGTTTATAATGGACCAGTGTAAGCTGCTGTTATCTTCGAGATAATGATGATCGTCAAGGGACTGGTGCAGAATTGGACTCAAGACTGCTCATTGTTGGTCAACTTGTTTTGTTTTTGGGCTTCCATTTGGTACATTGGAGGTGTAAAATATTTACTCCACAAGTAGAGATACTGACAGAAGTTCAGTATTCAGTTTCTGGTACTGCATCAGTTTCATTAGTAGATGAATCCTTCCAATCCAAGATTGTGTGTGAAACATTTAATGGTTTTAATAAAAATCCTCAGTCATTACTCATTTCAATTTCTTCTTCCAGCAGAACAAATTCCTTGATTCAATCCCATTTATTCAAGAATTGGGGCCTCGGAGGAATCTGTATGTTTCATCCAGTGTGATGTTTTGGTTGCTACGGCACACTTACCCCCAACGTGCGGATTCAGATGCCTGCAAAGATCATCTTACGTTTTTATCTGCTTCCGAATTCTGTGGCTAACCATCTAATGTTCCAATTAGAACGATGAAATGACATTTGAAGTGATGGGGCTCTCAATCTCTTACATAGAGTAGACCAAACTGAACTTGAGTTAGGTACTTTGTGGTAATATACATGGATTGTGCATGCGAACAGATCATGCTGAGTCGTTCATAATAGATTCTTACATTTGATCAGCAGCTTCATTGAAAAAAAAAATGCATGGCAATGCACTTAAAAGGCGACTTTTTAATTATCAAGTGAAAAATTATTTGAGTGATTTTTTTATTTAGTATACACTTGTCATATATATCATATCGTCAGGTGGCATAATCTAAGGACAACAAAACTAGGTATTGGGAAATTCGGTTCGCAGAACGTTTGGCCAACTTGAAGATTCTAATTGGTTTGTAGAAGCTGTGGAAAATGAGGAACCAGCCCAAAATGCAGACGCAGCAGCTTCTCCAGAAGCAAAGAAAACCAAAAATATTAACAGCCACTGATTCTGCAATTTTCCCTAGGGATCGAAAGTTCAAATCGAACCATCCAAAAAGGGAAAACCCTTGGAGATGTCTCGGAAGGAATCAAGACCAGATCATTCTCCAAAGAGTTGGTGAACTCCGAGGCGCTCCTATCCGAAACAGAACCAAAGGAGAAAAATTCTCAATGTCCATTACCTTCACCCATCATTTTTGTCCTTGCGCTCTTACCAATGTGTTTATCATTTCGAAGGAGGATGCAAGAGAATAAACTACATGAAATACAATAACACAACATTAGCCTAAGAGCTAGAAGAAGACAATCTCAAAAGTAATCTCTGTCAAGCTAAACTATCTCAAGTCCCTCCTAACATGATACTAGATTGTGGGACATATAACAAATACACACAAAACATTTCCAATCCAACTATGCATGGAACTCTAAACATCATCGGTATCTCCCAAGGGAAGACTAGTATAAATTATCGAAGTACTTGATGAAGTTGAGAATGTTTCCAGCTCCATCTCAGCTTCATCATTGTTAACCGGCACATCAGGTGGATAAATAAGCGGTTTTGGAGGCATTTGGAGTTCATCAATATCTCCTTCAAGCATTTCTAGGACTTTGCTCATTGAAGGCCGATGGTCAGGCTTAAATTGTATACACCAAAGTGCAACTATTATCATCTTCTTAATCACCTTCCTTTCCTCTGCTACAATTTCTATTTCAGCACTTTTTTCTTTGCTGACTTGGTCATACACCCACAATGGAAAATAAATTTGGCTTGAGTGTTCCGCATTTGCATTTATATTCTTCCTTCTACCTGCCATTTCCATGAGCAACATCCCGAAACTATAGACGTCCGCCTTATAAGATACACCACCGATGTTTCTATAGAACAACTCTGGTGCCATATATCCTAAGGTCCCTCTTGCAGCAGTCAATGAGACTATGCTATAATTAGCAGGATAAAGTTTGGCGAGTCCAAAGTCAGAAACTTTCGGAGTGAAATTCTTGTCTAAAAGAATATTGTGAGGCTTGATATCAAAGTGTAGTATTTGCATGTCACACCCCCGATGTAAGTATTCAATCCCTCTCGCCACCCCAAGGGCAATCTCATATATTTTCTTGTAATCGAGAAACCTGTCACCTTCCTCGGTGAAAATTTGCTTATCCAAGGATCCATTCGACATGAGATCATACACGAGAGCTTGTTTCGAGCCTTCAAAGCAAAAACCGATGAGTTGCACTACATTAACATGGTAAATTCTTCCAATAGTAGCCACTTCATTGATAAAATCTTGGCCTTCGGCCTTAGACTGCTTTAAAATCTTGATGGCCACTTCCTTGCCACTTTGGAGCGTTCCTTTGTACACGGAACCATATCCCCCTTCTCCCAGTTTGTGCTTAAAATTTGCAGTGATCTTTTTAATATTCGAGTAAGAGTACCTTACGGGCAAAAAGTTGTTATGAGTCCACAAAAATTCTTCGATGTTCTTGTCCATTGCTAAGTGTCTTCTTTTGTAGATGTAGATTAGAAATATCCCAAAAAATGGCATCCCAATCACAAACTTTGCTCCACAAAAATATGCTGAAAATAATTCTGACAGGTTAGAATAAGGTTTTCTTAATTATTTTAAGAACAAATCATTGTGGCTTACCCAGTAGACATATAAAATCCTCAATTATCCCAACGGTCATAAAACCTAGGAGACCTGTGAAAGGAATTAATGATTTGAAAAGGAATCGAAGGAAAAGAAGTCTGGAAAACAAAACTCACGAGGAAACATAGTAGCTAACTTCTTTGTGCAAGTTGAGTTTTGTCTAAAAGAATATGAGAAGTGAAATGCGTGCACTTGCAAGAAATAATAAGCTTTGTTTCACATAAATGATCAACGATACAAGAAATTCCTTTTGCTTTTTTAGCAGTCAACAAATACAAAGAAAATGTAATTTTCATTTTTAATTGATAATTTTGTTTTTCTATGAATAGATAAATGCAATTTTTTTAAGGAATTTGCTAGTACAAGTGTTTCTTAGAATGTTAGTTAAGTGACTAATTAAGAAAACAAGAAAATCTGAACTCTATGCCGACAAAAAACTAGTCATGTGGCTGCTCCAATAATGACCCTCTTTTTTTACAACGGGAATTCTATCGTCTAGTGGAAAGGAAGTATAATCTAGACTCATTTATGTGTGCAGTTGATGATGGGTCTGTTGTGGTGACTTCTAATATCACTTCTTCGTTTTTTCCAATTTTGCAACTCCTACATTTTGATTATGTAACACAAAGCTCAAGAAATATTTCAAATACACAGATGTTGCCCTATACTAACATGTATACTTCGTCATGATTTTCTTGGATTTGAAATAATTTTTACGTATTTGAATTTTGAGGAGAAAGTAGTAAGTGAAAGAGTGTGCACAATCATGCAAAATTGCGGTAAAGTTTCATTGTCAATCGATGCTTACCGCCATAAGAGAACTTCCATCTGCAACGTTGACTTCCGAAGAAGCTAGGATATCCGAAGAAGCTAGGGAGATCAGATTCGAAGAAGCTAGAGAGATCAAAGAGGTGAAATAAAAGTCTCTTGGTGGTGAAACTGTAACCCGTATACTTGAGGTAGTCACGGAAATCGATTGTTATAATGCAGGAACTTCCTGCCATCGCGTTTTCCGAGAAAAGAAAGCCGAGACGAAATCCACTGGCCATGATGTTATGGATTTGCTTGTAATTGTAGAGGCTACTATGTATTTGCTTAGTATAACCTACCCTGGCCCAGCTGCGAATGGTGCAAAAGTCCCTAACATCTAATGCTTTTGGATTGGCCATAGCATATAACTTCCAACTCGATGATGTGTTGGAAGAATACGACCCCATAATATATGATGAATTAATAGCAATGTAGAAGGAAGAACTAACCGGCTTTGAGCAATTCACAATAATGAACTTGCCAACGGATAGCCTGATGTACAGTGTGCCAAAGGGCTGCTTGTCACTTGTCAACTGCGGACTGGGGAGAGACGAGTAATTGCCCTTTTGAATCCCGTCATTTACCAAATTGATTATTCTCCTGGAATAATCGATAGATTGCACATAGTATCTACCACCAGTCCAATGTAGAATAGTGCGATTATCTTCACAAATTAGCTCATGGTTCGAGTAACCACATCCTTTCGGATCACTCTTCAGTCGGAATGGCTTGCTTATATTGTGAATGTCACCGCAGGATGATGCAACACATGGCCAAGTAAGATTACTCGGCTTTGCAATGCCAGTCATCGCTTGCACTAGAACAAGAATGAGTAGCAAAACTCGGTAGGTATCCATGGAGCTGAGAGCATCAATCATGTCACTGTTTGTCTTTGGGCAAAGAGAAATCAGTGAAGAATTGCTTTTTGTGTGCGGATGAGGCACAATTTAAAAAGATCGGGAGTAGTTGGTATGATCCTCGACTTTGGAGTCGCCTTGCGCCGCACAAAAAGCACAAGTCAGTCAACCTAACAAACGCACGCAATTCAACAAATTAAAGAAGTCCAGCGCCCTCAAAGGGGGCGAGTACCCAGCTGGCCAACGCAAGTATGCAGTGCATCTGGGAAATTACACTCAGAGAAAACAAGAGACGATTTTTCTCTATCATAGGGGGGCGTGTCCACAGCCGGCCAACGCAAAGATGCAGTGTATCCAGATCATCTACACCCATAAAAAAAATTAGAGATGATTTTTCCCATTTGACTTTTCGTCAACTCTGTCGACGTAGTTTTTGGGTCATTTGACTTTTCGTCAACTCTCTCGACGTAATTTTTGGGTCGAACCCGACCCCGTCCACAAACAAGTCCATCTCTCTCTCTCTCTCTCTCTCTCTCATAGTTAGTCACTTCCTTTTTATGCACAACCATTCGTCTTAAGAAACATTTGTTTCACTAAAAATAATATTTTGAAAAATATTATCTTAAAAATAATAACTTATGTAGCTTGAAATAATAAGCTAATAAAAAATATTTTTATTATCAACAATAATTTATATCTAAATAATTTCATTGGCGATTAAAATATTTTTCTCTTATTCATATTTGTAAGAAATATAAGGGATTGTTTTTAAGAAAATATTTTCCAAATCATTCATTTTTCGAAAAACAAACGAAGTCTTAAAACTGTTCATAGCACTAAATCATAAATTGTTCATCACAACTATTCGAACGACAATTTCTTTGTAACTCTTTCTTCTTCTCTTTTCACACACAACTTTGATAACACATTCAAGGTGAAATTCCAATGGATAAATTAAGTGTTCAACTCATTTCTCTGTAGATTTTATTTATATCCTAAAGGTCTATTTGTTCTAAGCCCCACAGCAACAATACTGAAGGCAAATAATGCCTTATGAACAGTCATCATCATCACCCATCAAAGCATTATCAACTATTGCTCCGTCTTCATCAATAATCAATTTTTCTCAACAATCTTAAGGTATTATTGTTTTCATGAAGATGGAGATAGTGGTTGCATTGAGTGCTTGGAATCTTGATAGACAAGTATTATTGAGACTTTTGTTTCTATTTATATGGTTGAGTCATCTTCCTAGTGGCATAATAGATTATCTCATGTTGCTTAACTACTTTGAAATTTGTGAAAAAAGTAGTATGATATTCTGTCATGATCTAGATAAAAAGGAATGCGAAATAAGTTCACAAGCAAAGATGACTAAGAAATTATTCTCAAAGGTAGAAAGATCCAAAGATGAAATTGTTATGTTATTATATTATTTTTTGTTACTCTAGATACACTCTCTTGTTTATCGTATGAAATCAAAAGCTTTTGATGTGTTCAAGATACATGAGGTTGCAGTTAAAAATCAAAGTTTTGAAAATGATTTGGGAGAAGAATACTTCTCATTAGTTTTTTTTTTTTTTTTTTTTTTTTGGCATTTTGTGAAGAAAATTGGCATTGTGCATCAAGCAAGTGCACATTATACACCACAACGAAATAGATTGGTAGAAAGAAAGAATCAAATTTCAGTAAATATGGTTAATGCCATGATCTTTCAAGCGAAATTGCCAATAAATTTGTGGGGAGAAGCACTTCTTACTGCATGTAACATTCATAACAAAATTCCATCAAGGAAATTTAAGATACTTGCATGTGAATTATAGAAAAGAAATATACTGAAAATCCTAAAACTTATCATGAAAGTGCAATTGAATTCCAAAACTTTCAAGAAATGCAATTAAATCCTAAAGCTTATTACAAAAGTACAAATGAGTCATAAAATTTTTAAAAAGTGCAATCAAATCCTAAAACTTATAAAGTTTGTGCAATCAAGTCTTTCCATTAACTCCATTCAACTTGACAAATGAAAAATATTAACGAGTTTTAGAACTTGATTGCACCAACTTGACAAATTTTAGACTTGATTGCACTTTTAAAGAGTTTTAGGACCCAACTTCACTTTTGTGACAAATTTTAGGACTTGATTGTATTTTTTGAAAGTTGTAGGACTGAATTATACTTTCATTACAAGTTTTACAACTTTAAATGCACATATCCTTACTTTAAAGTATGAAGATGCTTTGTATATGCTAAGCGAATCAAATTATGACCAAGAACATTAAGAAGTGTGTTTATTGGATGTACTAAAATTCTAAAGTTTATTGTTTATTGGATGTTGAATCTAATATTATTGTGAAATCAAGAGATGTCGAATTTCTTAGACACAAATTTCTTCAACATTCAAACAATACCTTAGCATATTCAAAAACAACAATTGATGCATGTAATTCTTCATCAAGAAAAAGCAAATTGTTTAATTTTCCAAGTGAGCCACAAAGAAGTCAAAGAATGAAGAAAACAACAAATTTCAATCCTAACTTTATAACTCTCCTGGTATAAGGGGATAATGAAAATGTTGTGAATAAACTATCCATGGAAATTCATTTGGATAGAGATCCAAGAACGTTCGGTGAGGCAATGGATTCCAGAGAGCACCACTTTGAAAATTCAATGATGAAAGGAGGTGTCAAAGAAGAATTTTTCATACTTTGTAAGATTGTATAAATGAAATTTTTGATCTTACACAAATACGAGTAGCATTTGCCTGCCTTGGAGACTAAATACAATACTGACAAATAAAGTACGGATAGAATTATTAAATATTTTGAATTTATCATGATTAATGAAAAATCCGTCTCTAAGCAAATGGAGGAATTTCATTTATATGTTGCCAAACTCAAAGCCCTTATGTTTGAAGTTGCTAAACCTATTCAAGTTACCGCAATTATTTCAAAATTGCCTTCAACTTAAAATGATTATTGAAAGAAACTTTCCCACACGATTGAGAACCTAATTGTTGATATTTTGATAAAAACTCATTCTAATTGAGGAAGGTTCTTAGGATCATGAGGTTAATTATGTAAAAGAAGTTACAAATAAAGTGCAATTTGTTGAGAATGGCAACATGAGCATAGACAAAAACAAACATTGAAACAATGGCATGAGAAAATAGATTCAATGGTATATCATATGGATTTAAGCATAACAGTGCTAATAAGTGCATTTATTCAAGGCGTACCTAAGAGTATGAATTTATAATCTGCTTATATATAGATGATATGTTGATTGTTGGTACTGAAGTTAAAAACTATATATATGGATCCAATTTTAGATATCAAGGTGATTAAACATAGTGGGGGTTATACTTTGAGTCAAGGCTACTATGTGAAGAAAAATATTCAAAATATGAACATTTGGAAATTAAAAAGTCAAATGTATCATATGATGTATCAATTCTATTGATGGAAAATATTGGGCAACCTTTAGTATAATTAGATTATAGTAGTGCAATTGGAAGTATGATGTACACTATGCATTGTAGTAGACCAAATATAGCCTTTATTATATGTAAATTGTCTATATTTACTTGTAATCCTAGTATCGTGCATTCAAGTAAAAATGGTCAAACAAAGTTAGTGGGTCCTCAATGACACTTTTTTTTGGGGGGGCGCAGGGGGGGGGAAGGGTTCAAATCTAAGAATGCTGAAAATAGCAACTATACTTTTTGTATAAAATGATTTATATAAGTCGAACGAAAAGTTGGACTTATTAAGGAAACATGGTCATGACAAGATGAATCACGGAAACCTGGTAATTGTTCCATATAGATAGGAACATCGAGATTGCCATGTAAGAAGGCATTCTTGACATCTACTTGGCAAATTTCCCAATTCTGAATAGTAGAAACGAATAGGACAATGCAAATTATGGCTTGTTTGATTACTGGACTTGAAGTTTCTAGGAAGTCAACGCCCTCCTCTTGATGACAGCCTTTTGCAACAAGTCAAGCTTTCAATAGGTCAAGTGATTCATCTCCATGTAACTTTTCTTTGTAAACCCTATTACATCCAACAACATTCATCAAGGATTGACGAGGAACAAATTCTCCACTGGCCGCGGTGGCTCCGTTGGATAAGGCCCTGCTGATCCTCAGCCCAGAGGTGAAGGGTTCAAAACTCAGGAGAGGCGCTAGGTGTATTAAGTGTGACTCAGGGGTGGTGGGTCCTCCTGCTTAAGTGTCACCTGGGGGTTTACGGCGCGGCTGTCGGCTGCAAGCCGGTTCCTCCAGCACCAAAAAAAAAAAAAAAATTCTCATGTTTTGTGGAGTTCCTCAAGCATGGTGGCTGTCCAGTCAATGTGTTTTAAGGCTAAATGGATGGCACGTGGCTCGGTAGAGATAGATGAAATTGTGATATGACCATATATAGGGTTTGGCTTCAAGATCCCAACTTTTGAACATGTAACAATGGGATGTGGAAACTTCAGATTGAGACTGAACTAAAGAGCCACTCTTTCCTGGTTGTGGCACATGGTTAGGGAGAGTAGAAGATGAATCTCATTCTATCTCAGCAAAGAGATTTGCACATTTGCTTGCAGAGTCTATTTATTAGTGAACAATCATTTTGACTATATTAGTGAACAACCATTTTGACTAACTTTTGGATTAGTTTGAGGCATAGTTGAATGATTACTAGACATTTGTAATTATCCTTCAAATCCTCGAATCCCTTGACAAGGGAAGCATCTTTCTGTTGTGTGAGCGTGGGAGGTACTCGAGTCATTAGCCACGCAAAGTTTGCGTGGACTTGGAGGTTTGGTGAAAGAGTGAAACACAAGAAAAGGGCAAAAAATATGGGTGAGAGCATGAGTGACACGGCTAAAAGCCTAATCGCATAAATTATCGCATTAACAAAAGAAATGAGTGCTGTGTTTGTTGCACATGGGAGCTCTTGTTGATAAGACCCAACATACTATACCTACTTGCAAGATTTATCTTTTGAAATTTCCTTTTTATTTTCTGAACCATGGAATGATACACATTAAACTTGAAATTGTGAAGATTGTATTTTACCACATCAAAAATTTATTATTTTCCCGTCATCAACTTCCATTAAGTTTCTAGCTATACATGTCATGCACATGACATTTAAGGCTGTAAAACACAATTTTCCCTTTAGATTTGTGTTAAATACCTGATTGCCCTCGAATTGAATGAGTTATAAACAGATATCATAAAGGAAAGATTACATCTATTAACCCTGAAATTTACTTGTTTCTTACGTTTAATTAGAAATTATCATCAAGATTAAAAAAAGAGATGAATAAAGAACACTGCATTAAAATGAGAACTTTTCCTTTTCTAGGTCAAAGATTAATGTGAGAGCTTCGAAAAGAATCATTTTGAAGTGAAAATTAAGAGGAAAAAAAAAGAGAATTTCAAAAGATTGCAAAATCGATAATAGAAGGAGAGATTGACAGTCTTTTAAGGACATGATAAACTGGCAAAAGCAAAAGTCAACATCTGCTGTTTTATTACCAACTTCTGCCAGCCCAGGATTTGGCTGCTGACACTGACACTGATTCCTCTCTCTCTCTCTCTCTCTCTCTCTCTCTCTCTCGTCACCGAAATCTGTTCTCTGTCACGAGCCCGAGTCTTTTGTTATTGTCTTAGAAGCTGGAAGTATCGAGGGTCGTTTGAGCAGAGATGGGTTCCTTCTTCTCGTCCTTTCCCATGTAACATCTGACACAAACATGTAAATGAGGTCCTTGAAAGATGGTCTAGCCTACCAGGCGAGAGCAGTTAAGTCCGGCTTCGTCCCCAGCACTTTCCTCTTCAACCAGCTCATCCGCCTCTACTCCCAGAATGGCCTCTTGCGAGAAGCCCACAAGCTGTTCGACGAAATGCCCCAGCGGAACGTGTACTCCTGGAACGCCCTGATTTCGGCTTACGTAAAAGCTCGGGACTTGACCCGAGCCAGGGCGTTGTTCGACTCCGCCACCTACAGGGACTTGGTAACTTATAATTCGATGCTGACCGGTTACGTAACCGTCGAAGGACGCGAGAGCGATGCGCTCAAATGGTTTGACGAGATGCAGTCGATTCGTGATCGTCTTAAGTTCGACGAGTTTACTTTGTCGGTGATGCTAAACTTGGTGGCGAAGTTACGTGTGGAGTGTTATGGGACACAGTTGCATGCTTATATGGTGAGGACGGGGAATGATACGGATAAGTATGTCATGAGCTCCTTAATTGACATGTACTCTAAATGTGGGAGTTTTGGAGAAGCGTACAGAGTGTTCTGTGAATCAAAAGCAGAGGTCGATTTGGTTTCCAAGAATACGATGATGGCAGCTTGTTGTAGGGAAGGTAAGATGGAAATGGCTTTAGATCTGTTCCACAGATTGCCCGAGTTAAATGATACAGTGTCATGGAATACTTTGATTTCTGGCTATGCACAGAACGGTTTTGAGGAGGAGTCCTTGAATTTCTTTATGAAAATGAGGGACAGTGGATTTGGGTGGAATGAGCACACATTCGCTAGTGTTCTGAATGCTTGCTCCAGCATGCGGAATTCAAAGCTTGGAAAGGAGATTCATGCTTGGGTTTTGAGAGAAGGAGTGATATCAAATCTCTTTGTTAAGAGTGCCTTGGTGGATGTTTACTGCAAGTGTGGAAATATGAAATATTCGGACTTAGTTTATGCGACAATTGAGTGTGAGAACTCCTTCTCGACAACTTCTATGATCGTGGGTCATTCATCTCAAGGTAACATATCTGAAGCACGGAGGCTTTTTGATTCCCTGAATGAAAAGAATTCTATCGTGTGGACAGCTTTGTTTACTGGTTATGTCAAAGCACAGCAATTTGAAGCTGTATTTGAACTGGTGAATGAATATAGAGGGAATGCAAACATTTCTTTTGATGTACCCATAATCATCTGCTTGCTAGGTGCCTGTGCATTGCAGGCGGCCCTGGATCCTGGAAAACAAATTCATGCTTACTCACTAAGAAAAGGGATGGAAATGGAGGAGAAGCTGATTAGTGCCACGATCGACATGTATTTTAAGTCTGGCAGTACTGAATATGCAGGAAAAATATTTCAAAAACTCACGGAAAGAGACTTGATTCTCTACAATATCATGATTTCCGGTTATGCAAATCATGGGCATGAAGATCAAGCTATGGAGCTGTATAAAGAAATGTTGGAGAGAGGATTGAAACCTGATGAGGTCACCTTTATTGCGCTTCTATCTGCTTGCCGTCATAGTGGGTTAGTGGAAATGGGGGAAAAGTATTTCAAGTCCATGGTAGAAGATTACACAATAGCGCCTGAAACGGATCACTATGCCTGTATGATTGATCTGTATGGAAGGGCAAATCGACTAGAAAAGGCGATGGATCTCATGAAGAAAATTCCCAGGAATTCGGATCCTGTGATTTTGGGGGCTTTTTTGAATGCCTGCAAGATAAATAGAAACCTCAGTCTCGCAAGAGAAGCAGCAGAGCAGCTATTGGTTATTGAGGAAGATAATGGATCTCGGTATGTGCAGCTGGCAAATGTATTTGCAGCTGAGGAAAATTGGGCAGAGATGCGCAAGATAAGAGAGAAAATGAGAGGGAAGGAAACCAAGAAGCTTGCTGGCTGCAGTTGGGTGTATCTTGAAAATGGAATTCATGCATTTACCTCTGGCGACACATCGCATTCAAAAGCAGAGGCTATCTATTCGATCTTGGAGTTCCTATCTGCAGATTTACGTGTGCTACCCAATTCAAGTGTTGGAAAGATTACAACTTTAACATTGACATAAGGGGACAGATGAATTCAAATGCTTGGTACAGGAACTCTGCGGCTGCTTTCAAGAGCATATATATTTAAAAGAGGATGAGGTACGGAAACTTGGACTAGATTCAATTTGAATTAGACTTTGCCCCTCTCTGTGTCATGACGCGATTGATATTTCTCTTTACTAGATAATAGGTGTTCATTATTCTGATTAATACACAGCAACGAATTCAACTGTAGAATGGTGGGGGCTGTTGCCCTCATCTAAATACTATTAAAACTAGCTGGTAGCCCACACATTGTACGGGTTTCTGTGGCTCTGCTATGCATTTAAGTTCATTAGGATGAGCATGTAATTAGAAAGTGGCATATATACATTCAATAGATTATTTCTGAAGAAGAGATGAGCGAATGGACATTAACTTTTTAATCCTTGTATGTTATAAGAAAGCAAAACAAATATTACACATCTCCAAAACCTTCTTCGCTGACAGCATCAGTTGAGAAGCTTTGTGACAACACACTACACTGTTCAGTACTTTCTGTGCACGTCTACGTATGACATTGGTCTTTTAGGTTCACTATGTTTTAGGAGGTGTAGCAAGGAATATTGCCGACTGCATGTCGAAGCTGGGACAGAAGCCCTTCTTTATCAGTGCTGTGGGCCTTGACATGGCAGGTCAGTATAGCACACCTTTTGACATATATAAAAAATAAATAAATAAATAAAAATAAAAAATAGCACACATGAGTAAGCCTACGCACTTTCTGTTTCAGCAAGACTTTTTAAGGCACCATATTGGCTCAATTAATTATTTTGGCATACGAACTCGATGCATGGCAACCTAGGACATAATGTTTTGTAGAGTTTCAGCATAAACGTTATTTAGTATTGGTCTTGTTCAATTTCCTTCTTGTCTTAAGCCATGGGACATGGAGAAAAATACTAGATAAATCCTTTAGCTCTGTCTGTATTAAAAGACGTTATAAAAGTAAAGAACCTACTATCTTTTCTCAGCAAAAGTGCGTAATATTGTTTTGAGTCTTGACTATGTCTATGTCCATCCTATCTGCTTCTGCTGTAATTTGAGAGAGTTTCCTTCAGATTCACAAGGTACATGGTCAAGCCTAATTTTCTTAGGGGAAAGAATAGTTTTTTTTAATACAATCATCTGTTTATTGTAACTCGAATTCTTGGGTATGCCAGCCTGATTCTAATCAGAATCAATAACTTTTGAGGACATCCCAAGATGAGATCTTTTTGGAGATCTGCAAGGGATAAGAATTGGTCATTAGGATTTTGCCAAATGTTGTCTTCACTTTTTTTTTTTTTTTGGTCAAAAATGTTGTCTTCACTTTTCGGATTGAAAATTTGTGAGTAAACTGTATATATTTGAGGTACTAAGATTTGAGAATGTTTTTCTTCTTATTTGCTCCGCCTTGATGTAGTGAATGTCTGTTCATTCTTCATGCATGGTTGTAGGCAACTTGCCAAGGCAAGCAAATTCTCTGTCGTTTCTATATTAATCGGTTTTCTTGTTGAGGTTTCTGTGTCTTCCCATGATTTCGCTAACATTATCCTTTGCACTATGTGTCAGGGAATCACTTGTTGGAGCATTGGAGATCTACTGGGCATCCTATTGAAGGTTAACATGCTCAGTTTAACAGCTTGTCTGACATGCCTAGTAAAATCTGTTAAATAGATTGTAGTGATAGAACTTTGCTATATTTAGCTTTACAGACAGCTAAGTAAACTGCTCAAATTTATCCTTCTAAGTGTTCTCTTTTACTTCGTCATAATAATGAACTAGCTTCTCTCCTTTTTTTTGGCTTTAGATAAGTTATGGAGATGCATGTGCTGTTCATGAATGCACTTCTCATTCTTCAACTCAGCAATTCCAAGGCAGGTATCCTTCAAACCCAAGATATTACAACTGCTGTGGTCTGCTGTGTACCTGATCCAAATGGTGAGGTGGCAGCTTGTGTTGCAAGCTTTGAGTCAATTGTAAGTTAATTTTGCTAAAAACATACTTGTGTTCACTCTAACATCCGTAAAGGCACTCACCGATGACCTTTAGAGAAATTTCTCACTGCTGAGTGGATTCAACAATTTAGATACGAGATCTCTTCTACTTCAGTAGTGATGGTTGATGCTAACCTCAACGATTGTGCTGTTGAAGCTTCTTGTCAATGTAACTCTAAAGATTCGACCTCGTTTGATTTTTCCATCTGGCTTGATTAAATGATCTTCTCTGAGTCAATAGAAAGCTCTTCAGAATTCACTTACTTGGTTTTTCTTTGAATTTTGTTCACAGTGGCTGCAGGAGATAACATTCCTTTGTGGTGTTGAACCGGTGGCAGTTGCCAAATCCAAAAAAATTGCTCCTACTGTGAAGTATGTGAGTTCTTCACCTTGTGATGTGCATTTACTTTCTTTTGTGCTGTTTTCAATGTGCTGAGTAAACTTATTTAAGTCTGAAGTTGATAAACAATCAGATAAGGTCAATAATGCATTTTATGGAATTCATGAGATCATGTCTTTCAATCTCAAATTTCTGACTCGATTGCTAATGGAGTAGTTGATTACCATCATCCTTAGCACTAGAGTGACAGGGAGCAAAATGGGAAATACTATGATGAGAAAAGTTTAGTGCTTCAAATGGATTAACTCAGACCATTGTTTATGTACACTGGAAAATGAGAGCTTTCATTTTCAACATATTTCATAGAATCACTTACCATCTGCTTGGCTATGGAGAAAAATGGTGAAAGTTGTGGTTCAGGTTGGAGAATTCTGCATGTAGCATTTCAAAACAAAATTTAGTGGCTTTGCATAGACATTCGCTAATAATGTATGTCCAATTCATAGCCTGGTGATTACATTTCCAAGAGTCTGGATGGCTTGTGATGTTATGCTTCCACTAGGATATTAATTTGCAGTCCAGATGAGTTGAAGGAAACTTTTCCATAGTGAATAAACTTAAGTGTGATACACACATAATCTTTCCTTAAATCAATTGGGAAATTGTAAACCATATATCATATACAATTAATCCATGTTTGCAATATTGTTAAACGTTGATAAGATCTTACTATTAGAAAAGATTGACTGCATCAAGTTCATATCATTCAGGCATGAAATAAAATGTTACTGGTTTACATAGTTGACTTCTTGGTTTTGGCATCCCTTTCAGCTATAAAACAATATGACATTAGAATAAACGAAATTCAGCTCACATGGGCATAGTTTAAGAGTGGCATTAAGCGGTTCCTAGATTCTGAAAGCTTCATCTTGAAGATCTGCTACTGACACAGAGTGGGCTCTTCGCTGGTAACTTACGTATCTCCAAATGAAGATGAGCTCTTTGCAATGGCAGATGCTCTTTCTCCTTGGTAGTTATATGGTTTGAGAGAAAGGTACAAGAGCGAAAAGAGTTGTCCTCCAGAATCTCTCATCAAAATTCTGAAACCCACTATAGTTCTTTTTCTTGAGAAGGGCATAAAAATTGTAGTGGTAACCATTGGCGCACAAGGAGTATTTCTATGCTCTAAAGAGGGATCTATATTGACAAGAGCTTTTGTGGAGAAACCCCAATGGCTTGGCATAAATTCAGAACTCCACAAACTAATCTCATCTGATTGACATCCACATAAGTTTCATGATGCCAGACATATTGAGGGAACCTCTCATCTCTTTGCTTTGCATCTTCCTGGCCTTCCTTCATCTGTTAAGAAGCTTACCGGTGCTGGTCATTGCTTGGTGGGTGCTACACTTGCATCGATATGTGAAGGTTTGAACATTATACAAGCCATCTCAGTCGGTATTGCAGCAGCGAAAGCCACTGTTGAGGCAGATTCGAATGTACCTTTGACGTTTGATTTAATTGGAGTTGCAGGTGTGAATATTCTTTCAATAAAGATGGCAGGAAATTTATGCATTCTTGGATATTATATCAATTTGGTTTGATTCTACTTCTTTTGTTGTGTCAATTTCAATAATTTCAGTAGAGTGGGCAAGAAACAAATTGGTGTAATGGAAACGGGTGCAACTCATCAAGGACTGTGACCGTGCAAGTTGTAGAGGTTGTTTCTGAACATGATATTTTCTGTCAATAGACAAGCTAATGAATTTGCTCAGAATACTGTAGAGGTGCATTTTGCAATATAGTTTGCTATCCAAGACACGTCAAAATAAATTGAAAAAACTTTCATTAGTTTAAACATGATGCTGGATTCCTATTTTCTTGAGGAAATGGATTTGAACTAATATGTAACGAGGCCAGGAATGATTGTGCCTACACTTCCTTGGCAGATGATGTTAGGTCGGTGTACTTGGCTATGAAGGTTATTTTTAATGGACCAGTGTAAGCTGCTGCTATCTTCGAGATCATGATGATCGTCAAGGGAACGGTGCAGAATTGGACTCGAGACAGCTCATTGTTGGTCAACTTGTTATGTTTTTGGGCTTCCATTCGGGACATTGGTGGTGTAAGGTATTTACTCCAAAAGTAGAGTTGAGATACTGACAGAAATACGGTATTCAATTTCTGCTACTGCATCAGTTTCATTAGTATATGAATCCTTCCAATCCAAGACTCTCTGAAACATTTTATGGTTTTAATAAATATCCTCAGTCATTTCTCTACTCGTTTCAATTTCTTCTTCCAGTAGAACAAATTCCTTGATTCGGTACCATTTATTCAAGATTGGGGTCTTGGAGAGGTATCTGTATGTTTCATCCAGTGTGATGTTTTGGTTGCTGTAGCACACTTCCCCCAACCTGCGAAGAATTCAGATGCCTGCAAAGATCCCCTTATGTTTTTATCCGCTTCCGAATTCTGTGGCTAACCAACTAATGTTCCGATTAGAACTATGAAATGACTTTTGAAGTGACGAGGCTCTCAAGCTCTTACATAGAGAAGACCAAACTGAACTTGAGTTAGGTAGTTTGTGGCAATGTACACTGATTGTGCATGCAAACAGATCATGCTGAGTCGTTCATAGTAGATTCTTACATTTAATCAGTAGCTTCATTGAAAAAAGAAATGCATGGCAATGCACTTAAAAGGCGACTTTTTATTTATCAAGTAAAAAATTATTTGAGTGATTTTTTTATTTAGTATACGCTTGTCATCTATCATATCGTCAAGTGGCATAATCTAAGGACAACAAAACCAAGTATTTGAAAAAGGAAAGAGAAAAATTCGGTTGGCAGAACGGTAACCATGGCCAATTTGAAGATTCTCATTGGTTTGAAGAAGCTGTGGAAAATGAGGAACCAACCCAAAATGCAGACGCAGCATTCTACAGACGCAAAGAAAACCGCTCAAATCGAACCATCCAGAAAGAGCAAATCCTCGGAGATGTCTCGGAAGGAATCAAGACCAGATCATTCTCCAAAGAGTTCATGAACTCCACGGCGCTACTATCCGAAACAGAACCAAAGGAGAAAGATTCTCAATGTCCATCACCTTCACCCATCATTTTTGTCCTTGTCCTCTTACCGATGTGTTTACCTTTTTGAAGGAGGATGCAAGAGATAAAACCATGTGAAATACAACAACACAACATCAACCTAAGAGCTAGAAGAAGACAATCTCAAAACTAACCTCTGTCGAGCTAAACCATCTCAAGTCCCTCCTAACATGATACTAGATTGTGGGACACGTAACAAATACACACAAAACATTTCCAATCCAACCATGCGCAGAACTCTAAACATCATAGGTATCTCCCAAAGGATAACTGGTACAAATCATCGAAGTACTTGATGAAGTTGAGAATGTTTCCAGCTCCATCTCAGCTTGATCGTTGTTAACTGGCACATTAGGTGGATAAATAAGTGGTTTTGGAGGCATTTGGAGTTCATCAATATCTCCTTCAAGCATTTTTAGGACTTTGCTCATTGAAGGCCGATGGTCAGGGTTTAACTGTATACACCAAAGTGCAACTATTATCATCTTCTTTATCACCTTTCTTTCCTCTACTATAGTTTCTATTTCTACACTGTTTTCTTCATTGACTTGGTCGTACACCCACAATGGAAAATAAATTTGGCTTGAGTGTTCCACATTTGCATTTATATTCTTCCTTCTACCTGCCATTTCCATGAGCAACATCCCAAAGCTATAGACGTCCGCTTTATAAGATACACCACCGATGTTTCTATAGAATAACTCAGGTGCCATATATCCTAAGGTCCCTCTTGCAGCAGTCAATGAGACTATGCTATGATTAGCAGGATAAAGTTTGGCGAGTCCAAAGTCAGAAACTTTCGGAGTGAAATTCTTGTCCAAAAGAATATTGTGAGGCTTGATATCAAAGTGTAGTATTTGTATGTCACACCCCCGATGTAAATATTCAATCCCTCTTGCCACCCCAAGAGCAATCTCATATATTTTCTTGTAATCAAGAAACTTATCACCTTCCTCAGTGAAAATGTGCTTATCCAAAGATCCATTTGACATGAGATCATACACGAGAGCTTGTTTCGAGCCTTCAAAGCAAAAACCAATGAGTTGCACTACATTGACATGGTAAATTCTTCCAATAGTAGCCACTTCATTGATAAAATCTTGACCGTTGGCCTTGGACTGCTTCAAAATCTTGATGGCCACTTCATGGCTGCTTCGAAGTGTTCCTTTGTACACAAAACCATATCCCCCTTCTCCCAATTTGTGCTTAAAATTTGCAGTGATCTTCTTAATATTCGAGTAAGAGTATCTTATGGGCAAAAAGTTGTTGTGAGCCTGCAAAAATTCTTCGACGTTCTTGTCTATTGCTAAGTGCCTTCTTCTGTAGATATAGATTAGAAATATCCCGACAAATGGCATCCCGATTACAAACTTTGCTACACAAAAATACGCTGAAAGAAATTCTAATAGGTTAGAATAAGTTTTTTTAATTATGTTAAGAACAAATCATTGGGGCTTACCTAGTAGAGATATAAACTCCACAATTATCGGAATGGTCTTGTCATATAGGAGATCTGTAAAAGGAATGAATAATTTAAAAAGGATTTGAAGGAAAAGAAGTTTGGAAAACAAAACTCTTGAGGAAACAGAGTAATAGCTAACTACTTTGTGCAAGTTGAGTTTTGTCTACAAGAATATGAGAAGTGGGATGCGTGCATTCACAAGAAATAATAAGCTTTGTTTCACATAAATGATCAACGATACAAGAAATTCCTTTTGCTTTCTTAGCAGTCAACAAATACAGAGAAAATGCGATTTTCATTTTTAATTGATAATCGTGTTTCTCCATGAATAGGTAAATGCATTTTTTTAAGGAATTTTCTAGTACAAGTGTTTCTTAGAGTACTTGTTAAGTGACTAACTAAGAAAACAGGAAAATTTGAAATCTATGCCGACAAAAAACTAGTCATGTGGCTGCTCGAACAGTTGACTCCCTTTTTTTTTCTACAACGGGAATTTTATCGTTAGTGGAAAGGGAGCATAACCTAAACTCAGTTATGTGTGCAGTAGACGATGGGTCTGTTCGTGGTGACTTCTACTACCACTTTTTTTTTTGGCCAATTTTGCAACTCCCACCATTTGATTCCGATATGTAACACAAAGCTCCTGAAATCTATCAAATACACAGATATTGACCTATACTAACATGTATACTTCATCATGATTTTCTTCGATTTGAAATACCTTTTATATATTCAAATTTTGAGGAGAAAATAGCAAGGGAGTGTGCACAATCGCAAAATTGCGGTAAAGTTTCATTGTCAACTGATGCTTACCGCCATAATGGAGCTTCAATCCGCAAACCTGACCTCTGAAGATGCTACCGAAATCAAAGAGGCGAAAGAAACATTTCTTTGGTGATGTTTGTTCAAAAGTGACCCAAAAGAATGCTTGGGAAATCCAGGACATAGTAGGGAATCGGGATGCCGACAAGGTCCCTTCAGCAAGTAAAGGAAAGGGGAGGACAAATCCATTGGCCATGATGTTATGGATTAGTTCATAGTTGTAGAGGCTACTATTTATCTGCTCATTATTCACAAAATAATTTGATACCATGGTCACGCTGCGAATTGTGCAAAAGTCCCCAACATCTAATGCTTTTGGATTGGCCAAAGCATACAACTTCCAACTCGATGATGTGTTGGAAGAATATGACCCCACAGTGCATGATGGATTAATAGCGATGTAGAATGAAGAACTAACCGGGTTTGAGCAGCTCACAATGACCACACTACCGAATCTCTTGGAGTATACTCCATAGAAGGGCCAAACACCACCTATCAAGTGACGGGGGAGAGATGAGCAATTGCCCTTGTGAATCCCATCATCTACCAATCTGATTTGGCTAATGGAATAATCGATATACTGCACATAGTATCTACCAACACCAAAGTATGCAACAGTGCGATCCCCTTCACAAGCCAGCTCGTATTCTGGTAAACCACATTCCTTTGGATCACTCTTCAGTCGAAATGGGTAGCTTATATTGTGAATGTCACCACAGGAAGTGACGCACAGTTTATTACTCGGCTTTGCAGTGCTAGTCAGTAGTTGCAATAGAACAAGAACGAGTAACAACGCTTGGTAGGTATTCATGAAGCTAAGAGCATCAATCATGTCTCTGTTTTTCTTTGGGCAAAGAGAAATTAGTGAGGAATTGCTTTTTGTGTGCGGAGGCGGCACAATTTATAAAGATCGGGAGTAGCTGGGATGATCCTTGACTTTGGAGTGGCCTTGCCCCGCACAAAAAGCACAAGTGAGTCAACCCAACAAATGCACGCAATTCAACAAATTAAAGAAGTCCAGCGCCCTCAAAGGGGGGGAGTACCCAGCCGGCCAACGCAGTGCATCTAGGAAATTACACCCATAGAAAATTAGAGATGATTTTTCTCTATTACTTGCGCTTTCATAGGGGGGCGTGTACACAGCCGGCCATCGCAAAGATGCAGTGCATCCAGATCACTTACTCCCATAAAAAAATTAGAGATGATTTTTCCCATTTGACTTTTCATCAACTCTCTCGACGTCATTTTTGGGTCGACCCGATCCCGTCCATAAACAAGTCCGTCTTTCTCTCTCATAATCATTCACTTCCTTTCTATGCACAATCATTCATCTTAAGAAACATTTGTTTCACTAAAAATAATATTTTTAAAAATATATTTTTAAAAATAATAGCTTGTGTTGCTTAAAATAATTAACTAATGAAAAATATTTGTCTTATCGATAATAATTTATATCTAAATACTTTCGTTGACGATTAAAATATTTTTCTCTTATTCATATGTGTAAGAAATACAATGGATCATTTTTAATAAAATATTTTTTGAATTATTCATTTTTCGAAAAACAAACGAAACCTTAAAACTATTCATAGCACTAAATCATATATCGTTCATCACAACTATTCAAACAATAGCTTCTTTGTAACTCTCTCTTCTTCTCTTTTCTCACACAACTTTGATAATACATTCAAGGTGAAGAAATTAAGTAATTGTTAAACTCGTTTCTCTTTATTTATATCCTAGAGGTCTAGTTGTTCTAGACCCCCATGGCAAGAATAGTGAAGGCAAATAATACCTTATGGATAGTGATCATCATCAGCCATCAAAGCATTATCAACTATTGCTCTATGTTCATCAATAATCAAATTTTTTAAACAATCTTAAGGTATTATTGTTTTCATGAACATGGAGATAGTGGTTGCATCGAGCGCTCGAAATCTTGATAGATAAGTATTATTGAGACTTTTGTTTCTATCTATATGGTTGAGTCATCTTCCTTGTGGCATAATAGATTATCTCATGTTGCTTAACTACTTTGAAATTTGTGAAAAAAAAGTGGTATGATATTATGTCATAATCCAAATAAAAAGGAATGCAAAATATGTTCACAAGCAAAGATGACTAAGAAATCATTCTCAAAGGTAGAAAGATCTGAAGATGGAAATTGTTGTGTTATTACATTATTTTTTAGGGTTAATACCCTGAAAAACCCCAAACTGATACACCTGTGACAAATTTATCCTAAACTATTTTTTTGATCATCAAAAACCCCAAATTGGTATACTTTTGACAAATTTACCCCAAACTGGTACACTTGTGACAAATTTACCCTTTGTTAGTTTTCGTTAAATTTCACTATCAAATTATTAAGTTAAATGACATGTGACAGTTATTTTACATTCTGTTTGTCACAATTTACAATTTTTTTTTATTTTTTCGTGGCATTAATCCAATTTAACGAAGGGTATATTTGTCACAAATTTATCAGTTTGGGTTTTTTTGCGGTCGAATAAATTAGTTTGGGTGAATTTATCATAAATGTACAAGTAAATGGTTTTTATGGTTAGTCGGTGTAAATTTGTCACAGGTATACCAGTTTGGAGTTTTTTAGGGTATTAACCCTATTTTTTATTACTCTAGATATACTCATGTTTATCTTATGAAATCAAAAGCTTTTGATGTGTTCGAGATGCATGAGGTTGCTGTTAAAAATCAAAGTTTTGAAAAATGATCCGAGAGAAGAATACTTCTCATTAGTTTTTTTTTTTTTGTGAAGAAAATTGGCATTGTGCATCAAGCAAGTGCACATTATACACCACGACAAAATAGATTGGCAGAAAGAAAGAATCAAATTTTGGTAAATATGGTTAATTCTATGATCCTACAAGCGAAATTGCCAATAAATTTTTGGGGAGAAGCACTTCTTATTGTATGTCACATTCATAACAAAATTCCATCAAGGAAATTTAAGATACCTCCATGTGAATTATAGAAAAGAAAGGTAGTGGCATCTAATACTTTAAAGGGATAAATATACCGAAAATCCTAAAACTTATCATGAAAGTGCAATTGAATCCCAAAATTTTCAAAAAATAAAATTAAGTCCTAAAAACTTATTACAAAAGTGTAATTGAGTCCTAAAACTTTTAAAAAGTGCAATCAAGTCCTAAAACTTATGAAGTTGTGCAATCAAATCTTTCTGTTAACTCCATTCAACTTGACAAATGAAAAATGTTAACAAGTTTTAGAACTTGATTGCACCAACTTGACAAATGTTAGAGTTGATTGAACTTTTAAAGAGTTTTAAGACTCAACTTCACTTTTGCGACAAATTTTAGGACTTGATTATTTTTTTGAAAATTTTAGGACTAAATTGCACTTTCATGACAAGTTTTAGGACTTTAAATGCACTTATCATTTCTTTAAAGTATGGAGATGCTTTGTATATTCTAAGCGAATCAAATTATGACCAAGACATTAAGAAGTGTGTTTATTGGATGTACTAATGTCACGCCCCGAACCTCGAGCGCGTGCACAACCCTCGATGGTCAATAGAATTTCGCAACGTTCCCAGGACTCGTCGCCGACCCTTTTTATTTTATTGCACATGCGGAAGCAAATTAACTAATCCCCTGACAACCACATACATGGGATAGAAAAGCAGGACAACCAATTTTGGATCAAATACACTTTTATAAATACTTCAAGCTTATACAGAAGGTCTATGTCATAAAGAACTACTGAGCCACCTATACTCCTGACCCTTCCGCTTCAAGCTCCTGGCTCTCTACACTAGAGACCTAAAAATGGTTATTCAATAACCAGTGAGATATAAATCTCAACGAGTTCCACCCCTAAGCCCCGGTTAGTACACCAACTCAACCCAAGGTATCTATCCAGAACTACCCCACTACAAGCAACAACCAACAGTCGAATCGCATACAACCTTACCCGGTATGCCATACCCTGCACGTTATAATTCAGCACGATACACACAATGCACATGGCAATTAGATGATACATTTCATCAATTACATACGAGTCTCATCACAAGCGATCTCACCTGACCATTGTCACACCCTACATGTTATCGATTCATGCGTGCGTGCCATAAACAATGTGCTTAACTCATGCATGACTGGAACCATCGATGCCACGATTCTCATGCGTTCCAATTGATGATTACTGCCACACACGGGCACAACCTATTCCATGCTAGGTGGTCATCTAGTATAACTAGGTTCATCACGGCCCAAGGCACAGCCTACTAATTATTCGGTGGTAAATCACGGCTCAGCGGCATAATCTAGGCTTAGTGGTAATCACGGCCCCACTCGGCACAACCTTTATTAGGTGGTAAATCTCGGCCCGATTGGGCGAAACCTTTAATAGGTGGCAAATCACTGTCTAATAGGCGCGACCTCTATCAGGTGGCAAATCACGGCCCCAGTGGGCATGACCTTTAACAGGTGGTGGATCACGGCCCGAGTGGGCACGACCGATTCCAAATTCGGTGGTGAATCACAGCCTCGAAGGCACGACCTTTAATAGGTGGTAAATCACGGCCTCAAAGGCACAGCCATACTTCAGTGGTAAATCACGGCCATAAAGGCACAGCCATATTTTGGCGGTTCTCTAGCTTAGTCAGGTGTCGAAATCAATTGCTTACAAACCACGATCAACACACAACTTCACACTTCACCATTTAATTGCACAATCAACAATCAATTTCATAATCCACTCAATTCATGCAGATGTTTATGCATTTTCACATTCACTTACTTCATAAAATCAACACACATGAATTTTAGACATTTTTCGCATTCTAGATGAACAGTGCACGTGAACAGTAATTTGTGAATAGTGTCGCGTGAACAATAAATTCCAGAATTCAATAAACAATAAATTATATTCAGAAATCATTAAAACAATGATTAAATTAAGGAAACCAATCAATTAAGATAAACATGCTTAATTAACCACATAAGCATCATTAAGCTAATAAAGTAAAATTAAGCTAAACTAATCTTAGCCATTAATCTAACCACCTATCTTAGGACTAATACAACTTAATTAAACCATTTAAACTAGAACTCAATCTAACTAAACCAACCCTAAGCAAGTTTAGGCACTAATCGAAGGATTATGAGCTAAACTTACCCGTTAAGCGGGCCGGAGGCACCGACGTAGCGGCGACGACGGTGGCTACGCACCGGGACCTCTACCATGACCATCCAAGGTGGTCCCAAGCTCAACACAGTAACCACAGCCTCTGCCTCCCTCTGAAACTCTAAAAAACAGCACTGCAGAGGAGGAAAAGGAGAAGAACGGGCTGGCCGGAGCTCCGGCGAGGGGTTTGGCCGGCAACCGACGGCTCCTAGGGTCTTGGGGATCTTGTGGGTGGATGGAACGGGCAAAGGAACGACTGAAATGGAAGAAAACGGGCCGAAATCGCAAACCAGGCGGAACTGGGCGAAATCGGGCGGTCCAGCAACCGGTGGCTTCGATCCGCCGTACGGGATAGCTGGAGCATCTTTCTGGCGAGTGGCGGGGCTCGTTGGAACGGTCTGGATGTTTTCTTCGTGATGGTGGGTGGAGTGTAATCTAATTCATCCGGGAAGACAACTTTTAACTCGGATCTTTGACGAAAGGTCGGCTGGAGCAGAACTGTTCCGGGCGGTTGGACTGCCGCTGGCTTCTAGCCGTCCGACGGGTCAAACGACGGCTCCGACCGACTAACGGCAAAGTTCTCCTACACGGTATGGATCTCCTGAAGACAATTGTGGATGGCAAGAAGGCTAATTCGTCCGAGAAGCCAACAATCAACTCAGCTCTTTAGAGGAGGGTCTGCTGGAACAGAAACGGGAAGAGAGGGAGAACGAGGGAGAGAGAGCTCCGTCAAGAGAGAGCCAAATGAGGGGAGAGAGAGAGTGATGTGAGGGCTGTCAAGACCCCCATCAATGCTTGCTTCAAGTCCCCATGCCCTTGGCCCCACCTTCTCTCTCCTCATTTGCCCTTATCCACAAGCTTTTAGGGGCAAAATAGTCATTTCACCTTGCACCAATTTACCAATCTGTCCTTGGGCTGAAATTGATGGGCGGGCCTAAGAAATGGGCTTGGCCATGAATAGAAATGGGCTTGGGAATTTATTGGGCTTGATTGGGCTCAAAGTTGGACCATGGGCCTTGAAAGATGAATAATTGGTTTAGGCCCAATGGGCTCATTTGATTTCCTTAGACCCACCATGGTGGCTGTCCACCTTGGGCCTAAGGCCCACACTGACTTGGCCCGGCCCATGTCCTCACGGGCTTGCTTCCTCAGTCCGAAAATCCATTTTCCAATTGCTCAGCTTAACTGGCTCTGTCGTCTGTTTGATGTAGCTTCATCCAAAGTATGTCCCGAACATTCCCAATAATTCGAAGTCCAATCCTAAATTCTCTTACCATGTCAATTTCACCAAATGCCATTTCGGTTACAACTCAGACTGACGGGCGGCTCCAAAGATTCACGCGTAACCGACTCGTGCCAAACCACGTTCAAGACATCTCGACGCATGGACGTCCTTTAACTGCATGAAATTACGGATGATAGATTCTTATTTCAAAGTACACGATCACTGAGGATCGACCTAGGGTCGTTCGCGAGTTCGATAACGGTAAACGGAATCACCCGTCATTCCATTATGTTCTGTCCGCGAATCGACTTCTAGTCGTCCTTAGAATCCGCCTGCCTATCTACAGGATCATCCTCATGCAAGTCTCATGGTCAAGTCATTTTCCCAGGTCGAGTCCTTTAGTCGTACGAGTTCTATCCTCATTAGCCTTTCCCCTCAAGGTCAATATCTCAGGAGTGATCAATTTCGAGTGAGATCAACCACCAATGCATTGACGAAATTCACATTCCTTCATCCCTTATAGGGCTCGAATTTCAGGGTGTCACAACTAAAATTCTAAAGTTTATCACTTATTGGATGTTGAATCTAATATTATTGTGAAATCAA
Source organism: Eucalyptus guilfoylei (assembly GCA_016097605.1). NCBI lineage: Eukaryota > Viridiplantae > Streptophyta > Magnoliopsida > Myrtales > Myrtaceae > Eucalyptus > Eucalyptus guilfoylei. The sequence goes on along the minus strand of CM027866.1, from coordinate 23,458,419 downwards.
GAGATGCCGAATTTCTTGAACACAAAGTTTCTTAAACATTCAAAGGATACCTTAGCATATTCACAAATAACAATTGACACGCGTAATTCTTCATCAAGAAAAAGAAAACTGTTTAATTTTCCAAGTGAGCCAAAGAGAAGTCAAAGAGTGAAAAAACAACAGATTTCAATTCTGACTTTGTAACTCTCCCGGTGTAAGGAGATAACGAAAATGTTGTGAATTGACTGTCCATGGTAATTCATTTGGATAGAGATCCAAGAATGTTCGGTGAAGCAATGGCTTCCAAAGATGCACCATTTTGAAAGAATCAATTGATGATGAAAGGAGGTGTCGAGGAAGAACTTTTAATACTTTGTAAGATTATCTAAACGAAATTTTTGATCTTACACAAATCCCAGTAGCATTTGCTTGCCTTGGAGACTAAATACAATACTAACAAATAAAGTGCGGATAGAATTACTAAATATTTTGAATTTATCATGATTAATGGAAAATTTGTCTCTAAACAAATGGAGGAACTTCATATATATGTTGCCAAACTCAAAGACTTTATGTTTGAAGTTTCTAAACCTCTTCTAGTTACTGCAATTATTTCAAAATTGCCTTCAACTTAAAATGATTATTGAAAGAAACTTTCCCACATGATTGAGAACCTACTTGTTGTTATTTTGATAATAAATAAATAAAATAAAAAACATTCTAATTGAGGAAGGTTCTTAGGATCATGAGGTTAATTATGTAAAAGAAGTTATAGATAAGGTGCAATTTGTTGAGAATGGCAACGTGAGCATAGACAAAAACAAACATTGAAACAATGGCATGAGAAAATAGATTCAATGGTATATCATATGGATTTAAGCATAACAGTGCTAATAAGTGCATTTATTCAAGGCGTGCCTAAGAGTACGAATTTTTAATATGCTTATATATAGATGATATGTTGATTGTTGGTACTGAAGTTAAAATCTATATATATGGATACAATTTTAGGTATCAAAGTGATCAAACATAGTGGGGGTTATGCTTTAACTCAAGGCTACTATGTGAAGTCTGATGTATCAATTCAATTGATGGAAAATATTGGGCGACCTTTAGTACAATTAGATTATACTAGTGCAATTGGAAGTCCGATGTACACTATGCATTACACTAGATTGAATATAGCCTTTATTATATTTAAATTGTCTAGATTTAGTTGTAATCCTAGTATCATGCATTCAGGTAAAAATGGTCAAACAAAGTTAGTGGGTCCTTAGTGACACTTTTGGGGCGGGGGGGTCAAATTTATGACACTTACTAAGAATGCTAAAAATAGCAGCTATACCTTTTGTATAAAATGATTTATGATAAATCGAACAAAAAATTGGACTTATTAAGTAGACATGGTCATGACAAGATAAATCATAGAAACCTGGAAATTGTTTCATATAAATAGGAACATCGAGATCGCCATGTAAGAAGGCATTCTTGACATCTACTTGGCAAATTTCCCAATTCTGAATAGTAGAAATGAATGAGACAATGCAAATTGTGGCTTGTTTGATTACCGGACTTCAAAAGTTTCTAGGAAGTCAACGCCCTCCTCTTGATGACAGCCTTTTGCAACAAGTCGGGCTTTCAATAGGTCAAGTGAATCATCTACATGTAACTTTACTTTGTAAACCCAATTACATTCAACAACATTCATCAAGGGTTGACAAGGAACAAATTCCCATGTTTTGTGGAGTTCCTCAAACCATGGTGGCTGTCCAATCAATGTGTTTTAAGGCTAAATGGACGGCATGTGGCTCGGGAGAGATAAATGAAATTGCGGTATTAGCATATCTAGGGTTTGGCTTCAAGATTCCGACCTTTGAACATGTAACAACGGGATGTGGAAACTTCAAATTGAGACTGAACTAAACAACCGCTCTTCATTGGTTGTGAAACATGATTAGAGAGAGTAGAAGATGAATCTCATTTTGTCTTAGCAAAGAGATGTGCACATTTTCTTGCAAAGTTGTTAACACCTAATTTGTATTTTCAAAAATAAAAAAAAAAAAAAAATTATTAATTAAAAAAAAAAGGCCCTTAGGGGTCGGGTCGGGCCGGATCCGACCTTGGCCCGGCCACCCCCTTCCTTTTCTTTTCCCCATCGCGCGGCCCAACCCAGCTTTCTTTTTTCTTTTTTTTCCTTTGCGCAGCCCAGCCCCCTTTTTCCCTTTTGGCCCGGCCTGCGCCCGAGCGGGTCATCTCCTCCAGCCATCCTCGTGCGCGGGGAACCTGCGAAAACAAAAAATAGGGTAGAAAGCAAAAAGCGGAAGAGCGGGGGACATTGGGCAGAGAGGAGCAGGAAAAGTAGGTGTAGAAGATAGGGAGACGGGGGGAACAGAGGGAGGGAAACGAAAAAATAGGAAGAAGCGAGGAGAAGGGGGACACCGCACGGGCAGAGAGGGAACGGGGGAGCCCAACCAAAGAAAACCAGGAGGAGAAGGGAGAGAGGAAGAGTCGGTAGAGGTCGGCCAAGGAGCCGAGGACTCCTAGGGACGCCCCACTACCGCCGGTGAGCCGCTGACCAACGCTGACCGCCGCCATTTCACCCGAAATGCAGGTAGGCATTTCTTAGAGCACTTCGCGTGCGTCCTTGGGGCTAAGCCGGCCGAAGCTCATCCCGACCCGTTCGGGCGAGCTCCGGCCCTCCTACCCGTCCCCGTTACCCTGTTTGATGTTCTGGCATGTCTTTTTCGAAATCAGGATCCGTGCTCGGGCCTCGGCCAAGCCAAAATCCTTTAGTTTTGTTAGCGCGCACAACCTATTCGTGGAAATGTCCGAACGAACTCCGCCTCCCCAACTTCTCCGTGTAGAGCCCAGCTAAGATTTTGGCCACCGGAGGGTTGCCATAGTTTGCCCGGAAGCCGGACGGCGCCCCGCCTGATCGAGGCGGCACCGTCACAGCCCCAGCCGGGGACTGCCCGTGCCCTTCGCCTCCGCCCTCTTCTCTATTGCAACTGGACAGCCACTGAATGGGGGTTGCGGGCTAGCGGAGCCCTTGACTAACCCTCCGCCGCTTCCAGCGGCCCCCTTGGCCACCGCTTCCTTCCCCCCCTCGGAAACCACCGAAGCCACTCCGTTGCGGTTCCCTCTGGTTGCGACTGAGCCGTCGCTAACCAAAGGGAAGGCCGAGTTGGGCCAAATCTGATCTGGCCCACTCAGCTTTCTTCACTTGGGCCTACAGGCATTTTTGTAAGGGGGTTGGGCCCAATGGTCGGGCCTAACCCTAAACCAAGTAAAAGCCCGACCATTTCTGGTCAGGCCTGGGCCTTTTTCGAGCGGGTCAACCGACCCGCCCCCAACCGGACCCGATTCGCGCCAACTAAGTCAGACCCGGGTCTAGTCTGACCGAACTCGACCCGGTTCGCCAAAAAAATATATATTTAAAAAAATTAAAAAATTAAAAAAAAATGTAGGATTTGGTTAGGAATTGACATGTCTTGCATCCTTAATGTAATTAGGCTCTTATTTGCTCGTATATTGATTATGTTGCATGTTTAATTTGCATATTTTATTATGTTTAATTGCACGTGCTCAATTTTACTGCAATTAGGATCTTGTTAGCTATGATTATTATTTTAATGATTACGCACCTGCATGATCAGCTCATATGTTAGTAGATATGTATAAAATCAATCCAAACTGCCTGACAAAAATCCTTTCTTTTAAAATGAACAAGATTAGGTACCGAAATTGCACTAATTGGTTAATTAGTGTAATCAAGTCCCCGGCCTTAGATTCTCTAGTTGCGTAGGAAGTGAGGTACACTCTCATGCCTTTTCTAATCGACCCCAATAGGCTAGTGGCGACTCATTTTTGCGAAATTCTTAAGAATATCCCAATGTCACGCAAGGTATGGGTTTGGGAATCATGGGCCATAGACCCGTTCTTTAGGCAATACCCCAAAACCTATTCCCTCCCCTCGAGGGTAGGTCGTAACAAAAGTCAATACTTATTAGTGAACAACCATTTTAACTAATTTCTGGACAAGTTTGGGGCATAGTTGAATGATTACTGGACATTGGTAATTATCCTTCAAATATCCTTCAAATACTCGAATCTCTTAACAAGGGAAGCATCTTTCTCTTGGGTGAGTGTGTGAGGTACTTGAGTCATTAGCCATGCAAAGTTTGCGTGGACTTGGAGGTCTTGGGAAAGAGTGAAACACGAGAAAAGGGGCGGGGAATATGGGCGAGAGCATGAGTGACACGGCTAAAAGCCTAATCACATAAAATAACGCATGAACGCACGAAATGAGTGTTGTGTTTGTGACACGTGGGAGCACTTGTTGAAAAGACCCCAACATACTAGGCCCTGTTTGGTTCAGCCTTTCAAATGGGCTTTTGGACTCTAAAGTCCCTTGGCTAAATACAAACGCGTTAAGTTCGATTTTTTTGACAACTTTGGCAAAATGCAATTGCATCTCAAAATGGCTCTAAGGGCCCTTAACCCAAAGGAAGTCTTGAGGTACTTTAGGAAGTTGCATTTTCGGAATGCAAGTTCTCGGTATTGTTCATCTTCTCCAAAACCATTGCACGGAAGCCGATCGGAGGCCGACGACCGCTGGCCAAGGGGTTGCGTGCACCGGCGACGCACCAACGACCGCCGGCCAAGGGTCGCCCAACCCTGGCGACCGTCGCCGGACGTCTGGCGACCGTTGCCGGACGTCAGGCGACGCCTGGATTGTGCGACCCAAGCGGCCGACGCCTAAATCGTGTGACCCAGGCGCCAGTCACCAGGGTCGGGCGACCCCAGGAGACAATCACTTGGGTCACGCGACCTCAGGCGACCGTTGCCGGGGTCACGCGACCCCAATTAACGGTTGCCTGGGGTCACACGACCCAAGCGGCTAGATCCGGCGACTGAACTTCAAAAAAGAAAATATAAATTTTTTTATTTTTTTTAATTTAATAAAAGTCATTTACAAAATGCAAATTTTACCAAATGGTATTTCGGACAAAGTTGTTTCTCAATGCAAATTTTACCAAACGTTATTTGTATTTCGAAAAAACCCTTTCACCCAAAGTTATTTGCAAATGCATTCCCCAAAAACCGAACCAAATGGGCCCTATATCTACTTGCAAGATTTATTTTTTGAAATTTCCTTCTAATTTTCTGAATCATGGAATGATGCACATTAAACCTAAAATTGTGAAGATTGTATTTTACCACATCAAAAACTTATTATGTTCCGTCGTCAGCTCTTATTAAATTTCTAGCTATACATGTCATGCACGGGATATTTAAGGCTATTTCCCCATCAGATTTGTGTTAAATATCCGATTGCGCTCTATTCAAATAAGTTATAAAAAGATATCGTAAAGGAAAGATTACCTCAATTAAACCTGCATTTTATTTGTTTCTTACGTTTAATTAGAAATTATTATCGAGATTAAAAAAAAGAGATGAATAAAGAAAGCGCCTTCTAAACCACTCCATTCATCCAAAAGAGAAGGGAAGGGGCCTATGTCTTTGCATGACCCCTGCAGATTAAGTGAGAACTTTTCTTTTTTTGGGTCGAAGATTAATGTGAGACCTTCGAAGAGAATCATTTTGAAGTGAAAATTAAGAGAAAAAAATTGAGAATTTTAAAAGATTGCAAAATTAATAATAGAAGGAAAGATTGACAGTCTTTTAAGGACATGATAAACTGGTAAAAACAAAATTCAACATTTGCCAGCCCAAGATTTGGCTGCTGACACTGCTCTCTCTCTCTCTCTCTCTCTCTCTCTCTTCCCACCATGGGATGGACTTGGGTCACCGAAATCTGTCCTGTGCCACGAACCTGAGTCTTTTGTTATTGTCTTAGAAGCTGGAAGGATCGAGGGTTATTTGAGCAGCGATGGGTTCCTTCTTCCCGTCCGGTCCCATGTAACATCCGACACAAACATGTAAATGAGGTCCTTGAAAGATGGTCTAGCCTACCAGGCTAGAGCAGTTAAGTCCGGCTTCGTCCCCAGCACTTTCCTCTTCAACCAGCTCATCCGCCTCTACTCCCAGAATGGCCTTTTGCGAGAAGCCCACAAGCTGTTCGACGAAATGCCCCAGCGGAACGTGTACTCCTCGAACGCCCTGATTTCGGCTTACGTAAAAGCTCGGGACTTGACCCGAGCCAGGGCGTTGTTCGACTCCGCCACTGACAGGGACTTGGTAACTTATAATTCAATACTGACCGGTTACGTGACCATCGAAGGACGCGAAAGCGATGCGCTCGAATGGTTTGACAAGATGCAGTTGATGCGTGATCGTCTTAAGTTCGACGAGTTTACTTTGACGGCGATGCTAAACTTGGTGGCAAAGTTACGTGTGCAGTGTTATGGGACACAGTTGCATGCTTATATGGTGAGGACGGGGAATGATACGGATAAGTATGTCATGAGCTCCTTAATTGACATGTACTCTAAATGTGGGAGTTTCGGAGAAGCGTACAGAGTGTTCTGTGAATCAAAAGCGGAGGTCGATTTGGTTTCCAAGAATACGATGATGGCAGCTTGTTGTAGGGAAGGTAAGATGGAAGTGGCTTTAGATCTGTTCCAGAGATTGCCCGAGTTAAATGATACAGTGTCTTGGAATACTTTGATTTCTGGCTATGCACAGAACGGTTTTGAGGAGGAGTCCTTGAATTTCTTTATGAAAATGAGGGACAGTGGATTTGGGTGGAATGAGCACACATTCGCTAGTGTTCTGAATGCTTGCTCCAGCATGCGGAATTCAAAGCTTGGAAAGGAGATACATGCTTGGGTTTTGAGAGAAGGAGTAATATCAAATCTCTTTGTTAAGAGTGCCTTGGTGGATGTTTACTGCAAGTGTGGAAATATTAAATATGCGGACTTAGTTTATGCGACGATTGAGTGCGAGAACTCCTTTTCGACAACTTCTATGATCGTGGGTCATTCATCTCAAGGTAACATGTCTGAAGCACGGAGGCTTTTTGATTCTCTGAATGAAAAGAATTCTATCGTGTGGACAGCTTTGTTTACTGGTTATGTCAAAGCACAGCAATGTGAAGCTGTATTTGAACTGCTGAATGAATATAGAGGGAATGCAAACATTTCTTTTGATGTACCCATAATCATCTGCTTGCTAGGTGCCTGTGCATTGCAGGCAGCCCTGGATCCTGGAAAACAAATTCATGCTTACTCACTAAGAAAAGGGATGGAAATGGAGGAGAAGCTGATTAGTGCCACAATCGACATGTATTTTAAGTCTGGCAGTACTGAATATGCAGGAAAGATATTTCAAAAACTCACGGGAAGAGACTTGATTCTCTACAATATCATGATTTCCGGTTATGCAAATCATGGGCACGAAGATCAAGCTATGGAGCTGTATAAAGAAATGTTGGAGAGAGGATTGAAACCTGATGAGGTCACCTTTATTGCGCTTCTATCTGCTTGCCGTCATAGTGGGTTAGTGGAAATGGGGGAAAAGTATTTCAAGTCCATGGTAGAAGATTACAAAATAGTGCCTGAAATGGATCACTATGCCTGTATGATTGATCTGTATGGAAGGGCAAATCGACTAGAAAAGGCGATGGGTCTCATGAAGAAAATTCCCAGGAATTCGGATCCTGTTATTTTGGGGGCTTTATTGAATGCCTGCAAGATAAATAGGAACCTCAGTCTCGCAAGAGAAGCGGCAGAGCAGCTATTGGTTATTGAGGAAGATAATGGATCTCGGTATGTGCAGCTGGCAAATGTATTTGCAGCTGAGGAAAATTGGGCAGAGATGCGCAAGATAAGAGAGAAAATGAGAGGGAAGGAAACCAAGAAGCTTGCTGGCTGCAGTTGGGTGTATCTTGAGAATGGAATTCATGCATTTACCTCTGGTGACACATCGCATTCAAAAGCAGAGGCTATCTATTCGATCTTGGAGTTCCTATCTGCAGATTTACGTGTGCTACCCAATTCAAGTGTTGGAAAGATTACAACTTTAACATTGACATAAGGGGACAGATGAATTCAAATGCTTGGTACAGGAAGGTCTGTGGCTGCTTTCAAGAGCATATATATTTAAAAGAGGATGAGGTACGGAAACTTGGACTAGATTCAATTTGAATTAGACTTTGCCCCTCTCTGTGTCATGATGCGATTGATATTTCTCTTTACTAGATAATAGGTGTTCATTAGTCTGATTAATACACAGCAACGAATTCAACTGTAGAATGGTGGGGGCTGTTGCCCTCATCTAAATACTATTAAAACTAGCTGGTAGCCCACACATTGTACGGGTTTCTGTGGCTCTGCTATGCATTTAAGTTCATTAGGATGATCATGTAATAAGAAAGTGGCATATATACATTCAATATATTATTTCTGAAGAAGAGATGAGCGAATGGACATTAACTTTTTAATCCTTGTATGTTATAAGAAAGCAAAACAAATAATGTCACTGGAAAAGTTTTTCATGATATTATAAGAGTAAGTACATTCAAAAGAAAATAGATGGTGAAATTTTACTTTGCTGCATTGACATGAATATCTGTTGGGAAAGAAATGCATGAACTGCTGTTCAATTTACAATCATACATCGTATATGAAAGATAATAGTACAAACATATCAGAACAGGACGACGATAGGCCTGCAGTTTTGCTTATCAGCCGCAAACATTCTTGCAGACAATACTCAAACTCAACACTAATTCAATCGTGTTTCAAGGGTCGATGGTAAAAGATATATATTTTGAAGAAGGAATTGCACTCATTGGTGTACCACACACTGGACGGTGGAGATAAAAAACGACTGTGATGGATAAGTACTGCCAGATGAAGCAGTGGTAAAGCTTGTTCATGTCAAAGCCTTCAGGCTAACGGAGGTTTTGCTCAATTAGTGGAATTTATTTCAAATAGGATGAGCTGAAGATAAATACTAGAGGATGAAGACATGTATATAGTTCCACAATCTGGTTTGGATAAAAGCCATTTTAATCTTATTCATATGTTTTCTGACTATTCATATTCTCTTCATCAATTACGCTTGTCATGTCTGATGCATGAACACCCACATTCAACTTTTGCAAACACTGTCTTTCCTTATTTTGTTACTCTCAAACTCTCCATGTTAGTCATTGATCCGCCATATGTCATGCCACTCTATCTCTCTCACAAATAGTATTAGTCTTTCTAAAAATCTGACGTGCCATGTTAGAGGATGAAGACGTTGTATATAGTTCCACGATCTGGTTTGGATAAAAGCCATTTTAATCTTATTCATATGTTTTCTGACTATTCGTATTCTCTTCATCAATTACGCTTGTCATGTCTGATGCATGTACACCCACATTCAACTTTTGCAAACCTCTATCTTTCCTTATTTTGTTACTCTCGAACTCTCCATGTTAGTCATTGATCCGCCATATGTCATGCCTCTCTATCTCTCTCACAAATAGTATTAGTCTCTCTAAAAATCTGATGTGGCATCAAAGGAGAGTTTCTGAAAAAGCTGATGTCGAACTACAACAAGATTAGTTTGCTCAAGAGCTGCATATGTATAGTTCAATTTGTTGAAAGATTTTGATCATTGCCACCATTAAATCGCCCTAGCCTACTTAATGAAGTGGGTTCATTATCTTCTATTTTCCTGATAAATCAACCTAGTATAATGAAAACATAATTGCAGCAGGTTACAACGCAATAAACTAATCCTACTAAATTATTAGTTTTTAATGTTTTTTTTGTCTTTAAGCATAAATCAGTATGCCATTTATTGAATTAGATAAATTTAGACAATTTCTGATCAGTAATTGGATTTGCCACTTTTGGGGAAAAAAAAAAGGGTTTACCTTCACTCTGTACACTGCATCATATTATTGACATAGAAAAACTTCTCTGATGTCATAAAAGAGGAGAGAAAAAATATTTGTTTGCAGAAATGTACTGGGAAACTTGTTTGTTGCTACTTATATGGACACTTCTTATGTTTAGTTATTCTCTGACTGCCAGGTTGGAGCGCCTTCTTCAGAACCATCTGACAGGTTAACTTGTTGAATTCTACTCATCATGTTGCTGGTGAACGCTGATATCATAAAGCAAGGCAGGAGTCTAAATTGAACGCTCAATCTGCTGATAATGGAAGAACCAGGAAAGAAGATCCATTTTGTGTTAGAAGACTGATAGCCTGCATCTGGGACTTTCCTGGACTGTCCACGGTTTGCCAAGCAAGCCACCATAATCTCCGAGGACTTCCTGCATACATGATGGCAAAGATATTCAAGAAGTCACTGTCTAGGACGAGCTTGTATTTGAATAAAGGTATAAAGGTGCAACATCTCAAGGGGGTAATGACGTGTACAATGGTCTTATTAGTGGCTATCCGGATTTGCTTATGTAGAATGCAGGTTTGGATTGCCAGACCATGTCCGGTCATATCAAGCTGTCTCATTCTGGACGTCTTCTTTCATCACAGTTTCAGCATGTGAGTCTCCATGGCATCAGTAGAATAAGGCAGTTTTGTCTGGGCGTCCGTGGTGAATTCCTCCCAGGGTGCCCGACTAAGCAAGTCCAATCTTTTTGCATTCGTTGGAGTCATTACTCTTTGGAGCTTCTGGTGATCAGGGCTGGGAACAATATTCACCGTGGTGGACATGGCAACGCTCTCCAAACTCCGTGCCGATGGTGTATGTCTGAAATATTTTCTTGAGTATCTGAGAAGAGTTACTTGTACTTTTCATGGTATGTGAATATTCTGAGCTCATTTCTCCAAACCAAATTGATGTCATACATTCAGGGGAATAAACATCCTGCAGTACTCATATTCTTTTTATGTTGTTTTCTCGCACACCCCTCTCACAAAGATGATATCATTCTTTTGGATGCAATATCCCTGTCACTCATGAATTTTTTAATCACCCAGAACCCTCTATGTATAAAATGTAAATATCTGAGGCAGATTAATTTTTCAGTGCGAGGAAGTTCGATAGATTGACATTAATATATCTTCACAAAGCTAAAACAGCTCCACTGGAATCATAAGAACACGTAAGATAGTATGCCCAACATGATTATATCCTTCAGTAGATTTGATTCCAAGTAATTCCCAGGACTAGAGCTAGCTTTTGGATTTGCATATGTCGGTCTCAAAGTTAAAAGGAATTATTGGACAACCTTATCCTGACATGAACAAGAGAAAGCTAATCAGAATGTACTTTAACTTTTGAGATCTCTCTCTTTTTCCATGGTCAAATACAATTTCTGAGTGGTGAGTGATTCAGTCGAGATCGAGCAAATCCTAACTCGTGTAGTAATATCATTATCAAATAGTTGTTAATTAATAAAATAAATGCATTTGAAGTCTTAAAACTTGTCACGAAAATACAATTAAGTCATAAAACTTTAAAAATGTACAATAAGTTCTGAAATTTGTCAAATTAATTTAATCAAATCATTCCGTTGCTTACGTTTTTTATAATAAGTTTTAGAACTTGATATTTTTTGAAAATTTTAGGACTCGACTATATTTTCATTATAAGTTTTATGACTTGATTGCATATTTTGAAAATTTAAAGACTTAATTGCATTCCATGACAAGTTTTAGAATTTTTAATATATTTATTTCTTAATTCATTCATCAATCTATGTATGGCCCATGAAATATTTATATCATCAACAAGTACTAGACAATAAACATGAGTCTCCCTTATTTCTCCCCTGCGACACTGTCCTATAAAAGTACAAACAAAACAGCCAACTCATGACAGAGCTTTGTTTAGCCCTTGTAGGTGATTACACACTCTTATATATTAAAACTAAGAAAGTTGATTTCTTACATTAAATATTATTGTAGAAGTTCGTCGATTGAGATTTGAGTTAATTTGGTCTTTTGATCGATAGAGGTAGTTTTAACTTACCAATTGACTCCCAACACGTTTTTTGTTTATGCCAACAAATTAAGTGGCTAATTCGGCGAGAAGACCCATCAAAACATGATTTCAAAGCTCGAGTTGTCTAGTTGGTAGCACTTGACAACACACCATCTTAGGATCACCTCATTAGTGAAAAGATCACTCTTTTGAATGGCTAAATATTTATTGATCCCTAAAAGCAATACGAATGTCACTTACCAAGTCATCTCATCCACGTATCATTTGAAGAACCTCACCTATTAAACAGTACCCAAAAGTTTACCAAAATGATAACTTATAAATAGTAATTTAAGTACATAGGTACAAGAGTGGCCATTTTTATCTCCTTAATTCCTTCTGAAGTCTCTTTTTCTCTCACTCTCACGCGCACATGCGCTCGTGTACAAAATAAACACTGACTTAAGTATCGATGGGCAACTCTAGATACACAACCACAAACCTTGACCTGATTTTGAGGTGTAAGTAAATTTCTTAGTGAGAGCTTTAGCCAAGTTCGTGGTTACCATTTCAGGTATCGATATCGATAATCAATTTGAGTTGAGCCCAAACTTATGAAATGTTTTATCAAGTTGAGCTAGCATTCAAAAATCCAAACTCAATCCATTCAAAGTAGAGCATCGAATCCAACAATATTCGATCAAGTTAGAATGGAGGCAAACTCGAGCAATAGACCCGTGTGAACCCTAATCTTATGTTGACTACATCATTAAAATATAATCATCTACTACTTGTCACCGTTTTCACAGTTAGATCACACTATCCAATTCAACCAATTACTATTCTAAACTTTGATCCGAATTATGTGTTGATGGACATTAAAATTGACAAAAGCTAATCGCCTCTTCGCCGGAAATCACATTCTATTTGTCAACTTCTTTTGCGGAATGAAAATCACTCATTATTCAAATCAGCCAATGCGTGACCATCCAGATCAATTTGAACAGGTAAAAATGGGCTATTCACACATGCAAGCATTCCAATTTAATTTCCAGGCAGACAATCTCAAAAGCTGGTCAAGTCAAACGTGGACAGTAGAGACTTTGGACCCCAGAAAAGAGATTCACATGGAACATCAAAATCTTCTCTTTATAACACTTTATACGCGTTCCTGTCACATCTGCAGCTCTTCTTTTCATCTTTTTCTTTCTTTATTCATTTTCTCTCTCTCTCTCTCTCTCTTTTACTCGGTCTTTATCAGGGAAAACGACAGCCGCTTCCGTCCTTGTCGAGATTTAAGAACGAACCGGTAACAAACGCAAACGTACGACGATTGTTCTGATCTATGCAAATAATCATTTTGGCCTCCAGTTTGAAGAAACTCATGTTTTTGTTGTTAAGCAATTGATTTAAAAATACACACATATATATATATATATATATAATTCAAGTTGAAATTATTAATGTACTACATCATTAGGATACACGATATGAATAAATACCCATCTTCTGGCAATTTATTTAATATCTTTTTTATTATTTTATTGGAACTCATTTTTTCCATTCTTTTCGTTATATCATTTCTCCACTTATCGTTGGATTCATGTATTGGCTTTACGCTAACTAAAAAGCTCCTTTCGGATTTCTTATTATAATTAGAAATATTGTTAAACTTAGAAAAAGTTACGGAAATTTGATGTGATCCCAAAATTTCTATTAAAGTCTCACATGATATCGAGTTAAAGGCAATGAATCCAAATCTTTTCAGACCCCACTTGTTTCTTCAATCAAATTTCTGAACTTTTAGTACTAAACAAAAATATCAGACTAAGCATAAATGTAAGTATTATAATATTTAAATAATAATTTAATTCTTCATCTAACCGTTTCAAATTTTTAGATTGGTTAGTAATATCCTCATCAAAATCTCAGAAAAAAAAGTTGCAAAAATTTGATGTGAACCCAAATTTTTAAAAATTTGAGATGGCCACTAATTATCAAAAATTCCATTTCAGAATTCTAAGAAATTGAACACAAATTTTTCAAAACATAAAAGCCGCGCCAAGCATTCACTTTTTTACATATTACCCTCAAAAGGTGACGAGACTTAACGAGGCCTTTTGCTCCCTCATATTACCCCAAGCACGCAAGGAAAAGCGAAAGGCAAAATGGAGGAATAAAGAGAAAAAAAAACGAAGGGAGGAAAGCAAGCCTTCACGCTCCCTCACCTCGCCTGTTCCTTTCCTCTGCTCTGCGGGGAAAAATGGGCTTCTCGCGTCTTGGGGGAACGGCGTTTCCCAGTCTCGAAATCTAAATGGGTTTCTTCTCCAAGGTGGGTTGATGCCAATTTGTATCTTTCCTCAGAGATTTCTTGCTTTGAGCTTGTCTATGTTCTTGGTTCTTTGGTTTCTTGTTTTTATTTTTTATTTTTTTGGGCTTCTTTTGGGACTGTTCTTGGTTCTTTGATTCGGGATGCAATTCTCGAGCCATTTTGAAGGGGAATGCAGTGTAGCTAGTTTCTGTTCAATTTGGATGGCGTTCTTTTGTTTGTTCTTGTCGTGCATTGCAATGTTTGATCCAAGATCTTGCTTGCTTTCTTCAGGCCCTCTATTTTGAGCTTGTCAAGAAGTGAAATCGTACTGTGTACCCTCTCTCTCTCGCTCTCGCTCTACAGAGATGAGAAGCTCGCTTTGAATGCGCGCGCGCGTGCGTGAGTGCGAGGTGAAATTTGTTTTTTCCAGTAGTTGCGCATGTGCACAGGAGCTGCGCTTGGAATAGTCCGAGATGTCGATTTGATGGGAGGCGAAAATGATGTATCGGTTAACCAAAGAAAGAAACTAAAGAGAAAGGATGTGATGCTTCACTGCTTCAGTTCTTAGGTTGAGATTTCACCGTATCAGACCGTGAAGGTCTAGTGCACATTCTCTTTGCTGTTCCCTTTCTTGTGGGCTACACATTCGAACCGTTACTTTTAAACCACTAAGTGGTAGGTAGCTGGTTGGATTCAGGCTTGAGTCGTTCTATCAGCCGTCATGTGGCGGGGCATGGGATAGTTAAGACGATAAGTTCCATATAGCATTGTTCTCTTTGAAATTTGTGATGAGGTTGTAGCTAAGCAAGTTGGTGGTTGCCTAATGTGGTTTCAGGTTAAAGATAGCTTTCAGTTGATAAGATCACTGGCTGTGACTGACTGCCAGATGTATACCCTTAGAAAACCGAAAAAACTGCAAGCAGTAATGGTAGAGTTATCACAGTAATGCTGCATTTTCCCTTCACTCAGGCACTGGCTTGATGTATTTGAAGTGAGAATGAGCTCGTTCACTCGGATCGCTTAATCGCTCACTCGGATCTCTTTCCTATTAAGCTCTGTGTTCAGTGTAACGCCCTGTTGTTTTTGGTGCTGGTGCAGTTTCTGAGCTCGATAGTAGTTATTAATGATTCAAATGTTTGCAGGTGGGGACTTGTTGATTGGGTCCTGGTTTTATCCACAAACATGAAAGCACGACCAGTAAGCCGCTGGAAATCTATTGTATCTCGTCGTGTACGAGGAAAGCCTGCCGACTATTTCTGCTTGTTTCAAAAAGTGAAACCGGCACCATATGGCCGAGGAAATGCTCCTGTTTTTCTGAATGTTTATGACTTGACAGCAGTTAATGATTACTTATACTGGTCAGGAATTGGTGTTTTTCACTCTGGTGTTGAAGGTAGGCAGATTCACTTCCTTATAACCAGTCCAAATTCTTGACTTGTCCATCCACTTACGTCCATGTGCATATCAACAATAGCCCAATATCCATAAATATGATGCAACCATAGTGTTTGTGCTTCTTTGAGTGTATTTTGCAATAACCAAGGCTTAAAATCCACCATTTGATGCTAGAGCCATTTCAAGAGGCTATTCTTTCTGAAAAAGATGTATAGAACCTTTATCAACAAGAGAGTGCTTATTCCAACTCTCGAATGGAAAACAATATATCAAATGTCCCTATAGATGCATTATGCAAACTCATTTTGTTAGTAAATAATATGTAGTTTGTGCTAAGCTTTTAGACAAACAGTTGCCCACTCAATTTCACCAGTGTACTAATTTCCCATTTATTTCAAATCCATGTGTTGCCTTCGTACTCTTCAGCCTCCACTTCTCTGTAGCCTTCATGTGACAGAGAACTGATAAGATGGAAGATATATAATCCACTTATTCTCTAATAATTTGAGTTTTAGAACAAGCAGTGGTGCACTCAACTTTGAGCATTTTATTCTGCTTTATTTGCTCATATACATATAAACTCGTATTCGCTCATGCAGTTTATGGCATGGAATATGCTTTTGGAGCTCATGAGTATCCATCAAGTGGCGTGTTTGAAGTTGAACCGAGACAGTGTCCTGGCTTTAAGTTCAGGAAGTCCATACTTGTGGGGACGACGAGCTTGGATCCTATGCAGGTCAGAGATTTCATCGAGCGTCAATCTGCGAGCTATCATGGCGATACGTATCACTTGATCGTTAAGAACTGCAATCATTTCTGTGAAGACATGTGCTTCAAGCTGACTGGGAAGACTATCCCGAGATGGGTAAACCGACTAGCAAGAATAGGTATTGCCATTATCCTCCAACTCATCATGCACCATATGCATTTAACCTTTGTCTGCTCAGTTCGCACAGCTAATTGTATCTGACGCACCATGCTGTTGAACTGAGGGTCTCTCTTCAAATAGAATGGGGCATAACATTGTTGCTTTTAGTCCTACTTATCTCTAAGTTCTAACTGACTAGCATCTTTTTGCTGATGTTGAAGGTTCAATGTGCAACTGCATACTCCCTGAGGCTTTCAAGGTTCCTTCGCTATGCCACAACCCAAATTACCAAGGAAGCGAAAACGAGAAGAAGAGACTAAGGAGCGCCTTCAGTTGCTTGCCATCGATCTCATTACCAGAGAAGGAAGTCTCCATGTCCTCGCTGTTTCTACATTCTCTTTACAAAGGCTGCTTGCCTCCCTGGGAGTTAAAGACGCCCAAATCCAAAAGTTGCTTATCTAAAGAAGGGTAAAAAACGTGTGATTTTTTTTTTTTTTCAAATTCCTTTGTTTCTATTTAATCTTTCATTAGATAGTACGCCATTCCATCTAGCGATTTTGCGATGCTCGCTGTAGGATATGGCTTGGCTTGAGGCGGTATGAGATTTCATTTCTGTTTGTGACTTTGATGTAAAAATAGAGTGGCTTGTGTCAATTTCTTTGATTTTGCTGAGTTTGATCCGAGGTTGGAATGGATTATGGAACACACATGAATGATTTAAGTCCTTGTACCAAAAGAGCCAAAATTTTGGTTGGGCATGATCTTGAATTGATGGGCAGTGAGATGAGATAGATGGTGATGAAGTCTTGCACTCATTTGCAGCATGAGATGCTGGCAAGCTCTCTTTCTACACGTCCCTTCTTTACATCTTCACAAGAGGATAGCATCATTGATTGAGATTACCGCATGTAACTTCTTGGGGGATTTACAATTTTTGCCATTTTTTATTGCAAAATTGATTTTGATGAATAGATATTCATAATTCTTTCAGTATATTTCAGCAGCATATTTATGTGGTTGGGCTGGTTTAATTATTTCAAAATGCTTGGTAATAGTGTCGAAAATTTAATTTCTTTTAGTTTATTTAAATAACAATAATGAATTCTATCATACGTCGGATTGCCCAAAAAAAAAAGGCATAAATTACTGTAAATATTTTGAAGTAGACTCGCGCTTACTTCTATAAATAAATATCCATCACAAAATGTATTAGACGTATTAAATTCAAATTTTGTGTATATTGTCTCGATTTTGTGATGCAATATTTCATAGTCAGCCTAGTCTTGACCACACTACATTTCATTGCCCACAATGAAGACAATTTATCTCTATATGGATACTTGCATGTTTTATTTCTACATATTTTCTTTATACCTCATAATATGATGTGCATAGTAAAGTCCAACTTATTCACATTTATAAATCGGAATATATTCCTATTGTAGACACCTAATTTTTATCTAAAATTGAACTGAAATTGATCAAAGTATTACTTCATTAAAAGTTCGATTGAAGGGTAAACTTGGGTCGTGCTCATCAGAGCTTTCTAACCATACCCCACTTGTCCAATGTAGACGATCAATTCTTTAGATATCTCATTTTTTAATGACAGCTATTTGATTATGAGATGTCGGGAATCTTATGATTTGAACCAATTGATTCGTTTCACCATAAAGATTGATTCACAAGCTTTTTAAGCTGCAAAAATCCCAAGGATCAAGTTTTTAACGAAGAAAATATCACAACTTTTCACTTGACTGTTTATTCAGCTCAATTCTTGGAAGTCTAGGATCCCAATACTTCTTCGAAAATAGAAATTTATTTTAAATTAAGGCTCAATCGGACGTGGAATGGAAAAGTTATGCCAAATAAAAGTTTGATCGGATTTGATGTAAATAATATAAATGTCATTTTTTAAATTTTTGAGGAAAAAGAAAGAGAAAAGAAAAGGTTGATTGGTGGCCAACCTACAGCTATCATGTAAAGTGTCGTAGGGGTAGCCTGACACAAGACCTATTAACATGGGTCGTAAACTTATTTCTTAACCCATATTTGATGGGTTGGGTCGTTATATAGATTAGTTATATTTAATACATGAGTTGATGAGTTTAAAATGATAGAGCCTAAAATAATATAGATGCTTGATGGGTTTACAACTTACTTTGACTCAATTTACTTCTATGACTTTTTTTTACCTTCACTCTCGTTCACTCCATACTTTTGACTCAATTTGAATATGAATTATCCTAAATTTGATTAAATATAAAAGTGTTTTAGCAACATAAGTCGAGATAAGATATAAGTCATTAGATTTGTATTGCAGAAAATGGATTAAATGAATTAATATGAATTGGATCATTTTCAACGCGTCCCGAATCTAGCTCAACCCACCCCTTTGACACGCTTACTCGGCATTGGGCTCGTGCTGCGCAAGGCCCTTCTGGACGTTTGCGAGGCCATTTGAGCCTTTTTGTGAAGCTCTTTCAGCCTTTAGCAAGACTTCTCTTTGCACAAGATTCTCCCTTAATTCAAATAATATCCACATAAATAGAGGGTTTATTTGTTTATTTTTCAAATGGTAATCCACGTGAAAACTCTCTTTTAAGTTATGCTCTCGAATTCAAGTTACTAATTTGAACTTTCTCTTTGGAACGTAACAATGGTAAAATTCCAGCAATTCTTAGGCGGTACTGATTAAAGAAAGGGGCACAATGCCAAGTAAGGGTTCTAAAATCCAATTTAAGTGAAATAATGTCGTCATAATGCTAGAAATAGGCTAGAAACTAAATAAATAGTCATTACTTTGCAGCTCTAAATTAGATTTTTCTTGGATAAATAGATTTAATAATGTCGAAATTAAGTTTTGAGAAATACAAAAAACATATATACTCTCATGACTGTTACTCTACTAAAATAAACCTGTGAATTTAATAATTTTCTCTAGGTTGTCATAATGCTCGTTAATGCACGTCATGATTTGCAAAAATATTTCAAAAAAACTATACTGTTTTCCTAATATTGTTTTCAGCTTTCAAAATCAGTATTACATATGGCAGAAAAGACGAAAGCACTCATGCCTAAGTAGGCCAAAAAATTACATGACTTCGTTAATTTCAAAAGGGATAAGTATATTAAAAGCCTTAAAAATTGTTGAAAGTGAAATTGAGTTCTAAAATTTTCAAAAATTGCAATTAAGTTATAAAATCAATCAAATTGGTGCAATCAAGTTCACTTGTTAAGTGAGTTCAATCAAGTCGTAAAATTTTTTAGCACTTTTTCTTGGTCTATCAAGTTGAAGGAAGTTAATGAAAGACTTGATTGCACCATCACAAATTATCATCGGATAATACTATAATAATTAGAATCCCGACCAAATAAAGTATAAAAACTAAAAGGAAATTACTCCCAAACCGTAGGATTGAAAATGTATTTTCCCTTGAACGAGTAGGGCCTGGATTGATTTTTGCTTTTGCTTTTGCTATTAGTCAATAGTGATGGTCGCACTTTAACTTTTTCTTAACTCGAAAGATCCAAAACTCTTGAAAGTAAAATTACATATAATTATTGTATAATTACTAAAATTAGGGATATTATTTTGGATTAATACCAAACTACTACACCTATAATAAATTTACCCGAAATTATTTTTAACCCCCAAAACCCCAAACTAATATATTTATGACAAATTTATCTTTGTTAAATTTATTATCAAATTGTTGAGCGGGCATATCATTTTAGGTTTTACCATTTATCCATTTATGTGATTTTTCGCGATATTAATCAAATTTAATGAAAAACAAACATAAATAAATTCATTACAAATATATTAGTTTGGAGTGTTTGGTAATTAGAAAAATTAATTTGGATTAATTCGTTATCGATATATCGATTGAAAGTTTTGGTGATCAAATAATTAATTTAAAATATAATTATAATAAATATACTAATTTGAGATTTCACGGTATTAATATTATTATTTTAGACGAAAAATCAAAAAGTTGCTTTCAAGATTTCTTTTTCAGAAAAAAGCTTGACCAAGGAGGCCCTGACTTTTGCAGTTTGGCTTTTTCCATCCAGAGCCAAAACGACACCGTCTCGCTCGTCCCCAGTTTCACTCCGTCCTCCTCCTCCCCACTCTTCAATCTCTCTCGCCCCACGCCTTACTGCAAACTCTCACAGAAGAGTCAACCAGAGAGTCAAGAGATAGAGAGAGAGATCGCACCGTCGTGGCCTAAACCCTAATCCCCCGACCGGCGATGGCGACGGCGACGGCGACGGCGAGATCCGCGGTCCTCCTCCTGGCGCTGATCTCCTTCCTCCTCCCCTTCCTCGCCGCCGCCCTGTCCGTCGACAGCCCCAAGGGGCGGCGCGTCCTCGTCCTGCTCGACGACCTGGCCACCAAGTCGTCGCACTCCCTCTACTTCCGGTCCCTCCAGTCCCGCGGCTACGACCTCGACTTCAAGCTCGCCGACGACCCCAAGATCGGCCTCCAGCGATACGGCCAGTACCTCTACGACGGCCTCATCCTCTTCTGCCCCGCCACCGAGCGTGAGTTTCTCTCTTTTGAGCTTCCGAGGTCGAGTCGAACTCGGCTCGGGCGAATCTGGATGTGCAGCAAGGGCGTCGTTCGATTGACTGAATTTTCTGTTTGTCAACATCTTTTTTTTTTTTTATTTTGCGTGTTGCGATTGGTGGATGTTGATCGCTTTCGCTTGCTCGGTGAAATAGGTTTTGGAGGATCTCTTGACCAGGCTGCCATTCTGGATTTTGTCGATTCGGGCCATGATCTGATAATTGCTGCTGATGCCAATGCTTCGGATTTGATTCGAGAAATCGCTACCGAGTGCGGAGTTGATTTTGACGAGGTCTAAATCGCTGTGTGCCTTTGTGCAGATTTTCTGTCGTTCAAAGATTTTTGCTAGCAACTTCATCATGAGTTTTCTGTTGTATTATTTGGTATTTCTAAATGCAGCATGTAGCTTGTAGTTTGGGTACCTGTTTGCCCTTTCATTTGGATGCCGGAATGTTGGGTCGTGTCATTGATCTTTATCGCGGGTGGTGCAGGATCCTTTGGCTGTGGTTATTGATCACATTGGCTATGCAGTTTTGGACGCAGAAGGAGACCATACACTGATCGCTGCTGATGATTTCATTGATTCTAGTGTCATTCTAGGGAATAAGAAAATCAAGGCAAGTTAAAGATCCTGTTTTTGGGTTATTTATGTGCATGACTTTGATGTTAGGTTGTTCTGATTCATGGTTGCTATGCTTATGTGATGTAATGACGCTAGTGTAGGATTAAAGTCCTATCTTTCTTTAGTGAGAATTCCTTTAGGTGCTTTCTGTTATAGCAGTTGTTTTACTCATTTTGGCTTTTTTTTTTTATTTGTCAATGGAGTCGGAATTTAAATATTTGACATGTCCTTGGTCATAATGATAACAAGGTATAAAGCAAAGATCCTCCTCAGATGATTTTATTGATGCTTGCCTGTGAGTGTACTGCCCCGGTGATTTCTGATAAAGGTCTTACACATGTTGTCAATATTAACTATGACTTCAGTTCAGTGACTATATTCTGCGTTATGCGATAGGGTTTTGTCTAATAAACTCCCATTGTTCCAGGCTCCAGTACTTTTTCAGGGGATTGGACATTCATTAAATCCTTCCAACAATCTGGTAATGTGTTACTTTCCTTTGCTATTACAAGTTTGCATTTTGTGTCATCTAGAAATGTTTGTTTTCAGTTCATGTTTGGTATTGAAAGTTTTCTTCAACTTTGGTATTTTGTGCACCATTTATAGGTCTTGAAGGTTCTTGCGGCTTCTCCTTCTGCTTACTCTGCAAATCCAAAGTCCAAGTTGTCAAATCCGCCATCACTTACTGGATCTGCTATATCACTGGTTTCAGTCGTGCAGGTTAGTTGAGTTGTTCTGGTTGGCACCTCATAATTTGGTCTTTCACTATGCCCTTGATGTCCTGGTTCTTCTTCTAGATAGTTTGCCTCAAATTATCAGTGAAACTGGATTTCACAAACACAGGATCTAATATCTGCACATTATCGAGACAAAGCATACGTTTGCCTATATTTAATCATTCATGGAGACTGCTTTTGCATTGGACAATGTGTGGTTGTAAGTTTTGCTTTCTAAATTGACAATATTGTTATGTTGCTGCTGATGCTTTATACATTGGTAATTAGCTGGAGGAATTGAAATGACATTGGAGATATTAGACTTGATATTTTCTCTTTTTGGTGGATGAGTTTGTCAATTGGCTTTCTCAGGAAGTACTTTTTGTTTTGGTGGATACGTTAAGTTTTACTTTACATTGTTCCCTAGGTTTATCCTCTTACCTTTCCTTTGTATGCTTAGACATATTAGAGAAATTACTCCCGTTTGATTTGAGTAGACTGCTGGGATGTTTCTCACCGATGCAATGAATGTCTGAAGTATACTTTACTAAAATAGCTAAATTCTCCACTGAATATATTCTTGAACGATATCTCTTAGACAGGTCCTTTATTGCCATATAGTTTTTGTGCCGTGGCTACAAAAGTTTTTATAGTATGATTATGTAGTCTGCTTTTAGAATATTATTGAACTAACCATGTTTTTTTTTTTTTTTCAAATACTAGAATCATGCTTAGGGTTGTGATGATACTTACAGTTTTTTCTTGCAATGTGCCAGTACATTACTGTAGAGCTGTGTTCAGTTTCTAAATTGTACGCGTGGGAAGGTTAGCTTGACTTTGTAGCCGCCTGTGGCCATACTGAGTGTAGGACTCTTAAAGGTTGGGATGAGGAAGTGGATTCATTCTTTTGGGGTCAGAGGGGAAGTTGGACTTGCACTGGGGTTCTGCCAATTCTTTTGGCAAAAATAAGTGTCTTTTGAGTAACTTTTTGAGTGAAAGAAATGACATTGCATATAATTTTAACTGAGATGCATGTTGACATGCATATAATTCTACCTTTTCCTTTTATTCCTCATCCAATTTGCTGCATGAGGGGACATTGGATTCAGTTGAGCATTTCCTCAATAGCCTCAGCCTTTTGTCCTTATTCTTTTCTTGTGAAGTCCATTAGTTAGAAATTTCTTTGCTTGTTGTCTATGAATTCCTTGATTCTGGGATCTCTCTCTTTCTCTGCCTGTGCCAAAGGGAAGGCTCGTTTCTCATTGGGCTACCCTTTTTGCTTCTATATACTAGACTTCTTCACGCTTGCCAGTAAACCTGCATTTGAAGTGGTTGATTTGTTTCTATAGTAGCAAGCAGTCCAACATTATTCACTTTATATGCCTTGAATTTCAGGCAAGAAACAATGCTAGAGTATTGATTACCGGCTCATTGAGTTTATTCAGCAATCGGTACGTAGCAAAATTTACGGATCTAATTTGTCCTTTCCATCTTTCCATTTTCCAAGCTAATATCTGGTTGTTTATCAGATTGTTCAGATCTAGTGTGCAGAAGGCTGGGAGCTCAACCAGGTGGGTTGAGGCTATGACTTCTTTTTATTTTTTGGTCTTTCTTTCTGATTGGCATTTTAAATATGCAACTATGCGTGATACAACTATTATAGTATGGATATTTTACCATAATAGGATGTTTACGTTACTGTTTTGTTTGGGAACCCTGCTTTATTTTCAATATGTATGCAATCTTTCCTTGGAGAATGAATTCGCTCATCCTATGGGGTTTCCATACTACTAATCCCAGAAAAAATGGGGCAGGGGGAGGAAGAGAATGCGTTATAGACTGGGATAGATATAGAATTTTTTTTTTTTTTTAAGTGGGGTGAAATTTGATTAATAATTACAAATTAATCAAGTGCAATCATGTTAATAATTAGAGTGGTGTTCTTACCCTGAAGATTCCAATAAAAATAATTGGTTTGATTTGTTTGTGGCAGCCACAATTTGATAACTTTAGGGTTGTTTATTAAGTTTTATCACTTTGTGGGGACACATTGAAATGAAAATGTTGAATGTTGACTTAGCTACATACATTTTTGAAAAATTAATGGGGGCAAAAGTTAATTTTAGGTCAAAATGTTGAATTAAAACTCGCATTTATTCAAAGTTCCCCACTATTGTGTATGTCTGTCCCTGGCTATAGATGTGTTATAGACTGGGATAGATATAGAATTTTTTTTTTTTTTTAAGTGGGGTGAAATTTGATTAATAATTACAAATTAATCAAGTGCAATCATGTTAATAATTAGAGTGGTGTTCTTACCCTGAAGATTCCAATAAAAATAATTGGTTTGATTTGTTTGTGGCAGCCACAATTTGATAACTTTAGGGTTGTTTATTAAGTTTTATCACTTTGTGGGGACACATTGAAATGAAAATGTTGAATGTTGACTTAGCTACATACATTTTTGAAAAATTAATGGGGGCAAAAGTTAATTTTAGGTCAATGTTGAATTAAAACTCGCATTTATTCAAAGTTCCCCACTATTGTGTATGTCTGTCCCTGGCTATAGATGCATGTTTGAGAAAGCTTATGTTACCTTATATGACGTTAAGGGAATGAAAAGAAAATTCAGTCTGTAGAGTTTGAGGTTTGATGAGATGGTATGGTTGCTCCATGTGTGACCTTTGTCTGTCACAGGTTCAGATTAGAATAGGCCTTTTGCATTGCTGGGTTGAGGTTGTTTTGGTGATCTCCCCAAGTCCCTTGAGACCTTGTGCTCTCAAACACCTTTTATCAATATGAAGGAGATGTTGGTTTTCTTTTGAGTGCTGTAGTGACTTGATGAAGACTGAGCGAGTGTGTTTCTCTTAGCATTGCTGGCATGGTCAATTTTCTTGCTCGCTGGTTGGGAAAAACTGTGCTAGTATGTATATTGTCATGTGTTCATGTTATTTGAATATGTTCTGCAATTTCAGGAGAAAAATTGGCATGCTGCGATACCAAGAAGGTTAAAGGAAAGTTTAATTGAAGTTGTATGGCTTTGTGTTCATAAGTGATAGTATATATTCTACTTATTTTGGTCAGATAGTCATTGGTCTTGGTGGTCTTAGTGTGTCAAAACTGTTTTCTATACGATCTGAACGGAATGATTAAGCTGTCTGATGATGCATTTCAAATTCTGTAATTTATGTATGTATGTATTATCTATACTGTTATATATGGGATCTGTCAATCAGGCTTAGATTTCAGAGAGTTCTTTGTAATTTATAGCTGCGACCCATCCACTGCTTTATGAAGGCAATTTTCATCATTTTGGACTGCTCATGTTGGGTCATAATGTGGAATTGCAGATTTTGGACGTTAATTATTTACTTGAGGGTCTTCAATGTGGTGTGTTGTTTTCCGTTTACTTTGTTTCCCAGAATGACATGTGCTTAAGATGTACAAAATGATTTTAGATAATATAATACTGGTGCATCACTTCAGGAGTATTGCCAAATCTGCACCTGGTACAGGAATTTGATGAATATGCTTTTATTCAAACAGGCATGAGAAAGCAGGAAATGAGCAGATCCTCACTGAAATTAGCAAATGGATATTCCATGAGAGAGGACATCTGAAGGTGAGACATTCAATATAAATAGAGTGGCTGTACGTTTCTGGTATAAGGTATTCTTCTTGGTGAAATTGAGGTTTTTTTGTGTCATCTGTGGAGTGGTAAAATGCCTTATGATTCTATCTGGGAAGTCAACCAGAGAAGGTTTCATCTGGATTACTTTTTAGTTATCACATAACTGTTCATATTTGACAATAGAGTGCACAAGGGGGTCTTTTGGTTGGTCAAGCGCAATAGGATGATGCTTAGTTATTGTTTGTTGCTGCTATTTTATTTTCTGTTGCTACCTCATCACCTTAAAAATTCATAGGCTGTGAATGTGAAACACAATAAAGTCGGGGAAGCTGATGAACCTGCGATGTATAGGATCACTGACGACCTGGTAAGTTTATTCCTTCTGATTGTAATGTCTAAGAAGAAAGATGGGTTGGGTTTTGAAAAGAAAAATTCCACTTTCTTACGTTGTAGGAATACTCCGTTGAGATATACGAATGGTCTGGAAGCAGCTGGGAACCATATGTTTCAGATGATGTTCAAGTTCAATTTTACATGATGAGCCCTTACGTTCTGAAAACTTTATCTACCAATAAAAAGGTGATATAACTTTCAGTAACACTTCACCATCTGCCTTTTCTCATTCCAGAAATTTTATTGACTGTTATCATGTCTTCCTGCAGGGCGTCTATTCTACTTCATTTAAGGTTCCAGATGTCTATGGTGTTTTTCAGTTCAAGGTTGAATACCAAAGGCTTGGATACACTAGCTTGTCCCTATCCAAGCAGGTATTTGACTCTTCCGTCTTAGATATATTACTTATAGCTTATTTGCACTTTTCTTTTGTGTGAGCTTGCGAACCATTTATTTGTTTGTCTGTCTGTAATCCACTATGTCAGTGTTTGGAAGACATTTTCATTTCTTTGTGAGAGATGGTGGGATTTTTCACCTTTGAAATAAGCATCCTGGTATGGGTACTTGCCAATAGCAACTGCCAAGAAGATGTAATTTGCACAGTGCAAAGTAGTAGTCGACAACTCTAAACTGCAGTAGGTCTTGCTTGTTACAAGAACATGCTTATACAGGTCCCGTTTGAAGGGAAAAAAAATTGACAAAAAGCAACCCATTGTCTGAAACCCATTTGTGCAGTGATGCCTGATAGAGCTACCTCCTGCTTGAGTTGTAGTTGGTCAAAGCTGATTTTATTGCCTTATAAAGAGGCTCTAAGCAAAAAATTGTTGTCAAAGCAAGAAGATATTTTCTACATACCAAAGATACATCTTCAGTGCCTTTTTACCATTGAATTTGAGCATTATTTTGGTGCTATCAGTTTGTCATTCTTGTCTGTTCCTGTTGGACCTTAGGTATTTGTGTATCAATAAAGTTCTGTCTTCTAAGAAAGCATAAAAAATTAATCAAACTTAATTATGCGAGCATAAATCCTTATCATCTGCTGTTTGTTTGCCTTTTATGATTTTGCTGTTTATTATATTGAAAGCTGTTGTGGCTCGGACAGCAGTCTTATTGCTTTTGTTTGAGAACATTCCATTGCAGATTCCAGTACGACCTTTCAGGCACAATGAGTATGAAAGATTTCTTCCAGCCGCCTATCCCTATTATGGTGCAGCATTCTCTATGGTATGATCATTTGACCCACTAGTCTTTTGTTATTGTTTTGCGCAAAACCTTTCTCTATGTTACACTTTTCCAATGCGGTTGTAACACCCTCTTTTTTTGGGCATCGGACTAAAGGATTTGCAAACGCTGCATACGGCTTTATCCATCCATGAAGTGTTCCCACTCTGCTCCTAGCTAATTAGATTACGAAACTCTCACCATTGACATCACTTTTGTGGTTGTGTGGTTGTACATAAACAGAAGCATCCAAATGAGACTTTCCTTTTCCTTTTCTGGACACTGGACTTTCCTGTTCATTGTCAAGTTTTGTGTGGGACACGGGAGGCTGAAAGTAAAAGCTGGAGAGTAATTTACAAAACGTAGCCCTACAAAACTTCTTCTTTGTTGGTTCTTCAATTTTATTATGTTTTGGAAAAAATAAAAACTGTGAATTTATTCTGGTTTTGAATATGGATACTACTTCTTTTGTCTGTTTATATAAAATATTTAAATCACTTGAAAATCATTTGGTCATATGTTGCAAACAGTGTGCCTCATCAAGCTTAGATTACATCGCTATTTGTGGGGGGAAGATTAGACTCAGAGATAGTGGTTTGATTCAAAGTAAAAGCAATATGGTTTATTTTCATTAGTTTGATTTGGTTTTTGTTTGCGAGTTTTGGTAAAGTATACACTCTACTTTTGTTTGGTAAAAAATTTAAATTCCTCTCCAAATCAATCCAATTAAACTGTGAATGCTCCTAAGCTTGACCTTTTGGGGCCTAAATGATTGTTAACTTGATCTCATCATTGTAGAGTCTCAGTTGACCGACACTATTTCTCTCTACAGTCTTGCATATATTTTCTGAAAGCTTTCTTTATTAATGCAGATGGCGGGCTTCTTTCTCTTCACCTTTGTCCACTTATACAACAAGTAGACGTATTACCCTTTCCTCTCCTCGAGACCTAATTTTTGTAGAAGTTTTAGCACTCTATGTTTGAGAAATTCATGAAGATCCGACTTTTAAAGTATTGAAAGAGATGGATGAAAAATTTTCCTCCAATATTCCAGATACGGTAGTAACTATTCATGTTTCATGTACAAAACATAAAGCCAGGATTCCCTGTTGGGCTGCGAATTTCTTCGTTTCAGCAACCTATCTACTCTTATTACCAAGATGAAGATGCAGCCATAAGCTACCTGCTATGAAGGTGACGTAAGGGGAATTGCTACTTGAATCTATAATCTCAAATGAAACCCTTACATCACTAACTTCTGATCCTGCCTCACTGAAACCTTCGGGCTATGGGTAAAATTTCATGTTTGGAAAGTATCTTTCCATCGGTCTGCAACGCATCTTAAATTTTGAGACAGCATCTTCATGAGACTGTCTTGAGGCTCAAGTATGTGTTTGTGCTGGGAGAAAATATTCAGTCGTTTGATACCATGTGAATGTCCTACGTGGCTTATATTTGTTAAAATCATATTCAATGATCAACACGTGTTCACATTTCCAGGTGAGTAATCCACATTGAATATAAGTAAAAGTCTTTTCTCGTCACCTTTGCTCTCTCTTCCTCCTCCATCCATGGCCACTGACCTCCACTCCTCGGCCATCACCACCAATGGAGTGGCTAGCGTCATGACTAGGCTGACCACCGCTGCATTCAAGTTGAGCATTGCCAGCTTCCTCAGTTTTCTCTGAGTTGTCCTTCTCAAGATCTCGAGATCTGGCCCATCCACAGCCAAAATTGTCGGCGCTGGTTCATCCATGGTCGAACACGTTTAGGCGTCATCTTTGCTGTATTTGTGGTCGTCTTTGTCTTCCCAAGTATTGACCTCTACTTCATTTTTCTTCTCGATATGTGAGCTTCGTCCACTGTTGGGATCTCAACCTTGCTCGTCATGGCCATGGACGTGCTAGTGATGGCCAAATCTAAAAGCGGCTTCAGATTTGGAAGTCATGCCTTTAGTGCCACATACGCTATTGAAGAAAGCACAACTTCAGATCAAATCCGAAGCAGAGGGTGCATAAGCCATGCTTTCTTCTCGAGCATGACCCATTCAGTCCAGATTTGATGCCTTGCTGATGGCCAAGCGCAATTCATGGTCGTCTAGACCTCAAGCTTGCTGTCAAGGCTCACGGCTATGGACAAGCCTTGGGAGCCATGGATGAGCTTGGCTTGCGACAAGGACTGAGCTGACCACAAGCAATGACAAAAGGGTCGGTTGGGTCGATTGCAAGTGATGCAGGGTCGACTACGAGTGACGAAGGAAGTGGTGGAGATGCTGGCCGGATGGTGAGGTGCTATGTGATGGAGGAGGAAGTGTCGGTGGCCATGAACATCCAAATCGGCAGAGGAAGGAGGAAAAAGAGAAAAATCAATTTTTATTTTTATTTTTTTTATTTCATCTCAACTGACACGTGTCAATTTATTATTGGGTACGAGTAAAAAACACGCACTAGATTAGCGATTGACGTGGCGCTTTGCAATCACTGAATATTTTCTCCTGACCTGGCATGTGTTTTTTACTCGTACCCAATAATAAATTGACACGTGTTAATTGAGATGGAATAAATTTTTCTAAAAAAAATTGATTTTTCTCTTCTTCCTCCTTCCTCCGCCAATTTGGATGTCCATGGCCATCGACACTTTATCCTCCATCATAGAGCACCTCACCATTTGGCCAGCATCTCCACCACTATAGCACGTCCATGGCCATGATGAGCAAGGTTGAGATCCCAAGACGAAGCTCACATATCGAGAAGAAAAAGGAAGTAGAGGTCATATTTAGGAAGACAAAGACGACCACAAAGACAACGAAGACGACGCCTACGGAAGTAGAGGTCATACTTGGGAAGACAAAGACGACCACAAAGACAATGAAGACGACGTCTAAACGTGTTTGACCATGGATGAACCAGCGCCGATAATTTTGGCCATGGATGGGCCAGATCTTGAGATCTTGAGAAGGACAAGTCGGAGAAAACTGAGGAAGCCGGCAATGCTCAACTTGAATGCAACGGTGGTCAGCCTAGTCATGACGCCAGCCACTCCACTGGTGGTGATGGCCGAGGAGTGGAGGTCAGCGGCCATGGATGGAGGAGGAAGAGAGAGCAAAGGTGATGATAGAAGACTTTTACTTAAATTCCATGTGGATTACTCACCTGGAAATGTGAACAGGTGTCAAGAGGTCATTGAATATGAGTTTAAAAAATATAAGCCACATAGGATGTTCACATAGTATCAAATCACTGAATATTTTCTCCTAGGTCAGCGATTGACGTGGCGCTTTGCAACCACTAAATATTTTCTCCTGGCCTAGAGTCCGAAAGTAGCATCTTCATTAAACTAGCCGTTTTCAGTTCCTTCGGTCTTAACACAGGTGATGACTATTCGAGTTCACAATATTTTCAATTGAGAGAGGAAATCCCGACCGTTCTGGGCTGTCTCGAACATATTTTAGAGATCGAATATGCTCCGTCCATCGCGCATGGACAAATAGATGGTCCTTGCCTTTATCGGTAGGACACTGATTTGCGTCCACCGGTTCGAGAGATTGAAGGTATCGGAAATGCATCTCTTTCAAACTAGTTAAACGAGTAACCCGATTTCATTTGATGGTTTGTGACGAACAAACTGGACCTGGCTACAGGAACGACCTTTTAGAGACATAGAATTGTTTTGAAATAGACTGGTTCATGGTACCCTAAGCTATTTTCATGATGGTACTTTTACAAATTAGGATTGCTCTCTCTAAGCTTGATGGTCTGTTACATGTCATAATCTTTAAGGGGGTATGTATGTACATGTATGTATATACGAGTGCAAAATTAGCTTTCCACTTGTATTCGATCAATCTAACAAGGCACGACATGAAAGAGAGGGAGAATTTTCACAAGTTCCCTTGAAGTGGCACTTGTTTCTCAAAATTTCTCCCAGACTTGACTTTGTTTAGAAGTAATCCATGAACTTTGATTCAATTGACCATTCGAAGAATCCCTCGTTTCTCAAAACTCCATGGAGACTTGAATTTTGCTTTTAAAAAAATTCTCGAATTTGATCGCTCTTGACCAGATAAGCTCCCCGAGTTCATTGCCGTTGAAAAGAATGGTGGGCCAACCGAAATATACTTGTCGCATGACCATTTTGAGCCTTTCTTAGGGGGATTTTGGTCGAAAAACCACTGCGAACTTGAGCCGTACTTCTCCCATGTAAGAAAGCCCCTAATGGAGTTCGCTTAAGTTACCCATGTTCTCATTGCTGCTCTCTTCTAACGTTTGTAGTGATTCTCAGTTCCATTTTTCATATCTACGCTGGAGAAACTCTAATCCTTTTTCTTTGAACAGTAAAGTTGTGGCAATTTGAAGCCTTCAAATATCTTTTAAGCGTGCGCGGGTGGTATTGGGAAAGATGTATTTTGGGAATGAAATGCTTCCAAAAAGGACGACGTGCACGTTGATGAGCGGTGATCATTGGTTAGCCAATCTCGTCAACGGTGACGTGTTCATAGGGATGTCGGACCAAAGTGATCAATTGTAAGAGATGTTTGGACTCAAAATCAAGTCTAGAAGGAATTTTGCAAAACGGGCGCCACTCCTCTTTGTAAGAAAATCTCATGATGGAGCACCACTTGGTTTATTGCATACCTCAGATGACAGTGGCCGATGCTTCCGCCGCACAGAAAGTAGTTCCTTTTACTTTTTTTTTGAGGATTGTTTCCACCTTTTTTATTTCATGATATATCAAGCAATTCTTACGATATTAGAAATCATATCTTATCTTATTTGGCCAATTTACCCGAATGGCTAAATGCAATCTAAGGTGTTCGGAAAATAGCCTCGTTTTGAATATCAAACGAAATTTATTTTATTAGAATATTTAAATAATAAACTATGCCTTCATCTAATTACTTAAGTTTTTAAAATAATTGATAATAGTCTCACAAAATCTCACATCATTGATTCCATGTCTTGCCTTTTCTACTAAGCAAATGAAGATTATCTTAATATTCACACAAATACTTAAGTAGTATAGACAAGTGCTGGTCAACAACAGATGGAAAGCCCTAGCTATAGCACGGGCAAGCGGCAATGGCGGTTGATGATGATTGGCTGGTAGAAGGAGAGGGCGGCATAAGGCCGTGGCAAAGGGACAAGAAAAAGGCGAACATGCTGTGATGCGGTGTTGGAGGAAGTGAAAAAGCTCCACTAAGTTGTGAAAATTATTTGCTATGAGAATGTGTGCATAGACCCTCCCTAGGTGAAATTCGAGAGGGTCAACATATTGCTCGGCAGGTGCGAATAACTCTCTTGCAAGATGGGATTGCCAATTGTCACTTTGTTTCTCATTCATTTTTTTGATCAAATTCATATTAGAATTATTACTAACTTATTATAGGTGAGTTATGAGCTAAGTAAGGTGTGGAAGCCCGCCTTACTTTTACGAACCATAGATTTTGGAAAGTTTGAACAAAGCCCAGTTATAAAACCCTAGGAGAAGACCCCTATAAGCTATACACAATTAAACATGTTTTAATTGAATTAAGAAACTCAGTTGATCTATGTAACGAGAGCTAAATTCTTCATGCAACATGATCAAACTAGCAACAGAATTAATCTCAACCTATTATGACAAAGAAACATTAAATAAATTAAAACAAGGAGGAGAACATTAAAGTTTGAAATATAAATTAGAAAACTACTTAAACTAGGAAACCAACTTGAATTAGGAAACCTATTTAAATAGAAAACATATTCATATTAGAAAACTTACTTGAACTAGGGAACCTGCACTAATTAGGAAATCAACTTACACTGGGAAACTTACTCAAATTAAGATATCTACGTGGAAACCTATTCAAATCAGAAAACCTATTTAATCAAGAAATTTACTCATATTAAAAACCTACTTATAATAAGAAGCTTATTTAAATCAGGAAATGTACTATATCTGGGAAACTACACCAACTAGGAAACCAACTTAAACTAGGAAATTTGCTCAAATAAGAAGACCACAAGATCGAGTTGGAACTTGGAGCCCAACCCCCATCTACTTAGATTGGGGCCGGGTTAATCTGATGGGCCCCCAACTAGCATCTATTCGTGTTGGGGATTGGTTGAGCTCAGGAAAGAATTTCAGGAAGTCATTGAGTGATCTTATTCTTATTCCAAATTTAGATCGAAACAATGGGAAAGAGACAAGAACTCGAAAGGTCCTAACATTAGCCATCTTGATTCCACACCATTCATCCACTAGAGAAGTTAAATGTTCCTTACGAGGGCTTGATGTAGGATGAACTTCAAAAAACCTCCTGTAGGTCCCCTGTATTTTCTTTGCTGGATCCCAATCTGTATTGAATTTCTATATCTCAGGGTATCTTTGCCATTATATTCTATGGCTTTGATTTCTTTAGGGCTTAGGCGCTTGAGTATTATTTGTTTGTCACTCTTACAATGACTCAAATACTGTTATATTAGCAAAATCCTACTAATTACATCTATCAAATGTCCACATTGGAACGAGTCATAATCAAGGAGATCAAGATAAAAATAAAGCTAGTTATAGTAACAATCCGAAGCACGCTAACGACAAATTGAGATCAAACATGGAGGATTCATGCTGAAAATAGAACGTGCTCCCACAATGAATCATGTTTGACGGTGAATCCTTCCATGTTCACAATTTGAGTTGGGAACACGTCCTAGGGGATGAACATTCCGATCAAATCAAAAAATGGTTAGAAGTTCATGGCACTTGAATTTGTTGGAAAATTATAAAAGAAAAACATATTGGAGGAAGAATATGTAACATTATTTGTTATAATCAGAGAATAATAACTTCGAAAAAATAATAAATAGGAGGTAAGGTACGGCTAATCGAATCTCCTTAAGACGATTAGTTCTTGCTGATGATGCGAAGCAGCTTCACAAACTATGCCTCATAATATACAACACCTTAAACCCATTTGAATTAGCACTATGCAAATAGGACTTTGTCAATCACTTATTAAAACCGGCACACTTAGAGAAAAATTGAAATGAGGAGATGTAGGTGATTCTTGGAATGAAGAAGTTCAAATTACTTTTTAGAGTTTGACATGTAATGAAAAGATAGATAAATTAAATAGATACAAGAATCCAAGAGATATATAAACTCAAGAAATGCATGAATTAAGTGAATACATGAATCCAAAAGATGCAGGGACTCAAGAGATATATGAACTGAAAAGACATATCTTGTTGAATTGAAGAGATATATCTCGTTTCGCTTACTTTTGTAGATTCACTAACCTACCATAATTATGACAATCCCCCACATAATGGATCAACAAAATATTTTGACTTGAGGAATTCTAAGTGTGCCTATGGAAGTACGCTACATTAAGATGGGTATCTTTTGTTTTGAATCTTTTTTAGTGAAAGCCTATCGGACATACTTAACTAGTCAATCTCTAGATAATGATGTAAGCTTAGACAATAGACCTTTCACATAATATCTCTAAATCAAGATTGGTTCTCGATTGTGTTCATTCTTCTAGCCTTGAACCTTTTCAAATTCATGCATGTTTTAGAAATAAACTTCAATGATTTTTATAGAGTCGGCTAGCTCCATACTTATAGATGCATTCTTAGTAAAGGTATTCTACCATACCTTAATGTTATGTTGAATTCTTAGTTATAGGAATCATTAAAATTATAGCGTATCCTTAAAATGTTGTAAGAAGCATTATTGCATCATAGAATTGTAAGAAAATGTGCACAATAGAGTTTCCAAAATTTGTGTTGTCCTATTAAACCTAGTCCATGGAATCTCTAATTAGTAGGTTAGGTTTTCACCTTGGCACCTCTTATTGGGTTAAGGCTTCTAACTCCATTCCCCTTGATATGTAGTTTACCTGCTCTTTCAACAAACCTTTTGTAAGTGAATCCATGATATTTTTCTTTGACTTCACAAAGTTCATAGAAATTATTTCATTCGAGAGCAATTGTCTTACGGTATTTTGTTAGTGATGATTGTGTTTAGACTTATTGTTGTATATCACATTCGATCCTCTTGCAATTACTACTTGATTGTTACAGTGAATGCATATTGGAGGCATAGGTTTTGGCCATAATAGAACATCATCTAAAATTGTCGAAGTCCAACTTTATCCAAAACAACGAACTTTGATTCAATTGTGGATTGTGCTAGTACAGTTTGCTATGAGGATTTCCATGATACTATGGCTCCTCTCAGCTTGAAAACATATCCACTAGTCGATTTCGATTAATCGGAATTAATAAATTTAGTTGGCATCATAATAGCCTTCAAATATAGCTAGATATTTGTTATATTGTAGAACATAGTATTTGGTTCTTTGCAAATAACCCAACACTTTCAAAAGCACATTCTAATGCTCATGACCAAGACTATTCCTATAATGGCTCAGTTTTCTACCGAGTGCACAATATTCGGTCTAGTGCAGTTCATGATGTACACGATGTTGTCGATCACTTGAGAGTACTACAATTGCTTGATACTATTTCTAGTATTCTTTTTTAAAGTCAAGTGTAGAAGAAAATGATTATTTGCCTTTTTAATGCTGAACCCTTTAAAACTCTTATTTACCTTTTCAATGCAATAAAATTGTATTAAACCTAGACCATCATAATCTTTAGAATTGTGATGCTTAATATAACATCTGCAATACCTAGGTCTTTCATCTAAAAGTTCTTCTTGAAAAGACTTTTGGTGGTTTTGATAACTTAGTGTTATCTTCATAATTCAGCATGTCTTCGACATATCGATAAATAAGTACGCATCGAACTAACATGGATTTAGTATACATATATTTGTCACACTCATTGATTGCATACCTATTTTGGATCATCACACAGTTAAACTTCTCATGCCATTGTTTAGGAGCTTATCTAAGTCCATACAATAATTTGACAAGTTTACATACTCTGTGTTTTTGTCCTTTGACCTTGAATCCTTCAAGTTGTTCCATATGAATCTCCTCATCGAGATCACCATTTAAGAATGTAGTTTTCAAATGTATCTGCAAATTGTATAACAAAGTCATATCAATCATCATCCTAACTAATGTATAAGTGAATAAGTATTAAAGTAGTATAAACTCTCTCTTTGTCTAAACCCTTTACCAACAAAAAATACTTTATACCTATTTATGGAACCATCAGCTTTAGGTATGAGAATGTGTGCATAGACCCTCCCTAGGTGAAATTTGAGAGGTCAACATATTGCTAGGCAGGCGCGAATAACTCTCTTGCAAGGTAGGATTGCCAATTGCCACTTTGTTTCTCATTCATTTTTTGATCAAATTCATATTAGAATTATTACTAACTTATTATAGGTGAGTTATGAGCTAAGTAAGGTGTGGAAGCCCGCCTTACTTTTACGAACCATAGATTTTGGAAAGTTTGAACAAAGCCCAGTTATAAAACCCTAGGAGAAGACCCCTATAAGCTACACATAATTAAACATGTTTTAATTGAATTAAGAAACTCAATTAATCTATGTAACAAGAGCTAAATTCTTCATGCAACATGATCAAACTAGCAACAAAAAATTAATCTCAACCTATTATGACAAAGAAACATTAAATAGATTAAAACTAGGAGGAGAACATTAGAGTTTGAAATATAAATTAGAAAACTACTTGAACTAGAAAACCAACTTGAATTAGGAAACCTATTTAAATTAGAAAACATATTCAAATTAGAAAACCTACTTGAATTGGGGAACCTACACTAATTAGGAAATCAACTTAAACTGGGAAACTTACTCAAATTATGATATCTACCGGGAAACCTATTCAAATAAGAAAACCTATTTAATCAAGAAATTTACTCAAATTAAAAACCTACTTATTATAAGAAGCTTATTTAAATCAGGAAATGTACTTATATTTGGGAAACTACACTAATTAGGAAACCAATTTAAACTAGGAATTTTACTCAAATAATAAGACCACAAGATCGAGTTGGAGCCCGGAGCCCAACCCCCAACTACTTAGACTGGGGCTGGGTTAAGCAGATGGCCCCCCAACTAGCATCTATTAGTGTTGGGGATTGGTTGAGCTCAGGAAAGAATTTCAGGAAGTCATTGAGTGATCTTATGCTTCTTCCAAATTTGGATCGAAACAATGGGAAAGAGACAACAACTCGAAAGGTCCCAACATTAGCCATCTTGATTCCACACCATTCATCCACTAGAGAAGTTAAATGTTCCTTAGGAGGGCTTGATGTAGGATGAACTTGAAAAACCTCTAGTTGGTCCCTTGTATTTTCTTCGCTAAATCCCAGTCTGGATTGAATTTCTATATCTCAGGGAATCTTTGCCATTATATTATGGGGCTTTGATTTCTTTAGGGCTTAGGCACTTGAGTATTATTTGTTTGTCACTCTTACAATGGCTCAAATATTGTTATATTAGCAAAATCATACTAATTACATCTATCAAATGTCCACATTGGAATGAGTCACAATCAAGGAGATCAAGATAAAAATAAAGCTAGTTATAGTAACAATCTGAAGCACGCTAATGACAAATTGAGATCAAACACGGAGGATTCATGCTCGAAATAGAACGTGCTCCCCCAACGAATCATGTTTGACGGTGAATCCTTCCATGTTCACAATTTGAGTTGGGAACACGTCCAAAGGGATGAACACTTTGATCAAATCAACAATTGGTCAGTAAGTTCATGGCACTTGAATTTTGTTGGAAAATTATAAAAGAAAAACATATTGGAGGAAGAATATGTAACACTATTTGTTATAGTTAGAAAATAATAACTTCGAAAAAATGATAACAAAAATAAATAGGAGGTAAGGTACGGCTAATCGAATTTCCTCAAAACGATTAGTTCTTACCAATGATGTGAAGCAGCTTCACAAACTATGCCTCATTATAGACGACACCTTAAAACCATTTGAATTAGCACTATGCAAATAGGACTTTGTCAATCACTTATTAAAACCAGCACACTTAGAGAAAAATTGAAATGAGGGGATGTGCGTGATTCTTGGAATGTAGAAGTTCAAATTACTTTTTAGAGTTTGAGAAGTCTTGTAATGAAAAGATATATAAATTAAATAGATACAAAAATCCAAGAGATATATAAACTTAAGAAATGCATGAATTAAGTGAATACATAAATCCAAAAGATGCATGGACTCAAGAGATATATGAACTGAAAAGTCATATCTCATTGAACTGAAGAGATGTATCTCGTTTCGCTTACTTTTGTAGATTCACTAACCTACCATAATTACGACAATCCCGCACATTAATGGATTAACAAAATATTTTGACTTGAGTAATTCTAAGTGTGCCTATGGAAGTAAGCTACATTAAGATAGGTATCTTTTGCTTTGAATCTTCTTTAGTGAAAGCCTATTGGACATACTTAACTAGTTACTAAGTATGAATCTCTATATAATGATGTAAGCTTAGACAATAGACCTTACACATAATATCTCCGAATCAAGATTGGTTCTCGATTGTGTTCATTCTTCTAACCTTGAACCTTTTCAAATTCATGCATGTTTTAGAAATAAACTTCAATGATTTTTATAGAGTCGGCTAGCTCCATACTTATAGATGCATTCTTAGTAAAGGTATTCTACCATACCTTAATGTTATGTTGAATTCTTAGTTATAGGAATCATTAAATGTATTGGGTATCCTTAAAATGCTGTAGGAAGCATTATTGCATCATAGAAATGGGAGAAAATGTGCACATTAGAGTTTCCAAAATTTGTGTTGTCTTATTAAACCTAGTCCATGGGATCTTTAATCAGTAGGTTAGGTTTTCACCTTGGCACCTCTTATTGGGTTAAGGCTTTTAACTCTATTTCCCTTGATATGTAGTTTACCTGCTCTTTCGACAATCCTTTTTGTAAGTGAATCGATGATATTTTTCTTTGACTTCACAAAGTTCATAGGAAATTATTCCATTCGAGAGCAACTGCCTTACGGTATTTTGTCTGTGATGATTGTGTTTAGACTTACCGTTATATATCACATTCGATCCTCTTACAATTATTGCTTGATTGTTACAGTGAATGCATATTGGAGGCATAGGTTTTGGCCATAGTGGAACATCATCTAAAAATTGTTGAAGTCCGACTTTATCTAAAACAACGGACTTTGATTCAATAGTGGATTGCGCTATTAGAGTTTGCTTTGAGAATTTCCATGATACTATGGCTCCTCTTAGCTTGAAAACATATTCGCTAGTCGATTTCGATTCATTGGAATTATAAATCCAATTGGCATCATAATAGCCTTAAAAAATAGCTGGATATTTATCATATTGCAGAACATAGTATTTGGTTCTTTGCAAATAACCCAACACTTTCAAAAGCACATTCTAATGCTCATGACCAAGACTATTTCTATAATGGCTCAGTTGCCCATCGAGTGCGCAATATTCGGTCTAGTGCAGTTCATGATGTACATGATGCTGCCGATCACTTGAGAGTACTGCAATTGTTTGATACTGTTTCCAGTATTCTTTTTTAAAGTCAGGTGTGGAAGAAAATGATTATTTGCCTCTTTAATGCTGAACCCTTTAAAATTCTTATTTACCATTTCAATGTAATAAGATTGTGTTAAACCTAGACTATCATAATTCTTTAGAATTGTGATGCTTAATATAACATCTGCAATACCTAAGTTCTTCATCTCAAAGTTCTTCTTGAGAAGACTTTTGGTGGTTTTGATAACTTAGTATTATTTTCATAATTCAGCATGTCATCGACATTTAGTATACATATATTTGTCACACTCATTGATTGCATACCTATTTTGAATCATCACACTGTCAAACTTTTCATGCCATTGTTTAGGAGCTTATCTAAGTCCATACAATAATTTGATAAGTTTACATACTTTGTGTTTTTGTTCTTTGACCTTGAATCCTTCAAGTTGTTCCATATGAATCTCCTCATCAAGATCACCATTTAACAATGTGATTTTCAAAATATCTGCAAATTGTATAATGAAGTCATATCAATCAACATCCTAACTAATGTATAAGTGAATAAGTATCAAAGTAGTATAAACC
This sequence comes from Eucalyptus guilfoylei, assembly GCA_016097605.1. NCBI lineage: Eukaryota > Viridiplantae > Streptophyta > Magnoliopsida > Myrtales > Myrtaceae > Eucalyptus > Eucalyptus guilfoylei. The sequence continues at coordinate 23,417,799 of CM027866.1, read as the reverse complement.
CTCTCTTCTTCTAAACCCTTTACCAACAAAAAGTACTTTATAGTTATTTATGGAACCATAAGCTTTATGCTTCTTTTTGAAGATTCATATTTATGTCCAATTGATTTATTTACTGATGGATGATCAACCAATTCCCAAAAGTGATTACTTATGATAGAATCAATCTCATTGTGAACAATTTTTATTCTAGTAAGGAGTATTTGGAGTTGACATTGCCTCTTGAAATGTTTGAGGCTCACTTTCTATCATATACATTAGCAAATTAGGTCTGAAAGATTTTGTGATCCGTTACCTCTTGCTCCTTCGAAGTTTGGCTTCTTCAGCTTCAACTTAATCATTATTAGATTTTGATTTTCTAAATTTTTTCTGAGAAGGTTCCCCTTATTTTCTTTCACTAGGATATATATCTTCAAAGAATTCAACATCCATTTATCCCATCCCAATTGAGAATAGAGTCAACGATTGTGGAAAGCTTGAGACCGCTTGTTGAATATGATGGGATATTTGTTATGTTGAAGATTTTCAAAGATTTCAAATCTTGTCTTAAGTTGCACCAAACATATGATAGACTATTTCTCCAATGCGAAGGATATTTTGAGGATTTCAAAATTTTCTTTATCCTATCTTATTCTAAACTAAACCCGATCGACCGAATGCAACATTTGACCTTTAGGAAAAATCTTTCTAAGCTTTGTTTATCTTGTGGAAAATGAACGATTTTGAAAATATTTTTTAAAGATGATCACTTATATCACTCATAAAAATGAATGAACAAACAATATTCTCCTCATCCATGAAATTGTTTAGATATAAATTGTTGTTGATAATAAAAATATTTTTAGTTGACTAATTATTTTAAGTGATATAAACGCTCATTTTTAGGAAAATGTTTTTCAAATCGTTTATTTTTCCGTGAAATAAACATAGTTTAAAAAATGTATATGGCACATGGAAATTTCGATTAGGCCAAAATAAAAAAGTGTGGTTGAATACCTTGAAGCGACGGCTTCAAACTAGCTATGTTTTAAAAATTCAATGAGTTTAGAGTGGAATTTATAAAAAAAAAAAAAAAATCACAAGATTGCCTATGTTTGAACTCAATGCAAATATTCTAACCAAAAAAATAAGATGCAGTGTGAACATGCAATTCCTAAGTAATAATTTCTAAATGTAGAGAAATGTAGTACTATGTGGACCTAAGCAAGTCTTTAAAAGGCTCAAGGGGAAGAAATAGGTGGGAGAACCGCCGTGGGATAGGAGACCCTGCAATGTTACCCTTGTATTTCCTTTACGTCAAGAAAACAAAGATAGACAGGGAATTAGGGAGCCTCATAGTGGGGAAGGTAGACTCCACGTCGGGGCATTTCGGTGCTCTGACTACCACCAGGTAGGCTGGTATAATAGTCACCCGCACTTGGGATGAGTGAAGGTGGGTGAAAGGCCCACAACAGCCTTATTGCACTGCACGAAACCGTAGGCTAGCTTTGTTCCCTCGGATTCGTGCAAATATTCTAACAAAAAAAATAAAATGCAGTGTGAACATGCAATTCCTAAGTAATAATTTCTAAATGTAGAGAGATGTAGTACTATGAGATAGTGGTAAACTTTTGTTGGTATTGGTGAATTGATCCCCAAGTTTCATGAAATGCAAGAAAGATCATAGGGCCAAAATATGGGTGCTAACAAAGTGATATATATATATATATATATATATATATATATATATATATATATATATATATATATATATATGTTGAAACACGTTAAGAAAAGACATCTTTATGCATTTTCAACATTGTTTAGGATGCAAAAAACCACACAAAAAGTTATTTTCTACTTGTCGATAGAAAGTCAAAATTTTGGAAAATTCCCCTTGAAATGGGGCCATTTTCTTGATGTTTCCTTCGCATTTTTGTTTTTGGCTACGTAAGTTGTGAAACCCTGCTTCCCCACTCACATGTCCTCACTCCAATATCCTTGAGAAGGTGGGATTCGAACTTCCCATCTACTACTTTCCAAATGAGAAGGATGGTTATTGGGGCAACTGTATTTGACTTTGTTTCGAACTATCCTTGAATTTGAGACCTTCATATGAATAGTCCACCGAACTCATCCCCGATGAAAAGAATTGGAATCGCCAGTCGTCACACCCTCTTTTCTCGCAATTATCGAGGTAACTTTATTTTGATCATTGAGACAGAGAGAGAAGAAGAGGGAGACAGATAAATCGGGGACGAGGAGGCTCAGTGGCAGCCGGGCCCCTGCCCGGGAACCGACCAAGGATCCTGAGGACGTCGGCACAGTACCTTCCAAGGCCGACGTCCGGCTTCCAAATGGACACGAAATTTCGAATCTCCACAGCTGCTCTCTTGAGCTAGAAATAGGTTTAGCGAGCAGAATTGAAGGGAAAAAGCTGTCGGGGATCTGCTTTACGAGGCTGAGCAATTCGTGCTCTGTTTCTCACCCGTCTCTTGTGATCTGCACTGTTGCTAACGTAATGGGCCTGCGTACGTCGTTTTGATGCTTTCACACGTTGTTTCACGAATTCTGTTATCAGATGTTTGCAATAGATGTGTGGTTATATATGGTGGAGCTGAGAAATGAGAAATGAAAACGCATTGGATTGCCTTTTCCCCAAAAAATGTCGGTCTCAACGATGACCGTGGTCATTTTGGAGACTCTCAGAGTCTTGTGTCTTTGTGAGTATCATTTATGATGATCTCTTTGAGTCTCGTTTTTTTGTGTGTGTATCATTTGGGATGATGGCAGTAAAATGTTCACCCGAGAAGAGACCGGACCTTTGTCATTCCCGATCGCCGCTGCTCGGGCCCTCTCCCTCTTCCTATGGTGTCTTCTAAATTTCATCTTTGGTGCAACCTTTGAAATTAAGGGTACGTTTATTTTTCGAAAAAACATTGGTCAGAAAAATGCATTTTCCTCTATGAGGGAACTTATTTTTTAAAATGTTTTCTTGTCCAATCAATCGTTTTCGGCAAATCAAGGATGTAAAAGTCGGAAAAATTAGTTCGTAAAATTGTTTTTTTGTCAGCAAGACGTCATGACTACGTACGCAAAAATTCCAGCCGGCGTTCGAAACAGATCTCGACTTCAAACGTCGCATCCATCCATGGATTCATCCTTATCCCTCGACCAGGAACGCAGAACAACAACCCAGGAAAAAAGAAACAAAATCGATTTTTAAGAATCGGAAGATAAATACATGTATGGGAAAGCTACTAATAGAACGCCCGAGATTAGCAAGGAACGGGCGTCATCAGCGAAGCTCCCAGAGGCAAAACCTTTCAATCTGGGCCTCCCATGAATCAGACGAGCACGGGGGAAAACGAGCCCCCCCTCAAATCTCGCCTGGGATTAATGGAGGCCGCGCTTTGTCAAAACCCAAATCGAAAACGAAGACGAAGAAGAAGAAGAAGACGAAGAAGAGGAAGAAGCAGCAGAAGGGGGAAGAGGAGCGAGCGAGGCGGGCTGGTTTTTGGGTCGACGGCGTGGGGAGATTTATAGAGTCGGCCTCAAGAACGCGAAAACCCTAATGCCTCACTTCAAGGTTGTGGGCTTTTTGCGTTTCGGTCCCTGTGTTCATGCGTATTTCGAGATTCCGACCCCAGTGCTACTTCCTTTCGTTCCTTTTTTTTTCAATTGAGCCATTACCGAGGGCTCCTCTTGCCTTCTGTGTTTTCTATTTTTCTTGGAGGGGTTACAGGCTTTCGACCTTCAAAGTTTCTTGAAAAATGTTGGACTGTTTGGCAATTAAACTTGAAGTAATTTTCAAGTGAAAACCAGCATTAATAAAGTTGAAAGCCCTATGCTAGTTGAGCTTTTTTTGGCCAAACACGGAAACTCATATTTTTCTTTCAAAACTACTCTCACCAATTTTTCAAATTTACGATTTTGCCCTCATTTTTTTTAATGCTAAAAAAAGCTAAAAAAAATCAAATATTTATAACTTTTTAAAAAAAAGAAAAAGACCAACCCTTTACTGGTCTGGCGAAGAGTTATGGTCGTTGACGAGCCAGATTTGGTGCTAACGGCCATTGATCAAGGTCGCCTAAGGTTGGGTGACCTTCGGCGGCCTTCGCCAAGGTCATGTGACCCTCACCGGAGGTCGCTGAACCTTGAGCGACTTCAACTGACAGTTACTAGCGCCAGATTGGCTTATCGGCGGCTATAGCCCTTTGCCAGACCAAGGAAGGGTTAAGTTTTTTTTTTTTTTTTTAAGGGATAAGTATAATAGAAGTCCTAAAACTTGTCACGAAAATGCAATTGAGTCCTAAAACTTGTCAAATTGTTTTAATCGAGTGTTAAAGTTAATATCGTTAACTTTTTTAACGGAAAATGCTGACGTGGCATTTAAAATTAATTTTTATTTTCCACGTGTCTTTTTAAAATTGTTTCAATCGAGCTGCCTTTTTTTAAAAATAATTTTAAAAAATAAATTTTAGCTTTTCTTTTTTAGTTTTTAAATCTAATTTTTTGAAAAATTGAATAAAAAATAATTAAAAAAAGCCATGTGAAAATAAAAATTAATTTTAAATGTCACGTCAACATTTTCCTTTAAAAAAGTTAACGGTGTTAACTTTAACATTCGATTAAAACAATTTGACAAGTTTTAAGACTTAATTGTATTTTCGTGACAAGTTTTAGAACTTCTACAGCACTCATCTCTTTTTTTAATTATATATATTTTATTTTTTTAGCATTTACATATGTTTGATTTTTTTAGCATTATTGTCAAAATTTATATTTAAAAGTTGCATATATTATTTATTTAATTTTAAACAAATACAAATTAAAAAACTAATATTGCTCACCCAAAAGCTTTTCAAATGTGTTTTCCACTAAATGGTATTTCTCTCAAAGTTACTTTTCAAAGCATAATTTACTAAACGGCTTTTGCATTTACCCAAAGTCTTCTAAGCTAAACTGTTTTGTATTTTCCCAATAGACTTTCAAAATATTGAACCAAATGTACACTGCAACTTTTTGGTTCCTCTTGTATTCGAGAAGGGGGGTCTCGTGGTTTCTTTTTCTTTATTGGGTCAAAATTGTAACTCTATTACTATTTTTTTTCATGAGATGAGCTTAGATACTTCCATTCAAAATTCGTTTGGAGTTTGACGGGACTTGTTGAGTCGACATTGACTATTAACGCCATAATTGCTCATGATATTTCCTGTCCGAAGTTGGCGTAGGAACCCTGATTCTCTTCAATTAAAAGTTGAAGTGCAACTTTTAGTGAAAAATATTTCTCATTATTACTCAATAAATGCATACTTTAGTTTGTTTTAAGGTAATGTTGATATGAAGGATGCTTTATCGCTATTGATAAAATCCAAAGTACAAAGTGAAAATATTCGTAAAGGCTGGATGGAACTTGATAAAGGGTGAACAAGTCATAGAGAAAGAGAAGTTCATGGATACTTGGAGGTAAAATGACAAGGTGAATAGTTTAGTGAAGCCTTGATCAATAATTTACTCAAGAAGATCAAATGGAAAGCAACGTGTGAGTCAACTATTGGTGGGAAGCTTTGATAAACTCCCATATTGTTGATAAAAGTAACTCATTATATCACATGTCTAAGCAATCTAGATAAGAAGAGCAAGGTCTTTTTTTTACTATTATTTCAAGTTTAAAGGAAGGTCAGAGCTAATTTCAGGTCTAGAACCTCAGAAAGAATATTTAGGGGAAAATCAAATCAATTGTCACTCATGAAACAATTGTCACTCATGAAAACTACATTGCTATTAGGAAAAATTTTAATGGATGGGCAACCGGATTCTAATGATAGTGTTTATCTTCAATGGCCAAATTGCTCTTCTTGAAGATTATCCAATGGCTAATTTAGATTGAAGACTATTTAAGAAGATCAATGTATGTTGAAGAAGACACAACTACAAAACACAGAAAGCTTCAAACTTCGAAACATTCAAACTATGTTGTGAGCTAGCAATTGTTTGTTATTTGTTTATTGAGAGTACTTGTCACTAATTGTAATATGATTTGAGGAGTGCACAAGTATTGTAGTGGTGCCTAAGTTTTGATAGGGTGATCTATCAACTTCGAGGAGAAGGGGTGCTTGCCACGTTATAACTACTCAAGAGATTACTTGTGGATTCGAGCCTATTGGTGACCATTAGACTGGGAGAGTGGAAGTAGGCTTAATCACATGCTGAACCACTATAAACTTTGCTTGCATCATATTCTATCTCGTCACTTAATTCTTTTATATTTGATAGAAGCACAATGCACTTGATATTGTGCATATTCAAGCATATATCGGACACATCTTACATTTGTTAAACTTTAACATGGGTTATTCCGTAGAATTCGTTAAGTTTTATAAGTCAACCTTTTCATTTTCTCTAGATTGCACAATTAGCCACGATAGACCAATGGTGGCGAGTTGGGCATTCTAAGCTGCGATGACTAGGTGAATGACAAAGTCAATGTGGATATTAGTGATTTAGGATGTTTCTTATGTAATCTAGACAATCAATGCCCAAGACTTTGGGATATTGGTGAAGGGCTGCTATTAGTTAACTAAGATGAAAATGAGTTGTAAGCTTGAAGGGTGGATCATGGAAGTGACGTGGTACTGTCCAGGAGATTGAAGATGACAATAATGATGATCGTGGTTGATTAAGATTGAGTGGAGGCGGAGGATGTAGAGAGAGAAAGAGAGTTCAGTGGTGTACTTAAATTCTTGGATGTCCATCGTGAAGTGACATGAAGTGAAGAAGATTTTTTTTTTTTAAAGAATTTCTTTGTATTCACTTTGATTTGTTATGTATTACTTACATGTATTTATACTACAAGGTGTAAACGATAAAAGGAAAATACAAAGATACGAAATCATTTTGAATCACTAATTGATATCAATATGAGCCTTGGACTAATTCAAATATCTTCAATCAAATCAATTGCATAAATCATATTTCTAACACTTCTCCTCAAGCTGGTGGCTTATATATGTCCAAGACATCCAACTTACTCAACAGATATGTGTGTTACTTCTGGCACAAAGGTTTTATGAAGATATCCATAGGTTTTCCTTAAGTCCCAATTCCCTTTGTTCTAATTATTCCTTCTTGGATCTTGTCTTGAGTAAAGTAATTGTCAACTTTTATATGTTTTGTTCCTTCATGAATTATGGGGTTAGCTGCAAATTTGAGTGCTGTATCATTATCATAAAAAAATGTACTTGGTCCTTTAACTTATATGCTAAGGTCAAGAAGTAAGCCTCATATCCATACTATCTCACAAACAGTTTTAGCCATAACTCGATATTTAGTCTCAGCTAATGATAATGATATGGTTGATTGCTTCTTCGTTTTCTATGAAAGTAAGGATTTTCCAAGCTTAATGCAGAATTTAAAAGTAGATCTTTAGGTCATATGGCTGGTAGCATAGTCTATATCATATTAAGCTGTCTTTTCCATGTTACACTCTCGAGAAAGAATTATTCTAAGTCCTGGACAAATAAAGTATTTTACAACTTTTAAAGCTACATTCATATGGGACTGTTTTAGATTATGCATGGATTGGTTTAGTGTTTGTACTGCATAGCATATGTTAGGTCTTGTCATGGTAAGGTAGATAAGTTTACCTACGAGTCTTTGATAGATCGATGGCTCCTTGAGTAGTAGATCATCACTATTGGACGATGTTCTCAAATCATAATCAAGATAGGCCAATTTGATATTCTGCTCAAGAGGAATAACTACTGGCTTACATCATAATAGACCTCCTTCTAATATAATCTCTAAAATGAATTTTTGTTGGCTAAGTGAGATTCCTACATTTGATCATGCAATCTCAATTCCAAGAAAATATTTGAGAGGACCTAGATCCTTTTTGTGAAAAGTAGCACGTAGATACTTCTGAAGTTCCTTGACAGCAGATTCATTGGATCCCATAATTAGTATCTCATCAACATATATCATCAAATAGATGGATGATGCACCTTTTGTCCATGTGAATAAGGCATAATTGTGCATGGATTGTTTGAAACCTGCAACCATAAGTGCAATAATAAATTTTTTGTTCCACTAATGGGAAGCTTGCTTGAGTTCATAAAGGGATTTATGGAGGTGATATACCCTAGACTCCCCTGTCTTTGTAAACTCTGCAAAAGATTCATATAGATTTCCTCATCTGAATCATCATGGAGATAAGCTTTGGAGTTTGGGACACCTGGAGTGCCAAAACTTGGCACGGAGGGACATTTAAGTGCCAAAACTTCGGAAAGGTACACTTAAGTGTAGTTTCGGAGTAAAGTGCAACACTTAAGTGCTACTCTGGCCAAAATCTGGCCAAATTGCTGACGTGGCAATTTTCCGGCGAGTTGGGTGTAAAACGGCGTCGTTTTGCTCGCTGACGTGGTGAGAAAATACAAAAATGATGTCGTTTTGTGTCTAATGTGTAAATAATTAATATAAAAATTAATTAAATTAAATTTAAACTTAATTTTAATTAAAATATTCTAAAAATTTAAAAAATTAAAATTAAAAAACCTAAAATTATAAAAGGGGGGGGGAGCCGAAGGGGCGGCCGAGGGCTAAGCCCTCGCCGGGAAGGGTTGGCGACGGATGGGGGAGGGTCGACTGGGGTCGCCGGCCCCTGGTCGACTGGCGGCGAGGGCCGCGAGTCCGCAGATTTAGGCGAGGGCTCGCGGGCCCTCACCGCCTCCCCGCCGTCGCTGGGAAGGGCCGGCGACGGTGGGGGGAGCATCGACTGGGGGCGGCCAGGGCCTGTGAGCCCTTGCCGCCTCCCCGCCGTCGCCGGGAAGGGCTGGTGACGGTGGGGGGAGCATTGGCCGGGGTCGCCGGGCCTTGGCTAGGGGCCGGCGACACCGGTCGACTGGGAGCGAGGGCGCGCGAGCCCTCGCCCAGATCTGGGGCGAGGGTCGCGGCCCTCGCCCAGATCCGGCAAGGGCTTGCGAGCCCTCGCCGCCGGTCGGCCGAGGGCTGGCAACCCTGGCCGACCCTCCCCCCTTCGTCACCGGCCCTTCCTGGCGGCGGCGGCGAGGGCTCAACCCTCAGCCGCCCCCTTCGGCTCCCCCCTCCTTTTTTTTTTTTTTTTAATTTTAGGTTTTTAATTTTTTAGGTTTTTTAATTTAAGGTTTTTTAATTTTTAGAATATTTTAAATAAAATGAAGTTTTAATTTAATTTAATTAATTTTTATATTAATTATTTACACATCGACACAAAACGATGTTGTTTTTGCATTTTCTCGCCACGTCGCCGAGCAAAACGACGCTGTTTTGCACCAAACTCGCCGGAAAAATGCCACGTCAGCAATTTGGCTGGATTTTGGTCGGAGTGGCACTTAAGTGTTTCATTTTACTCTGAAACTGGCACTTTAGTGTACCTTTCCGAAGTTTTGGCACTTAAGTGTCCCTCCATGCCAAGTTTTGGCACTTGGGCTGTTCTTCTGCTGAAGCTTTGTGGATATCCATTTGATAGAGTTGTTAATCGCGACATGTAACGATAGATAAGAATAAATGAAAGGTGATTTCTTTTGCTATTGGGGAGAAGGTTTCATAATAATCAAAACATTTTCGTTGTATAAAGCCTTTGGCCACAAGGCGCACCTTGTATCTTTCAATAGACCAATTTGCCTTATATTTGATCTTGTACACCCATTTGTAGCTTCATCATAGAATGATGGTTCTCGCTCCTCAAATATACGTAATACATATGTTCCTACGATAGCTGATTAAATGGAACATATAAAGATACAAGATAGTGGATACCTGAAAAATTTGACGTGGCACATACATAGTCTTTGGTCCATGTGGGTGGACAAGTGACGCGCCCCAAGTGTCGAGGTTGCTCAATATTGTCTATTTCAGGTATAGCATGGGAAGATGTCCCATTAATATCTTCCCTAAAAGATGTTTTTTGAGCTTGTATGAGACTTCCTTCAACTGATTGATTGGAGTTTTCATTTAGAAAATTCAAAGGAGATGAATTGTCTTCATTATGTTTTGTAGCCAGAGACTAAATTGGATTCACTAGAGGTGCAATGAGCAATAGATGCTAATCTGGAGATATTGTCTATTTCAAGTATAGCATGGGAAGATGTGCCATTAATATCTTCCCTAGAAGATGTTGTCTAAGGTTGTACAAGACTTCCTTCAACTGATTGATTGGAGTTTTCATTCAAAAAATTCAGAGGAGATGAATTGTCTTCACTATGTTCAACAGTCGAATACAATATTGGATTCACTGGTTGTGCAATGAGTGATAGATGCTTATCTAGAGATGAATCCTCTTTAGCTAAGAAAGAATGATGATGTTCTGTGTACCTAGAAGATTCAACCAGTTCATCCTCATCTTGAAAGGGAAATATGTTTTCATGAAAAATGATATTTCTGCTCATAGAGAAATTTTTGGTTGATAGCTTGAAAACACAATAACCTTTATGGGAAGTCAGATAACCCATGAAAATACAACGAGGGGCGTGAGAACCCATTTTATCCCGAGGAGCCACGGTAGTAACATAGCATAGACAGCCAAAAACTCTTAAATGATGAGTCTCGAGTTTCTTACCAAAGAGCAGCTCAAAAGGAGTTCGTCCATTGAGAATCCAAGATGACATTCGATTAATCAGATAGGCTACCGTGACCACACAACTACCCCAAAAGTTTTTTCGAATAGAAGCCTGGAATTTGTAGAGCACACGGAACTTCCAAAAGGTAATAGTGTTTGCGTTTGACAATCCCATTTTGTTGTGGGGTGTAAACACAGGATTGTTCATGGAGAATTCCATAGGATGGGAAGACACATGCACATTCATGATTAAGAAATTCACTTCCATTGTTAGTTTGAATTTGTTGGACAAAAGTCCCAAGCTTATTTTTGATTAAGGAGAGGAAGTTTTTAAGGTGAGAAGGGACTTGGCCTTTTGATTGCATCAGGATAATCCATGTGACTAAAAAATAATCGTCCACAATGATAAACCATAGTCCATCATGAAGTGAGTGTGTTAGGGACCCCAAATGTCAACGTGGATGACCACATTTTTTTTTGTTGGTATGTAATTTATTGAGAGGGAAAGGAGCATGTGATTGTTTTGCGAAGGGGCATATTTTGCAATGAGGGAATGGAAAAAAAAAGAGGCATTATGGCCTAATCGTTGATGGGAAAGAATAATAATATTATTGATAGTAGCATTACACAATGAATGTTTATTCAATGAAATACTTGATAAATCAAAATATCGTGGAAAGTTGGTCCAAAAATATATTCCTTGCGAAATACTACTCAATCCCATTAGTTTGCCAGTCGAAAGGGTCTAAATGAAATAATTACTAGCATTGAAAAAAACATAATAGGAATTGTCTTGGCAAACTTTGGAGACTGAAATGAGATTACATTGAAATTGAGGAATGTAGAGGACATTTTGAAGGATGATGGAAGGGGTAAGATTGACTATGCCAATTTTTATGACATAAGTCATATGTCTATTGGGAAGACGAATTGATGTAGGTGAATTCAGATCGGCATGAATATGACTAAAGAATCTTTTGTTGCAAATGTGGTCATTAACACTCGATCAATTATCCACTCATTATTTGAAATAGAATTCATTAAATAGTAAGAGGTACCTGAGAAACTTACTATCTTGTCAAGCATATCAAACTACTTCAACGCCTTCATTAGCTGCCGATATTGGTCAGAGTGATTGACTAATTTCTTTTATCAATGTTTTGCACCATGACCTAATTAGTTGATAATTCCCTTTCTTCTCTTTCTCTTTTGGTTTTCCATGCAACTTCTTGCAAGTATCTATAGTATAATGCAAACGTTTGTAGTAATCACAAAATAATCGACCTTTGCCTTTGGAATTTTGTCCATTTTCCTTATAAGACATGGTGAAAGGTGGACCGACCGATCTAAAAGTCAGTATATGGTTTTGTAAGGGGCATTCCATTTGGACACTAGATTCTTTACACGTGGACCATAAGATTTCAAAAAAAAAAAAAAAAAATTGAGCTGTCCGCCTGCATCCTTTCTTACTCTTCAACGAACCCTAGGACAGACGCCACAACCTTCCTAAATTCTTCCCCCAATTCGCTTCATCTCTGGTGGTTTTTCGCCTAAGCCGTAACAAGTGTTGGAGAAAACTTCCTTATCTGTTTTGAAGTTGACAAAATGTTTCCTAGTCTGAAGACATCTAGACTCTACCATCAAAGTTTGAAGACTGCGAGACTCAAGATTTAAAGTCTGTCCTCATTGACAATTTCTAGACCAACGAAGAAAGACTTATCCTTATACGAGTTTATCATTAAAGATTTGGTTCGAATGGTTGAAGATCTTCTCACGGCTGGAGATAGCATCTTAAGATCTATTATTCGTATTACAATTAATTCGAGTAATTCAGATCCGTTGATTGGTGAAGTATACTTGGAAGGTTTTACTTATGGAAATCTAGATCCTGATTGTATGGGCGAGCAAGATTGGTGGGCTATCTTCATATTCTTTAAATAACTCGAGATCTCCTTAATTGATTCTGTCCAATGGGTAGATTGGAAGAACTTCTTTGGAAGGTGCCAACAGTTATGAAGGCATGGAGGAGTATATAAGGAAGACGCTCCAGTTATTAGAAGGTGTGCGAGATAGAAAAATTCCAAAGTCTGAAGCTTCTTGCTCTTTGCTAATTCAATTGTTGAGCGATAATTTGTACTCAAAAGAGAGATTAGATACTTGTGAGACCTTAAGGAAGTGTAGCAGAGTCTCTACACTGTGGAATCAAGGACGTGAGACTGTAACATCTCTTTTGTTTCATAGTAGAATCTAGCCGGTGGGCTGTTAGTGCGGGAGAGTGGACGTAGGCTTGGTCTAAGCCGAACCACTATAAATCTTGTGTTTCAATTCTCTTTCCCTTATCTCTTTACTTAATTCGCACTCTTATTTATCAGCTTACAATCTTCTATATCTGTAGTCTACTGTTTTCATATAAGTTGAATTAAAAGTGTTAAGACTTGTGAAATTTGTTTTTACACCTATTCACCCCCTTCTAGGTGTTCGTACTAGCACTTTCAATTGGTATCAGAGTATGTGTACTCATTTAATTGAAGTGTTTTTACTTTAGAGTTAAAGATCTATGGCTAGTATGTTGGCTCCAGGTTTGGTTGAAGGGCAAAGCAACACCAAACCACCTTATTTCGATGGAAAGGAATACAGCATATGGAAAAACAAGATGAAAGCATTCCTAAAATAGAAAGATTCTTTGGAATGAGATGTGGTAGACAAATGAATCATTCCTAAAGTTATAACACTCTCAGAAAGGGGAAAAGAAGCTGTAGAGGCCAGTGACATGACTCAAGAAGAGATAATCAAGAGACAAGCTCTTGATGCAAAAACAATTTACTCCTTATATTGTGCATTATCTCCTACTGAATATAACAAAATATCTTCTTATGAAACAGCTAAAGAAGTCTGGGATAGACTGCACATCACTTATGAAGGAACAGATCGAGTGAAAAAAACCAGAATCAATATTCTGCTTGGTCAATATGAAGCTTTCAAGATGAAGCCAGCAGAATCTATTATTGACATGTTTAGCCGTTTTACAGAAATCGTAAATGGTCTTGAGTATCAGGGTCAACCAATCTCAGGACCCATGAAGGTTAACAAATTGCTGTGTGGACTTTCCAAAGAATGGAATCACATAAAGACTTCAATAAGGGAAACACAAAGAATCATGCTACTCTCTGTTGATGAATTGGTTGGCACACTTCAATCCTATGAAGTGGAGCAAATCAATGAAGAAGATCCCAAAGGTAAGAAGTCTATTGCCTTAAAATCTAACGACGATTCTGATGTTACAGACTCTAAAGATGATATGGACGATGAAGAACTTGTTCTCATGATAAGAAGGTTCAGGAAACTAAACAAAAAGGGAAGAAGATTCAATTGGAAGAAACAAAGCTCTCAAAGATTTCAAAACAAATCAGCTAAGGATGATGAATCCAATAAAGACGTGATTTGCTTTGAATGCAAGAAAAATGGACACATTAGACCCAACTGTCCCTTGATGAAGAAAAAGAAAGGAAAAACTAAGAAATACAGAAAGACATTCAAAGCAAAAACTTGGAGGATACTGAATGCAAAGAGAGTGATGATGATTACACCAATATTTGTTTAATGGCAAAATCAGAATCAGACTCAGACTCCGAAATCAATACAAACTCAGATTCAGATAGTGAAATCGAGGTAAGTAATTTTAAAATCCCTATTAAGGTCTCGAAATACATTGATGAACTGTGTCTTAGTCTTAAAACCTCTCTCAAGAGGATTTCCGAGCTAAAAAGGGAGAATTCTACATTTAAGCAATAGGAAATTTTATGGAAAGAAAAGTTTGAAAATCTAGATAAAAATTTTAATACTTTAAAAGAAAATGCAGACTCTCTTTCAAAAGAAAACATACTTTTGAAAAATGATATTTCAAGTATTTCAAAAAGGTTTTCTATAGGATCTGAGAAATTGGAAAATATTCTTTCAGTACAAAGACCTTACTTTAACAAATCAGGCTTGGGAATGACTTCTAAAACCATTCATCTAATTGATTTTCCAAAAGTAAAGAAAAGAATCAAACAAAGACCTACAAAAGCTTTTTATAGAAATCATTTTCAAAAAGTCTTTATAAAACTTGTTGGCCGAAGTGCTCTTAGATGTTCTAAGTGTAACAGCTCAGAACACTTTGAAAAAGAATGTTCTATGGTTTGGAGGCCTGTTAAGAAGGATTGGGCAAAGACCGTATATTGCATTAACTCCACTAGACCCAAGAAAGTGTGGGTACCAAAGAAAGCTTGAGTTTCTCTTTTAATTGTAGGTCACTATCAAGAAAAATGTTAAATGGTATTTGGATAGTGGCTGTTTAAGGCATATGACTGGAGATTCAAGTTGTTTTATTAAACTTACACAAGTAACTGGTGGAAAAGTCTCTTTTGGCGGAAACAACATGGGAAAAATCGTTGGATGTGGAACTGTAAAAATTGGAAGTCTCCCAATCAACAACGTTTCCTTAGTGGAAGGACTCAATTACAATTGGCTCGGCATCAACCACTTGTGCAACACTGGATTCAAGATCAATTTTCAAGAAGGAATATGTTCGGGAACTAGCAAAGATCTTTCACAATCTTTTACTGGGCGAAGACATGAGAATATTTATCTTTTAGATATCAATCCAGAAAGATCTCAATGTCTAATTTCAATTCAAGATGAAGCAAATCTCTGGCATCGAAAGCTTCACCATATCAACATGAAGCAAATTGCCAAGATCTCCTCAAAGAAGCTTGTTCGTGGATTACCCAACCTGAAGGACCAAAGATCTGACTTATGCACACCATGTGTGTTGGGAAAACATGTTAGAAGTTCTTTCAAATCAATAAATCAAGTTTCCACTAATCGTGTGTTGCAGCTCCTACATATGGATCTCTTTGGACCAATTAGAACTCAAAGCAGATATTGCCTAGTAATAGTGGATGATTATTCACGATTTACTTGGGTCTACTTTATGGCAAGTAAGTATGAAACATTATCTTATTTTTTAAAGTTTGCCAAGAAAGTGCAGAATGAGAAAGGGTATGTTATTTCAAGCATACGAATAGACCATGGATGTGAGTTTGAAAATCAAGACTTTGCTAAATTTTGTGATGAATCTGGTCTTCATCATATGTTCTCCTCTCCATACACTCCTGAACATAATGGAGTTGTGGAAATGAAGAATAGATCGTTGCAAGAAATGGCTAGAACTCTTTTAATTCAAAACAATATTTCTTCTCGTTTTTGGGCTGAAGCAGTTTTTACAGCATGTTATATTATTAACAGAGTTTTCTTAAGGCTTATTCTGGAGAGAACTCCCTATGAGTTATTCAAAGAAAAAAATCCAATTGTTTCTTATTTTCATGTGTTTGGTTGCAAATGTTTTGTCTTGAAAAATGCAAATGATCGAATTGGTAAGATTGAAGAAAAATCAGACGAAGGAATCTTCCTTGGATATTCAACATCCAGCAAAGCTTACAGATATACAACAAGAAGACTCAGTCTGTGGAAGAATCGATGAATGTCAAATTTCAAGAATCTATGTAAAATCAATCGATCCAGACTTAACCTGAAGAATCTGAACCTGCTCCAGACTCTACAAAGTCTACTTTTCTTGAAGCAGCTTAGACTTCAGAAAGACAACAACGATCGGATGATGAAGAATCAACTGAAGAAAAAGTCCAGCAATCTGTCAAACCAACCAGTAACTGGAAGCACAAGTCTAGTCATCCCAAACAACTCATCATTGGTAACATTGATGAAGGAATTCGTACAAGATCCAAAAGGCATGAAGAATCTAGCGTTGTGGCTCTTATTTTTGAAATAGAACCCAAAAGCATAGAAGAAGCTTTAACTGATGAAAGCTGGATTGAAACTATGCAAGAAGAGCTCAGACAGTTCAGCGTTAACGATGTTTGGGAATTAACTCATAAATCAAAAGGTAAATCTGTTATTGGAGCTAAATGGGTTTTCAGGAACAAGATGGACGAAAAAGGAAAAGTTGTAAGGAACAAAGCAAGACTCGTGGCCAAAGGATATACGCAAGAAGAAGGGATAGACTATGATGAGACTTATGCACCAGTAGCAAGGTTAGAAGCAATTAGATTATTACTTGCTTTTGCTTGTTATAAGAATTTCAGGTTATTCCAAATGGACGTCAAAAGTACATTCCTGAATGGATTTATCCAAGAAGAAGTCTTTGTAGAACAACCTCCCGGTTTTGAAAACCCAAGGAAACCAGACTCTGTATTCAGACTGAAAAAGGCTCTATATGGTTTAAAGCAAGCACCTCGAGCTTGGTACGACAGGTTAAGTAAGTTTTTAATCCAAAATGATTTTGTCAAAGGTAAAGTGGACACTACTCTATTTAATAAAAGGGAAGGTAAATTTTTTTTACTTGTTCAAATTTATGTTGATGATATAATATTTGGATCACCTAACGCAAATCTATGCAAGAAATTCTCTAAGTCTATGCAGGATGAATTTGAGATGAGCATGATGGGTGAATTATCTTTCTTTCTCGGACTACAAGTAAAGCAATTGAAGGAAGGGATTTTCATTCACCAAGAAAAATATGCGAAGGAACTTGTTAAAAAGTTCGGTTTAGATAATTGCAAAAAGACTGAAATACCAATGTCTAGTTCTTTGAAGCTGGATAAAGATGAAGGAGGAAAGAAAGTTGACCAGAAACTTTACAGGAGTATTATTGGTTCACTTCTTTATCTTATTGCTTCTAGACCTGACATTTTGTTTAGTGTTTGCATTTGTGCCAGATTTCAATTAGATCCAAAAGAATCTTATCTAAGTGCAGCGAAACACATCATCAAATACGTTGCAACAACCTCGAAGTTAGGTCTATGATATCCCAAAGAAGGAGACTTTACTCTCCTTGCAAATTCAGACGTAGATCTAGCAGGTTGCAGAGTTGAAAGAAAGAGTACTTCCGGTACTTGTCAATTGCTTGGTAACAGGACAATATCTTGGTTTTCAAGGAAGCAAAGTACAGTAACTTTTTCAACAGCAGAAGCAGAATATGTGGCTCTTGGAAGTTACTGTTCTCAAATCTTATGGATAAAACAACAACTAATAGACTTTGGAATCGAAGACTCATGCACTGAGATCAAATGTGACAATACCAGCGCGATTAATCTCACCAAGAATCCAATTCTTTATTCAAGAGCAAAGCATATAAAGATTCGACACCATTTTATTAGAGATCATGTTCAAAATGGAGATATAATGATTCAATTCATTGACTCAAAAAATCAACTGGCGGACATATTTACAAAGCCACTGGAGAAAAGTCTATTTGAGTCTATTCGCACCAGACTGAACATCATATTTCTTACCCAGTAGAGTCTGGATGTGCACAAGACTCAAAAGGTAAAAGTCTGAATGTGTTTAGACTTAGAAGACCAAGAGTTACGACTGTAAGTTGTTTCTATTTTAAATTTTAAAAAATGTATGCTTATCTATTAGCTGTTAATTGATTGGAATTATCTTTCCAAGTTTTCTTTACTTTTTCAAAAAGGCAGTTATCAGTTTTGGAAAGGCAGTTATTTTCAAAAAAAGGGAAGTTATTCTTTTCGAAAAGGTATTTTTATTTTCCTTTTTTCCTTTTACGACGTTTCGTTTACCTCACTTCACTTGCTTTATATATTGCCGAGACTCGTCTTCTTCGCTTTTACACTGAAACCCTAGAATACAAAATTCTATTTGCCTTCACTTTCACTCTCGATCCGTTCAAAAGTTTTCACCTTTTTCGAACAAGTTGGTGAATTCCTCCCTTGAAGCGACAATGTCTTCAAGAAAGTCTTCAAGGATTGCAAGCAGGGGATAATGACATATGCCCAAGGGTCCTACCCTTTTTGACTTGACCGAGGAAGAAGATTCTTCTCCACCACTGCATCCGAGTTAGCATCAACCTTTTCAGCAACATCAACCTTCTCCACCGACTCAACCAGACGATGAGGTTATAGAGGAGGTTGAACCTGTAAGAACTCTAACTCCCAAGGTTGCTTTCAAAATCTACTCTAATCTGAAGAAAGGAGGAATGCCTATGTCTTTAATTGATGAATTCCTGAAAGATAGAGGATTCAAGAATGAAACCTTGTTTTTGCGGGAGTTGGAAAAACTAGGAGTTGTAGAGAAAGGATCGACTGAAAGAACTTTCCCGAACATTCCGAGTGACCCATTCTATGGCACTGCAAATCAACCTCAAGTTCTGGACGACGATGAATGGATGTTTACTTATTTTTAGCCTAGATCGGGAGTGGTTGCAAACATTACTGATGGCTCTAATCTGTTTAGATCGAAGAGTCACAAGAAGGTTTATTCGAATCTTTTGAAGAGAGGGTTGATGAACCCTAGAACTGTTGACTTTGATTTCCTTGATTCGATTAAGGTAAATCTATGCGAGAAGCTTACCTTACTGCAACTGGAAAGATTCTATTTTGAATCCACTGCTGCATTTCCAGAATTCACCGTGTACTTTTACTCGAACTTATCCTTCTTGGATGCAAACAGTTTTATTTTTACTATGAAGGATAAGGAATTTTTGGTGAATACAGACACATTGGCTGACATAATTGGGGTGGAAATAACGAGTTTCCAACCAATTAGTGTGTCTATTGCTCATACTATTCTGTCGTTGGTGAGAGACAGGGATGTTGAAGGGAAAATTTCTTACTCAAGGATGAGTGCCTCTAACATTTTGCTGTACAAGATTGTGATAAACTGCATTCGTCCCAAATCGACATCCAAGACTGATGTCCCTTGATCGGAAGCTAAATTGATGTGTGCCATCAATACTGAATTTAAATTCTCCCCGCCTCACACCATATTGTTGTTTCATATGTACCGCACTGTGGTGAAAGATAAGGGACAACTCCCTTACTCTACTCTTATCCCGCGTCTCTTTAGACACTTTAAAATTCACATCTCTAGACCATTATGCCTGTCAACCATCTCTCCAATGGTGATTGGTTTCAAAATGGTCACAAAGATGAGATTGAAAGAGCTGAACAAAGTGTTGGAGCATATGAAGGAGAAGTCTCTCACCAAAGCAAAACAAGACTCTGCTGCTGCAAAGTAAAAAGGCAAGGAACCCATGGTTGCTCCAGTGAAGAAGAAAAGAACTCTCATCTTGCAAGATGAAGAAGATGACGATGAACTGACTCTATCAGCCTTGAGAAACTTAAAGAGTTTTGTAAGCTTTCGTGAGACAATAGAAGAGCCAGAAGAAGAGGAAAGAGGGAGAGAAGAAACAGAGAAGGAAGAAGAACAGAGGAAAGAACAAGAGAAGAGGAAGAAGAAGATGAAGGAAGAGAAGAAGAAGAAGAAGGAAGAAGAGAAGAAGAAGAGGAAGAGGAAGAAGAAGAGAGAGAAGGAGAACAAGATCAGGGCCAAGAAGACTCCTTCGAGCCAACTTTGGCTATCTCTCTATCTAGTGCGTCTGAGATAAGTGGATCTGGATCTATTGATGCTCATCACTTTGAAGATGAAGAAACCTTACCTACTCCACCTGAGGGCATCAAAACAGGAGGAGATGTTGAAACAGAAGGTATTTCTTCACATTTATTTGCTAGTGATGTAAGTCGTTCTGCAGCAGACCCAGAGGATGTGTATGCCTCGCATTATCCAGAAGACAGTCATGGTGGACAATCTGCACAAGCTCCATCGTTTCTCAAAATCCATAAATTTGAATCGGCTGGTCCTAGTGATGCAACAACTCAAACAGCAGACTTTTCAAGATTGCTGGAAATTCTTTTGGACGTGAGAAAACATCAATATGTTATGGGATTTGAGATGCAGGATCTCAAGAATGCTTTTAAGGCTACTTTAGTGTCTCTGCATGACCAGTTGAACGCCCTGAAGATTCAAGTCCAGTCTAATGTGCAGGGTGAAGATTTTCAGTCACTAAAGCAGAGTTTCGATAGGCTTGAGAAGATAGTGCATTCTATGGGAGAATTCGAGCTTGTTTGCCTGCCCAAACAGCCTTGATTTTGAATCCATTTTGAATCCATCTCTTTTTAGTCTATTCTCCACTTTTTGCTGTTGACAAAAAGGGGGAGAGGTTTTATCCATATTTGGTTGACTTATTTTGATGACTTGGTTTTGGACTTTATCTTTTGTTTGGTGTGGTTATGATTCGGACTGGTTTGAACTGATGATACTTGCAAGTAACTTAAGCTATTATTGATTATGTTAAAGATAGTTGCGTTTACAAGACTAACATGTTTTTTGTGGTTGCAGAATTGCTACTATCCTTATTTTAATCTCTAATTATCTTGAATGAGAAATCTTGGTTTGCTTAAGTGCTATTTTGCAGATCAAAGTGTCCAAATCTGAGGAAAAGTTTTGTCACCATCAAAAAGGGGGAGATTGTTGGAGAAAACTTCCTTATCTATTTTGAAGTTGACAAAACGTTTCATAGTCTGAAGACATCCAGACTTTACCATCAAAATTTGAAGACCGCCAGACTCAAGATTTAAAGTCTGCTCTTATTGACAGTTTCTAGACCAACGAAGAAAGACTTATCCTTATACGAGTTTATCATTAAGGATTTGGTTCGAATGGTTGAAGATCTTCTCACGGCTGGAGATAATATCTTAAAATCTATTATTTGTATTACAATTAATTCAAGTAATTCAGATCCGTTGATTGGTGAAGTATACTTGGAAGGTTCTACCTATGGAAACCCAGATCCTGATTGTATGGACGAGTAGGATTGGTGGGCTATCTTCATATTCCTTAAATAACTCAAGATCTCCCTAATTGATTATGTTCAACGGGTAGCTTGGAATAACTCTTTTGGAAGGTGTCAACGGTTATGAAGGCATGGAGGAGTATATAAGGAAGACGCTCCAGTTATTCGAAGGTGTGCGAGATAGAAAAATTCCAAAGTCTGAAGCTCCTTACTCTTTGCTGATTCAATTGTTGAGCAATAATTTGTACTCAAAAGAGAGATTAAATACTTGTGAGACCTTGAGGAAGTGTACCAGAGTCTCTACACTGTGGAATCAAGGACGTGAGACTGTAACATCTCTTTTGTTTCATAGTGGAATCTAGCCGGTGGGCTGTCAGTGTGGGAGAGTGGACGTAGGCTTGGTCTAAGCCGAACCACTATAAACCTTGTGTTTCAATTCTCTTTCCCTTATCTCTTTACTTAATTCGCAGTCTTATTTATCAGCTTACAATCGTCTATATCTTCAGTCTACTGTTTTCATATAAGTTGAATTAAGAGTGTTAAGACTTGTGAAATTTGTTTTTACACCTATTCACCCCCCCTCTAGGTGTTCGTACTAGCACTTTCAACAAGGACGGACTCCCCAACCTTAATATATTCCATCGAGGCCAAACATTGGCTTTCCTCTTGAACAACAAGCTAGTAAATCTAGCTAAGCACTGACGCCGGTTCCATCGCTAGGATTTGGGACCGAAATGTCAAGTTTGTCTCATTCAAAATCAAAAGGAAATGAGTGGCTTTTTCCTTTTCCTTAATAGATCTATACTGTTTTAAGGTTGACTCTGATCCCTCAAGTTTCTCCTCAGCTGCTTTTGGATCGTTCCAAAGTGACAAGAGCTTGTTAAAACAAGCCATGATTGTCATTTAGTTCACTGAATTCCTGTGTTAGGGAAAACTTTTTTGCTCGGTCTAACTTGTCGCAAATCTTACAGACGTTGTCCCAGATTGTCTTTGGGTCTTTGATCGGCAAGAGTCTGGCCACGACCTTGGGTGTCAAACAATTCCCAATCCATGAGCGGATGAGCCAATTGCATTTGTGCCAGTGACATCACAATTGATCATCAATCAGGAAAGGCATGGATTCGTTGAGGAATCCGTCTTTATCCTTTGTGATAAGGGCTCGATGGAAATCCCAACCCCAGGTGCTATAATTTTCTGCTTCGACGAGTTGTATGCTAATGAGTTGCATGAAGCTGGATCCCAACATTAAGGAGGAATTTGCCCCGGGACTCGATGGAATGAATTCGAGTGTAAGACTCGGTCCTATCCAAGCACCTAGGTTGGCCCTGATGTTGGAAGGAGTCGATCCACCTTCATTGGGCTAGCTCCAATATTTGAAGCTGCTTCCTCTCTAGGTGAACTGTACTAGGCCCATGATTGTTTAGCTTGACAACCCATAGGGCTTGAACTGGAAACCGGTGGACTGATGGCCACTGAATTGAGCTGGGAATATGGACGGGAGCAATGGCAGGATCAGTTGAGCGTTGAGTAGAGGATTGCTTATCTTCAGTTGGATCAATTTGATCTGAGGCTTGGTTTTGAGGTGAATTTGAACTCTCTTCCATTGAAGGGTTTTCTCCGGTAATTACGTCTTTGTTCTTGGTCATGCCATCATTGGTGAAGATATGTGTGAATTCCTTCTTGGGCATTGATTTGCTTTGCAAAGCTAGGCTTACAACAACAAATGAGAGAATAAATAACTGCAGGAAATTCAAAAAAAGTTTTTTCGTGGAAGCTAGGCCAGGAATGATTGCTTTAGTACTATGACACGAAGTGAAGGAGAAAAAGAATTCGAAGAATTTCTTTGTATTCACAATGATTTGTTATGTATTCTTTACATGTATTTATATTACAAAGGTGTAAATAATAAAAGGAAAATAAAAATATACAAAATCATTTTGAATCACTAATTGATATCAATCCAAGCCTTGGACTGATTTATAAGACATAAAAATCAAATAATGCAGAAACCATGATCAATTATAGACAAACCTCCAGCCATTGTTCGTATTTACGTTCGTCGGAAAATCCTGAAAAATCAGAGAAATATTAGGCACACACTACTAACCCAATTCCCTCACATATACCGATGGTGTATTCCAAAAGAGAGGATTTGTGATTACCCAGCAGAAATGAACGACTGTTCCTTTTATATACTATCTCCTGGTTACCAAATGGGCGGTTGTCAAGAAAAGGTACGAAATGTGGACAAACTTCATGTCGAATAACCGCCATTTTAAAGAGAAAATGTGGGTCCAAAAATGTAGGATCACAAAAATAAGTAACATGATTCACATATTTTCAATCAAATTAGTTGCACAAATTATATCTCCAAAATGAAGCCCCCTAGCAAATCTTTTCCTATCCTCTATCCCTTCATTCACGGCCCGACTTGCTTCTTTATATCTTTTGGTTTCCTGACATCCACTAGCCAACTCTCCCTTTCGGCATACTCAAAATCTCCTTTGCCAAGCCTCGCACATGGAAAGTAACTTTGTCTTGGGCAGAGCTAAACCTCCATGGGCATGGCAAATTTCCTAATGCATAATGAATGATGTTTTTATTGACGAAAGAAAGAAAAGCCCGTGGCAGTGCCTTTTAGGTCCCAAAATCGGCCTTGGCTAGGCATTGGTTAGTTTGTTCGAGGCTCGGTACATGATTACTTATTCGTGGAAATGAATGAATATTTTTTTTTAACGAAGACAAAAAAGAGAAAGCTCCAATTTCGAATTGAACAGAAGAATTTAAGAGCTCCTACCACTTTTTTTTTTTGAACAGAGAGCTCCTACCACTTTGACTCTATATGGAGGGTTATTGATCATAACTCTATGATGTCTCTAATTTTTAAATAAAAGAAACTGCATTGAAAAATTCTAATATGGAATATGAATTAAAAACATATATTTTTTCTAGATAGAGGATGAATTCTAAGTTATGCGCATACAATTTCCAAATTTCTATAATGTGAATGAGACTACTGAGACGAAAAATTTAAGTATTAACAAATTATTGTCACAGTTGCACGCTTTGATGCTCGGCCCAAGGTTACTGGTAGCATTATTGCTTCTTCTGCTTCCACTCCTATTATGGTTAACCAACCAATGGCGCTTCCATGTTCTTCAGTGACTCAATTCCTTCCCCAATGTTCTATAGGCATCTTGTAATAGGCAGAATGCCGGACTTCCGTTGTTGATAAATTGAGATGAATTTCTTTATCATAAAAAGAAGAGGACTAAATGGTGAGGCATTAGGTAGGATGTGATTAATTAGCTCTGATTGAGATGGTGTCTATTTTGTCTAAAACCATTTAATTCCTTGATAAAGTCTTTACTATCTTTTTTTTTTTTTTTTTTTTTTTTTTTTTTTAATTGGGTCGAAGACTGGTCTTATCATCTTAACCATTTTTTTTTTGGGTAGAAATTATCATCTTAACCATTAACTCTTTTTTTAGTCAAAATATTAACCATTACGTAAAAAGCTTTTCTTTTCTCTTTTTGTTGATCACAAGAAACAAATAAGGCAACAAATTGGATTGCTAATTATAAATAGCTATAAGTCCAAAGGACTAATTCAAAATTTGACTTTCCTTCATCATAAAGGCAACTTCTTTATTAAATAACCCAAATAATTTTTCCAAATATGGAATAGGATACAATTGCCATATATGTTAGACATAAACTAGCGATTTTAATCACGCTTTGAAGAACAAAATTTAAGCATTGATTAGAATCATATGCTGAAAATAGGATCAAAAATAAAAATGACCTCCAGTTATTGTTCAAATTTGTGTTCATCGAATATTCATAGAGATGCATACTCTACCAACACAATCTCCTTGTGTACTAATGTTATATTTTCGAATGTGAGGGTTTGCGTTAGATCTTGTGATTACCCTTAGGAAATGAATGATCATTCATTTTATAAACCATCTCCCATCAAAGTGATTACCAAATGGGTGGTTGTCACAAAGAAGTATGAAGCGTGGAAAAATCGCATATGCAAAAAACGTCACTTAAAAAGAGAAAATGTGGGTCAAACCTATGGATAAGTTTTTATTTCAAAAGCTATATTCCAAAAAATTGGGGATCAAATTATATATATAACATTTACATAACATTTGCCCACTTAATCCCAACATTTTTATCATGCGGATTATCCAACCAAATCCATGAAAACTTTAAACTTAAGAAAAGAAACAAAATGCATGAATCATGGCGACATGCCCTCTAAGAGCAAGTAATATCTTCTATGTATCACAATGCATATTGTTTCTTTATTGTCAGCTTATATGTGACAATACATTTTAATGAATAAACCTTATGTTTATTTTAGAATGAATAGTTATTGTTCTAATAAACAACAAAAAGAGTTTCATACAACAAAAATCGTCCATATGACGACAAATCACATGATTGAACCTATTCCCATACTAGTTACATGATCCTTATATTTCATTGATTGCATGCCTTTAGTTAATGGATCAATTATCATCAATTCAGTGTTAACATATTTTATGACTATTTATTCTCCTTAAGACGTTCCCTTATGGCTGATACTTGATACTTACTTCGACGGCCACTTTTGGCATTTTTGGTCATAAAAACAGCAGTTGAATTGTCACAATATACTCTTAATAGCTTAGAAATAGAATCAACAATTCTAAGCCTAGAGATGAAACTCTTCAACTAAATACCATGCGAGGTAGCCTCAAAATAAGAAACGAACTTAGCCTCCATAACAGAAGTAGCAATCACAGTCTACTGTGCACTCCTCCATGACATGGCTCTGTCAACTAACGTAAAAATGTATCCAGATGTTGATTTTTGAGAATCAACACAACCCGCAAAGTCTACATCCAAATATCTAACTACTTTCAAGTTGTCAGTCCGTCTATATATAAGCATGTAGCTTTTGATACCTTGAAAATATCTCATCACTTTTTTGCAGCTTTTTAGTGATCCATTCTTGAATTACTTTGATATCTTCCCAACATTCCCATAGAAAAAGCATATAGAATGTTATTCATTTGTTCTTTTTCTATTTCATTCTTCAAGCACTAATTCAAACTAAACCCGCCAAGCGCTATACTTAGTGATCAATCTTTTATGCGAAATCTCTCTAAAACCTTTTGATATAGGTTTCTTAAGATAGGCCTAAAATTTCTTGATATATATCTCTATGGATCTTAATGTCAATGACATAAGATGACTCACCCATATCCTTCATGTCAAAACTCTTAGAGAGAAATTGTTTCACCTATATTGCAACACTTTATCATTGGTTACAAGTAGAATATCATCTACATATATAAGGAGAAATTTTTTCGTGTAATCGATTCCTTCTTTTTGAGTGAATCTTTTGGTAATGAGTCTAGCTTTATATCTCTCGATGTTGCCTAATAAATCTTTCTTAATTTTGACGATCCATTTACAACCAATGGCCTTCACACTATTAGGTAACTCAACCAAAGCTTAGACTTCGTTAGATGCCAAAGAACTCATCTCTTCCTTCACGCCATTGTACCGCAAATTGGATTTATCACTATTTATGGCTTGTGAAAACGTTTTAAAATCATTCTCAGCTCCAATATTATAGTTAGATTCTTGTAAATACACAATATTATCACTATGAATTGCTGATTTCCTCATTCTACTAAATCTTCTTAATTTTGCATCAACATTCTCTTACGGAGCGTGTTCTTCAACTGGTTGTTCAACAGTTTTGGGTAATTGCTAAACAACCGAATCTACTGGATCAATATTAGCAAGTTGTGGAACTTTAATGATTAGTTGTTTAATAGCTGGTTGAATTGAAAGGGTGTTATGAGCAACAACCATCCTTATACTTGAGGTGGACGGTTGAGTATCTGGATGATCTTTTTTAGGAACAAGGTCATTCAATCGATTGCTTCCACTAATCAAGTTATTTTCAAGAACCTTAGCATTTTTTTATTTTTTATTTTACAATCCTAGTGGTGTGAGATAGACAATTAAATATGTATCCATTGGACCTTTTAGCATATCCAATGATATATCCACTTATAGTCCTTGGGTCCAACTTCTTTTCTTATGAATTATAGACTTTCACTTCAAACGGGCATCCCTAAATGTGTACATGTCGCAAACTTGGTTTCAAACCTTTAAACAACTCAAAAGGTGTTTTTGGGACAACCTTGGTTGGAACTCAATTTAATATGTATATTGTTGTCTTAAGTGCTTCAGTCCACAAGGACTTAGAAAGTTTGGAGCCATTAAGTATACTCGACATCATGTCTAATAAAGTTCGATTTCTTCTTTCCGCTACATCGTTTTGATTTGGAGAACCGAGCATAGTATATTGGGCAACTATTCCATACTCTTGAAAAAACTTCGCAAATGGATTAGATGCTTATCTATCTTCAGTGTCTCTACAATAGAATTATCCACCTCTATCTAATTTTATGATCTTAATTTGCTTATTGCATTGTTTCTCTACTTCCGCCTTAAATATCTTAAAAACATGTAACGGTTCATGCTTATTATGAAACAAGTAGAGATATATGTAACATGAATAATCATTTATAAAATAGATGAAGTATTTCTGACTCTACGAGTCCATATCTAGACTATAAATATTTGTATGTATGATTTTTAATATTACTGTACTCCTTTTGGCACATTTCTTCGTCTCGGTAGTCTTCTTTCCCTTTATGCAATTCACACAACTATCATAATCAGTAAAATCTAAAGTATTGAATACTCCATCATTTACCAATCGCTTAATTCTATCTATAGAGATATGTCCTAATCTTCATGCCACAATATAGAGGAATTTTCATTTATAACACATCATTTTATACTAGCATTATAATGAACATGCATCACATTATAATCGATATTGTCTTGTAAATTAATTCGAAAAAGATCATTAGACAAAGTACCATTCCCAATAATTTTAGATTTAAATGATAAACTAAAGTTTGAATATGAAAAGTTAAAGAGTAATCTAATGATACAAATCTTAAAACTGAAATTAAGTTTCTAAAGAAACTAGGAATATGAAAGGTCATTTTCAAATTAAAAAAAAGAAAGAAAAAGAAGCCACTATTAAGAGCTAATCTACATATCCCAATAGTTTTCATATGCGAACGCATCTCCTTTCCTGAATAGATGTTTTGTTCACTTCCCATTGGCTTCTTGTGATTTTGAAAACCCTGCAAGGAATTCGAAATGTGAATTGTAGATCCAAAATCAATTCACCAAATGTTGTGACTCATATAAGCTATATTAGATTCATAACAAATATAAATATGGGATTACATTTCTTCTTGAGCCAAGCCTTAAATCTGACGCAATCTACCTTATATGCCCCTTCTTTTTATAGAAAAAACATTCGGATTCTTTCTTAATGTCAGTTTGGGGAGGTATCTTACCTTTTCCTTTTTGCTTACAATGACCCTTATTCTTTCCTTATGCTGCCAAATGAGTACTTTTTCCCGATTCCATAATCAATCTGTCTTTTTATTGAACACATATGCTCATGAGTTCATTAGTTGACCATTTATTCTCATGTGTCTTGTAAGAGATCTTAAAAGGTATATATTGTTGTGGGAAAGTATTCTGAATATAGTACACAAAAAAATTATTCAAATATCTCAATCTCAAGGTTCTTAAACTGAGCCGCAATGTTCCTCATCTTCTTGATGTGCTCACGCACACCTCTAACACTAGTGAGCTTCAATGATGAAAACTTCATAATTAAGATCATGACATGCGCCTCTTCTAAAGTCTCGAATTGCGCATCAATAGCCTTCAATAAAGCCTTAGCATTACTATGCTAAGTAACTGAATCATGAATACTATGAGATATTTTAGTCCTTATGAACATTGCTCTAAGGCAGTTGGACTGCTTCTAATGTTAATAAAGGGCTATCTCAGCTGCAGTGCTCGTATCAGTAGAAGCAAATGAAGGCAATATGGGGGCCATTTTTTGTGTATCTAGAAATGGTAATCAAATTGTTAAGTTGCTTATCTTGTTTATAATTACCAAAACAAATTGAATTTTTTTATGATTCTTTTTTCCAAAGAAAAACCTGTTTTCCTTTTTGTGGAACAACTGTTTTATTAACACCTACTCATGCAATTTTATATTATTAGGCTGCGTTTGACAGCTAGGATAAAATTCAGGATAAAATTTATCATATCTTACATTTGATGCCTACTCAAGATAGGATAAAGTTGAATATAAAGAAGATATAGATTGGATAAAATTGTCCATTAGGAAGGTAGGATAAAAGCAAATAGGATGTCTAATATCCATAGAAGGAAATTTTTTCTCTAATAACAAATTTCTTAAATTAACAAATTAAAATAATATTTCAATATAAATAATATTTTAATTCTAATATAAGAAATTCAAAATAACAAAAAATAAAAAATTAATTTTTAATTTTATCTTATTTTATTATATAGTCAAATTTTATTCTATCTTATAATATAAATTTAATTTATAAATTTAATTTATTACATATTTGAGGTGTTTTAGTATTTTAGGTATATTAGTACAATTTTCTATTTAATAAAATTTTATTAGAGAATGAGGGAAGGGGAAGAAAGAAATAAAAAAGAAATTAATTAAAAAAGAGAGGAAAATAATATAAAAAAAAAAAAAAAAATAAAGTAGACAAGAGTGTTGTGATAGATTTTTACTAAATAATATATAATATGATGTGAATACATTCGATTTGATTATTATAATCACCTAATAATGGATAAGATATAACTAAATTTCCTAAATGTAATATTCTATCCTATATAGTCTTGTTCTGGCTAGAAATCCGGATGGCCAAATTTGACTATAGCATTCCTCCCCAAAAGAGAAAGGAAATCAGCTTTAAATAACCATACAAGAAATATATTACCTTGTTAACACAATTTCTCTAAACCTTCCATGGAACAAGCCCCTCTATGGTGTCTATAAGACATGTTATATATCAAGACCTAACCTCATTGTCTCTCCCTTATGAAGGTCTCATTTCAGTGCAATTGTTAGGACAAGGGAGTTGTGTTCTTGATTTTTGATTTTTGATTTTCCATTTTCTCAATCTCTTTAGAGGGCTTGTGACAATGGAACAGTAATGGATCAGTGACTTGCTCATTGACGGAGACAGATCTTTTACGTCATTGTATGTTAAGCTCTTCACTGAGGTTTTGATTTTTTTTCTTCCCATTTCTTAGTCCTGCGTTGACACTCTAAAGAGCATGATTTAGTATTCTTATGATTCCGAGTGTCCTTTGAAATTCGGAAGACGAAACTGTATGTATCAAACAAAAGGAGAAAAATTGCATGTTTCACAAAAAAAAGGGGGGGGGGGATAGAGTTGATGAGATTTCCATGTAATTTTTTTGATCTAATAGTTCTCTGCTTTTTTTTGTTCCTTCCTTTGTATGAAAATTGAAAATGTTACAATCTATTCACTGCAATTTGTGTTCTATTGCAGTATCTATCACTTCCTTCACTTGTACTACCAGCCTACCAGGTATTGTTTTTCCGCTTTATCCCTCGTTCTCATTCGTGCGCAGTGAGGACGAACCGGGAGAGAACCTTATTTATTCTTTTTTCTTGACAAAGTCGTGTTATATATTTTGCTATTACCATATTTTGTGTCTTGAGAGTAGCTGTGCATCCATCTATTAGGTTTATGTGGGATGGTCTTCCAATTTTGTTACCGAAAACATACTACAAAATTAAGGAGGAGAATTCTATGTGTGAAAATTAAAGAAGTGGATGGAGTTTCTAGCCAATAACCCATGATAAAGACAATTGGAAATGTCAATTCCGCAATCTTTTCGTTTCTTTATGTACGCTTGATTTTTTCAATCAACAATTTATGACTGCCTAATTTCTTTCTCTTTTATTTGTCACAGAGAAGTCATGAAGTCCACTCATGAAGCTCCAAAGTTGAACAAGCCCAAGGTTGTGTTTACCATGGGAGCAACAGGAACCGGAAAATCCAAGCTCTCAATCGACCTCGCGGTCCATTATCAAACCGAGGTCATCAATTCCGACAAAATCCAAGTGTACAAGGGGCTCGACGTCGTCACCAACAAGGTCACCAACCTCGAGTGTCGAGGCGTGCCACACCACCTCTTAGGAGTGATCAACGACCCCGACGTCGACTTCTCGGTGCATGATTTTTGTCGCGACGCGTTGACCGCCATCAATCAGATAACGCAACGTGGGCGTGCCGCAATCGTTGCCGGGGGATCGAACTCCTTCATTGAGGTGCTCGTGGAGGACCCGACGTATAATTTCAAGTCCATTTACGACTGCTGTTTCCTCTGGCTGGATGTGTCGTCGCCCGTCCTGAACGAGCGCGTGTCGAAACGGGTGGACGAGATGGTTGCTGCGGGCCTGATAGACGAGGTGCGAGGAGTGTTCGTCCCGCAACCCGACTACTCACGTGGCATTCGCCGTGCGATTGGAGTCCCGGAGATGGACCGTTTCCTGAGAGCCGAGAACCGTCTGATCGATGACGAGAAGCCGAAGGAGGTGTTGCTCGATGAGGCTATCAACGAGATCAAGGTTAACACCTTCAAGTTAACCCGTCGACAGGTGGAGAAGATCCGGATGCTTAGGGAAGAGCGCGGGTGGCACATACGCCGCATCGATGCGACCGGGGTTTTCGAGAGTCCAGGGGCAGATGTTGAGAAGGCGTGGCGGAATCTGGTGCTGGAACCAAGCCTGGCCATAGTAGGAGATTTCCTCAAGGGCCATGAGAAGTCATTCAGTCCGCCAAATCAATCTCCTGCGACCTTGCCTCAAGTTCCCGTGGAAATGTAGGCGACTAATTAGAGGGTGATACAAATTTCTCACGGCTATCATGTTGTCTGCCGTAATGTTTTAAAATTCTCTCTCTATTTCCGAACTTTTATCCATGTTAAAGGCCTATTACGTGTCTCGGAATGCATCACAGATCTTTGGAGTAATCTATCTCAAGAGACCAAATCAAAAGCTAGATCCGCTCTTCGGTTAACTAAAGGGGGCTACTCTCGGGTGATTGCCATTTATTTGACTCATTTAATGTTTACAATCGATGTTTTGCTGCGAAAATTGGTGCCGTGAAGACAATTGGCAGAGAGATCATAATGCTGTGAAAAGTAAGAGATAAGTTCATGTCTATGGCCCTAAATTATCCATTAATTGGAGAATCAACTTCCCATTAGAATAAGAGAAAATTATAAATACAGGCATGAAGTGCTATCATTTTTTTCAAATAAGAGTCTCAAATGAATAGTGCCTCAAATAGGAACTTGAATTGCTATCATTTTCTCAAATACATGCCTAAAAAGATTTTATTTTAAATAAGAACCTAAAGTGTAATGTTAATCTCAAAGAAGGGCCTAACTTTAGCAATTGATCGAGAGCATTTCCATCATTTATTTCTTCTTTTATTTTTTTTTTATTTTCTTTCCTTTTTTCTTTCCTTTTTTCTTTCTTTTTTTGCTTTTTTATTTCCAAAAAAGACAAAAGGAAAAAAAGGATAAATTTTTAAAAAATAAATACAGCCCTGCCCCATCTGTTTTTTTTTTTTTTTAATAATTATTTCTTGTTTCCTCTTTTTTAAATTTTGATTTTTTTCTCTTTTTTGAGTTTTTTTATGGGAAAAAAAAAGAAAAAAAAGAAAAAAAAGGAAAGAAATTTTTTTCAAAAAAAGTAAATGAAAAAAATTGCCTCAATCAGTTTATGAGGTCAAGCCCTTCTTTGAGTGTGACATGACATTTCAAGATTTTATTTGAAATAATGTCTATTTAT
This sequence comes from Eucalyptus guilfoylei, assembly GCA_016097605.1. Classification (NCBI taxonomy): domain Eukaryota; kingdom Viridiplantae; phylum Streptophyta; class Magnoliopsida; order Myrtales; family Myrtaceae; genus Eucalyptus; species Eucalyptus guilfoylei. The sequence continues at coordinate 23,384,686 of CM027866.1, read as the reverse complement.
GAGCTCATTTGAAAAAATGAATGCATTTTAGGCTTTTATTTGAGGCAATGTTCATCTCATATTCTTATTTGAGAAAATGAGAGCATGTCAAATTTTTATTTGGAATTTTTCGAAAGGATAATGAAGAAGATAGCTACAAAGGAAGATATTTAAGGACCCATTAACAATATCAGCGTTCAAGGCATAGCCTCTTTATTTACGTATATTTTCACTTGATGGTTTGATCGGGTATTTCAGGAGGCAAAGCAATTGGTGTTATAGACGACTTTATCACAGTTATGATTACAATGTAGACAGTGCAGACATTGAATATGAGTGAAGGAGTGGATGAATTTGTTTTCCTCATCAAATAAAAAAAAAAAATCGAAGTGCATAATTTTGAAATTCTTGAATGTTTATCTGCACATTCTAAATTTTGTTAATCCAGGGACACATACATGAAGAGTCCAATGCCAAAGACCATGGAACAATCCGTAAATATCATGAACCGGTTAAGGCTTTTAATCTGTGTAGGTGGTGCTGACCTAGAAAAGTTTGCCCACAACTTTGAGTTGAAAATTTCTGGGCCCTCAACCAATTATACCAACCCTGGGGATGGCATTCTAAAATTTGAAAATAGGGGTTAACACAATTGCTCTCATTATACCTTCTAAGGATGATGATGAATGCCCGGAAATGAAAATTGAGAGAGAATGACCAAGGGCTAATTTCTTTCCGCCATCATTTTCTAAAATCTGGAGGCGGGAAAGGCGGTAGCGACAGCGGCAACGTTTGTCGCTGAGGTGGTTTTCCCGGTGGCGATCGTGGTCGTGCCTTGAACTGCTTCTGTCTTTGCTGCGGCTGCCGTCGCCTGAGCCATTGCTCTCGGAGATGGTGGATTTTCATGAAGTTTGAAGGGAAAAAGAGGGTCGCTCGTGTTTAGATTCTCCATTGAAGCTCAGAGAGAGAGGATCGATCGATCGATCCTTTGACCCCGATCTTCTTCATTTCCGCCAAGCTGGGATGACTGTACAAAGGACGAGGAGTCCCTATCCATCTGGCCCAATCGAACCCTTTTCGGCCTCACCACGGTCGCATCGTTTGACGCAGACAATGAATTTTGCTCCCTTTGCAGAGTCGCTATACGAAAGTAATGACATTTTTAATGTATGTTTCCCTTATTGATACCGAGGCTTGAAGCACAATCTTATCAAAGTTTACTGTGCTACGACATGTTCGAAAAAGACTCATCAAATCTGGATGAAATGAGACTGACATTTGATAGTCAAGGATGGTCGGTCTTACAATCATCGACGTTTCCCTCCTTATGACAACCTTCCAGGGATGATATGTTACAAGGATAGCCGCTTCCCTCTTAATGACAACCTTGATGTTACAAGGAAACTTCCCTTGTCGATTTAAAGTTTGGAGCTAAGATTAAATTCATGAGCCTAACTAAGAAGCATTAACAATCATGCGGAGATCATGTCAAAACCTATGGTAAAACTTTCCCTAGTTACACTGATAAATAGATAGAACTTTGCAGCTATTTTGACAATTGGAAGTATAGGGTAGGATGGCAAGTTCTCAATATTCAAAGTATAAGACCTTGTTTTAGACCTTATGGAAGTTCCGCTTATTGACTAAACAAGTTCAGATGACTAATACAAAACTGAACCGTTACATAGAAATTGCAAGGTTCTTTTAGCAGCAAGTAGTAGCCACAACAGACAATACATAAAATGCTGCATAAACCAAATGAAAGACCAGACTGCAGAAACCCAGCAACATGAAATCATCAATGAGAAGAAAAAATATCCAGCCAACATTCGTCATCCCCAAATGAGTACTCCTCAAAGAGTACTTCTCAAGAAAACTACTCGGTAAATCCAGACGTCTAGAGACAGAAGGTTATAGAGTAAGACAGATTTCAACACTGTTGATATAAAATAATGGGGAAAGAAATTGGAGTTTCTGAATTATTCCTGATCAATGCTTGGCACTGTTGCGAGTAATAACAGCTTTGCCATAGCCAGCAATTGGTTGTGGCCGAATGTTAAAATAGGTTGCAGAAGCCAGATATGCACAAACGGAAGAAACATAAACTTTAAACCATATGGATGAGAAAAATGTGAGATAGGTACATGTGCAGGTCAAGAAGATAACCCCAATAGCATTCAGAAGGCACTTCACCGTCGATAGTTCCTTTTCTGTTCCTGGATTGGGAAAATGGCCCTTAGAATGGAAGTCAGAGAGCAACTGGTCCTTGAAGCGGAATGTGTCCATCAGCCAAGAAGTGACTTCATTTTCGGACATCGGGATGTCATCAAGGTGGACACGTCGCACATGTACATGAACCTCTGCGGGGTCCACGCCAAATGCGTTGTCCATGAAAGATGGGCAACGGTATTTGTAGCCAATGGTCACATCATAAACTGCCATAGAGGAAAGAAGCTTACTCAAGCTGGAAGAAACAGTAGACAGGACAACTTTGACGATTCATTTTCACTGAATTTCTAGTAAGAGTACTATTTTTCTTTCCTTAGAACAATATTTTCCATACTCATCTCTTCTCACTTTAGCTCAAGAAATAGGGACCGTGATTCATGAATTCTCCTTTTCAGTAGTAGAAGAAAACAAGAAGATTCCATCCCCTATATCATTCTGGAAAGGTGAAGACTATAATTTCATTTTTCTTATTTTCCATGAGATTAAAAATATTTTGAGAAACCACAAGACATACGATCCACGTCAAATCTTGAAACAAGTGCTTATTAAGATATAGCTTCTCACGTTCCACATGGAAAAACTGATGAATTTGCTACAACATTAGAAAGTTTGACTTGGAGGTGTCATGGTAAAAAGTGATAATTATTATCACCAAGCCATGAACACTTGCTTCCTATTGATGACTACCAATTAGAATAGTACTATTTTATCAAATCATGTGGAACCTACAAGGTCCATATTGGATGCCTCACTTAGAAATATAAGACTGCCACTCCATCGGTCAAAGCAGATGCAAAAATAAGAGAACCTGAATCCAGAGATGCCCGCAACTCCTGCAAACATGCATAAAACCTCTTTGTCTTCGGAAGTAGCACATATTTTAGGATTGGTAGGCCATTTTCAGCAGCATATTTTTGATTTCGAACACACTTCTGCTCACTGCGGTGAACATTTTAGGGTCAATCCACTAGGCAACTAAGGATACAGAAAAAAAAAACAGAACAAAGTTCATCAATCTGTAGGCAGTGTGACAGCCTCCTCTCTTGTCCCATATCGCCTAGGGAGGGAGGTCTTGGTTAGCTTATAAGGCTTGGGTTCCTCTAATTTGTGTAACGCGTTTTAAAGCCGTGAGGGAATAGACTGTGGCTGGGATGGCGGTTCGTCCGCGCCAGGGCGGGTGACCCAAAGCAGACAATATTACACAGTGGGGCCCGGGATGTTACAAGTGGTATCAGAGCCGACTCCCGACCGCGTGTGGGACCATAGCTCGAATGCTGTTCTGACGCCCGTGGGGCCACAGCGAGGACGCTGTTCTGTTAAGAGGTGGAGAGTGTGACAGCCTCCTCTCTTGTCCCACATCGCCTAGGGAGGGAGGTCTTGGTTAGCTTATAAGGCTTGGGTCCCTCTAATCTGTGTAACGCGTTTTAAAGCCATGAGGGAAAAGACCGTGGCTGGGATGGCGGTTTGTCCGCGCCAGGGCGGGTGACCCAAAGCGGACAATGTTACACAATTCCCCAAGTGCGTTGGATCCTCCTGTTCCTCGCATTGTCTTCAACATTCTTGAAAGTCACAGCCTTGTCTCTGACAACTTTAAAGAGGTGGTTCTTCAAGGCTGGGATTGCTAGTGTTTGCCCTCTAAATAATATATCATTCATGTTCTTTCAAATGATATGACAAAGAGCCCACCGAAGATTATCTGCCCAAGGTTTATTGCGCCATGGGAGATTACACCTAGCAGCCTAAAGGAAAGCAAGGCCGGCAGTGATATGACAACCAAAGAACAGGTGATCAATGGAATCCAGTGTGTCATTGCAAAAGGTACAACAGCCACTATCTATCCTGTCATGCGATAGTAAAAGAGCTTGGGTAGGGAGTCTGTGCAAAGTAATGAGCCAAAGAAAGAATTGGTACCGAGGTGAGATGGAGGAATTCCAAACGAATGCATGCCACGACACCTGGTCTTTCTTCCGCCTAATGGCCTCCCACGCCAATGCAACCGTGAATCGCCCAGTGGAGCTCGCATCCCAACGGAAATGGTTTGTGTCCTGAGAAAGGCTAGGGAGAGGGATTTGCCAAAAATCCAGGGTATCCTTTAGATCTCAGCCCGAGGGGGAAAAAAGATCAGCGACGATTACTTGTCTGGGCAACCCGAATCTATAGATGAAGGAGTCTGAAAATATTAGATTTAAAGGCCCCCTTGGGTGCCAATGGATGAACCATAGAGAAGCAGATAAGCCATCCCCTATACTCCAATGGAAGGAGTTTCGGAAATCCCTCATATTGGCTTATTGGCAACCCATAAGTTTTTCCTTTTTAAAAAGGTCGTATGGATCCACCTACACCATAAGGCCTCATTATCAGAAAATAAGATCCAGATGTGCTTGAGCATGGCCATCTTGTTACAATCCTTCAGCCTCCGAATGCCCAACCCTCCTTCCTCCTTTGGTAAGCAGACATCCTCCTAGGACACTTTCGTGTCTCCTCTTCCCAGGTGTGGGCCTTTCCAAAGAAATTGTCGCAAGATTCGTTCAATTTGATCCAAGACAACGCTGGGAAAGATAAATACACTGGCCCAAAAAGCTTGAATTGCATGGATGACCGATCTAATCAATTGCAAGCGACCGTCATGGGACAAGAAGCGGTGAGTCCAGGATTGAGCCCTTGCCGTGATACGGTCGATGAGGGCATGACAGTCCACCTTACTAATGTTGGTGAAATCTTCCTTCAATATTTTGAAGTTGACAAAACGTTTCCTGTGTCTAAAGACTTTTAGTCTCATCTATCAAAGTCTGAAGACTTCCAAACTGAAGATCGCCAGACTCAAGATTCAAAGTCTGCCCTCGTTGACAGTTTCTAGATCGTCGAAATAATCTTATCCAGATACAAGGTTATCCTTTGAGGATTTGATTCGATTGGTCAAAGATTATCTCTCGGTTGGAGAAGGCATATAAAGATCTATTATTTGTGTGGCAAGTAAATCAAGTAAGACAGATCTGTGGATTGGCGATGTATATTTGGAAGGTTCTACTTATGGAAACCTAGATCCTGATTGTATGGGCGAACATGATTGATGGGCTATCTTCATATTCCTTTGATGACGTGAGATCTTCGTAATTGATTCGGTCCAACGGGTAGATTGGACGAACTCTTTCGAAAGGTGCCGACAGTTATGTAGGCATGGGGGAGTATAAAAGGAAGACGCTCTAGTTGTTCGAGTGTGTGCGAGATAGAAAAATTCCAAAGTCTGAAGTTCCTTACTCTTTGCTATTTCATTTGTTGAGCATACATTTGTACTCAAAAGAGAAAATTCTGTGAGACCTCGAGGAAGTGTAGTAGAGTATCTACACCATGGAATCGAGGACGTGAGATTGTAACATCTCTTTTGATTCATAGTGAAATCCAGCCAGTGGGCTGTTAGCGTGGGAGAGTGGACGTAGGCTTGGTTTAAGCTGAACCACTATAATCTCTGTGTTTCAATTCTCTTTCCTTATCTCTTTACTTAATTTGTGGCATTATATGTTTGTCTATACTATTTCGCATCCTTGTCTTGAATTAAGTCTTTAAGAAAAGAAGAATTTGTTTTTACACCTATTTACCCCCCTCTAAGTGTCTATACTAGCACTCTCAATTGGCATCGAAAGCTTGGTCACATCAACATAAAGCAAATTGCCAAGATTTCTTCAAAGAAGCTTGTTCGTGGACTTCCTAATCTGAAGTATCAAAAATCTGACTTATGTACACCTTGTGTATTGGCAAAACAGGTGAGAAATTCCTTTAAACCAATAAATCAAGTTTCCACTAATCGTGTACTGCAGCTCATGCATTTGGACTTATTTGGACCAACGAGAACTCAAAACATTGGTGGAAAGAAATATTGCCTAGTAATAGTGGATGACTATTCATGATTTACTTGGGTTTACTTCTTGATAAGTAAGTCTGAAACCTTCTCCTACTTTTCAAAGTTTGCCAAGAAAATTCAGAACGAGAAAGGGTATGCTATTTTAAGCATTCAGACAGACCATGGAGGTGAGTTTGAAAATCAAGACTTTGCTAAATTCTGTGATGAATCTGGTTTTCAGCATATGTTCTCTTCTCCTTACACTCCTGAACAAAATGGAGTTGTGGAAAGGAAAAATAGATCCTTGCAAGAAATGACTAGAACTCTTTTAATTGAAAGCAATATTTCTTCTCGTTTTTGGGCTGAAGCTGTTTCTACAGCTTGTTATATTATTAACAGAGTTGTCTCTATGCCAATTTTGGAGAAAACGCCCTATAAGTTATTCAAATGAAAGAAGCCAATTGTTTCTTACTTTCATGTGCTTGGTTGCAAATGTTTTATCTTGAAAAATGCAAATGATCGAATTGGTAAGTTTGAAGAAAAGTCAGATGAAGGAATCTTCATTGGATATTCAACTTCCAGTAAAGCATACAGAGTATACAACAAGAATTCTCAAATTGTGGAAGAATCAATGAATGTCAAATTTCAAGATTCATTGCAAAATCAACCAATCCAGACTCAAATCTAAGATTCTGAACCTACTCCAAACTCCACAAAGTCTACCTTTCCTGAAGCAGCTCAGACTATAGAAGGTCATCATGATTCAAATGTTGAAGAATCAAATGAAGACGAAGATCAGTAATCTGTCAAACCAACCAGCAACTGGAAGCACAAGTCCAGTCATCCCAAAGAATTCATCATTGGTAACATTGATGAAGGAATTCGTACAAGATCCAAAAGACATGAAGAGTCTAGCGCTGTGGCTCTTATTTCTGAAATAGAACCCAAAAGCATAGAAGAAACTTTATCAGATGAAAGCTGGATTGAAGCTATGCAAGGAGAGCTCAGACAGTTTAGTGTTAATGACGTTTGGAAATTAACTCCTAAACCGAAAGGAAAATCTATTATTGGAGCAAAATGGGTTTTCAGGAACAAGATGGACAAAAGAGGAAAAGTCATAAGAAACAAAGCAAGACTCGTGGCCAAAGGATATACACAAGAAGAAGGGATAGACTATGATGAGACTTATGCACCAGTAGCAAGGTTAGAAGCAATAAGATTATTACTTGCTTTTGCTTGTTATATGAATTTCAAGTTATTCCAAATGGACGTTAAAAGCGCATTCCTGAATAGATTTTTCCAAGAAGAAGTCTATGTGAAACAACCTCCCGGTTTTGAAGACCCAAAGAAGCCAGATTCAGTATCCAAACTGAAAAAGGCTTTGTATGGTTTAAAGCAAGCATCTCGAGCTTGGTACGACGGGTTAAGTAATTTCCTAACTAAAAATGGCTTTGCCAAAGGTAAAGTGGATGCAACTTTGTTTTATCAAAAGAGAAGGTAAAAATTTTCTGCTTGCTCAAATTTATGTTAATGATATAATTTTTGGCTCTTCTAACGAAAGTCTTTGCAAGAATTTCTCTAAGACTATACATGATGAATTTGAAATTAGCATGATGGGTAAATTATCCTTTTTTCTCGGTTTACAAGTAAAACAATTGAAGGAAGGAATTTTCATTCACCAAGAAAAATATGCTAAAGAACTTGTTAAAAAGTTCGGTTTAGAGAATTGCAAAAAGATTGAAATTCCTATGTCTAGTTCTTTAAAGCTGGATAAAGATGAAGGAGGAAAGAAAGTTGACCAGAAACTTTACAGGAGTATTATTTGTTCACTTCTTTATCTTACTGCTTCTAGACCTGACATTTTGTTTAGTGTTTGCATGTGTGCCAGATTTCAATCAGACCTGAAAGAATCTCATCTAAGTGCTGCTACACGCATCATCAAATACGTTGCAACATCTTCAAAGATAGGTCTATGGTATCCCAAATAAGTAGACTTTACTCTCCTTGGATATTTAGACGCAGATCTAGCAGGTTGCAGAGTTGAAAGGAAGAGTACTTCCGGTACTTGTCAATTGCTCGGTAATAGAACAATATCTTGGTTTTCAAGGAAACAATACAGTTGCCCTTTCAACAGCAGAAGCAGAATATGTGGCTCTTGGAAGTTGTTCACAAATCTTATGGATAAAACAATAACTAAGAGATTTTGGAGTCAAAGATTCTTGCACAGAGATCAAGTGTGACAACACCAGCGCTATTAATCTTACCAAGAATTCTATTCTTCATTCAAGAGCAAAGCATATAGAGATTCGACATCATTTTATTAGAAATCACGTTTAGAATGGAGAAGTAATGATCCAGTTCATTGACTCTAAGAATCAACTAGCAGACATATTTACAAAGCCTCTGGAGAAAAATCAATTTGAGTCTATTCGTACCGGACTTAATATCATATCTCTTACTCAGCAAAGTTTGGATGCTTTCAAGACTTAGAGTAAGAAGTTTCTTTTATACTCAGACTCAGAAGATCTCAAGCCTCAACTGTAAATGATTACTAATTTTAAATTTTGAAAAGGTAAGTTTATTTATTGGTCATTGGCTGATTGATTTATCTTTCTTAATTTACTCCTTATTTTAAAAAAGGCAGTTATCGATTTTCATGGAATTCAGTTAAATTCATAAAAGGAAGTTATTATTTTGAAAAGTTATCTTTTTTATTTCCTTTTATGACGTTTCGTTTACCCCGCTTCACTTGCTTTATATACCACTGTGTATCGTCTTCTTCACTTTTACTCCGAAACCCTAGAATACAAAATTCCTATTTTCTTCACTTTCACTCTCGATTCATTCGAAAGTTCTCTCTTTTCGAACAAGTTGGTTATTCCCTATTGGAGTGTCAATGTCTTCAAGAAAGTCTTCGAGGATTGCAAGCAGGGGACCACGTCGCATGCTTGAGGGTCCTACCCACTTTGACTTAACCGAAGAAGAAGATTCTCCTATGCGTCCAAGTCAGCATCAACCTTCTCAACAGCGTCAACCTTCCTCGAATCAACCAGGCGATGAAGTTATAGAAGGGGTTAAACCTGTAAGAACTCTAACTCCTAAAAATGCTTTCAAACTCTACTCAAATTTGAAGAAAGGAGGATCGCCATTGTCTTTGATTAATGAGTTCTTGAAAGATAGAGGGTTCAGAAATGAAACGTTGTTCTTGAGAGAGTTAGAGAGGCAAGGAGTTGTGGAGAAAGGATCGGCTGAGAAAGCGTTTAAGAATATTCCAAGTGACCCACAATATGGTACTGCGAATCAACCACAATCTCTGGATGATGATGAGAGGTTGTTTTCTCACTTTCAACCTAGGTTTGGGGTGGCTGCAAGCATCACTGACGGTTCGAACCTTTTTAGATCTAAAAATCATAAAAATGTTTATGCAAGCCTTTTGAAGAGAGGGGTGATGAACCCTAGAATTGTTGATTTCGATTTCCTGGATTCGATAAAAGTTAATTTGAGGGAAAAGTTTGCTTTATTGCAATTGGAGCAATTCTGTTCTGAATCCTCTCCTGCATTCCCAGAGCTTACTGCTTACTTTTATTCGAACCTATCTTTTATGGATGCACAAAGCTTTGTCTTCACTGTGAAGGACAGGGAATTTTTGGTGACCACAGACATTTTGGCTGACATAATCAGGGTGGAAAGAACGAGTTTCCAGCCGATTGATATGTCCATTGCTCATGCTATTCTGTCTTTGGTAAGAGACAGAGATGTTGAAGGAAAACTTTCTTATACAAGGATGAGTGCCACGAACATTCTGCTGCACAAAATTGTGATTAATTGCATTCGTCCTAAATCGACATCCAAGACAGATGTTTCTCGATCAGAAGCCAAATTGATATGTGCAATCAATATCGGTTTTAAGTTCTCTCTGCCTCACACCATTATGTTCCATATGTATTGAACTGTGACGAAGGATAAGGGACAGCTTCCTTATTCTGCTCTTATCACTCGACTCTTTAGGCATTTCAAAATTCATATCTCTGCACCTTTGAGTCTGAAAGCCATCACTCCGATGGTAATTGGGTTCAAAATGATGATAAAGATGTGCTTAAAGGAGCTGAACAAAGTGCTGGAACGGATGAAGGAGAAATCTCCTCTCAAAGCAAAACAAGACTCTGTTGCGACTAAAAGAAAAGGCAAGGAGCCCATGGTTGCTCCTATAAAGAAGAAAAGAGCTCTCATTCTGGAAGATGAAGAATATGAGGATGAGCTCACTATATTTGCCTTGTAAAATCTCAAAACCTTTGTCAACTTTAGAGAAAGAAGAGAAGTGTCAGAGGAAGGAAGAGAGAGAGAAGAATCAGAAAAAGAGGAAGAACAGAGAGAAACAGAGGAAAGAAGGGAAGCAGAGGAAGATGAAGAAGAAGAAGAGGAAGAAGAAGAGGAAGAAGAGGAAGAAGAAGAAGAGGAGGAAGCAGAAGAAGCTGAAGAAGAAGTGGAAGAAAGGGAAGAAGAAACAGAGAAAGAGGGAGATCAGGGTGTAGCAGACTCCTTCGAGCCAACCTTGGCTATCTCTTTGTCTAGTCATTCTGAGATAAGAGGAGAAGAATCTAATGGAGCGCATCACTCTGAAGCTGAGGAAGTTTTACCTTCTCCACCTGAGGGTATCAAAACAGGGGGAGCTGTTGGACAAAAAGGTACTTCTTCACCCTTTCTTGCTAGTGATATGAGTCGTTCTGCAGCAGATCCAGAAGAAGTGTATGCCTCACACTATCCAGAAGATAGACCTTCCACTGAGACTCCATTTCCTGAGTTTCATTCAGCTGGTCCAAGTGGTACAACTGCTCAAACAACAGACTTTTCAAGACTGCTGGAAATTCTTTTGGATGTGCGGAATCAGTAATATGCTATGAGTTTTGAGATGCTGGATCTCAATAACGCTGTTAAGGCCACTTCAGTGTCTCTTCATGAACAGATCAATTCCCTGAAGAATCAAGTTCAGTCTAACGTGCAGGGGGAAGAATTTCAGGCGCAGAAGCAAAGTTTTGACAAGCTTGAAAAGACAGTGCACTCAATGGGAGAATTCGAGCTTGTTCGCTTACCCAAGCAGCCTTAACTCTTGATCTCTTCAATCTATCTTTTTTTAATGGTCTCCACTTTTTGCTGTTGACAAAAAGTGGGAGATGTTTTTGCAGATTTGTTTTCTGTTTGTTTGGACTTTATCTTATTTGGTGTGTTTTTTTTTTGGACTGATTTGGATTTCTGAGACTTGATAAGTAACTTAAGCTATTATTGATTATGCTAAAGATAATTGTGATTTGAGAACTAACATGTTTTCTGTGGTTGCAGATTCGCTTCTATCTTTTTCTAATCTTTAATGATGTTTGTTCAAGAAAATATTGGTTTGCTTAAGTGTTGTAGGTTAGAATGTCTAAATCTGCAAGAAAGTTTTTTCACCATCAAAAAGGGGGAGATTGTTGGTGAAATCTTCCTTCGGTATTTTGAAGTTGACAAAACATTTCCTAAGTCTAAAAACTTTTAGTCTCATCTATCAAAGTCTGCAGACTTCCAGACTGAAGATCGCCAGACTCAAGATTCAAAGTCTGCCCTCATTGACAGTTTCTAGATCGTCGAAGTAATCTTATCCAGATGCAAGGTTATCCTTCGAGGATTTGATTCGATTGGTCAAAGATTATCTCTCGATTGGAGAAGGCATATAAAGATCTATTATTCGTGTGACAAGTAAATCGAGTAAGACAGAGCTGTGGATTGGCGAAGTATATTTGGAAGGTTCTACTTATGGAAACCTAGATCCTGATTGTATGGACGAATATGATTGATGGGCTATCTTCATATTCCTTTGATAACGCGAGATCTTCGTAATTGATTCGGTCCAACGGGTAGATTGGACGAACTCTTTCGGAAGGTGCCAACAGTTATGTAGGCATGGGGGAGTATAAAAGGAAGACGCTCTAGTTGTTCGAGTGTGTGCGAGATAGAAAAATTCCAAAGTCTGAAGTTCCTTACTCTTTGCTATTTCATTTGTTGAGCATACATCTGTACTCAAAAGAGAAAATTCTGTGAGATCTCGAGGAAGTGTAGTAGAGTATCTACACCGTGGAATCGAGGACGTGAGATTGTAATATCTCTTTTGATTCATAGTGAAATCCATCCGATGGGATGATAGCGTGGGAGAGTGGACGTAGGCTTGGTCTAAGCCGAACCACTATAATCTCTGTGTTTCAATTATCTTTCCTTATCTCTTTACTTAATTCGTGGCATTGTATGTTTGTCTATACTATTTCGTATCCTTGTCTTGAATTAAGTCTTTAAGAAAAGAAGAATTTGTTTTTACACCTATTCACCCTCCTCTAGGTGTCTATACTAGCACTCTCAACTAAGCCTTGAAGTAATGATTGGAACCCCCAAATAGTGAACCGGGAGATTCCCTTCATTGAACCAAGAGCTTGTAAGATCGCATTCTTTGAAGACGGCGAGCCACCTTACAAAAAAACCTCACTCTTGCGAGGGTTCGGGAGAAGACCACTCCACGAAGAAAAGATGTCAATGCCTTCCTTAAGGATGCCAACCAAGGGCATGTTAGCTTGACAGAAAAGAAAGACATCATCTGCAAAAAAAAAGTGTGATAAGCCTGTCGCTTTGCACCTCCAATAGAAATTGAACTCCGGCCTCATAGAGCGAGTATAAAGAATTATAGAGAAGACCTCCATGACTAAGGTGAATAGGTAGGGGGAGATAGGGTCCTCTTGCCTAAGCCCTCGGCCACTAGCAAAGAAACCGTTTAATTCTCCATTTAAAGCAATTGAGAATTTAGGGGTACGGACACATACCATGATGAGACAGGTGAGGTGCTCGGGGAAGCCAAAGCTAAGAAGAGCCTGCTCAAGAAAATCCCAATCTACTGTGTCATAAGCTTTATGGAAATCCATTTTGATTGCACACTTAGTAGAATAAGGCTTGGGGTGAAAGCCAGTAAAGAGTTCCTGGGCCAAGAGGATGTGATCTCGAATTCGCCGGCCCTTCACAAAAGTACTTTGAAATGAGCTTATCATATCTTGAAGGACCGAAGCAACCTGGTGACTTTGGTGATGCACTTGTAGATGGTATTACAATAAGCTATAGGCCTGTAATCAGCGACCATAGTGGCATTGGGAACCTTCGGAAAAAAAGACCAAGATGGTGTTGTTGATTTCCCAAAGAAGTCTACCAGAGGTGAAGAAGTCCTTCATTGCATCAGTGACCACCCGACCCACAATCTCCCAGTTGTGCTTGAAGAACTCGCCGCTAAAACCATCAGTCCCATGAGCCTTGCCTCGAGCTAAGGAAAATAGGGTATCCCGAATCTCTAAGTCAGTGATAGGGCGAGATAGAGAACTCAACTGCTCCTCTTTGAGGGGGTGCCGAATAGCCTCCCTAATTTCCCGAGCCGAGGGTCTACCCTACATGTCCCGTGGCGCCAAGAGGTCCTAGAAATAAGTGACAAAAGTTTGCTGCACCAACCCTGGATTTGTGACAAGGCTACCAGAGCTATCCATGACCGAGATAATTCTATTCCTCATCTATCTATTAATAACATAGTGATGGAAGAATTTAGTATTTCGATCTCGTTTAAAAAACCATCCGATTCTGGACTTTTGCTTATAGAAGGACTCTTCCTACAGGCGGAGGTCCACAAAGATTCTTCGATGTGTCTTCTCCATCTCTGCAACAGTAGTATTGGTTGGGTCTTGTTAAAGGCCAACCTGGGTAGCCCGAAGTGTACTCCTCGCCTCAGCTATTTTGGAAAAAATATTGGAGAAAGTCTCCTTACTAAACTGCTTGAGGCGGGCTTTAAAAGACTTAAGTTTGCAAACAAGTCTATACATGGAACGCCTTCCCTCGGTTCCTCCCATACTTGAGAGACAATTTTCTTGAAACCCGGATGCTCCATCCAATAATTGAAGAACTTGAAATGTTTCCTCTTGACCACAGGGTTCAAAACCTTAACTGTCATAGGGGTATGATCCGAGATACCCGGGGCAAGGAAGGTGGCCTTCGAGTAAGAGAAGTCTTGCCTCCACTTCAAATTCACTAAAACTCTATCTATCTTCCTTTGCTTCCGGTTAGCACTAGAAGAAGTTGCCCAGGTAAATCTAAAGCCAACGTACCTCAGATCATCAAGCTCAGCTTGGGCCAAACACTAACCAAACTCATCAAAGTAAGGAATCCAGATGTTTGTGCCCCCCAGTCTATCAGACAGGTCTTTGATAGCATTAAAGTCACCTGCTATAAGCCAAGGCGAATCCTGCAAAGCTACACTCTTAAGAATAAGGTCTTCTCAAAGCAGTCTCCAGGCCGGGAATGTGTGTTCAGCATAGACCACTGAGATACAACATCCCACGCCTGAAGTCACCATCTTTAAGTTCCCATAAATCACCTGGGCGTCGACTGAGGAAACTTCAAAGTTAACAACAGTAGGGTCCCAGCCAATCTAGATCCTACCTTTGGGAGAGCAACTATAATTTGCTAGCTAGCACCAATCCCTTATTATACTCATAGAGATGGAAGAGAAACGAGCCTCTACGACTTTAGTCTCCAAGAGACCAACCAAGCATAAACTGTTAGTTGAAACCAGGATACAGACCTCTACTTGCCTAATTGGGTCAACAAGACCCTTGACATTCCAAAAAACTATGTACATAATATATATATATATATATATATATATATATATATATATATATATATATATATATATTTGTAGTGAAAGGAAGGAGGCTCGGTTACCTCCGCTTGGTAGGCTTTCGTCGAGTAGTCGGCGAAGCAGCAGGGGTTGTAGCAGGAGGCGGGTCCGGAGCAAGGGTCAACAACTTATCTTGCATGGTATCGACCCTTCTACTAGTAGTAAGAGTCTTCGAGGAAGGACAAGGCGAAAGCAAGTCATCATCTGAACTGCTGATTAGGTTGGCCGAGAGATTAGACTATGCGCTAAGATCAAGGGCCGATGCTTCAAGTGGGCTGAATCTCTCCACCGCAGGGCTAGAAAGGGAGACCATCGACTTCGAGGGGATGCTAAGACCCCTTATAGGTTTGCGAGAGGAAACAGTAGGCAAACCCTCCTTCGCTGCGGTGCCCTTAAGCTTCAGGTTTTCCCCCTCTTCGCTGATACTAGTCGGACGGGATGAGGTTCCTTTGTTTGGTAACATGGGCTTTTTCTTCTTCCCTTTAACCTGTTTCCAAGCTTGTTTAAGATCTGCAGGGGCTTCCACCACCGCCGAGCCAGGGATGGGAAGCTGGGCAAGCACTAATGGAGAGGCGCTAGCCTGGGCTTGTTGCACAGCCCTCTCCGAGCTGGTGTTGGATGGGACATCCGCACACTTATGGCCGAAAGTGCCACACCTGAGACATTCAATCGGCCTCCATTCGTACTCAATAGAAATTGAGCGTGACACCCTATTCAAGACCACATCAACCGAGGAACACCTTTGTTGCCTTACTTGGATCTCCACACACACCCTAGCAAACGAAAACATTTTCATTTGCTCTGTGCGCTGATCAACATAGAGGGGTTTCCCCACAGCACTTGCGATGGCACATATCGACGGCGTTGACCAAAGATCAAGAGGAAGGTTCTTCAATCTAATCTACACCGGAACCGAGGATTGATTGTCTTTCTTTAACTCCAAGAGTAGCCTCCATTGATGTAATATGAGGGGAACCGCTACAATCGTTAAGGGCCCATCTTCAAGAATCTTCCTACAGAAGATGAGGTCCGGGATATGAAAGAAGAAGAATCCCTGATCATTAGCCATCACTTCCGCAAGCTTCGAACCCCGAGCATGCTTCAAGGATTATTCCGTGAGCTTGAACGGGAGCTTCTTCCCTACATAATACCCAATCAGGCACTCATGCCACTTGGGATCAATTGCCTCCAACACTTCCTCAGATAAGTTAACAATCGGCTTGTTGACTACAAAGGAGGGGGGAACATAGTATAAGTCATATCCTTTTGCAGCAAGCCGTGCCACATTAGCCCAATTGCGGGCAGCAGGAGGCTTCGAGTTTCCTGGATGCTGGTCAGGAACTTGCTGTCGTTTGGAGGATGACTGCGCACGGCTTCGGCCACAAGAATGGCCCACATAGGCTGGATCCAAAGGAGGGACTTGCTGGTTCTCCATCACCGAAGCAGGGGCTGATTCCGTAGACTCGGCTTGGCCTGAGAGCGAAGAGGATTGAACTAAGGGGTCAAGGGTACATCCCTTTGGTCTACCAGCTCCAAGCTGGGCCTCACTTAGAGGGCCACCCACATCAATAGATGAGGAAGCCATAAATGCAGTAATAATCTTACAACAGCCTTATATCCAGCACTTAACTACCACAATACTAAAGCCATTCCAGAGTGGGCGTACCAGGTAGATCTCTCCAATGGGTTGAGGAGGGAGAGCAGACGTGGCTAAGCTTCACAGCTAAGGCTCAGTAGATGGAATTTCTGTCCAGCTCGAACAAAGAAACCAGAGTAGGGAGAACAGCAGTCTAGTCACGGCAAAAAAAAACCAAAAGTGGACTTGTAGCCCGAATCAGACGAAATGGCGCGGTGGGGAGAAGGAGTGAGGTTAGGAGAACCTGTCCTCCAAATCTAGGCTCAAATGACCAGCTCAATTCTTCGAGACGAACATAACACCTATCGAGAAGAAGCAAGAATAATACAGAGCCCTAAGGCAGACCAGATCTAGGCTTGCACGCCGATGCAGAAGAAACGGTTCGATGGGAAGAAAAAGAGAGGTCGGACTAACCTACTGTCCAAATTTTGGCCCAAACAAACGGCTCAATCCACCGGAACGAGCAAGACACCGGTCAGCATGAATAGAAGCAGAAATCGCACCCTTGAGAGGAAACCGTGAACAATATAGCAAGCGTTGCTTATCTTGTTAATAATTACCAAAACAAACTATTCTCTGAGCTTAGTTCTAATTAAGCACACATCTAAATTTTTGGGACTACTTATTTTTTTGATGTTTTCTTCCAAAGAAACACCTGTTTTCCTTTTTGTGGAACAACTATTTATCAACACCTCCTCATGCAATTTTATAGTGTCAGGCTGCGTTTGGCATTTAGGATAAAATTAAGGATATGATAGAATTTATCATATCCTACATTTGATGCCTACCCAAGATAGGATAAAGTTGGATATAAAGAAGATATAGACTTCATAAAATTGTTCCATTGGGAAGATAGGATAAATGCGGATAGGATGTCTAATATCCATAGAATGAAAGTTTTTTTCTCTAATAACAATTTTCTTAAACTAACAAATTAAAATGATATTTCAATATAAATAATATTTGAATTCTAATATAAGAAATTCAAAATAACAAAAAATAAAAATTTAATTTTAAATTTAATCTTATTTTATTATATTTTCGAATTTAATTCTATCTTATAATATAAATTTAATATATAAATATATATTTATAACATATTTTAGGTGTTTTAGTATTTTAGGTATATTAGTACAATTTTCTATTTAATAAAATTTTATTAGAGAATGAGGGAAGGGGAAGAAAGAAATAAAAAAGAAATTAATTCAAAAAGAGAGGAAAATAATATAAAAAAGAAAATAAAAATAAAGTACGCAAGAGTGTTGCGATAGATTTTTACTATTTCTGTTTGCAAAATTTGTGATTCATATAGGCGTTTATATCAAATAATATATATAATATGACATGAATACATTCGATTTGATTATTGTAATCATTAAATAATGGATAAGATATAACAAAATCCCCCGAATTTTTATATTCTATCATATTTAGTCCTATTTTGGCTAGAAATCTGGATGACCAAATTTAGCTATAGCATTCCTCCCCAAAAGAGAAAGGAAATCAGATTTAAATAACCATGAAATAGATATCTTACCTTGTTAGCACAAAATCCAGTTTCTTCTAAACCTTCCATATTGAACAGGCCCCTCTATGGTGTCAATAAGACATGTTATATATCAAGATCTAACCTCATTGTCTCTCGCTTATGAAGGTCTTATTTCAGTGCAATTGTTAGGACAAGGGAGTTGTGTTCTTGATTTTTTTTATTTTTTTTTTCCATTTTCTCAATCTCTTTAGAGGGCTTGTGACAATGGAACAGTAATGGATCAGTGACTTGTTCATTGACGGAGACAGATATTTTATGTCATTGTATGTTAAGCTCTTCACTGAGGTTTGGATTCCCCCCACCCATCCCCACCCCCACCCCACCACCACCACCACCCCCCCCCCCCCCCCGATTTCTTAGTCATGCATTGACAATCTAAAGAGCATGATTTAGTATTCTTATGATTCCGAGTGTCCTTCGAAATTGGGAAGACGAAACTGTAGGTATCAAACAAAAGGAGAAAAATTGTATGTTTCACTAAAAAAAAGGGGATAGAGTTGATGAGATTTCCATGTAATTTTTCTTGATCTAATAGTTCTCTGCTTGTTTTTACCCTCCCTTTTTATGAAAATTGAAAATGTTACAATCTATTCACTGCAATTTGTGTTCTTTTGCAGTATCTATCACTTCCTTCACTTGTACCACCAGGTATTGTTTTTCCGCTTTATCCCTTGTTCTCATTCGTGCGCAGTGAGGACGGACCGGGAGAGAACCTTATTCATGAATTTTCTTGACAAAGTCGTGTTATATATATTGCTATTACCATATTCTGTGGCTTGAGAGTAGCTATGTATCCATCTATTAGGTTTATGTGGGATGGTCTTCCAATTTTGTTTCCGAAAACATACTACAAAATTAAGGAGAATTCTATGTGAAAATTAAAGAAGTGGATGGAGTTTCTAGCCAATAACCCATGATAAAGACATTAGAATTGGAAATGTCAATTCCGCATTCTTTTCGTTTCTTTATGTACGCTTGATTTTTTCAATCAACAATTTATGACTGCCAAATTTCTCTATTTTATTTGGACTCTTTACATAGAACTCATGAAGTCCACTCATGAAGCTCCAAAGTTGAACAAGCCCAAGGTTGTGTTTATCATGGGAGCAACAGGAACCGGAAAATTTAAGCTCTCAATCGACCTCGCAGTCCATTATCAAACCGAGGTCATCAATTCCGACAAAATCCAAGTGTACAAGGGGCTCGACATCGTCACCAACAAGGTCACCGACCTCGAGTGTCGAGGCGTGGCACACCGCCTCTTAGGAGTGATCGACGACCCCGACGTCGACTTCTTGGTGCATGATTTTTGTCGCGACATGTTGACTGCCATCAATCAGATAACGCAACGTGGGCGTGCCGCAATCGTTGCCGGGGGGGCGAACTCCTTCATTGAGGTGCTCGTGGAGGACCCGACGTATAATTTCAAGTTCATTTACGACTGCTGTTTCCTCTGGCTGGATGTGTCGCCGCCCGTCCTGAACGAGCGTGTGTCGAAACGGGTGGACGAGATGGTTGCTGCGGGCCTAATAGAGGCGGTGCGAGTAGTGTTCGTCCCGCAACCCGACTACTCACGTGGCATTCGCCGTGCGATTGGAGTCCCGGAGATGGACCGTTTCCTGAGAGCCGAGAACCGTCTGATCGATGACGAGAAGCCGAAGGAGGTGTTGCTCGATGAGACTATCAACGAGATCAAGGTCAACATCTTCAAGTTAACCCGTCGACAAGTGGAGAAGATCCGGATGCTTAGGGAAGAGCGCGGGTGGCACATACGCCGCATCGATGCGACCGGGGTTTTCGAGAGTCCAGGGGCAGATGTTGAGAAGGCGTGGCGGAGTCTGGTGCTGGAACCAAGCCTGGCCATAGTAGGAGATTTCCTCAAGGGCCATGAGAAGTCATTCAGTCCGCCGAATTCAATTTCCTGCGACCTTGCCTCAAGTTCCCGTGGAAATGTTGGCGACTAATTAGAGGGTGATACAAATTTCTCACTACTATCATGTTGTCTGCCGTAATGTTTTGAAATTCTCTCTCTATTTCCGAACTTTTATCCATGTTAAAGGCCTGTTACGTGTCTCGGAATGCATCACAGATCTTTGGAAATCTTACTTATGTATCAACCTTATTTTGCACTAGAAATAAAGTTTGTGAAGGTTTCGGAGTAATCTATCTCAAGAGACCAAATCAAAAGCTAGATCCGCTCTTCGGTTAACTAAAGGGGGCTACTCTCGGGTGATTGCCATTTATTTGACTCATTTAATGTTTACAATCGATGTTTTGCTGCGAAAATTGGTGCCGTGAAGACAATTGGCAGAGAGATCATAATGCTGTGAAAAGTAAGAGATAAGTTCATATCTATGGCCCTAAATTATCCATTAATTGGAGAATCAACTTCCCATTAGAATAAGAGAAAATTATAAATAGGAGCCTGAAGTGCTATCATTTTTTTCAAATAAGAGTCTCAAATGAATAGTGCCTCAAATAGGAACTTGAATTGCTATCATTTTCTCAAATACATGCCTAAAAAGATTTTATTTCAAATAAGAACCTAAAGTGTAATGTTAATCTCAAAGAAGGGCCTAACTTTAGCAATTGATCGAGAGCATTTCCATCATTTACTTCTTCTTTTATTTTTTTTTAATTTTCTTTCCTTTTTTCTTTCTTTCTTTTTCTTTTTTTGCTTTTTATTTCCAAAAAAGACAAAAGGAAAAAAAGGATAAATTTTTAAAAAATAAATACAGCCTTGCCCCATCTGTTTTTTTTTTTAATTATTTGTTGTTTCCTCTTTTTAAATTTTGATTTTTTTATGGAAAAAAAAAAGAAAAAAGGAAAGAATTTTTTTTCAAAAAAAGTAAATGACAAAAATTGCCTCAATCAGTTTATGAGGTCAAGTCCTTCTTTGAGTGTGACATGACATTTCAAGATTTTATTTGAAATAATGTCTATTTACGAGCT
The DNA here is from genome assembly GCA_016097605.1 of Eucalyptus guilfoylei. Taxonomy (NCBI): domain Eukaryota; kingdom Viridiplantae; phylum Streptophyta; class Magnoliopsida; order Myrtales; family Myrtaceae; genus Eucalyptus; species Eucalyptus guilfoylei. Next base: position 23,363,772 of record CM027866.1, on the reverse strand, counting down.
CATTTGAAAAAATGAATGCATTTTAGGCTTTTATTTGAGGCAATGTTCATCTCATATTCTTATTTGAGAAAATGAGAGCATGTCAAATTTTTATTTGGAATTTTTCGAAAGGATAATGAAGAAGATAGCTACAAAGGAAGATATTTAAGGACCGATTAACAATATCAGCGTTCAAGGCATAGCCTCTTTATTTACGTATATTTTCACTTGATGGTTTGATCGGGTATTTCAGGAGGCAAAGCAATTGGTGTTATAGACGACTTTATCACGGTTATGATTACAATGTAGACAGTGCAGACATTGAATATGAGTGAAGGAGTGGATGAATTTGTTTTCCTCATCAAATAAAAAAAATAAAAATCGAAGTGCATAATTTTGAAATTCTTGAATGTTTATCTGCACATTCTAAATTTTGTTAATCCAGGGACACATACATGAAGAGTCCAATGCCAAAGACCATGGAACAATCCGTAAATATCATGAACCGGTTAAGGCTTTTAATCTGTGTAGGTGGTGCTGACCTAGAAAAGTTTGCCCACAACTTTGAGTTGAAAATTTCTGGGCCCTCAACCAATTATACCAACCCTGGGGATGGCATTCTAAAATTTGAAAATAGGGGTTAACACAATTGCTCTCATTATACCTTCTAAGGATGATGATGAATGCCCGGAAATGAAAATTGAGAGAGAATGACAAGGGCTAATTTCTTTCCGCCATCATTTTCTAAAATCTGGAGGCGGGAAAGGCGGTAGCGACAGCGGCAACGTTTGTCGCTGAGGTGGTTTTCCCGGTGGCGATCGTGGTTGTGCCTTGAACTGCTTCTGTCTTTGCTGCAGCTGCGGTCGCCTGAGCCATTGCTCTCGGAGATGGTGGATTTTCATGAAGGTTGAAGGGAAAAAGAGGGTCGCTCGTGTTTAGATTCTCCATTGAAGCTCAGAGAGAGAGGATCGATCGATTGATCCTTTGACCCCGATCTTCTTCATTTCCGCCAAGCTGGGATGACTGTACAAAGGACGAGGAGTCCCTATCCATCTGGCCCAATCGAACCCTTTTTGGCCTCACCACGGTCACATCGTTTGACGCAGACAATGAATTTTGCTCCCTTTGCAGAGTCGCTATACGGAAGTAATGACATTTTTTATGTACTGTTTCCCTTATTGATACCGAGGCTTGAAGTACAATCTTATCAAAGTTTACTGTGCTACGACATGTTCGAAAAAGACTGATCAAATCTGGATGAAATGAGACTGACATTTGATAGTCAAGGATGGTCGGTCTTACAATCATCGACGTTTCCCTCCTTATGACAACCTTCCAGGGATGATATGTTACAAGGATAGCCGCTTCCCTCTTAATGACAACCTTGATGTTACAAGGAAACTTCCCTTGTCGATTTAAAGTTTGGAGCTAAGATTAAATTCATGAGCCTAACTAAGAAGCATTAACAATCATGCGGAGATCATGTCAAAACCTATGGTAAAAACTGAACCGTTACATAGAAATTGTAAGGTTCTTTTAGCAGCAAGTAGTAGCCACAACAGACAATACATAAAATGCTGCATAAACCAAATGAAAGACCAGACTGCAGAAACCCAGCAACATGAAATCATCAATGAGAAGAAAAAATATCCAGCCAACTTTCGTCATCCCTAAAAGAGTACTCCTCAAAGAGTACTTCTCAAGAAAACTACTCGGTAAATCCAGACGTCTAGAGACAGAAGGATATAGAGTAAGACAGATTTCAACACTGTTGATATAAAATAATGGCGAAAGAAATTGGAGTTTCTGAATTATTCCTGATCAATGCTTGGCACTGTTGCGAGTAATAACAGCTTTGCCATAGCCAGCAATTGGTTGTGGCCGAATGTTAAAATAGGTTGCAGATGCCAGATATGCACAAACGGAAGAAACATAAACTTTAAACCATATGGATGAGAAAAATGTGAGATAGGTACATGTGCAGGTCAAGAAGATAACCCCAATAGCATTCAGAAGGCACTTCACCGTCGATAGTTCCTTTTCTGTTCCTGGATTGGGAAAATGGCCCTTAGAATGGAAGTCAAGAGCAACTGGTCCTTGAAGCGGAATGTGTCCATCAGCCAAGAAGTGACTTCATTTTCGGACATCGGGATGTCATCAAGGTGGACACGTCGCACATGTACATGAACCTCTGCGGGGTCCACGCCAAATGCATTGTCCATGAAAGATGGGCAACGGTATTTGTAGCCAATGGTCACATCATAAACTGCCATGGAGGAAAGAAGCTTACTCAAGCTGGAAGAAACAGTAGACAGGACAACTTTGACGATTCATTTTCACTGAATTTCTAGTAAGAGTACTATTTTTCTTTCCCTAGAACAATATTTTCCATACTCATCTCTTCTCACTTTAGCTCAAGAAATAGGGACCGTGATTCATGAATTCTCCTTTTCAGTAGTAGAAGAAAACAAGAAGATTCCATCCCCTATATCATTCTGGAAAGGTGAAGACTATAATTTCATTTTTCTTATTTTCCATGAGATTAAAAATATTTTGAGAAACCACAAGACATACGATCTGATTTTTCACGTCAAATCTTGAAACAAGTGATTATTAAGATATAGCTTCTCACGTTCCACATGGAAAAACTGATGAATTTGCTACAACATTAGAAAGTTTGACTTGGAGGTGTCATGGTAAAAAGTGATAATTATTATCACCAAGCCATGAACACTTGCTTCCTATTCATGACTACCAATTAGGATAGTACTATTTTATCAAATCACGTGGAACCTACAAGGTCCATATTGGATGCCTCACTTAGAAATATAAGACTGCCACTCCATCGGTCAAAGCAGATGCAAAAATAAGAGAACCTGAATCCAGAGATGCCCGCAACTTTTGCAAACATGCATAAAACCCCTTTGTCTTCGGAAGCAGCACATATTTTAGGATTGGTAGGCCATTTTCAGCAGCATATTTTTGATTTTGAACACCCTTCTGCTCACTGCAGTGAACATTTTAGGGTCAATCCACTAGGCAACTAAGGATACAGAAAAAAAACAGAACAAAGTTCATCAATCTGTAGGCAGAAAAAAAAGATCCATTATCCTGATGAACAAAAAGACATCTTATCAAAATTGTTATAAGATAATTACGAAGCACAGATGATCCTAAGGAGCTAAATAATTTCAATTTCTATTAGGAGTCCTTTATATCAATTGACGTTTTGAATATGACTGAACTTGGAACAGGATTATTGGGATTGTGAATGTAACCTTACTTTTAATCTCTTCAGATAAATGATATTTTTTATCACAGGCCAAGAAAAAGGATCAAGTTCAATTAAACAATTCTTGAATACATTGTTAATATGGTTTACATGATTTAACTACTAGGTTTAATTGTTAAGTCTGAATATTAGTCACCTCTTAGCAGGCTCGGCGGAAGGATGTAGGGGTCAGTAACAGCAGATTGGCCACAAAGGAACTTATGGACCAATTTGACGGCCAATCCAATCATCTCATAGCCTATCAAGTTGTTTTGAGCACTATAAATTTGGGTAATAACATATAAAATCAAAAGAATTGGGACCTCCTCCATACATAACCCAGAGTGTTTTATAGAGAAGATACTCTTCTTTTTGATAGGTAAAAGATGGGGCACCAAGGCTTGCGAACCCCCTTGGTGCTTGGTTACGAGATAAAGCATCTACAATGTCAATCAAAGCATTTACATAAAACTGACCTCCAACCATTGTTCGAATTTGTGTTCGTTGGAAATTTATTGAGATTCGATGGAATTACGGGCACACTCTACTAACCCAATCTCCTTGCATACTGATGGTGTATTTCCGAATGAGAGGATTTGTGTTAAACCATATACCCTTATGAAATGTACGATCGTTTCTTTTATAAACCGTCTCTCATCAAGGCAATTACCAAATGAGTGGTGATCATGAAGAGGTACGAAGCGTGGAAAAATCGCATATGGAAAAACCGTCACTTAAAAAGAGAAAATGTGGGTCAAATCCACTGGGTAAGTTTTTATTTCAAAAACTATATGAAAAAAATGTGGGATCACATTATATATATAATGTTTATATAACAATATATGCATAAATGCCTAACCAAATTAAACAAAGTGAGGAGGCAAATATGGTTGCCCAAAGTGTAAAACTCTAGGTCGACACCACGATAGAAAAATCACTTTCCTATGCTTAAAAGAGAGCATCGGCGTGAATTTATTATCATAGTTAATGTTGAAGTAGCTGAGTGAATTTCATAACCACATCTAATATCTCTTGGAAAAAGGACTGATGCCATTGCGCCAGACATAACAATGGGATTCCTTGAATGTGCATTTATTAACATCTAATTATGTGATTTTGTCCTCTGATGTCTACCCAAAAGAGAAAAGCAATCAACTTTTGGAAAAATTCAACGAAGGCAATATGTGGGCCATTTTTTGTGTATCTAGAAATGGTAATCAAATAGTTGCTTATCTTTTTTTTTTTTTTGGTAAATGTAAGAATATATTGAGCTTTAACCAACTATACACGAGGGTTCGGCGCCAAAAACTTACACTCATAATGACAACAAGTCAGAACGAGTGGAAGGGAGCCGAAAGAAAACAAGAAATACCGCAAACAAAGCGGTAAGAAAACGAAACAGAAAAGAGCCTAAATAGCAAGCAAAGAAACCAACAAAAAACGGCAGCTAGGGCAGCAACAAGGCCAGAAGAGACGCAAGGCAAGCAACCACAAGACCTCGTCCGCCAGCACAAGAACAACACCCAGCCAGTCAGCAATGGGAGGAGCCACCAAGGAGACTCCACAGCAGCCCTTCAATGGCCAAAGAGCACGAGCATCAAATGACAAGTGGATCAGCTTCACTAGAAGAGAAAATGATCGGGTCAATTCCCCAAGTGCGTTGGATCCTCCTGTTCCTCGCATTGTCTTCAACATTCTTGAAAGTCACAGCCTTGTCTCTGACAACTTTAAAGAGGTGGTTCTTCAAGGCTGGGATCGCTAGTGTTTGCCCTCTAAATAATATATCATTCATGTTCTTCCAAATGATATGACAAAGAGCCCACCGAAGATTATCTGCCCAAGGTTTATTGCACCATGGGAGATTACACCTAGCAGCCTAAAGGAAAGCAAGGCTAGTGGTGATATGACAACCAAAGAACAGGTGATCAATGGAATCCAGTGTGTCATTGCAAAAGGTACAAGAGCCACTATCAATCCTGTCATGCGATAATAAAAGAGCTTGGGTAGGGAGTTTGTGCAAAGTAATGAGCCAAAGAAAGAATTGGTACCGAGGTGAGATGTAGGAATTCCAAACGAATGCATGCCACGACACCTGGTCTTTCTTCCGCCTAATGGCCTCCCAAGCCGATGCAACCGTGAATCGCCCAGTGGAGCTCACATCCCAACGGAAATGGTTTGTGTCCTGAGAAAGGCTAAGGAGAGGGATCTGCCAAGAATCCAGGGTATCCTTTAGATCTTGGCTCGAGGGGGAAAAAAGATCAGCGACGGTTGCTTGTTTGGGCAACCCGAATCTATAGATGAAGGAGTCTGAAAATATTAGATTTAAAGGCTCCCATGGGTGCCAATGGTTGAACCATAGAGAAGCAGATAAGCCATCCCCTATACTCCAACGGAAGGAGTTTCGGAAATCCCTCATATTGGCTTATTGGCAACCCAGAAGTTTTTTCCTTTTTAAAAAAGTCGTATGAATCCACCTACACCATAAGGCCTCATTATCATAAAATAAGATTTAGATGTGCTTGAGCATGGCCGCCTTGTTACAATCCTTCAGCCTTCGAATGCCCATCCCTCCTTCCTCCTTTGGTAGGCAGACATCCTCCTAGGACACTTTCGCGTCTCCTCTTCCCAAGTGTCGGCCTTTCCAAAGAAATTGTCGCAAGATTCGTTCAATTTGATCCAAGACAATGCTGGGTAAGATAAATACACTGGCACAAAAAGCTTGAATTGCATGGAGGACCGATCTAATCAATTGCAAGTGACCGGCATGGGACAAGAAGCGGTGAGTCCAGGATTGAGCCCTTGCCGTGATATAGTCGATGAGGGCATGACAGTCCACCTTACTAAGCCTTGAAGTAATGATTGGAACCGGGAGATTCCCTTCATTGAACCAAGAGCTTGTAGATCGCATTCTTTGAAGACGACGAGCCACCTTATAGAAAAACCTCACTCTTGCGAGGGTTCGGGAGAAGACCACTCCACGAAGAAAAGATGTCAAGGCCTTCCTTAAGGATGCCAACCAAGGGCATGTTAGCTTGACAGAAAAGAAAGACATCATCCGCAAAAAATAAGTGTGATAAGCTTGTCGCTTTGCACCTCCAATAGAAATTGAACTCCGGCCTCATAGAGCGAGTATAAAGAATTATAGAGAAGACCTCCATGACCAGGGTAAATAGGTAGGGGGAGATAGGTGCCCCTTGCCTAAGCCCTCGGCCACTAACAAAGAAACCGTGTAATTCTCCATTTAAAGCAACTGAGAATTTAGGGGTACGGACACATACCACGATGAGACGGGTGAGGTGCTCGGGGAAGCCAAAGCCAAGAAGAACCTGCTCGAGGAAATCCAAATCCATTGTGTCATAAGCTTTCTGGAAATCCATTTTGATTGCACACTTAGTAGAATAAGGCTTGAGGTGAAAGCTAGTAAAGAGTTCCTGAGCCAAGAGAATGTGATCTCTGATTCGCCGGCCCTTCACAAAAGTACTTTGAAACGAGCTTATCATATCTTGAAGGACCGAAGCAACCCGGTTAGCCAGGACTTTGGTGATGCACTTGTAGAATAGGCTATAGGCCTGTAATCAGCAACCATAGTGGCATTGGGAACCTTCGGAAAAAAAGACCAAGATGGTGTTGTTGATTTCCTAAAGAAGTCTACTAGAGGTGAAGAAGTCCTTCATTGCATCAGTGACCACCCGATCCACAATCTCCTAGTTGTGCTTGAAGAACTCGACGCTAAAACCATTAGGCCCAAGAGCCTTACCCCGAGCTAAGGAAAATAGGGTATCCCGAATCTTTAAGTCAGTGACAGGGCGAGATAGAGAACTCACCTAATCCTCATTGAGGGGGTGCCGAATAGCCTCCCTAATTTCCCGAGCCGAGGGTCTACCCTGCATGTCCCGTGGCACCAAGAGGTCTTAGAAATAAGTGACAAAAGTTTGCTGCACCAACCCTGGATATGTGACAAGGCTACCAGAGCTATCCATGACCGAAATAATTCTATTCCTCATCTATCTATTAATAACATAGTGATGGAAGAATTTAGTATTTCGCTCTCCTTCAAAAAGCCATCTGATTCTGGACTTTTGCCTATAGAAGGACTCTTCCTGACGATTTTAGAATGCAATATCCCAGGACTATGTATCGCCGACCCTTTCATTTTTTTAAACACATGCGGAAGCAGTCATAAATCCCCAGACAATAAAGCAATGGGATAGAAAATCATGCAATGTTTTTCATATTGAAAACCACAACCAAACCTTTATAGATGGCATAACTCAAAGTCTATTCACAAGACTATTCATAATATTCTAGTCACACTCTAAGTATACAACACAAGGTTCACAAAAGAGGATGGGATCTTGATCCTCATCCAAGTCGTACTCAGGATCATCTTGATCCCCTGCAGGCTCTTCTTCACTGAGCTCATTTCCTTCAAGCTCTTCATCTTTTTCTAGCTCGTCGCCCTCTTCTGGTTCTTCCTTCTCCGGTTCATCTACGGGCTTGAAATGTTGTCCCACATCCGGGATGAGACTATGTCTCAGCGAGTTCTACCCCACTAAGGCTCGATTAGTAAACCATTATACTATAGGCTGCCTAAACACGCACAGGTCAGAGGACTTACCTTGGTCTCATATTCCACCTGCATGTCAGTACAATCCATAATATGCACCCAAGCAATCACATCACAGATCGAAGTATCGATCAAGTTGACCTAGTCGATTACACGCCAACAAGACCACTCACGATCATTTCTATTCAATCAATCATTTCACAGCATCAAATCAAAGCAAAGACTAATCGACTTAGTCGATTACATGTTAGTCTAACCATTTCCCGGGTCATTCCAGTCATTGCTATACAGTCTCAACTGATAAAACCAATCACCGAGCCACGTGCATTCTCTGAGGCGATATTCCTTATCATTGAGCCACGTGAATTCTCCGAGGTAATACATTAATTTACTGAGCCGCGTGCATTCTCCGAGGTGATGGAACCGATCACTGAGCCACGTGCATTCTCCGAGGTAATACATTAATTTACCGAGCCACGTGCATTCTCCGAGGTGATGTAGAACCTACATTAATCCACTATACAAAATGCTCATTCTCCTAGATGACGTACTTGGTCATCGAGCTAGCATACCTCTCACATATTCCCTTTCATTTCCACAATTTCTACTGAAATTGGTAGTCTACCACCATGCTTCTGTTACTGACAATCAACCCTCAATTGTCCAACGGTTAATTACTCAAATCAATTCAATTTGGGAATAATCCCCTAAAAATCCACAATTCATTTAATTCAACACAATGTGGAGCTCAAATAAATAAATGACTGCACCACGACGATCAGCACAAAATTCCGATTACCGACCATCCCGGTTGAATTTCCGGAAAAATAAATAAATAAATAATTAATTTCGAAAATTAATAATTAATTATTAAAAATCCAATTTAGGCCCATATTGCCTAATTGAAGCCCGAATCGGGTCAGGAAAAATCCCGAGATGCATTCAATAAATAGTAGACTATATCTACTTGCTAATGGCACAATCAAAATGTCTAATATGCATCACAATTGTCTAATAATTACTAATCTACTCTAATCTAACCACATAATTGCACTTAATTAAATCTAATCAACCCCTAAGCATAATTAGCAAACTAAGCAGGGATTAGTGAGATTACTCACTGGAATTAAGCGCAAAACGTATCAATCCGATGGGGACGACACGAGGATTGCTTCTTCCTAACGCAACTCTCTGGTTCGGGGCCCGAAAACAGCCCAAAAGCGGGACCAAAGGGGCTGGAAACCCACTCGGCAACTTGCTGAGTTGCTGCAAAACAGAGGGGAAAAAGAGATAGTTGGGGGCGGCAAGGGGTCGGGAGAGCGGGTGGTGGTTCGGTGAGGCGCATGGCCACTCCGGTGAGGCCAAACGGTGGCCGGACAGCGGCTTGAGATGGCCGAACAAGGCTGGGCAGAAGCGGGGTCACACGGCTGAACGGCAAGGGCGCGAAGGGTGGGCGGTGGACGCGCGAACGGCGGCGTGCGGTGGAGCAGACGACGGCTCGGCGTGGCTGCGGCTCCTTCAGGTGACGCTGGTCGCTGCTCTTACTTCAGTCGGTTTCGAACAAAACAGAGAGGGAGAAGAAAGCGTCGATGGCGGTTGAAGGGGGTGAGAAAGAGGTGAAGGGCGAGCGGTGGGCGCGCGGGCAACACGCGAGCGGAGCAACGGTGACAACAGTGAGCTGCTTCGATCTTCTTCTCTCGGTGTGGCAAACTCTGCCTCTGCTTCTGTTTTTCTGGTTTGCTCAAACGGTGAGGAGGAGAGAGAGAGAAAGAGTCGAGAGAGTGAGAGAGGTGAAGATAAGAGAGAGAGAGTAGAAGATAAGAGTTTGAATAGTCAAAAAGTAAAAAGTGAAGGAGGAGAAGCAAAGTTGGAACCGGCAAGGGGGAGAAAGAAATTCCGCACGAGGGAAAAGAAAAAGGGGAAAAGAGAGAGAGAGAGAGAGATTCGGCAAGTGGGTAGGGAAAAAGAGAAAAAGGAAATAAAAGGGACAAAATGGTGTTTAGCCAAAAATGGAAAAAGAAAAGGGAATGGGAGGGAAACTAAAAAGAATTTCCTAACATAGAAAATTCTCATCCCATTTTATTTTGAATTCGCTCAATTATCTCCAAAAGAATTTCCAACTAGAGCACTTGGTCTCCACTTGCATTTCTGCATCCAAATCCCTCTTGAAATTCTCTCAAATGACTCTCAAAAATCAATTGATGTCTCACTTATCAAATTGATTATTTTTCTCATCCAAGAATCTCTCAAGCTTCTCAAATCCACAACCAGAATTAATCCCCGGCTTCTACTGAACGAAAACGGCCATAAACTGACTTTTTTCTCAAAAAGTCTCGGTTGTCAGAAAAATCTTCTGAGATTGAGTCGTGGGTCCTAGAATTTATTGTGACATGACAGAATCTGCAATTTCTGAAATCAGACTCGAATTGGCAGTTAATTTCCATTTGACGCGTTTTTAGCGTGACCTAGACTACTAGGTGGTTTTCAGAACTTTTTAAGGCAAATAACGCGTGGTCGATTTTCTTCAAACCACTATAAACCCATTCGGCTCAATGGCGACTCTCGATTGTCGTGAAAATCTCGAGGATTCAATTATGGACACAGGGTGCCAAACGATAGTAAAAAATCATATTAGTGTCGGTCGACGAGAATTTTCCAATTTAGTAGAGTCACCCACGATCGGCCACACATCTCAATCGAACAGACCTATCTCTGATCTCAAATCGATTTTTAACTGTGCCGCAATGGTCTCTAAAGATAAGCATGGTCGAGAAGCCGATTCCTTATTGAATTCTAAAGTATATTGCCATAAAATTTCTTAATTACTTACCCAGACAATCTAGTTATCTCAAGAGTGATCGGCTCTGAGAATAACCCTATAAACTCGTCAACGAAATGCCCAATTAATTCAGTAGAAAATAGGTTGAGAAATTCAGGATGTCACAACTCTTCCCCTCTTATAAAAATTTCGTCCTCGAAATTTAAACCATTACAAGACTTGATCAATAAGGTGGGGGTACAATTCTCTCATAGACTCCTCAGTCTCACATGTCGCTCCTTCTATATCGTGGTGTTGCCAAACCACTTTGACCAACGAGATGGTCTTTGAACGCAGCACTTGCTCTTTGCGATCGACAATTTGAGCCGGGCTTTCGATATATGACACACGGTCATCCACGTCCAATTCCTCAAAATTGAACACGTGGGTCAAGTCATGTTCGCACTTCCTTAACATCGACACGTGAAAGATGCCATGCATTTGTACCAGTCTTGGCGGCAATGCAAGACGATACGCTAGGTTCCCGATTCTCTCAAGAATCTCAAACGGACCTACGTAGCTCGGACTCAGTTTGACTTTCTTACCAAAGCTCGAAGTTCCCTTCATTGGTGACACTTTCAGAAAAACATGATCACCAACTTGGAATTCCAAAGACCTTCGACGCTTATCTGCATAACTTTTCTGCCTGCTCCGCGCTGTCTTTAATCTGCCTCTGATCTTTGCCACAGCATCCACTGACTGCTGAACCAACTCTGGGCCTGTTATTTTTCTCTCCCCAACTTCATTCCAACACACTGGTGTTCTGCACGCTCTGCCATACAATGATTCGAATGGAGCCATCTGGATGCTCTGTCGATAACTATTGTTGTAGGGGAACTCCACTAGATGAAGTTGATCTTCTCAACTTCCTTTGAAGTTTATTACACAAGCTCTCAGCATATCCTCAAGAGTCTGAATTGTCCTCTCAAATTGGCCATCCGTCTGAGGATGATAGGCCGTACTGTACTGAAGCTTTATACCTAAAGCACTCTGCAAGCTCTTCCAAAAGTAACAGTAATTCTCGGGTCTGTGTCTGAGGTTATCGTAATCGACACTCCATGCATTCGAACCACCTGACGCACGTACGGGTCTGTGTGTCTATCCAGACTCAGGTCATTTTGAACTGCTATGAAGTGAGCCGACTTTGTCAGCCTGTCGACTACTACCCAAATTGAATTGCTTCCTCTTTGACTCCTTGGTAGTCTAGTCACGAAATCCATTGTGATATGCTCCCATTTCCATTTTGAGAGCGCGAGAGGTTGCAGAAGTCCTCCCGGCTTGCAATGCTGGGCCTTTACTTGCTGACACGTCAAGCACTTGGCGACATGTTTGGCGATGTCTGCCTTCATACCTGACCACTAGTAGTGTTGATGCAGGTTCTGATACATCTTGGTACTTCCAGGATGAATGCTGTAACCGCTATGATGTGCTTCAGATAAAATATCATTTCTAAGCTCTACATTGTCAGGTACAACCCAACGTCCACGGAACCTCGGTATCCCCTCATCAGAAACCTGAAAATAAGCTTTTCTTTTATCAGTATCCTCTTGAAGTATCTTCTATACATCTGGATCTATCGGTTGGAGTAGTTTGATTCTGACTTGGAGATTCGGTTCAATTCCGAGGGTGGTCATAAGACTCGAGAGGTGGCCTACCTCAAACTTGAACACCGAATCTTGTACTCTTTCGATTAAATTCCACTCCTTTATCAATAAGTGAGCCACTGAAGACTTTCGACTCAAAGCATCGGCGACTTTATTCGCCTTCCCCGGGTGATATAGAATATCACAGTCATAATCCTTCAGTAATTCCATCCATCTACGCTGTCTCATGTTCAACTCCTTCTGAGAGAATAGATACTTGAGACTCTGATGGTCCGTGAAGATCTGAAACTTTTCCCTGCACAAGTAGTACCTCCCAATCTTCAACGCAAATATGATGGCTGCGAGTTCTAAGTCATGCGCCGAATAATTCAATTCATAAGGTCTCAACTGATGGGAAGCGTATGCAATAACTCTGCCATATTGCATCAGCACGCAACCCAATCCCCTGAATGACGCATTACTGTAGATCTCGAATCCTCCAGGACCAGATGGAATTGTTAGTACAGGTGCAGTAGTTAGCTTTTCCTTAAACTCTTGAAAACTACGCTCGCACTTGTCTGTCCATATGAACTTCTCGTCTTTCTTTGTGAGCTTTGTCAGAGGCGACGCTAACGATGAGAGACCTTCCACAAACCGTTTGTAATAACCTGCTAATCCTAGAAAACTTATGATCTCTGTCACTGCTGTCGGTCTCGGCCACTTGATCACGGTTTCTATCTTGCTCGGGTCGACAGAGATTCCTTCTCCAGAAATCACATGACCTAAGAACGCAACACGAGTCAACCAAAACTCACATTTGCTAAACTTAGCATACAATTGATGCGTCCTTAAAGTCTGGAGCACTAATCTTAGATGATTCTCGTGCTCATCATCACTTCTCAAGTAGACCAAGATATCATCAATGAACACTATCACAAATTGATCTAAATATTCTTTGAATACTCTGATTGTCAAATCCCCGACGGCAGTTGGAACGTTCGTCAAGTCAAATGGCTTTACATTATTCTTACAAGGGCCAAATCAAGTATGAAAAGCTGTCTTCAATATAACCTCCTTCCTGGTTCTCAACTGATGATAACCTGTCCTCAAGTCGATCCTTGAAGGCATCAACACTCTTTATAATCAATCACCCAATTTGTCAATCTTTGACAATGAACACTTGTTCTTGATTGTCACTTGATTGAGTGGACTATAGTCGATGCATAATTGCAACGAACCATCTTTCTTTCTTTCTCATCACAAAATTAATGTTCCTTAAAGTGATGCACTGATATGCATGAATTCCTCATTCATCAATCCTCACATCTGCATCTTTGGTTCTATCAATTTAGGCAAGAACAACTAGTAAGAAGCCTTAGAGAGTGGCTTTGTTCTGGTACTAGTTCGATTGCAATTTCTATCTCTTTATCTGACGACGGTCTGATAGTCCTTGTGACAATACAGCTAGAAATTCTTAGACCACTGAGATGTCCTCCATCTCTAGTTCTCCAACCTGTCTCATTTATGACAATCACGGAGCAACATTGGCAACCTTCGTCTAACAAACGGGTTGTCTTTAGCCAACGAGATTAATGAAATCAAAGATTCTTTTCGACTCCTAATAGCCTCGACACTTTCACCTACTACTGGACTAAGTTGGATTACTTCATAACCATAATTTATTACCTCTAGATGTCCTACGAGCCCACTCTATTCATGTGGCATCCAACTTACATCTCAACAACTAGTCAAGCACAACTATAGCTAGTGATTCCTCTTTCCTTCACTTTTCTTCAACAATTAAAGTTCTACAACTTAGCACAAAACTCTGCTGCGCTGCTCTGATAAAATCACCTCCAACATATTCTTTCTCTGATCGGTGCAAGGTTGATTCCATTCCCGTTCCTTTCGCCATCTTAGTGGCGTTCTGGCCGTAGTAGCAATGTCTATGCTACCTTAGATTTCCATTGACAGTCCTTCACCCGATGGCCATGCTGGTCATCATCACAACATGTTCTAGCCATACCCGAACACTAGATTTATCTACGCTTCCTTCCACACTTTTGGCACCCATCTGGTGAGTCTTCTATCTCCTGTCAAGTGACAGCACACACTCTTTCTGGTTGTCCCATCAGTCTCCTAGGACCACTCCTGACCAGATATCCCTATTGGCTATACTCCAAAAAATTTCTCGTCCTAAGAAGGACATAAGATCGATCTCTGTCATCACGCCTGGAAACAACATGATACCTTTAACTCAGTGCTGACCTGATTGCCCCACCCTTCCTATTGGGTGGAAGACCTCGGTCCTTTCCTTGACCGATTTCCAATTCTACCTGAACTGGGTCTGTACCTTGACTCGGATGCAACGGCTCATTCCCAGATCACATCTCCACTCTGGATCTCAGCAGGTGTAGCAACAATGGCAATTGCGGCACCGACGGCAGTAGCGACAGCAACAACAGCGGCGGCTCGGTCCTGAGCTTACTGGCTCAACCAAATCCAAGGACACTAGTGCCTGAACGATCCCATCGAACTTAGGATCGCTCGGTGCTGCTACACTAGTACTGACCTACAACGGTACTCTTACACTCGCACTGGCTTAAGCCGACGCTCAAGCTCAACCACATTGGGCACCGATTCTCGTCGGTGTTCTACTCCGAGTCATAAAGGCTACTACCCTCTTACTAGGAGTCCTCAGCTCCTGCTCGCTCATGATTAAGGTTTTACACTGAAACCTGTCTTCCAAATCCACACTGGATTAGAAGATGAGCGATTCACACACAACAAACCATTCTAGCATCCAGCTAACACAGACATGCCCCAGCATGAATTTAAAGGCCTTTCCTACCAACTATCCCATGGTCAACGCTCTTTATCACTCCAATCTATAACTTCGCTCTGATACCACAAAAAGGGGATGTCATGCCCCGATCCTCGAGCATACACACATCCTTCTACTTGGTCGATTTTAGAATGCGATATCCGAGGAATATGTATCGCCGACCCTTTCATTTTTTTAAACACATGTGGAAGCAGTCATAAATCCCCAGACAATAAAGCAATGGGATAGAAAAGCAGGCTGTATTTTTCATATTGAAAACCACAACCAAACCTTTATACATGGCATAACTCAAAGTCTATTCACAAGACTATTCATAATATTCTAGTCACACTCTAAGTATACAACACAAGGTTCACAAAAGAGGATGGGATCTCGATCCTCATCCAGGTCGTACTCAGGATCATCTTGATCCCCTTCAGGCTCTTCTTCACTGAGCTCATTTCCTTTAAGCTCTTCATCTTTTTCTAGCTCGTTGCCCTCTTCTGGTTCTTCCTTCTCCGGTTCATCTATGGGCCTGAAATGTTGTCCCACAACCGGGATGAGACTACGTCTCAGCGAGTTCTACCCCACTAAGGCCCGATTAGTAAACCATTATACTATAGGCTACCTAAACACGCACAGGTCAAAGGACTTACCTTGGCCTCAGATTCCATCTGCAAGTCAGTACAATCCATAATAGGCACCCAAGCAATCACATCACAGATCGAAGCATCGATCAAATCGACCTAGTCGATTACACGCCAACAAGACCACTCACGGTCATTTCCATTCAATCAATCATTTCATAGCATCAAATCAAAGCAAAGACTAATCGACTTAGTCGATTACATGTCAGTCTAACCATTTCCCGGGTCATTCCAGTCATTGCTATACAGTCTCAATTGATAAAACCAATCACCGAGCCACGTGCATTCTCCGAGGCGATATTCCTTATCACCGAGCCACGTGCATTCTCCGAAGTGATGGAAGTGATCTCCGAGCCACGTGAATTCTCCGAGGTAATACATTAATTTACCGAGCCACGTGCATTCTCCGAGGTGATGGAACCGATCACCGAGCCACGTGCATTCTCCGAGGTGATGTAGAACCTACATTGATCCACTATACAAAATGCTCATTCTCCCAGATGACGTACTTGGTCATCGAGCCAGCATACCTCTCACATATTCCCTTTCATTTCCATAATTTCTACCGAAATTGGTAGTCTACCACCATGCTTCTGTTACTGACAATCAACCCTCAATTGTCCAACGGTCAATTACTCAAATCAATTCAATTTGGGAATAATCCCCCAAAAATCCACAATTCATTTAATTCAGCACAATGTGGAGCTCAAATAAATAAATGGACTGCACCACGACGATCAGCACGAAATTCCAGTCACCGACCATCCAGTTGAATTTTTGGAAAAATAAATAAAAAATTAATTAATTTCGAAAATTAATAATTAATTATTAAAAATCCAATTTAGGCCCATATTGCCTAATTGAAGCCCGAATCGGGTCAGGAAAAATCCCGAGATGCATTCAATAAATAGTAGACTATATCTACTTGCTAATGGCACAATCAAAATGTCTAATATGCATCACAATTGTCTAATAATTACTAATCTACTCTAATCTAACCACATAATTGCACTTAATTAAATCTAATCAACCCCTAAGCATAATTAGCAAACTAAGCAGGGATTAGTGAGATTACTCACTGGAATTAAGCGCAAAACGTATCAATCCGACGGGGACGACACGAGGATTGCTTCTTCCTAACGCAACTCTCTGGTTCGGGGCCCGAAAACAGCCCAAAAGCAGGACCAAAGGGGCTGGAAACCCACTCGGCAACTTGCTGAGTTACTACAAAACAGAGGGGAAAAAGAGATGGTTGGGGGCGGCAAGGGGTCGAGAGAGCGGGCGGTGGTTCGGTGAGGCGCACGGCCACTCCGGTGAGGCCGAACGGTGGCCGGACAGCGGCCTGAGATGGCCGAACAAGGCTGGGTAGAAGCGGGGTCGCACGGCTAAACGGCAAGGGCGCAAAGGGTGGGCATTGGACGCGCGAACGGTGGCGTGCGGTGGAGCAGACAACGGCTCAACGTGGCTGCGGCTCCTTCAGGCGACGCTGGTCGCTGCTCCTACTTCAGTTGGTTTCGAACAAAACAGAGAGGGAGAAGAAAGCGTCGATGGCGACTGAAGGGGGTCAGGAAGAAGTGGAGGGCGAGCGGTGGGCGCGCGGGCAACGCGCGAGTGGAGTAACGGTGACGACGATGAGCTGCTTTGGTCTTCTTCTTCTCTCAGTGTGGCGGACTCTGCCTCTGCTTCTGTTTTTCTGGTTTGCTCGAACGGTGAGGAGGAGAGAGAGTGTATCGAGAGAGAGAGAGAAAGAGTCGAGAGAGTGAGAGAAGTGAAGATAAGAGAGAGAGTAGAAGATAAGAGTTTGAATAGTCAAAAAGTAAAAAGCGAAGGAGGAGAAGCAAAGTTGGAATCGGCAAGGGGGAAAAGAAAAAGGGGAAAAGAGAGAGAGAGAGAGAGAGAGAGAGAGAGATTCGGCAAGTGGGGTAGGGAAAAAGAGAAAAAGGAAATAAAAGGGAAAAAATGGTGTTTATCCAAAAATGAAAAAAGAAAAGGGAATGGGAGGGAAACTAAAAAGAATTTCCTAACATAGAAAATTCTTATCCCATTTTCTTTTGAATTGGCTCAATTATCCCCAAAAGAATTTCCAACTAGAGCACTTGTTCTCCACTTGCATTTATACATCCAAATCCCTCTTGAAATTCTCTCAAATGACTCTAAAAAATCAATTGATGTCTCACTTATCAAATTGATTATTTTCCTTATCCAAGAATCTCTCAAGCTTCTCAAATCCACAACCAAAATTAATCCTCAGCTTCTACTGAACGAAAACGGCCATAAACTGACTTTTTTCCCAAAAAGTCTCGTTTGTTAGAAAAATCTTCTGAGACTGAGTCGTGGGTCCTAGAATTTATTATGACATGACAGAATCTTCAATTTCTGAAATCAGACTCGAATTGGCAGTTAATTTCCATTCGGCGCGTTTTTAGCGTGACATAGACTACCAGGTGGTTTTCAGAACTTTTTAAGGCAAATAACCCGTGGTCGATTTTCTTCGAACCACTATAAACCCATTCGGCTCAATGGCGACTCTCGATTGTCGTGAAAATCTCGAGGATTCAATTACGGACACAAGGCGCCAAACGATAGTAAAAAATCAGATTAGTGTCGGTCGACGAGAATTTTCCAATTTCGTGGAGTCACCCACGATCGGCCACACATCTCAGTCAAACAAACTTATCTCTGATCTCAAATCGATTTTTAACTGTGCTGCAATGGCCTCTAAAGATAAGTACGGTCGAGAAGCCGATTCCTGATCGAATTCTAAAGTATATTGTCCTAAAATTTCTTAATTACTTACCCAGACAGTCTAGTTATCTCAAGAGTGATCGGCTCTGAGAATAGCCTTATAAACGCGTCAATGAAATGCCTGATTAATTCAGTAGAAAACAGGTTGAGAAATTCAGGATGTCACACTTCCTGCAAGCGGAGGTCCACGAAGATTCTTCGATGTGTCTTCTCCATCTCTGCAAGAGCAGTATTGGTTGGGTCTTGTTAAAGGCCAACCTGGGTAGCCTGAAGTGTACTCCTCGCCTCACCTGTTTTGGAAAAAATATTGGAGATAGTCTCCTTATTAAGCTACTTGAGGTGGGCTTTAAAAGACTTAAGTTTGCAAACAAGTTTATACATGGAACGCCTTCCCTCGGTTCCTCCCATACTTGAGAGACAATTTTCTTGAAACCCGGATGCTCCATCCAATAATTGAAGAACTTGAAATGTTTCCTCTTGACCACAGGGTTCAAAACCTTAACTGTCATAGGGGTATGATCCGAGATACCGGGGCAAGGAAGGTGGCCTTCGAGTAAGAGAAGTCTTGCCTCCACTTCGAATTCACTAAAACTCTATCTATCTTCCTTTGCTTCTAGCTAGCACCAAAAGAAGTTGCCCAGGTGAATCTAAAGCCAACGTACCTCAGATCATCAAGCTCAGCTTGGGCCAAACACTAACCAAAGTCATCAAAGTAAGGAATCCAGATGTTTGTGCCCCCTAGTCTATCAGACAGGTCTTTGATAGCGTTAAAGTCACCTGCTATAAGCCAAGGCGAATCCTGCAAAGCTACACTCTTGAGAATAAGGTCTTCTCAAAGCAGTCTCTAGGCCGAGAATGTGTGTTTAGCATAGACCACTGAGATACAACATCCCACGCCTGAAGTCACCATCTTTAAGTTCCCATAAATCACCTGGGCGTCGACCGAGGAAACTTCAAAGCTAACAACAGTAGAATCCTAGCCAATCCAGATCCTACCTCTGGAAAAGCAGCTATAATTTGCTAGCCAACACCAATCCCTCATTATACTTATAGAGATGGAAGAGAAACGAGCCTCTAGGACTTTAGTCTCCAGGAGACCAACCAAGCATAAACCGTTAGTTGAAACTAGGTTACAAACCTCTGCTTGCCTAATTGGGTCAACAAGACCCCTGACATTCCATAAACCTATGTACATAAGATATATACATTTGTAGTAAAAGGAAGGAGGCTCGACTTACCTCCACTTGGTAGGCTTTCGTCGAGTAGTCGGTAGAGCAGTGGGGGTTGTAGCAGGAGGTGGGTCTGGAGCAAGGGTCAACAACTTATCTTGCATGGTATCGACCCTTCTACTAGTAGTAGGAGCCTTCGGGGAAGGACAAGGCGAAAGCAAGTCATCATCTGAACTGCTGATTAGGTTAGCCGAGAGATCAAACTCCGCGCCAGGATCAAGTGGAGCAAGGGCCGATGCTTTAAGTGGGATGAATCTCTCCACCGCAGGGCTAGAAAGGGAGACCACCGACTTCGAGGGGATGCTAAGACCCCTCATAGGTTTGTGAGAGGAAGCAGTAGGCAAACCCTCCTCCGCTGCGGTGCCTTTAAGCTTCAGGTTTTCCCCCTCTTCGTTGATACTAGCCGGACGGGATGAGGTTCATTCGTTTGGTAACAGGGGCTTTTTCTTCTTCCCTTTAACCTGTTTCCAAGCTTGTTCAGGCTCTGTAGGGTCTTCCACCACCGCCAAGATAGGGACGGGAAGCTGGGCAGGCACTGAAGGAGAAGCCTGGGCTTGTTGCACAGCCCTCTCCGAGCTGGTGTTGGCTGGGACATCCGTACACTTATGGCCAAAAGTGCCACACCCGAGGCATTCAATCAGCCTCCATTCGTACTCAATAGAAACTGGGTGCAACACCCTATTCAAGACCACATCAACCGAGGAACACCTTTGTTGCCTTACTTGGATCTCCACACACACCCTAGCAAACGAAAACATTTTCATTTGCACTGTGCGCTGATCAACATAGAGGGGTTTCCCCACAGCACTTGCGATGGCACTTATCAACGGCGTCGACCAAAGATCAAGAGGAAGGTTCTTCAATCTAACCTACACCGGAATCGAGGATTGATTGTCTTTCTTTAACTCCAAGAGTAGCCTCCATTGATGTAATATGAGGGGAACCATTACAATCATTAAGGGCCCATCTTCAAGAATCTTCCTACAAAAGACGAGGTCCGAGATATGAAAGAAGAAGAATCCTTGATCATTAGCCATCACTTCCGCAAGCTTCGAACCCCAAGCATGCTTCAAGGATTATTCCGTAAGCTTGAACGGGAGCTTCTTCCCTACATAATACCCAATCAGGCACTCATGCCACTTGGGATCAATTGCCTCCAACACTTCCTCAGATAAGTTAACAATTGGCTTGTTGTCTACAAAGGAGGGGGGAACCTAGGATAAGTCATATCCTTTTGCAGCAAGCCGCGCCACATTATCCCAAGTGCGGGTAGGAGGAGGCTTCGAGTTTCCTAGATGCTGGTCAGGAACTTGCTGTCGTTTGGAGGATGATTGCGCACAACTTCGGCCACGAGAACGGCCCACATGGGCTGGATCCAAAGGAGGGACTTGGTGGTTCTCCATCACCGAAGCAAGGGCTGATTTCGTAGACTCGGCTTGGCCTGAGAGCGAAGAGGACTGAACTAAGGGGTCAAGGGTACTTCCCTTTGGTCTACTAGCTCTAAGCTGGGCCTCACTTAGAGGGCCACCCACATCAATAGATGAGGAAGCCATAAATGCAATAATAATCTTACAATAGCCTTATATCCAGCACTTAACTACCACAATACTAAAGCCATTCCAGAGTGGGCGTACTAGGTAGATCTCTCCAATGGGTTGAGGAGGGAGAGCAGACGTGGCTAAACTTCACAGCTAAGACTCAGCAGACGGAATTTCCGTCCAGCTCGAACAAAGAAACCAGAGTAGGGAGAACAGCAGTCTAGTCGCGGCAAAAAAAAAAACCAGAAGTGGACTTGCAGCCCCAATTAGACGAAATGGCGCGGTGGGGAGAAGGAGGGAGGTTAGGAGAACCTGTCCTCCAAATCTAGGCTCAAATGACCGGCTCAATTCTTCGGGACGAACAGAACACCTGTCGGGAAGAAGCAAGAATAGTACAGAGCCCTAAGGCAGACCAGATCTAGGCTTGCACGCCGATGCAGAAGAAACGGTTTGATGGGAAGAAAGAGAGAGGTCGAACTAACCTACTCTCCAAATTTTGGCCCAAACAAATGGCTCAATCCACTGGAACGAGCAAGACATCGGCCAGCATGAATAGAAGCAGAAATTGCGCCCTTGAGAGGAAACCGTGAATAGTATAGCAAGTGTTGCTTATCTTGTTAATAATTACCAAAACAAACTATTCTCTGAGCTTAGTTCTAATTAAGCACACATTTAAATTTTTGGGACTACTTATTTTTTTGATGTTTTCTTCCAAAGAAACACCCGTTTTCCTTTTTGTGGAACAACTGTTTATCAACACCTCCTCATGCAATTTTATACTGTTTGGCTGTGTTTGACATTTAGGATAAAATTAAGGATATGATAGAATTTATCATATCCTACATTTGATGCCTACCCAAGATAGGATAAAGTTGGATATAAATAATATATAGACTTGATAAAATTGTCCCATTGGGAAGGTAGGATAAATGCGGATAGGATGTCTAATATCCATAGAATGAAAGTTTTTTCTCTAATAACAATTTTCTTAAACTAGCAAATTAAAATGATATTTCAATATAAATAATATTTGAATTCTAATATAAGAAATTCAAAATAACAAAAAATAAAAATTTAATTTTAAATTTAATCTTATTTTATTATATTTTCGAATTTAATTCTATCTTATAATATAAATTTAATATATAAATATATATTTATAACATATTTTAGGTGTTTTAGTATTTTAGGTATATTAGTACAATTTTCTATTTAATAAAATTTTATTAGAGAATGAGGGAAGGGAAAGAAAGAAATAAAAAAGAAATTAATTCAAAAAGAGAGGAAAATAATATAAAAAAAGAAAATAAAAATAAAGTAGACATGAGTGTTGCGATAGATTTTTACTATTTCTATTTGTAAAATTTGTGATTCATATAGGCGTTTATATCAAATAATATATATAATATGATATGAATACATTCGATTTGATTATTGTAATCATTAAATAATGGATAAGATATAACAAAATTCCTCGAATTTTTATATTCTATCATATTTAGTCCTATTTTGGCTAGAAATCTGGATGACCAAATTTAGCTATAGCATTCCTCCCCAAAAGAGAAAGGAAATCAGATTTAAATAACCATGAAATAGATATCTTACCTTGTTAGCACAAAATCCAGTTTCTTCTAAACCTTCCAGATTGAACAGGCCCCTCTATGGTGTCAATAAGACATGTTATATATCAAGATCTAACCTCATTGTCTCTCGCTTATGAAGGTCTCATTTCAGTGCAATTGTTAGAACAAGGGAGTTGTGTTCTTGATTTTAAAAAACAAAAATTTTCCGTTTTCTCAATCTCTTTAGAGGGCTTGTGACAATGGAACAGTAATGGATTAGTGACTTGTTCATTGACGGAGACAGATATTTTATGTCATTGTATGTTAAGCTCTTCACTGAGGTTTGGATTTTTCCCCCCATTTCTTAGTCATGCATTGACACTCTAAAGAGCATGATTAGTATTCTTATGATTCCGAGTGTCCTTCGAAATTGGGAAGACGAAACTGTAGGTATCAAACAAAAGGAGAAAAATTGTATGTTTCACTAAAAAACAAGAGGATAGAGTTGATGAGATTTCCGTGTAATTTTTCTTGATCTAATAGTTCTCTGCTTTTTTTTCCCCTCCTTTTTTATGAAAATTGAAAATGTTACAATCTATTCACTGCAATTTGTGTTCTTTTGCAGTATCTATCACTTCCTTCACTTGTACCACCAGGTATTGTTTTTCCGCTTTATCCCTTGTTCTCATTCGTGCGCAGTGAGGACGGACCGGGAGAGAACCTTATTCATGAATTTTCTTGACAAAGTCGTGTTATATATATTGCTATTACCATATTCTGTGGCTTGAGAGTAGCTATGTATCCATCTATTAGGTTTATGTGGGATGGTCTTCCAATTTTGTTTCCGAAAACGTACTACAAAATTAAGGAGAATTCTATGTGTGAAAATTAAAGAAGTGGATGAAGTTTCTAGCCAATAACCCATGATAAAGACATTAGAATTGGAAATGTCAATTCCGCATTCTTTTCGTTTCTTTATGTACGCTTGATTTTTTCAATCAACAATTTATGACTGCCAAATTTCTCTATTTTATTTGGACTCTTTACATAGAACTCATGAAGTCCACTCATGAAGCTCCAAAGTTGAACAAGCCCAAGGTTGTGTTTATCATGGGAGCAACAGGAACCGGAAAATCCAAGCTCTCAATCGACCTCGCGGTCCATTATCAAACCGAGGTCATCAATTCCGACAAAATCCAAGTGTACAAGGGGCTCGACGTCGTCACCAACAAGGTCACCGACCTCGAGTGTTGAGGCGTGCCACACCACCTCTTAGGAGTGATCGACGACCCCGACGTCGACTTCTCGGTGCATGATTTTTGTCGCGACGCGTTGACCGCCATCAATCAGATAACGCAACGTGGGCGTGCCGCAATCGTTGCCGGGGGATCGAACTCCTTCATTGAAGTGCTCGTGGAGGACCCGACGTATAATTTCAAGTCCATTTACGACTGCTGTTTCCTCTGGCTGGATGTGTCGTCGCCCGTCCTGAACGAGCGCGTGTCGAAACGGGTGGACGAGATGGTTGCTGCGGGCCTGATAGACGAGGTGCGAGGAGTGTTCGTCCCGCAACCCGACTACTCACGTGGCATTCGCCGTGCGATTGGAGTCCCGGAGATGGACCGTTTCCTGAGAGCCGAGAAACGTCTGATCGATGACGAGAAGCCGAAGGAGGTGCTGCTCGATGAGGCTATCAACGAGATCAAGGTCAACACCTTCAAGTTAACCTGTCGACAAGTGGAGAAGATCCGGATACTTAGGGAAGAGCGCGGGTGGAACATACGCCGCATCGATGAGACCGGGGTTTTCGAGAGTCCAGGGGCAGATGTTGAGAAGGCGTGGCGGAGTCTGGTGCTGGAACCAAGCCTGGCCATAGTAGGAGATTTCCTCAAGGGCCATGAGAAGTCATTCAGTCCGCCGAATCAATTTCCTGCGACCTTGCCTCAAGTTCCCGTGGAAATGTAGGCGACTAATTAGAGGGTGATACAAATTTCTCACGGCTATCATGTTGTCTGCCGTAATGTTTTGAAATTCTCTCTCTATTTCTGAACTTTTATCCATGTTAAAGGCCTGTTACGTGTCTCGGAATGCATCACAGATCTTTGGAAATCTTACTTATGTATCAACCTTATTTTGCACTAGAAATAAAGTTTGTGAAGGTTTCGGAGTAATCTATCTCAAGAGACCAAATCAAAAGCTAGATCCGCTCTTCGGTTAACTAAAGGGGGCTACTCTCGGGTGATTGCCATTTATTTGACTCATTTAATGTTTACAATCGATGTTTTGCTGCGAAAATTGGTGCCGTGAAGACAATTGGCAGAGAGATCATAATGCTGTGAAAAGTAAGAGATAAGTTCATGTCTATGGCCCTAAATTATCCATTAATTGGAGAATCAACTTCCCATTGGAATAAGAGAAAATTATAAATAGGAGCCTGAAGTGCTATTATTTTTTTTCAAATAAGAGTCTCAAATGAATAGTGCCTCAAGTCGGAACTTGAATTGCTATCATTTTCTCAAATACATGCCTAAAAAGATTTTATTTCAAATAAGAACCTAAAATGTAATGTTAATCTCAAAGAAAGACCTAACTTTAGCAATTAATCGAGAGCATTTCCATCATTTACTTCTTCTTTTCTTTTCTTTTTTAAATTTTCTTTCCTTTTTTTTCTTTCTTTTTTTCTTTTTCTGCTTTTTATTTCCAAAAAAGACAAAAGGAAAAAAAGTATAAATTTTTAAAAAATAAATACAGCCCTGCCCCCATATGTTTTTTTTTTTTTTTTTTTTTTTAATTATTTGTTGTTTCCTCTTTTTAAATTTTGAATTTTTTCTTTTTTGAGTTTTTATGGAAAAAAAAAAGAAAAAAAGGAAAGAAATTTTTTTCAGAAAAGGTAAATGACGAAAATTGCCTCAATCAGTTGATGAGGTCAAGTCCTTCTTTGAGTGTGACATGACATTTCAAGATTTTATTTGAAATAATATCTATTTATGAGCTCATTTGAAAAAATGAATGTATTTTAGGCTTTTATTTGAGGCAATGTTTATCTCATACTCTTATTTGAGAAAACGAGAGCATGTCAAATTTTTATTTGGAATTTTTCCGAAGGATAATGAAGAAGATAGCTACAAAGGAAGATGTTTAAGGATTGATTAACAATATCAACGTTCAAGGCATAGCCTCTTTATTTACGTATATTTTCACTTGATGGTTTGATCGGGCATTTCTGAAGGCAAAGCAACTGGTGTTATAGACGACTTTATCACAGTTATGATTACAATGTAGACAGTGTAGACATTGAATATGAGTGAAGGAGTGGATGAATTTGTTTTTTTTTTTGGTAAAGGTAATAATAGAATAGAAAGAGGAAAAGCCAACTATACAAAAGACCAGCGCCAAAAACATTCACTCAAAAAGCATACAAGCAAACTGAGCGAAAGGGAGCCGATGTAAAAGAAAGAAGGAACAGCCAAGACAATCGGCAACAACAAGAGCAAACACCCTAAAGTTCGAAGGAAGCAAAAAGGTACATCGAAAAATAGCACGAGCGCAACAGGCGCAACAATGTCCAGACGAAGGACAAGAGCAAAACCCCAGCACCAATTGAGCTAGCGAAGAACAAACCCAGCAGCCTATTAGAGCTCAGCCGGGCCAGTAACGAAGATTGAAGGATCAAATCCCCACCCACGTTGAAGCCTCCTATTTCTCAGGTTGTCAGGCACCTTGCTGTAGGTTAGAACTTTGTCCTTGACGACTTTTATGAGATGATTCTTCAAGGCCGCAACCTCAAGCACTTCGCCCTAGAAAATGATGCTATTCCTTTTCTTCCAGATAAGATGGCACATGGCCCCGAAAGAGAAACGAGCAATAGAGTGGAAGAAGTCCTTACCAGATAAATATTTCAGAGCCCAAAGGAGGGTCTACGCCCATGACCTATTACGCCAGGGAAGATTACATCTCCCCGCCCAAAAGAAAGCAAGCGTCATAGGAACATGACACTTGAAGAAGAGATGGTCAATCGAATCAGGAGCATAATTGCATAAGGCACACACTTCATAACCAATTCTTCCATGAGAAATGAGTAAAGCCTGAGAGTAGGAAGGCAGTTCTTAATAATCAGCCAAAGGTTGAACTGGTATCTGGGAGCAATGGCATTATTCCAAATAAAGTGAGCCCAAGGGACATGATTCTTTCTAGGTCTTAACGCCTCCCAGGTTGAGGCCACTGAAAAGGAACTGGAAGAGGACTCCCGCTAAGAGAACTTGTCAGGAGAATCAGCCAGGACTGGCAAGGAGAAGCCCCAACACTCCAATAGAGATCTAAACGCACAGTTTGCCGGTGCCAGGAGGTCTGCCACCGTTGCTTTCCTAGAAAGGCCCAAACCAAGAATAAGAGAGTCTGGAATGATGAGGCTCCAAGGGCCTTCCTGGTGCCAATTGTTGTGCCATAGAGAGACTGAACGACCTTTGCCTACTCTCCAACAAAAGGATAACCTAAAATTCCTTCTAAAGTGGAGGATTTTCTTCCAAGCCCAAGAGCATACTGTTGGGATAGCCGTGACCCAAAAATTCTCTCTTTTTAAGAAATTTGAATGGATCCACCGACACCAAAGGGACTCTTTATCTGTGAACAAGATCCAGATATACTTAAGCATATACGCTTTATTGCAGTCCTTCAATCTTCGAATACCCAGACCACCTTCCACCTTGGGAACACAAACATCCTCCCAAGAAACTTTAGCCTCGCCTCGTCCAAGGGTAGGACCCTTCCAAAGGAATTGTTTTAAAATACGCTCAATATGCTCTATAACCGAGTAGGGAAAATAAAAAACACTAGCCCAAAAAGCTTGAATGGAATGTAGGACTGACCTGATTAATTGTAGCCTTCCAGCAAAAGAAAGAAACCGCTGAGCCCACGATTGAACTCTAGCTGTGATCCGATCAACAAGAGTAGTACAATCCGCTTTGCTAAGTCTCGAAGTAATAATGGGAACCCCCAAATAACGCACTAGCAGCTTCCCTTCTTGAAAACCCAGTGTCAAGAGAATATTCCTTCGCAAAGAAGTGGAACCCCCTGCAAGAAAGACCTCGCTTTTGTTTTTGTTAGGCAACATTCCGCTCCATGCAGAGAAGATATCAAGGCCTCTATTGAGGATAGTCACCGAAGCCCAATCCGCCTGGCTAAAAAGAAAGACATCATCGGGAAAAAATAGATGGGATAGCTTCACAGACTTGCACCTCCAAAAATACTTGAAGTCCTTATGAGCTATGTGAGAGCTCAGGATCCCGGAGAAAATCTCCATAACCAGGGTAAATAAGTAGGGGGACATGGGATCCCCTTGACGAAGCCCACGACCACCTGAGAAGAAGCCATGTAGCTCACCATTGATCGAGATAGAATATTTAGGTGTACGGACACAAACCATGATGAGTCTGATTATCCACTCAGGGAAACCAAAAGCCGAAAGGGTAAGCTCAAGGAAATCCCAATCCACAGTGTCATAGGCTTTCTAGAAGTCCACCTTAATAGCACACTTAGGCAGATAAGGCTCGAGGTGGAATCTTGCAAACAGCTCCTGGGCTAGAAGAATATTATCCCTTATCCTTCTACCTTTAACAAAGGCGTTTTGGGACGGACTAATCAAATCATTTAACACAACAGCTAAACGATTAGCCAAAATCTTAGTAATAACTTTGTAAATTGTGTTGCAGCAAGCTATGGGCCTGAAATCAAAAATAGCACAAGCGTTGGGAACCTTAGGCACCATGGCTAAAATCGTGTTATTCACCTCTCTTAGCAACCGGCCCGAAGAGAAAAAATCCTTTACTACCTCTAAAACTAGAGGCCTTACTAAGTCCCAATTATTCTTAAAGAATTCAACAGTAAACCCATCTGGCCTAGGGGCTTTACCACGGGCCAAGGAGAATAGAGTATCCCGAATCTCAGAGTCAAAGACTGGATGAGAAAGAAAGCCAACCTGATCAACCGAGAGAGGCCGCCAAACGAACTCCTTTAGCTCCTGCAAAGAAGGCTTCAAGAGGGTTGTCTGCGGAGTTAGCAGGCCACTAAAAAATGAGACAAAGATAGGTGGCACCAATTCAGGGTTCGTAATCAAGGAGCCTAAAGGATCCTTAACCGAAAGAATCCTATTCCTGAGTTGTCTTCTAGTGACCGATTGATGAAAAAACTTGGTGTTCCTGTCACCTTCCCAGAGCCACCTGATTCTTGATTTCTGTCTGTAAAAAGACTCCTCCTGAGAATGCAACTCCACAAACACCCGACGCTGAGATTTCTCCAAATCCGCAAGGGCAAAACTGTCTGGGTCTTGCTGAAGACCAACCTAGGTGATACGAAGAGCATTCCTCGCGTCAGTAGTTCTCACAAAAATGTCAGAGAAGGCCTCTCTATTAAGTTGCTTTAGACACCCTTTCAAAAGCTTTAACTTGCGAACAAGTTTGTACATAGGAACACCTTCCACCGGACTCTCCCAAACTTGCTGAACAATAGAGGAAAAGGACGGGTGTTTCATCCACAGATCAAAAAACTTGAAAGGCTTCTTCCTAAAAACCGGGTTAAGAACCCTGGCAACCATGGGCGAATGATCAGATATACTTGGGTTTAGAAAGTTAGCTTCAGAATAAGAAAAGACAGTATTCCACTTGGCATTCACCAACACCCTGTCAATCTTTCTCATCTTCCTGGCAGCACCAGAAGAAGTAGACCACGTAAAGCGAAGGCCCACATATCTCAAATCCTCCAAATCAGTTTGTGCTAAACACTGACTGAAATCATCAAAACAAGGTATCCAAGTAGTGGTACTCCCAACTCGGTCAGACGGATCTT
Source organism: Eucalyptus guilfoylei (assembly GCA_016097605.1). Taxonomy (NCBI): domain Eukaryota; kingdom Viridiplantae; phylum Streptophyta; class Magnoliopsida; order Myrtales; family Myrtaceae; genus Eucalyptus; species Eucalyptus guilfoylei. The sequence goes on along the minus strand of CM027866.1, from coordinate 23,334,169 downwards.
TTAAGGCATTAAAATCACAAGCAACCAACCAGGAGGACTCCTGCACAAAGCTATTCATCCATACAAGGTCATCCCAAAGAGGCCGACGGCGGGTATAGGAATGCTCTCCATACACCACCGAAATATAAGAAGACATTCCAGACAGAAGAAGCTCCGAGTGGCCATGGATGATTATTAACAGAAGAGACTTCAAAGCGAACCAACTCCGGGTTCTAACCGACCCAGATTCTACCCCGAGGGGAACAATCATAATTTGCAATCCAGTTCCATCCCATCAAAAAAGTCGAGAAGATAGAGTGAAAAAAGACTCAGGAGCCCTAGTCTCAAGCAACCCAACAAAACATAAATTGTTCGAGGACACAAACTTCTTCACTTCAGCACACCTAATAGGGTTAACTAAACCCCTTATATTCCAAAAACCTATATACATTGTTGAAAGGTAAGAAGATTACCTCTTCTTGGTGATCCTACGCCGACCAGAGGCTGGAGTAGGTAGAGCCGACAGGGAAGGGTTAGGGTGCAACTTGAGAAGTTTGTCTTGCATGGATTCATTATTCCCAAGAGTTGGAGGCACTCTCGGAGAAGCCATAGAGAACAAATCATCATCCGAATATCCATCTATGTCTTCGCCCGAGCTAGGAGGAACCAAAGAAGGTTCAGCAAGAATAACTCCTGTGGAAGACCGCCCTTCTTGGGCTTGCGTCTTCGTCCCAGGATTCGGAGCCTTCGCTGGAATAGGCTCTTTCAGCTTCAAAGATTGACTTTTATCTCCAGAAGGAACAACATTTTTAATCTTCAAAGATAACCCACCACCTGTGGAAGAAGAAAGCCTAAACGAGGCGTCAACCTTACCTAGTGGAGGCTTATTCTTTTTACTTTTAACCTGTTTCCAAGTTGTTTAAGTTCCTTGCGAAGGAACAACCACAAGGGTAGCAAGCTTCTCCGAATTCTGGACCGAATCATCACTAGAAGCAGAGCAAATAACGCTTTGAGGCAGCAGAAGGACAACTGCTGGGTCTGCAGCTAAGCTCGAGGGAAAAGACTGGCCGTCCACAGCAGCAGAGGTACCAGCATGTTCTTTCTCACTCATTGACCACCTCTTTTCATCAGTAGAGGCCGGAGTTGGTTCGATCGTTGCTAACTGGGAAGCGGGAGTTGCAACCGAGGTCTGCTGCGGACCAAGTGCACCTGAGGGACGAGCAGGGACAGGGGAGCACTTATGGCCAAAAATGCCACACCCAGGGCATGCTATGGGATGCCATTCATACTCCACACCCACCGAGCATGATTCCCCCATTGTGCCTTACTTCCACCTCCTCGCAGCTTGGCTAGTCAGCTATAATTTTGACACAAACTTGAGCAAAAGCCAGCATTTTCATTTGTTCCGTTTGCCAGTCTACATAGAGTGGCTTGCCTACGGCACTAGCAACTTTGCCTATCCCCTGAGAGGACCAGAAAGCAAGCGGCAAATTAATTAGCCTAATCCATATCGGCACTATCGAATGCCTATCCTTCTTGAGCTCCAGAGTTGGTTTCCATTGTTGCAACACCAAAGGAACTCTGGCAACCGTAATAGGTCCCCCTTCCAAGACCTTCCTGCGGAATTCACTATCAGGCACATGAAAGAAGTAAAAACCTTTACCATTAGACATCACCTCAACGAGATTCGGTCCCCAGGCATTCTTAAGGGCCGTTTCAGTAGTTTTGAAAGGTAGTATACGACCAATGAAGTAACCCACGAGACATTCATTCAATTTGGGATCAGTTGCTTCAAGCACATCATCCGTAAGTTCAACCACAGGTTTGTTGTTTTCATATGAAGGAGGCGATAACTCCAAATCATAGCCTTTAACAGCGACTTTGGCCACCGCAACCCAAGAGCGAGCCTTCGGGTTTGTCGAGTCATTCCTATGATGAGGAAGCTTAGATTTGGACCTGGCACGACTTCTCCCTCGCTGCCCAGCAGGAACAGGGGAGGACCGAGCCACCTGGTCTTTCGAAGAAGCAGCCATGGTCGGGATAACACGATCAGCGACCTCCTTGGAGGCTCCCACTTGAGTCGGGCAACCAAGGAGAGGGGGAGAGGGGCTTCGGCCACTAGGGCCTTCTCCAGCTTGGGCCATAACCAATGAAAGACAACACAACAGGAACCGCAACAAAGTAGAACGAAGAACCCTATCTGAGTAAACCCATGACGGCCCAAGGAAACACGTACTAGGCTACCACTTTAGGGGAAATGAAGAGGGTCAAACGGAGGTCCTATCCGCCAAAGATCAGCCCCAACCACTGGTCAAGGCTCTCGTGATCTGCAGCAAACCAGAGACGAGGGAACCCTAGTCGCGAGCGTCCTTCTCGGCCCAGGAAGAAACGAACCAGGCCGAGCTCTATGGGGGATTGAAGGCGACCAATAGGTGGTTCTTCCCTCCAAAAACCAGGCCAAACCACCGACTACGGTAGCTGGAGAGAGGCGCGCATCAGGAAGCAGGAACAGTGACGAAATCGGCCACCTAGAGAGCACTGTGAACAATATCTCGACTCTTGGCTTTAAAAGAGAAACTTCTGTGGATGAATTTGTTTTCGTCATCAAATAAAAAAATAAAAATCGAAGTGCATAATTTTGAAATTCTTGAATGTTTATTTGCACATTCTAAATTTTGTTAATCCAGGGACACATACATGAAGAGTCCAATGCCAAAGACCATGGAACAATCTGTAAATATCATGAACCGGTTAAGGCTTTTAATCTGTGTAGGTGGTGCTGACCTAGAAAAGTTTGCCCACAACTTTGAGTTGAAAATTTCTGGGCCCTCAACCAATTATACCAACCCTGGGGATGGCATTCTAAAATTTGAAAATAGGGGTTAACACAATTGCGCTCATTATACCTTCTAAGGATGATGATGAATGCCCGGAAATGAAAATTGAGAGAGAATGACCAAGGGCTAATTTCTTTCCACCATCATTTTCTAAAATCTGGCGGTGGGAAATGCGGTAGAGACAGCGGCAACGTTTGTCACTGAGGTGGTTTTCCCGGTGGCGATCGTGGTCGTGCCTTGAACTGCTTCTGTCTTTGCTGCGGCTGCCGTCGCCTGAGCCATTGCTCTCGGAGATGGTGGATTTTCATGAAGTTTGAAGGGAAAAAGAGGGTCGCTTGTGTTTTAGATTCTCCATTGAAGCTCAGAGAGAGAGGATCGATCGATTGATCCTTTGACCCCGATCTTCTTCATTTCCACCAAGCTGGGATGACTGTACAAAGGACGAGGAGTCCCTATCCATCTGGCCCAATCGAACCCTTTTCGGCCTCACCACGGTCGCATCGTTTGTTTGACGCAGACAATGAATTTTGCTCCCTTTGCAGAGTCGCTATACGAAAGTAATGACATTTTTTATGTACTGTATCTCTTATTGATACCGAGGCTTGAAGTACAATCTTATCAAAGTTTACTGTGCTACGACATGTTCGAAAAAGACTGATCAAATCTGGATGAAATGAGACTGACATTTGATAGTCAAGGATGGTCGGTCTTACAATCATCGACGTTTCCCTCCTTATGACAACCTTCCAGGGATGATATGTTACAAGGATAGCCGCTTCCCTCTTAATGACAACCTTGATGTTACAAGGAAGCTTCCCTTGTCGATTTAAAGTTTGGAGCTAAGATTAAATTCATGAGCCTAACTAAGAAGCATTAACAATCATGCGGAGATCATGTCAAAACCTATGGTAAAACTTTCCCTAGTTACACTGATAAATAGATAGAACTTTGCAGGTATTTTGACAATTGGAAGTATAGGGTAGGATGGCAAGTTCTCAATATTCAAAGTATAAGACCTTGTTTTAGACCTTATGGAAGTTCCGCTTATTGATTAAACAAGTTCAGATGACTAATACAAAACTGAACCGTTACATAAAAATTGTAAGGTTCTTTTAGCAGCAAGTAGTAGCCACAACAGACAATACATAAAATGCTGCATAAACCAAATGAAAGACCAGACTGCAGAAACCCAGCAACATGAAATCATCCATGAGAAGAAAAAATATCCAGCCAACATTCGTCATCCCTAAAAGAGTACTCCTCAAAGAGTACTTCTCAAGAAAACTACTCGGTAAATCCAGACGTCTAGAGACAGAAGGATATAGAGTAAGACAGATTTCAACACTGTTGATATAAAATAATGGGGAAAGAAATTGGAGTTTCTGAATTATTCCTGATCAATGCTTGGCACTGTTGCGAGTAATAACAGCTTTGCCATAGCCAGCAATTGGTTGTGGCCGAATGTTAAAATAGGTTGCAGATGCCAGATACGCACAAACGGAAGAAACATAAACTTTAAACCATATGGATGAGAAAAATGTGAGATAGGTACATGTGCAGGTCAAGAAGATAACCCCAATAGCATTCAGAAGGCACTTCACTGTCGAGAGTTCCTTTTCTGTTCCTGGATTGGGAAAATGGCCCTTAGAATGGAAGTCAGAGAGCAACTGGTCCTTGAAGCGGAATGTGTCCATCAGCCAAGAAGTGACTTCATTTTCGGACATTGGGATGTCATCAAGGTGGACACGTCGCACATGTACATGAACCTCTGCAGGGTCCACGCCAAATGCATTGTCCAGGAAAGATGGGCAACGGTATTTGTAGCCAATGGTCACATCATAAACTGCCATAGGGGAAAGAAGCTTACTCAAGCTGGAAGAAACAGTAGACAGGACAACTTTGACGATTCATTTTCACTGAATTTCTAGTAAGAGTACTATTTTTCTTTCCCTAGAACAATATTTTCCATACTCATTTCTTCTCACTTTAGCTCAAGATATAGGGACCGTGATTCATGAATTCTCCTTTTCAGTAGTAGAAGAAAACAAGAAGATTTCATCCCCTATATCATTCTGGAAAGGTGAAGACTATAATTTCATTTTTCTTATTTTCCATGAGATTAAAAATATTTTGAGAAACCACAAGACATACGATCTGATTTTTCACGTCAAATCTTGAAACAAGTGATTATTAAGATAGCTTCTCACGTTCCACATGGAAAAACTGATGAATTTGCTACAACATTAGAAAGTTTGACTTGGAGGTGTCATGGTAAAAAGTGATAATTATTATCACCAAGCCATGAACACTTGCTTCCTATTCATGACTACCAATTAGAATAGTACTATTTTATCAAATCATGTGGAACCTACAAGGTCCATATTGGATGCCTCACTTAGCAATATAAGACTGCCACTCCATTGGTCAAAGCAGATGCAAAAATAAGAGAACCTGAATCCAGAGATGCCCGCAACTCCTGCAAACATGCATAAAACCCCTTTGTCTTCGGAAGCAGCACATATTTTAGGATTGGTAGGCCATTTTCAGCAGCATATTTTTGATTTCGAACACACTTCTCCTCACTACAGTGAACATTTTAGGGTCAATCCACTAGGCAACTAAGGATACAGAAAAAAAAACAGAACAAAGTTCATCAATCTGTAGGCAGAATATAAAGATCCATTATCCTGATGAACAAAAAGACATCTTATCAAAATTGTTATAAGATAATTATGAAGCACAGATGATCCTAAGGAGCTAAATAATATCAATTTATATCAGGAGTCCTTTATATCAATTGACGTTTTGAATATGACTGAACTTGGAACAGGATTATTGGGATTGTGAATGTAACCTTACTTTTAATCTCTTCAGATAAATGATATTTTTATCACAGGCCAAGAAAAAGGATAAAGTTCAATTAAACAATTCTTGAATACATTGTTAATATGGTTTGCATGATTTAACTACTAGGTTTAATTGTTAAGTCTGAATATTAGTCACCTTTTAGCAGGCTCGGCGGAAGGATGTAGGGGTCAGTAACAGCAGATTGGCCACAAAGGAACTTATGGACCAATTTGACGGCCAATCCAATCATCTCATAGCCTATCAAGTTGTTTTGAGCACTATAAATTTGGGCAATAACATATAAAATCAAAAGAATTGGGACCTCCTCCATACATAAACCAGAGTGTTTTATAGAGAAGATACTCTTCTTTTTGATAGGTAAAAGATGGGGCACCAAGGGTTGTGAACCCCCTTGGTGCTTGGTTACGAGATAAAGCATCTACAATGTCAATCAAAGCATTTACATGCACAAATTCCCACTATACCGAAAAATGTATTATTTTCAGCCGATCATCAATAATTACCAAAAGACGCAATTCTCTCCATGGCTCTCTTCTTATATTCTTTCAAAATCAACAAGAGAACCAGAATGAGGTATAGGAGATATCCATCTTTCTTAATGCGAGGCAAATGGGGGCCCTGCAAGCCCATAATTTATGCTCATTAGATCCTATGATCCTATAACCCAAGTTGTCCCGATGAAAGCATAAGAGGCCACCCAAAATAATCTGCCCAAGGACAATGAAGGAGAAGATGTCTCACCATCTCTGCCTTTGCTTTGCAAAGGAAGCACCTATTGACCCACGCTTTGTCTCTTTAATGCAAATTTATTAAGGTGAGATTATGCTCCAAGTTGCTTATGAAGCTGCGGAAAAAAAAAAAAAACTCCAGTAGGTGCTCTCACTTTCCAAATAACTCTCCAAGGGTCTGCCTTCATTCACTTTCTATTTTAACAGGCTGCAAGAAAATTTTACAGATAAAGTTCCATCTTTACAACTATTTCAACACAAATAATCAGCAAAATTGAGAGAAATCTTTCAATCATACTGAAAACAGAAAACACTAGCATAAGTTTCAAGTTCTTAGTCTTGGGCTTGTCTCGAAAAATCAACTTCCCAAGTGATTCTCCCATAACTGGACAGATACCATTCAAACACAAGGTCCACCTTGTTCCCAGCAATACTAAAAGGTCCAGGAAATGATCTTTGGGAGACATTTTCCTACACCAAGTGTCAAGCCAAAAGTTTGTCCTTTTCCCATTTCCCCCTTTTGAAGATGTATGAAGAAGAAACTCACTTCGCTTGTCTATAATCTGCCTCCGAACACTAATACCATGAGTTGCTCTTCTAGTTTCTAGAAATCCAATCAATTTCTTTCAAAAAAATTTTGCAACCAATTTCTTCCAAGATGATCATTTTCAACACCGAAGATGGTAATTCTTTTTCTTCCTTTAAGTATGAGATCATGAAAGTCTCTATGGGTATGGTTCCACTCACTCTCCTAATCACCTACTTAGGTCTCCATTTGCAAGCTCATTTGAACAAGCGTATCTGGATGCCTATTATTTAGAAATTTAAGGAGAGGTCTGGTTTCGGAAAAGATCATCTCTAAAGTGTGAAGACTATCCTTACTAAAAGTTCTCTCTCCAATCTCCTATTTATTTCATCACTTTTCTCCCTCCCCCATTAGGTTGCTCGAAAGTTGGAATCCATTCAAACAGTGATCATTATGCACATCCTATGAACATACTAATAGTGCTTCCCAAAGTCTTCAGACAGCATTTGTATAACGATTACCCATTTTTTAAGCAGTAGAGTTGAATCAATTAAATCTTCTTGGACAAGTACAAGGTCTCAAATTGCTAGTCTCTCTCTCTCTCTCTCTCTCTCTCTCTCTCTCTTTCCCCTCTGAAGCAATTTAAAGATAAACATAGATGTGGAGATAATAAAGGTCAAATGAAGTACTCAGCATAATTAAAAAGTAAGGAGAGAAATTACGTGAAATCTGTGCCTTCAGGGAAAACAGCGAGCCAGAGGGGATCCCGAGGATCTTTAAATGTTTGAAGCATCCGATGCATAGATGATTCATCAATCTCCCACTTTCTCTCCACAGAGATGAACTCCAAAAGCTGAAATGACCAGCCAAATACTGGCAGCTTCATCAAGCTGCTCTTGAGAACATACTTTATGTAACCTATGCGCCCCTTCCGCAATGCAAGGTCCCACAAGTACATCCAGTCAACTTCTGTTCTATGGTTTGCAATGAGCAATACACGTTCCCTAGGAGGAACAGTCTCTCCACAAAAAATAACTTTCGTCTTGTTTATCTTTTCAAAGAGAAAAGGCCACAAAGCCAACCAGATGCCAAAAAAAAATGATATGGCTTTTCTGCTATAATGTACGCTGAAAAATCTCAGAGGGACGGCAGTCAGAAAGCCAAGGTACACTAACATCATAAAAGCCGTTAAGAGCAGCACCGATAAGCATACAATTCCTCTAACCACCTTCGGCAGGGTTAAAGAAGCACGCCCTTTTCCATCAGCTGAAGTTGATGGCTCACAGGATTTCATTCTCTTTTGTATTCCGTCTCAATAACTTGATTGCATTACCTGTTCAATGTAACTCAGATTGGCCACTTTGGATGCACTTAATGAAAAGACAAATGAATATTGGAATTATGTCAGTGCATATGCCACACAGAGCTGTTGAAGGACAACATTGAACAGAATCAATAATATCTTACAATAAGTAATTGCATATAAATCATATATGGGCAAGCTAGAAGAGAGATGCTCTGGAGTTGCATAGGCATAAGCAACACCGCCATTTACTAGAAGAAACAGTAAAACTGATTTACACTGATTTGATATCACCAGCCTTAGCGAAAAAGAAAACTAAAAAATTGACAACTTCATTTATGCTCTGGAGGAAAATCTTATTGCAGAAACATCTGTTCCTTGTCTGTAAAGACAAAGTATCTTACACCTAACCATACATCCCAAATATGAAAGAAAGTAAGGACTTCCCTAACTATCTAAGAACAAGTATCCATCACTTATTCCTATAGTAGAATACAAAGATGGAAATTAAGGACACCAACTATTAACAATTATTTTTAATTCATTTCCACTTTGCATAAAATTTCTCATCACCCCATAGTAACATCCTATTCAATGGAATTTTAACATTTCTCCTTTTTAGATGCAAATGCCTCGGAGCTATCCTCTTCTCCAAACTAAATGCAAAATATTGTGGAAATTTCTTCAGTTCTTCCAAGTTCCTCTCCATCTCCTCCACTAAATAATCATACTTGGGCCTCAAGTTGTTATCAATGCTGTAACCAAAGATGGATGGCAGTCGTGCACAAATTCTTGCTATTTCTTGATGTGTCAAGCCAATGCTCCTCAAAAACTTAACCTTCCCATGAAGCTTCTCCACCCGTGTGTTCAACAAATGTGCATTTAGAGTACTTGGAAAGTTAAGCCTCCCTATTCCCAGTTGCCTGAGATAATTAAGGGTAGGTTTTAAACAGTATTCAACGTCTGAAAATAGTATTTGAGGGCACTTGTTGATCAAACTACATGATTCTTGCGCTGAAGCCGATACTTCAACAGTGAGGAATTCAAAAACGGGTTCAATATCAGTAGGATCGAGTTCAGAAGCAAAGAGCCCCGGGCAAAGATAAGCAAGGCGTGGGAAGTCTGACTCCAAAAAGCCCTTGGATTTGAGAAAGTTCACAATGTTGAGAACTCCGTCAATGGTATCGGGTGAAGGTAGTTTTCGATGCCTGGACACAGGGTCTATTACACCAAGGGTCCTTAGATACCGAACATTTTCAACATGAGACGTACGAAATCTGAGGTAAAGTGGTTGGTATGGAGAGGAAGCTTTAGTACAGGCCTTAATAGTTTTGGAACAGGACGCAGAGAAGGCTGGTATTGCAGGGACGCACAGCGAGTGAAGCATCATTCTTGATAAAGTTTTGTCCTTTCAGGAAATATAGCTAACTAGAACCGTTAGGTTCCTTTATTTTGCTAACCAGATATCAGCAAGAATTCAGCCAACAATCTGTTTGCCCTGAAAACTGGCCTTAAACTTTTACCACATCATAATGACATCTATTTGTTGTGTGGTCAACAATTCTGGAAGGGGAAGGGCGACGATGCTACACTACAGAGTGCACCAGAGGCTTGAAGTATTGATGCAATCCCAATAGTGGTAAGTTGGCCAATAGATGAATGGATTCACGTTCAAAGGTTGAAGTAGTCTTTAAGCCCGTCAACACAAGAAACCACAGATAACTGCTCAAGGACAACGACACAAAGAATTAAAAACTAGTTCTGTCATAATTTGCAAGCAAGCACAGCAGCAAATTCAACAGCATCAGAGAAGAAGACAGCTATGTATGCACGAGTAAATAAAGCAAATAGCTTCTTTTTTTTTTTTTCCCCACTGAACAAATAAGGAAACTAATCAAACCAAACTGAAGAAAACAATCACAAAACTGTTCAACAGATTGAATTCCCATCCAAACCCAAGTTAAACAGATTTAACACTTGATTCACAAGACAGCCATGCCCGTGTCGAATCCTCCGAATAACAACTATACTCAATCACAAGGACGGACAACGAACCTGTCCCCCCAGCTAACAACATATCTCGGTCACATTTTTCATCTGAATTTCGCTTTCCTAAACCCGAAGAAACGCGAAAAACACTACTAACGCACATCAACAAGACGAAATCGATCGACCCATCTAGCCCTTCGCAACAACAAGCTTCTCAAGCCTCCCAAGCTCCGATTTTTCTTTCTGGGTTTCCCTTTTTAACCCATTCTCTTCTCTGTAGGAGAACTTCCTCGGCAATCAAACGGGCCATTCGGGAACTGAATGAACGAGCGAGGAAGAGAGAGAACAATGAGATATTAGAGAGAGAATGTACCAGTGAGCTTGGAGGGTTTGGCAATGGACGATTTCTCTGTGGGTTTCAGAACTGATGACGAAAACAAGAGAGAGAGAGAGAGAGAGAGAGAGAGAGTGTGTACTGTTTTTGACGAGAGGGATGAGGATCCCACTGCTCCTGGATCTTGTTTACGAAAGAGGGCTTGGAAGTCCACGTAATTACGTATTCTGCCACGCCCATTGCCGGCCAGATAATTTCAATAGCCAAAGCTTAGGGAACAAAAATAAAGTTGAAAAGAAGGGAAAATAAAATATCTCATGCCTAAATATCAAGCGATGCCGTGGGGCCCACATGCAGTGTCGGTCTAGGCTTTCACATATTCTTCGCGTGCATAATTTTCGATGAGATTATTATATTTTTTTTCAAACATATGTTGGGACCTGATTGTACCACCAATCTTGTTGGAATTCGAAAGTATCATCACTTGTACTTGACCATGAGGATAGTTTTAATCTCATTTAAAATTGAATTGAAGAATAAGATCATTTCTTATGAAACAAGTTATGAAGGTTAGTTAAAAAAAGGATAATTTAAAGGAAAAAAGCCACAAAAAGCCCCAAACTTTATTAATCGTGACACATTTACCCTACTGAGGGTATTTTCGTCTTTTTTCTATTTTTCCTTTTTTTTCTTTTTGTTTTAAAATTTTTTTTTCTTCTCTCTTCCCTCCATCGCCAAACTCAAGCAAGGGCTGCCCTCACCGGCGTCGCGCGAGGGCCGCCCTCAATTGGGTCGAGCAAAGGCCGTCCTCGCTAGATTTGCCAAGGGCACCCCCTCTTTGGTGTCGGGCGAGGATGGCCCTCGCCAAATCTAGCGAGGGCAACCCTTGCCCTGGCTTGGGCTGGCGATTGGGCTGGCTAGGGCCGCCCTCACCGGCATCGAGCGAGGGCGGCCCTTGGCTAGGTCGGGCAAAGCCCTCTCTCATCGGTGTGGGGCGAGGTTACCTCTCGCCCAACGCCAATGAGGGCTACCCAAGAGAAGAAGAAGAAAAAAAGAAAAATTAAAAAGTAAAAGACAAAAATGCCCTATAGTTTATGGTAAATGGTTCACACGGATATAAGTTTAGGGTCTTTTGTGTCATAAAAAAAAGTTTTGAGTAAATGTCACGGTTGGCAAAGTTTGGGATTTTTCATATTACAAAAAAAGTTTGAAGTAAATTTGTCACTTTGGACAAAGTTTGGAGTTTTTGGTGGTCTTTTCGCTAATTTAATGAAAAAACGACACCAACGATCCCTCAACTTTAGTTTAACATGTAATGCATTCATAAATTTTTAATTTATTTAATATGATCTCCGAATTTTTTTTTTTATGTATATTCAATTTGGTTCCCCAATTATATGAAAAATGTTCATCATTATTTTTTCATTAATCTAAATTAATGAAATTTGCTTATTTGGCTTCAATCCAAAACGTTTGAACAGTGAACCAAAAAAATGATTATTATCCATGTATGATATTTAACTTACATTAGAATATAATAATCCTTCTAATCTGCCATATTTCTTCAATTTGGAAAATGATTATTTATGTTATTTGGTATATCATGATTTGAGTTAAATATCTTACGTGGATAATCCATGCGTAACATTATTTAATTTTTTCCCTCATTCAAAGTTACAGGATTGAAAACCAAATCAGTAAATTCCATTAGTTTAAATTACACAAAGTTCCTCAATTTTAAGGAATTAAACTTAGCATTTTTTATGATCAGGAAGGAAAGAAAAGAATACCTTGGTTATATCAGAGGAGCAAAATTTCTTGCAAATAAAAAAATCGCAACCTTATCCGAAATGAACAAAAACCCGCTAAACCACCAACTGGAAACGGCGGTTAAGCTCAGACACTGCTGGTGCTCTGAGAAACCTCTCTCCTCTTCTGCACGAAACTCTGCATTCATGGAGTCCCTTAACACGTTCACAAATCCTCTGAACCCACCGTCACCCAGAAGAATTCCACTTAAACCCTTCCAAATTCACCACCACCACCCCAAGACCACCCAGAGAAACCTCTCTTCCCCCATTTCCTGCAAGCTGAAATCCTCTCAAAAGGACACCACCAAAAGCAGCACAAAGCTCATCTCCCAGAAGATCCTGCTCTCTGAGAATATGCCTCCTCCTCTGGCTGAGGAAGAAGATGGTGTCAAAGCGGAGAAATCTTCGGAGAATGATAAAAATGGGGCCATGGGGATGTGGTTGAAGAGGTTGCCCAGAAGGGTTTTGTCTGTCTTGTCTAACTTGCCTTTGGCAATTGGAGAAATGTCCACTGTTGCTGCACTCATGGCTCTTGGTATGTTTGAACCCTTTTGCCTTCTTTTTTTTTTTTTCAAGTTCATCTTTTTCTTTTGATTTGCTGGTTGCTTCTTTATTGTTTGCTTGTATTTAGGAGAGAATTTTGTGAAATGGGTAGCTTCGGCCTGGCTGGGTTGCGATAGAATGTTTGTCTGTTTGGGGGTGAAGGTGGTAAATAGAGCCTCATTTTGGTGCAGGAAAGCTTACATTTTGTGAATTTTTCAGTTTCAATTGTTTGCTCTGCTTTTTGAAATTGTGAATTGTGAGCTATTTGCCCAATTCTTCACATTCATTCAAATGAAATGATAAGGAATTGCATGGAATTCTTTAGGATTGGTGCAACACTAGCCTGATATATTGTCAATGTATAGGCACTATCATTGATCAAGGAGAGGCTCCTGATTTTTATTTCCAGAGATACCCCGAAGACAATCCTGCATTGGGATTCTTTACTTGGAGATGGGTTCTCACACTTGGTTTCGACCACATGTACTCGTCCCCAATTTTTCTTGGGACTTTGGCTCTTCTGGGCACTTCACTCATGGCCTGCACTTACACAACGCAAATTCCGCTTGTCAAGGTTGCGAGAAGGTTTGACTACTTTCTCTACAAATACTCCTCTTCAGTTAATACAATGCGGCAATATCTTAGCCACACAAATTGGTATGTGCAGGTGGAATTTTTTGCAATCCTCCGAGGCCATTCGAAAGCAGGAATTTTCGGAGAGGCTTTCTAGAGCATCAGTGCAAGATTTGGGCATCATTTTGATGGGTTCTGGATATGAGGTCCAACCATTGTACTTTCTCTTTCTTCAATTTGATCAATCAATTTTTGTATTCTCAGTAGCTCAATTAGTTTGCATACTGGTCAAAATGGGTGCTCTAGAACTCCAATATCTATTTATTATGACAGTGCAAAGTTGAATTTATTCTACCTCAATAAGTGAAACACCATGAATGCTAACTTTAATTAATCGACAATTCCATTCTTTCACTGGCACTGGGGACGTAGACCTATTCAGATGAGTTCATTGACAATAGCCATGTGATGCCTATCTTATGCAATAAGGTTGCCGATCCATGGATACTATATTTTCTCTAATTCTTCTTCTTAAATTTACTCTAGGTTTTTCTGAAAGGACCATCACTATATGCTTTCAAGGGCTTGGCTGGCCGCTTCGCTCCTATTGGTGTGCACTTGGCGATGCTGCTGATAATGGCAGGTGGAACCCTTAGTGCTACAGGAAGCTTCAAAGGTTCAGTTACTGTCCCTCAGGGGCTAAATTTCGTTATAGGAGATGTATTGGGACCTACTGGTTTTCTCTCTAATCCCTCTGAAGAATTTAACACTGAAGTTCATGTCAACAGATTCTACATGGACTACTATGATAGTGGAGAGGTATGTCGTTTTTGTATGTGTGAAAGATAGAATAGGAAGATAAACAAAGAGAAGCTTTTATGTTTATCTCATGGTTATTCTGCATTCTCATGTTGTTGTCATTAAAAGTAATTGAACCTATATGGAACTGAGAAATTTAGAAATCCTTCTTGTTAGCAATAGGTTCCTGTAGGTTCATTGTTGGAACATTTCCTTTTATTTATTTATCTTTTCTTGCTTCATCATCTTAAAATATTCATTGATGCAGGTATCACAGTTTCACACTGATTTATCATTGTTTGACCTTGGTGGAAAGGAGGTTATGAGAAAAACAATTAGTGTAAATGACCCTTTGAGATACGGTGGCTTCACCATATACCAGACAGATTGGAGTTTTTCTGCTCTACAAGTGCTTAAAGACAGTGAAGGGCCCTTTAATTTGCCCATGGCACCTCTGCAGATCAACGGAGACAAGAAGCTTTTCGGGACATTCTTGCCAGTCAGTGACACTGATGCCTCTAGCGTGAAAGGAATGTAAGCATCTCTCTGCATGTGTAGTCGAGACTCTGACTTCTGCATATATTAATTTGTGGGGCCACGTTTTGAGATTTATTCCTTTGATAATGAGAAAAATGTAAGGCAGATGTTTTTGAGGTTATTTCTGAATCTGAAAACCGGACCAGAGTAGAGTAGTTCTTTTTTGCTCCAGTCTTCACTTTTAAGTTCCTTGTTATGTAGGCACTTGTGGGATATTTGTAAGTGTCGCTTGAAGATCTGAGAATCTTTAAGTCTCAGTTATGGACACCTATTTCTAGGTTGATAGAAGAAGAGCAGGACAAAAATATGGCATAGTATGCTACAAAAAATAATCTACATCAGCTTTGTGGGGGCAGAATTTGACCTTTGAGCAGTTTGCTAGGAAGTGTTTTTTGTTTAAACCTATGTGAAA
This sequence comes from Eucalyptus guilfoylei, assembly GCA_016097605.1. Lineage (NCBI taxonomy): Eukaryota > Viridiplantae > Streptophyta > Magnoliopsida > Myrtales > Myrtaceae > Eucalyptus > Eucalyptus guilfoylei. The sequence goes on along the minus strand of CM027866.1, from coordinate 23,318,931 downwards.
TGCCAAGTAAACCACTATTGTGATCATAAAGAGCATCAGTTGCATATATTGATATGTGAAATACATCTACCTGAGGATTAGTAATGTTTTGTGCCATATTCACCTCCAACATGTCTATTTGTTTCATTTTATATTCAGATGGCTATGCTCTAACTTCTTTTTCATTTATAATGTATGGTCAGATCAATGCTTGCTCGTGATCTGCAATCAATTGTCCTTTATGATCAAGATGGTAAATTTGCTGGAGTACGGAGGCCAAACTCTAAGCTTCCAATTGACATTGGGGGCACGAAAATTGTTATTGTTGATGCCATAGGCAGTACTGGTCTTAACTTGAAGGTAATGGCCTTGCAGCTATCTTAAATTTTTCTCGATGCTTCTCAGAGCTAAACCTACTTATATCTCAGACCGACCCAGGTGTGCCAATTGTATATGCTGGGTTTGGCGCTCTTATGCTCACGACTTGCATCAGTTATTTATCTCATACCCAGGTAAACATTCTGTTCTTGAAATGAGCCGACTACATGCTTATTGAAGAGAAAACTTCATGCTTTCAGCCAACAGATCAAGGTTGTAAATGTTTAATTTTGATGGTCACAAGAAGATTCGTCATCAGGTGTGGCATGACATGGCATAAAGTTACTAAACATTGAACCGTGAGCAGAGTTAATGTGACTGAGCATAACATACACAGTTTCTCCAAATGAGCATCAGTTCTATTTCTAACCAACAAATTAGCACCACAATTTATGCACATATCCCTTTGTTCATGTACTCATTGATCTGTGCTCTTCCATTAATTTTTTAAGGTTTGGGCCTTGCAAGATGGAACAGCAGTGGTTGTCGGAGGAAAGACCAACCGAGCAAAAGGCGAATTTCCCGAGGAGATGAATCGCTTGCTTGATCGTGTCCCGGAAATAGTTGGGCAATCTGCTTCCGAGCATTCTGAAGACCGTGGTGGGTAGATATTGATGCACCACTTGAAAGGATGAAAAATTCACCCACATGAGCTCAATGAACCTGAGAGACCGTTCTCCAACTGCATATGTTAGTCTGGAAAAATGGTATACACAGTCCTCATGAATTCAAGTTCATCAGGTCGCTCGCACATCTCAGATATCATTGACACGGTTTATCCTGATCTAGAGGCCGTGCCAAAGTGGAAAGTTTTCTGGTTTTGTGTCCTGATGTCCAGCGGAAGAGAATAGCAAGGATTGAGATTTCGAAGACCAACTTCGTTCCACTAGCCACACATGAATTGTACTTATTGTAACAGTAAAGAATCCTACATATATAAACATTCATTCTTGCTCTACATATGTTTGGTTTCTCTGTATTTTTGGTTTGAGGAGCTAATGATAAAGCCCAATTTTTCGAAGGCATAATTTCTTTTGCATGTAAAAAAGAAATTCATGTAAAATTTTGTGATTGATCTAATAGATGTTTTTAGTTTAATGTTTTATAAATTTCTAATGCTTCTCGTGATATGACTTAAGACTGAAGCATGGAAATTAATTATATTACGAGACAAACGTAAGTGTTCAAGGAGTTTTAAGAGATTCAAACGGAAGATCTCCTGCTTCAGTGCCGACGAGAAAACTGCTAACTAATCTAAAATGTCAAATTATCATACGAAGGCAAATATTATTTAGCCAAGGATGAACACTCTTAAGACGAAGAAAGATTTCAAAAATAAAAAAAAAAATTCGGTATCACTTTATTTATAATTAACTCGGGCTCTGACACGAAGATTTCAAACAGATAAAAACAAAGCAAAAATTTTCGGTATTACTTCATTTATAATTAACTCAGGTTATGCTTGTCACTACTCAAACCGAAAGGCCAAAATATAATTTCTCTTCACGAAAATGAAACATGTAAGTCACTCAAATTAAGAATTTTAGGATATCACAAATTTAATAAATATAATTTCTATTCGCAAAAATGGAACATATAAATTACTCCAATTATGAAACTTAGGATATCACGTCGACCTTGAACTTACATAAAAAATCGAAGTTGATGTGCCCGAGTTCTTGGTATAGAACCATGTAAGGGTGGAGAATTTCGGGTTTGGGCCATAAGCAAGAACGTATCTTGTCGTTCTTTCGGATATGGTGAATTTGTTAGAACGTGGAAAGCGCTTGGGACTTCTCTCACTCAAAGAATCATGTTGATGCCTAAATTCTCATTTAAGGGTCTCTTACGAATAAAAGGGATGGAGCCCGTCAATAATAACAGAATGTGACTCCTAAACAACAAATCAATGTTACATAGTTTGCATTCTCATTCTTCATTGTATTCCTCTACATTTAGAAATTAAAGATATTTTTGTTTATAAATTTGCATGTCCACATTAAATCTAAACGTTGGCGATCTTGTGAATTTCATTCAAATTGAGCTCCAAACTCACTACTTTCTCAAAATCTAGCCCATTTGAGCCTGGACCCTATTAGAAATTCGGTCACTCTCTCTCCCATTGCCTAGCCGAAATTTGCATGGGCCATACATATGTCATGCATGTGCCATATATGTGCCATGCACATCTTCTAGATGGATTTTGGGCTAAGGATCAAGCAGAGTTTTCCATCCAAATTTCTGAGTTGGACTTGGATTAGGATTAGGATTTCCAAGATTAGTCAAAGGCCAAGCAAGGCCAGCCAAGGGGAGCTCACGCAAAAAAAAAAAAAAAAAAAACTCGACCAAGATCACTCACTCATACTCGATCATATATTCTCACCTCACGCACGATCAAGCATAATCATACTCGGGTAAGGACAGGATCATGCAAGAACTCATACGGCCATTGAAGAATTCACTCAGCCATTGAAGGACTCTCGGCCAAGGCGCACACTCCTAAATGCTCAAGACTCATCCAAGAAGGGAGACTGTAATGACCCGATCTTGCAAGATATGAGAGTACGGTTCCGCTTTGAGAATGGCAAAGGAGGCAAGAATGAATCGAATCCCACATCGCCTAGAGTCAGTGAGATAATTTACTATATAAGGAGTAGCACCACAAGGTCTTTTTCTTGGGTGAAACCAAGAGGAACAAAACCATGAAGGCATAGGACAGTTGAGTCCTATAGCCTAAAGGAGACAATATTGTTAGTAAGTGGGGCCAAAAGTCGGCTCTTACAATGGTATTAGAGCCAAGCCTATGTGGCTCGGAGACAAATTAAGCGGAAGCTGGTGGGCCTATAACAACTTGGTCCTGCGTGGGGCCAGAGGTTGGCTCTTACAATGGCATTAGAGCCAAGTTTGTGTGGCTCAAAGACGAGCCAAGCGAAAGTTGGTGAGCCTATAACGATCTAGTCCTACGAGGATGGGAGTGTAGCTCCCCCTCAAGGATGGTGAAGAAGGTAGGAGGGAATGGAATCCAACATTGCCTATAACGACATGGTCTTGCGAGGATGGGAGTGTGGCCTCGCCTCAAGGATGATGAAGGGGGTAGGAGTGAATTGAATCTGACATCGCCTAGGGACGGTGCAATAACGTGCCATATAACGATAACACCGGTTTTAACTATTAAAGAGCTTTTTTTTTTAGCAAAGCCTAGAGGAGCAAAACCCTAAGATGGGCCAGGTGAGTCCTACAACCCAAAGTGGACAATATCATTGACAAGTGGGGCTAGAGGTTGGCGACCGTGCAAGTTCTTACTCGGACTCACTCAAGATAGCGGACAAGGAGAGAATTCACGCGACCTTGTCTTTGGCATTTGAAGGTATAAACTCGAAGTTTTGTCTTGATTATCAAACAATTTCAGCTTCTATCAAATTTAACTTTAGCTATTCTGCGAAAAAATTATTATGTTTTCCAAATCAACTTAGTTAGTTACCTCCCTCTTAGTTGCATCATTAGCTTCAACACTAATTAATTCGTTCCTTTTGGGCACCATCATAGTTTGTCTTTCGCTTTATGGAGTTCGCTTCAATCGTAACCCATCTCGATGCGAACTTTTCATGGATGTGATTAATTTATAAATCATGTTTTGATTCTGATTCAGTTTTATGTCATTTTATTCCAAGTTTGCATTCATTATTATTTTAGTGACTTTTTAACAATTAGCATAGATTTCCTAGTTCGTAGCTTTCCTAATTTAAATAGGTTTCCTAATTCGAGTAGGTTTTCTCATTTGAGTAGTCTTCTAGCTTATGTAGGTTGCCAAATTCATGTAGATCACCTAATTGAACTAGTTTTCTAATTTTGAGTAGATTCCTCAATGTAGGTGCGTTTCCTACATTAAGGCTGCATTTGGTCGTCCAAATTTCTAAACAGGATAGGATTGGATATGATATGATAAGAAATCCATGGGTTTTTTTATATCCCATCAACTATTTGGTGAATTATGGATTTAAAGTCGGATATCCTCATATCCTATCCAATCTATTGTTTGGTGAACTACGGATTTAAAGTTGGATATCCTCATATCTTATCCAATCTATCGTTTGGTGAACTACATATTTAAATTCGGATATTTTAAAAAAAATAACATTAGGCAAGTACAAATTTGCAGGTTTAATATTCACAAAAGCATCCAAAACAATATATCTTTTTCAAATTAACAAATTCTCATCGACTTTCATGATTACGCATCGTAATAATCTTTTCCATTCCTTTGAAATAATCTTTTGGTTACCCTCTTCAACATCAAACGTTTTTAGAATAACCTCAATTTCAATATATTCACTTTGAAACATGAATTCTTTTTCTCTCTTACAAGTTTTTCATTTGTTTCCATTTTGTTACAGGTCCAATACCAAATCAAACAAATGCCCAATTAGAACAAAGCATAAAGTCCAAAGTTCATTCGCTTTTTTTTTTCTAGCTATCACGAGGATGCAATGACAATTAATCACATTAACGAACAATCTCTTAACAATTCGCATTTATAAAGCACATTACATTTTTTGAGTATTGGCCAGCTGCATTTTGACCAAAGTAAACTCATGTTCACGTCCATATAAAACAGTAGATGCGAACTATCTTGACTTAAGGCTTCTTTTAAGTTCATGGCTAGGTTTTTTGCCAAAGAGATAGAGAAACTATTTAGGAAAATAAAAGATAGAGGCAAAGAATATTATAGATAATGGTTTTATTGGCAATCAACATAGAGATAAAGTTTCAAGCCATATCCATCTCTTTTCAAGTCAGAGCTACAACCGAAAGGTCCAAAAAGATAACATTAAAGCTTATAGCTAGCCCTAAAAACCCTTTAAAAAAAATAAAGAAGAAAAAAAGAAAAATTATGGAGAGAAAACATATCTCCTACAAACTCAGAAACAACTCAATATAACTAAAATCATAAACACCAAATATAAGACTCTAAGACATATGTCCAATTTGGAACAAAGCTTAAAGTGCTAATCTGATACAACTTTATTCACTGCGATCCATCACTCCCAATCATCACTCATTCTCTTCTCTCATCTCTTGGAGAAGTAATTCCACAAATGCTTTCTTGTCGTCTCCTTGAAATCCCAAAAATAGATGAATATTCTTAGGATCCTTCACAAATTTTCTACATAATTTTATTCTATCCAAAGTGCCTAAAGACATTTTGAAGAAGCTCCTCATTGATTTTTTGTTTGTCATTATTCAAATCCTTGGCATGTCCGATGCGGCTAGCGATCATCTCCATTCTCTTGTTAGCTTTTTCCAAGAATGAGCCAAAAGTTACTGCTATCTCAACTAAGCCAGCAGCCCATTTGTTACTTCTTTAGCCCTTTTTCTTCTTGAAGAATCAGAAACATTTTGTGTCTGAGAAGATGATAGTGGCGGTAAGTTTTGACTTACACCATTGGTTGCGACATTATCATGATTTTCACCTTCCTCATGATCTACAGCCGCATGAGCTTTTGAAGGGTCTTCACTGAGATTTCCCTTGGCACGGTCTTTTCCAAATACGGCTGCTAGTCGATCATATTGAGGGAAGGACTTCCCTCTCAAAGAAGCAGCTCTTGGATAGGTCTACAAAGAAAATTATATTATTTTGTTAAAAATGAAACAATTAATAAAGAAGAAAAATGAGAAGAAGTGACACAAACCTTGCAATATTTTTGCCAACTATCCTCAGAATGAATATCAAGACAATGCTTTTCATGGTCCCACCTAAAAGCCACTTTGATTCCTCAAGTCATATATCTGATTATACAACTTTTTCAAGTTTTTTATTTTCGACTCTACTTGAGGATTATCCTTGATGCCAAAACAAAGGAACTTTTCTTCAAACCACTTCTCTAACATAATCATGTAACCACTCTTGAAGCTGTTATCGGCTTTCATTCCTCACATAACTAATTCTTCAAGGCCATCTAGAAGTGCATTTTCTTCATCTATTGTTAATATATGTCGGTCTCTCTTTGTTCCCCTTCCTTGAGTTTGACTAAAATTGCTACTTTTCATTCCTAAACACCTCATTGCAATTTCAGAAAATTTAATGATGGAAGATAACGTGGTAGAGAAAATTTAATGATAGAGACAACATAGTACTTCAAATTTAAAATGATAAAGTCATAATTCAAACATTATATAAGAAATATATGTCTCAATAATGACAAACTAGCACCATATTACACATGTCTAATAGAAATGGAAAAAAAAAAAAAAAAAACATCTTATAACACAAGTCTTGCAACAATGGAAAACAAATGATTTTTATAAATAATATAAAATCATACAACTCCTCCATGTTGCCCAATGATCCGACGGCTCGACAACATCAATTGTTTCCACATCTTCAATAGTGGTAGCAACTTCATCTAACCGTGCCTCGATTGGATCAATAGCCATTTCTCTTCTTATCAAGTTGTGCAAAAGGCAACAAGTTATGATTATTCGACCTTGCGTTCTAATTGGATAAAAAGATGGACTCTTAAGAATAGCCCACCGTAACTTAAGTAGACCGAAGCATCTTTCTATGACATTTCTAGCTTGAGAATGCTTCATGTTGAAGTACTCCTCGGGTGAATTTGGTGTACGATCTTCTGTCCACTCAAATAGATGGTATCGAGTACCCCTATAAGGAGCAAGAAAGCCCTCCCCATCTGTGTATCTAGCATCTACAAGATAATAATTACCTAATAACAAATGATGATATTATTAATTGTCTTAGAACCTTTAAAACCTACAATACATAGAATGCAATATATTGATAAAGGCTTATCTTACCAACGGGGATCTTTAAACCAATGGGTTTAACGAAAGCATCTTGAAGCACTCTAGAATCCGCTGCTGAGCCTTCCCATCTAGGTAAAACTTAAACAAATCTCATGTCACGTGAGCAAACTCCTAATACATTGGACACAACCTCACCCTTTCTATTTCGGTACCTCGGTTTATCAACCTCTGGAACACGTACCCTTATATATGTGCCATCTAATGCTCCTAAGCAACCCTAGAAACATAAAATTAATAAAATAACATTATCTTTAAAGTATTAAATTAGTCCATGAAATAGCATAACAAACATACCTTAAACCACTTCCATCTCTCGTAAGCACATTCCTCTAGAACTGGTTTAGGTGAGACAAGAAGCACACTATGCATTCTTATCACCGCATTTAAAACTAAGTTAAAATACCTACTTATTGTCTCCCTAGACCTCATAAATCTGAACTTGATGACTTCGATTTTTCACGTGATGGGCAAGTATATGTAGAAACATGGCCATTTGTTCTTCTATAGTTACAAGTCCATCTTCTTTTAACCCACCAATTGTACGTGCCAACTCGCATAGTAGAGTAAATGTACATCTATCCATCCTAAGTTGTTCCACACAATTCAAGTCATTGCTCTTAATGAGGCGGTCAAGGTGATCTAAACGAGCTTGGATTCTAATAAATGTCCGATCCTTCAATATATGCTTGCGGTAGTGCCTTTCAGCAGTAGTGAACACTAGTAGCATATACATCATACACAAAAGCAACATTTGGAGGCTCATCTCCTCTAATATAAGGATGGTGAAAATTTCCTCTCTATCATTGTGATCCATTTCTAATGAGGAAAAAAAAAACATTAGACAAGTACAAATTAATAGGTTAGATAATAGAAAAAATATATAAAATAATATCTTTTTTCAAATCAGCAAATTTCAAGGAGGTTCTCCTTCCTCCTTGCAGTAAGGAGAAAATCCTTGATCTCGTGGATTTGCTTCGGCTGTTTTTCAAAGCCAAACTTTCAAGCATACCCAGCGAACATTTGGGTATGTAATTCGTGCATTCTCACCACTCCCAAATCACTCCCACAGCAATTGTTTCATGGTATACTAGATAGAGACTTCGAGCATTGAAATATGCTAGACTAGGTTTTTGATATATTAAGAAATATTCTAAGCTTCTTCTGTTTTGGGTATTTGCCCCTTTCCTGACTAGATTTCCCCCGATTAAGTTAATGGTATCGTGAAATGGCCTAGCTATATCATGTCTACTTAGTGAGGTAAATGAAATTGGCAGGTGTCTGTCTCTGTGTATATTCAGGTACAGACTCGGGAAACCATCAAAGCAGTATGCTTCATGGTATACTCCTGTACTTAAGACAACAAGGGTCGGAATAAGCATAATTACAATGCTGAAGGAGCAAAGCTGAGTATCAAAACTTTCATTTGCAGATGTCATCAAGAAAGTCTCAGAGTTTGACAAATCTCATCTGGCTTATATTTCTTCTAATCCAGCAGCTGTTGAAAGGTATGTGGTGGTGCACGGTCAAATAATACTGCAACTGTTTGCAATATATCTTGATATAAAGATCAAGAAGTGTTCCTTTGTGGTTGGTCTTTCAAAGAAAATGGAGGAGAGACACCACACCAAGTGGCTTGTGAAGAAGAAGAAGATTTTGCTGAAGAACCTGCCAAACTTAAATCCAAGGGGAGTTATGGGACCTGTTTTACCTAAGAGAAAGGCCATGAAGGCGATAACAACCAGGCTTCTCAATAGAATATGGGATGAGTACTACTCCAACTACTCACCAGAGGAAATAAAAGAGGGAACAGACATAGATGCAAAAGAGGAGGATGACATTGAGGAGCAAGAGGAGAATGAAGAGGATGAGAATGAAGACATATCGGTAAATCTAGAGGAAAGTCCGAAAACTAGTTCAGCACCTAGGCGAAGTAAGCCTTCCTCTACACATAAAGAAGTTAGATGGCACGGGGAGTCCATGGGTCAGACATCTTCAGGTGAAGCTTTGTATAGACAAGCTATTGTCCATGGTAAAACAATTGTTGTAGGAGATGCAGTAGCCTTGGAAATCTCAGTATCGAAGAACCGAACCAAGAACGAACAATTCGTGTTGAAGATATCGAATATTTTGCACAAAAACATAAAGGCCTTTATAAATCTATGGATTCAAAGCTACCAAGAAGATGATCTCCAATCAACCAGCAAAAAAACCAATAGAACTACAATTCTGACCTACGTAAGCCATAGATGAAACCGGAAAACAATCCACAACCAACCTTATGGCTACTTTAGAAGTCAACGTTAAAGAGAGAGAGAGACCATGATTATTTACCTTCGAAAATTCGTCACTTTCGTAAAATTTCGATGTGAATCGGAGAGCTATTGAGGAGAAGGCCTCAATGTCAATACTTTGGAAACAGAGGAGTTGGAGTCGTTTGTGGGTGAACAACGGAGAAAGAAAAAAAGCGTAGGGTTTTATGTTTTGGATAAAAGAAATCATATTCAACCTTATCCCACCCCCTCGGATTTTTTTTATCCGGTTTATATCCCTTTTATATCCGACCTTATCCTATCCTAGACAGCTACCAAACACGGGATATGATAAAACATATCATATACTGATTTTTATCCGGTCGACCAAACGCAGCCTAAGAAGGTTAGTTCAAGTAGGTTTCCTAGTTAAAGTAACTTTCCTAATTAGTGTAGGTTTCCTAGTTCAAGTAGTCTCTAATTTGAGCATATTTCTTAGTGAAAGTTCCTTAATCTAAGTAGGTTTCCTAATTTGAGTTATTTTCCTAGTTTAAGTATGTTTCCTAATTAATGCTGGTTTCTTAGATTAAGTAGGTTTCTTAATTTCAATAGATTTCTTAGTTCAAGTTGGTTTCCTAATTGGTGTAGGTTTCCTATTTTAAGTAGCTTTCCCAATTATTGTAGGTTTCCTAATTTGAGTAGATTTTAGTTCAGGTAGGATTCCTCATCTAGGTAGGTTTCCTGATTTAAGTAGGTATCCAAATTTGAGTAATTTTCCTACTTTAAATATGTTTCCTAATTAGTGTTGGTTTCCTATGTTAAATAGGTTTCTTAATTTGAACATGCTACCTTTTTAAGTGTATATCCTAATTCCAGTAGGTTTTATAATTTAAGTTGTTTTCCTTGAGTAGATTTCTTAAATCAAATTGATTTCCTAATTTGAGTAGTTTTTTTTTTTTTTTTAAGAGTGACGATATTTCCACCCCATTTTGGCTAAAACACTCCTCTTTTTTTTTTTTCCCAATGAACTTACCAAAATACCCCCTCTCTCTTCAAATTATTGTTTCTTATTTATCGTATTGACCCGCAAAATTGTATTTATTTTATATTCTGTCCAATCTTATCAGTTTCACAATAAAAATGTCAAGTTACACCTAAAAGTATATTATCTTATCATGTATCATATTATCATTTTGCCTAGACAAGGTTGTTAATTTTAATTTGTGATATGATATTTTAATCACATAAGTTACATAAAAGATTAGAAATTTCTAGTTATAATGGCTTAAGAATGCACAATCAATTGCTTTTTTTTTTTTTTAATCAAATAGTTTGAGGAAAACTTTATATCAAGTGAAAATTAAAATTTAATCTAATTATCTAGTCGATTTTAACATAATGTTTTTTGGGAATAAGTTTATATGCTTTTAAAGTTAAACATCGCTGATTTGTACTTTCTTTTGAGCTTTTTACATTTTAATACGAATAGCAAGATAGGGTTGAAAATTTAGTTATGCATTCTTCACTTTAGTTTTTGTTCATTGCTTTATCGTGTTGCATGTAGAAATTAGCTTGCACGAAATGGGTTAAGAAATTTTCTTTCATTAGACTACTACACCTATATTTTTTTTTATGCATAGATCATAGGATCCTATCCCAGGCTTCACAACAAGTTGTTATTTAAACTTCGCCCGATGATGGGTTGACTTTTCTTTCCCGTTCTTTCTTTATTTATATTATTAATTGTTTAATTTTATTGATTGGGCACTTGTACATGAACATAAAGTTTTGCATGTTTAGAGATAAAATGCTATGGTATGGACAATATGAATACGATTGAGAGAATGCGAATAGTGGAATAGGATACTATATCGATGGGATTTACCTATAGGCTAAGAACATAAGTTTCTCGATCGACAATAAGGAAAACCTAGGGAAACTATACAACAGATGTAGAATACTTTAACGTCTCTCAACAGAACCTGACTTTGATATGAGTGTCCGAATAGAGACCAAAGGCGTTGAGCCTTCACAAATCTTCTCATAGGCATCACTTGTCCCTTCAATGCATTGTATGATTATAGACTTTTCATACCCTAGTGATCAAGGGGCAGTTTGGCCCACTCCCAAGACGGGGAAACTATGTTGAATCACCATAATATACAACACAAAAATCAAAATTTCTAAGAGGAGAAAGATAACATGTATATACATGAAGAGTACATGAATTCCCGAACAACTGAGGTGGGATGCGCATCACCAGACAACTGATGTGGGATACTCTTGCACAACCATTTCTTGTTGCCCGTGATACACTTCCAGGTTCTCCTCCCTTGCTTCTTACAGGATGATGATCGGCGAGTCCTAATCCTTAGATGAAGGGACTATGGGAATGACCGAAGAAATCCCATAAAAGTGACTCCCTACACACCAATCCCTTAAATAATTTTGTTACTCTGCATTGAAAATTAGAAAAAAGATATTACGTCAATTGTTGTGACATAGAATGACATCTGATGTAGAGAGAGATACTCATAATTTTTACCATGACTTAGGAGTGTTTGGTAAATCGCTGATCTGATTGCTTCATTGGTTGAACATTTGAGATTCATATTAAGTTCATACTCACGAAGGCAAAATGAGGTTCCTATAAATTTGTAACATTGTGAAAAGGAAATGAGGTTTTGAGAGAGGACATTTCTCTAGACATAACACAATCGATATCTAAAGTTCCTAAGTGCTATAGCTTGTATAGGTAAAGAACAAGTAATTGTTGTAAAGACAATAGATATTTTCATATTTTATATTTAACACATTACCATATGATAAAGATGCAATAAAAGGTTAATGGTGTATTTCATGGAATTTGGGATTTACCTACTTAAAAAGAGTTCATTACCCTAATAAAGAATGTATTAGACATTTTTTTTTTTTTGGTGACCTAGGGAACCCCGCACGGCCGGCAGCCGGAGATAAACCACTGGGGGCGACACGTGCTAGCCACCACACACGTGCCACCGGGTAAGTCGCCAAGAGACTCAAAGCTAGCCTTCCTGCAACTTGCGTTGCAGGAGCTTCGAACACTAGACCTCCTCGATGGAAGTCTAGCGCCTACCCAGCTGAGCCACCGCGGCGGGTGGTTGTATTAGACATTGTTCATTTTAGCTTGCAATAAGAATTTTTTAGGGAGTAGATTTCCTAATTCACGTAACTTTCCTAATTTAAATATGCTTCCTAGTTCATTTTCTCATTTGTCTAGTCTTCCTAGTTTATATAGGTTGCCAAATTAGGATAGGTTTCTTAAATCGAATAATTCTTCTAATTAAGTAAGTTTCTTAATTAAAAATGGGTTTCCTAATCTAAGAAGTTTTTCTAGTTTAAGTAAGTTTCCTAAATAGTGAAGTCACCCTAATTTGAGTGGATTTCTATAGTTCAAGTAGGTTTTCTAATTTGAATAGATTTCCTAATCTAAGTAGATTTCCCTAATTATTGTAGGTTTCCTAGTTTAAATAGGTTTCCTAATAAGATTCCTTAATTCAAAAAAGTTCCTAATCGGGTAGATTTCCTAGTTTAAGTAGGCTTTTAAATTTGAGTAATTTTCTAATTGAAATATGTTTCCTAATTAGTGTTGATTTCCTAGGTTAAGTAGGTTTCTTAATTTGAATATGTTACCTTGTTAAGTATATTTCCTAATTCAAATAGGTCTCCTAGTTTAAATTGGTTTCCAAATTTAAGTAGATTTCCTAAATCAAATTGATCTTCTAGTTTTAGTTTTTTTTTTAATTTGTCAAAATTAAATGGTTTGCTACTCTTAGTCTCTTTAATGTTTCCTAGTCAAGATATGTTTAGTTTAATTTTTGTTCGTCGTTCATCATGTTCCGCCTAGAATTTAGCTCTCATGACATATTAAGAAGGTTTCTTTCATTATACTACTGCACGTGTATTTTTTTATTTATAGCTCGCGATGGTCCTGTCGTTGGACTTTATAACAAGTGTTTATTTAAGCTTTGCAAAATACAAATGGGGTTTACTTGTCTTTACCATTCTTTCTTTATCTTTTATTATTAATTGTTTATTCAATTGCTTGGGCACATATACATGAACATATCATTTTGCATGTTTTGAGATCAAATCAGAAAGGATTACATGAAATAACACTTTGTTAAAAGAGAAAATATAAGGCAGAAGAACACTTGGAGTATCAAAACTTGGCACGGATGGACACTTAAGTGCCAAAAGTTACGAAAGATACACTTAAGTATCACTTTTTGTTAAAAAATGGGATACCTAAATGTCAAGTTCGGCGAACTCTACTGAAAATCTGACGTTGCAATTTTTTATTAATATCGCTCACCTACATGACTTGTTGAAGAGTTGACTCAACTCTAACTTATCCAAAACGATGTTGTTTACATAATTGGCAAAATAAAAGCCATAAATCGGCCAAAATAATGTCGTCTCCCAATTGCCCCAAACCTAAAACCCTAAATCGGCCAAAATCCCTATTGAAGTGCTCAAACCCTAATCTCAAATCCTAATTTTGATTTGTTCCAAATTCCACCGCCAAATATTGAAGATAAAGAGCAAGACTTTCAATAGCGGCTCAAATTCCTCTCATTGAAGCAAAGGAGAAGGTGAGCATTTATATTATTATGGGTTACTAAGTCCAAGAAGAACATTGTTGACGAATCTTGAGAAAAGACTCTATGGATGCATTGGATATAGAGACGGGTCGAAGTGCAAATACTTCAAATGGGCCGATGCGAAGTTCTCTCACTAAGCCATAGAGATGACATTGGACCTAATTGATGGACGACATCAACCTCCATCTACTTTCGTGCACGACTTGGATGATATTGACTCAATGCAAGTTGAAGCATTTTCGACTAACCATTTGAAGAATGAAGTTTCAAGGATGAAAATTGAACGGAAGTATTACTAAGTGTTTATTGTGATATTGTTTTGTTGTCTATCTCACTTTATGATGAAATGTAAAGCACTTGAAGATAAGAAGTTTCTTTGATTGCCATAGTTGAAAATGAGTGGACAAATGTAATTATTTTGGATAAAATGTAGGTCATTTTTTTTTTTAAGATGAGAAGAAGTTTGTGTTATCCACAAAATCGTTGTGACTTTGTTGTTGTCTATCCTATCATATAAATTGTGGCTGACTTCTTATACTTGCGAGGAGGTCAAAGAAAGGGAATGAATGAATAAAATGATGCTTTTGCTTGTTCTTGAATATAAACTAGCAAGGATGTGTATCGGGTCAATGTGTTGTGGTGACATCTTTACTTGAGTTAAACGTAAACCAGCAAATATTGAATTGAATGAGTTGCTTATTTGGTTTACTGCAAACCAGCATATACATAAGACATATGCAAGTGATTACTCAAGTGCCGTAACTTGTATTTAGTAACCACTTAAGTGCCAGTCTTGATGCAAAAAAAATTACTTAAGTATTAGGATATTATAAAAAGTGATTACGTAAGTGCCATTCGTGGTTAAAAATGAACACTTACATACCAATTTTTTTTAGAATGTGATTAATTAGGTATTAATTTTTATAGATTTCCCTAAAAATTGCACCAGCCGTAAACCACAAACCAGCCAACACCGCTGGCCACTAGCCACCACCACCAGCCACACCAAGCACCCAAGCCATCACTTTGAGCCACCACTTGCCACCACTGTGATGGTGGTGTAGTTGAACAAAATGTGCCGATGCAAGCTAAACCTTGCACCAGCTTGCATCAAGTACTGTAGGAGCCTTTAATTGCCACTAGTCACCACCAGGCACCACCAGCCATCACCAGGCACCACCACTAACCACATTAGGCACCCCAACCATCACCACAAACTCATCTATTGTCGTAGAATGTGTTGGTGCAAGCTGAGCCTTGCACTAGCTTGCATTAGATGCTTCATAAGCCCTCAACCACCACCATAGACTTACCATAAAGCATCACCAGCCATCACCACAAACCCATCTATTGCCGTAGAATGTGTTGGTGCAAGTTGAGCCTTACACTAGCTTGCATTAGATGCTTCATAAGCCCTCAACCACCACCATAGACTTACCATAAAGCATCACCAGCCACCACCATCAGCTACACCAACACCCCAACTGCCATATTAGTACCCCAGCCACCACTATAGACTCACCACCAAATCATAGACCTACTACTAGTAACCACTATGTTGTGGTGGGTCTGCTGCAAAAGGTGCTGGTGCAAGTTGAGTCTTGGTGTAAGATGTACACATTGCACGCTTGCATAATGTGTTATACTAGCCCCCAACCATCACCACAAACCCACCACCAATAGCCACCAGCCACCAAAATAACCACCAGTCGCCACCACAGAATGAATAACCAAAACCATTGCTAACCACCAACCAAGACAAGCAGTAAGTAAAAGCAAAATCCACAAAATGAAAATGGAAAAGAAATTTAATAAGTAGCAAGATTGTTTCATTGATATTGAAATTAAGTCTCACAACCTCAATGACAAACTAAGAAAACACTATCCATAGCAAGTTATAAACAAAATTGACTCTTAAGCCCCACAAACCCAATCCATTCCATCTCATAAATAAATATGCATAACCCCTATTCGTGCTCCTTTTGATTGACCTTTCACTTGATTCACAATTCTTGCACTCTTTCTAACTAGACATGCAAATTCTTCTTTAGCTGTCTCGGGATGTACTGATTCAGACAAAGCTATAATTATCCCAGGTGGAATTAATTTAGATGGAGCTGCAACTAGGTTCTTCTTCTTTCTTGTTGGCATAGCTAATGTCTTTATCTTTGTTGGCGTAACCATTAATTCTTGAGTTGGGCCTTGAGAGATAAGAATCTCCGAAACTTCTTCCAGGCTACAAAAAAAACGAACTAAATTGTTAGCAAAAGTTTGCATTATAAATTAAATTAAATGCAGCCAATAAAACTCATATTAAGAATGATTGTTCCAATACGCTTATCTATATAAAGGCTATAAACATATTATCTTAACCTCTTCCCAAGAGCCTCTCTTATTCGAATCGGAGCGTCACTTTTAGCAACCTGTGATTTGTTGGCCTTTCTTCTCGTCATGATTTCTTGGGCCATTCTTTTGACTTTTCACTTGGCCGTTCAGCTTTAGTTATATTTGGCCCTTTAGCTATAGCATGGGCTTCTTCGGCCAATTATTTAGCTGGATGTTTTTTAGTGGCTTTCTTGTAACTAGCCCTTCAGTTGGCATTCTTCTAGTTGTTCTTCCTAAGTGACACCTTATGTTGGTCCTTATGGCCTTTGTGGTGGTCGTTGTGGTAGCTCTTCATTTTACCTTTCTATTTGCAATTAAGTTCCAGCTTGCCTTCTTTAGACCTGAGAAAGAGGCAAAAGACATTATAAATATAATATCAAGTCATATAATAATGTAAAAGAAAGCTAAACACAAATTGTTGAACTTACTAGGTATTTCAATTGAACTTGGCCCTAAATTGCTTCTACCAATCCTTCAGCTGGCCATTTTCTACCTTGCCTTTTTTGAACATGCCATTAAGTTTCAAGTACAATAAGGGCTTTCACCAATTCTTCAGGTGTTCTTCTCGTCACCTGATCAATACATTAAATGCAAGGCAATTGAGGTTATGTACAAATATGTAATAAACCAAAAAGCAACATAAATACAAATATCATGACTTACTGGGTTTCTTATCGTTAACTGAAGAACAGTTGACGAACTTGGCCTTCAATTGACCCTTCAGCTATCTCTTCACTAGGCCCTTTGACTAGCCTATCACCTATCTATTCTTGTTGCTTCCTCAATCAATAACATTTAGTATTGTCCGCTGCTATGTGGCAATAAGAGCATATCATCTTTGCACTTGTCCTACTCATCTTTTTCTAACCCGAGACCTCTCCCTTCATCATTCTCCGTCTTTTTTTTAGCCTTCCCATTTTCTTCTTCAATGGCAAAGGCTGAGGTGCTTCACAATTAGTTGCCTCCCAGAACTTGCTGCTTTTGATTGGCTACATCATGAATTGATATGAAGTAAGATATTTGGCTTTCTTGGTAATCCTTTACGTTGTGGCCCTTTAATTGGATGGCATATATGGCATGTGCACAAAGAATTCCATTTAGTTGCCATGCTCTACATAAATATTTCTTCATACCTAGATGGACAACATACTTATCAGAATCATTCATTATCTTATATCCTTTATCCCCACAATACCTAATTGCACCTAAGTTCTCATACAATATTTTGGCAATCCTAGGACTACATTGCCTAGTCCACTTTGTAGCCCCGTCTCTTTGTTTGTATAGTTGAGTCATAACCATAACTCGTATATCTTCGAGCATCGAGATGATTGGTTTGCATCTGACATCTATTATCCTCCTATTGAATGCTTCACAGATGTTACTATTGATATCATTGCACTTGATTTCCTTGGTGAAGAAAGCCCTGCACCAATGTTTCAATTCTATTTGAAATAGGGTAGTAGACCCTTCCTTTGTCAATTCAAGCAAACCTTCTATGGCCATCCTAAATTCAGCCATGTTTGTGCTCCTTGCTAATTGTCAAAATTGCGACTGCAACTTATCTCCTTTATAGGTCTTTGCCCAATTTGCGTATATGTGCCACGCACTCATTTGATGTTCGGCATAGAGCATTAACTCAGCTAATGTCGAAACTAATCCTTGCAATAATTCAAAACAAGAAAGGTAAGCAAATAACATGTTGTTAGTATCAAAAGGCAAACAATTAACCAAAACATTACCTTTTGTTGGTTGCTCATGAACATTCACCCTTCCCCATTTGTTATCTCTAGGTCAATCATTAGATTTTTTTAGGAACTGGGATCAATTGTCATTGTTCTCTATCCTCACAACAACCCAAGCCAATAGAAATATTTGGTTATTCGTATCTCTTCCAATTATGGCCAGCAATTCTCTCTTACACAAGCCCTTCACGAAACAGCCATCCAATCTTATAATTCATCTACAACCAGATAAAAATCTATGTCTGCATGCATTGAAGCACACATAGAACTTATCAAACTTGATTCCACTATCAAGAAGTGGCTCTCCATGACCTCTACATGCACTCTACTTGAAGGGTTTTGCAACCTACACTCCCAAGTATAATCCCACACTTGCTTGTATTCATTGTCGTACTAACCAATGAGGATCCTCATCACCTTTTACTTCAATCTTTTGCACTAATTCCTAAACACATTGATGTCTACACGCTCATTCATCAACAACCTAAAATTGATACTCTTCATTTCGAGCATCATCTTAATCAAATCAAAGAAGTGCTTACACAACTATGCACTTGTTATCCTTTTGTTTTCAAAATTAATGGAACAAATATGTTCTCTTGGTAGGTTCTAATTTGGAACGACCCACTCCTCCTAACAAACACGCTGTAGATCTTCTATGGATAATTTTGCTACGAATACCTAGCTTTTATAAAGACCTTAGTGTTTTTAATGAAGTCAATATTCCTTTGTATAGCAATGGAGTTCTTCAGTATAACTTCCCTAAATTGTTTCGCATTTTGGAATATCATTCCTATTGACAAAGTAAGAGAGATAACATATGGATTATAGGAAGGAAATTTATTTTTCCTTCTACGCATGGCTCCTTGATCTTCTTCAAGCTCGTCCTAAGAAGTAGCATTCTTAACACTTTCTACATAATCATTCTCCTCACCAGCAACACCAGCATTTGCAACTCCTTTAACCCTATTTGGAACTTGATCAATCACCTACAAAGCTGTAAACCTATCTAACAAAAGTTCATTTTGCTTTTTCCTTGACTGTGTAAGGGCCTTGTTGTCGTCATCACTTAAGAAATTTTCAGAAGGAAACACTTCATCGTCATCATCACTAAATTCATCTATGTCCCAATCTAATCTAGTGATGGTGACATCACCTATGTCATCATCACTTTGGTAAAATGTATATGCACTTCTCCTGCCTATCTTGTCTATCCTACTGTCTTTCATCCTTATCCTTAGTACTAGTTGGAATACCATTTTCCCCTTCTCCTACTTGGGTGCTCTCTTCATGATCATCTTTGTCATCCGTATCACTATTGTACTCAACGTGTACTTTGCTTCTTTTCCATGAAGATAATGCCATAGCATATTCCTAAAACCGTTATCATCTTCTAAACTTCTCAATTCATCTCTTAAGCCCTTCATGGGAATACGATATAGCAACTTCTATACTTTGCATGGCAAATAATTCACTATATCCTTAACAAATCCAATATAAGATGCATTCTTTATATCGACAAAAATAGTGCCCTCATTTCTCCCTCCATACTCGCATTCATCCTCCCTAATTGCAAAGTCCCTATCGTAACAAATAATGACAGCAACATAATCTTTATCATAAGACATTTCTACAATTGTACATAGAGGTCCCTACACTCTCATAGATTATATTAAAAAAGAGAGATTATGGGAAAGATGCCCCCACGACAAATAGAGGTCCCCACACTGTCAAGATCCCCCACGACAGCCACTTTAATTACCTTGCATTCCCTTAAAATATTGACCAACAAACAAAGGTCCCCACAACAAGCACAGGTCATCACGACACCCATTTCAACACTTTGAACTCAAAAAAAAAAAAGACCACAGGTCCCTATGACAATCACTTTGAGCCTTAAAAATCGCCTTTGCACATCACATTTCACATCCAACCCTTAAAAATTGCCCTCGCACATCACAATGCCACATCTAAGCCCTAAATCACACATTACAGTAGCGTAGGAGCCCTAATTTCCCCCTACTGAGCCATACATTTCGAGACCAAGCCCTAAATTGCCAATCTAAACCCTTCAATCACTCTAGCACCGCATTTAAGCCCTAAATCGCACATGAGAATACCATCCGAGCCCTACATTTCCTAGCTGACCCCCACATTTCCCAGTGGAGTCCCAAATTTCCCATCGAGTCCTGATAGACGAGTTCAAACCTTAATTTCACACCATAGGAAAGGGGGAGAATAGAACAAATTTGGGTGAGCGATGTCAGTGAGTGGCGATGGCAACTGATGATGGCGATCAACGACATCAATCGACAACAGACCTGAGTGAGTGTGAACGGTAGTGGTGAATAGTGATGGAGAGAATTTCATGAGTGTGAGCGTGAGTGTGAATGGAGACAACCATATCTGGTGTCTAAAAGTAAGCTAAATGACATTGTTTAGCATCAAGGAAAAATGATGTCGTTTAGCTTGCCCAAGCCAGCATGGATGGGATGACATCATTTTTGTTGTCCATGTGTGCTTATATATATATATATTTGTCACCTCAGTAAAGCATGTTGCCAGAAAATGCTATGTATGCAATTTGGTCGGATTTTCTCACTATTGGCACTTAATTGATCCATTTTGCTTCAATTTTGGCACTTAAGTGTCATTTTTTAACTTTTGGCACTTAAATATCCCACTATGCCAGTTTTGGCACTTTAAGTGTCTAGCTCTCGAAAATATACCAATAACCGACTTTAGATAAGACTATCGTAATCAAATTATGAAACACGAAATCTCTAGTCTCCCACCTTGATAGGCTCTTGATAAGCCTAGAATAGTCCAGTGATAGATGTAAACCTAAATTTAATCAAACAATGAATGAGAAACTAAGCTGCAGTTGGTAAGGCTTGGTACTTAGGGCATGTACCACCTTTACAAGAGGTTTATTTGCACCTACCTAGCAATCTATTTAACTCTCTCAAGGTTCACTTCGGAATATTTTTCATCATCTCGAGTTTTCCTCCGATCATTTTTTTTATTAGTGGGTTACAATTTTAATGACATTACCCAATTTTTTTTTTTTTTAAGAGGGTAAGTCACTCAGCAATCTAAGGCATGGATATATTGTGATATGAGTAGACTTTTGATCAGTTTTTGGTGCTAAATCTTGAACTATTCCATGTAATGTATAGATGGACGAGGAAGTGCCCAGTAGGTCAGATATAGGCATGCCCATTGCGATTTTCAAAATAAAAGTAGACCGATGATATTATTTGATCTTCTTACAAAAAAAATTAAAAGGAGAAACTTCATTTTTCACCAATTTCTAATATGTAAATTCGCCTAGAGTAACTTGAAAAGCGGAATCTTTAAATTCACCCCGGTTCAAGTAGGTTTCCTAATTTGAGTAGATTTCTTAATTCAAGTGGGATAACTCATCTAGGTAGGTTTCCTAGTTTAAGTAGGTATCCAAATGTGAGTAATTTTCCTACGTTAAATATGTTTCCTAATTAGTGTTGGTTTTCTATGTTAAATAGGTTTCTTAATTTGAAAATGCTACCATTTTAAGTATATTTCCTAATTCCAGTAGGTTTCATAATTTAAGTTGTTTTCCTTGAGTATATTTCCTAAATCAAATCGATTTCCTAATTTGAGTAGTTTTTTTAAAGGATGATGATATTTCCATCCCCATTTTGGCTTAAAACACTCCTTTTTTTTTCCAATGAACTTACCAAAATACCTCCTTTCTCTTCAAATTATTGTTTCTTATTTTATCGTATTGACCCACAAAATTGCATTTATACTATATTCTTTCCAATCTTATCAGTTTCACAATATAATATCAAATTACACCCAAAAAAAATTATCTTATCATGTATCAAATTATCATTTTGCCTGGACAAGGTTGTTAATTTTAATCACATAAGCTACATAAAAGATTAGAAATTTCAGTTATAATGGCTTAAGAATACACAATAAATTGCTTATTTTTTTTATCAAATAGTTTGAGGGAAACTTTATATCAAGTGTTTTACCAAAAAAGAAAAATTTATATCAAGTGAAAATTAAAATTTAATCTAATTATCTAGTCGATTTTAACATTGTGTTTTTCCGGAATAAATTTATATGTTTTTTTAAAGTTAAGCATTGCTAATTTGTGCTTTCTTTTGAGTTTTTACATTTTTATATGAATTGCAAAATGGGGTTGAAAATTTTGTTACACCTTCTTCACTTTAGTTTTTGTGCATTGTTTTATCATGTTGCATGTAGAATTTACCTCCCATGAAATGGATTAAGAAATTTTCTTTCATTAGACTATTACATCTATACACACACACACACACACATATATATACATATACAGTACATATACATATATGTGTACATATACATGTACATGTATATGTCATGTATACATACATATATATATATATATACATATACATATATATATACATATATATACATATATATATATATATACATATATATATATATATATATATATATATATATATATATGTATATATATATAGGTATATATAGATTATGCATAGATCGCGGGATCCTGTCCCAGGCTTTGTAACAAGTTGTTATTTAAACTCCACCCAATAATAACGGGGTTGACTTTTATCGTTCTTCCTTTATCTAAATTATTTAATTTTATTGATTGGGTACTTATACAGGAGGATAAAGTTTTGCATGTTTAGAGATGAAATTGGAAAGGCGTAAAATAATGTTTTGTTAAAAGAGAAATGGCAACACAATCAAGTTGTTGAACTTGAAATCTTTGGTCTCACATCTTATTAGGTTTTTAGAACACACATGATAACTATTTTATTTCTCTATTTCTCTATTTTTCTATTTTTCTATTATCAAGAATAGGTTTGGAGCAAAAATTCATTTTGGTAACATAATTTCACTTTCATTTTTAGAACAAATTTTTACTCTAAAAATAGATTTAAAAGATAAATCATAAGTACATTTTTTCACTTTTCTATTTTTGGAACAAAAATGAGCAATAAAAACTCTTCTCATCACTTACTTTTGCTACTAGCCGGCTGTTCATTGCCAAACTACCCACCATTCGTAGCTGCTCACCATCCATTGCTCGCCGAAGAATGAAAGATTTTCTGTTGTTATTAAACGAATTTCTATTATGAGAATAGAAATTTTGTGTCGTTATTAAACACAAATTTTTGTTCAAAAACTCGTCCATGAAATAGAAATTAAAAAAATCAATTTCCAGTCAGAAATTTAATTATTGGTTATCATTCATGCCCAACAGGCCCAAAATAGGATCTAAACCTAAATTTAATTAAATAATGAATAAGAAATCAAGTTGGGGTCGATAGAGCTTGGGAGAGTCCGTGTCAAGCGTAAGTGCAACCTCACTAATGGGTTATTTGCACCCCCTAGGAATCCTTTAAACTCTATTGGATTCACCTCAGGACGGTCGTGACCATGTCTTCTGGTTTTCCTCCAACTACATCTATGATTAGGGGGTTATAATTGATGGACATCTCCTACATTTGTCCTTTTTTGAAATGGTAATCTCGAACTAGTCCATAAAACAATTGGAAGGACGAAGAAGTAGCCTTTAATAGGTCGGACGTAGGTTTGACTATTGCCATTTTTAATTCATCAATCTATCTAAGAAAAATCCAAAAAAGTTGGGGTTGATCTATTTTTTCATGTCATTGGCTTCTTAAAATTTTCCAATGAAAGAAGAAGCGGTCATGAGAAGCAGGATTATCATAAAGTCTACCAAAAATAGATCTCCTTATAGTATGTAATATGAAATTTGGACGCCCTTCAGATTACCATAAAATTTTCGATATGTCATATATAGCTGGAGCCAATTAAGGCATGGAGGAGGGCTTAGCCTAGTTTGAAAAAGAAAAAGAAAAAGTAGATCCATGATATTACTTGACCTTCACAAAAAAGAAAAGAAAAGAAGAATAATAACTTCATTTTCACCAATTTATAATCTTTAAATTCATCTCAGAAAAATTTAACAGGCGGAATCTTGATAGATTGATAAATTTTGTTAAGATTATTCCACACTAGTATATTGTTGGCCAATATTATTGAAAAAAAAAAAAACTCTAGTTTCAAATGCTATGGTATGGACAATATGAATACAATTGAGAAAATGCGAATAGTGGAATAGAATACTATATCGAAGGGATTTACCTGTAAGCTAAGAACATAAGTTTCTCAATCAACAATAAGGAAAGCCTAGAAAAATTATACAATGGATGTAGAATACTTCAACATCTCTCAGCAGAACCTATCTTTGATACTAGGGTCCGAGTAGAGACCAAAGGTGTTGAGCCTTCACAAATCTTCTTATAAGCATTGCTTGTCCCTTCAATGCATTGTGTGATTATGGACTTTTGATACCCTAGTGATATAGGGGTGGTTTGGCTCACTTCCAAGACGTGGAATCTATGTTGAATCACCATAATGTACAACATGAAAATCAAAATTTCTAAGTGGAGAAAGACTACTTCTATAAGAAAAGTACATGAATCCCCAAACAACTAAGGTCGGATGCGCATCACCAGACAACTGACGTAGGATACTCTTACGCAACCATTTCTTGTTGCTGGTGATACGCTTCAGGTTCTCCTCCCCTTCCTTCTTACAGGATGATGATTGGCGAGTCCTAATCTTGGGATGAAGGGACTATGGGAATGACTAGTGAAATCCTAGAAAAGTGACTCCCTACACACCCATTCCTTGGATAGTTTTGTTTTTTTGGTAAAGTGGATAGTTTTGTTTTTTGTTTTTTTGTTTTTGATGACCTAGGGAACCCGTACAGCCGGTAGCCGGCGAGCAAACCCTGGGATGACGCTAGCGGAGGACCCACCACCCCGGCGCCACACTTAAGACACCAAATGCCTCCACTGGGCTTCGAACCCCTTACCTTTGGGGAATGATCAATGGAGCTCTTATCCAGCGGAGCCATCACGGCCGGTGGTTGGATAGTTTTGTTACTCTGCATTGAAAATTAGAAAAAGGACATTATGTCAATTGTTGTGAAATAGAATGACAATAGATGGAGAGAGAGAGATTCATAAGTTTTACCAAGACTTGGAAGTGCTTGGTAAATTGCTGATCCAATTTCTTAACATTTGAGATTCATATTAAGTTCATACTCACAAAGGCAAAACAAGGTTCCTATAAGTTCGCAACATTGTGAATAAGGCAATGAGGTTATGAGAGAGGACATTTCTCTAGACATAACACAATTGATATCTAGAGTTCCTAAGTATTATACCTTATATAAGTAATGAAGTAATTGTTGTAAAGACAATGGATATTTTCATATTTTATATTTAACACATTACCATATTACAACGATGCAATAAAAGGTTAATGGTGTATTTCTTGGAATTTGGGATTTACCTACTTAAAAAGAGTTCATTACCCTAATAAAAAATGTATTAGACATCGTTCATTTTAGCTTGCAATCAGAATTTTTTAGCGAGTAGATTTCCTAATTCACGTAACTTTCCTAATTTAAATATGCTTCCTTGTTCATTTTCTCATTTGTATAGTCCTCCTGGTTTATATAGATTGCCAAATTAGGATAGCCATCTTAAATCAAGTAATTATTCTAATTTAAGTAAGTTTCTTAATCTAAAATGGGTTTCCTAATCTAAGAAGTTTTTCTAGTTTAAGTAAATTTGCTAAATAGTGGAGTCACCCTAATTTGAGTGGATTTATATAAATCAAGTAGGTTTCCTAATTTGAATAGATTTCCTAATCTAAGTAGATTTTCCTAATTATTTTAGGTTTCCTAGTTTAAATAGGCTTCCTAATTTTATAAGATTTCTTAATTCAAAAAAGTTCCTAATCATGTAGATTTCCTAATTTAAGTAGGTTTCCAAATTTGAGTAATTTTTGTAATTGAAATATTTTTCCTAGTTAGTGTTGGTTTCCCAAGTTAAGTAGGTTTCGTAATTTGAATATGCTACCTTGTTAAGTATATTTCCTAATTCAAATAGGTTTCCTAGTTTAAATTGGTTTCCAAATTTAAGTAGATTTCCTAAATCAAGCTGATCTTCTAGTTTGAGTATTTTTTATTTTATTTTTCAAAATTGAATGGTTTCCTACTCTGAGGCTTCGTTTATTTTACGGAAAATAACTTATGAGAAAATATTTTCCTGACTTTTTGACGTTCGTTTCACAAAAAATGAACTAGTTAAGGAAAATGTTTTCTGCTATTGGAAAAAACATCTTCAAAAGTAGGGAAACTATTTTCCATTTTTCAGAAATGGAAAACATTTTTCATAACTTCTACTACCTTACCTTCTTTCACCAAACATATTTTCCTTTTATTTTTATGTTTTCTTCTTCTTTTTTTCTTTTTTGTTTTCTTTTATTTTTTATTTTTTTTTTTTTTTTTTCAGCCTTGGACAGTCGTCGGCCATGGACCAACTCAAGCCTCACTCGAGGCCAAATCCGGCAAGGGCGAGGCATGATCTCGCTTGGTTCGGTGAAGCTCGGGTTTACTTGGATCTTGCGAGATGTGAGCTCGCCGGCCTCAGTGGAGCTTGGGCTCGCCTAAATCGGCAGAGCTCGATCTTGCCTGGATCTAGCGAGCCATGAGCTTATTAGCCTCAATGGAGCTTGGGCTTGCTTGGATTAGGTGAGCCATGAGCTCACCGGCCTCGCTTAGATCGGCCGAGCCTCGAGCTCACCGATCTGCATCTTGGTCAATCGTTGGCCATCACTGAGGCACACGGGGGCAAAGGAAGGAGGAAGGAAAAGAAAAATAAAATAAGGATAAATTAAAAATAATAAAATTTTAATTTTTAAAAATATAAAAAAATTATAATTAAAATTTCTATGGTCGATTAATTTGGTAATTTTTCCCAAAAAATCAAATTAGATACTGGATAGTGGAAATTATTTTCTACTCTATTTTCAGGTTTCAGCTAAATACCAGAAAATATGGTCATTTTCTTGGAAAATGGCTTCCTGAAAAATATTTTTCGTAAACGTGATATTTTTCGTGAAATGAACGGAGCTTTGTCTGTTTAATGTTTTATAGTCAAGATACGTTTAGGTTAATTTTTGTTCATCGTTTATCATGTTGAGTGTAGAATTTAGCTCTCATGACACATTAAGGAAGTTTCTTTTATTATACTATTGCACGTGTATTTTTCATTCATAGCTCGCAAGGGTCCTGTGGTTGGGCTTTATAACAAGTGTTTATTTAAACTCTGCCCAACACAGATGGGGTTTACTTTTCTTTACCATTCTATTTTTATCTTTTATTATTAATCTTTAATTTTATTGCTTGGGCACTTATACATGAACATATCTTTTTGCATGTTTAGAGATCAAATCGGAAAGGATCACCTGAAATAACACTTTGTTGAAAGAGAAAATATACCAATAATGAGCTTTAATATAAACTATCGTAATCAAGTTCTGAAATGCGAAATCTCTAGTCTCTCGCCTTATTAGGCTCCTGATAGGCCTGGAATTGTTTAGTGATAGATGTAAATCTAAATTTAATTAAACAATGAATGAGAAACTAAGCTGCAGTTGGTAGGGCTTGGTGCCTCAGGCAAGGACCATCTTTTCAAGAGGGTTATTCGCACTTGCCTAATAGTCTATTTAACTCTCTTAGGACTCACTTCGGACGCTACAAACCATATTTTTCATCATCCTAAGTTTTCCTTTGATCATATCTCTGATTAGTGGGTTACAACTTTATGAACATGATCCATATTTATTTTTTTAAGAGGGTAAGTCACTCAATTTGAGGCATGGATATACTATGATATGAGTAGACTTTTTATCAGTATTTGGTGCTAAATCTTGGACTATTCCATGTAATGTATAGATGGATGAAGAAGTACTCTGTTGGTCAGATATAGGTATGCCCACTGCAATTTTTAATTCATCGATCTATCCATGAATAATGAAAAAAAAAGTCAGGATTGATTTTTTTTTTTTTTTATTTCGGTCCACCGTGTCATTGCCTTCTTAAAAGAACAAACAGTCATGAGAAGCAGGATTGTCAAATGGTCTTTATCAAAAATAGTTATTTCATCAGCATGTTGTCTCCATCCCTTTATCATATGTAATGTGAGATCTATACGCGACTTAGGTTACCATAAAATTTCAATATGTTACATATAGCTAGAGCCAATTATTAAAAAAAAAAAAAATTATGGCATGGAGGAGGACTTAGCTTAGTCTAAAAAGAAAAAAAAAATAGATCCATGATATTACTTTTTTTGTTTGGTAACCGAAGACCCCACCACGGACCTCCTGTGCCTGAACGGCTCCTGAGGCCGGGCCCCTATACCTCGGAGGAAACTAGCCTAGCAACCCATCGCTAGGGTCCCCCACTTAAATCGTTAGCAACTGCGGGTTTCGAACACTCAACCTCTACGATGAGATAGGGACTCTCAACCAACGCAGCTACCCACGGATAGGTCATGATATTACTTGATCTTCACAAAAAAAAAAAATCATTTTTCATCAGTTTCTAATTTTTAAATTCACCCAAAGAAACTTAACAAGAGGAATCTTGATAGATTGGCAAATTTTGTTAAGATTAATCCACACTAGTAAATTGTTGGCCAATATTATTGAAAAAAATCTCAAATTTGTAGTTGTTATGATATAGACTATATGAATATGATTGATAGAATGTGAATAGTGGAATAGAATCTTATATTTCATATTCCAATGGGATTTACATGTAGACCAATAACATAAGTTTCTCAATTGACAATGAAAAATCAGGAAAACTATAGAATGATTTAACATCTCTAAGCAGAATGTGACTCTAATACCAAGGTTCAAGTAGAGACCAAAGGTCCTGAGCGATCACAAATCTCCTTATAAGCATTTCCTCTTCCTTCACTGTATTTTACTATCATGGACTTTCGATATTGTGGTGATCGAGGGTGGTTTTGGCCTGGTTCTCCTCCCCTTCCTTCTCACAAGAAGATGATCGGTGAACCTCGATCCTTAGAGGAAGGGATCGTGGAAATTATCAGAGAGATCACCAAAAAAGTCACTCCCTGCACACCCATTTCTTGGATAACTTCGTTTCTCTGCATTGAAAAATTAGGAAAAAGACATTATGTCAATTGCTGTAGAATAGAATAATGACGGATGAGCAAATAGATTCATAATTTTACCATGAATTTGTAGTTTTTGGTAAATCGCTGATCCGATTGTTTTCATGATTGAGCATTGGAGATTCATATTTAGTTCACCCTCATGAAGGTAAACGAGGTTCATATAAGTTCGTGACATCATGAGTAAGGCAACAAGGTCACGAGAGAGGACATTTCTCTAGACATAATGCGTTCAATATTTGGAGTGCCTAAGTGCTATAGCTTATGTAGGTGAAGAACGAGTAATTGTCATAAAGACAATGGATACTTTTCATATTTTACATTTAACACATTACCATATGATAAAGATGCAATTGGGATTTGCCTACTTAAAAAGACTTCATTACCATAATAAAAAGAATGTATAAGACATCGGATGTTCAAAGCATCGGAATGGAACATTATATAGGCGAAATGGGCAATTGGGTAATTGCCATTAAGCCTAGGGATGGATGGAAATCTAGCATTTAAGAAAAAGCCATTTTGAAAAGATGCATATTGGATTTTGGTAGAACATTTTGCTTTTTTTTGGCTGGTGCTATAAGGCTTCCCTAAAATGAATAATAAATCATTCGTGCCAGCTAATGGTTTCAAGATGGAAAATAATCTTTGAAATTTTAGAATTAAGACATTTCTAAATAAATGGAGAATTTGGTTGGGATTTTTTTGCTAAATATATCCAATTTTGTTTTTTTATATTATATCCAATTTGAGTTCATTATCATGACTGCTAAGCTTCGTCGAGCTCACCCATGGCCATTCAAACTTTGTCTAGCTTAATGATTGCCACTCGAGTTTCATCGAACTTGTACAACAGCAGGAGTTTTTCCGTGATCATGGCCATGCCCAAATGAGCTTCATCTAGCTCAACCATGTGGCTGGATTTTCTCCAAGTTCGCGGCCATGGCCATTTAAGATTTTACGTTGGTGGGAATGTTAAATTTGGTGGGTATTTGTTTGGATTTGGTGGGAATTTATGTTGAAGAAGAAAAAGGGGAAGAAGATGATGACGATGATAGTTGGGGAGAGAGAGAAAAAGAGAGAACATTGAATATATATATATATGAATTCAAGTCAACGAATTTCTAACAACGTCAAGCCATGTCATAATATTTCTTATGGCCTGAATGTCAACAAATTCCATCGTTGGACCGATCAAGGACTAGTGGTAATACCTTTTAAAAAGTACATGAATGGTTCTGAACAAGAATTGAAGTAGTGTTGTATGGTACTCTCCGTTAGGGTTGCCAAACAATAAACGAAGAAGTAGTCAATTGTCAATCTATAAAAAAGCTTCCGAGACATTACAACATTATGTGTATCACAATTGATTAGACTTTGGATCTCTGACTCAATCTACTTACTTACAACACACACATATATATATATTTATGCTAGAAAAGGAGCACCATACATTTTAAATTAATGAAATAAAATAATATGTAAAAACTTTACTTGCCAATCATCTTAATCATCGCATAACATGATTTTTTTCCATCTATAGTAACATGCGGTCATACCAGATCATTAAAAAAAAATGCATGGATCTCTTATGATTTTTATTTTTTGTAAATATTTGTGATTGAGTGGCCCACTAAATTTGCCTGGATCTAGCGAGCCATGAGCTTATTAGCCTCGGTGGAGCTTGGGCTTGCTTGGATTGGGTGAGCCTTGAGCTCACAGATCCACATCTTGGTCAGTCTCTGGCCATCGTTGAGGCATGTGGGGGCAAAGGAAGGAGGAGGAAGGAAAAGAAAAAGGAAAAAAAAAGGAAAATTAAAAAAAATGATTTTTTAAAAAATATATAAAATTATAATTAAAATTTTTTTGGTCGATTAAGAAAATTAATATTGGATTTTTTGATAATTTTTCCCAAAAACCAAATCAGATACTGCATAGTGGAAAGTATTTTTTACTCCATTTTCAAGTTTTGGTTGAATACCAGAAAATTTGGTCATTTTCTTAAAAAATGGCTTATTGGAAAATATTTTCCGGAAACGTGATATTTTCCGCGAAATGAATGGAGCCTTAGTTTGTTTAATGTTTCCTAGTCAAGGTATGTTTGGGTTAATTTTTGTTCATCGTTTATCATGTTGCGTGTAGAATTTAGCTCTCATGACATATTAAGGAAGTTTATCTTATTATACTATTGCAGGTGTATTTTTCATTCATAGCTCGCGAGGGTCCTGTGGCTGGACTTTATAACAAGTGTTTATTTAAACTTTGCCCAATATTGGGCTTTTGATAAAACTATTGTAATCAAGTTCTGAAACGCGAAATCTCTAGTCTCTCACCTAAATAGGCCTGGAATTGTTTAGTGATAGATGTAAATCTAAATTTAATTGAACAATGAATGAGAAACTAAGCTGCAGTTGGTGGGGCTTGGTGCGTCAGGCAAGGACCACCGGGAGGGTTATTCGCACTTGCCTAGTAGTCTATTTAACTCTCTCAGGATTCACTTCAGAAGGATCGTTACTAACCATATTTTTTGTCAACCTAAGTCTTCCTCCGATCATATTTCTGATTAGTGGATTACAATTTTATGGACATCATCCACAATTATTTTTTTAAGAGGGTAAGTCACTCAACAATCTGAGGCATGGATATACTATGATATGAGAAGACTTTTAATCAGTATTTGGTGCTAAATCTTGAACTATTCCATGTAATGTATAGATGGACGAAAAAGTACCCTGTAGGTCAGATATAGGTATGCCCATTGCAATTTTTCATTCATTGATCTATCCATGAAAAATGAAAAAAAGAAAAGAAGAAAGTTAGGATTGATTTTCTTTTTATTTCGGTCCACCGTGTCATTGCCTTCTTAAAATTTGTCCAGTAAAAGAATAAACAATCATGAGAAGCAGGATTGTCAAAAGGTCTTTATCAAAAGTAATTATCTCATCAGCATGTTGTCCATCCCTTTATCATATGTAATGTGAGATCTATACGCGTTTTAGGTTACCAGAAAAATTTCAATATGTTACATATAGCTAGAGCCAATTACGAAAAATAAATATGGCATGGAGGACTTAGCTTAGTCTAAAAATAAAAGTAGATCCATGATATGACTTGGTCTTCACAAAAAAAAGAAGGAAAAAAAAAGAAAAGAATAACTTCATTTTTCATCCATTTCTAATTTTTAAATTCACCCAAAGAAATTTAACAAGCGGAATCTTGATAGATTGGCAAATTTTGTTAAGATTATTCCACACTAGTAAATTGTTGGCTAATATTATTGAAAAAAATCTCAAATTTGCAATTGTTATGATATGGACTATATGAATATGATTGAGAGAATGTGAATAGTGGAATAGAATCTTATATTTCATCTTCAAATGGGATTTACATGTAGACCAATAACATAAGTGTCACAATCGACAATGAAAAATCAAGAAAACCGTACAACCGATGTAGAATGATTTAACATCTCTCAGCAAAATGTGACTCTAATACCAAAGTTTAAGTAGAGACCAAAGGTTTGAATGATCACAAATCTCCTTATAAGCATTTCTTCTTCCTTCACTGTACTTTGCTATCATGGACTTTTGATATTGTAGTGATAGGGGGCGGTTCTCGCCTGGTTCTCCTCCCCTTCCTTCTCACAGGAAGACGATCGGCGGACCTCGATCCTTAGATGAAGGGATCGTGGAAATTATCAGAGAGATCACAAAAAAGGTCACTCCCTGGACACCCATTTCATGGATAAATTTGTTTCTCTGCATTGAAAAATTAGAAAAAAGACATTATTTCAATTGCTATGGAATAGAATAATGACGGATGAGCAAGCAGATTCATAATTTTACCATGAATTTGTAGTTTCTGGTAAATCACTGATCCGATTGTTTTCATGGTTGAGCATTGGAGATTCATATTAAGTTCACACTCATGAAGGTAAACAAGGTTCATATAAGTTTGTGACATCATGAGTAAGGCAATGAGGTCACGAGAGAGACATTTCTCTAGACATAATGCATTTGATATTTGAAGTGCCTAAGTACTATAGCTTATATAGGTAGAGAACAAGTAATTGTCATAAAGACAATGGATACTTTTCATATTTTACATTTAACACATTACCATATAATAAAGATGCAATTGGGATTTGCCTACTTAAAAAGACTTCATTACCATAATAAAAAGAATGTATAAGACATCGGATGTTCAAAGCATCGGAACGGAAGATTATATAGGCGAAAATGGGCAATTGGGTAATTGCCATTCAGACTAGGAATGGATGGAACTCTAGCATTTAAGAAAAAGCCATTTTGAAAAGATGCACATTGGATTTTGGTAGAACATTTTGCTTTCTTTTTGCTGGTGTTATAAGGTTTCCCTAAAATGAATAATTAATGCACACATGCCAGCTAATGGTTTCAACATGGAAAATAATCTTTGAAATTTTAGAATTAAGACATTTTAAATAAAAAGGAGAATTTGGTTAGGATATTTTTTTTGCTAAATATTTCCAACTTTGTTTTTTTTATTACATCCAATTTGAGTTCGTTATCATGACTGCTAAGCTTCGTCAAGCTCACCCATGGCCATTCAAACTTTGTCTAGCTTAATGATTGCCATTGGAGTTTCATCGAACTTGCACAACAGCAGGAGTTTTTTCGTGATCATGGCCATGCCCGAACGAGCTTCATCTAGCTCAACCATGTGGCTGGATCTTCTTCACGTTCGCGGCCATGGCCATTTAAGATTTTGCGTTGGTGGGGATGTTAAATTTGGTGGGTATGTGTTTGGATTTGGTGGGAATTTATGTTGAAGAAGAAAAAGGGGAAGAAGATGATGGCGATGATAGTTGGAGAGAGAGAGAGAGAGAGAGAGAGAGAGGGAACATGGGAAAAAAATAATATGAATTCAAGTCAACGAATTTCTAACAATGCCAAGCCATGTCATGAAATTTCTAACGGCCTTAATAGCAACAAATTCCATCGCTGGACCGATCAAGGATTAGTGGTAATACCTTCTAAAAAGTACATGAACGGTTCCGAACAAGAATTGAAGTAGTGTTGTATATCGTACTCTCTGCTTAGGTTGCCAAACAATAAACGAAGAAGTCGTCAATCGTCAATCTACAGAAATGTTTCCGAGACATTACAAATGATGTGTATCACAATGGATTAGACTTTGGATCTCTCAATCAATCTACGTACTTACAAAACACACACACACACACACATGCTAGGAAAGGACCGCCATACATTTTAAATTAATGAAAAAAGTAATATGTAAAAATTTTGCTCACCAATAAGAGTGAGCATCGGTGTAGGGTCAACTCTGAACCGACCGTGGACCGGCCCAACTTTGCTAGTCCTGATTTGGTTCCCAGGGAGACTAGGTCAATTCTTGATCTTTGGATTCTTGGACCAGCTTTGTATGGATTGGTTCTCGGTCTTTGGAGTTTAGGGTTTGTCCAACCCGAACCAATTCTAACTGTATATATATTATATATCTAATATATTATTTATAATTTTTTTTATATAGAGAAAACCCTAAAACAAGCGGCATCAATAACTTAGATTGTCCAAGTAATTTTACATTGTTCTTTGATAACTTAGATGTTTAATGTCTTTTACGGCGTTAATAACCATAATTTACAAATGAGGAAAATGTTCTTATGAGGAGTTATCACAGCATCTAAAAGGGCAAAAACAGCTCTTCACGACATCATCATCTAGTACTTGTTCTTTTTTTGTCTCATTTGTTCTTTTTGTCTTCAATTTGCCATAATCAAAAGAAATAATTTTTTCATTCACCACTTGACACTCACTTTGCTTGCTTTTTGATCACTCGTGCCCATCGCCGCTCGATGATTGTTTTGCTTGTTGCTTGCTACTCACCTCGCTTGATGCTCACATTTCTTAGTTGACCTCGCTTGTTATCGAATCCATTAGGTTGGTCCGATCATCGGTCACATTTTTAGGGAGTACGAAAAATGAAATAAAAAAATTATAAGTTGGTCCGAATTGATTTTAAAATTGGACCGAATTCATTGGATCGGTTTGATCCTTGGTCCCAAGCTCAATAAAATTGGTTCTTAATCCTAAAAATTGAGGAACCAACATTGTGCAAGTTTATCCTAAGGTTATGGGGTGGACCGATTCAACCCTAACCATGTTCACCCCTACTTGTCAATCATCTTAATCATCGCATAACACGATTTCGTCCATCTATGGTAATGCGCAGTCATATCAGATCATTAAAAAAAATGCATGGATTTCTTATGAATTTTATTTTTGTAAATATTTGCGATTGAGGAGCAATTACTAGTACAGATATAAAAATAATATGACCAAAGTTCGGTAACTCAATATATAATTGGAGGAGGGAAGAAAAGAAGATAATTCCCAATTGAATTATAAAGGAAAAAAATAAAAATAAAAATAAAAAGCAAGTAGCCACCATAGCCACCACACAACATCATATGCAACTAGATTACCATGGGACCCATCATATCCACAGAGTTCCACTTCTGCCAGAACTTGCAGTTGCTGATAGCAAAGCCAAAAAAAAAAAAAAGCAAAAACTCAGTAAAATAAATTATATATATAATAAAAAACTCTTCTTCTTCTTCTTCTTCTTCTTAGCTCCTGGAGTCCTCTCGTAGCCATGGAGTGTCGCTCGTTGCAGGCGCCGAGCGCGAACGCCATCGCTTCCTCGCGAACTGGGCCGCTCGAGAAGCCGTTCCTTCACGGCCAGGTGCTGCAGCTGCCGAACAATGCGAGGCGGTACCGGTTCGTGGGGAAGACGAGGCCCCTCGAGCTCAGGGCTCTAGCTCCAGGTCGGTATGCCTGTTCTGCCGATTATTTCATGCCCCCCTTTTCTCTTTTCGCCTGAAAACGCGAGGGGCTTCGCCTCGATCACGTTGTGCGCGGGAGCGTGGAAGGGAAGATGGGTGGTGCAGCGCAATGTCGTTCGCGGCGGTGTCGTTCTGGTCGAGGAAGATGTAGTTTTCGATGGTGGGTTTTTCTATGCTTGGAGGAAATCTGGAAGTGGAGATATGGAAGCAGTGTTTTTTTGGGATACTGGGTTCTTGTTTGGGGGGGTTTCGTGATTTGGAAGTGGCATTTCGATTGGGCATTTGGAAATTGTTTTGCTAATGAGATAGTGAAGTTGAACAGTCTAGTGTAATCTGTACCTTTTTCTTCTTTGGACTTGCATTTCGTAATGCTAATTGAAACTAATAGGTGATAAGATGAACCTGAATGCGGAACGTTCTGTGGTTGAAGTGGCAGTACGTGATCACATTGGGGAAAAGTAAGGCATGGCAATGGTAGTGGAGGGTGGTGTGAGGAGGTTGTGGTTGATGGCAATGGCAATCTTTTGGAGGGAAGGGGGGGGGGGGTAAATGATGAATAGTCTTTCTGCATTGCATGTTGATGATATGATGGATCCATGAGCTGAGGAACGCCAATTCTTCAATTCTAGCGTGTAGGATTGCAGTTAGAGACCAAAATTTAATTGGCATAATGCTTAAATGGGCATGAAATTGGAAATGGAGGCTCCCATTTCTTAATCACGACTTGAATTTCATGCATCCCAGTCAGGCTGTATGCATTTTTTTATTTGTTTCATTACTGAATGTATTGGTCTCTTGTTTGTACACAATATTGCACTGGCAGTAGATTGGGCATCATTTTTAGGACTAGATATTGAAGTCATTAATAAAATTGGAGAAGCAAGACTAATGCAATTATCGTTTTCTTTTGGCCTGAACTGAAACTAATAGTACTAACCTCATTGGAAGTATCGTGGCTTATCCTATGTAGCTATCTGCATTATGATTAAAATTTTCATCAATCCCGTAGGTGCAACCAGAATGAGCTTTGCAACAACAGAAGCAATACCAAGTGATGTTGATAAGAAAGATGAGGGTCTTGTATTTGTTGCTGGTGCCACTGGAAAAGTTGGATCACGGACTGTGAGGTTGCTTTCCAAAACTTACACTTCCAATGCAAACTGTTTTATATCTTACTTTCATTTGATCAAGAGGATGGATTCTTCTTTAGGGAGCTTTTGAAATTAGGATATCGAGTAAGAGCCGGTGTGCGAAGTGCTAAAAGAGCAGTAACTCTTGTGCAGGTAGAAGGTTTGGTTGATCTGAACTTGCTCTCCATAGCTTGCTAGTTTCCTGCTATAATGACTCAGTTAATGACAAACTTCTTGCAGAGTGTCAAACAGATGAAGTTTGAGGGGGATGACACAAAGGAGGGGTTTAAACGTAAGAAAATAAAATATGGAAAGCTGGGATTTATGTTCTGTTTCTTTCTTTCTAAATAATTCAAAGAGGAAATTTTCAGATGAAAGGAGAGTAGTACAAATCCATTATTGTTTATAAGATACTCTGTGATAACAAATAACAGCTATTTTCTGGTTTTTAGCCCAGCTGTAGAGAAGCTTGAAGTTGTGGAATGTGACTTGGAGAAGCCAAATCAGATAAGGCCAGCCTTAGCCAATGCTTCTGTGGTTATATGCTGCATTGGTGCAAGCGAAAAGGAAGTTTTTGATGTGACGGGCCCATACAGAATTGACTATATGGCTACGAAGAACCTCATTGATGCAGGTAGATAAAGTCCATACACCATATAATTGCTCATTAGTTTCAAAATCAAGGGGGGTCTCTTGAGTCCTGGCCACCGAAGATCATTTTCTTTAGTGCCTCAGGATTCTTATGCAACAATTAGATCGTTAGGTTTTTGCGTAATGTAAGATCATTGAACTACAAGAGTAACAAATGAAGACTTGGCCAGGAGAATTGAGGAAGCAATTTGCAAAATCTTTATTGGATCTTTTACATTCATTAAAATAACCTGGTGAAACTGAACTTGACTGAACTTTATGAAAGAGAACTGTAATTTTTATATGTGCCTTCTCTTGAAGTTGGCTCCATCAAATTGTGTTATCTCTGTTTGGACAGCAACTTCGGCCAAAGTTAACCACT
Organism: Eucalyptus guilfoylei; assembly: GCA_016097605.1. NCBI lineage: Eukaryota > Viridiplantae > Streptophyta > Magnoliopsida > Myrtales > Myrtaceae > Eucalyptus > Eucalyptus guilfoylei. The sequence continues at coordinate 23,280,636 of CM027866.1, read as the reverse complement.
TCATCATGGTTTCATCTTTGGGAACAAACAAGGTCGGATTTCCTGCGGCTATACTGAAGTAAGTGGGCTTTTTTTTCTTTTTCTTTTTTTGTGAGACTATTCTCTATTCATAAAGATATTTAAACATGATCTATTGACTGCTTTCTTGCCCCTTAAGTTTGTTCTGGGGAGTCTTGATCTGGAAAAGAAAAGCTGAAGAAGCACTTATAGCCAGTGGTATTCCTTACACTGTGAGTATTTCTTGAATCAACTTTTCAGTTGAACACAGTTTTTGAATAATCTTACTGATCTACAAGTTTTAATTCAGATAGTGAGGCCAGGGGGAATGGAGCGGCCTACTGATGCTTATAAAGAAACTCATAATATTACTCTGTCAGAGGAAGATACTTTATTTGGAGGCCAAGTTTCAAACCTTCAGGTAAAGTTGTCAAGTTTATTTGCATATGCATAAGTCAGCAAGCAATTTTAGATTTTCTAGCTATCAAGAAAGTGAAGACATTTCTTTTTTACTGAAGGGAAAAAACCAAACGGTATATAACTTTAAAGAAAGTAAAGATATTATTTTCTGAATATACAGAACACTTTGCTGGGAGATCTATTTTGTTTGCTTTTGGTCTGGCAAGTGAAGCGGATGGGCCAAGCAACATTCTGAATAAGATTTTTGCATCTTTGCATGAGATCTAAGATTCATATAGTTGATTACATTTAGTGGGATGAGGCTTCATTTATTGTTGTTGTTTTTGCATGAGATTTAGGCTTATTGGCAGTGGCAGGACAAAGTTGCACACATTGTATGTTCTGTTTTTAATCTCTTTCATATCACCTTTTAGGTGTATCAGGTTTGTTCTATCATTTCAACTCATGCTCCTTACTGCTTTGCAGATCTGTCTGAATTAATAGTATATCTATGAGGTCTTGCACTTGTTAAAATTCCACCTCAAAAATGATGAATCGAGGAGTCACTTTTACTGTTTTTGCTAGCATTTCAGTTTGCATTCTGAATAAATACTGCATATATTTATTCTCTGTTTTGAATGAAAAAGATTTCCACCCTTGCAGCACTTGTGGGGGAAAATGTTCTCAGGGATAGTGTCACACATTTTCAACATTGCCAATGGTAGGAAAAGCATTTCTGATTTACTATTTCAGGTGGCAGAACTCATGGCAGTCATGGCCAAAAACTGTGGCCTTTCATACTGTAAAGTGGTGGAAGTGATTGCTGAAACAACTGCTCCACTGACTCCCATGGAAGAGCTTCTTGCTAAGATACCATCACAACGCCAAGGACCACAGGTATGACTCTTTCCATGTATAACCTGCTAAACTTGAAGTTTCTATCAATATTATTATAATGCCTTTTACAATTATTCACAAGAGGAAATCAAGAATTTCATTACTTCTTTTAGAGTGTTTTTGCTTGTCTTAGCATGTTATGGCACTGAAAGGTAGTTAAAAGTCAAATCTAACATGCTCGTAGTAATGAGAGTGAGGTATTTTTTTGCAATTCAGGTTTTTCCTATGAAAAAAGGGTATTAATGATTCTAGTTACAAAGCATAGGCTTAAATTTGTCATGGTTAAGCAACTTCAGTCTATAAATTGTTGTTTCCATGCTAATGGTGATTTCTTAATCTTCACACTTTGTCAAACTCTGATGCTGATTTTTTTTTTTTTTTTGGGTCTGTAACTCTGATGCTGATGTTATAAGCAATAATTTTTGCAAAAACTGTTCTTGGTTAAGCATGCTTTTTGACACGGTCAAATCCTCCTAGTTAGAAATTAGTCATTGTTGATCAACTGTTGCTCCCAAAAGTTTGAGGTATGGGGAAACATATTAGCATTGTGTATCAGGGTTGTATAGGTCTTAGTACTCCCTTTGGTGTTTAAGCTATCTTATACAATGACATAGAATGTAGCAACAACCACATCAAATAATTGCCAGAGGGCAAACAATTGTGACAGACTTAATGACAACAAGAGGGAGTACAAAGATTCAAACCCTTCACCCGAAGCTACAATACCATGTTGAACAACTATTTTCTGAAAAGTATAAGCTAACAAAATGTGCTCAAAGTTTCTATCAAGCATATATCTGGATAGTCATGTAGTGACTTGTCCTTCTCGTCTTCATGCTTAGTGGATTAGATTTGGTTTTGCTCCATATGGAAGATTTCATTAATTTAAATCTTCTATGAAGACACATTTTTGTATTGTAATTTTTAATTAATGCCCTTCTTGTGCAGTAACAATGTAGCTGAAATAGAAATTTGGAAAAGAAGGATGAGTAATTCATATCTTTAAAAAATGTAGCGAACTCTTCAGGAACTAAAGTTCACATTTTAACATCTAGTTCTGCATATAAAGTTCATATGATTTAACTCACTGCACTTTTAGAAGTGTAAAATGAGGTTTCCCAAGATGAGATTTTCCTGTGATCTTTTAGAGGTGAAGAATCTGATTTAGTTCACTGTGCTTTTAGAAGTGCACACTGAATTTTTAAGAAATTTTTTTTCAGGAACCTGGTGCTTCTGATGATACTTCTCCTGCACCTTCTAATGTAGTCACGTCAGTGTCTCCAAACACTCCAGTTGTTGAGGAAATTTCCCAAAGCAAAGCAGTTGCAACTAGGCCACTCTCTCCGTACCCTGTGTATGTCATTTCATATGGCTGCATCTCTCTCTCTCTATCTCTCTCTCTCTCTCTCTCTCTCTCTCTCTCTCTCTCTCTCTTGCGCGCGTGCGCACACAGACACTTATGCATATGAGTGAGCATGCACACATGCATGCCCGTGCACACACCCCCACCCACCCACACGCTCATGCATGTTTGTGCAAGCCAGGCTTTGGCCATTTCAAATACGTAGAAAATCAAAAGTTCAAAATTCTAGATTTTACTTCAAGCATCATATTCCTGTTTACACAGCAAGTGCATACTTATCATGTACTCACTATCTATGAACATAACGCAAGAGAAGTATATATGTAACTCGTTTCTCGTTTTGATTTTCGCTGCAGTTACAATGATCTGAAACCACCTACTTCCCCCACTCCAACTCCACCTGGTATACAAAAAGCAAATCCAGATACCATCACACGGATAGATGCTTCAGACAGTCCAACAAGTGCAGAAGAGTCTAGCTCTAGTGTCGATGAAATAGAAGTGAAACCTGCACCTGAGAAAGCAAAACTTCTCTCTCCCTATGCTGTGTGAGCTAAATTTGAACATTTTTCAAATTGAATTATCTAGTGATTTATCTAAATGCTGCATTTATTTGACAGATATGAAGAACTGAAGCCTCCAAGCTCACCCAGCCCCACACCAAGTGGTCCCAAAATGTAAATTTAAAAAAACAGATTGTAGTTCAAGCACCGGATTCCTGTTTCCAGAGCAAGCACATACTTATCATATCTCCCACGCTTTTCATTGGTATAACTGCAAGAGAAGCACTGAAGGACCCCTTTTCTTTTCTTTTAATTTCTTTTCTGTTTTTGGTTGCAGTTCCGAAGATCTGAAACCACCTATATCACCTACTTCAACTCCACCTACTGGACAACAAGAAAATCCTGATACTGTCTCCAAGATCGGTCCTTCTGACAGTCCAACAAGTGGACCAGATTCTCTATCTATCATTGACAAAATAAAAATGAAAGTACCAGCTGAGAAGGCAACACCACTTTCTCCCTATGTCACGTAAGCAAACTTTCTCTTTATTCCAAATTGAGATACTCAATAGTTGCATCTAATGGCTGCACTGTTATCAGATTCAACGAACTGAAGCCACCAAGCTCACCTAGCCCCAAACCAAGTGGTCCCAAAACAGTGCCTCCTGTTATCTCTAAAACAGATGAAGTTTTGATCCCTGTTGCTGGAGGCAACAATGTGGCAATTGAAAGTGCTACGAGTGTTGAAAGTTACCGGTCGCCCTACTATGTGTAAGTGCTTTTCCTGTTCTTACAAGTTGTCCACAGTTTTCATATCAGCTCAGTGTCACTGTGCTGCCAAGCTTTTTAGTTTGTCTAATTGTGATGATAAGTAAATTGGTTGGTCTCTTGCCTGTATCTCTTGGTTGTTAAGTGAAATTCGTATGACGTACCTGCTAATAGCTCTATTTGACCTGTACGCATCATAAGATGGGAGAGATGTGGTGACTCAACTTCTGCATGCACCAGCAAGTACATGATCATGCTGAAGAAGCAAGTTGCAAGATCAGAAAACTTGGTTACATCTAATGGAAGTTTCTAATGAGTTCTGGTTTTGGGTACTTATTATCGGAGGTTCTGCCATCGAAAGCTATTGTAAACCAAGTTATAGAAAGATTTTGAGATTGTATTCTTCACAGTGAGAAATAAGGGCATTTAGAAAAGCCAATCCACATATCCATCAGGAAAAGCAACTTCTGAAGTTTCTTACTGCAAGCATCATCTGGTCATGTTACTTTCTAGCGTCCACCTTTGAGTTTCATGTTGCTCTACTTCTACCTATCTTCTTTATTTGGATCACGAGGATAAGGTAGCAAAACTTTTGACCCAATGAAATGCCTTGAACACTGCAAGGACTGGGTAAGGCACAATATGAAGCCTTAATGACTGCCTTTACATGACATCATTTGCCATTGGCATTGTCAGGAATTAGCTCTACTTCTTTCATTCTATTCAGAACACTTCACTTGAGTGGGAAGAAATAGTATTCTATCTTGCATTTTGTCCCGTAGTGTTTGAATTTCTAATGTATTGGAACCATTAATTTGTAGTTTATGTTGTAATGGCCTCTATCCTTGGTACATTATCTTTACCTTGTCATCAGATATGAAGATTTGAAGCCCCCTACTTCGCCATCTCCCAGTGTACCAGTCATACAGCCTCCATCCTCAGTCTCTGTGGATGTTTCAGGAAATGGTGCACCAGAGCCTCAGCCTTTGATGACAAATAATCCAGAAGACCGAGAGGAACATGAAGAGAGAAAACTGGGGCCACTATCTCCATATCCAGTGTAAGCTTTTTATAAGTGTCAATACTTGCTTCTTGGAGATTGAGATCCTTTATGAGTTGAGGATTTAGATGCATAATGAACAATATTTACTAATACATTAGCAGGCAGCCCTTTAGGTGCATTGCTTGTTTTTGCTGGCTTAGTATTTAACAGATGTGATTTGGGTTGTCAGGGCGCACAATTGAATGTTACATTATGTTTAACTGCTTATGTTCATAATTTCTATACAACACACTACCTTATGCAAATTCTCTGCTATCATGTTCATAAAATCTTTATTCGCTTTTGTTTCTCGGCTGAGCAGTTATGAAGACCTAAAGCCTCCAACGTCCCCAACGCCATTCCCCAAAAATTGTTGAATCTTTGCATATATTCACCTTGAAGCTCCAAATTAGGTACTGCCGTTAGATTAAGCTCATTCAATCAGTTAAAATTTATATTATCTGTAAACTTTGTCTCTTGTTATTGCGGCAGGATGGCCAGAATCTATGTTTGCACGTTGGGATCATTCGTGTTTTACAGCACCATTCATGCTGGAGGAGAATGAGTGGGCTGGCCATGGAAGATCAACCATCATTCAATTTTATGAGATTACCTGTGAGCCCAATTTTCCTTTCTGCCTTTGTATCATTGCGACAAATTTTGTCGATTTGTGACTGCAGTAAGTAGTGTTTCATTTGATGCCCCGATGGCCGAAGTCCACCAGCACGTTCAAGTTTTCCTTTATCCTAAATTTGAGTGTTTCATGTATCACGGTAAACGCTTTATTTGCAATTTAATTGGACATATGCATAGCATCGAGCATTGCTTACATTTGATTACACCTGCCATTTAATTGGACATACACACAGAACTGACTTGGTAAGTTTCCCTCTTTGATTACCATGAGCTATATTATCTCTAAACGCAGTACTTGCTCAATTGCAGGCTAAGTCGGGGAAAATTTTTGAGAAATCCCAGATGTATATGTAGAACACTTTCATCTACTATAAGCAACAAAAGGGTCCGTAAGAAATTGGTCCAAAGGCCTATGCTCTCTTTTAGTTTTACTTTATTTAATTCATTTCCATATGATACTGATAGACGACAGGTCAAGTAGAGGTGACAAAAACCGGTTATGGATATCTGAATTAATGAGTTAGGTGATTCACGGACTGTCTAAGATTTCAGATATAGCTGACAATGGATTTATTAAAGCAAAGCCCAATTGATGATGGTTATAGTGGGTTGGAAAGAACTTATTTTCAACTCATTTAATTAAGAACAACACTAAGTATGGGTGATCATAGTTCGGGTTGGGCCGGTCCACTTCTTAATCCTAGGACCAATTGATAATTTTTTTGTTTCATTTTTTGTATTCTATAAAAAGGCAAACCTACCATTTCAAATTATATATTAATCGACAATGCGGTGTTGTGCAATCAAATTATAAATATCAATACATATTCAATAAATTTTAGATAAGGCAACAATAAATTTCGCACCTACTAAAAGTAAAAAAATCATAAAAAACGATTAAGATCGCTCATAGAGATATAGGACAAGATGGAAAGTTCCTGTAATCATCTATAAATAATACTCATAACACCATATGCAAAAGTATTTTCTTGTATTCGATCAACTAGAGTCCAATCAACCAAAAAATGAGCTTTACACCACTTAATTAGCAAATCATCATAGTAACTATAGTACTACTTTTCAAAAACTACTACCATTTGACACTAATTGAATAGTGTAACTGAGACTTAATAGTGAAATGCAATTAAATCATTAGAAGTTCGAATACTTAATATAAATCGTGAATATACAACTTCACATCTTTTTTCTCTATATAAAAAAAATTATAAATAATATATATAGTTAGTTAGTTAGTTAAAGTTGATCACCAACCTTAAACTTTTAGGAGACTAACCTACATAGTATTGGACCGACTCAATCTATCTAGGAACTAGACTAGGACAAGATTGGACCTGTCCAGAGTTGGTTTAGCGTTGACCCTAGACAAATGCTCACCTCTAACGTTGTGGGCATGTTGTTCCCACGCTTTCTAATAGACACTCTACTTCAAAAGACCAGTGTCCTCTTTAATTAATATGGTGAAATTAGTAAAAAGAAAATGGGGTTAACTAATGCCTTCAAAACAAGGTCGTTTGGATCAACTTAAGTATGTACAGATTGGGGTAGTATGTATTATCAAATTACATAAATGTAAATGGTCAATGAGAATTGAACCAATTTTCATGCTACTTAAACCCAATCCAACAAGGCCATTTAACACCTCTAATGTCAAAGGGAGGGAAATGAGGGCCTCAAAATTGAATCATATTCGTAAAAAAATGGGAAAACCAAAGAAAGGAAAACATCCACTAATCCGAGTAGTTTTCCCAGAAAGACAAATCTATCATAAATGTCAAACAATGTCAGCTACAGTCACTATGCATACAAAAAGAAAAACATATAATATAGTATAATATAATATTTTGCCTTATTCTAATGGGCAAGTGGAGTTAAGGGCCGCTAACGGTTGGAATACCCAAGAGGAGAAATCACAAAAGACAAAAGAAAGCCTTTTTGTTCATATCATTGGGCATTGACTAAACTTTTGGAAACTTCACCCTTCAGAAACTGTCCCTTCTAGGGTTTCCCAAATCTTGGAGCTCCCTCCTTACTAATCTCAATGCAAAAGATTCTTCCACATGGTTTCTAAGAAATCTCTGCAACTTCGATCTTGGCAAATCAACTTCTCTTTTCTATTATAAGTTCATTAAACTAGGGTTTGTCTCCATGCAACCATGTGAGAGAAATGTGATTATATTGAATCTTTCTCGTGATCTCTCTTTTTTTTTCCTTGACCCCCCACAATTTCTCACTCAAGTTTTGGAAAATGAATTTCTTTCCCGCAAACCCATTGCTCTCCAACACAGAGTTGAATTAGGATTTGTTGTACTAATCACATTTATCTAGGGTTTATCACCACTTGTTCAGAAAAACTAACCAGTTTCTTATTCTATCAAGAGCGTTGGTTATTGCTTCTTTCCTTTCCAATCAAAAACTCACCTACATTTATACTAAAACCAAGGTCTTATCCATTTGTAGATGGAACTTCGACAACATCTAGGTCTAGCAAAATTTCTTTCTCGTTCATGCAACAATTGGAAGCATTGCAATGCAGAAGCAATTTATGCAGAGCAAGAATTTATTTTGTATATACACAATCTAAAATTACGTAACAATAATAGAGATTGATTAATAAGTTTGACAGAGTTGATAGTTTTCCTTTCAAGCTATATTTAACATATGTTTTGGCCAAGAAACACAGAAATTGAAATTTTTTTATTGATAACATTGAAACTTTATGTTTCGAGGGATGGTTTGACTCTAGAGGGTCTCCCAAGCGGATCAGACTCGAATTAAAATAAACAATGAGCTTCACTGGGCACTAAATCAGATGTTGCTTTGGAGTCTGCAGAATATTTGTCATTTTTTTTGGGTTAAAGAAGAAAATTAATGCAACTCGAGTTTTCTTGAAAGAAGCATGTCTGTCAGTTTCGTTGGAAAACTGGGATTGACTTGCTCGAGAGACCCCCGCCGGGGGGGGGGTGTGTGGGGGGTGGGGTGGTGGTGGTGGTGTTAGGGTAGAGAGAGAGGAGGAAGAAGAAGAAACTTCAAAAAAATTTCTATGTTGCTTCCACTGACATGGATTCTCTTTCTGCAGCGATCATCGTGCATGGATGGTTGACGATGGGCATCTTGCCAAATTAGAAACTCTCTCTCTCTCTCTCTCTCTCTCTCTCTCTCTCAAAACATAGTTAATTCGAATTCAAAGGCTGGGTTGAAAATGATAACATGTTCAGCCATGTGGGAATTAATTTAGGAATTAAAATCCGTCACATCACTTAATAAGCTACTTCTATAGACTGTTCTTACTATATGAGCGGTGACGTGAAACAGGATCAACTTACTCGAGAGCTTAGTCTAGCCTTATTAGCTAAGATAGATACAAATTTTCTCATGATAACTTGATATCCACATTATCTGAGCACTTTTTGAGATCGAGCTCATGCTAGATTTCTTTTTTAAATGGATTATAAACCCATCAAATCAAGTTGAGCTTGAGTATTTTGATTTTTTTCTAGCTGAATTGAGGTCGAGTAGAAAATTCGATACAAGATCGAGCTCGAGCTAGGTTTTGAGTATCAAGTATGTGAGCCAAGTTGAGCTCAACTTACATTAAATCGAATCAACTTGATACTCTTATAACCCGAATGAGTAGAGTTGGTTTGCAACGTACGCATAGCTAAAAAAAGACAATCATGTCAATTGTCCAAACAGTGAAGGAATGACATTGTGAAGTAGACTTAGAACACGTTTGATAACCATTCTGTTTCGAGGAATAATTTTTTATGAGAAATGATTTTTTTTTTCTGTTTCTGTTCTCGAGAACAATTTCTGAACAAAAGAATGCGTTAGGTAATTTATCAAAATTTCTATTCTCGAGATAGAAATATGTTTGGTAAAATTCTTAGATTTTTTTTTATTTCTTTTAATTTTTAAATTCTTTTCTTATTTTTTCTTATCTTTTCCTTTTTTTTTTCTTTTTCTCTTTGACTAGTCGCTGGCCACCGCCATGGCTGGCGACCGGCTGGGCAACGTCTAGCGTGCAGCTTCGCCAGGCCAGGGCAAGGCTCGGCCTCGCCTAGGCAGCGCGAGGTCAACCTTGCCTTGGCTTGGCGTGGCTTGGCGAGGCCCGGCTTCACGTCGATTGGGGAGGTCGAGCCTCACGCGGCCACGACGAGGCTCGGGCTGCAAGCCTTGCCGTGGCTCGGCATCTCTAGGGGCCGGCAACGCTTTGGCAAGGTCGCCGACCCTTGTCTGGTCGGTCGCCGGCACCAGCCATAGCCAAAGCCAACGATTGGCAAAAGGAAGAAAAAGAAGAAGAAAAGAAAGAGAAGAAAAAAGAAGAGAGAGAAAAATTGATTATAGAAATTGTTCTGGAAATAAGAAATTACTTTTTTCTACTTTTTTTTTTGTTCCAAATTTATTCCTGGAAATAAAAGTTTTACCAAACAAATTTCTATTCTTTTTTTGTTCCCTGGAACAAAATAATATAATTTTTTGTTCCGAGGAACAGAAATTATTTTTAACAAAGAGGCCCTTACTAAAATTAAGAAAATGTTCGAGCACTGATTGTTATATTACGAATTAAGTAAATTGAAAATGTAAAACTTTCATTACTCAGATTTTGAACAATGTGGTCTATACTTTGAAAGTATCTTGACGACAAGGATAATATAAATAAACGAAGTATGTAGTTACGAGGATTGGTCACGATGGAAGGTCAAATGAGAATATTTCAAACTCATACATGCTTTGAAGGGAGATTTGAATTTTGAAGCAGAGCGAGTGCACTTTCAAATTTATATGGAGTTTTTGTCCAAAACAGAAACTTTCTCTTGAATTGAAATCCTCAAAAACTATTTTCCCGTTTAAATTAAATATCACAAGAAATGGCTTTCGCGACTTTTATTACCATATTTTCAAGCGTCTATATATTTCCATTGTTGATTGGGAGAAACTTCCACCACCCAACTCCCTGATTGATGGCTTACAAATTGTTAAGAATATCAATTACATACGAACCTAATTCAAAATAAATGTAAGCGATAGTCCCTTTGTGTGACTCATCAATTATTTGGAAAATTATCTAAAAGGTTCTAAACCCATTACAATTTTACCAATCAGTCACAAACCTTTTAATTTTTGCAAATTGAATTTCACACATTTTACTAATTGAGTTTATCTGGTCAATTTTGGCTGAAAACCACTGATGTGAACACCAGCTGTCTTACCTTACATGGTCAACACTAATGTGAAATTTTTTTAATTCTTTTATCTTTTCTTTCCTTTTTTTTTCCTTTCCTTTTTTCCTCTAGTTGGTTGTCGGGCCTCAGTAGTTAATCAAAGGTGAGTGCCGACGAGGTCGACCTCATTGGCCTCTAGCAAAGATTTGCCTCACCGGCCACTAGCAAGGGCGAGCCTTGCCCGCCCTTGTCAAGACTCAACCTTCAAGGCTCGACCTTGCCAAACGATGGTGAGGTCGGCCTTGTTAGTATGGCTGGGTGAGGCTCAACCCTCGCTAGTGGCAGGCCAAGGATGGCCTCCCCTAGTGACAATGAGGGTGAGCCTCGCCAAATACACAACTTTTTCATTAGTTTTGTCTTAGCCTTTGTTTGGTCTTTTTAAAGACCCAAAAAAATGAATGGATGTAAATTTTGAAGGGTTGTAACTCTTTAAAAATAATTTCTAATGTTCTGATGTTGCATCCCCCGTAAGGTCCCAAGAAGAACCTTTTTGGCGCATCACACCTTTCGGAACAGAAATGTTCCTAACGGCTACCGTCTAAAACAAAATTATTGATTGCACCATTTCATGCAAAAATGACATCATATTACTTTCACATCATATTACATGTGTACTACACTAGATCCTGAAATTATCCGGTTGCTATTTTCATCCTGTAACACGTGCACACCCACACGCACAATATCTGTGCACCCATCAGTCCCTCCTAATCTCATCTCTTTCCGATCCTCGGCTACTTTTGTGCACTTGACTCCCATCTCTCTCACTTTCTCTCTCTGTTTGTGTGCATGCATGGTATGGCCGCCATCGATCAATGGAAGCCCTCATCAAGATCGAGGGTCGTCGTTGGTCTAGAGAGCATTTACCAGGATTTGTCTGTATTTAAGAGAAGTTTTCTCTGCCTAAGCGGCATCGTGGAGGTTGATGTCGCGATCGGTGGATGGTGACGGCTAGGTGGTGAGGTGATGGCGGACTAGTGGATGAGGACGGTTTTATTATGTGGTGGGAGAGAGAGGTGGTCGAGGGCTATAATAGATCGACGACGGTTGTGGCAATTGAGGTTGAAGGGCTATGACGAAGTGGCGGCGGCGACACCGATGAGGCAGCTTAGTAATGGCAGAGAGAGCGGTGTGTTTTGCTAGGATTTTTATTTATGTGGATAACATAAGGTGTTTATTGTTTGGTATGAATGCAATATAATAATGAGGAGGGATGAGGAAATTTGTTCAAATCGGGAGTGGAGGAGATGGTAGCTCGATTTTAAATGCTGCTTTATATGCACTATGGATGCAATTCCCATAAGATCTTTTCATATTTGAGTATAAACCAAAGCATTTTTCACAAGAACCTATGTGTGCGAATGTAATGCCATAATCTGACCGTTTTTTGATAGACGTTAAGAGATTGTGAATGTTCTTGAAGCTGGAGCCCTAACTTTCACTATCGTTTAATTCCTTACAAACCAGCACCATCCCCAAGTTAAAAAGGCAACGAACTTTTCTGAAGTGTTACTCTTTTTTGACTCAGACAGAAGGGACCAAATTGGTTGTATCCCAATTATTCAAATGGTAGGAAAATACCCACCATTCTAGTGAGTTCTTATCATGCAAATATCCATCAACTTTCGCCCTTTTTAACTTTCAGCCCTTTTGAGGTTGCTTACCTTTATGCAATGCTCCCTTTATATAAGAATCATTCACCTCTCTCTCTCTCTCTCTCTCTCTCTCTCTCTCTCTCTCTCTCTCTCTTTCTCTCTCTCTCCATATATGTATGTATATGCCTGTTTGTGTGTGTTGTAATTTGCACCCATCTAATTTGAATATCAAAGCAATTTTGAAACGCAGAACCCAAATAAGATGGGAGAGTCTTGTTGCTTGATATATAACTAGAAATCTATTGCGTAATGATTACTGCCTGGATTATTCTTTTCATGGGTATGATCCACATGGATTAGATCGGGTTGTTACAAATAATATTTTCAGAGCAGTTATACTATAAGTGAGTGAGTTTGTAACATTCCAAATGATAGTTGTTGGAGTTTAGTAAATCAATTGCCAACATTGAATTAGGTAACTGGTAGATCGTTGAGTCGACTGCATGTTAATAATATACCATCCTTGATTGACATTAACCAAATTGTACTCTATCAAAACACAAGCATAATCTATAAACAAATATAGCTAATTATCAGTGTTGATATACTACCAACTAATACACATCGACAAATTAATGTAATAAAATGTGACATATTAAATCACATATTCATCTCAGTTTATACTTTAAAATAGTTGACATGGCTCCACAAAATTTTACATGGAGTTGAGAATTGTGATGATAAAAAATATGTAATATTTTTTTCATCATGATTATCAACTAGGAATAGATGTATTGAGTTCAAATCTTTTAGATCCCTATTTGTCCTCTCAATTATATATTTCCATGCTTTTGTCTAGACCAAAGTTTGGCCTACACGTGAGAGGGAGTATTTAAATATTTAACTATTAAATCACGCTTTCATTTAATAAATTATTTTTTTTAAATAGTTGAAGTCTTGCAAAAGGGGTCAACTTCAAAGGAAATTAATCCAAACTGTCTATTTTTCTCTTTTGGGTTTTTTTTTTGGGGGGGGGGGGGGGGGGGGGGGGCGGCGGGGGGTGTTGGTTGGGTGTTATGGATCGAGAAGTTGGAATCAGAGGAATTTGTCAATACCCTTCCTCAAGCAAGTTACCGATGTTCGTTTTGAAATTACAGAATTTACGAATGTGATTATACAGCTTTTCATTTAATTGAAAATGTTTACTTGACTAGTTAGGATATTCACTAGGAAAATTGATGATCCACCCTTAACTAGTATTTTATTTTCTTGACCCACAAACCCTAACCCTTTCTGCTTAGAAGTAGCCTGTGATTTTGCCGTGCAATTCGGCAGGTTAATCAAAAGTAAGATGAGCGAACCCCATGCAATATTCTAATGCCCAATTATCAATAATATCATTATTTCTAATCACAGAAAACTGAAGCCACTACCGACTTGGTCCCACTTGCTGTTGGAATTTCTCTATTTTAATAGCTTTTGCTGATTTTAGCCTGTTATTTTTGGGAGGTGGGAAAAGTTGGTGTAAGGTTAAGGTTAATCATTTTACTAAGTTCGAGAAAGATGAAGATTAATTTCTTGATGGGATTCTGTCTATCCGTTGGCTCATGCAAATTTCTAGGCGAAAAGACATTACTAATGATGATATGATTAAAGCTGATTTAACTTTTTTAGTCTCACCGTGGGGGCGAAATGGACAGATGAGTGAGATCAATAAAAGTCACCATTAACATGCACTTGCGCTGCATCGAGAGAAGGTGACTAAGCTGGTGTTTTTTAATTATTCCCCAAATTCGTCATAATTTTCGACATAAATCATCAACCCGGTTCACTAAAGTGGTTGGGTACTTGTAACTCGTGTGAAATCCACAACCATATTGTTTTACAAGAAAAGTTGTCTCATACTCTATAGAATAATAAATGATCTCAAATTCAATACGGCAACTATTTATTGAAAACGTGTGCATTGTCTCTAATTAGGAAGCTTACATAGTGCAAAACGTAAGAATTGTAGAAATTTGAAGTTAATCAGCGGTAGATATGCAAGGCCTAACAATCCTAAAATGAAAGTGATGGTTAGATTGGTGGATGTTGTGGTTGATTTGTTGGTCGATTATAATAATGTTGTGTTTTAGGGTTAACAAAATTTGTAAATGTTAAACTTTTTAAAAGAGTAGGAATAGTTTTATAAACGACTTGTCGTATTCTGGTTTTACATAGTAAATCTAAGGCTAGGCCAAAAATTGTAGGGTTTTGTAAATGGTATCACAAACCCATCCCTGATTCAAAACTCAAAAATTGTCTAAAACTTATTAAGATCATAATAAAACAAAATTCAATCCAACTCGACTGCCATATGAAGTGGGGATTAATCAACTAATCGAAGAATCCCGAACGCCCTCTAGGTAAAGAAAATACCCTACTTGCTACCATTCCTATAAATATGTAAGAATTTTGCTTCTTTCATTCAGAAAGACTAATGTCCTCCATTTTGTCCGAGCTATTCCACCCCAACGATTACACCCCAACGATTACACCCTTTTCTAATTGGATCGACTTGGAGCCCAGTCCGTCATCAAGTGCATGTCTAACAAGCAAAGTCCTCCGTCGGTACCATATATAAACAATGCATCTTGCTCCATTAAGCCGAATCTTCCAAAAAAATAAAAAAGGTATTCAAGATTGTGCCCATTTAAAAATGAGTCACGCGTACGTTATTCCACAATGTCTCTTTCAATGACTTGGGGCGTCACACATCCTCTACTTTTTTCCTCTTTTCTCCTCCATGGGGGAACTGTGTAAGTCAAACTCTCCTAGAGAAGTGTGATAAGGGCCTGCCTTACGTCCAAAGACTCTAAATATATATCCCCCAATGCCTCTTGTCGATTTGTTCCTTTCAATTTTGGGTGTTTGTACTTTCAAATAATTAGTGCTCAACTCTGCAAGTGTCTTTTTCTGTATCTAAAGCCACGAGCTGGTTTTGCTTCTTTTAATGCATGCAAAAAAGACCTTCAGTTGCAAAAGCCTCAATACTTTCAAAGGTGGCATTGCTTTCTAAGACAAGGGACTGGTCAAAAAAAATTGCCTCCTCCTTTTCAATCACTTTATAAGATCAGATCAGATGTGAGTGAGCACTAACACATTGCATGCTGTCCCATTCATTTGTTTACCCCTTTTTTTTTATATCGCTCCTGAGGTTTGTCTTCAACCAAGGTGCAAAATTTGGCTGATGAAGATAGGCACAATTTGATTCAGCTTTTACAAAAACCGGCTGGCGTGACCAGTCTTTCTCAATCCGAGTTGTGGTGTGCTCTACGTTCCACGTGTGTGCAGAGATTATTCTGTGTGAATTTAATGTTGGGTTTGGATGTTTCTTAGGCGTTTTGTTTTCTATGTTTGGGGTCTTCGACAGTTTCCCATGGTGGTATTTGCTGCAATTAATGCTGGTTCAGTTAAAGTTTCGACTGCTGGACTCAAGTCTGAACCCAACTTTTCTTCTTTTGTCTTTTTAGCTCAAGTGTTCTGCATGAGATTGAAGAAGTGGCGGGGTTGAGTTTGAAACAAATATAAGGTTCAAGGACATCACAGTTTGAAGAGGAAAAGCAGAGCAAAAAGGTACTCTTGTTCCTTCAATTCTAGTTTCTGCTGTTTGATGC
The DNA here is from genome assembly GCA_016097605.1 of Eucalyptus guilfoylei. Taxonomy (NCBI): domain Eukaryota; kingdom Viridiplantae; phylum Streptophyta; class Magnoliopsida; order Myrtales; family Myrtaceae; genus Eucalyptus; species Eucalyptus guilfoylei. The sequence continues at coordinate 23,264,537 of CM027866.1, read as the reverse complement.
GTTCATGGTTTTTTTTTTTTTTTTTTTTTTTGGGTGAACTTCTCTTTTCTGATTTGCATAGTCAGCTCTCTCAAGTGGTACTAACAGATAAGGCTCAGTCGAGAGGCTTTCTTTAATTTGCCTCAAAGATAAGCCGATTCTGTGAAATTTGAGGCCAAAATTTCTACTGCTGGTTATGTTAATGTGACAGCACTAAAATGGTGATTTTCTTTGTATCTATGGCTTCAAATTGGTTAGTCCCAAGTGGGGAGTAAGAAGAAAAAACCAAAGCCTTCCCAGTTGTGTTTGTACTAAGCATTACCACAATCGCTAATCGCCTATGCTGATATTGGCACAGAACACATCTTTTTGGCTGTCCAGCAACAAATGCCAAACACCATCTACTCAGCTCTTTTCATCTTCCTTCATCTATTCCATAACTCTGTTGGAGAGCTCTCTGATGTTGAAAGCTTGATATTGAAATTTACGTTTCAGCATTAGTTAGTTGGCCAGTTACCGGATTTGGTAAGGCAGAACAAAATGGGACAGCTCAGGGGCTCTGTTGAAACCGTGGGAAAAAAGGACTCGCAACATGAGATTGAAACATCATTGAAGAAAGAGGTAACTTTCTCAGTTATGCTATCGAATGCGTCACCTTTGCTTGATCAGTTAGTCTATTTTGGAAGTCTGTTGTCTTCTCACTTCAGAATGACCATGTAACAAAACCGCTGTGGCTCAATGATTATGCTGCAGATTCTGCATCTTCAAGAACAACTTCAGGACCAATTTGTGATGCGAAATGCATTAGAGAAAGCATTAAGTTGTAGGCCTTATTTCTTCCATGGTAAATCTCAAAAGACGATCCCCAAGGTAACCATTTTAATCCGTCATAATATTCTGAAAAGCGGGCTGCCTTCTGTACTGTACTATCTTTTACTAACTTGACTTTATTTCAGGATGCAGAACAGCTGATTGTAGAAACAGCAGTGTTAGAATTAGAAGTCGCATACCTGGAAAAGTACCTTCTCACCTTGTATCGTAACAAGTTCAATGAACACCCTTCACATTTACCCACTGAGAATGAGCTCAAGTCCACCCCCATCGCTCATGGGAAAGTGAGTCCGCCATATCATGGACACAATAGTACATTGGAGAGAGAGAATTTCTTCTCTGATTTAAGTCGGCGTACTCTTAGTTTGCCTCGGCAGTCCATCAGGAGTCCTTTGAAAGAAGAAGAAGATATTTGGGCCCCAAAAAATCTATCAGACGTTGGTATTCACCGTAGCCAGTCCTCTTTGTCTCAGCGCTCATCTCATCCAAACAGAGCTTCACACCTAGAGAATTCATTAGCTAGAGCTGTAGATTCATACCACTCACTCCCTTTGTCCATGTTGGAGGTAAGTTTCTAATTTCCTTCATCTATCATTTAAGTCAACTTGCATTTAATGTGTTTTAATTTTTTATTCTTCGAGTACAGAGAAAACTTGGAATTATCCTTGTACAATGTCAGATTGTCGATTATACTGGTTTACAGATACAAGCTGTATCATTCGTGAAACTAGCATAAGATGTTCCTAATCAAGTGAATGTTCTGTTTTCTCTTCCTTGCTTGTTTAGCGAGTGCCATGTACGACTTCAAAAGCAATTAGTTTGGCAGACTATCTTGGGGCTAGCATAACCGATCATGTCCTAGAGACGCCAAACTGGCTATCTGTCGAGATGGTCAAGTCCATCTCAGCAATATACTGTGAGCTGGCCGAGCCACCTTTGACAAACTATCATTACCTGTCCTCTCCAAATTCACCATCTTCGTACATAGTGGACCAGTATCCTTTGGGAGACCTTGGTGACACGCAGAGCTCACAACACTGCAGATATTCCTCCTTCAATTCCCATTTTGGTAACCCTTTTCACGTGGAAGGCTCAAGAGAATTCAGCGGACCTTACAGTACTATGCTCAAAGTGCAATCAATCTCCAGTGATGCCGAAAGGATGAAAAGCATCGAGTACATGCTGCGGAAGTACAGGTGACATGTTCTTGATAACCTTGATTTTGATGTTATGTGTCTTGGTGAAAAAAAATTCAGCTTTTGATTGGTAGCCTATTTGTTGATTCATTTCAATTTTTAGGCAGTCTGACGTGAGCTATTCATCTGTTTATGTGAAGATACCCTTCTGGATTAAGCCATTCAAGTTACACGTGGGCGTAGACTTTCAAGCGTTTTTGGGCTTGTCACTAATATATCAGAAACAGAAGATGCATTCATTGACATTGCATTGCTCCAGTTTCTGTACATACTAAGAATCTTACCAAATTGTAAGCTCGATTCCAGGTCAATCGTGCATCAATTGCGACGAGTCGATCCCAGTAAGCTGAAACATGAGGAGAAGCTCGCCTTTTGGATTAATGTGCACAATGCCCTTGTGATGCATGTGAAGTTCTCTTCCTCACTCTTTTTGAGCATTATAATTCTTGCTATCATTTCATCCATACTCGCATCCCAGAACATAAAATGCAATACTAATGTCTCTTGCTCTGTCCTACAGGCATTTTTGGCTCATGGCATTCCGCAAAACAAATTGAAGAAGATGTCTCTGCTACTAAAGGTTTCCAACTTCCAAGCTGACAGCATTAAATAAATATGCAGAAGGATTATCAATTTCATTTCCTAACTTTTGCGTTATGCAGACTGCATATAATATTGGAGGGCACATCATAAGTGTAGACACAATTCAAAATAGTATTTTGCAATGCAGGTTGCTTTCTCCAGGAAAGGTTGGTCATTCAAAACTGCTATGGAGTCTGCTAATTGTTTGCATTCTTACGCCTCAGCTAAATAGCAAAGTAGCTTCATTTCATATGGTTTTGACTTAAAGCCTTTGTTGCCTGTAGTGGCTGCGGTTACTATTGCCATCCAAGCAGAAATTTAAAGTTGATAGTCTGCTGAAAGCATATGAGATTGACCATCCCGAACCACTCTTACATTTTGCGCTCTGTTTGGGAAGCCGCTCCGATCCTGCAGTAACGTCCTGCCTTTACCCTTTTAGTTCAAATTTTAACAATTATAGATCTTGATAGCCTCTGCGTTGACACAGATGTCAACAACTGTATAAGGTTTTGAATAGGTTATCACTCACAAATTTAAGCTTATTCCCGTGAGTATTATCAATAGTTTTATTTAGAGAAAAATTCAGGCATCTCAAAAACCAATTAGACACGACTCTATGTTCCAGTTTCTATCCTTTTACTGAAAAATATTACTTGATCCGATTTCTTCAATGATTCACTCAATATGGAGCTGGTGTATAAATTTTTACAAATCAATTTTCTTTCTTAAACTCGTATGCACAACCGGGTTAAGCATTTTAACATTTCTCTTCACCATGTTGATTCTGGATTACTTTAATGTCTTTTCCAGGTTCGCGTGTTCAGGCCTGACAGAGTGTTTCAGGAGCTGAAAGTTGCGAAGGAAGAGTACCTCCGGTCAAACTTCAGATTGTGCAAGAAAAGGATCATCCTACCAAAACTTGTCGATGCTTACGCCAAGAGCACGGGTTTGAGCGCAGCTGACCTGCTGATGATCCTCAACCATTGCTTGCCGGATTTTCGCGTAAATAGCTTCCGACAGTTTCGCAAACGGTCTTGGAAGAGCTTCGAATGGACACCTCAAAACTTTGACTTTCAGTATCTTTTCTCTAGCGAGTTAGCATAGCAAATCTTAAGAGACTTCTTATGCTAAGTAATGGGGTCATTGCTTCGAATGACAGATGAATCACAGCTTAAGCATTCCCTTCTTCACTGTTTTATAAAAGCCAGTTCTAAAGTTCAAGAAAATACAGCTGTTGTGATTCAGCTGTCATTCCAATTATCATTATGTGGGCCGTGTTTCCAATTTCCATGTAAAAGTCAATCAGTGACCTTAAAGATGTGTTAGCTTGGAATGTTAGACTGTTTGTACCACACAAACTCTTGAATAGTGTGCATCGATCTATGAGAGACTCTTCTATCATCACTTATTAACATGTGTTCATTCTGCAATTTCTTTTCTTTCGATCTTAATTCCAAGCCTTAGGAAACTGCACAAGTGGGTGTATTGTAGATCAGCTAGCTTGAACTTAGATTGATGATGATTGTGTTGGTCCAAACGGAAGAGAAATTCTTATAAATTAGCTGCAGCTGAATGAGATCAATGAACTGGTTCAGTCAGGTCGAATAATGCAATAAATGACGCTGACTTTCGTCCTTGTTCTTTCAGCAAACCTTATCCACGGCAATCGTATGGAAGACAAGGTGAATTATAGATAATTGTGTAATTGTTTCAGTAAGCTTTGTGCAATTTTGCCATGGGAAATGCCAAAATATGCAATGGTAACTTAAGAAAGTCAAGTAAAGGCACTTCTTTTACATCACATGCATTGACACGACTTTGAAGGTTGCGAAAGTAAAAGGTCATTTAAACTCGCTATTACAGGAACTCAGTAAACTGTCTCAAGGTTCCCTGAGGATCTACATGACCTGATTCAGAGATGTTCGTAAGACACAAATGGTTTCAACACACAACTCCTGATCCAAGATATTAAAGGCGAGAAGAGGTTAGAGTTTTTACTCTGAGCAATGCCTTATGCTTCAAACCAGGAGAGACTTTGTTACCTTGACTAAGAAACTTGATTTGATGCAGAATCCAGATCAGGCTTCAGTGCAGTGCAATTGTTAGCCCTTAGGCTTTTTTACGAGAAAATATTCGGTGGTCAGCAATCACCACGTCATCAGCTCGCGTGGTATACCAAAACCAAGCTGGCTAAATGGAGCCGTGTGCTCTGACATGAAATATGTAGAAAATGAAAAATTAAAATAGGAAGGGTGCTCTTGTCTCTCCCATCTGACAGACAACTGACACAACTAACAATAAATGCTTGTTTCCTGCTTAAAAACTCTCTCTCATCTTTTGAATTTTCAAGGCTTCTTTAGTGGGGTGCTCTCTCTCCTCTTTTCTTTTCAAGGGCTTCTCTTCACCTGCTCTCTCTCTCTCTCTTTCCGGAGAAAATTTTCACGGTTTCTCACTCCATCAACGAAGAGGAGAGATTTTTCTTCGTCCATCTTCTCTAGAAAAGCGAACATTGAAACGATTTCCACCAACACAGATCAAGCAAAAGGCGAAACCTCGGACGATTAGGGCACGGAGAGTGGGAGATCAGTTGCAGTCTCCCGAAAGAATTTGGTTGGAAGCTTAGGTACTAACTTAAGTTGTCAAAGCTAGAATCGAAGAAACGGTAATGAATTCGAGAAAAGTTTTATTTTGGAAAGAATTTTAGTCCGTTTAGTTCATTATAGCCCTCTTCAGCATGCACTAGGACGCCGAGCTGATCATGCTACTTTCAGTATGCAGGCGTTGTTTTGTACATTTGATGGGCATGGAGGTGCAAGGCTGCTAAGTTTGCCATGGAAAACTTTAATAAGAATATCATAGATGAAGTGGCAAGAAGAGACGAGGATGAAATAGAGACAACTGTGACCACCTGAAGACAGGTTTGAATTTTTTGAATGAGGAATCACGAGGCGGCTCATGCGGTGTAACTCGTTGATTAGAAGGGGCAACCACTTTGTGTATAATGCTAGAGATTGTCGATCTGTTCTTTGTAGAGCTGGCACTGCAGAGGCTCTCACATTTGATCATAGGCCTTGGGGGAAGATGAAAAGGAATGCATTGAGGTTCTCACAACATTCTATTCATTCTTTACATGTACAAACATACTGCCTTGCAGGTTTATACGAAATAAGTTCTTTTATCTTAGCCACGTCCATTCTGTAATTGCTTGACTTACCAAACTCTGCTTGGGTCAAAAGCTTATGAGACTTCTATCCATTTCAGGAAAAGTAGATTAAGGGTCGAGCTGTTGTATTGGCATGTATATAATGTTTTAACCTTATGTATACGGAGTGATCTACCCACTAATTTCACTTGAAAAAATATTACTTTCCATTGTTGCAGCTGTGAAAGTTGTTCAACATACATGATCTATGTCCTAATGCTGTGATGGGCATCTTTGTTCTTTCATTCAATATGATCATAGGTGGCTTCCCTTCTTGTCCTAGAGTTTGCGACAGATAAGTTGCAGCATGTGGCTATCAAGAGCGAGATCTAGATATCAATAAAATGGATGGTTTTTTATGATTAGTATCGTGATTCAACATTGTACTACTTTGAGGTGCCATTGGCAAAGATACTTGCTCCCTTCTCTCTCTCTCGAGCCTTTCTCATGTTATTCTATTGGAATCAAGGCATAATGTAGCAAGTCTCATGTTCATGGAGTTAAATCAAGGCAGAATTGTTCTTCCCTTCCTTTCATTTTTTACTTAAAAAGTGCTAAAACGAAAGAAGCGCCCTCAAACTGAAAGATCGATAAACGGGTTATGGAATTTAGCTAGATAACCCAATACTCAAACAATCAGCATTTCCTGATGAGGACAATGATATACACCACACAAAAAAGAGGACTTCGCAAATGGGCAGACCATCATCTCCTTTTCTAATCGAATCAATCGAACTACTTCAATAAAATTAACATCTCAAGCAAGCTCATCCACTTAGCCTAGAGTTAGGTCCAGCCTAAGGACCTTAAACAAAGGCCGTGGTTATCGGAGCTCCCATTCCACGTAAATAAAATGGAAGAGTATACCGCGGGGGAAATAAACCATAAGGTTAATCCCCCGACTCTGAGTATGGCTCTGTGACCCCAACGAGATGGTTGGTAAGTATCCTGACAATGAAGAGCAGCTAGAAAATGCAAAGGATAAAAAGAAGAATCACACTCTTCTCTCTCCTTCGCCACAATATCTCTAGCGGCCGTTGTCAGAACCCCAAAAGTCAGTGCTGCCACTTGTATAACCAGCCTTGCAGGCCTCTTTTATAAGAGTTTTCCCAATGTAAGCTACATAAATTGATATTGTAACTTACCGTTTTATGGGGCTGGTCTAAAATGAGATATAATGTTTCTTAATTAGTCTAATATGAGATTGGCTAATGTGGGCCAAGTTGAACTTGGCCCGTAATGAAAAAACCTGGTTAAAAACTCTATAAATAGTGCTTAAATCTCTCTTCTAACCATAATTCTCACAATTATCCTCACAAAGGAGCATTTACCTAGCACTAAAAGGTGAGGGGCCGTCTCATTAAGCCAGTAATACAAAAGGCAACAGAGGATAAGTTCTTGAGTTTGAATCATCGCTATTCCACATCAAGAACGATGTATGTAAATCTATTTATATGATTACATATGTATTCCACATCTAGCTAAGGAGATTTTAGGTTGCGTTTTCGCATCTTACATGTGGTATCAGAGCAGCTATAACCTAGAACTTGAACGCATAGTTTTTTTGTGGTTTTTAGTGATTTTCATGATTTTTGTTCAATAAAAAATCAAATTTAATTACAAATTTGGAATGAGCTCGTCGGGATGAGCAAAATTGCGGCCGCCAGGCCATCGAGGGTGACTACATGTGCCCCCATGCACGGCCACACGCCACTAGGGCGTTGAGCACGTGCCCCAAGGGCGCTAACGCGCCCTCACAAGTGAGGTGCTATTCGTGCGTGCGTCGCACACTCGAAGGCTGACGTCACATTGACATCAGCGACCCGTAGGGCCAAACCCACCCGACATGTTGACTTGACTTGGTTACCACTTCACCCAACCCAATGATTAGCCTGACCCGATTCACTATTGACCGGACCGATCAACCGGTCGGACTGTCCGTTGACCAGCCTACTGATCGAACCGAAAGGTGACCAGTCGAACCAGTAGGACAAGTGGTCAGACTGGTCCAAGCGGCCAGGGCATGCGCATCATGCGTCGCACACTCTAAACGCCCATACGGGCGCATCCAAACTTTAATTGGGGCGTTTTTAGAGTCTATGTGCTCGTATGGAAATGCTCTACACCGTGATATATTTATTTTTATTTTTGATAATTTTATGAATGTGTTGACACCTAAATTTTACGATTTTATTTAGGATTTAATCGTGTACAAAATTAGGAATTAGTTACCAAAAATTCAAAAAAAAAATTCAAAAAAAAATAATTAATTAATTAAAATTAATTGATTAATTATTTAGGGAAAAAAAAGACTTGAGGGTTGGGTCGAGTCGAGTTGGATTCGGCCTTGGCCCACCCCCCTTCCTTCCTCTTCTCTCCCCCCGCGCATGGCCTAGCTTCCTCGGCCCAACTTCTTCCTTCCCTCGTCGGCCCAACCAGCCTCCCCCTTTTCTTCTCCCACGCATGCGCGACCCGGCCCGGCCCACACCCAGTGTACCTCTCCTGCCAGTCTCGTGCGAAGACCTGCAAAATAGAAGAGAGGAGCAAAGCACAAGGATAAAGGGAGCGGAGGATCGGGGGAGCAGCTCCGGCGCGATCCGCGGGTCGGGGAGCAGGCTGGTCGACAAGCTGGTAGCTAGGCACGTCTGTTGTTGGCCTTGAAAGGCTTGGAGGACTTGCAGAAAAGAGAAAAGGAAAAAAAAACACAAGGAGAACCGAGAGAGAGACAACGAAAACGAGAGAACCGAGAGGGAGAAAAAGACTCATAGGGGTTAGCCGAGGAGCCTCCCGAAGCGCCTTGCCGCCACCGATGAGCCGCCGACCGCCGCCATTCCCACCAAAAACCAGGTAGGCCTTTCCTCGAACACTTAGAGTGCGTCTCTAGAAATGAGTCGGCCGAAGCTCATCCTGACCAGTTCAGGCGAGCTCCAGCCACCTACCTGTCCTTGTTACCCTGCTTGATGCTCTGGTACATTTGGTTTGGAGTCCGAATCAATGCTCAGGCCTCGGCCAAGGCAAATTCCATTAGGTTGTAGCGCCACCCCCCACATGTTTGTTGAAACGCCTAAGCGAAAACCAGCCTTTGTCCCGAACCTCAAGCCGGTTTTTCAGTTGCCGGAGTGCCACCGCGGCCCGGCCGGAAGCTCAGCTGTCCCCCTTGCCTAGCCGAAAACACGCCCGTCACGTCCTAGCTGAAGACTGCCGAGCCGTTCATCGGGACCCCCCCTCGGTCGACCCTTTTGCCGCCCCGTTGAGCCCTTGATCGGCGCCGGCCACAGCCGCCCCCCGCAAAGACCCCCTGGAGCTGCGCTGTCGTGGCCCCCTCTGGTCATGACCGAACGGTCGCAGACCAAAGGGCTGGTCCCACTCGGCTTTTCCCCTTTTGCGTGGGCCCACATTAGGAGCCCCACTTACAATAAGGTTGGGCCCTCCTGATTAGGCCCAATCTTGGCCTACCCTCACGCGGGCCAGACCCGGGCGGATCTAGCCCGATCCGCTCGACCAAGTCAGACCCGGGTCGAGTCAAACCGGTCCGGCCCAAAAAAAAAATTACTATTTTATTATTATTTAAAAAAATTAAAAATTTCGAAAATTAAAAAATGTAGGGTTTGATTAAAAATTGCCATATATTGCCTTTTTAGTGTAATTATGCCTTTATTTACTCATATATTGTATTGCATGTTTAGTTTGCATATTTTGTTATGTTTAATTGCACGTGTTTAATTTTATGGCAATTAAGATCTTGGTAGTTATGATTGTTACTTTAATGATTGCACACCCACATGATCACCTCACATGTTAGTGGATAGACATAAAATCAATCCAAACTATCTGCCAAAAAAATCATTTTATTAAAATGAACAAGATTAGATATTGAAAGGGCACTAATTGGTCAATTAATTAACCAAATTTGGACATAGGGGTCGGCCTTTGCAATGTACGCATGAGTTCCTCTAGACACCTACTTAATTGATTTTATGACTTATAGCCATTATTAATCACTTGTGTGCTCGCATGGGCAATAACACTTGTAAGTCCTTAAAGAGATATTCTAGGTGATTCCTCATGACTTTCCTTCAATATCATGCATTGCACCCAACATATATCTAACAATCACATGCATGAGCATGAATTAAACACACAAGTAGGCCTTTAAGACCTTGTTTCCCAAACAACCAACTAAGTGAGTGAACCGTTGACGGGTCACTTATTCCAAAGCATGCGCCAATTGTAAACACATGCATTTCTAATGAATGATGTGGTTATGTGCATAAAAGGGGTACATGTGATGTTTCAAAAATGAATTTGAAATCATCGATAATAGAAAATAAGGTTTCTTTTGTGATAAAGTGATATCTTTAGTTATGGAATGCATTTAATTGCCAAGGCTAGCTCAGGGCTTGCATAAATGCACTCACAAGTATCGCAAGTATTTTAAAAACAGTCCAAACTATGACTTTCATAATGTCAAATCAAGTATTGAAATATGAATTTCAAAAGGTTTGCTTTTGGAAACATCACATATGCCAAAGTAGTTTCAAGATACAATTTGAAGAATCCTATCATTGAAAATCTTTTGACAACAAAGATTAAAGGATTTGAAACAATTTTCATGAAGAGGGTATATCCTAATGCCATACACAAGCTAGCCTGAAGAGGCCTATCTAAGCAATCACAACTAAAGGTTCATAACAGGAAATTTCAGATCAATCACAGCAAATCAGCAAAATTGGGTGGCCCTCATTAATGATCTAACATGATGAAAAATTTCCTAACATGTATGACATAATATAAAACAACCTTCCTGAAGAAAGTTTCCCCAAAAGAGCTAAGTGTGATTTTATAAAAGTCAGACAATCAGCTACAACGCATTAGGAAATTGCCAAGACAATAGGACATCAAGTCATTGTAACCAAGATTTATCCTACCAAATGAAATCTAAAAATCATGAAATTTTATCACAACACAGTTGAAAGGGTAACAAACAAACTTTGTTAAGGTCCAATTCAAGAATCCTTACATAAAAAATGATACAAAAATGGAAAATGTCTTTCCAAATTGGAGTAAAAATAAAGGTCCGAATTTTGACCCTAAATCCAAATTTGAGCCTAGCTTAGAAAAATGGAAAATGGACCTAACAATGAGTAATTTGCATGGAATCAATGCCATTCGAAAGTTCTAGGTGTGCTTTACAACTTCCTAGAATGGTCTGAGTTCAATTAAAATAAACTCGGTGCTCTAAAGTTGAGGCTCGTGAAAGTGTGCGCACAAATCAATAACAAAACGTAACACAATATGCATTAACAAGTTCTAAAGTCACTTAAACAATGCACAAATGGCATAAAATTCACAAGCAACAAAGGATTTGATGCAACAAATAATTCAAGTACACATCTAACCCTAAGTTGACATGCAAAAGAATCATACAAGTCATTGAGAATACAAAATGACTTAGAACTAAAATGAACATCTTAGCCCTAAGTGTGAATCTGAGCCCCAACCGGCTAATTCGGTCTCGCTTCACAAGATTCGAGCTTAGAGGACTACCTTTTCACAATTTTTGTTGAACTTAAGCATGATCGGTTGAATCAAGCTCACTGAAACACGATCAGAGGTACAAGGAGCATATCAAACCACCTAGGGATTGGTCTGGGACGACTAAAACCCTAGTTTTTACACTTGCATATTAAAGAACGGAACCGGTCCAAGCTTGGATCGATTCGAGCGCTGGTTAGAAAGGAGAGTTGCTAGAGGTGTTCTGGCAGCTAATCAGTGGGGCTCCGACTGTAGCAAGGTTAAGGCTTTTCCTCAAGACCGATCAAGAGTGATTGGTGCGATGGAACCATGCTAGACATTGCTGGTTTGGCGTTGATCACAACTGGAGCATAACCAGCCTAGGAATGGACCAGTTTTCACCTCCAGTTAAAGAGCAGGTAGATCAGAGCAATTCCATTCACCAATTTGTCAGTCCTTGACCTTTGGATGGTCAAGGACACTTTAAGGAGGAGATCGGTTCACGTTGGGGTACTGTTGGACAACGGCCGGTCACCAATCGGTGAGGGAAATGGCGCTGGACACAACATCGACATTGGCATTAGTGTTCAAACCAAGAAGGAGAAGAGGCCGGGTAGAAAATTTCGATGGCTCCTTTGGCGATCTGAGCTTACGACCAGAAAGAGAAGAGGCTGAGAGAGGTTTTGGATGATGCCATCGGCATAGCAAGCTGCCAGTGAAGGGCGGTATTGGCAATCAATGGCCGACACATGAAGGATAGAGAGAGGGAATGGAAAATGGATAGGAAAATGGAGAGAGACAAAGACATAGAGAGACAGGGAAAGAGAGAGATAGAGAGAGTTTTATGCAGATTTTTTTTGTGTAATTCACAAATGAGTCCCCCCTTTGATTTTGGGGGGGAAATGACATTTATACCATCCCCAAATCACACGATCTCGATTGCCGGTTCGATCTGACGGTTGAAATTTTAATCAAATGTGCAAAATCAAATCTTGAAAGCTTGATTATCATCTAGAGGTGTCGAGTAAGTGATCTGATAGGCCTGATTTATGAAACCCCGAGCCAAAATCGAGAATTGTGCTAAAAGACCTAATTAGGGGTCAAATTATAAATTTACAAAATCAGAGGATCAATCTGCAAAATTATGGGAAATTAAGGGTACAAAAGTGAAATTGACATAAGGAGGATTTCAGAACCAATTATCGGAGGTCTAGAATCGGGTAGTAAGAGACCAAACCAGCTCCTCGTCAACGACCGATCGACCATTCTGATCGGTTCATCCCGGTTTGACCGGTTCGAACTGGTTCTAGCTCGTTCACGCACTTGTGGTCCTGGTGGGTTCAAAATTTATGCAATTTGATCTCTCAAGGACCAAATTGAAAAGAAAACCTATTCAACTTGAGAGGAAATTACCTAATTTCAATTCAATTAAGCAAATTAACCTTCATAAAATGTGTTCTACAGGTCTTCTATTGACTTAATTGAATGGTTGTCATGAAAAATAATAGACCAAAACCATGGGTACTTAAGATTGAGCTTAAAGGGCCAAAATAAACAATTTGCAATTTTGTGAGTAAAATTGCAAATTGATTGAAGTTGAGTTCAATTAATGTTGCAATTGCCTTATCCAACTAATCACTCATGCGTAAGATTGCCTATTGTATTCAAATTGGCCTTGAATTGAAGTGTTGAAGCTTAGGTCAAAAATGAATCTAGACCCAATATTAAAGTTGAGCCTAGATCTATGAAATTGAACCATGGTTTTGAATGGGTCAACTTGAATTTCTTCAATTGAAGCTTAATTGCTTGATTTTCTTATATTCAAGAGATTAAAATTCCTCAAATTGAGAATTTCTCAAAATTGACCCCGGATTCAGGCTTATCTTAAGAAAATGAATAGAAAATGATCGTTCATTCGTAAATCATGAAGAAATGGTTTTGGTCCCATAATTAGGGCTTAAAATAGCAATTGTCTTTCGATATGGTAATTCGCAAAATCGAATGAACGAATTGATTTAAAATAGTCCCTAGACCAAATGTTGTAAACAGAACTACACATAATTGTGACTGAAATAAAACTAATTTTATTTTTGGACGATTTAAAACCTAAAACTAAAAAATTCGAAAAGCAAGGTTCTTAATTGAATTTTGTGAAATTTTCAATATACAAATCAAATTGAGACTAAAATAAGTATTTTTGGGGATTTTTTATTTTTCCAACTTTTTTGTCAAAGATTTTACTAAAAGCCAACAATTTAGTTGACTTTTCCTAAAATGTTGATTTCTTAATCAAATCTTTGAATTTTCGAAAAATTGATTTGACAAAAATGAAATTAAAGCTAAATGACATCTTTTTAGGTGAAAAATCAATTTTTGACTTGAGGTTGACTTTTGATTAAAGGGTTGACTTAAAGTCAATCATTTGACATTTAAGGTTTTTCTCGAAAATGAATTAAAATTCGCTTAAAAGCGACAATACAAAAGAAAGAAATGAAAATTGACATTTTTTGGTCAAGAAATAGACTCTGTTGCAATCAGAATCTTAAATTTCAAATTTTTTTTTTTTTATCTTTTTCGACTTGTCAACTAAAAATCAGGTGTCAACAATAATTATTGTGAAAAATAGCAAATTTAAACCATCGGTACACATGATTGAACATCATAGGCTAAAAGGGGCAATTTCATAATTCTATGTTCAAAATTGCAAATTAATTAAAATTGAATTCAATTAACATTGCAATAAACCTATTTGACTAATTATCCATGCTTAGGATAGTCTATTGCATTCAAATTGGCCTTGAATTGAAGTCACAAGACTTAGGCCAAAATTGAATTAGGGCCTAATATCGAAATTGAACTTATAGTTATGAAATTAAACCTTAGTCTTGAATGGATTAACTTGAATTTCTTCAATTAAAGCTCAATTGCTTGACTTTCCTAATTTCAAGAGAGCGAAATTGTCAGGACACGTCGCTATTCACTTAGATCATTTGCTTGTGATGTCCCAGGACACGTCGCCGACTCATTCATTTTATCTTTTGATGATATACAAGCGGAAGCAAATTAAACATCTCCCAACCATTATGGACACAATAGTGATAGTATAAGGCATACATCATAGCACACATTTATATATATATATATATATATGCTTCTACCATCAAACATAATCTTTCCTTACATCACATGTCCATGTAGTGGATTCCTTCATATTTGTCCACGTATCAAGGTTGGGGTTAACCTAGCACCTCTATTCTACAAGGGTAACCTCACAAAGTGGTATCCCCTACGCGTTAAATACGCGTTCATCTAAAAGTACTTTGGCTTAGGCTCGATAGTCATAATTAAGGCTTAAAAAAGTTAAACAATGAGGAATGAGATAAATTCAGCGAGTGAACTTCCTTGACCTCGCATAGGGAAACCATTCACCTCAGAAACACCCTTGTGACATTCTAAATTTTCGACCCGTCCCGATAAAACGAAATGGGCTTTTCATCGGCACCCCTATGGTCTTTTTCTCGAGCGATCACTCACGAGTTAACCAATCTATTGGGTGAAGCCGTTAAGGGATATAACCGCGGTAAAATCCCTAAAAGCTACCCGGTAGGTTGGATTAGACTAAAATCGCATCCGGTCGATTTTAACCACGAAATTGAATTTGGTTTCGGAATCGAATGTTCGAGCATGTCACAATTTATTTTTAGGATCTCATCTCAACTTCTGAAGAAATTCTGTTGAGTCCGGAATTTTGCTAAAAAATCGGTTTTCGAACAAATCGGAAAATAAATGGAAATTCGGAGGGGCACCTTTAGTTGGAATTTTGGTCACCATTTTGCATGGTTATGTGAAGACTTGGAGGGGATTACTTGGTCACCAAAATGACTTGAATTGGTGTGAAATTGAAAGAAAATAGCTGGAAATTCGTATTGGCATATTAAAGGATTTATTTGGCTGCCCAAAGTATTTTGTTTGTGAGGATTAAAGGAAAAATGGCCATTGGGTGGGTTATTGACTTTAGGGGCTTGTTAATCATCATTTTGATATTTTGGGAGGCTTGTAATTGGCTGAAATATTGACTTATTGGCTCAATCTTATCCCTCCCTCTCTTTCCTCTCTCCTTCTTACGTGCATTTCTTTTTCCCCTTGAACCGACTAGCCCACTCCTCCATTCCTTCTTTCTTCTCCACGTATTCTTCCCTCTCCATTCTCCCTTGGTACTTCAGCTTCTCCATTCGGCCACACCACCCAACAGCCCCATGTTTCTTCCACTCACGTAGCAACAGCAACTTCCCCCAGGTGATGTCCCACTCCACCTCAGCACCTCCATCTTCCACCAGCACATGCCCGCCTCTTCTACCCATATAATAGAACCAACACCAGCCTGCCAGAATTTCCAGCTCCATCAGCAACACCAACTCAGCCCTGCTCAACCAGCTTTGCCTCAGTCAGCTCGCCGTCCCCGAGCAGCCACCAAACCACCACCAGCTCCTCCGTCCAGCCATCGGTGCTGCAACCAGCTCCATCTCGGACCAAGACCGGCTCAGCCAAGCAGAACCGGTTTCTCCTCCTTCAGCAGTAACTTGTTGGGCCGTTTTCAGCCCGGTCCGAGCCTCCGTTGGTGTCGCCGCAAGCTCGAGTTTTGCTCACCATCACGTCGCCATCGCCGTGGACTCACCGGCTCGCTAATCTGATGAGTTTACTCACTAAACCTTACTTAGGAGGTTAATTATGCTTAAGGGTTGGTTAGATTAGCTTAAGAATTGACTAGTGATAATCTAGAATGGTTAGATTAGCCTTAACTTTGAGATGGATTAGTCCAAATCAGTGAACTTTCCGCAATTCGGATCTCTGGACCCTCGCCGTTTGCCATTTTTACATATCGAAATGGGTTGCGAATTTGAGGTTGATTTCTTCTTGAGAAATTTTTTATACATCTTCAGCTATAACATAATGTTTTTTAAATATTTTTATGGATTTAAAAGAATGAGATATCAGCTCCGTCATTTGCACACTGAGTCTCAGATTGTGCTGGAAGTTGTGACCTTTTGGGATTCTAGGGGTTTTTATCAACTCTTAGAGTTCGAATTTTAAATTTTTTTCTTCACAAAAGTTGTTTGTCACATTTTCTAGTTTAACATACTCAAATTTAAGAACAAACGGACATGTTTGGGAGCTCGAACCAAACTAGTTTCGGAAAACAGACTTTCTGGAAACGGACCCAGTTTTTGGTACTGGATTGAGTGATATACTAGGCCAAATCTAGAAGGATCTCGGTTAAGGTGTATTCATGAAAAATGTTTTTTTATGTGTCTTTTACAACATATTCAAATTTGGGAATTTTCTGAACTTGTTTGTTTATGTTTCTGGATTTAAACTTGGAGACGCGCGAGTGGCCGGTATTTGCCGGTTGGGACCGGTTGTGATTTTGTTGTTGTTCCGTGTGTAATGCTTGCTGAATCATGTGTATTTGGTGATGTGGTGGACTTATGGCATTCTGAGAAATTATGTGTGAGGTCATGAGGTGGATTGTTCATTGTTGGTTGTTTATTGTTATTGCAAAACATGACTTTTTGGACTATAAAATAGAAAATAAATGAGGTGTTGGGTCCGAACACCAAAACTTATTTGCCCAATAAAACAATGAGGTTCTAAACTAAGTGCGTGCAAAGTTTGACCGATTAATTTTGAGTACGTGAGCACCTATGAATTTATTTCTAAACGTTTGGAACAAAAAAAAAGGGGGGGGGGTTACTAAGGTTTGTTTTCAAAAGAGAGTGGTTGGAAAAGAAATTAGAAAAGAAATATGGTGTCGGGTTTGGACGCCAAGTTTTATGTGCTCAATAAAATGAGGAGGTTTTGTATGAGGTGGATGCAAAGTTTGGCTGGTTAATTTCAAATACGAGACCCCGTACGAATATATTTTGGAGGGTTTGAACATTAAAAAAAAAAGTGCCAAGTTTATTTTAAAAATGGGGTTTTGGAGTTTTGGCTATATGAAGGAGGCTAAGGTTGACCTGATTGATCAGGTGCCTACATGGTTAGGTTATTTAAGTAGTTCAATTTAATTAATGGCAATTTATTTATTTACTTAATTGCATTTATTTAATTATTTTGTAATTTATTGAATTATTTATTATTTTTCGGAAATTATACTGGGATAGCTGGTTGTTAGAATTTCGTGCTGATTGTCGTGGCGCAATATGTTTGTGCATTTGATGGTTAATTTGTGCATAATTGATTATATGGTTAGTTTGTAACATGCCTCGAGTTTATGTGTAATGATGCACGAATGGTTGTGCTATGGTAAAGGTTTATGGTCATGGCAAATGATGGCCATTGATGAGGGATATGTGTTATTGATTGCTTAATTGTACAATTAGTTGACAATTTATGCAATTGAGTGCAATTGAGTGATCAACCGCCGAACTTCAAGTAGGTGTGCCCATGGGGCCATGATTAATCGCCGAACTTCGATTAGGCTGTACCCATGGGGCCGTGATTAACCACCGAACTTCGAGTAGGCTGTGCCCATTGGGCCATGATTAACCTGGCTATGCCAGAAGACCGCCGAATATGAAGTAGGCCATGCCCATTGGGTCATGATTTAAAATTAGAACCCTTGTGATTGATTGAGTTGAGTGAGAACTTTCAATTGTTGTGTGCATCTGTGATATGCATTGGATAGATAAACTTTGCTGACATGCAAGAGGAAATTGAGGCAAGGTAAGTCCTCTATGTTGTGTGGCTAGGCCACCCCGGAGTGTATTTCCTTCCTAATAGGAGTTTAGGGGGGTGAACTTACTGAGACATTGTCTCACCCCATCGTGGGCTTAACTTTTTAGGTCCTTAGTTGATAGCTGTGGAGGACCCGAAGCCCCGGAGTCTGTGGAGGTGGAGTCCGAAGGATTGGTGATTGTGTCCGACTAGTAGGTCGTAAGACAGTTTCATTTTGAGAGCCGATCCTTTTTGTAGGCTTCTGTGTATAAACCTGTGTGTTTATAAAAAGGTGTTTTTTGAAAATGGTATCCTGCTTTTCTATCCCAATTAAGTGTTGTCGGGGATTATTTATTTGCTTCCACATGTGCATTAAAATGAATGGGTTGGCGACTCGTCCTGGGACGTCCCAAATTTTATCGACCGTCAAGAAATGGGCATGCGCTTGAGGATCGAGGCGTGACAACCCTAACATGTAGGTTATCTATCAATGGTAGATCAATAGCAAAGCCTTCGCTTTGCATTATCTATTAATAGGAATTAAGCCACTCAACATCCGACACTCATTCACGTGTCTAGTCATAGTATAAACAATCACTACGTGAGTGCACCATTTCATTAAGCATACGCCGTTCACAATTTAATCATCTAGGCATGAATAATAATAATTCTATGTACCATGCAGCAACTTAAATCTCTCGAGTCCTAGTCAAAAGCGTACAAATCCACAAACTTATCCGTGCCTTTCTGACTCAAACATCGACCTACAGGATATTCACATGCCTCTCAATTCATAAACAGGGTCAATCAAAGTATGCATGTGCCACATAAGTCAATGAAATAACATTTAATTCATGTACTTTCCTCATGTAACTTATATATATTCAAGCCACACGTGTGTAGACTATAGCATCACTCTCATTATATACACTCAGCATTTATGCACTTAATGTAATCAAGTCCCCGATCCTATATTCTCTTATTGTGTAGGAAGTGTGGCATACTCTCATACCTCACTTGGTTTCTAGCTGACCCCAATAGGCTAGTGGCGACTCATTTTTGCGAATTTTCTTAAGAATATCCTAACGTCACGCGGGGTATGGGCTTGGGAGAGCCCACGCCTAATCATGAGCCTTAGGCCCATCCTTTAGGCAATACCCCTAATTTGTTCTCTCCCTCCGAGGGTAGGTTGCGACAAAGACGCACGCCAAATGTTCGAGGAAAGGCCTACTTGGTTTTCGGTGGGAATGGCGACAGTCAGCGGCTCACCGGCGGTGGCAAGGTGCTCTGGGAGGCTCCTCAACTGACCCCCACGAGTCTTTTTCTCCCTCTCGGTTCTCCCTGTGTTTTTTTTCCATTTCTCTTTTTTGCAGGTCCTCCAAGCCTTTTAAGGCTAACGGCAGGCGTGCCTGGCTACCAGCCTGTCAACCAGCCTGCTCCCCGACCCGCGGATCGCGCCAGAGCCACTCCCTCTGTCCCTATGCTCTGCTCCTCTCTTCTGTTTTGCAAGTCTTCATGCGAGACTGGTAGGAGAGTAAGATGGGCGCGGGTCGAGCCGGGCTGTGCACACATGGGAAAAGAAAAGGGGGAGGCTGGTTGGGTCGACAGGAGAAGGAAGAAGTTGGGCCGAAGGAGTTGGGCCACGCGAGAGGGGAGAGAATAGGAAGGAAGGGGGGTGGGCCAGGCCAAGGCCGGATCCGGCTCGACCTGACCCTTAAGTCTTTTTTTTTCTAAATAATTAATCAATTAATTTTAATTAATTAATTTTTTTGATTTTTTGAATTTTTTTCTCTTTTTGGCGACTAATTCCTAATTGTACACAACTAAATCCTAAATAAAATCGTAAAATTTAGAGGTCAACAGCTGCCCTTCTTTGAATGGGAGCTCGAAGAGGTTTTATTCAAAGATAGAAGACACATAAATTATTTCAGTAATAGAAAGACCCTAGGTGCATAAGCACCAGGTCGAGCTATGGAAGCGCGTTGTGTCAATAAGAGGAACGGGGATTCCGGGCTACAGAAGCACACCGTGTCATAGGAAGAAAAATAGACCCTGGGCTATAGAAGCACACCGTGCAATAAGAAGAAGGAAAGACCCCGGGTTACAGAAGTACGTCGTGTCATAAGAAGAGGAAGAGACCCCGGGCTACAGAAGCACACCATGTCATAAGAAGAATGAAAGACCCCGGGCTACAAAAGCACGCCATGTCATAAGAAAAAGACCTCGGGCTACAGAAGCACGCCTTGTCATAAGAAGAAGGAAAGACCCCGAGTTACAAAAGTATGACGTGTCATAAGAAAAAGATCTCGGACTACAGAAGCACGCCGTGTCATGAGAAAAAGAAGAGACCTCGGGCTATAGAAGCACGCCATGTCATAAGAAAAAGAAAAGACCCAGGGCTACAGAAGCACGCTGTATGATAAGAGGAAAGAAAAGACCCCGGGCTACAGAAGCACACCGTGTCATAAGAAGAAGAAGATGCCCTGGGCTACAGAAGCACGCCGTGTCATAAGAAGAAGGAAAGACCCTGGGTTACAGAAGCACGCCGTGTCATAAGAAAAAGATCCCAGGCTATAGAAGCACGTCATGTCAAAAGAAAAAGAAGAGACCCCAGGCTACAGAAGCACACCGTGTCATAAGAAAAAGACCTCGGGCTACAGGAGCACGCCATGTCATAAGAAGAAGACAACGGGCTATAGAAACACGCCGCGTCATAAGAAAAAGACCTCGGGCTACAGAAGCACGTTGTGTCATAAGAAAAAGACCCCAGATTACAGAAGCACGCCGTGTCATAAGAAAAAGATCCCGGGCTACAGAAGCACGCCATGTCATAAGAAGAAGAAGAGACCCCGGGTTACAGAAGCACATCGTGTTAGAAGAAGAAGAAAAGACCACGGACTATAGAAGCACGCCGTGTCATAAGAAAAAGACCCCGGGCTACAGGAGCACACCATGTCATAAGAAGAAGACCACGGGCTATAGAAACACGCCGTGTATAAGAAAAAGACCTTGGGCTACAGAAGCACGCCGTGTCATAAGAAAAAGATCCTAGGCTACAGAAGTACGCCGTGTCATAAGAAAAAGAAAGACTTCGGGTTATAGAAGCACGCTGTGTCATAGGAAGAAAGAGAGGAATGAGGTCTCACCGTGTAACAATGGGTTTCGATCGGGTTGAAAATGCATGATTTGAGGAAAACCAATGAACCTTTGTAAATGATATGGTTTAAGGCTGACCATAAAGCCTTTGGAAATGACATGGTTTAAGGCTAACCATGAACCTTGTAGTCTTTAGGGAAGCATCCACTAATCCTTTGGAAGCTGCATGGCTTCACTGGGGAATCCTGTCAAACTAAACTTAAGCAAAATGTCATTAGGGACGGCATCAAGAGATGTATTGGCAATATTACAGTATTAACTGAACAAGCTAATCAAGCTAAGTCTGATTGCCTTGAGAAACATTCAATGTCAATTATCATCATGTGGCGGAAAGTTATCCTGCTCGGGGCTACATCATTAGTCATCAAATTCTCTATGAGACAAGTTCTCATCAGAATGATTATGATTCGTGAAGAAGACTCATTAAGCATGCCAAACTAGAGCTTCTTAGTCAAAAAGGGCTTCTCACACGCTCTCGATAAAATGGCTACTTGATCCCATCCATTCATGTGGGAGATAATCGATTGCTGAGGGTATCTCACATAACATATGTCGAAGGCTTCTAGAAACATTTGCAATGAGTACAATCTGATCAATCAAAAAGGTTTTTTGAAAGAACCGCAATATAGGATCGGTTAGGGCTTACACAAAGGGATTATTGCTTTGAGGCCAATAAAGGAACATTTGTCGCTATCTTCATCCGGTTTACAAGTCGAGAACTTGGAAGATAAGACAAGATAAAATTACTTCCACTCCTTCAAGCAGTAGCTTTTTTGTGGCATTCTCATTTTCACTCAAACCATCCCAATCAGAAGAGACTTCAAAAAAAGGATTGTAATGTTCGCTCGGGAGAGGCTCGAAAGGCTTGAAATTTTCAAGAGGGTTTTTAAGAGTTGATGATCATCATGCCATCGTGACCAAATCACTCGATCTTTTGAAATCATTTCGCTTTTGAAATATAGCGCATCTCGAAAGTCCATTGACTAATCATTTCTGCATGGGAGTTTTGCTCCTTTTTCTAATTTCCTTTGCACCTGCGATGATTTTTTTACGCAGGCACTTGGACTTTGATAATTTTTTTCATATAAGATGCAACCTTTTGGCTCTTTTTCTTGACGGGCATTGGCCTTACTTTTATTAGGCACACTACTTTTCATGCCCCCTAATTTTGCTGAACTTTTTGCTCTCTAAACTTTTGGAGCTCTTATGACTTTCGAGATGCTTTTCACGTTTTCTCTTATGACTCTCTTATGCCTTGCCCTAGTGAGGGGAGATGATCACCGTTTGGGATTTAGAAATAAACGATCAGGCCCAAATTGGCTAAAGCAACTAGTATCAGTGTTTAGGTAGAGAAGGAAATGCTCTTCTTCACCTTGGGATGAGTCAAGTTCTGATGAGAATTCCTCAAAAGCTATCACCAGAAGATTGATGCAAGTGAAAGTAATAGAATATTTCTCAATTTTTTTGCTCTACAACACGATCATAACCTCCTATGCTGCCCTAATGTAGGGTCGTTCTTGACAGGGGTACATTGAAGGATCATCTTTATTTGGCCCAAAAGGGTAGCAAGAGATTAGTGCAATGTTTAGGATTGATGAAGGAAATGTCTTTATCATTTCGATCTTCGCATTCAATGCGAATGAATCATTCATCCTAAGAGAAGGTCGCCTTTTACTCAACTCTCAAAAGTGTTTGAAGGACGTGTTTGGAAATGGCTTACCTTTCTTCATCCTAAGCACTTCTTGTTTGGCATGGTTAACGTTTTACCTTTCACTCTGCCGAGGTCATCTGAGTAGATCAATCTCCATAGGGAAATTTGATTCAAAATTAATAACCCACCAAATGAGAAACAATTTTGAGATAAAAAGGATGTTTAAAAAGTTTGCAGAAATTTTTTTCTCAAATATTCATTTTTGTGCTTGTCTCTAGGAAAGTGCAAAATGTTCTTTTTTGTAATGGAAATTCTCCCAATTTTTTTTTTTTTTTGAGAAGAAGAGTACTTACCTGCGGCATGGCGACCCGGTAGCCCTGTAAAGAATGTAAAAGAATATGTTAGTGCAAAAATCTTTAGGGATTGAAATGTTGGAAACGATACATTATTACCCTTCACTCGCTTTTATCCTTTGGGTGCTAACATTTCTTGAATTCACCCTCGTGGATATCTAGTAACTCGACATTACCCTTCACTTGCATTTGCCTTTAAGTGTCTAATGTCTTACTTTTGTGATGAATTCGACTATTTTGTCCCAGCACACTTCATTGGTGGGGAATGAGAGATTTTTTCCTAAGTCAAGTGCTGCTCCACCGCGCTTTGTCTGAAAGTCTTTGTTTTGTTCGAGTCTATTCTTTTCCTTTTAGAGATTGTGTAGTTCCGACCCGGGCTGTCCTCACGTAGTCTTGTTATTTGCTAGGTATTTGCCTCATGAAATTCTACACAAATGGAGAGACAAATCATTCCTAAAATAAATCAAATTTAACTTGGAACGATTACCGCCTTAGTGGCCATTATTCGCATCCTGCAAGAAGAAGACAATGTCAATATATGAATGAGAGAATGATTTCTTAATGAGGTCACCTCTTATAATGAAATCAAGGCGACGGTACATGCCCCATAGTCCTTATTATAGGGTTTTAGTATTTCGCTAAGATTTTATCATAAGAGAAGGGGCATCATTAAAAGATCGATTGACGGCTATCAATGGAATATCCACTCTATTCCAAAAGTTTCATATGCAAAAGTAGCATTGATTTTTGAAAGATTGATTTATGATTTTACTTCTTGAAAAATGAAGTGACTTTTGTTTTGAGAAACCAATACACAAAATAGAGAGAATTTGATTAAAAAAGCAATTTCAATTTTTGTGCCCTAATGTATAAACGCAACTCAAAAGCTTTTTTTTTTTCCTTAATTTTTTTCAAAATGTGATTTTGAGCCCATAACTAGAAATTTAAACAAAAGCATGTGTTCAGCAGGGTCAAATCAAAGTGTTTAGAACATGCATTCAATGTGCACTTATCAAGAGTGATTGCCAAATTTTCAATTATAAGCCTACAACATTGAGGGCATTCGATTAATTTCCGCGAATTTCAAGATGAAAATTCAATTAAAAAAGATGAATAAAAAGAAGAATGATACTTATAGTGGGGGAAGACTTTTCTCTCTTTTTTTTTTAATTACGTAGACACGCACATGAGATGTGGTTCGATTTCTACTCTATACGGCTCAAAATAAAGCCATAGGATCACCAGACCGAACCAACAAGGTCGCGGCTAGGTCGGGTTACCCATGACTCCGGCTTCGTCAAAGAACCAACCCGTGTTGTGCAGTTACAGACCGGGGTGGGTACCTTTGACATGAAGAAAAAAATTTCGGGGTAGAGATGGGTGACTCGTACTACATGGTTGTAGTCGGAGTGGTATCCACCTCAACACTATCCTAAGTAATCCTATGCAGCCCAGGTCCGGTAGCAGGTAGTGTGTGCTAGGGTGTAGTGCAATGCAAATGATACATGCACAATAATTTATAGACAAACAACACTCCGTAATAAACCATACATTCCCACACCCCATACAAGACAAAGGTGAGCAAACACTCCCCCTTATATCTCCCATTCTACAAAGACATTTAACACCTTTAATGTTAGGGGCATACCTGGAATCCTCGTTGCCAAACAAAACTTATTTTTGAACAAGATAAATTAAGACCTAAGTCCTCTAAGATTTAAAACCAAGTCCTCAGCGAAGTCGCTAAGCTATCGCAACCTACCCTCGGGGGGAGGGAACAAGTTTAGGGGTATTGCCTAAAGGACGGGCCTAAGGCCCATGATTAGGCGCGGGCTCTCCCAAACCCATACCCCGCATGACGTTAGGATATTCTTAAGAAAATTCACAAAAAGGAGTCGCCACTAGCCTATTGGGGTCGGCTAGAAACCAAGTGAGGCACGGGAGTATGCCACACTTCCCACGCAACTAGAGAATCTAGGGTGGGGGACTTGATTACACTAATTGACCAATCAATGACATTTCGGTACCTAATCTTGTTCATTTTAACAAAATGATTTTTTTGGCAAGCGGTTTGGATTGATTTTATACCTATCAATTAACATGTGAGGTAATCATGCAGGTGTGCAATCATTAAAGTAACAATCATAACTACCAAGATCCTAATTGCCATAAAATTAAACATGTGCAATTAAACATAACAAAATATGTAAACTAAACAAGCAATCTTAATTGCCTAACCAAACCCTACATTTTTTAATTTCAAAATTTGTTTAATTTTTTTAAGAAGTAATAATAATAATAATAAAATTCGGGCCAGAACGAGTCAGGTTCGATCTGACCCGCTCGAGTTAGGCCCGCGTGAGGGCAGGCCAGGATTGGGCCTAATCAGGAGGGCCCAACCTTATTGTAAGTGGGCTCTCAATGCAGGCCCACGCAAAAGGGGAAAAACTGAGTGGGCTAGATCAAGATCTGGCCCAACTCGACAAGCCCTTTGGTCTGCAACCGTTCGGTCATGACCAGAGGGGGCCACGACAGCGCAGCTCCAGGGGGCTCTGCGGGGGGCGGCAGTGGCCGGCACCGGTCAAGGGCTCAACGGGGCAGCAAAAGGGTCGGCTGAGGGGGGTGTCCCGATGGACTAAGACCCCTGTGCCGCAACTTCCAGTCACAACAGAGAAGGCAGCGAAGGTGAACGGCTCGGCGGTCTCCGGCTAGGTCGTGATGGACGTGTTTTCGGCTAGGCAAAGGGGATAGCCCAGCTTTCGGCTGGGCCGCGGCAGCACTCTAGCGACCAAAAAACTGGCTTGAGGTTCGGGACAAAGGCTGGTTTTCGCTTAGGCGTTTCAACAAACAGGTGGGGGTGGCGCTACAACCTAACGGACTTTGCCTCGGCCGAGGCCCGAGCATTGATCCGGACTCCAAACCAAACGTATCAAAGCATCAAGCAGGGTAACAAGGACAGGTAGGTGGCCGGAGCTCGCCCGAACTGGTTGGGATGAGCTTCATTCAGCTCATTTCCAGAGACGCACACCAAGTGTTCAAGGAAAGGCCTACCTGGTTTCCAGTGGGAATGGCGGCGGTCAGCGGCTCACTGGCGGCGGCAGGGCACTCCAGGAGGCTCCTCGGCTCCTCAGCTGACCCCCACGAGTCTTCTTCTCCCACTCGGTTCTCTCGTTTTCGCTGTCTCCCTCTCGATTCTCCCTATGTTTTTTTTTTTTCCTTTTCTCTTTTTTGTAGGTCCTCCAAACCTTTCAAGGCCAATAGCAGGCATGCCTGGTTGCCAGCCTATCGACCAGCCTGCTCCCCAACCCACGGATCGCGCCGGAGCTGCTCCCCCAATCCTCCTGCTCCCTCTGTCCCTATGCTCTGCTCCTCTCTTCTGTTTTGCAGGTCTTCGTGCGAGACTGGCGGGAGAGGAAGACCGGGCGTGGGCTGGGCCGGGCCGCGTGCACGTGGGAGACGAAAAGAGGGAGGCTGGTTAGGCCGATGGGGGAAGGAAGAAGCTAGGCCGAAGGAGCTGGGCCACGCGCAGGGGGAGAGAAGAGGAAGGAAGGGGGCGGGCCAGGCCAAGGCCGGATCCGGCTCGACCCGACCCTTAAGTCTATTTTTTTTCCTAAATAATTAATCAATTAATTTTTTTGATTTTTGATTTTTTGATTTTTTTCTCTTTTTGGCGACTAATTCCTAATTTTGTACACGATTAAATCCTAAATAAAATCGTAAAATTTAGGTGTCAACAGAATGTAAAAATATGTACGAAATCCTAAATACGCATGTTTTTTGGGTTATTTTAGGATATTTTTGCATATTTTCTTGCATTTTTCTATGATTTTGGAAATCAAGTGCTGGTTTACAAATATGTCATCACATAAATATTGTGTAGGGTGTGATTCATTTATAATATATAAATTTTAATTTGTATCAATAAATAAAGCAATATAATTGGCATCGTATGTGATTTTAGTGATAAATTGCCCATGTCACTAAAGTTTAAAATCACACACACACACATATATATATATAGTGTTGTTTGTTAACAATAGAGGTCTCAAGGGGTCTAAACAAATGGCGGTCAAAACTTTTTACCATAAAGAAACGGTATAGAATTGTGACGTTATAATAGAGCATAATGTTTCGATTAGCAACTGATAAAACTGTTTGTGACTTTTCCTAGTTACTGATATAGATGTTAACTGCTATCATATATGTGCTCGCTGGGGTTGTGTATATTCAACTTCCTTTGCCAACTTATTTCTTATCTACATGTAAAGTGAGGTTCAATGCCATTAGCTGTCATTATACGTGAATTTGCTTCTAAGCTAGAACATAGGTTTTTGGCGAAAACAGTGAGCTAAATTGTCATGGGACTGGTATTAACACTGATTTTTTTATATGGGATAATGGTATGGGAGGTCCTTGAACCTTTTCAACTTGCATTGTCATCACTCATAACTTTTTTTTTTTTTTTTGCAATCAAGTCCTTGAACTATATGTTTGTTTGTTCAAGTTAGTCCTTTCGTCAAATAGTTAGACTGGAATGCTGATATGCCCATCCACATCTCATCATTCTTCTTGAGCAAATCTCTGAGGTGGAATAAGAGAAAAAAAGGCGGGAGGGTGGCCTGCCAGTGGAAGCAGTGTTGCCCAGCCATAGCCAGGGTCATGGTGACTGGGCACTTGCGCCATCGCCTTTGAATACCACATGCATCGGAGAGACCGAGCGCGTGTGTAAGAGAGCATTGACCTTGTGTTTGCACAGCAAGGAATCTTCTAGAAAAGAGGAATCAAATAACTGGGTCCACAAACATGAAATGGCAAAATTCTTGAAACAGGAAGCCAGAACTAATGGTAACAATCAAACTTCATAAAACCCATCAACCCAAATCGAGGAAACTTAACGAAGCATTAACAAAAATAGCATAAAGGAGTACCAAATTCTTTTCTTTTAGGTGGTTGACTCTGTTTGAGCCCTCTACAGAAGAACAAGAATATACGGTTACAATGACGACAAGCTCTCAAGCTGAGCACTCTGAATCATAGACCACAAAAAAAAAGGGTATTGATGAATCCTCCAAATCACAAAGCACTTGTGGTTTACTCAATCCTTGTGATCTACTTTTTGTTATTTATTGACAAAGGTTTGGCAACAAGTGAATAAGTTGAATGCATGAAATTCTCATAGTCCATGTTTCTCGGACCAGTTCACATCCCAGCAGTACCACTGCAGATCTGACATGAGGCGTGACCCTCGCCTAGATCTGTTATTAGGTATGAGGGTTGTGGCCCTTGCCGCTGTGTGCTGGGGGTGGTCGAGGACCAGGAATGCTTTTTGCTTTTATCTCTCTCTGTGGGTGTATACCTCTGTGATGGACCACGTCCAAGCTCCATGAAGGTCTGGCCACTGTGACCTGAGCCTAGGAGGGCCTAGCCACCATTGCCAGTGGCTGTCGGTGCATGACTGCCCTCTATTTGCCAGAGCAAGCTGAAGATGGTTTTCCTTTTTTTTTCTTTTTTCAAATTTTCTTTCTAAAACGATAACTTTATTTTTTTTATATTTTTTAACTATGAAATAGCCACGTGGACCCTACGCAGCCAAGGACATCCACTTCACCATTTGTGTCTAGTTTTTTAATGGGAGGACTAACTTGAGTCTTGAACAAACAAACATATAATGCACCTGGTTTCATTTTTTTGCAGCAATTCCGTGAAGTAAATTCTTGAGCTAATGCTTTCAATCGCAGGCTTTCTCCCATCCAAAGGTTCAAATAGGATTTCATCCAGATGCAGGGGCTTCCTTCCACCTTTCCCGTTACTTGGCTATCTAGGTACATTGTCTATGCAAACAAAAGGGAGGTCTTGGCTAAACTCAGTAATGAAATAAGGAGATCATTCACCAAATTAAAAATAGGTCAGAAGGGTCCGATAATATTAGGCCTCAAAATGTTCTGTTGGCGTCTGTAAACTGGAAGTTCTTCGAAAATTTAATCTTTAACAGCATGTTTGAATGTTTTACTGTATCCATTAGTCGCCTTCTGGCATGCAGAAATGTTGAAGACCATCCAATGCATTGCACTGAAGGGAAGCCTTTGTTTCCAAAGTGTACTTTATTATTGAAACCATGAAGAGATCATATAGTTGTTTTGTCCTTATGTTTTTAATGTAAAGCTCATATAGTTTCCACAGTATTTTCTTTGCACGGTTTGGTACTATTCCTCTTCAAATACCAAGTTGTGAATAACTAGCGTGAGGATACTGTCTTAGAATGTGGCCTTCTTCTTCCAGGGGAATACCTGGCTCTCAAAGGGGATAAGCTTAACGGTGTTGGAATGGTTGCTTGCCGCTGGGCTACTCACTATTCACTAAATGCGGTTTGTTTTTAATGCACCTTTGACTGCTGCTTCAGTGTTTTTACACTTCATACCTTGATAATCTCTTATGAGTTATGACTAATGACCTTGACAGAGATTGGCTTTAATTGAAGAGCGTCTTGGTAGACTAACTACTGATGATCCGTCTATTATGGAGACATCCCTTTCACAATATGGTGATCTTGTTTATCCTGACAGAAGAAGTATCATTCATAAGTAATGTTCAACTCTAGTCTACAGCTTCTGGGATCTTTGTGACATGATTTTTTTACTTTTATCCTCCTCTGTGTGAATGACTATGTTTTTGGATCTATATGGTATTACTTTACGTTATACACATGTCCAGGAACAGACTAGAGAAGTTCGTGATGTAGCTAATGAATGATGTAAATTGCAAGTAGATTGCGTTCCACCACACATAACTATAGCTTTCTTACTTTTTGGTGTAGTTGACTATTAGGCAAATAGAGTTATTATATGCTTAAAATTTATGTACCAGCTATTTTCACACTTCATGTGGTTGATACTGTTTTATCCAAACCCAAGTAGAAATATGAATGTCATTCTAAACACTTAAAATCTACATATTAAGTCATTAGTTATGACATGTTGTTAGTTGATATGCATATTAGAACTGTGCAAGGGACAAGTAAATTTTCCACATAGCATGGTGATTGCTGCTTTTATGAAAAAGTTTCTTCCTTCTTGTATATTTCTTCTCACCTCTATTAAAGAATGAGCCTGCACCTTTTGTTTTGCTTACTACCGGGAAGTCTTTTATTTTCTAATCTCTTCAGTTTTCTTTGTTGCAGCTATTGAAGAGTGTATCGAATAATTTTTTACATGGAGTATCTTTGTCTTGTTCACTAACAATATTTTAGTGTTGACTTAGGATTGAAGTGATCGATAAATGCTTTAGCCATGACACGGTCAAGGAAATTATTCATGCACTGGTAAGTTGGACGAGAGACCCTGAAGAGGACTCTTATATTTATTGTTGGAAAGTCCATAATGCTTGACATCGTACTGGTTTTTGAGATGGTATCACTGATGTTTTATTATGCTAGATGACATGATGGTAGAATTAAGATTAATTGACTGATAAATGCAATGAGTCAACATAGTTAATATCCTAAGTGTTCTATTATTACCATCTTATTAAATTGGTGTCGCTTAGGAAATTGAAGCAGCTGACTCTTATGATGAATGGTGCGCAATGACCCTCAAGAAACTAAAGGAAGCTTCTCCATTGAGCTTAAAAGTCACCTTAAGATCTGCGAGTTACCATTCTTTTGATTTTCTTTGTTGGATATAGATTCTTTCTCTCAGACATTGACTTTGTTATAATTATTACTTTCAGATTCGTGAAGGCAGATTCCAGACTCTTGATCAATGTTTAACTCGGCAATACCGAATATCCCTTCATGGAATCTCTGGAGAAGTTTCTAAAGACTTTTGTGAGGTACGCAAATCTTGGACATCCACAGCAATTGTATATGATTGAATCTTGTGGGTTTTTTTTCTCTCAATTACTGTCAGATGATTGTACACTTTGCCATCTGTGGGTTGCAAAGATAGTTTATGTTCAGATTAATAGTGCTCTTTGCCATCTGTAGGGTGTTCGAGCACAGTTAGTGGATAACGAGTTTGCTCCAAAGGTAAAATATTGAGTCCCAATTTTTCCGACCTTACACATTGTCTCAACTTACATGACTTAAATGATGGTGGGTTCTTTAAATAATGTGCAGTGGGATCCTCCAAGTTTGGAAGAAGTAACCAAGGAGATGGTCCACTTTTATGTCTCTCCACTCATATCTGAGCCTGAGCTAGAACTGCTGATGAATGCTGATGAATTTTTCAGCATTTTCAGTTTTTTTGGTTAGGTATTAAACTCTGATTTAATTTTATCGTGGCTCTCGCTTACCCTCGACAGTTCAAGATCTGTCAATCATGCTTTCTTTGTATGTTAAATCATTCTCGAAGCAATTCCACAGACAAAGCACCAGCACAGCAAGATAAGCAATTCCATAGACAAAGCACCAGCACAGCAAGATAAGCAGCTCTATCTTAATCACCACCATCTTAATCACCTCTCTCTCTCTCTCTCTCTCTCTCTCGCTTTATCTTAATCACCAGCTCCGTGGTTTGTCGATTATTTGCTCAAGTCTATATCAATGTTGCTAAGATTGTTTGAAATTACAAGCGACCATATCATTTTAGCGCTATGTTCTTCTTCGCTGCTTCATAAAAGCTAGTATGAGGCGACTACCAGAATTATAAAGGGGAAAGCCACAGGAAAAGGATCCAAAAGCACAAAAAACTGCAAATCCTCTGAGGGTAGTGAAATGATAAAATTACTATCTCAATATGACCTTCAGAAATTCAAAATCTACATGGTTGGTGGAGGGAAATTCATTCAAATTAGTCTTGCTAGTAAGTCTTAATTTCCTTGTGAAAAAGGTTTTAAACCTATACAAAGATCTATATAGTTGCCTAGGTGGTGGAGGGAAATACATCCCAACCTGCAAAGTTAGGCTAGAATTAATATGTCCAATGCACATTTATTGACATGCGGACCCCTAGAGTGCCATAACTTGACAGAAAGGGATACTTAAGTGCCATAACTTAAGAAATGTACACTTAAGTGCCAAAATCGGAGCAAAATGGATCACTTGAGTGCCAATCCGGCCAAAACGCCGACATGGCATTTTTCCAATGAAGCGAGTACAAAACGACGCCGTTTTATACGTTGACGTGGCCAAATAATGCAAAAATGGAGCCGTTTTGGGCTGACATTGTAAAAAAATAAAATAATTTAATTTAATTTAATTTTAAAATTAAATTTAGTTAAAATATGAAAAAATAATAATTTTAAAATTAAATTTAGTTAAAGTATGAAAATAATAATAATTTTAAAATTAAATTTAGTTAAAATTAAAAATAATACTTTTAAAATTAAAACAATTAAAAAAACAAAACTAAAAATTTATAAAATTTATAAAACTTATAAAATTTTAAATTTAAAAAAAAAAATTAAAAATTTAAAAAGGGGGAGGGGGTGGCCGAGGGCTCCGCCGCCGCCTACCCCAGAGACCCTCCCCCTCCGTCGCCGACCCTTCCCGGCGACGGCGGGGAGGCGATGGCGATGGCCGAGGGCTGAGCCCTCACCCACTGCCCCCCCTTTTAATTTTTTTTAATTTTAAAATTATTATTTTTTAATATTTTAACTAATTTTAATTTTAATTTTTTTAAAAAATTTTAAATTTATTATTATCAATATTTTAACTAAATTTAATTTTAAAATTTTTTTTTCATATTTTAACTAAATTTAATTTTAAATTTAATTAAATTAATTTTTATATTATTTTTTTTACCACGTCGGCCCAAAACGACACCGTTTTTGCATTATTTGGCCACGTCAACGTGCAAAACGGCATCGTTTTGGGTTCGCTTCGCCAGAAAAATGCCACGTCAGCGTTTTGGCCAGACTTTGGCCGGAGGGGCACTTAAGTGATCCGTTTTTCTTCAAATATGGCACTTAAGTGTATTTTTCGTAAGTCATGGCACTTAAAGTGTCCCTTTGTGCCAAGTTATGGCACTTGAAAGGTTTTTTTGCCCACATTTATTTGTCTGACATGATAGTACATTATGAATATAACCATAGTGATTTCATAAGAGAGTTTAAATCTTCTATTTTGGCTAAGTTGTTCTTAATATTCAAGTGGGAACGACCCAAGAGAAAGCTTGATATCCTTTCTCTGGGCTTGCTTGCTGCGACCAAGCAATTCATGAGCACTTCAGCAGATATCGAAGAATTACCATATTATTAACTTGGGAGAACGATTAACAACAAAAAGTGCACACTTGATGATGCAAAATGACTTACATACAAAACGAGTGAGGTTTGTTATTTGGGAATTCAGTGCTTTCAATATCAGGCAAGTCCTATTAAATCTCGGCTACAACCTAATCATGGGATGGAAATGTACCTCAGTGCCAATCAGCAGCCTTTCAATGCATCGGTTGGTTTATCACATGCTGTCCAAGGTTGAAGAAACTGTCATACACAAGCCAAATATTATAAAATACTTTGTTAGTTGAACCATATGGAAATCAATTTGTAATACACTTGGAGAAAGACTTACCTCGGACAAGTAGATAATGAATCCTCGAGGCAGAGGAATATCCTATGCAACGTGAGCTCTTGTTTCTGGAAAACTTGTCTCACGACTGTAGTTGCCTTAAGAGTTTGATCAGGAGGAGCTGGAAAGTTATCTTTCAAAGCCATCACTTAGTTCGTCAATTAACCAAAATGACTGAGACTTGACTTGGTCTTTCCATCTCCACGGGTTCTGAATTGTCCTTCACGTGCTTCCTCTGTTTCGAACTTCAAAAAATTTCAGCTTTAATGCTAGGAAAGTCGTGGTTGTAGACACATTCCAATATGCTCGCTAAGCATGTCTTGAACCTATCACAAAAAGTTATTGGTGGAGCAAGTTCATCAAGACCTACAAAAACAGGTTGTTGTTAAGTTCATTATATATTTCTTCAGTCTATGTAACATGATAATATTAGATTGAAACATAGACAATAGTGGCGGAAATACGGTTCGAGTCTTCCTCCATCGTCTGATTTTGCCTTTCGGGCAGAGTCCCTTCTCTGACATTGTCAAAGGGAGGCTCCTTGCTAATTTTCATGATCCCAAGAACTTGCAGATGAATAGAACGGAGACTGAAGCTCGATATTGGGCCCTACGGCATCCCTTTCCATTTTAGCCTCCTCCTCCTACATGAAAAATAAGATTTTCTTTAGCCTGCATACTAGGACAAGAAAATGCAGTTGTCATCAAATAAATCTTTTCCTTAACATTGGTTTTGCCTTTTTCACAAACAAGGGTACAGCAGACTCATGGCTCCTATCTGCAAGACATCAGAAGTCTATATGCTGCTGAAAGATGATGATTCAGTAGTCCATGCTGTGTAAAGTCTCCCATTTGCTTTCTTCAAAGTCGGTTTTACTTTCCAAATTAAGTTCCTGGATGAAACACATTATGACATTTTATATCCCTCAGAATGTCCAGAAGTGCAAATCTCTAACCTTGAATTTCTTACATTCAAGTGATCAAACTTCAATGCATTAATGAAAGAAGCAAAATGAAAAGATAGTATTACTACAGGAAACTTAAATAAATATGCACTATATGAAACAAGACATCTAGTTGGAAGTTCCACTTTATGTCTGTATGAACAGAAATTGTAGATGAAGTCAATGGATTGAGGAATATGACCAAAGAGAGGGGACCAAAGAAAATGGAAAGGAAAGCGCAATGCCAATGCCTGTATCGGATAACTCCTCTTATATGGTGACTTTTGGTTTGTTATGGTAG
Organism: Eucalyptus guilfoylei; assembly: GCA_016097605.1. NCBI lineage: Eukaryota > Viridiplantae > Streptophyta > Magnoliopsida > Myrtales > Myrtaceae > Eucalyptus > Eucalyptus guilfoylei. Next base: position 23,229,608 of record CM027866.1, on the reverse strand, counting down.
GGAAAATTTGAGGATCCTAGACATTTGCAAGTGAAAAAATGAATTCAATAGACTGGTTGAAAGAACTTTACATCTAGCCATATTTTAGGTGAAATTCTTTGGTGTTATGATAAAATCCTGGCCGAGGCTCACCTTGTTTTCCTCTGAATGAGGCGCAAGCTGTTGAGCCATCCTTTTGCAATCCTTGAAAGTAGAACAGCATGCTAGTGGAGAGTCGAGCAACTTGCTGCAATCGACAACTCGTGTTTCGCACTCATCTGGTAATTTCGAGTTCAATATGTCAAGCAATGTTTCAAGTGAAGGACAATCGCTGACAGACAACACAGTCAAAAACTCTAGTTCGTCAAGGCCCTTGACAACCCGCAGCTTAGAGCACCCATCGATGAACAAACGGTGAAGGTTCTTCAAATTCGATATACCGCTGAAATTTTCCATAGCATTGCATCTATAAATGGCAATGTATTGCAAGGATAACAATGTATTGACGACTTGAATCTCAAGTAGGTTTTCACACGTTGACAATTTAAGGTCTTCTAGTTTCTTGAAGGCATTAGGAAGACAAAGTACTCCCGGTGAACAATCAGTAGTCTCAATCGAAGAAGACTCTGATTGATCGAGGACCCCGCGAGATCCTACCTCACTGCATAATAATATCCTTCCAATTGACCGGCACTCATTGATAGGTAATATCTCCAGTGATGCCGACGTCCCAACAGACTAATGGGCTGTGGGTGGCAATCCTACGACGGCAGTCAGCGATCGTGCGGCGGTCGTGCGGCAATCGTACAGTGATCGTGCGGCAATCGTGCAGCGGTCGTGCGATGGTTGTGCAGCCATCGTGCGGCAATCGTGCGGTGGTCGTGCGGTGGACTCTGGTAGGCTTGTAAGAGATCTGACAAACACTGTAGCTTTCTGATGGACTCCAGTAAGCTTGTAATTCCAGTTTCTGAAAGGTCTAACTTCCTTAATGATGCCAAGTCGCCGATAGAGGTGGGGAGTATGCTCACACTATAGCAACCACGCAAAGAGAAGCGCTCAAGCTTCACTAGCCCTCCAATTCCATCAGGCACATGTTCAACAAGCTTACAATCAGTGATATTCAGTTCATGCAAGCGCGTTAGCTTTCTAATGGAGCTGTCTATTTCCTTCACAACCTCCCACAATTATCAAAAGTCAACATCTCTAAAGTTGAGCATCTAGACAAGTCTAGAGTTCTTGTAATGCAATGACATTTTACAAGAGCGAGACTTTTAAGTTTGGTTGTCATCTGCAAAATGGAAGAATAAACACTATAAAAAAAAAAAACCAAATAATGTACGAGACAACCATTATAAATTGAGATGAATTCATACCTTAATTAAGTCTCATACTTTTAAATCATCTGTGAACCTATTATCAAAAAGTTCAAGAACGACTAAATTATTTGAGCGGATACTAGGCACACTAACATTTGGTGGGGAATGATGCCATGAAATCCATCTCAAGTTTGGTAGATAAACAAAGAAATCCCCATGCAAGGTCCCATAAGATAATCTCAAGAACCTCAAATTTTTAAACCTTCCAATTTCTTCATGGCTAATTGAGATACAAGAACTCCTCCTCCGTAGATCAAGTGCTTCAACATCTTGATATCTCTGCCAATAAATCAATTGCCGTGATTAATTGAAGTTTGTCAATGACTAATAATTCTTTTTACGATTTTAATGAATGAAATGGAAGAAAAGATCATAAGCAGAAAGTTGAATCCTCAAAGGCAGGATGTCACTTTTTCATTTGAACCCTATAGTTGTCTTACCTCTTCAATTCTTACGAAATCGAGGAACTCCTTGCTCGTCCACACCCTACTCCACTTCTTGAGATTTTTAGCATCTCCTCGATGAACGATTTCCCGTCCCAGGTCTCTCAGTTGGTCATGCATCCAAAATTTGTTGTTCATTATCCTAATCAAGGACTTCCTAACAAGGACCTCAATGTCAGGATAAAATTCACAAGCTTCCCACATATAATTGGCATTAGTAATATCCTCATTGATGAAAAAGCATGCGATATCGAGAAAAATATCGTGCTAATGATCATCTAGGGCGTCAAAGCTTATCATCAATCTATCTTGTACCTCTTCACGAGGCATTTTCTTTAACTGTTTTAATGTATTCTCCCATTTATTTTTGGGCTCTCTATAAAGTAATGAACCTATAACTTCAAGGGCCAAAGGAAGTAACCCAGTAGTATAGACAATATCTATTGAGAGGTTGTCAAAATCAAAATCCTTTGCCGGAGAGCCTTCCAAAAGTGCACGCTTCTTGAAAAGTTGGAGTGCGTGGTTAAATTTCATTCTCACCATTTCATAAGCCAGAATTTGGAGTGCAAGGTTAGAATTCTTCGACTTCATTTTTTCGATAGTCTCCTATACACCTATGTTCCTAGTGATGATAATTATTCTTGTTCCTAGACACAACCGATCTAGTCAGCGGTCGTGTGGCGGTCGTGCGGCGGTCGTGCGATGGATGTGCGGCCATCGTGCGGCAATCGTGCAATGGTCGTGCGGCGACGGGTGGCGGTCGGCGGTTTGTGAGTAAGAAGAAAAAATAAATAAATACAAAAATTTATAAATTTCCTCAACAACTGGGGTGTTTGGAGACACTAACGTGAGTACATTAGAAGGTGCAGGAGAAGCATCATCAAAAGCACCAGGTTCCTGAAAAAAATTTCTTAAAAATTCAGTGTGCACTTCTAAAAGCAGAGTGAACTAAATCAGATTCTTCACCGCTAAAAATATCAGAGGAAAATCTCATCTTGGGAAACCTCATTTCACACTTCTAAAAGTGCAGTGAGTTAAATCATATGAACTTTATATGCAGAACTAGATGTTAAAATGTGAACTTTAGTTCCTGAAGAGTTCGCTACATTTTAAAAAAATAAGAATTAGTCATCCTTCTTTTCCAAATTTCTATTTCAGCTACTACTGCACAAGGACATTAATTAAAAATTACAATACAAAAATGTGTCTTCATAGAAGATTTAAATTAATGAAATCTTCCGTACGGAGAAAAACCAAATCTAATCGACTAAGCATGAAGACGAGAAGGACAAGTCACTACATGACTATCCAGATGTATGCTTGATAGAAATTTTGAGCACATTTTGTTAGCTTATACTTTTCAGAAAATAGTTGTGCAACGTGGTATTGTAGCTTCGGGTGAAGGATTTGAATCTTTGTACTCCCTCTTGTTGTCATTAAGTTGTCACAATTGTTTGCCCTCTGGCAATTATTTGATGTGGTTGTTGCTACATTCTATGTCATTACATAAGATAAGCTTAAACACCAAAGGGAGTACTAAGACATATACAACCCTGATATACAATGCTAATATGTTTCCCCATACCTCAAACATTTGGGAGCAACAGTTGATCAACAATGACTAATTTCTAACTAGGAGGATTTGACCGTGTCAAAAAGCATGCTTAACCAAGAACAGTTTTTGCAAAAGTTATTGCTTATAACATCAGCATCAGAGTTACAGACCCAAAAAAAAAAAAAATCAGCGTCAGAGTTTTACAAAGTGTGAAGATTAAGAAATCACCATTAGCATGGAAACAACAATTTATAGACCGAAGTTGCTTAACCATGACAAATTTAAGCCTATGCTTTGTAACTAGAATCATTAATACCCTTTTTTCATAGGAAAAACCTGAATTGCAAAAAAATACCTCATTCTCATTACTACGAGCATGTTAGATTTGACTTTTAACTACCTTTCAGTGCCATAACATGCTAAGACAAGCAAAATCACTCTAAAAGAAGTAATGAAATTCTGGATTTCCTCTTGTGAATAATTGTAAAAGGCATTATAATAATATTGATAGAAACTTCAAGTTTAGCAGGCTATACATGGAAAGAGTCATACCTGTGGTCTTTGGCGTTGTGATGGTATCTTAGCAAGAAGCTCTTCCATGGGAGTCAGTGGAGCAGTTGTCTCAGCAATCACTTCCACCACTTTACAGTATGAAAGGCCACAGTTTTTGGCCATGACTGCCATGAGTTCTGCCACCTGAAATAGTAAATCAGAAATGCCTTTCCTACCATTGGCAATGTTGAAAATGTGTGACACTATCCCTGAGAACATTTTCCCCCACAAGTGCTGCAAGGGTGGAAATCTTTTTCATTCAAAACAGAGAATAAATATTTGCAGCATTTATTCAGAATGCAAACTGAATCGCTAGCAAAAACAGTAAAAGTGACTCCTCAATTCATCATTTTTGAGGTGAAATTTTAACAAGTGCAAGACCTCATACATATACTATTAATTCAGACAGATCTGCAAAGCAGTAAGGAGCATGAGTTGAAATGATAGAACAAACCTGATACACCTAAAAGGTGATATGAAAGAGATTAAAAACAGAACATACAATGTGTGGAGCTTTGTCCTGCCACTGCCAATAAGCCTAAATCTCGTGCAAAAACAACAACAATAAATGAAGCCTCATCCCAATAAATGGGATCAACTATATGAATCTTAGATCTCATGCAAAGATGCAAAAATTTTATTCAGAATGTTGCTTGGCCCATCTGCTTCACTCACCCAGACCAAAAGCAAACAAAATAGATCTTCCAGCAAAGTTTTCTGTATATTCAGAAAATAATATCTTTACTTTCTTTAAAGTTATATACCGTTTGGTTTTTTCCCTTCAGTAAAAAAGAAATGTCTTCAGTTCAAAAGCGAACTAAATTCTGCTTTTGGCAACAGATGAGAAGAACTATTTTTGGCTGGGAGTTCGACATCGAAAAAATATTTACTGGTCATCAAAAATATATTTGTATCTTTGAATCTGCTCATCTATGTACTAGATACAAGATGATGCCTACTAAATTCAACATTTTAGAACTACCGAAAGTGCAGGAATTGAGTCTGCACTTATTTTTTCCTGGTGTACTAGGATAGGAGGTGAAGTCTCTTCTATGGCATCCAAAACTGAATTACAAGGGCATGCTCATATTCTTAAGAAAATTATGATGAATGAAACCAAAGGCGAAACTCATGTTGGGTTATGTAGGTGGGTTTTCGTTACTATCCATGCGAAAGCACTCGATCAGTGAACTATTATGCACTATTTAAAGGGTGGCTGAGGTGAGAATGTAATGATTGATTTCACGTTGGATAAAAATTGGGCTCATAAGTCGACGAGTTGGAGTCACACCTAGGAATCTCAAGAGTTCAAATTGAGCTCCCATTGTGATCTCCCATCACAAGGTGTTGAACAGCTGAGACCGAACACTCATCGATATTATGAGCTTGGAACCCCATTTGACTCAGAGTTAACACTACACAACACACGAGTATCAATGACGAGAGGAAAGGCAACAAATCCACCTTAGTCAAAAGCAGATCGGATATAAAGCAAACAGACTGATAAAACTGAAGACGCCCCTCATCTCCTTAACTATGGCGCTTCTACATGTGTCATGTGCCATCAGTCCTGTACTCGTAATTCCGAATAGAAACTCGATTTTCTTTGCCACCATAAGAAATCAACACTCAGTAATTAGTCGTTAATTTCATTGAGAGTGCAAAGCATTGGACTTACAGGTGCAGTATGTACCTAGCCTTCTTCCTTGTAGTTAATAGACTTGGGATCAAAACATTTACCAAAGAATTAGACATGGCAACGGACACAATTATCTCAAGCATGTTGACACTTGAAACCTCAATCAAATCATAACAAGTCCAGAAGCTGAGCCACTCTAATGATAATACTTTCAAACATTTGACACTTGATGAAGGAAAACTCGACTGAGAAAAAGAAGTCACGAAACCAGTTGCGAGATTCAGAAAACCAAAAGTTGTGAACAGAAACATGATCAGTGGAAAGGAAAATGCACCTATAAAGTATGATGAAGTCATTTACCAAAGTATTCTTTAAATATTTGAGTGAACATAAAATTTCAGTATTTCGGGCACATATTAGAGCACACTGAAAACAGAAGCAAAAACAAAATTGAGGCTTTCATGGACTCCTTATGAAGGGCTACACTACAGGACCTACTTCACTAATAATAAAAAGGAATAGATACTTAAAACCAATGGAGCATGGAATCAGTGACATGACTCCTCATCCTCCTACAAGCAATAACGATGTCTCCTCGAGCTATAAGAGACAGCATAGGAATCTATACCATGGACGCTGCAACAAATAAATTATAAGAAATAAATAACAGTCCAACAACGTTTTACTGTCATATAAAAAAAATGGGGTTGTGAAATTTTTGCATAAAACTAAGAATAAGCAACATCGGAGAATTTTTGCGTTCACAACCCACATAATTAGAGTTGTTAAATGATTAATTTTGGTAACCGATTCAAAGTTAAATTCCTCTGAAAAGACACAAAAAGACTAATGTTAGCGAGAAAATATTCAGTAGTATATGCGCGCACATACCATTCAGATATCGACACCTGTCCTGAGGGACCCGCTGGAAAATGAAAGGAGCCTCTAAAGACCATTCTCTCTCTTCAATTGAATTTTCTACGATTTTTTCTCTCTCACTTTCTCAGGAACTCGCGGGAGAACAAACACAGACTGCAATTTTTTCTCTCTCTCACTTTCTCGGGAACTCGCGAGAGAAAAAACAGAACGATCGAGACCTGCGTTTCCTTCTCCGCTTCCGCTTCCACCTTCGGCTCCGGCTCCGGCTCCGCCTCCTCAAAAGCCTCGCCGGTCAATCTGCCTCTGGCACGTCGAAGCCTCACCAGTTGCAGTCGGGTCCCGACCCCCTCCACCTCCGACTGTTCCCTCAGAGATCGAGCAGAAGGTTTGTGTCTGCCTCCGGCTCCGGCATCCTCCGTCTCCGGCATTTGCTCGTCCTCCCCGTCCCGCTGGCCTTCGCCGCGAAGCCATCAGCCTTCGGCAGGAGGGAGGCGGCCTCGGTCTCGTTCCCGAGCGGGCACTAGGCTCCCCGCCGCTGACCGGACGCTGTTTCTAACGTTGGCCCGCTCGGTCGCGAGGGAGATCTCGGACGGTGAGGAGAAGAAGGAGAGGTGCGGGCTGGAGAAGGATTCCCGCCGCGAAGCCATCGGCCTCCGGCAGGACGGAGGCGGCCTCGGTCTCGTTCCCGAGCGGCACCAGGCTCCTCGCCGCTAACCGGGAGTTGTCCCTGACGCTGGGCTGCTCGGTCGCGAGGGAGATCTCAGCGGACCTAGGCGGGGTCGACAGGCGCGGAGAAGAAGGAGAGGCGTGGGCTGAAGAAGGAAACTCACCGGTCGACTGCGTTGTCCGTGCGTTTCTCGACCGGTGAGTTTCCTTCTTCCTCCCCTCTCATGGGCTGGTTTCAGAATGCGCAGTCGAAATCCAGAATGGGTTGTTTCTGCATCTTGTTGGGTTGTTCAGTTGCCAGCGAATGCCCGAGTAGCGAGGGAGCACGAAAGTGGATTCATTCAATCATCATCTGCCGCCACGCCTCGTGTTTCTTTTCGTTTCTTTCTTCTTCTTTTTTTTTTTTTTTTTTTTTTTTGTTTTGGTTTGGTTTAATGGAACCTTGCAACTTGCCTCGTCGAAAGAACCGATCTTTTTGCTTTGACATGAATATACTTTGTGCTCGGGCGAGCGCGAAGAAGTACCCTTTAAGCATGAGGCGAAAGATCACTTCACTCTGTGCTCAGCGGGTGGCTGCGTGTCGATGTGAGTTCGATTTCAGTATGCATGGGAAGAGAAGTTATCAAATGGGGTTGATGTTGGTTCTATTTGTTGGCCAAAACTCTGCTGGACTATGCATCAGATAACTTAGTAGTTTTGGGAAAATCTCAACTAGGAAGTTGGTTAAGTGAGACTTGGTTGATTCATTTTTGGTGATTGGCTGAGTTGAGTTGTAGCCTCTTTCCTACTTTTTTGTGCTATGAGAGGAATCTCATGTCTATCTCAACTTATGGTGATGGGCTTGTGCGTCCTGTGGTCCGATTATAACCTAAGAAATGATACTTGCTTATTGTTAGTTAGACATGAAGTATGATGAATGGATGTCATCAATACCGGTTGTAGGATCCATTGATTTTTGCAACGAGAGTTGTTTAAAGCCACAGGAGATGTTGGGGTTCTGAGTTTTCTCATTTGTCATTATTAGTTGAGGTTGAGAACTGCCACTCATTTTTATTGGTACTAATTTGACAATAGTTTTGGATTGCATATTGGATTTTACTATATTCTAATGTATTTTCTTTTCTTTGCTTCCATTTGCACTAAAAAATTCATTACCTTGTTTGATGTGGATGTTTCTCAGGCCGTCCCTCGCATGGTGGCGCACTTAGGGATGGACATCGCAACTGAAGAAGACTAAGCTTCCCGGTCTCAATTACTTAAAGAGTTCACTGACATTTGCAACATCGACAAAGCATGGATATTTAAGTCCGAAAATGGTATCGGTGCTTATCTCATCTACTATCCTTATGCTTACTCTTCCATAGATATACACTATGATAAAAGTGGTTATTGTTCGATTATAGGTGAAGGCTCCAAGTCTGTTGAAACAAGAAAGGAAAGAGATTCTAAGATGTTTTGCTATTGTTTTTTCTTGAATCTCTTGGGCCTACCAAAAACCCGTAGTGAAAGACTTCATTTCCATTCTGCCAAAAACATACTGATGGGATTGGATTTGTATCCGAGGACATAGCTTTGAAGTGTCCTGGAAATATTTTCAAGGGAAGAGGTGTGATTACTTCTGCTTTTAAGGTTTGTGACCTGTGGATATGGGTATCATCTTAGTGGTATCTTCCTCTTGCTATGCAAGAAAAACTGATCTCCAAAAAATAATTATGACAAATAAAAAAGGAAAACTGATAGTATGTAATGATGTCATTTATGGTTAATTGTGCATTATGTCTTTTAGATAGTATAGTCATGATGACACTAATGGCAATACTATATTTGGCAATAGGATGATGCTGCCTGGGTACGATGAATTACTGGACCGTCTAGTAATAGTAGTATTTTGGTTATGGGATGCAATCCCATAAATAAATTTGAACGAAATGCAGATCTAAGCTGTACACAATGTGAATTTGTAGCTTAGGTGTTGCGGATCACAGTTTGGTGAGTTTTTACTGCAACAAAGCATTGTTAGTCGATACTACTAGTGATCAATTTCCTTCTTACATGTAATAGTGAAGATATCTTTTCATAAGCCTTGAACAGTCACCTTTGTGTTTCATGCCTTTGTTGATATTGTTAGTGACAATTGTTTTGAAAGTACAATATCTTGCTTTAGGCCTTTCTTTCCCCTCATTTAAATGGAGACGTTCCAAATAGTCCCAAGTATAAGAACAAAATGAAACTAAGCTGTCTCCCCTTCCGGGGAGTTCTTTAAGATATATCCAGTGCCATGGGGCCCACGAGAATTTGTTGCTTTCTTCTCCCTTCTATTGTGCATTATTTATGGAAAACTTGTTGAGAAGGCATATGACTGAATACATTTCCGCGCTATCTCTCATTTCTGTAGTTTTAAGTTAATTTCCTAGTGACTGAATACATTTCTGCGCTGTCTCTCATTTCTGTAGTTTTAAGTTAATTTCCTAGAAGTTTGTATTTATAGCTGTTCTAGATGCTATTTGCCTCTGATTTGGTCCTTTTTTTTTTATCCTAGAGATTTGCTGGCTGCGGCGACGATGAGCAGATACCTAGGGAGGGCATCTGTGAACCAGTAGTTGATGAGATTTTCTTTTTTGTGCTGGCGCTTGATTGTCGCATAGTACGTGTTGAACTTTTTGCTCTTTACACTTCTCTTGCAACCTTTGCTGATCTAGTGCCGTCTATTCTAAGCTAGTAAAGATTTTGCAGTGTTATACTGTTTTCTGTATCTGAATATTGGAGTGTTGTCATGTCCTTTCATGTACTTCTGCTTTCAATTTATTTAATATTTTAAAGACTAGAATTTTCTCTTACAAAGTGTTGTTTAATAAAAAAAAACAATGTGGTATAAATTGCTGGAAGTGAAATTGATCTTTTTATTCTTTGTTTATGATTTTATACATTTGTTAGTTGGTCCTCCAATTTAATTAGCAAAATAAGAGTAATATGTTTTTGTAAGATTTACTAGGTTTTCATGCTATTTAATTATACTCCAGACTGGTTTCACGAGTCCAAATGAAAGTCAGTTTGGTGGTTGACATGAAAGAAATTCTCTCCAATTTCATTTCTGCTGCCTTTAGTGATAATGTATCAGCATGAGAGTGCAATAGAAGTCCCTCACATGGTTTCAGTATGCTATTTATTCTAATGTATTTTCTTTTCTTTGCTTCCATTTGCACTAAAAAATTCATAACCTTGTTTGCCGTGGATGTTTCTCAGGCTATCCCTCACATGGTGGCGCACTTAGGGATGGAAATCGAAGAAGACTAAGCTTCCCAATCTCAATTACTTAAAGAGTTCACTGACATTTGCAACATCGACAAGGCATGGATATTTAAGTCCGAAAATGGTATCGCTGCTTATCTCATCTGCTATCCTTATGCTTACTCTTCCATAGATATACACTATGATAAAAGTGGTTACTGTTCGGTTATAGGTAAAGGCTCCAAGTCTGTTGAAACAAGAAAGGGAAGAGATTCTTGTGAAGGTTGCATCTCCTCTTGATTGTGAAGATTAATGTGCTCTTGACTTTGCACATATGTCATAGAAGAGACATATGCCTTGTTTTACTCAATTATGTTGTTTATAAGTGTCTGTGCTTTAGTCTAGGCAACGATTACCTTACAAGATGTTCTTCGAACAATTATTGAATGCTGTTCAGCACTTTCGGAATATGAATATGATAGCTTGCCCCTTCTAGTTTGTCATGGTTGATTTGCAGTTGGTGTTATTTTGTCCATGTAATGCATTCCCAACTTATAATTGGTGTTAAAAAATCAAGTTACTAGTTCTTTATTCATTGGCATTTAAGTACATAGCATTTTAGATTAATCTGACTTTATAAGATGTCAATGTGGAGTGTCTTCTTCCATGACCAAAGTGCTTGACTGTCTTTTCGCTTTGCTGCTTCAAATTTTCTATTTATCCCAAATCCCTCAGAGCCTGGGCTCTGCTGAGGAGATGTTTCTGTTTGCTAATGTACAGCTCCATGGATTACTACTTGGATGACTCTTTTCAGATTATATTTCCCCAGACGTTTGAGGGGAATCTCCACTTTCAAGACTCGTGAATTTGTTAACTTAAAAATCATAGCCTATGACCATGCATTATAGATCAACCTATAGATGTCTCCATCTTTATGCTTAAAAAGGCGGCACCTTAATAGAAATTTGAGTGGTCTGACTTGATTGATGATAAACAATCTATATCTGAGAAGACAATCAGACACCATCTAATAAGTGTAAGCTGGACTTCATGCAGTGTCTATTTACCATGGTAATTGAATGATAAAATAATGATTACATTTTTGTTAATTTGTGCCTGTTTATTTAATTGTTTTTTTTTTTTTTTTCTTCTGGGGTGTTTCCAGTCAAAACAGTGACCAAGAAAGAAGTCAGAGCCACCATTGAGAAGGATCCCGGGAGCTTAACGCCCATGCTTGGAGATAGGAAGGTTAGTGTCGACCCAAGTGTGTTGCTTTTTCATCTCTAAATATAGAGCACAAAGAACAAATAGAGAAGGCAGAGGAGAAAGAACGAATGAGAAAAGAAAAAGAGGAGAGGGAAAAAAGAGAAGCTGAGGGAAAAGCTGGCAAAGAGAAAACCAATACAGCTGAGGAAATTGATCAAGAGAGAATTGAAAAGGGTGGAGGAGGTGAAAGTGATATGTCAACTACAGAGAGTATGCTTGATGAAAGGATTGGACTTGTGGATGATTATCCATCTGACCAGGTTCAATAGAATTTCTCTATTCTATTAACATTTTAACGAGTTGTAGGTGGTTGTAGAAAATTGTTGTTTCTTAATTTTTGAAAGTTTTGGTGTGGGATCTATATTGCTTCCCGCATGTTCTGTAGCATGTAGAATACGATCTGCATGGACAATTTCTTAAATGGCCTAACTTTTTTTTATTTTTGGTCGAAATAAAATTACCTATTGACTGACTGAATAATGTTACGTTGGCATCATAGCTATTGTGCCTCTGCACATGCATGTTGATTCAATGCCTTTCTTTTTCTTTTTCTTTTTTTCTTTTTTTCCCTAATAGTAAGCCATGCTTACAAAGTTCTGGATGCATATTAGTATGTTAACTTCCTAAGCAATAAACTTCCTCCCAGTTCTTTACATGTGTCCACTTTCGATAGGATTTGGAAGAATATTTGGCAGCAGAACATGATCATCTATCGACTGGAGTCCAAGATAAGGGAATTACAGCAAGTCATCAAAAGTTTAATCATGCAGTACACGCAATTGATTCTCTGTAGTCAACATGATTCCAACAATCTGGACATTTGTTGTTCTGTATAGCATGCTGTGGAAGAGAAAGATGAGTTTTTAACACCGGCAAATGAGGAAGAGTCAATTGTATCATCTGAACCTATTGTTGATGCTGAAAGCAAGGTGGCTAATGGTTATATAGATGCAGAAGTACTTTTTCTCAACTCTTTTGATTTTATTGCTTTAATGTGACTGCAAACCCTTAGATTTCTCTGGTTAAATCTGGTGCAATCATAAGCAAGTATTATGTCGTAGATGCTTTTCGCTTACCACAAGTACTGCCTTTGCAATGCAGCGATATGCATGAAATTTTATATTCTCATACCAAACTTTGATTTCAGTCAATCATAGCAGAAAATGTCATGGCTTGGCGGAAGTGAATGTCTGATAGAAATCGTGTTGGCCATAGAAATTATAGTCGTCCTCATCACCTTCATTAATGGACTCCTCTTGTCTCGTGTTTTTATGTAATATGATCCCATTCGATGCTTTGGGTATCTCTGCTTTCTCTGACATCATTCCTTGCAGATGAATTGGTTAAGCATACTGAATATTTTCTGCCATTGGCAGTGTATGAAACATAATTCACATGTCATGGAAAATTCTGTTAGATTTAACTCAACATGAAAAAATATATTCTGATTACACTTTTGACTTCTAATAGAAAATGCAGCTTTTTTTTCAAAATTTGGCAAGAACAATCTGATTTCTCAGTGTAATTTCCATCAAGTAGATATCATAGGTTTGAGAATGAATATCTTTACTCGAGGTGTCTACATGACTGGATGTTACTTTTCTTCCTCTTGCCCAATGCAGAGCATTTTATTTTTATGGAGTTTCTGAAGTTCTTGTGGTTTTGAATTTGAAATGATCTCAGATATCTCACTTTAGCTGGCTTTTCCAGAACTCGTGAATGATTGTCTTATTACTTGTAGGGAGATGACGCATCTGAGAATGCTGAGGAACTGTCAAAGGAAGAGTTGGGTCAACTCGTTGCTTCTCGTCGGACAGGGGAGAAGACAGAGAAGGAAAGCGGGGAAGACTTTGCAGGAGATAATAATAATGAGGAACAAAGTAGGGAGATCCCAAAAGACACGCGTGATGGTATTGATGATATACATGCGTTAGAAACTGCTGACAGCGAAAAGAATGAGTGTGATAACGTGGAAGATGCGTTTGATGAAGATTCTGCAGTGAACGATCATTATGATTTCAGTTCTCATTACAAAGATGGATCAAATAGTGACTCAGACGATGAATTAGACTTTGAAGGTTCGCTTTTACGGCTTCCTGTGAATTTGAATATCCTATTTTAAATCGAGAAAATATTCAGTAGTATGAGCGCGCCACGTCATCTGCTAACGCGGTGCGCATCTACCACTCAGATATCAACACGTGTCTGTAGGTGGTCAAGACTTCTGTTTTCATATTTACTTTTTAAGAATCTTTCATTTATTCTTGAGTTTTTTATGTTCATAATTCTTTGAAATTCATGATGGACAGACTATAATTTGCTCGAGGAAGTGAAGAGGGTGACTGAAGCAGCTCACAGAACAAGAACTAAATTAAGTGTGCATCCTTATTTCAAGTTGCCATTTCCCCTCCAAAACCTCCGGCGTGCAGCTGCTAGTAGGAGAACGAAACTCTTGTTCCTTCCAAGTGGACTGTCAAAAAGGGGCCGAAATCAGTCTCGATATGAGCAAAGGTGTGATGTCAGAATCTTGACCTTAGAGTGGACTATATATACTATGCTATCGATTTTGTAAGATGACTACAAGTTCTGCACAATAGGTGTAGATGATTTTTGTGGTAGGCTTTATGCATTCTTCTTGTTCTGTTTATCAGTTACTTCTTTTTTTTGGGTGGGGTCATTCTCTTGGCTGGGTCCTTCTGAAGGCATTAAATATTTATCTTTAAAACCTGATCTTGCTCTAGGGATTTAGTGATAACAATGTCAGTATTTACTCTACCTGTGAAGATGTGATCTCCTTCTCATATTTTTTCTCCTTAAGTCAATAATCAAGCCATCTGATGATAAAAGATGTATTATCGAACGTTAAGATCAGCTCTTCTATCTCTATGTCTCTGAATCTTCATTATATGGGTTTATATCTGGATCACAGTTGCAGCTCCTAGGAATATTTGGAATCGATCATTTAACTGAGAAAATGCTATCAAGAAGTGATTCCTTCTATGCAATTACATTCATCGATCAGGAACATTTCTTAAACAAGCATGGTTGAACTTATCTAACTTGCTTATTTAGGTTTTAATCTCATTTGCAAGTTATTTTCTTGCCATGAGATTAGGAAGTGCAGGACTTGTCAGGTGTTGACTCTTTGGTCATGCTTTGGATATACAGATTAAAGGTGTCCGTAAATGTCAGTTTTTTCTAGAAATGATTCTCATTGAATTTTGTAAGTAGTTTTTGGGTCTACTTGACCTTGGCATTCCCATGCTTTTGGCTAATACTTTCCGCCTTTATCAGCCCTCTTCTTTGAATATATTTTTGCTTAAGAAGATTTATAGTCAGAATGTGATTTTGGAATAGTTTTGTAGTTTCTCATCTATAAACTGTGCTTTTTTAGATGTTTCAGGAAGAAATTTATTTCATGGACGATTGAATGGTGCTTTCACTCGACAGATGTGGTATTATGTGACCATGGGTGAGTCGTGTAGTTAAGCTTGATGAAAGCTGATCCGCAGTACCTATGTTCACCTCTAGAGATGAGAATTAATTTGTGCTACTACTGTCCATTCCAAAAAGCAATGATACCATGTTCAGTGGTTAAGGATGGTTTTTATTGCAGAATACATGAGGACATGAACCTTCATCTTGATGCAGAGGAAGTATCGTCTGAGGAGACTGTTTTGGGTCATCCCGAGAGTGACACTGATCCGTAAATTCAAGGCAGGGGAGTGACAATCTATGGAAATCACAATTCTTTCATGGGACTGGAAGCATTAGGGTGCTTTGCAGATGGTGGCATAAATTCTTTTCTTGTAGACTTTGAGCATTGACAGTGAGCAATGAAACTGCAAAGATAGGGACGATTAGACAAATTAAGACACCTCTGTGTAAAGCTTTTGTTATAGAAAATGAGATTATAGTGTTAGTTGATGTACATTCGTCTTACTCAAATGTTGCAAATGTTGCAAATGGTAGATTAGCATAAAGATGAGTTAGTGCGGGCATTTAACCAGAGTGAGGTTGTTGAGTGGCTCTGTCCAATACATCACCCTTAGATTGAGTCAACTAGTGCATTTACCTTTCTTTTCTTCGCTTGCCTCGTTTTATCTCTCCAAGCTTTTATAAGCTTTTAGAAGGTTCTTTTGTATGACTAGAAGCTTGTATTATATATATTGTATTGTCAAAATATCACAATTTTTCTATGTCAATAAGGGTTCATTTGCTAGTTGTAGTGTGATGAATTTTTTGCATAATGAGCAGTACTAACAACCATGAAAAGCCATTGTTAAAACTTTGCCAAGCTTTCAAAAGGACAAAGGGGAACGCGCATATAGTTTGCCTGATTTGTGTATAATTTCTTATAGATTCATATTAATCAAAATCGAGACTATGAGACTGCGGAGTGTAGAGTTTTATCTCTTCAGGCACAGAAACATACCTAGTGAAATTGAGTTTTACTATGATGACCAATCAAAGGAAGGAACAGGTATGGAGACTACTGATGAGATTTAACCAGTTGAATTAAGAGATTAAAGAACCAAAGTGAACGGACTTATAACTTATTAAACCAACATCTCATCACATTATCATGCGAAATCAAAGCAGTGTATTTTGTATGACATTGGTATTCTGTAGTTGAGGGCCAAAAAGAACTTGAACATAGCATTTCGATGTTTGAATAACAAAGTTTTCAAGATATCTTTCAACAATACAAAGAGTGAGAATTAAGAACCACCATATTCTTTATAACAATAATTAAAAATTCAAGATTGTTCTGATTTCCAAAACTAACTGAAAGTTAACTAATGTCAATTTTATTTGTACATCTACGAACACTCAAGCTGCAGAAATTCTTTAGATCCTCTTTCTTGGCATACTAGCTTGGTATTTATCTTTGAAATGTGAGGATACAGATCCTTGGAGGAGTTCCTAATCATCCCCTTGGTGACTCCAGTAGCAAGTGATATATCTGCACAAACATTCGAATATTTATATGCACATGCTGTCTCAAATGCCATTTACATATGCACCAATATGTCTTTAGTTGTTTAAATTGAATGGGATTGGGGAAACTAAAACCTTGGGGAGACTTCTTCTCATCAGAGAGCTGAGTGATAATGTAAATAATAGCTGTTGCAATAGATATGAGGCTCCTCCTGCTCCTGCAAAATTAGGGATAAAAACAGAGGAGAATACGTTCAGCACTTGAAAAGGAACAACAGTAAAGCATTTGAACTAAACCTGGTAAGTAATCTTTATACACAGCAGGTCTACATTGACGAACCTACTCAAAACATGTCTTTCAACCTCAATAGAAGAAAGATGAAATGTCGTCAACCAAGTTTTACAGTTTTCGACTCTTCCTCCAGCTTTACCATTAAAATTCCAGCCGATAAGAGAATAACCACTGAAAAACATTCAGATTGTGCAGTTTGATATCATTGTCAATGCTTATATCAGCTTGTCTGTCATCAGCAAGTCCACCTGTCTCCTGTATCTAAGTTGATTTTGGCGGAAGTACTATGTTGATGTCTGTCCTGCTTCTCTGGAACAAGTAAACTAACAGAATTAAGGATGTTTACAATACATACAGAAACATAAAACAATGAACTTACATCATTACCTCTAACACGACAGCCCAAAACCTGATCTAACCTGAAAAGCAAAAAAGTGTCAAATGAATTAAGATGGATTCTAAGATCGATCACCAAAATCAAACAACAAAGTTGGTCATAAGTAGATTTACCTGCTGAAATTCACTCTGGCGGTGCTGCTTATGCACACTGGTGTATCATTCACATGACAGTCTCTTTTCTTTGGCTTTACTGGTGGGCTTTTCAACTCTCCAGAAACCTTCTGCACCACAAAATCAATTTTTAATATATCATCAAGCCTCAATAAAAAGGACTTTCCACGTGCCTTTGCACGTGGAAACCATCAACTTAGAACTAGCATCCAAAAGATATCCAGGGCTTCTAGATATCTTTAGAAAACAAACACGCCATGCAAGAGGACCAAACACCAAACTGCGTCCACTCAATATATTGTAGAGGTTCATATCTTAGGAAGCAAAGGAAAAAAGAATTGTAAGTCTCATAGATTTGCTAAATGTAACTGAATGCAAGGAAGTATCTTATATATGTCTATACGTAATATGTCAGTAATGAAAAGGCCAATGTAAAAGTATCTAACTTTTGTTTATTTGGACCATTTGAACCTTCTTTTGCTCCATTTCTTCCATGGCAGACCGTGAACCCTTGTTTACAATTGTTCTCTTTCTTAATTGTGAATTACTATTTCAGGTAATGCAGCTTTCTTCTTCGACCCATGTCTCTTAAAAGTAGCAAAAATTTTCTTGCCATCATCATTCTTGCTCTTAGAAGCAGCAATAATTTGCTTGCCATCATCATTCCTGCTCTTAGAAGTAGCAATAATTTGCTTTCCATTGTCAGTCATGCGTTTCTTCTGAATGTCATTTTTCTGCACAAGCTCTCTCTTCTTAGCTCTCTCTTTACTAGCACCAGTTCCGAGAGCAGCTTGACCATCTGGACTATTGAATCCATCAGAACATTGAGAATTTTTCTCTGATGCTTCATCATATTGTTCTAAACTCACCAGTTGAGAATGAGATGAAGCAGGCACAGAAGGAGAAGCTAACCTTCTAGTTGAAGGTGCTTTTGCTGGAGGTACATCTACCTTCTGTTCATCATCATTTTTCTGAGAGGAAGAGGTTCCATCCGTAGAACCACCCAGGGATGGGCAACCAGGCTTGATGGTGCATGGGTCCTCTCCTGGGGATAGATCTGGCTTACCTTCCAATGGCTGAACTTCAGGTGTTACGACTGCAGCTGTGCACGTTTTGTCCATCTTTTTGTTGAAGAATCAATGGCCTGGTCATTGCGGTCCGGATGACTTGATCCGACCTTGCTTACCCTTTCTTCCAAACACTCCATCTTATTTCCGTCCGGTCTGGTCCGTTCGGTTCAAATTGGGCCCTTGATTTTATGAACCCGCCTTTCTCATTTCATGGCTTTTTAATAAGCGACATGGATGAGCTCATTTCCAACTGTTAATGCAAAATTAGTGATGTTAGAATGCAATTATGTCTTTATGATCATCTTCTCCTTATGCCTCTTCTTACATAGGATAGATGAAAATAAACTTTAATTACAATGCTTTTGTCTTGTCAAAGGTTTAGCACCATCAACGGTCCATTCATATTCTAGAACACTTATTAAAATATACACATACACACACTATCATCAAAAGTTCATTTTATTTTAACAGAAAAGATACCAAAATTGTTTGAAAACAAATAGAAATGTTTGTTTGAGATGCCCTGTTCACATAGGGTTACAACCCACCAAGTCAAGAGGAGAAAATACATAAAAGTAAATAAATAAATAAATAAATCAACAAGAAAAAGTATGTAAGGAAATTTGAGAATGTAATCCCTCCAAATCTATCTTGATCTTAATCCCTCCTACCAGACAGGAATACTTTTTACAATCTGCTCTTTTGCTTCTCTAAGCCACTCGTAACTAATGAAGTGTTTAGTAAGAGCATACGCAAGTATCCATCGAGCTAATAGATCGAACAGTTAGCTCGCCCACGATCGATCGCCGATCTCTATGTGCTTAGTTCGGGCATGAAAGATGTGATCGGCTGCAAGATGAATCGATGAAAGGTTGTCACACCCGAGAATTGGAAGTTGTCGAAGATGTAGACCGCAGTCCGATAGGAGACAGTGTTTCCAGATTATCTTAGCAGTGGCGTTGGCAAGAAGGCTCTTAGATTCAGACTATGTTCTGGAACGAGCTACAAGGCAAGTCCACTCACATATCAACTGTCATCACGCTTACAAGCCCAGTCTGCATTTTAGGCATGAAGAGTGAAACAAGAGGATCACTTAGTCGGGAGGCCCAAACCGATTGTGCCTTTAAGACGCTATTTATTTTGTAAAAAATAAATAATCTAGAAAATATTTTTCCAAAAAATAATTGTTTATATTACTTTGAAATAATTAATCGATGAAAAAATATTTATTGTTGAAAACAATTTATATCTAAATATTTTCATGGCCGATAAAAATGTAGTTCGTTCCATCATTTTTGTAAATGATGCAAACGATCATTTTTTAAGAAATTATTTGTCCAAATTATTTATTTTCTGTGAGCCAGTGCACTATAAATAACCTAAAATTTGCTTAGCAGCCATCCCATGCACTTGAGCAATGTGTATGCTAAAATGCAGACAACCACTGGGGAAATTAATAAAAAAAAAATTTTAAACCGATTGTAAAGTGTTTAATTCAGTTTTAAATATTTTAATTTGACTAATTTAGTCCTAAATCTTTTGACAATTTGTCAATATAATCTTTTCAGTCAATTTTTTTTAATTGAAAATCATAATGTCGACTCCGATAATTCTACGTGACATAGCCGACGCTATAAGGTAGACAAATCACCTACGCTACTTATTCTTGTATTACTCGAAAGACTTGAATGCGATTCAGCGTGGAAATGTGGCAGTGTTCTTAACGGTCAATCATTCGATATTTGCTCCATTATTGATTGGCATGGCCCAAGAAAAAGGAAAAGACGAAAGCAACTTATTCCAATTCTGATGAGTAATAAAATAAAGACACGACGCAAAGGTCGTCCCGCGGTCGATCTACAACGAATCAAGCCACAGTGGACGGCAGCTACGTGACGAGACTCGGTGCAATTCCCAGGAAGCAAGCAATCGATGCATGCATTACACTTTTTGACTTGGTCCAGCGTTCACATTACAATGGGGTACGGTGAGAAGAGGGAGACCCTTAGTCTGGTCATGGCCACCATGAAGTCTCCCCTCCTTAAAAAAGTAAAGGCCTACGTGTTGCTGGTACGACGACTACCAGCGTGATTGAGAGAGCATTTCGAAAAAAAAAAAAAAAAACAACTTCAGATCAAAAAAGATTTCACAAAATACAAATAATGCTTGGTGAAGAATTTTTTTTTACGGAATTTGAAATTTAATTTGAAAAGTAATTTTTTAATCTAAATTGAAAAAAGGGAAGAAATTGGATATTAAATTGGGTGTTATGAATCATATGACTAAGTTCATGCACTGAGTTGCCGTGAACCCAAGTCGTGCGACCTCAGACCTCAGACCTCAGGCATTACACTCACCGCATGGCGCAGGTTCTCGGCCTGAAATTTCTTCAACGAAAACTGGAACTTTTTCATCGCGATTGACATAATATAATGTCCAACTCCAGCTATACCTTCCTTTAATTTTCTTGTTTTTGAAGCAATAAACGTTTTCTTTTGGTAGTAATTTCTTTGAAAAATTATTTATTCACCTTTTTTTCCTCAAAACCTATCTACAAATTTGTCATGCATCGAATGTTGGAACTAATTTATACTTGATACTCCACTCTTTTGGGAGTTGTAATTAGTCCTGATAATCCCAATATCAGGTGAAAGATAGTTTGAGGCTTGATGTTTAAGGTTTGATGCACAATGCAAGCAATAGAAATAGAAACATTAAGGGCCTAAATTTTGTTTATCGGTCCACCATATCTTACTCAATTAGATAAATCCTATAAAAATGATAAATTTCAATCTCAATTAATATAGTTCAGATCAGAAAATTCCTACAAGAGATACCAATGGTTTGATTGTCAAGTCCGCTAAATCCTTTTGAGCGTACTAATCTCGTTAGGGCTAGGGCACTCGGATAAAATAAAATTGCCAAGTCATTTCAAATACGCAAGAGTACGCTGATGAAGAAAATCCATAATTCACCGTAGGTGAACATGATGTTAGGCAATCAGTCGATATGTTCTCCATTATCTCTTGGCATTGCCCATAAAGAAAAGCAAGATAAAAAGCAATTCACTCGGATTCAAAGACACGACACAAAGGTTGTGCCGCGGTCGATCTACAACGAATAAAAGCCATAGTGGGCGACAACACATGATAAGACTCTTGGGATAACATACAAAATTTGCCTCATTGAAGGGACCTGAAATTGTGAAATTTTATGGCCGGTGATCAACTAAGCCCCATCAAATTTAAATTAAGATCTAGATATGTCATTTTGCGTTATTAAAGGCAGCCGCAAAATCTACGGTACGTTAAATCCACGTGACCAAGAAAGCTTGGAGCGATATCGTTTTGTTAGGTCTCCAAGCATTTCTGGCCAAAGAGAGAAACGTCTAGAAGCACACCCGCAAATGAATAATAAAAGCAATTTCTCATGCGTGCTATGGACGAAAGCCCATCCCACTTGACTTAGTTCCGTTCAAAATGAAATAATAATCTTTGAAAACTGAAAAGCAATATACATACATATATATATATATATATGTGTGTGTGTGTGTGTGTGTGTGTGTGTTTGATTTAATACCATTAAAAATCTTAAATTGATATCCTAATGACACATATACCTCAAATTAATTTGCAGCTCACAAAAAAAAAAAAAATCTCAAATTGATATCACATGACATATTAATCTCAAACTAATATCCGTATATCAAAAACTCTCAAAATGGTATCTCATGATTCATTTACCCTAAAGTAACTTTCATCTCGCAAAAATCCCAAACCGGTATCCCCAAGCCAAATCTAACTTCCATTAAGATATTTGTATGTGAACACATATGATAGATGACATAACACGAATCCAATGTAAAGAATGAATAGTTGACATGGATTGACGATTGCAAGACGGTTTTAACATGGAGAGTAACAAATTCGACATGAAAAATACACGTGGATCAACATGTACCCATTTTAAGAGGATATCAGATGGAATGCTAATTGAGGGTAGATTTTGGTTAGGGGTTTAAGTTTGGGTTTTTTTTTTTTTTTTTTTTGAAAATAAAAACTTATTTAGGATAAAAGTATTATGGGATACCGATTTTAGATTTTTTTTTTTAAACGAAAATTATTTACTTCGATTCTACGTTAGACTTTTGGACTCGCTTGCTAAAACAGGAGGAAAAAAAAAAGAAAAAAGAAAAGAAGAAGACGTAGATGACATTACAACTATGAGTAGGGAAGGGATAACTACACGTTAAGAAAAGGGTTAATACCTGAAAAACCCCAAACTTGTACATATGTGATAAATTTACCCCAAACTATTTTTTTGACCATAAAAAATCTCAAACCGGTACATCTGTGACAAATTTACCCCGATTGACCATAAAAAAAACCCAAACCTGGTATATTTATGACAAATTTACCCAAAACTAATTTATTCGACCGCTAAAAATCACAAACTAGTAAATTTGTAACAAATATACCCTTTGCTAAATTGGATTAACATTAAAAAAAATCACAAAAATGGTAAATTGTGACAAACGGAGTGTAAAATCCCAAATTGGTATATCACCAACTCGTCACGTGTCATTTAATTTAATAATTTGACAGTAAAATTTAACGAAAACTAATAGAAGGTAAATTTGTCACAAGTATACCAATTTGGGATAAATTTGTCAAAGGTATACCAGTTTTGGGTTTTTGGTGGTCAAAAAAATAGTTTGGGGTAAATTTGGCATAGGTGTACCAGTTTTGGATTTTTCAAGGTATTAACTCTTAAGAAAAATGGAACTAAGTAGCAAGCGGTTATTATTGCGATGTCAAAGGGTATGATGGGAACATTTGACTAAGCCAAAGGAAGGCGAGATTTTCATCACTAATATATGTTAAAATGTCCAACTCAAAAATGTAAATTTATCCATGGAGAAAGACCATATATATACTATATAAGCCCTATAAATAAGTGACGTGAGATATTTTAACAATCCATTTCACATACACATCGAATTAAAAATGGCACTTGAAATTTAACAGGAAGCATTATATGTGAAATAAACTAAGATAGAACCTGATTCTGTTATCATATTAGAATGTCTAAACAAAAGCTAAAGTTTATCATTGAGAGAGATCACGTGTATATAAAAAGTATATTAATCATGTAGATAAGCAACGTGGGAATGCATAATGTACACTGAACACTCTTTTTGCAAAAATTTTCAGCTTACTAATTTGTATACTTGCTCACGACTTATAATCGACCAACGAGATAGCTCGATGGCCAAAATTTAAGAAAACGACATAGCTTGCTATCAAGTATCATCTACCACAGGGGTGAGCGCGGTTCCCGGTTCTCGGTTCCTTTTTTTTGGGAACTGGAACCGGAACTGGTTTGGTAGGAAAAGTTCAGGGAAGAAAACCTACTGAGGAAAAACTGGTAGGAATAACTGATTCCCTGAAACCGGATTCGACACTAAATCGAACCCCTAAAACGAATGTGGAAGACGAGCCCAAGAACAAACATGTATCACCGATCAAAGATACACCACGAAATCGAGCGTACCTTATTTTCCACAGATTAAACACCAACGTTGAATTCGAGGAAGAATCTGATTCTAGTCTACCAATGGGGTGTGCTGTTGCTATTAGGAGGGGAAAAACAGAGCGTCTTGTTTCTTTCTGTTTTCTTCTTTTTGAGGGAGAGAGAGAGACTGAAAAGACGTACATACGTCTAAAGGGTGTGATCCCTTTTTCTTTTCTCTTTTACGTCTTCCCCAATAGACGTAACTCTTCAACGTGTAACGTTCCCCCAAAAGACACAATCCCTCATATCTAAACAACGCAACCTTTCACATTACAGTTGTTCCTCCATGGGCCCTTATCTTGCGGGCCGGGCTTTTAGGCCCAACATGGGCGGACGGGCCCACTTAGGCCCATCTACATAAATAAAACCATCAAAAACAATAAAAGAAAAGGGGAGGTCAGCAAAAAGAAGACAGCTGCAGGAGAGAAAGTGACGTGAGAGCAGAGGGAAAAAAAGGAAAAAGCAGAGAGGCAGAGAGGCAGAGAGAGATTGTTCATCTTCGTCGTGCTCCGCCCTGCAGCCACTCGAGGGCTCCCCTACGCCGGCCACCGCACGGCGTCGCGCTCGACCGCGAGCATCGCGCCGCGTCTCCGTGCCAAGCTTCACCGCGAGCAGCCTAGCCGCCGGCCACCGTCGCTACTAGTCTGTTGCTTCCCTTTGCTGGACCTCCTCACGAGCACCCTTCCGTGACGCCAGAACCGGTCGCTGAGCCACCGTGCTCCTCCGCCTCTGCTCTAATGCCCAGCAGCCCTCGCCTGCGTTGCTCTCCGTCTGAAGTTTCGCCCCGTCTGAAGTTTCGCCTCGTCTCCGCGTAGCCCTGCCAACGCCACTCCACTAGTAACCTGCGCTCTGCCCGACGCCACAGCAGCTCGCCTCTGTCGCTGGCACCCCTGTCGCAGCACCTCTGGACGCCGGACGCCACGTTGTTGCCACACCAACACCACAGCTCAACGACTCGATGCCCCTTCTGCCCGAGCGTCTCACCGTCTCGCCGCACTAGCCTTGCTTGCGATGCCCTCCCTTTTTGTGTTTCTTTTTCCATAGGAACGAAGGAAAAATAAGGTACCAGCTAGTTTTCACATTCTCTTCCTAAATGTTTTCCATGTGATTTTAATGTTAGCAGTAGTAGATATTTCAAGACCATTCTTTTATGGGCAATTTATTTTTTTGATGGGTCATGACCAATTTGCTCCTAGTGCTAGCTGTTACTCTGTAAAATGCTTGGATTTGCATTTTCATTTTATTGTACCCTTTTTTGTATGTGGACAATGTCATCTAGATACATATACTGTAGAATTTGTTTGGGCTGTTGTCAACATCATCCTCTAGGTTAATGGACAATGTTAAAGATTTTGCAACTTTACTGATCTGGATTGGCTGGTGTGTAGAAATTAGTCTAAATATTCTTTTTGTTTTGAAATTTCTAATTATATTATATTATTATTGTATAGTTCAAATTTGAAAATGAAAATTGAAAAAAAAAAAAAAGGAACTTGTTGGAACTTGGAATCGATCTTAACTTGTGACGGGGTAGGCCTGGGTTCCAAAAAATGAGGAACACGTACCCGAGGGTAGGTTCCAGGTTCCAGACGGAACCGAACCGGAACCCAGATTGCTCACCCCTACCAGTAGGTTCATTAAATAGCTCTTCTGAACATGCACATTTTAATATACAGAAATACAGTTGAATAGCTAATAATTGTGTGATTTTGAAGATCTGCTTATGACATGATCATGTGAAAAATATATTATCAACTGTCGTAGTAGTACCAAAGAAGATGGTTAATAAAACTGACAAATGATGGTAATTTTTCAATTTCTCAGTCAAAATTTGAGATCTTAATTCCTTACGGCTGTCTGATCATATTGTCACACCTTGAATTTATTTAGATACTAATTCAAGAGTTGATTATCATAGCACTAGCTATCTCCTACGTTATAATTAGCTATAGTAAGCATTAATTCTCCATATAAATCAACCGCAGGTCGAAATCATTCATCATTCCCTAACTTTTTGTACACCCATTCCTTGTCATGGGCCATGTAGCATAGAAATTTTAGCATCCCTTTTTTCCCCTTCTTTTGGCACATGCTTCATATATTTTTTTAGTTCCGCCCAAGTACAAACAAAAGATTAAGCACCTCCTATTAAAAGGACGAAATTCCCTCGTCTTGGGCTCCATAAAAAGCTCACGGAGTAACACGAGATGCTTTCAAGACCGATTAAATACTGCTCTCCGCACGCTTTTGCAGCTCTCATGATGATGATGATGATCACGACGACAACGACCATGATAGTAATAATAAAAAATGATAATTAGGCTAATTATCATCTGATCGATTACAGATCGGGAAACAGTGAGACCTATATCAAGTCTCACTAATTGGACAACCAAAAGGTGCACCTAAAAAAATTAAAAATTAAAAAGCAGTGTATAGCACGTTCTTCAAGCTCTCGAGCACCAGTCTTGCCTCGTCTATTCGATTCCCACTTCGGCTATATTCAAGCTCTTTCTTTTGTCGTCTATTCGATTCCCACTTCGGCTCAAAAGCATGCACCTTCACAACTCAATCCTTCGGCTGCGCTGACCCAATTCCAATCTTGTGGTGCCGAACCCGGTCGGAGCTCGGCACCGTCCCCGATGACCCGCCACTGACGAACCTCCGTCCTTCCTTCTCCTTGAACTCAAGCTGCTCTCGAGCGCAGCACTGGCCTTGATGGCGAGCAAGCAGAGCTCTTTGAGAGAGAGAGGGGCTCGCGACATGGAGAGAGGCAAGAGGAAATAGAGTTGGCCCAGACGTAGGTCTTCTTTTTCCTGAATCTGAGGGACTATGGAGTCGATGAACATGGAGTCTGAGCTGCAGAGGAAGCAGTTAGGGTTTTGGGAGAGGAAGTGAGAGGCCTTCATGGTTTCAGTGAACTCTTCCAGCCTTCCATCCATGTGAATGAGCTTGAGCTTGCGTGGATATGATGATGACTTGTTATGGTGATGGGTGGTCATGGCGAGGCCGCCATTTCTGGTGATCTGGGGAGCTGCACAGTTGCCCATTCTATGAGAGAGAGAGAGAGAGAGATTGGTGTTTGTTTGACGAATATGTTTGAAATGGGTAGGCATTTAATAGGGGGATTAAGGCGCGTTTGACCCACTTTTGACCCTCCACGGTTTGATTTATTACCAGTTCCACGTCATCCAAGGACGTGTTTTTTCATTACGCGTGTGCCATAAATGAGAATTCTTGGTAATTGTTTGCATATTATGTAATTCGCAAATGGGCTTGTCCATAGAAGAAATTCCCTCAGGAAAAGCAGTGCCAAGGGTTTCGATCAAAGGACAATTAATACGATACTTCTTGTAATAATTGCCCAAAATCCCCCCTCATATAATAACTCTTAAACTTTGAAAAGTTATAGATTATCTCCTCCCATTTTGGCACTTGTTGCCCTCTAGGCCCGAACTTTGGAAATTTACACACTATCCCCATAGATTTTATGCTTAGTTGAGCTTAGCCGTATGGCTGATTGAGATTTTGTATTGGCGGGCATGTGAGAGTTTGTGAGTTTTGGATTTGGTGGGGTTTAGGTTGAAGAAGAAGATGATGATGGTGATCGCAGTTGCGGGGGAGAGAGAGGGAACATTGAAAAATGAAAAAAAGAAATGCCAATTAAAGGACATCACCAAGTTTCTAATGATATTAATGCCAGGTCAGCAATTCTATCACAGGAACGAGTAGGATGACAATTTTAAGAAGCATTGGGATGATTTAGAATAATAAAAAAAAGAAGGTAGAAGAATGGTTTTGATTTCTTAATTAAGGTAAAGGCACCAATGGTTCACCTTATCGAATCCGCTAAATCCTTTCTGGCTTACTAACCCCTCTAGGGCACTTGGAGGAAATATAAAAAGGTTAATACCTCGAAAAACTACAAATTCACATATTCATGATAATTTATTCCAAAACTAATTTTTTTAATCACAAATTAATATACTTGTAATAAGTTTACTATTTACTATTTATTAATTTAGGTTAAATTTTATCATCAAATTACTTGATTGGATGATGTAGTAGGTTGGGGTTTTGACCTTAATTTGTCATAAATATATCGATTGCTATATTAATTCAATTTAATATAAATTAACGAAAAATAAATTTATCACAAATATATCATTTGAGCTTTTTTATAATTAAAAAATTAGTTCTAGGTTAATTTATCACAAGTGTATCGATTTAAAATGTTTTATATTTAAAAATTAATTTATAGGTAAATTTGTCCTATCTATATTATTTTAGAGTGTTTTGTGATATTAATTTAATATAAAAATGTCAAGTTACGTCAAATACCGAGGATGCGTTGCCGAAGAAAATTCTTGATCACTCGGCATTGCCCCAAAAGAAAAAGAAAGATAAAAAGTAATTCACTCGGATTCCCATGTGCAATGAAGCGAAAGACACGACACAAGAGGTGACAAGACGAATCAAAAGGCAAGGTAGACGACAAACGACGTGACAAGACTCGCATCCCAAGCCTTTCTTTCCCATGCATTGCAAGACAATTCCCAGGAAGCAACCAATGATGCGGGACCCCACGTTGAAAACTCTCTAGGATTTGATAGATGAGGTTGACAAATTCTTACGCGGCACTGCTATGGGAAACTTCTAATAGGGGGCACTTTTGACTTGGCGACGTGTGCTTTGCTTTGCCTTGTAATCCGACTCCAATTATTAGGCAGGAAATATGTACGTCCTCGGTCCTTTCTTTTCCTTTCTTTTCATCCTCACAAAGCCATAACTTAAGACTTCAGAGATAGTAACATAAATCATCATTGGATTCTAATCTAAATGATCGTGATAATGACATAATATAATCCTTAAACTTTAAATTTATTCAATGTGATCATTAAACTTTAACTCAATATGTAATTTGATATCCAAGTTATTAGTTTGTTCAATTTAATCCTTAAATTTTAGTCAAATATGTAATTTAGTCCTTCAATTTTTGATTTATTCAATATGATTCATAGAATTTTGATACATGGTCAGCTTAATTCTTGAACTATATTAAAATATATCATGATGTCCTTCTATAGTACAAGTTTAGCGACAATATTAAATATTTTCATATAGTTTCGACACTAAATTGAATATATATCATAAATTTATAGACTACATTGAACATGTTGAATGTTTAGGAACCATCAAAGATTACATAAACAAATTAAAATTTTAGATACCACATTACACATTGGGTCAAAATTCAAGAACTATTTATATCATTTTCCTTACATTAATTTTTTTCCTCGATCTTAGACTAAGGAGAAGCTACGAACTATATATGTCGTTCTATAAACTTTTACTAAGAAAAAGTCATCATCAAGACAATTTTTATTCGTTATGATGATGGGTTGGAATCATCAAGTGAAAATCCAACACGCGGGTAACTTTTTTGCTATGGAAATTTGATTGATCTAAGAAAATCACATCAAACAATGCAACTTTTGACAAAACAAAGATTCATAAAGAACATCATGCTCGATCTGCAGAAAATATTTGCTTCCTATCACAAGATGATCTTTTGGTCTCGGCACAAAATTCTGGACTTTATTAACCTTAAATTGATACAATTCTTCTGGCATTGCTTCGACCTAGTTTTTTCCTCTACTACTAATTAGAATCGGAGTCCTTGCTAGGGCATCAGTTTCATCTATATAGGGGGTAATTAATCGATAAAATACCGACCAATTGTTCACATGCAAAATTTTCCCTAATGAGCTGACCTAAAATTATTGAAATTTTTTATGGATGGCGATCAACTAGTCCGTATTAAATTCATATTATGATCTAGATTTTTCATTTTGCTTAATTCCAAGCACCACACGGTCATTCGTTTAGTACGTCCCCGTGCCCTCGTTGCCTTTCAGTTGAATATATAAAAATACCCAATTCTAGATAGTAGATATAAAGTCCACATGACGTTAAATTTACGGTACCAAACTCAAAAATAAAGCGTCTTCTTTTTAGGTCTAGAAGCATTTCTGGCCAAAAAGAAAAATGTCTAGAAGCACCCGATATTGAATGATTTAAAAGATTTGTCAGCATAGCATGCCGTGGACCGAAGCCTACCTCACTTGACTTTGTTTCGTTCAGAGTGAGAAAAACAATAGAACTCAAAAAACAGTTGATATGTATTTTGGGAAAATCACCACATTCATTGAAGTGATATTTCACTTAAATTCTACCTTAGACTTTTGGATTTGTGCGCATATATATATAGGGAGATGACATTACACGTGACAAGTGAACTAAATTGGGACAGAATATGATTTCGATAATACATTAGAATGTTTAACTTAAGAGTTTGAATTTATAGATGGGGGGATATCACGTCAATATAAAGAACTTATAAACCCCATAAATAAGCTAAACAAATTTAACAATAACCATACATATAGAAAAGTGGACTAAGTAGCAAACAATTATTATTGTGACACACCTACCTGTGGGTATTCGTTCTCTCCTACTTCGATGCGATCGAGAGTTTGAATCACCGCGTTGCTAGCGAATTGAGAATGAAAGTTCTTATTTTTCAATTTCCTCTTTTATTGGCCAAATCATCAACTGTTCCCAGCCTCTGCAACCCCATTCCTTATCACGGGCCATATAGCATAGAAAGATTAGTAGCTCTAGTCCTTTTCTTAAGCACTGCATATAAAAGTGAAGAAATTCCCTCGTCTTAGGCTACATAAAAAGTTCAAGAAATGGAATATCACGAGATCTTTCCATGCTTCGCACGCTTTTACACCTTTCATGTCCTTATCACGACATATATTGCTGGCTTGTATCATTATTTAACCATATAAAGCTACTTTAATCTAAAACGACGGACGACGACGACGATAACAATAATAATAGTTATAATGATTGTGAATAATGGTGATATTTAATGATTGAAAGAATTTTTATTAGGCTAATCATAATCAGATTGATCACAAATCTAAAAGCAATTAGACGAATATTAAGTCTCCCAAAAAAGAGTTGTTAATCTTAGGACAACCAAATAAAGAGTTGTTCACACAAAAAAAAGAGTTTCTGGCATATTCTTCAAGCTCTTCCTTCTGTCATATATTCGATTCCCTCTTCATCTCATACTCCTGCACTTTCACAACTCAATTTTTCGGCTGCTCTGAACCAATTCTAGTCTCGTGGCATCGAACCTGATGGGAGCTTGACACCTCCGGTGACCCGCCATCGACGAAACTTTGTCCTTCCTTCCGTCCGAACTCGAGCTGCTCTCGAGCACGGCGCTGGCCTTGATGGCGAGCATGCAGAGCTCTTGTAAAGAGAGCGGCACTCGGGACATGGAGAGAGGCAAAAGGAAATAGAGTTGGCCCAAACAGAGGTCTTCTTCTTCGTGGATTTGGGGGACTATGGAGTCGATGAACATGGACTCTGAGCTGCAGAGGAAGCAGTTTGGGTTCTGGGAGAGGAGGTGAGAAGCCTTGATGGTTTTGGTGAACTCTTGCAGTCTTCCGTCCATGTGAATGACCTTGAGCGTGGATGGAGATGATGATGGCCAGCTATGGTGATAAGCGGTCATGGCAAGGCCACCATTTCTTGTGATCTGAGGAGCCGCACAGTTGCCCATTCTATATCTTTTTGGGGGGGAGGGGAGGTTGGTTTTTGGGGCGTGGGTGGGGTTTTTAGATTGAGAGAGACAGAGATTGATTGATGTTTGTTTGGCCAAGATGTTGGATATGGGCAGGTATTTAATGGGGGAGTAAAGGCGTGTTTCAGAGTTTTGGATTGACCAATGACCCAACTTTTTGACCCTCAACAGTATAATTTGTGTACAAATACTTTTTTGGGTACTTTGTTCCAAATCTCCTTGAACTTTACGTCCATCGCACAATAAATTTTAAACCATAGAAAATGACACATTATCTCTTTCAACTTTGGCACCGTTGGCCCCATAGCCCTCAGACTTTAGATAGTTACGCATTACTTTCCTAACCTTGAAGCTTCGTCGAGCTTGGCCATGGCAGTCCAGAGTTTCTTTGAGCTCGCGGCTATGGCCGCTCAGGATTTAGCACTAGTGGGGTTGTTAGGTTTTACGGGTTTTGATGTCAGCAAATTTCGTCGCTAGACCAACCGGAGATGATACTTTCAAAAAGTACATATATGATTTCGAACCAAAAACAAAAGTAGAAGGGGAGTTTTAATCTCTTGATTAAGGTATAGAGACCAATGATGATATTTTACTAATTACTTCCGTTAAATACTTTCAGTAAATTAGATCATTTGGAAGATATTTTCATTTGCTAAGTCTTTCAAATACGTAAGGATATGCGAATAAAGAAAAATCATAATTCGGTAAGGCAGTCATGAAAAATTGAAAGTTAACGTGAGTTTGTTAGTCATTTGGTATGTTCTCCATTATTACTCAGCATATTCCAAAAAGGAAGAGAAAAATGAAGTAATTTACTCGGATTCCCATGGGTGGTGAAATGAAAAACACGAAACAAAAGTTGTCCCAGCGGTCGATGTACAAAGAATCAAAAGCCATTAGTAGACGGCATGGCAAGACTGGCATCCCAAGCCTTCCCTTTTGACGCTCAGAGGTTGCTGAAAGGTCCACGCAGTGCAATTCTGAGGAAGCAACCCATGCGTTACCGACGTTGAAAATCTAGACTTGACTGATGACGGGGAAAATTCTCACGCAGCACTGCTGTTGGGAACTTAAAATATAGGAAAATGTGCCTTAGGAGGTTTCACAACTTCCCATAAAAATACAATTAAATTTTAAAATTTTCAAAAAATATAATTAATTTTTTTATTAACTTCATTTAACTTGACTAACGAAAAATATCGACATAATTTTTTTCTCTCTCCTATGTGGCATTGCCATGACTAAAACAAGAAGAACAAGACTAAAACAATGTCATTTTTGTCCAAATTAAAATTTTAAAACAAATTAAATTAGATTAAAAATAAAAACTAAATTAAAAGAGAGAGAAGAAAAACTAGGCAAGGGCTTGCCTATATTTAGTGAGGGTGACCGCCCATTGCCCCACCATTGCCAGCCCTTTCTAGGGATAGTGTGGCAGTGGCAGCAAGGGCCCTCGGACCCTCCCTAGTTTTCCACCCTTCCTTTTTAAAAAAAAAAAATTTAAAATTAGTCTTATTTTAATTTAATTTAACAAAACTTTGGGTCAAAAAATCAAATTTGGATCATTACCAACGTCATTTTAACCTTATCCTTCATGTTTTAGTCATTTTAATGCCATGGTTTACAAAATGATTTGATTTCATTAATTTAACACATTTTAGGACTTTGATTATACTTTTTGAAAAAATTTAGAATTAATTGTACTTTCCTAAAAATATGTATGAACCCTTTTTGACTTAGTCCAACATTTACGCTAAGGTGGATCGGATAAGAACAAGAAGACATTCGATCTACTCATAGTTGACATGAAGTCTTTGCCTTCTTTAAAAAGAAAGACCACATATTGCTAGTATGACAACGATTATTGGTGGTAATCTCTCTTTGAATTTTTTTTTTTAATTTGATTTCTTCTGAACTTGATGAAATTGTCCAATTAGTACTAAATTTATTACACAAATGTCATGTCAATCCTAAATTTTCTAATTTAATCTTAAATCTTTGTGCAAAATTCATACGTAGTCTTTTTCTATCAATTTTAGCCAAAAATCGTTGACATGGTGCAAGCCACATAAGATGGTCACCGATGACTAAATTACCACGTCAACAATTTCTAGCAAAAATTGGTCAGAATAATTATATTGAAACTTTGCAAAAAAATTTAGAACTAAATTGGTAAACTTGAAAAAAATTAAGATTGAATTGGCATCCGTATAATAAGTTTAAGGCTAATTGAAAATTTTTATTACATAGGGATTGTTGTAGACAATTTATAAGTGATGTTTTCACTCTTTGATTTATTTAAAATTATGACAAACTAGCTTATTTTCTAAGAATATCTGATCCAGTATGACAAATTCCTTTGTTTTTTCCTTTCCATTCACTCTATACAGTAGACTCTGAATGGCTACTATGTCAACCTGTTTCGGATATGAATCTATTTGATTCATAGGACAATTCTCACTGTTTATGGAACCTAAGTTTTAGTCCTTGGTGTATTGGTCTTTTGGATCTGGAATTTCCTATTTGTCAAAAGAAAAAAAGGGTGTGTTACACCCTAAAATTCTGCAATATGCATGAGATGTAAGCATGTCCCATATTAACCTATACCCAACTCTATGGAATTAGTAGTATCTTATAAATTATATTATTTTTTTGTTTGGAGCCTTCATACAAGTTGAACGTTATCTCAAACATGCAGTGGGTAGCGGGCCACTCACTACTCACTAGTTGAAAAGACTCGCATGTGTTATTTTGAGATAAGGCATTCGGATTATACTGCGTTACTTACTAAATAATCAACATGTTCTATTCTAATTGACCATCCGGCATGATTGATTACGACAGGTATGCTTTAATTGGCCTATTTAATTGTGAAATTTACTTAACGCTGTGTGGAACCATGAATAAGAATATCCTCTAGTAGTTGTAGCTCATTTCTATTGAAATAAAAGTCTGCATAATATTTCATCTATATATTATTGCCATAATGATAAATATTTGATTGACATAAAATAGGCACGTAATGTGTGTTTTACGTTATATTTTTTGGGGGAGGGGAGTTCTTTTATAGTAACACTATCTATAAGAAATGTGTCTAATTTTATTTTTCATTTTTTCTTTTTTGGTTTAGAGTCAATAGAAATAATTAGGTTATTTCCCTTAATTCTTTATATCTCTTATGGTTGTGCACATACCTAGGAGATTATTCACATCTCTCTTTGAATGTGCATATCATTGGATTGAACCTCCTGACATAATATTAGAGCCAGGGTCCATCTTAGTTTATTTCATGTTTGTGTCCCCCTAATTCATCAAATTCCACGTGTTGTTCCATATCTAGCTTGCACATGGGAGGGAATGTTAAAAGTATCACTCATCACTTGTCTATGAATTTACATACTCTTTATAAGCATGTAGTCTCCCTTCATCTATGTTTAAGTTTTTGGGTTGGACATTCCAACAGAAGTTTGAGTTACAGAATTATTTGCAAGCAACTTGTGCTAAATTTTTAAGCAGAAAAAATTGACTGAAACAAGACTCAAAAGGACCATAGATGAATTCTCGGTTGCCTCTCTTGCTAAATATGGGATATGTCGCTCGACGTTCTTCGTTATTGTCACGAATAATGGTGACTGTCGAATAATGGTGACCGTTAGTCTAGTGGTTGTCCATCGCAAAAAACGATTGCCTAAAAATAAATTCGCACTTATTTGTAAAATTCATGTACAAAATTTGTCTAATGGACCGACCTAAAAGTTTAGAACTTGAAGGTCGTTGATCATCTAGTCCCCATTAAATTTATTTCAAGATCTAGATATATCATTTTGCATTATTTAAGGCAGCCAGACATCATTTCAATCACTTCCTCATGCTTCGTTGCCTTCTACTTGAGCTCATACTAATAGCAAAGGCTAGATTTAGATATAGAGTCCACGTGACATTAATTCTGCAGTACCAAACAGATTAAGAAAGCGTGTCCCAACATCGTTTTTGTTAGGTGGCCAAAAGGATAAAGGTCTAAAAGCACCCGATAATGAATAATCTAAGCAATTTCTCGGCATAGCATGCCATGGACCAAAGCTTATCGTGCTTGACTTTGTTTGGTTCAAAGTGATAACACAATCATAAAAAGCTGGGTTCAAAGTGAAAACACAATCATAAAAAGCTGAAAACAATTGATATATATGTTTGGATTAATACCATTAAAATTTCCAAGATGGTACCCTAATGACACATTGAACTCAAACAAATTTTCATCTCATTAAAAATCTCAAATAGGTATCCCACAATCCATTTACCTTAAAGTAATATTCGCCTCACAAAATATCTCAAACCGATATCTTGACCTAGATATACTCTCTCTCTAAAGTGCGTATTGTTTAGCACGTGTGATAGACAACGCAAGATGAACTTGATGTGGAGAATGCCAAATCTGAATTGATTGAGAACTACAAGACAGTCACATGAGGAATAACATATCTGACGTGGAAAATTTACATGTGTTGACACGTATGCGTTTTAATATTATATTGGATAGAAACATAGTGTAGATTTGGATCAAGGGTACCGATTTGATATTTTTCATTAGACGGAAATTAGTTTTAAGTAAATGCATCACAGGATACTTGTTTTTTTATTATATAGTATTCCCTTTTTATGTTTTAGGAAAATCGCTTCATTATATGAGCTGATTTTTCACTTAAATTGTACACGAGACTTTTGGACTTCAGTGACAAACAAGATATCTCAAAATTAAGAGAACAATATAAGGTCTCTATCTAACATCATCTGCAAGTAGGCAATGAAAAACTCTTCTTGAAGGTATATAGGATTTTACTGAAGATATATACAGTTAAAGAACTAACAGTACGAATTGGTCGCACTTTAAATTTAATTGGACAATAGCTTAATAGTCAATTATCATAGCACTAGTGGTCTCCTTGGTCATAGTTAGCAATAGTAAAGATTAATTCTCCACGTGAATTGGACGGAGCAACAAAGTTTCTTTTTTCTTTTTCTTTTGATTCCCTCTTTTGTTGGTCTAAATATTTATCTTTTCGAAACTTTTTGTACCCCCATTTCTTACCATGGGCTATACAGCGCTTAGAAAGTTTAGGGGAAAAGAACACCTAAAATGTTAAAACTTGACATAGAGGGGCATTTAAGTGCCAAAAGTTACGAAAGTGATACTTTAGTACCAAAATTGGAGTAAAATGGATCAGTTAAATGCCAATAGCAAGAAAGTCTGGGCAAAATGTTGACGTGGCGATTTTCCAATAAGGCAAGTGCAAAATGACGTCGTTTAGCACATTAATGTAACTAGACAAATGCAAAAATGATATCGTTTTATATATATACACATATATATTTATTTTTTAAAAGGAGGAACATGGAGGTTCCAGGTTGAGCCCTCACAGCGTATAACCTCCATCTTCCTTTTAAAAAAAATATATATATATTTTAAATTTAATTAATATTTACATTGAAATTCATAAAAAGATAAAATGATGTTGTTTTGGCAACTCTTTGGCGTACCACGTAAGCGAGTTATATTATTAAAAAATGGTTACATAGGATTTTTGACCACTTTCGCCGGATTTGGTACTCGTGTATCCCATTTTTAAAAAAAAGTGACACACTTAAATATCACTTGCGTAACTTTTAACACTTAAGTGTTTTTTTTTTTTTTTTATGACCCAGGGAACCCCGTACAGCCGGTAGCTGGCGAGCAAAGCTTAGGGTGACACTAGCGGAGGACCCACCACCCCGGTGCCACACTTAAGATACCAAATGCCTTCACTGGGTTTTGAACCCCTCACCTTTAGGGAATGATTAACGGAGCTCTTATCTAGTAGAGCCACCACGGCCGGTGGTGACACTTAAGTGTTTTTCATACCAAGTTTTTTCGCTTCAGGCGTCCTTTCGAAAGTTTATCTTTATTTTCTTCTTCTTTTGTTACATGCGGGAACAAACAAAAATTAAGCACCGCTTACAAAAATGAAGAAATTACCTCATCTTGGGGTACATAAAAAGCTCAAGAAATGAAATAATACAAGATCTTTGCAACAGCAATTTAAGTAATATTCTTCGCAAGCTTTTACATCTCTCACATCCTTATCACGGCATAAAGCTAGTCTGTATTAAAATAATAATATCGATTATAATTAATGACAAGGATGATCCGATCATGATGATAATAATTAGAGAAGCAATTATAGTTGGCTGAAACATTAATATGCAATTCAACTTTCACAAAAAAGACTCGTTAATTTTAGGACAACCGAAAAAAAAATTGTTAAAATAGAAAAAGAGCTTATAGCATATTGTTCAAGCTCTTCCTTCTGTCATCTATTCGGTTCCCGCTTCACCTCATAGGCATGCACTTTCACAACTCAATCTTTCGACTGCTCTCACCCACGTCCCATCTCGTGGTGTCTAACGTGGTCGGAGCTTGACACCATCTCTAGTGATCCGCCCCTGACGAAGCTCTGTCGTTCCTTCTCCCCTGACGAAACTCTGTCCTTCCTTCTCCTTGAACTCAAGCTGCTCTCGAGCACAGCGCTGGCCTTGACGGCGAGCAAGCAGAGCTCTCTTAAAGAGAGCGGGACTCGGGACATGGAAAGAGGCAACAGGAAATAGAGTTGGCCCAAACAGAGGTCTTCCTCTTCGTGGATTTGGGGGGCTATGGAGTCGATGAACATGGACTCTGAGCTGCAGAGGAAGCAGTTAGGGTTCTTGGAGAGGAGTTGAGAAGCCTTGATGGTTTGAGTGACTTCTTGCAGTCTTCCGTCCATGTGAATGACCTTGAGCATGTATGGAGGAGATGGTGACCAGTCATGGTGACGGGTGGTCATGGCAAGGCCACCATTTCTTGTGATTTGAGGAGCTGCACAGTTGCCCATTCTATATCTCGGCGGGCGAGAGAGAGAGAGAGAGAGAGAGAGAGAGAGATTAGTATATGTTTGGAGAATGTGCTTGCTTAGGGTTCGTATTTGTAGGGGGGAATTTAAGGCACGTTTGAGAGTTTTGGATGGACGTGTGACCGACTTTTGTCGACGGCGGAAATGTGAACATCAACATGTCATACATGGACGACGGTCGTGTGTATTAATTACACGTGTCCATAAATGAGATTTTCATAATGCCTGTGTTAATCCATGATAGCGATTGGTCGCATATTGCTCTATTCCCACATTAGGCCCGTTAATCTAGGAAATTGTTTTAAAATAGTTGCACAAAAACTCTTGAACCTCAAAACGTTTCCGATTGACTCCAACTTTGGCACCCGTTGCCCAGTGGCGCCTGAACTTTGGAAAATTATAGATTACCTTGTTGAGTTTTCATTTTTATTGGCAATCGTCAGTTTTTCCATCTATTTAGCCATTAAGTATTACTTGAAAATGGTTTGCTCATTTTCTTCTATCAATATAACCTCTATTTCATGGTTAATGAAGTTGAGAGAAATATAAATAATGCATAACCGAAGATGTTAAATGAAAATTATCAGACATCATTTTGGTCAAGAAGATGGGCTAGTGCACTTTGAAATGTTTGGTACTTATACCAAACATTTATATTTGTGTCAATTCAATCTCATTTATGATTGAATTGACACAAATATAAATGATTTATGACTTTCTTGTTACTTTCTCCTTATTTCTTACGGTGTTTCCCTCACTGATGTCCTCTTTAGTGCAAATTAAGTCAGTCGCCAGTGTCGTGTGAATGAGGAAGGAGAGAAGACGCTGCAGCTCGAAAGGAATTTGTCGCCACTTGGCTCACGTTATTCACGGGTCACCAAGTCTCGGACCCGTTTAAGATTTCGTTCGAGGAAAGCCGCTGAAATCCCATGATCACTCGTAAACTGATTGGACAAACCAAAAGAACATGATAAAGTTGGAGAATAGAGAGACAGCACTACCTTCGTAGCCTTTTCTAATGGTGCTTCTTAATTCATTCTCTAGTGGTCCCCGGGGACCCAAAATTGTGAAGTTTCGTTTTGCTTTTTCGACCGATCCGCTCTTGTCCCCGTGAAATTCGTTCTAAGCATCAATACACCTTTAGAACAAATGAAATCAGCAGCCCCCGGGAGCAGTCGGCAACCAACCACCGGCCACCACCACGCATCGCATTCAACGCTAGACCGCAAGGGCATTACCGGACCAGTGCACCCACGCATGACCTTTGCTCATGGCCGGCGGGCATGGGCAATCCGGCCTTGTCTAGTATTTTTGAGCCCTTTCACTACGTTTGCCTTATGCTGTGCATCAGCTTCCCAGATGGGATATGTCATGCCCATTGGTTTCCAAAATTTCACTAAAAATAATTGTTCATCCGTTCAATTCAAGGAAATTAACTCATTCCAGAACTCTCTCTTTCAATTACATTTTCTCAAATTCATGGTGCCAATCATCTTAACCTTATCTTGTCATCATGTAACTTTTTTTTTTATCCATATCTTCCTGAGATTGCCAAGATCTTCGAAATTGAGGCTCAACACTTCAACAACAAAGAAGTGCTTACACAATTGTTACATGTATAAGAAAGGATGGCCCAAAGATAAAATGTTATTTTCTTAGAGTTGCATGATCATTTGGCATCAACAAACCAATCAATGACATCAACAAAATGTCAGCAACCCTCTCTCCCCCAAAAAAACCCTCCCTCAAAAAAATTGCATCCACAACCTCTTAGCTTTAATTTCTGAAGCTCAAATCCTACTTTGAACTACAATTCCCTTTTAGGCCTTGATTTTTTTTTTCCTCTTCCAATCTAATTTAGGACTCTGTTCGATTTGTTTGGCATCTTCTATTGCTCATTGTAGTTGTTTTTTTTTTTTTCACTCATGGTGGTTAATAAATTTGGTTGTAATTGAACATTTTTGTAATAATGTCATGACTGATTCGGTCGGCAGAATGCAAGGGATATGGTTCTATAACTTTTCCAAAATTCAGTGGAAGCTCTTTTTTCTCGATTAGGTGTAGATCTAAAACTGTGAGCTTTTGTCTTTGATCTAAATTTAAATGTAAGAGTTTCTTGAGGCATTCGTTCTATGGTGCTTTAACATGTTGTTGTCGTCGTCATCTCTGTATGGCGATGGTGTTGAGGACACCGAACCTAGGGCGCCTTGCAAGCTATTGTTTATGGAGGGAAAGATCTCAATTGTGCCCACCGCTAATGATTCGGTAATTGGCCGCTGATTTTTTTTTTTTTTTTTGGTCACAAATTTGGTCTTTTGGGATGAAAGTGTGTTTATAACTATAAGCTGTCTCTTTTTTTTTTTCTGAGTTTTGCTTTGTTTTGTAGCTCTTTTGAGATTTACTTTACTTGGAAGCTTTTTATATTCCTCTCGTGTTTGATTATGAAAATGAATGAAATTTTCTTTTGATAGAAAAGAAGAAGAAGGGGAGATATGGATTGCTCAGCAAGTTGGAAATCAAGCAGAATTTACCCTATCTTCTG
Source organism: Eucalyptus guilfoylei (assembly GCA_016097605.1). NCBI lineage: Eukaryota > Viridiplantae > Streptophyta > Magnoliopsida > Myrtales > Myrtaceae > Eucalyptus > Eucalyptus guilfoylei. Next base: position 23,188,513 of record CM027866.1, on the reverse strand, counting down.
GTTATGAGTATGACAAAAAAGATATTTTGAATTTTGAAAAAAATTATTAGAATTATATATGGTAAACATTAGGGGTATGCAACTAGTCCAGTTCTACCCTATAATCGGACTGGACCACTCATAAAAATATGTCCAGTTTTTTATTCCAAATTTTTGGAATCGGTATTAGGTGTTGAACATACCCACCCATCCACTTGGGAATTGATTAGAACCTATTTTTTGAAGTTAGAAGAAGTTGATTTATTATTCTTAAAGGAGCTTAACTTCTCTGTTACTTTATATTTCTGTTTGTTTTATATATATATTGATTTTTTCTTTGAAATTTTTTATAGCTCTTAAGATTTTGCTATAATTGCTGTTTGTCGTTTTTTTTTTTCAAATGAAGCAAAAGAAAAAGTGCTCGATTAGCATCTAGAATCAGACTAGACCAACATGGTAAATTCCAAGGTCAGTTCTAGAACAAACAAAATAGTTTATATGTTCCAAAAAATGGAAATCGATTCTAACAGAGTAGGTTTCAAGTTTCACATCCGAAATCTATTAATCTTAAAACTGATTACTCTTAATTTACGTTTCGATGTTAATATATGTGATTTTAAATGTTTTTTTTTTGCTAAAACGAAGTCATGATACGTGAGAGGCAAAACTTACAAAAGGTAATGACGCTGAAAAAATAACTCACCCACTGACCCCAAAAAGACCGAATAAAAAATATCATAATTAAGGTTGATTTCAAATCGCTTGAGTGTACACGAGTGATGGTGCATATATGTCTAGTTCCTTGGAAGCAAGACAATTTGGGAAAATTATCCAATCAGTCATAAACTTTCCAATTTTTTCAATTTAGTACTAATTCTCTGCACAAATTTCAAATGTAATATTTACAATTGATTTTTGTAGGAAATCCGATGTATTACATAGGACGGCTGGTAATGACTGTATTACTACTTCATAGATTTCTAATCAAAATTGACTAGAAGGACACATTGAAATCTTGTGCAAAGATTTACAACTAAATTGACAAAATTGAAATGTCCATTATTGAATTGACATCCATACAATAGTTAATGACTGATTAAGTAATTTTCCCTAGACAACTTAAACCTTCCCTTCTAGCATGCATTGGGCCTATATACGTATTTCACCTTTGTCCCAGGAGTTAGTCTCAGTAATTCTCATGGATTTGTTTTAAAATCATCACATTATAAAAGAAAAAATGCCTAAAACAAGATTTTTTTTTTTAACAGTGTTGTCACGACATTTATTGAGCAACAAAATATATAAAGCTTGTAGTTCTCAATACACAGGTACGTTATGTTTAGTAAATGTTTTAAAAAATTCAAAATATTCTTATGTTAATGGTCCGTTCGTTTCGCGGAAAATATTATGTTTCCGGAAAACATTTCCTGAAAGTCATTTTCCAAGAAAATGACTCTATTTTCCATGAAAATGACTCTATTTGCCGGTGTTCGGCCGAAACCTAAACTTTGAAAAAAATATTTTCTACCGTTCGTTAGCTAATTTAATTATTTGGGAAAAATTATCAAAAATTGAATTTTAATATTTTTAATTGACCAAAAAATTAGTTTTATTTTTTATATTTTTTAAAAATGAATTTTTAATTATTGTATTTTTAAAAAATCGAATTTTTTTTTATTTTTTATTTTTTTATTTATTTTTATTTTTTATTTTTTCCTTCCTCCTTCCTCCTTCCTCCTCCTTCTTCCTCCTCCTTCCTCCGCTGCCGCCTCCTTCCTCCTCCTTCCGCCGCCGCTGCCTCTTTCCTGCCTGACGATGGCTGACTTCTCAGCGGCCGACCAATACACGGTGGCTAGATCCGACGAGCTCGAGGCTTAGCCGATCTCGCCCGAGCTCGCTGTGAGCTTCACCGGGCTCTAGCAAGTTGCGAGCTCCCTGAATCTGGCAGCAGAGCTCGAGCTCGCCTATATCGGGAGCCCGAGCTCCGCCGCCAGATTCGGCAAGCTTGCGGCTCGCCAGAGCCCAGCGAACCTCTAGCGCCCGAGCCCCGCCTAGCTCGCCGGATCTGGCGAGCCACGAGCTCCGCCCTAGGCCAGCGAGAGCTCCACCTCGTTCGATCTAGTGAGGCCAAATCTCGGCTTCGCCAGATCGGGCTAGGCGAAGCCTCGCCGGCCTGGGGCGAGGCTTGAGCGGCTTGCGGCCGGCCGCCGGGCCGCCACCAAACAAGAAGATGAAAAGGAAATAAAGAAAAGAAAAGAAAAATTAAAAACTCGATTTAAAAGAAAAAGAAAAAAAGAAAAAGAAAGCATAAAAATAAAACGAAAATGTATTTGTAAAAAGAAGCAAGATGGAAGAAGTTATGGAAAACGTTTTCCACTTCTCAAAAGTGGAAAACGTTTTCCTCACTTTTAAAGGTTGTTTTTTCCAATGATGGAAAATATTTTCCTTGACTAGTTCATTTTCCATGAAACGAACGCTAGAAAATCCGGAAAACTTTTTCCCGGAAGTCATTTTCCGCGAAACGAACGGACCCTAAGTCTGTTTAATAAATGCGTTAAGAGCACTAGATTACCAAACGTTTGAACCAAAAAATAGGATGATTTGGTTAAACACAAAAGAGAAATACAGTGCGGTTAATTATAGTAATTTCAAATTAAGTTGTTGAACATCGAGCACAAGAATCGGGGCCTCAGGCACGACCTCAATCAATCCAAGCACTAGCGCCGAGGACCCAAGAACGAGCATTAGAATTTCCATGTCCAACCACCGAATTTTTAATCTAAGTGTCGATATCTGGTCATATATTGAAAAATGATTTTTGATTTTTTAAAGAGGACATCATTTTTCTGAATTTAAACATGAAATGAAATTTGCTTTGATTAGGAAAACATTTTTCGTTGACTCATTTTTCTAAACAATTAAAACACCAAAAAATGAGGGAAATATTTTCCGCGAAATAAATAGAAACTAATATCTACTCTAAATTATTCAGCCATAACAGAATATTACTGGTATAAGTAAATAGAATTACTTTGATGTACCTCAATTTTTCATTAATAGTTGGATCTGTAATCCTAAGACTAGCTCTACTTCATGTGGCTTATTCGATAATGCCAAAAAAAAAAAAAATAGATATTGAAAATCTAAGTATTGAATATCAAAGTTTGAAATCCTAAGTATTGAAAGCAAAACGTATTTTTTTTATAATAGATGCAAATTAAATAATAATTTTTTTAGTTTCTTACCAAACATGAAAAGTGAGCATTATTAGAAGGTTTGGACGATACTTTCCATAAAATTTTCAATATTTATTTTTTCACTCATCCTTCGGCTTAGATACTCACTTTTCTGGTGTCTTGATTATGCTATCACTTGTGGGACCCGCCACTTATAGTATAACTTTACAAAAGTGATCTTTTTTTTATTAATTATTTGGTCATCGTTTTTATTTTGGTCCTTTTTTTTTGCGGGTCTCACTTTCCTTCTTCTTCTTTCTTTCCATGCCTTTAACTTCTTAGTTCTCTATTCTTGCAAATCGTCTCTGTGTTTTGTCTCTTGCAGGCCATTCTGTTCTTTCTATGCCTCCCACTCCTTCTTCTTCCACAAATTTCTCTTGCATCTGTAATATCCAAAAGAACAGCTTACTTCAACACTCAAGCATAACACTGAAAACTGCAATCAAATTAAACCATTAATTCAAATCCCACTTCATATTACCTAAAAGAACACAACTCACCTATTGCCCTCTACTTTTATGCCTACACATGGTGGAGACGCCTTTTCTTTCTTTAAACACTCACAAGTGCAAGAAAATGAGAGAAATATACAAAAAAAAAAAAAAAAAAAAGGAAGAGAGAGAGAAGCAATGCTTCTTAGTATTATCTTCCATGGTGCAAGAAGAGCCTGCGTGAGCCCAATGTCAGTGCTAGTGAAAGTGTGGAGGATGACAAAATTGGCATCATAGATAGAAAACAAAGGCGACAGGTTTGTGGAAGGATGAGGAGGAGGAGGAGTGGGAGGCATAGGAAAAAGAGAATGACCTACGAGAGAAAACAGAGAGAAGATTTGCAAAAGCGAAGACTAACACATCAAAAGCATGCAAAAAAAAAAAAAAAGGAAGAAGAAAGAAAGTGTGATATGCAAGGAAAACAATAAATAAAATAAAAAGCATTGACCAAATACTAATAAAAAATCACTTTTATAGAGTTGTACTAGAAGTGGTGGGCTCCTCAAGAGACAGATGGTAAAAAAAAGAAATTTTTTAAAAAAAAGAGGAGAGTATAAGCTAAAGGAAAAGTGGAAAATGCACAACCCTTTAAATATACCCTTTCTAAATTATCCCATCAAGGGGTTTTTAATTTATACCAACCAATTAAGTTGTGTGTATTTAGAGATTATTGAGCTCACTTGATGACATAGTGCTGAAAAGTTTGCTGTTCGTTACTTAATGTTGTTTTTAAATACCCCCTTAATATGCTACAACCCTATCAAGCTACTATCGCTTGCATCGCAAAATAATGGATAACTACATATCTCGACCTGAGAACGCTATAAGCAATGGCAGAGGAGAGAAGGGAAGAAGACTCTCAAGAAAAATCAGTAATATCTGCTATATCGAAAGCAATCTTATTTCCATTTTCAAGCTCAAACTTCTTTTTTTTTCCCAAAAAAGTTTGTCAAAATTGGTGATCACTACTATATAAAAAGTTATCTTATATTAAGCATCATATTATCACTACGATTTGGTCTTTGGCTAAGGAAATTCGATTGATATGAGAAAATCATGTCATGTAAAACAACTCTGGACAAATATGAAGATTTATGAAGAACATGATGCTCTATTTGTAGAAGTTATTTTGTTCCTATCACAAAATGATCTTTTGGTATGGCATAAGCTCCTGGACTTTATTAACGTTAAATTGGTCAATTCCTAGAACCGGAGTCTTTACTAGGGCATTAGTTTATTCATAAGGGTTGATTAATTGATCAAATATCGACTAATTGTTCTCATTTCTTGGTGAAATTCACGTGCAAAATTTCCCTAATGAACTGACCTAAATTGTTGAAATTTTTATGGCTGGTGATCAACTAATCCCCATTAAATTTATATTATGATCTTGATATTTCATCTTGCTTTATTACAAGCAGCCAATACGTTCTCGCGCCCTCGTAACCTTCTAGTGGAGTATGTACTAATTCCCAATTCTAGAGAGTAGTCATAGAGTCCACATGACGTCAAATTTACGATGCCAAACTGAAAAAGAAAGCGTCTTCTTTACAGGTCTAGCAGCATTTTTGGCGGAAAAGAAAAAGGTTTAAAAGCACTAGATAATGAATAATATAAGAAAAAAAAACTTAGCATAGCATGCCATGGACCCAAGTCTATCACGCTTGACTTTATTCCTTTCAAAGTGAAAAAAAAGAAGAAGAAAAAAACTCAAAAAACAATTGATATGCTAACTTTTTTCTTAGCGTATCATTGAAATGATATTTCACTTAAATTCTACCTTAAACTTTTGGATTCATGCAAATAAACAAATATATATAGTGAGATGACACTACACATGACATTTGACAAACGAGGAGGCTTTACATGCGAAATAAATTATATGTAAAGAGTTTATAAACCCTATAAATAAGTTAAACAACTTAAATAATAGCTATACATATAGAAAAGTGGAACTAAGTGGCAAACAGTTATTACTGAGACGTAGACATCATAATTATAAAGGTATAATGAAAACATTTGAGTTAAATGAAAGGAAGGCAGATTTTCCGTTAATATTATGGATGGAAGATAGAATTAAGGATAATGTACAGTGAAAACTTCTTTTTCAAAAGTTCCAACTTACTAATTTGTACACTTGTTCATGACTTATGAAATGACAAACGATAGAGCTCAATTGTCAAAAGTGAAGGAAACAACATAGCTCTCTATCTAATATCATCCACAAGTAGGTCAATTAAATTAGCTTTTCTTGAACATCTACATTTTTTATTTTACAAAAATATAGTTAAATAGCTATTAATTGTGTGATTTCAGAATTGTGGTTATACGTCTCCCAGTAATCTACAATTTATTTTATCAAGCATTAAATTGAGGGGAAAACAATTCAACGACCGTCATTGTAATAAAAAAGAAGGTGATTAACAGTTTAACATATGATGGGTAACTTTAGCAATTGTTGTTGTAAGTCTAAATTTGAGATCTATTTAGTACGATTGTCTAATCATACCGTCACACTTTAAACTTAATTAGATAATAATTTAACAATCGATCATCACAGCACTAGTGGTCTCCTAGGTTCTAGTTAGCTATAGTAAATGTTAATTCTCCACATGCATCGAGTTGAGAATAGAAGTACTTATTTTTTAATTTCCTCTTTTATCGGCCAAATCATCCACTGCTCCTAACCTCTTTGTAACCTCATTCTTTATCATGGGCCACCACTTCGCTTGGGAGAGTTGATCATAGTTTTGACATTCTTCTCATTGGTTTGTTGTCTGCACCTTTGGCGGTCACGTGATTTTACAGCGGATGGAGAGGATGTGACAATGTATGAACTCTCTTAGGAGTTCTAAAAAAGGGAGAGCTACAGTGTTACCCTTCGTTGGTTTGTAAATGATTAAATAGACCTCAGGTCCTAAAGTATGAGGAAGATATGAAGTCATGCACTTTTGGCTTTCTTTTTTGGCTTTCTTAGGTCAAGTATTCTCACATTTTCGAAGAAGCAAGAGAAGCAAAATTTTTTATTAATTTTTTTTGTTTTTTACATGGCAACATTGTTGCCATTTTCGAGGATCGAATCTCGGTCATTCCTGGACCACTTCATACCCCATATCACTAGGCCGAGGCGGTGGTAGTGTTCATGAGGCGCTTCTCTCTTTATTAAATTGAACTTGGCTCTTAGACGACACGTTTCTTTCACACTAAGTTAGATGAATTTGATATGAGTTACTCCTATGCACTTGTTTGGCCAGTATTGATTTACTCAAATTAACTTATTGAGTTTGCTCCTTGAATCCCGATACTTCTTGTCAAACAGGGAAATTATGTCAAAAGCGAAGTTAGAGGGGAGAATATTGGAAATGATACCAAACTACCCTTATCCAGAGTTTATATTTGATGACTTCTTAGAATGTCTCGAATGTTGGTGACAACCATTTTGTCTTGTCATGATTTGGCATCTCTTTTGATTGGCCATTCTCATTCGTGGCCATGTATGCACGACTGATGGTCATTGATCAATCTTTAATGCCTTCCTTTTGCGAAATTTTTTCTCTTACTTTTGATTATATGAACATCAACAGCATTGGGCAAAGTTATGTACCTCAAGCTTCCATGGAATTTGAGATGGACAGTCAAAATCTCCAATTTTCTGATGGCAATCACTTCTCGGTAGAGTATGTGTCTAGAACAAGAAGGAAACATTTAAACAAGACAAAAAAGCTTAAGTCAAAAAAAAAAAAATTCTCTAATGGAGTCGCAAAGCTGTCCCGACCTCCTTTTTGGCGCCCTCACACGCGGGTGCTAGTGAAGGCTAATGGTTTGCTAAGTATTATTAGGCTTAGCCCGATCTCTCTTAGGCCTACCAATTCATAACTTATAGTTTGAGTAAATTTCAAATAGGAATCGCTACTAATTGATTTGGAGTGAGTCGATTAGAAACCCAAGTGAAATATCAAGAGAAATAATTCACTTCTATGCAATTAGAGAAACTAGGATCGATGACTTGATTTATTAATTAATCACTAATGCCTATTTGGTATCTAATCTTGTTTAAACATCAAATTAAGAATTTATGCAACATTTCATACTAATCACGAATTCTAGGATTCAGTTCCTCACCACATTAAGGAAATAGAAATCCATGCATCATAAGGACGTAATTGGAATAAACTAATATTTACTTCAAATAATTTAAACACGATTTTTTTGGATTTTCTTTTTGATTTTCAAGGTTTTTAAGGATTTTCCTTGTACTTGTGGAAAAAAAAACTATTTTTTTCTTTTTCTGATTTTTTGGGAAATATAAAATATTTTTGGGTTTTTTATTATTATTACAAAAACGACCGGGTCGGATTCCCGGGTTGGGACCAACCCGGCTTGTCAGCCATTGGCCTGGCTGGGCCTGCAGTACGGGCCTAGCCCGGAGTTCTTTCAATTTTAGGGAAAAAAACAAACAAGGCTAGGCCTATTTTCGACTAAAAGAAATGCCCAGCCCCCATAAACTAAACCAAAACAGGCCCACTAAAACCGAAACCCTAGCCCAGAAAGCGCCCCACGCGCGAGTCGGACAGCCACGAGCTCCGGCGAAGCAAGGTCGAAACAGGGCGTAACACAAAGCCCTGGCTCACCGGTGCTTGGCGTAGGGGGAAGCGAGCGCGGCGTTGGAGCCCCAGATGTCTCTAATTTCTCTCTCTTTCAGCCTTGGTTTCTCTTTCTAGAGCCCCAGTCTCTCTCTCTCTCCGGCCTTGGTGCGGCCGAACCGGCGTCCCCTCAGCCGCCCACCTGCTCTGCTTTGAAGGCGCGTCCCATCCGTTGCCGGCCCACTCCGCTCTTTCTCCGCCGTAGGCTGTCCTCGCGCGCGTCGTCGTCGCCGCCGTGCGTGAGTTGCAGAGGCGGAGAGGGAAGGAGGAAAGAAGGAGGGGGCCGGGCCGAAGGAGAGAATGGGTGGAGTGGGCCCGGGCCCGTGAGTGCAGATGATATTAATAAAAATGAAAATAAAAATGAAACTTAATAGGTGCAGATGATATTAATACCTAGGTGATGTGAATTTTTTTTTTTTTTTGTTAGGGCCAAATTGGTTCCGGATTTTTTATGCAATTTTATCTTAAATATTTAGCCAAAATTTAGGTGTTAACAATGAGAATTTAAAGTGGGTCCGATAAGAATGAGAAGATTGTCGATCTAGGCATAGTGAACATGAAGTTTTTGCTTTCTTAAAAAAGAAAGGCCATATATTGTAGGTACGACTACGATTATTGGTAGTAATCTCTCTTTGAAAAATTATTTAATTCGATTTCTTTTCCTAATAACCTGTTTACAAACTCGAGGGAACTTGTCCAATCAATTTTATGAATGCCAATTTAATCTTAAAATTTTCAATTTAATCCTCAATCTTTGTGCAAAATTCTAAGATAGTCTTTTTGGCTAATATTCGCCAAAAAGCGTTAACATGGTGATGGTGGTGAGTCATGTAAAAGGGTCAGCGATGACTACATCACCACATTAGTAATTTCCAATGAAATATAGCCGAAATGATTATATTGGAATTTCATAAAATATTTAGAATTAAATTGGTAAACTTGAAAAATTTATAATTAAATTGGCATCTGTATAGTATATTTTCGATTGATTATTTAATGTTCTTTACATAGGGATTGTTGTAAACAATTTAGGAGCAATTTTTCACTCTTTCATTGACTTGAAATTGTGAAAAACTAGTTTCTTTTTCAATAATATTTCATACAATAAGACAACACACTGAAATTCTGCAGTACGCAAGAGATATAAGCATTACCCAATTCTATGGAATTTTAGTAGTATTCTTATATATTATAATTTTTTTTTGGAGACTTTATACAAGTTAAATATTATCTCAAACATGTCATGAGTAGCGGACCACTCACGACTCGCTAGTTGAAAAGACTTGCATATATTATTTAATGAAAAAAGGCATTCGAATCTTGCTGCATTATTTACTAGATAATCAATGTGTTCTATACTAATCGACCATTCCAACCATGATGATTACGACAGGTATGCTTTAATTGGCCTATTCAATTGTGAAATTAACTTAGCACAGGGTGGAACCATGAATAAGAATTGCCTCCAGTAGTTGAAGCTCAATTCTGCTGAAATAAAATTCTGCATAATATTTCATCTCTATATTATTGTCATAATGATAAAAATTTGATTGACATTAAATAGGCACGTAATGTGTGTTTTACATTTTATTTTTTGGGCGAGGTGCGTTCTTTTATAGTAACACTATCTATAAGAGACGTGTCTAATTTTTTTTTTCTTTTTTGGTTTTAAGTAGACAGAAATAATTAGGATTTCTTTTTCGATTCTCCACATCTCTTGTGATTGTGCCCATACCCCGGTGATTATCCATATCTCTTTGATCGTGCTTATCGTTGGATTGAATGTTAAAAGTATCACGCATTGCTTATTTACGGGATTTATATGTTCTTGATATGCATGTGATTTCCATTCACTTATTAATTTAAACTTTCGGGTTGGAAACTCCAGTAAAAGTGTGACTTACAAGATTCTTTGCAAGTAACCCAAGCACCTTATTTAAGCAGAAAAAATTGACTGTAATAAGACATAAAAGGACCATAGTAAAACTCTCGGCTCCTCTCTTGCTAAATACGGGATGTGTCCCTCAACATTCTTCATTATTGTCAAGAATAACCGTAACCGTTGGCCTAGTGGTAGTCCGTGGCAAAACCCAATTATCTTAAAATAAAATTCACATTTCTTTGTAAAATTCATGTGCAAAATGTGTCTAATGAACCGACAAGTTTAAAATTTTATGGCCGGCAATCTTCTAGTCCCCATTAGATTTATATTAAGATCTAGATATGTCATTTTGCATTATTTAATGCAGCCACCCATATGACTGAAATAAGCTTATACTAATACCAAATGCTAGATTTAGATAAAAAGTCTACATGACATCAAATCTAGAAAGCCAAACTGATAAAGAAAGCGTGTACCGACATCGTTTTTGTTAGGTCTACAGGCATTTCCGGCCAAAGAGGGAAAACTCTAAAAGCACCCGATAAGGAATAACCTAAGCAATTTCTCGGCATAGCATGCCTTGAACCAAAGCTTATCGTGCTTGACTTTATTTGCTTAAAAGTGAAAAAACAGTCATAAAAAGCTGAAAAACAATTGATATATATGTTTGGACTAATACCATTAATATTTTCAAACAAGTACCCTAATGACACATTGAACTCAAGCTAATTTTCGTTTCACTAAAAATTTCAAATAAGTATGTCATGATCCATTTACCTTAAATTGATTTTGATCTCACAAAAAATCTCAAATTAGTATCCCGACCCAAAAAATCTCAAATTAGCATACATGATAGGCAACAAAATGAACTTGACGTGGAGAATGCCAAATCTGAATTGATTGACAACAGCAAGTGGTCATGTAAAGAACAACATATCCAACATGGAAATTTCGAATATGTTGACATGTGTACATTTTAATAGAACATTGGATGAAAATAGATGGTAGATTTGGGTCAAGGGTACCGGTTTGATATTTTTCATTAGATGAAGATTAATTTAGAGTAAATATGTCACGGGGTACTAGTTTGTGATTTTCAATGCTAATACCTCTATATGGTTTAGGAAAATGGTCACATTATATGAGGTGATAATTCACTTAAATTGTACATGAGACTCTTGGACTCAAGTGACAAACAAGATTGCTCAACATTAAGAGAACGACACAGCTATCCATCTATATTTTCTGCAAGTAGGTTAATGAAATAACTCTTCTTGAATGTATATAGTTTTTACTGTACAAAAATACAGTTAATTAGCTAATATTACGATTGTCAAATCATATCGTCGCACTTCAAACTTAATTGGACAAGAATTTAATAGTTAATTATCATAGCACTAGTGTTCTCCTAGGTTATAGTTAGCTAAAGTAAAAGTTAATTCTCCACATGAATTGGAGGTGACCACCAAAGTTTTTTATTTTTTGGCGCTTCCCCCTTTTATGGGTCCAATTCTTTATCTTTTCGAACCTTTTTGTAACCCTATTCCTTATCATGGGCTATATAGCATAGAAAATTTAGTACCTTTTTTGACCTTTTGTTAAATGCGATAACTTTTTCCCCGCTGTTCAAACAAAAATTAAGCATAGCATATAAAAGTGAAGATGTTACCTCGTCCTAGGTTACATAAAAAGCCCAAGAAATGGACTATCATGAGATCTTTGCAATACCAATTAAGTACAATTCTTCACACGCTTTTACATTTTTCATGAGTCAAGACCCTATTACGACATAAATTTATTTTGTTTTGAAATAATAATATTAGCATAATCATGATGATTGTGACATAATAATAAAGACCAACATGATGACCGCCATGATGGCAATAATAGAAGCAATTGTAGTCGGGGACGTAATTCAAGTTTCACTAAATAGACTTGTTAATTTTAGGACAACTCGAAAGAAGTTGTTCAAAGAAAAAAAGAAAAGAAAAGAAAAGAAACAAGACAACAGAGCTTATAGCATATTCTCCAAGCTCTTTCTTCTGTCAACTGTTCGGTTCCCCCTTCCTCTCATAGGCAAGCTCTTTCACAACTCAATCTTTCGACTGCTCTCACCCAAGGCCAATCTCGTGGCGTCGAACCCGGTTGGAGCTTGACACCATCTCCAGTGAGCCGCCCCCGACAAAGCTCCATCCTTCCTCCCCTCAAACTCGAGCTGCTATTGAGCACCGCGCTGGCCTTGACGGCTAGAATGCAGAGCTCTCGCAAAGAGAGCGGGACTTGGGACATGAAGAGAGGCAAGAGGAAATAGAGTTGGCCCAAGCAGAGGTCTTCTTCTTCGTGGATTTTGGGGACTATGGAGTCGATGAACATGGACTCTGAGTTGCAGAGGAAGCAGTTAGGGTCCTGGGAGAGGAGGTGAGAAGCCTTGATGGTTTGAGTGAACTCTTGCAGTCTTCCGTCCATGTGAAAAACCTTGACCGTGGACGGAGGAAATGATGACCAGTTATGGTGACGGGTGGTCATGGCTAGGCCACCATTTCTCGTGATTTGAGGAGCTACACAGTTGCCCATTTTATATGAGAGAGAGAGAGAGAGAGAGAGAGATTGGTGTATGTTTGGAGAATCTGCTTGCTTAGGGTTCGTATTTATGGGGGGGAATTTAAGGCACGTTTGAGAGTTTTGGTTGGACTTGTGATCAACTTTTGACCCTCGACGGCAGAAATGCGAACAGCAACATGTCATACGTGGACGACGGACGTGTGCATTAATTACACATGTCCATAAATGAGATTTGTATAATGCCTGTGTTAATCCACGATGGTGGTTGGTCGATATTGCCTTATTCCCACATTGGGCCCATAAATCTAGGAAATTGTCTTAAAAAAGTTGCTGGTTGCTTTATTGGAATGACACTAACTATAGTATTCTCGAAATTCTCTCCCGACTTTGCAATTGTTGCACAAAAACTCTTGAACCTTAAAATGTCATCGATTAACTCCTCCAACTTTGGCACCGTTGCCCAATGGCCCCTAAACTTTGGAAAATTATAGATTACCTTCTTGAATTTTTATTTTTATTGGCAATCGTCAGTTTTCCATCTGTTTAGCCGTTAAATGTTACCTGAAAATGGTTTGCTCATCTTCTTCTATTAATATAACCTCTATTTCATGGTTAATGAAGTTGAGAGAAATAGAAAGAATGTATAACTGAAGATGTCAAATGAAAATTATCAAACATCATTTTGGTCAAGAAGATGGATTCATCCACTTTAAAGTAATACTTAATGTTTATCCGAAAGGAAAGCGCAATGACTACAACAAAAGTCGATGTTCAAGGAAGTAATGAATAACTATCCATATTTTGGGAAGAGTAATGAAAAAGTCATTGAACTAATATATTGATGCTAGTTTTGTATTAAATTTTTTAATTGGACTAATTTAATCATAAACTTTTTACATTTATGCCAATTGAGTCCATTTGAACATTTTTGATCAAAATTGCTGACACAAACACTGACTATCTTACATGATACAACTAGCACTAACGTCTACATCTTTAATAATAATTTGATTTTTTAAAATATTTTATTTTTTTATTATTAATTTTCTTTTATTTTGGCCATTGGGGGCCAGCAAGCCTTCGCCAGTGGTGGGTGGGGGGCCGTTGTTGATAGGGCTACAAAATGAAAGGTAAAAAAAGGAAATAAAAAAAAATTAATTTCTTTAAAATTATAAAAGTTGTCCCCATCATCGTCAGCCATGTCATGTAGTAGGTTGATGTCCATATTAGAGATTTCTAACCAAAATTGACCAGATAAATTGATTTAGTATAAATGCAAAATGTTTAGGTCTAAATTGATCAAATTGAAAGGCTTATGATTGTATTGGCATAAATTCAATAAATTTAGGAATTTTTTTTGTTACTTTCCCACGTATGTCTTACAATGTTTCCCCTCAATGATGTCCTCTTTAGTGTCAGTTCCTTAGCTCAAGACTGTTCTAAGCATATATGATTGTAACAGCCTCCCCTTTCGGGAAGGGGTATAGAAATGCAAATACAATGCAAATACAAACCGAAAGACCACGAAAAAGTTAGAGAAAAGGGAGGCAGCATTACCTTCGTCGCTTTTTCTAATGGTGCTTCTTAGATCCGTCTCTAGTGGTTCCGGGGACCCAAAATTGTGAAGTTTCGTTTTGCTTTTTCGACCGATCCGCTCCGGGGCCCCTGAGATTCGGTCTAAGCATCAATACACCTCTAGAACAAATGAACTCAGCAGCCCCCGGCATCGGTCGGTAGCCGCCACCATGCATCCCGTTCAACGCTAGACCACAGGGGGCATGACCGGACCAGTGCGCCCACACGTGAGCTTGGGCGGTCCCCAACTCGTTTCGCATTTGCCAGGCTCTTGAAGCCCAGTGTTGGCATGCATCCAGCCTTGTCTAGTATTTTTGAGCCTTTTCACTACGTTTGCCTTACTGTGCATCAGCTTCCCTGATGGGATATGTAATGTCCATTGGTTTCCAAGATTTCACTAAAAGTAGGTTCTTCATCTGTTCATTTCAACAAAATTAACTCATTCCAAAACTCTCTCTTTCAATTACATTTCCTCAAATTTATAGTGCCAATCATCTTAACCTTATCTTGTCGTCATGTGAATTTTCTTCAATCCATATCTTCCTAAGATTGTCAAGATCTTCAAGGTTGAGCCTCAAAACTTCTATGACAAAGTTGTGCTTACACAATTGTTACGTACACAAGAACAGATTGCCCGAGGATAAAATGCTATTTTCTCCGAGTTGCATGTTCGTTTGGCATCAACAAAACAATCAATGGCATCAACAAATTGTCGGCAATCCTCTCTCCCCCAAAAAAACCCTCCCTAAAAAACATTGCATCTACAAGCTCTTAGCTTTAATCTCTGAAGCTCATAACCTACTTTGCTATGCATTTCTTTTTTAGGCCTTGATTTTTTTTTTTGGGTCTTCTAATCTAATTTGGGAGTCTTTTCTTGCCTCGTTTGGTATCTTCTATTACTCGTTATAGTTGTTTTTTTTTTTGTCCGCTCATGATGATAGATAAATTTGGTTGCAGCTGAAAATTTTGTAATAACGCCATCACTGATTTGGCCGATCGGATGCTAGGGATATGGTTCTATAACTTTTCCAGAATTCAATGGAAGCTCTTTTTTCTCAATTTAGGTGTAGATATAAAACTGTGAGCTTTTGTCTCTTGATCTGAATTTAGATCTGAGAGTTTCTTAGAGGCATTTGATCTATGGTGCTTTAACATGTTGTTGTCATCGTTGTCATCGTTGTCATCTCCGTATGGTGATGGTGTTGAGGATGGCAAACCTAGGGTGCACTGTAAGCTATAGTTACTACATGGGAAGATCTCAGTGTGTGTCCACCACTAATAGTTCAATGATCAACCGTTGATTTTTTTTTTTTTTTTAAATGTTGTGATAGATTTAGTCTTTTGAGATGAAATTTTGAGATGAAAGTGTGCTTATAACTACAAGATATACTCTTTTGTTTTTTGGGTTTTCTTTTGTTTCGTGGCTCTTTTGAGATTTACTTTACTTGGAAGCATTCTATGTTCCTCTCATGTTTGGTTATGACAAATGAATGAAATTTTCTTTAGACAAAAATAGAAGAAGAAGGGGAGATATGGATTGCTCATCAATTAGAAAGCCAACAGAATTTACCCAATCCTCTAGTTATGAGTATGATTTAAAAGATATTTTGAATTTTGCAAAAACATTATTAGAATTATATATGGTTTACATTAGGGCTATGCAACCGGTCCAATTCTATCCTCTAACCAAACTGGACCGCCCATAAAACATGTCCAATTCCTGATTCCAAATTTTTGGAATCGGTATTAGGTGTTGAACGTACCCACCCACCCACCCAATTGAGAATCGGTTAGAACATATTTTTTGAAGTTAGAAGAAGTTAGTTTATTATTCTTAAATGAGCTTAACTTCCGTATTACTTTATATTTATGTTTGTTTTATATTGATATTTTCTTTGATCTATTTTGTTGCTCTTAATATTTCGCTATAGTTGCTATTTGTCTTGGTTATTTTTTTTTTTTTTCCAACCAGTTCCCCAGTAGACCCTAGAACCATACTAGACCAATAGGGTAAATTTCAAGGTCAATTCCAGAACAAACAAAATAGATTATAGGTTTCCAAAAATGGAAATCGATTCTGATATAGTAGGTTTCAAGTTCCACATCCGAAACCTACCCACCTTAATACCGATGATCCTTAGTTTATGTATCGATGTCAATATATGTGATTTTAAATGTTTTTGTGCTAAGACGAAATCATGATATGTGTGAGAGGCAAAACTTACAAAAAGTAATAAAGCCGAAAAATATAACTCACCCACTAACCCCAAAGAGATGGAATAAAAATATTAAATTTAAAGTTAATTTAGAATCGCTTGGGTGTACACAGGTAATGGCGCATATATAGCTAGTTCTTTGGAAGCAAGACAAATTGGGGAAATTATCCCATCAATCCTAAATCAATTGTACAGATGCTAATTCAGTTCTAAACTTTGCAATTTTATCAATTTAGGGCTAATCTTTTGCACACAATTTAAATGTAATTTTTTTGATCAATTTTTGTAGGAAATCTGTGCAGCATAGTGTACCATATAGGACGGCCAGCAATGAGTAGATTGCTACTTTAGAGATTCAACCAAAATTGATTGGAAGGAAATATTAGAATGTTGTGCAAAGATTTATGACTATATTTGCAAAATTGAAAAGTTAATGAAAGAATTGACATTCGTACAATATAGGTTTAGGACTGATTAAGTAATTTTCTTGAGACAATCTAAACCTTCCCTTTTAGCATGCATTGGTCCTCTTTATGTATTTCACCTCCGTCCCAGGAGTTAGTCTCAATAATTCTCTAGGATTTGTTTTAAAATTATCACATTATAAAAAAAATGCCTCAAACGAGATTTTTTTTTTTTTTAATATAGGTATTGTCACGACATTTATCGAGCAACAAAATACATAAAGCTTGTAGTTCTCAATATACAGGTATATTATGTTTAGTAAATGTTTAAAAAAATCAAAATATTCTTATGTTCAGTAAGTTTAATAAGTGCGTTAAGAGCACTAGATTGCCAAACGTTTGACATAAAAAACAAAAACAAAAACTTACTAATAGGATGACTTGGTTAAACACAAAACAGAAACACAGTGTAGTTATTTATAGTAATCTCAAATTAAGTTGTAAAACTTCGAGCTTGGGAATCGGGGCCTTAGGCTCGACCTCAATTCTCCAAGCACTAGTGTCGAGGACCTTAGGAACGAGCATAAGAGTTTCTATGTTCAAGTGCAGAGTTTCTAATCCAAGCATTGATATCTAGTCATATATTGAAAAATGATTTTTGATTTTTCAAATAGGAAGTCATTTTCCTAAATTTAAGTATGAATTTGGTGTTGATTAGAAAATATTTTTCATTGACCCATTTTCCTAAACAAATCGAAACACCCAATAATGACGAAATATTTTCCGTGAAATAAACGGAAGCTAATATCCACTTAAATTATTGAGCCATAACATAATATTACTGGCATAATTAAATAGGGTTATTTCGATGTACATTATATTTTTGTTAATAGTTGGATCTGTAATCCTAAGACAAGCTCTACTTCATGTGGCTTACCCCATAATTTAAAAAAAAATAAATATTGAAAATCTAAGTATTGAATATTTGAGTGTCGAAATCTTAAGTATCGAAAGCAAAATAAAATGTATTTTTATAATAGATACAAATTAAAAAATAATTTTTGTAGTTTCTTACCAAATATGGAAAGAAAGCATTATTAGAAGGTTTGGACGATACTTTTGGTAAGATTTTAATTTCCATTGAATAATTTATCTCTTCAATAATTAAATAAAGCTGTGCTTTTTCCATTCTTCCTTTGACTTAGAAACTCCCATTTTTGATGTTTTGGCCATACCATCCTTTGTGGGGCCTATCATTTTTGGTATAACTTTACAAAAGTGATCTTTATTATTATTATTATTATTTGGCCAACGTTTTTTATTTTGTTTCTTCTTTTTCTTTCCTTGCGGGTTTCACTTTCCTTCTTCTTCTTTCTTTCCATACCTTTTGACGTCTTATTTCTCCTTCTTGCAAATTATCTCTATGTTTTCTCTCTTGTAGGCCATTCTCTTCTTTCTATGCCTACTACTCCTTCTTCTTCCACAAATTCCTTTTACATCTGCAATCTCCAAAAGAACGACTAACTTCAACACTCAAACATTGCATTGAAAACTGCAATCAAATTCAATCACTAATTTGAATCCCACTTCATTGGGATCCACTTCGCTAGTTTATTACGATCCTTTTTTGTAGGGTACTCCTGGGAATAGATCCAGTGGAGATAGGGCGAGGCTCGTAGCTTAGAGGATTAGAACACGTGGCTATGAACCACGATGTCAGGGGTTCGAGTCCCTCCTCACCCACAGTGCTCTATTTCTTAGCTTAGAAAAAGGTAAATCACCCATCCACTCTTTTTTTCTTTTCGATGGAGAGGTCTTTTCTCTCTTCTTTCCGGAAGCCAAATCCTCCCGATTCAAGCGTGTCATAAGTCTCTTCTCCTAAGGAATTTGGATACTAAAAGTAACAGGAGCAGAGTCATGAACAAGAAAAGTCACTTCCTAGTGTCAACATGACAAATAAAGATAAGTACATGAAAAGGGATGAAAGACAGGACAAATGCCACAGAAAGAGTTGGAGCCGCTGAAGAATTTGCTTCAAAAGGCTCTGCGTCTACCACTTCTGAAAGCCAATGAAAGTTTTTTTTTCTAAAAAAATAGAACTCACCTATTGCCCTCTACTTTTATGCTTACACATAGTGGAGACACTTTTCTCTATTTAGACACTCACATGTGCAAGAAAATGAGAGAAATATAGACAAAAAAGGAAGAGAGAGAAGCAATGCTTCTCAATTGCCTTCCATGGTGCAAGAAGAGCCTGCGTGCAGCAGAGAAAAAGGGCTCGTTGGATTGGTCGCCAGTGAGCCCAATGTTAGTGCCAGCGAAAGTGTGGAGGATGACAAGGTTAGCATCATAAATAGAAACAAAGGAGGACGGGTATGTGGATGGAGGAGGAGGAGGAGGAGGAGTGAGAGGCGTAGAAAGAAGAGAATGACCTACAAGAGAAAATAAAAGTATGGAAAAAAGAAAAAAAAAAGAAAGAAAGTGGGATCTACAAGGAAAAAAAGAAGAAGAAATGAAATGAAAAAGTTGACCAAATAATAAAAAATAGATTACTTTTATAGAGTTGGACTAGAAGTGATGGGCTCCACAAAGGTAGTAAAAAAAAAGGAGCGTCAAAGGTAAAAGAGAAGTGGAAAATGCTCAACCTTTTAAATATACCCCTTCTAACTTATCCCATCAGGGGGTTTTTAATTTATATCAATCAATTAAGTTGTGTGTAGTTAGAGATTATTGAGCTCACTTGATGACATTAAGTGCTGAAAAGTTTGCTATTCGATACTTAATGTTGTTTTCAAATACCCCCTTAATATGCTACAAATCTATCACGCTACTAGTGCTAGCATCGTAAAATAATGAATAACTACATATCTCAGACTTGAGAACGCAATAAACAGTGACGGAGGAGAGAAGAGAAGGAGACTCAAGAAAAATAGGTAATCTCTACTATATTGAAATTAATCCTATCTCCATTTCTAAGCTCGAACTTTTTTCCCTAAAAAGTTCGTCAAAATTAGCGATCGCCACTATATAAAATGTGATATTATATTAAGGATCATATTATCACTACGATTCAGGTTTGTGCTAAGGAAATTTGATTGATATGAGAAAATCACATCATGCAAAGCAAATCTGGACAAATATGAAGATTCATGAAGAACATCATGCTCCATTTGCATAAATTGTTTTGTTCCTATTACAAAATAATCTTTTGATCTGGCATAAGCTCCCGGATTTTATTAACCTTAAATTGGTCAATTCCTAGAACCGGAGTTTTTATTAGGGCATTAGTTTTATTCATAAGGGCTAATTAATCAATAAAACATCGACTAATTGTTCACATTTCTTTGTGAAATTCACATGCAAAATTTCCCTAATGAACTGACCTAAATTGTTGAAATTTTTATGGCCAGCGATCAACTAATCCCCATTAAATATATAGTATGATCTAGATTTTTCATCTTGCTTTATTACAAGCAGCCAGTACGTCCCCACGCCCTCTTAGCCTTCTAGTTGAGAATATACTAATACCCAATTCTAGATAGTAGACATAGAGTCCACATGACGTTAAAATTACGGTACCAGATTGAAAAAGAAAGCGTCCTCTTTTTAGGTCTAGCAGCAATTGTGGCCGAAAAGAAAAAGGTTTAGAAGCACCCGATAAGAAAAAAATTCAGCATAGCATGCCATGAACCCAAGTCTATCACGCTTGAGTACGTTCCGTTCAAAGTGAAAAAAAACAATAAAACTCAAAAAAAAATTGATATATATTTTGGGAAAATCACTACATTCATTGAAGTGATATTTCACTTAAATTCTACCTTAGACTTTTGGACTCATGAAAAATACACACACACACACACACACATATATATATATATATGGGGAGATCACATTACATGTGAAATTCGACAGACTAGGAGGCTTTACACACGAAATAAATTGGGACAGAACATAGTTCTAATACAATATTAGAATGTTTAATCTAAAAGCTATAAAGAAAAACAAATTATATGTAAAGACCTCATAAATTCCGTAAATAAGTTAAATGACTTAAAAAATAACTATACATATTGAAAAGTGAAACTAAGTGGTAGACAGTTATCATTGCGACGTAAACGTCATACTTATGAAGGTATAATGGGAACATTTGAGTGAGAAGAAAGGAAGGCGACTTTTCCATTAATAATGAATTCTTATTTTTCAAAATTTCCAGCTTACTAATTTGTACGCTTGTTCATGACTTATGAAATGACAAACCATAGAGCTCAATGGCCAAAAGTGAAGGAAACATAGCTCTCTATCTAATATCATCCACAAGCAGGTCAATAAAATTAGCTTTTCTTGAACATGTACATCTTTTACTTTACAAAAAATACAGTTCAATAGCTATTAATTGTGTGATTTAAAAATTGTGCTTATATGTCTCCCAATAAGGCTACAATTTATTCTATCAAGCAGTAAATCAAGGGGAAAAAAGCATTCAACAACCGTCGTAGTAATAAACAAGAAGGTGCTTACAAGGATTAACATATGACAGACAACTTTTGGAATTGCTATTGTAAGTCTAAATTTGAGATTTACTTCAATATGATTGTCTAATCAAATCGTCATGCTTTAATCTTAATTAGATACTAATTTAACGATCGATTATCACAGCACTGGGGGTCTCCTAGATTAATTAGCTATAGTAAACATTAATTCTCCACATGCATCGAGCTGAGAATAGAAGTACTTATTTTTTAATTCCATATCATGGGCCATATGGTATAGAAAGATTAGCTCTATACATGCAAAATCTTTTTATTGTAGCAAAAATTAAGCATCAATATACCAAAGTGGGGCTCCTTTCCCAAAAAAGTCCGAACATCAGATCTATTATCAATTTTGATATGAATTTTTCTTTTACCTAAAAAATCACAAATTTTTACTTAGGTCCCAAATTTGACCTCCGTTCCTTCGAAATTCAATGTGACATTTCCCCAACAAGAATAAATACACGTCAGCTTTTTTCTTTTAACTTCAGATTTTTTTTTTTATTTGCATTTTTAGGATCCTCTCTCTTTGTTCGTAGCCTAGAATTTCTTTAGTCCGGGCAACCCTAACAACAGCCTTGCTTTGTCATTGCTAGTGTCCATCACGTGGTGGTAGCATCTGTCGAATTTGCCCCGCCCCCTTTGTGTTCTGCCGTGTTGGTGGTTGACGCGGTGGTCAACATTGATAGGCGACCACCACAACGGTGGTTGTTTGGAGCTGGATCTCCTTTCAATCTGCTCTCTCTGCTCTTCCTGGTTCCTCTGTTTCTGCGTTTTTGGTAAAGATGTTAACCAGTGCTAATAGGGTACCATAGCTTAAAATTAACCATTAAGTGCAATTTTTTGGACTTTCCTGACAAGTGAACTTACAGTAATAGTTTTCAGGGATTGACCTCACCATTAATCTGGTTTCTTTCTCTGTCGCAGTGGATCGATGTGACCACCACCAATGCGGCGATCAGGTGTTCGCAATGGTGTGGTCTCTGTTAATGGAGAGGGAGAAAGCGCAGATCATTTTCTCTTCTGTCACCGGTCATCATCGCTGTGGCCACAGCTTCCTCAAAAATTTGTCTATGAAAATATGAAAACTTGGCTTACTACATCTATATGAAGCTTTTGCTTTTCTTTTTTTTTTGGGGGGGGGGCTGGGCTTGGGCTCGTCATAGTTGACAACTAACTCTTCCAAATTAATGGGGTCAGATTTGAGTTTCGAGTAAAAATTTATAATTTTTTTAAGACAAAAAAATTTAGAATAGAATCGGCATTAGATCTAAGACTGATGCTTTTTCTTCAAGGAATTAGCACTATAAAAGTGAGGGAATTCTCTTGTCTAGGCTAGATATAAAGCTCAAAAAATGGAATATCATGAGATCTTTTAAACACCAACTAAGGAATTATGCTTCGCTCGCTTTTACACCTCTCATGTCCTTATCACGACATATGATGCTGGCTTCTATGATGATTACTTAACCAAATAAAGCTACTTTAAATTAAAATAATAATACTAATAATAATTGTTGTTATGATGATTGTGAATGGTGACTATGACGATAATTAATAATTGAAAGAGTTACAATTAGATAAATCATGATCAGATTGATCACAAATCTAAAAATAATGAGACGTATATTAAGCGCGCATTTGGTAACGATTTTGTTCCGAAGAACGATTTTTGATGAGAAATGATTTTTTCCATTCTGTTATCGAGAATAATTTCTGAGTAAAAGACGCATTTGGTAACTTCCCAAAATTTCTATTCCCGAAATAGAAATACGTTTGGTAGGATTTTAAGATTTTTTTTTATAATTATTTATAATTATTTTTTCATTTTTTCTTTTTCTCTTTGGCCGGTCACTGGCTATGGCGATGGCGGACGATTGGCTGGGTGAGGTCTAGCGAGCTCACCAGAGGCCAGCCTGGCCACGACAAGCCTTGGCCTCGCCCTAGCTTGGCGAGGTCTAGCCTCATGCTAGCTGGGGAGGCTGAGCCTCACCATGGCCGTGTGAGGCTCGGCGTCTCCGGGGGCCGGCAATGCTCTGGCCAAGTCGTTGGCCCTCATCTAGCCGATTGCCGGCGCCGGTCATGGCCAAGGCTGGCAACCGGCCAAAAGGAAGAAGAAGAAGAAGAAGAAGAAGAAGAAGAAAAGAAAGAGAAGAAGAAAAGCGAAGAAGAGAGAAGAGAGAAAAAAATAGATTCTAGAAATTATTTTTGGAAACAAGAAGTTATTTTTTTATACTTCTTGTTTCTGTTCCAAATCTATTCCCGGTAACAAAAGTTTTACCAAACAGGTTTCGATTCTTTTTTCGTTCCCCAAACAAAAAAAAAAACAAAAATAGTTGTTCTAAAGAACAAAAACAGCTTTTACCAAACATGCCCTTAGTCTCCCTAAAAAGAGTTGTTAATTTAAGGACAACCAAAAAAAAAAGATTTGTTCACACAAAAAAAAAAAAAAGAGTTTCTAGCATAATCTTCAAGCTCTTCCTTCTGTCATCTATTCGATTCCCTCTTCATCTCATACACATGCACTTTCACAACTCAATTCTTCGGCTGCTCTTGACCAATTCTAGTCTCACGGCGTCGAACCCGGTGGGAGCTTGACACTGTCTCCGATGACCTGCCACTATCGAAATTCCATCTTTCCTTCCCCTCAAACTTGAGCTGCTCTCGAGCACGGCGCTGGCCTTGATGGCGAGCATGCAGAGCCCTTGTAAAGAGAGCGGGACTCGGGACATGGAGAGAGGCAAGAGGAAATAGAGTTGGTCCAAATGGAGGTCTTCTTCTCCTTGAATTTGTGGGGCTATGGAGTCGATGAACATGGACTCTGAGCTGCAGAGGAAGCAGTTAGGGTTTTGGGAGAGGAGGTGAGAGGCCTTGATGGTTTGAGTGAACTCTTGCAGTCTTCCGTCCATGTGAATGAGCTTGAGCGTGGATGGAGATGGTGATAGCCACCTATGATGATGGGTGGTCATGGCAAGGCCACCATTTCTTGTGACCTGAGGAGCTGCACAGTTGCCCATTCTATATCAGAGAGAGAGAGAGAGAGAGAGAGAGAGAGAGATTGATGTTTGTTTAGTCAATATGTTTGATATGGGCAGGTATTTAACGGTGGAGTAAAGGCGTGTTTGAGAGTTTTGGATTGACTGATGACCCAACTTTTGACCCTCAACAGTGTAATTTATAAACAAATGATTTTTGGGCATACTCGTTCCAAGTCTCCTTAAATTTATAGTCCATCGCTCAATAATTTTTAAACCTCAATAATTGCACATTATCTCTTTCAACTTTGGCACCGTAGGCCCCATAGCCCTCAGACTTTTGATAGTCACACATTACTTTCCTGAGCTTTAAGGTTTGTTGAGCTTGGCCATGGCAGTCCAGAATTTCTTCAAGCTTCCGATTATGGCCGCTTGGGATTTAGCATTGGTGGCCATGTTAGGTTTGCCAGGTTTTGATGTGAGCAAATTTCATAACGAGACCGATGAAATGATACTTCGAAAAAGTACATGGACCATTTTGAACCAAAAACAAAAGTACAAGGGCGGTTTTTATATTTTGGCTAAACCGTAGGGACCATCGGCAATATCTCACCAATTAAATCTAAATTCTTTTGGG
Organism: Eucalyptus guilfoylei; assembly: GCA_016097605.1. Classification (NCBI taxonomy): domain Eukaryota; kingdom Viridiplantae; phylum Streptophyta; class Magnoliopsida; order Myrtales; family Myrtaceae; genus Eucalyptus; species Eucalyptus guilfoylei. The sequence goes on along the minus strand of CM027866.1, from coordinate 23,163,381 downwards.
GAATATTAAATCATAAGGAAAAAAAATTCCATTTCTCAAAACCCTTCAAACACGTAAGGACATGCAAATAAAGAAAACTCATAATTGATCATGGATTAGACAATGCTATTGATAATCATAGATGACATGGCGTTCGTAAGTCATTTGGTATTTTCTCCTATATTATTCGGTCTATGCCAAAAAACAGAAAGAGGAAAATAAAGTAATTTACCCGGATTCTCATGGGCAGTGGAATGAAAAACACGACGCAAAAGTTGTCCCAGCGGTCAATGTACAAAGGATCAAAAGCCATTAGCGGACGACATGGCAAGACTGGCATTCCAAGTCTTCCCTTTTGACGCCCGGAGGCTGCTGGAAGGTCCTTGCAGTGCAATTCTCAGGAAGCAACCCATGCATGACCAACGTTGAAAATCTAGATTTTGACAGATGACGTAGACAATTCTCACGTAGCATTGCTGATGGGAACTTCAAATATAGGGATAAGTACATATGTGGTTTTAAAACTTATCACCAAAATATAATTAAGTCCTAAAACTTTCAAAATTATAATAAAATTTTTCTATTAACTCCATTTAATTTGGCTAGCAAAAAATGTTGATGTGATTTTTTTTTTTTATTTTTTGTCTTCTATGCGGACGCTGACATGATTAAAATTGAAAAAAAAAAATAAAAGGAAGGGAAATCATGCAAGTGCTTGCTTGCGGTTGGTGAGGGTGACCAGCCATCATCCACCATTATCAGCCCTTTCCAGCGGTAGCATGGCAGCTGCAAGGGCCCTCCAGGCCCTTGCCAGTTTTCCTTCCTTCCCTTTCTTTTTATTTTAAATTTAGCAATTTTTTTTCTAATTTAAATAAACTTTAGGTCAAAAAATCATTTGGACCAAAATGACAACATTTGAATTTTATACTTCATGCTACGGTCACATCAGCATCATGTTGGAAAATTTTAAAAAAAAAAAAAATCACATTGGTATTTTTGTTAACCAAATTAGATAGAGTTAATGAAAGGACTTGGTTATACCAATTTTACAAATGTTAAGATTTGATTGCATTTTTGTAATAAGTTTTAGAATTTTAAATGTATTTATTCCAAAAATATGTATGAACCCTTTTCAACTTAGTCCAACGTTTACGTTAAAATGGGTCGGATAAGAATAAGAAGACCCACTGGTCATAGTCAACATGAAGTCTTTGCCTTCTTTAGGAAGAAAGGCCATATATTGCTGGTACTACTACGATTATTGGTAGTAATCTCTCTTTGAAAAATATTTTAATTCGATTTCTTTCCCTAATAACCTATCTACAAACTCGAGGGAACTTGTCTAATTATTACTAAACATATTGTACAAATTTCAATTCAATCATAAATTTTCCAATTTAATCTTAAATCTTCTTGCAAAATTCTAAGGTAGTCATTTCAGCTAATTTTCACCTAAAATCATTTACGTGACTGTAAGTCACGTAAGAGGGCCATTGATGACTAGATTGCCATGTTAGCAATTTCCGACAAAATATATATCCTAAATGATCATATTGAAATTTTGTGCAAAGATTTAGAATTAAATTGATAAACTTGAAAAATTTATATCTAAATTAATATTTGTCCAATAAATTTAAGATTGATTGGATAATTTTCTTACTTAGGGATTGTTGTAAAAAATTTATGAGCGCTGTTTTCACATAGGATAACATTTCATTTATTTCAAATTTTCAAAAACTAGTTTCTTTTTAAGAATATTTTACACAATATGATAACACGCTAAAATTCTGCAATATGCATGAGATGTAAGCATGTCCCATTTTCACCTATACCCATTCTGTGGAATTTTAGTAGTATTCTTATAAATTATATTATTTTTTTGGAGACTTTATCTAAGTTGAATATTATCTCAAACACGTCATGAGTGGAGGACCACTCACACTACTCGCTAGTTGAAAAGACCCGGATGTATTTTTTAATGAGATAAGGCATTTGGATTATGCTGCAATATTTGCTAGATAATCAATGTGTTCTAAACTAATTGACCATTCCGACATGAAGATACGATAGGTATGCTTTAATTGGCCTATTCAATTGTGAAATTAACACGGGTGTGGAACCATGACTAAGAATTGCCTTGAGTAGTTGTAGCTCATTTCTACTGAAATAAAATTTCTGCATAATATTTAATCTATATATTATTGTCATAATGCCAAATATTTGATTGACATAAAATAGGCACATAATGTGTGTTTTGCGTTATATATTTTCTGGACGAGGGGAGTTCTTTTATAGAAACAATATCTATAAGAGACGCGTCTAATTTTTTTTTTCTTGTTTCTTTTTTGGTTTGAAGTTGATAGAAATAATTAGGATTTCTTTTTTGATTCTCCATATCTCTCGTGATTGTGCACATTCCTAGGTAATTATCCATATCTCTTTGATTGTACATATCCTTGAATTGAATGTTAAAAGTCTGACCCATGACTTGTTTATGGGATTTATATGCTCTTTATGATCTCCCTTTGTCTTTTAAATTTAAACTTTTGGATTGGAAATTCTAACAAAAGTTTGAGTCACAAGATTCTTTGCAAGTAACCTAAGCAAAATTTTTGGATAAGTTCACTAGAAATCTTAAAACTTCTCATAAAAGTACAATTGCATCTTAAAAATTTTAAAAAAATGCAATCAAAATCATCAAATTTGTTACATTAGTACAATCAAGTCATTATGTTAACACCGTCAATTATTATTACGGAAAATGTTAACATAACTTTATCTCTCCTACGTGGCATTTATTATCATTATCATTATCATTATTATTATATTCAAATATTATTTAGATTAGTTTGAAAAAAGAAAATGCTAAAATTTTATATTTTAATATAAAATTGAAAATAAAGGGAGGGGCAATTCGCCGATGGGGCGGCGCCGCCGCCATCACCCATTGCCAAAGGGACCATTGGAAGTCGCTGGCTTTAGGCGAGGGTGGCAGCCCTCGATGAGCGCTAGTGACCCTTGCCAGATCTAGGCAAGGGTGCCTTGATTAGGGCGTCGTCGGCCCCCCAATGACAGGCGATTATCACCCGCCTTAGGCAAGACCTTAGCAATCCAAAAGGAGGGCCAGCAACCCTTGCCCAGGCAAGGCTCACCCAAATATGGGCGTACACTTAGTATGATAGGCACTCAACCCAAGTATAAGCATAGTCTCATACTCATACTCACGATGCATAGGAACTCTAAAAATAAGGAGTGAAATGAAATTCAGTAAATGAAATCCCCAAGTCTAAGGTGAAAGATCATCTTAATGCTTAACTTGGTGCAAATAGAGTGAGTTGAAAGACATGCAAGATAATCATGAATCACACATGCAAGAATGAGAGCCCTATCCTTACTAACATAATATGCCAATGAACACGTTAACAACAATACCATGGGTCCTTCACTTAAGAGGAAGAGAAAGACAAATTAATTCATAACGCGCCAATATTGTAATGACCTAATCCGATGAGGGCTGAAGTGACTGCTAGGGCCAAAAAGGGCTCGGACAAGGTGCGGCTCCCACTCTATGATGGCGTGGGGGTAAGAATAAACCGAATCCCAAATCGCCTAGGTGTGGTGAGGTGATGTGCTATATAAGGAGTAGCATCAGTCTTAATTACCAATGAAACCTTTTTTGAGTGAAGCCTGAAGAACAAATTATGCGGGGTATGGCCCAAAGCAAACAATATCATTGATAAGTGAGGCCAAAGGTCGACCCTTACAAGTATAACCTAGTGTCTCACTATTATACATATGGAATATCCATCATATGCAAATAAATGGCATAATATCTCGCGATGCGTGGTTGCCATCAGTTAATGACACATAAGAATACATGTGAACTATGCACTCGCATGAATATGCATCATATTCACCATCTCTCCTCCTCTAGAATACTCTCGAGGCATCCGGATCTCACAGAGGCATTCTAATCACACAATAAGGCATCTCAACTCTGAGGTATCCTACACCATTTGCCCACCGGGCATCCTAACCTATGAGGCATATCGACTCCCTAGGCATTCCAAAAACTCTCTAAGGCATTCCAATCACACAACAAGACATCTTGACATGCGAGGCATTGTCACACACTACTATATGGGTGACGAAATGCATCACACTTCAGATTTAGTCATATGATGCCATGCACACATCATTGATATCGCATGATTTCACATGCATCAAGAGTGAAACCAACACTCATTTCAACAATTGGCATCCATTTCACAACACATTTGCATACATCGTGAGGAAATATTCACATGCTTGCCTCTTTTCCATATCTCATGCAAACATGTTCAATACTCAACAACTAGCATGCCAGACAATGAATTTGAGCAGCAAAACAAATGAATCTGAACATATGCAATTGGTTCTAAATGAAAAGTCTAAACATGAGGGAATGTTTCTGAATGGGAAAGTCTGAAGTATAAGGAAGCGATTCTAAAATGAAAAGTCTCAAACATAAGGAAGTAATTCTGAACAAACATAAGCAAATGATTCAAAATAGAAAGTCTGAAACATGATTCTGAGCTAAAGGTCCGAAACATAAGGAAACGGTTCTAAATGGAAAGTCTAAGACATAAGGAAATGATTCTGAATAGAAAGTTTGAAACATAAGGAAATGATTCTGAACAGAAAGTCTGAAACACAAGAAGTGATTATGAATGGGAAAGTCTGATCGTAAGGAAATTGTTCTGATTGGGAAAATTTGATCCTAAGGAAGTTGTTCTAATCAGTGAGTGAATATACTTAGAAAGTAAATTAGACTCTGAAAGGGTCCAACTTAGAAAGCAAGTCCGATTCGAGAGTATCTCAGACTCAAGAGTGAATCAAACTCAGAAATGAATCAGATTCAGAATTAATAAGTGAATGTTATCAACGACAATTACATTTGCAGTTTACAAAAACAACACTTACAAATTTAGATTCATCATTTACACATCTCACATGTCACCACACCTAAAAGATATAATCAAACACATTCTAGCCATGTATAGAATCCACAAAACAATTTAAACTATCACAGCACATTCACATCCTATCTCACATACTTACACTAAGTTCACACATTACAACCAACCAAGTTAAAAGCACTAAGTGGTTCAATATAACTTAGCGCCTCAGGTTTTCACTTACCTAGAAAATGACTTCAAATTCATAGCTCTAAATCACCTGCAAATAGAATAAACCAAAACCAAAAATCAACAAAGCTTGATTTGAAAACAACAAAATCCATTGATAAAATGTAGTGAAATCAAATGATTAACCTAGTTCAAACTTAGAAGATTGAAATAGAAACTTTGATCAATTTGAGTGTAGGACCTCCATTTCTAATTATGAGTTCTTGAAAATTAGAGCAAGAAGTGGGTTGGTGGTTGAAGTTAATGAAGTGAAAACTCGAAAAAGGAAAGCTTGCCATCGTTTTTCTTCAAGAAATCAAAGCAAAAGAAAGTTTTAAAGAGCCCTCAATGGTTATCAAGAAGGAGTAATGATTCAACCAAGGTTAAAGAAAATTTAAACTTTAGTTAAAAAGCAAGTGTCCCAATAGATGAGCTTCAAATGTCCCTATGAAGCTAGCTAGAATACAAATGGTTCAATAGAACTTGGACACTAGAAGATATTTTGATAAGAATGAAGATGGGCCTCTCTCATTTGACCAAATAGAGGTGTGATTCAGCAATAGCATTAATGGACCAAAATTAAAATCGATGATGTCATGAATGATATGAAAGCTTCCAAGTTCAGTGTCTCAAAAAGCTTGAGTTTATAATCTTTGGTAAAGAAAATAGAAGTGACTTGTAAATTGAAGACAAATAGAGATTTAAGAAATCAATTTCATTCAAAACATCTAATTCAGGAAATATTTTCATTCTAAACATCTAACAATTTGAAAATAGTTTCATTTTGAACATCTTATATTGAACATTTATGACTCCGAAAACATTTCCCACTAAAATCATGAATGAACGGTATAAAAATTGGGATAATCTCAATATAATAAATTAAAAACTCGAATATCTTCAAATAAAAAATGTAAATCATACCAACCCTACTCTATCAATAATTTGATGGCGAATTCAATTTTGTTGTTCGACACCACTTACACGTCGAAGTCTATCAACTTAATTCTAGTACCTCAGTCTCCTAGCAATCTAATTGTTGATATTAATCCTACGTATTATTATCGAAAATGGAAATTTCCGGATGTCACAACTGAAAGTGCTAGTATGAACACCTAGAGGGGGTGAATAGGTGTGAAGAAAAATTTTCGCAAAATAACAAAAAGATAAATATTTTTCTTTTGAAACCGAGTTTGACGAACAACAAACTTTTGAACCTGAGTCTGAAGAACGACAGACTTTGAGCGAGTTTAGACTTTAGCAGTTAAATAAAACTACGAACAAAATAAATGAGTTTAGGGATGAGAATAAGAACATAAGATTTATAATGGTTCGGCTTAGATCAAGGCTACTTCCACTCTCCCATGCTAACAGTCTTCTAGCTGGATTCCACTATATAATCAACAAGAGATTACAACTTTGAGTGCAAACACTTAGTAGTAGATCACATTATCTCACTAAGTCACTCTTTTGGTATTTCTCTCACGATCACAAACGTTTAAGCTCACCAAAGACAAGTGTATGATCGAAGTTGGCTAAGACTTTGGAATTATAAATTCTACGCTTCGTCTCTTACTTGCTCATCGGTCCTTCATCTCCTTAACTACTCATCCACTTCCAAACTAGCTGTTGGATAGTATCCTGAGGATCATCTTCCAATCTACCCATTGGACAGATCTGTATCTAGAAGATTTGGTAGCCGTTGAGTGATAGAAGTAGAATCCCAAATTGATTTCGATCGCTCATACAAACAGAATCTTGGTTTCCATAAGTAGAGCTTCTTCGTATAGAAAATTATTGTCTTCAAGATCCAATCGTCAATCAAATCAATCTTGATGTAGAATCCAAACCAGATCACTAGCCGTTATACATTTTAGGGCTTGTGTTACAATCTGTCTCGTTCTGGATGTAAAGTCTGAGAGCAATAGACTTTACAATCTGAGTCTGAGTGCAATAGACTTTACAATATGAGTTTGAACATATAATGCTTCTGAACAGATTTAGCTTTAAGGTCTGGACACAATCTGAATAAGTTTAGCTTCAGCATAGAGTCTGTCTTCCGGTTCTCCATTCACGTTCAGTCTGGAATTTGTCAGAGTTGGTAGACTTCTGATGTAGAACAGACTTTGACTCTAAAATCTGGCAGTTTTCAGATTTTGACATAGAAGTCTGGAAATTTTCAGAATAGACTTTGGACATGTGTTACGTTCGGTCTTCTGGCAACCTTCAGACTTTGACAATATCCTTTATATGTTCTATCATCTGCATAGTCTCGTTACTCAATCATCAAATAAGTTAGTAGCCTTTGATTTATTTTGTCATCTTCAAAACATCATAAGGGATTTCCCTAACAACAACATGCCCCTCCATTTCTTTATTTTCATTTTCTTAAAAATAAAATTTTTGCATCTTTTTTAGTTCTTTAATCTAATTTAAATAATATTTGAATTAAAAATAATAATAATAAATGCCGCGTTTACATTTTCCGTTGGTTAAGTTGACGGTGTTAAAGAAAATATTTGATTACACTAATTTGATAAGTTTTATGACTTGATTGTACTTTTTGAAACTTTTATGACTCAATTTTACTTTCATAATAAGTTTTAGGACTTCTAATGAACTTATCCACAAAATTTTTAAGTAGAAAAAATTGACTGAAATAAGATATAAAAGGACCATAGTAGAACTCTCGGCTGCCTCTCTAGCTAAATATGGGATATGTCCCTTGACATTCATTATGGTCAAGAATAACGGTAACCATTAGCCTAGCGGCAGTCCATCGCAAAACCCAAGTATCTTAAAATAAAATTCGCACTTCTTACAATTCATGTACAAAATTTGTCTAATGAACCCGCCTAAAAATTCAGAATTTTATGGCCGGTGATCTTCTAGTCCCCATTAAATTTATATTAAGATCTAGTTATGTCATTTAGCATTATTTAAGGCAGCCACACAATGATTTCAATCACTTCCTCGTGCCCTCTGCCTTCTACTTGAGCTTATACTAATACCAAATGCTAGATTTAGATAAAGAGTCTAAATGACGTTAAATATAAAGTGCCAAACTGATAAAGAAAGCGTGTACCGGCATCGTTTTTGTTAGGTCCACAAGCATTTCCGGCCAAAAGGGAAAGGTCTAAAAGCAGCCGATAATGAATAACCTAAGCAATTTTTCAGCATAGCATGCCATGGACCAAAGCTTATCGCGCTGACTTGTTTGCTTCAAAGTTAAAAAAAAAAAATCATAAAAAGCTGAAAATAAATTTGATATATATGTTTGGACTAATACCATTAAAATTTCCAAATTGGTACTGTAATAACACATTAAAAACAAAATAATTTTTGTCTAACCTAAAATCTCAAAAAGGTATCCCGTGTTCCATTTGTCTTAAAATAATTTTCATCTCACAAAAGATCTCAAATCTGACCCAAATATACTCTCTCTTAAAGTACAAACTTCTTAGCATGCGTGCTAGATGACACAAGATGAACTTGAGGTGGAGAATGCCAAGTCCAAATTGATTGACAATTACAAGACAGTCATGTAAAGAATAACATATCCGAGATGGAAAATCCACATATATCCACATGTATATATTTTAACAGGATATTGGACAGAAATGGACAGTAGATTTAGGTCAAGCGTGCCAGTTTGACATTTTTCATTAGACGAAAATTAAGTCATAGGATACAAGTTTGTAATTATTAATAGTATTGCCTCTATTTGTTTTAGGAAAATCACCCCACAATACGAGGTGATATTTCACTTAAATTGTACGCGAGACTTTTGGGCTCGAGTGACAAACAAGAGAGCTCAAAGTTAAGAGAACAATATAGTTCTTTATTTAATATCATGCGCAAGTAGGTTAATGATTAACTCCTTCTTGAAAAGATATACAGTTCTTACTGTACAAAATTACAGTTAAATAGCTAATATTACGATTGTCAAATCATAGTGCCGCACTTTAAACTTAATTGGACAAGAGCTTAATAGTCAATTATCATAGCACTAGGGGTCTCCTAGGTTATAGTTAACTTAGCTATAGTAAAAATTAATTCTCCACGTGAAGTGGACTGACCACCAAAGTTTTTTATTTGTTGGTGATTCCCTCTTTTATGGGTCAAATTATTTATATTTTCGAACCTTTTTGTACCTCCATTCCTTATCATGGGCCATATAGCAAAGAAAATTTACTACTTTTTTTCTTCTTTTGTTAAATGCAATAACTTTTTCCCCTGCCGTCAAACGAAAATTAAGCACCGTATATAAAAGTGAAGAAATTACCTCGTTTAGGCTACATATAAAGCTACTTTGTATTAAAATAATAATATCGACGATAATCATGATCAGTGTGACAATAATAATGACGAGGATGATGACGACCATGAAGATAATGATAGACGCAATTGTAGTTCGCCTGAAACATTGACACGTGATTCAAGTTTCTCTAAAAAGACTTGTTAACTTTAGGACAACCGAAAGAAGTTGTTCAAAAAAAAAAAAAAAAAGAAGAGCTTATAGCATATCGTTCAAGCTCTTCCTCATGTTATCTATTCAATTCCCGCTTCTTGTCATAGGCATGCACTTTTACAACTCAATCTTCCGATTGCTCTCACCCAAGCTCAATCTCGTGGTGTCACACCCGGTTGGAGCTCGACACCATCTCCAGTGACCCACCCCTGAAGAAACTCCGTCCTTCCTCCTCCTCGCAATTGAGCTGCTCTCAAGCACGGCACTGGCCTTGACGGCAAGCATGCAGAGCTCTCGGAAAGAGAGTGGGACTCGGGACATGGAGAGAGGCAAGAGAAAATAGAGTTGGCCCAAACAGAGGTCTTCTTCTTCGTGGATTTGGGGGACTATGGAGTCGATGAACATGGACTCTGAGCTGCAGAGGAAGCAGTTTGGGTTCTGGGAGAGGAGGTGAGAAGCCTTGATGGTTTTGGTGAACTCTTGCAGTCTTCCGTCCATGTGAATGACCTTGAGCGTGGATGGAGATGATGACGACCAGCTATGGTGATGGGTGGTCATGACAAGGCCAACATTTCTTGTGATCTGAGGAGCTGCACAGTTGCCCATTCTATATGACAGACAGACAGACAGACAGACAGACAGGAGAGAGAGAGAGAGAGAGAGAGAGAGAGAGAGATTGATGTTTGTTTGGCCAATATGTTTGATATGGGCAGCTATTTAATGGGGGAGTAAAGGCGTGTTTTGAGAGTTTTGGATTGACTAATGGCCCAACTTTTTGACCTTCAACAGTGTAATTTATAGAAAATTGCTTTTTTGGATACATTGTTCCTAGTCTCCTTAAACTTTACGTCCAATGCACAATAACTTTTAAACCTAAAAAAAATTGCACGTTATCTCTTTCAACTTTGGCACCGTTGGGCCGGTAGCCCTCAGACTTTAGATAGTGACACATTACTTTCCTAAACTTTAAGCTTCGTTGAGCTTGGCCATGGTAGTCCAGAGTTTCTTCAAGCACGCAGCTATGGCTGCTCGGGAGTTAGCATTGGTGGGGATGTTAGCTTTAATGGGTTTTGACGTTAGCAAATGTCGTCACCGGATAAATCGGAGATGATACTTGGATGATTTTGAACCAAAAACAAAATTATAGGTTCGGTTTTTATTATTTTGGCTGAAGTATAAGGATCAACAGTGATATTTCATCAATTAAATCCTTTAAAATAACAAGTCATTTGGAAAAAAAATTTCCATTTCTCAAGTCTCTTCAAATACCTTAAGGATATGCAAATGAAATTATTTACTCGGATTCTCATGGGCGGGGAAATAAAAAACACGACACAAAAGTTGTCCCAAGGTCGAGGTACAAAGAATCAAAGCCATTAGCGGACGACATGGCGAGGCTCACATCCCGAGTCTTCTCTTTGGACGCTTAAAGGTTGCTGGAAGCAACACATGCATGACCAACTTTGAAAATCTAGACTTTGACCGACGACGTGGACTATTCTCACGTAGCACTCCTGTTGGGCCTTAAAAAATAGGGATAAGTGTACGAATGTCTTAAAATTTATCATAAAAATATTTTAAAATTTAAAATTTTCTAAAAATATAATTAAGTTTTTCTGTGAACTCCATTCAACTTAGCTAATATAAAATAATAACATTTTTTTTTTCTCTTTCCTATAAGAAGAACCAAGCTAAACTAACGTCGTTTTTTTGCCTAAATTTGATTTTTTTTTTAATCCAAATTATATTTAAATTAGATTATAAATTAAATTTAAATGAGAGAGAGACATAGAAGGAAGGAAAACCAGGTGAGGGCTTACTTGCATTTGGTGAGGGTGATCGGCCATCGCCCCACCATTGCTAGGCCTTTCTAGCGATGGTAGCAGGGAGGGAGAGCCTGCCGTGATTTTCCTTCCTTACACTCTTTTATTTATTTTAAAATTAGCCTCTTAAAATCTAATTTAAATAATTTTTTGGTAAAAAAATCTAATTTGGATCAAAATTACATTAGTATTTTCCATAAATCAAATTAGATGGAGTTAATAGAAGGATTTGATTAAGCAAATTTAACAAGTTTTATGATTTGATTACACATTTTAAAAAGTTAAAAGATCAATTGCACTTTCGTAATAAGTTTTAGAATTTTCAGTATACTAGTCTAAAAAATATGTATAAACACTTTTTGACTTAGTCCAACATTTAAAATGGGTCAGATAAGTCATAGTCAATATGAAGTCTTTGTCTTCTTTAAAACGAAAGGCCATACATTGCTAGTGCGACTACAATTATTGGTAGTAATTTCTCTTTGAAAAATTCGTTAATTTGATTTCTTTTCCTTACAACCTATCTAGAAACTTGAGGGAACTTATTCAATTAGTATTACATTTATTGTATGAAGGTTAATTTAATCTTAGATCTTTGTGCAAAATTCTAGTGGTTTGTTTTTTACCAAATTTCACCGGATTGTTAACATTTGTGATTAGATCATCACATTAGCGATTTCGACAAAAATTGCTCGGAATTATTATATTTAAATTTCATGCAAAAATTTAGAATTAAATTGGTAAACTTGAAAAATTCAGAACTGAATTGATATTCATACAATATGTTTATGATCAATTGAATAATTTTCTTTATGTAAGGATTGTTGTAATAATTTATGAGCGATGTTTCCACTCTTTCATTCATTTGGAATTTTCAAAACTAGTTTCTTTTCTAAGAATATTTGACACAATATGACAACAAGCTAAAACTCTACAATATGCATAAGATGTAAGTATGTTCCTCTTTTCATCAGGAAAATTCCAAATAAGAGTTTGAAATGATATCATTTTCTCAAATAAGGTCTAAAATGGATGTTATTTCAAATAAGAGCCTAAAGTGCCCTTATCTTCTCAAATAAGGGTTTAAAGTAGATTTGTTTCAAGTAAGAGCTCAAAGTGACTAGTTAATCTCAAAGAATGGCCAAACCTCACCGACTAGTCAATGGTATCTTTGCCATTTATTTTGTTTTTTCTTTTTCTTTTTTCCATAAAAAAGACAAACCCAAAAAGAAAAAAACTAAAAATTAAAAAAGAAAAAGAAAACACACAAAAAACAATAAAATACTCAAGCCCTTCACCTGTGGTCGTAACCCATCGTCAAAAGCGATGGCCATAGGCAAGAGGGCTACAGCCAACTGTCATGGGTCGACAGTTTCCTTGGCCGCGGAACGACTTGTGCGGCGCCTGGCGAGCAGAATTCGCCAGACTAGCCTTTCTTCTATAGTTGTTCCACGAACAATACGGTGAATGCTTCTTTGTACAAGATCCTACCACGCCTAGCTTCGCTCGGACGTCTAGTCCATCGAGTGAGACAGCAAATCTTTTTAGACTCAACAACTGGTTTCAGCCTGCCATGGCCTCGTCAAGAGAACGACATCAGCTCCCGACCAATTTGTGCACAAGAGGCCAACCCCGCATTCAGAGCTCCTAAGTGATATAATCTTTCTATCCTATAACTCTTAGCATCAACCGTCCTGACACCACTCCCACAGACCAGTTGTGTTCGTCCCTTCTGCCTCCTCACTCTTCACTCGATAACCCCAAGCACCACTCACAAATGTCACGAGTACGAGAGGATTCACGAACCATGACACAACCCTCTCACCTGTATTGTTTTCTTTTCTTTCTTTTTTAAAAACTAGTAGTTTTCTTAATTTTTAATATAATTTAATTGAAATTTAGATTAAAATTGTCTTTGGATGAAACTACCATTGATCAATCATAATATTTAGTCGGAGGTGAGGTTGGATCCTTGGAACTACTAGGACTATTTCAGACCCTTATTTGATAAAATGAAAGCATTACAAGCCCTTATTTGGAATTTTCCCAATTTTCACCTATACTCAACTCTATGGAATTTTTGTAGTATTCTTATAAGTTGTATTAATTTTTTGTTTGGAGACTTTGTACAAGTTAAATATTATTTGAAATACATCATGAGTAGCGAACCACTCACGACTCACTAGTTGAAAAGAACTACACCGACCAAAAAAAAAAAAAAAGAACTACATGTATTATTTAATGAGATAATGCACTCGGGTTATGCCCGCATTGATTACTGGATAATCAATGTGTTCTATTCCAATTGACCGTTCCGACATGATTGATTACGATAGGTATGCCTTAATTGGCCTATTCAATTTTGAAATTAATTTAACATAGTGAGGAATGATGAATAAGAATTGCCTCTAATAGTTGTAGCTTATTTCTACTGAAATAAAATTCCGCATAATATTTCATCTATATATTATGTCATAATGACAAATATTTGGTTGACATAAAATAGACCCGTAAAGTGTGTTTCACGTTTTATTTTGGGTTGAGGGGACTTCTTTTATATTAACACTATCTATAAAGAGATGTGTCTAATTTTGTTTTTTGTTTTTTGTTTTTTGGTTTGAAGTTGACATTTAGGATATTTTTCTTGATTCTCAATATCTCTCGTACATAGTTAGGAGATTATTTATATCTCTTTTTTATTGTGCATATCTTTGAATTGAGTAAATTAAAAGTATCATGCATCACTTGTCTATGGGGTTTATATGCTCTTTATATATATGTGGTCTCCTTCCATCTATTAATTTGAACTTTTAGATTGGACAATTTAACAAAAGTTTGAGTTACAAAATTATATACAAGTAACCTAAAGTAAATTTTTAAGAAGAAAAAATTGGCTGAAATAGGACACAAAAGGACCATAGTTGAACTCTCGGTTGCCTCTTGCTAAATATGGGATATATGACGCTCAACATTCTTCGTTTTCGTCGTGAATAATGGTGACCGTTAGCTTAGCAGCGGTCCGCCGCAAAACCCAATTGCCTCAAAAATAAAATTCGCACTTCTATGTGAAACTCATGTGCAAAAATTGTCTAATGAACCGACCTAAAAGTTTAGAATTTTTGTGGCCGGTGATCATCTAGTCCCCATCAAATTTTTATTAAGATCTAGATATGTCATTTTGCATTATTTAAGGCAGCCGCACAATCATTTAAATCACTTCCTCGTGCCGTCGTTGCCTTCTACTTGAGCTTAATTGTACAGTATCAAACTGATAAAGAAAGCGTGTACCAACATCGTTTTTGTTACGTCTACAAGCATTTCCGGCCAAAAAGAGAAAGGTCTAAAAGCACCCAATAATGAATAACCTTAGCAATTTCTCAGCATAGCATGCCATGGACCAAAGCTTATCGCGCTTGACTTTGTTTGGTTCAAAACAATCATAAAAAAGCTCAAAAACTATTGACATACATGTTTTTTTTTTTTTTTGGTAAATGTACGAATTATTTTGGACATACATGTTTTGGACTAATACCGTTAAAATTTCCAAATTAGTATTCTAATGACACATTGAACTCAAACTAATTTTCGCCTCACCAAAAGTCTTAAACAGGTATCCCATGATCCATATACCATAAAGTAATTTTGGTCTCACAAAAGATTTCAAACCAACATCCCTGACCCAAAAATACTCTCTTAAAGTGCATACTTGTTAGCGCACATGGTAGACCTTGCAAGACGAACATGGCGTGGAGAACAATATAGCTCTCTATCAAATATCGTCCGCAAGTAGGTTAATGAAAAACTCTTCTTGAAAAAGTATGCAGTTTTTACTGTATAGAAATATAATTAAAAAGTTAATATAATGATTGTCAAATCATATCATCGCACTTTAAGCTTAATCGGACAAGAGCTTAAATAATCAATTATCATAGCACTAGGGTTCTCCTAGGTTATAGTTAGCTATAGTAAAAATTAATTTTCCACGTGAATTTGACTGCCCCCTAAAGTTTTTTATTTTTTGGTTATTCCCTCTTTTATGGGTCAAATTATTAATCTTTTTGAAACTTTTTGTGCCCCCTTTCCTTATCATGGGCTATATAGCATAGAAAATTTACTACTTTTTTTCTTCTTTTGTTACATGCAATAACCTTTCCCCCCCACCGTACAAACGAAAATTGAGCACCATACATAAAAGTGAAGAAATTACCTCGTCTTAGGCTTCATAAAATACTCAAGAAATGGAATATCGCGAGATCTTTGCAACACCAATTTAAGTAATATTCTTCGCATGCTTTTACATCTTTCACGTTCTTATTACAACATAAAGCTACTTTGTATTAATTTAATAATATTGATGATATTATAATGATTGTGACAATAACAATGACGAGGATGATGACGACCGTGAAGATAATAATAGACGCAATTGTAGTTCGTCTGAAACATTGACGCGTAATTCAAGTTTCACTAAAAAGACTTGTTAATTTGAGGACAAACGAAAGAAGTTGTTCGAAAAAAAAGAAAAAAAAAAAAGAAACAAGAGATAAGAGCTTATAGCATATTTAATTCAAGCTCTTCCTTCTGTCATCTATTCGGTTCCCGCTTCATCTCATAGGCATGCTCTTTCACAACTCAATCTTTCGGCTGCTCTGAGGCAAGTCCAATCTTGTGGTGTTGAAGCCGGTCGGAGCTTGACGCCATCTCCGTCGACCCACCCCTGACAAAACTCCATCCTTCCCCCTCCTTAAACTTGAGCTGCTCCCAAGCACCGCGCTGGCCTTGACGGCTAGCATGCAGAGCTCTCGCAAAGAGAGCAGGACTCGGGACATGGAGAGAGGCAAGAGGAAATAGAGCTGGCCAAAGCAGAGGTCTTCTTCTTCGTGGACTTGGGGGACCATGGAGTCGACGAACATGGACTCCGAGCTGCAGAGGAAGCAGTTAGGGTTCTGGGAGAGGAGGTGAGAAGCCTTGAGGGTTTGAGCGAACTCTTGCAGTCTTCCGTCCATGTGAATGACCATAAGCGTGGATGGAGGAGATGATAACCAGTTATGGTGACAAGTGGTCATGGCAAGGCCACCATTTCTTGTGATTTGAGGAGCTGCACAGTTGCCCATCCTGCGAGAGAGAGAGAGAGAGAGAGAGAGAGAGAGAGAGAGATTGGTGTATGTTTGGAGAATATGCTTGCCTACGGCTTGTATTTATAGCGGGGAATTTAAGGCGTGTTTGAGAGTTTTGGACGGAGGTGTGACCAACATTTTTACCTTCGACAGCGGAAATATGAACAGTTACATGTCATTCATGGACGACGGACGTGTGTGTTGATTACACGTGTCCATAAAGGAGATTTATATAAATCCTGTGTTAATCCATGATGGCGACGATCGCATATTGCTCAATTCCCACATTGGCCCAATTAATCAAAGAAATTGTCTTAAAAAATTGCCAATTGCTTTGATGGAAGGACACTTATTATAATACGCTCAAAATTCTCCCCCAACTTTGCGATTATTGCACAAACATTTTGAACCTTAAAACGTTACCGATTAACTCCTCCAACTTTGGCCTCGTTGCCTAATGGCCCCCGAACAATGGAAATTTCTAGATTACCTTCTTGAATTTTTATTTTTATTGGCAGTGTTAGGTTTTCATCTATTTAGCCGTTAAGTATTACTTGAAAATAGTTCTCTCATTTTCTTCTATCCATATAATCTGTATTACATGGTTAATGAAGTTGAAAGAAGATCGAAAGACTATTGGAAATTATATCCAGAGAAAGCAAACTATTTGTTGTAATCAGAATATCAATATAATGGAAGTGAGGTACGGATATCCGAATCTCCTTAAGGCAATTAGTTCCTACCAATGGTGCTCCACATATTCACGAACTATGCCTCCCAAGATACAACACCTCGAACCTATTTGGATTAGCACTATGCCTAATCCAAATAGGACTCAGTCGAACCATTCAATTGAACCGACGCACCTAGAAAAATCAGAAGAGTAGAGTAGTATTTCAAATCTATTTTGGAATCGAGTCAAAAGACCTTCTCATGAAGCTCTATGCTCCTATCTATTTATAGAGCTTTAAAGTTTATGTACATAAGAGATACATGAATTAAATAGACGCGTGTATCCAAGACATTCATGAATCAAGAGATACGTGAATCCAAGAGATTCATGAATTCAAAGACACCTGAATTCAAGAAATTTGTGAACTCATAAATATATTAATTAAAAGATACGTGAATTTAGAAAATTCATTATTTCAATAGATACGTGAACATAAAAGTCTAAGAAATTCATGAATTCAACAAATATATGAATAAAAAAGACATATCTTAATTTGTTGGCTTTCGTTGATCCATTAACTATAATTATAACAAAGACTGCATAATTGATGATGTTAAAAAAATATATTAGAGATCATTTTGGTCAAGAAGATGAGTTAGTCCACTTTGAAGTAATACTCAATGTTTATCCATAGGGAAAGCGCAATGGCTACAACAAAAATCAATGTTCAAGGAAGTAATGCGTGTTTACCCATATTTACATAGGAAAATGATTATGTAACCGTACTTTTAGATTAGCAAGCAGATGATCGAACATCAACCACAAATTTTCGAGTTGGAAAGGTGAACTTACTTAGCGGTAGGGGTAAGTATCTTGATTGACCCTAGACCGGCCCAACCCACCCAATCTTGGTCCGGTTCCCAAGGAGATTGGGCCACTCCTTGATCTGGACCCCTCACTGTGCATATTAGTCCTTAATCTTGAGATTTTAGAATTGGTCTAACCTATATCAACCATATATGGGGTCAATTCCATAAAAAAGCATGAACTTTAGGTGTTGTCCCAAATCTGGCCCAAACTTTATTTTATCTCAAAAGAAAGCACGAACTTTAGGTGTTGTCCCAAATCTGGTCCGAACTTTATTTTGTCTAAAAAAAAAGCACGAACTTTCACTTGTGTCCCAAATCTGGCCCGAACTTTATTTTGTTTTAAAAAAAAAAAGCACAAATTTTCACTTGTGTCCCAAATTTGACCCTCCGTTAACCCTCATTCCATAGTCATTTTACGTGGCATTTCCACGTCAGCAATAATATCCAACACAGCAAAACGATACTGCATTCGAGTGTTTGAAGGAAGTGTTAAATTTAAGTTTGCCCTCCAATGTGGTGAACTTTACAGATGATTCTCATAGGAAAAATAATTCAGCAGCTTCAGTTCCAGGGGACAAGGCACATAGCTAGGGCCATTAGATCAATTAACAATTGGCAAGCTGTTTGCAGTGTCAGAAGCTGGGTTGGAAGCAGAAGATTACATTGCCTTAAAGTGAGATATTACAAGCGTGTGCATTTTGTAGTTAAATAGAGATGTGAAGCCTATTTGTAATAGACTTACTTTATTTTGTCTCAAATAAAGTTCGGGCCAGATTTAGGACACAAGTGAAAGTTTGTGTTTTTTTTTTAGACAAAATAAAGTTCGGGCCAAATTTGGGACAACACCTAAAGTTCGTGTTTTTTTTTTTAGACAAAATAAAGTTCGAGCCAGATTTGGGACAACACCTAAAGTTTGTGTTTTTTTATGGAATTGGCCCCCATATATGTGTGCATGTGTGTGTGTGTGTCTATATATATATATTATATTTTGACTAGTCTAAACCCTTGCACCTTTGCCTCTAATCTTTCTTAAACAGTTTTATCGAATAAATTAGAAAGCAAAAACCCAATCCATTTTTACCAAAAAAAAAAAATCCAATCCAGATTCAACCAAAAAAAAAATATGTAAACCCTCTTTGCTCGCCTTAGTCTTGCTCACTGCTTGCCTTTGGCCTCTCTTCACTCACCTCATGAGTACAGCTCAATTGGTGAAATCACTCGCCTCTTTAGACCTGCCTCACAAACACAGCTTAACAATAGCAATGGAGATTTTTGTTGTTATCTTATCTTGAATTTATGTTTGATATGTACTGACATTTATATTTTGGTTGCTCAATATCACATTGTTAATGGATATATAATTTGAAAGAGTATGTTTATCCTTTCAAGGAATACAAAAAATGAAAAAAAAAAAAATTAGTCTTGGTTTGACCTTGGAACAAAATCGGGTCCGGTCCTTGGTCTTGGTCCCAGGCTCAACTCTATCTGAGTTGGTCCTTGGGTTAGGTGCTAGAGGGGACCATGCTCACCCCTACTTAGCAGGTTTCCTATTTTTATTATATAAAAAGCCAGAAGAAGAGAACAATTTTCTTGTCTTATTTAAAGAAACAAATCAAAGTGGTGATACTCAATCGATAAGAAATAAGATGAGTCACCATAGCTATTCTTAAAATTTGATTTGCAATTAAGAAATAATGGGGCTCGTGACTGATATTTATTATTATTTTGTTTTGAAATAAAATACCTCACTATAAATTGACATTTATTCTTATGAAATGATATAGGGTATGGTGTCTCATGGTCATGCGAATGTCTCGAAAACCAAAAGTTGGAGCTATATCAGGTAAAATTTATGTAAGGTCGATTGAAAATAATCTATTTTCAACTTTAGCTTTGATTCATGTGATCCTAAGACTGATTTTGTAATGTTTTAGGTCCCTGCACATCTTCATCTACGAGATTGGAATCAATGGGGTAAATTCTTTTACTACTGATTCATTATTTTTATTTTGTTCTTCTTCTTTATTTCCTTTGTTTTAAGCATAATTGATCTCACTAGTCTTAATTTTAGGTTATCATCGAGTCCTTGGAATGCAATTTGATTTAAGCAAAAGGAAAAAGGAACCATCTCATCACACAATGATATTATCCGTTGCAAAGCCAATGTTTCAATTTTTTTTCATCATTTAAATTTAATAGATGTTTATAATGACATTAACAATTTCTTTTTAGTAAATGATAATATTTTCTATTTATAATTATTTATATTTCAGTATTCGATTTATTTTTCTTCCTTCATATTTAAGAAAATTGATTCTGTGGCCCTTTTCTGGATTTGCCTCTAAATTTGTGAGTGGCTTTCCACCATTACATTGTCATTCTATAGCCCACGGTTATGCTAGGTGCTCCCTTCTTACAAGCGTTCCCTCAATGATGTCCTGTTCAATGTCAGCTCTTTAACTTAAGACAGTTCTAAGCATATATGATTGTAGCACCCTCCCCTTTCGGGATGGGGTATAGAAATGCAATTACAATGGAAAGGGATTTTGAATGATATCGTTTTGAAAACTTGGGAGAAACTTGAAGTTTTGCAACAAAAATAATTTTAATGGAGTCACCACCGATCATTTTAAATAAAAGTAGGCCGATTGAACACCTAATTGCATATGTGAAGTTACTAATCATTTGTGAAAACCAAATGAACTATGTGGTCCAGGAGTTTCGTTACCTGTGGGGGAGGGTTAGCATCTCCACAGCGCAGTTTTGGTACCCCAATTTTCCAATTAATTTCTTGGATACAATTGCGCCATAATTTGTTAATCATCGATGCAACTTCTTATTTTTTCGGAGAAGTAATCAAGTGAAAAAATTTCGTCAAAACATGATTAATGATGTGCAGGTACGCATGAGTTCTCATATATAATGTGTACGCATGTGTAACTGACCCAGTGACAGTTTCTTTTTGGGACTCTAAGTGACAGTTTATTTGATGAAACATGTACTTACTAGCGTATTTTCGTTCTTTTGGCCAAATATAATGAGTTTTGAAAGCTGCACATATCTCAAGGGAAAATAACTACAATTTTTCAGAATGTTCTAGAAAATTCATGACTTGTGCAGTGCCACGATTCACCATGTTAGGACACATAGGGCCCGTTTGGTTCGACTTTGGACAAATGCCATTAAGAAAATGTAAATACCTTTGAGTTAAGGGGGTTTGTGAAAATGTATAATTCTCCAGCTTTCCCATCTACCTAGACCGATTCCCTTGGTATTTCGATACCTATGGGTCGGCTTCGTGCAATGGGTCTTGTAATACAAATACTTAAACAATCAGAATAATGACATAGGGAACTATGAAATTTCCAATGTTTCTTTCTAACATATTAACGGTTATAAAAGCATATTTTTGTATGTTTTGAAGGTTAATTTGCGCATTACAACAGCTTGTATATTCATGAAAAGCCTACTTATGAAGCCAGGATATTAATTTTGACCAAAAAAAAAAAGCCAGGATATTAATGACTATATTTTAAATTTATATGAATCATTTTGGTTATAGACATACTGGACTTGATTTTGTGACCAATGTTCTGGTCAAGTATCGTAAACAAGTCGGTTTGCTTGGTTTGATGATGCTTTATTTATAGCTGAAACATGTTGAAATGAAAATTTTAGACAAATTCATGTCAGGTTTGCGGGCTTGGTAGGTTGATTCGTGTCATGAAGGGTCAAGAAATCATGTTGACCCCTTAGTACGTTTCTAAGTCATGTCACATGATTTGCGAACTTGTGTTGACTCATCAGCCTGGCATTTAATTATTTTGCTCGGGTCATGTCATGTCAATCTATTAATAATCAGGTTATGCCCATGTGCCGTTTATCGATAGAATTAATCAAATTTTATTGTATAGCACTAAGTCGATATGACGTGAACACGGCCCACCAACAAGAATGGTCGCCTTTAATGAGAACGCGCAATTATAGTGATACCAAATGGAGCCTTCGATTGGTTGTGATTTGATTCGATGTTTTTATTTTCCTTTTGAATTTATAATACAATTATTTGATGGGCTCGATCAATTTCTAAGGTTGTGCGCGTATCTGGACAAGGCTCCTAGTTTAAGTGCTTCGGAAAGATTCTGTACAATATTATATCATAAAATCATTTTCTAGTCATTTTTGTGCAGGTCCTAACTATGAGGACCTCTAGAATTTTTATTAATATTCCTATACATTGCGATAACATTAGTTTAACGAAAAAATAAAATCAGAATTGTAAATTAAGGAGAAATTGTTTAATCAGGCCTAACATATTATACACATACCAATTCAATCATAAACTTTCCAATATTGTCATTTAGTCCAAAATCTGTGTAAAATTCGTATATAACCTTTCCGGCTAATTTTTATCGGCCCAAATTTACATTGATGATATCCTTCTCGGTGTTTCCCTGTGAAAATTTATTGGAATAATAATATTTTAATTTTACCTAAAGATTTAGGATTATATTAGTAAAATAGAAAAGTTAGTACCGTATCGATCGGACAATTTTCTCAATGAGCGCCAAAAAAAAAAAAAAAGTTACTCGCCAGCGTCGTGTAAGTGTGAAAGGAGAGAAAACGGAGGCAGCTCAAAAAAGTTTTTGTCGCCACTTGGTTCATGTTATTCACGATCGCTCGGAGACTGATTGGAGAAACCAAAAGATCACAAAAAAGTTGGATAAAAAGAGAGGAATAACCACTACCTTTGTCGCTTTTCTAATGGTTATTTTTCCTTATGTTATTTCCTTCTCTAGTGGTACCCGTAAATTGCGGAGGTTCGTTTTGCTTTTTCGAACAATTCGCTCTTGGCCCCCTCAAATTCTGTCTTAGCATCAATTGAACTCTACACATTCAATGACCCTCCGGAAAAATCTAGTGTAGAGATGATTTGAAGTGAGGAGTTCTCAACTTCCGCTTCTCTCCAGTGTGAAAATTGTTGGGATTTCCCAAATGTAGGAAAAAAAAAAATATATTCACTTCCAATAAAGAGAGTTGAGGTTTGTGAAAACGAATAAATAAAAATAAAGAACTCAATCCTACTAATCGCCCCACTAGGGGATTATCGGGGACAGCCCTCATCAATAGCAATATTGCCTGGCTACCACTTGCGGAGGTCTGTTTTGCTTTTTCGAACAATTCGCTCATGTCCCCCTAAAATTCGGTCTTAGTATCAATGGACCTCTAGAACAAAATGAAGTCAATAGCTGTCGATGCTGGAGAGAATAAAGGTGATAGTTCACCAAGAATTAATTCAATCCACGATTTATATCTCCTCCAAAACTAAACAGATCGAAATCGACTTAATCCCAATAAATATAACGTCAAAATGATTAAGAGACAAAATCGAGGCAAAGGCAACAATACCCTCAAGATTTTACGTGCAAACTCAATATAAGAAAAATCATGTACTGTCCAAAAACTTTCATTAATCACTAAGAATAGTGGAATATTTTTTAGTCACACACTAGAGACTCAATAATATAAACTATGTAACTATATTCCTTCACAAATTGAGCAAGAAAACCCTAGTTGTGATTAGAAAATTCAAATGAGATTTTTAATGGACGAAATTAATTAACTCGTAATATTTGATTTCACAAACAACATACTCGAATTTGAGCCAATTTCGTGATTTTCAAATCAAGACCACAAAGTTTTGCCCTCTTTCTTTTTCTTCTCAGCTTCCTCCCGGTTCTCTCTCGGTCTCGCCCTCTCTTTCTCTCACCTCTCCCCTGCTCTCTGGGGCACACCACGAAGCAGCCCTCTCCTTTTCCTTAATTTTTGACCTTTGACCTTTTTTCTTTTCTTTTTGTTTTGTCTTGTACTAACTGGGCCCCACGTAGAGGTGGACCCAGCCAACAGCCAGCAGCGGTTGCCAACCAATCAGCAACCCCCGTTCAACCAATCTGCACGTCTCGACCCGTTTCGCGTGTGCCGGGCTTTTCAAGCCCGTTTTTGGTACGCATCCAGCCTTGTTTAGTGTTTTTTAGCCCATTCACGACGTTTGCCTTATGCTATGCATTGTCTTCCCCTCATGGGATGCGTTAATACCCCTTTGATTCCAAAGTTTCACTATGTATCTAGGTTCTTCATTTGCTCGTTTCAACAAAGACAACTGATTCCGAAACTCCCACTTTCTTCTGCATTTTCTCAAATTCGTGGTGATAATCATCTTAACCTTATTTTGTACCAAGGAAATTCTGGCGATTTTCTACCTTGAAGGTTTTGGCGGTCTCGGGAACATACGGATTGAAGAAAATTCACACGACGACGACAACAAGTAAAGATTCTGAATCTCCTAGAGAAAACCAGTATCATCGTTCCATTTTCCGCTTTCATTAGTGGGGCTTGAAGCCAGAGCATGGAACGACAATCAATTTGCAGCCAGCAATAAACGGAGCAACGAATTTGAACATTAAGGTAAACGTCGCTTGGCCAATCACGCCTATGTTCACCGGAGATATGGATGAAATATCTAGATTGCTTTCTTTTGAGTCCCTCGGTGAAGTCATGTAGGTTTGTACTCACCCGTCATCAGAAATCAGCAAAATCTTTAGACCAAGTTCATCTGAACCATATGTTTCTCGTTTCTTTCAATTCTCTCATAAATTAATAAAACCCGTCTCTTGCACCCACGTAGGAATTAGAGAAACAAGAACGCTAATAAATTTATAATATGTAGAGGAACAGATGAGGTTGGAATTTTTTCTAAGACCACGAACAGGGAGTGGAGAAGAAAGAGCTAGAAGTTCTAGATTTCAAGGGCCTTTGACTAACGGGCCGGTCTAGCCCAAAATATTTCGATCACCCGTTTTTTAGTTAAAAATAAAGTAAAACTAACCACATACTCAACGCTTCAACGACAAAGAAGTGCCTGCATAGTTGTTGCGTATATGAGACAAGATGGCTCGAGGACAAAATGTCATTTTCTCCGAGTTAAATGTTCATCTGGCATCAACAAAACATCGGCAAGCCTCTTACTTCCTATAAAATTCTCCGCCAAACAAGCTGCACCTACTTTGAGCGGCTTTTCTTTTCTAAGCTTTGATTTCCTATTGTTTCTCTCTTCCAATTTAATACGGGAGTCTTTTTCAACTCGTTTGGCATCTTTTTTCCTCATTGTTGTTGCTTTTCTTAGCTCGTTTGATGAACAAATTTGGTTGCAACCGAAAAATTTGTAAGAACGTAGTCACTGATTAAGCTGGCAAGATGTCAAGGACATAGCTATATCAGTTCTCCGAGATTTGCTAGAAGCTCTCATTTCCCAATTTCGGTATGGATCTAAATCTGTGAGCTTTTCTATCTCGATCTAATTCTATATCTAAGAGTTTCTTAGAGACGTTCGATGCCGTCGTCTCCATATGATGATGGTGTTGAGAACACCGAACCTAGGTGTCTACTGCAACCTGAAGTTTTTGGAAAGGAAGATCTCGATGTGTGTCCATCATTGGCGATTCAAGTGATTGGCCACCAATTGTTTTTTGATGTTGTGACATATTTGGCGTTTGGGATGAAAGCATACTTATAGTTGCAAGTTGTACTCTTTTGCTTTATGATTGTATTTTGTTTTGCAACTCTCTTGGAATTTGCTTTACTTGAAAGATATTTATGTTCCTCTCATGTTTGATTATGACAAATGAATGAAATTTTATTAAAAATAAAATAAAAATAAAGAAGGGGATATTTGCACTACTCTGCTAGTTGGAAAGCAGGCAAAATTTACCCAATCTTCTGGTCATAAATATGACAACAAATATATTTTGAATTTCGAAAAAAATTATGAGAATTGCATATGGTTTAAATTAGGGCTATGCAACTAGTTCAACTCTACCCTAGAATTGAGCAGGACTGCCCATAAAAACATGTCTGGATCCTGATTCTAAATTTTTGGAACTGCTATTGTGCAGGAAGGTTTTAGATTTTGGGTGTTGAGCCCACCCACCCACTTCGAAACCGGTCAAAATCTATTTTTTTAAGTTAGAAGAAAACGATTTGTTATTATTAAATGAGCTTACTTCCCTGTTACTTTATATTTATGTTTGTTTTGTATCGGTACTTTACTTTGCACCATTTTGTTACTTATTCTATTTTGTTATAATTGCTAGTTGTCTTGTAGTTTTTTAAATGAAGTAAAACGATTCCCGAGAAGACCTTGGAACCAGACCATGATAAGTTCCAAAGTCAATTTTAAGACAAATAAGGCAAGTCACAGATTCAAAAAAAATAACCAATTCTAATAAGGTAGGTTTCAAGTTATATATCTGGAACTTATCCACTTGAAACCGGCCACCCTTAGTTTACATGTCAATGTTAATATAGGTGTTTTATATGTTTTTGCGCTAAGATGAGGTCATGATACGCGAGCAACAAAACTTACAAAAGGCAATAAAGATGAAAAATATAACTCACCCGCTAGCTCAAAGAGACGGAAATTTAAAAAAAAAAAAAAAAATCAAAATTTAAAGTTAATTTGGTATCGCTTGTACACAGGGGATATGTCGAGCTCCTTGGAAGAGAGACAATTTGAGGAAATTGTCCTGTCAGTTATAAATCTATTATACATATATCAATTCAATCCTAAATTTTTCAATTTTATCATTTTAATACTGAACCTTTGCACAAAATTTGGATGCAATCTTTCCGACCAATTTTTGTAGGAAACATCTAAAACAATGGTATGTCACATAGGACCATCGGCAAAAATTGGATCTTTAGTTTAGAGATTTCCAATAAAAATTGATCAAGATGTACTATATTGCAATGTTGCGTAAAGATTTATGACTAATTTGGTAACATTAGAAAGTTTATAACTGAATTGGTATC
Organism: Eucalyptus guilfoylei; assembly: GCA_016097605.1. Taxonomy (NCBI): domain Eukaryota; kingdom Viridiplantae; phylum Streptophyta; class Magnoliopsida; order Myrtales; family Myrtaceae; genus Eucalyptus; species Eucalyptus guilfoylei. Next base: position 23,136,416 of record CM027866.1, on the reverse strand, counting down.
CGTAGATTGTATTTTCCCGAGACAATTTTTTTTTGTCAACTCCCACGACAATTTAAATGTTCCCTTGTAGCATGCATTGGGCCTCCATATATATATTTCACCTCTGTCCAGGGAGTTAGTCTCGGTGATTCTCTAGGATTTGTTCTTAGATTATCATTAAAATAAATAAATAAAAAGAGCCTAAAACAAGATTTTTTTTTAAGCAGGGGTTTTTTTGGGTCAAACTTTAACAGGGGTTGTCACGACATTTATCGAGCAACAAAATACGTAAAGCTTGTAGTTCTCAATATACACGTATGTTATGTTTAGTTAATGTTAAGAAGAATAAAAATATATATATATATATATATATTTATGTTAAGTAAGTTTAATAAGTGCGTCAAGAGCATACCAAACGTTTGACAAAAAACCACTTATGATAGGATGATTTGGTTAAAAACAAAAGAGAAATACAGTGCAGTTAGTTATAGTAATCTTAATTTAAGTTGCCAAGCATCAAGCACTGGAATCGGGTTCTCGATCCCTGCCCCAATCGATCTAAGCACTAGCACCGAGGACTGGGGAATGAGCATTAAAATTTTCATGTTCAAGCGCAGAGTTTCTAGTTCAAGCATTAATATTTAATCTATTTTCAAAAATGATTTTCCGATTTTTAAAGAAAAAATCATTTTCCTGAATTTAAGCATGAATTTTGCATTGACTAGGAAAAATTTTTTTGTTAGCTCATTTTCCGAAGTGATCGAAACACTAAAAAATGAAAAAAAATGTTTTTCTCATAACAAAAAGAGCCTTATTCTTATATCTTATCTAAATGAATCAGCCACAACAGAATATTACTGGCATAATTAAATAATATATTTTGATGTACCTTCTATTCTTATTAATAGTTTAATCTGTAATCCTAAGACCAGCTCTACTTCATGTGGCTATCCAATAACGCGAAAAAAAATAAATATTGAAAATTGAAGTATTGAATATTAAAGTGATGAAATCTTAAGTATCGAAATTAAAAAGTATTTTTATGATAGATGCAAATTAAATAATGATTTTTTTTAGTTTCTTACCAAACATGGAAAGTGAGCATTATTAGAAGGTTTGGACGATACTTTTCGTGAGATTTTAATTTCCATTGAATGTTTTATCACTTTAACAATTAAATATACCCTTCCTAACTTATCTCATTAAGTGGTTTTTGATTTATACCAATCAATTAAGTTGTGTGTAGTTAGAAATTATCAAGCGTACTTGATGATATTAAGTGTTGAAAAGTTTATTATTCGGTACTTAATGAAGTACCGAATAATAAATAATTACATATCTCAACTTGAGAATACAATAAGCAGTGACGACGAGAGAGGGAAGATACACTTAAGAAAAATCAGTAATCCCTACTATATCGAAAGTAAACTTAACTATATTTTTAAGCTTAAAAAATTTTTATTAAAAAAATTCCCTCAAAATTAGTGATCACTACTATATAAATTGTAATCCTATATTTAGCATTATATCATCTTAGTTCGGGTCTTAAATGTAGACATAAATCTATTCTATTTTTTTCTCCTTATTATTTTTCTTGTAAAAAATTGACCTTTTATTGCCTCAATATACATGCTTCCTTGGATATGTTAAACTATTGTTTAGGTAAATTTTCCTATCTTCAGAAAACAATGTAAATGTGGATGAAGCTGTTATTAATTGAATATTTTAGAGAAAACTATGTGTAGGTTTAATCAAAGTTATTGTGTAAAAAAGTTCAGTTCTATGGTTGCATTTGTTTTGCAGAAAATGAATAATTTGAAAAAACACACTTTTAAAAACGATCGTTTATATCACTTATAAAAATGAACAAATAAAATATATTTTCACTATCAATAAAAGTGTTTAAACATAAGTTGCTGTCAAGCGACACAAGCAATTACTTTTGGGAAAATATTTTCCAAATCATTCATTTTCTATGGAAGTATATAAATTGTTAGTGACTTTTGTCCTTCTCTTTTGCCCTTAACCTAAATCCCAACTCCGGCACTGAAAATAAGTTGTTAATTATCATGGCCAAAGCATTTGAGAAAGTTATATATATCCAAGTCGATATTTAGAAAAGGATCTTGTAAGATGGTTTTAGATTGTTGATTTCAATTCTTCGTTTTGTCTTCTCATCCTGAGATCAGATTACATATTACAAAAATTGCAAATCATGTTTCGAGTGACTCCAAAAGTCAAGAACTTAAAATATTTGGAAGGCAGCCTTTGATCAAACCAAAATAGGATTGTCTTCTTGTATCAAACCAAAATATGGAAGGAATTGTCCAGTCTCTGTTCTCAAATTCTATTTGTCTTGAGAGGAAGATGACATAACCAATATTGGGTGGTTCTTTCTTATTCCCTGGGATTAAGACAAAGCTTTGTAGAAAGCTTTATGGCTCAATCTCATTTGAACTTTCGACATCTACTAGTTCAAGCAAGTAGTTTTGTATTTGGATCTCATTAAGAACTGGTCCCAAGACACAGGTTAAGCATATTTACAGGGTATGTTTCGATTTTTAAGAGTTTGATTAAAGATAACATGAGGAAAATAGTGCACTGAAAAGTTTGCAAACTTTCTTCGAATGACAACTTAAAAGGCGATCTTGAGACCCTTTTTTTTATCATAATCTTTTAATTTGTGCTGATAAATTATGTCTAAGTACCACTAGGTATGCTCATGTAATATAAAAACCCCAAGGCTACTCCCTGCAGCAACCTCATTAAGTTTGTTCTAAATGTTTGTCGTCTTCGTTAATGCAACTCAATCGTTCTCTCAAGAATATAGCGGTAGGTACGTTTAGCTTGTTTAGAAACAAGGGAAAAAGGACAAATTTGCATTATAAAAGACACGGGTATATGAAGTGCAGGTCCTTCGATTGGTTTTAATTTCCCAGATAGGTTACCGTGAATTTACGGTGATACGTAAGGATATATCCACCTTATTAATAGTTCGTTAGCACTTCACCTCAATGTTTGAATGCATACTTTCGTGTTAGATCCGATTGTTAATTTGATTTCTAACGGGTGTAGAAGCCTTATGAATAAAGAACCATTGAAAGGATAAAAAAGTTAGATTGGTAATTGTGTCTATATCAATCTTTTTGTTGTGTATGTCACTAGAAATTGCTTTTAGAACAGGCACACTGTGTCCTATTGAGTTTGCGTGATATTTTCTTTTCGAGGACGATGACGAAGATTTAACGAGTTTGTGAACCTTTAATTCAAATTAATAAAACAAACCGAAGTAAATCTCTGCAAGTCCAAACTGAATCTAAGTGGAGCCTCCATGTCAATTTTTGATTGGCCTGGCAAAGGGATGCTTAAACTTTAGATGCCAGCAAACTGAGTCAAACAGTCGTGCATTTCTGAAAAAGAAAAATACAGGGAAATTGCAAATAAAGGTTCCTCTATTATTGCCCATATTCAATTTTGAACGCTTACACTTTCGGAAAAATTGTCCAAAAAGTTCTAAATATATTATATGACGGCTCATTCAGTTCTAAACTTTTTAATTATACAAATTTAGTCATGAATCTTTTGACAACTTGATAATTCAGTTTTAAAATTTTGAATTGTATTAATTTAGTCCTAAATTTTTTTATGATTTATCAATTTAATTCTAAATTTTTTAGCGATTTGCCAATTCAATCATTCTAGCCAATTTTGGCAAAAGAACTAACATAACGGTCTAGTTAGCGTCGGCTATTTTACATGGCACAACTAAAACTAATTTGAACAATTTCTATGATTTTTTTCCTTTTCTTTTTTTCTTTTCGCTTCGCCAACCATCATCAAGTCTCGTTTGCCAGCCTCAGGCAAGCACTACCCTTACTAGATTTGAGGGCAACCCTCACCCTCTCTCGATTTGGCAAGGGCGGCCCTCACCTAAGATCGGCAGTCACTGGCCATCAATGAGGCTCGGTGGAGAGAAAAGAAAAACAAGATAAAAGAAAGGGAAAAGGAGAAAAAGAAAATTTCATAATTTTTTTTTAAATGTAAAAATTGTTAATGCCAACGCCGGCCATGCCACGTAAAACAGTCGAGGCTGACTAGACTGCCACAAAAGAGACATGTGATTATGGTGGTGTTGTGGTGCATAAACGCGATCTCATTGATAGCCTTCATGATTTGATTTGGAAAAATAAGCCAAGGATCAACGTGGGCATTGTCGTTGTTGTTGCCGTCCTCACACGTAATAAAGTGGAGATTCAAGTTGAGAAATATTAATGCAGGTTGATACCTAAATTAAGGAAATAAATAGTTTATACGTGAGATGGAGATTATTGAGACACATGTATGAAATAATATAAAATAATTAATATATCTTAATTGATCCATAATTTTTTGATTTAAAATTTAAATGAAGATGAGTTTAATGGATATGTTGATTGGTTTGGACTCGTACTCTAGTGGAATCAAACCAAACTTTTACGGCACGCTCTCAATACAAATAGAATTTGTTGACCAAAGTGACAGAGACTACCATGCGGTGTTGAATGTTGATGTGGACAAAACTAACTATAACATGTCTGACACAATGTTAGTCTTTAGCATTACGTCAGCATTTTTCATTTACATGTGAAAGGAAATATCTATGAAAATTCGTCCATAAAAAACCAGCATTGAAGACTGGTGGGGACTAAACGTTGTTGAAAAAAGTTCGGGGACCAAATTATAGTAGGAGCAATCGTACCGGACCATTATTGTAACTTTCTCTTTACTGTAAATTTGTTCATTGCAGGTCAGGATCATGTGGACATCTTTAATGCTTAGTTAGCATTTTCCGTCGATTTTCAGGTGAAAAATAGAATTTGTTCCAAAACTGTAATTGAAAAATTAGTTTAAGAACCAAATATGTCACTAGATAAAAGTACACGGACCAAAGTTCGACATGGGCAACAGCACAGCTGTAATCTTCCCAAAATACCTTGATGAACATTGAAAAAAAGACATGTATATCATAGGAATTCAACTTGAATTTTTCTATAACCAATCGGTTCTTTTTAACTCGGACCTTACTCTTTGTAATTTTACTCTCTTGTTAATAATTAGGTGGAGTTGAGTCAATGATTTCTGCGTTATAAACCCTAAAGAGTTGAGCTCGAGCCAGAAATATTAATCTCCATTAGAGTATAATTTATAATGTGTGTCAACCTTAATTTTTCAAATTATAGCTTCAAGTTCTTTGAGTCAAGTTGACTTCGAGAATCACGTCCCATTATAGTTAGGAATGAATTGAGTAACATGCAACATAAGACGGGTCTCAATCTCAAAGTACAAAATGACAAGCGAAGAAGACATTGAGTTCCATGCAATATATGTTAGAGTTTCATGAATCATGTATAGATAAAATTAACAAAAAGAGCGCAGCGGAAATAAAAATGATATATTTTATACATGATTCTCCGAAGGCGTTGTTCGTGCGTTTTAATCAAAAATCTAAATATAAAAAACGAGTTAAACGAATTACCTCTCAAAGCGTGCTTTATACCAATTGGTTCGGATGTTCTATAGTTTCAAGCCTCACAAACATCGGACCTCTAGTTCAAACACACCAATAATGGACGTTGAACGGAAGAGAGAACTTTCAGATAATCACCACTATGATCGTGCTAGCAATTTCGTGGAGACAATTCACCGTATCATTGATGTTTTTAATCACGGCCCGAATGAAAGAAAATCCTTTTTTTCTTGCGTTTCGAAGACTCAAGAACATGCACACACTTTGCTCTCTATTTTCAGCAACCAGCCCACACCTCTCCTTGTTGCGGCATTTAATAAAAACACACTTTCACGAAATCAGCAACTGAACCATCGCTAATTCGTGCACAATCATGCACGTTGCATCGTGCATGTGCACGAAGCTTCACCTTTTTTTTTTTTTAGTTATTAATATTAAAAGGACACGCATGTGACGTGCGTTGCACATGTGCAGCTTAATTAATTAATCAATTCCTAAAACAAAAAATAAAAAGGAACATAATCTTTGTGTGTGCAATTAAGGTACATTAACATGTATCCACTTTGGGCATGCGTGTGCATCATATGCAAGTAGGTTTGTGACTTTAATACAAATCAAATTAAATCTCATTTAATTTAATTTCAAATCGACTCAATTTGATTGCAGTAATTGCAAACTCAGTTGCAACAATATTTCTCTCTTGTTCCACGTTATCCTAATTGTTTATGGTGTGTGATATCCCTTGGTTTATCACTAAGTTGATAGTAAGATTTGTACTAACACATTAGTACTTCCAAAAGAATTAATTGTCCCGATTAATCTTTGGGTCTTACAAGCCATGATTGACATCTAGCAATATGTCATGGCTACCCAGATAGTGTGAATGCTTTAAGAACATAATGAACCTGTTAATTTTGGCTACAATGTAATTCAATCCCTCTGTCTTACTATATCCCAATCAAAACAAAGATCATTAAATATTTGTCAAGTCACCAATTCGATCATATGCACAAATCTAATTAACATGCATTTTATTTGAGACATAAATAATTTATTCTTAGTTACAACCCCAGCCGAGGATTTTAATGCAGTGTCATAATTAGATCGCATAGGACATCATTATTATACGTTGCATGTAACAAGGAGACAAATTCCATATTGCACACATGTGCAACTTCGTATATAAACAAACTATGACCATCAGATATAAAAATGGATCAACGACTTGGTATTACGTGCACCTGTGAACCATAGTTGTTCGACACACAAGTTAACACTGTACCTCAGGTCTAAAGATTATTTACATAAGACCAAAGCATGAATAATTAGACATTGACCATGCTAAAAGCTTTCCATGTCGCTAATCGTTCTATATACGTCACATTTAGTGAACTTGTCTAATACAAACACATGTGTCCTAACTCAGGCATCATAATACCCAAAAACATGTGACTCATCATTCTCTTAAGTATCCAATACTTAATGGCAAAGTTAAGAACACACCGGTCTCAACATGATTATTAATATCCACTTAATAATCCATCGACCGAGAATGATTTAAAGATTCAGTCTAACTATTAACTCGTCACATATATTCTTAACTTCTCAAGAATATGTTTAGTTGCAATTGATCTTATGGAATCATTCATAAATATAAAATAATTGGACAAATGAATGAATACGCCATTGACATTAATTAAATAATAATAATGATAGTATAACTGAAATCCCTAACACGTAACTATTACATAGTAGCTTTAGGGCATACATCCAACAATATAATGATCAAGCCTTGCTCTATAATATGTCCTTCAATATTCAATTTAATTCCTCAATCTCTATTGTTCTTTAAAATATAGAGGATCTATCACTTTAATTGATTCCAAATTTTTATTCCTTCCTCCTTATCCTTTAGTACTTATTTTACAAATATCGCGTTCATTGATAAATGCTGAGTTCATAATTTCATTTTTTCAATATTAAAATTTGGATATTTTGTATCCTAAACAAGCCTACCTTAAAAAAATTCAAAAAATCTTCAAACTACTTTTTTCCTACCACGTATTTATGCAAATTTCTTAGGGTTATGCATTTTTATCGATAGACATTTCTGTTATATAATGATTTAAGTACTTCGTGATAAAATAATTCCGTTTAATCTTTCATCCATTCCTCACGCGCATGCAATGTGTATACACGTTTACTAGCTCTTTCTATTAGAAAAACAGCTAGATCCAAGAATGTTAGATTTTCTCCTATGTACGCGTGGGGATTAGCTCGATTATATATATGTCGACTGTCTTTTCTCGTTTGATCGGCAGGCCATTTGTCTGAAATTGGCATAGTATTCATGATAGGGGCCTGCACAAAGAAATCGAACTGGACAGACCGGTTCGTGTCTTTTTGGCGGTCAAACCGTCTATAATTATTTATTTATTTATTTATTTATTTATAAGGTTCTAAATTAGATTGTTTGAAATTGCTTTTGACGGATCATTCCGTCAATCCTTGCTAGAATTTGACTAGTGGGATTTGATTTAAAGGATTCCTGTGTTTATAAAGCTTTTTTTTTTATAAAGGTAATAATATAAAGAGGAAAGGTCAAAAGAACAAAAATGTGTTCATAAAGCTTTGGTTCCTTTTTTCCAGAAAAATTGCATCATAAGTCCTAAACCTTATAAATGAAATGCAATCAAGTCCAAAATCTTTATATTGATTCAATTGAATCCTAAATCTTTGCTAAAAATGCAATTAAGTGTTAATATTTTGGTTAAAATTTGCAAGTTTAAGGATGACACTAAGGCATTTGATAAGTGACACATGAGCAATTTTAAAAATTGTTCATTGCAAGGACTTGATTGCGATTTTTGACAAAGGCTTGTGACTTAATTTAAACCCTTGGAAGAAATTGATTGCATTCCGTACCTAATATTTAGACTTTTGGTGCTCTTTTCCCTTCTCCCACGCTCTCACCTCAGAAAAGGAATAAGCTTTATGCAGCGCCTAAAATTTAGTTTGATCTCTAAAACAGAAAGTCGGACATAATAAGGTAAGATTGGATAAAAATTTCATAGATTGTTATCTAGTAGTCTTTGTTGGGGACAATACTGGATTAAAGGGCAGATTTAGACATATCATATCCTAGACGGTACTCGGAGGACCTAAAATAGAACTGGAAAAATAATTAAATAAAAATTTTCAAATCCAGCTGACAAAATTAAAAGAAAATAGAAGCATTGAAATCTAATTCGATATCTATTTGATGAAACTGAGTCTGAGTTTCATCAAATAGATTACTCAAGATTAGGCTCAATGATTACTCAAGATCGACTCAGTTACTTTCACATCTAGGTCGAACTCAAGCTACTTGATTATCAAGTCGAGTTTAAGCTGGTAAAATTAAGCTCGACGGGCCTGCAAGAGTGTGATTGAATATTTATTATTTTTTAAAAAGCTTATAGTAGTTAAAAAAAATTAAAATTCTTAAAATTAACAGCACATGGACACGTGTACAGATGTAAGAAAAAAAATCCTAGAGAGTACACTACCATTACTTACACATAAATAGGTTCTTAAGTTATGCTTTACCTAATCAGATGAAATTCTTGCAAACATGATTCTAAGCCCTTATGAAGATAAGAGGTCTTTATGGAAAAGCCCGCGCTATTGTGATATCAACTCATGAGTCATATATATATTATATAAGTAAAATGGTTGGGACGAACGATCAGTGTAGCTATCGCCTTAATGTGTTATTTATAAAGGTCTCACATTCGCTACAGAATGTTTGATTTGAATTATAAATACTCAACCCATTATAAATGTATAAGTCCGCCACCCAAACTCTACTAGCATGCCAAAAACCAAGAAGCCTGTAGCAAATGCCAAAAACACAATCTATCTAGAAATCCACTCACAATATTGCTCAAACTTGTGCCCTTATGAAAAACCGTATAAACTCTTTGTCACTACACTATCATGCTACGAAATATTTGATTAGAATCATAACTACTTAATTCACCCATGAGTGTATGAGTCCACAACCCCGACTCTACCGTCGTGCCAAAAATGAGGAAGTCTCTCTTCATAAGAGGTAGCAAACACATAAGGCACAAGTTGTCCAAAGGTCTGTCCATGATATGGCTCAAACTTGTGCTCTAATGAAAGAGGGTATAAGCTCTTTATGACTAGACTACCAAGTCCTGTGGTCTCGTACGTCCAATATTAAGTACGTTATATATCCACTTTCTATACACCTGCGAGTTTTTCTGTGTCGGGAAGTAGGTACTTAGCTAAACCAACCCCCATCTTCCTTGATACGGCTACCGCTTTAAGATGCCTGGTGGTTGAAAGAGAGCGATAGGTCTAAGAGTCGAGTGCGCTAGTTGTGCCAACCAATGGACCGCATCGCTGGACACAAACATAACTTTCCACTTGTTTCTTCCTCCATAAAGTCAAAGGTCATTTAATTCCCAACGCCATCCCTCTACTTATCCACCACCGTTTTCCAGCAATGATTCTTCTTTTGTTATCTTGACTGATCATTTTTAATTATTAATATACGCTCCTAATTATATTGCTCCAAGACAACCCAAAGTGAAACGTTATCGATTTCTTATAAACGTACCTAACGTGTTTTGAGGGGCAAATCACATCATACGTATGTACCAAGTACCTCAACTTTTAAACTTTAGCTTGATGTGAGACCTCCATTAATTAAAATAGCCATGAACAATCTTAATCGTTCAATAAATTTCTATGACATGACAACATCTCAAGAGGTCACATTAAATTTTAATATGAACAGTTAAAGACAATATAATAGTGTTATTTTCTATGTTGGCATTTTTCATTCACGGATTTTAATGGAAGTTTCACCTTGAACCATGTTTGAAAATTTAAGGTGCTTAGTCGAACTAAAAAAAAAAGTTAAAGATACTGACTGTGAAATGGGTAATGATTCAGATACGTACAGTGTTAAAATCACTACAAATCACACAAAATGGACGCAGGAACTCGTCACATTGTCTCATCATCTAGTAACTTGTTGGAGTTGTCATTTTCAAACGCTGACACCTTCCTCAGTTGCATCATGGACGTACACCTAAGCTTTTCTTTCTAGTTTCTCTCATCGCAACCGACACTAGACCTATATTTTCATCCGTGGGTCATGTTTGGAGAGAATATTTAGGGCATAAAAAAAAAAAAGGTCCATAAATGTTTCAATGTGTACGTTATATGTGTGCACATCGACATTTAATGCCAATCCACCTACAAACGTCAGCTTTTAACGATTCCGTAATGTTCAAATCGACAGCCAGCCACACCATATAATATACATGCACACACCCACACACGCTTTGACCAGCAGGTGTTTACAAAGTCCAGCGAATTTCGACAGATGTAGAAACGGGCAAAGGGCCTTATTGGCTAATATAGCAAACCTCAGGGGCATGTATGCAAACACAAACTCGAAGAGGTCATCAACGGAATAAATTTGCAGTTGCTCTCTCTTCTCTCTCTCGTACAAATATGGACATGATGAAGTAGGAGGGTCGACCAATGCGATGGATCCCCGCTGTAAAAGTAGCTGAGAATTAATAGCTTTTGCCGTCCTTTCTTCTCTTTCGTTTTGTGCTTCAATTTCTTGAGAATTGATTGCTTCAGCTCAACCAACCCTATCTATCTCCATCCCCTCTCTCTCTCAAACTCAATAAAGAAAGCTCTCCATCACAAGCAAGACTGACCCATTTCATATAAAGAGGCGCGTTATTAATTCTCTTGAGCGTCTGTTCAGAGAGAGTCTTGAGATATTGAAGAGCAAGCGGGTCGAGTCGAGTCGAGTCGAGTCGTTGGTCGGTGAGCGAAGAAGAAGATCAAGAAGCCGAGAGGCACGGTGGGTTTCGAGAATGCAGGAGGTGGCTGAGTACACGGTGAAGGTGGAAGAAGGAAAGGAAGGCGTCAACGGAAGGCCGTCGGTGGGACCTGTTTACCGAGGCACTTACGCCCAAGATGGCCTCGTCGAGTTGGAGCCTGGCATGGAGTCTCCATGGCAGTTCTTCAGGTTTCTTTCTTTCTCTCTAACCGGCGGGAGACGTAGAAATCTAGTTCAAACGGAATACGTGCATTTCTTGGCATTCCTCTTTTAGGAAATTTTCTAGATTACATTGTGCATTTGATAAAAACTGCACCAAGGTATCACGAGATCGAGAAGGGCGATAGTTTGCGAGCTCACACAAGCCGCCGCATTGGCTATGAGTTCATTCGACATGAGATCGGTTCTTTGGCGCTAGCTTTGGATTTGAGATCCAATAACATAAATCGGACGTAATTTCAAGAAATGAGATGATACTTATATGAAAATTATTTATCAGATCATCCAAACTTTTTGTTCTCTAGTTTATATAATGTTTGCTCCATTGCGACGAGCGAATGGAAAAGATATGGCCATGAGGATTGCCTCTCTCAAATTTAATTTGGATGTTCTTGATTAGCCCCCATATATATTTACCGAACTATGGTCGTTTTGAATCCATCTTTTTTTGCCATGATCTTATATATACGACAAGAAAATGTGGACCCCACATGTGATCAGATCTCTAGCTACGAATACTTCGATTTGAGCAGGTTAATACCTCAGATGACTGATTGGGGTGATTTTATTAAAACGGTGGTCATCTTATCCTGGCGCTGACCTCAAAATCAATCGTTTTATATTTCTATTTTGGGTAAAATAAGAAATTTCAGAAGGTTCAGGAGAGAAATCTGATCCAAAAGGGTAAGGAAAAATTGATAGGAAAATGAAAATAATTAATGGTGAGCACATAGTGGCAGGGGGGCAAAACACCGACAAGAAAATGTGGACCCCGCATGTGATCAGATCTCTAGCTGCGATTACTTTAATTTGACCACGTCAATACCTCAGATGACTGATTGGGGTGATTTTATTACAAACGGCGGTCATCTTATCCTGGCGCTAACCTCAAAATCAATCGTTTTATTTTTCTATTTTGGGTAAAATGAGAAATTTCAGAAGGTTCAGGAGAGAAATCTGATCCAAAAGGGTAAGGAAAAATTGAATAGGAAAATGAAAATTAATGGTGAGCAATAGTGGCAGGGGGGGCAAACGCCGCCAAGGGTAGGTGAAGTGATATTATGGTCTTCATAAAACGACAGGATGGAAAAGGGATAAATAAAGTCGAATGGCCCATGCAGGTCTCGAACCTGCGACCTTCGCGTTATTAGCACGACGCTCTAACCAACTGAGCTAATAGGCCAATTTTGGTGTTATAGATTGCAAAATTAATTTGATTTTTCATTGTGATGGCAGTGATACCTCTAAGAGAAAGCCCGATTACAGAATGCTGGGTCGTCGTCAAGTCGTGGATTCGAAGGTGCATATCTCTCTCTCTCTCTCTGTGGGTAGTGTTTATCATCATGAATGTTATTGCGGCACTGTGATTTTCTAGCTAAGAAAATTCCCATAAATTCCAAATTTCTTGTCTCACCATACTCAATGATGTTTAATATGAAATGGAAGATTTGATCACCAATCAAAAGAGACTGAAAATTGGGAAAATGGTGACATGATGGTATGAGGTCTGATCGAATGTGCAGGTTGGTCCTTACGTGTGGCATACGTACCAAGAAGTCTATGATTCGGCGGTCCGCCTTGGGTCGGCGATCAGGAGTCGCGGCGTCAACCCTGTAAGTATATATGTTGGTGAACTAGCTGAGCAGATTTGACCAAGGGATTCTTGATCAGTTTCTACTTGACAGAGGAGATGTGATGAGTTTTATTGATCCAGGGTGACCGGTGCGGCATATACGGATCGAATTGTCCAGAATGGATCATCACCATGGAGGTATGAATACGACTCGCTCGCTTGCTTGCTCGCTTCCAGTCTTCACTTAAATATATCAAATGCCGCATTCTGCTGCGGCAGTACAGGAGACAGTCGTTCTACATTATAACAGTTTAATGTTTTTCAGACGGAATGGCTATTACTATGTTTTTAGTTTGTTTCTTGGTTTCTTTATCATGTTTATGAAGCAAATTCAATACAGAAGCCAAAAGTTATTACCTGCTGAGCAAGTATTTCGAGCTATAGGGCTGTGTTAATCGGTTTTGTTTGGTTTGGTTTGGCAGGCCTGCAGCGCCCACGCGGTGACATACGTACCGCTCTACGACACTCTTGGTATGAGATGGCTTCCCCTTATTTCTAGAATGGATTTCGTTTGAGGCCGAGATGTCTAATTTCTCTGATGCTCAGTGTGCTAGATTTTTAGCTCTTCTTATGAAATGATCAAAGATAAGCTTTATCAGCTGAGCCTTGCACATAACAGGTCCCAATGCAGTCGAATTCATCATAAACCACGCGGAAGTCTCAATCGCTTTCGCTCAGGAAAACAAGATTCCATCCGTGAGTTTCCCTTCCGGTACCAAATCACAGTTAGTTCTGTTTCCTGGTTAGCTTGATTTACCCAATAAATCACTATCTATGCAGATTCTCTCGTGCCTTCCCAAATGTCCGTGTTTAAAAAGTAGGTATCATGCTCATGTATACCGTAAGTGCAGAGTTAATGGAAGATTTAGGTGTTAGAAACTAAGTTCATATCATCCTTGTTCAGCTATTGTCAGCTTCGGAGATGTTGCGAGCACACAGAAGGCACAAGCTGAAGAACTAGGAGTCTCTTGCTTTTCATGGAAGGAGTTCTCGCAGCTGGTAAGAGGGCGATGCGTTTCCTCACTAGATATGTCCTTACTTCCGAGTGCGTTTAAGACAAAATCACTGGCATGTTAATTAAGAAGCTCTGGTGGTCCATCGTGCTTGATCCCAACAACAGGAAAATGCAGATTGTAAATTGCCTCCGAAGAAGAGGACCGATGTCTGCACGATAATGTACACAAGCGGAACAACTGGAGAACCGAAAGGGGTCATCATCACCAATGAGGTCCTCATAGCAGAAGTACTGTCCATTGACAAGCTACTCTTCGTCACAGACAGAGTGGTAAACATTTGAATGCATTCTCGGACGTGATTTGACAATCAATGGAGTGCAAATATAAGCAATGCTTGCGAATGAATGCAAGGCTAGGGCTTTACTAGTTCCTACTTTGTGTTTGCTTGTGTTCATTTGTATTTGCAAGAGCCTGAGAAGTTTCTTGCCTGGGAAGTAACATTAATGTGACCTGACGTTCCTGTACTGCAGTTCTCAGAAGAGGATACATACTTCTCGTTCCTCCCTCTGGCCCATATTTACGACCTGACGATGGAAACTTACTGCATTTACCGAGCTTCTTGTATAGGATTTTGGCAAGGCGTAAGATCACACACGACCATGACTCACTGATACATCATTCCGTTTCTACGAATTCTCTACTCACTCCTCCTGATTTCGTTTCTCAGGATGTCAGGTGTTTGGTAGAGGACCTACAAGAGCTCAAACCGACCATCTTCTGTGGGGTTCCCAGAGTCTACGACCGAATCTATACTGGTAATTCACTTTCTACCCCGAGTTGCTAATTTGATAAAATTGAAAATTCTGTTCACTAGGAAAAGGATAGCGTTTACGATTAGCCAATGTTTACTGTCAACCCTTTCAATCCTTTTTGTTCTTTTTCGAAGGCATACTTGCTAAAGTTTCGTCAAGCGGTATGATACGGAAAAAATTGTTCCAATACGCATACGACTAGTATGTCTTCTGATTCCATATTATCCTTCTGAGTTTTACCCGTTTATCACATGTATCAGTATGTCTAATGATTGCTTATTGACAGCAAGTTAGCGAATCTAGAGAAGGGATTCCCGCAGGATAAAGCCGCGCCTCTCATGGACCGACTGGTCTTTGAAAAGGTTGGCTTATTTATCCCGCCTTAATCTCTTTTAAAGTGAAAATCGATTGTTTACTCTTATCGGTTTCCAATTGTCATAGACAAAACTAGCACTGGGAGGGAGAGTTCGTGCCCTGTCGTCTGGCGCCGCGCCATTGCCAAAGCATGTCGAAGAATTTTTGCGGGTCACCAGCTGCTCCACATTATCACAAGGTTATGGTACGTTCTGAAAGGGAGATGCTCTTTGAACATGGTCATATTTACTTCATCCCAACTCTGCTTGAGATTTTAGTTACCCTTTGGTCGAAACTTCGGTAATTCAGTTTTATTTCTATGTTTCACTGGAATTTTCTCTCTCAGGTCTTACGGAAAGTTGTGGCGGGTGCTTCTCATCCGTAGGCAATGTGTTCTCGATGATGGGAACAGTCGGCATCCCCATGCCATCGATCGAAGCGAGGCTGGAGTCCGTGCCTGATATGGGGTATGATGCGCTTTCGAGCACGCCTCGTGGAGAGATTTGTCTGAGAGGAACAACATTATTCTCTGGTTACCACAAGCGCCAAGACCTCACCAACGATGTCATAGTTGATGGCTGGTTTCACACAGGTAAACGAGTCGAATATTTCCAAATGGCAGCTATAATCTGGAATAGACATATCCCAAATCTGTTCTTACCAAACCGATATCAACCATCACTTAGTATTAAAGAAAGGAATCTCTGTTCTTACAAATCATGAGTTTTGCAGGCGACATCGGTGAGTGGCAGCCAAACGGGGCAATGAAGATCATCGATCGGAAAAAGAACATATTCAAGCTTTCTCAAGGTGAATATGTTGCCATAGAGAATGTCGAGAGCGTGTATAAGCGCTGCCCTCTTGTCACTTCGGTATGCCTCTTGCCAGTTCATATGAAGTAGAGCAGACACAGGCCAAACATTCTCTTCTGATCTTACAATTTTATGTTTCTTCCCACGTTTTCCACAACAGATTTGGGTATACGGGAACAGCTTCGAGTCCTTCCTTGTGGCCGTAGTGGTCCCTGATAGGAAGGCCCTCGAGGACTGGGCGGCAAACCAAGGTGTCACGGGGGATTTCCAATCTCTGTGCCAAAATCTCAAGGCAAAGAAGTACGTACTGGATGAACTAAACAGCACCGGCCAGAAGCACAAAGTATGCAGATGAATCCCTATCTCTTGCAAAGTGCGAAAGCACGACATTCCATTTTGCCTCTGACTTGAAATTCTCCATGCAGCTTCGAGGTTTCGAGATGTTGAAAGCGGTCCATTTGGAGCCTAATCTCTTCGACATAGAGAGAGATCTGATCACCCCGACCTTCAAACTGAAGCGCCCGCAGTTGCTCAAATACTACAAGGTATTCAATCTAGCCCTTGGTTTGTTCTCTAAGATAGCTGAGCCGAGACTGCTACCGATAACCCTACTTCATGATCGCCCCAATTTTGTAACAAGCGAATCCGTATGCCACAAATAAGCAAATTCTTGCAGTTCCATGAGATTTTCTCGACCTTATCACATCTGCATCTTGCAATTCATTAGGAATGTTATTTAGGAAAGTAATGCATTAACGGGAGGATCGAATTATATAACGACATCAAGCAGTATATATGTCAAAAATCTTTCTTCATACCGAGCACCGGGTTCCAGGCGAAACTAATAATCTTAGGATGGTGCTAAATTTTTCCTAGATCTTTTGTGAGGTCTTGCACATTACACTTTATCTTTCAAAGCTGCTGCAAATGACTGCTCTAAACATGTGTGTTCTTCTGCTAATTGTTTCCTGTAGGACCATATTGACCAGCTCTACTCTCAAGCAAAAGCAAACAAAGCGTAAGAGCCGGTATTGGAGGGCATGGTTCCATCAGTCCACATACAACAGCATTGGCCATCTGCTTAAAACTACATTAAGATCGTTTCTTTCCTGAAGAATTGACGATCGAGGTCAGGAACGGATTATCACAAAGGCCCTTGTCATCGATCCCTCGTCTTCAAAACTTCGTCTATACTTACACTTGTTAAAATTCAGCCGCTCAATAGATGCATTAAAGATATCTTGGTGCTAGGGAGGAGCAAACAGGATCTCTTGTTCATTTGTTACTCTCTTATAACATCAACTCCTCCTAGTTTTACATATTATTTACGCTATAAATACAGTTTATCGGAGATTTGCGAAATCGTTTTCCTTTCTACTCGATAATTGCCAAGAAATCAGGAGATATCTGGAGATGGCATCGACGTAAAGTGGTTCCGTCAGGTGACCATCTGCTTTATGTTCTGTGTTGCGGGAAAGGTAGAGACTCGAGTTAGATTCAAAGAGTTCATCACTCCTGGCCTCTGCAATGTGCAGATTCATCATGCAAATGAACAAGATTGATGTGAAGTGCTGCAATCTGGGTCACATTCCTTTTGGGTTAATATTAAGAAAAATCTCAAATTGATATACATGTGATAGATTTATTCAAACTAATATTTTGATTATCAAAAACCTTAAATTGGTAAATTCGTTAAATTGGATTATTAACACGAAAAATCATAAACTGATACAACTATGACGAACAGGGAATAAAATTCCAAACTGGTATACTTGTAAACTGCCACATATGTTCCAATTCAAAGAATTTGATAGTAAAATTTAATGAAAATTAAAAAAAAATAAATTTATTACAGATATACCACTTTAGGATTTTTCGTGATATTAACTCTTCATTTTATCTCTTTCCTCATCAATATCGATATGGAAAACACTGACCAACCTAACAGCAGAAATCATGAGGTACAATTGAAAACAATCACGTATTGAACAATTTGATTTTCCGCGCCAACCAATGAGAATGACCGAGCATTGAACATTGTGTGGTTTTACCTCACAAATCAAAGATCGAAGCAACTAGAAAACCCAGTTAAGATTTATAGGTCTTTGACCTGTTGGTCTGTGAGGTGAATTTGGGTTGAAGAGAATGGAAGGAGGAAATTAGAAAAGCAGAGAGTTAAGTGAAGAAGGAAACTCGATCAAGAATAATCAGGGTTAATAGAGCAAATATGTGGACTAAAGAAAATTCATTGATGCATTTGTTTAAGAGAAAACTTCATGATTAAAAAAAATACTTTCTTGTAAATCATTTTTTGAGAAAATTCTTTTGTTTGGTGATGTGACCGAAATCATTTTTTGTTATTTGGATTTTATATGAAAAATAATTTCACTGCTATCACATGACCCAAAAAAAAATTGAATTTTTAAATAAATTTTTTATTTTTTTATTTTTTCCCCTCCATTGGTCACCGGTTACTAGCCACAAGCGTGAGCTCACCAAAAATGGTGAGACTCCAGCTCCCCAAGGCTAGTGAGCCCAAGGCTCGCCTATGGCCAATCGTTGGCCTCTGGTGAAGAAGAAAGAAAATAAAAAATAAAAAAAAAATAAAAATATTAAAATAAAACAGAAAATAAAAATAAAATAGGAAATATTGAAATAGTAGATATGAGCAATTTAGGAAGCTATTTTTACTTCTTTAGATTTGGGAATTCACTTTCCTAAATATATGCATGAATGTTTTCGTTAACTGGAAAGTATTTTCGATTGACTGGTCATTTCCTGCAACCAAACTAATAAAAATCCAGAAAATCAAATCTCGAATGACACTATTCCCGAACAAACGCACTCTAAGTAACTTTCGTGCATACGAGACAACTTAAAAGAGATTATTTTAGTACCACAACGACGAGAGGCAATGCTACTGAATCGTCTCACATTAACGCACTTCCATATACTCGGTTCTACCGTCCTAAAATCATTGATCTCAAACTTTTGCTAAAACACAAAAGCTAAAAATCGACTTCACAAATCGGCACATAAATTCCAAACTACTAAATCATCTATACAGGTTACAATATGGAAGCACCAGTTACCTACAAGATCAGGAACTTTCAAGGAGAAAAATAGTGAGCAAGTATAATTGTTTGCAGACCAAGTTCTCACAGCAAAAGCAAAACCAAGATCCGAAAAATAATTTGAATTTGCTCAATCGTTCTCACTCTTATATAAGGATAGTAATAAGCAACAATGACAGGTCTGCATGAATCAATATCTTCTCAAACAATGAAAGAAGCAAACATGGATTCACAACACTCCCAAGGCAATGCCAGCCTGCTGAAACTGGCTATAGAAAGTCTACCACCAACCCCCACACAGGGAAAACCAGCAGGATGAGTATTCCGATGGTGTTCGAAATGCCGTGTGGCTGTGTAAAGGAGTTTCTAAAGCCACCAGATGCTCGGATGTGCTCTTGTAGAAGATAACACGCAATCACAAGACATATCGCCACTCCAACCCAGCTGTCTCTAAAGGTACTAGTGAACAAGCTTGGAGCCACCACTATCAATAGAATCAGAGCAGCTGGCATTTCCAGCCAATCTGCAGCCAAAAGACATTACAATGAAAAGGGATTATGAATTGGGTAATCAAAGATACTGATGTAAACAGCAAAATAAAGATAAGCACTGTTATTAAGCACGCCAGTCACTGTATTTCCCACAGATTACTCTCTTCCCAACCTAAAAGTTATTTCTTACAAGTCAGACTATCTTTGGTTTGCCAGAGTAAATGATTTCAGTAATTCCACGGACAATACAATATGAAAAGTTGTCTTAAGGAAATTAAAGAATCTATTGACTGAATTGAGTGAGAAAAGAAGATACACACTGCCTTGTTTCATCTGACGTAGGATACAGAGTGTATTTAAGGTTTAGATAAGCAAATTGCTGGCCGAATTAGCAAAAGCACAGGTAAACACTTCAACAAATATGCTTAAAATGAAAAGTGTAATTTCGCGCAAAGAAAAACAATACCTGGGAAATGCCGAGGAAAAAACAGTCGCAGTATAATAGCAATGAAGGCAATCCACTTTCCTACTTCTCCCCTGAACAAGACAGGAAATGAAAAGTTAGTTTGGGAGGAAATTCGGACAGAAGAAATGGTTTTGTAGAATTTCATAGTCACCTGAATACGTTGAACAGTAACGAAGGAAGACTAAAGAATATGTATGGGATCAACAGGTCCCGTGAGAATGTTCGTTCTCCAATTTGTTCGATCCAGGACCAACAAATAACTGCACCAACAAAAACCAAAAGGCCACTTCCATTAGCTTCCAAAATTGCCATATCAGTTTCAAGTGCGAAACTAGTGCTCACTGTATCTACTCTCATTTCCTACTTCAATTTTGGCTTATGACCCAAATTCCTATCAATTGAAAACTGGGCGTGCTGCTTCTGCCAGGTGGATAGGCTGAAGCAATGATGCCCTGGTAGATAGAATTCTATTCCATAAAACCTCACAAGGAAGTTCTACTGTATTCATATACACGAAATTTCATGTGGGATTTAATACCTCTATCAAATCCACAAATGGTCTTGCAAAGATTAAGCGAAAAAATGCAGCAAGCTCAGTGTTGAGGACAGCTGAAATCAATTAACAGAAAAAAAGAAAAAAGGAAAAAAAAAAGTCCAATATCCATTTGTGCAGAGCAATTCAAAAAGCTCAGAGAAGAAACCAATCCTCAGGATAACATCCGACGTGCTTTAACTTCAGAAATCAGACTGGCGAATTTGACACCGAATGACTAAACTCAAAATGACAATTAACCGAAAGAGGGCATAAACAAAGCACAAATTAGTAACCCAAGACCCGCACACCGACCTCATCAGTTGCAAAAGAACAACTGAAAAAGGGTCATCATGCACCGCACGCAACAAGAACAAATCACGGGTATCGAGCAAGAACATGCCAAAATTAACATAAAGACTTCACAACGAGAAACAGAGAGCACAACGAGAGAGGCAGAGGCGGGAATTCGAGCCCTCACATCGCAGCAAACGAGGCCACCCATTCAAGAAACGTGGTCCCGAACGCCAGGCTGCCCAGCTTGATTGCGTGGTTCGCCAGCTTGCTCACGGCGGCGCCGAGCTCCTTCAGATCGGAGCCGATCTGGTCGCTGGCTTCCCGGTCCGTCCGCATTCTCAAGTACCCGTGCTTGCCCATGTCCCTCCCAAAGCTCGCGCTTTTCACCGCGATCGTCGAAATCTAGCGGCTACCCACGATTCCAAGATGGAAGAACAGGTCGGAGAAGCTAAGGAGATGGATTTTTTTCTGGGGGTTGTCGGTGTCGATCTCCGGTTCTTGATTTGCAGAGCCGGGGCCAGGGAGTCAGAGACAGCGAAGCGGTGGGACGCACGTATTGGGGAAGATGATGGAATGGAGGTGCCACGTGGACCCACTTGGTTTAATTTTTTTTTTTTTTTTGGCACAAACTTGGTTTAATTTAAAATGGCATAGATTGTTACGAATTTTTTGGATCCTGTCCTTTTCTTTCTTTATTTTTTTGGTCGAAAGGGTTTTGTCATTTTCTTCTCTTTCTTTATCGAAAAAAGGATATTGTCCTTCACTCAATAGATCCTGTGGATAATTTTGTTTATATAAATATAAGAAATAAATACACTTAAAATCTTGAAATTTATCACGAAAATATAATTGAATTTTATAAAAAATATAATTAAGTTTTAAAATTAATTAAATTTGTACAACCAAGCCTATCTAATTTTTTTGTCGTAAAGTTCATTTAATTGACGAGGTTAAAATATGAAGTATAAAGCTAAAAACGATATCGTTATGATTTAGATATTTTATTAAATTATATTAAAAATAAATTAAGTTTTAAGAAAGAAAGAAAAATGAAGGAAGGCACATGGTGGGGCGACAACGGATAGAACTAGTTTTCCCTTTTCTTTTTTGAGTTAATATTTTTCTAATGTATTGTTTAAAAAAATATATATTAAAATTAAATTTGGACAAAAGTCATGTTGTTTTAATCGCATCAATGTCACGTAAGAGAAAACAAATTTTAAAAAATTATATTAACATTTTCCATTAGTCAAGTCAAACAAAATTAATAGAAGAATTTAATTGCATCAATTTAGCAAGTTTTAAAACTTAATTATATTTTTTAAAATTTTTTTAAAATTTAATTTCACCTTTGCGAGACAATCTAAAATTGAAGTCATAAAAGAAAACAATTTTTGTTTTTCCTTCTGCAAATTGGAATGGAAATAAAGAGGTTTTCTTTTTGGGCAATAAATAAAGAGGTTCGAATGAGCAAGCCAAAGTCTACTTGATAAATTGGGATGGAATATTATACTCAAATAAATCTGCAACGCGAAATTAAAGCAAATAGAAGTGTATTGAATTTGCATTAATTTAAAGATGGCTACAATCTCCAATTTCGAAAATGAAATATAATGATCTCTCTAACTCTTTTCTTTAAATGCTATAGAGATAATCTGATGGCCTTCAAGGTGCAATCTCGGATTGAAGATGATCAAAGTCTTGATGATGTGAATTTCTGGTTATTATCGTGATGATCCAATGTTGAGATCTTGGTGACCAAAAATTTGAAAGGCTTTGATGACATGTGGTTAAGGTCTTGATGACCTAAAATTTGAAGAGGCTTTTCCTTCCTTGAAAAATCTCCGGTCTCCAAAAATTTCGTAACAAAATTTCGCAAAGTTTCAATAAGTCCTTATCTGTTTATTCTAAAATAGACTTCATTTGTTTATTGGAAAATAAATAATTTGGAAAATATTTTTCAAAAAACAATCATCCACATTGCTTATAATAATTAGCCAATAAAAAATATTTTCATTACCATTAACTATTTATATTTAACAATTTCGTAAATGATGAAAATAATTTTCGTTTGTTCATTTTTGTAAAAGATACAAATGATCATTTTTTTTTTTTTTTGAAAATATTTTTTAAGTAATTTATTTTTAATGAAACAAGTGGAGACTTAAATGAGCTTGATGGCTTTTAATCATAGGCTAACAAGATTCACTCCTTACAATTGCCCCAGCCTCATGTCATGTCTATCGCAAGAGACATGGCTTGAATTTTTTGTTCTGACCAGCCACATATTAAATTTTTCCATCAAGAGCTTCATGACATGAACTTAATCATCTCGATTAGATTCGTGTCTATGATTCTTGAAATCATCATGAACTTTTTGGACAGCTTAACTTCGTGCGAAGGAAATAACTTAGGATGTAGACAGATTTGAAATTGTAATCGAAAAGTCTTCAAATTTGTCTTGAATCTTAGGCATTTTAACTTCATGCCAAGGAATTTCATGCGGATGGACAGTTTAGGTTCGTGTCAAGGAGACTTCCGTTTGACTTTGAATTTAAAACAGCTTCATTTCGTATCAAGAAATTTCCTGATAAGGACTGGGATTGAGCTGGTCTGAATTGGACTAGTACTTAACTGAAGGACCAATCAGCACAATGTTTTGGGACCAATCGATTATTTTTTTGTTCCATTTTTTGTATTAATTAAAAGGACAAATATACTCTTTCAAATACCACCCGTGGTGGCGGCGTAGTGGTTGAACGCAAGTTCCTTTCGGGAGAGGTCTTGAGTTTGAATCACTGCATCGTATGCCTTGCGAGAAAGGAACCCACGACTTACCCGGGACAGCAAAGGTGGTAGTGACTTTACTGCTCCTCTAGGGTTTACTCCGCCGCGAAGCGGCGCTCGAAGGTTCCCTGGGTACCAAAAATATATATATACTCTTTCAAATTATTTATCCATCAACAATGTAACATTAAATATGGGTACATATCAAATATAAATATAAGATAAGATAACAATAGAAATCTCTTGTTGCTAAAAGCAACAAACCATAAAAAATGAACACGTGAAATACAATTAAACTATAAAAGGCAATTGAGGCTAGCAAAGAGAGGTGAGCGGCAAGCATGGTCGCGGCATAGGAATAGAGAGAGGCGAGCAAATAGGGTTTTTATTTATTTTTTATCAAATCAAGGTTAGGTTTCTACTTTCTAATTTACACAACAAAACTGCATAAGAAAGAACAGGGGCAAATGTGCTTATAATATATATATATATTATAATATATATATTATAATATATATATATAATATATATAAATGTTGATTCGGGTTAGACTAACCCTAAAGTCTCAAAACTGATGGCCAACCCGCACAATGAAAGATCAAGGGATTTTAGGACAAAAAATCAGCCTAGTCTCTCTAGGAACCGGACTAGGACCAACCGGATTGGGCTGATCCAAGATCAGTCCAAGGTTAATCCTAGACTGATGCTTATCCTTGATGAGGACAGCTCTAGCTTACGTGCAGGAGATTTCCATTTGACTTTGACTTTTAGAGAGGTTTAATTTGGTGCCAAGGAATTTTGTGGTGGGGACAGCTTAGACTCGTACCAAAGAGTATTAATTTAAGGACACTTTTGCTTTTACATAAATTAGTTAGTTTAGGCCCTTATATAGGAGGGCTTTATATTTTAATGAAGTAGGTAATTTAGTCTAATCAGATCTAAGAGCATTTCAACTTATAATAAAATAGATAGTTTGTCATATCAAGAAGTACCGATTTTGACAATCATAATAAGCAATACCACATCGTTTCTTATTTTATAATCATGCATAATATAAACAAAGACTTTTCTTCGTTAGGCACGTTAGAATACTCTTTTCTAAATCTGTCGGATCATGGTCAATCAATAGGTCTGTGGATATATTCTTTTCATATGATAAACCGCCATCTCATGGCACCATCGCGGCACCATCGCGGCACCTCTGATAATTGGATAGCTGACAGTAGGAGAAGCTTTAGGGGTGCTACTCCTAAAACGGACTATGGCCAAGTTGCATAGTTCTATTCGACAAAAAAAAGGTTGCATAAGTTGCTTATGTTCAGTAAGTGTCAAGTTTATGTTGATGAGGAAGGAGCCTTTGCGTAGTCTCGAGAGTAGTCCTTTTTGAGCTCGCTCTTGGTCTCCAGCTTCCCACGAGTAACTTCTTTGTCTATGGACGGCCCAAATTCCTAAAAACATCCCAAATTCTAGTTCAATTTGAATAATAATTTGAACTTTTTTTTAGGTAATTGAGAATCCACCGGGGCCTCTTTCGCTTACATTATTCGGGGTCTCACGGTCCTCCGTGATAAAGAGACTTACAATGATTATACTCGGGAGAGACTAGCACAAGACCCCAATACCATGGTTCCCCACTAATAATGCATTAGCAAATGCTGGTTTGAACTCTCGACCTCGGTGATGAAGGAGAAACTCTCAACCAACGCAGCTGCCCGTTGTTAGGTATAATCTGAACTTTTTATTGTCTCGGAAAGTCGATCACTTTCAATTTATACCCTAATCTAACCCCATTAACTTTCCATCTAGCATTACAATTAAAGGATGATGTGGCAATTCCACATGTGCTAGGAGCAGCAACAGAAGCTTGATAATACTTTCACTTGAGGAGATCTTCAAGAAAAAGATAAAGTTTGAGCCCATTAATACATTTAGTTAGACCTATCTCAATTAAAATTTTAAATTAATGAGTTATAGATCAAATAAGATATATTAAATACTCTAGCACAAGGGAGATTGCCAAGAAGTTCGAGCTTGTCAATAGATTCATTAGACCCATCTTCACTCAAAATTTAATTAAAAAATTTGTGATTTAACTTAGATATATTAGCAACTTAACATCAAAATATCAAACTTTTTCTAATACAACTCACATGTGCATTTTAACATGTACAATTCATTTAACTCTTATTTTATTTTTATTTATCCTTGTTCAAGACTGATTGGATCTCCTCCTTCCCAGTAGGCTTCGTCCGGAAGCTCGACCATGCCATCGTGAACATCCCCAAGCTCAGCTCAATGATCTTGTATGTGAATCGGTTCACCGGCATCCACGAATTTGTCTAGTTCACCAAGGACGACGGCCGGACCAATGAGAGAAGACTAAACTCAATCGTGTTGTGAACAGTGACAAGATGGTCCTCCGGCAATGAAAGAGCTGGCATTGCAAACAAAGAGGAAAAGCCAAATCCTCAGCCCAAACATGATCTGTCACTGTATCTCTCCTTAAAGTCGCGTTGCTTGGGACAATTACTTATGGCGTCACTGGCCATGGGCGACCTCGGACTGGGCGTAGTGTCGTCGGATCCGACGTCTGAAGCTTGGATCTGGCTCTTGACCCAAAGAGAGAGAGGATCAGGTACGAGCTTGTGGAGGGAGAGGTGTTCCTTATCGGGGCGATTTGGCAGCTCTTGGATGGGCGGAGGTATTTCATCCAGCAAAGGCGGTAGCTATTACTGCAACAAGGCATGTTCATTGAGACAGTGAAGGGAGAGAACATGCCAAATAGAAAGAGTTAGACACGTGAAATGACACATGGATAATTAACCACTTGATCAGATGGAAAGTTAATGGGGGATAGAATTTGACTTGGAGTGAAAGTTAATTATTTTTTCGCCAACAAAAAAAATTTGAGGCAAAAATGCCATCGGACCAAAATCGGTGTTTTTAAGGAAATTGGGCTGTCTATTGATTGACTTCCCTGCATTGGTGTCAATTAGCGTGTATGCTTAGCTACGTTTTATCTTCTCGATTGCTAGACTGTGAATAAAGAAGGGTGGTCTCCATCATTTTCAGGGTAAAATTATCAAAAAAGTTCTAAATCTATTATATTTTTGTCAATTCAATATTAAATATTTTAATTATGATAATTAAATCCTAAACCTTTTCAAGTTTGTCAATTGCGTTCATCTGACTAATTTTGACCAAAAATTACTGACGTGGACTTTAATAATCATATGTGGCATGATCAGAATAATGTGGATAAATTTTAACAATATTTTCTTTTTTTTTTCAATTTTATTTTATTTTTATTTTTCCTTTATTTTTTCTTTTCTTTCTTTATTTTTTTTTTTTCTTTTTCCTTCTCTCTCTCTCTCTCTCTTTTTGCTTTTTTTTTTCTTTTTTTCTTTTTCCCTTTTTCCCACCATCATCGGGCCTCATCAATGAGCAAAGGTCGCTAACCTCAAATGAGGACTACCCTTGCTAAAGGGAGGCCCATGCCTAGCTTGGCAAGGGCCACTTTGTTGGATCGGGTGAGGGTTGCCCTCATTTGGGCGAGTGTGGGCAGTCCTCATCTCCATGGGCAAGGGCCCTTGCCCTTGTTGATATCTAATTTTTAGTTGATGCGTTGAGAATGATCAAAAATCAAGATTTAGATTTTTGATTGCGACAGAGCTTGTTTCTCGATCAAAAAACGTCGTTTTTCATTTTTTTTTCTTTTATATTGTCGTTCTAAAGTAATTTCCAAGTCATTTAAAAAAAAAAAAAAACCCCCCAAAAGGTCAAATGGTTAACTTTTTAATTGACTTTTGGTCAATCCTTAGACAAAAGTCAACCCCAGTTAAAAATTGACTTTTTACCTAAAAAGATACCATTCAACTTTAATTTCACTTTCGTCAAATTAATTTCTTGAAAATAACTTAAATATTTGACAAAGAAATCGGCTTTTTAGGAAAAATCAATTAAAAATGTTAACTTTTGATCAAATTTTTGACCAAAAAAATTAGAAAAATCGAAAATCCCCAAAAATATTTTTTCAATGTCAATTTGACTTTTGTGTCAAAAAATTTTGCAAAAATTGATTAAGAACTTTGTTTTTCAAATTTTTCGGTTTTAGGTTTTAAATCAATCAAAAATCAAATTACTTTTATTATAGTCATAATTAGATGTAGTTCCTTCTTCAATATTTGGTTTAGAGGCTATTTTGAATCTGCTCATGCATTCAATTTCACGAATTACCAAGTCAAAATATAAATTGCTGTTTTGAGCCTTAATTAGGGGATCAAAATTGATCTTCATGACTTGTGAACGGATGATTGTTTTCCACTTAATTTCTTGAGATAAGTCCAAATCCAAAATCGATTTTAAGAAAGTCACATCAGAGCTTCTCGAAAATTGAGGAATTTTACTCTTTCAAGCATAAGAAAGTCAAGTAATTAAACTTCAATTGACAAAATTTGAATTGACGCGTTCAAGGTTATGATTTAATTTCATAAATCTGAGTCCAATTTTGATATTAGACCTAGATTCATTTTTGACTAAGCTTGGGAACCTCAATTCAAGGCTAATTAGAATGCATTAAGTGACATTACACATGAGTGATTAATTAGATGAGGCAATTGTGGTATTAATTGAACTCAATTTCAATCAATTTAAAAGTTTACTCATTGAATTGTATATTCCATCATTTTAGCCATTTTAAGCTCAATTCAAAGCACTCATCATTGTGGTCTGTTGTTTGTTTTTCATAGTAATCATTCAATTAAGTCAATAAAAGACCCCTAAATCACATTTATGAAGTTTAATTGGCTTATTGAATCATTATTGGTTGATTTCCTTTCAAATTAGGTAAGTTTTCTTTTCAATTTGGTCTTTGAGGAATCAATTGCATAAATCTTGAACCCACAAAGGCCCCAAGTGAATGAATTAGCTAGAACTGGACCAAACCATTCAAGAACCGATAAAAAACCGGAACAAATTGGAGCCAATTGGTCTGATTGGTCTGACTTGCCACCTACGGGGCTAGCCTGTTTAGCCGTTTGCCGACCGATTTTGGAACTCTGGTAATCGATTCTAGAATCCTCTTTGTGTCAATTTTGCTTATATTTTGCAAAATAATTCCTAGATTTTGTAAATTTACATTTTGACTCATAATTAGATATTTTGACACAATTCTCGATTTTGGCTCAGGATTTTGCAAAACAAACCTATTAGATCGATTACCTAATACCTCATTATCGTAATTGAATATTTGAAATCAACTTTTGACCATTTGATTAAAATTTTGACTATCAAATTGAACCAACGGCAGATATCACTTGATTTGAGAAGGGTATTATACTAGGGGTGTGCAATCGGACCGGGTATACCCGGAAATCGGAGCGGCCCAACCGGAAAACATGGTCGAGAACCGGTTCCCATTGAAACCGGTCCGGGAACCCAGTCTGATTGATTACCCACCTAGGAACTGGTTCCCGGACCGGTTTTGGAACCGGTTTGGGAACTGGTTTTGTAAGTATAGGTCCAAAACCTATTTTTTCCCCTTATTTCTATTTTTACTCCCGCAATCACACGGCATTTTTCCTCTTAGCTCTCTCAAACACACACCGCACTCCTCCATTGTTTCTCTTCCTCACTTGCTTCCCTTCCTCATCGGCTCCCTCTCACACCGTTCGACAAACGGATGCTGTTCGTCGCCACTAAATTCTTGTGTACCATGTGGATTGGCTCACATAATTTCTTTTTTGTAGGAGGAGTTATGCTTGCATAAATGAGTAGCTTCATGTAGTAATTGTAGGAATAAGAGTAATATTAGACCCATATTTGTTGCTAATTTTTTGTCTTATGTTTTATTTATTATAATTAGCTATGTGGATCCTTAATTTTTCATTTTAGTAAAAAAGTTTATGTATTTATTTATTACAAGTGCTTAATGTTTCGATATAAATTAGGAGGATTATGTTATTTTCTCACGTATTAATATAAAATTCGAAGTCGTATAGGTTCTAGTAGAAACAGGGTTGACCCCGAAACCGGACCAAAAAAATAGAGTGGGTAAGGTATAGGGTCCAATACAAACAAGGTCGGGTACATGGTTCAAAAAAAGGGGAATCGGTTATAACAGGGTTGGGTACAGGGTCCAAGTCTAGACCCTACTACCCTGGACCCGATCACCCCTAAATTATATACCAATTTTCCCTCCAATTTTTGGGGGGCTCATTCTGCACACTTCTTTCTCTCTTCTCTCTCTCTCTCTCCCTCCGATTGGTTCTCCCCTTAGTGAACCGATCGCTGCCGATCCGGCCACCTTACCAATGGCACTCCACCTACACCAACAACCCTCTTTGTCCTCTAGTTCTTATCGGATCAACACCAGCTATCACCGACCACCAGAGCTCCCTGCTTGAGTCGTTTTTCCGATTGGTCTCCTAGATCGGTGGGGCTAGCGACGTTGGTACAGCTAGCTTTGATTAGAATCGTCCAGCATCCTTTTGGCGTTCGATCCGATCTGTTTTCATCCTTTAATAATCCTCGACCTCACTGTGGTTGGGGACTAGTCGATCAAGTTGCTGGAAGATCTTCAACCTCTTTTTCTTCAACCGATAGGAAGATTGGTCCAGTTTTTGGACCGAATTTGTTCTTGACCAAAATTGATGGCTGTCATTGATTTCTGAAGCTACTGATCAGTTCCGATCAACCTTAGGGAGGTGTTTTGACCTCACCGCGGCTGGAAAAGACCAATTTGCTGCCGGATCTCTTCCGACAACTTGATCTAGCCTTGGCGATCCCAAACCGGTCTGAATCTAGATCGGTCCTTGTGGTTGCTATAAATCGGCTCTTAGCCAATGCTTGTGGAGTCCCTAAGCGTTCCGATCATGTTCTCAAGCCTCCGATTGAACTATGGTGAAGATTCATTAGTTCAATCAAATCAACAAAACTGCATCTAAGGTAACCGCATCTAAGGTAACCTCCTCGATCTCGAACCCCGTGAAGTGAGACTGGATTAATCAATCAGGATTAGGGTTCAATTTTAGGACTAAATGTCATGTTTAGATACTTGATTGATAAATGTTGATCTGCTGTAATTGATTATTGAGTGATGATAAATATGGATGATTGAACTTGATTTGGCTTCAAATTTGTGATTTTCATGCTACAGAACATGGCTTGCTATTTTGACAAGCCATTTTGACCGAAACGAGGTCCAAAATGACCTTATTTTAGTTTGATTCCTTCTAGACTTTGAAAATAAACATTATGAGCTTCGAATCGATAGGTCGCATATGCCCCGATTGAGCGATGTTTGACTCTCGAAAAATACCTCCGAAGTCGTTCAACCCTCCAATGCGTGAATATTGTTAGTCTACAATACCTACGAGATCAGGAACTTTCAAGGAGAAAAGTTTCCATCCTCACATTAGTGAGCAAGTATCATTGTTTGCAGACCAAGTTCTCACAGCAAAAGCAAAACCAAGATCCGAAAAATAATTTGAATTTGCTCAATCGTTCTCACTCTTATATAAGGATAGTAATAAGCAACAATGACAGGTCTGCATGAATCAATATCTTCTCAAACAATGAAAGAAGCAAACATGGATTCACAACACTCCCAAGGCAATGCCTGCCTGCTGAAACTGGCTATAGAAAATCTACCACCAACCCCCACACAGGGAAAACCAGCAGGATGAGTATTCCGATGGTGTTCGAAATACCATGTGGCTGTGTAAATGAGTTTCTAAAGCCACCAGATGCTCGGATGTGCTCTTGTAGAAGATAACACGCAATAACAAGACATATCGCCACTCCAACCCAGCTGTCTCTAAAGGTACTAGCGAACAAGCTTGGAGCCACCACCATCAATAGGATCAGAGCAGCTGGCATTTCCAGCCAATCTGCAGCCAAAAGATATGACAGTGAACAGGGATTATGAAAGTGAATAGCATATGAATTGGATAATCAAAGATACTGGTGTAAACAGCAAAATAAAGATGAGCACTGTTATGAAGCACGTCTGTAATTTCCACAGATTACTCTCTCATCAACCTAAAAGTTAATTTCTACAAGATAGACTATATATGGCTAGCCAGAATATCTGGTTTCAGTATTTCCACGTATAATACAATATGAACAGTTGTCTTAAGGAAATGAAAGAATCTATTGACTGAATTGAGAGAGAAAAGAAGATACACGTTGCCTTGTTTCAACTGACATAGGATGCAGAGTGTATTTAAGGGCTTAGATAAGCAAATTGCTGGCCGAATTAGCAAAAGCACAGGTAAACACTTCAACAAATATGCTTAAAATGAAAAGTGTAACTCGTGCAAGAAAAAAACAATACCTGGGAAATGCCGAGGAAAAAACAGTCGCAGTATAACAGCAATGAAGGCAATCCACTTTCCTACTTCTCCCCTGAACAAGACAGGAAATGAAAAGTTACTTAGGGAGGAAATTCGGACAGGAAATGGTTTTGTAGAATTTCATAGTCACCTGAATATGTTGAACAGTACTGAAGGAAGACTAAAGAATATGTATGGGATCAACAACCCCGTGAGAATCTTCGTTCTCCAATTTGTTCGATCAAGGACCAACAAATAACTGCACCAACAAAAACCAAAAGGCCACTTCCATTAGCTTCCGAAATTGCCTTATCAATTTCAAGTACAAAACTGGGGCTCACTGTATCTACTCTCATTTCCTACTTCAATTTTGGGCTATGACCCAAATTCCTATCTATCGAAAACTCGGCATGCTGCTTCTGCCAGGTGGAAAGGCTGAAGTTATGATGCCCTGGTAGACAGAATTCTATTCCATAAAACCTCAAAAGGAAGTTCTACCATATTTATATACACGAAATTTCATGTGGCATTTAATGTCTCTATCGAATCCACAAATGGTCTTGCAAAGATTAAGCGAAAAATGCAGCAAGCTCAGTGTTGAGGACAGCTGAAACCAATTAACAGATAAAAAGAAAAAAAGAAAAAAAAAAAGGTCCAATATCCATTTGTGCAGAGCAATTCAAAAAGCTCAGAGAAGAAACCAATCCTCATGATAACATCCGACACGCTTTCACTTCAGAAATCAGCCTGGCGAATTTGACACTGAATGACTAAACTCAAAATGACAATTAACCGAAAGAGGGCATAAACAGAGCACAATTTAGTATCCCAAGACCCGCACACCGACCTCATCGGTTGCAAAAGAACAACTGAAAAAGGGTCATCATGCACCGCACGCAACAAGAACAAATCACGGGTATCGAGCAAGAGCATGCCAAATGACTTCACAACATCACGAACATTTCCGATCATCGACGACAAACAGAGAGCACAACGAGAGAGGCAGAGGCGGGAATTCGAGTCCTCACATCGCAGCAAACGAGGCCACCCATTCAAGAAACGTGGTCCCGAACCCCAGGCTGCCCAGCTTGATCGCGTGGTTCGCCAGCTTCCTCACGGCGGCGCCGAGCTCCTTCAGATCGGAGCCGATCTGGTCGCTCGCTTCTCGGTCCGTCCGCATTCTCAAGTAGCCGTGCTTGCCCATGTCCCTCCCAAAGCTCGCGCTTTTCACCGCGATCGTCGAAATCTAGCGGCGACCCACGATTCCAAGATGGAAGAACAGGTCGGAGAAGCGAAGGAGATGGATATTTTTTTTCGGGGGGTTGTCGGTGTCAATCTCCGGTTCTTGATTTGCAGAGACGGGGCCAGGGAGTGAGAGACGGCGAAGCGATGGGAGGCAACTGTCGGGGAAGATGATGGAATGGAATGAGGGGTGCCACGTTGACCCATTTGGTTTAATTTAAAATGGCATTGCATGTTGGCGTGACTGTTATGAATTTTTTTGGATCTTGTCCTTTTTTTTTCATGGTCGAAAGGCTCTTGTCCTTTTGTTCTTTTTCTTTATCGAAGAAAAGGATCTTGTCCTTTACTCAGTAGATTCTGTGGATAATTTTGTATATATAAATATAAAGAATAAATACACTTAAAATCTTGAAGCTTATCACAAAATACAATTGAATTTTATAAAAAATATGTAATTAGGTTATAAAATTTATCAAATTTATGCAATCAAATTCATCTAATCCTTTTTTTTTTTCATAAAGTCCATTTAATTGGCGTGGCTAAAACATGAAGTATAAAACTAAATTTAAATTATATTCAAAATAAATTTAAATTTTTCTAGTATTTACTAGCGGATTCGCTCTTTTCTCTTTCCTTTGGAGGACCGAACCCACGTATGTGGCAAAATACGGGGATGACTTGGAGGGATCTTAGCCTACCGGTGACAGCCTCTATGAAATTTTAAAAAAGAAAGAAAAAGGAAAGAATGCACAACATCCCCATCCCATCGTCCCCACCAGTTGATGATGGTGTGCAATGGAGAGAGCTGGGTTTCCCATTTTCTTGGGAAAATTCCAAATAAGAACCCAAAGTGCATTCATTTTTTCAAAAGAGGATTTGGAGTGAAGTTTGTCTTAAATAAGGACCCAAAGTGGTCATTTAATCTCAAAGAAGGACCTCACTTGTCGGTCGGTGAATAGATGCATTTCCGATTCATATTTCGATGGCTTGATCAGGGGTATTTTTGTCCATTTCTTTTAAAAAATTTTGATTGTCTTGTTTCTTTTTTTTTTTGGGTCAATGGTTGCACTGTTCATCTCTCTCGTGATCCCCAAGCAAAGTCATAGAGAGAGAAAAGAGAGAGGAGAGTTGGAGAGAGAAAGGAAGCAGTGAAGAGGGAGCCAGCATGTTCTCTCTCTTCTTCCTCCTCCTCCCTCTCCTCGCCACTTCCGCTCCGCATCCGTACAGCAACGTCTCGTACCACATCGATTGCGGTGGCCACGCCCCCGCCATCGACTCCTTCAACACTAGGTGGCTCCCCGACTGCTACTTCACTGGCGGCACCGCCACCGTCGTCTCGGAGCCCCTCCGCTTCCACCAGCCCCAGGAGAAGACGCTTTGCTACTTCCCCCTCTCCTCCGGCAAGAAGAACTGCTAAGTCCTCCCTGGCCTCCCCTCCGGCCGCTACTACCTCTGCACCTTCACCGTCTACGATAACTACGATGGCAAGTCCCACCCCCTGAGCTTTGATGCCTCCATTGAGGGCACCCTTGTCTTCAGCTGGCGCTCCCCTTAGCCCTCCCCTAACCTCGCCGGCGTCGCCGACGCCTACTCCGACCTCTTTGCCTTCGTCCGCGACGGCGAGGCCAACGTCTGCTTCTACAGCATTGCCACCGACCACCCCGTGGTCAAATCCCTATCGCTCATCCAGATCGATCCGCTGTCTTATCCGCGTCCGTGGGCAGTGATTTCATCCTGGTCAACTACGGGAGACTGGACTGCGGCGCCGGTTAGTGGGGGCCGGGTTTTAGCGATGACACCAACTACTTCGGCCAGTCCTGGCAGTCGGATTACAACGCCCGGACCGCCGCCACGCGTAAAATCATCGACGCCATCTTGACCGCGAGCAACATCGCGGGGACCAATCAGCAGTCCAATTATTTCCCCATGAAATTGTACTAGACCGCGGCGACGGCCGGTCAAATGGGGGCCCTGAAGTATGAATTGGAGGTGGACGCCAAGCTGGATTACCTACTGTGGTTCCACTTCGCGGAGATTGATCCACGGGTGAACAAGGCGGGCCAGAGGGTGTTCGATGTCCTGGTGAATGGAGCGAATGCGACCAGGATCGATATCTATAAGGAGGTTGGGCGATTTGCGGCTTTCGATTAGCATTACACCGTGAAGAATTTGAGTAATACTATTTTGAATATGAAGCTAGTGCGTGTTGTTGGTGCCCCATTGCTTAGCAAAATTGAGAACTATGCCACTGAGGCCACCCTCCCATATTTGGCGAGCGAGGGTTGGCCTGCAAACCCTTGCCTGCGGTTAGCGAGGGCTTGGCGACCCTCGCCCACTGCCGACGATGGGTGTTTAGCCCTCGTCGGCCCTAACCAACAACTGGCACTCGTCGGCCCTTCCCAAGTTTGATGGTCTTGAGAAGAAGACGAATAGGGGATGAAGAAGATGATGAACAGTGCAACCATGACCCAAAAAAAAAAAAAAAAAAACAAGACAACCGAAATGTTTTAAAAGAAATGGACAAAAATACCCTTGATCAAGTCACCGGAATATGAATTAGAAATGCATTTGTTCATAGGCCGGTGAGTGAGGTCCTTTTTTGAGACTAAATGACCACTTTGGGTCTTTATTTGAGACAAACTTCACTCCAGGTCCTCTTTTGAGAAAATGAAGGCACTTTGGGTCCTTATTTGGGATTTTCCCCTTTTCTTTTTTGAGTTATATTATTTCTTAATGTATTTTAAATAAAATTTATATTTAAAAAATTATGTTAACATTTTCCGTTAGCAAAGTTGAACAAAATTAACAAAATGACTTAATTGTATCAATTTAATAACTTTTAGAACTTGATTATATTTTTTTAAAAGTTTTAAGATTTAACTGCATCTTTGTGACAAATTTTAACAATTTATAGATGGCTACAATTGAATACATAAAAGAAAACAATATTTTGCTTTTGTTTTCCTTCTGCAAATTGGAACGGAAGTAAAGAGGTTTTCTTTTTGGGCAAAAAATAAAGAGGTTCGAATGAGCAAACCAAAGTCTCTTTGATAAACTGGGATGGAATATTGTACTCAAATAAATCTGCAACATGAAATTAAAGCAAATAGAAGTGTCCTGAATGTGCATTAATTTGAAGATGGCTACGATTTCCAATTTCCAAAATGAAATATAATGATCTCTCTAATTCTTTTCTTTAAATGCTAAAGAGATAATCTGATGTCCTTCAAGGCTAAATCTCGGATTGAAGATGATCAAAGTCTTGATGATGTGAATTTCTGGTTATGATCTTGATGATCCAATGTTGAGATCTTGGTGACCTAAAATTCGAAAGGCTTTGATGACACGTGGTTAAGGTCTTGATGACCTAAAATTTGAAGAGGCTTCTCCTTTCTTGAAAAATCTCCGATCTCCAAGAATTTTGTAACAGAATTTTGCAAAGTTTCAATAAGTCATTATCTGTTTATTCTAAAAAAACAAATTTATTTATCGGAAAATGAATGATTTGGAAAATATTTTCCTAAAATCAATCGCCCATACTACTTATAATAATTAGCCAATAAAAAGCACTTTCATTACCAATAACTATTTATATCTAATAATCTCATAAATCATGATAATAATTTTCACTTGTTCATTTTTGTAAGAGGTAAAAGCGATCATTTTTTTGAAAATATTTTTAAAATAATATATTTTTGATGGAACAAGCAGAGCCTTAAATGAACTTGATGGCTTTTAATCATAGGCTGACAAGATTCATTCCTTACAATTGCCCCCAACCTCATGTCATGTCTATTGCAAGAGACATGGCTTGAAATTTTTGTTCTGACCATCCACATATTAAGTTGTGCCATCAAGAGCTTCATGACATAAACTTGATCATCTCGTGTATTCATGCTTGAGACAATTTAGATTCGTGTCTATGATTCTTGAAATCATCATGAACTTTTTGGACAGCTTAACTTCGTGCGAAGGAAATAACTTAGGATGTAGACAGATTTGAAATTGTAATCGAAAAGTCTTCAAATTTGTCTTGAATCTTAGGCATTTTAACTTCATACCAAGGAATTTCATGCGGATAGACAGTTTAGGTTCGTGTCAAGGAGACTTCTGTTTGACTTTGAATTTAAAACAGCTTCATTTCGTATCAAGAAATTTCCTGATAAGGACTGGGATTGAGTATGGTCTGAATTGGACTAGTACTTAACCCAAGGACCAATCAACACAGTGTTGGTCCCAAATTTTTGGGACCGAGGACCAGGCTGCTCCATTTCCAAGATTAACTCGAGACCAATCGATTATTTTTTTGTTCCACTTTTTTGTATTAATTAAAAGGACAAATATACTCTTTCAAATTATATATCCATCAACAATGTAACATTGAATATGGGTACATATCAAATATAAATATAAGATAAGATAACAATAGAAATTTCTCATTGCTAAAAGCAACAAACCATAAAAAATGAACACGTGAAATACAATTAAACTATAAAAGGCAATCAAGGCCAGCGAAGAGAGGTGAGTGGCAAGCATGGCCACGGCAAACAAATAGAGAGAGGCGAGCGAATAGGGTTTTTATTTATTTTTTATCGAATCAAGGTTAGATTTCTACTTTCTAATTTACACAACAAAACTGCATAAGAAAGAACAGAGGCTGAGGTGCTTGTAATATATTTTATATATAATTATAATATATATAAAAGGTTGGTCCGGGTTAGACCAACTCTAAAGTCTCAAAACTAAGGGCCAACCCGCACAATGTAAGATCAAGGGATTTTAGGACAAAAAATAAGCCTAGTCTCTCTGGGAACCGGATTAGGACCGACCGAGTTGGGCTAGTCTAAGATTGGTCCAAGGTTAATCCTGAATTGATGCTTATCCTTGATGAGGACAGCTACAGCTTACGTCAAGGAGATTTCCATTTGACTTTGACTTTTAGAGAGGTTTAATTTGGTGCCAAGGAATTTTGTGGTGGGGACAGCTTAGACTCGTACCAAAGAGTATTAATTTAAGGACACTTTTGCTTTTACATGAATTAGTTAGTTTAGGCCCTTATATATGAGGGCTCTATATTTTAATGAAGTAGGTAATTTAGTCTTATCAGATCTAAGAGCAATTCAACTTACAATAAAATAGATAGTTTGTCAAATCAAGAAGTACCGATTTTGACAATTATAAAAAGCAATACCACATCGCTTCTTATTTTATAATCATGCATAATATAAACAAAGACTTTTCTGGGTAAGTACGTTAGGCACTTTAGAATACTCTTTTCTAAATCTGTCGGATCATGGTCAATCAATAGGTCTGTGGATATATTCTTTTCATATGATAAACCGCCATCTCATGGCACCATCGCGGCACCTCTGATAATTGGATAGCTGACAGTAGGAGAAGCTTTAGGGGTGCTACTCCTAAAACGGACTATGGCCAAGTTGCATAGTTCTATTTGACAAAAAAAAAAGGTTGCATAAGTTGCTTATGTTCAGTAAGTGTCAAGTTTATGTTGATGAGGAAGGAGCCTTTGCGTAGTCTTGAGAGTAAGTCCTTTTTGAGCTCGCTCTTGGTCTCCAGCTTCCCACGGGTGACTTCTTTGTCTATGGACGGCCCAAATTCCTAAAAACATCCCAAATTCTAGTTCAATTTGAATAATAATCTGAACTTTTTGTTGTCTAGGAAAGTCGATAACTTTCATTTTATATCCTAATCTAACCCCATTAACTCTCCATCTAATGTTACAATTAAAGGCTGACGTGGCAATTCCACATGTGCTAGGAGCAGCAACGGAAACTTGATAATACTTTCACTTGAGAAAATCTCCAAGAAAAAAGATAAAGTTCGAGCTCATTAACATATTCAGTTAGACCTATCTCAATTAAAAGTTTAAATTAATGAGTTATAGATCAAATAAGATATATTAAATACTCTAGCGCAAGGGAGATTGCCAAGAAATTCGAGCTTGTCAATAGATTCATTAGACCCGTCTTCACTCAAAATTTAATTAAAAAATTTATGATTTAACTTAGATATATTAGCAACTTCACATCAAAATGTCAAACTGTTTCTAATACAACTCACACGTGCATTTTAACATGTACAATTCATTTAACTCTTATTTTATTTTTATTTATCCTTGTTCAAGACTGATTGGATCTCCTCCTTCCCAGTAGGCTTGGTCCGGAAGCTCGACCATGCCATCGTGAACGTCCCCAAGCTCAGCCTTATGATCTTGTATGTGAATCGGTTCACCGGCATCCACGAATTTGTCTAGTTCATCAAGGACGACGGCTAGACCAATAAGAGAAGACTGAACTCAATCGTGTTGTGAACAATGACAAGACGGTCCTCCGGCAATGAAAGAGCTGGCATTGTGAACAAAGAGGAAAAGCCAAATCCTCAGCCCAAACATGATCTGTCACTGTATCTCTCCTTAAAGTCGTGTTGCTCCCGACAATTGCCTATGGCGTCACTAGCCATGGGCGACCTCGGACTGGGCGTAGTGTCGTCGGATCCGACGTCTGAAGCTTGGATTTGGCTCTTGACCCAAAGAGAGAGAGGATCAGGTACGAGCTTGTGGAGGATGAGGTGTCCCTTATCCGGGCGATTTGGCAGCTCTTGGATGGGCGGAGGTATTTCATCCAGCAAAGGCAGCAGCTATTATCGCAACAAGGCATGTTCAATGAGACAGTGAAGGGAGAGAACATGCCAAATAGAAAGAGTAAGACACGTGAAATGACACATGGATAATTAACCCCGTGATTAGATGGAAAGCTAATGGGGGATAGAATTTGACTTGGAGTGAAAGAAAGTTATTTTTTCGCCAACAAAAAAAATTTGAGGCAAAAATGCCATCGGACCAAAATCGGTGTTTTTTTAAGGAAATTGGGCTGTCTATATATCGACTTCCCTGCATTGGTGTCAATTAGCATATATGCTTAGCTACGTTTCATCTTCTCAATTGCAAGATTGTGAATAAAGAAGGGCGGTCTCCATCCTTTTCAGGGTAAAATTGTCGAAAAAATCCTAAATCTAATACATTTTTATCAATTCAATATTAAATATTTTAATTATGCTAATTGAATTCTAAATATTTTCAAGTTTGTCAATTGCGTTTGTCGACTAATTCGACCAGAAATTCTGACGTGAACTCTAGTCATCATGCGTAGCATGGCCAACAATGAAGTGGAAAAATTTTAACAATTTTTTTTCTTTTTTTCAAATTTTTATATTTTATATTTTATATTTTATTTTTCCCTTTTTTCTTCTCTTTTTTTCTTTACTTTTGCCATTTTTCTTCTTTTTTTCCCTTCTCTCTTCTCTTCTTTTTTGCTTTTCTTTTTTTCTTTTTTCTTTTTCCTTTTTCCCCTCTGCCAACCATCGTTGGGCCTCATCGACGAGCAAAGGTCGCTAGCCTCAATTTTAAGAAAGTCACATTAGAGCTTCTTGATTTGAGGAATTTTACTCTCTCAAGCATAACAAAGTCAAGTAATTAAATTTCAATTGACAAAATTTGAATTGACCCATTCAAGGTTATAATTTAATTTCATGAATTCGAGTCCAATTTTGATATTAGACCTAGATTTATTTTTGACCTAAGCTCAGGCACATCAATTCAAGGCCAATTAGAATGCATTAAGTGACCTTACACATGGGTAATTAATTAAATGGGGCAATTGTGGTATTAATTGAACTCAATTTCAATTAATTTACAATTTTACTCATTGAATTGCAAATTCGATCATTTTAGCCCTTTAAGCTCAATTCAAAGCACTCATCATTGTGATCCGTTGTTTTTCGTATCAATCATTCAATTAAGTCAATGAAAGATCCCTAGATCACATTTATGAAGTTTAATTGGCTTAATTGAATCATAATTGGGTAATTTCCTTTCAAATCGTGTAAGTTTTCTTTTCAATTTGGTCTTTTGAGGAACCAAATTGCATAAATCTTGAAAGCAAAAAGGCCCCAAGTGAATGAATTAGCCAGAACCGGACCAAATTGGTTAAGAACCGGCCAAACCGAAGCCAACCAATCTGACTTGCCACCGGCGAGGCTGGTTTGTTCAGCTATTTACTGACCAGTTTCGAAACTCCGGTGATCGGTTCCAGAATCCTCTTTGTGTCAATTTCGTTTCTACACTCTAAATTTCCCAAGATTTTGCAAAATGATCCCCGGATTTCACAAATTTACATTTTGACCCCTAATTAGACATTTTGACTCAATTCTTGATTTTGGTTTTGGTTTCAAGTACAAAATTGGTGCTCACTGTATCTACTCTCATTTCCTACTTCAATTTTGGGTTATGACCCAAATTCCTATCTAAAAGAGAGATGTTCGCATGGATTTTGGGAAAGGTAAACTCTAAGCTAGAAGGTTGGAAAGAACAGCTAATCTCTAAAGGCGGTAAGGAAATTCTGATTAAAACAGTCGTCCAAGCACTCCCGTAATATGCCATGTTGATCTTTAAAATTCCTTTGTGTCTATGCAAGTCTATAGAATAGAAAATTGTTAGATTCTGGTGGCAACCTCATAGCAGCAAATCTGGTATTCACTAGAATAAATGGGACACCCTTAAGGATAGAAAGGACCATGGTGGACTGGGTTTCCGAGATCTCATTGCGTTCAACAAGGCTTTATTAGGTAAGCAAGCTTGGCGTATAATACAACAACCACTTTCCTTATGAAGCAGACTCTTTAAAGGATTATATTTCCATTCTAAAGAATTTTGGAATGCTGACAAAGGGTCTAGACCCTCCTAGGGATGGCAAAGTTTATTGCTAGGCCGGGATTCTATATTACACAATCTCTAGTGGTTAGTAGGCGATGGACAAAGGATTAAAATTAGAGAGGATAAATGGCTTTCTAGCGGAATCATTAGCGGGCCAGCACCTAGAGGCGAATCGGAGCAGGTGGCACATTTTATAATCCTAGACCATAATAAATGGAATGAATCCCTACTTTGACAAAGCTTCGATGATCGGACTGTAGATGCAATTCTCTCAGTACAGATTCGGCCTCCTTACACTACTAACCAAATTATTTGGAAGGGGCAACTCAATGGTAAGTATACAGTAAAGAGCGGCTATAATTCTATAAGAGCACACACCAACCGTGACATACATAGCACTGCTTCCTCATCTTACCAAACCCCTCGAAAGCTATGGAACAAAATTTGGACCATGCAGTGCCCCCCAAACTTCGCATCTTCATGTGGTCTCTTTGCCACAATGCCTTGCCTACAAAGGAGAATCTTTTCCACATACATATCATCCCAGACCCAATTTGCCAAATGTGTACAGCACAGGTGCCGGAAACTACAAAACATATCTTCCTATCATGTACTTGGACACAAGCTATATGGTCTCATCCACAAGTCCATTTAACATCCCACCTTCATAGTGTTACAAGAATCGATAGTTGCCTAGCAGAATTACTCGAGAACAGGTATGCCTTACTTGATATGGAGATGGTGGCTTCTGTTATGTGGTAGATTTGGAAAAGCAGAAACAACTTCGTATTTTGCCAGCAATGACTGAATCCTGAATAGGTTGTATAATTGGCTCTTGCAAACGCCAGATCCACCCGCCTCTGCAATAGGGTGTCGTTGAAACAGGGGCTGCAACCACCAGATCTCGCTCAGATGAGGCGTCCACCGGAGCCTGGAATTATCAAAATCAACATAGATGGAGCTTACCCAACATCTCACAACGAAGGCGTAGTAGCTTGTGTGTGTCGCGACTCTGTTGGCCACCTGCTTGACGGTTTTACCAGCAGCGTTACCACTTTTTCAGCACTGGAAACAGAGACACAAGCTTTCAATCTTACCCTTAAGTTTTTGCTGCATAAAGGAAAGAATCAAGATCATATCCTGCTAGAATCCGACTGCTCAGTGCTGGTGGATGCAGTACGAAACCCTAATTTGATTCTTTGGCAACATAGAGCTCTGTTTGCTGAAGCTATGGCGTATCTGCCCTATTTTCCCCATCTCCAAATCCAGCACTGTTGACGGGCAATCAATTTCATTGCTGACTAGGCTACCAAAGCCCATGGGCTTTCCTCACTTCCCTCAAATTAGGCTGTCACTCCTCCTCCTCACCTCTTGGATCTTTTGTATTCTGAAGCTTTGTACAATGGCTGTTCATATGTGTGTTAACATATAATATCGCTGTTTCGACCCCAAAAAAAAAAAAAAAAAACTCGGCATGCTGCTTCTGCTAGGTGGAAAGGCTGAAGTTATGATGCCCTGGTAGACACAATT
Organism: Eucalyptus guilfoylei; assembly: GCA_016097605.1. Classification (NCBI taxonomy): domain Eukaryota; kingdom Viridiplantae; phylum Streptophyta; class Magnoliopsida; order Myrtales; family Myrtaceae; genus Eucalyptus; species Eucalyptus guilfoylei. Next base: position 23,092,787 of record CM027866.1, on the reverse strand, counting down.
CTATTCCATAAAACCTCACAATGAAGTTCTACCATATTCATATACACGAAACTTCATGTGGGATTTAATACCTCTATCGAATCCACAAAGGGTCTTGCAAAGATTAAGTGAAAAATGCAGCAAGCTCAGTGTTGAGGACAGCCGAAACCAATTAACAGAAGGGAAAAAAAAAAAAAAAACCAATGTCCAATCTCCATTTGTGCAGAGCAGTTCAAAAAGATCAAATAAGAAACCAATCCTCAGGACATCTGATACGCTTTCACTTCAGAAATCAGACTGGCGAATTTGACACTGAATGACTAAACTCAAAATGACAATTAACTGAAAGAAGGCATAAACAGAGCACAATTTAGTATCCCAAGACCCGCACACCGACCTCATCGGTAGCAAAAGAACAACTGAAAAAAAGGGTCATCATGCACCGCACGCAACAAGAACAAATCATGGGTATCGAGCAAGAACATGCCAAATTAACATAAAAACTCCACAGCATCACGAACATTTCCGATCATCGACAAGAAACAAGGAGCATAACGAGAGAGGCAGAGCCGGGAATTCGAGCCCTCACATCGCAGCAAACAAGGCCACCCATTCAAGAAACGTGGTCCCGAACCCCAGGCTGCCCAGCTTGATCGTGTGGTTCGCCAGCTTCCTCGCGGCGGCACCGAGCTCCTTCAGATTGCAGCCGATCTGGTCGCTCGCTTCCCGGTCCGTCCGCATTCTTAAGTACCCGTCCTTGCCCACGTCCCTCCCAAAGCTTGCGCTTTTCACTGCGATCGTTGAAATCTAGCGGCGACCCACGATTCCAAGATGAAAGAACAGGTCGAAGAAGCTAAGGGTGCGCATGGCAACGTTTCTATTCTGGGGAATTATTTCTTTTCAGAAAGAGTTTTTTTTTTCTATTTCTACTCTGGGAACAATTTCTGAGTAAAATAAGGTATTTGATAATTATACAAAATTTTTATTCTTGGAATAAAAAAAGAATAGAAATGCGTTTGGTAAAAATTTATAAATTTTTGTATTTATTTGTTTTTTCTTCTTATTCACGGATCGCCGATCGCTGCTTGCCGCCGCACGACCGCCGCACGACTGTCGCACGACCGCTGCACGATCACTGCACGACCGCCGCATGACCACTGCATGACTGTTGCACGATAGCCAACCGTCACCGCCGACCATCGCCACAGGATTGCCGCCCACCGCCCATCGGCCATGGGAGGGGGTAATGGCCGGTGAGCTGTGGGCGGCAGTCTTGCGGTGGAAGTCGACGACGACGGTCGGCTGTCATGCGGCGGTCCTTAGGGGTGAGCGTGGTTCCCGAGTGGAACCGGGAACCGGGGAACCGAACCAGAGGTTCCAGTTCGGTTCCCGGTTCTAAAGGGACCGGATCCGATTCCGGTTCCCATAGGAACCGGAACTGAAACCGGCACTGGGAACCGGAACCAGAATCGGAATCGGAACCGGTCTGCTTAGGGCTCAAAAAGCCTCAAACCAAATTTCACTTTCACTTCCGCACGACACTTTTCACTCACAGTTCTCTCTTCGCCCATCCGTTCTCCGCTTCTGCTCGACGCCACCACTGCTCGGCCTCGACGCCACCGCCGGTCGCCCTCGACACCACCACCGTTGACCTCTGTTTGAGGCCACCTCCGCTCGCCCTTGACGGCACCGCGGCTGACCTCTGGCTCGTCGCTTGCCCTCGACACCATCGTCGCTCGCCTTCGACGCCACCGTTGCTCACCCTCAACGCCACCGCTCGCTGACCCCTGCTCGAGGCCACCTCTGCTCGCCCTCGACGGCACCGCAGCTGACCTCTGGCTCGCCTCTTACCCTCGACGCCATTGTCGCTCGCCCTCGACGCCACCACTCGCTGACCCCTGCTCGAGGCCACCTCCTCTCGCCCTCGACGGCACCGCCGCTGACCTCTAGCTCGCCGCTTGCCTCGACGCCACCGTCGCTCGCCCTTGACGCCACAGCCGCTCACCCTCAATGCCACCACTCGCTGACCCCTGCTCGAGGCCACCTCCGCTCGCCCTCGATGCCACTGTCACTCGCCGACCTCTGCTCGACGCCACCGCCGCTCGCCCCTCTGCTCGATGCCACCGCCGCTCGCCCTCGATGCCACCGCTGACCTCTGCTCGGCGAGCCACCGGTGACCTTTGCTTGACGCCACCGGTGACCTCTTCTTGTGAGTGTTCTCTCTCTATTTTGATTATTTATGCTCTTGTTTGTGCTCTTGTGGGTCTTTGAAGCTACCTTCACAAGAGGACAAGTAAATCTAGTCGAAGGAATGGTATGTGTCATGCTATGTGTCTGAACTATTTAATTCCGTGTAATTCTTTGTTTGTCCTTGTAGACATGTATCCCATATTCATGCCTGTTTATTTTCTCTAATGTCGTAAAGCAATGTATTTGACAAAATGGCAGGATTCAATTCCAAAAGGTGTTGACGAGTGTAATGTGTGCCGCCATAGATATGGTGTTTGCATAAAGCTAAACTTACCTTTATGATTTTATGAACTCTGTGTTCATTATAAGTAGATGAAGCTAAGTTTGGCTCTTATGCCTGTAGTGCAATTATGGTCACTGTCATAGCATGTTTCATCCATCATGTGCTCGAACTACTGGATTGTTCATGAGTGTAAAAACAGTTGGTGGCAAGTTGCAGCACCAGGCTCATTGTGGAAAGCATAGTGTAGAGCAGAAGGCAAAAGTGTGTCTTGCATATTGCATGTGCATTTATTAAGTCAATTTTGGAGATCATAGATATTGAGTTGTGTATCTCATGTATTCATATATTATATTTTTTGTATTCTAAAATATTGAACAGGCTGAATCGCAAAAGTATGAAATTGAAGAGCCAAAGAGCATCAAGCAAATCTGGGTACAGTTATATTTACGTTGATCTTGATGCATGGCCTAATTTTGTGTACTTAGCAAATCAGAGCACCGCTTAAATTTCGGAAAAATGTAGCAAGTGGACGTATGGGTAAAGTTTTCAAAAGCCAGAAGAAGGCATATGAAGTTTAGTATGTGTTATCAAGCTTTCTTTTTGCAAACTTGTTATCATTCACTTTTCTCGGCCAGTTAACTATTAAATAATATCATATAATCTATCATGTATTATGAAGATATGGGTTTTGACTGTGCTTGCTTTTTTAACCTCTGACTAACATCTTGGTTGTTATGGCAAGTCATGGCTGATTTTCTCTTGCATATGTGACTATGCTATTCATTCGCGTTATATGTATGTTTGCTGTTTATGTTGTCAATCAGATTACTGAACTTCACTCAATGCTTTTTGCAGGTTGAATTGGAAAGGTTGCAGCTTCTTTGTGAGAGAATCATTAAACGTGAAAAAGTGAAGGTAAGCCAAGCAATAAGATAATGTCTGTTTTAAGTTGTGCTCATCATGATAAACACATGACTTCAGTATTGACGAGTATAATGTGTGCCACCATAGATATGGTGTCTGCATAAATGTGAACTTACCTTTATGATTTTATGAACTCTGTGTTCATTATAAGTAGATGAAACTAAGTCTGGCTCTTATGCTTGTAGTGCAATTATGGTCACTGTCAGAGCACGTTTCATCCATCATGTGCTCGAACTATTGGATTGTTATGAGTGTAAAAACAGTTTGTTTATTATTGCTTCTAAAATGCTGTTTGATGTTTGTGTTATATTCTCTTTGATGAATGACAAGTTTGTTTATCATTGCTGCATTCAATTCCATTTTTTTTAACTATAAATGAAAAAAAAAAAACCTGTTGGAACCTGGAACCGACCCCGGAACCTGTGACAGGATAGGTTCCAAGTTCCAAAAAATGAGGAACCTGTACCCGATGATAGGTTCCAAGTTCCAAGCGGAATCTGTAAGGAACTGGGAACCGCTCACCCCTAGCGGTCGTGCAGCGGTTGGCGACGGTAGGCTGCCGGCAGACGGTGGTAGTTGTTGGCCTGTGGGCTACGAGCGGCGGCAACTATCGCTGGCGGTTGGCTGCTGACAGTGGCCGCGGGTAGCAAGAGGTGGTCGACGGTTGGCAGGCGGCCAGCGGTGGCCGCAACAAGGAAGAAGAACAATTAAAAAAATAGAAAAGAAAAAAAAAACTTATTTTTAGATATTGTTCGGAAATAAGAAGTTATTTTTTTCTATTTTGTTTCAAATCTATTCATTACCCATTATTTTATTCCGGGGAATAGAAAAATAAGTTAGCGTTATCAAACATATTTCTGTTCTTTTTTATTTATTTATTTCGGGAACAAAAGAACAGAAATAAGGAGAAATAAAAACGTTACTATACAGGCCTTAAGAAGATAGATTTTTTTCCCGGGGGGTTGTCGGTGTCAATCTCCGGTTCTTGATATGCAGAGCCGGGGCCAGGGAGTCAGAGACAGCGAAGCGGTGGGAGGCAACTGTCGGGGAAGATGATGGGAAGCTGATGGAATGAGGGGTGCCACGTTGACCCATTTGGTTTAATTTAAAATGGCATTGCATGTTGGCGTGATTGTTACGAATGTTTTTGGATATTGTCCTTTTTCTTTCCTGGTCGAAAGGATCTTCTCCTTGTGTTCTTTTTCTTTATCGAAATAAAGGATCTTGTCCTTTACTCAATAGAGTCTGTGGATAATTTTGTATATATAAATATAAAGAATAAATACACTTAAAATCTTGAAGCTTATCACAAAATACAATTGAATTTTATAAAAAAAAATTTAATTAGGTTATAAAATTTATCAAATTTGTGCAATCAAATTCATCTAATTTTTTTTTTTCATAAAGTCCATTTAATTGGTGTGGCTAAAACATGAAGTATAAAGCTAAAATGATGTTGTTATGATCTAAATATTATTTAAATTATATTAAAAATAAATTAAATTTTAAAAAAGAAGAAAAATGAAAGAATGCACAACGATCCCCACCCCACCAGCCGATGATGGTGGGACGGCAATGGAGAGAGCTGGGTTTCCCCTTTTCTTTTTTGAGTTATATTATTTCCTAATGCATTTTAAATAAAATCTATATTAAAAAAATCACGTTAACATTTTCTGTTAGCAAAGTTGAACAAAATTAACAAAATGACTTAATTATATAATTTAATAACTTTTAGAACTTGATTATATTTTTTTAAAAGTTGTAAGATTTAACTGCATCTTTGTAACAAATTTTAACAATTTATAGATGGCTACAATTGAAGTCATAAAAGAAAACAATTTTTTGCTTTTGTTTTTCCTTCTGCAAATTGGAACGGAAATAAAGAGGTTTTCTTTTTGGGCAAAAAATAAAGAGGTTCGAATGAGCAAACCAAAGTCTCTTTGATAAACTGGGATGGAATATTGTATTCAAATAATTCTGCAACATGAAATTAAAGCAAATAGAAGTGTCCTGAATGTGCAATAATTTGAAGATGGCTACCATTACCAATTTCCAAAATGAAATATAATGATCTCTCTAACTCTTTTCTTTAAATGCTATAGAGATAATCTGATGTCCTTCAAGGCTAAATCTCGGATTGAAGATGATCAAAGTCTTGATGATGTGAATTTCTGGTTATGATCTTGATGATCCAATGTTGAGATCTTGGTGACCTAAAATTCGAAAGGCTTTGATGACACGTGGTTAAGGTCTTGATGACCTAAAATTTGAAGAGGCTTCTCCTTTCTTGAAAAATCTCCGATCTCCAATAATTTCGTAACAGAATTTTGCAAAGTTTCAATAAGTCATTATCTGTTTATTCTAAAATAGACTCGATTTATTTATCCGAAAATGAATTATTTGGAAAATATTTTCCTAAAAATGATTGCCCATACTACTTATAATAATTAGCCAATAAAATGTATTTTCATTACCAGTAACTATTTATATCTAATAATCTCATAAATGATGAAAATAATTTTCACTTGTTCATTTTTGTAAGAGGTAAAAGCGATCATTTTTTTTAAAAATATTTTTCAAATAATTTATTTTTAATGAAACAAGCGAGCCTTAAATGAATTTGATGGCTTTTAATCATAGGTTGACAAGATTCATTCCTTACAATTGCCCCCAACCTCATGTCATGTCTATTGCAAGAGACATGGCTTGAATTTTTTATTCTGACCATCCACATATTAAATTGTGTCATCAAGAGCTTCATGACATGAACTTGATCATCTCGTGTATTCATGCTTGAGACAATTTAGATTCGTGTCTATAATTCTTGAAATCATCTGGAACCTTTTGGACAGCTTCCCTTCGTGTGAAGGAAATAACTTAGGATGTAGATAGATTTTAAATTGTAATCGAAGAGTCTTCAAATTTGTCTTGAATCTTATGTTGGATGTAAATTGCACAACCCCAAGATCTCCATAACTAGAACAAGAACATGCATAATTGAGTAGAAAGATTAACGCACCTATTTTGGGATCCATCGAACATAAAGCGAAAGCAAAAAAGGGATTACCCACATATCAAGGGGATCCACGCATCAAGTCCTTCTCCTCTATTGCCCTCCGTATCACTGGCTCAATGAGGCGGCCCCCTCATGTTTAGCGTTAGGTAAACGCCCCTTAGATGAGGATACATGTGAGAATTAGGGTTAGAGGAGAGACTTGAGCACTATTTATAGAGTTTCCAGCTAATCCCCCTCATTACGGGCCAGGCTCAACTCTGCCCACACTAACCAGCCCATATTAGACTAATTAAGAAACCTTCTATCTCACCTTAGACCAAACCCCGTAAAATGGTAAACGTTAAATGGTAAATTACAATATCAATTAATGTAGTCCACATTAGGTAAACTCTTACATTCTCTCACTTGGACTATATTAATTGAAATCGTACTGTATGTGCGCACTTTGGTCTAGAGATAATTCTTAATAGTCAATCCTATCCCATAAAGTCTTAAATACCGAATCATGGCGGTAATTGCATGTATACACACAGAGCCTTCCATGGTCACGAGTGCTCTCAACTTTATTGATATGGATTCAATATGGTAGTGTGTCAAATGGATAACATCTCTCATAGAGAGATCCCATTTATCAGTCACCATTCTCTTACCTTAGGCGTCACAAAAACTTGTGCCACTAGAGAATGCTTTATGGTTCCAATGAACCCACATATGTCTTGTCCTTATGGTTAACCTTTCTTTATGTATCACAAGACATATGCACAAGGCTAATAACCGGATGCCCCTAGCCTTCACTCAAGGTTTATACAATCCCTTGAGATTTTATCAATATGTATTCAACATAATAACAACACATTCAAAAATATTTTATTGAATGTAAAAGTTGATACATATCAAACCGTTATAAAGTGTAACGAACAGAGATGAAACCTTTATAAGAGTAAAGCCAAAATAGCTCCCACTAAACAACAGCATCTCATGATGCTCCTAGGCCCATGCTAATGACATATCGCTCAAATACACATGGGCGCAGGCCTTTAATTAGTGGATTTGCAATCATATCATCTGTGAAAATATGTTATATTATTACGTCACCTTTTTGTACCGTTTCCTTTTGGTCAAAAATTTTGACCACCATATATTTAGACCCGTTGAGACCTCTATTGTTAATACTACAAATTTATTGTCTCAATACAACCGTATGGGCCAATCCATAAAATTAAAAATGGTCAACTCCTTAATGAGGTTCTTGAGCTTAATAGCCCAAGTAACAACCTAAAAGAATGTTACTAACACTGCTTACATAGTAGAAGATAACATAGAACTTTATTTACTGCACTTCCTGCTAACATAAATATGTATTCCGTTATTGATTTCATATCATCCTAACAGCCAGCAAAGTTTACATCTGAATACCCTACTAGCTGCAAGAATTGAACATGTCTGTAAATTAGCATGTAATCTCTTGTCTTATATAAGTACCTTAAAAACTTCTTGGCAGCAACTCAGTGATCGCGTTCTGGATTTGACTGATATCTTCCTAGAAGTCCCGTTGTAAAGAAGATATTTAATCTAGTGCAAATTCAAGCATATATTATACTTTTAAGTGCACTAACACAAGGTACACCATTTAACTAGATTTTCTCAATATCTAAATAAGGACAATGTGATAGATGCAGTCTATCACACTTAACAACAGGAGCAATTCCTGGCTTGCAATGATGTATATTGAATAATTCCAAAATACGATCAGCAAATGTCCTCCGAGAAAATCTAATATGATATGGAAAAGACAATTCTTACAGATCTCAGTGCAAAGAACAAGAGATGTCTCAAGGTCACTACTTCTAAGCGAAATATCATGTACATAGAGTATGAAAAAAATAAATTTCCTCCCACTGACCTTGCAGTATATTGAATTACTTTGTTCCCAATTGAACAAAATAATAACACTATGAAACTTTAATAATATTGTTTGGAAATTTGCTTAAAACTATGAATAAGACTTTTTAGTCTACACAAAAGTTTACTTGAAATATTTGTTGCAAAATCCTCCAGTTGCACAATATATATTTTGTATCTATTTGGCGTAACTCCATATCAAAATAAATTATTAATGCCACGCTCACTTTGAAAGAATCTTTAAAAATATTAGAAAGAAATATTTATTTCTTCACTATTAACTATTCACCCCTCTTTCAAAGTGAAAACTTTATTATCTTTATGGTATCTAATCACATACTTAATTGAGAACAAGAAACGACATTTATATATAAGTTGCTAAAATAACCATGTAGTGGATATTGTAATCATGCTCTCACAAATAGACTATATAGTCTGATGGTATAACTGATCGTCTTTTCCTAACAAATCTCCTTAATAAAGCTGCAACCACTTCATTCTGCACTTGAGAGGTTTGAAAATTTTCATTATAAACTATATCAAAAATAGTACCTTAAACCTCAACAAGTTTAGTCTATGGTATAGGAGATTCCACAATTGTCTGTACCACAATTGTCTATATAGGCAAAGATAAAGACATGGTGATCTTTCATCACATTATTATCCTTAATAATCTAAGAGCAACTATTCTCTACAATTACGTCGAACTCTAGAAACTTTACTGTATGTGATTCCATAATTCTTGTACCTTTTTTAGGGTCATAAAATCAATACCCTTTTGAACAATCTGGGTAAAATATAATATAATTTTAAGTGAATCTAAATTCCAACGCATATAATATTGGATTAGATAATCTCACTTCTACATGACACCTCTAAATTTAATATGATTTAAATAATCTATGTCCAGTGTATAACTCAAAAAAAGTTTATGAAACAACTTTGATAAGAGACACATTTTGTATGTGAAAAAGTTGCTTTCATAATATCAGCTAACAGAAGACCGGATAAATTAGTCTTACTAATCATATTCATCACCATGTTCATTATGGTGCTTCATGCCTTTTAGCCAAATATTCTTGTCAGGATTTTCAGGCATAGTAATTAAATTACCACCCCAGAATTTACCAAGTATTTGACAAATGACCCTTTAAGTAATTTAGTATTGTCATACTTGCCAAAATACTTACTACTATTATTAGGCTTGACAACCTTCAAAACTAATTTTAACCAGTTTATTCTTTATCTCGGCCATTTTCCTTAAATAGAAAATTTTTGGAAACAACCTTTTAACCATATACGAGATGTATATATCATTAGGACTTAAACACAATCTTTGTAGATGTGTCCTAATTCAATATTAGACAAGACATAATTTCAAGCAACTAAGGCTTCCATCATCTTATAGCAGTGCAGTCCGCAGGTAAACCTCTTTTCAAGTGTTCCAGAATAGAACACTTCATGGATAGTAAACAAATTCAATTGCTCTTTTCTCAAGTAACAAATCATATGTCCACAACTTAAAATTTGAAACAGTAAAAACCTTAATAATAGTGGAGTTATTAATTACAGAAAATGTGACTGAAAAAACAAGTAATGTATATAATTAGCATCATGTGAGTACCGTGTAACTTGACGTACAAGTATACATCTAGAGAGTTACACGCATAATCATATAATCACATTTGGGCAGAATACATGACATGCAGTTGTACACTTCCCACATGATAGCGGTTATGAGAATATATTCCAATTCTTCGTGAATTCATCACCTTTGGGCATATGAATCACTAGAATCAGTCACTCATCCACCACACTATCATGTATCCCTCCATGAACTAATACACAATCACCTCCTTTGGGAGTATGACTACGCATTAGACCAAGAGACATCCCAATCATCATACGAGACTGAAATTTCTCAAACCCAATCAAGCGTGTCACTTTGGCGGTCACTACTTAATTGAATCCTTGAAATTCTCTCATACCTGGGATATAAACTTTACTTCTCACATACACTATATACATGTGATTTTAAATTTAGTGATCGAGGGAGCATATCACTAAAATCACATATCATGCTAATTATATTGATTTATTCATTAATAAAAGATTAATCATACATATATATATATATATATATGTATATAACTTGAAAGACAGACTCCAATGAGATCACCGATCACAGTAACACAGGAAACTTCTCATAACATAGAAGCAAGCATCTCTTGTGCACCCCGACTACTGATTGCTAGAACATTAAAAGAATGCTGATCCAAATGATCCCTCACAAGTTAACATCAATAGCAATACATGGTACTCTAGATTGACAAACTTGATAGCTGATCAACTATTGCTCATAAGTTTCATAAGGCAAAAAATGACTCCAAGGCCAACAACTTAAGTAACAAATTATCATTGTAATCAACCAGTGGCCTATTAATTGAGCCAAACCAGAGAACCAAATATCTAAACTTTAACAGTAGATAATATTGCTCTGCGTAAATACTGTTATACTTCTTAACCATAAAAATATTCAACTTAATGGACATTAACCAGTGACCAAATGAGTTTAGGTACTTTATGCAATGACTTAACTGACATGCATTACCCACATTCAGCAGATGTGCTAATTAGTACAATCAGTTTGGTCACAGGTTCTAAAGAACTATGCTTGAGTAACAAAAGTTCCATAACTTTTACTGTTTCTCATTACCTTAAGATATCATAGTTCAATTACTATCTCATAATGATTGTATCTCATTAAGCCAGCTTCAGTTCACAATAAAATTTAATTTTTATTAATGAATCACACATTTATAATGTTTATGTGATAACATACTTATAACCTAACACTTGTATTTCCAAAATCATAGAAAATACAAGAAAAATACGCAAAAATACACTAAAAATACACGTATTTAGGGTAACATATGTATTTTCACATCCATAAAATCATCAAACATGTAAAATAAATATACCACAAGATAGAGAATCATCATACAAGTCCAACACCGCAAGCCACGCGCCAAACAGAGCCTCCACGCGCCCGCACGCGCCGCCTGAGTGCGCAGCGCGTGGAGCTCACGTGCGTGGCATAAAGCCGATCAGAAACCGGTTTGACTGGTGGCGATCCGACCGTCCAGTCCAGCCGCCCGGTCCGACCGGTTGACTGGTCCGATCAATGGTTGACCGGGTCGGGTCGGGTCGGGTCAGGTCGGGCGCCACACGGGTCGAGTCGGGTCAGGTCGGGCGCCACACGGGTCGGGTCGATGACGTCATCACCCACGTGCGGCGCACGCTTTTAGTCAAACTCGGGTCGTTGACGTCAGCGCCCGCGTGTGCTGCACGCGCGGGCCTCGCCCCGCGCGTGGGCGCGGGGGGCGCACCTTCGACACCCAGGCAGCACGTGGCCGCACGTGTGGCCTCCTCCATCGACGCGCCGCCCACCATTCTGCTCGTCTTGTCGAGCCCAGTTGGAATTTGTGATTTAATTTTATTTTTATATAGTGAAAAATTACGAAAATCACAAATTAGGGCAAAAATCTTATGCGTTTGAGTTCTAGGGTTATGGTTGCTCTGATACCACATGTTGGAGGCAAATTGCGCAACCCCAAGATCTCCATAACCAGAACAAGAACATGCATAATTGAGTAGAAAGATTAATGCACCTCTTTTGGGATTCATCGAACATAAAGCTGAAGCAAAAAAGGGATTACCCACATATCAAGGGGATCCACGCATCAAGTCCTTCTCCTCTGTTGTCCTCCGTATCACTGGCTCAATGAGGTGTCCCCCTTACGTTTAGCGTTAGATAAATGCCCCTTAGGTGAGGATACATGTGAGAATTAGGGTTAGAGGAGAGACTTTAGCACTATTTATAGAGTTTCCAGTCAATCCCCCTCATTACGGGCTAGGCTCAACTCGGTCCACACTAGCCAGCCCATATTAGACTAATTAAGAAACCTTCTATCTCACCTTAGACCAAACCCCGTAAAACGGTAAACGTTAAACGGTAAATTACAATATTAATTAATGTAGTCCACATTAGGTAAACTCTTACATCTTAGGCATTTTAAATTCATACCAAGGAATTTCATGCGGATGGATAGTTTAGGCTCGTGTCAAGGAGACTTCCGTTTGACTTTGGATTTAACATAGCTTTATTTCATACCAAGAAATTTCATGATAAGAACTGAGGGTGAGTATAGTCCGAATTGGGCTAGTCCAGCACTTAACCCAAGGACCAATTAGCATAGTGTTGGTCCCAAATTTTTGGGACTAAGGACCTTTCCAAGATTAACTCAAGACCAATTGATTGTGTTTTTGTTTCATTTTTTGTATTAATTTAAAGGACAAATATACTCTTTCAAATTACATATTAATCAACAATGTAACATTGAATATGGGTACATATCAAATATAAATCTAAGATAAAGTAACAATATAAATCTCTAGTTGCTAAAAGCAACAAAACAGAAAAAATGAACACGGGAAATATAATTAAACCATAAGAGGCAATCGAGGCCAACGAAGAGAGGTGAGCGGCAAGCAAGGCCACGACAAACGAATAGAGTGAGGTGAGCGAATAGAGTTTTTATTTTTATTTTTTATTTTATCAAACCAAGGTTGCGTTTTTACTTTCTAATTTATACGATAAAAATGCATAAGAAAAAATAGAGGCAGAGTCGCTAGGATTTAGAAAAGACAAAAACATATAATATTATATATATTTTATAAGGTTGGTTCATGTTAGAGCAACATTTAAATATCAAGACCGAGGACAACTCGCACAATGTAAGGTCAAGGGATTCTGGGACTAAGGATTGGCCTAGTCTCTCTATGAGTCGGACTAGGACTAGCCAAGTTGGGTTGGTCCAAGGTTGACCTTGGACTGATACTTAACCCTAACGAGGATAGCTCAAGCTCATGTCGAGGAGATTTCTATTTGACTTTGACTCTTAGAAAGGTTTAATTTGGTGCCAATGAATTTTGTGGTGTGGACAGTTTAGACTCGTGCCAAATAATATTAATTTAAAGACACTTTTGCTTTTACATGAATTAGTTAGCTTAGGCTCTTATCTAGGAGGGCTTTATATTTTAATGACATAAGTAATTTAGTCTTATCACATCTAAGAGCATTTCAACTTACAATAAAATAGATAGTCTGTCATATCAAGAAGTACTGATTTTGATCGTGCATAATATAAACAAAGATTTTTCTGGGTTAATTCGTTGGGCACTTTAGAATACTCTTTTCTAAATCTGTCGGATCATGGTCAATCGATAGGTCCGTGGATATATTCTTCCACAAGATAAATCGCCATCTCATTGCGGCACCTCCGACAATTAGATAGCTGATAGTAGGAGAAGCTTTAGGGGCGCTATTCCCGAGACAGACTGTGCCTAAGTAGTTGAAGTGGCCAAGTTTCATAGTTTTTTTTTTTTTTTTGTGCCGGAGGAACCGTTTTGGCCGACAGCCGCCACGTAATCTCCCAGGTGACGCTAGTCCAGGACCCACCACTAGGGCGCCACGCGTAATACACCTAATGGTCTGCTAGCCTTCCTACAACTTGCGTTGCAAGGGCTTCGAACACCTAACCTTTCCCTTCAAAGGCAGGAGCCTACCCAGCAGAGCCACCACGGCCGGTGGTTAAGTTGCATAGTTCTATTCGACTGAAAATAAAAAAGTCGCATAATTCTCCTGTTCAGTAAGAGTCAAGTTTATGTTGATGAGGAAGGAGCCTTTGCGTAGTCTTGAGAGTAGTCCTTTTTGAGCTCGCTCTTGGTCTTCAGCTTCCTACGGGCGACTTTTTTTGTCTATGGATGGCCCAATTTCCTAAAAACATCCCAAATTTTAGTTCAATTTGAATATAATCTGAACTTTTTGTTGTCTCGGAAAGTCAATAACTTTCATTTTAATCAAACCCCATTAACTTTCCATCTAATGTTATAGTTAAAGGCTGACGTGGCAATTCTACATGTGCCGGGAGTGACAACAGAAGCTTGATAATATTTTCACTTGAGGAGAACTTTAAGAGAAAGATAAAGTTTGAGCCCATTAATATATTCAGTTAAACCTATCTCAATTAAAAGTTTAAATTAATGAGTTATGGATCAAATAAAATATATTAGCTACTTTAGTGCAAAGGAGATTGCCAAGACGAGCTTGTCAATATAATGATTAGACCCACCTTTACTCAAAATTTAAGTAAGCAAGTTATGATTTAACTTAGATATATTAGTGACTTCACATCAAAATGTCGAAACTTTTTTTAATACAACTCACATGTGTATTTTAACATGTACAATTCATTTAACTCTTATTTTATTGTTATTTATCCTTGTTTGAGACCGACTGAATCTCTTCCTTCCCACTAGGCTTCGTCTGAAAGCTCGACCATGCCATCAGGAATGTCCTTAAGCTCGGCTTAACGATCTTGTATGTGAATCGGTTCACGGGCATCCACAAATTTGTAGAGTTCACCAGGGACAACGGCCAGACAAATTAGAGCGGGCTGAACTCGATCATGTTGTGAACAATGACGAGATGATCCTCTGGCAATTAAAGAGCTGGCGTTGGGAACAAAGAGGAAAAGCCAAATTCTCAGCCCAAACATGATCTGTCATTGTCGTTCCTCTTAAAGTTGAGCAACTTGTGACAGCCACCAATCGCGTCACCGGCCATGGGCGACCCAAAGATAGAGAGGATAAGATATGAGCTTGTGAAAGATGAGTTGTTCCATTTTGGGGGCGATTTGGCCGCTCTTGGAAAGACGGAGGTATTTCATCTAGCGAAGGCGGTAGCTATTACCGCAACAAGGCATGTTTGTTGAAAGAGTGAAGGGAGACAACATGCTGTTGCAGAAAAACGCCAAAAAACGCAACTATCGCAACACAAGTAGCAAATTATGAAAACAAAATCGAAATAACACAAGACACATGATTTACGTGGAAAACCCAAAACGACAAAAAACCACAAGGAGAGAGAGGGATTTCACTATCTTCAACAAAGAGTATGAGAGTAAAATTCAAAAGCTCTAAAAACCACTTGGTAAGTCACAAAATCTAACAAGAAGATAGGAAAAAACAAAACATGAAATAATATGGAGGTTAGAGTTAGAGATGTGTTATTAAATACATTCCTTTTATAATCTCCCTTCAAAAAAATCCTAAAACAAAGGTGCATGGCCTAAAATACCTTTATCTTTAGTTTAAAAGTCAAAACTCAACAAATGTCTACCTTAACTTCAAATTTCCAAAAGAGTATTATGCCAAACACTACAAAGCCTCTTTCCCTCACTGCTAAAAGTGACCATACAAGGCTACCCCAAAAACAACGAAATCGACGATGTACACCCCTAAGACTATGTGAGTGTAATCAATGCCGGAAACAACGGATGAAACATAATCAACTCCGCTTAGGCAACTAAAATGGCAAAAATGTCAATCAAGTCTAAGCAATGCTTACACTTGTTCAAAGGAACTAATTTGGTCAACATATTTGCCGAATTATTTGCTCTAGATACTTTCTTCATTGTAATTGTACCCTTAACAACAACATCACGTACAAAGTGATATCGTATGTTGATATGTTTTGTCCTCTCATAATATGTCGAGTTCTTAGTCAACATGATCGCACTTTAATTATCGCAAAAGATAATAGAGGCTCTTTCCTTCTTCAGCCCAAGTTTTGTAGCCAAATATTTCAATCAAAAAGCTTTTTTTACTGCTTCCGTTGCTATCATATAGGATGCGTTTGATTCAACTTTCCCAGGGGGTTTTCAGCCTCCAAAGTCCCTTGGGGGAATGCTGGGGTGTTTGGCAAGCCTATCCAAGAGGCTTTCGGTCAAATGCTAGCCTTGGGAAAGCTGAAAGCCCAATGTTGATAGGAATTAAGTTTTGAGCTTTCAGCATTTGGCCAAATGCTGATATTACTTTTTTTTATTTTTCAAAACTAATATCATAAATTTTTTATTTTTTTGTTGTTACCTCTTATTGTTCCAAAACTACCCTTATCTTCACTAGAGTTGGCAAAGAATTTAATATTTTTTAATAAAAGGAAAAATGAAATCCAAAAGCCCTTTATAAAAAAAAGATTTGCCAAACACTCTTTACTTTAAAATAACTTTGCAAAGAATTTTTTACCAAACGCAATTTGCATCTCCCTAAAGCCCTTTAGGCAAAAGATATTTGCATTTCCCCAAGGCGCATTTCCAAAGTTAAACCAAATGCAGCCATACTCTACTTTGATGGTAGACAAAGCAATTGTGTTATGCAACACTACTTTCCAACTAATCGCGGAATCATCAAGCATAAAATCATAACCTGTGAAGGATCTCCATTTGTCAAAATCGCCTACATAGTCAAAACCAACAAAGCCAACATCCGAATGTTTTATATCACAACCTCTATCAAAGACCAAACGCACATTTGAGATACCCTAGGGCTGCGTTTGGCAGTCGAGATAAAATTTGGGATATGATATGATTTATCCTATCTTACGTTTGGTGTTCGCTCATGATATGATAAAGTCGAATATAAGAGGGATATAGACAAGATAAAATTATCTTATGGTGAAGGTGGGATAAAAGTGGATATGATTTCTAATGTCCATAATAAGTAAGTTATTTTTCTCGAATAGCAAACTTATTAAATTAACAAAATTGAAATTATATTTTAACATAAATAATATTTAAATTATAATTTAAGAAATTAAAAATAAAAAAAAGAGAAATTTATTTTTAATTAAACTTATTTTAATTTATATATTGAATATATAAATTAAATATTTATATTTATTATATATTTTAGGTATTTTTGTATTTTAGGTATGTTAGTACAGTTTACTATTTGATAAAATTTTATTAAAGAATGATGAAAGGGAAAAAAATAATAAAGAAAATAATATAAAAAAGAGGAAAAAATAAAAATAAATAAAAATGAATTAAGGAATTGTGTTACGGGAGATTTTCACCATCTCATTTATGAACATTTAGGCTCATTTATAATGATATGTCATTTATATTAAAAAAAATGTATATGATATAATGTGAATATATCCGACTTTAATACCGCGATTCACCAAACAATAGACAGGATATAAAAAAAATCACAGGATTTCATATCCTATCCTATCTAGTCCTATTCCGATTAAAAATCCGAACGACCAAACGTAACCTAAATGTATTGAAGAATCCATTTCACGGCTTACTAGTGAGCTTTACCCGAATATGACATATACCTAGTCAAAACACTAATAGCCCATGAAATATTTGGATGAGTGCAAACCATAGTATATATGAAACTACCCACAACACCAGAATATGGAACTCAAGACATTTCATCTTCCTCTTCTTTAGTTTTAAGCAACAAAGAAGTTGAAAGCTTAAAATGGGACTCCAAATGAGTACTTATTGGTTTAGTATTCTTCATGCCAAAGCACTCAAGCACTTTCTAAGAATACTTTTTCTATGAGAGGTATAATTTCCCAATTTGTCTGTCTCTCTAAATCTCTATACCCAAAATTTTCTTGGCAACTCCAAAATCTTTCATCTCAAATTCTCTACTAAGTTACCTATTTAAATTTTTTATCTCTAATATGTTCTTCGCTGCAATAAGCATATCATCCACATATAATAGTAAATAAATAGAAAAAGCCATCATGCAATCTCTTATAGTATACACAACTTTCATGTGTATTTCGTGAGTGGCCATGACTCAATATAAAGTTATCGTACCATTGCCATAGAAATTGCTTGAGACCAGACAAAAAACGTTTCAACCTGCAAACATGATCTTATTTACCCTTAACAATGAATCTCTCAAGTTGAGAAATCTAAATAGTCTCCTCAAGCTCGTCATGTAGAAAAGCGGTCTTGACATCAAGTTGCTCAAGTTCTAGATTATAGAGGGTTACTAGCACAAGCAGCACATGAATGGAACTACCTTTTCACTAAAACCCTTCTCTACCAAACGTGTCTTGAATCTTTCATCTCCAACCCCTAGAATTCCCTCTTTTCTTTTGAAGATTCACTTACACCTAACAGCTCTTTTGTCCTCAAGCAATTTCACAAGATCTCAAGTTTGGTTCTTAAAGACTCGATTTCTTCATTCATCGCAACAAGCTAGAACAAATAGTAGCTTCACGGAATGTAAAAGATTCTTCAATACCAAGCTCTTCAACAACTGTAAGAGCATATAGTACCAGATCAGCGAAACCATACCTTTGGGGAAGCTTAATTTGTCGTTTAGTTCTCCCTGCAGCCAAACTTTGAGGTTGCTCAATTTCTTCTATTTCGTCTTTGATAGAATCTAAGTTATGTTGCTCATTGTCGCTTTTTAGCTTAATAGGAATATCTTCAAATATTCTCCCTGAATGTTCTACATGAAGCTCCACCTCTTTTCCAACATTCTCCTCCTAGATACCTACAGATTTAGTAACAATCTTTCTCTTTTCAAGCATGAAATTTTCATCAAAAGTAACGTGCTTACTAATTATAAATCTTCTTGATGGATCCCCTTGTTCCTGTTTAGAACACTATAACCTATATCCTTTAACCCTGTCAACATAGCCAACGAAAATACACTTATTGGCCCTAAGTTCAAGCTTATCCTCTTTTACATGATAATAAGTACAACATCCAAATATTTTTAAATGAAAATAATTAGAAGGTTTACCTGACCATACCTCATTAAGAGTCTTACATTCAATTGCGATTAAAGGAAAACAATTCACTAAATAACACGCCGTGTTCATATTTTCAACTCCGAAATCTTTTCCAAGTCCAACATTAGATAGTATACACCTAGCTATCTCTAAAAGTATCTGGTTCATGTGCTTTGCCAACCCAGTCAAGTGTGTACCTGATTGTTTGATGTTGAGCAATCCTCAAATCTTCATAGTTCTTGTTGAAATCACTTTGCAAAAGTCAAAACTATTATCCAGTTTAAGACGCTTTATCTTCTTCTTAGTTTGATTTTCTATCAAAATATTTCACTTCTTGAACATATCAAAAACGTTACTTTTACGCTTCAAAAAATAAATCTAGACTTTCCTAGAAAAATCATCCATAAATGTCAGAAGATAAACTACACCACCCTTAGATGTTACTTGTGCTAATTCTCATAAATCGGAGTGAATATAGTCAATTGTGCCCTTCGTTAAGTGCACCTAGTACTGAAACTAACTTTGTGCTGCTTCCTGAAAACACAATGTTCGCATAAGTCATGTGAGACTGTGATCCCTATAAAATAAATCGCGTTTACTCAAGATAGTCATTTCTCTTTTGCTCATGTGGTCCAACCGCATATGCCACAACATTGATTTTTCATAATATGAAGAGGATGATATATTTAAAGAACCCACAACAGTACTTCCCTGCAGAACGTAAAAGTTTTTCTTTATGTTATCTCCTATCATAATCAAGTAGCCTTTAGAAATTTCCAAAACTCCACCTCCACCTATGTTCATGCACCAAATGGAATCTAAACTGCTTAATTAAATAAGGTTTTTCTTTAAATCTGGGATGTGCCTAATGTTTGTCAAAGTTTTTACTACATTGTCATGACATTTAATTTGCACCGTACCAATACCTATAATCCTACAAACTGTATTGTTGCCCATCGAAACTGAACCACCACTGACTTTCTTATATGTGTGGAGTTAATCTTTATGTGGACAGATGTAGTATGAACTTGCTAAACCAAAATCCATTCGTCATCGACACGACAATTTGAAGATAGAACAGTAAGAATATTATCTACATAAGCGAACTCATTATTTTTCACCAGATTAACTTAATTGGAACTCTCCATCGACTTTTTCCCATTAACTTTGAGCACCGGACACTCACTTTTGTAGTGTCCCAATTTGTAACAATAGTAACACTTCACCTTACTCTTACATCTACTTAATCTAAACTTCGCATGCCATTTACTATTACTGCTTCTATCATGATGATTTGACCTTGCCCTGACAACAAAGTCATCAGCTTTATCAACACTACTACTTGCATTCAATTTTGCATGCATCTTCACAGAATTCAACAAGGCTTTCACATCCTCAAGAGTTATGGATTCTCTTCCATATAGCATATAATTCACAGAATTTTCATACAAGCTCAATAGTGAGCATAACACAATTAGAGCTTGATCTTTATCATCTAACTTTAAATCTAAATTTTCATATCCATAACGATCTTATTAAATTAATATTGATGTTCTTGGATAGGAGTACCTTCTTGTATCTTTAATGTGTAAAGGCGCTGCATTAAGAATAATCTTGTCATAAGAGATTTTTTCATGTAGAAGCTCTCAAGCTTATTCCACAATCTTGAAGCCATTTCTTCATTTGCACGAAGCACCTTATTGAATAACAACAATTGGATAGTGCTATGACCCTCTCTTCCATCTCCTTGATCTCAGCCGTAGTCATATTGTCTGGATAATTCCTGTCCAAGGTTCTAACTAAACTTTCCCAACGCAATAACGCTTTCATATCCTCCAAAGCTCAAAATTGTTTTGGCAATTGAAGGATGCCACTTTGAACTTGACATATGCCATCTCGAACAAAAAGACCGAAATTCCTTCACTCCAATATCAATTTATTATGAAAAGAAAAAACAAAAGATGCAACTATCGAAGCACAAGAAGCAAAGGTTGATAGCAAAATTGAAATTACATGAGACGCAAGATTTACGTAAAAAATCCAAAATGGGAAAAAACCACTGGAAGAGAGAGGGGTTTCACTATCTTCAACAAAGAGTATGAGAGTACAATCCAAAAGCTCTAAAAATTACTTGCTAAGCCGCAAGATCTAAAAATCTAACAAAAAGATAGAAAAAAAATAAAATGTGAAATAATATGGAGGCTAGGGTTAGAGATATGTTATTAAATACATTTCTTTTATAGTTCTCTTGAAAAAACCCAATAGCAAAGGTGCATGGTCTAAAATACCCTTACCTGTAGTTTAAAAGTCAAAATTCAACACATGCCAAATAGAGAAAGAGAGCTAGACACGTGAAATGACACATGGATAATTACCTGCGTGATTACATGTAAAGTCAATGGGGGATAGAAATTAATTTGGAGTGAAAGTTAATGAAAATTTTCGATGACAAAAAAAAAAAAATTAAGGCAAAAATGCCACTGGACTAATATTGGTGTTTTTAAAGGAAATTGGACTGCTATTGATCAACTTCCCCACATTGGTGTCATTTAGCTTGTATGCGTAGCTACGTTTTCTCTTCTCGATAGCTAGATAGTGAATAATGAAGGGCGGTCCCCATCCATTTCAAAGGAAAATTATCTAAAAAGTCTAAAAGCTATTGTACTTTTGTCAATTAAATCCTAAACATTTTGAAATTTTGTCAATTATGTCCACCCAACCAATTTTAGGCCAAAATTATTAATGTGAATGACAGTCATCATGTGTGGCACGACTGGCAATGATGTGTACAATTTTTAATTATATTTTAATTTTTTTCGAATTTATTTATTTTTTCTTTTGCTTTGTCTTTTTTTTTTCTTTTCTTCTTTTTTTCCCTTTTTCTTTTTCTTTTTCTTTTTCCTTTTTCTCTTCTCCTTTTTTTTTTTTTCCTTTTTCAAACTCTACTGGCCATCACTAAGCCTCATCAATGGGCGAAGATCGTTGACCTCAGGGGAGGGCTAGCCTCACCAAATGGAGGCCCGTGCCTGGCCTGGCAAGGGCCACTGTCATTAGATCGAGTGAGGGTTGCCTTCACTTGGGTGGGCATGGCAACCCTTGCCCCTCACTTGATTTGACGAAGGGCTAACCTCGCCTACCCAAGCCCAAGCATTCCTTGCCCGAGGCCCAACGATGGCCAACGGAAGAAAAAAGGGAAAGAATACAAAAGAAGAAAAAAAGGAAAAAAAAAAAGAAAAAGTAAAGAAGGAAAAGTGAAGAAAAGAAAAAAAATAATTTGAAAAATATATTAAAGTGCAAGTCCCATCATCTATGAATTTCTGGTCTTAAATTATTCGATGGCCATTTGAAAGCAAGAAGGTTGAGAAAGCAATAAGGTATATAGAACATGATCTTACTATAAGATGATTGAATGATATTAATAAAAGGTGGATTAATGTTTTTAGTATAAATTCATTATAGGATTTTTTTTATTATTTATTTATTTATGAATTTGAATTAAATTAATTTGATTAAAATAATCATAAAAATGATCATTTACCATGTATATATAAAAATATATATTTAATATACAACGTGTCTCAACATGTGGAAATACTCTTTTTATTTTTATTTTTATAAATGACATGTGGGTGTATTGTGTTATGTCGTGTGTCATGAGTCGTGTGTCACGTGTTGATGTCAATGTTGTGTAAGACTCTTACATCGAGCCATGTGTAGAGAGGCTATTACACCACCTTCTCCCAAGAATAAGGTAAGCTCATGTATCTTACACCCCCCTGGAAATGGCTCATCCCAATCATATGTACTCAAGATATATCTGTTTGATCAAGGGCCATACATCTATTCTATTAAGTTGGCCAAAGAGTCTTGCTACATTATTCTCAATGCAAGATAATATTTATATGCATTGTTTAATAGGGTTAATACCATAAAAAAGTTCAAACCAGTATACCTATGATAAATTTATCTTAAACTAATTTTTTGATAATAAAAAACTCCAACCTTATGTACCCATGATAAATTTATCCCAAATTAATTTTTTGACCACTAAAAATCCTAAACTAATACATTTTGATCAATTTACTCTCTATTAATTTTCATTGAATTGGATTAATACCACAAAAAACCATAAACTGATACACCTGTGACAAACGGAGAGTAAAATCCCAAACTGGTACGCCTGTCAACTGTTACATGTTATCCAACTCAGTAATTTAATGGTAAAATTTAACGTTAAATAATTGATGATAAATGTATCACAAGTGTACTAGTTTAGGGTAATTTTGTCATGTGTACCAATTTGAGGTTTTTTTTTTTTTGTGGAATTTACCCTATAGAATATTTATTTATTTAATCAAAATCTATCATGTCCACTCTTCATTTTTGATGAGGGAAAAACGCCGGCTTAATTTAGGCCCAGGTCAACGTTCTGGCTTATTTCTTGTTAGTGTCTGTAGATGGCCTAGACAGATCAGGCCCAAGGAGAGGAAAAGGAAGCCCACATGACCAATGCGTTCCTAACTCAAGCATTGGAGGAGTTTTCTGATGTAAAATCCGAGAGGGCAATTAACGCATATGAAAACTTGAATTCATTAGTTGTTCTATTTTACGCTGATATAACGTGATACGTCATGGATATTGTTCTTGCGGTATCTCAACACGTCGATAACAGTGCACTATCTCATATTAGCATGCGAAAAATATTCACCTCATATTTGTACGGGAAGAAGATTCACCTGAGCATAAATTTTTAGTTTAAAGTTTTTGCATTGAAAAATATGAATTTATCAAAACGTATGAGGAATCAAGTTATTAAAGCATGCGATAATTTTTAGAACTTGATCGCACTTTTTGAAAATTTTAGAATTTAATTGCATTTTTGTGACATGTTTTAGATCTTGATTAAATTTTTTGAAAATTTTAAGATTTGTTTGCATTTTTATGACAAGTTTTAGGACTTCTAGTATATTTATCCTAAATAAGTATAAGCAAATCAATATATCAGCAAAAATCTTATTGTCATATTAAGTATGCCTACAATAATACTATGTGCTTTCTGTTGATCTTCCTAATTCTACTCATTCATTCTTGCACATACATGCAACCGCAACCCATGTTGCTTGAATACGTAATGAATTCTTCCTTTTCTTTGCCATAGAAAACACGTTGGTATGCTTGTCTTGCAAAAAAATGAAATCCTAAGAACATTTTAAATAAAAGATCACTTATATTACTTGAAATAATTAATTAATGAATGAATTTGTCCAGACATTTTACATGGAAAATGAACATATTTTTGGTTCATTCATTTTTGTAAGCGATATAAATAATCATTTTTAGAAAAAAAATTTCAAATTTCTTCACCATTTTGCCCCTTTGTTGGCCAAATCATTATCTATGTGTGTGTGTGTGACGATAAGTCAACTAAAGTTATACCAAGTCGATTCGAAGAGATCTTACCTTGCCTCGATTTCTAAGTTATGCTATGTGTAGATATGATGGCGTTGGAGAAGCTCGGATGCAAAGTCGACATGTTGGTTTGGGGACTAGACACAACGTGTGGAAATTGTTCTGTTCAAGAAGGCAAAACTCTCCCTCTCTTTGGTTTTCCAATCAACACTTTTGAGGAAAGGAATACTGTTGGAAGCAGCCAATCACAAAGTCACTTCAAAAGTTAGACAGATTTTGCAATTCGACTCCCAAAAAAAAAAAAAAGAAACAAAGAATTGAAGAGCTAAGGATTTCGAGTGAGGCTACAAGAAAGAAGTGAGAAAAAAGTCTATAAAACCAGCGTACATGATGTAAATCACCTGTCTTCGATTTGTAATCTATTCATCATCTTTCTAACACTTGATTGAGTGGACAATATCATGCCAATACATGACCTAATACTAGACATTATTCCAATTGTTGACACCTAAATTTTGGCGATCTGGTCATTTATTTATTGCATAAAAATTAGGGGTTAATTTTATTCCCGAAAAAAAATGTTAATTGCATAGCATATAGATTTAGGTGCATTTGTTTAGAGCGCACTTGCAATGAAAAGATTTGGGGCAAGTGCAAGAGAACCATCATTCTTCGGTGGAAGATCCTGGGGGCAAGTTTGCTCCAAATTACAGCCTATATGTGGTAAGGAAGGTACTTCCAGGAGGTGCCATCCTAGCATAAATGGGTGGTCATGAGTTTTCTACTCCAATTAATTCTAATGTTGTCAAGAAGTATTACCCATGATTGAATTTGTCATATCATGTTTTCCTTGATGAATTGTGTAAGATAGATTGAATGTGTCAAATGGGATATTTTGGAATGATGAAAGGCAAACCCTATTCTATACATTGTTTCATACATTAACCCCCAGTGAGTTGTGTGGAAAAATTCAATGCCTACGAGGGAAAAGGTGATCTCGCAAAGGGTACGTCAACCGAGGTGATGAGAGGCGATTTTTTCTCTACCCAGAACACTACAAGTATATCCATTGTTTAGCCCTTTGAGCCCACACACATGAAGAGTTCTTTAAGTTATCCCTATCAAGGATCATCCCATATCGGGATAAAATTTGAAATGAGTGATAGGAATTTTCTTACTCACACTTGCATCAATCTTCAAGTATTGCTTTCGCAATGTAACTTGTACGATAATTTAAAGTGCCTTAGGACGACGAAGAGCAGTTCTTTCACTATCCTATACACTTTATCCATTGCATAGCCCCCTTGAGCCTATGAATTTCTTTCACATTAAACCTAGTTGGTGATCATCCCCCACACTGGGGCAAGGCAAAAGACAAATAAAGACCCTTGAAAGTTGGAGTGTCATCCAAAGTGTAATTCATTGACGCTTGCACTATGCGCAAAAATTGAAATCAAAATAGAACTAAGGGGCATGAAAAAGCAGTGTGCCTGGTAAAAGTAAGGCCAATGCCCATGAAAAAGAAGTGAAGAAAAATGAATGAGAATGAGAGGCATGAAAAAGCAATGTGCCTGGTAAAAGCAAGGCCAATGCCCAAAAAGAGAAAAATCAAGCACTCAATGTAGTGAGTCGTATCCTCAACAAGGCGATACTAAAAAAACTCAAATGTTGAAATGCTACAATCAATTGAGTTGTGATGTGAAGAAAATCTTCAACATTGAAAAATTGGTGGAAATGTCAAGATGATCACCAACTTTGACCCCCTAAAACACTTTTTGAGCCTAATGATCCATTCGTTTCTCAACCCATGAACTAAGCCTACGTTACGTCCTTTGCAAAGTCTCTTCAGATTATGGCACTTGAATTAACGTAAGAGTTCATATGCTTAAAAGCATCGCTTGAAGAAGTGCGAGTAAAATAATTTATGCTTCATTTCTCATGTTTCTTGACTTGTAAACCCCAAGGCAATTGCGAAATGTCATTTTTTAATAGTCTCGACTCGAAGAGTCTCCCTTGTGGAGCCGTTGATCGAGCCCACATCACAGTCCCTCTTAAAGACCTTTCAGATTGGTAAGGTCGTACCACTTGCGAGATTGCTCAGACCCTTGTTTGACATGACGATGGTGAGATAGAGCAATTGTCGAAATCCTGCATCAAAGGTCAGGATGAAATGACTATTTTAATGAGGAATGAGTGAAAAGTCCTTTCAGACCGAAAGATCCCTCATTTGACACATCTATAAAACTCATGTGTTCAGATTTGAATATTCTTTTGAAATCTTTCCCAATGGAAATTAAGTGATGCAAGATTGATAGAAATCATCACGCGTGAACCTCACTTGAATTAATGCATGTCTGTGAATGCATATTGCCTTTCCTACAACTGTGTTTTGCAGGAGACATCTCCCCAAGAATCAGAGATATCATCAGGTAAGTATATCTCTACCCATGCTCGACACTTGACTCAGTCAAGCTGTCCTTTATATTGACCTGGCGTGCTTTCGTAGCCTAGAGTCCCTTTTATCGAACCGGCGTGCTTTCGTAGCCCGGAATTTCTGACCTGGCGTGCTTTTGTAGCCCAGGGCTCATCTTTATTAACCCGGCGTGCTTTCGTAGCCCGGTGTCCTTTATATTGACCTGGCGTGCTTTTTTAGCCCAGGGCCCATCTTTATCGATTCGGCGTGCTTTCGTAGCCCGATGTCCATTTATATTGATCTGGCGTACTTTCATAGCCTAGAGTCCCTTTTAATTGACACTCGATCAAGTTGTCCCCAAAGATTTTTCTCCATATTTATTTCCCTATTCAGGCGACCGTAGAATGGTACGGGTCCTAGACAACATCTATTTCCCTATTCAGGTGACCGTAGAATGGTACGGGTCCTGAAAGGTAAATCCCCGTTTAGGCGACCATAGAATGGTACGGGTCCTAGACACAACCAAACACTGCCATACTGGGCGACCGTAGAATGGTACGAGTCATGGGAAAGCAGTCTCTTTACAAAGCCATGTTACTATTCTGGGCGATCGTAGAATGGTACGGGTCCTGGACATGTAACATCAATCTATCTTGAGTTACTCTACCCTCCTTGAAGGTAAGTTATTCCAGGTAGGTTCATTTATCATTTGTATTAGCAATTCCGTGCATCATATAAATTGCATTTTAAAATAGGATTCATTTACAAGAAAAAAAATCATCAATCATTCGGTGCATGTGCATGATCAAAATTTAGGTTTCAATTTGTCTTTGAAGGCAACCTCTACGAGCTCAACTTCAAAGAGAGGCAGCTATTGACACCTAAATTTTGGCGATCTGGTCATTTATTTATTGCATAAAAATTAGGGGTTAATTTTATTCCCGAAAAAAAATGTTAATTGCATAGCATATAGATTGAGGTGCATTTGTTTTTAATTTGCATTTTTACATTTATTTACTAGACCGGTGGCGGATGGGTTCAAATTAAATGGACTAAGCCCACGAAACGAGCAAGTTGGCCCAAGCCCATTTTTTTTTAGTGATTGAAAATTATCTTATGGAAAAATAGAAATCTTGAAATTTTGTTGGGATATGATGAATCTTTGGATAGGGCATATGGATAAAAAAATATTGCAATTTATCTTTGCAGGATTTGGATATAGAGAAAAATTCCATCGTAATCTTGAATCTTTATCAATATGGGATAAGTTTGCGAAAAATATTGCGGATATTGATTCGAATGAGGAATTCAAAGCCTATTTTCTTTCCCTATAAAAGCCGTACGCGTGAGAAGAAGAGGGGGGCTTCTCTTCGGGTTTTAGAAAAACACAAAAGTGAAAAGTGAAAAGAGAGAAAAAGGAGGCTTCGGTTCTTTGTGGGGGAGAGGAAAGGGTGTGCAGAGAAGCAGAGGGAAAGGGACGTGAGAGAGACAAGTGAGAGGAGGAGAGAGAAAACTTTAAAAAAGAGAAGGGAAGAAGAAGCTGTTCTTCTTCTCCATCGAAGCTGATCCACCGCATCCACCTGTACCCATGCCGTTTCTGCTTGAAGCCCACGACGACCCAGGCGCCGACCCACGATTCCGGTGACCCATCACCGCCCTCTGCTCAGTCCCTGCACTCGCTCGGAGCCCGATCTACCTCACCGAAGCGCCGATCTCGCCCCCGACTTGCTGCTGACCCGCGATGCCAGACGCCAGATCCGAGCCCCCACACGTCCGAGTGACGGCTCTGTTGCCGACCATCTCCGCTACGAGCCTCCTCACGGTGCGCCTGCAGTTCCATCGCTGAACGTCTCCGATTGCTGACGCCCGCGCTTGCAGCCCCCGCGACACCGGATTTCCTTGTTTCGCTGCTGGTCCACCTCAACCCGAAGATCAGCAATCGAAGTCCCATCTCCGACGCCAGCCCTCGCCACTCCATCCGTGTCGTCCCCGATCGGCCTGTCGAATCCCCCTCGCCGGTGACTTCCGCCCGCGACGCACCAGCCGCTCGAGCCGCCAGCCAACACCGGGCTGACGTCGCGAACACCCGGCGCTGCGCCTCAGCCCACCTGTCTACCACTGCAACGCTTCCACAGCCCGCGCCATCACCGTCGTCGCCTGTCGGTTCGCCTGACGCCCACCGGTCTATCTTCGCCCGACGCCGCTCAAACGCCGCGCACACCCTCCCGTTCGTCCGACGCTCATCAACGCTGCTGCAAGTCTCTCCATTTAGGTTGTTTAGTTTATTATTTTTTTATGTTATTTTTTATTTTATTTGATAGTATCTTTGAGTTTAGTTATTTAAATCGCAATATTGGATGCTATTATTCATAAAATCTCATAGGCATTATCCGCAGGGGTTTTCCCCAAAATTATTATAATTACTAATTTGATCCGTAAGATGTCGGATCATTTTTTTTAATTATATTAATTTTTGGGGTTAGTTGATAGTATTTTGATTATGGAATCAATATAATTATTAATTTGATCCGTAAGAATTCGTATCAGATTTTTAGTTATTTTGAACTTTTTGTCGTGATGCTTAGGGCTAAAGTAATCATTAATTTGACTATCACAAGGTTATTTTTTTATTATTCTAATCCTTTATTTGGTGGATATCTTGATTAGTTTAGATTGCTTTATTTTTGAAAAAACACTAAAAAAGCGTAAAAATCAAAAAAATCAAAAAAAAAAATCAAATCTTGCATTAGGGTTGTTTTGTTAGTAAATAAGATTGCATTTTAGGAATGCATTTCTAGATAATTTTTTAAATAGATTAGGATTGATCTTAGATAATGTTTGCACATCTAGATAATCTTATTTTTTCTTAAAAAAAGTAGTTTTTTAGGATAGGATAAGATTTAAGCCAAATTAATCCCTAAAATGAATTAGAAAATTATTCTTTTTTTAGAAAGTTTAATTAGGATTTTTATTAATTCCAAATTTCAATAAAAATACAAAAAAATACTAGGTGCATGTTAACTAGCTTGCATTATAGGATCATTTAATTTGAGTTTGATTAGTAAAATTAGGTTCATAAAATGCATGTAACTTAGTCATTGTTGCTAGGTTCATTCAGCTGAAAAAAATTGATCGTCAATAGAATTAGGTCATTCGATTAATTTAGATTGCATATTTAATTGTTGCATTTCTTTAATTTCAAATTTCATGGAAAATATAAAAGAATTAGAATAAATTCATTTCATACTTTAGGATAGATTGCATGCTTATTTATGTCATATAGTTTAGGTCATGTTGTCATATCATTTCATGATAGATTAATGACACGCATTGCATAAATAATGATTTTCATTAAATAAAGTGAAATACCAAAATTGAGTGATTGCGCATTAATTAGAAATCATATCTAGGGTTGTTGACGTGGATTCTAATTTAGCATTGCATATGCTTTCGCTGCTTTGAGGTAAGTCTTGCATTATTTTATTCGCTTTCTTGGGGTTAAATTAATGGTTGCGCACCCGCATGATCACCTCACACGTTAGGAAAGTGAATTAAAATAAATCCAAGCTGCCTGCAAAAACATTTTTTTGGAAAATTAAAAAAAGAAATGGTACCGAAAGGGCACTAGGATAGTCTAGTGTAACCAAGTCCCCGTACCCTTAGTCTCTGGTTCGTAAGAGTAAAATAATTCTCCCATGATTTTACTTAGGTGTCTAATCGACCTACCATAAACTGATCAGTGGCAACTCCTAGATAAAATCCATTTGCATGTTAAAACTTTAAGTCGCGATTTGGTATAGGTTTGGGAGAGCCCGAGCTAAGCTTAAAGACTTAGTAGTCCATTAACCTAGTTTTAGGTGATGCACCCGAAAAATAGGTCACGACAGCTTGGCGACTCCACTGGGGACTTGAGTTAAAACACTTTGTGGACTTAGGCCAATTTTCTTTTTTTGAAAAATGTTTTTGTTTGGCAGCGAGGATCGCAGGTATGTCCCTAACCTTTAAGGTGTTAAATGTTTTTGCAGATAAGAGGTATAAGGGGAGTAGTCTTTGCTAACCCCTGTCTTGCAGGATGGAGTTAGGGATGAATGTTTGAATTAAAACCTTAGAAGTGTTGTTTGTATTTAAATTGTTGTGCATGTTTTATTGCTTTTAGCACTACACTATTGCACACACGACCTGCGGTCAGACCTGGGCTGCGATAGAATTTCTAGGATGGTGTTGAGAAATGATACTTCCTCTAAAGCGAGACTGCTATGTAGAGGTTGACCTTCTCTTCCCCGAAATTTCTTTCATGGTGTCGAATGAATTTGTCTATATCCACGAGATTGCGTGATTATTGGGCATTCCATTCGACTGAGCCGGAGTTAGGGGGACCTGACACGTTAATGCGAGACTGCAACGGTCAGATCATCCTCTTAACTCCACCTTGTTAAGCCATCTAGACAGAAATCGAGCCTCACATTTCATGCGTGTGTCTATGTGATTGCCATTAATTTCCCTTGGTGAAGTAAGTCTTCTATTCCTATACTATGCAATTTACTTACTTTGTCATGCTTTTGGTCCGCCCATGACAATCTAGGATAATCATTTGATCTAATTCCTTTTAGAATTGAAATGAGGAAATTGCCATGCAATGAATCATTTAGAAAATAAAAAATTGGAAATTTGTTTTCAATTCATGTCTTGGCTCTTCCTAGTTCATGTTTAGGAAATTTCATCCCTACTGGGGCATCCCATGTCTTTGTTTTCCTAGTCAATTTTTAGGAAATCCTCTTCATATGTGGACTTTTCTTGACTAAAAATAGATTGTTGTCATGGATTGGTTTTCTCATTACACCTCGTACTTACATATTTTCATTTTCCAATTAGGTCATAACGGATCCTTCACGCTCGCCCATTATCACGCGATTAAGAGCAAGAATGGCCGACCAAAATGAAATGCGTGATCCTATGTCTGCTGTGGAGACTCAACTCCAACAAGTGCTGGCCTCCATACAGCTTGTAACGGATCAACTCCAATTCCTTCAAGCGAATCCAACAGCTACACCCGCTCTTCCTGAAATAGTTATCCCGAAGCAAACAAACAAGGTTCAAACAATTGATGACGACATGCTCGCACTGGAAGATGACTCGGTCATCGTTGGAAAGGCCAAGCTTGACGGCGTTCCCAAGACAGATCAAGATGAGCGTGTTGCGAGCTTGGAAGAGAAAGTGAGACAGCTGTAAGAGTCACAAAGCTCACTCCCGTTCGACCTCTCAGTCTATGAGAAGGTCAAAATGCCGAGCAAGTTCAAGATGCCGGAGTTTGAGAAATATGACGGTACATCTTGCCCAAAATCTCATCTGCAGATGTACCATGTGCGCATGGCCCAGCACGTTAAAAATGAGCCCCTCATGATCCAATCTTTCCATGCGAGTTTGACTGGACCCGCACTAAATTGGTACGCGATGAAAAATGTGAACCTCCTCGACACTTGGAACGAAGTGGCTGACGCGTTCCTCAAACAATACAAGTTCAACATGGACATCACACCTTCCTGAGAGGACCTGGAGCGGATGGAAAAGAAAAGGAGCGAGTCATTTAAAGAATATACTGTAAGATGGAGAAACCTGGCGGCTCAAATCACTCCTAAGCCTACCAATAAGGACCTGATGAAGTTGTTCGTGAAGACCCTCCCGTCTGAGTTTCGTAACTGGATGGCTAGCACGTACGTTGAGAACTTCAACCAACTTATCCCGGTGGGTGAACAGATCGAGATGGGGATAAGAGAAGGGTGGTTTACTAAGCCATCTAATAAGAGGTTTTCTACCAAGAAGGAGAGGGACCCTGAAGCTGAGATTAATATGGCCTACTCTCAGCTGAATCGTGATACATCCAATTGCGCTCCGGTAATTAAGATTTCTACTGAGCAACAAGGTGGAGGATATTAGTTCTCGGGTCAACGACGTAATGTTAGGAGGCAACTTACACCTCTTCCTGGACCCCTATCCAAAGTTTTGCCTGTTCTCCAAAAGAAGGGATTACTCTCTACTGAGCCGAAGCGACCAAATCCCGAGCGTTATCCTACATATAATCCCTCCGAGAAGTGTGACTATCACATGGGAGAGATTGGTCACTCCACTGATGATTGCTATGTTTTGAAGCATAAGGTCCAAGACCTTTTGGATACAAAGGCGTTCTCTTTCAGCAGTAATCAGAAAAATCCTTTGCCCAACCATGATGAAGGCGCAAACGCTGTCACTGAGTGAAGAAGTTCTTATCTCCTAGGATTTCAAGTTTTGTTTAGGATTCTCTGCTTTTTGAAATTTCAATTATCGCTTTCGCTTTTAGGGTTTGGCTTGTTTGCATTTTCCATTCCAATAATGTAATTCATTTGATTCTATTCAATGAAATTACAATTTTATTTTCAATTTTGAGGACATGATGGAGTATACCAAACCAGTCCAATGACGATATCCAACCATGAAAGAAACTATCATCCACAGAGAAATCCTGAGGGCTGGACTTTTTCATGCTTCCTCCTAAAAACTTTTTCGAAAACAAAAGCATTTCACGGCTAAAAAAATTCAAAAGCGTGTGGCAGATTAAACCTGTTTATTTGTCTGACTCATTTACTTCTTGTCTCAGAGAATAATTCTATAACTTGTTATGACAAGAGACATCTGAGAATAGCATATCAAGTTTCAATGGTCATAAACTTGACTTGTGATTAACAGGTTTAGAGCGCACTTGCAATGAAAAGATTTGGGGCAAGTGAAAGAGAACCATCATTCTCCGGTGGAAGATCCTGGGGGCAAGTTTGCTCCAAATT
Organism: Eucalyptus guilfoylei; assembly: GCA_016097605.1. Classification (NCBI taxonomy): domain Eukaryota; kingdom Viridiplantae; phylum Streptophyta; class Magnoliopsida; order Myrtales; family Myrtaceae; genus Eucalyptus; species Eucalyptus guilfoylei. The sequence continues at coordinate 23,059,187 of CM027866.1, read as the reverse complement.
ATAGCCTATATGTGGTAAGGAAGGTACTTCCAGGAGGTGCCGTCCTAGCATAAATGGGTGGTCATGAGTTTTCTACTCCAATTAATTCTAATGTTGTCAAGAAGTATTACCCATGATTGAATTTGTCATATCATGTTTTCCTTGATGAATTGTGTAAGATAGATTGAATGTGTCAAATGGGATATTTTGGAATGATGAAAGGCAAACCCTATTCTATACATTGTTTCATACATTAACCCCTAGTGAGTTGTGTGGAAAAATTCAATGCCTACGAGGGAAAAGGTGATCCCGCAAAGGGTACGTCAACCGAGGTGATGAGAGGCGATTTTTTCTCTACCCAGAACACTACAAGTATATCCATTGTTCAGCCCTTTGAGCCCACACACATGAAGAGTTCTTTAAGTTATCCCTATCAAGGATCATCCCATATCGGGATAAAATTTGAAATGAGTGATAGGAATTTTCTTACTCACACTTGCATCAATCTTCAAGTATTGCTTTCGCAATGTAACTTGTACGATAATTTAAAGTGCCTTAGGACGACGAAGAGCAGTTCTTTCACTATCCTATACACTTTATCCATTCCATAGCCCCCTTGAGCCTATGAATTTGTTTCACATTAAACCCAGTTGGTGATCATCCCCCACACTGGGGCAAGGCAAAAGACAGATAAAGACCCTTGAAAGTTCGAGTGTCATCCACAGTGTAATTCATTGACGCTTGCACTATGCGCAAAAATTGAAATCAAAATAGAACTAAGGGGCATGAAAAAGCAGTGTGCCTGGTAAAAGTAAGGCCAATGCCCATGAAAAAGAAGTGAAGAAAAATGAATGAGAATGAGAGGCATGAAAAAGTAATGTGCCTGGTAAAAGCAAGGCCAATGCCCAAAAAGAGAATAATCAAGCACTCGTTGTAGTGAGTCGTATCCCCAACAAGGCGATACTAAAAAAACTCAAATGTTGAAATGCTACAATCAATTGAGTTGTGATGTGAAGAAAATCTTCAACATTGAAAAATTGGTGGAAATGTCAAGATGATCACCAACTTTGACCCCCTAAAACACTTTTTGAGCCTAATGATCCATTCGTTTCTCAACCCATGAACTAAGCCTACGTTACGTCATTTGCAAAGTGTCTTCAGATTAGGGCACTTGAATTAACGTAAGAGTTCATATGCTTAAAAGCATCGCTTAAAGAAGTGCGAGTAAAATAATTTCTACTTCATTTCTCATGTTTCTTGACTTGTAAACCCCAAGGCAATTGCGAAATGTCATTTTTTAATAGTCTCGACTCGAAGAGTCTCCCTTGTGGAGCCGTTGATCGAGCCCACATCACAGTCCCTCTTAAAGACCTTTCAGATTGGTAAGGTCGTACCACTTGCGAGATTGCTCAGACCCTTGTTTGACATGACGATGGTGAGATAGAGCAATTGTCGAAATCCTGCATCAAAGGTCAGGATGAAATGGCTATTTTAATGAGGAATGAGTGAAAAGTCCTTTCAGACCGAAAGATCCCTCATTTGACACATCTATAAAACTCATGTGTTCAGATTTGAATATTCTTTTGAAATCTTTCCCAATGGAAATTAAGTGATGCAAGATTGATAGAAATCATCACGCGTGAACCTCACTTGAATTAATGCATGTCTGTGAATGCATATTGCCTCTCCTACAACTGTGTTTTGCAGAAGACATCTCCCCAAGAATCAGAGATATCATCAGGTAAGTATATCTCTACCCATGCTCAACACTTGGCTCAGTCAAGCTGTCCTTTATATTGACCTGGCGTGCTTTCGTAGCCCAGAGTCCCTTTTATCGAACCGGCGTGCTTTCGTAGCCCGGAATTTCTGACCTGGCGTGCTTTTGTAGCCCAGGGCCCATCTTTATCGATTCGGCGTACTTTCATAGCCCAGAGTCCCTTTTAATCGACACTCGATCGAGTTGTCCCCAAAGATTTTTCTCCATATTTATTTCCCTATTCAGGCGACCGTAGAATGGTACGGGTCCTAGAAGGTAAATCCCCGTTTAGGCGACCGTAGAATGGTACGGGTCCTAGACAACATCTATTTCCCTATTCAGGTGACCGTAGAATGGTACGGGTCCTGAAAGGTAAATCCCCGTTTAGGCGACCATAGAATGGTACGGGTCCTAGACACAACCAAACACTGCCATACTGGGCGACCGTAGAATGGTACGAGTCATGGGAAAGCAGTCTCTTTACAAAACCATGTTACTATTCTGGGCGATCGTAGAATGGTACGGGTCCTGGACATGTAACAGCAATCTATCTTGAGTTACTCTACCCTCCTTGAAGGTAAGTTATTCCAGGTAGGTTCATTTATCATTTGTATTAGCAATTCTGTGCATCATATAAATTGCATTTTAAAATGGGATTCATTTACAAGAAAAAAAATCATCAATCATTCAGTGCATGTGCATGATCAAAATTTAGGTTTCAATTTGTCTTTGAAGGAAACCTCTACGAGCTCACCTTCAAAGAGAGGCAGCTGTTGACACCTAAATTTTGGCGATCTGGTCATTTATTTATTGCATAACAATTAGGGGTTAATTTTATTCCAAAAAAAAAATGTTAATTGCATAGCATATAGATTTAGGTGCATTTGTTTTTAATTTGCATTTTTACATTTATTTACTACACCGGTGGCGGATGGGTTCGAATTAAATGGACTAAGCCCACGAAACGAGCAAGTTGGCCCAAGCCCATTTTTTTTAATGATTGAAAATTATCTTATGGAAAAATAGAAATCTTGAAATTTTGTTGGGATATGATGAATCTTTGGATATGGCATATGGATAAAAAAAATATTGCAAATTATCTTTGCAGGATTTGGATTTAGAGAAAAATTCCATCGTAATCTTGGATCTTTATCAATATGGGATAAGTTTGCAAAAAATATTACGGATATTGATTCGAATGAGGAATTCAAAGCCTATTTTCTTTCCCTATAAAAGCCGTACGCGTGAGAAGAAGAGGGGGCTTCTCTTCGGGTTAAAAAAAAAAACACAAAAGTGAAAAGTGAAAAGAGAGAAAAAGGAGGCTTCGGTTCTTTGTAGGGGAGAGGAAAAGGTGTGCAGAGAAGCAGAGGGAAAGGGACGTGAGAGAGACAAGTGAGAGGAGGAGAGAGAAAACTTTAAAAAAGAGAAGGGAAGAAGAAGCTGTTCTTCTTCTCCATCGAAGCTGATCCACCGCATCCACCTGTATCCATGCCGTTTCTGCTTGAAGCCCACGACGACCCAGGCGTCGACCCACGATTCCGGTGACCCATCACCGCCCTCTGCTCAGTCCCTGCACTCGCTCGGAGCCCGATCTACCGCACCGAAGCGCCGATCTCGCCCCCGACTTGCTGCTGACCCGCGATGCCAGACGCCAGATCCGAGCCCCCACACGTCCGAGTGACGGCTCTGCTGCCGACCATCTCCGCTACGAGCCTCCTCACGGTGCGCCTGCAGTTCCTTCGCTGAACGTCTCCGATTGCTGACGCCCGCGCTTGCAGCCCCCGCGACACCGGATTTCCTTGTTTCGCTGCTGGTCCACCTCAACCCGAAGATCAGCGATCGAAGTCCCATCTCCGACGCCAGCCCTCGCCACTCCATCCGTGTCGTCCCCGATCGGCCTGTCGAATCCCCCTCGCCGGTGACTTCTGCCCGCGACGCACCAGCCGCTCGAGCCGCCAGCCAACACCGGGCTGACGTCGCGAACACCCGGCGCTGCGCCTCAGCCCATCTGTCTACCACTGCAACGCTTCCACAGCCCGCGCCATCACCGTCGTCGCCTGTCGGTTCGCCTGACGCCCACCGGTCTATCTTCGCCCGACGACGCTCAAACGCCGCGCACACCCTCCCGTTCGTCCGACGCTCATCAACGCTGCTGCAAGTCTCTCCATTTAGGTTGTTTAGTTTATTATTTTTTTATGTTATTTTTTATTTTATTTGATAGTATCTTTAAGTTTAGTTATTTAAATCGCAATATTGGATGTTATTATTCATAAAATCTCGTAGGCATTATCCGTAGGGTTTTCCCCAAAATTATTATAATTACTAATTTAATCCGTAAGATGTCGGATCATTTTTTTTAATTATATTAATTTTTGGGGTTAGTTGATAATATTTTGATTATGGAATCAATATAATTATTAATTTGATCCGTAAGAATTCGGATCAGATTTTTGGTTATTTTGAACTTTTTGTCGTGATGCTTAAGGCTAAAGTAATCATTAATTTGACCTGTGAGACAACATGTTATTTTTTTGATTATTCTAATCCTTTATTTGGTGGAAATCTTGATTAGTTTAGATTGCTTTATTTTTGAAAAAACACTAAAAAAGCGTAAAAATCAAAAAAATCAAAAAAAAAAATCAAATCTTGCATTAGGGTTGTTTTGTTAGTAAATAAGATTGCATTTTAGGATTGCATTTCTAGATAATTTTTGAAATAGATTAGGATTGATCTTAGATAATGTTTGCACATCTAGATAATCTTATTTTTCTTTAAAAAGTAGTTTTTTAGGATAGGATAAGATTTAAGTCAAATTAATCCCTAAAATGAATTAGAAAATTATTCTTGTTTTAGAAAGTTTAATTAGGATTTTTATTAATTCCAAATTTCAATAAAAATACAAAAAAATACTAGGTGCATGTTAACTAGCTTGCATTATAGGATCATTTAATTTGAGTTTGATTAGTAAAATTAGGTTCATGAAATGCATGTAACTTAGTCATTGTTGCTAGGTTCATTCAGCTGAAAAAAAATTGATCGTCAATAGAATTAGGTCATTCGATTAATTTAGATTGCATATTTAATTGTTGCATTTCTTTAATTTCAAATTTCATGGAAAATATAAAAGAATTAGAATAAATTCATTTCATGCTTTAGGATAGATTGCATGCTTATTTATGTCATATAGTTTAGGTCATGTTGTCATATCATTTCATGATAGATTAATGACACGCATTGCATAAATCATGATTTTCATTAAATAAAGTGAAAAATCAAAATTGAGTGATTGCGCATTAATTAGAAATCATATCTAGGGTTGTTGACGTGGATTCTAATTTAGCATTGCATATGCTTTCGCTGCTTTAAGGTAAGTCCTGCATTATTTTATTCGCTTTCTTGGGTGTTAAATTAATGGTTGCGCACCCGCATGATCACCTCACATGTTAGGAAAGTGAATTAAAATAAATCCAAACTGCCCGCAAAAACATTTTTTGGAAAATTAAAAAAAGAAATGGTACCGAAAGGGCACTAGGATAGTCTAGTGTAACCAAGTCCCAGTACCCTTAGTCTCTGGTTCGTAGGAGTAAAATAATTCTCCCATTATTTTACTTAGGTGTTTAATCGACCTACCATAAACTGATTAGTGGCGACTCCTAGATAGAATCCATTTGCATGTTAAAACTTTAAGTCGCGATTTGGTATGGGCTTGGGAAAGCTCGAGCTAAGCTTAAAGACTTAGTAGTCCATTAACCTAGTTTTAGGTGGTGCACCCGAAAAATAGGTCGCGACACCAGTGATATAATATACTTAGGCTTTAACCATGCTCCACCCTCAACTTGAGGGAGTAGTACATATGTCGAGTGCCGATGGAAATGCAAGATGCTCTGTTTTCTTAAAGATTCGGCGATCAAAAAGATTTTTTTGATTACTAGGATTGAACAAGTAGAATGTGGGCGATCCACATATGTTCTTTTAACAATATTTGGTAGCACGCAACGATGCAATGGAAAGGAGCGAACATTGAGTCTTGGAATGAGAATCAATGTTCGGTAGCAAGCAATTATGCAATGGAATGGAAAAAGCATTAGATCTTCGAGTGAGAAGTGCTCATCTCATTTTTGTTATTTGTGAGAGGTGACAATGAATTTAAAGGGGAATGAATGAGTGAAGCTAAAGAATATGATATGCTTATTGATAGACCAATAGTTAAGACCTCTTAATTTTTTATATGAAGTAAATTTTGTAGGGTAAATCCCTCTTATGAATCTGTCGCTTTGCTTAGTTTCATGGGGATTCCTAACCTGCGTTAGTAATATACGGGCGGATATAGTACTGTATCAATACGGATATGCGCATATCATCCTTTTCCTTAATTGTACGTTAAAGTGGTTCGGCATCATTACCATATATCATAAAATGATATTCACATGGCTTTTTACATGAATTGTACGAAACGAGAAAAGCTTACTTATTAGAACAAGATGCTTTAAATAACAAGAATTTATACCAACATCGTATCTAATAATTGAATTATGTCACCAATTCGAACAATCTAATGAGAATAACAAAAATATTCTATTTATTATGTGATTATGAAATAACAATTATCATATTTTTGGCATATAAATGATTCTTGGCATGTTACATACGATGGAAAGACATAAATTGGGTTTAAAATTGACGTACTTCACTTAAGAATCATATGGGATGTATTATATACATGTACAATTCGGTTCCTCTAAAAGACTGGATTTTTTTTCATAAGTTCAGCAAAACATGTGGGAGATGATCACAAGATACAGTATTAATGCCTTTTCTCATGAGCATCTTTATCGTAGACAGTTAAAACATATATAGTCTAAGGAACATCGACGTGTAGTTTTATATGCATAGTTGAAATTCATTATACTAATGCATCCTCCTCTCAAACCACCTATTTCGTTATCACAACACACATTCGAGGGCAAATGACACTTAGATAAGCCTAAGTTGAATATCAATACTCGAATTTGCGTTCTTTCAAGTATGGATGAGTCGTTCTTATATGTGATCAAGAATTGATAATTTGTCCACAAACATAAAATTTCTCACTTATTAGAGCGGGTACTACGGTAATTTTCAGAACTTCTTGAATTTTGTTATTCCTAATTTTACTCAACTTAATTAATTCCCTCGAATTAACAAAACCCAATGTACTGGAATATTTATCATCCTAGTGCTTGTTGGATATGAATGCACTATTGGTGGATGGGTCCAGCTTCGATAATTCAACGGTTCCTCCGAGACGTGGGACCCGCCATTAGTTGCCTTTCCCTAGTCTCGATAGGCGAGAAAATATTGGCTGGGTTTTACACTCCACGTCAGCGAGATGTAAAACCATTCAGAATTCAACACGTGGCTCCACGTGTAAATAGCGTCAGGGGTTCAAAATTCGCTCGGCCCTCTCTCTCCTGCAGATCTGGGGCCCACCACTCTGACGCTCTCTCTTCTATGCTCGAGAGAACGCACGGAGAAAAGACAGAACAGTAAAAGCGCACTCCCGCTCAAGAAAAACCTCTCTCCTTTTTTTCAATTTCCAAGGGCTCTCTCTTCCTCACGTTCTTTCCTTCGCACTCCCGCTCAAGAAAAACCTCTCTCCTCTTTTCAATTTTCAAGGGCTCTCTCTCTCCCTCACGTTCTTTCCTTCGTCTTCCTCCCTCATCGGCGACGACCCAAGCGAGAAGCTTGCTCAGAATCAGCAGCAACGGGCTCCGGCCATCAAGGAACGCGATGGTGACCCTAAGCGGAAGCACGGGGTGCAATTCGACCTGGCGGAGATCTCCCTCCGGGGATTCCTTCCTTTGTCTTCCTTCCTCATCGGCAACGACCCATGCGAGAAGCTCGCTCAAAGTAAGCGGAATCAGCAGCAACAGAGCTTGTCCATCAAGGAACGCGATGGCGACCCCGAACGGAAGCATGAGGTGCGATTTGACCTGGTGGAGATCTCCCTCCGAGGACCGCGACCCCTTCTTCTTGCCCGTCGGTCTGTCTTGACTGACATCTCCCTCCGGGGACTGCGACCTGTCTTCCTGCTCGCTGATCTGTTTATGTTCCGCAAGGGGTTAATAGATTGTGGTCTTTTTTTGCCATTTTAGTTGCAGCTGACCATCTCTCTCTGCGCGTATCTGGGCAGGCCACACTCTCCACCATCTTTGCCCATCTCCCCTCCCCTCCCGCCTTCCTCCATACTTTCATAACTTCCTCCCCCTTTCCTGCTTGACCCTTTTCCTCTCTCTCTCTTGGAGCAAGCTTGGGACGCATAACAATGGAAGCTGTTGACAAGGCTGCGGAAAAAGCAAAAGCCGATTCCGTCTCGCATGAACTGAACCCCATCTTGCGGAGGATGATGTGAGAGATATTGGATGCCATGCCAATCGAGGAGGTCGCTGGTGACAGCATTCATGAAGGGTTTGCTTGTTGCTCGTGGGGGTATGCAAACACGCCCTCGAGATATGGGAAATCGTCGGCCTAGACTTCCTTCTGTTTCATGGAGCACCATTTGGCTCTCTGCATTGTTCTTTTCCCGTCTGTAACCGAGGTCTAAAATTGATCATGGGGATCTCGATGAAAAAATAAAATGAGGGCTTGTTAAGTCCCTTGGATCTGGAAGGGAAAGCATGTAGCTAAGTCCCTAAGTTTGAAGAAATGTGCTATTTTCTGAAATAATCATCAATAATAATGTTGCAATTTGCTGTTGTTTGTTACCATTTTGCAGATTTCTAGCTTTATGGTACACAAAATGCAGAATGCTCTTCCATGTTGGTATATTTTTTAAAAACTTTTGTCACTTGTCGAACCCATTTATAATTTAACGACATTGTTCGTCTAACTTACCAACGTGTTCATTTGCTCGCTTCAAATGTACCAACTTCTCTTATAATTTACCAACATTGCTTGTCCAACTTATTAACCTTTTAGAATTTGGCATATACAGTTGCCTTTTTAATATGCTTTGTTTTTGTTTCATCTATCATGGCATTGTTTGCCATTTTGTCGTCTCCAATAATGAGCCTGCGGGGCTTGTTCAGTTATTCTCATGGCATTATCAACCTAAAAGGATGAAGGCGACACCATCATCTGTTCAAATCGTGCTAGTCAGCGTTTTTCTATTGCTTGGAATTAGCACATCAATTTAAGAAAAGCAGGTTCATTCTACCCCGATACAATAATCTAATCGAAATTTTCTGACAAAGTGGAAGAATATTGTAAATCATTATAGCAAAACACAATCCAAGAATCTTTGGTATCATAATAAGCTGCAATTTCTAGTATCAAGGCAAGTATTCCTATGCAACAGAGCAAGAACCGTTCACCCGCAAAACCTTGATCTTAAAATTAAGCAAAAGCAAGGAAGCAATGTGAAAATTATGATCTCTAACGCCGGCCAAAGCTTGATTCACTGAATGATCACAAATGTGTCATTGGATTTAAGCATTTAATTTACATACACAGCAGGTATATTTGAAATTCAGTGATGACAATTGATTCTGCAGAGTCCTTCGCACGTTTTTTGGACAAGAAAAAAGAAAGAAAAACAAAGAGAAAGATGGGGTTCAGTTCATGCGAGACGGAATCGGCTTTTGCTTTTTCCGCAACCTTGTCAGCAGCTTCCATTGTTATGCGTCCCAAGCTCGCTCCGAGAGAGAGAGGAAAAGGGTCAAGCAGGAAAGGGGAGGAAGTTATGAAAGTATGGAGGAAGGCGGGAGGGGAGGGGAGATGGGCAAAGATGGTGGAGAGTGTGGCCTGCCCAGATACGAGCAGAGAGAGGTGGTCAGCTGCAACTAAAATGGCAAAAAAAGATCACGATCTATTAACCCCTTGCGGAACATAAACAGATCAGCGAGCAGGAAGACGGGTCGCAGTCCCCGAAGGGAGATGTCAGTCAAGACAGACCGACGGGCAAGAAGAAGGGGTCGCGGTCCTCGGAGGGAGATCTCCACCAGGTCAAATCGCACCTCGTGCTTCCGTCCGGGTCGCCATCGCGTTCCTTGATGGACAAGCTCTGTTGCTGCTGATTCTGCTTACTCTGAGCGAGCTTCTCGCATGGGTCGTTGCCGATGAGGAAGGAAGACAAAGGAAGGAATCCCCGGAGGGAGATCTCCGCCAGGTCGAATTGCACCCCGTGCTTCCGCTTAGGGTCACCATCGCGTTCCTTGATGGCCGGAGCCCGTTGCTGCTGATTCTGAGCAAGCTTCTCGCTTGGGTCGTCGCCGATGAGGGAGGAAGACGAAGGAAAGAACGTGAGGGAGAGAGAGAGCCCTTGAAAATTGAAAAGAGGAGAGAGGTTTTTCTTGAGCGTTAGTGCGAAGGAAAGAACGTGAGGAGAGAGAGAGCCCTTGGAAATTGAAAAAAAGGGGAGAGGTTTTTCTTGAGCGGGAGTGCGCTTTTACTGTTCTGTCTTTTCTCCGTGCGTTCTCTCGAGCAGAGGAGAGAGAGCGTCAGAGTGGTGGGCCCCAGGTCTGCAGGAGAGAGAGCTCCCAGCGAATTTTGAACCCCTGATGCCATTTACACGTGGAGCCACGTGTCGAATTCTGAATGGTTTTACATCTCGCTGACGTGGAGTGTAAAACTCAGCCAATATTTTCTCCTCGATAGGCACCCTCAGAATAAGTTTTCGTCGATGCAATCATGCATTGACAGATTCGAAGCACGTGCACAAGGATCATTGCTAATTAGTTAAGTTATCACCATGACCCCATAATAATTGTTTTTTTTTTTTTGTCAGAGGAATCTTTTTCTTGATTCTACGTAAATTTTGTAGAAGAATCTCATGGAAAACGTGCAGTTTTTAAAAAATAGGATGAATCGGGCTACTATAGCAGGTCTCGATTTAGTTGTCCTGATGCAAAAACTCTGGGAGGACAAAACTTCCGGAGTATATGTTTGATTTGTCCGACAACTTTTCTGGGCAATCTTTTTATGATTTTTCATAAATTTTTGTCAGGAATCTACTGAAAATCTCGAAATTTATTAAAAAAAAAAAGGGGGAAAATTAGGTTATCAGAACACGTCTCTTGTTATTTGTTCTATTGCTAGAAGTTTGAGTTGCACTAAATTTGATTTCCCGCTAAGTTTCATTGAACATCTTGCCCAAAGATAAATCAAATAAAGCCCGAGGAAGGATAGCCACAAATTGTGTGTCAACAATTTTTGCAGTAAAAGCTCTTCAAACCAGGACAACTCTATTTTCTCATCAATGTCCCATTTTTAGTGTTTTGTACCTGCCACAAAGCATTGCTGATGGGTTTAATCTGTATGACTTTATCAGCCAGCTTTTGAAGTAGCTTATAATCACCACGGCCAATTACTTGTGGCAGCCTTGGTCAGCGACTTGAACGTTTTAGATGATCCGAGAGGCTACTCTCTAGGGTCGAAATCGAACGTGTCGTGACGAAGGAAGATCTCCACCAACATGACCCTGCACAAGAGCACTACCTAATCTTTCCCCTGCCACTGCTTGTTCTCCACCGTCAGATCGCTGATATCAAGTCCGTTCGACCACGACACATACAACAACCTCTCTCCTTCCCCCACTAACTACTCCGGATCGTCGAAGGCTTCATCGTGGCCTCCGACGACCATATCATGCTTCGCCTTCTTGTACTGGAACAGGACCAGAAGCTCGATCCTCAGTACTACGTGTTGGTAATTTGTTTTTAAAACAAGCTAAAAGATGTCTTGTTCCACATCGAAAAGATGTGAGTGTGCACGTGAACGAAATGTGACACTAACCAATGACCATTTTAATTTATAGAAAAATTCGGATTTATTTTTATAAAAAATAACCATAGCGTCCCGTTGAATTAATAATATTGTTCATGAAGTTAAAGTTATTTCTTTTTCTAAATTTTATTATTTCTTCTAATGGTTATCTAAGAGTTCATACTTATTCATAGATTACTTCTTAATCCTTAAAAGGTTGTGTCTGTTCAGATATAACTTCTACTTTTTTTTTTTGCTATAAATTACCGAGCGTGTTTGTTCAACTATAACCTTATTCTCCATTGTTCATTTTCTTTTAAAAGAAAATATAGCCATTGTAGCTTATTATTTCCCTTAAGAGACTTTGGAGAAATACTGGAATTGCTATATAATATTCTCAACTGAGACTCTGCTCTATCCTAAAGGAAATTTGCTAGTGATGATTAGCAATATTGTGGAGCAAATAATTAAGAAAGTGATATCACGTTTCAAAGTCTGACTCATCTTGTTGAAGTAGTCGAGTTGTACTTGCGCATTCAATACCTGAAGAACTTCTCTTTTCCTTGGTTGTAGAAGTAGTCAAGATGATCTTTTGTCACGTTCAAGAAAGGTGTTGCCGTAACCACCGAGGATTCCTTTAAGTGGAGGCGCATTGTCACGAGAGGCTTTTGAAATTTGCTCGACGTTGAATGGGGAAGAAGATGATGATGAAGAAGAATTAAGTGAAGACATTGACAATGAAGAATGTGGTCACGACCCTCATTCATGGCACATTTCCAAAATGGCATTTTCTGAAAGTCATTATCAAACTTTTAAACATCAACCCACATCTTTCTGATCAATCAAAATTCAATTCCATCTTTAACATTTCTTGGTGTCATTTAAGATAATTTTTCTAGAAAAATTGTCCAAAAAGTTATAGATCTATTGTACAAATGCCAATTCAGTTTTAAACATTTATATTGTATCAATTTAGTTTTGAATCTATTGCACGATGACCAATTCAATCCTTTTTTTTTTTTTTGATTTGTCAATTTAGTCATAAACCTATTAAGGATTTGCCAATAAAATCCTTCAGTTATTTTTGGCCAAAATTACTTTAATGACTATATTGCCAAATCATTAAAAGACTTAAGACTAAATCGACACGATTGAAATGTTTAAAATTAAATTGACTACTATACAATAAATTTAAGACAATTATCTCCCTTTTTCTTTGAGTCCCAAATCAAATAAGTTTCACAAAGTATAGGGTAATTCCTTTTTCTCTTGGACCACGTAGGCTACTAACAGATAATGGCTTGAAGAGATGGGTCATGAAACGAGCTAATCAGAATGTAGGAAAGGAAATATTCAATGACAATGCTAACGTGTGGTTATCATCGAGAAAGTATGGTGGAATGTCAATTTGGTGACCAAAATCATATAATTCGATAAAATTAGAAACACTTCTGTTTTATTTATTTATTTATTTGGGGGTCAAAAAGAAATTATCATTCATTACTAAACTGATACATGAAAGGGAATCTTAAAAGTCATAGTAACAAAGTAAACTCATAGAACTCCAAAACAAACCCCCCCCAAAAAAAAATCAGAAATCAAGATGTTTCATCATCATGGTTGACACTGATCATCACAAGCTTATCTTTCAAGAACAAATCTGTAACTGGATCTAAGCGAAAAGATTGGTGGCTAGTCACCGAATCACACAACACCATTGGTGATAGGCATATGCTAAGATCTCCATTTATAATTACGGCTTTGCTTTTCGGTAGTGTGTGCCTAGTTTCAACGTCCCCAACAGCATCACCATATGGAAACAACATAAACATGTTGAAAAATATCAAATCTGACACTTGTGAGCAAGCCTTGTAGTAAATGTGAAGTACCAAAACTTTGAATGAAAATACATTAAACGAGCATAGAGTTGACACCAAAGTTGTTATAAATATCATTGAAACTGATAGCGGAACACTTATTCATTAAAACTCCAAAATCTAGAATTAAATTGGAGAGAAAAGCTCCTAGATATAAAATCAGGAGAGCAAAGCTCCCAGATCTAAAACTAGATTGAGAGAATTAGAAAAGAAACAAAAGGAAATAAAAAGAAAAGGAACTGGGAGGGGAGGGAAAGATCTAGATCATCCCTCCCCTCCAGAAGTGAAAGGGACGAAAAGAAGGTTCACAGAGAGAGAGAGAGAGGGGAAAAAGAGATGACTTTAAAGTTAGAAACATTTCGAATCGCTGCAATCTAGTAAAAAAAAAAAAACACCGAAAAATTCATACAAGTTCTTTATCAGCAGTAGACACACGGTCAACAACTCGTGGCCTTGGTCAACGACTTGAACGTCACCGATGAACCCGCAGGCAAGCTCCCACATTCCAATCCGAACGTGTCGTAGCGGAGGAACAGCTCCACCAGCATAACCCTGCACATGAGCAGCACCAGATCCTTCCCCGGGCACTGCTTGTTCTCCACCGTCGGATCGTCGATCTCTCGCCCGTTCGACCAGTAGACGTACTTCAGCAGCTTCTCCCCCTCCCCGACGAACCTATCGCCCACGAAGTCCTCCGGGTCATCGAAGATCCTCGGATCCTTGGTGGCGAACGGCTGATACCCGAAGACCATCTCGCCCTTCTTGATCTGGAAGGCGGCGTCGTGGCTCCGGACCACCATGTCTCGCCTCGCCTTCCCGTACTGGAACTGGACCGGGGGGTCGATCCGGAGAGCCTCGTACACGACCGACTTGGTCAGGCTCATCTTGTCCAGGGCGGCGATGGTTACCCCGCCTTCCGACGCGACGGTCGACCGGATCTCCCTCGCGAGCCGGCAGTGCAGATCCTCGCCTCCCGACCCGACCCACTTGATCAAAATGGGCAACGTGGCTTTCATGCCGCCGTAGGCATTGAACCCGGCAAGGAACACTAGGTTGTGACACGCCTCGTCTCTATCGATCCCTAGCCTCTCAGCTTCATCTAAAATTGAAGACGCATGCTCTTTAAATGCATCGTAGAGCTTCTTGTAAGAAGATTTTATTAAGAGCGGAGGCAGTGGGAAAGTGTGCAAAATGACATCTTCCAAGAAATTTAAGACCTTGTTGTTAAACCCTAGGGACAATATTGGGGCAAGCTGGAGTAATATCCATAGGTCGAACATCGCTGCCCCTTTGGTCCCTAGAATTGTGCTCGAGGGCTTTTGGTCGCATAAGAGCTTGAACACAAAGTTGAAGGACATCTTGTCGTTGAGGGAGTTGAAGGATGCTTTCCCTTTGCTCGATAGCTCGTCTTCTAGGTCGACAAAGAGATCCGACAAGCTGCTCCTGAGGGTCGGGATGAACACGTTGCGCCGAGCCGCGAGGAGGGACAGGAACCAGTGCTTGATGGCGGTGTGCTTGGGCTCGGACGGGTCGAGAAAGGCGCAAGCACGGTGGCCGCCAGTGAAGGCGGTGGAGGGCATGTACGTGCCATCAAGCACGTTCCTCTTTTCGACCTTGGATGTGTCAAACAGGACGGGGAAGCTGATCGCGTCGAGGAGGACGACGACATTGGGGTTCGAGGAGATGAATGGGCCGGGTGGCATGTTGACCCTGAAGACCGTCGACCGGTACTTGCGCATCCGGTGGCGGAAGAACTCATCTCGTCCTTGGAAGTAGAAGTAATCGAGACGATCCCTTATCTCACCGAAAAATGGGAAACCGTAATCTCCTGGGATTTCTTCCAGTGGAATTTCCGAATCCGACATGATCGATTCACGAACCGGAAGACGAATTAGACGAAGACGAAGACGAGCAAGATGGAGATACGCACAGCCAGACCTAGCTTCAGAGGGATAGGTTGTGGTGAAATTAGAGATAACAAGATGCACCACACGAGGCGAGAATATATAATCATGACAACATAGTACATTGTCCTGGGACAATGATAAAAGGAGCCATCTTGTCTGAATAGGACAAGTAGACCCCCTAGGGCAAGTAGAGTTTTTTTATCTTGTTTAACTTAAATTAATAAACACCGATGTGTTGAATTTCTGATGAATCACCTAATCAGTATTTTAAGAATTAAGTGTGATTAATTTGTTTTATTTATGGCCAATAATCTAATATGTCAGTTTATTATATTTTTTTTTACCTGAGCAGGTCTTTAAAAGACTTAAAGAAGAAGAAATATATAAGAGATTTGTTATGAGATGCGAGACTCCACACTTTTCATATTCCCACTTATCCGAGAAGAAAAGTTTGCATGGGAACTTAAGAATCTCTTCGGTGGAGAAGGTAGATTTCACATTTGCACATTGGTGCAAGTTACCACTGGATAAGGGAATATAATAGCTTTTAGAGCCTAGAGTGAATTGAGGGCGGGTGAAAATCCACGGTAGTGTTGGTGAAGCTAAGATTCGGAAGGAAAAGATACGTTACAATTTTTGGTGAGTCACCTAATACAATAATTTAAGAATCAAATATGATTAATTTGTTTAATTTTTTACCAACAACCTAGCATGTCAGTTTAGTATATGAATTTTGTAAGCTAATATTAAATTCCGTATAGTTAATTTTACTCACGAGCTCGAGCATCACGCAGTCCACACCGCATGAAAATCGAGGGGGGAAATACTGATAAAAAATGACTTCGGAAAGGTCTCTTCCACTTGATTAAGCAAGAGCAACCGTTGAACACGAAAAAAAGATGCCCTAGAGTTGAATCAAAGATCTAGGCGATTTCTTACACAGCGAATAAAGGAAGGATATAGCCACGAAGGATCAATTAATTGTCGAAAGTCGACACGAGCAAGCACTTCATTATAAGAAAAGACTTCATAAAACCCCAACCACGCCAGGCCACCAACTCCAAAAGAGCCAACCAGTAAGTTTCTTTCCGGGCCATGTTGTCCTCCAATCATAATTTATTCATCAGTTACATGTGATCATCATCACTCGCACCAAACTTAGCTATAATTAAGTGTGAAGGATGTCAATATTTGTGACCTACCAATCAAAAGAAATGATGGACCAAGTTAGAAAGCCCAATTCAAGAAGTTAAGCCATTAAGTAAATCAAGTTTATATATATATATAACCCATTGACACCTCATAAGCAAGTGTTATTGGTTAATTCAGAAGATTGGATCAGGAAATAAAAACCCTAGGTTTGCTATATTAAATACGGGTTTCTTCACTTGGGGCGCTCCCAGTCACAGTACACGGCCACGTTGTTGAGAGAGAGAGAGAGAGAGAGAGGGCTTCCATTTGTGCAATCCAGAAACTCATGGGCAATAGGCGAGATGTGCAGAGAGAATCGGGTGACAAGGCTGACCCAAAAAAGGAAGCGTGGTCTTCTCTCTTCTTCATCATTGCAGACCCTCGCGAGCAGCCTGTCCACGCAAGACCACGCACCGTTCCGCTTCATGTTATAATTATCTGAGTATTATAATATGACTGATCCTCAAAAAATATTATATCGGCTGACACAAACACATGACAATGAGGAGGACTATAATTTATATATAGCCCTTTGAGTTCGAGAGTATCCAACCTAGACACTGTTTTGGGCATGAGGGTCCAAGTTATCAAGACCTACAGTTAGAGAATGGACAAAACAAACATAAACAAAGACACGTAGAGGTAATGGAAAAGGAAAGACGATTTGGATGTCAAATAGAAAATGGTGTCTCCCCCCAAAGAATGAAAGTGGGAAGCCGAATAATTAAGAAACAAGCTGTAACAATGGTATGACCCAAAAAGTTTTCGGTAGATGCAACTGAAAAATAACATAACGAGCAACATCAAGAAGATGGTGTTTTTTTGCGTTCATCTACACCATTTGTTGTGGTGTGTATGAGTAGGAAATTTGATGAATAATGTCATGAGAATCATGAAAAGGTTGAAAACTAGAAGCAACAACAAAATATTCTTAGGCATTATTTGACTGCAAAGTCTTGATAGAAGTTTTATATTGATTCGGCACCTCAAAATAGAATAGACGAAAGCAACAAAAAGTCTCAATATGGTCCTTTATTAAGAATAACTAGGTCATTCGAGAAAAATCATCCACAAACATAATAAAATATCTAAAACCACATGTATTAGAAACACGACACAAACCTCATACATCTAAGTGAACCGGCTCAAAGGGACTAGACACACAACTCTGAAAACGAGAAGGAAAATAAACTCTATGGTGTTACCAAACTGACAAGTTGCATATTGAAAAGTACTCACAAATTCAGACTTAGAAAATAAATATCAAACAATGTTTGATAGTGGATGACCAACATGACAATGCATCTTATACATATCAGGGAATGTGTGCTTCATAGCTGTTGCAACTATCACTTTCTTGTCAAGATAGTATAAACCATTTGATTCATGTGCCCCCCAATCATCTGTCCAGTCCTTGGATATTGAAAGACACAACGAGAAGAAGAAAAGGACATTGAATAACTTAGTTTTTTAGTTAATGAACTAACAGAAATCAAATTATATAGAAATTTAAATGAAAGACAAATGATAGAGAAAGAGAGGAACTCAAATGGACATCTTCGAGTATCTCCAATACTAAAAACATTGGAAAGTGAACCATCGACTAATGTAACAGAGTTTGACACCCCAAGAGGTGTGGAGTGTAACGAAGACAATAATTTAGAGTTACCGGCTATAGCTCCAGAATCTATAATCAAGGAGTCGGACACAGTAGAAAGAAAATAAGATGAACCACCTTTAGAGGTATGTGCTAGAGTTGTAGTAGGAGCCAAAGTTCCTGTCACCTATTAAGAGCGAATCCAAGCATCATACTCAAGACGTGTCAATGTAATAGAATCTCTCCATTCTGCACACTTATAGAATCTAGTTGAGTCGATGAGGAAGAATCATCCACCTCTACAAATGCAGCAAGTGTCAACTGAAGCTTAGGATGAAGTGTGTAGCAGCAAGGTTTTGTATGTCTAGCCCTCTAACAATGATTACAATAGCAAAAACCACGTCCACATCCATGACCTTGATAACCATGACCACGAGCTCCACATTCACTAGATCCATGAGAAATCATGGCACCTGTATCTAAAGTTGTAGTTGAGATCTTGTCTATAGATGTTGAGCAAAGGGCTTGGGAGAAAACCTCGTCAACTGAAAGAAGAGAGCTCTCAAACATAATTTACTAATGAAAGGAGGAATATTTAGGCCCTAGAATTTTAGGACTCAGTATCACTCAAAGATCTTCCGGTGTTTGAACATTCAAGTTAGCTGAAGTTGAAAGATGAGTATCTAGTCTTCGGCAAAGTGTGGTAAAATGAACATAATATTCAGATAGAGACCGATCTCCACGCTTAAGATCTAACAAGGCCTCCCATGTGTCACATACTTGTGTCATGTTATTCTAGCAAGAGTAAAGCACGACACATTTCTCCCAAATTTCCTTAGTTGAATTGCACTAAATGAAATGAGGATTAATTTTAGGATCCATACCATTCCATGACAGTGTATGAATCATTGCATCTCTCGCAACCCAATCGTCTATCTTACTTTTATTTGAAAAGATCATAGATGTAAGATAATCATATTGTCTAGTGGTAGAAGATAAACTCCTACAACTTTAGAACAAGATGGATAATTAGTTTCATTCAACTTGACAAATGCCAATTGAAAATGTGTCAAACCAATAGATGAAATAGAAGCCATTAGAATTAACTCCATTGAACCCCAATAACAAAACTAGCCAAGCAAGTTGAAACAGATGCAAGTAAACTCAAGAATAATGTCACGATACTCAAGTACTTAACTCTAGTGGTGCAATGAGCCACAAAATAACAACCACAAATGAGGGTTCAATTGATTCACCACTGAGTCATAATAATTTATTGAGAAGCCATAAAATCATATATTTGATATCAAATGATTATTGTAAACCATCCAACACTCCAAAGAGTACTTAGCACATACCATCCAACACTTCAATGAACAATAAACTATAATGAGAAGTCATATAAGAATACTGGACAACATCTTCCGTTGTCCCTAGTTTTGTTCTTCTTTTTTTTTTTTTGGGAAAAACCCTAGCAGTTGAACGCCTTCAACCTTCTTAGCCGCATACCAATTGGATCTCCAAACTTACGAATATAGGATCTACGTATTGTTCTTCAATTTCTTCGTCATGGAAGAAGGTTGAACACACTAATAAGAGGCTCTGGCAATCAGAGTCGGTTGCTGATTTTGGATACGTTTGCGATGATGAAATTGGTCGCTAGTTTTGGCTAGATTTGGAGGCAACGATGGTGGCCGGGAACTGATTCTAACCAGACTTAGTGGCAACGGTGGTAAGTGGTTGGAGATGATGATGATGGTGGCTAGGTAGCGATGGTGGTAGCTAGCCTCCAACGCGATAGTAACGATGGTTTTGGTGAGGTGAGGGTGGTTGTGTTGGTGGTAGGATTGAAAATATGTTTTTTTACAAGCTATGATACCATGTTGAAGGAGATAAATCATGATATTATATTGTATGAATCAAATTGGATTACAAGAATATAAACATGAGTAATCCTCTCAACCTAAAATAACTATTAACTATTTTACCCTTATTATTATTTCCTAACATTAACCATAGGTTGCATGTCCCAAATAAAGATCAGGAAAGCCTTCAAGGGTTAGGCAAAGAGTTGAAATCTTTCTTAGTTGGGCGAAAATTTTCCCTAGTGTTGGGAGGTTTGTTGTGACTAGGGAAAAAAGTGAGATTTTGAGGAAAATGAAGGAAATTAGATGCAAACCAAGACTTTTGAGTTAAACTAGGGTGCATAACTTTGGAATAGGTATAAAATTAGTTGATAAAAATTCTTTGGAGTTTGATCTCGGAGACTAACAAAAACCTTTGTAGGCAACTTTCTTCTTTGCAAATCCCATTTTCTCGTTTAAAGGAGCCAACTTCTAAGCCCCTTCAGAGGATAATTTCTTAGCTTTTTTATTCAAGAATCAAGACCCACAATCACTAATAAGAAAGGTAAAAAACTTTATATGCATTTTTGTTCAAGGTTGATCATGATTTGACCATGGAAAATCGAGAGGAAAATCAGCCTAGAATACTAATTTTGAAACTAGAATTTTGCAAGTGTTGAATTAGTTCCAAGAGTTTTGCATGAGAGACTTGCTATGACACTTTTCATGTGTTATTTGTCTTTGTGAGCTTGGTGAATGTTACATGAGAGTACAAATGATGCTTAGGTTAGCTTGGTTTGATCTTTAAATCTTTGTGTGAACCATGAGAATACTTAGAACTTGAACTAAAAACTGAGCCAATCCACACTAGTTCATGCCTAGCTTGTGTGGATCATGCGTGAAGGCCACTTTGAGCGGTCATTTTGATGTGTATAGTTTATTATTATCCAAGATGTTCGTCTCATTTGAAAGCCTATCTTACATACATTCATTTGGATTGAGTGGACTTTTCTCAAAGTCTTTAGTCTATTATATAAAAGGGATTGAACCTGGGCACGCAAAGCTATTTGCTTGACTTGAGCTCAAAGCCAGAGTTGCAAAAACATGTTGAAGCCATACCTTGGAGGCTAATTTTATTTGAGTTATTATGTATTTTCGGATATCATTTCTAGTTCATATTGTTCCCTGCATGTTTTAGTATAACCCCGATGCCTTGTTTCAGCTTAAGATCGCTCACAAGTGGAGATTAGGAGTCACGAACATGGTGTGAAGGAACTAGTATGGTATCCTAATGCATAGTTCAATTTAATGGATTAAAATTATTTTTCAAAAAAATTTAAAAGGTAAAAAAAAATCTATAAATTTTCCAAAAAAATCAAAAAGTGTCAATTGATATTAAATTAAAGAGAAGTGATAGACTTGGAATTTCTATAATTTTCTAAAGTCATTATCCAAATTTAGCACTTTTTTTGGGTATTTTATTAATGACCATTTTTGTAAATAATTCATTTTGTGTATATTAAGATTATTTAGGGTAGTTTCATGCATTTAGAGTAATTTCATGCATATTCAAATTTCCATTTACCTCATAAAGGATCCTATCTCAAGACTTTATAACATGGCCATAAATATCTCTTGCCCGACTATATCGAGTTTTCATTTACCGTACTTTTACTTAGAGCTTTCAATATTTGGTTGTTTCCTCTTCACATTTCAATAAATTGTTTGTTATTTTCCTTTCTAGAATGGTTGGGGCTAATTTAGGACCATAATAAACCTTTCAAAAACATTTACTTGATCACTTTTAGCAATGTCAATACATTTGGGATCATAATCAGTAAAAAGAGTGAATTATCGTAGATAATCAACCTCTTAAGTTAGTGGCATTGAATGGATGCTAATAGACATTAGCATAATTAAGTCCTTGAAATTAAAATCTCTGGTTACGAAGGAAATGAGATGAACCTCCCATGTCACGTTTGGTTTCTCATTAAAATATTTAAGTTAAAAGAACTAAAAAGAAATCTAATGTTGCACAATGCATGAGTTTGGGAGAGCCCACTCTTAATTGAAGGGTAATTTGGCTCCTCTTTTGGGAAGTATCTTTTGAAATGGCTAATAAGAACACCTAGAGGGGGATGAATAGGAATGAAAATAGATTTTGTGTAATGCGGTAAAAAACTTTACTTTTAACCTAAGTCTGGTTGACTATAGACTTTACAGAAGGAATCCGACTTTATAGCTATTTTAAAACGCAGAAGTATATCGTAGTAAATAAAGTAAAGGAGTTCAGGGAAGAAAAAAGGAATATAAAATTTATAGTGGTTCGGTTTAAATTAAGCCTACGTCCACTCTCTCACGCTGACAGCCTTCTAGTTGGTTTCCACTATGAATCAAAAGAGAATTTACAATCTTACGATCTCGACTTCTCAGTGAAGAGTCTCTATTGCTCTCATGAAGTCACAGTATAAGTCTCTCTCTCTCTTTTGAGTATAAATTTGAGCATAGTGTAAGGAATAACAAGTAAATGGGAAGCTTCAGACTTTGGAATTCTTCTTTCACGCACTCTATTGAATGACTGGAGAGGCCTCCTTAAATACTCCTTCATGCCTTCTCGATCGTTGGCACTTTCCAAATGAATTCTTCCAATCAACCCGTTGGACAGAATCAATCAATGAGATTTTGAGCTGTTTGAAGATTGTGATGAAAGCTCGTCAATCCTGTTCGCCCATACAATTAGGATCTTGGTTTCCATAAATACATTCTTTCCAAAATGACTTGCCTTTTGAAATGATTTGAAGTATCTAAATTGATTCAAAGATAACCAATCTCGTAGGTGATATTTCCAACCAGAAGACCATATATATCCTGTACAAACCGAACCTTTGAAGAAAGAAAGATAATCTCGAGTTTGGTTAAGTCTTCATTCTTTACTTGCGTTCAGTCTATAATTTGTCAGAGTGGGCAAACTTCTGTTGTAAGATAGACTTTGACACAAAAGTCGCGATCTTCATAATAGAACTTAGATAAGTTTTGTCAGCTTCAAAACATCATAGGAGTTTTCTCCAACAATCTCCCCATTTTTTTATGGTGACAAAACTTTCCTGCAGATTTAAAGATTTATATCCTGCAAAACAATACTTTAGCAGTACATGATAACTTATGAAAACAGATTGTTGAGAATCTGGATAACATCGATTCTGCAACCATAGAAAACACGTTTATCTTGAAAATTTAGACAAGATTCAATCATTCACATTCATAATCGCAATCACAACCACAAAAGGTTAACTGCAGAATATAAGTGTTCAAAAACACAACACAACCAGTTCAAAGTGTTCAACACATAACCAGTTCCAAAACATTAAATCTGAAGTTAAATTTGCTTCTCATTCTCCCCCTTTTTTGTCAACAACAAAAAGAAAGAGAAGTTAAAAAAAGATAGAATTGAAAAGATGAAGTCAGTCAGGTTTGTCTGGGAGCTCGAACGAGTCGGAAATCTTCAAATGACTGCATTGCCTCCTCTACTTTGGCTACAGCCTGGGACGTTTGTTGATTCAAAGTTTCAAATTTAGTGTCAAGAGACTGTACCTTGCCATCAAGAGAGTCTGTCAAGGACTTTAAGGCGGTGTAGAGCTTTTGGATCTCGTACTCCATTGCATATTGCTAAGCTTTAACCTCCAAAAGGAGCTCAACCAACCTTGTATAGTTGGGATCAGTTTCAGTTTGAACATTGGCTTTAGTGAAGTGAGTTTGTGGAGTATCAAGAGATGGAGGAACATCGACTTGAACATGAGTAGCTTGTTGCTTGTCCTGATTGGGAGTTTCTTCTTCAATCTCAAGGAAGTTAGATATAAAGACATCTTCGGGATTTGCAGGAGATCTGCTAATACCATCACTAGCAATAGGTGCTATGAAAGGAGTTGTCTCATGATCTCCCCCTGACTTGTTGCCTTTAGGTTGGGATGATACTTCGCCTTCTTTAGCCTTTTCTTGGTCAGCAATAGATCCCTTCCCTTGTTGATTGTCTACTTCTTTAGATGCTTCCCTTTCTTCTTCAAAAACTCTTTTCTTAGTCTCGTCTGATAGTGGTATTGCACCACTTGCTCCATCAAAGTCTTCATCTTCATGGTCCTTCTCTGGTGATCTTTCAAGCTCTTCTTCTTCTTCATGCTCATCTTTTTCTTCGTCTTGTTCTTGTTCTTCTGTTTCTGCTTCAACTTCCTCTTCCTCTGTTTCTTCAAAATCAACTCCTTGAAAATTTCTCAACACAAGAGCAGAGATAGTCAGATCATCCTCCTCTTCTTCATCCATCAAGAGGACATACCTCTTCTTCTTCGAACTTGTTTGGGCAACACTCTTCCCTTTTCTTTTTCTTGTGGCAGTCGATTTTGCCATGGTTCTGCTTGTGGATTCCTTCTTCAAACACTCAATGGCCTTGCTTAGATCCTTCAGCCTCTTCTTTGAGATCATCTTTAGTCCAATCTCCATGAGACTAATGGTTCTTGAACAAAGCTAAGAGGGAAACTAGATCTGAAAGTGGCGAAACAACTTGGTGATCAAGGCCGCATAAGGCAATTGCCCTTTTTCTCTCATAACTATCCTGTACATGTGTAGGAAAATGGTGTGTGGCAGAGAAAAAGGAATGCCATTGCAAATGGCCCACATGGTTTTTGCCTCAAATCTAGACACATTAGTTTTGGATGCTGCCTTGGGTCTTAAGCAGTTGATAACGATTTTGTGCAACAAAACAGTGGTTGCTGGCAATTAAGAGTAAGTGATACTCCCACAAGGCACTCTTTCCTTCACCAAGAAACAAGTTGCCTGACCGATGGAAATGTTGATTGGTTGAAAACTGCTTCTTTCTACTCCCAAAATGTCAGCTAGAGTGTCAACATCCACAATAAAGGCTTTGTCACAGACAGTAAACTGAATGTGAGTCTGGTCAAGGAAGGATAGATTAGAATAAAAATATGCCGTCAACTCAAGATAAGCCACGAAGTATCAGCACAAAACATCTCAAGTTGAAGAGCAACCAACTTTGCCCTTAAGTCAACCTTGATCGAGTCCAAGAAATCGAAATCAACTGTTCGAGGGTTTATCATCCCTTGTTCAACATCTGGGTATAAACCCTTTTGTGCTCCTTAGAACGAAACAATCTCATTCTCTCTCCGGGAACATCAGCAGCCACACTCATTCTAGGTTGGAAATTCGTATAAATCCGCTCATCATCATCCTTATTTTCAGGCTGATGCTTAGACCTGAATCTAGGATCAGAAGGAAAATAAAGAAAAGCTTTTTTTGCCGAACCTTTCGGCGATATGCCCTAACGTTCCATCGCTCTTAAGAACACTAGGGTGTCAAGACTCTGAGAGCAACTGCTTCTTGATCAACCTCCTCTTCCAAAGGTTGGCGTGGAGGGTTATGTGGAGAGTTCTGCGGAGAGTTGTGCGGAGAGTCTTCTCTAGTGAGATCGAAATGCGTTGGTCCTTCTAGCATGCTCCGAGGACCTTGACTAGCAATCTGAGAGGACTTTCGCTGGTGTGACAGGGATGCAGACTTGGAGGATTTCATCGACATTTTTGAGTGAAAAAGATTGAAACTTGCAGAGAAATTTTGAGAGCAAAAGTCGAGGGAGAAGAGAATCGCAATTAGGGTTTTGAAAGGCAGTACTCGAAATGAATCGTTTTGAAAGATATAAAACTGGAAGTTGAAACGATACAAAAGAAAATGCCTTTTTAGAATGAATTGAAAATGGAAACTGCTAAAAATTCAAAAGTCGAATTTTAGCAAGAAAAATATAACTTCTAAAAATAAAATAGGCAAGCAATGATTCGAATAAGAACGTACCTGTTCAGAAATTTCATACTAAAATTAAAATACTTGGACAAGAGATTTCCTCAAGTTGAAGTTCTGAGTCTGAGCAACTTCAGACTTTAATCGATAGGAGAGATAATATTCAGCTTGCTGCGAATAGACTCAAATAAGCTTTTCTCCAGAGGTTTCGTGAAGATATATACCAATTGATTCTTTGACTCAATGAATTGAACCAGAATCTCGCCATTCTAGACATGATCCTTTATAAAATGATGTCGAATCTCTATATGCTTCGCCCTTGAATGAAGAATTGGGATTTTGGTGAGATTGATAGCACTTGTATTGTCACATCTGATCTCGGTGCAGTATTTTTCTATTCCAAAGTCTCTTAGTTGTTGTCTGTCGCGACCTCTTTTTTCGGCGCTCGATCGAGGCGGGCGCCTTGCGGAGGCTAATGGTTCGGCTAAGTTTATTAAGCGTAGCCCGGACTCTCCCAAGTCCACCAATTCACGACTTTAATAATCCAAGTTTTAAACCTGTAAATTAATTTTAAAACGGAGTCGCCGCTAATCGGTTTGGGGTGGGTCGATTAGAAACCCAAACGAAGTATCGGGAGAAATACTTGCTCCTGCGCAACCAGAGAAATTAGGATCGGGGACTTGATTACACTAGTTAATCACTAATGCCCTTTCGGTACCTAATCTTGTTTAAACCCTAAGGCTTTTTGGATTTTTGAGGGATTTTCCATGCATTTGAGGAAAAACATTTTTTTTTTTGGGTATTTTTCTCATTTTTTTTGACATAAAAAGCATTTTTTTTTTTTTTTTGGATTTTTGATCTTTTTGGAAAATATAAGTCTTTTTTGGATTTTTCTGATTTTTTGGTCTTTTTTTGGGAAAATATGATATTTTTGATATTTTTGATATTTTTTTTGGAAAATAAATTATTTTTTATTTTTTAATTAAAATATTATAATATTATTATAATAATATAAAAACGAACCGGGTTGGGTTCCCGGGTTGGGACCGACCCGGTTTGCGATCCGCGAGACCTGGACGGGCCCGACTCGGATTTTTTTGATTGTTTTTCTTTTTAAATGTAAAAGCCCAAACCCACTTTGGCCCATTTTTATAAAAACCTCAGCCCGAAGGCTACCCGGCCCACGCGCACAAGCCCAGCCCATTTTGAAGCCAAACCCTAAGGGAACCGGGTCGCGCGCCTGACCCGGATCCACCCTGCTTCGCGGTACCTCCTCCCTCTCTCTATTCGCGGCGCCGAAGGAGGGGTTAGGGCGACGGCTCGCATCGATGACGGCAACGACGTAGAGGACGGCGGCGGTTAGGTCTCGAGAGGGGAAGCAGCGACGGGGATGGTGTGACTAGGGTTCGTCGTCACCTGTCCTCAGCGTCGACACGGCGCGGCGGCGCAGCTTGGAAGTGACGGCGTCGGGTTTGGTCAAGGCGACGTGGCGGCACGGCCTTGAGGCGCCGTCGTGCGGGCTCGATTGAGGTGACGGCGTCGGGGCTGTGGTGGAGGGGGCGGACGGCGGCGGCGCGATCGAATGGCGATGGTGTGGGGGCGACGACGACGGCGACGGGAGCCGATCTCGCGGACGTTTCCCCCTTTCCGGATCGGCGCCCAAACGATCCTTCCTCTCCTCCAAATCGCCTTCTTCGCTTCACAACTCGACCTCTCCTCCGGATCTGACCTTTCTCCTCCGGCTTCCCGCGCTTGGATCTCTCTCCTCCTTGGGCTTGCTTGCCGCCGGCCTCCCCCGAAGTCTCTCGGAGGGAGGTCGGCGAGCTCACGACCCGATTTCTCTCGCGCACTCACTCTTTGATCTCCCCTGAAGTCTCTTAAGGGAAATCTCCGAGTTCGCCGTGCTTTGCCATCGTCGGGAGAAGCCTATTTATAGGCGAGGGGGGCAGCCGATCGACGGAGCTTCGACCGCCGGTCTTCGCACACCGAACGGCCTCCGTCGGCCGAACCGGCATCCCATCCGTCGAGGTGGCTCTAGCTAGGCCGCCTTGCATTGAAGACGCGTCCACTCCATGTACGCTGCCGTCTCCCTCTCCATTCCGGCGTCGCGCGCGTCCTTTTCTCCGGCTCGTGCTGCTTATCCGGTTGGGGAAGAAGACAGCAGGAAGAAGAAGACAAACGGGAGAAGGGGCTGGGCTGAGTCGTATGGGCTGGGCCGGTGGGGCCTGCGCGAGAGGAAATAAAAGGAAGGAAATTTGGGCTTGTTGACCCGACCCAAAAGGCTGCGTTTGCTTTTTCTTTTTGTTTTTTCTTTGCTTTTCTTTATTTTTTGGTTGTTTTTATTTTTATTATTATTATCCGAAAAAGGCAAAATAAATAATAAAAAAACCTAATTAATTAATTAAAAATGAAATTTAGGCGTCAACATTGTCTTATCCATAGAATTTGAGAACAACAACTGCCAAGAGCAACATATTCTGCTTCTGCTATTGATAATGCTACAGTACTTTGTTTCCTTGAGAACCAAGATACTGGCATATTTCCCAATAGTTGACAAGTGTCAGATATGCTTTTTTCTGTCAACTTTACAATCGGCTAAATCAGCATCAGAATATCTAAGTAGAGTAAAGTCTCATTATTTTGAATACCATAAATCTAGCTTTGGAGAAGTCGCAACATATTTGATGATACGTTTTATAGCACTTAGATGAGATTCCTTTGGATCAGACTGAAATCTTGCACAGATGCACACACTGAATAGAATATCAGGTCTAGAGGCAGTAAAGTAGAGAAGAGAACCGATCATGCTTCTGTATAGCTTTTGATATACTTTCTTTCCTTCTTCATCCTTGTCCAGTTTCGATGAACTTGACATAGGTGTCTCTGTCTTCTTGCAATTCTCCAATCCAAATTTCTTGATGAGATCTTTAGCATATTTCTCCTAGTGAATGAATATACATTTCTTCAATTGTCTGACTTGCAATCCTAGAAAAAAGGTTAACTCACCCATCATTCTTATTTCAAATTCATCCTGCATAGATCTTGAAAATTTCTTGCAGAGATTTTCGTTAGGAAAACCAAAGATAATATCATCTACATAAATTTGTACTAGCAAAAATATTTCCCTTCTCTCTTTATAAACAAAGTAGTATCAACCTTTCTCATTTCAAAACCATTATGAGTTAGAAACTTACTCAACCTTTCATACCAAGCTCAAGGTGCTTGCTTCAGTCTATACAAAGTGTTTTTCAGTCTATAGATTGAGTTTGGTTTTATTGGATCTTCAAATTCTAGTGGTTGTTCCACATAAACTTCTTCTTGTATGAACCCATTTAGGAATGCACTTTTGACATCCATCTGGAATAACGTGAAATTTTTAAAGCAAGCAAAAGAAAATTATAATATGATTGCTTCTAACCTTGCTACTAGTGCATAGGTCTCGTTATAATCTATTCATTTTTCATGTGTATATCTTTTTGCCACGAGCTTTGCTTTGTCTCTTATCACTTTCCCTTTCTCATTCATCTTGTTTCTGAAACCCATTTTGTTCCAATCGTCGATTTGCCTTTGGGTTTTGGAATCAGCTCCCATACATGGTTGATGCTAAATTGTCTGAGTTCTTCCTTCATAGCTTCTATCCAGCTTTCATCAGACAAGGTTTCATCTACTCCTTTTGGTTCTATCTCAAAAACAAGTACTAGAGCATTGAACTCTTCTTTTCCTTTAGATCTGATGCAAATTCCTTCATCAATGTTGCCAATGATAAGTTTTTTGGGATGACTTGACTTGTGCTTCCAGTTGCTATTTGGTCTGAGAGTCTGTTGATCCTTTGCTTCGTTTGAATCTTCTTGATCTGCTTGTTACTGTTTTCCAGAAGTCTGAACCTCTTCGGGGGAAATAGACTTTGTTAAGTCTGGAATTAGTTCAAACTCTTCAAGTTAAGTCTGATCTGGTTAATTCTACACATAATCCTGAAACTTGACGTTCATAGATTATTCTACAGATTGAGTCTTCTTGTTAAAGACCCTGTAAGCTTTGCTTGAAGTTGAGTAGCCAAGGAAGATTCCTTCGTCTGATTTTTCCTCGAACTTTCCAGATCGTTCATACGCATTCTTCAGAATAAAACATTTACAGCCAAAGACATGAAAGTAGGGAACATTCGGCTTCTTTCATTTATACACTTCATAAGGAATTTTCTCTAGAATATGTCTCAAGGATACTTTGTTGATAATATAACAGGCAATAGAAATTGCTTCTGCCCAAAATCGAGAGAAAATTTTGCTCTCTATTAAGAGAGTTCTGGTCATCTTCTGTAAAGATCTATTTTTCCTTTCCACCACCACATTTTGTTCTAGAGTGTATGGAGAAGAGAAAACATGTTGAAAACCAGATTCATCACAGAATTTCGCAAAGTCTTAATTTTTAAACTCACCTCCATGGTCAGTTCGTATGCTAGAAATAGCATAACCCGTTTCATTATGAACCTTTTTGGCAAACTTCGAGAAATAAGATAAGGTTTCAGACTTACTTGCCATAAAGTATACCCAAGTAAAACGAAAGTGATCATCCACGATTACTAGGTAATATTTCTTTCCACCAATACCTTGAGTTCTGGTTGGTCCAAAAAGGTTCATATGGAGTAGCTGCAAAACTCGACTAGTATAAGCTTGATTTACAAGTTTAAAGAAACTTTTGACCTGTTTTCCCAAGACACAAGGAGTGCATAATTCAAACTTCTGATAAGTTATATTAGGAAGGCTTCGAACCAGCTTCTTAGAAGAAAGCAATTTGTTTCAAATTAACATGGCCAAGCTTCGATGCTAGAGACTTACTTCATCTTGAATAGAAATAAGGCACTGAGAACTTTCTGGGTTTACATCCAGAAGGTATATGTTGCCATGCCTTCGTCCAGTAAAAAATTGAGAGAAGTCTTGACTCGTTCCAAAACAAATGCCTTCTTGAAAGTTTATTCTGAAACCAATATCACAAAGTTAACTTATGCTCAGTAGATTGTAGTTCAATCCTTCCATCAAGGAAACACTGTTGATAGTCAGGCTTCCAATCTTCACAGTTCTACATCCTACAATTTTTCATTTGATGTTTCCTCCAAAAGAAACTTTTCCTCCATTCAATCTAACAAGTTTTATGAAGCAGCTTGAGTCTCCTGTCATATGCCTCGAACCACCACTATCCAAAAACCATTTGATCTTTTTTTTAATAGTGACCTGTGATCAAAAGAAAAACTCAAACTTTCTTTGGTACCTAGATTTTCTTGGGTCTAGGAGAATTAGTATTAAAGACAGTCTTTGCCCATTCGTTCTTAACTGGTCTCCAAACGTTGGGACATTCTTTCTCGAAATATTATGAGCTGTTACATTTCGAATATTTGAGTGCACTTCGGCCAATAGGTTTTACAAAAACTTTTTGGAAGTGATTTTTGTAAAATCCCTTTGCATGTCTTTGTTTAATTCTCTCCTTTACTTTGGAAAAATCAATTAATGGAACAGTTTCTGAAGTCATACCCAAACCAGATTTGTTAAGATAGGGTATTTGGGTTGAAAGGATTTTTTCCAGTTTTTTGGAACCTTTTGAAAATCTTTTTGTAACATTTGAAATATCTCTTTTCAAAATAGGATTTTCCTTTAAAAGAGAGTCAAAATTTTATTTCAAATTATCAAAATTTCTATTCAAACTTTCAAACTTTTTTTTCCAAGAGACTTCATGTTGCCCTAGTTTAGAATTCTCATTTTTTAGTTCGGAAATCCTTTTAAGAGAGGATTTAAGACTGAGGCAAAGTTCATCTATATACTTAGAGACTTTAACATGAATTTCTGAGTTACTAACCTCAATTTCTTTGTCTGAGTCTGAATCAGTATCTGTTTTTTATTCTAAGTCTGATCTTGAATGAGCCATCAGACATATGTTGGCATACTCTTCTTCATTTTCCTCACACTCGGTGTCACTCCAAGTTTCAGCTTTGAGAGCATTTTTGTACTTCTCAGATTTTCCTTTCTTCTTCTTTAACAGAAAACAGTTTGGTCTAATATGCTCATTTTTCTTACACTCGAAGCATATAACATCATTGCTAGTTTCATTGTCCTCCGTTGGTCTCTTCTGAAAATTTTGCATGCTTTGCTTCTTTCAGTTGAATCTTCTTCTCTTTCTATTCAGCTTTCTGAATTTCTTAATCATAAGCGCCAATTCCTCATCGTCCATATCATCATCTAAATCTATATCATCATAATCAATGTTAGACTTTAAAGTAATTGATTTATTACCTTTAGGATCTTCTTCATCATTTATCTGCTCCACTTCGTAAAGCGTGCCTATCGGTTGTCAATTGATAGTGGCATGATCCTCTGAGTTTTTCTAATTGAAGTCTTCACATGATTCCAATCTTTCGAAAGTCCACGCAGCAGTTTGTTGATTTTCATTGATCTAGAAATTGGCTGACCTTGATAAGTCAGGCCATTTATAATCTTTGTAAAGCGACTAAACATATCAGTAATAAATTCTCCATGCTTCATTCTGAAGGCTTCATACTGTCCAAACAAAATGTTTATTTTAGTTTCCTTCACACGATCAGTCCCTTCGTAGGTAACATGTAATCTGTCCCTATCGCGACTAAATTTTCAAGTGAACCACTTAGGGTTGGCTAATGGATTACTAAGTCTAAACTTAGCTCGGGCTCTCCCAAGCACATACCAATTTGCGACTTATATTCAAATTCTTAACATGCAATTCATTTTTCAATTAGGAGTCGCCACTAACCTATTTTTGGTGGGTCAATTAGAAACCCAAGTAAAGTAACGGAAGATTTACTTTACTCCTACGAATCAGAGATTGTGAGTTCGGGGACTTAATTATGCTAGATTTTTCTAACGCCATTTCGGTACCTTTCTCTTTTATTTTGAAAAAATGTTTTGCAAGCAGCTTGAATTGATTTTAATTTACTTTCTAACATATAAGGTGATCATGCGAGTGCCCAAATCACCAATTTAACACCTAGATAAAACAATGAATAAATTGCAAGACTTACCTTATGGCATCGAAAGCATCTGCAGTGTTAAATCAGAATTCACATCAACAGTCCTAGATATGATTTCTAATTAACACGCAATTATTTTTTGTTTTCACTTATTAATGAGAATCATGTTTTATGCAATGCATGCTACTAATTTAATATGAAATGATATGACATGGCGACATGATCTAAATTACATGATATGAGCACAATAATTTTTTTTTTTTTGTATTTTCTTAATGTGCATACGAGTCTATCCTAAAGAATGAAATTGATTTATTCTAAAGACAAATTTTTTGGTATTTTCCATGAAATTCGTAATTAAGGAAAATGCAAAAATTATCTAGCTAAATTAAAATTCTATCCAACTTATATTAAAAATTGGGTGAGGCCAAATCCTAATTTAAACTAGGGTATTATCTTAACTTGGTAATCTTTACCTTAAGATGCAATCTATCTAAAAAATCTATCTAAACTTGAAATTAAACATGCAATTTTATCCTAATATGCAATGACATATATGACATATGCATGATGATTTTTTTGTGTTTTTTTTATAAAATTCGAAATTAAAATTGACACATAATTAAACGTGCAATTTAGATTAAAAAAAAAACTAACATCCTAAATGAATGCATTTTTTTTAGATTTTTTTATTTAAAAATTTGAAATAAGATTACTATTCTAAATATGCAAGATAACCCTAAGACAAGGAATATTTTAAGACGAACCTAATCCTAATTCAAATTTTTTGGATTTTTTCCTTTTTACAAGAACAAAATTGACTCAAATGACACGACAGCACATCCAATAAGATAAGATTGATATCCAAAAATTGATTAACCATATCTCGCGCATGAGATCGGGTTGGCTAATTTTAAACTAAATCGCGAACCGAATCTTGGGCGCAAGATCGGATTGACAATTTTGCAAGAGATTACGAATCGGATTTCGGACGTAAAAAATCGGATTTGTCAATTCCTAATTTGAGAGGCTATCTCATGTTAGGAATCTGAATCATACCTCAAAGAATAATTCAACTAAAAAAACAAAATAAACTAGAAATAAAATAAAATAAAATAATAAGTAAATAGAAAAAACTACCAAATTTAATTTTCCTTTTTTTCTTCTTTATTTTTTTACCCCACGGCTTGGCAGCTTGTGGTGGTGGGTCGCCAAGGGCTCCGGTGAGGGTGATGGGCACGTCGTCGGAGCTCCGGTGGCTGCCAAATCGGCGGCAACAGCGACCAGCGGCAAAGGGGGCGTTCCGTCTGGAACCTGCTGGCGTCGCTTGGTTGCTAGGTCGAAGAAGAGCGGCATGCAGGAGGTCGGCCATAGTGGCGGAGCAGAGCAGGCAGTGGCGGAGTTGGAAGCGATCTGCGGGCAGAGAGGGCGGAACAGCTCAGGTTGCAGCTGGCGAAGCTAGGCGGGCTCGGGTGTGCGATGGCTCGGCAGCAGGGACAGCCGCGGCTGCGTCGCGGCTGGGGGCAGAGCGAGGGCTCGGCGGACAGGCGGTGGTGGCGGGGCGGCAGCGACTGGCGACTCGAGATCTGTAGGTCGCGGGCTTCGGAGGTGCGGCGACCGGCTCGAGCTTGGTTCTGGTCGCGGGTCGGCCATAGTGGTGGCAGACGCGGGCGGAGCAAGAGCAGTGTCGGGTCGTCGCGGCTTCTGGCGTCAAGCGGCAGCGGTGGTGGTGCTCGAAGGCGGCGAGCGAAGCGGCGGTGGCAGAGGCTCGGTGGTGCGATGCGGTGGCCGGCAGAGGCGTGGAGACCAGTGGAGCAAAGGAACGGCCACGCGGCAAAGGAGTCCTCCGGAGAAGATGAATAGTGCACGCCTTTTGTTTTGTTTTTTTCTTCTTTTTCCCTTGCTGACCCGTCCTTTCACGCGTCCTCCTTTCTTCTCACGTCTCCCTCGAGAAAATATTGGGTGGGTCTTACCCTCCATGTAGGCTTTGGGTAAGACCACTCAGTGATCGACACGTGGCTCCACGTAGGCGACGGCATCAGAGGTTTAAAATTTGCGCGCGCCGCTCCTGGGGCCCACCACTCTGACGCTCTCTCTCCTCTGCGACCTCTGCTCTCCTGTCCACTCGTCCTCTCTCTCCTCTCTCTCTCTCTCTCTTTCCCCGTTCTCCCCGTTCTCCGTTCCGTTTTGCGAGAGAACAAAAGTCGCAGGGCTTCTCTCCGAATGCTCTTCCCCTCCTCTACTCTCTCTCCTCCGCTAGTTGCCCACGACGCCTCCTCCGCTGGTTGCCTGCGACGCCGACGCCCTTTCCACCTCCGCCGACGCCTCTGCTCTCTCTCCTCCCCGCGACGCCTCCGCCGACGCCCTTTCCACCTCCGCCGAAGCCTCGACCGATCGTTCGGCTGGGGACTCTACTCATATCTCACAGCGTCCTCGTCAGGTACCGCAGTAGCTTCTCGGTCTTTGATTATCTCTACTCGTTGTTATTCAGGCGAATCTGTTCCGGCGACTCGAGCGCGAGCTCACGCGCTTCTTCGACCTTGTGGACTTCTTCGCAGTGTCATCTGCTGCGTTGCAGGGGTTTTGGCTCTGCTTTTGCTGCCGATTCTCGCCAAGAACACCTACATTTCAGAAAATGCCCTCATGCTAGGTCGATACTCGTTCTTTCCGTGAATTTAATTGACCGATACCGTGGATTAGCGTTTTCTATTCTTTGTCGTGTTCTTCCTTTTGACCTCCTCCAATGTAAGATGCAGCACTACATTTCTCTCCATCGTGCAATTAGCGAATAGCATACTCTAACTGAGAAGAACGCTCTCTCTCCTCCGCTGGTTGCCCACGACGCCGACGCTGACGCCCACCTCCGCCTCCGCCTCCGCATCCGCCGACGCCAACGCACTCTCTCCTCTGCTGGTTGCCCGCGACGCCGATGCCGACGCCACGCCCACCTCCGCCTCCGCCGACAGGTGTCTCAATCATTTGTTCTAATATTCGATAGTTCTTTGTTTGACAAAGGATACTGTTGTTGATGCTGGAATATTCGATGGATCATTAGGTGTTATCTCAGCAATATCTGCACCGAAGATTCGAATGCCCGCGGAAAGTTGGGTAATCTATTGCGGCTGTCGAGGTATATGAAAATTTTGCTGCTTATTGTTCTTGAAGCTTCATTCGTGCCTTTGGCCATGTACTATTTTGCCTATAGAGTAGCATTCTTGCATCATTATTCAAATGCCCAGAATTGACATTTGCTGGATGCCTTTGGAAGGTGTGGATTTTTCTTTTAGTCTTATCCTTTAGGAGTTTATCTCGGAATAGGATAGCTAGCACCGAAATCACAGTCATTGCTAGAAAATTATGTTATATGTATTTGCAGTTAATTGTGTGGGAGAACCATGTACTTGGAGGTGACAGATTTCAATGATTCAATTCATGTAGGAAATTATGTATGTTTGAGTGGGATTGTCAAAATATTCAGTTCAGAGGTCAAACCAAAATTCTATCTCATGGTGCAAGAGAGATGGATGGTAATCCAGAAGAAGTTCACTCTTTGACTCCATGATTGATTAGACAGACCTTGATTAGATCATTTATTTCCAGTAGTCATGCTCTCCTTTTTATAGTTTTGCATTGAATGCAGCCAACTATTTATCCAGAGGTCGTCACTGATTTCCTGTATCTGTTGCTACCTCAACGATGATTGGACTGACCATATCTGAAATCTAATCAAGCATCTGCCTTTGTCTTGGAACTTTTTAGGTAATCGCTTTTAGTGATGAAGAGGGAGTTAGATTCCAATCTACCTTCCTAGGTAGAACAGAAGAAGCAGCATTTTCCTGTTATAATTGCTAGAATCACTTTCATTGTTTGGGTTGTTTGATGCTGGTGACTTTTCTCTACACTATCTTCACTGATGGTAGCCCTTTCCGAAAAGAACTTTTAACTCCGTAAGTTAATTGTTCTGTCTTCAATAGGTTTTTGTCATTTGGTTCCCTGACATTTACAGTTATGTTGGAGAAGGTATTAAAATATGTTGTTTTTACTTGGTCATGGTGTAATATGAGGAATACACATAGGATTATTATAAGTGCCCATGCATATTTTTCTATTCATGTATCTCGAAAACTGTTAGGGACTCGGTAGTTTTTGGTTTAAATACCTTTTGTTGCATTAGTTTTCTTACTTATTCAGCTGTTAGGAGCCGCCATTTTTTCCCCTCGTATATACGTGTGTAAATCATCTCAAACTGTACTAAAGTAAAGTGACGTGTCTTTGATGCTGGTTTGAAGAATATCACTGTTCATGGGAACTAATTGTTGGGTTTTGGATTAGATATGCGAGTTGTGAGTAGGAAGAGTTTACTGATTTAAAAATGTACCTTTGACCCTAGCAATATGTTGCCTGCTTCTCTTTTGTTTTGTGGTGTGTTGTGCCCTGCGTATGCCATATATTATAATTGTCATAGGAGTATTTTCGCTTGCTAGAACCAAACTCTCCCTTGGGATATTAGATTGACGTTTTAAGTATGGAGGTTTCTATGCTTTTATTTCTATACTTTTATTCTTCAATCATGAGATCATGCAATTTAAGCAAGTCCCCATGCCAAGACTTTTATTTTTTTAATATAAATATGAGGGGGCCTACTTCTTTCATTTGCATCTGAGACAGTTTTTTAACATGTAAGCATATTAGTCTGTGTCCTATGAATGTACTGAATGGTGCTATCAATTTGCAGGTGGATGACAACGACGCTAATTGACTTCTACATCAACGCTGTTGCTCTTTCTGTTTGTTTTGTATTTTATTAGAAGGGAACTCTTGAAGAATTATTTCTATTTTGAAGACATCACCTCAGTTAATTTGCACGTGTAAAGTTATAACATGGCTGAATCAGAGGTAATTCTTTACTCATACAATGTGAAATATATTTTGTCATACAATGTGAAATATATTTTGTTTTCTTTTGATGTTATTTTTTTATTGAT
This sequence comes from Eucalyptus guilfoylei, assembly GCA_016097605.1. NCBI lineage: Eukaryota > Viridiplantae > Streptophyta > Magnoliopsida > Myrtales > Myrtaceae > Eucalyptus > Eucalyptus guilfoylei. Next base: position 23,021,526 of record CM027866.1, on the reverse strand, counting down.
TATTTATTGTCCATTTCGTCGCAGCATGAAACTTCCCATCTTGCACATGTAATGCGTGATATGGAAAATGATTTTGAGTTTGCCATCGGGATGGTTTTTTATTTGTTAGTATTATTTCAACTTTTTGTTACAATTGTAATATTTACTATTAGTAGTTTACTTTTGGATAGATGTTGGAGTACAATAATAGATCTCATGGAACCATTCTGAGTCAGGTACAAATTACTTGTTATTGATATTGGATTATTTGAGACATTTATCTAAGCATATTATTTCGATAAATATTAATATATTTGTCATTTTCTTGTACAGGGGTCATCAAACTCTTTTCAACATCGTGGGATGAATGAATCCGGAGGCCCCTGTGAAAGCACAGATAATGCACGATCGCAACATAAATAGCCTTGAGGAACCCTCATATAGTATAGTGCTTGTGCTGTTTACAAGTTTTCGATTGGGTGGGATTCTCTGCATGGAGATGCCTGTATTTGTATTGCATCTTGCTACTGTCCCTTTTGGTTCCTTTTGTGACAATATTTCATCTACAGTGATGAATTTTTCGTGCTGTTAATCAAATAGTTCAAATCAAAATTTGCAATTGTGATCTAGATGTACTTTGGAGGTTAGTGCTGGTCTCTTATTTGCTTATGGATAAGTAAGTAAATGAAGGTTGAATCTTTACGAGCCTGGAACTTTCATGAGTTTGCTGATTGCTTGCGTGCATTTAAGTGCCGTATTTGACATATGGAATGGATATAAAATCATGACTTCAAAGATGTAATCACTTGAATAAATCTCGGTTGGCGTTGGAGACTCGAGTCTTTATTTTAATCATGAATCATTGATGCACTGAGATAATGAGCCTCTAATACACTTGCCTTGTTAGAGTAGGACTGGAGGCTTTGTTATATGGAGATCTGGAAGTTCAGTGGAAGGAAAAGCCATTTCAAATAGAGCGCACTCGTGAAAAATTCTCTCTAGACAGTAATTGTTAGGACGAACTCTTCCTTTCACACTTTGTAAGATAGTTTAACATCAGCGAGCCTTATTATTGGAAATGTAGGTGCTTGTTATAGGCTGTGAAGCCACTGCTAGTTTGACTACCATTGGGTTTCCCACTGTACATTGTTTTGCCGAAGATCAATAAAAACATCGGGCACTTGTAGCATGCCTTTTGGCCATTTAACTGGATTTGTCATGGGTTGAGTCTAAGAAGATTGAAAATGGGATGAATGGGCAAATGACAACTCAATATCTAGTATATATTTTTAAGTTTTCACATTTAAAACCCCACTTCATATTTAATCCGCATGAAAATAGAAAATAAATGGGGTGTCGGGCTTCGACACCAAATTTTTTTGCTCAATAACACAATGAGGTTTTAAATTAGGTGCGTGCAAAGTTTGATGGATTAATTTTGAGTACGGGAACACGTACGAATTTATTTACAAAAGCTTAAAAGGAAAAAAAAAAAAAGAGTTGGAAAAGGGTTGTTGGGCAAGAAATATAAAAAAAAAAATGAGTTATTGGGTTTGGATGTCAAATTTTTTTTCTCAATAACGCAATGAGGTTTTTAAACTAGGTGCGTGCAAAGTTTGATGGATTAATTTTGAGTACAAGAGCACGTACGAATTTATTTCCGAAAGCTTTAAAGAAAAAAAAAGAGTTCGAAAAGGGCTGTTGGGCAAGAAATACAAAAAAAAAAAGAGTTATCGGCTTTGGACGGGAAATTTTTTTCCTCAATAACACAATGAGGTTTTAAACTAGGTGCGTGCAAAGTTTGAAGGATTAATTTTGAGTGCAAGAGCACGTACGAACTTATTTCCGAAAGCTTTAAAGAAAAAAAAAGAGTTCGAAAAGGGCTGTTGGGCAAGAAATAGAAAAAAAAATGAGTTATCGGCTTTGGACGTTAAATTTTTTTTTCTTAATAACACAATGAGGTTTTTAAACTAGGTGCGTGCAAAGTTTGATGGATTAATTTTGAGTACAAGAGCACGTACGAATTCTTTTTTTTCTCTATTTCTTGCCCAATAGCCCTTTTCCAACTTTTTTTTTTCTTTAAAGCTTTCGGAAATAAATTCGTACGTGCTCTTGCACTCAAAATTAATCTATCAAACTTTGCACGCACCTAGTTTAAAACCTCATTGTGTTATTGAGAAAAAAAAATTTGCCGTCCAAAGCCGATAACTCATTTTTTTCTATTTCTTGCCCAACAGCACTTTTCGAACTCTTTTTTTTTCTTTGAAGCTTTGGGAAATAAATTCGTGCGTGCTCTTGCACTCAAAATTAATCCATCAAACTTTGCACGCACCTAGTTTAAAACCTCATTGTGCTATTGAGAAAAAAAAATTTACCGTCCAACGCCGATAACTCATTTTTTTTTTTTATATTTCTTGCCCAACAGCCCTTTTCGAACTCTTTTTTTCTTTGAAGCTTTGGGAAATAAATTCATACGTGCTCTTGAACTCTAAATTAATCCATCAAACTTTGCACGCACCTAGTTTAAAACCTCATTGTGCTATTGAGAAAAAAAAAAATTTCCGTCCAAAGCCGATAACTCATTTTTTTTGTATTTCTTGCCCAACAGGCCTTTTCGAACTCTTTTTTTTTTTCTTTAAAGCTTTCGGAAATAAATTCGTACGTGCTCTTGTACTCAAAATTAATCCATCAAACTTTGCACGCACCTAGTTTAAAACCTCATTGCGTTATTGAGATAAAAAAATTTCCCGTCCCAAGCCGATAACCCCAATTTTTTTTTTTTTTTTGCCCAACTACCCTTTTTGGAAATAATATTGGGTTGTGTTGGATGGCATATCATACACCTAGTGAAGATAAAAGGAAATTGAGACCTACTCATTTTTAGAGGGAATAGAGATTTACATACCATTGAAATATGAAAGTAGATTGACAGATCAACTGTTACACAACATCACCAGGATAAATGACAATAGACACATACTTGCAAATTGTGAAAAATTAAAGTCGAGACGAGATGTTGGACCTACTAGATTATAATGTAAAATAAGTTAGAAAGAGTTTGTTGGCCGTGCTTCTTTTCCAAAGGAAATTCAGTTCCATCCACATTTTGCCTGATATTGTTGATAAGCATGGTATAGGAAAAGGCAAAGCATCATCTTTAGAGCTTATCATTGCAGCCTTCTGCATGTCATGTTGCCTATTATTGCACAGCATCATCTTTAGAGCTTCAGCTAGCACCTCACCCCGATCTCTGCTTGAGACATCAGATATCAATGAGTAACCATACAAAGGGAGAAAGACACTATTGCCAATCTGGTTTGTACATTATAACAAAGTCACAAATGCTTGCATGACTTTCTCTGTCATTGCCAAACATCTAGGACTGCGGTTATAAAGAAAATCATGTGAACAAAAGTGCATGAGCAGATGAGTCCAAAAAACCAGCTTGACAGCAAGGATATGATCTCTGCTTCAGACATCAGATATTAATTACAGTTAAAAGTGTTGTGGTCATGAGAAATAGATCACTATTTCATCGCCGAACAAAGTCATTTGCATTTAGAGCTATGGTTTATAATAAAATCAGGTAACTGAAAGTGCATGAGCACATGACCTCAAAAAACAAACTTGACAGCAAGGTACTGAGCACCCAACATAGAAGTGCTAACCTTCCAGGCCTGTATTCAAGTATGAGGTTGTATAGCTCAACAAAAAAATCTTGCAAATCAACGTTCAAAGCATCGAGATTGTTCCTCATTACTTTAAAAGCAATGATGCAACAGCGAAGTCTTTCCGGGACGGTCACGCATTTTCCTGAACTGTCCGATTTTCCACCAGAACATGCAAGCTTTTTAAGGTAATTCATGAGATCTCCAATATAATCCAAGTCAATCAGGTGAGAAAATTTTCCTAGACCATCCAAACATGGTCCAAGGAGTGGGTGAGCCCCAGTCACATGAGTTGTACCAGTATCTCCATTAGGTCTGTAAAACAAACAGAAAGAATGAAGTGATCACAGTATCCCCTTAGATACCATTCACAAAGACAATTTCTAACTCAACTTTATGCACATATTTTAGGTTGATTATAGAGAAAGATTAAATCAACACAGCAAATGGACTGCATCACTTATAATTAAGAACCACACCTTAAATTTGTCCTATGAATTTTTTCATGTCAATCTGAAGACCTGACCAATATTGAAACCCCAGTTTTGGTGTCTGATAAAACATTTGCTTTGACACGGTACTACGCACCAAGACCAATATGCCCTACCATGTTCGAATATTTCACTATAGTGTCAAAACCATACAAAATGACACATGAAATCACCTGGGCACAATTGACTGCATAGTATGCTTCAGAATACGAAAATATATCTCAAATACGGCAGAAAGTGTCTCTGACTGCATCCTTTGGCGCTCCATAATATCTGGATCGAAGCTAGCTGCTTTATAATCAGCAGCAACCTGTTTACACCACCAAGCACCTCAATTTTATGATATGAAATTAGAAAATCAGAGAAAGTAGGCAGTTGTTGCATAAGAATCCCACCTCTTCCCTCATTTTCGACATCATTTCTTGCCTAGATTTCTTTCTATCATTCGGTTGTGGCTTGATTCCTCTGGTCGGTTTCCTTTCTTATAATTCTTCTTTTTAACTTTTTTATCCTTATCTGGTGCTTCAGATCTATGAAGGTCCTCATCAAATGACAGAGACATAAGTACCTGAAAAAGCATTTTGATAGTTATAACACAGAGAGAGAGAGAGAGAGAGACAGAGAGAGAGAGGAGGGGAGGGGGTGAATTAAATAAAATAACCAAGTAATTGAAACACAAAAGTTCAAAATAGTGACCTATTAAACATACGTGGATATTTGACCAAAAAGAGAACATACTTGAATCGAGTCAGGATGCATCTGACAATTATGAGCTTTCACATAATTTGCAATCAATCAAACAGCTGCTCCAGTCACTTCACCACTGTGTTTACCCTCATTTGTAAAGAGTGACTTAATAGTGTCACAACAAAGTTTCCTGATGATATACATTCACATCTTTTATTCAAGAGAAGAGTAGAGAGGAAAAGGGAAAAATATACATACGAAGAAATGCTCAAGGAATATGACCAGAAAACTAGAAGTAGAATTGTCTATCACGTGTCATTGTAGCACTTGACTCTTTAAGGAGTAGCTCCTTTTCTTGTAGTCCCAACTCTGTACCAAAAAGTAAAAAGGTACAATAAATGGAATGTTATCTACTATTTTTCAGACTTAAACATAAAAAAGATCATACTACATTGCATGCATGACTTCATACAAGGGCACATGCACACATGCTCACAGATTTACATAACCACAAACATAAGCCATTGCATCTCTAAATGATTGCTAAGCGATGCTTCATCTATTTCCCTTTTGTTTGGGCAGGGAACTTAAACCAAAATCAAGCAACAACTTATATTCATAGATAAAACAACATTGGTGATCTTATGAGTTCATCTGTCACAGAAGCACCCAAGCCATTCACAAAATGAGAATAGAATTCTGCACCCAAATGACCACATTAACAAAAGCCTATTCTTCGAAGTTCTCAATTATTCAACCATTCTCCTCATCTAGTCAACCGAAGGTCTTATTTTTATTGCAAACTCTTAACATAAGAAGAATAATGAGAAGTGAAAAATATATGGCTAAACCTTATGACTTCATCTGAGGAACTTATGTTTCTGACAACAACTTCAACCAAGCTCTCGCGATAATTGAAATGAGGAACAGCATCTAACAAAGTACAGATGCAGCGAACCACCGCATGTTGATACAAGGAGACTTTTTCTAAAACCATCAACTTCTGCAGGTAGGCCTGTTAAATAAATTTTGAAATAGCTCAGAGTATATAAAATTGGATTGAAACAAATTCTGAATCAACATTAAACTAACTAAAACAGGAATGTGTAAACCAAGATTTGTAGTGTTTTTTGTCCCATTTCTGGTGAGTGCACTTCATTCAACAATCACAAGAAAATCAAGTAAAACCTTGTATGCAGACAGAAGTGTCAATTCATAATACCGCATCTTCTTGACATCCTTTGAAACTTTCATCTCCAGCTCCTTCTCAGTAGGAAGTCTAATGCGGTAGCTATAATATCACAACAAAGGAAACCATTACAACAGTGCCGAGGGAACACATGGAGAGTAGACGTAACTGTAAAGATCACATCAAAATAAACTCAGCAACATACCCAGGAATGATTTCTTTGAACACAGCCAACAAAGATAGAAGCCCAAGCTTAATGATAGCATGATTGTGATCATTGCACATCTGCAGCATTTCTTTAACAGTTTAATATTAGACTCTGGGTCAGCAAGCAGAGCAATTCCCAGTTCCCCAAGTTTACGCTTCTTAGATCAAATGACTCTTCTGCAGTGATGTCCTCTTTCAACTCAGCCTAAAGAAAACATGACATTGCATAAAGATGAGAAGAAATGTATTGATGTTAAAGTACTGTATGATAACCGTACAATGATACTAGCAAACTTGTGATAAGCATCTAGGCATAATATCAAGTCCAAATCTTCATTGCATCTAAACCAATGACTCGGTATAAGCAAGCTAAAGTGATCCCACAAGATATATGCACAAGTTAAAGCAAAGCTAAGTTAAAGCAAAGCTTACTTTGACATAAATTGGTAGATGACTAATGCAGGTATACCAAGAATGTGTCAAAATGGGTACACTAAATTACGTGACGTGAATTAAATTGGTGATGACAGAAGTAGATTCAAATCACAAGATGGTGACTTATTCATATATCCAATGTTAACATCATTTAGTATGATGGTGATTGTATAACTTTAGTATATCTAGAATTATTCTTGACAACAATGGAACACCAGTAAATTTTCTAGAAAGGATAGGGCCCTATTTCCTTTCTACTGAATTTAAGGTACACGATAAAAACAGAGCATAGGAATTTAAAAGCTTGTCTTAACTACCATAGAATCCTAGTTAAAACAACAATATCACACAATCAATGAATCAATGGAGTGAAACTGGTCTTAACAGTAATCGCTATAAAAAAGCTACCTCGGAACAACTCAAGGTTCTGCATAGCGGCATGATCAAGATTAACAATTGAAGGCAACCCCTTGCTTGCAGCAGCCAATTCCATCAGCTCCAGCTGTTCATCCTCCATAAGCTCCGTGGATTCCTTGGCAATTCTGCGAGCAGTGGCCTTCTCCACTGCAGCTTTTCATCTCTTTGCTTCTTTTTCTCAACGAAGCTCTTCTTTTTGTCTCTTTTTCTCCGCCTTCCAAACAAAAAACCAGAGAAGTTGGTAAAGAAAAGAGAAAAAGAAGAGATGCTGCTTAACCAATCAAATAAAGCAAAAGAAACTAACTAGTGAAAATGCAATATCAAGCTCAAATACTTACCTTAATAGATTCTTTCTGTAAATACTTCTCCTGTTGCTCTGATTCTCGCCTTTGCTCACGTAGCAATCTCTCCTCCTCTCTCTGCTGTTCACACATCAACCTTTCTTCTTCCTTCCTTCTTTCATGATCAAATCTTTCCATCTCTTTCCTCATTCGTTCCTCAGCCTGCAATAGAAAAATACAGGATATCAGTACATGCCAAAGTTTTCTCCACAAAGCTCACATATCCTTAAGTGATAAATGAAAACCTTTCTCCTCAAAATATTTTTTCTCTAGTGCTTTGCGAATTCAGTTTTCATTAGCTTCAACTTCCCTAGCGATCTGGGCTTCTTCAATCTGCAACAAAATGACATTTTTGGTCACCCTAAAGCTATATCAAAAAGTGATGACAATACTCTGCTCTCAGAAGCATCAGAATTACCTTGCGTTTTCTCTTGACATGCAGGTCAGAAGTATCATGCAAAATTGTCCTGTCAAGCAGGGTAGAAGAATCTTCTTGACCGATAAATGGATGGCTTCCTTGGTGAGCATCCATTTGAATGTTAACAAAAGACTCTCTCGGCTGAAGGGAATGATCATCTCTCAAAGGGGATAAAACACTGTTTCGCTCTCTATCTTCTTGCGAGACATGGCATACTTGCAGTCGGTGACCTCGAACACCATCAACACTAGGCAGCTTCTCACTTCCATGAATAGATGACACTCTGGTAGTTGGCCCATCCACCAGGACATCAAGATAGTGAGTTTGGGCAATCCGTCCAGGGGTATGGTATCTTGCAAGCTGGTCATGCAGCAACTGATACTCATGGTGGAGAAGTCTTGAAGCAGCCTGGATAATCACACATAACACAAATATTGGCAATCCACATATGATTTCGAAAATTGAATGTTAACAAGCGAAACTATCATCAGAATTTTATTACATTCTTCTAAGAGCAGTAAAAGTTCTTCAAATTAAAAAAGACAATTCCAGTTTTCATATAGAAAGTCAAGAAGAACAAACTTGTAAAAGTATCGAGAAAGGACATGTAGGGTGTAAGTATATAGGCAACTACCTACATCAACCTCTCAAAAGAAAATTGGCATGAAAAGGTAAGTTTGAATTGAGAATTACATCCCCTCCATATTTTCAACAAAGTATTAGTACCAAACAGTTCTTGATAACTGCACTAAAAGGGACTGAAACTATTCAATATTTTTCCCAAGCAGAACACTCATGTTATCATAAAAATATTTGTGACGACATTTCACAAACATATTCTTAATTCACAAGCACGAAGAAGTATGATCCTTGTAAACTTCCATTAACCCATGCAAGTGTAATCACAACAGAATATTTGCAATAGTTAACCACAAAACAAGGGGAAAAAAAACATCACACAGGCAGAGCAGCAGGTAATACAAGATACACAGTAAAAGCCAGCCAAGAGCACTAGGACTCATTTTATAGAGATATTGATGCATAAGTATCTTTCCTCTAAGTAAAGTATGCACCTGTCTCAGCTAGCCTAGATTCATTTCATGGAACTAACATTTATCGTAATGAGTACCTTAGAGTCTTAATGGATTATAGCCCTATAACAGTCAGCACAACTCTTCAAAAAGATTGAAACCTTTGGAAGATGACTACATCAAGGAAATAGCAGCAAATAACAAATTAAACGTCACACAATCTCCATATGACAAGTAATGACCAACATACTAGAAGGGATTCCTCTTTCTGTACAAAATTGCATATGTGTGGCTTTTCTTTTGCAGCCGTTTTGTATAGGGGCAGTACCCCCTTGGTACCTTCTTAATGGAATTTTCTTTATTGTTCAAACAACGACAACAACAAACAAGACATCTCAACAGGGAAAACAAGCCACTGACTTTACTTGACATGGCATCCAGTCGAACATACACTTTGCCATCATAAGGATTCATGGGTCCTTTCTGCTCCTCATCTGCAACTACACAGATAACATGTTAAAGTCAGATAAGTGATGGGGTAAACATGAAATGAGAACTAAGAAGAGGAAGAACTCAAATAGATAGAGAGAGAGCGACCTTCGTTCAGGAGCAGGGGGCGCTTCCCAGGAGGCGACGACGTCCGCGTTCAGGAGCAGGGGGCGCTTCGCGGAGGAAAGAGAGAGAGAGCGACCTTCGTTCGCGAAGAGGGAGGCCAAAACGCGAGCAAGGGTTCGTCGGCGTCAGGGTTCGCCAGCATGGGCGCTCCGCAGAGGAAAGAGGGAGAGAGTGGAGCAGAGGTCGCGAGAGGGAGGCGAAAGGGCGTTGGCGACGGCGTCTGGGGCGGAGGCAGAGGCGGAGGGGCGTCGGCGTCAGAGTCGGGTTCAGGGGCGGAGGCGGAGGCTATGTCGGCGTCGGCGTTGGCGTCGGCTTCGGCGTCGGCGTCGCGGCCAACCTGTGGAGGCGGAGGCAGAGGTGGAGGGGCGTCGGCGTCGTGCGGAGGAGTGTCGGCGAGAATGGGGAGAGAGAGCAGAGGAGGGGAAGAGCAAATGGAAGCACGGTTCAGTTTTTGTTCTCCCCCCGCAACGGAACGGAGAACGGGGAGAGAGAGAGGAGAGAGAGGACGCTGCGACAGGTCGCAGAGGAGAGCAGAGGAGAGAGAGCGTCAGAGTGGTGGGCCCAGGAGCGGCGCGCCCAAATTTTGAACCTCTGACGCCATTTACACGTGGAGCCACGTGTCGCGTTTTGAATGGTGATACATTTGGCCTACGTGGAGGGTTAAACCCACCCAATATTTTCTCGGTCTCCCTCCCTCTGCTATCACTGTTGCTGCTGTCCTTCAGCAAAAGGGCAAACCCTTTTCGCTCACTTTTCACCCTTCCATCCAAGGAGAATTTCTCTATTTTGTGCCTTAATTTCTAGACCTCAAAACCCTCTATAAAAAAAACCTTCGACGTGATAAAAACCCCTATTGTGTGGCTGTATGTATCAATGTCTAGCCCCCCAAAATTCTACGCGAACAATTTATTTATAAGCCAAGAATTAGGGTTTTAATTTTTCCAAATCTACATTAACGAGATTTTTTTTTCCGAACGCAATATTTGTTTTTGATATGATTTATGATTGCAAGAGGATTTTTCTCAAATTTGAAATCTCGCAAAGATGAATCCGTAAAATCTATTCGAGGATACAGGCTTGGCTTGATTTGCTCACTTCGTGAGTTTAGTCCGGCTTATTAATTTAAAGCTCAAAACCACCAATTCGAGTCTATTTGTCACCAGCCCAATGCAAATGTAATAATAAATAAATAAATAAATACATCTAAAATTATATACGATGCAATTAATTAATTAATTTTTTTGTAGGGGTTAAAATTAATCCTTAATTTTCTATGCGTTAAATAAATGACTGAGTCGTCAAAATTTAAGTGTCAACAACCCCAAACTTCTTTTGATGTTTCACAAAAAGAAATTCGATTATACTCAGTGGGAGATAAGGCACAGTATAAATAGTAGATAAAAGAGTAGATTGCTTTTGTGTCAAGAGACTGTCTCTTGGTAATTTCGGCTTGTATTGTTTCATCAGCATCAATAACTTCTTTCCCTCTGTCTGAAGCTAATGTTACTTTGGGGTTGATTCCTTTTTCAACAACATCCCACTCTAGAGGATCTCTGGATCTGAGAAATGTCTTCATCTTATTCTTCTACACATTGTACTCATTTCCATCGAAGTAAGGGGGTCTGGTGTTGTTCTGACCTTCAATCAAATCTGGAGCCAAAATACTAGCCATAGATGATCTTTAGCTTAGAAGTAAAACACTTCAATAAGTAAGCACATGAGCTCTGATACTAATTGAAAGGGCTAGTAAGAACACCTAGAGGGGGTGAATAGGTGTGAAAACAGATTTTGTGAAATGCAGTAAAAAAACTTTACTTTTAACTTGAGTCTGGTTGACTACAGATTTGCATAAGGAATCAAACTTTACAGCTATTTTAAAACACATAAGTATATCACAATAAATAAAGTAAATGAGTTTAGGGAAGAGAAAAGGAATATAGAATTTATAGTGGTTCGGCTTATATTAAGCTTACTTCCACTCTCCCACGCTGACAACCTTCTAGCTGGTTTCTACTATGAATCAAAAGAGAATTTACAATCTTGCGATCTCAACTTCTCAGTGAAGAGTCTCTACTACTCTCACGAAGTCACAGTATAAGTCTCTCTCTCTCTCTCTCTTGAGTATAAATTTGAGCACAGTATAAGGAATAACAAGTAAATGAGAAGTTTCAGACTTTGGAATTCTTCTTTCATGCACTTTATCAAATGACCGGAGAGGCCTCCTTAAATACTCATTCATGCCTTCTCGACCGTTGCAACTTTCCAAATGAATTCTTCCAATCAACCCATTGGACAGAATCAATCAAGAAGATCTCGAGCCGTTTGAAGATTGTGATGAAAGCCTGTCAATCCTATTCGCTCATACAATCAGGATCTTGGTTTCCATAAGTAGATTATTTCCAAAATAACTTGCCTTCCAAAATGATTTGAAGTATCTAAATTGATTCCAATAAAGATAACCAATCTCGTAGGTGATATTTTCAACCAAAAGACCATATATATCCTGTACGAACAGAACCTTCGAAGAAAGAAAGATAATCCCAAGTCTGGTTAAGTCTTCATTCTTCACTTGCGTTCAGTCTGGAATATGTCAGAGTGGGTAGACTTCTGTTGTAAGATAGATTTTGACACAAAAGTCTGGCGATCTTCAGATTAGAACTTAGATAAGTTTTGTCAGCTTCAAAACATCATATGAGTTTTCTCCAATATTTAACCCTATTCTCAAATGCCATGACATCTTTAGGGGTCGCAATAAGGCATTAGGTGTTATTTACCTAACGTTAGCTCATAATATCACATTTAACATCATAAAAAGAGAAGACTACTACCAGTTTCATGAATGTCTTGTTGAATATGTATAAGAAGCCCTCTACAATACACAATGTCTAATTGATGAGACGTGCGTTTTACTTAAAGATGGGTGAAAATGGGTCCATGGTTGAACATATTAATGAATTCAATGATATCACTAATCAATTGTATTCAGTTGAGATCGCCTCCCAGCAAGCTTCTACAATGATGAAGAGGGTATGAATGAATTGAATGGCGTACCAAATAGGAGGAGAGCATCCCTAGATTATCCGTGTTAGATTAGAATAAACTCACAATAGATGACTTTTTTTTTTTTTTGTAATGGCAAATTTTAGCATTGGAATTCTAATGTTGAGTATACTCTAGTAAAAGCAATATCAAGATGAGTGATTTCTTAGGAAAGTGTTTGCTCGTATGTCAAAAAATAAAACCATTAAACTTTAAGTGGGATGGCCAAAGGGGACAATGTCTCCAATGAGTTAATACAAGCGTGTTACAATATGGTCTTAGAGTGAAACCCTTTCTAATAGGTATATTACTCGAAGCTAGTGGGTTTGTAACTATCCAATTTGACAAAGTAGGGATTAATCGTTGGTTGAAAGCACCCGGATAAAGAGTAGCTTCCAATAAGCTTTTACGATGGCAAATGAGGTAGGAATGAACTCAATCATGCATCAAATAGTGGGACAACATTCTTGAATTGTATATGAAACCGGATTTAACTCACAATAGATGCCTTTTGACTTGACAATAATTTTTTTGGAATTGGCATTCTAATTAAGCGTGCTTAGGCAATAACACTATTGTGATGGATGACCTCCTATGAAAATGTCTACCTAGTTGTCATAGAATAAAACTATTAGTCTTGTTATAGAATAGACCAAAGTGTATAATACCATGCGGCAATTTGGTAATCTCACGGGTTGGCGCTGGTCCCTCATTGAGTAATTTCGCAATCTTATGGGGTTAGGACTGGTCCCTCATTGGCAAAAGGTACGCAACACACCTATTTCCTTTTTCACGTTGAATGACAACAAAATAATTCGTTCCAAGAATGTGGTCCCGACCCTTGATCAGGTACACAACCCACCTTCTTCCCTTCTCACTTTTTTTTTTTTTTATACAACAAATTGTGCCAAGAATGTGGTCATGACCCTCATTCATGGCACGTTTCCAAAATGGCATTTTATGGAAGTCATTATTAAACTTTTAAACATTAAATCACATCTTTCTGATCAATCGAAATTCAATTCCATCTTTAACATTTCTTGGTATCATTTAAGAAACTTTTTCTAGAAAAATTGTCCAAAAAGTCATAGATCTATTGTATGAATGTTAATTCAATTTTAAACATTTATATTATATTAATTTAGTTCTAAATCTATTGCACGATGACCAATACAATCCTAAATTTTTTTTATGATTCGTCAATTTAGTCATAAACCTATCAAGGATTTGCCAATAAAATCCTTCAATGATTTTTGGCCAAAATTACCTCAATGACTATATTGACAAATAAGTTAAAAGATTTAAGACTAAATTGACAAGATTGAAATGTTTAAAACTAAATTGACTATCATACAATAAATTTAAGACAATTATCCCCCTTTTTCTTCGAGTCCCAAATCAAATAAGTTTCACTAAGTATAGACTAATTCCTTTTTCTCTTGGACCACGCAGGCTACTAACAGATGACTTGAAGAGATGGCTCATGAAACGTGCTATTCATAATGTAGGAAAGAAAATATTAAATGACAATGCTAACATGTGGTTATCATCGAGAAAGTATGGTGGAACGTCAATTTATTAAATGGTGACCAAAATCATGTAATTCGATAAACTTAGAAACACTTTTTTTCTTTTTTCTTTTTGAGGGGTCAAAAAGAAATTTCTGTTCATTACTAAACTGATATGTGAAAGGGAATCTCAAAAGTCATAATAACAAAGTAAACCCATATAACTCCAAAATAAACAAAAATAAAATAAAATAAAAAATCAAGGCGTTTCATCATAGTTTGGTTAACAGAGATCATCACTAGCTTATTCTTCAATAATAGATCTGTAAGTGGATCTAAGTAAAAAGATTGGTGGCCAGTCATCAAATCACACAGCACCATCAGTGATAAGTATATGTTGAGATCTTCATTTGTAATTACGGCTTTGCTTTGTGGCAGCATGCGCCTAATTTCGGCGTCCCCAACAACATTACCATACGGAAACAACATAAACATGTTGAAAAATATCAAATTTGACACTTGTGAGAGAAAGCCTTGTAGCCAATGTAAAGTGCCAAAACTTTGAATGAGAATACATTAAATGAGCACAAAGTTGACACCAAAACTACGAAACTGCTGTGAACATCATTGAAATTGGTGGCGGAACATTTATTCATTAAAACTCCAAAATTTAGAATTAGATTGGAGAGAAAAGCTCCTAGATATATAAAATCGGGAGAGTAAAACTCCCAGATCTAAAATTAGATTGCGAGAATTAGAAAAGAAATAAAAGGAAATAAAAGGAAATGGAATTGGGAGGGGAGCGGAAGATCTAGATGAAATCCCTCCCCTTCAGAAGTGAAAAGTGACGAAAAGAAGGTTCAGAGAGGGAAAGACAGAGAGCAAGAGGGGAAGAAGAGATGACTTTATATTAGAAACATTTCGAATCGCTGCAATCTAGTGCGAAAGAAAAAAAAACACTGAAAAATTTCATACAAGTTCTTTATCAGCAGTAGACATACGGTCAACAACTCGTGGCCTTGGTCAACGACTTGAACGTCACGGATGAACCCACAGGCAAGCTCCCGCATTCCACTACGAACGTGTCGTAGCGGAGGAACAGCTCCACCAGCATAACCCTGCACATGAGCAGCACCAGATCCTTCCCCGGGCACTGCTTGTTCCCCACCGTCGGATCCTCGATCTCCCGCCCGTTCGACCAGTAGACGTACTTCAGCAGCTTCTCCCCCTCCCCGACGAACCTATCGCCCACAAAGTCCTCCGGGTCATCGAAGACCCTCGGATCCTTGGTCGCGAACGGCTGATACCCGCAGACCATCTCGCCCTTCTTGATCTGGAAGGCGGCGTCGTGGCTCCGGAGCACCATGTCTTGCCTCGCCTTCCCGTACTGGAACGGGACCGGGGGGTCGATCCGGAGAGCCTCGTACACGACCGACTTAGTCAGGCTCATCTTGTCCAGGGCGGCGAGGGTTACCCCGCCTTCCGACGCGACGGTCGACCGGATCTCCCTCGCGAGCCGGCAGTGCAGATCCTCGCCTCCCGACCCGACCCACTTGATCAAAATGGGCAACGTGGCTTTCATGCCACCGTAGGCATTGAACCCGGCAAGGAACACTAGGTTGTGACACGCCTCGTCTCTATCGATCCCTAGCCTCTCAGCTTCATCTAAAATTGAAGACGCATGCTCGCTAAATGCATCGTAGAGCTTCTTGTAAGAAGATTTTATTAAGAGCGGAGGCAGCGGGAAAGTGTGCAAAATGACATCTTCCAAGAAATTTAAGACCATGTTGTTAAACCCTAGGGACAATATTGGGGCAAGCTGGAGTAAGATCCATAGGTCGAACATCACTGCCCCTTTGGTCCCTAGAATTGTGCTCGAGGGCTCTTGGTCGCATAAGAGCTTGAACACAAAGTTGAAGGACATCTTGTCGCTGAGGGTGTTGAAGGATGCTTTCCCTTTGCTCGATAGCTCGTCTTCTAGGTCGACAAAGAGATCCGACAAGCATCTCCTGAGGGTCGGGATGAACACATTGTGCCGAGCCGCGAGGAGGGTCAGGAACCAGTGCTTGATGGTGGCGTGTTTGGGCTCAGACGGGTCGAGAAAGGCGCAAGCACGGTGGCCGCCAGTGAAGGCGGTGGAGGGCATGTACGTGCCATCAAGCACGTTCCTCTTTTCGACCTTGGATGTGTCAAAGAGGACGGGGAAGCTGATCGCGTCGAGGAGGACGACGACATGGGGGTTCGAGGAGATGAATGGGCCGGGTGGCATGTTGACCCTGAAGACCGTCGACCGGTACTTGCGCATCCGGTGGCGGAAGAACTCATCTCTTCCTTGGAAGTAGAAGTAATGGAGACGATCCCATATCGCACCGAAAAATGGGAAACCGTAATCTCCTGGGATTTCTTCCAGTGGAATTTCCGAATCCGACACGATCGATTCACAAACCGGAAGACGAATTAGACGAAGACGAAGATGAGCAAGATGGAGATACGCACAGCCAGACCTAGCTTTAGAGGGATAGGTTTTGGTGAAATTAGAGATAACAAGATGCTCCATACGAGGCGAGGTTATATAATCACGACAACATAGTACATTGTCCTGTGGACAATGACAAGAGGAGCCTTCTTGTCTGAAAAGGAGAAGCAGACCCCCTAGGGCAAGTACAGTTATTTCATCTAGTTCAACTTAAACTAATAAGCACCGATGGGTCGCTACTTTCTGATAAATCACCTAATACAGTACTTTAAGAATTAAGTGTGATTAATTTGTTTTCTTTATGGCCAATAATCTAATATGCCAATTTATTATATGATTTTTTTTTTTTTTTTACTTGAGTAGGTCTTTAAAAAACTTAAAGTAGAAAAAATATGTAAGAGATCCATTATGGGGATGAGAGACTTCGCATTTTTCATATTTTCACTTATTCGAGAAGAAAAGTTTGCATGGGAACTTGAGAGTCTCTTCGGTAGAGAATGTGGATTTCACGTTTGTACATTGGCGCAAGTTACCACGAGATAAGGGAATATAATAGCTTTTCACGCTTGAAGTGAATTGTGGGTGGGTGAAAGTCCCACTATAGTGTTGGCAAAGCTAAGATTCGGAAGGAAAATATACATTGTAATTTTTGGTGAGTCACCTAATACAATAATTTAGGAATCAAATATGATTAATTTGTTTAATTTTTACCAACAACCTAGAATGTCAGTTTAGTATATGATTTTTTTAAGCTAATATTAAATTCCATATGGTTAAACTCACGAGCTTTAGCAAGGGGGAAATACTAATAAAAAATGACTTCGAAAAGGTCTCTTCAACTTGATTAAGCAAGAGCAACCGTTGAACACGAAAAAGAGATGCCCTAGAGTTCAAACAAAGATCTAGGCGATTTCTTACACGGCGAATAAAGGAAGGATATAGCCACGAACGATCAATTTGACGAAAGTCGACACGAGCAAACACTTCATTATAATAAAAGACTTCATAAAACCACAACCACGCCAGGCCACCAACTCCAAAAGAGCCAACCAGTAAGTTTCTTTCCGGGCCATGTTGTCCTCCGATCATAATTCATTCATCAGTTACATGTGATCATCATCACTCGCCCCAAACTTAGCTATAATTAAGTGTAAAGGATGTCAATATTTGTGACCTACCAATCAAAAGAAATGAAGGACCAAGTTAGAAAGCCTAATTCAAGAAGTTAAGGCATTAAGTAAATCAAGTTTATATATATAAAACCCATTGACACCTCATAAGCAAGTGGTATTGGATACATTAGTACCCCATCTCATATGGAAACAGAATTAAGAACAGCACATGAAACTGACAAAAGGAAAGCCTCGTAGCCGAAACAATTGTGAAGTAAAACCTAATTATAATACCATGTTAGAAAATTCAACTAAAAAATTTAAACATTTGAGTATATAGAGACTTCACGAATATAAAGCTCATTGAACCCTATATATGAGCAGCGTGAGATACTTTGCTACCTTCTCTTATATGAAAATAGGATTGAAAATGGCACATGAAACTAAAGAATCGAGGAGCCTTGCACCCGAAATAATCTTACCGTCTTAAAGGTAGACTTTTCTAGAAAAAGTATGATTATTTTAAAATAATGTTGATTTTGGGACGATTATTTTCTTAAATATGTGAAATATAATTTACATAAGATTTGTTTCAGTTTAGCACCAGTGCATTGGTACGAGTTTTAAAGGTCAACAGTTTGAAACAAAAGTACAACCTGGACAAGTAAAAAAGAACCGGGTTCCACCCAAAAAAAAAATAAAAGGTATTTTCAAACTTTATCTTTGACTTTTTCGTGTTTAAAAACTTTTTATTGCCACATGATAATAATATTATCCATTCTTAATTAACTTGTCCCCGGGACCTAGTAAATGGTAATGAGCAAATTAGAAGTGTTTCATGACTTGGATGAAACCTAAAGGCCAAAGTTTTAACTGTGTTTCCCGAGAGCTTTTGTCCTTTTTGAAGAAACTCCGACATTATGGGATTCTGTGTTTATTCCGTAGACGTAAGAAAAACGTGCTCGTGTGCTGAAGTGAAATTAGGTGAAAGGAACATCAATTTGATTCAATTTGAAAAGAATTGACGACTACAACTGTACAACTTCGTCTCGATGGGAAGAATGACAAGTGCGTACTCACCGTTTTCACGTGACTGCGATCAGCCCTTGCCCAGTCCAAGACGCTTGTTTCTCCTCCCTTATACGGCGATTGCGTACTCAATTTGTTCCCACACTCTGCGCGTCATCCCTTATACGGCGATTGCGTACTCAATTTGTTCCCACACTCTGCGCGTCATCAAAGCCCCTTGGACCAGCCTCGCCCTAGTCCTAATGAAACTAAAGATGAAAATAGAAATGAATCAAACCATAAGGAACAAACCACTGAAAATGGGCGGAGTGCCCAGCTTATCTTCCTCTACCACAAGCTAGGGATGTGCAAAGAAACTGGAAATTGCCCAAACCCGAACTAGACAGCTCGGATTAGGCGATTTCCATGGGACTAATCCAATTTTCGATTCTAGTTTATTAGAATCAGTGAGTACCAATCCAATTCCACAATTCCTAACGTAGAACCCCCCACTCGAATGGAACTAATATATATTTTAAATAGGAAATTCCAACTCAATTATTTAATTATTTTGTATTTTTTCGACCAATTTATATACATATATGTTTGTAGTATTGAATATTATTGACTAATCTTGTCTCTCGGGTGTAATATAATTACCCCTTTGCTTTTTGTTCATTTTAATAATCCATTTACTTGCTTTCTCGTTCAAAACAAAGTAAACAAAATGAATAGGATGGACAAGACCGATTGGAGATATCCATAAATGTTGCAACGTTTTTTCATCATGTTACGAAATTAAGAGCCAATAGTTTGTTTTAAAAGCGTAATTAGGTTGAAGTTGAAAAAAGATAGATCAAGCAATTAATGTTTTGACTTCTATGGAGGTTAGGACTTCTAACATAGAGTTTAAATTTCCAACTATTCCCAGTGTCAGGAAAACCTAAGACAACCATACCATAACCTTAAGAGAAATTAAGTTCTTAGCTACCAAGTATTGTCAATTCATTATGTCTTATAGTTCTCAATCCTTAATCAAAATCATTGGCTCGCAATTCAACCCAATTTTTAAAGTCGAAAAAGTTTTATTACTTTTGTAGAAACTAGGTTCACCATGATATTAATTGATTAATGCAATTTTATAGAGATTGTGGACTAGTTCTGTGGACTCATTTGAGAACTAGACCTGATTGGTGATGTGTTTCTCGAATATATTCATGGATCCAATGGGCAATTCTTGATTTTAATTTTTCGAAACTAGTCCTTAAAGAGCGGTTCTTGATTCTAAGATGCGAATTGCTCACCCAAACCATGCTCATTCTAGTTGTGGTTGCGATGAAAATAGGTAGAAAAGGACAAGCTGCAGGTTGTGTTAAAGATGGGAATCATGAAAGAAAGAGAGAAAAAGAGTATTGCCGAGGTTGGAGTTATTTTAACGAGAAGGAGAGGAAAGAACCGATAGAAATTTCAAGGGACCGGTAGTTGAGCTTAAAGAAACCAAGAGGTATATGCAAGTTTTACTAGAGAACTTCAGCTAAAATGACAAGGCTAATGTCAGAGCATGGAGCTTCGATTCAAAAGTCAAAAGAGGGAGTTTGGTTCAGCATTTGAGAGGAGCTACTCTCCATCATTTAAACAAAAAGGAAGATGTTGATACCTAAATTTTGACTTACCATTTATTAATATTTACATAGAAAGTGAGGGATTAATATTTGACTCATAAACGAAAAATATTTTAATTAAATTACATAATGGAACATTAATCATATAGATTAATTCATGTATTGCATTTTAATTGGATTGGCAGTGGTGATTGAGCTTAATAGAATTATGTGGACTTGGCTTGTTAAGAAGCAAAATTTGGCTAAGCCCAGCGAGTGTTGTGGTCGAAAATCACATGGGTGAACGGATATGGGTTTTGAACTTAATTTATTTGATAGGGTCGAGCCCATATAAGTGCCTGAATTTAATGTTAATAGAGCCCATTATTATTTTAATGTGGTTGGAGAAAAGCCCACAAGGATCACAAGACAAGCCCAGGGACACGTTGTAGCTGAAATTTTGCATTACTTGGAAGATAATTCAGAAGATTGGATCAGGAAATAAAAACCCTAGGTTTGCTATATTAAATACAGGCTTCTTCACTTAGGGCGCTTCGAGTCACAGTACACCGCCACATTGATGTGTGTGTGAGAGAGAGAGAGAGAGAGAGGGAGAGAGAGAGAGAGAAGGCTTCCATTTGTGCAACCTAGAAACTCATGGGGCAATGCGCGAGATGTGCAGAGAGAATCGGGTGACAAGGCTGACAAAAAAAAAGGAAGCGTGGTCTTCTCTCTTCTTCATCATTGCAGACCCCCGCGAGCAGGCTGTCCACGCAAGACCACGCGCCGTTCCGCCTCATGCCCGACGCAGCTCCACCCAAAACAAATTGCCGCCGCCACCGCGAATCACCTCTAGAGCCATTGCCAGTTCAGTAACTCAGCAATCCCATTGTTACCCAACGATGTCTAGCGAATCCAGTAAACATCAAAACAATCTGGGCGAGCTCCTGCATATCCGACGCCAATTCCAGCAAGTATAGCAAGACGCTGGTGTGGCCAACGTACCCAAATGCCTGATTGCCATCCAGGGATTTTGTTGCGATAAAAGCAGTCAATTTGATGCCGACTGAGCAGGACACACACTTTGGAGCCTTTCCATGCATAATCATGCACATATTCTCCTCTTTCACATACACGATATAAAGAGAGATGGGGAAGGAAGCCGTAAGATATGTCTTGATGTGCCCAGATTCTTTGTGAAAAGAAAAGGGAAGGCGAGGCTGGACATTGGGCGCGATGCATCACAGAGGTGAACCGAGAAAAACGCCCGAAGTGAAATCAACGTGTTTTTGCAGCAAAGCCAGCTACCTTTCAGCGCGATCATAGCGGACACTCCAGCAAGTTCAACCGCAACATCTCCGCAATCATTACTATGAACAGAATCCGCACCATCCTTCGTTCATAGGCGAAATCCAGCGAGTTTCATTATCTCGCCCCGCATTGCATCCACAGTCATCGCCGTGGTGTCCTCAATTAAAACCCAGCAGGTCCGGTGCCCCACCCTTCGGTGATGTTGTTTGTATCTTGACAGTTTCGGTGATACCGGCCCAACAATTCCGCAGCCGACCAGTATTCCTCAACGCCAAGCCATTCATGCTGTCCTTGCCCATTGTCCACACCGTGAGCCCGAGGAGTCCACACTGCCGTGGTCCTTCGTAAGCCGCAAGGCCCTGTTGTACCCGCCAATCCATTGAGACGACTACCGCTGTCCATGAGCCTCCGCCATTCCTCGGTTCATGATTCCATGATTTGTCTTTTGTCTGAATTTGGAAACGTTATCCGAGCGATATTGTGGATTAGGTATGTATTTTGATTGATTTGATTTTCATTTTTTTATTACCTAATTCATGAAATTGCAATTTTATTTGAATTTTTAAAATACATTACAATATCTATGAGAACTCCAATCGTCAATCCAATCTCATGCACAAGATATGATTTGCTATTGCATAGAGAATTGGCCAATCCGATCCTCATGCTTGACATACACTTTGTCGATTTATTTCCAAATTTGAATGGATATGGATAATATCTTTTGTGATATTATCTTTGATTTTGATTTGATTGTTATTTGATTGCTTGATTTGAATAGATTTTGTTCCCATTTAAAAAATATATAAAAAGATTAAACAAAATTTGAGTAGATGATATGTTTTTGATTACTTTCCTTGAATAAATTAGGATAGCTTTGGCAAGGATATGGATTCTAGAATATCATGATAGCTTTCTATTTTAAATTAGGATTTCACTTTATTAGATTCCTAGTTTAAGTTAGATAATATCTAAGTCTAGACAATATATTTGCATTATTTTCTAATCATGAGTTTTAATGAATATATATATTCATATTAGGCGCATGTCATATTAATTAGGTGTATGAATTACATGTCATCATGTCATATCATCTTCCATGTCATCATCTTTTAAGTTCTAAATTATTGTTGCACACTTGCCTGATCATCTCGCATGGTAGGAAGTAAGCTAAAATCAATGGAAGGTGCTTACAAAATATATATTTTTGAAATAAGAGAGAAAAGATACGGAAATGATGATAGGGAAATCTAGTGTAATCACAACCCCATTCTTCACAATCTCTGATTCGTAGAAGTGAAATAATTCTCTCATTACTTTATTTGATTGATTTACCAGTAGTGACTCTTAATTGAAAATCATTTACATGCTAAGAATTTAAACCTAAGTCATGAATTAGTATGGGCTTGAAGGAGTCTGAGTAAAGTCTAGATTTAATAATCCATTAGCCAAACCTTAGGTGATCTACCCATTTCCGTAGAGTTGCAACAGAAGGGGGTTGGGGGGTTGGGACTTCCATATTGAGAAGCAACTCGAAGAAACCAATTTTAACCCAATAATTCCATACTAACCTATTAAGAGAAAACAACATTTTCACAAACTTTTAGCTAAAACAAGCCAAAACCTTCAACTAGAGAGTGAAATTTCACTTAAAGAGCTTTCTAATTGTTGAAAGAGATAAATTGTTGTATGATATTGTCTTAATCAAAACGGACTACAATAATATAGATAGTTATATATATGAGTAACCCTCTCAGCTTAAAAATAAATATTGACTATTCTACCCTTATTATTATTTCCTAACACTCTCAAGTTGGGATGTAAATATCAAATAATCCTAATTTGTTACATAAAACAATCACTTTATTCCTTTGTAAAGACTTAGTAAAAATATCTACAAACCGATTCTCCATCCTTGAGGCTACGTTTGGTCGTCCGAATTTCTAAACGGGATAAGAGTGGATAGGATAGGATAAGAAATCCATGGATTTCTTCATATCCCATCAACTGTTTGGTGAACTACGGATTTAAAGTTAGATATCCTCATATTCTATCCAATCTACTGTTTGGTGAACTACGGATTTAAAGTCGAATATCCTCATATTCGCAGGTTTAATATTCACAAAATCATCCAAAACAATATATCTTTTTCAAATTAACATATTCTCATCGAATTTCATGATTACGCATTGTAATAATCTTTTCCGTTCCTTTGAAATAATCTTTTGGATACCCCCTTCAACATCAAACGTTTTAGAATAACCTCAATTTTAATATATTCACTTTGAAACATGAATTATTTTTCTCTCTTACAAGCTTTTCATTTGTTTCCATTTTGTTACAAGTCCAATACCAAATCAAACAAATGCCCAATTAGAACAAAGCATAAAGTCCAAAGTTCATTCGCTTTTTTTTCCCAATTGTCACGAGGATGCAATGATAGTTAATCATGTTAACGAACGATCTCTGAACAATTTGCATTTATAAAGTACATTACATTTGTTGAGTATCGGCTAGCTACATTTTGACCAAAGTAAACTCATGTTCACGTCCATATAAAGTAGTAGATGCGAACTATCTTGACTTAAGGCTTCTTTTAAGTTCATGGCTAGGTTTTTTGCCACAGAGACAGAGAAACTATTTATGAAAATAAAAGATAGAGGCAAATAATATTATAGATAATGGTTTTCTTGGCAATCAACATAGAGATAAAGTTTGGAAGAAGTACACCTCAAGTACCATAACTCGGTACAAAGGGACACTTAAGTGTCATAACTTACGAAAGGTACACTTAAGTGCCACATTCGAAGAAAAACGGATCACATAAGTGCCACTCTGGCCAAAGTCTGGCCAAAACGTTGACGTATCAATTTTCCGGCAAAACAAGTGCAAAACGACGCCGTTTTACAAACTGACGTGGCCAAATAATGCAAAAACGGTGTCGTTTTGGGCTTACGTGATAAAAAAAATAATATAAAAACGGCGTCGTTTTGGGCGGAATAGAATATCTTTCTCCGGTCATTGGCTCCTTTCCAAACTGGTTTCCATCTCTGTCTAACTAAACCTTACCTAGATGTGGTAGCTTACTCCCCAATCGTAAATCCAGGTTGGACCTTAGCAGATGCGGCAACAACAACGGCTTAATCCCAAACTTGCTGACTCGACAAGTTCCCAAGGAACACTAGCGCCTAAACGATCCCATCGAACCTAGGATCGCTCAATGCTGCTATACTCTCAATACTGACCTACGGCGGTACTTTTACCCTCGCGCTGGCCTAAGTCGGCGCTCTACCACAACCACCTCGGGCACCGATCCTTGTCAGCATTCTTTCTCGAGTCCTAGAGGCTACTGTCCTCATACTAGGAGTCTTCAGCTTCTAATCACTCATACTATAGGATCTTTATAGAAACATGTTTTCTAATTCCATTACCATATTAGAATTCGAGTGACCCACAAACAAGTTATCAATTAGCTATCACAGACATGCACCAACATGAATTAAAGGTCATTCCTACTAACTATCCCATGATTCATCGCACCTTATCACTCCAAACACCAACCTACTCTGATACCAATGCTGTTACATCCCAAGACGCATCGCCGACCCATTCATTTTTAAATGCACATGCGGAATCAGATAAATAATCCCCAAACAACAATTCAATGTGATAGAAAAGCAGGGCCACATTTCCTTGAAAACCACAACACACATTTTCACATATCAGAATAATTTATATACATTACTATCCATTATTTACAAGGTCTACCAAAAGGTCGATTCCCAAAACTAGTTGTCCTAGGACCAACTATTCAGATTCGATTGCTGAACCTTCAGAGTCCACGAGATCTGAGCGAGACGGCAGTTCCTCCAATACACCATCAAGTGGGTCTGCTGGATCCTTATCTTGGACAACATCAATCACCTTAATAGGGATACCAAAACTTCTAATGGGACCTATCCTAAGACTGTAGGGAGTGGTGTGGAATCAGGCTCTAAATCAATTGGGTACCTCCTAGTGTGGGACCTCTTCAACCTAGATTGTGGTCACAACCAACTCGTAAGTCCAATCACTTCTGGGATCAAGGAAAATAGAGAGCTACTCGGTTATTCTCACGAGACGATCAAGACACCTAGGGGGAGTCACCATCTACAAATCTAAAAATGGTTATGCAATAACCAGTGAGATAATGTCTCAATAAGTTCAACCCTCTTAAGACCCGATTAGGAAGAAAATACGCCCTAAAGGCTGCCTAAGCACAACATGGGTCAGAGGATTTACCTTGGACTCAATTTCTTCCTATCAGACAATATAATTCAAACAGTTATTCACTCAGATCAAATCATCGATCAATCAACTCAGTTGATTACATGTCACCACGACCTTCCCCTGGCCGGTACATTCAATACTATCTATAAAGTCCTATTAATTCAGACTACTCATCCAAAGCTAAAAATAGATATATAGCTTGCCCAAAGCTAATAATAGAGTATACTATATATATGCTCGCCCAAAGCTGATAGATTAGGGCCCTCAGACCATCATAGTATACTATATGTGCTCGCCCAAAGCTGATAATATGTGCTTACCCAAAGCTGATAATATGGTATACTATTTATATGCTCTAATAATTTTGGGTCCCTAGGCCAATATAGTATACCATTTTTGTGACATCCAAATTTTTCGATTATGTTTTCTATTGAATAAATCGGGCATTTCATCAACGTGCCTATAAGGCTGTTCTCAAAACTGATCACTCTCAAAATAACTAGACTATTCAGGGAAGTCATTAAGGAATTTTAATACGATAGACCTAAGAATTCGACTAAGAATCGGCTTCTTGACCGTACTCATCTTTAGAGGCCATTACGGTATAGTTAAAAATCGATTTGACATTAGAGATAGGTTTATTCGACAGAGATGTGTGGTTAATCATGGATCACACCACTAAATTAGAAAATTCTCGTCGACCGGCACTAGATTGATTCTTCCATCGTTTTGGTACCCTATATCCGTATTTGAATCCTCGAGATTTTCACGACAACCAAGAGTCGCCAATGTGTCGAGTGGGTTCATTGTGGCTTAAAGAAAATCGACCACGGGTGATTTGCACTAAAAATTTCTGAAACCTACCTTGTAGCTTAATCACACTAAAAACGTGCCTAATTGAAATTAACCGCGAATTTGAATTCGATTTCAAAAATTGAAGATTTTGTCATGTCATAATAAATTATAGGAACGTTGACTCGGTCCCAGAAGAATTTTCTATAACCCGAGACTTTTTGGGAAAAAATCGGCATATGACCGTTTTTGTTCAGAAAAAGACAGGGATTGTTTTTTATCGCGAAATTGGAAAGCAAGTGGATTGTATTGGTGAGAAAAAATATCGATTTGATCGAGGACTCAATAATGAGATTTGATGAGGCCAAATTGGATTGAATTAAGTACGAACAAGTGTCCAATTGAGAGAGATTTGTGTCAAATTTGTAGCTCCCCCCTATGCCCATGATTTTGGACCATTTCAAGAGTTGTGTGATGTGCATGGTTGGCTGAATTGCAGCCAAGGAAGGACTAGTGGTTGAGGATGAAGTCAAGGGAACAAGCTTGTGAAAAATAAGCTTGGTAGGCCCCTTGGTTCCTTCTCTCTCTCTCCCATAGCAGCCAGCGACCAGCTCCATTTCCTCCCTCCTCCTTGCCGTTTGAAGACCACCACCTAGTAGAGAAGTCGCCGGAGCAAGCCAGCAGCCAACCACGCTGCTGCCCGTCACTATCCACGCGCGCCACCGCTCGCGAGCGTTACCCGCGCACGTCCACCCAGCCTTCGCCTCCAGCCACGTCTCCGCCTTTGTCCCTACTTCCAAGCCGTTGTTTCGAGCTTTGTTGAGCTCGATCGAAACCCCTACCACTACCGTGAGCCACTGCCATAGGCCCTCCAAGCCGTTGAAGCCTTCATCGGTCTTGCTCGCCTTGTTCAACCTTTGTTTTCTTTGTTTACAGCCTAAAACAATAGGAAAATGGGTTTCCAGAGGTGGTCTAAACCCGTTTTGAGGTGGTTCCGAACCTCGGTTGCTAGACCCGCCTTGGAGTTAATCGTCCCCCACGATGTTCCTATCATTTTGCATCGACCGGCTGGCGAAACAAGTGAGTTGAACTCACTAATCCCTGCTTAGTTGGTTAATGATGTTTAGGGGTTGATTAGATTTAATTACGTATGATTAGGTAGATAGATTAAAGTAGAGCAATTAAATTAGTGCCTTATCAATGCATTGTAGGCAAATGGTTAGTGCATTTAGCGAGTAAACGCGCTTTATTATTTATTGAACGAACCTTGGAATTTTTCCAAATCTGTTTCAGCTTCCAATTAGGCATTACGGCCTAAATTGGATTTATTGCTATTTATTTAATATTTTCGTAATTATTTAATTATTTATTTATTTTTCGGAAATTAGACTAGGATAGTCGACGACCGAAATTTTATGCTTGATTATTGTAGTGTGGTCTGTTTATTTATTTGAGCATTAAATTGTGTTGAATTGATTTAATTGTAATTTTAAGATTTTATTCCTAAATTAATTATATTTGGTAATTAATGGGAAAATTACCGAGCGTCTGTTTATAGCGCCAAAAATATGTTATGGGCTGTTGAAACTGGTGGGATGTTCAAAAAGTGAAATTATTATATTTTGGATAAGGCCGACCATGTATCCACATATGGCTATTTTTATCGAATATGATAAAAATAAGGAATTGATTGAATGATCAGGATGGTATACTATATTAGCCTACAGGCGATATGTCAACTTAACAAGAGCCGTATACCTAATCAGCTTAGCGAGAGCGGTACACTATTGATCAGTTTAGCGAGAGCTATACTATATATTTATTAGCTTATGATAGTATTGAATAGGTCAATCAGGAGAAGGTCGTGATGACATGTAATCGACTAGGTTGATTGATCAATGATTTCATCCGATGTTATAAATTAATGTGATTTGAGATATTTGTAAATGATATTAATTTGCAGGGTGGAATTGAGGCCAAGGTAAGTCATCTGACTTGTGTTGTGCTTAGGCAGCCCTTATGACATATTGGCTTCCTAATTGGGTCTTAGTAGGGTAAAACTTGCTGAGAAGTGGTCTCACCCCGTTGTAGGATAACATTTCAAGTCCCTAGATTGCAGCACCCCCACCTCCTCCCGCACATTTTGGTATATTGGAGGAGATTACAGAAATAGGTTATCATTTTTCGATACACCCTTACTCTGAAGGATTAGAATATGTACTAGTGAATTCCACCATCTGGGTTGACGTGAATGAACCCGATAAGGTGCCCCATAAGTACCAGTCATGGTATCACTACTATCATGATGGGCGAAGGGAGGGTCCTGTGCTGGAATTTGATGTACCTCGGTTCGTTCTGCAAGCTACTTTTGGTAAGGGTACAATAGACCCTAAAGATGGATCGGTGGTGGATGCAAAGGATCCTAAGCTCGAGGACGATTCTGACTCTCCAGTGTACTCAGCCGAGGGCGCTAACTAGAGTGAAGAAGAAAGAGAGGTTGTTGAACAAGAGGAGGAACTTGAAGAAGAACCTAAAGAAGAACTTGAAGAGGAACTGGAAGAGGATCCCGAGGATGATTTGGAGTATGACCTAGATGAATATTGAGACCCCCATTCCTGTCTGATGACTCGTTGTTGTTGAACCTATTTGTGTAGGAACCGACTTTTCAATGTGGCATGTGTATGTACATATATAACTAAGTTGTTATATATGTATATAAGTGTGTTGGTTTTCAGGTTCGTGTTTTTAGCCTTACTTTTCTATCACATTGTTTCTATTGTTTGGAGATTTTATATCTGCTTCCACATGCGTATTAAAATGAAAGGGTCAGCGATGCGTCCTGAGACGTCGTTATTAATCGACTAGGTGAGGGATAGGCATGCGCTCGAGGATCGGGGCATGACAATTTTCACCATACAACCAAATCATCATTTTTATCATATTCGATAAAAATAGTTGTGTATGAGTACATGATTGGCTTTAGCCAAAATACAGTATTTTCACTCTTAAAAATCCCACCATTTATATGGTCCACCAAAATATTTTTGGCGTTGTAAACCGACGCTTGGTTATTTTTCAATCAATTATCGAAATTAATTAATTTAGGAATAAATTCTTAAAATCACAATTAAATCAATTCAGCATAAATTAGAACTTGAATAAATAAACAGATCGCATCACAATAATCAGCATAAAATTCGGTCCACCGGCTATCCCCGTTTAATTTTCGAAAAATAAATAAATAATTAAATAATTACGTAAAATATTAAATAAATGCTAATAAATCCAATCTAGGCCCGTAATGCCTAATTAGATGCCGAAACGGCCTGGAAAAATTCCAAGGTTCGTTAAATAGATAACAGCACGTGTCTACTCGCTAAATACACTAACTAACCACCTAAAATGCATTGGCAGATAATTAAATTAACTAATCTAATATAATATGTCCACCTAAACCATGCTTAATTAATCTAATCAACCTCTAAATGTGATTAATTGACTAAGTAAGGATTAGTGAGTTAAACTCACTTGATTAATGATCCGTTCGGATCAAAATGACGGGCTCGTAGTGAGGAACAACAACTTCCAAAGCGAGACCACCAAGTGGGGCCGAGAACGGGCCAAAACGGGCTACGATGCCCACAAACCCTTGCTATTTTGGCCACTGATCAAGGTTGAACAAGTTGCAACGACAGCTGTTCGAGCACAGCTCGGGTTGGGTTCGGCCACCGTGAGTGGGGTTGCGAACCGTGGCTGAAACGGCCAAGAACCAGGCCAAGCTACGGCTGCTAGACGAGCTGGAATGGCTGCTGTTTGGGCTTCAAAGACGGGCCTGCATAGGTGGGTGTGAAGGAAGTTTCGATGGAGTGAAGACGGGCCCGATGGAAGGTCAACCAAGGGGAAGCTTGCTGGAATTGTTGACCCGAGTCTATGTGGCTGAAAGGAAGAGAATCGGTGGACGCACGTGAGGAGGACAACAACCAAATTTCGGAGAGCTTGGTGGGGCAGGAGACGGGCAAGTGAACGAAAAAAATGGAAGAAGCAATTCACCGAAAGAGACAGGGGAGTCACCGACGTTGGTGGGCCAGAGAAAGAGAAGATCAAAGAAAAGCAAACCAAAAGATAACAAAAGCAGAAAGTAAAAGATAAGAACAAGCCAAGTCAAAGGAAAATGAAAGCAACGTAGAAGACCAAAGGAAATTAGGAGAAAGTAGCTGGCCGCACGAATGGATGGGGAGGAGAGAGAAGAAATGTCGGCCAAGAGGAAAAGAGAAAAGGAGGAAAACGTGCGTGAGAAGGGGGGTGTGCGTGCGTGGAGGGTGCGGATCCAAGAGAGAAAGGAAAGAAAATAGAATATAATAAAAAATTATACTCTTGAGTCTTGATCAACTTCAAAATACTTTGTCAATTGGTCATCCTAGGGCCAATTTCTTCACCAACTTGCACAATTGAAGTCCAAAATAAGACCAAGATAAGACGGTCTCTCAAACTTCCGAATTTCCCTCAATTTCGAATTCCATTTAATTTTTCTCGGAGTCCGATTTTCTGAACAAGCTTCTCCAATTGGGGTCCGACATGATGTGAAAAAAGTCTACGAAATTCCCTGTCACTAAGTCACTCGCACCAGATGTCAAAAATCCCTCTAAATTGGCCAATCTGAATTTCCGTTCGTTTTTCCGAATCGTCCGTTTCAATTTTCCATAAAAATCTCGAACTCGTTGAAAATTCCTCAAAAGGTGGGTCGACGTTCCTAGAATGACTCATGACACGACAGAACTTTCAATTTCTGAAATCGAATTCAAATTCATGATTAATTTCAATCAGACGTTGTTTTAGCATGACTTAGCCTATCGAGTAGCTTTTAGAAATTTTTGTTACAATTGACTTATGGTCAATTTTCTTGAGTCACACGTATCTCTTCGACACATTGGCGACTCTCGATGGTCGTGAAAATCTCGAGGTTTCAAATACGGACATATGGTACCCAAAACGATAAAAAATCGGTCTAATGCCGATCGACGAAAATTTCGCAATCAGGTGGAATCACCCACACTTGATCACATATCTCAGTCAAATTAACCTATCTCTGATCTCTGATCAATTTTTAATTGTGCTGTAATGAACCCTGTAGACTAACACGGTCGAGCAGTCATTTCTGGTCGAATTCTCGAGTATATTATATTAAAATCCCTTAATGGCTTTACCTAATAGGTCAGTTATCTCGTGAGTGGCCATCTAGAGAAAAGTACTATAGTCGCGTTGACGAAATGCCCAACTTATCCAATCAAAATCAAAACCTGAAATTTAGGATGTCACAAGATGTTATCGAATTCACTCATTTTAAGTGGGCATCAAAGATGAAAGGAGAGGGGTGTTCCTTGTTTCAACATGTGAGGGCATTGCTCTATGGATGTTTTTACTCCATTTATTCCATCAAAATGGATGGTTAGCGCCTTAGCATGCCTTCTTGGTATAAGGTGTTGCTCCAGCGGTCAATGTGCACCTTTTCCTACAAGAGATGAGACATGTTACTTATATTCCAAAATTGCATTAGACTAATTTATGGACGATACTCCCTTTTTGTGCTAAATCAATTGACTTTATTTCATCTTGCTTCACGGGTGAGAGTTACTCTACTTTGAGTGACTTGCCCTGTTTATCAATTGTAAGGATAAAGAGACGTAATATGTTATTTTCATATTCGACGTGATTCATTTTAGGAACAATATACTCCCTTTTACAGCATATATGATGACTGTGTTCCATCTTGTTTCCTTAGCTATGGAGAGGGATTTGCTCTCATGATTGACAGCAATTCACTTGGCAAATGTCTATTTCATTTGAATCTTTCTCTTTTTAGGAGTCGGGTGACTCAGGCATTGCATGCCCCTGAAGTATTATTTCTAAAAATTTCCTACACGTATGGAAATAATGTATTATTTCTACTCTTAGGTACATTAGGTTTAGAAACGAAGTACACCCTTTTTCAAAGTTGGGCAATTCAGCATCTCAACATATCTTTGTGGAGGAATGGAAGATATTATCCTTATGGTCGAACGCATGCCACACTAAGTTAGATAACTTGTCCATATGCAGCTCCATAATGTTAGATTGACGAATCTTCGTTTCATTTGAATCCTTCATGCTTTAGTCAGTTTCCCGCGTACCCCTTTTAGGCTAGATAATTTTTTGCCATTTTTGCTGCGTTAGTGCATTTCCCACTTCACAATCTCTAAGCATGGGTGGCTATGTCAATTTATGAATGAGTTATTTTGACTTTTTGAACGAACACGCCCTTTTCTTTTAGAGATCGTGTGATTCTGAACCAGGTTGTCCTCCCTATGTAGTCTTGTTGCTTACTAGTAATTTGCCTCACTAAAATCTACACAAAGTGTAGGGACAAGTCATTCCTAAAATAAATCAAATTTAACTTGAAACGGTTACCACCTTTTATTCAAGGGCAACATTTGATGATCGACTCTTGTTTGTGTACATCTACATCTTGAAATGTTGTCTTGTAGACCACCAATAATCATCTCCATATAGGACTGGATGCCAAGAAACCGTTATAAGTGTAGGGATTGCAGTTCTTCTTGTTTGCAACCATCGAAGTAGTTTGATGCCAAAGAATGTCTACAAATTTCTTCTTCCATGAAAAATGTCAAATTAATATGAGGTCATCCAGGATGTGGAACTTTTGTGGAAGCTGTTTTCAAAGCAATAGAGATTGTCGTTAGGCTAGTAGATTTGTGATCTTCGAGGCTTTCACGGTTCTTTTCACAATTAATTGCAATGTTTGATTGTCGCTTTCGAAGCAATAAAGATTGCCATTAGGCTAGTATATTTGTGATATTCGAGGCTTTGATGGTTCTTTTCACACTTAATCACAATGTTTGAATTCATATGCTGTGAAAATATTCCTATAGTTCATGGCTCAACCAAATATGCCCATAAATGAGCATGAATCGGTCCATCTCATGACTTGCTCTATTAGGGAAAGACTTGTGTTTTTGTCTTTCCAGAGGAAGTAAATGTCAATCTTGAACAAAACTGTCATTTTGCCTGTTTGACAAAAATGGATGATTGAATTAGTTGTTGCACAAGAAATCCCTATTAGAACAATTACAACCTTACCCCCTCAAAGCATCATTCTTCAGAGCAACTTGCGAAAGCAATTAAGTGAAGGGATAAAATATTATGCAAGTTCTTCTTGAAACTCATTTTTAAACATTTTGAAGCTAAGGCATAAAGCTCAGTCTAGAGGGTCCATTTGAAACACTTGAAGTGTTTCAAAGAACATGACTTTTATGAACTCTAACTTCATTATTCAAAAATATAAGTTGTGTGATTTACAAAAGCATTCAATTTGGTCCATAATCAAAACCAAAAAGCAAAACACAGTTCGTAATAGGAATAATGACAAGGATAAAGTACAAGAAGCTCTTTCATAGAGGAGCGTAATATGCATAATTCTCATCCTAGCTTTAAAGTCCACTTTTGGCATGGTCAAGATAGAGGGGTTCAAGGAGTTGCTATCATGCATGACCCGCGAAAGGAAGATAATGTCAGTACATGAATGAAAATTGATCTTTCAGTAAAGCCGCCTCTTACAATGAAATCAAGGCGACGATACCTTCCCTGTAGTCTCCACTTACAAGAATTTGGTATTTCGTCAAAATTTTATTAGTAAAAGGAAATTTCATTAAAAGATCAATCCGTGGCTATCAATTGAATATCCACTATATTCCAAAAGTTTCACAAACAAATGGGGCATCGATTTTGAAAGATTAATTTGTTGGCACATTCATGCAAAGGTGAGGTGATTTTTATTTTGAGAAATCAATACACACAATGATTTGAATTTAATTTCAAAATGTGACCAAGAAAATTTTTTATTGAAATTTTGATTTTAATTCTATGCCCCGAAATGTAATCTTGACTTGGAAGAATTTCTATACAAAATGTGACTTTGAGTCCATAATTGAAAATTTTAAACAAAAACATATGCTTTGTAGGGCTAGATCAGAGGTATTTGAAAATTTTATTTATCAAAAGTGAGTGCCAAGCTTATATTGCCAAGGGCATTCAATTGATTTCCGTGAATCTCCCAAAAATGAAAATTTTAATCTGAAGTGAGCAAGTAGATGGAGAAATCATACTTACATCAGATGAAGAGACTTTTTTTTTTTTTTAATCACATAGACACGCGGATGTAAACTTGTGAGGTTTGACACATAAAGGTAGAATTCTAAAGGCTTAAGGTCCCCATTTTGATTAGATTTAAGAAGTTTTCCCCATTCCGCACTTATGCTGGACAATTCTCCTTATCATTAATCAAAATGAGCGGGACCCAAAGTGGACAACCATGGGTCATTCCCCGTACGAGTTCTATCTTTTGGCACCTCTTATGGGCTTCCTGGTGCGATCAGGGTTTTAGATCGTGGGGTGTGTGTGAACGTGTAGTGCTAAGGTAAGTATAAAGGCACACACATCAATTGATATCCAAACAACACTTCAATTTCATCCACATAGACATACATCGTTACGCCTCCCTGCATAAACAAATGGATTAACAAACACTCCACCCCTTATTACTCCAAACCTACAAAAAAAATTAACACGTTGTTAGTGGACTAACCTTGTTTTCCATGCGACTTTGACACGTGCTGTCAAATGAAAACCATGTTAGTGAACAACCAACTAAGTTATTACGACCAAGTCCTCTAAGGTTTGTAACCAAGTTTCAAGCAGAGTCACCAAGCTGTCGCGACTCTCTTTTGCCATTTTGGGGAAAAGGAAAATGTTTAGAGGTATTCGCCTAAAGAGGCGGGCCAATGGCCCTAGATTAGGCACGGACTCTCCCAATCTCATACCTCGCACGACATTGGATTTTGTATTTTAGTTCTTAACAACTTATGTATTTCTAGGAGTCGTCACTAGTCTATTGTGGTTGACTAGAAACCAATCAAGACGCGGGAGTATTGTCTCGATTCTTACGCAACCAGAGATTTCTAGGAACGGTGACTTGTTCACGCCGATGTTATCTATTAGCACCCTTATGGTACAACTAACTTGGAAGGTTGTTTATCTAAATGGCCACATAATCTCGATTATTAATTATAATCCTTATGAAACCACTAAGTGTCCATACAAATGTTTTTGTAGATTTGTTTCCCTTAATGTCTAGACTAATCCTAACATAATTTAGAAGAGAAATTTACACTCAAATTAATGAAAAGTAGTGCGGCAAGTAAACATCCAAGAAACTGAAATGACTTGAAAACAAATGTGGAAAAAGAAAACCCGATACAAGTTGGGCAAATAATATTACACGGCCTTATTGTCATACCCCAAGATAGGACCCCCATGAGTAAAATGGTAATTTAAATGTGCATGAAATTACTTTACATACATGAAACTACTCTAAATTATTTTAATCTATGCAAAATGGATTATTTACAAAAATGATTATAAAATTCCAAAATAGCATTAAATTAGGAAAATGACCTTATAAAATTAGAAAAATCTCATAGATGTCATTTTTTGCCTTAATTTGATACCATCCATCATTTTTATATTTTTTTTGAAATTTTTGGATTTTTGGATTTCTTTTATTTGAAAATTATTCCCTAAATCAATCTATGCTTGATTTGAAGAGCCCAATACATGAATATCACAAGAACCGAGCTTAAATCGACTATTTCAAGATCGAAACTTAGTTTGGGCATTTCGTCGAACACTTGGTATTCATTAAACCAGCCCAAGCAGCTTCCTCGAGCCATGTTCGTGGCCTTCAATCTCGATCCATAAGCAATTTAATGTGGAACTAAAGTATCAAGGTTATACTATCACATGCAAAGAGCAATATTAAATAGATATTATAGCCTAAAACACACAAAAATCAAGCTGAAATTGTCCTCAAATATGCTGGTTGAGCTGATTTTGCAAATCTGGATTTGAATCCAAGTCAAGCAAACAGGTTGCACACTCATATCCAAGCCCCAACACTCATCACGTGCGAGATCTTACTTTCTAGTTTCTTTTGCAAGTGGCTCTTGGCTAAAAAAACCAAGAAATTATCCTTCGGGGGCACGTGGAAGTTGGCTATTTCAAACTGGAAACTAAGATATGCAGAGAAAAAATTGACAATTAAGGTTTTTGTTGGTCTCCAAAATTAGATTTTGAGACCTATTTTGTTGGCCAAATTAACACCCAACTAAACTATATATATTCTAGTTTGGGTTACAAGTCATGATTTTCCTCATTTGTTTCTCACTTTTCTTAAAAACACTCACTTTCCCTCACCCGTGACCAACTAGGCAAAGCACTTAGAAAAATTTTCATTTTCTTGCTCCACTAGGAAGGTACTGTTTCGGGGTGGTTTAGGAGGTTTTCCCGATCTCCATTTGGGATGTGTGACCTATGGTTGGAAATGTTTTTGAGTGAAGTTTCACTCTCTAGTTAAATGTTTTGATTAATTTTGGCTACAAGTTTGTGAAAATTTCACTTTTCTCTGCAAGGGTCGATCTGGAATTTTTGGGCTTGGCTTTTCTTGAGTTGCTTCTAGGGTTGTCTTTGGGGAACGATTGTGAGCTCCCTCTTCTCCTCCTTGTCTCCTACCTTTCATGTCACAAAAGTGCTTGCTTCAGCGATCTTATCCTCTGTATTAAGAGATCTTTTGTCAATCTTTCGTTTACCTACCAAGCCTACCAACAGAGCTATTTCAACAACTTTCTGACTTATTCAACTTTTACAGCTATTGAGTGTGTGGATTTTGCTGCAATTTTCACATGCTTTCGGTAGCTTGTCCCCATCAAATTTTTGTCCACTTGCACTCCTAATTATGGTCTTTCATCACATGCAGAGTTCAAGCTAATCGAACAATCGAGGAGGGTATGGTGGGGCCACTAATTTGCTTACCCAACAGCTCGGAATTGTGACCAACTCATGGACTGAGTTTTGGTAGCTGGTTTGAGTGATTTAATCCATCAATTTGGCTATGATTTTTTTATCAATTACCAAGCTTATATATAGTAATTTAAGATTTTGATCAGTTTTCGCAATTGTCCTTGCCTAATTTTGCAAAAAAGTCCCTCAAAGTTGGCAATTTTCTTGCCAAAGAATGCCCAATTCAATGCAATTTAGTCCTTTTGGCCCGATTTGATTAATTTAATTTGATGCAAGTTCAATTTCAACATAATTAGGGCTAAATTATGATTTAAGGGCTTGGATGAAATTTTGTAAAAATTGCGAATTGGTCCCTCAACTTTTGAAAATTACACTTTGGCCCCAACTTCTTGTTTTAATTCCAATCTAATCCCTAGGGCTTGGCTAGTCACATTTAGATCATTGGCCCCAACTTTTTCTTTTCTTTTCTTTTCTTTCTTATTTTCTTATTTTCTTTTTCGTTTTATTGCTTTTTTTCTTCTTTTATTTTAAGGAAAAACATCTTCCATTTAAAAAACTATACTAAACACCTAGGTAATCTATATGCAAGCATTTGACATGAAATATTTTTGTGGAAAAACAAGTTCATATTTTCCGAAAATGATCTTTGAGCAAAAAATTTAAGTGTCAACAATGATTGCCCTTGATCGGCAAGGCCTTTTGTGCTTATCCCCAAAAATAAAATCATTTATGCAAAATTATGCCCTATTTTATGCTTTAAGTTAATGTAAGATCGGCAAAGCCTTTTGTCAATTCGAGCCCATGTTAGCTTACCAAAATCTCAACTATGCCCTATTTCTACTTTAAGTTAATGTAAGATCTTAATTTCTTTGTCGTTGGTCACCTAATGATACGACTTAGAGATGTTTAGGCACAACATTTAATTGAGTAAAGGGGATAAAACAATCACCGGAACGATGAATATAGTTCCCATTATTGATCGTTCATTTCATGTACCAACAAGGCAAACTAAAATTTCAAAAACCAAACAAATAGATGGATAGACTAATGCATCCTATGATTGCCCTCGATGGGCAAAATCTTTTGCACTTATCCCCAAAAATAAAACCATTCAAGAAAAATTAGTGGACAATGAACTCCTCTAATTTGTCAATTCGAGCTCATGTTAGCTTACAAAAATCTCAACTATGCCCTATTTTATGCTTTAAGTTAATGTAAGATCTTAGATTCTTTGTCATTGGTCACCTAATGATACAACTTGGATATGTTTAGGCACAATATTTTATTGAGTAGAGGGGATAAAACAATCGCCGGAATTTCTTCCACAAGCAAACCAATTGAACTAACTAAACCACGACCTGGTCCAAGTTGATGACTTCACGAAAACTAAGAACCGGAAATGATTGAGACTCAACTACCCGTGGCCTTCGACATTGACGTGAACGTCGCCGTCGACCCGAGTGGCAATTTCCCGGCCTCGACTGTGAATGTGTCGTAGTGGAGGAAGAACTCCACGAGCATGACCCTGCTCAAGAGCACCACCAGATTCTTTCCAGGGCACTGCTTGTTCCCCACGGTCGGATCATCGATCTCGCGCCCGTTCGACCAGTAGACGTACTTCAACAGCTTCTCACCTTCTTCCCCGACGAACCTGTCGCCCACGAACTCCTCTGGCCTTTCGAATATCCTTGGATCCTTAGTTGCAAACGGCTGATATCCAAATATCATCTCGCCCTTCTTGATCTCGTAGGCCGCATCGTGGTTGTGGATCACCAAATCCTCCTTGGCGTGGCCGTACTGGAACGCGACCGGAGGCTCGATTCTCAGTGCTTCCCAGGCAACCGACTTGGTCAAGCTCATCTTCTCCAATGCAGCCATGGTGACCCCACCTTCCGATCTAACAACGGTCCTGATTTCTTCCACGAGCTGTCGGTGCAATTCTTCTCCGGCGAGTCCGACCCACTTGATCAAAGCTGGCATCGCGTTTTTCATGCCACCATAGGCATTGAAGCCCACGACGAAAATAA
The DNA here is from genome assembly GCA_016097605.1 of Eucalyptus guilfoylei. Lineage (NCBI taxonomy): Eukaryota > Viridiplantae > Streptophyta > Magnoliopsida > Myrtales > Myrtaceae > Eucalyptus > Eucalyptus guilfoylei. The sequence goes on along the minus strand of CM027866.1, from coordinate 22,981,997 downwards.
GGTTGTGGCAGGCTTCGTCTCTTTTGATTCCCAAACTCTCAGCTTCGTCCAATATCGATTTTGCGTTCTCATTGAACACCTTGTAGAATTTCTTGTAATCGCATTTGAGTAACAGTGAAGGCAATGGGAATGTGTGTAGGACTATGTCTTCCAAAAAGTTTAGTATCTTTGGTAACCCTAGGGTCATCAACGGTGCAAGTTGGAAAAACAAATTCGAGTCAAAGAATTTCGTCGCTTTGTCGGTCGCAAGGATGGTGCTAGATGGGTCTCGGTCGCAAAATAGGTTGGCCAAGAAGTTGAAGGTCATTTTGTTGCAATAGTCATTGAAGTATACTTTGCCTTTGCTAGAGAACTCATCTTCTAGCTCAATGAAGAGCTGTGATAGGGAACTCCTATAGAGTGGAATGAAATTATTGTGTCGGGTCGCAAGGGTCGATAGGTATAAGCCTTTCAAGATGGCGTGTTTGGGCTCGGAGGGGTCAAGGTAGGCACACACGCGGTATCCACCTGTGAAGTGGGTCGAGGGCATATAGGTTGCGACGAACACGTCCTTCTTTTCGACCTTGGATGTGTCAAAGAGGATCGGGAAGCTGACAGCATCGAGGAGCACGACGACCTTAGGGTTCGGGGCAATGAAAGGACCCGGAACCATGTTGCACCGGAAGACTGTCGACTGGTACTTCTGCATCCGGGTCCGGAAGAACTCATCCGTCCCCTCGTGGTAGAAATAGTCGAGCCGGTCTTTTATCGCGCCGAAGAAAGGCAAGCCGTAATCTCCGGGGATTGCCTTCAAAGGAAGATTTGATGAAGAAGGTGAAGACATCGTCGGCTCAAAAATGAAGAGGGATTTGTCAAGGTGTTGGGTTTCAAAGACCAGCACGATATATGACGTTTTGCGATGCATGATCACATGAAACCGTGGGGTATAAATATAGACTAGCCTTTCACCGTGTCCATGGAAATTGTCAACGCCATTCCTGAGCCATCGTTTAATTAAGACGCGAGAAGTTTGACACGCTTGGTTATTCATTCCACACGCTCGCGATTACATTCTTGAAGTACAGCTTGATCCGAACCTTCGGTCTTATCCGATTCTCACCCACTGTTCTTGATTTTAATGGGTCGAAACCAAGGAAATTGTTCATCCATGCCACCTTGCTGAACGATTTTCTTGCAAGCACGTTTAAAAATGATGAATAAGATGCACGATTGTTTTGTTGAATTTTCTCAAAGTAGATAGGTCAACCACGCAATTTCTTTTACCTCAAGCAGCAGGTTCGAGATTTGCTCGTCAATCCCGAGCACCAACTCGTTATTTATTCAGTTTATGGTTAATAATTGCAAACGGATAGGTGATAAGCATACCCACATGATTAATTTGAAAAAATATCATTATTTCTGGTATCTCACATATAATCCACAAGGCATATAAAGTTGATCAAATGATGTTAGGTGGGTACATCACTGATTGCATTTTTTGGGACATGAACATTGATCACACTACTCTCTAAAAATATGATTAATTTTACCCGAAAACGTCGACATTCTTTAGCAAGTGAACCTAACAAAGGCTTCATGAGCAATGAAATCCAATGACCGGCAGTAGATTTGACCGCCAGATGAGTCGAAAGAGACTATTATTGCGGGATGGGTTTAGATTGTTTTCAAAATTGCTAACGATTGATCGGTTAGATCTAGGATGAGGTAGCTAGCTAGCGTGTGGGCAGCTCTCGACGCCCTCCCTTTTATTTTATTTTTTTATATAGGTCGGAAGAAAATTTCAAAATGACCTGTAGGTTGGTCATCTTTGTCAATTGAAAAAGAAATATTGTCTTTAATTGGCAGGCCACGTCGATGTATTTGTCCTTTTCAATTCGTTGTTGTTGACCGGTCTTTTTCAGGATTAATTGAAAGGGACATATCATCATCACGGAGCCTCGGCAGAAAAGACTACGGCCGTCGTAGTTTTTACCTATTTAATTTCAATTAGAACGTCGGGAGTTCACCGCGAGCAAGTGCAAAAATAGAACGAGTAGGAATAGGATAACGTCTAATACGCGATTGCAAATACATAGAAGTTTGCTTCTCGATTATAGTTGTTTTAAACACTGACGGACTAAATAAGAACAAGAGGGACCCATGGTAATTTTTAAAATGAGTTTTGGCAACGGACAACTGAGAGATTGGTAATTAGTCAAATGCTTCATCATAGCCACCATTAAGTAAATGGATGCAATAATAATAATAATAATAATAATATACGATATCATTCATTGTTTTTCTTTTTTTTATTTATTGTTGTCAATAATGACTATTTATAAATCTAATTGCAATCTTTCAATGTTTAAATAATATAAAATAAGTAGGATCACGTCTAATACTCTATGGCGAGTAGATAGAAGTTTGCTTATGGATTATAGCTGCTTTAGACACAAGGGCACTAAACACAAACAAGAGGGACACATGTAAATTTCTAAAATGAGTTTTGGCAACAATTGATAGGTTGGTATATGGTCAAATGCTTCATCATAGCCACCCTTAAGTAAATGGATGCAAAATGATGATGATGATGATGATGATGATGAGAACAACAACAACAATAATATTATATCATTCATTCTCTTTTTTATTTTCTTTATTATTGCCAACAATGAATAGTAATAAATCTAATTGCAACTTTTTAAAACAACTCTACTAAATGTCTAAATAATATAAAATGAGTAAGATAACGTCTAATACTTGATCACAGATAGACAAAAGTTTGCGTCTGGATTATAGCCGATTGAGACATGAGGGTACTAAATAGGATCAAGAGGGATAATGCATGGAAATTTCTAAAATAAGTTTTGGCAACAGCCAATTGATAGGTTATTATATGGTCAAATGCTAGATCATAGCCACCCTTAAGTAAATGGATGCAAAGAAAAGAAGAGCATGATAACATTAAAGTACTCATTCTCTTTTTTCTTTTCTTTATTATTGACTATGTCGGATAGCAAGAAATCTAATCGCAATCTTTTTAAAAGCTCTACTAAATGTCTAAATAATATAAAATGCAACAACATGCTATTTAATAAATAAAGTATTTCTGGGAGGGAAAAAAGTTGACTGACCTTTGGGGCAAATTCTTAGGTGTCAACATCCAATAGATACATATCACCTCAATTTCTGCCTCGCTTAAAACGTTGTTCAGAGGGGGCAGTTAGGAAATAGACGGGTACTCTATAGACCGACCTAGCCTTTTAGTTTTGACTTTTGAGCGATATATTTTAGTTTTAAGGTTGGACTTAAAATTTTTATATAGCAAAAATATTGGGAGCCGGCCGGACTTGGACAGGGCTAATCGGGTCAAAGGTGGAGCTTCTCATCGAATGCCCCCATCAAAGCCCGCTAAAGTTGTCTTCCGGCCCTTATGGCTTGGACCAGGCCTAGGCAGGCCCATGGGCTGCTATGATGAAGAAAAGCTACCCTCGTCAGCCGAAGATTGGAAATCGCCTACAAGGTCCGATGGGGAGATGTGGCCGCCTAAAGGAGCACCCAACATCCAAGCTCCCAAGGCATATAAATTGGGGAAGAGATATCACAAGTATTATAACTTTTGTATGACGCTCGCTTGAGGGTCACAATTTTTTTCCGATCTCTTGAGAGTCATAAATTATGTATGATGCCCATTTGATGGCCATAGCTTTTTTCGCCCAATTACTTGAATGTATAAAAGTTCTCAATTAATCACTTAAATATTAAAATTTTCAAAAAAAAATCGCCAAAAATGCTATACCACGTCAGATTTCTGACACTTAGGTGAACAACTTAAAAAATTTTGATACTTAAGTGATTAATTGAAAATTATAACACTCAAATGAACTTTTTTAGAAGTTATGGTATATAAGTGGTCGAAAAAAGAAAAGTTGTAACATTCAACTGAGCATCGTACAAAGGTTATAGTTTTTGTGGTGTCATTATCTCTATATAAAATTAGTAAAAGATCACCTAAAAAGGATTTATTGAGAAACAAAAACCTATGTTCTAAATGGTTTTTTATACATATATTCTTTTCGATCGGAGATGAAGCACAGCCTAGTGTTCTTCTCTGTCCAACCGCATTTGATGCATGAACTAATGTTAACAAAAACTGAAAATGAGAACTGGACGGTCTGCATTATAAAAATAACTCGACAGGATTTTTAATGCGCACTGAACTTCCAAAAAAAGAACCCTGGTCGTACCTTGAGGGCCATGCTTCAAGTCATAATATACGTAGTCCTATCATGCAAAATTTTGGCTGGAATGCTGCTTTCACAATAAACACATTTCACTCTATTTTCTATTTACCTCCAAAAAATGGTATTACAAATTCGTTAAATACTAACATTTGTTTAAAAAAAAAAAAAAGAATTCTAGCATAAATCCTAAAATTCTGAAATGAGTTCCCTTTGAGGATGAGGAGAATAAAAGTTTTCCTTGCTAATACATAAATAGGATTTTGTGAATGAGGGTCCCAAAAATACTAGATTGAATTATTTTTAATTAAGTATATGCTTACAGAGTGTTACAAGTACTGTAGGGATTGTCGGATTCCCAAAATACCGGATTCGACACTAAATCGAATCCCTAAAACGAATGCGGAAGACAAGCCCGGGAAAAACACGTATCACCGATCCTAAAGCACACCACGGATTCGAGCGTACCTTGTTAGCCACAGATTAGACACCGTCGCCGATAAGAGGAAGAGAAAAACGATCCTGTTCAATCCGATGACGTCGATTAGCCTTGAAGGGAAGATGGCGTCTTGGTTTTCTTTTGGAGGGAGAGAGGAGAGACGTACGTACGTTGAAATGCCAAAAGGTGTCTTCGTCTCTCTCTCTCCTCCCTTATATACGTTCCCTCAAAAACAGAAACGTACCCCTTCATTGTATCCCTCCATCCATGGGCCCTAATCCTGTGGGCCGGGCTTTCAGGTCCAACATGGGCGGACGGGCCTTAAGCCCATCATATAAAACCATCATCTCCCACTCGCACATGGTGGGCCGAACATGATTCTCTTTACCTCTCTTCAACATTCATACCGGTGAATAATCCGTGCGACCAAAGCATACTTTGAGAGCTCGTTGCTATACATCGTAGGAATATATAGCAGCTCATAATCGGCATCACACTTTGAGTAGATTTTGTATGCAGTGCCCTAGATCGATCGATCACATTTATATCACTCTTGATCTCTTTTAAACAATGATATATATATTGTATTCACAATTATAATTATCCCAAAGACAGTCATAATTTGTCGACCAGTGAATACAAAACTACAATGTGATTCTCCAAAATCGATCTTCCTCTTTCCTTCAAACTCTCAATTTCAATTCAGCTTGCTTTTCTAGAAATGTCCCATTAGATCGAATCAATTCATGACCATTGGCAACATCCTAAGATAGCAAACACTAAATAGAAATCTTGAGAATAAGTAAAAGTCATGAGGGCACTAAAAATTGAGGAACTCTTTTCCTCAAGAGTCTCACACGGCATAAAAAGTTGAGATCAAACTTTTGCCACTCTTATTGGTCGTCTCATGCATACGTAGTATGAAATACGTATTACGGTATTTACTCCTTTCCCATGGAGCGTATGTCTACACTTTCAATACCGTACAGATGATAGTTCAGACATACCCAATGTCTAACTTGAGTTCACGTATCTACTCATTCACAAAATTCATCAGAACTCAACATCTGGCATCATACACAGATAAAGTAAAATATGTGGGTTATTTTACTTTCGGACATAGTAAGTATTATGTCCTCATCTTAACACTTAGTTAAGGCGACATACGTATTTTAAGCTTGAGCTCTCGATTATCACCTAGATAATAAGCTTAAAACAGTCTCATCTCTATTTATCACACAGTAAATAGGGGCGATTACCCGTGTGAGTGGGCTAATCTTTTATCTGTCCGACAGACTTTCTCAACTTAAAGTAATGCACTGAGCATTAAGATGCATAAAGATCAAACAAAGATTCATAGGCATTAATGATTAAAAAACACAAGTTCATAAATGTAAACAACTCAGGGAAATTACAATATTCAGTACATTAGACTCTACGCAATCCTAGAGATTTTATATGACCACAAAACACATCTCTGGGTATTGGCTTTGTCATAGGATCTGCTACCATTCTATGCGTAGATATGTACTGTAAGTTCACATCCTTTCGTGCAACCATATCTTTGACAAAGTTATACTTGGTATCTATATGTTTGGTCTTGCCATGATATTTTGGATCTTTGGTGTATGCTATAGCTGCTTGGCTATCGAGTTAACCAATAATGGATTTGCAGCTTTCTCTATAACACCTAAATGATCCAAAAATCTCTTAAGCCAAACTCCTTCTTGTACCGCGCGATAATGCCACGAACTCAGCTTCCATCGTGGACAAGGCTATACACGTTTGCTTCTTCTTGCTCCATGATATGGCGCCATTGTTCGTAAGAAAGCAAATCCAGAGGTAGATTTTCTTTCATCTAAATCTCCTCCCCAATCAGCATCTGAATAGCCTTCAAGTCGCAGATCCTTTCCTTGGTAATTCAGCTTGTAATCAGCAGTTCCCTTCAGATACCTCAGTATTCTCTTAACGGCTTTCCAATGTGCTTGACCTGGATTGGATTGGTATCTACTCACCATTCCAACGCAAAACATATGTCAGGTCTTGTACACATCATAGCGTACATTAAGCTCCCAACAGCACTAGCATAAGGAACATGTTTCATTTGTTCCTTCTCTTGTGGAGTTCTTGGACACGATCTATGGCTCAACCCTTCACCTTTTGCAATAGGAGTATCTATGGGTTTACAATCTTGCATACGAAATCGTTCAAGAACCTTATTTATATATGTTTCTTGCGAAAGAGACAACGATCTCTTTGAACGATCTCTTGAAATCTTAACTCCAAGAATGTATGCAGCCTCACCCATATCCTTCATCTCAAAATTGGAAGACAACCAACTCTTGACAGTATTAACAAACTCCTTATTGCTTCCGGCAATTAGTATATCATCAACATATAATGATATGATCACAAATTGATCTTTGGATCTTTTGATATATACACAATGATCCTCATCAATCATCGTAAAATCATATGCCATTATGGCATTATGAAAACGTATATACCATTGTCTCGACGGCTGCTTAAGGCCATATATCGATCTCAAAAGTCGACATACCTTTTCTTCTTGGCCTTTCATAATGAAACCAGCAGGTTGTTCCATATATATTTCTTCCTCTAATTCTCCATTGAGGAAAGCAGTCTTTACATCCATTTGATGTAACTCAAGATCCATACTAGCCACTATTGCCAGAATAATGCGAATCAAGGTAAATCTCACTACGGGAGAAAATGTTTCTTCATAATCAATTCCTTCCGTTGATTATACCCTTCGCCACAAGGCGAGCCTTATGCCTTTCTATCGTGCCATCAGCTTTACGCTTTATTTTGAGAACCCACTTGTTCCCGATGGCTTTGCGTCCCTTCGGAAGATCAACCAATTCCCAAACTCGGTTCGACTTCATTGACTCCATTTCCTCCTCCATTGCATGCATCCATTTTTCCTTACTAGGGCAACTTAGAGCCTCATGTATATTTCTTGGCTCATCCTCATCTTGTGGGGCAATCATAAAAGTTTCCCCTTCAATGTCAAAACGTCGACGGGGAATACTTTGGCGACTTGTTCGCCGTATGAGAGATTGTACACTGTGCACATCATTCCCCATTATGCTCCCACTAGGATTAGATAATGATGATGTCATCTCATCATGTGGTTGTAATTGAGAATGAGATGAATTTAATTCATCACTTCTCATGTTACTCCCATTTGGACAAACTCCACTAATGTTATTATCTTGATCCAAGGTTTCAAATAGGGAGTAATCTTCACCTATTTCGCCCTTCTTAGGAAATTCATTCTCTAAGAATGTGACATCCCGTGATTCAAATTCAGTTATACTCCCACTTTCCTGCTCACCTATGAACACATACCCTTTCGAGTGTTCGGAGTATCTTATGAAAATACTCTTCTTTCCTCTGGGACCCAATTTCCCAAACTTGTGAGAGAACTCATGAGTATAGGCAGCACAACCCCACGGCTTAAGAAAACTTAAGTCTGGTTTTCTACCTGTCCATAACTCATATGGAGTAGAAGTAACTGATTTGGAAGGCACTCGGTTGAGTATATATGCAGCAGTTAACAACGCATCACTCCAAAAAGTGATAAGTAAGTTAACATGCGCCATCATGGACCTAACCATTTCTAGTAGGGTTCTGTTTCTTCTCTCCGCAACACCATTTTGTTGAGGAGTATATGGAATAGACAACTGTCTTTCTATTCCTTTTTCATCACATAATTTTCTGAACTCATCGATAAATATTCTCGACCTCGATCGGATCTCAATGCTTTTATTTTCTTGTCTAATTGATTTTCTACCAAGTTCATAAACCTTTTGAAACAACTCAATGCTTCAGATTTATGAGAAATCAAATAGACATATCCGAATCGAGTATAATCGTCAATAAAAGTGATGAAATAAATAGCCTCATGCCTTCCTCTCACATTCATTGGACCACAGACATCAGAATGAATTAAATGCAGAGGAAATTCAGCTCTTTTACCTTTTCCAAATGGTTTCCTTGTCGTTTTCCCTTCAAGGCAATGCTTACATATGGACAAATCGACTTTTTCAATGTTGCCCAACAAGCCCTCTTTGGCTAGTCTATTCATACGTTGTTGGCCAATATGACCAAGTCTAGCATGCCACACATTTACATCATTATTATACGAATTAGGAGATGTAAGAAGGGAATAACAAACATTTGCATTAACATAGTCAATATCTAATACAATGAAACCATCCAGAAAATAACCACAACCATAGTAATTTGTATCAAAAAACAAATCCACACCTCTATTATAGAAGTTCATATTAAAACCTAGTTTAACCAATACCAAAACAGACACTAAATTCCGACGAATCTCCGGAGCATACAATACATCATGTAGGAATAAAGTGCGTCCACCACGCATGTTCGGTTGGCGGTGCCAATTCCTTTCACTTCAGCTCGAGTTGTTTCCCATATAGATCCACTTAGTTCCAGTTGGTACTCGTCGGAATTCCACGAAGGACCCTCTATCCTTCACTACATGGTGCGTCGCTCCCGAATCCACGGTCCACAAAGGATTAGACTCGAGTTAAGAACACGAAGAACTCGACACAAAAGTAAAGTTCTGAAAAGTACAAGGGGTGTTTACCTTCTTTGGCTCACGACGATCGCGAGCATAGTGACCCTTCTTGTCACGGTTGTAACACTTCACCCTTGCAAGCTTCTTCATTCGAGGACGCTTTCCTCTTTCATGTTGGTTAAGCTTGGGTTTCTTTCCGAAGGACCCGCTTCCTTGCCTTTCCCTTTATCAAGCCGTTAGGACGTTTGCGCTTGGAGCTCGAAGCTCCATGTGAGCTAGAACCAAGCATGATATAGTTCGGCTTACGGCTTAGCCGCCAAGAGGCGGTCCTCTTCCAGCTCAAGATGACGCACCGCATCCTCAAATGTTTTGATATTTTCATTATGAGTCGGGTGCACCTTCATATGCTCCCAACTCGAGGCAAGGAACGAATCACTCGCTTGCACTTCTTTGCTCATCCGTCGGGACATGGCCGCATCTTTCAGCTCATTTATCATGTTTGACATCTTTCTAAGATGTTGCTTCATGGTCTCGACCATGAGGCTTCTTATATGAGTCAAACCTAATAGTGAGCTGCCTCGATGGGTCACCGAAGTATGACCAAATCTTGCTGTCAATGCCTCCCACATTTCTTTGGCATTGTCAAAACGCCTAAACTCTCGCATGACGTCATTTTCCATGCTTTGCTCAAAGCAACGTGATGCGAGCAAGAGAGTTCTTTCTTTTCCATGCAGCAAAAGCTTCCTTATCTCTCTTGTGTCTGTGCAGTGTTTCCATCTTCGAGTTCTACCATGGTCGGGTTAAGAGCTTCTAGTGCCTCTTGCTCTTCCAAAGACATATTGGATTTTCATGTGCCATATTTCATAGTTGTCGCCATTGAGCTTTTCACCTTTGTTCAGCTCGGCAACTATGCTCTTTGTGGCCGAGGCCATTGATCTTAACACATCGACATATATGCACGAATTATTAATACCTATCATTTATGCATCCCTTTTGCAGACCCATCATATTAATGAATAATTTCAAGTAAGGTTTCAGAATCAAAAGGTCACTATGTTTCCAATCATCCTCCAAAAATCCTAACTTAAAACTATCATTAATATAATTGTCTTATGCAAAATAAATTCTATGAAGCTACATAAAACTTCTATGAACTACCCACAAAGAACAAAGCAATAATGAAAGCAAATAATATTTGACATATAATATAATAATTATGCTTTCACATAATACAACCAACATATCAGCTACTTCACCAATAACAACTAGGTAGAAAACATTACATAAGATGTCCACTAAGCACACTTAAACAAAGACCAGCCATCACATCTAACACCATGTCAATACACGAACTGGGAAAGATCCTTTTTTGTTCAATTTCTTGATTTTTTCCCTTGTAACAATCCAGTAATAATCATCTATAAAATTCATCACAATTTTCCTATATGAAGCGGCTGTGTTGACATCCCATATGCGATTCAACACTCCTTGCCATTCAGGTGGAAGAGTGTTCATGAAAAATCGCACCATCTCAGACTGTGGCATGGGTCGACCATTCCATATGACCTTTTGAATTTTCCCGTTGACTTCAAGAACGTGATCTATTAAGTCGCCACTCTCCCAACGATAATCATTCAGCTCAGCTATTAGGCTAGAAAGCCTTTCCTTTTGATCGTCAGTAATTGGGCGAATAGGTGTGCGCAACCTAAGGGGAGGCATTGTTCCTACAACAAATGCAGAATAAATCAGGGATCAAATATAATTCACATAGAATTACTTGGCCAAAGAAACACATTCTTTTGCACCTTCCTTTTCCCCTTTTTTTTTTTTTTTTTGGGGTCAACGGTCAAAGTCAACGGTCAACGGTCGTCAACGGTCAACTGTCGTCAACGGTCGTCAACGGTCAACGGCCGAGGTCAGCCGGGTCGCCGGGTCGGGCTGGGCCGGGCCGGGTCGGACGAACCGACCGGCACGTGCCGCATGCGTGCGCGGGTGACGTCACGCAGACGTCAGCCGGCGCGTGCACGGCACGCGCATGTCGGGTCGAGTCGCCGGTCGGGTTGTCGGGCCGGGTCGGACGAACCGACCGGCACGTGCCGCGTGCGTGCGCGGGATGACGTCACGCAGACGTCAGCCGGCGCGTGCGCGGCACGCGCATGTCGGGTCGAGTCGCCGGTCGGGTTGCCGGCCGGCCAACGGTCGTCGGTGATGACGTCATCGATGACGTCATCCCAGCGGTTACCGACCGTTGGGTGACGTCACGGTGACGTCATCACGCGTCGGTTCGCCGACCGGCGCGTGCCGGTTCACCGACCGGCGCGTGCCGGTTCACCGACCGGCGGTGCGCACGTGCCGGTTCGCCGACCGGCGCGTGTGACGCACGCGCTGGCCAAGCCAGCGCTTCAGGCGCGTGGCGCCCACGCGCAGCGCTTTCTGGCCGCGCGTGTGGGCGCGTGCGGTGTCTCCCGATGGCGTACGACATGTCGACGGACTCGTCTCGACGAGCCCTTTCACCCTATACCTTCAGAAATTGATTTCGACTGACAGAAACTCGAAAAATTAGACGAACAGTGCTCGGGTGTCGGGATTTCTCGCCCGATCCGTGTCGGCCGAAAAAATTCACGAAAAATTAATCAAATAAACATGAAAAGGGTCGGGAAAACATGAACTACGGCTCTGATACCAATGTAGGGATTGTCGGATTCCCAAAATACCGGATTCGACACTAAATCGAATCCCTAAAACGAATGCGGAAGACAAGCCCGGGAAAAACACGTATCACCGATCCTAAAGCACACCACGGATTCGAGCGTACCTTGTTAGCCACAGATTAGACACCGTCGCCGATAAGAGGAAGAGAAAAACGATCCTGTTCAATCCGATGACGTCGATTAGCCTTGAAGGGAAGACGGCGTCTTGGTTTTCTTTTGGAGGGAGAGAGGAGAGACGTACGTACGTTGAAATGCCAAAAGGTGTCTTCGTCTCTCTCTCTCCTCCCTTATATACGTTCCCTCAAAAACAGAAACGTACCCCTTCATTGTATCCCTCCATCCATGGGCCCTAATCCTGTGGGCCGGGCTTTCAGGCCCAATATGGGCGGACGGGCCTTAAGCCCATCATATAAAACCATCAAGTACTTTAAATAACGATCCAATCCATGTTGAGCAGGTGCTCATCGATCATCGACACGACCCATTTACGAAATAATTATGGCAGGAGACCTCTTTCACAGAGCATGGAGATATGCATCTCCACAGCACTTGGTCGATAAGACCAAAACCTTGTTGAAGGTCTAGTAGTTGTCGAAGGGACCTGCACTACAATTATAACATTTATTCTCTTTTTTATTTTCTTTATTATTGCCCACAATGAACATCAAGAAATCTAATCGCAAAAATTTTCAAAACTCTACTAAATAAAGAATTCTGGGAGGGAATCAAGTTTAATGACCTTTTGGGCAAATTTTGTAGTGTCAACATCCAATATCTATTAGGCCTGCCCATCAAGAAGAAAAGATGCGTCTCATTGATTGCCCTTGTCAAAGCCCGCTGAAGTTGTCTTCGGGCCCTTATGGCTTTGCCAAAGAAAAGCTACCCTCGCCGGCTGAATACTGAAAACCACCAAAAAGGGCCAAGCCCAATGGGGAGAAGTGGCAGCCCAAAAGGAACACCCAACTAAGAAGATGCGAAATCCAAGCTCCCAGGCATATAAATTAGAAAAAGATCACCTAAAAAAGATACCTTGAGAAAACTCGAACTTGTGTTCCAAATGTTCTTTTCTTTTTTTTTTTAACTTAAAAAAATTTGATCAAAGCTAAGCATAATTTCAGTAGAATCAGGAACTAGTCCGATTCTAGATTCCGGTAAGCCCTAGTTCCCCATTTCAATTCTTTAGAAATCTGTAATTCTCGATTCGGTTTCGAATCCAAAGGGAATCGGATTGTGAGCCGACCTAAGAAAATAGAAAATCGTGCAGGACCTTCTCTGAATGCTTGGATTGTATATCTATCAGTGTGCTCCAATGAATCCCCTTTTTCTTTTGGTCGATCCATTTTGGTGTGTGTCAGTCTCAAATGCTCTTGAATTTGCTCGACTGCATCTTCCTCTTTCTCAAAGCTTCGACCACTTCACCGTTTTCAAAACTTCCTTCGTACTCAAACAACGAAGGAGCCAGACCTCCACTTATCAATTTTCTGTGTCTTTTGTACTGAGAATTTTTGCTCAATTCAACCGAGGGCTTTTTGTAGGTGAACTTTTGGTGCGAGTCTATGTTCCCCCCTGCCCTTGTCTTTCTCGTCTTTCTTTTTATGAATGGCCGTTCCCCTCGATTATGAACCAAAGTCTCTATTTATAAGAGCAAACTTAGGGCTTTCTATCAAAAAATTTTCCTATGTTGGACTCTTAAGAGATGTGCTCTATCATCAACTATACGAAACTATTCTATTATCCCTTTATGATTTAAATTTGACAATATATTCTTTAATTACTCATCAAGTTTGCTCTCAATAAATCATTTTTCCAACTTGGCATTTTATAATGCAAATGTTGATGGATGATTCAAGCAAGGTCTCTTCGAATTGAGTTAAATATTTCCCCCAAAATGCTTTCATGATTGAGCGAGAGCAACTATTGAACACGCACTTAAGATGCCAATAGTTGAATCACTGTCTCTTACACGACGAGTAAGTATTTATATTTATAATTAAGCCTGAGAGAATGATATAGTCATGAGTGATCAATTAAATTATTTGTCGAAAGTCTACACGAGCAACACGAAGAATTTGAAGACCCCTCCCCCCCCCCCCCCCCCCCCCAAGGGCACCAACTCCAAAAGAGCCCGGCAGCAGATTTCTTTTCTGGCCAAGTTTTCCTCCTGTCATAATTTACTAACGGGTTACAAATAGTGATTATTAATCACATACCAACTTAATCATAACTAGGTGTGGATGGTGTCAATGTCCGTGACCCACCAATAAAAAACATTTTAAAAAAAGGATGATTAAAGTTAAAAGGTTCGATCAAAAAATTTAAATCATTAAGTGGAAACAAATTTTATGATTACAAAGCTCATTGAAACCTCTTAGACAAGTAATGTGGGATACTAGAATACCCCTTCTCACATGCTAAAAGAATTGCAAACGACACATGAAAATGGCGAACGAGAAGCCTCACGCTCGAAGGGAGTGTGTGGCAAAACTTACCTGGAATACAACTTAAATAGTTCAACTCATAAGTCTAAAACGCTCAGTATAGAGAGATTCCAGAAATATAAAGCTCCTGGAGCCTTATAGATAAGAGCTGTGAGATCATTGTATACCCCCTCTCGTGCAAATAGGATTAAAAAACGGCACGTGAACCTGACGAACCAAGGAGCCTCGTAGCTGAAATAAATTTGGGGTGAAACTTGCCCATAATATAATATTACCAATAAGCCTTCAATACTTTAACAGAGGAAAAAATGGTCCCATGCAAAATGGTTCGAGCAATCCTCATGTGACTTTGTGGACTCGGACTAGAATGTCTTGAGGCAAAAATGTCAAAATTTGGTGGATTAATTAGCCATTTTAGATGGGGATCAAGATAAATTACATGTCTGACGGACAAAGTTTGAATTATTGCTTTTGGTGGATTAATTAGCCATTTTAGTTATCAATTTTTGTCTTGGGATCATGCGATGCACGTTCATATGTACCGACCTTTTTAAAGACAAACGTTTCTAAAAAATATGGTTATATCAAATTAATAATAATCATGATAATTATTTAATTTGTCTAAAATATGTGAAATACACGCAATATTAGTATCAGTCTAGCACCAATACATAAATCTTTAAGGCAATATAGCAACTTAAAACAAAACTTTTATGTAGAGAAGTGTAAAAAAAAAAAAAAAAAAATCATCATCCAAAAAAGTATAAATTATTTCTAACCGTTTCTTTTTATTTTCCGTGTTTAAAAAAAAAATTGATCGATAATTTAGTATGTCCTTGCCATCCTCGAGAAGTTGTTATATAGTAAAACAAATTGCTTTGAGTTTCTCAATTTTCATTGATTTTCTTTTTCCTTATAATTTTGTTAATCTATTGTATTTGTTCTATGTACTTATCAGTTTGTTGAGAGGATCCAAAAGGCTAACACTTCCTGTCCAAGATCGTGACCTTACGTATAGACCTATAATAATTAATAAATGACGACATTACCTTAGGTAGGAACATGACTTTAGCATAGTCTTTACTAATTATGCCTTAAATGATTTCCAATTTAGGAACGGTAGATCAACCATCTCAATCCCACCGACTGGCTGCACACTGCTTTAGGTTAGGACCGCTTATACTAGTCTAACACCTAAAATTAACTGGTTTATTGGGTTTGTTGGGTGTTTTGTGAGCCACTAAGTAACTGGGTCTCCATGTATGTGCTCCTAGATTATTTTTTAAAAAAAGGATGATGGATAAGCTAATTGATTAAATGAGCCAAGTTAGTCACCAAGAGGAATCTACTGTGTATATAGCAATTAATAAGCATAATTAACAAATAAAAGACAATATTAGCAGTCCAAATCAAAAATTAGTATTTTCCTTTGTTTATATCTCTTTCTTTGATTCAACTAATTAAGTTTATTAATGAGTTTTATCAATGAGGAGGAGTCAAGTTTTTTAGCAAGAGATCTAAAAATATAAACATTCCATTATCTGATTTTGTTTATTTATGTGTTTAATGTTAACAATAAGATTGTTGACACCTAATTTGCGTTTTCAAATATATATTAAAAAAAAAAAGAGAAAAAGAGAAAAGAGAAAAAAATAACAAAACAACAACAAAAGAAAAAAGAAAAAGAAAAAGAAAAAACGCCTCTTTTTCCCTTGCGCGGCCCAGGCCCGTTTCCCCTTTGGCCTGGCCCATGCCAGCCTTCTCCCTCCTCAAATTCGCACGCGCACCTGCAGAGGAGAAAAGGAAAAAAGAAGCAGAAAGCAAAAGCAGCAACAGGGTAGGCATGGGAAACCGGTAAAGAGACAGCAAAGAGCAAGGCATGCATGGAACCTGCATGGGAAAAGAAGACAAAGCAGCAAAAAGAAAAGAAAAGAGAACAAGAAGGGGAGGAACAAGGATCTTCTTCGCGGCCCTCCGCCTTGTGGCTGCTGGAGCCCTCCTCCATTGAGCACAGCAGCACAGGAGGAGAAATGGAGAGCAGGAGACAAGGAGAGAGAGAGAGAGAGAGAGAGAGAGAGAGAGAGAGAGAGAGCTCGAGGGAGAGAGGAGGCCACGCCGCCTCAGCCCGTTGCCGTCTGAGCTCGCCGCCTCAACCCGACGCCATTCAAGCCGCCACCCTCCTGCCCGACGCCGTCTAAGCCGTCGCACCTTCACCTCCGCCATCGTCGTTGCTGGTCCGCTGCTCCCTTCTGCCGAACTGCCACAGCAACACCTCTACACAAGCACCCTCCCGCAACGCCAGAACTAGTCGCCAAGCCACCACGCGCCTTCACCTTTGCTCTAACACCCAGTAGCCCTCACTTGCACTGGCTTCCGTCCAAGCCGCCGCCGCCTCAACCTGACGCCATTGCAACACCTGTAACCGCGAGCACTGCCGTGCTAGCAACCGAAGCTTCGCCCGAGTGGCGCCACTGCTACTGTGCTCCCCTCTGCCTGAACCCGTGACGCCAGCAACCAGAGTTGGTCGCCGAGCCCCCTCGCCATGTGACCTGCAACACTTGCTGACACTGCTGCCCATCGCCGTCGCACCCAATCCCCTCGCCACGCCACCGCGGCACCTGTCCAGCCCCGTCGCAGCACTAGCCTGTCGCTGCCGCCACCCACCATGTCGTCACAGCCACCCGCTGTGTCGCCGCCGCCGTTGACACAGAACCGCCGCTCGGCGTCCCGACCATCCTCCTTCGGCGCCACAAAACAACAGGAGGGAGAAGAGGCACAAACCGAGTCTTGACTGGGTCGAGCGCGGGTCGCAAACCGGGTAGGGTTTTTTACAATTCGGGCCGGGTTTGGGCTTTTTTTGCATGTGGGCTTTATTTTGAAAAATTAAACCAGACTGGGCCTGCGCATCAAGCCCAACCCAGCTAGTTTCTGCTAGATCGGGCCGCCTAACCCGATCCGGGCCCTTTTCACCGACCCAGTCGGACCTAACCCAGATCCAACCCGGGTCATTTTAATATAATATAATATTATAATAATAAAATAATATTTTAAAAATATATATATTTAAAAATAAAATAAATAAAATAAAAATCTGAAAAATTTAGGATTTGGTTAGAAATTGTCATATTTTGCATTCTTAGTGTAATTAGACATTTACTTGCTCGTATTTTGATTATATCGTATGTTTAATTTGCGTATTTAATTATGTTTAATTTTACTGCAATTAAGATCTTGGTAGCTATGATTGTTATTATAATGAGGGAAAATCCCAAATAGGGACCCAAAGTGCATACTTTTTCTCAAAAGAGGACCTAAAATGGAGTTTGTCTCAGATAAAGATCCAAAGTGGTCATTTAGTCTTAAAGAATTACCTCACTTGCCGGCCGGTGAATAGATGCGTCTCCAATGCATATTCCAGTGACCTGATCAGGGGTATTTTTGTCCAAAAAAATTCTTTTTTTAATTTCAGTTTGTTCTGTTCTTTTTTTTTTGGTTGATGATTGCATTGTTCATCATCTTCTCCGTCCCCTCTTCGTCTTCTTCTTACCTAGACCAAGAAGATCGGACCTGGGAAGGGCCGGCGAGGGCTGGATGCCCATCAAAGAGTCACATGCTTTGAGGTCTTGCAAAGAAAAAGGCAACACCTCCTAGCACCACCACCAGTCACTTCCGCACATTGAATAAGCATTCGACATGTAAAAGCAGAAATCTGACGATCCCAGAGGAAGAACATGATGATAAATGCATAAGCAAGCGACTTTGAGGAATCAGCTCTACTCAGAGAGATTCGTGAGTCATGAAAATACCGTTTTCATTTGCTTAGCTAACAGCAGGAGTTTTATCTTATTCCAGCTTTCACTGACTACAATGATGCTTTAGTGAATCGAACATGAGTCGAATTAGGATTTTACAAGTTTCGCTTTAGGCGTGGAAAATATTGATTTCCACTCTCCCTATTCATCTTCTTGCCCAGATCAAGAACACTGGACTTGGGGAAAGGCCGGCGAGGGCTTAATGGCCCTCGCTCGTTACCAGCGATCGCTCGCTGCCGGTGATGGGCATCGAGCCCTCGCTTGCTACTGGCGATGGGCGTCAAGCCCTCACCGGCCTTTCCCCAAGTCTAGTGTTCTTGATCTGGGCAAGAAGATGAATAGGGAGAGTGGAAATCATTATCAAATTTTCATTTTCTTGTCGTTTCATTTCGACTCCTTCGCCGTTCTAGGTGACGATGTCCGAAAGCCCATTCCTCAGTCTCTTCCAAATTCTTGAGAAGATATCCAACTCTATCCAGACCCATCTCTGTACCTTCATCGCTCGTCCTGCTAACCCGTCGCAGATCGATAACAATGCTCTCTTCTCTGTCTCAAGCTCGCCCAAACCGAGTGCGACGAGCGCAAATTTCCAGGCTTTCGGACTAGAAGAGGTGCTCAAGAAGGTGGGCACTTCGTTTTCCTTCCCCTTTGTTTTGTGTCATTACCATCTCGAGTGAACAATTCAGGGCTCCGCGTGTTTTGGATATAATGGTGTGTATGCTCAGTCGATGTTTGTTGGTATTCCTAAGTGAAGGTAGCAAATGGGTGCCTTTCGAAATGTATAATTGCAGCGTGTGGTTTCATGGGGGAAATCAAAGCAAACGTGGCTTGAAGGAGACGATGAATAGGACAATCAAAAATGAAAAAAGAAAAAAAGTTGGATGAAAATACCCTAATCAGGCCACTGGAATATGCATCGAAGATGTAACTATTTACCGGCCGGCGATTGAGGTCCTTCTTTGAGACTAAATAACCACTTTGGATCCTTATTTGAGACAGATTTTACTTCAAGTCATCTTTTGAGAAAATGAGGGCACTCTAGGTCCCTATTTGAGATTTTCCCTTATAATGATTGCACACCGGCATAATCACCTCACATGTTAGTGGATAGGTGTAAAAATCAATCCAAACTGCCAGACAAAAATCTTTTCTCTTAAAATGAATAAGAATAGGTATCGAAAGGGCACTGATTGGTCAATTAGTGTAATTAAGTCCCCGACCCTAGATTCTCTGGTTGCGTAAGAAGTGAGGTGCACTCCCATACCTCACTTGATTTCTAGCCGACCCCAATAGGCTAGTGGCGACTCCTTTTTGTGAAATTTTCTTGAGAATATTCCAACATCACGCGGGGTATGGGTTTGGGAGAGCCCGCGCCTAATCATGGGCCTTAAGCCCGTCTTTTAGGCAATACCCCTAAACCTGTTCCCTCCCCCCGAGGGGTAAGTCGCAACCGCTTGGCGACTTCACTGGAGACTTGGTTTTAAACTTTAGAGGACTTAGGTCAAAATTAATATTGTTCAAAAATATATATGTTTTGCAGCGAGGATTCCAGGTACGCTCCTAACATTAAAGGTGTTAAATGTTTTCACATAGTGGAAGGTATAAGAGGAAGTGTTTGTTCACATTTATCTTGTAAGGAGGTGTAGGAATGTATGGTTTATTTTTTATGTACGGAGTGTTGTTTGCCTATAAATTGTTATGCATGTATCCTTTGCATTGCACTACACCTTAGCACACACAACTTGCCGCCGAACCTAGGCCGCATAGAATCACTTAGGATGGTGTTGAGGTGGATACCACTCTGACAACAATCATATAAAACGAGTCGCTCATCTCAATCCCGAAAGTTCTCTCTTGATGTCAGAGGTCCCCACCCTGGTCTACGATCATGCGACACAGGTCGGTCCTTTGACAAAGCCGGAGTCATGGGTAACACGATCTAATTGCGATCTTGCTTGTTCGATCCGGTGATCCTATGGCTCCATTTTGAGCTGTATATAGTAGAAATCGAACCACATCCCATGTGCATGTCTATGTAATTAAAAAAAAAAATAGAGATAAAGGTCGGCACCCAATGTAAGTATCATTTTCCTTTTTATTTGCTCATTTTGTATTGAACTTCC
The DNA here is from genome assembly GCA_016097605.1 of Eucalyptus guilfoylei. Taxonomy (NCBI): domain Eukaryota; kingdom Viridiplantae; phylum Streptophyta; class Magnoliopsida; order Myrtales; family Myrtaceae; genus Eucalyptus; species Eucalyptus guilfoylei. The sequence goes on along the minus strand of CM027866.1, from coordinate 22,961,684 downwards.
ATCTTGAAATTCACGAACATCAATCGATTGCCCTCGGTGCTATAGGCTTATAAATGAAAAAAAAAAAAAAAAAATTGGCAATCACTTTTGACAAGTGAACATTGAATGCAAATTCTAAACACTTTGATTGGGCCCTATTGAACACATGGTTTTGTTTAAATTTCTAGTTAGGGGCTCGAAATCAGTTAGAAAAAAAAAAAACCTTTCAAGTTGTGATTTTATATTGGGGCACAAAAATTGAAATTGCATTTTTTATCAAATTCTCTCATTCTCACATTTTTGGGCTAAACTGCAAATCATTTTGTGTACAAATTTCTCAAAATCTTAATCACTTCGTTTTTCTAGGAGTAAAATCACAAATCAAATTTTCAAAAATCAATGACACTTTTGCATATGAAACTTTTGGAATAAAGGTGGACATTCGATTGATGGCCGTGAATTGATTATTTTAATGATGTCTGCTCTTATGATAAAATCTTGGTGAAATACTAAAACCCTATAATAAGGACTATGGGATATGTACCGTCACCTCGATTTTGTTGTAAGAAGCGACCTCATTGAGAGATCATTTTTTCATTCACATACTTACATCGTCATCTTTTTGTAGGTTATACATTATGCTCCTTGACATTCTAGTATTCGACCACATGGAGAAGTGAATTCTAAAGTTAGGACAAAAGTTGATTTTTACTCTTAACTATGCAAGAGTTTCTTGTATTTTATTATTGTTTTTATTCTTGTGAAGAATAAGGTTTTCCATTTTGGGTTTTGATTGCGAATCCAATTGATGCTTTTGTAAATCACGCGACTCGCCTTTTTTTAATAATGGAATTCAATTTCATGAAAATCATCCTTTTAAAAACAAACTCAAAAGTGTAGGCTCATGGAACTCAAGGAACAAACATGCATCGAGGCTTCGTCGGTGTCAATCTTCCAATAGAGGTGGAACGAAACTGAATTCCGCTTTAGGAAGCTTCTTTATTTGGAAATTAAGCATCACCATCACCAAATTGTTTTTTTTTTTTTTTACGAGTTTTATCAAGAGTTGCATCATATGTTACTAATAGGCTAGCACTAGGGCTCTTGCACATTTTGGCAATTAAAACATTTGAACATTTGGCTGCAAGAACTTTCTACAATCAACATTAGAGATTTGTGTTGCAAAATGCTACTTTGTTATATGCTTTATCGCGAGGAAATGAAGTAAATGCCTTAGGTGCCAAACTAGCCCATCGATTTCATTCACTTCGCATTGAGCGCATAGATCAAAATGATAAAGGCGTTTTCTTCATCAATCCTAAGCACTGAGCTGACATCTTGCTACCCTTTTGGGCTGAATAAAGATGATCCTTCAAAGTACCCCTGTCGAGAACGACCCTACTTTGGGGCAGCATAGGAGGTTATGGTCGTGTTGTAGAGCGAAAGATTGAAAAAGATTCTATTATTTTCACTTGCATCAATCTTCTGGTAATAGCTTCAGAAGAATTCTCATTAGATCTTGACTCATCCCAAGGTAAAGAAGAGCATTTCCTTCTCTACCCAAACACTGATACCCATTGCTTTAATCGATTTGGGCCTAATTATTCATTTCTGAACCCCAAGCGATGATCATCTCCCTTCACTTGGGCAAGGCATAAGAATTGATCAAATATAATTGACAGTTACAAGAAAATGCAAAAAGCATCTCGAAAGTCATAAGAGCTCCAAAAGTTGAAAAAGCAAAAAGTTTTACAAACTAGGGAGCATGAAAAAGCAATGTGCCTGGTAAAAGTAAGGCTAATGCCCGTCAAGAAAAAGAGCCAAAAGGTTGCATCTTATGTGAAAAAAAAAATATCAAAGTCCAAGTGTCTGCGTAAAAAAAAATCATAAGTGCAAAGGAAATTAGAGAAAGGAGCAAAGCTCCCATGCAGAAATGATTAGTTAAGGGACTTTCGAGATGTGATGTGTTTCAAAAGCCAAATGCTTTCGAAAGGTCGAGTGACCTGGTTACGATGCCATGATGATCACCGATTCTTAAGAAGCCTCTTGAAAATTTTAAGCCTTTCAAGCCTTTCCCGAGCCAACATTATAACCCTCTTTCGAAGCCTCTTCCAATTGGGATGGTTAAAGTGAAAATGATAATGCCACAAAGAAGCTACTGCTTGAAGGAGTGGAAGCAATTCTATCTTGTCTCATTTTCCAGGTTCTCGACTTGTAAACCCGATGAAGATAGCGACAAATGTTCTTTTACTGGCTTCAAAGCAATAATCCCTTTGTGTAAGCCTTAACCGAGCCTATATTGCAGTCCTTTCAAAAGACCTTTTTGATCGATCAAATTGTGTTGATCGCAAATGTTTTTGAAAGCCTTGGACATAGGTTATGTGAGATACCCTCAGCAATCAATTACTCCTACGTGAATGGATGGGACCAAGCAGCCGTTTTATCGAGAGTATGTGAGAAACCCTTTCTGATTAATAAGCTCTAGTTTGGCATGCTTAATGAGCCTTTTTCACGAATAAAAATCGTTTTGATAATAACTTGTCTCCCAAAGAATTTGATGATTAATGATACATCCCCGAGCAAGATGACAATTTTGTGCCACATTATGCTGATTGATATCAAATGTTTTTTTAAGCAGTCAGACTTAGCTTGTTCAATTAATTCTACAATGTTGCCGTCCCTAATGATATTTGGTCAAGTTGAGTTTGACAAGATTTCTCAATAAAGCCATGCAGTTTTCAAGAGGTTAGTGGGTGCTTCCCTAGAAACCAAAGGTTCATGGTCAACTTCAAACCATGTCATCTACACGGTTCGTGGGTCATCCTTAAACCACATGGTTCGTGGGTCAATCCTTAAACAAGGTTGGTGAGTCTATTCTTAAACCACACGGTTCGTGGGTCTATCTTTAACCCACGCTTTTAAAATTTTCGTGAGTTTATCTTTGAACTGCAATTTTCAAAAGGTTCATGGTCAACCTTAAATCATGTCATCTACAAAGGTTAATGAGTTTTCCTTAAATCATGTATTTCCAACTCGGTCGAAACCCGTTGTTACACAGTGAGACCTCATTTTTCTTTCTTCTTTTGACCCGTTGGGCTTCTGTAGCTCAAAGTCCCTCTCCCTCTTCTTATGACCCGGTGGGCTTCTGTAACCTAGAGTCCCTCTCATTCTTCTTATGACCCGGTGGGCTTTTGTAGCCCGGAGTGGGCTTCTGTAACCTAGAGCCCCTCTCATTCTTCTAATGACTTGGTGGGCTTCTGTAACCCAGAGTCCCTCTCCTTCTTCTTGTGACCTGGTGGGCTTCTGTAACCCGGAGTCCCTCTCATTCTTCTTGTGACCCAGTGGGCTTTTGTAGCCTGGAGTCCTTCCCTTCTTCTTACGACCCGATGGGCTTCTGTAGCCCGGAGTCACTCTCCTTCTTCTTATGACACGGCAAGCTTCTATAGCTCGGAGTCCCTCTCCTTCTTCTTATGACCCGAGGGCTTATGTAGCCCGGAGTCCTCCCCTTCTTCTTATGACACGGCGAGTTTCTGTAGCCCGGAGTCCCTCTCCTTCTTCTTATGACCCAGTGGGCTTTTATAGCCCGGAGTCCTCCCTTTCTTCTTACGACCCAGTGGCCTTCTGTAGCCCGGAGTCCCTCTCATTCTTCTTATGATACGGTGAGCTTCTGTAGCCCGGAGTCACTCTCCTTCTTCTTATGAGCCGGTGGGCTTCTATAGCCCGGAGTCCCTCTCCTTCTTCTTATGAGCCGGTGGGCTTCTGTAGCCCAGAGTCCCTCCCCTTCTTTTTATGACACCGCGAGCTTCTATAACCCGGAGTCCCTCTCCTTCTTCTTATGATACGGCGAGCTTCTATAGCCCAGAGTCTTTCTCTCATTCTTCTTATGACGCAGCGCGCTTCCATAGTTATGAGTCCCTTTCCGTCGACTTGATGCATGCTTATGCACCCAAGGTCTCTCTACCGTCGAAATAATTTATGTATCTTCTGTCTTTAAATGCAACCTCTTCGAGGTTGCATTCAAAGAGGGGCATCTGTTGACACCTAATTTGCATTTTTAAATATATATATATATATATATATATATAAGAGAAAAATAGAAAAAGAATAACAAAACAACAAAAAAAGAAAAAGAAAAAACTCATCTTTTCCCTTTGCGTGGCCCAGGTTTGTTTCCCCTTTGGCCTGGCCCATGCCAGGCTTCTCCCTCCTCAAATTCGCACATGCACCTACAGAGGAGAAAAGGAAAAAATGAGCAGAAAGCAAAAGCAGCAGCAGGGTAGGCGTGGGGAACCAACAGAGAGACAGCAAAGAGAAGGGCATGCGTGGGAACCTACATAGGAAAAGAGGAAAGAGAAGACAGAGCAGCAAAAAGAAAAGAAAAGAGAACAAGAAGGGGAGGAACAAGGATCTTCTTCGCGGCCCTCCGCCCTGTGGCCACCGGAGCCCTCCTCCACGGAGCACAGCAGCATAGGAGGAGAAACGGAGAGCATGAGACGAGCAAAGAGAGATAGAGAGAGAGAGAGAGAGAGAGAGAGAGCTCGAGGGAGAGAGGAGGCCTCGCCGCCTCAGCCTGTCGCCGTTTGAGCTCGCTGCCTCAACCCGACGCCGTTCGAACCACCGCGCCTTCACCTCTGCCACCGCCACAAATGGTCCGCCGCTCCTCTCTGCCGAACTGCTGCAGCAACACCTCTGCACGAGCACCCTCCCACGACGCCAGAACCGGTCGCCAAGCCACCGCGCGCCTCCGCCTCTGCTCCGACACCCAGTAGCCCTCGCCTACACTGCCCTCCATCTGAGCCACCGCCGCCACAACCCAATGCTGCTGTAGCACCTGCAACCGCGAGCACAGTTGTGCCAACAGCATAAGCTCCACCTAAGTGCCACCACTGCTGACGTGCTCCCCTCTGCCCAAACCTATGACGCCAGCAGCTCGAGCTAGTAGCTGAGCCCCATCACCACACGACCTACAACACTTGCCAACGCTCCTTCTTATTGCCGTCGTTCCCAGTCCCCTCGCTGCACCACCGCGGCACCAGTCCAGCCCCGTTGCAGCACTAGCCTATCGTCGTCACAACCCGCCGCGTCGTCATAGCCACCCGCCATGTCGCCACCGCCGTCAACACAGAATCGCCACTCGGTGTCCCGACCATCCTCCTTCGGCGCTGCAAAACAGCAGGAGGGAGAGGAGGCACGAACCGAGTCTTGATCGGATCGGGCGCGGGTCGCAAACAGGGTAGGGTTTTTAACAATTCGGGCCAAGTTGGGCTGTTTTTGCATGTGGGCTTTATTTTAAAAAAAAAAAATTAAACAAGATTGGGCCTACGCATCAGGCACAGCTCGGCTGGTTTCTGCTGGCTCGAGCCGCCTGGCCCGATCCCGGGCCCTTTTCACCAACCCGGGTTGGACCCAACCCGGATCTAACTCCGGGTCATTATAATATATTATAATATTATAATAATAAAATAATATTTTTTTAAAAAAATATATTTTTAGAAAAAATAAAAAATATTGAAAATCTAAAAAATTTAGGGTTTTGTTAGAAATTGTCATATTTTGCAGTTTTTGTGTAATTAGGCATTTACTTGCTCGTATTTTGATTTTATCGTATTTTTAATTTGCATATTTTATTATGTTTAATTTTACTGCAATTAAGATATTGCTAACTATAATTGTTATTATAATAATTGTGCACCGGCATGATCACCTCACATGTTAGTGGATAGGTGTAAAAATTAATCCAAACTGCCTGACAAAAATCTTTTCTCTTAAAATGAACAAGAATGATACCGAAATGGCACTAATTGGTCAATTAGTGTAATCAAGTCCCCGACCCTAGATTCTCTGGTTGCGTAGGAAGTGAGGTGCACACCCATACCTCACTCGATTTCTAGCCGACCCTAATAGGCTAGTGGCGACTCCTTTTTGCGAAATTTTATTGAGGATATTCCAATGTCACGCAGGGTATGGGCTTGGGAGAGCTGGCGCCTAATCATAGGCTTTAGGCTCGTCCTTTAGGCAATACCCCTAAACCTGTTCCCTCCTACCGAGGGATAGGTCGTGACAAAGATCAAAAGATTAAAAACCGTTCGAAGGTGTACAAATCACTTCAAGGCGCTATGACATTTGAATTGAATTACAAAATACAAGCTAGTTATCATCTCTATATTATGAACCAAATCCCGAAAAGAATGTCAATCTCTATTTAATTGTATGCTCACAATATTTTGTACAATAGGCCATATTGTCACGTTCTAGAATCATCAAAGATAATTATGTTGCAATCCCATTAATCTCTTATTGGCAAAATCTTTAATTTGGATTTTCTCACGCAACAATCTCTTGAACAAATTTTCTTAAAAACACTTGATTTACAAGAAGGCGAAGACATATGTCAAACGTGACTTGTTGCAGAAACTGAAAATCGCCATGGTGATTCCAAATGTGAAATCGAGTTGTGCACAAACGAGAGATCACTGTTCGGAGTGGTTTGGTCATCCTTCACCCTCTGTGAAATGGTAAAGAAATAAAAGGGGGAAATAAAAAAAACGCTAGAAGAGTCGCATTAAACCACGATAGATCACAGACTTTCATGTAGGATGGTTAGGGATAACTGAACCGTTACTTTGGCAATTTCAAATAAATTTTTACCAAGAGAACTTGATTGAAATTTCACTTAAAGATTTAGGACTATGGATGATCAATTGAAAGATTTAGGATATAATGAAATCTATACAATAGGTTTTTGATTGGAATAGCAATTTGATTGTTTCCTAGTTGCCACTTGTTCTGATAATTTACCATTAACTAAAGCTACTAACTCTTATACGAAATTACCCACTTTTATTTTATAAGTTTAATACATTGGTAACCGACTCTGGTAGATATTGGTAAATTATTTAAATATTGAGTAATTTGGAAAAATCAAGTAAACATGGTAAGCGATTGAAGTTAAGGCGGGTAAATTTGTACACAAATTAGTAACTAATATCATACATTGGTGATGAAAAAAATGTTGTTGATTTTTGGAGTAGTTGGTAATATGAAAAAAAATTCAAACAATATCGGTAATTTTTTAAATGTGTCGATAGGTCATTCACATGTGACAGGCCAAGCAAGTTGCTAATCAACAGGAAAAAACTCTTATTGTACATGCATGAAACAGTAAAATCACCTTAGAATGGAGGTTTCTTATCTCAATGGCTAACATCATGTATTATCTATCTATCTATACTATCTATAGTATACTATTAAATTAAAATAGTGGGTTTGTTGGTTTTGTTGAACTTGTATCTCAAGTTTGAGCTCGGAAACAAAACCCGACCCAATTGAACGTGCCTCAATTTGGAAAGTCCATATTAGAATTTGGATTTCGTTGATTTGGAGAAAGTCTGCAACTCTGGTAAAATCAAAACAAGAAAACAATGAAAAATGAAAGTCCAATTGGACTTGGTTCCTTCTCCAATTCGGTGTCGACTTTTTGACCGATCCAATCAATATTCACTTTCTCTTAGGCGGTGGCTTGGCTCATATATAAGATCTCAAGGTTTGTTTCCATACGCCGTTGTTGATGGGCAGAGGAGATTTTCAACGTGGGTTTGTGGCGATTACATCCTCGTGAAGATCCGCTAGTGTTTCATAGCAGATTAAATTTTATGAATTTAAAATTTATTTAATTTTGTTGTGAGATTGAAAGATTATTTTGTAAGAAATTGTTGTCGTTAAACACTGCAAAAGTTATTGGATATAATTAGGAACTGTGAAACACTAAGAGTACATGAGTGATTCGAATATAATTGTAATTTTCATTATAGCGTTTAATTTACAATGGAATTTGTTGCTATTTTCCCATAGATAACACATAAATCTAGTATCCAATTTAATTATATATTCTGTGTTATTCCTTCGATTGATTGCTTCCACAACATATTTTACTATTGATTTTCGATAATGCCCCTAAAATACAACTGGCCTCTTAAGACCTATTGACCTTCCCAAATTATTTATTTGGGGTTACTCTTATCTTTTACTTTTGTGAATCTCGTAACTCTTTTATTTGACTTTTATGTAAAGAGAACTATATGAAACATTATAAAGAATTTAATCAGGGTCACCCATGAACGATGAATATGGTTGCCATGATTGACCGTTGATTTCACGTACCAACAAGGCAAACTAAAATCTTACAAAACAAACAAAAGCCTTTTGTGCTTATCCCAAAAATAAAACGATTCAAACAAAATTAGCGGACAATGAACTCCTCTAATTTGTCAATTCAAGCCCATGTTAACTTACAAAAATCTCAACTAGGCCCTATTTTATGCTTTAAGTTAATGTAAGATCTTAGATTCTTTGTCATTGGTCACCTAATGATACAAATTGGAGATGATCAGGCACAACATTTTATTGAGTAAAGGGGATAAAACAATCACCGGAACGATGAATATGATTGCCATTATTCACAGTTGATTTCATGTACCAACAAGGCAAACTAAAATTTCAAAAGCAAACAAATAGATGGATAGTCTAATGGATCCTATGATTGCCCTTGATGGGCAAAGTCTTTTGCGCTTATCCCCAAAAATAAAACCATTCAAGCAAAATTAGCGGACAATGAACTCCTATAAAATGTCAATTCAAGCCCATGTCAGCTTACAAAAATCTCAACCATGCCCAATTCTATGCTTTAAGTTAATGTAAGATCTTAGATTCTTTGTCATTGGTCACCTAAAGATACAACTTGGAGATGATTAGGCACAACATTTTATTGAGTAAAGGGGATAAAACAATCACCGGAACGATGAATATGGTTGCCATTATTGACCGTTGATTTCATGTACCAACAAGGCAAACTAAAATTTCAAAAGCAAACAAATAGATGGATAGTCTAATGCATCCTATGATTGCCCTTGATGGGCAAAGTCTTTTGCGCTTATCCCCAAAAATAAAACCATTCAAGCAAAATTAGCGGACAATGAACTCCTCTAATTTGTCAATTCAAGCCCATGTTAGCTTACAAAAAACTCAACTATGCCCTATTTCATGCTTTAAGTTAATGTAAGATCTTAGACCCTTTGTCATTGGTCACCTGAGGATACAACTTGGAGATGATTAGGCACAATATTTTATTGAGTAAAGGGGATAAAACAATCACCGGAACAATGAATAAGGTTGCCACTATTGACCGTTGATTTCATGTACCAACAAGGCAAACTAAAATTTCAAAAGCAAACAAATAGATGGATAGTCTAACGCATCCTATGATTGCCCTTGATGGGCAAAGTCTTTTGCGCTTATCCCCAAAAATAAAACCATTCAAGCAAAATTAGTGGACAATGAACTCCTCTAATTTGTCAATTCAAGCCCATGTTAGCTTACAAAAAACTCAACTATGCCCTATTTTATGCTTTAAGTTAATGTAAGATCTTAGATTCTTTGTCATTGGTCACCTAATGATACAATTTGCATATCTTTACGCACAACATTTTATTGAGTAAAGGGGATAAAACAATCACCGGAATTTCTTCCACAAGCAAAGCAATCGAACTAATTAAACCACGACCTGCTCCTAGCAGATGACTTCACGAAAACTAAGGTAGAACCGGAAATGATTGAGACTCAGCTACTCGTGGCCTTCGACATTGACGTGAACGTCGCCGTCGACCCGAGTGGCAACGTCCCAGCCTCGATTGTGAATGTGTCGTAGCGGAGGAAGAACTCCACGAGCATGACCCTGCTCAAGAGCACCACCAGATTCTTTGCAGGGCACTGCTTGTTCCCCGCGGTCGGATCATCGATCTCCCGCCCGTTCGACCAGTAGACGTACTGCAACAGCTTCTCACCTTCTTCCCCGACGAACCTGTCGCCCACGAACTCCTCTGGCCTTTCGAATATCCTTGGATCCTTAGTTGCAAACGGCTGATATCCAAATATCATCTCGCCCTTCTTGATCTCGTAGGCCGCATCGTGGTTGTGGATCACCAAATCCTCCTTGGCGTGGCCGTACTGGAACGCGACTGGAGGCTCGATTCTCAGTGCTTCCCAGACAACGGACTTGGTCAAGCTCATCTTCTCCAATGCGGCCATGGTGACCCCGCCTTCCGATCTAACAACCGTCCTGATTTCTTCTGCGAGCTGTCGGTGCAATTCTTCTCCGGCAAGTCCGACCCACTTGATCAAAGCTGGCATCGTGTTTTTCATGCCCCCATAGGCATTGAAGCCCACGAGGAAAACAAGGTTGTGGCAGGCTTCGTCTCTTTTGATTCCCAAACTCTCAGCTTCGTCCAATATCGATTTTGCGTTCTCATTGAACACCTTGTAGAATTTCTTGTAATCGCATTTGAGTAACAGTGAAGGCAATGGGAATGTGTGTAGGACTATGTCTTCCAAAAAGTTTAGTATCTTTGGTAACCCTAGGGTCATTAACGGTGCAAGTTGGAAAAACAAAAACGAGTCAAAGAATTTCGTCGCTTTGTCGGTCGCGAGGATGGTGCTAGATGGGTCTCGGTCGCAAAATAGGTTGGCCAAGAAGTTGAAGGACATTTTATTGCAATAGTCATTGAAGTATACTTTGCCTTTGCTAGAGAACTCATCTTCTAGCTCAATGAAGAGCTGTGATAGGGAACTCCTATAGAGTGGAATGAAATTATTGTGTCGGGTCGCAAGGGTCGATAGGAATAAGCCTTTGAAGATGGCGTGTTTGGGCTCGGAGGGGTCAAGGTAGGCACACACGCGGTATCCACCTGTGAAGTGGGTCGAGGGCATGTAGGTAGCGACGAACACGTCCTTCTTTTCGACCTTGGATGTGTCAAAGAGGATCGGGAAGCTAACAGCATCGAGGAGCACGACGACCTTAGGGTTCGGGGCAATGAAAGGACCCGGAACCATGTTGGACCGGAAGACCGTCGACTGGTACTTCTGCATCCGGGTCCGGAAGAACTCATCCGTCCCCTCGTGGTAGAAATAGTCTAGCCGGTCTTTTATCGCGCCGAAGAAAGGCAAGCCGTAATCTCCGGGGATTGCCTTCAAAGGAAGATTTGATGAAGAAGGTGAAGACATCGTCGGCTCAAAAATGAAGAGGGATTTGTCAAGGTGTTGGGTTTCAAAGACCAGCACGATATATGACGTTTTGCGATGCATGATCACATGAAACCGTGGGGTATAAATATAGACTAGCCTTTGACCGTGTCCATGGAAATTGTCAACGCCATTCCTGAGCCATCGTTTAATTAAGACGCGACGAGTTTGACACGCTTGGTTATTCATTCCACACGCTCGCGATTACATTCTTGAAGTACAGCTTGATCCGAATCTTCGGTCTTATCCTATTCTCACCCATTGTTCTTGATTTTGATGGGTCGAAACCAAGGAAATTGTTCATCCATGCCGCCTTGTTCATCTTGTTCTTGAATAAGATGCACGATCGTTTTGTTGAATTTTCTCAAAGTAGATAGGTCAACCACGCAATTTCTTTTACCTCAAGCAGCAGGTTCGAGATTTGCTCGTCAATCCCGAACACCAACTCGTTATTTATTCGGTTTATGGTTAATAATTGCGAACGGACAAGTGGTTAGCATACCCACGTGATTAATTTGTAAAAATATCATTATTTCTGGTATCTCACCTATAATCCACAAGGCATATAGAGTGGATCAAATGATTGTTAGGTGGGTACATCACTGATTGCATTTTTTGGGACATGATCATTGGTCACACTGCTCTCTAAAAATATGATTAATTTTACACGAAATCGTCGACATTCTTGCCGCACCTAACAAAGGCTTCATGAGCAATGAAATGACTGGGACCGCAAGGTGAGTCGAAAGAGACTGCTATTGCGGGATGGGTTGAGATTGTTTTCAAAATTGGTAACGATTGATGGGTCAGATCTAGGATGAGGTAGCTAGCTAGCGTATGGGCAGCTCTCAATGCCCTCCCTTTTATTTTATTTTTTTATATACGTCGGAAGAAAATTTCAAAATGACCTCTAGGTTGGTCACCTTTGTCAATTAAAAAAATATATATATTGTCTGTTTTTGGCAGGTCACGTCGATGTATTTGTCCTTTTCAATTCGTTGTTGTTGACCGGTCTTTTTGAGGATTAATTGAAAGGGACATATCATCATCACGGAGCCTCGGCAGAGAAGACTTCGGCCATCGTAGTTTTTACCTATTTAGGTTTCAATTAGAACGTCGGGAGTTCACCGCCAGCAAGTGCAAAAATAGAACGAGTAGGAATAGGATAACGTCTAATACCCGATTGCAAATAGATAGAAGTTTGCTTCTGGATTATAGCTGTTTCAAACACTGACGGACTAAATAAGAACAAGAGGGTCCCATGGAAATTTTTAAAATGAGTTTTGGCAACGGACAATTGAGAGATTGGTAAATAGTCAAACGCTTCATCATAGCCACCATTAAGTAAATGGATGCAAAAAGATAATAATAATACCATGATATCATTCATTGTTTTTCTTTTTTATTTAATTCTGTCAATAATGACTATCCATAAATCTAATCGCAATTTTTAAATGTCTAAATAATATAAAATAAGTAGGATCACGTCTAATACTCTATGGCGAATAGATAGAAGTTTGCTTATGGATTATAGCTGCTTTAGACACGAGGGCACTAAACAAGAGGGACGCATGGAAATTTCTAAATTGAGTTTTGGCAACAATTGATAGGTTGGTATATGGTCAAATGCTTCATCATAGCCACCCTCAAGTAAATGGATGCAAAATAATAATAATAATAATAATAATAATAATAATAATAATAATAATAATAACAACAACAACAATGAAAATAACAATGAAAATAAAAATAATAATAATAATAATAACAACAACAACAACAACAATAATTATAATTATAATCATTCATTCTATTTTTTTCTCTGCTTTATTATTGCCAACAATGAATAGCAAGAAATCTAATTGCAACTTTTTAAAACAACTTTACTAAATGTCTAAATAATATAAAATGAGTAAGATAACATCTAATACTCGATCATAGATAGACAGAAGTTTGCGTCTGGATTATAGCCGATTGAGACGTCAGGATACTAAATAGGATCAAGAGGGATGATGCATGGAAATTTCTAAAATAAGTTTTGGCAACGGACAATTGATAGGTTGGTATATGGTCAAATGCTAGATCATAGCCACCCTTAGGTAAATGGATGCAAAGAAAAGAAGAGCATGATAACATTAAACTCATTCTCTTTTTTCTTTTCTTTATTATTGCCTATGTCGGATAGCAAGAAATCTAATCGCAATTCTTTTTAAAAACTCTACTAAATGTTTAAATAATATAAAACGCAAGAACATGCTATTTAATAAATAAAGTATTTCTGGGAGGGAAAAAAGTTGACTGACCTTTGGGGCAAATTCTTAAGTGTCAACATCCAATAGATACATATCACCTCAATTTGTGCCTCCCTTAAAACATTGCTTAGAGGGGGCAGTTAGGAAATAGACGGGTACTCTACAGACCAACGTTGCCTTTTAGTTTTTAGCGATATATTTTAGTTTTAAGGTTGGACCTAACATTTTTATATACCAAAAATATTGGGAGCCGGCCGGACTTGGACAGGGCTAATCGGGTCAAAGGTAGAGCTTCCCATCGAATGCCCCCATCAAAGCCCGCTAAAGTTGTCTTCCGGCCCTTATGGCCTGGACCAGGCCTAGGCAGGCCCATGGGCCGGTATGATGAAGCAAAGCTACCCTCGTCGGCCGAAGATTGGAAATCGCCTTCAAGGTCTGATGGGGAGATGTGGCCGTCTAAAGGAGCACCCAACATCCAAGCTGTCATGCCCCGATCCTCGAGTGTGCGCCCATCTCTCACTGGTCAATTAAATAGCGACGTCCTAGGACGCATCACCGACCCTTTTCTTTTTTATACGAATGCGGAAGCATTTAAAATCTTCAGACAATAAAATAATGGGATATAAAAGTATGGCCAATTTTCAAACTTTTAAAACAACCACTCTTATATACAATGCAAACCATAATGTATATATATACAAGGCAAACTATTAAGTCAGGTCCAACTTAAACAAGTTCAGAAAACACAGTCTGTAGACATGGGTGGGGGTTTCATAGACTACAGGTCTTCATCCTCCTCACTTCAACTGGAATCTTTAACAGACTGCACCGAACTTCCGAGATCTTCAAAATTCAGGTCTACTGCATCTACGACCGAGCCTTGAGGAAGATCTGCGATGCCCTTTCCAAAAGCGACCTCCAGAACACACAGAGGTATCTCAGACTCCGGTAGGGGACCCTCTCTCTAGCCATCCTAAGCCTAGCGGTACCAAGATCTGTATCGGTGGGGCACCTTATGGGTGAAATCCACATTGACCCAGACTATAGACCTCACCAGCTCATAGGTCCAGCCCCCTAAGACTCAATTAGGAAGTCAATACGCCCTAAGGACTGCCTAAGCACAACATGGGTCAGAGGACTTACCTTGACCTCAGTTTCACTCTACAAGTCAATATCATTTACAGATGCCTCAAATCACATCAATCAATCAATTCATAACATCGGATCAAAATCATTAATCAATTGACCTAGTCAATTACATGTCATCACGACTCTTTCTTGGTCGGCTCATCTCTTACTATCGATAAGTCCGCTCATATCAAGACTGCTCACTACTAAGCTGATAAATAGATAGTATAGCTCGCTTTTGAAATGATCGAGTATATTGTTCTCTACTAAGCTACCATATTGCCCGTAAGTTGATATAGTATACCGACAATGCTCAATCTAAGCTGATAAGGTATACTGCTCTCTGCTAAGCTGTCATATCGCCCGTAGGCTGATATAGTATATCGACATACTCAATCCAAACCGATAAGGTATATTGCTCTCTGCTAAGCTAACATATCGTCCGTAGGCTGATATAGTATACCATCCCAATCATACAACCAATTCCATATTTTTATTATTCTCGATAAAATAGCCGTGTGTGGGTACACGGTCAACCTTAGCCAAAATATAATAATTCCACATTTTTAAATATCCCACAAGTTTCAACAGCCCATAACATATTTTTGGCGCTAGTAAACCGACGCTCTGTAATTTTCCAGTTAATTACCAAATTTAATTAATTTAAAAATAAAATCCTAAAATCACAATTAAATCAATTCAGCAAAAATTAGAGCTCAAATAAATAAATAGATTGCACCACAATAACCAGCATAAAATTTCGATCGTCATTTCTCCCACCCTAATTTTCGAAAAATAAATAAATGATTAAATAATTACGAAAAATATTAAATAAATGCCAATAAATCCAATTTAGGCCTGTAATGCCTAATTGACGAAATGGACTCGGAAAAATTTCAAGGTTCGTTAAATAAATAATAGCATGTGTCTACTCGCTAATGGTACTATCTAACCACCTAACATACATCAGCAGATAATTAAATTAATTAATCTAATCTAATCTATCCACCTAAACTATGCTTAATTAATCTAATCAACCCCTAAGCATAATTAACCGAATAAGCGAGGATTAGTGAGTTCAACTCACAAGTTAAAAACGAAGACCAGATCACTGCGATAAAGAAATGAACTTGGGTCCGAATCGATTTTTCGTAAAAATCCCGAAATCTCTTAAAATTTTTCGGAGGATGAGTTGATGTTTCTAAAATAGATCATGACACCACAGAACTTTCAATTTATGAAATCGGGTTCAAATTCATGGTTAACTTCAATCCGGCGCTATTTTAACATGACATAGTCTACCGTGTAACTTTTAGGAATTTTTGGTGCAATTGACCCGTGGTCGATTTTCTTCGAGCCACACGTATCTCTTCGACACATTGGCGGCTCTCAGTTGTCGTGAAAATCTCAAGGTTTCAAATACGAACACAGAGCGCCAAAACGACAGAAAAGTTAATTTAGTGCTGATCGATGAGAATTTTGCAAATTTCATTTAACTACACATCTCAGTCGAACCGACGTATCTCTAATCTCTGATCAATTTTTAACTGTGCCGTAATGACCATTGCAGATTAGCACGGTCGAGCAGTCGATTCCTGGTCGAATTCTCAAGTCTATTACGTTTATGTTCCTTAACGGCTTCACCTGATAGACCAGTTATCTCGTGAGTGGCCATCTCAAATAAAAGCATTATAGTTGTATCGATGAAAAACCCAACTTATCCGATCGACATCAAAACCTGAGTTTTCAGGATGTCACACAAGCTCTCAAGGCATATAAATTGGGGAAAAGATATCACAAGTGCTATAACTTTTATATGACGCTCACTTGAGAGTCATAAATTATGTATGATGCCCATTTGATGGCCATAGCTTTTTTCCCCAATTACTTGAATGTATAAAACTTCTCAATCAATCACTTAAATATTAAAAATTTCATTAAAAAAAATTGCTAAAAATGCTATACCACATCAGATTTCCGGCACTTAGGTGAACGACTTAAAAAACTTTTGATACTTAAGTGATTAATTGAAAATTATAACACTCAAATGAACTTTTTTAGAAGTTACGGTATATAAGTGGTCAAAAAAAGAAAAGTTGTAACATTCAACTAAGCAATATACAAAGGTTATAGTTTTTGTGGTGTCATTATCTCTATATAAAATTAGTAAAAGATCACCTAAAAAGGATTTATTGAGAAACAAAAACTTATGTTCTAAATGGTTTTTTATACATAAATTCTTTTCGATCGGAGATGAAGCACAGCCTAGTGTTCTTCTCTGTCCAACCGCATTTGATGCATGAACTAATGTTAACAAAAACTGAAAATGAGAACTGGACGGTCTGCATTATAAAAATAACTCGACAGGATTTTTAATGCGCACTGAACTTCCAAAAAAGAGAACCCTGGTCGTACCTTGAGGGCCATGCTTCAAGTCATAATAAACGTAGTCCTATCATGCAAAATTTTGGCTGGAATGCTGCGTTCACAATAAACACATTTCACTCTATTTTCTATTTACCTCCAAAAAATGGTATTACAAATTCGTTAAATACTAACATTTGTAAAAAAAAAAAAAAATTCTACCATAAATCCTAAAATTCTGAAATGAGTTCCCTTTGAGGATGAGGAGAATAAAAGTTTTCCTTGCTAATACATAAATAGGATTTTGTGAATGAGGGTCCCAAAAATACTAGATTGAATTATTTTTTATTAAGTATATGCTTACAAAGTGTTACAAGTACTTTAAATAACGATCCAATCCATGTTGAGCAGGTGCTCATCGATCATCGACACGACCCATTTACGAAATAATTATGGCAGGAGACCTCTTTCACAGAGCATGGAGATATGCATCTCCACAGCACTTGGTCGATAAGACCAAAACTTGTTGAAGGTCAAGTAGTTGTCGAAGGGACCTGCACTACAATTATAACATTCGTTCTCTTTCTTATTTTCTTTATTATTGCCCACAATGAATATCAAGAAATCTAATCGCAAAAATTTTCAAAACTCTACTAAATAAAGAATTCTGGGAGGGAATCAAGTTTAATGACCTTTTGGGCAAATTTTGTAGTGTCAACATCCAATATCTATTAGGCCTGCCCATCAAGAAGAAAAGATGCGTCTCATTGATTGTCCTTGTCAAAGCCCGCTGAAGTTGTCTTCGGGCCCTTATGGCTTTGCCAAAGAAAAGCTACCCTCGCCGGCTGAATACTGAAAACCACCAAAAAGGGCCAAGCCCAATGGGGAGAAGTGGCAGCCCAAAGGAACACCCAACTAAGAAGATGCAAAATCCAAGCTCCCAGGCATATAAATTAGTAAAAGATCACCTAAAAAAGATACCTTGAGAAAACTCGAACTTGCGTTCCAAATGTTTTTTTCTTCTTTTTTTTTTTTCAACTTAAAAAAATTTGATCAAAGCTAAGCATAATTTCAGTAGAATCAGGAACTAGTCCGATTCTAGATTCCGGTAAGCCCTGGTTCCCCATTTCAATTTTTTAGAAATCTGTAATTCTCGATTCGGTTTCGAATCCGAAGGGAATCAGATTGTGAGCCGAACCAAGAACGTAGAAAATCGTGCAGGACCTTCTCTGAATGCTTGGTTGTATATCTATCAGTGTGCTCCAAGGAATCCCCTATTTCTTTTGCTCGATCCATTTTGGTGTGTGTCAGTCTCAAGTGCTCTTGAATTTGCTCGACCGCGTCTTCCTCTTTCTCAAAGCTTCGACCACTTCACTATTTTCAAAACTTCCTTCGTACTCAAACAGCGAAGGAGCCAGACCTCCACTTGTTAATTTTCTGTGTCTTTTGTACCGAGAATTTTTGCTTAATTCAACCGAGGACTTTTTGTAGGTGAAGTTTTGGTGCGAGTCTATGTTCCCCCTGCCCTTGTCTTTCTCGTCTCTCTCCTTTTTTGTGGCCGTGTATTGTAACTGTCCCCTCTCTTTTTATGAATGGCTGTTCCCCTCAATTATGAACCAAAGTCTCTATTTATAAGAGCAAACTTAGGGCTTTCTATCAATTTTTTTTCCTATGTTGGACTCTTAAGAGATGTGCTCTATCATCAACTATAGGAAACTATTCTATTATCCCTTTATGATTTGAATTTGACAATATATTCTTTAATTACTCATCAAGTTTGCTCTCAATAAATCATTTTTCCAACTTGGCATTTTATAATGCAAATTTCAGTCATAAAGATTTTAAATGGGCTTGGCCAAAATTTTCATTTTTGTTGTTTTGTTCACTGTCATTTTGTTTAACTAAAAATTATCTAGGTAGACCTTGAAACCTATGACAGGTTAAATTTCAGGTTTTAGGATGTGCAATGTAGTATCCAAATTCCCAAAAATAGGGAACCGATTTCAATGAGCACATTCTAGGTTTCAAGTGAAACCTGAAGTCACTTACCTCTAACTTGACGCATGAACTAATGTTACAAAAAACTGAAACAGTGTGCAATGTAAAACTAACTCAACAGGAATTTCAATGTGCACTGAATTTCCGAAAAGAGAACCATAATTCTACCCTGTGGGCCATGCTTCGAGTCAGCATACACGTAGTCCTATTAGGCAAAATTTTGGCGGTAATGCTGCCTTCACAGTGAACACATTTCACTCTATTTTCTATTTAATTCCAAAAAAAAAAAAAAACGTATTACAAAATCGTTAAATACTAACATTTTGTCAACGAAAAATTTCTACCATAATGCTAAAATTCTGAAATTAGTTCCTTGAGGCTGAGGAGAACAAAAGCTTTCTCGCTTATATATAAATATGATATGTGGATGAGTGTCCCAAAAATACTAGATCGAATTATTTTTAATTAAGTATGCTTAATAAGTGTTATAAGTACTTTGAATTACAATCAAACTCCTGTTGAGCAGGCTCTCATCGATCATCGACACGATCCATTTACGAAATAATTATAGCAAGAGACCTCTCTCGCAGAGCATAGAGATAGGCATCTCCACAGCACTTGGTCAGATAAGACCAAAACCTTGTTGATAGTCAAGTAGTTGTCAAAAGAAACCTTCACTACAATTACCAAAGAAGGCCAATTACAACATACCTCCCTATTCAAGAAAGATCCCCTACGCTAGGGAATATACAAAGTGATACATCTTCATTCTAATTGCTCTCTCTTTGTATCTCTTCCTTTTCTGGGTCATCAGCATGGCACGAACCGCTCCACGAGCAAGCACATGGTGGCCTCCGAAATCGTGCTCTCTGCCGGAACCTCTCTCCTCCTCTCTCCCTTTTTGGCCATCGACAACTTCTTCGGTTCAGCTTCGACCGATTCATCGCGTTCTTGGTCGGACTTCGATTTGGACTGGAGTAACTTCTTGATTGCAACCTTCTCTCCGAGCTTGGCAAGCTCAGACTCCCATATCCCTACTATTGCAGACATAGTTTTGACCCTTCTACTTTGGGAGAAATTTTTTACCTTTTCTTCTTTTGATGGGAGTTTATAAACGGAATTGCTGTGGAAATGGGGAGAGAAGTTATGGGGTTTTTATAGAGAGGTGAGAAAGACAAGGTTTGAATGTGGTGTGGTTTTGAGGCATTTAGGGTTTCTTAAGGAAACAACTGGGAAAGAGCCGGTGAATCAGTGTGTGGACGAGCACCCGGGACACGGCCAGAAAATAGAATATTAGAATATTCTACAATACTGGCTATGCGTCTCATTGGGGGCAATATTGTCGTGTAGTTACTCGGACCATGAGAATGCATATGCCTTAGGTAATGGCTCTCAAGCTACGTTTGATCATCTAGATTTCTAATCAAGATAAAACTGGATAAAATATGATATGAAATCCAAGAGATTTTGCTATATCCTATCCCCCATCGTTTGGTGAAAGACAACAATAAAGTCAAATATATTTATATCATATCATATATATTGTTTGGTATAAACGACATATCAATATAAATAAAACATAAATTTTACAACAGAAATGATAGAAATTTCTCATGACACTCTTGTCTATTTTATTTTTATTGTTTTTTATTTTATTTTCCTCTAACTTTTAATAAATTTATTTTTTGTATTTTTTTCATCCCCTTTCATCATTCTCTAATAAAATTTTATTGAATAGAAAACTATACTAATATACCTAAAGTATGTAATAATATATTTATATATTGAATTTATATTATAAGATAAAATTAAATTCAAATATATAAATAAAAAAAGATAAAATTGAAAAGAAATAAATTTCTATTTTTTGTTGTTATAAATTTCTTATATCAGAATTCGAATGTTATTTATTTTGAAATATAATTTTAAATTTGTTAATTTAAGAAGTTCGTTAATTGAGAAAAATTACTTTCCTATTGTACATATTAAAAATCATATCCACCTTTATCTCACTTCTCCTATAGGGTAACTTTATTCGGCTTATATCCTCTTTATATCCAACTTTATCATATCTTAAAAATGCACCAAATGCATGATAAGATAAATCTTATCATATCCTGAACTTTATCTCGACCACCAAATGCAGCCATGGTTCCAAATTTTTAAGTCATGGGTGTTTAAAATATGCCCTCTAAACTTATTAATTTAGTTTGCGACCAAAAAAAAACTTATTAATTTAGTAAATTCCTTCATTGCTTATTTAAGACAACATGAAAAAAGGAAAATTTCAAAAATATACATCACTTTTCACCAATAATCTTTTACATACCTCAACCACTGGGGTTTGCCCCAATGCTTAGCCTTTCAACATGAAAGGGGGAGGTGGGGGGTTCGAATCCCCACCTTCTCGGGATGTTGGAGTGAGGATGATTTAGTTTTATATGTGGATTTCGACTCCCACGCCCTGTAAGAAGGCAGGGCAAAGTCTGAGAATGAAAGTTAGAGTAGGAATAGAGTATAACCGACCAAAAAAAAGAAAAGAATCTTTTACATACCTCTACTTCTAAAAATACCGAATACATAATTAAGTATTACCTTTAGAGATCACTTTGCACTTTCAAATCAATCTTCTTTTTTTTATTCACAAAAAATGCCATTTTCTTTCCAAGAATGCCTATCCCCAAATCCTAAATTTTTATACATGTCCAAGTTATCTAAAACTAAAAAAAAATCGAACCACCAAAACCCCAAGTAAAAGTAAGAAGAAGCGGGAGCCCTCTAAGCGACGGCCAGTCGCATCCCTTAAATTTCAGGTTGATTTTCAGAGTTGTTGTGATTGTAATATTAGTCAGTTTTTAAGGTCAGTTTTGGTCAGGGTAGTTTTATTAGGTAATGAGGGTTGGTTCTTGTTAATTGTGGTTGATGCGTGTTGTTATGCCGTGGTGATTTTATGTGAATGATAGTATTGATTAATATGCAAAAGGTTCATCGGACGTCCTTTGTGTCTTCCATTCGATGGTTTTGGACGCTTTTCTTGTCTGAATAAGTTTGGATCATGGGGATCCGATGGATTAGTAGTACGAACTGCTCTTGGTTCACGCGGTGTTGCATACGAATAGAAATGGAACAAGTTTGAGGTAGCTTCCTCCTTGATCTTTGCGACGGAGTGGAAAGATCGGCCATGCGATTTCACGCCTGTGCTGTATTTGCTTCTCTTGTGGAGAATCTTCTTATCAGTGGGTTTGGAATGTAATTATGTGGAAAGTGTGATCTTTAGATCGAGTTGGGCTCAATGCGAGCAAATTCGGAACCGTGACGATAGCTTCCGTTACCGCAAGACCTGCTACTGTTAAGGATCTATCCCATTCAGTCTTTTTCCCTGGCTACAATATAGGATATGTAAAAAATGTTGTGATGGCTGGTACGTTTGGGGTAATTGATCTTGCCATGTTCGTGCATTATCAGTTTGCTAAAGAAGACAGTTTGTGAGATTCGTCTTGATTTTGATAGGAGTTTTCCATCTTTAGTCACAGACAATAAACAAATCCTTTGTGTAACAGGCCACTCTTCATTCTTTACACCTTAGCAATCTCCGTGGTTTTTCCTTCTTCATACCCTGCACCTGCTACTGCTTATTCCCCACATTACTGTTATTTTTTCTGTTGACGTTTCATTCTTGCTGAGACACCTTGGGTCATGAGCATGTGGTAACCGCTGAGTGTAATGTTCAGTCGTGATTTGATTATGTTTTTATTGTCCTAGCAAGAATCATGGCTCCCCTTTATATTATCAACAATTTTAGAATCTCAAGTTACTTATATCTTATACTCTTTTATTCGGGTTTGAATATTTGTTTTGACTTCTCAAGCTACAATTTTGGTCGTTTAGATTTCTAACTAGGATAGGACTGAATGGAATAATTATAAAATTCAAAGTTTTTCTATATCCTATTCATTATTTGGTGAATCGTAGTAATAAAGTTAGATATATTCACATCATATCATATACATTATTTGATATAATAAATGAATGTAAAAATTCAAAAATGGAGATGGTAAAAATCTCTTATGGCACTCATGCCTACTTTAATTTTATTTTCCTTTATTTAAAATATTTCCTTTCTTTTTCAATTATTTTCCTTTTTATTTCTTTTTCCCCATTCCATCGTTCTCTAACAAAATTTTATCAAATAATAAACCGTACTAATATACTTGAAATACTAAAATACCTAAAATGTGTATATTTATATTTATTTATTGAATTTATATTATAAGATAGAATTAAATTCGAATATATAAATAAAAATAAGATTAAATTAAAAACTAAATTGTCATTTTTTGTTATTTAGAATTTCTTATGCTAGAATTTAAAATATTATTTATATTGAAATATATTTTTAATTTTATTAATTTAATAAACTTGTTGTTAGAGAAAAAAATTCTCAATTATGAATAGTAGAAATCTTATCAACCTTTATCCAACCTTTCTCATAGGATAATTTTGTTCGGGTTATGTCTCTCTTATATCTAATTTTATCCTATTTTAAGTAGGCACCAAATACGGAATATGATAAATTTTGTCATATAATAGATTTTATTTTCTCTGTCAAACACGTCATAGTCTTGTGATGTTTTTCTATGTTTCTTGCTTTCTTTCCTTCTTCGTTTACTTGTACATTTAGGCCTATAGCCTTAAAAAAACCCAATTTTAAGTCAAGTCCCAATTCTGTCATAAAATTTTTTTCATCCCATAAAAACCCCCTAACTTTAGGTCTAGTCCCAATTCTCTAACTTTTGTTTTGTCTCACAAAAAATCACTAAGTTTAACTTAAGTCCCAAATCTGCTTCCATTAACTCTCTATCCAAAATTTTGCTTAACAACTAAGAAATGGAAAACTCATGAGTGCAAACTGTTCTAATGTTTCGAGTGTGAGCTCTTTGATCGTGAGAGATGTAAGACTTCCAAGTATGAGAGATTGAAGATTAAGTGCAAAATCAAAGATCCCCAAGCGAGATGGAAGAAAAACTCTTTTAAGAGTAAAACTATTGAAGAAAACTATCCCTAATTGCTCCAGTTTAATTCAAGATCCAATAAATGAAACCCAATCCAACTAGGTATCCTAATTTGAGTAGGATTCTTATCTTGGGTGGTTTTCATGTTTGAATTGGATTCCTAATTTGAGCATAAATGTCCTAAAAGGGTTTAGTACTTTGGATCCAAATTTCGTGAGGTGGATTTTGGATTTTTGCTCATGAGAGAGCATAGAAGCTTTTGGCCATAACTCCCAATTATGTAGTGATTCCATTGTGAAGAAATTGCACATCTTGTGGTAAGATTAGTGAATTCTTTTGTACATTGAGAGATTATTTCGCAAGAAATTATGAGAGCTAAAGATTAATGTCTTGTGAGGTATTATGAGAGCGAAAACTTGTGTGAGTTATTAGGCGTGATTGGGATTAGAAAACAAGGAGAATGCCTCAAGTATGGTTGAAATCATTATTATATTGCTTATGCTAAAGTAAAATTTTGTTCTCCTCTCCCAATTCAATAGGTCCAACTGATTAAATAGGAGTGAGCATGATCTGGGTTGGATTAGTCTAGCACTTAACCCAAGGACCAACCTGCACAAAGTCGATCCCTAATTGTTGGAACCTAGGACCGACTCTATTGAGCTTGAGACTGAGGACCAAATCAACCTTCTGGGTTCGGTTCAATTCTAGGGTCAACCCTATACCAACCGATCATTTTTTATTTCATTTTTTGTTTTCATTAAAAGAAAAACGTACTATTTCAAATTACATATCCATCAACAATGTCGTATTACAATCAAACTATAAACACCAAACATAAATATTAGATAAGGTAAAAACATAAATTTACACTTGCTAAAAGCAACAAACCATAAAAACAAATATGCAAGATGAGGGAATAGAGGTTAGTATGAAGGCGAGTAGAGAGAGGCTAACCGCGAGGCAAGCAAGCGAGTGAGGCGAGTGAGAAGAATAGGGGAAGATACACTAGAATTCAGAGTAGACAAAAGCATATAATATATAATATCTTAGATATATAATATATAATATGTACATGGTTAGTCCAATCGAGACCAGTCCTAAATTTTCGAGATAGAGGATCAATTCACACAGTGTAGGGTCTAAGGGTCCTAGGACCAAGGACCCACCCAATGCCCTTGGGAATCGAGCTAGTCCTAGATCGGTCTAGGGTCAACCTTGGACCGATGCTCATTGCTAGGTTAAACCAGAGGTACGGATACCTAGAGTGCCAAAACTTGGCACGGAGGGATACTTAAGTGCCAAAAGTTTAGAAAGTGACACTTAAGTGCTAAAATCGGAGCAAAATGGATCACTTAAGTGCCACTCCGACCAAAATGTCGATGTGGTGATTTTCCGGTGAAGGAAGTGCAAAATGACGATGTTTTTGTGCGATGTGGTAAAAAAATTAATAAAATTAAATTTAAAACTAAATTTATTTAAAACATTTAAAAATAAAATAATTTTTTAAAAAAACTAAATTTAAAAAAAAAGTGCGGGGGGGGGGCGGGCGGCGGCGAGGGCTGAGCCATCACCGCTGCCACCTCCCCACCACCACCGGAAGGGCTGGCGGCAGAGGGGGGAGGGTCAGCGGGGTCGCCGGGCCCTAGCCAGGGGCCAATGACCCCGGCCCTCGCCCCTGGGTGAGGGCTACCGACCCCTGTTGGAGCTGGGCGAGGGTTGGCGGCCCTCGCCCAGATCTAGGGCGAGGGCTCGCGGGCCCTCGCCGCTAGTCGGCCGGGGTTGTCGGCCCCTAGCTAAAGCCCGGCGACCCTAGCCGACCCTCCCCCCTCTACAGCCAGCCCTTCCGGCGGTAGCGGCGAGGGCTTAGCCCGCCCGCCTCCGCCTCTCCCGCCCCCCCCCGCCCCCCTCTTTCTTTTTTTTCTTTAAAATTTAGTTTTTTTAATTTTTAATTTTTAAATGTTTTAAATAAATTTAATTTTATTAATTTTTTATCACGTCGCATTAAAACAACGTCGTTTTTTTATTATCTAGCCACGTCAGTGTACAAAATGGTGTCGTTTTGCACTTCTTTCGCCAAAAAATCGCCACGTCGGTATTTTGGTCGGAGTGGCACTTAAATGATCCATTTTGCTCCGATTTTGGCACTTAAGTGTTACTTTCTAAACTTTTGGCACTTAAGTGTCTCTCCGTGCCAAGTTTTGGCACTTGGGGTGTACTTCTGCCGATTAAACCATGTGTTCGGATGTTCTATTTATTTCCTTATTATGTTATTTTGTTGGTTTTGCTTGCATGTTTTTCACAGCATTTTTGCTTTTGGTTTTTCGGTCATAGAACTCTCCGGCTAATTGGTTGAAGAGACTTAGATTGAAATGAAAGTTAAATCAAGTCACTTAATTGACAAAAGTTTGAAAGTTGAGTGATATCATCATCAACGTCATCGTCATCATGATGTGGCCCAAAGTTGATTGATATGTTTAAAAGCAGAGATAAAGCCCAATTTGCTCAGTTTAGGAACATAATTCCATCATCAAAGGCACTGCCTTGTTGGACATTGTTTAGAGACCAGAAGGTGATTGAAAGTGAAAATAGAATGGTGGCAAATAAATATATTATTTTCCATTAAAAAAATACCTAATTCCCTAAAATACTCCAAATTTTAGGTCAAGTTCCAATTTTATCTTGAACTTTTTTGTCTATATAAAATGCAAATTGTAGGTCCAGACCCAAATCTATCCCAAATTGTAGGTTTAGTCCAAAATTTGCCCCAAATTTTGTTTTGTCTAAAAAAAATCATAAGCTTTCAATCTTTTCTCAAATCTACCCTCATGGTCCGATCCCAACTTGATGTGGCATTTCCACGTCGATAACAAATCCACATTAGTAAGGTAATATGGAGATAATCAAAATTATCTCCACAATGAAACCATTCTAGGATAAGAAAATTAGGGATGACTCATGGTGATTTTCAAATAGAGAGTTTTTCTCTTGGACAAAAAGGAGTTCATGGTAGATTAGGGATTAAACTTAAAGTTGAGGTTTTTTTAGACAGATAAGCGGAGGAGATTATGATTGGACCTAAATTTAGGGGTTTTTTTCTAGATAAAAAAAGTTCATAACAGAATTTGGACTAGACCAACAATTGGGTTTTTCTTTTTTAAGGGAATTAGGCCTAAAAAAAATCATTATTGTGTGCACAACAATATTAATTTTTCTTGTTATAGCAACTTGAAATAACAAAAGTCAAACCAATGGAAAGCTACATTCCAATCTTAGCATGAATCATTAGGAGTTGCTTTAATGGTTGTTGACACTTATTTTAAATAAAAGATAATATTTGATTATAGAGGGAAATTTTGAAAAAAATTTGAATTCAAAAGAATTTAACAATCAAACTTTGGAGCCACTTTTTTGTCGAAGAAATTGAGTGAATATCACCAAATCTTCAACAACTTCGAGTCTTTCCTCTATAAAAAAGAAGGTGAGGGTTCAGGACAGAGTTTTCGAAAACATTCACAAAAGGGGGGAATGGAGTTTTGTGTGAGAGAAGTCAACAAAGTTATTTTCTGAAAAGTAGAAGACAGAGAAGGGGCAGAGAGTTCGTAGGGAAAGAGAAAGGTGAGGGGACGTGAGGGAGACTTGAAGAGAGAGAAAGTACAAAAAAAAAGTCACTGTGCTTCTTCTCCGAGAGGTCCCCGCCGACTCCATTGCTGATCATTGTGCCTCCCGTTGCCGCGTCACCACGCCCGCACCGCATCGCCGCTCCGCTTTCGCCGCGTCCCGCCTCGCCGTCGTTATTCCCGTGCACTCTGCCGGAGTCTCTGCTCCGCCTCTGACTCGGCACCTCCATCGCTCCGGTGCTTCCTTGAACACAGCTCTGCAGCAGCTCATCCAAGCTGATCGTGCCCGAGCCGATCACCTGAGTCTCCCTCGCCGCGACACCAGTAGCCGCCAACCCCAGTCGTCCACGACTTCCCCTGCCAACGCCGCTCCTCCCCTGCTCTGCCACTTGCCCGCGATTGCCTAGCAGATCCCGCCTTCGCTCTCCGTCCGTGAAGCCCGACGCCGACGGATCTGAGACCCTCGCAACAGCCACGACCCGAACGCCCTTGCTTCGCTCTGTCGTCGCTGGTCTGCAGCACCAGCTCTCACGCACCCCGAGCGCCGAGGCCCATGCCTGTGCCACCCACTGCCTGAGCGTTGTGCATTCTCCACCTGCTGCTGACACGCCATCTCCGAATGCCGCTCATTGTCTGCCCGAGCCTGAGCGGAGCCATCTACCGCCTCCCCTGTTTTGTTGCAGGTCTACCTTCGCCGGACCTCGCCTGATCTCGCTGGAGTTCCGACGCCTGCGCCTCTGCCCGTGAGCTCGCCCCGACTTCACTGCTCACCTCTGCCAGTCTCCTCGCCGGAGTTCTGACGCCAGTCGCCCCTTTCCCAACAGCTTGTCACTGTGCCCGTTTTTCTTTTAATAAAAAAAAGTAAAGGTAGTTTATTTTTCATTTTTTATTGTCATTTATTTATTCATTTTAAATTTTGTTATTATGGTTTAAGTTAGAATATGGTTTGTCAACGTTAATATTTGTGCATTTTGTAGACATTATCCGCTAGGATTTTGTCCGGAATTAATGTAATTATTAATTTAATCCGAGAGACATTGGATTATTTTTTTAATTATATTAATTTTTGGACTTTTGAAGAATTTTAATTATTAAATCATTATAATTATTAATTTGATCCGTAAGACTTCGGATTAGATTTTTAATTATTTTGATCTCCTTGTCATGATAATTAGGGTTATGATAATCGTTAATTTGACATGTGAGACAATATGTTAATTTTTCGATTATTTTAATCATTTATTTTGTTGATGGCTTAAAATTAATATTTATTTAATAATTACTTATCTTTTAAAAAAAACTAAAAAAAATCAAAAAATCAAAAAAATCAAAATTCTGCATGAGCATATAGGTTTAGTAAATCAAACATATAGGTTTAATAAACTAGAATTCTCTTATGGATTACATTTTTAAGGTTGCATTTTTAGAAATAAGTTAGGGTTGGACCTAAATTAATTTTCTAGATAATTTTTGCACATTTTAATTATCTCATTTTTCAAAAAATATTTTTATAAGATAGGATAGGATTTAAGTCAAATTAATCCCTAGAATAAATTAGAAAAATTATCCCTAGAATCATGCACCTAGAATAGTTTAATTAGGGTTTTTATTTTGAATTTTAATAAAAAAAAAAGTACAAAAATACTAAGTGCATGATAACTAGTTCGCATAATAGGATCATTTAATCATAATTTGTTCATTAGTTAAGTCATGAGGTGCATGATAACTAATTCGCATAATAGGATCATTTAATCAGAATTTGTTCATTATTTAGGTCATGAGGTGCATGCTAACTAGTTCGCATAATAGGATCATTTAATCAGAATTTATTCATTAATGAAGTTAGGTCATGAGGTGCATAATAACTAGTTTGCATAATAGACCCATTTAATTAGAATTTGCATATTAATAAGATTAAGTCATTTAGTTAAAAAATGCATTTTTATAAAAGAATTCTAATTTTCAAGAAAATCCAACAAATAACTGTTTGCTTTGTATGTTTAATCCTTTTGATGCAATTTATTTTATTGAATGTTTAACAATGATTGAGCACTCGTGTGATCACCCATTTACATTATAGAAATTTAAGTTAAAATAAATCTAAACCGCCTGCAAAAAATATTTTTGAAAATTAAAAAGAAATGGTACCGAAAGGGCATTAGATGAAATCTAGTGTAACTAAGTCCTCGGACCTATTAAATCTTTGGTTCGCAAAAGTAAAGTATTCTCCCATACTTTACTTGAGTTTCTAATCAACCCTAATTGGTTAGTGGCGGCTCCAAATTGAGTATAATTACATGTTTAAATTAGTTAATTTCTTAATATCTAGGGGTGATCGGTTCCCGGTTCGGTCCGGTTCCACCTTGGAACCGGGAACCGGACCGGGAGCACCGGTTCCCAAAATTGCGAACCGTGGACCGGACCGTTTGGTCTTAGGACCAGGAACCGGACCGGACCATCGGTTCCGGTCCGGTCCGGTCCAACAAAATCGGCTCTACTTTTTTGCACTAAAAAGTGACTGTTCGGTCCAACAAAATCGGCTCTACTTTTTTGCACTAAAGAGTGACAGACTTTTTTGCACTAAAGAGTGATCGCGCTCCGGACTGATCAATCCAATTCGGTTCTCGGGCGATTCAACAAAATTAATAACACATGTTCCCACGTGCAAAATATTCAAACTTCACTTGTGTGATTCACACTTAACTTTAACCATAAAGGCCATGAACAATTTGGCTAAATGTTGGACTTGGCTTAAATTGTAATCCTATAACAAGTAGCGCGAGGACATTTTAATCACTAGAAGTCAAAAAATTGTAATCTTATTCGCTAAAGAGTATATCATCTAATTTCCTCAAGCAAGCAGAACAAAACACAAAGCAAGGATCATTCAACCATTCATCACAAAATCCCCAATAAATCAATTAAAAAGGAAAGACTCTCTTACTTTCCCTCTTTCTCTCGATAACTAACTTGCTGGTATCACTCGAGGAACCCTGAAAGTAGAGAACTCAAGTCACAGCCCACGTTACTAACAAGGAGATTTTTTCTATAAATAAAAGAGTAACAAAAATGGTTTTAATGGTCTCTTGGCCACATAAGAGGTTCCTACCTCAAATTGCAATTTTGGTTGTAATAAGTTATCATGTTTATATATTTTATTAATTATATATATATAAATTATATATGAAAAAATTTAGTCCGGTCGGTCCGGTTCGGTCCAGTTCCCACCTTGGAACCGGGAACCGGACCGACCGGCCACTGGTTCCAAGATTAGGAACCGGGAACCGGACCGCCGATCGTGGGAACCGCCCAAAACCGGCCGGTTCCCGGTTCGGGCGGTTCCCGTTGCACACTCCTATTAATATCAAGTCGCAATTGGTAGGACTTGGGAGAGTCCGTGCCAAGTCTTCGGACTTAGTAATCAATTAGCCCTTTTGAGTAATTCACCTTCGGGACGGTCGCGACAATGGTTAGCCTTCTCATGTGAGAAAGAAGAAGTGGGAAGTTCGATTCCTCACCTTCTCATGGAGGTAGGGGGGGAGGACATTTAATTTCAGATGTAGGATTTGATTTTCATGCTTTGCAAAGAGGTAGCACAAAAATCTAGGAGTGAGTTAGAGTTAGACAAAAAAAAAAAATCCTTGCTTGTTGTCAAATGCAGTAATTTAAAAACTAATTCGTAATTAGTTTCTTCAAAATTCATTTTGATTCCTTTAACTTTTTCCCGTTATCTCATTCTTACATCAATAGGTGGCTTGATGGGTCCTAATTTGATGTTAAATATGATTAATTGGTTTAATCTTCGACCTAAAATCCAGTATGTCAGTTTATCATCTTTGTAATCTATTCTTAAATCGTTATGTGTAATGCACACGTTCATAAACATCACCCAGTCCACAACCACATGAAAATTGAGGGGAAAAATGTTGATGGATGATTCAAGCAAGGTCTCTTCGAATTGAGTTAAATATTTCCCCCAAAATGCTTTCATGATTGAGCGAGAAAAACTATTGAACACGCACTTAAGATGCCAATAGTTTTTTTTTTGGTCAGAAGATGCCAATAGTTGAATCACTGTCTCTTACACGACGAGTAAGTATTTATATTTATAATTAAGCCTGAGAGAATCATATAGTCATGAGTGATCAATTAAATTATTTGTCGAAAGTCTACACGAGCAACACGAAGAATTTGAAGACCCCGACACCAAAACCCCGCCCCACCCCCACCACCCCGCCCCCCAACCACCCCCCCGCAGGGCACCAACTCCAAAAGAGCCCGGCAGCAGATTTCTTTTCTGGCCAAGTTTTCCTCCTGTCATAATTTACTAACGGGTTACAAATAGTGATTATTAATCACATACCAACTTAATCATAACTAGGTGTGGATGGTGTCAATGTCCGTGACCCACCAATAAAAAACATTAAAAAAAATGATGATCAAAGTTAAAAGGTTCAATCCAAAAATTTAAATCATTAAGTGGAAGCAAATTTTATGATTACAAAGCTCATTGAAACCTCTTAGACAAGCAATGCAGGATACTATAATACCCCTTGTCACATGCTGAAAGAATTGCAAACGACACATGAAATTGGCGAACGAGAAGCCTCACGCTAAAGGGAGTGTGTGGCAAAACTTACCTGGAATACAACTTAAAAAGTTCAACTCATAAGTCTAAAACGCTCAGTATAGAGAGATTCCAGAAATATAAAGCTCCTGGAGCCTTATAGATAAGAGCTGTGAGATCATTGTATACCCCCTCTCGTGCAAATAGGATTAAAAAACGGCACGTGAACCTGACGAACCAAGGAGCCTCGTAGCTGAAATAAATTTGGGGTGACTTGCCCATAATATAATGTTACCAATAAGCCTCCAATACTTTAACAGAGGAAAAAATGGGCCCATGCAAAATGGTTTGAGCGATCCGCATGTGACTTTGTAGACTCGGACTAGAGTGTCTTGAGGCAAAAATGTCAAAATTTGGTGGATGAATTAGCCATTTTAGATGGGGACCAAGATAAATTATATGTCTGACGGACAAAGTTTGAATTATTGCTTTTGGTGAATTAGGGGCTGTTTGTTTAAATTTGTTTCTGTTCTCCGAAACAAAAATTTTTGTTCTTTTGTTCCGGGGAACAAAAAAAAAACAGAAATGCGTTTATTTACACTTTTATTCCCGAGAACAAAAAATTTATTTTTTTGTTCTCGGGAACAAATTTGGAACAGAAACAAGAAGTAGAAAAAAATTGTTTCTTATTCCCGTGAACAATTCAGAGAAATACTTTTTTCTTCTTCTCATTTTTCTTCCTTTTTTTTTTTTCTTCTTTCTTCATTTTGGCCGAGCCTCGCCGGTGGCCTCGGTGGCCAAGCGAGGTCACCAGCGAGGCTCGACCTCACCCAAGCGGCGTGAGGTCAACCTCACCTTGGCCTGGTGAAGCTGAGCCTTGCCAAAGGCCGGCGAGGTCGCCGGCCATGGTCGAGGCCGCCGACCGGCCAAAAGGAAGAATGAAGAAAAAAAAAAAAAAAAGAAAAAAAATTAAAAAAATTAAAAGGAGCAAAAAAATTATACAAATTTACCAAATGCGTTTCTATTCATAGAGTAGAAATTTTTTGCAGTTACCAAGCACGTTCTTATACTCAGAAATTGTTCCCTACGGAAACAGAAAAAAAAAAAAAAACTATTTCTGTTCAAAAATTATTCTCCGAAACAGAAACGTTACCAAACGCGCCCTAAATAACTAGGTCTCCATGTATGTGCTCCTAGATTATTTAAAGAAAAAAAAAGGATGATGGATAAGCTAATTGATTAAATGAGCCAAGTTAGTCCCTAAGAGGAATCTACTGTGTATTTAGCAATTAATAAGCATAATTAACAAATAAAAGACAAAATTAGTAGTCCAAATCAATTATTAGTATTTTCCATTGTTTATATCTCTTTCTTAGATTCAACTGATTAAGATTATTAATGAGTTTTATCAACGAGGAGGAGTCAAGTTTTTTAGCAAGAGATCTAATAATATAAAACATTCCATTATCTGATTTTTATTTATTTATGTGTTTAATGTTAACAATAAGATCAAGAGTAAATACCGTTCGAAGGTGTACAAATCACTTGAAGGCGCTATGACATTTGAATTGAATTACAAAAAACAAGCTAGTTATCATCTCTATATTATGAACCAAATCCCAAAAAGAATGTCAATCTCTATTTAATTGTATGTTCACAATATTTTGTACAATAGGCCATATCGTCATGTTCTAGAATCATCAAAGATAATTATGTTGCAATCCCATTAAACTCTTATTGGCAAAATCTTTAATTAGGATTTTCTCACGCAACAATCTCTTAAACAAATTTTCTTAAAAACGCATGATTACAAGAAGGCGAAGACGTATGCCAAACGTGACTTGTTGCAGAAACTGAAAATCGCCATGACGATTCCAAATGTGAAATCGAGTTGTGCACGAAGGAGAGATCATTGTTCGGAGTGGTTTGGTCATCCTTCACCCTCTGTGAAATGGTAAAGAACAAAAAAAAAGGAGGAAATAAAAAGAAAGGGAATAAAGGAAAAAAGCTAGAAGAGTCACATAAAACCATGATAGATCACTGACTTTCATTTAGGATGGTTAGGGATAATTGAACCATTACTTCAGCAATTTCAAATAAATTTTTACCAAGAGGACTTGATTGAAATTTCACTTAAAGATTTAGGACTATAGATTATCAATTGAAAGATTTAGGATATAATGAAATTTATACAATAGGTTTTTGATTGGAATAGCAATTTGATTGTTTCCTAGTTACCACTTGTTCTGATAATTTACCATTAACTAAAGCTACTAACTCTTATACAAAATTACCCACTTTTATTTTATAAGTTTAATACATTGGTAACTGGCTCTAGTAGATGTTGGTAAATTATTTAATTATTGAGTAATTTGGAAAAATCAAGTAAACGTGGAAAGCGATTGAAGTTAAGGCAGGTAAATTTGTACACAAATCAGTAACTATAACATACATTGGTGATGAAAAAAATGTTGCTGATTTTTGGAGTAGTTGGTAATATGAAAAAAAAATCAAACAATATCCGTAATTTTTTAAATGTGTCGATAGGTCATTCACATGTAAAAGGCCAAGCAAGTTGCTAATCAACAGGAAAAAACTCTTATTGTACATTCACGAAACAGTAAAATCACCTTAGAATGGAGGTTTCTTATCTCAATGGCTAACATCATGTATTATCTATCTATCTATACTATCTATAGTATACTATTAAATTAAAAGAGTGGATTTATTGGTTTTGTTGAACTTATATCTCGAGTTTGAGCTCGGAAACAAAACCCGACCCAATTGAACGTGCCTCAATTTTGAAAGTCCATATTTGGATTTGGATTTCGTTGATTTGGAGAAAGTCTGCAACTCCGGTAAAATCAAAACAAGAAAACAACGAAAAGGGAACTCCAATTGGACTTGGTTCCTTCTCCAATTCGGTGTCGACTTTTTGACCAATCCAATCAATATTCACTTTCTCTTAGGTGGTGGCCTGGTTCATATATAAGATCTCAAGGGTTTGTTTCCATACGCCTTTGTTGATGGGCAGAGGAGATTTTCAACGTGGGTTTGTGGCGATTACATCCTCGTGAAGATCCGCTAGTGTTTCATAGCTGATTAAATTTTATGAATTTAAAATTTATTTAATTTTGTTGTGAGATTGAGAGATTATTTTGTAAAAAATTGTTGTGGTTAAACACTGCATAAGTTATTGGGTATAATTAGGGACAGTGAAATACTAAGAGTATATGAATGATTCGAATATGGTTGTAATTTTCATTATATCGTTTGATTTACAGTGAAATTTGTTGCTACTTTCCCCATAGATAACATGTAAATCTAGTATCCAATTTAATTCTATATTCTATGTATGTTATTCCTTTGATCGCTTGCTCCCACAACATGTTTTACTATTGATTTTCGATAATGCCCCTAAAATACAACTGGCCTCTTAAGACCTATCGACCTTCCCAAATTATTTATTTGGGGTTACTCTTATCTTTTACTTTTGTGAATCTCATAACTCTTTTATTTGACTTTTATGTAAAGAGAAATATATGAAACATTATAAAGAATTTAATCAGGGTCACCCATGAACGATGAATGTGGTTGCCATGATTGACCGTTGATTTTATGTACCAACAAGGCAACCTAAAATCTTACAAAACAAACAAAAGCCTTTTGCGCTTATCCCAAAAATAAAACCATTCAAGCAAAATTAGCGGACAATGAACTCCTCTAATTTGTCAATTCAAGCCCATGTTAGCTT
Source organism: Eucalyptus guilfoylei (assembly GCA_016097605.1). Taxonomy (NCBI): domain Eukaryota; kingdom Viridiplantae; phylum Streptophyta; class Magnoliopsida; order Myrtales; family Myrtaceae; genus Eucalyptus; species Eucalyptus guilfoylei. Next base: position 22,925,940 of record CM027866.1, on the reverse strand, counting down.
ACAAAAATCTCAACTAGGCCCTATTTTATGCTTTAAGTTAAAGTAAGATCTTAGATTCTTTGTCATTGGTCACCTAATGATACAACTTGGAGATGATTAGGCACAATATTTTATTGAGTAAAGGGGATAAACAATCACCGGAACAATGAATACAGTTGCCATTATTGACCCTTGATTTCATGTACCAACAAGGCAAACTAAAATTTCAAAAGCAAACAAATAGATGGATAAACTAATGCATCCTAAGATTGCCCTTGATGGGCAAAGTCTTTTGCGCTTATCCTAAAAAATAAAACCATTCAAGCAAAATTAGCGGACAATGAACACCTCTAAAATGTGAATTCAAGCCCATGTTAGCTTACAAAAATCTCAACTATGCCCTATTTCATGCTTTAAGTTAATGTAAGATCTTAGATTCTTTGTCATTGGTCACCTAATGATACAACCTGGTTATCTTTACGCACAACATTTTATTGAGTAAAGGGAATAAAACAATCGCCAGAATTTCTTCCACAAGCAAACCAATCGAACAAACTAAACCACGACCTGCTCCTAGTAGATTACTTCACGAAAACTAAGATAGAACCGGAAATGATTGAGACTTAGCTACTCGTGGCCTTCGACATTGACGTGAACGTCGCCGTCGACCCGAGTGGCAACGTCCCAGCCTCGATTGTGAATGTGTCGTAGCGAAGGAAGAACTCCACGAGCATGACCCTGCTCAAGAGCACCACCAGGTTCTTCGCAGGGCACTGCTTGTTCCCCACGGTAGGATCATCGATCTCACGCCCGTTCGACCAGTAGACGTACTTCAACAGCTTCTCACCTTCTTCCCCGACGAACCTGTCGCCCACGAACTCCTCTGGCCTTTCGAATATCCTTGGATCCTTAGTTGCAAACGGCTGATATCCAAATATCATCTCGCCCTTCTTGATCTCGAAGGCCGCATCGTGGTTGTGGATCACCAAATCCTCCTTGGCGTGGCCGTACTGGAACGCGACCGGAGGCTCGATTCTCAATGCTTCCCAGGCAACCGACTTGGTCAAGCTCATCTTCTCCAATGCGGCCATTGTGACCCCACCTTCCGATCTAACAACGGTCCGGATTTCCTCCGCGAGCCGTCGTTGCAATTCTTCTCTGGCGAGTCCAACCCACTTGATCAAAGCTGGCAAGGTGGTTTTCATGCCCCCATAGGAATTGAAGCACACGAGGAAAACAAGGTTGTGGCATGCTTCGTCTCTTTTGATTCCCAAGCTCTCGGCTTCATCCAATATCGATTTTGCGTACTCATTGAACACCTCGTAGAATTTCTTGTAATCGCATTTGAGCAACAGTGAAGGCAATGGGAATGTGTGTAGGACTATGTCTTCCAAAAAGTTAAGTATCTTTGGTAACCCTAGGGTCATCAACGGTGCAAGTTGGAAAAGCAACCATGAGTTGAAGAATTTGGTCACTTTGTCGGTCGCGAGGATTGTGCTAGATGGGTTCCGGTCGCAAAATAGGTTGGCCAAGAAGTTGAAGGACATTTTGTTGCAATAGTCATTGAAGTATACTTTGCCTTTGCTAGCGAACTCATCTTCTAGTTCAATGAAGAGCTGTGATAGGGAACTCCTATAGAGTGGAATGAACTTATCGTGTCGGGTCGCAAGGGTCGATAGGAATAAGCCTTTGAAGATGGTGTGTTTGGGTTCAGAGGGGTCAAGGTAGGCGCACACACGGTATCCGCCCGTGAAGTTGATCGAAGGCATGTAGGTCGCAACAAACACATCCTTCTTTTCAACCTTGGACGTGTCAAAGAGGATCGGGAAGCTGACGGCATCTAGGAGCACGATGACCTTAGGGTTCCGGGCCATGAAAGGGCCGGGAACCATGTTGGACCGGAAGACCGTCGACTGGTACTTCTGCATCCGGGTCCGGAAGAATTCGTTTGTACCCTCATGGTAGAAGTAGTCAAGCCGGTCTTTTATCGCGCCGAAGAAAGGCAAGCCATAATCTCCGGGGATTGCTTTCAGAGGAAGATTAGATGAAGAAGGCGAAGACATCGTTGGCTCAAAAATGAAGAGGGATTTGTTGAAGTGTTGGGTTTCAAGGAACAATATAGTAGGACAACTGAAATCAGCACGATATACCAAGCTTGTCGATGCATTATCACATGAAACCGCGGGGTATAAATATAGACTAGCCTTTGAACGTGTCCATGGAGATTGTCAACGCCATTCCTGAGCCATCTTTTAATTCAGACGCGACAAGTTTAACACGCTTGCTTTTCATTCCACACGCTAGCCATTACATTCTTGAAGTACAGGTTAATCCTGACCTTCTGATCCTATTCTTACCCACTCTTGTTGATTTTGATGGGTCGAAACCCAGGAAAGTGTTCCTCCACGCCGCCTTGCTGAACGATTTCTTGCGAGCACGTTTGAAATAGATGACTAAAATGCATTATAGTCTTGTTGAATTTTCTTAAAGTTGATAGGTCAAACCACATAACTGTTGGGGGAGAACCCAAGGACACAATTCACCACGGCCAAACGCAATCCAGGATCAATTTCTCCCCCGATACTAAATCAACTTAAAATCTCTTAGCCCCCAGCAGCAACCAACAATGTATAGCCTCACAATATGTAAATATAATACCCAAATGATAAGTAGACAAAACAAATAACGACACCAAAGATTTAACGTGGAAAACCCGATGCGGGAAAAACCACGGACCGCCCAAAAACATCCACTAATCACCAAGAATAGTAGGATACACAAAGTATTCTTCTCTAGTCACACACTAGAGACTCAACATTAACATTACATTCATCTTTTTCTCACCACATAGGTAGACAAACAAGTTTAGAGCAAAAAAACCTTAACCGCAACTGGAGAATTCGGAGACGGTTCTCGACGAACAAAAACCATCAACTTGTAGCCCTCGGTCTCATGAACAACATACTGAAATTTGAGCCGATTCCGTCAATATGTGGCCTTCGAATTCAAGCCGCAAAGTTGCAGCCCTTTTCCTTTCTTCTCTTCTCCCTTGCTTGCAGTTTTCTGTTTCTCTCTCCTCTCTTTTCTTTTTCGACGGATACCCCACGCAAGACCACTCCACTTCTTTTTGTTTTTTTTTATTTAATGCTGGCTGGGCCCCACATGAAGGTGGACCCAGCCAACAAATCTCCCCCTCCACCTCATGTGGGAAGATTCATCATGCTCGCTTTTCTTCTACAAGCATCAAGCTTCATCACGGGCAAGGTCTTGGTCATCATGTCGGACCTATTGTTGTTGGTATGAACTTTCTCAAGTAGAAAGAGCTTCTCTTCTAACTTTTTTCGGATCCAATGATACTTCACATCAACATGCTTCGATCTTGAATGCAACACCGGATTCTTGCTAAGATGGATAGCACTCATGCTATCACAATATAGAACAAACTTCTCTTGCTTCAAGCCCAACTCTTATAGAAATTTTTGCATCCACAAAAGTTCTTTACCTCCTTTGGTAATAGCAATATACTCCGCTTCAGTTGTAGACAAAGCGGTACATTTTTGCAATCTTAATTGCCATGAAACAGCTCCCCCTGCAAAGATTATTATATAACCCGATGTGGATTTCCGAGAATCAACATCACCGGCATAGTCCGCATCCGAGTAGCCACTCAACTCAGGCTTCGCATTTCCATAACACAAGCAAAGTGTAGAAGTGCCTCTAAGATATCTTAGAATCCATTTAACAGCGATCCAATGCTCCTTACCTGGATTAGAGAGAAATCTACTCACAACACCAACTGCATGAGCAATATCGGGTCTTGTACAAACCATGGCGTACATCAAACTACCCACGGCCGATGCATAAGAAATTTTCATAATCTCAACCTTCTCTTTCTCACTTGAAGGACACTCATCACTACTTAACTTGAAATGGCTTGCAAGTGGAGGACTCACCGGTTTACATGTGCTCATGTTGAATCTTTCAAGCACCTTCTCAATATACTTCTCTTGAGATAACCATAGTTTCTTATTCTTCCTATCACGAGTAATTTTCATGCCTAAGATTTGCTTAGCCGGGCCTAGGTCTTTCATTGCAAAAGCTTTACTCAACTCATTTTTCAAGCTCTTGATTTTCTTGGCATCACTCCCAACAATCAACATATCATCCACATAAAGTAAGAGAATAAGAAAATCATTATCTCATAATGTTTTCATAAAGACACAAGAATCGGAGTTTGTCTTACCGTATCCTTGTTCTTCCATGAATGATTCAAACTTCATATACCATTGCCTTGGCGTTTGCTTGAGACCATATAAGATTTTCCTCAATCTACATACAAGGTGCTCATTGCCTTTAACTTCAAAACCCTCCGGTTGCTCCATATATATCTCTTCTTCTAGGTCTCCATGAAGAAAAGCTGTTTTTACATCAAGTTGTTCAATTTCTAAATTCAAACTGGCAGCCAACCCAAGAACAACTCGAATAGAAGACATCTTTACAACTGGTGATAAAATCTCTTCAAAGTCTATGCCCTTCTTTTGACGAAAGCCTTTCACAACAAGTCTAACCTTGTATCGTGGTTGCAAACTATTTTCTTCTGTCTTCAACTTATACACCCACTTATTTGTGAGTGATCTCTTACCCTTAGGCAACTTTACCAATTCAAATGTGTGGTTCTCATGCAAGGATTGAAGCTCCTCTTGCATAGCTTCATGCCACTTATTTTTTTGTTCACATAATATAGCCTCTTCATAAGTTTTTGGCTCTCCTGCATCAGTGAGTAACACATACTCATGCGGCAAATATTTTTGAGAAGGCCTACGCTCTCTTTCAGATCTTCTAACTTGAGATGGGATAGATTGCTCTTGCTCAACTATTTCACTTGTCTCAGCTAAAGAATCAACATTATTTGAGGATTCACCATCTTCATGATTTTCATGCACTTCTCCCCCATGATTTCTATCAACATTTTAAGGATTTGGGCTGAAACTAACTAAACGTTGAGCTATATTCTTTGGTCTCTCTGCCTTGTCAATGTCTTCAGTAGTTTCATACTCACAAAACACAACATCTCAGCTTCTAATGACTTTCTTTGCAATTGGATCCCATAACCTATAGCCAAACTCTTCATGTCCATAACCTAAGAAGATACACTGTTTAGACTTGTCATCAAAGTTTGATCTTTCATCTCTTGGAACATGCACAAATGCCCGACAACCGAACACTTTTAGATGGCTATAGGAAACATCTTTGCCACTCCAAACTCTTTGCGGAACATCCCCCTTAAGAGGAACCGATGGAGATAGATTTATCAAGTCCACTGCTGTTCTCATTGCTTCACCCCAAAATGACTTAGGCAACTTCACATGAGAAAGCATACACTGAATCCGATCATTAATTGTTCGATTCATTCTCTCTCCCACTCCATTATGCTGTGGTGTTTTTGGAATAGTCTTCTCAAGCTTGATACCATAATCCTTGCAATAATGTTAAAATGGGCCTCTATATTCACCACCATTGTCAGCCCGAACACATTTCAACTTTTTCCCAGTTTCTCTTTCCACATTGACATGGAATTGCTTGAAAGCCACAAGTACCTGATCTTTAGATTTTAAAGCAATAGCCCACACTTTTCTAGAACAGATCAATAAATGTCACAAATTATAATGCACCTCCAAGAGTTCTAGCATCCATGCAACAAACAGTAGTGTGAACTAAATCAAGTACATTTGATTTCGTGTGTAGAGAGGAACTATAAAATGAAAATCTATGTTGCTTACCTGTAAGACAATGAGTGCATTCCTTTAGATTTTTCTCCTTCAAAGGTAAAAGGTTCTTTCTAGCAAGAGTTTTAAGTCCTTTCTTGCTAAGATGACCCAGCCTCAAATGCCATAAATCAACCGAGGAATCCTCCACTACATTTACCTCTTCTTTAATCAAGTCAACTTGCATGGTGTAGAGAGAGCCTGTCTTCTTACTTTTGCAACTATCATGGAGCATTTAGTCAACTTCCATCTGCCATCAAAGAAAGAATTACAATAACCATCATCATCTAAGGCACCCGTAGAGATCAAATGAAGTCGAATATCAGGAACGTGTCTCACATTTTTCAAAAACAAATTACATCCAACGTCAGTTTCCAAATAAACATCTCCCATGCCAATAACCTTGGAAACATCACTATTTCCCATCCTAATACAACCAAAGTTGCCGCTACGATAAGAAGCAAAGTAATCACGTCGTGAGGTGACATGAAAAGAAGCCGCGGAATCAACAACCCACGTAAAGTCTTGGCATGTAAGATTCACATATCTGTCATCACATACGAACACAATATCGCCATCGGATGCAATCGCCATTGTAGCTTGTTTCTCTTCTTTCTTTCGATCTCCATTTCTATCATGGGATCTATCTCTCTTTGGCAACCAACACTCTTTTGCATAATGTCCCATTTTGCCGCAATTATAACACTTCACACTCCTCCTCGGTTATGATTTCGACCTCCCTCTTGACTTGCCTCGGGTATCATTTCTTTGAAACCTTCTTGATTGACTTCTCGCCCTGTTTTCTATAAGAAGAGCATCCGATGTAGAAGCATAATTCAAGCCTTTTCCTCTTGTTTCTTCATTGAACAAACTTTCTTTAACCATGCTCATAGAAAGCACACCATAAGGAGCCGAGTTATTTAATGCCACAACCAAGGTGTCCCAACCATCAGGAAGAGTACCAAGTAATAAGCATGCTTGCAATTCATCACCAAGATCAATCTCAAGATTTGTCAATTGATTTACAACATCTTGAAATTCACTCAAGTGTTCCGCCATATTACTCCCCTCCTTGTATCTCAAATTCACAAGTCGCTTAACTAGAAGAGCTTTATTTTGTGGAGTTTTTCTTTCATAGAGATCTTGTAATTTCTTCCACAAAGTGTCTGCCTTCGTTTCTTGAGCAACATGATGAAACACACTATCATCAATCCATTGTCGGATAAACCCAACCGTTTTCCAATTCATTCTCTCACATTCTTTGTCTTCCTTATCTCCTTTGGCTTCATCACCCTCAATAAGATCAAATAAGTCTTTGCAATATAACACATCTTCCATCCGAGGCTTCAAAATAGAATAATTCAAGGCATTTAACTTAAACATGGTGCTGCTAGTTTCTTCCATTTAACACTAGAATTTCAAACCTGGCTCTGATACCACTTTGTTGGGGGAGAACCCGAGGACACAATTCACCACGGCCAAACACAATCCAGGATCAATTTCTCCCCCGATACTAAATCAACTTAAAATCTCTTAACCCCCAGCAACAACCAGCAATGTATAGCCTCACAATATGCAAATATAATACCGAAATGATAAGTAAACAAAGCAAATAACGACACCAAGGATTTAACATGGAAAACCCGATGCGGGAAAAACCACGGACCGCCCAAAAACATCCACTAATCACCAATAATAGTAGGATACACAAAGTATTCTTCTCTAGTCACACACTAGAGGCTTAACATCAACATTACAGTCATCTTTTTCTCACCACATAGGTAGACAAACAAGTTTGGAGCAAGAAAACCTTAACCGCAACTGGAAAACTCGGAGACGGTTCTCAATGAACAAAAACCATCAACTTGTAGCCCTCGGTCTCATGAACAACATACTGAAATTTGAGCCGATTCAGTCAATATTTGGCCTTCGAATTCAAGCCGCAAAGTTGCAGCCCTATTCCTTTCTTCTCTTCTCCTTGCTTGCAATTTTCTGTTTCTCTCTCCTCTCTTTTCTTTTTCGACGGATACACCACGCACGACCACTCCACTTCTTTTTGTTCTTTTCTTTCTTTTTGTTTTTTTATTTATTTAATGCTTGCTAGGCCCCACATGAAGGTGGACCCAGCCAACAATAACTTCTTTCCACCTCAAGCGGTAGTCTCGAGATTTGCTCGTCAACCCCCAACACCAACTCGTTATTTATTCGTATTGTGATCAATAATTGCAAATTGATTGGTGTTAAGCTTACCCATGTGATTAATTTGTAAAAATATCATTATTTATAGTATCTCAAATATAACCCACGAGGCATATAGAGTGGATCAAATGATTGTTAAGTGAATAGATCATTGATAACATTTTTCAGGACATGAATATTGGTCACGCCACTCTCTAAAAATATGATTAATTTTACCTGAAAACGTTGAAATTCTTTAGCAAGTGCACCTAACAAAGGTTTCATGAGCAATGAAATCGAATGACCGACAGTAGATTTGACCGCAAGATGAGTCGAAAGAGACTACTATTGCGGGATGGGTTGAGACTGTTTTCAATATTGCTAACGATTGACCGTTCAAATCTAGGATGAGGTACCTTGCTAGCGTATGGGGCAGCTCTTGATGCCCTCCATTTTATTTTTTATTTATTTTTATTTTATTTTGGTGACCCGAGAACCGCCGTACAGCCGGTAGCCGGCGGCGTAAACCCGGGGCAACCCATAGGGACCCACCTCTCACGGGCCACAGGTGAGTTGCGCAATGGGGGCGAGAAGTTTCAAACCCCTTCCCTGCCGGTTGAGGGGCGAGGCGCGAACCATCTTGTCCACTGAGGGTGGGTTCCGTTTTATTTTATTTGTTTATATACGTTGGAAGAAAATTTCAAAATTAGCTCTAGGTTAGACATCTTTCTCAATTAAAAAAGAATATTATCCATTTTCAGGCGCGTTACCTCGATGTATTTGTCCATTTCAATTCGTTGTTGTTGACTGGTCTTTTTCAGGGTTAATTCAAAGAGATGTATCATCAGCATGGAGCCTTGGCAGAGAACACTTCGGTAAACGTAGTTTTTACTTATTTTGGTTTCGATTAGCACCGAGTTCACCGCAAGCAAGTACAAAAATAAAAAGAGTAAGAATAGGGAAATGTCTAATACCCAATCGTAAATAGACAGAAGTTTGCTTCTCGATTATAGCGCTTTAGACTTGAGGGGACCAAACTGGAATAAGAATGATATTTGGATTTTTCTACAAAGAGCTTTGGCTATGGACATTATTTTTTTTTTTTTTCGAGCATCAAGCAATGGACAATTGAGAGGTTGGTAAATGGTCAAATGTTTCATCATAGCCACCCTAAGTAAATGGATGCAAAAAAAGAAAAAATGCATAATAACATGAATATCGATAAATCTAATCGTAATTGTAAAAAAACAAAATCTTCTAAATGTCTAAATAATATAAAATGAGTAGGATAACATCTAATATCCAATCATGAATAGATAGAAGTTTGCTTCTCAATTATAACTGCTTTAGATGCAAGGGTACTAAGCAAGAACAAGAGGGATGCATGGAAATTTCTAAAATAAGTTTTGGCAACGGACAATTGAAAAGCTGGTAAATGGTCAAAAGCTTAATCATAGCCATCTTTAAGTAAATGGATGCGAAAAAATAAAATAAAATAAAATAAAGTATAATAACATATAATTCATTCTCTTTCTTCTTTTCTTTATTGTCACGGACAATGAATATCAATAAATCCGATCGCAACTTTTCAAAAAAACTCTATTAAATGTGTAAATATTATAAAATGAGTAGGATAACATCTAAAAGGGAAAAGTGCCAAGAAAAGTCATAACATTTTGTCCTTGTACCGATTTAGTCCTAAACATTTTTACGTTGTGCCAATTCAGTCATTTCTAGCCAATTTTGATAAGATTTTGTTGACTGGACACCGGTCGGCTGACGTGGCCTGATCGGTGCTGACGGAGACAACTTTTAATAATATTTTAATACTTTTGAAATTTTTTTATTTTTTATTTTTATTTTTTTATTTTTATTTTTTCTTTTTTCTTCTCATCTTCTTCCTCTAGTCGATCGCCGAACCTCGGCGACCAGCCAGAGGCGACGGTCGGCAAGGTTGAGGTCAACCTTGCTGGATTTGGCGAGGGTTGAGCGAGGGCAAGCCTCGGGCTCACCCGGCGGCTGCCCTCGAGGCCTAGGTGGCGAGGCTCGCCCTCACTAGATTCGGTGAGGGCGAGCCTCGCCGCCCAGGCCTCAAGGCAGCCTCGCATTGGGCGAGCGAGGCTCACCTTCGTTGGCCATGGGCAAGGCTAGACCCTCGCCAGATCCGACGAGGGCGAGCCTCGCCGACCGTCGCCTCTAGCCAGTCGCCGGACCTCAGCGACTGGCTGAAGGAAAAAGAGGAGAAGAAAAAAATATAAAAAATTCAAAAAGTTCAAAAATATTAAAATTTATTAAAAGTTGTCCACGTCAGTGCCCATCAAGTCACATCAACCGGCCGGCATCCAGTCAGTAAAATCCGGCCAAAATTGGCTGGAAATGACTGAATTGGCACAACATAAAAAGATTTAGGACTAAATTGGCACAAAAAATGTTTAGAACTAAATCGGCACAATGATAAAAGGTTTAGGACTTTTTTGGCACTTTTCACCATCTAAAACTCTACTGCAAATAGATAGAAGTTTACTTCTGGATTATAGCCGCTTTGGACATGAAAGTACTAAACAGGAACAAGAGGGATAATGCATGGAAATTTCTAAAATAAGTTTTGGCCACGGACAATTAAGAAGTTGGTAAATGGTCAAATGCTAGATCATAGCCACCCTTGAGTAAATGGATGCAAAGAGAAGAAGAGCATAATAACATTAAAGTATTCATTCTCTTTTTCCTTTTCATTATTATTGTCTACATCGAATAGCAAGAAATCTAATTGCAATTTTTTTTTTAAAAAGCTCTACTAAATGTCTAAATAATGTAAAATGTAAAAAAGTGCTATTTAATGAATAAAGTATTGCTGGGAGGGAAACAAGTTGAATGACCTTTGGGGCAAATTCTTGAGTGTCAACATCCAATGGATACATATCATCTCAATTTCTGCCTCCCTTTTAACATTGTTGAGAGGGGGCACTGAGGAAAGAGACGGGTACTTTATAGACCGACATTGCCTTTAAGTTATGAGCGATATAATAGGGGTAGCTAGAGCTATCTCGCCTAATACAAGAAGCTATAAGTGAGGGGTCTAAAGCCATGACGCAAGAGGCTAAGGTCACGAAGTTGAGAGGCGATCGGCTTGCGCAGGTCCGAGCCCACACCCTAGGCCAAATCATAAGGTCGGACCTAAAAATTTATATATAAAAAATATTGGGAGCCGGGCGGGACTTGGATAGGGCTAATCGGGTCAAAGGTGGAGCTTCTCATTGAATGCCCTTGCCAAAGCCTGCCAAAGTTGTCTTCGGGCCCTTATGGCTTGGACCATGCCTAGGTAGGCCCGTGGGCCGCTATTATAAAGAAAAGCTACCGTCGCCGGCCGAAGACTGAAAACACCGAAAAGGGGCAACGCCCAATCGGGAGAAGTGGCAGCCGAAAGGAACACCCAACTAAGACGAGGCGAAGTCCAAGCTCCCAAGGAATATAAATTAGTAAAAAGATCACCGAAACAGGACACCTTGAGAAACTCGAACTAGTGTTCCAAATGGTTTTTTCTACATAAAAAATTTCATCCAGGATAAGCACAGCTTGATATTCTTCTTTGTCCAACCACGTTTGATGAATTTTCAGGATAGAACTGGGAACTAGTCCGCTTCTAGGTTCTGGTGAGCCCTAGTACGGTTCCCACCCGGTTCTATTTTTCTAGGAACTGTAATTCCCACTTCGGTTTCTCTTTCCCAGTTCCCGGGGAACCGAACCAAGAACCTAAAAATTTAATTTGTGTAACTTTCTCTGAATGCTTGAATTGTATGTCTATCAGTGTGCTCCAACAAATGCCCCTTTTTTCTTGCCCTGGATCCATTTTGGTACGTCAGTCTCAAGTGCTCTTGCATTTTCTTGACCGCATCTTCCTCTTCTCGAGCTTTGACCATGCAGGGAAGAACGGAAATCGCGGCTTCCACTTCACTATTATTAAAAATTCCTTCGTACTCGAACAACGAAGAAGCCAGACCTCCAATTATTAATCTCCTGTCTCATTTGTGCCGAGAAATTTTGCTCTATTCAACCGAGAGCATTTAGTAGGTGAAAACTTTTGGTGCGAGTCTATGTTCCCGCCTCCCCTTTTCTTCCTCGTCTCTCTCCTTTTTTGTGGCCGTGTATTATAATTATCCCCTCTGTTTTTATGAATCGCCGTCGCCCTCAATTGTGAACCAAAGTCTCTCTTTATAAGAGCGAACTTAGGGTTTTCTGTCAAATTATTTTCCTATATTGGGCTCTTAAGAGATTTGTCTATCATCAACTATAGGAAACTATTCTCTTATCCCTTTTATGATTTGAATTTGACAATATATTCTTTAGTTACTCACCAGGTTTGCCCTCTATAAATCAATTTTCCAACTTGGCATTTTATAATGCAAATTTCGGTAGTAAAGATATTAAATGGGCTTGGCCAACAATTTTATTTTTGTTGTTTCGTTCACTTTTATTTTGTTAAACTAAAAATGAAACAAAAAAAAAAAGAGAGAAGGAAATTGGCTAATTTTTGGGTAGACCTTTGAACATGTCATAAGGTAGATTCTAGGTTCCAAAATATGCAAAGTGATATCTAGATTCTAAAAATGGCGAACTGGTTTCAATGAGCATGTTTTAAGTTTTAGGATGAACCAGTGATCCTACCCATATTGAGCAGGCTCTCGTCCATCGTCGACACGATCCATTAATTATAGCAAGAGACCTCTCTTGCAGAGCATAGAGATAGGCTATTTCCGCAGCAGTTCGTCGGATAAGACCAAAACTTTGTTGAAAGTCGAGTAGCTGTCAAACGAACCTTCACTACAATCACCAAAGAAAGCCAATTACAACATACCTCCCTATTCAATAAAGATCCCCTACGCTAGGGAATATACAAAGTGATTCATCTTCATTATAATTGCACTCTTTTTGTAACTCTTTCTTTTCTGGGTCATCAGCATGGCACGAACCGGTCCACGAGCAAGCACATGGTGGCCTCCGAAATCGTGCTCTCCGCCGGAACCTCACTCCTCCTCTCTCCCTTTTTGGCCATCAACAACTTCTTCGGTTCAGCTTTAACCGATTCTTCGCGTTCTTGGTTGGACTTCGATTTGGACCGGAGTAACTTCTTGATTGCAACCTTCTCTCCGAGCTTGGCAAGCTCAGACTCCCATATCCCTACTAATGCAGACATAGTTTTGACCCTTTTACTTTGGGAGAAAAACTTTACCTTTTCTTCTTTTGATGGGAGTTTATAAACGGAATTGCTGTGGAAATGGGGAGAGAAGTGATGGGGTTTTTATAGAGAGGTGAGGAAGACAAGGTTTGAATATGGTGTGGTTTTGAGGTATTTAGGGCTTCTTAAGGAAACAACTGGGAAAGAGCCAGTGAATCAGTGTGTGGACAAGCACCCGGGACGCGGTCAGAGAATAGAATATTAGGATATTCTACAGTACTGGCCATGCGTGTCTCATTGGGGGCAATATTGTCGTGTAGTTACTCGTACCATGAGAATGCATATGCCTTCTGATTCCTATCAGATTCGATTCGGACTCAGATGCAATCTCATTGGATCATGTACACACAAGAAACTATGTCCAATGAAATGCTCAATTTTGGTTAGCCTCTTATTTGATGCATAGATGCAAAACTTTTAGCAATATATTGAAAAAGAGTACATGAGGGAGTTTCTGCATTGAGTCGGGTTCATACCTAAAATGAATTTAGGCCTTCAAATCATTATTTAGTTCAATTTGAGGTTGTTCACTCTTATCCTGACCGACTGAAAAGTACTTATGGCACACTTATGCTTCTTCCTCTAATGCTATCTTGAGTATAATGTCATTTACAAAATGATGAGCATGCAATCATGTATGCTCTATTTGATTTGCAATATAGTTTCTCTAGTCAGGTTTTCTTTTTTTTGCTCACTTCGATGAACATTGTAATGACGCTGTTGCTTTTGATTTGACGATTCTCATCTAGATAAAATCAAATGGATATGATTGAATGTAAGAAGTAGCATTATTCTCACTTTGTTTCAACTCATATTCAATTAGGTAGGGCTGACAAGCTTACTTAAAATGAGTAGTAGTTATTCCTCAAATTGAATATTCATTATCTTCTGATGAGGAAATGGGAGAAATTGTCGATTTTAATAGTCCATTCCCACTCTTTTATCTAATTAAATAAGTATGGAGGATTCTCTCCTCGTTTATGGTCCCCAAGTTGGTGCAAGGACAAACGCGAGGAAAAAGTCCACGTGGTCATGGGCCAAGCCATGCATAATTAACATCATCACGACCGTTAAACTGATCTTGCTCACGTGGGTCAAAAACCATCTCATCCATCCATCCACCCGTGGCTGAAAATCGACATGCAATAGAGATGCAAGAAGCTTCCAACTATCGGGCTGCTTTATCACGATGCGGCCACTTGTTTTTTCCTCCATCGCACACGGATTTCTGAATGTCTTCCTTCACTTGCCGACTTTGCGTTCCACGTTTTGCAAGGACCTTGGTAATCAGTCGCTTATAGCCAAAATTTTTTAAAAAAAGGTTAGTTTAAACCCCAGAAAATGGCACTATTGGTAAGAGCAGTGAATCTCTCGTTCAGGAATTGGAGTAAACTTGTTCAAATCACACAAACCACATATAAATTGTTTTGAGTCAGGATCATTAAGCAGACCTAAAACCTTGTACTTAACTCGCACGGCATGGTTTTCATGGTGTTCAAAAACCTCAAAATGACCAGGCTTTTTGCACTTGTGCCCCAGATATCAATGAAAAGAAGAAAACCAATTTATCGTTGGGGCATGAATAATTTTCTCGGATGATAGAAAGGCTAGTGCTGAACGCGGACGCAATTAACTGAAGAGATATTTAACAAACTTCCATGAGGATATTTCAACGGCACAGCACGTGCGAGAACACAAGCGATCTCACCACATCTTCGTTTGAGCTTTTCACTAGAAGTGTTTGCAAATAATAATGAGTATGGTATCATGTCTACTTTAGCTCTTGGCTCTATTCACACATGGGGTTCCCATGTAGAAATATCTTGCAAATGAGAGATCACCCTCTGCCAATTCCTGATAACAAGGAAAATATCTGCACTACTTGCTCGTGATGAGTTGGATGAAGTTGAAAAGTTGCAAAAAGAGTCAAGGGTGTGGAGCCAGCTGAAAAGTTGCAAAAAGGGATACGGATCATATATCTTTGGTAGTATGTTAGCAAAAATATCTTATGCAGAGAAAGTCCGCAAGAGAGCAAAGAGAAAGGTGTACAAAGTCGTGTAGAGTTTAGATATATTTTTCACGATGTTTATGGGCCTCGAGGCTGTATATGAAGCGGTCGAATAGCTTTCGTTGCTGGGCCTCTCGTCCACAAACTCATTTGTGTAAAATGTGTTCAATCAAGACGTACAAGGTAACATCACAATTGAGGCTTGAATCGGTTCCCCTATAATCTCTTTTTCTCTTCTTTTTTTAAGTGTAAAACGAGAATAGACACCTTTTGACATGAATATTTGGTTAAACCAAGAGCGATACGAACTTAATATAAATAAGTTTTATAGCCTAATAAAAAAAATAACGTATTTTTTAAATGACACAACTGTGAAATTTATAAATGACACATGAACACGAAATATCGGTCTTAATCTTGAATTAGATATAAGGGCCAGATACTTGGAAACGAGTGTAATTGGTGCTAGCGTCCAAAGGAAGATGATTAGTAGCAATCTATTTTTTTTCTCTCTCTCTCTCCTTCAAAATCTCTAGAACAATTGCTCTCTCCCTGGACACCTGATAAAGTTGTTCAAAAATTAAAGTCAATCTTGCTAGTCATCTGAGCGAAACTGAACGATTCAAGTTTATCAACTAAGAAGGAAAAAGTCGGTTCAAATCATGTCCCCACGAGATATTTTACACTCTACATACCTTAATGTCAAATGAGTTTTTAAACCAACTCAATTTCCGGGAGTGTTTGATTTTTTTGGGCAAAGCCAAAATGGGCTTGCTCAGCCCATCCTATACTCCTATCTGAAAATAACTTCGGTGATTTTTCCACTTTTACAATATCGCAATTTCGATCCATTTCGATAACAAACCTCTGAACTGCTTGTTCTACATTAATTAGCAACAATATATCTCACACGAACTTAACTTCTAAGTGGTCTCTAGGTAATGGCTCTTAGCCTACGTTTGGTCATCTAGATTTCTAAGCAATATAGGATTTGATAAAATATGATATGAAATCCAAGATATTTTGTTATACCATATCCCCCATTTGGTGAGTATAGCAATAAAATTGAATATATTCATATCATATCATATATATTATTTGGTATAAACAGCATATCAATATAAATGAAACATAAATTTTACAACAGAATGATAGAAATTTCTCACGACACTCTTGTCTACTTTATTTTTATTTTATTTTTATTTTATTTTCCTCTATTTTTTAATTAATTTTTTTTTTATTTCTTTCATCCCCTTTCTTCATTCTCTAATAAAATTTTATTAAATAGAAAACTATACTAATATATCTAAAATATGTAATAATATATTTATATATTGAATTTATATTATAAGATAAAATTAAATTCAAATATATAAATAAATAAAGATAAGATTGAAAAGAAATAAATTTCTATTTTTTGTTGTTATAAATTTCTTATATTAGAATTCAAATATTATTTATTTTGAAATATAATTTTAAATTTGTTAATTTAAGAAGTTTGTTATTTGAGAAAAATTACTTTCCTATTATGCATATTAAAAATCATATCCACATTTATCTCACTTCTCTCATGAGGTGATTTTATCCAACTATATCACTTTTATATCCAACTTTATCTTATCTTAAAAAGGCACTAAACGCAATGTAAGATAAATCTTGTCATATCCTAAATTTTATCTCGACCACCAAATGCAGCCTTGGTTCCAAATTTTTGAGTCATGGGTGGATTGGGATATGCCCTCTAAACTTATTAATTTAGTAAATTGCTTCATTGCTTATTTAAGACAAAAAAAAGAAGGAAAATTTCAAAAACATACATCACTTTTCACCCAATAATCTTTTACATACCTCTACTTCTAAAAATACCAAATACATAATTAAGTCTTACCTTTAGAGATCACTTTGCACTTTCAAATCAATCATTTATTTGTTCTTATTTACAAAAAAAAAAAAAAAATGCCATTTTCTTTCCAAGAATGCCTCTCCCCAAATCCTAAATTTTTATACCTGTCCAAGTTATCTAAAACTAAATGAAAATCGAACCACCAAAACCCCAAGTAAAAGTAAGAAGAAGCTGGAGCCCTCTAAGCGACGGCCAGTCGCCATCCCTTAAATTTCAGGTTGATCTTCAGAGTTGTTGTGATTGTGATATCAGTTGGTTTTTAAGGTCAGTGTCAGGGTAGTTTTATTAGGTAATGAGGGTTGGTTCTTGTTAATTGTGGTTGATGCGTGTTGTTATGCCGTGGTGATTTTGCGTGAATGATAGTATTGACCAATTGATTAATATGCAAAAGGTTCATGGAACGTCCTTTGTGTCTTCCATTCGATGGTTTTGGACGCTTTTTTTGTCTGAATAAGTTTGGATCATGGGGATCCGATGGATTAGTGGTACGAACCGCTCTTGGTTCACGCGGTGTTGCATACGAATAGAAATGCAACAAGTTTGAGGTGGCTCCCTCCTTGATCTTTGCGACGGAGTGAAAAGATCGGCCATGCGATTTCACGTCTGTGCTGTATTTGCTTCTCTTGTGGAGAATCTTCTTATCAGTGGGTTTGGAATGTAATTATGTGGAAAGTGTGATCTTTAGATCGAGTTGGGCTCAATGCGAGCAAATTCGGAACCGTGACGATAGCTTCTGTTACAGCAAAACCTGCTACTGTTAAGGATCTATCCCATTAAGTCTTTTTCCCTGGCTAAAATAGGATATGTTAAAAATGTTGTGATGGCTGGTACGTTTGGGGTAATTGATCTTGCCTTGTTTATGCATTATCAGTCTGCTAAAGAAGACAGTTTATAAGATTCGTCTTGATTTGGATAGGAGTTTTCCATCTTTAGTCACAGACAATAAACAAATCCATTGTGTAACAGGCCACTCTTTATTCTTTACACCTTGGCAATCTCCGTGGTTTTTCCTTCTACATACCCTGCACCTGCTACTGCTTATTTCCCCCATTACTGTTATTTTTTCTGTTGACCTTTCATTCTTGCTGACACCTTGGGTCATGAGCATGTGGTAACCGCTGAATGTAATGTTCAGTCCGATATAAAGAAGAATCTTGTCGGTATCCAAGTTAGAGATGACTATCCACGCTCATTTGTTTTTGACAAATTTGGTGTATATATAAAGGAAAATCTGGACCAACACAACTCTGCTGCTCGGAAGGAAAACTAAAGGGCTATATCAAGTGAATTCACAAACAACACAAGCCTTTCTAGCTCAGAGACACAGAGTAGTAGAAGAGGACACATGGCATCAAAGATTAGCACACACCAATTTGAAAATCTTGAAGCATTTGCAGAATCAAAAACTCATTCAGTGTAACAGTAGAATGCTGAATGTATGTAGCAATTGTCAAGTTGCTAAGACTGCAGCTCTACCATTTCCATCATCTGAATCTGTAACAACTATGCCCCTACAGAAAATCCACTGTGATATATGGGGTCCATCACCTGTGACTTCATTTCAGAATTTCAAGTACTATGTTCTGTTTGTGGATAATTTTTCTCGATTTAGTTGGATATATCCATTGAAATTGAAGTCAGACTTTTATAAGATCTTTGTTCTGTTTCAAAAGCAAGTAGAGAATCAATTTGAATTGAAAATCAAGATCTTTCAGTGTGATGGTGGAGGAGAATTTCTTAGCCACAGATTTCAAGCTCACTTGCAAGACTGTGGTATCAAACAGAATCTTTCTTGCCCTTATACACCTGCACAGAATGGCATCTCTAAGAGGAAGCATCGACATATTGTTGAATTAGGTCTTGCCATGTTACATCATGGCAAAGTTCCACTAAAATATTGGGTTGATGCTTTTATTACAGCTAACTATGTCATCAACCTACTTCCAACACCAAAATTGCAAATGCAATCACCTCACATAAAGCTGTATCACCAAGAACCAACTTATGATCATCTCAGGGTATTTGGTTGTGCTTGCTATCCATGTTTACGACCCTATGCTCAGCACAAGTTTGATCCAAGATCTCTCACTTTTTGTGTGTTCATTGGCTATAGTGAACACCATAAAGGCTACAGATGTCTTGTGCCTTCAACAAGTCGAGTCTATATCAGTAGACATGTGAAGTTTGATGAGAAGTTTTTCCCTTTCACTAAGTTGTGCCCAACAAAGTATGCATCACTTACAACGTTATATCAGTTATGGGCAGAAGAAGTACAATTAACAGAGTCAGCAAGCAAAGAAACAGCTTCTACAATACTAGGGGTGAGCGCGGTTCCCGGGTTACCCGGGAACCGGAACCGAACCGGAGGAGGGTCCAGTTCGGTTCCCGGTTCCAAGGGGACCGGTTCCGGTTCCCGGTTCCTTTTTTCTAGGAACCGGTTACTAGGGCTCCAAAAGAAAGAACCGGACGCCCCTCTCTCTCTATCTCTCGCAGACTTGCACAGTCGCACGTTGCCGCCCCCTCTCTCTCTCTCAACCTCGAATCCTCGATCCTGCACATTCCCTCGCCCCCTTCACCGGCCATCTCCGCGCCGCACCGCCGCGTCTCCACCTGCAGAACTCGCGAGTGCTGCTAGCGGTCCGATCTTCCGCCGCCCTACAGCCATCCGAAGCGCCGCCCCCCGTAGCTATTCCCACGCCTCGCCTTGCTGGTCACCGTCGCTCCGCCAGCGCCGACGCCTGCTGCAACCACGACCCAGCGCCGCTGCTCCCTACTCCGCCGTACGGCCCCGGTACCGGTTTCGGAACCGGACGCCCCCTCTCTATCTCTCAACCTCGATCCCGCACATCCCCTCGCCCCCTTCACCAGCGTCCCCCGAGCCACCGGCCATCTCCACGCCGCACCGCCGCGTCTCCACCTGCGGAACCGCGCGAGTGCGCTAGCGGTCCGATCTTCCGCCGCCCTACAGCCATCGAAGCCCCGCCCCGTCGCGTGTTCCCACGCCCCACCTTGCTGGTCACCGTCGCTCCGCCGGCGTCGACACTGCTATGAGCCACGACCCGGGCGCCGCTGCTCCTCCTCGCCCGCCGTAGCCCCTAGCTCCGCCGGCTATCCCTCTCACCCACGAGCTCCGCCACGCAGCGGAACGCCTCCGCGCCCGCTCACCCGCGATTACCGCCGGGCTGCCGCAGGCCGTCCACCTCTCACGGTGAGCTGCTTCTTGCTTGAATTTCGTTTTTCGTCGCTTGTGGGCTGTGGCAAAGTGACGCAATGTTTTCTTGGTATTGTTATTTCTCTTTAGTGGGGGTCTGTTTCCATGTTGAGGGGGGGCTTTGTAGTTTGTTTTGTTGTACGGAGTAGGTTGCTCGATTTTTTCCCGTAATTCAATCGAGATTCGAGGCTTAAGCTTGTTGCATAGGCTGATAAAGTGTGGGGATGATCTGATTAGATCAAAAACATTGGAATATGTGTGGTGGTGGTCATTTGGAGCCGCGGAGCAATCGAGTAGTTTTATTACGCATACTTAAGTCTTATGTATGTTCAGTTTGCGCCAAGTATCTTTGCAGCCAACGTTTGTGCGTAAACTAAAACAGTAACTCTCCAATCTCTTCATCTCGTAAGAGTGCATTTGCTACCATGCTTAGAGTATATACTAAAAGTAAAAGTATTTCTACTTCTCGGGTTACTTCTCAACGTAAATCCACCATCTCTATATCTATTTTGCTATGCACCACATCACCGCACCTATGAGATGATTCAAGTCACTGTTCTTCTCATTGTTTTTTACTTTAACCACCGAATAGACTTAGTAAGAGATTGCACCACTTACAGTTGAAAAATTACACCTCCTCATCGTAATAATACAAGCCAAGACACAAGCTCTCTAAGCTTTATCCCTAGATACTGCCCCTCAACAGTCCCACTTTTCTTTTATGGCCTTTATGTCCCTTCTAAATAAAATACAACACTGCCCATTACAAAAGTTTCAAATCCAAACCCAAATGAGCTTGAGCCCTATAATAAATATGATTTACCCTACTTGAACTCCTCTACACCCTCCAACTGCATCGGCTAGCTCCAATCACTATCGCCATCTATGTTAGACATTCTTGTTCTAGTGGTGTTTTAATTCTACTTTCTAGTTTGCTATTTGTTTTGAAATTTCTAATTATATTCTATTATTGTTGTGTAGTGCGGTTAATGTATCAAGATAACACGTCAATGGAGGTGGAGGGATGTGAGGAGATGACTCCGATTACGGAATTGGAGTTTTCTGGCGATGAAATTGAAGAAGAGGCACCTCCTACCTCGAGTGCCACAAATAAGGTACCTGGTTCTCATCTTTCCCATGATAAGAAATATACATCCGAATGCTGGAATCATTATTCGAAAATTAGTGATAAGGATGGAAAAATATATCAAGTGAAGTGCATTCATTGTGGGTCAATGCTTAAGTACCGTGTTGCTAATGGTACTTCTGCAATGAGAAAGCACTTGACCACATGCAAGAGGTTTCCCCGTAATCTAGATAAGAGGTAGAAATTCTTTGTACCACGTAATGCCAACATGGCTGGCAAGGCAGGAGGAGATTCTAGTATCGGTAGCGTCTTATCGACATGGGCATTTAATCAAGAACGTTGTAGGCACATGCTTGCTCGGTTCATCATCCTTGATGAGCAACCTTTTCCTTGGTTGAGCGTGTTGGATTTCGTGAATATGTTTCGAGTTACAACCTCTCTTCAAACATGTATCACGTTTCACAGTGGCAAAAGATTGCATGAAGCTGTTTTTATGTGAAAGAACTTCTTTGAAGAATTATTTTGGAAAGATTAATTCTAGGATCGCACTCACGACTGATACATGGACTTCCAATCAAAATATGAATTATTTGTGTCTCACTGCACATTTTATTGATGAAAATTGGAAGTTGCATAAAAGAATCATCAACTTTGTGGTGATGCATAGTCACAGGGGGTAGGGAGATTGGGAAAATGGTGGAGGAATGCATTGAGGAGTGGGGAATAGAAAAAAAGGTGTCTACAATTACTGTGGATAATGCTAGCTCGAATGATGTTGCAGTTAGCTATTTGAGGGAAAAACTTTCGAAACAAAAGTCGTTGATATTAGATGGTAGTGTTTTGCACATGAGGTGTACAGCTCATATATTAAATTTGATTGTGAGAGATGGCTTGACTATGGTACGTGACTCCATTGCACGTATCCGAAATGTGGTTAGGTATGTAAGGAGTTCTCCCACAAGAGCCCAAGGATTTCAATATTGCATTGAGAAAGAAAAGATCACTTATAAGGGTTCGGTAGTTCTTGACGTCGCCACTAGATGGAACTCCACTTACCTCATGTTAGACACCGCCATAAAGTTTAGAAAAGCTTTCGAAAGGATGGAAGATCACGATTCATCTTTTGTAAGTGAGCTTAATCATGAAACTCCTAGTGAAGATGATTGGGAAAATGCTATTATTCTTTCGGATTTTCTCAAAATATTCTATGATGCCACCAATCAGATGTCTGGGACTTCATATGTTACTTCAAATGATTATTTTGAAGGATAGCTCTTTGTATAGAAATTTGAAAGATGCGATCAATGCTTCGAATCCTAAGCTTCAAGATATGGGTGTGAAAATGAAAGAAAAATTTGACAAATATTATGGAAGCTTGGATAAAGTGAATATGATGGTGTTGATTGCGGTTGTGTTAGATCCTAGAGCCAAGTTAAATTATGTGAGTTTCTTGTATGGACAAATTTATGATGATGAATCGAAAATTAAAGAGATGCATTACAAGGTGAAGGATACATTGGAGCGTTTGTATGAATTTTATGAGCAATCTTCTCTTATTTCAAGTGATCAAGATTTTGGTGGCCATAATTTGAGTGCAAGTAGTAGTAGTTCCAATTCCAATACCGATACAGGTGGTAGTGAAGGAATAAATAAGCATAACGCCCAAGCTTGGAAGAAAATGTTTTTATACTCGAATGAACAAGGGCGCGATGACAACAAGTCCGAGCTTGATGAGTATCTTCAAGAAAAAAATGAAAAGGATCTTGGTCTTGACATTTTGATTTGGTGGAAGACTAATGGCTCAAAATATAAGATCCTTTCCTTGATGGCTCGAGATATTTTGTCAATTCTTGTAACTACCGTTGCTTCAGAATCAACTTTTAGTACATCGGGTCGTGTGCTTGATGGCTTTCGGAGTTCTTTAACTCCAAAAGTAGTGGAAGCTTTGATTTGCACTCAAAATTGGTTGAGAGCCGTTCGTGTACCGCTTGATGTTGAAGAGTGTATTGAGAACGCAAAACAATTTGAGTTGGGTAAGTAATGTTTATATCTTTATATATTGTAATTCTTTTTGTATATCTGATAAGTGAATATTTTATTTAATCTCTTCCTCTTTTTTTCAGATATGGTTGGTCTTAATGCGGAGATTATCGTCGATAAATAAAGTTGGTGGTGTCGCATTTGCAATGGGTCCAACGGTGAGAAGTCAAGCAAGGTTTTTTGTTGGCTTTGTGCTGTTTTAACTGTGCATAAGTTGATTGATGAACAACTTTGTTTGTTGTAATCTTAATGCAGGCTCCTCTTATGTATATTGAATTTTTTGAACTATGTTGTCAAAGAATTTAGGAGCCTTTAGATGGGCAAAATGACATTCTTTATGGGGTATTATATTATTGATGTTGATTTTTTTCTGTGTTTTTACTTAGGATTTTGACTGATTTTCATTTATGTCTTTGCAAGGTTTTGCTGTGCTAAAGGAATCACAGGAAATGTTGCAGAGTTCACACTATGGAGTAGATGAAAATTTGAGATCTTGTTTGCACTTCTGCTTTTTCATCTCTTTAGTATATTTTGCTTTATCATTTTCATTTGACTCAGCTGATAAGGCATATCACATATGGCAAATGTGACGATTTAAGCTTTAGTGGACATATATTGACATATGTGGGCATAATAATTATAGTTAATCAAGCATCTCCTTTCCTCTTTGGAAACTTCTTATTAGTTTTGATTATGTATGTCCAAATTCTTGACAGTTGGCATTGGTATGTTTGCTAAGATGTGGGAAGTTACCGTATAGTATGCGCGTACGTTATAGTTTTTTTTTGTAACGTGCGAGTACGTTATAGTTTTTTTTTTGTAACGTGCGCGTACGTTATAGTTTTTTTTGGTAACGTGCGCGTACGTTATAGTTTTTTTTTTGTAACGTGCGCGTACGTTATAGTTTTTTTTTATAACGTACGCGTACGTTATAGTTTTTTTTGGTAACGTGCGTGTACGTTATATATTTTTTTTTGTAACGTGCGCGTACGTTATAGTTTTTTTTTTGGTAACGTGCGCGTACGTATACTTTTTTTTTGTAACGTGCACGTACGTTATAGTTTTTTTTTTGGTAACATGCGTGTACGTTATACGGTTATAGTTCAAATATGAAAATAACAACAACAAAAAAAAAGAACCTGTTGGAACCTGGAACCGACCCTGGAACCTGTGACAGGGTAGGTTCCAGGTTTTTGGTTCTGATGGGTAGGTTCCAGGTTCCTCATTTTGAGGAACCTGTACCCGAGGGTAGGTTCCAGGTTCCAGACGGAACCGAACCGGAACCTGGAACCGCTCACCCCTATACAATACCTTATACTTGTTCTCAGACATGCGTAGCCCATCTGCAGCTCGATGAAGACAATACTGCAATACATTCACAGTCTGATCAATCATTACAGCCAGCAATAACACAAGAACATGTCATTTCTACAACAACAACACACGATGAAGTACCTTCACCTGTACAACATCAAGACATGTCTGCTGCTGATACAGCAATACCAAATAATATAAGTATGGGATCTGACCAAGTTATCCCTTCTCATATATCACAAGGGATCATTTCCAGTCACTCAATGCAGGAAACAACTTCCAGTCATCAAATGCAGACTCGATCAAAGTCTGGAATTATCAAACCTAATCCCAGGTATGCATGTCTTGCTGTCTATAAGGTACCTTCTGAACCAAAGTCAATTAAATCAGCATTGGCACATGAAGGTTGGCATAAAGCAATGACAGAAGAAATGGATGCATTATATCAAAATAAAACCTGGGAATTAACTTCTCGAACTGATCAAATGAATGTAATTGGCTGCAAGTGGGTCTTTAAAACGAAACTTACATCTGATGGTAGCCTTGACAGACTGAAAGCTCGATTAGTTGCTAAAGGCTTTCATCAGGAAGAAGGCCTTGACTTCACAGAGACTTTCAGTCCAGTGATCAAGCATGCCACAATTCGAATAGTTCTATCTGTAGCAAAGATGAGACATTGGCCCATTCATCAACTTGATGTTAAAAATGCATTTTTACATGGCACACTAAATGAAACAGTCTTCATGGAGCAGCCTCCTGGATTTCAAGACCCCCAGAAACCTCATCATGTGTGTTTGCTCAGAAAGTCACTCTATGGCTTTCAACAAGCCCCTCGAGCATGGTTTGATAAGTTCAGTGATTTTTTACTTGAGTATGGATTCTTTTGCAGCTCTACAGACCCATCTTTATTCATATATCATCATAGACAAGATACCATTCTTTTACTATTGTATGTTGATGACATTGTCCTAACTGGAAGTTCCTTTCAACTACTCTCTACTCTCATTCATTCTCTAAGTCTCAAGTTTCACATGAAAGACCTTGGCCCACTACACTATTTTCTTGGCATTGAAGTCAAACAAAATTCTGATCATTTGTTTCTATGCCAGACCAAATATGCTAGTGACCTTCTCACTCGAGCCCACATGTCTGAATGTAAACCAATTTCCACTCCTCTGTCACTAAGACCACTCATTCTGCAAAATGATTTTGCTTCTTTATCCAATCCTACTGAGTACCGCAGCCTGGTTGGTGCTCTTCAGTATCTCACTTTAACACGCCCTGACATTGCCTATGCTACCAATTTACTCTGTCAAAAATTACAGACACCAACTATTGCAGATCTCTCTAGACTTAAAAGGGTTCTATGATATATCAAAGGCACTATCAGCCTTGGCATATTCATTCATTCTCAAAGCTCTCCACATCTGTATGGTTTTTCAGATGCAGACTGGGCTGGATGTACTGAAACTCGAAGATCAACTACAGGTTTCTGTACTTATATTGGCTCCAACCTTATTTCTTGGGCAGCTAAGAAGCAAACCACAGTAAGTAGATCTTCTACAGAAGCTGAGTATCGTGCTCTTGCTTCAACCTCTGCTGAACTTACCTGGATCAGTTTTGTCTTGCGAGACATAGGATGTGCTCTCACCCATCCCACACATCTGTTCTGTGATAATAAATCAGCCATTGCTCTCACTGCCAATCCTGTGTTACATGCTCGAACAAAACATATCGAAGTGGACTTCCACTTCGTTCGAGAAAAAGTCTCCTCAGGATCCCTTCATGTCCAATATATCCCAAGCAATTTTCAACTTGCTGATATTTTCACCAAGTCTCTCTCACGTTTTTCACATTGTCAACTACGCACCAAATTGGGCCTTGGTTTTCCACCCATTCCCAATTTGAGGGGGGATGTTAAATATAAAGGAACTGAGTCTTCTCAATCATCAGTTACTATAAATTCAGCAGATAGAGAAAGAACACGTGAGGAAAAACAAAAGTCGGAAAAGCAACAAAGAGTTGGTGATCAACGGTGGAGAACTCGTGATGAAGTCAAACTTGGATTGACATCAATGAAGAAGAAGCCTGAAATAAAGATTGACATGGATCGCCAAGTTATAACAGATCTAAACTAAC
The DNA here is from genome assembly GCA_016097605.1 of Eucalyptus guilfoylei. NCBI lineage: Eukaryota > Viridiplantae > Streptophyta > Magnoliopsida > Myrtales > Myrtaceae > Eucalyptus > Eucalyptus guilfoylei. Next base: position 22,899,083 of record CM027866.1, on the reverse strand, counting down.
ACGTGTGCGGTTATTCAGCTGAAAGAGGGAAAAACAAATGTAGAAACAATTAGTTGTATTCTGTTTCTTTATGAGCTGTATTCAGTTTTTCTGTTCTTTAAGTAGTCTTCTTCTTCCTCGATGAAGAGATAGAAAATACAGAAGATAAAACGAAAATAGAGAGAGAGAGAGAGCAATTATCCATGAATGCTCTGCACTGAATAGCAGAAACATGTTGAGATAGAGAGATAGAAACAGGGGAGGAAGAACAGAGGATTTGTATTCATAGTTGTTCAATAATACACAGAAAGCTTTGTAGTACAATCTTATTGAAGAAAAGTGATTCGAGTGTTTCTTTTTCTGATTCTTCTGTATCTAGATTCATTTTCTTCACCCTCATCTTCATCTTCACAGAAAGTGTGATCTTTAGATCCAGTTGGGCTCAATGCGAGCAAATTCGGAACCGTGACGATAGCTTCTGTTACCGCAAGACCTGCTACTGTTAAGGATCTATCCCATTCAGTCTTTTTCCCTGGCTACAATATAGGATATGTAAAAAATGTTGTGATGGCTGGTACGTTTGGGGCAATTGATCTTGCCTTGTTTGTGCATTATCAGTTTGCTAAAGAAGACAGTTTGTGAGATTCGTCTTGATTTTGATAGGAGTTTTCCATCTTTAGTCACAGACAATAAACAAATCCATTGTGTAACAGGCCACTCTTTATTCTTTACACCTTGGCAATCTCCGTGGTTTTTCCTTCTACATACCCTGCACCTGCTACTGCTTATTCCCCCCATGACTGTTATTTTTTCTGTTGACGTTTCATTCTTGCTGAGACACCTCGGGTCATGAGCATGTGGTAACCGCTGAGTGTAATGTTCAGTCGTGATTTGATTATGTTTTTATAGTCCTAGCAAGAATCACGGCTCCTCTTTATATTATCGACAATTTTAGAATATCGGGTTACTTATACCTTGTACTCTTTTATTCACGTTTGAATATTTGTTTTGACTTCTCAAGTTACGTTTGATCGTCTAAATTTCTAACTAGGATAAGATTGGATGGAATAAATTATGAAATTTAAAGTTTTGCTATATCATATTCACTATTTGATGAATCATAGTAAAAAATTCAAATATATTTACATCACATCATATACATTATTTGATATAATAATTGAACATAAAATTCAAAAATGGAGATGGTAAAAATCTCTTGTGGCACTCTTGTCTACTTTAATTTTATTTGCCTTTTTTTTAAACTTCCTTTCTTTTTCAATTATTTTCCTTTTTATTCCTTTTTCCCCATTCCATTGTTCTCTAATAAAATTTTATTAAATAGTAAACCGTACTAATATACCTAAAATACTAAAATTCCTAAAATATGTATATTTATATTTATTTATTGAATTTATAATATAAGATATAATTAAATTAGAATATATAAATAAAAATATGATTAAATTAAAAAACTAAATTGTTATTTTTTGTTATTTAGAATTTCTTATACTAGAATTTAAATATTAGTTATATTGAAATATTATTTTAATTTTATTAATTTAATAAACCTATTGTTAGAGAAAAAAAATTTCCGATTATGAATAGTAGAAATCATATCCAACTTTATCCCACCTTTCTTATAGGATAATATTGTTCAAGTTATATCTCTCTTATATCTAATTTTATCATATCTTAAAAAAGCATCAAATGTTGAATATGATAAATTTTATCATATGCTAGAGATTTCATTTTGTCTGTCAAACACTTCATAGTCTTGTGATGTTTTTTCTTTGATGTTTTTTCTTTGTTTGTTGCTTTCTTTCCTTCTTTGTTTACTTGTACATTTAGGCCTAATACCTTAAAAACCCCCAATTTAAGTCAAGACCCAATTCTATCATAAAAGTGTATTTTTTTTTCATCCCATAAAAAACCCCTAACTTTAGGTCTAGTCCCAATTCTCTAGCTTTTGTTTTGTCTCATAAAAAATCACTAAGTTTAACTTAACTCCCAAATCTGCTCTCATTAACTCTCCATCCAAAATTGTGCTTAACTAAGAAATGGAAAGCTTCCGAGTAGAAGCTGTTCTAATGTTTTGAGTGCGAGCTCTTCAACCATGAGAGACGGAAGACTTCCACGTATGAGAGATTGAAGATTAAGTGCAAAATCAAAGATCCCCAAATGAGATGAAAGAAAAACTCTTTTAAGAGTAAGAACTATTGAAGAAAACTATCCATAATTGCTCCAGTTTAATGCAAGATCCAATAAAACGTTGTTTGGGCTAATATAAAAATTCATGTCCCAAAAATGTCTTCTTGAATGACATGGAAATGCCATGCCACTAACTACGATTTTGAACGTAGTTAAATAGAAAAAAGTTTAGGATAGAATTCGGATTGAACCTAAAGTTGGTGGTTTTTTATGAGATAAAAAAACTTAGAGTTTAATTTAGAATATATCAAAAGTTCGGAGTTTTTTTATGAGAAAAAAGAAAAGAAAAGAAGCTTATGATGGAATTTAGACTGGAGTTGAAGTCAAAGGTATTTTGTCAGTGCTAGGCCCGTCCTCTGATAGGCTCGGTCTCCAACTCCTGAGGTCAGATATCTTGTTGAGCTCATGAATAACGGGTGGCAGAGAGCCCTTGATAGGCAAAGCCTTTTAGGCTTATCCCCATAATAAAAATATTCAAGGAAAATCAACCGACCATGAAATCCTCTGAGTCAATTTAAGCCTATGTCAGCTTATTAAATTCTCAAATAGCCCCATTTTATGCTTACAATTTATGAAGGATCTTAGATTCTTAGATGTTTGCCACCTAATAATACGACTGTTATTTAGATGTTTAGCCAAAACATTTTATCGAGTAAAAAGGGAATAAATCAATCGATGAAACAATCGCTAAAAAACAAAATTGAATCGTATACAAAACTAAAATGGCATAAAAAAATCGACAATATATTCAATATTAAATTCCAATAATATCTTGATTACCTCCTACACCAAAATTTTAGATATAGACCTTTATCATAACTTTCTTAATTTATAATGACATGATAATACTCATCCTATCTATGTATTTTTTATTTGTTTTTGCTGATAATAAATATCAAGATATCTAATTCCAATCATTCGGAAACTCTACGAAATGCCTAAATAATCTAACAACAACATGAACCTTGTACAAAACATATTTCTAGAGGAAAACAAATTCCAAATTTTCGGAAAAAAAAATTGCGAAAAATTACCATTGGGCAAATGTTCAGGTGCCAACATCCAATAGATAGACTATTATCCCAGTTTCTACCTACCTTCAGCATCGTTGTGGGGCAGCTAGAGAAGTGAAGGTGATTTGTAGACCCACGCAACTTTAACTTTTGAGCGTTAGTAGCTTTCTCTCCTTCTCCCACACTAGGGGGTCTAAAGCCATGACGTAGGAGGCTAAGGTCAAAAGGTTAGACATGATCATTGGGCAAACTCTAGACCACCTGAGCCAAATCTTATTATAGATCGGTCGCGAGTCACCCGGCCTTTGATAAACAAAAGCTACCCTTAAAGGTGGAAGACTGAAAATCGGCCAAAAGGGCCACGGCCCATGGACCGACGTGAGGCCCAATAAGGAGATTGGGCCGTCGAAAAGAGCACCCAACCCAAGTAAGAAGAGGTAAAAAACCACATGTGATGCAGGAACCCTGTAAAAATAATTCGATAGGATTTTTTTTTTTTTTTTTTTTTTTTTGTCTAAACATTTCAAAGGCAGAACATAACAAGTGTCCATGACAAGAGTCGATACATAAAAGATCCCAAAAAAGTTGGGGTGGTATTGACAGTTTCAACTTTCAATGCGATAAAACTCAATAGGAGCTTCAATGTGCACAGAATTTCCACAAAAAGCACCCTAATTTTATCTAAACGGCCGTGCTCAAAGTCAGAAATTCCAGTCCAATTACGCAAAATTTTGGCTGTTTGCTTTCACCGTGCTCACATTTCAATCCAGCTTCTTTTTAACTCTCAACATTTGTACTATAAGATTGTTATTTACAAACAATTGTTAACAAAATTTCTACTATGAATACTAAATTTCTCAAATGAGTTTTTTTGCTTAGGTCTAGGAGAACAAAAATTTGCACGCTGGTTTATGAAAATGAAGGTCTAATCTAGTGCTTTAGAGAACTAATTAATAAGTCAAGTAAGAATATTCTGCCACTTTCAATGCGCTTACTATTCTCGTATTATGTAAAATCAATGATTTTAAAAATTGAATTATTTTTAATTAAGTATGCTTAATAAGGGTTAGGAGCACTCTAAATAGCGATCGAGCCTACGTTTTTTTTTTTTTTTTTTTTTTTTTTGGTCGAAAGCGATCGAGCCTACGTTGAACAAGCGCTTGTCAGCACGATCCATGAACAGGATTGGCATAGAGATGAAAACGTTGTTGGAAGTCAAATCATTGCAAAAGGAACCTCCGGTATAATTACAAAAGAAAGCCAATACACATACTTCCCACAACTTCCCTATTCAAAAAGGATCGCCTAAGCTCGAGAATATACAAAGCGACGACGTCATGATCCATCTCTTTTCGGATCGTGATCTCGTCGCCTCGTCCTTCTCCGGCTCATCACCAGGGCACGAACCGGTCCATGAGCATGAACACAGTGGCCTCCGAAATGGTGCTCTCCGCCGGAACCTCTCTCCTCCTCTCTTCCTTCTTGGCCGGGGACGACTCCTTCAGTTCGGCTTCAGCTGATTCCTCGCGTTCTCGCTCGGACTTCGACTTCGACCCGAGTAGCTTCTGGACTGCAACCTTTTCTCTGAGCCTGGCAAGTTCAGATTCCCAGATCTCTACTAATGCAGACATTGTCTTGACCCTTCTACTTTGTGGAACAATATTTGTATGGAATTGCTGTGGAATGAGGAGAGAAATGATGGGGACTTTTATAGTGGAGAGGACAAGGTTTGAATGGGGTGTGGTTTTCAGGTATTTAGGGTTTCTCTAGGAAACAGGTGGGAGAGAGTAAATCAGTGTGTGGACAAGCACACAGGATACAGCCACAGAATAGATTGTTAGAATATTCTAGAATACTGGTTGTGTACGAGAATATATTACTCACACTCAACGTGCCATGTCATTCATACACCACGTGTCACATGTGAGAAAAATTAAAACTCTCGCGGGCCCCTCTCTCTAAGAAAATGGAAGTGAGGGAGAGAGAGAGTCCGACAATAGAGTAGTCAAGAGAGAAGGGTTCATGAGAGTTTTAAATTATTCTAATAGGTGTAGATGTATGCGACACATGTTGCATGCTGAGTGAAGTATATAGATGACGTGGCATAACTATTGTATGTAATATTTTCTTGGCCGGACAATATCTCATTGTGGGTAATGTTCTCAGGTATTTATTTGTACCCGTGAGAATGTATATAGTTACTCTTGTCGGGTTATTTTGCTCCCTTAAATAAACATGGTGAAGCAATTGCCGCTCTCGATCTGATGATTCTCATTCACCGTTTCGAATGGGCAGAAGACTTATTTCCATGTGATTTGGCACGACCCTTTTGGTCCCCAAGATGGTGCAAGGACAAATGCTCAAACCCAAAAAAGAAAAAAAAAAAAAATAGATGCACGTGCTCATGGGCCAAGCAACGCATAAATTCACATCATCACGACCGTTCAATTGATGGAGTTCACGTGGGTAGGACTCATCTCATCCGTCCACCTAATGGTTGAAAAATCACGTAGAGAAAACCATTAGAAAAAGGACTGAGGTGTGGCTTCATTTCCTGTGGCACGTGATGATGAGGGTGACTGAATTTTTCAAAGACCCATAGAGATGCTAGAGAGTTCCAATCCTTGGGCTGGTTTATCAACGTACCGCCGCTTGATTTCGCCGAAATTTATTTAATTTAATCCCAAAGGCGGCGCAGTTGCTCCGGATAATCAAGGATTTCTTGCTCAGGATCCGAAGCACACTTGTCCAAATCTCACGAGTTCCGTGCAGACTGTTTTTGGTCTAGTTTATTACACAGGCCGAAACCCTTCATTTATCTCGTTCGGTGGAGTTTATGGGATGTTCCAATAAATTCTTGAGTTACGAATGATAACTATTTTATTTTAGAAATTAATTTTTAATTATATTTTTTAACAAATTTATTAATAAAAATACGTGTTTAATAATGATATAAAATTTCTATTTTCAAAATAGAATTTTGTTTGATAATGATATATAATCTCTTCCTCCTAAAGGATGTCCAATGGTAGGAGGCAGGCGGTGATAAGTGGGTAGTTAACTAATAGTGACAACGAATGATGATAAAAGTTTTTATTTATCACTTTTTTGTTTTAAAAATATAAAAAAAAGTTGAAATTTTTTCTTATTATTTACATTCCAAAACTATTTTTGGACTGAAACTTTATTCCAAAAATAGAAAAATAAAATTGTGTTATTAAATAGATTTCTATTTCAAATTTATTCTAGAAAACAAAAATATAAAAAAAGATAAATAAAATAATTATCATACGTATCTTTAAAGGTTTAATAATCTAGACTTTTGCATTCATGCCCTCCACATCAAAAATAAATTTTCCGGATGATAGAAGGGCCGGCCATTAACATGAGTACAGCCAATCGAATGGAAATCCGATGGTCTTCCACGAAAGATATTTCAACAGGACAGCACTCCCCAAACTCCTAAGAAAATATCCTCGTTTGAACCTTTTGTTTCCAAGCAATGATTAGAAAGTCATCATGCCTATTGTTAGCTTTTGGCTCTATTCTCTTGCTTATGAAGAGATAGATGAAGATGGAAAGAATAATAAAAAGCCACAGGGTGCGCAGCCCATGCGTTAGCAAAGATATCTTGGTCAGAGAAAGTCCACAAGAGAAAGGAAGAAAAAGATGAACTAAATTGTGTACGATGGGGAGATTTTTTTGGTTATGGGATTGATGATTTATCGAGGCCGTAGATGTAGCTGTGGGGATACCTTTCGTTGCTGGGCCTCTCATGCAGAAATCTGATTGTGCAAACTGCTTTGGATCATGAGCGGCCCAAAGAAGGTAAATTGGTTTTAGGTGTTAAATTAGGCGCATAGGACACGGAGTTGACGAGCAAAGAGGGGTTGAGAGGACGCGAACATACACTTTTTGACACGATTATTTGAAATATCCAGATATAACACGAATTAAATGTGCACAAGTTTTATAGCCTAATTAAAAAATAATAATTTTAAATGACACGACTACAAAACTAGAATATGACATATGAACATGAATTATGAGTCCTATTCTTGAGTTAGCTATAAGTAGAGTTGTCAAATGAGTGGGTCGAGTTAAAAATGGCCGGACCCAAATTGACCTAATTAACCCATTTTAATTTATTTATAAGTAATGCAAATTTAGTGACCTATACTTGACCTGTACCCAATCCAATCCGCATCACTAAAACACATGGATATTTAAAAACAAAAACTTTTATACTCAACGTTTAGTGCGTAAAAGATAAAATTTTTAGTAGTCTTCTACAATACCAAATAAGTTTGCAACTTTTTCTTTATTGCAAATTTTCCGAGTTTCACAATAATATATCCAACATCTCTTAAAATCAATAAGGCAATAACTATTGTATGCTTTAAGTTAATGTAAGATCTTAGATTCTTTGTCATTGGTCACCTGAGGATACAACTTGGAGATGATTAGGCACAACATTTTATTGAGTAACGGGGATAAAACAATCACCAGAACAATGAATAAGGTTGCCACTATTGACCGTTGATTTCATGTACCAACAAGGCAAACGAAAATTTCAAAAGCAAACAAATAGATGGATAGACTAATGCATCCTATGATTGCCCTTGATGGCCAAAGTCTTTTGCGCTTATCCCCAAAAATAAAGCCATTCAAGCAAAATTAGCGGACAATGAACTCCTCTAATTCGTCAATTCAAGCCCATGTTAGCTTACAAAAATCTCAACTAGGCCCTATTTTATGCTTTAAGTTAATGTAAGATCTTAGATTCTTTGTCATTGGTCACCTTATGATACAACTTGGAGATGATTAGGCACAATATTTTATTGAGTAAAGGGGATAAAACAATCACTGGAAAGATGAATATGGTTGCCATTATTGACTGTTGATTTCATGTACCAACAAGGCAAACTAAAATTTCAAAAGCAAACAAATAGATGGATAGACTAATGCATCCTATGATTGCCCTTGATGGGCAAAGTCTTTTGCGCTTATCCCCAAAAATAAAGCCATTCAAGCAAAATTAGCGGACAATGAACTCCTCTAATTCGTCAATTCAAGCCCATGTTAGCTTACAAAAACTCAACTATGCCCTATTTTATGCTTTAAGTTAGTGTAAGATCTTAGATTTTTTGTCATTGGTCATCTAATGATACAATTTGCATATCTTTATGCACAACATTTTATTGAGTAAAGGGGATAAAACAATCACCGGAATTTCTTCCACAAGCAAAGCAATCGAACTAATTAAACCACGACCTGCTCCTAGCAGATGACTTCACGAAAACTAAGATAGAACCGGAAATGATTGAGACTCAGCTACTCGTGGCCTTCGACATTGACGTGAACGTCGCCGTCGACCCGAGTGGCAACGTCCCAGCCTCGATTGTGAATGTGTCGTAGCGGAGGAAGAACTCCACGAGCATGACCCTGCTCAAGAGCACCACCAGATTCTTTGCAGGGCACTGCTTGTTCCCCACGGTCGGATCATCGATCTCGCGCCCGTTCGACCAGTAGACGTACTTCAACAGCTTCTCTCCTTCTTCCCCGACGAACCTGTCGCCCACGAACTCCTCTGGCCTTTCGAATATCCTTGGATCCTTAGTTGCAAACGGCTGATATCCACATATCATCTCGCCCTTCTTGATCTCGAAGGTCGCATCGTGGTTGTGGATCACCAAATCCTCCTTGGCGTGGCCATACTGGAACGCGACCGGAGGCTCGATTCTCAGTGCTTCCCAGGCAACCGACTTGGTCAAGCTCATCTTCTCCAATGCGGCCATTGTGACCCCGCCTTCCGATCTAACAACGGTCCGGATTTCCTCCACGAGCCGTCGTTGCAATTCTTCTCCGGCGAGTCCGACCCACTTGATCAAAGCTGGCAAGGTGGTTTTCATGCCCCCATAGGAATTGAAGCACACGAGGAAAACAAGGTTGTGGCATGCTTCGTCTCTTTTGATTCCCAAGCTCTCAGCTTCATCCAATATCGATTTTGCGTACTCATTGAACACCTCGTAGAATTTCTTGTAATCGCATTTGAGCAACAGTGAAGGCAATGGGAATGTGTGTAGGAATATGTCTTCCAAAAAGTTAAGTATCTTTGGTAACCCTAGGGTCATCAACGGTGCAAGTTGGAAAAGCAACCACGAGTCGAAGAATTTGGTCACTTTGTCGGTCGCGAGGATTGTGCTAGATGGGTTCCGGTCGCAAAATAGGTTGGCCAAGAAGTTGAAGGACATTTTGTTGCAATAGTCATTGAAGTATACTTTGCCTTTGCTAGCGAACTCATCTTCTAGTTCAATGAAGAGCTGTGATAGGGAACTCCTATAGAGTGGAATGAACTTATCGTGTCGGGTCGCAAGGGTCGATAGGAATAAGCCTTTGAAGATGGTGTGTTTGGGTTCAGAGGGGTCAAGGTAGGCGCACACACGGTATCCGCCCGTGAAGTTGATCGAAGGCATGTAGGTCGCAACAAACACATCCTTCTTTTCAACCTTGGACGTGTCAAAGAGGATCGGGAAGCTGACGGCATCTAGGAGCACGATGACCTTAGGGTTCCGGGCCATGAAAGGGCCGGGAACCATGTTGGACCGGAAGACCGTCGACTGGTACTTCTGCATCCGGGTCCGGAAGAATTCGTTTGTACCCTCACGGTAGAAGTAGTCAAGCCGGTCTTTTATCGCGCCGAAGAAAGGCAAGCCATAACCTCCGGGGATTGCTTTCAGAGGAAGATTAGATGAAGAAGGCGAAGACATCGTTGGCTCAAAAATGAAGAGGGATTTGTTGAAGTGTTGGGTTTCAAGGAACAATATAGTAGAACAACTGAAATCAGCACGATATATCAAGCTTGTCGATGCATTATCACATGAAACCGCGGGGTATATATATAGACTAGCCTTTGAACGTGTCCATGGAGATTGTCAACGCCACTCCTGAGCCATCTTTTGATTAAGACGCGACAAGTTTGACACGCTTGCTTTTCATTCCACACGCTCGCCATTACATTCTTGAAGTACAGCTTAATCCTGACCTTCGGTCTGATCCTATTCTCACCCAATCTTGTTGATTTTGATGGGTCGAAACAAAGGAAAGTGTTCCTCCATGCCGCCTTGCTGAATGATTTCTTGCGAGCACGTTTGAAATAGATGACTAAAATGCATGATCGTCTTGTTGAATTTTCTTAAAGTTGATAGTTCAAACCACGCAACTTCTTTCCACCTCAAGCAGTAGTCTCGAAATTTGCTCGTCAATCCCCAACACCAACTCGTTATTTATTTGTTTTGTGATCAATAATTGCGAACGGATTGGTATTAAGCTTACCCACGTGATTAATTTGTAAAAATATCATTATTTACAATATCTCGAGTATAACCCACGAGACAAAGGAAAGTGTTCCTCCATGCCGCCTTGCTGAATGATTTCTTGCGAGCACGTTTGAAATAGATGACTAAAATGCATGATCGTCTTGTTGAATTTTCTTAAAGTTGATAGTTCAAACCACGCAACTTCTTTCCACCTCAAGCAGTAGTCTCGAAATTTGCTCGTCAATCCCCAACACCAACTCGTTATTTATTTGTTTTGTGATCAATAATTGCGAACGGATTGGTGTTAAGCTTACCCACGTGATTAATTTGTAAAAATATCATTATTTACAATATCTCGAGTATAACCCACGAGACATATAGAGTGGATCAAAGGATTGTTAAGTGGATAGATCATTGATAACATTTTTCAGGACATGAATATTGGTCACACCGCTCTCTAAAAATATGATTAATTTTACCTGAGAACGATGAAATTCTTTAGCAAGTGCACCTAACAAAGGTTTCATGAGCAATGAAATCGAATGACCGACAGTTGATTTGACCGCAAGATGAGTCGGAAGAGACTACTATTGCGGGATGGGTTGAGACTGTTTTCAATATTGCTAACGACAGTAAATTTTCTTTTATTTGTTTATATACGTTGGAAGAAAATTTTAAAATGAGCTCTAGGTTAGGCATCTTTCTCAATTTAAAAGAATATTATCCATTTTCAGGCACGTCACGTTGATGTATTTGTGCATTTCAATTCGTTCTTGTTGACCGGTCTTTTTAAGGGTTAATTCAAAGAGACGTATCATCATCATGGAGCCTTGGCAGAGAACACTTCAGTAAACGTAGTTTTTACCTATTTCGGTTTCAATTAGCACGTCGGGAGTTCACCGCATGCAAGTGCAAAAACAGAAAGATTAAGATTAGGAAATGTCTAATACCCGATCGCAAATAGACAGAAGTGCAAAAATAGAAAGAGTAAGAATAGGATAATGTCTAATACCCGATCGCAAATAGACAGAAGTTTGCTTCTCGATTACAGCCGCTTTAGACATGAGGGGACCAAATTGGAATAAGAATGATATTTGGAAATTTCTACAAAGACCTTTGGCTATGGACATTATTATTTTTTTCGAACATCAAGCAATGGACAATTGAGAGGTTGGTAAATGGTCAAATGTTTCATCATAGCCACCCTAAGTAAACGGATACATAAAAAGAAAAAAAAGCATAATAACATGTATATCAATAAATCTAATCGTAATTGTAAAAAAAAAAAAAAACTTCTACATGTCTAAATAATATAAAATGAATAGGATAACGTCTACTATCCGATCATGAATAGATAGAAGTTTGCTTCTCGATTATAACTGCTTTAGATGCAAGGGTACTAAGCAAGAACAAGAGGGATGCATGGAAATTTCTAAATAAGTTTTGGCAACAGACAATTGAGAGGCTGGTAAAATGGTCAATTGCTTAATCATAGCCATCTTTAAGTAAATGGATGCAAAAAAATAAAATAAAATAAAGCATAATAACATATCATTCATTCTCTTTTTTCTTTTCTTTATTATTGTAGACAATGAATATCAATAAATCTGATTGCAACTTTTTGAAAAACTCTATTAAATGTCTAGATATTATAAAATGAGTAGGATACGTCTAAAACTCTACTACGGATAGATGGAAGTTTGCTTCTGCATTATAGCCGCTTTAGACACGTGGGTACTAAACAAGAACAAGTGGGATGATGCATGGAAATTTCTAAAATAAGTTTTGGCTACGGATTTTGGCTACGGACAATTGAGAAGTTGGTAAATGGTCAAATGCTAGATCATAACCACCCTTTAAGTAAATGGATTTAAAGAAAAGAAGTGCATAATAACATTAATGTAAATGCAAAAACGTGCTCTTTAACGAATAAAGTATTCCTGGGAGGGAAACAAGTTGAATGACCTTTGGGGCAAGGACAAACGCTCGAAAAAAAAAGAAAAAAGATTCACGTGCTCATGGGCCAAGCAATGCGTAAATTCACATCATCACGACCGTTCAATTGATGGAAGTTCACGTGGGTAGACCTCATCTCATCCGTCCCCCCGATGTTTGAAAATCACGTAGAGAAAACCATTAGAAAAATGTAGTTCAAAAAAAAAAAAAAAAAAAAAAAAAAAAAACCATTAGAAAAATGACATGAGGTGGCTTCATTTTCTGTGGCACGTGATGATGAGGGTGACTGAATTTTTCAAAGACCCACAGAGATGCCAGAGAGTTCCAATCCTTGGGCTGGTTTCTCAACGTACCGCCGCTTGATTTCACCGAAATTTATTTAATTTAATCCCAAAGGTGAGCCACCGCTTGATTTAACTGAAAATTTATTTAATTTAATCACAAATGTGAATCACTGGGGTTTGCTTGGGTTCGAATCCCCACATTCTCAGAGGTTGGGGTGGGAACGATTTAATTTCATGAATGGGTTTCGACTTCCACGCCCTGCAAAGAGCATGACAAAAATCTGAGAGTGGGCGTTAGAGTAGAAATAGAATAGGACCGACTAAAAAAAATAATTCCAAAGGCGGTCCAGTTTGCTCCGGATAATCAAGGATTTCTTGCTCAGGATCCGAAGCACACTTGTCCAAATATCGATAGTTCTGTGCAGACTGTTTTTGGTCTAGCTTATCACACAAGCCAAAACCCTTCATTTACCTCGTTCGGTGGAATTCATGGGATGTTCCAATACCCTCTTGCAATACGAATGATAATCGTTTTATTCTAGAAATTAATTTTTGCCATATTTTTTGAACGAATTTATGAACAAAAATACGTATTTAATAATGATATAAAATTTCCGTTTCCAAAATAGAAATTTTGTTTGATAATGATATAAAATTTCTTCCTCCTAAAGGGTGTCCGATGGTAGGAGGTAGGCAGTGATAAGTGGGTAGATAGCTAATAGTGAGACGAGTGATGATAATAATTTTTATTTATCACTTTTGTTCTAAAAAATTTTAAAAAAGTTTAAAAATTTTTTCTTATTATTTACATTTCAAAACTATTTCTAGACTGAAAATTTATTACAAAAATATAAAAATGAAATTAAGTTACCAAATAGATTTATATTCCAAATTTATTCTCGAGAATAAAAATATAAAAAAAGAGAAATAAAATAATTATCATGCGTGTCTTTAAAGGTTTAATAATCTAGACTTTTGCATTCATGCCCTCCACATCAAAAATATTTTTTCCGGATGATAGAAGGGCCGGCCATTAACATGAATACAGCCAATCGAATGGAAATTCGATGGTCTTCCACGAAAGATATTTCAACAGGACAGCACTCCCCAAACTCCTAAGAAAATATCCTCGTTTGAACTTTTTGTTTCCAAGCAATCATTAGAAAGTCATCATGCCTATTTTTAGCTCTTGGCTCTATTCACTTTTAGGAGAAACCATGTAGAAATATCCTGGAAACGAGAGATCACCCCCAGCCACTTTCTAGAAAGTTAGAAACCAAGGAAATGCCTTCACTTGCTTATGAAGAGATAGATGAAGATGGAAAGAGTAACAAAAAGTCATAGGGTGCGCAGCCCATACGTTCGCAAAGATATCTTGGTCAGAGAAAGTCCACAAGAGAAAGGAAGAAAAAGATGAACCAAAATTGTGTGTGATGGGGAGATTTTTTTGGTTATGGGATTGATGATTTATCGAGGCCGTAGATGTAGCTGTGGGGATACCTTTCGTTGCTAGGCCTCTCATGCAGAAATCTGATTGTGCAAACTGCTTTGGATCGTGAGCGGCCCAAAGAAGGTAACATTGGGTTTAGGTGTTAAATTAGGCGCATGAGTTGACGAGCAAAGAGAGGTTGAGAGGACGCGAACATACACTTTCTGACACGATTATTTGATATCCAGATATAACACGAATTAAATGTGCACAAGTTTTATAGCCTCATTAGAAGAATAATAATTTTAAATGACATGACTACAAAACTAGAATATGACATGTGAACACAAATTATAAGTCATATTCTTGAGTTAGCTATAAGTAGAGTTGTCAAATGAGTGGGTCGAGTAAAAAATGGCCCAACCTAAATTGACATAATTGACCCGTTTTAACTTATTTATTTGCAATACAAATTTAGTGACATATACTTGACTCATATCCAATCCAATCCGCATCACTAAAGCACATGGATATTTAATAGGGGTGAGCGGTTCCAGGTTCCGGTTCGGTTCCGTCTGGAACCTGGAACCTACCCTCGGGTACAGGTTCCTCAAAATGAGGAACCTGGAACCTACCCTGTCACAGGTTCCAGGGTCGGTTCCAGGTTCCAACAGGTTCTTTTTTTTTTTTTTTTTTGTTATTTTCATATTTGAACTATAACCGTATAACGTACACGCATGTTACCAAAAAAAAAACTATAACGTACGTGCACGTTACAAAAAAAAGTATACGTACGTGCACGTTACCAAAAAAAAAAACTATAACGTACGCGCACGTTACAAAAAAAAAATATAACGTACACGCACGTTACCAAAAAAAACTATAACGTACGCGTACGTTATAAAAAAAAACTATAACGTACGCGCACGTTACCAAAAAAAAAAACTATAATGTACGCGCACGTTACAAAAAAAAAACTATAACGTACGCGCACGTTACAAAAAAAAACTATAACGTACGCGCATACTATACGGTAACTTCCCACATCTTAGCAAACATACCAATGCCAACTGTCAAGAATTTGGACATACATAATCAAAACTAATAAGAAGTTTCCAAAGAGGAAAGGAGATGCTTGATTAACTATAATTATTATGCCCACATATGTCAATATATGTCCACTAAAGCTTAAATCGTCACATTTGCCATATGTGATATGCCTTATCAGCTGAGTCAAATGAAAATGATAAAGCAAAATATACTAAAGAGATGAAAAAGCAGAAGTGCAAACAAGATCTCAAATTTTCATCTACTCCATAGTGTGAACTCTGCAACCTTTCCCTGTGATTCCTTTAGCACAGCAAAACCTTGCAAAGACATAAATGAAAATCAGTCAAAATCCTAAGTAAAAACACAGAAAAAAAATCAACATCAATAATATAATACCCCATAAAGAATGTCATTTTGCCCATCTAAAGGCTCCTAAATTCTTTGACAACATAGTTCAAAAATTCAATATACATAAGAGGAGCCTGCATTAAGATTACAACAAACAAAGTTGTTCATCAATCAACTTATGCACAGTTAAAACAGCACAAAGCCAACAAAAAACCTTGCTTGACTTCTCACCGTTGGACCCATTGCAAATGCGACACCACCAACTTTATTTATCGACGATAATCTCCGCATTAAGACCAACCATATCTGAAAAAAAGAGGAAGAGATTAAATAAAATATTCACTTATCAGATATACAAAAAGAATTACAATATATAAATATATAAACATTACTTACCCAACTCAAATTGTTTTGCGTTCTCAATACACTCTTCAACATCAAGCGGTACACGAACGGCTCTCAACCAATCTTGAGTGCAAATCAAAGCTTCCACTACTTTTGGAGTTAAAGAACTCCGAAAGCCATCAAGCACACGACCCGATGTACTAAAAGTTGATTCTGAAGCAACGGTAGTTACAGGAATTGACAAAATATCTCGAGCCATCAAGGAAAGGATCTTATATTTTGAGCCATTAGTCTTCCACCAAATCAAAATGTCAAGACCAAGATCCTTTTCATTTTTTTCTTGAAGATACTCATCAAGCTCGGACTTGTTGTCATCGCGCCCTTGTTCATTCGAGTATAAAAACATTTTCTTCCAAGCTTGGGCGTTATGCTTATTTATTCCTTCACTACCACCTGTATCGGTATTGGAATTGGAACTACTACTACTTGCACTCAAATTATGGCCACCAAAATCTTGATCACTTGAAATAAGAGAAGATTGCTCATAAAATTCATACAAACGCTCCAATGTATCCTTCACCTTGTAATGCATCTCTTTAATTTTCGATTCATCATCATAAATTTGTCCATACAAGAAACTCACATAATTTAACTTGGCTCTAGGATCTAACACAACCGCAATCAACACCATCATATTCACTTTATCCAAGCTTCCATAATATTTGTCAAATTTTTCTTTCATTTTCACACTCATATCTTGAAGCTTAGGATTCGAAGCATTGATCGCATCTTTCAAATTTCTATACAAAAGAGCTATCCCTTCAAAATAATCATTTGAAGTAACATATGAAGTCCCAGACATCTGATTGGTGGCATCATAGAATATTTTGAGAAAATCCGAAAGAATAATAGCATTTTCCCAATCATCTTCACTAGGAGTTTCATGATTAAGCTCACTTACAAAAGATGAATCGTGATCTTCCATCCTTTCGAAAGCTTTTCTGAACTTTATGGCGGTGTCTAACATGAGGTAAGTGGAGTTCCATCTAGTGGCGACGTCAAGAACTACCGAACCCTTATAAGTGATCTTTTCTTTCTCAATGCAATATTGAAATCCTTGGGCTCTTGTGGGAGAACTCCTTACATACCTAACCACATTTCGGATACGTGCAATGGAGTCACGTACCATAGTCAAGCCATCTCTCACAATCAAATTTAATATATGAGTTGTACACCTCATGTGCAAAACACTACCATCTAATATCAACGACTTTTGTTTCGAAAGTTTTTCCCTCAAATAGCTAACTGCAACATCATTCGAGCTAGCATTATCCACAGTAATTGTAGACACCTTTTTTTCTATTCCCCACTCCTCAATGCATTCCTCCACCATTTTCCCAATCTCCCTACCCCTGTGACTATGCATCACCACAAAGTTGATGATTCTTTTATGCAACTTCCAATTTTCATCAATAAAATGTGCAGTGAGACACAAATAATTCATATTTTGATTGGAAGTCCATGTATCAGTCGTGAGTGCGATCCTAGAATTAATCTTTCCAAAATAATTCTTCAAAGAAGTTCTTTCACATAAAAACAGCTTCATGCAATCTTTTGCCACCGTGAAACGTGATACATGTTTGAAGAGAGGTTGTAACTCAGAAACATATTCACGAAATCCAACACGCTCAACCAAGGAAAAAGGTTGCTCATCAAGGATGATGAACCGAGCAAGCATGTGCCTACAACGTTCTTGATTAAATGCCCATGTTGATAAGACGCTACCAGTACTAGAATCTCCTCCTGCCTTGCCAGCCATGTTGGCATTACGTGGTACAAAGAATTTCTGCCTCTTATCTAGATTACGGGGAAACCTCTTGCATGTGGTCAAGTGCTTTCTCATTGCAGAAGTACCATTAGCAACACGGTACTTAAGCATTGACCCACAATGAATGCACTTCACTTGATATATTTTTCCATCCTTATCACTAATTTTCGAATAATGATTCCAGCATTCGGATGTATATTTCTTATCATGGGAAAGATGAGAACCGGGTACCTTATTTGTGGCACTCGAGGTAGGAGGTGCCTCTTCTTCAATTTCATCGTCGGAAAACTCCAATTCCGTAATCGGAGTCATCTCCTCACATCCCTCCACCTCCATTGACGTGTTATCTTGATACATTAACTTCGCACTACACAACAATAATAGAATATAATTAGAAATTTCAAAACAAATAGCAAACTAGAAAGTAGAATTAAAACACCACTAGAACAAGAATGTCTAACATAGATGGCGATAGTGATTGGAGCTAGCCGATGCAGTTGGAGGGTGTAGAGGAGTTCAAGTAGGGTAAATCATATTTATTATAGGGCTCAAGCTCATTTGGGTTTGGATTTGAAACTTTTTGTAATGGGCAGTGTTGTATTTTATTTAGAAGGGACATAAAGGCCATAAAAGAAAAGTGGGACTGTTGAGGGCTGTATCTAGGGATAAAGCTTAGAGAGCTTGTGTCTTGGCTTGTATTATTACGATGAGGAGGTGTAATTTTTTCAACTGTAAGTGGTGCAATCTCTTACTAAGTCTATTCGGTGGTTAAAGTAAAAAACAATGAGAAGAACAGTGACTTGAATCATCTCATAGGTGCGGCTGATGTGGTGCATAGCAAAATAGATATAGAGATGGTGGATTTACGTTGAGAAGTAACCAGAAGTAGAAATACTTTTACTTTTAGTATATACTCTAAGCATGGTAGCAAATGCACTCTTACAGATGAAGAGATTGGAGAGTTCTGTTCAGAGTTTACGCACAAACGTTGGCTGCAAAGATACTTGGCGCAAACTGAACATACATAAGACTTAAGTATGCGTAATAAAACTACTCGATTGCTCCTTGCGGCTCCAAATGACCACCACCACACATATTCCAATGTTTTTGATCTAATCAGATCATCCCCACACTTTATCAGCCTATGCAACAAGCTTAAGCCTCGAATCTCAGATTGAATTACAGGAAAAAATCGAGCAACCTACTCACAGACAACAAAACAAACTACAAAGCCCCCCCTCAACATGGAAACAGACCCCTGCCACTAAAGAGAAATAACAATACCAAGAAAACATTGCAGTCACTTTGCCACAGCCCACAAGCGACGAAAAACGAAATTCAAGCAGCAGCAGCTCACCGGCAGAGCAGGGACGGCCTGCAGCCCGGCGGTAATCGCGGGTGAGCAGGGGCGCGGAGGCGTTCTGCTGCGTGGCGGAGCTCGTGGGTGAGAGGGATAGCCGGCGGAGCTAGGGGCTACAGCGGGCAGAGGAGGAGCAGCGGCGCTGGGTCGTGGCTGCAGCAGGTGTCGACGTTGGCGGAGCGACGGTGACCAGCAAGGTGGGGCGTGGGAACAGCGACGGGGGGCGGCGCTTCGGATGGCTGTAGGGCGGCGGAAGATCGGACCGCTAGCAGCACTCGCGGGTTCCGCAGGTGGAGACGCGGCGGTGCGGCGTGGAGATGGCCGGTGGCTCGGGGGACGCTGGTGAAGGGGCGAGGGATGTGCGGGATCGAGGTTGAGAGATAGAGAGGGGGCGTCCGGTTCCGAAACCAGCTGGGGGCTGCAGCGGGCAGAGTAGGAGCAGCGGCGCTTGGTCGTGGCTGCAGCAGGCGTCCGCGCTAGCGGAGCGACGGTGACCAGCAAGGCGAGGCGTGGGAATAGCTACGGGGGGCGGCGCTTCGGATGGCTGTAGGGCGGCGGAAGATCGGACCGCTAGCAGCACTTGCGAGTTCTGCAGGTGGAGACGCGGCGGTGCGGCGCGGAGATGGCCGGTGGCTCGGGGGACGCCGGTGAAGGGGGCAAGGGAATGTGCAGGATCGAGGATTCGAGGTTGAGAGAGAGAGAGGGGGCGGCAACGTGCGACTGTGCAAGTCTGCGAGAGATAGAGAGAGAGGGGCGCCCGGTTCTTTCTTTTGGAGCCCTAGTAACCGGTTCCGGTTCCGAAACCGGTTCCAGTTCCGGTTCCTTAACCGGTTCCGGTTCCGGTTCCTAGAAAAAGGAATAGATATTTAAAGACAAAAACTTTTATACTCTACGTTTAGTGCTAATATTTAAAGACAAAAACTTTTATACTCTACGTTTAGTGCATAAAAGATAAAAATATTTGGTAGTCTTGTATGATACCAAATAAGTTTGCAACTTTTTCTTTATTGCAAATTTTCCGAGTTTCACAATAATATATCCAACATCTCTTAAAATCAATAAGGCAATAACTATTGATTTTTTTTTATTTTTTATGCTGGAGGAACCGCACTAGCCGACAGCGGTGCGTAAACCCCCAAGTGACACGTAAGCGGGAGGACCCACCACCCCCGGCGCCACACTTAAGACACTTAGCGCCTCCCCTGAGTTTCGAACGGCAATAACTATTGATTTGTAAAAGCATATATTAATTTTCACAATTTTCTAAAGCATAAATGATCATAAGTTTTTTAACATTTTTTAATTTGAAAAGAAGGAGAAGATCATAAGTGAAAGATAAAACTAAAAAATAAGTTACCCCATTCAAAAACTCCTAACCTAAAGACAAGTGAAGAGAGATCGCAAGTGAGTTAGCCTTAGGACCCATTAAAAACCCACATTTTATTAGACTTTATCACTCAAACTCATATCAATCCACCAACAAAATTTAGCTAACTCATATACAACATGTTTTCAATCCATTTTGACATACCTCTAAATGTAAGGGGTTGGACACTTGACAATGAGGATAATCCGTGCTAGTGTTTGAAGGAAAATGCTTAGTGGTAACCTCTTTTTTATTTTCCTATTCAAATATCTAGAATAATTGATCTCTCCCTGAATTCTTGATGCATATGGAGTTGCTAAGGCAGTGCATGGTAACGTTTCCGTTTCTCCCAATTTCTGTTCTTTTGTCCTCTAAAAAAAAAAAAGAACAGAAATCTGTTTGGTAAAACATTTGTTCCCGTGAACAATTTCTCTAATTTTTTGTTTCCAAAAACAGTTTTGAGAAACAAAAAAAAGTAGCTTCTTGTTTTCCAGCCCAGAAGCGTTGTCATGCGCAGCCTAATGGACCAACCTTAGCCCGTCCTAGGCTCCTACTCTGTGTTGTAAAAAGGATTGATAGTTTTTCATTAGATCATAGTTTCAATTCACATCACAAATGAACCTTTAAAATTCTCATAATGTGTGAAATAGCAATAATATGTTTCATGTGAAAAGACTTCTTAATTGCTAATATCCCAGTAATTTTCTGGTGATGGGCACGTTAGATTTGAATTTTTCAATTACAAGTGAAGGGGGATATACCGTCTATTCAGTACAACATTTCTCCAATTGCTTCTTTAAGGGAAAATGTAAAAGGGGGAACACAAAAAATGCACATCGCCTTTCATCCAATAGCCGCTTGCATAGACCTACTTTTGAAAATACTAACTACAAATCTGAATATTTCTAACTAAGACGACGGCATTTTATTTAACAAATAATGCCAACTTTAAATTATAAATTTCCGAACCTACCCTAATTACCTAAAATCAAAAGGAGGTGAAATTCGGTAGGGTTTGGACCATAAGTGTGCAAAAATTAATTGCAAAAATAGAATCATGTAAGCGGTTAATAATGAATAATACAATACCTAACATAAATGATTTATGAACTTTTGCTCGATATATGATGTGATTCTTAAAATTTAAATTTGTTTGATGTATTTTTTAAACTTTAACTTAATGTACAATATCGTTTTTGAACTTTACAAAAAATCCATGGCTCATGTTGAGTTAAAACTTACAAACCACATGGAATAGATATAAAGATCACTCAAGCCCAAATTTTGAAATTATTCATGTTATTATCTCTAAATAGTAAACCCCAAATTTTGAGATTATTCGTGTCATTATCTCTAAATAGTAAACTCTGCTTTTGGTGTATCTTTTCCCGAAAAGAAATTTGGATGAACAGAGGAGACTAAACCGACTTTTTGCCCCTGCTTCTCAAGAGCTTTAATCAACCTCGCCCTCTCCGCCGGCCGGCCCTTCCGTCGGCCGGCCGCATCTCCGTCGCCGATTTCCCAAGTGAGAAGCAGGCGGGCGGGCAGAAGACCCTCTAGCCCCCCGAAGAAGCAGACGAAGAACCGAGCCGAGCAGCCATGTCGTACGACGACGTGGAGATCGAGGACATGGAGTGGAGCGAGGAGCTCCAGGCGTACACCTTCCCTTGCCCCTGCGGCGACCTCTTCCAGATCACCAGGGACGACCTCCGCCTCGGCGAGGACATCGCCCGCTGCCCCAGCTGCTCCCTCTACATCACCGTCATCTACAACGCCGAGGACTTCGCCGGCGGCACGGGCAAGAAGAGCCTGGAGCCCTCGAAGCAGCAGCCCGTCGCCGTCGCTTGAGTTTCACGTCGATTTTCGGGAGCTGCTGCGATTGTAACGTCGGTTGGGGTTTTGGTCGGGGTGGTTTTATTGGGTGTTGATGATGGGTTCGTGTTAGTTGAGGTTGTAGCGTATTGTTTGGGCCTCCTTGATTTTTGCCGAATGATGGAGGCTAGAGCTCACCGATTGATTGATAGATATACAAAAAGGTTCGCAGAATGAATCCTTTTCGATGGTTTTGGATGCTTTTGCGGTCGATTCATATGTCCTAATCTCGGTTCGCTCGGTGTTTACGTGCGATGGAAATTGAACGAGTTTGAGGTTGCTTCCTCCTTGATCCTTGCGGCGAAGTGGGAATATCGGTTATGTGGAAAGGGTGATCTTTAGATCAGTTGGGGTCAGTGCAAGCAAACTTGGAACGATGGGGATAGCTTCTGTTGCTGTGGAACCTGCTGCTGTTGAGAATTTATCTCGTTTGGTCTTTCTCCTATGGCTATAATGTAGAATATTGAATAACTGTTCTGATTATGGATGTGACTGGTAATTGATCTTGCCTTGTTTCTGCTTCATTAATCTTGCTCAAGAAGATAGTTTGTGAGATCCATCTTGATTTTGATGAGGGTTTTCATCTTTAGTTGCAGATAATAAGCAAGTCCATTGTGTAACAGGCCATCTTTTATTCATTACACCTTCACAATCTCCACGGTTTTTTTCCTTCTACATACTCTGCCCCTGCAATTGCTTATCCATGGGTCTGTTTCTGCATGTTAGTGAGGTCCAGACATAAGGGTAGCGTGATTTTCTGTAATGCATAGACTCTCAATTCAGTCAATCATGGTGCTGCACCCCCTGTTATGTTTTTTTTTTTTTCCTCGGTCGACCATCTTTATGTTTTTTTTTGGATATCTTGCTCTGACTTATCGGAGTCTTGGATGTTTTCCTTTCTTTTTTGCTTTTTTTTTATTCTTTAATTCTTGTGCATTTATGATGTGCTTGAATTTTTTATTTTAACCTTTATTACCTTTAAAAAGAAGTTCTGGTCCTGCCGTGTTCTGATGTACAGCAATAGGGAATTCTTAATGTAGATTAAAATTCTGTATCAGACCAAAGGAATGGCCATGGTGATCTTCATGGTTACACCAACTTTGGGTCATTTTCTGTTGCAGCTTCATCTTTTTCTGGCCATTTTGCATCATGAAGTCAGATGTATCATGCCATTAATGAGAATGTCTCTTTTAATTTAGGCATGTTGTGTAGGTTTCTTCTTCCTCAAATCAACACAATTTTTTCTACGTGGTATCAGATATCTTAGAACCTTAACACCTGCTAATTGTATGACCAGAAAGGTACAAGCTTAGAAACTTGCTTGATGGCTAACAGCCTGTTATTATGATAGGATGAACAAAAAGTTCAGTCATGCTTTGAAATTCCATAGATGGAAGCCAGCGTTATCAACTGTTGTAAGCTGCATCATGGTTATGCTAAAAGGCACTATATAGAACAAATGTGTAGGTGCTTCTGTATGTGGTTACCTGTCTATGTCAAGGGAGGAGAAAATAAGATATTTGAAGTATGTGAGTGATCAATTGTGGTTTGTGATGTACATGCAATTCTTTGAGTAAGCTATCATGTATCCCTGATTTTTTTTTAAATCCCTGATTTGAGAAGTACCTTTTATGTATATTGGCTATTTGTGCTGAATATGCAAGAAGAATCACCTCATGGCCTCTGGAAGTGTCATATGCCATACATAGACCGGCAGTGTTTCAATACTTCAGGAATGTTGGTTTTTAATCCATATGTTGTATGGTTTGAATTAAATATTATAAAATCCAACTTGGAGGCCTTGAATTATAGGTTGAATCAAAGCTAGTAGACATGAGATGATTCGGCATCATATCTGGAGAAAAGCTTGCATGTGGGTTCCGCATAATTTAGTTGAAGCTTTTTCTGAGTGTCCAGAGGCTTTCTGTTTCTAGATGTGTCTCATGACTTTCGTGAAGAAGAATCGCTGACAACATTTGCTGAACTTGATTTTCACGGTGCTCGCAATATGCATAAACCGCAAAGGGCATTTTCTTTTCGGACTTCATAGGTTGATTTGACTGCAAGTGTCTGTTTGTGCCATGGTGTGGTATGAAGAAACCTTCTATTCAGTTTCTATTTATGCCAGAGTGTGGCATGAGGTTCCTATCTTATACATTCGTGAAGTTAACCGTAGTTTTGGGATAAGCTGAGGAATCTTGTTCTACTTTGCTGTGAAGTTGGCATAATTCGTGGGATCAGAAAGAGGATATCCGGCGAACCTTCATGACTGAAATAACACTGGAAACCTTTAATCAGTCTATTTACGGATCGGTGATTGGTTCAGTGAGTGTGTGGATCTCGTGTAATCAACCAGTTTTTTAATTGCCAAAGTTAAGTGCACTTGCTCTTCAAGTGTAGGCGTGGTCACATCCCGGGAATCAGCAACTTTATCCCCATTAAAGAACTCTTTGTGTTTGTGGCATGGTTCCCTTGAAAAAGTGGGGACTTCCTTTTGCCACAACTTTGCAATTTAATGGATCCAACGTTTACTCCACTTAGCCTGAAATTCTCGGTCAATCAGAAATGATTCAGCCTTCTATAGCTGTAATCTCGAGTCAAATCTTGTGGAGGGAGCACAAGCCTGGGACTCCTCTTATCTACTGTAGTATGATTGTGATCGTAGCTTGGTGTCCGTTGATTTTCGCCGAGTCTGGGCACTTGAGTTAATCACGGCTTTAAAAAAGTTGGACACGGCTCGAAGATGGACATCGCTTTACGTTAGTAAAAGCAAAGGTTTCTCAGCCCGTTTTCCTCGACCCTCTGCTTTCGACTGTGCAAAAATTTGGTCGTCTTTTTCTGCAATCTTTACTTTGTGGAAACACATGCAGCAAGCACTGAAGCAAATGACAAAAACCAGATTGGATTCCTGTCCTTTTAAGAACATCTTCTGCCTATTTATATCTGCACAAAAACTTAAGATTGTCCAAGACTACAAACTTAAAAGCCACTCTCTACTTTCTCTGGAGCTTCCATGGGAACTTTTCTTGGGCATTTGGTGCCAGGACTCGTCCTCACCTTGCTTGGTTTATGGCACATCATAAACATATCAAGAAACTACTTTGTCAAAGGATCGAGCAATTTTAAATCCCGATTTTCGCATCCGTTCACTGCCTCTGCCCCCATATTCAAGCATTCTGAGCTACTTCTCGTGTTCTCATTCTCTATTTTTGCGATCTTCGCACAAGTGTTCGACTTCCCTTTCCTCCGCCTTCCTTTTGAGCTCGATGGTATTGAGCACGCCACCATGTTTCTCCACCTTGCTATATTCTCTGGTTTCTCTCTTTTCGCGGAGATCAACCATAAAACAGAGACTCTATCGGGAGTTGTAGGCGTTCTTGCTGCTTCAGTTTTTGGTCAAGAACTTCTCTTGCTTCATTTCCATTCCGCTGATCATGTCGGACTTGAAGGGCACTACCACTGGCTCTTGCAGCTCATAGTGCTCGTATCTTTCATCTCGTCTTTGGCAGCAATATGTATGCCCACCAGTTTTCCGGCATCGCTAGTTCTTGCCATTTCTGTGACCTTTCAGGGTTGTTGGTTCATGGACATGGGGTTCTTTCTTTGGGTACCAGAATTTGTGCCTAAGGGTTGCACCACACAGTCCATTTACGCCAGCAAAGAATTAGTGCACGGCGCAGTAACTTGCGGCTCGAGTGATGCGGACTCAAGGGCCCGAGCCCTTGCTAACTTGCAGTTCAGCTGGATACTTGCTGGGATTTTGTTTTTGACAGGAAGCCTGTGCTTGAAATTGGCCGGCAAATGCACGGAGAGTGGGCAGCATACCGAGTACGAGCGACTTCAGGGTAAAGGTGCTGAGTTGCCGGTATCATATGACGGATTCAGGCAATCTCAACCTTGAAAATTTAGCGCAACTGCTTGATAGAGCAATTTATGTGAATTCATGGTGTCTGGAGTACTTGCGATCTTCTAAGTAATAAGCTGGAGGGGTGAAGAATCAGTTCAGTAGACTGGCTTCTATTTCTTTGCATTTGCAGTTGCGACCGACCTGTAAAGATTGGGATAATCTCTCTCTCTCTCTCTCTCTCTCTCTCTAGTATATTTTAGAAAGGTACGTGGTGCAAGATGTCCAGGTAGGCAACCAATGGAGAACCGAACTGGTCTTCCTCTCTATGTAAAAGTTACATAGGTCGTCTCGATCAACTTGGGAAGTTCAAGTATGTTATTTTATATGATAATGGAGTCTAAGTAAGAGATTGGGCATGTGACGGCTCTGTCACTTTCAATGGAGTGACCGATCCGTCTCCGCCATTCAATTCTCTAAGGAGAAATGAATTTTGATATATGTTGAAAAATTGAGTATGAACTTTCACTCAAAATAATGATAAAAATTTATGTGGGGTTTCTCAAAGAGAAAAAAAGGATATATATATTTATTTATATAAATATATAATTCGCGAGCCAACAATTTACATTATTACTAGATTAATCGCATTTGAGTGTTGACATCTCGTCATCTTATTTAGGATGATCAACGATATTAACGTGTGTCAAAATCTTACTGACTTTACATAGTAATCAACTACAAGACGTCCAACATGAATTTTCTTATGATACATAAAAAGGCTATATAACGTTTCATTGTAAGTAAATAAAGAACTTCGTAGAATACGGATTTTTAACTTTATGATAATGTACAAGTGTTTATTACCTCTAACCATGTTCAAGTTCGAGAAGTCCTGAAGAGCAAAACTTTTTAACGACATTTTGTCCGTCAAATCTAGAAAAAAATGCCATAAAACAATCATTGTATTTAATTGTGAGCAATTGCAAATATGATTCTTTTATGTGTTTTACAATATTTTACAAATACTTGTGTGTTTTTGCCATATGCAAATGCAAAACGTCATAAAATACTATCTTTTATAATTTATGATAGCACGAGACTTTACTAAGTACATAAAAAGATTTAATACTTTTTCAAACTTGTGAGATCACGTTAGTTTGCTATTATCATATTTAGAATGTCATATAGCCAAAAAAAAAAAAAAAAAAAAGGAAGAAGAAAAAGAAGAAGGAGAGTCTGTAGTAATATAAAAATCTCATTCCATAATTTCCAAAAGGGTAATGCTAAGATAACGGCACCGTTATTCCTAGAGAGGAGTAATGTGCCTTTTGAACCACAAATTTCTTTGCCTATCAAACGCGAATATCCCACTCTCTTGACCACCCACTTGGGTGGCGTTGCTGGCTTTGGACCTTCTCCCCCTCACGAAAGGGAGGGGTTCGAATCCCCAGCGCGTCATAGGGTGACTTACCCGCTGGCGTAAGTGTGGTGGCCAGCTTGCGTCAGCCCCAGGGTTTGTTCGCCGTCTGTCAGCTTACGGGTTTCCTTGGGTCACCAAAAAAAAAAAAAAAATCCCACTCTCTTGTTTCTCCTCTTGGCGTTTTTCCAGAAAGAATTCATCTCCAGCAAATGACTCCTTCTCTTGAGCAAAGCCTCGCTAGTCCCAGCTCATCATCATCCTCAGTCACAAGCTCCGCTCCCGATTGCCTCCAGTGCTAGCTCATCATCATCCACCGCCACATCGTCATCCTCGTCAGGCCTCACGAAATCCAGCATGGAGCCCTCGACACGCACCGCACCACTGACCACAATCTCCATTGTCCTCTCCCGTCGCATGGACATCCTAAGTGTCGGCACCACCATCGTCCTTCAGTTGACTATTGTTTGCAATAGCACCGTGATTGTGCGAGTATATGCTCTAAATATAAGGACAAATTCATGTTGAATCCATCTTCTCTAATCAGTTGACTGATTAAAAATCAATTATAGTCTAGATTCAATCACATCGCTAATAAGCTCAACTTTAGTAAAAATTGCATGCACAACCGCCAAAGCTCTCTCTCTCTTCGAAGTGAGTGGCAGCGGCGGCGGCCGTGATGTCTAGAATTGCGACTTGATGGTAGGCGTGATGTGTAGAGGACAAAGGAGAAGAGGTGCTCGAAGAAGAATAAGGAAATAGGTATATATAAAAAAAGTACATAAATAAGGATATTAAGGAAAAAGAAAGTGAGGAAAAAGAAAGAAAGAAAGAACAGAATACATCTCCCCAGTAAAATTTAATCTGTCGATGGGCCACCCTCTTTAAGTGGGAGTAAATTTAAGATGCAAATTTGTTGTCTTAAATTGAAAATTTAAATCTGCTGGTTAAAGATAAATTTTGAGGTAAAATGTCTTGATTTAGGATTGGAGACATATGTTATAGCGGATAATCAATTATCATGAATGGAGATTTCGTCTATTGGGTTCCTATCTTTTTACAGTGTTTCGACCATTTATATAATTATTTTCGTGAATGTGGTTATTTTAATCATTTCAGTCACTCGAAATCCATTGAAAAGAAGGGTTGATAATTCGTGTTTGTGTATTGCGTTCGTTATGCTATTCCTGTCTTTATGAAAA
Organism: Eucalyptus guilfoylei; assembly: GCA_016097605.1. NCBI lineage: Eukaryota > Viridiplantae > Streptophyta > Magnoliopsida > Myrtales > Myrtaceae > Eucalyptus > Eucalyptus guilfoylei. The sequence goes on along the minus strand of CM027866.1, from coordinate 22,870,260 downwards.
AGGTTTCAATATAATTGACACATCTTTTTTTGTCTTTAAATATAAGTGAAAATGTGTCAATCATATCAGTTTTGAATTGAGTCGTAGTGTGTCGGGTTTGAGTTTGGAAATCTCTGGATAATTTCATATAGAGTGCAAGTCGCATTCTTATGCGGTGTCGATAACTGCCATTGGAAGATCTTTTTGGACTCATATATTGTGCTTTTACATTTGGAAACACAAATCATTTTAGTATTCATTTTTCACTGGCCCTAGCATTTTCCCATATGTTTTTTTCGTCCGAATCCATAACCTTTGCAGGTTTATCTTCCCAAATTGTAACAGTTTCGTACTTCATATTTTGCTCAGAGAGCAACTCTACTTACTTTGAAAATACCAACCAGCTGCAGCTGGATAAAACTAAACTCTAGAAAGACCAAATTGCCCCACCTTGTAAATCTACTAGCTCCCAAACTCCCTTGTGAATCCTAACCTCCATCACTCTTACCTTTGTCCGCCATTGCCGTCGACCTCTTCCCCTCCTTTCTCTTCTTCTTCTGCCGTTGACGCCACTTAGTCTAGGCCGCCATGGCCGCGATTTCAGAGAGCGACCACGGCCACAAGGTTAGAGCTTGAGGAGGGGAGTGGGGAGGGGGAGGGGGAGGGGTTTGATAATGGGCTAAGTGAGAGAATGATGAGGTTATTTTAGGTATTTATCCCTTTAAATATGGATAGGGATCCCAATTTACATCTCAAATTTTGCCCTCTTCAATGAGTAAGTAACACCTTAACAATTGAGTAATTATTATGGCTGAGCAAACAAATAAAACCAAACCGACGTGGTCAAAGTGATTTCCATGGGAGATGGACCAATTCTTGGTTCCTAAAACCTGGAACCAGTGATCATCAGTCTAATTCCCAATTTCAGGTGTTGACCAAACCACTCATACCAATAAATATTTTTTTTAATTCTCATTATTACAAAATTGAAAACCCTAATTATTAATTGCCCATTCTTCAATCTCATTTCCATTCTTCATTCTCAGTCATGCTCGTCGCTCATGATTGTCACTCACTCGCGCTGGACAAGCCTTGCCCACAATGCTCACTCTCACTCGTCGCTCACACCTCTTGCTCAATCTCACTTGTCGCTCATGGCTCTCTCCTCGATGCCTCCCTCTTGCTTGAGTTGCCTCCATCTTCCTTGACGCCACCCTTAGTCCCTCTTGCCTAAGTCGCGTCCCTCTTGTAGTCTCATCTCGAGCCCCGACTCTCTTCTCCGTCTCTTGCCTTGTTTTTGGCTGATCTTGACTGCAACCTCATCTCATCATGGTAGATAATCAATGCTTTATTTTCTGTCATTCTTCGTACAAAGTATAGGCTAAGAATTGATGTGAATCTGCGTTTAATATACGTGATTGTTGTAACTCTTTCTACGAGTTTCGCACTCTCACTTAAATCTAGCCTTTAGACCAAGACACCCTTTATGTGTTCGCTTGCTAGTGCAGCTTGATTACTTTACTTTGAGGCTCTTGTTTTTTCTTTCATGCCACTGGTTCTTGGACCCACTTCCAGAATCAGGTGGGGTCAGTTCTCGATTCCACAAATTAAGAACCAGTCCACCTTAGAATCGATCACTCATGTATTCATAGTTGAGATTTCTTCTAGCCTTTTTATATGCGTTGTTCACCTTTTCTTCCTATCTCTCTTCCCTCTCCCTTCTTCTTCTGCCAACCCTGGATAATGCATATTCGACGATTGCTAGTCCTCGGCCATACTCCTCAAGTCGGTGGAGCTACCGTCTTTGGTTGACCGTGACATGCGCACGCGCCGGAGCTGGGGAACCACCAATATGGAGGTCACGAGCTGCGAGCCCGAATATATGATTGCCCACCTGGTGTGTCCACAAAATTATGACTTGCAAAGCAGGCGATATCCAAGCAAGTGACCCGCAAGCAATGAAGTAGTCGATGAATGACGCAAAGGACGAGGATCGAAAGGAAAAACAAGCATTGAAGAAACGGACTGTTGGGTGATGCATAGAAAGCCATTTTGGATAGGGAGACGAAAAGTCTTTTGTTCTCCCTCTCCCTCTCTCCCTCTCCATCATCTTCTTCAACCTTTAGGCATGGGAGATGGTTTGACCTAGTCTCACCCTCCCCTCCCTCTCTTGTTGATTTTGTTCTAGATATGAGTTTGAACTCTCCGATGTAGTTTTACATTTAGGAGCTATCTTCTCCCGACCTAGATTTGGGAGTCTAATATATACTTTTTTGGGACTTGATACCCTCGTGCTATGTTTGTGTACAGGTCATCTCCCTCTACCTTTAATGGTTGTCTTGTTGAACTACATAATTTGCTCTTCCACTTGTTAGATGTGTGTTTGTTCAACCATGTTTTAGTTGTCTTCATATGAAGATGACGTAAAGGAAACTGAATTTAGATGCGCACCGCCAACTGGCAACGCCGTAGTTATTAGAGAATGAATTTTTGACGTTGTTCATCATTAATGATGATATGGGATCCAGTGATTGGCCACCATTTATTTTGCTTAATTGATCCATTCTTATGTAACAAGTGTGTGCTTAACCTTATTGGTGCTCTGTTGATCCTTCTTGTTTTTTAGATTTGGCCTTGTTTTGTAGTTTTCTGAGCTTTCCTTTGTTTCGATTACTTTGCTATAAAGTTTTTGTACTTTTCATGTGTCCTTTTGCGAAATGAACACGCATTTATTTCGGTCCAAAAAAAAAAAAAAAAAAAAGAACAGAAGAAAGCTAACTTTTTGGTTGGTATGTGATTTTCCGCCGAATGTGAGGGCATTTTGGTAAGTCGGGTGTTCCAGGTTCTGAATCTTGAATTGATGTTTTGATACACTATTCATTTAAAAGAAGTATTCGGCTAAAATGACAAAATTTAAAGGAAGTAAAATTAAGCTGTCAATCCCTCCCAAAATTTTAGAGGATCCCATTCCTTTATTTACTCTATATATACCCACTCAAAACATTAAATGAATGAACTTCCACCCACTATCATACCATCATATGCAATTACAGCAACCCTTAAACTACAATAGTAAGGCAGTTAATAAGTTGATTAACATTGTCCACAAGAATTCCTTTTTAAAGAAACCAAACAGACGTAACAAATACTAGAGACCAAAGTCCATTTTCGTTTTACTGGTCTACATGTAGTAAGATACGATGACTTTGCAAATTACATGTTCATGCAACCTCTCCATCTCCAACTAGGAAGTGAATGCCAGAATATCCGGATCTTGTTTAAGAAGAATCATCTTGGTTATCCATGCATCAATTGTTTTGCTCTCTTCGTCGTCGATAAGAAAGATCGACCTGAGATTCAATGATATGTTGCTGACGAGAACCGGCCTTCCCCACCCGAAGTCGATCTCATATAGCCCGAAACGGCACCAGCTACTAAAAGTAATCGTAAACACTTCGCTTGAGGACGCGACTTTGACAAATTCGGCTATAGAATTCACCACCGTCGAGCAGAACTCCTCCTTGTTTACTATTGTTGCATATTTCGGTTTAGCGTCTGATATCATGTTGTGGATTATGTTCACCATCTCATTGAACTCCGGATTCGTTTTGCTGGCCATGGGTTGATCGGATCTCCCAGAAATCATGCTGAAGAAATTGCCACAAGAATTTGCGGGCATCTTTAGATTAACTTTACCGCGCAAGTTAAACGTCATACAAACTGCGAAAGGCCTTTCTTCACCGTGTCTACATTGATCGATCTTGACGAGGGCCTTACTTATTAGTGCCGAAACAACCTCCACCCTCGAAGGCTGGAAGTTGTTGGCCGTTGAATCCTTTGCATCATCCCCAGCTAGGGCTCTCAGCTTCGATACAGCACCACTGCTGAACCTGAACCTAGACACTTCGAATTCCTTGTTGCCAATAATCCGTGGTGGAGGCCAATTCGCAACGGCCGACACTTTCATTGGGAATAGAGACGACAACTCGAAACTTGGACAGACTGTAACGTCTTTGTCACCTCGGCAAGCGGTAGCCCACGAATTAGCGAATATGGCCACGGTGTACATGTCGCTGATCTTGTGCGCAGAGCGCAAGCCAATTGCTATTCCACCGCACTCGAATGTATTCACTTGAATCACCACCAGTGGATTGCCTACTAGGTTGTCCGGGAATTGCGACAAATATTCGAGCAAATCCATGTCAGGGTCTCTATGGAGAAGCTGATCGATCTGGCCATCCACTTTGGCATGGACGAACTCCACTCCAAGGTTGTTACAGTCGATAAAACAACCGTCGTCGTCCTTCATATATCTCCCTGCCATTGGATAAAAGAGGGTTAGAGTTTTGGAAAGTGACTCCTCCATCTGGTGAAGCCTTTGAGAGATATCAGTTCCGGGTTCCCGGCATTATCTCTATAGTAGAAGATAACTCCCACATAATTCGGCATTTGAAGCTCATCAATTGATGTTAGCTTCCATTTTTGCCGGTTGCTCGGCATCGGTACCGATGGCTTAACCAGCTTCTTCCACTGTATTTCCACCTTCATGCTTGGATTGCCTCTCAAGATATGTGTAGAAACAAGGAGATGAATATGGTACTGCACAAGTTCTCCAGTGGAATGCTGGTTTTATAGAGCACTCCAACCCTTGGCTCTATTTACACCTGTAATAAAACCATGTAAAAATATCTTGTAAACGAGAGTCACGCCTGTCCTTTTTTTGGAAATTTATTGGAGTCGCAGAAGTCGCTACGAGAACAGACAACAAGCGTTAATGATCATTAGATGATTGTCATCACGTGTACGGCAATTTTCCTGATTTTTCTGTGCATGGAGGCCCTCTTTGGAGCTGTCCAGCAGCTTTCATTGCTGGGCCTAGGGTCAAGATAATAAGGGGTGCATGATAACGGCCTATTTTTATTTTAAACAATTTTTTTTATTCCGCACTGTTTTGGAATCAATTCCGTTTGATAAACTTATTCCGTTTTTTTATATTTTGAATAGATTTCTATTCCGAAATAGGTTTGGAATAGAAATCGAAGTAGAAATTTTTTACTTCTTTATTTCGGAACATAAATGAGAAATAAAAAATTTTCTCATCTTTCGTTAGCCGGTCCTTCATCCATTGCCGCCGACCCCCATCGCGCGGTCGTCGGTCGTCTGGTATTCTTACCGCCCCGCTTGCCGCTGCCGCCCGCCGTCCGTCACCGCTATTATCTGCTAGTCCGCCATCCGAAATGAAGAAATTTTGTGTCATTATCAAACGAATTTATATTTTTAGAGTATAAATTTTGTGTCATTATCAAATAGTTATTTTTGCTTAGAAACTCTTCTAGAAATAGATATAAAAAAATCTATTTTTATTCCGAAACTATTTCTAGAACAGAATGGTTGTCATGCACACCCTAATTTTTGTGGACTTTGGGGATCGCAACTTGGCGAAAAAATCTCGAGAAAACCACCAAACCAGAAACTGGTAAAGGAAATGAGCAGAAAATATGGCCTATTGGACATTTATTTGTTGGAATATTTAGATAATAAATCATGTTTTCATTTGGCTGATTCCCTAAGAAACTCCAAACTTTAGGTCTAGTCCCAATTCTATTCCGAATTTCTTTTTGTCTTTGAAAAAATCCCAAACTTTAGATCTAGTTCCAAATCTGCCAAACTTTTTTTTTCATCTTAAAAAAACCTCAAACTTTAGCTTGAGTCCCAAATCTGTCATGAACTTTTCTTATGTCTTACCCAATATTTTTTTTTTGTTAAAAAGAAAATCATCAATTTTTACTCTAATACCTTTGTCCAAAAGTTGTGGTTAGTCGTTCGTAATTTTTATATCCTAGAATAGTTTTATTTTGAAGATAATTTTTTTTTTTGTTGACACTTAAATTTTGCCGATGTGCTATAGTAAGTGGAGCTTTGATATGAAAAAAAAACCCCAATAGTGAAGAAGAAGATTTGTGGCAATATCAAGATGATCACCAACTCTCACCCATCTAAACACATTTTGAGCGTAACAATCCTCTCGTTTCTTAGCCTGTGAACCTAGCCTATGTTACATCCCTTACAAAGTCTCTTTAGATTAGGGCACTTGAATGAACGTAAGAATTCATATGTTTAAAAGTATCGCTCGAAGAAGTGTGAGCAAGATTATTTTTATCTCATTTCGTAGGTATCTTGACTTGTAAACTCGAAGATGATCATGAAGTATTGTTTTTTCAATAGCCTTGACATGAAGAGTCCCATTTGTTGAGCCATTTACCAAGCCTGCTTTATGGTCCCTATTAAAGATCTCTCAGAATGGTAAGATCGTACCACTTGCGAGAATACTTGGACCCTTGTTTGGCATGATATTAGTGAGTTAGAGTGATTCTTATATTCTCGCATCGATTGTTGGGAAACAACTTTAAAGCTCTTTCAGATCGAAAGTTTCTCATTTGGCATTTTCAAGATATTTACATTGCAAGAATGGATTGTTTTGGTTACGACTCTCTCCATGGAATTTTGGTAATAATAGCACATCAAAGCTATGATGCATGAATCATAAATAGGTTGAAATGTGTGATGAATGCATATGCTTGTTATTGTTGACCATGTTTGATAGGTTGAGTCCTAAAAAAAAAAATCAAGCAGCAATTTGCCCTCTAAAGCATTAGGACGTGTCCAAACACTCTAAGATTCCCAAAGCATTGCTAACAAGCAACCTTCTAGCAACCCAATCAACCCTTCAGGTAGGGTACCCTAGGTAAGTCTCAAATCTCTTCGAGTATTCGAGGCAAAACTCAGGTAACTCATCCTTTAATTTAGATCCAAGTGTTCAAGATAAAATTTGAGCATCTCACCTGATTTTTTAAAATTGAGAGTCCATGATACAAATATCTTACCAAATAATTTTCAATCAATTCTTGACATCTGAGTTTGAATCTGAATGTCACAAATCTTTCCGTTAAACATCTCATTTTGGACATGAATATTTTTTTATCTTTCTTATTATACCTTAGTTTGGATCTAGGTATTTCAAATTATTTTAATCCAATAATTGACTCACCTAATATTGAGCATCTATTGGTTAATCTTTCTTAATCCAATATTCATCTCACCTATCATCGAATGTCTATTGTTTAAGTTTCCTTAATCTTGACATCTCAATCTGGATTTGAAAGTCTCGAATCTTATCGTTAAGCATTTCATTCTAGATATGAATATTTTTTGATCTCTTTCGTTATACCTTAGTTTGAATCTAAGTATTTCGACTTATCTCAACCCAATACTTGACTCACCTAACATTTCATTTTAGATGTGAGTGTTTTTCAGTTTGGATCTAGATGTCTTGAATCCTTGTTTTAAACATTTCATTTTAGATATGAATGTTTTTCCCCAACTCTTTTGTTATACCTTAGTGTGAATGCAGGTATTTCGAGTCATCTTAATCCAATGGTCATCTCACCTAACATTGAGCGTTTGTTGGTTAAAATCATTCAGTTGCCTCAGTCCGAATCTAGGTAATTTGATAAACATTAGACTCTTCAAGGCATCTACAATGAAATTGGATACTTATTGAGCAATTGAAAATTCCTCCTATACCTCAAAATGCTCTATTGCACTAATCGGTGAGTAATTACAGGTACTTTTTCGTCTTATGTATCATGCATTTGCATTAGCATTAAAAAATATCTATAGTCCAACCAAAAACAACATTTATTGCATGTGCATGATCAAAATTTAGGTCTTAATTTGTCTTTGAATGTCACCTCTACGAGCTCACCTTCAAGGGGGGCAGTTGTCGATACCTAAATTTTGGCGACCCGATCATTTATTAATTGCATAGAAAATTAGAGATTAATGTTTAAATCCTAAACACAAATATTAAAATTAAATTGTATAGCATGTAGTTTTTGGAGCATTTAATTTAATTTTTATTATTGCATTTGCATTGGATAGGTAACGATGGGTTCGAATTAATGAATCTGAGCTTTAATTTAACAAGTTGGACTAAGCCCACGAAAAGAGAGAATTGGCCCAAGCTCGTTATTCTCTAATGACCGAAAATTTACTTATGAGGAATGACGATTTAATATTTTCAGAAAAGATTCATATTATTCTTCCAATATTCAGTAAATCTTTTATATATTCATGCAATATATACATTGAGTGATATATTTTGCAGCAGGTTGGAAAATTTTGTATGAAATATCGAAATAATAAGAGGGAATATTGCATGTGGGGCATATATTGGGTGATATATTCTGTCTCAAAACAAGAAAGATTGCGTGGTGAAGGGAGATTACGTGCCCGAGCCGAAAAGGAAAGGACAAAATATTTTAAGAGTCTAATAGAGGAGATAAAATTTGCTGACTTTCCTTGATAGTTCAAGCACTTTCTATAAAAGAGACTCATTGCACGACAAAGAGCGCTGAGGTGTTGGGGGGGGAATAGAAAGTGAGGTCTATTCCTCTTTGACAAGTGAAGAGAAGTAATGTTAGAGAGAGAGAGAGAAGAAAAGAAAGTTGGAATTCATCTTCTTCGGCCATTCGCACACCCGACGCTTGCTACCCACACCCGCGACAGTTGTTTTGCCGTTGCCGCTGCCTCGAATGCCATTGCCGCTGTTGCCTCGAGCGCTTTCATGCCTGCTGACCTGTGATGACTGGGGCCGCTCAACTTAGCCACACCACCAACCTCAAGTTCATTGCTATCCTACTCTCAACGCATTGCTTGATGACTATTCGACGAGATCTGCCTCCCTTCTTCCGACGAGCTTTGACCCACAACACCATTGCTATTCACTCGTTGCCCTCGACGACGACCAGACACCGCTTGCCATCCCTGACGTACTTGTCGTTCTCATCGCTCCTATCATCACCGCGCCCCCTTGCCGTCACGTCTACTGACCCTTCGATGATGAGTCCCCCAAGCTGCTGCTGCTCACTACTGCCACGATCAAGATAGAACCAGCCGCTGCCTTATCGACCCGTTGCCATTCGAACCCTTGACACTAACCACCGTTTCTGCTTGTGTTCAAATTGAGTCGATTCTGTAAGCTTTCTATTTTTGCTAGTTCATTGGTCGTGAGCCTGCCATTGCTGAGCCCATCTTGACGCAAACTGCTGTTCGTGAATCCTTGGTGCCGGTGCCATTGCAAAAACGAATTATCCGAACTAGGTAATTTTCTTGAGCCAAATGTCATCTTGATATTTTATTACCTAAATTTAATAATTGGATGCTAACATTGATTCCATTGTGGTGTTAGATATTATCCAATAGGATATTATTAAAAGAAAGTCATTATAATTACTAATTTGATCCATAAAACTTGAATCATTTTTTTAATCATTTTGTTTTTTTTTTTGGTGTGCATTTATGATGTTCAAAAATCATTCTAATTACTGATTTAATCTGTGAAACTTCAGATCAATTTTTTTAATTATTTTGATTTTTCCTGCGTGTTGTGATGTTTAGGGTTAGAATAATTGTTAATTTAATATGTAAGACAATGGATTATTTTTTTGATTTTTTAATCCTTTATTTGAATTCTTGACGAATATGTTGAGTGGGTTCGATATAATGCTTATATTTGATAACTGCATGTCTTGGAAAACACCCAAAAGATAGAATTGTGTAATAAATAGGATAGTTTCCTAAATAGATTAGGTTGCATATTTAGAATTTATCTAGTTAGATTTGTCTTTTACGTTCGATTGCATGCTAGGGTAAAATCTACTTGCTTAAGATAAGTTTCCGGATTAAAATATGATTTAATCTAAATTATTTCATCGTTTAAATAGGATAACATTTTGAGGTTGGTAGTTAATCTTCGTTAATTATTTATTTCGAATTTAATAAAAAATACCAAAAATATCACGTGCGTGTCATATAGTCTTCATGTTAGGTTCATTTAATTGCCTGTCATATAGGCTAGTTTTAATTCCATAATAGAGAGAAAACCCAAAAAAATCATTGCTGTTATGGTGTTTAATTTCTTGTATCTATTTGATTTATTGAGTGCTACCTTTAATGTTTGCACACTCGCATGATCACTCATTGCATGTTAGTAATTTAGGTTATAATCAATCCAGATTGCCTCTCAAAATATTTTTGAAAATAAAAGAGAAAAGGTATTGAAAGGACATTAGAGTAATCCAGTGTAATCAAATCCCAATTCCCATAGTCTCTGGTTCATAGAAGTGAAGTAATACTCCAATTACTTTACTTGGTTTTCTAATCGACCCAACCAAAATAGATTAGTGGAGACTCCTATATAATAATTTTTTGCATGTTAAATACTTAAACCTTAAGTCACGAACTAGTATGAGCATGGGAGAACCCGAGCTAAGTCTAGGCTTAATAATCCATCAGCCAAATCCTAGGTGATCTACCCGTGGTTAGGTGGTGACAGCTAGGTGACTCTACTGGGGACTTAAGTTAGAACTCTCAGTGGACTTAGGCCAATTTTCTCTTTTGAAAAAAATATTCTTTTGTTTGGCAACAAGGATATTAGGTACGTCCCTAACATCAAGTGTTAAATGTTTTTGCAAATGGGAGGTATAAGAAGAGTAGTCTTTGCTAACCCTCGTCTTGCAGGAAGGTGTTGGAGTCAATGATTTATATTCCCTAATTAAAAGTGTTGTTTGCATTTAAATTGTTTTGCATGTTTTACTGCTTTCGCACTACACTATTGTACACACAACCATATCATCGAGCCTGGGCCGCGATAGGATTTTAAGATGGTGTTGAGAATGTTACTTCCTCAAAAGCAAGACTGTTGTGTAGATGTTGACCTTTTCTCTTCCCTGAAAGTTCTTGATGGTATTGTACGTGTTTGTCCTTATCAGTGAAACTGCGTGATATAAGGCATTCCTTTCAACTGAGTTGGAGTTAAGAGGACCTAACACTTTGAACGCGAGACTATGCTGGTCAAATCATCCGCTTAGCTCCACTTAGTTAAGCCATCTAGATATAAATTGAGCCTCACGTTTCATGCGTGTGTCTATGTGATTGTCATTCCTACCCAATGAAAGTAAGTTGTCTAAATTTTGACTTTGCGATTTACTTACTTTACTGCATTTTTGTTGGTCCACGACAATAGGGTTTCGTCATTAGTCTCATATGCGATGGGGAGAACTGACATACAGTTAATTTCCACTCCCAAAAAAGAGTTCAAATTGTGATTGGACTAGTTAGATTAGGAGGGCCAAAGATATGTAAAAGCCAAGATTGTCCGACTACTCCCATTGCTAGAGATCAACATCCACTCCGGTGTTATGTAGGCGTTACCACACTTTTGGTGTCCACAAACTTCCACCTTCATATTTGGTGAGTACAAACTAACCCCAACATTGGAGGAATACAATGTTGCCATCGAAATGCCTTTTGAAAAGGAGCTCGTTAGGCAGCCTATCGACATAAATTTTATTTATGAAATTATCATAGTTTTTAAGAATTGAAGCCGAAATGGTAAGGAAGGTTGTCAAGGCTAACTGTTATGTGTGCCCATTTTCATATATGGTGGAATGTTTTGCAAATCAATCAATAATTCCAAATACTAGGATTTTTATTTTAGCATTTTTCAAGCTAATTGTTTTTCCTCATCGAAGAATACTGTAAATCTTTCAATTTCATGGGTGGTTAGCCAAGTTTGTAATGGGTTAAACTATGTTAATATGATTTTAGCTGAAACATTTTTTTGTCATTAAACCGTTTCAAACAAAATGGAGAAAGACCATGTGTGCCCTCCCGAGCTTTTGCAAATATGATTTTTCTCCCACATGAGAGGGTTTAGTCACCTTATGAAACAATTTAAGATAGATGAATTTGGGCATCCCATATGAAAATTCAAGGTCTTAAGAGTGTTTTTCCCCAAATAAACAATCTCATGTTAGATTAATTTTTTTTGAAAAATCCTAATCCTAAGGCATTGCTATGGCAAGTTGAATGGTTCCATGTTGAGGAAGCTTGTTTCTCTCATAAGTATGATGAACTAATCCCACTGCTGGGCCTTTTGGTGCTACTTCTTATTACCCATATAGGGTGGCTCGTTAGTATAGAGTTCTTCAAGGAATTCCTTCTGATGGAATTGTTCCTAGTTTGCTTTACTTGTATGGGCTATGACTACTTAAACGAGATCCATATGACGTGAATGCCATCCAAAGAAGATTTTGGTGCCCAAGAGATTGAAAGGAGAGGAGGAGATTCATCATGCATTAGTGTTCTACATCCAGCAACACTAGATTCCTGCCGCCTTGCGTCCAATGGTCCCTGATGCGATTAAGAAGCCCATTTAGCAAGCACAGATTGAGCATCTTAAATGGAAAGTGGAAATGACTGAAGCTGAGAATAAAAAGCTTCGCAAGGCACTGGATTCCCGAAAGCATATAAAATGAGACATTTTGATGTTTAGGGAATTTGATTTCAGTTCTTAGTTCAATGTTTAGGGAGTTTGGGACAAAAAAAAAAAAAAGTTTGGGACATATTTGCGATTGGACTTAAAGTTTGGGATTTTTTAAGGAATTGGCCTTGTTTTCATCTAATAGCTAAGCTTTAAGAATAATTGGTAGTGGTCTCATAAAATCTCACATGAGTTCAAATCTTCCGAGCACCTATTTGCCTCCTTAATTGCATATTTCCACGCTTTGAGCTAAGGCCAAACTATAGCATCTTCATCTGACCACAGCAAGAGTAACATTTTCTTTTTGTATGAACCAAGAATTGGTAAATTCTAGAGGTAGAAGTAAATAAGGTAGTATGCAAGAATGGAGAAACCGATATTACTGGAGGTCTTTTACATATGCACCTAAGGCTCTTGTATTGTGAGCATAATAAAGAAAGAGCAAGAGTAGCAAAGGAAAGAAGGCAAATATAGAACACGACTGCATCCCTAAGAGTCACGATTTTAGTTTTTCTTCTCCTTTCTATGTGCGACATTGTTAGAGGTGATCCTGATGAAACACTCGGATGCGAGACTGCAATGGGGATGGAGATACCCTAATTTATTACAATGAATTGTGTGAACGATTTTCTCCAAGGCACAACAGACCACACATTGAACTCTCCTTATTTCAGTTATTTCGACGAGCAACGTTCTTTCATGGTAGAACGAGCTCCAGCCATAGAGCTTGCGATGGGGAAATCTCCCGTCTGGATTGGGAGAAATGCTTATGCGATGCTGATGCGAAAATACTGAAAGATTGTTGAGGCTGTGTTGGTCCTCAACTCTAGAACGAAAAAGTATGGATAGTACCTTCTCTACGAGAATCATCTCCCACAGGTGTCTAGTTTGGGACGGTAAAAGCTATGCGCGAGTGAGTAATACATGCCATAGGCAAGTAGTGGTGCTTGCCAAGGACTTCAGTATATATCCATCCACCCTATTTCTTCACATTTTGACATTCTGAAGTCATGCTCTCTCTTCTCAAGTTTTTACCTTTGCAATCCTCGCGTGCCAGCTGCTATCGAGCTGAATGGTTTTGGCCACACCACCTTGCTTCATTCTCTGAACTAGATCGACCTTTATGCCGTGATCAACCCCAAATCTGAGATTTTGGGTGTTTATATTTGCTATGGATATAGTCCGGAATTCACTAGGATTGGCAAGTGGCAAATAGGCCTCTACGAAGATCTTAAGTCTACAAGCCAATCCATTAAATTTACTCTATAAATACATGAGTCATACCGCACCGATGGTACTTCTCTCTCTAGACCCCGTGTACTTGCCCTAGAATGTACACTAACCTAAGCATCGGAAAGTCTTCAACTGGCCACAATAAGAGGGAACATGCCCAAAGCGCTTGGGTTCCGTGACCCACAAGTGAAGGACCCGCTGAATTTGCACTTACAAAGTTGGAATATCCGTGCATTGATTTGTGACTAGCCCAATTAAAAAAAAAAAATACATATTTGTATGTGTTAGGAAAAAAAAAATTACTTGTCGAAAAAATCATGAATTAACTATTAATCAATCTTATTCACTTTAAACATTTTAATATATTAGATTTATTATATTATGTCTTGAGTTTGAACCGTGTACGGAATCTAACCCAACAAAAGATTTTGATTTGTTGAAATCCTGCATGCCCATTATTCCAAACAGATTTGTTTTATTGTTGGTCGGTGGTTCTTTTTTTTTTGGCTAAAAGTTGGTCAGTGGATGGTGGTCGCCACAAAAGAGCGAAACAAGGGGCCCACGTTCAGAGCTTGATTTTAGCCGTATGCGGTAATTTGTGCTTTGATCTTTACAACTAAGCTAGTTATTTTTTTGTAAATATCGTCCGTTTAGGTTTGATATAGATGAGGGAAAGATTCGAGTGTATAATCGGTTGTAACATTAATTCTCTCATTATTATTGAATTATTTACTACCAACTTTTTTTGTGGTGTACATTTCGATAGTTGGGCTGAACCATGTAAATCTTTGACGTCCTTTATCATTTATCATTTATTTCTCTATCAATTTCACATTATTTCAATTGTGAGATCCGATTTTTTTTTCTTTTGCATTAATATTACAACACACTTGGTGATGAATTTTTCTTTTTATTCATTTTGAGTTATATAAGATATATCGAATGTTTAAATGGAAACTATTGAAAAAATTTGTGGTAGCATTACAAAGTAGCCTACCGCCACCAAATGTTCTATGGTTAATATCACTAAAAGCCCCAAATTAGTACATCAGTGTTATATTTGCCCAAAAACCCCGAACTAGTACACTCATGCTATATTAACCCAAACTAGTGCACTTATATCGTATTTATCCCAAATTAATTTTTATGTTACAAAAAATCCCGAACTGTTACATCCTACCACATTTACCTTAAATAGGTGTACTCATGTCACATTTATTCTAAAATAATTACAAATTTACCATAATTTGTGGTAAATATGACATGGGTTTATCGTTTAGAGTAAATGTGATATAAGTGAATTTCTCGATCATTTGAGTTCCATGTGAGTTTCGCATGAGCATCTAATGTCATCTTGTCAATAAATCTAGAGTAATCTAAATGATTTTTTTCATAAAAAAGGAAAAAAAAATTTCCGCAATCAAAAATCGAAAAACTATCTATGTAATAGTAAATAAACTACCACTAAGTTGTTACAACTCAACAATAATCTGGACATCTAAGTTTATACTTCAGCAAAAATAAAAATAACACTTTGAACAAAAATTATTTTGGGAATGAGAAATGTTACAAAATGCACCATTGATAACTATTATAATTCTCTATTTTTCTATTTTATTTCCCCAGAACACAAAAAAAATAAAATAAACTAGAAACTTCATTTGGTCACGTTATCTTATTCTTCTATCCGCCAGAATAGATTAGACGTCAATGAATAGATTTGGAACAAAAGAAACAATAAACAAAAATAACTTGCTTCTTCAAGGTTATTTTTTTTTTCCTTCTTATTCCACTTCTAGTCCATTGCTGAGCCTTGGCAATGATTAGCAATTGGCCAAAGATGAGGTATGGCGAGATCGGCCTCACTATGGCTGGGAGAAAGCCAACCTTTCGGTGGTTGGATGAGGCTCGATGTCGCTTGGCCATCATGATATCGGCGACTAGCTAGGGGAGGAAGAAAAAGGGAGGACAAAAAGAAAAGAAAAAAATAGAAAAATCTCATAAAATTATTAAAAAACTAAAAAAAATTCTACATTACTTAAAAAATTTGAAAATTGTACCAAACGCATTATTGTTCTTTCTTTATTCCGGAAAAAGAAATTTTATACAGTTATTAAACATGTTCTTTTGGTCAGAAACTTATCCAAGAAATAGAAATGAAAAAAAAAATTTATGAATAGAAATTATTCCCAGGAACAGGATTATTACTGAGCACACTTCTAGTCAGCAATCGGCGAGGAGCTTCAGCCGAAAGGAAAGGGTAAGAGCGTGCAAAACAGAAAGAGAAAGAAAGCAAGCAAAGGGAAGTCTTGGCAATGGGAGGAAATAAGAGAGTGGGACCAGTCCAGGCACCCTATCTTGCTGCATGTTGAAAGTGAATTATAAGGTGAGAACGCTGTAGAGCCCGAGTGATAGGTGGAAGAGAAATGAGGAACTCGTGGGTTTTGGGTCAAAATTAGCTAAAGCCGTGAAATAGAAATTGAAAGAACAAGTCAAAATGCTAAGAGGGGTGTAGTGGGGAAGGAAGGCTAAAGATCCCCATCAGGAGCAGCGGCCAAAACAGGGTAGTTCATTTCCAGCGGAAGAAGTTCACTCCGAATTTCAATGGGGGACTGATCCTCAGTGCTTCTGGCCCAAGTCTGACAGCAATACCAGCGATAAAACAAGGTAACCATCCCCCTTGGTTTATTCTTTGAGGATAAAAAAGGGGCGGGTTAAGTACTCTATTTTGGATCGGGAATGAACTAGTGGGAGTGCCTTTGACTTCGAGTCAATCTTGTAGCTTTTCTTATGTTCGGGAGGGCCTAGTAAACGAACTTAGGATGTTTATTATGTGTAGAAAGCCCAGTCTGAGCTGCTATCATCATGCGCAAGCCTCAAATGCAAACTGTGAGTGTGTGCTTGTCCAAGCTACCGCAGGTTTTTGGTTCATAGATGGTATGTGTGCTATGTGAACTCACTGAGTGAACTGTGAGAGTGTATCATGAGTCAGAAAACCTGTGAAAGCTATTGCGGACATCAACCAACTTGGCAGCAGGACCGAGTGTGCATTACACGTGAACATTTGCTGGTTTGCACCCGTGTGTTGCAGAAAAAAAATGGGAGCTATTAGTGTCGTAGTGGAGTGTATCTTGTTGTGGGTGCATACGAGTTGTAAATGTTCATTTTAGATGCCGTGAATGCAGGTTGGTGCAAATCTGCTGTAAGGAGAGAGATCACGAGTGTTGGTTTGCATGTGTGTGCCATAAAAAATGTGGTTGTTGGTGAAAGTAAGGGTAAGCTGGGTAGGTGCAATGCCTAGATGTGTTTGTATGTGTAGTGTGTGTATGCGTTACAAGTACGAGTGCCGTGATGTCAATCACTGGGATACATTGTAATCTTGGGCAAGTTGTCTGGCGTAAGCTCGCGTGCTGTGTTATGTTGGTGTTGGGTGTGTGAGTATGTTTTATGTTGTTTTAGCCTCCAGAAAGCGAATGAGAAGCACAGGTCTTGCGAAATGAAAAGTGGAGTCTGTTCTGGGTTTGGGTACTTTTGTTTTTATGTTACATAAGAGAACTTATGAATAAGTGAAACGGGGTCTTAAATCCAGAGGGATGAAATGTTTGATTTCAACTGGAAACCAATTGACAAAAATGAATTTAAGCCGTCGCAAACCTGGGGCAATTTAGATTGTTTTTCAAAGAAAAAGTAAGAAGACATCTTTCTGTGGTCTGGGATGCTTGATCTTCATGTTGCCGTGTGGGTCGTGCCTTTGCAATGCTTGTGGTGCGGCGGGAGCGTCAATGTGAGGATTCTGTGTCTCGGGTTTGTGGGCGTTGGAGGTAAGTATGTTCTTTGTTAATGGTAGTGGGGTTTGATTAATGATTTCCTTTTGTAAAAAAAATAATAATAAAAAAAGAAAAAAAGAATAACAGAGACAAAAAGAAAAATAGTATCCCATATAGGAGTAGATTTTGTTTAAGGGTCCGTTCGTTTCGCGAAAAATAGGCCATTTCCGGAAAATATTTTCCCAAAAGCCATTTTCCAGGAAAATGACAATATTTTCTGGTGTTTGACTAAAACATGAAAATGTTTCGGAAAATATTTTCCGGTGTTCGGTAAGGAAAATATTTTCTAAGACTTCACCACTTAGGCATGCATCACTTACCGACCTATAAATCCATTAAATATGAACTTGCCTTTAAATCCGGGCAAACTTACTTCATATCTTTGTTCCCTCATTGTTGCCAAATGCTCATTTACTCTAAAAAATGTTCGTATGGATTTTAAAAAGAAACAAAAGAGAAAAGAAGCAAAGCATGTATAGCCCTCATGAAAATCTTCCAGTTGAGTGGCCTGTTCTTCCCCTACGTCTTTTTTTTTTTGGTAAAGGTAAGAATATATTGATAAGCAATGGACAAATGTACAAAAACGGCACCAACAACTTACACTCTAAATGCGAACAAAAGAGTGGAAGGGAGCTGCGCAAAAGCCTCAAGAGGCAAGTACAGAAACAAAGCAAAAACAAACACAGCCCAGCCACCAGACTCAGCCACCAAACCTCCATGGACGCTTGGGAAACCGAATGAGGGATTATGCGCAAGGCTGAAGACGAAGCCCAGAATCATCCGAGCTCTCTGTAAACGCCGATTCCTTAGAGTGTCAGGGACATCCTTGTAGGTAATTGCTTTATCTTTAACCATCTTTATCAAATGGTTCTTCAAAGCGGGAATATCAAGAGAATCCCCTCGAAAAATCATAGCATTCCTTTTCTTCCAAATTAGATAGCAAAGAGCTCCAAAGGAATATCGGGAGAGACTATGAAAGAAGTCCTTACCAGCAAGGAATTTCATAGCCCAAGCAAGGTTTTCTGTCCAAGTGCCGTTCCTCCATGGCAAATTGCACCTGGTAGCCCAAAAATACACCATGGTAGTTGAAATATTGCAATCAAAGTACAAATGGTCGGTCGAGTCTGGCTGAGCATTATAAAAGGTGCAAACCGAGTAATCAATCCTTCCATACGAGAGAAGAAGTGACTGCGTTGGCAAGCGGTTTTTAGTAATAAGCCACAAAAGGAATTGAAGCCGAGGGGCTAAATCCTTGTCCCACATAAAAGAAGTCCAAGGTGCTTTGGCTTTAGAAGCTCTGATGAAGTTCCAAGCAGAAGCTACGGAGAAGGCCCCCGATGAATCTTGACGCCAAAGAAAACGATCGCGGTCAACCGAAAGAGGAGGAAACGAAAAACCACAATCCTCCAAACGCAGTTTGCAGGATATGCCAGCATAAGAATACAAAGACGCCACAACCGCCCACGCAGGAACGTCGGGATCCAACAAAAAAGTTTCAGGAACTTGTAGATGAAGAGGGCCACAAGGCAGCCAACTATCAAACCATAATGAAATAGAACGGCCATTACCGACCTCCCAACCGAAGGATTGCCTAAAACAGCCCTGGAGTTGAAGGATCTTCTTCCAACTCCATGCACAAACCGAAGGCTGAGGGGCAACCTAGAAGTTATGTTTCTTTAAGAAGTTGGAGTGGATCCAACGGCACCACAGTGATTCCTTATCCGTAAAAAGGATCCAAATAAATTTCAGCATTGAGGCTCTGTTACAATCCTTGATAGACCGAATACCCAGCCCCCCTTCCTCCTTAGGCAAACAAACATCCGCCCATGAGACTTTAGCACCTCCCTTATCTAAGGAAGTGCCTTTCCAAAGAAATCTACGAAGAATGCTTTCAATCCCCAAGATAACCGAAGAGGGCAAAGTGAAGACACTAGCCCAAAATGACTGAATAGCATGAAGCACTGACCTTATAAGCTGAAGTCTCCCGGCAAAAGAGAGAAACCTGTGGGACCAAGAGCGGACTCGCGCAGTAATGCGGTCAATTAACTGAGTACAGTCAGCCTTACTCAACCTCTTTGAGATGATCGGCACCCCAAGATAACGAACCGGGAGTTTACCTTCCTGAAAGCCAAAAGCCAGGAGGATTCTATTGCACAAAGTAGGATCACCTCCCGAAAGGAAAATGTCGCTCTTATTTTTGTTGGGGAGAAGACCACTCCATGAAGAGAAAATGTCGAGGCTTCTTTTAAGGATCACAACCGACTTCCAATCCGCTTGGCAAAAAAGGAACACATCGTTTGCAAAAAACAGATGAGTGAGCTTGGGAGACTTACATCTCCAAAAACATTTAAACTCCTTGGCCGAAGACCTTTGGTTCAAAATTCCCGAGAAGATTTCCATGATCAACGTAAATAGATAAGGTGACATTGGGTCGCCCTGCCTAAGGCCTCTGCCTCCTGGGAAGAAGCCATGAAGCTCCCCATTAATAGAGATAGAGAACTTGGGTGTGCGCACACAAGCCATAATCCGATGAATAATCCACAGAGGAAACCGAAAGGCAGTAAGAGTAAGCTCTAGGAAATCCCAGTCCACAGTATCATAGGCCTTGCGAAAATCCACTTTGACCGCACATCTTGGGAGGTATGGGTCTAGGTGGAAACCTGCAAACAGCTCTTGAGCCAGTAAGATATTATCCCTTATTCTTCTTCCCTTAACGAACGCATTCTGGGAAGGACTAACAAGATCCTGAAGCACATGCGCAATTCTATTGGCCAAAATCTTAATGATAAGCTTATAGACAGTATTGCAACAAGCAATTGGTCTAAAGTCATTCACTTCACAAGCATTCGGCACCTTGGGAATTAGAGCTAGGATAGTCGCATTAACTTCCTTAAGAAGACAACCTGAGGAGAAGAAATCTTGCACAGCCTCTGTAACTAAGGATCCCACGATATCCCAGTTACTTTTAAAGAATTTTGCTGTAAAACCATCTGGACTGGGGGCTTTTCCCTTAGCAAGCGAGAACAAAGTTTTCTTAACTTCCAAATCAGAGACCGGCGAAGCTAGGGAACATACCTGGCTATCGGACAGCGACTTCCGAATAAGAGAAGTAAGCTCTTGAAGATCAGGCTTAATTAAGTCAGCTCGAGGAGCAAGAGATCCGAAAAAAAGGATAGAAAAACTTGGGGCACCAAATCAGGATCCAAGACCACCGAACCTGTAGTGTCTTTGACAGAGAGGATTCGGTTATTGAGATGTCTAGCTTTGACAAAGTTGTGGAAGAATCTCGTGTTACGATCTCCTTCCTTCAGCCATCTAATTCTAGATTTTTGCTTATAGAACGATTCCTCTTGACCACGAAGGTCTATAAAAGCACGGCGCTGCCCTTTTTCAAGTTCAGCAAGCGGAATATTTTCAGGATCCAACTGAAGGAGATGCTGAGTAGAACGCAGGGCTTCCCTCGCTTCAAGAGTTCTCAAAGAAATATCCGAGAAAGCTTCCAGATTAAGAGCCTTGAGGCGAGCTTTCAACGACTTCAGTTTAGAAACTAGCTTAAACATGGGAACACCTCAAACTTGACTATCCCATGCTTGCAAAACCGTAGAACGGAAGTCTGGGTGCTCAGCCCAGAAATCAAAATACTTAAAAGGCTTCCTCCTTGGACGCGGATCAACAACCCTGACAACCATAGGAGTATGGTCAGAAATTCCAGGATTGAGAAACGACGCCTCCGAGTATGAAAAGTCCATTCTCCATTTAGAGTTGACGAGAACTCTGTCAATTTTTCGCATCTTCCTAGCCGCACCCGCCGAAGTTGACCAAGTGAACCGAAGGCCAGAGTACCTGAGATCCTCAAGTTCCGTTTGGTCCAGACAGAGCTTGAATTCATCAAAACAGGGGATCCAGGCGTTAGAGCTACCAACGCGGTCAGAAGGGTCCTTGATTGCATTAAAATCTCCCGCTACTATCCAAGCAGAGTCTTGAAAAAGCTCGTCACAATGGAGTAGATCAGACCAAAGAGGCCTCCGACGCACAAAGGAATGCTCTCCATAAATGGCAGAAGCACATCAAGTAAAATTAGAAGATAACCCCTTCAAACACCCATGGATGGCTTGGTCATTCGAAGAGATCAACTCAAAACTGACAGTAGCTGGATCCCATCCAATCCAGACTCTACCGCGCGGAGCAAAATCATAGTTCGCAATCCAATTCCAGCCTCTCAGAAGATTGGAAGATATGGAACCAAACAAAGGCTCTGGAACTTTAGTTTCAAAAAGCCCTATAAGGCAAAGCTTATTCGCAACAACAAACTTTCTAATCTCCGCCCTTCTGACAGGGTTCATAATACCTCTAACATTCCAAAACCCAAAAAACATAGATAGCAAAAGGAGGGAATTACTTCCGCTTGGAGTACTTGCGACTAGCTCTAGTCGCCTTTGAGTCCACTGCAGGAGAAGGTCCCGGCGGGTCAGGCAGGCAAAAGGAGAAGCTGATCCTGGATCGAACCAGCCCCAGCAGGTTCTGAAGGACCACTCAAAGGAGGGGGCCTAGACGTGTGACCACCATCTTCACTAGATGAAACTGAATTGTTGGTATCATCTTCCTGGTCTCCAGACGGCATAACAGACTCCGGTGCCAAGTCAGAAGCTTGAGAGGAGAGGCCAGAATTGATTTTCACGAGGGGCGTAGCAGGGACTTTAGGAGGCTTTTGGCACTGAGCAACATGCAAAGCTTCCTTCAGATTGAGAACCTGCCCCTCCTCCAAGTGTGGTGTCAACGAAGCAATAAGATCATGAGGCTTCTGCTTCTTCTTTTTGCCTTTGACCTGATTCCACCCCGAATCAGGCTGAACAAGATCAATTTGGTGCGGTGGAGGGGGCAAAGTAACCTCAGGAACCGCAGCCTGCTGAGCAAGAGAAGAGGAGCCACTAGAGGAACTCATGGTCTGTCCTGCATCAATTGCCTTAGCTATATTCAGCTGAATAACTGCAGATTCCGAATGAGGAACCAAGATAGGCGCAACCGAAGACATTCCCCCCTAATCCTCAGACGCATCCACCGAAGAAGGAGCTGGTCTGGCTTGCTGAGAAGTTTTTCCACTTGCAGCCTTACTCTGAGGGCCAGACTCCTCTGAAGAAGGACCAGCATCAGCACACTCTGTTCCAGGTCTACCAGGCCTGTTAGCCGTTGCACAATTGTGGCCAAAAATGCCACATCCAGCACAGGCAGTGGGTCGCCACTCAAACTCCACCCCTATTTCACACTTCGTACCATTATGGGTTGTCTCAATCAATTTACAATCAGGTTGATTAGCAGTAATTTTGATGCAGACCCTAGCAACGGTAAGGCTGTTCGCCTGCTCTATTCTCTTATCAACATAAAGGGGTTTGCCGAGCGCACTTGCAACTCTCCCAATGAAGTGGGCAGACCAGCACGAAAAAGGAATATTCGACAGTCTGACCCAAACAGGGACCGCGCGGTGGGTCTCCCTTCTCAGCTCAAGACCAGGGGTCCATTACTGCAGAACAAGTGGTATTCTGGCAACCGTCATCCGACCACCTTCAAGCACACTTCGACGGAACTCCCTATCAGGAATGCGAAACATAAAGAGTCCTTTGCCATTTGACATGACTTCAGTAAGGTTCGGCCCCCACGCTTTCTTCATGGCCTCTTCAACGACCTTAAAAGGCATTCGGCGACCAATGAAGTAGCCCATTAAGCATTCGAACATTTTGGGATCTGCAGCTTCTAGATCTTGATCAGTGATCTCAATCACAGGTTTATTGTTAACCATAGTCGGTGGAGTATACACCAGATCATAGCCCTTGGCCACGGTTCTTGCCACCGCCACCCAAGACTTTCCCGAAGAATTCTTCGAAGTATCCCTGCCCTGAGGCTTAGCTGAACGGGACCTTTCTCGCTGGACAGGTCGCATCCCAGCACTCACGCGAGGAGCTCGCGTTTCATTCGAACCAGAAGGAACAGTGCCCGAATTCGGAATTTCTCCCATAACAGCCATCAACGAAGGTTCCTTACTCAGAATAGGAAGCCCACCATGGGAACTTGTCCCCTCATCCCCATTTCGAGCCCTCACCGACTCCCGATCCATCTCAGATTACGAATCACAGCAACGAAATAGGCGGGCGGAACCCTAGCCATAGACAGCCATGCGAATCGAGCAGAGAGGACGTACCAGGAGCCGTTGCTGGGGGTTTAAAAGAGAGGTAGGAGGCGCCACTTCCCACCAAAAAATTGCCCCAACCAACGGTCAACGCGTCTGGAATCAGCAGCTCGACTTGCAGAAGAAACAGTAAACCAGTCACCCAAGAAGAGAGCTATGTGAACAGTAACCCGAGAATAACCAAATGGCCAAAGCTCTTCTCTTCCTCTACGTCTTTTGTGTTGTAATAAACAAAAAAAAAAAAACACAAGTAAAGCATGTAGAGCCCTTTGCTTGAGCAATGTACAACTGCAGGATAGAGTAAATAAAAAAAATGATAAGCAAGAGTGCAGAGCACGAGCTTGAGATCAACAAGCTTGAGGTTCACCTAGCAACGGCCAACGACTAGCCAAGAAAGAAGAACATGGGAAACAAAGAAAAGAAAAAGAAAAAAAGAAAACAAAAAGAAAACAAATAGGAAAAAAGGGAATTAAAAATAATTCGAATAAAAAAAAAAGAAAAGAAGAAAAAGAAAGGGGAGAAGGAAGTGATGATTTGTAAAGGTGTGAGATAAGAAAGATCAAGTGAGGGAAATGTTTTCCATTTTTCAAAAGTAGAAAACATTTTCCCCTAGTTTAGAAGACTTTTTCCTTTTCAAGGAAAATATTTTCCCTAAGGAATTCATTTTCTGTGAAACGAACGCCGGAAAATCCGGAAAACGTTTTCCCGGAAATTATTTTTCGCGAAACGAACGGAGCCTAAGTCTCAATCAATTTGGTCCCAGCATGACTTGATATTTGGGCTCATTTAGATTAGGGATTGCATCGCGTAAAATTAGAGTAGTTGGAATCTTTTACACATTTATATTAAGTAACGGATTCGTTCATACCTTCGGTAGAGTTTATAAGACCACGACTGATCCTGAAATGAATGACTAGAAAAAACAGCATATTCTCAGATGTACTAGTACTAACAAGTGCATCAAAGATGCAGTTATCAATTCTCCCAAGAGGCCACAATTACCGCGAGCAAACATATTAATGATGAGGAATGCATTTTTGCTATGCTACTAATTAATATTTTGACTTGCTATGCTATTTTGACCAAGCCTGGCTGAGGAAGAGTTACGAGGTGTAAAACAAAAAAAAAATATGCCGGGGCATAATCTATTTCATTTTCAGCCCTTAACGAGATAAATAAAAAGAAAATCTTTTTTCTTTCTTTAGCTCACAGGAGATTCTATCCTAGAGTTCTATAACAAATTATTTATCCGACTTGTATCGGCTTTTATTTACTACACTTTAATATATTTGTTATCACCGTACTTTGATTTTTCATACTTTCAATTTGATTACATAAGTGTGGCTATATGCACTTATGACTTGCTACGTCGAGCTCAATTGCACATGAACACATAAACGTTAGGGAATTAAAAGTGGAAAGACCGCATGATTCATGTTTTCGATAACCAAATCGAGTTTAGGTATCGAAAGGGAATTAATTAGACTATTACTATAATTAAGTTTCTGGACATGAATCTCTAGTTCGTGGAAGTAGAGTGACCTCTCGCACTTGGCTCCTAACTAGCCTCCAAAAGGGTTAGTGATGACTCCTATAAAAAGAACAATTTTATAATTAATCAAGGAAACCAAGTTGTGACCAAAAAGATTTGGGGGAACCCACGCCAAGAATGAGCGACGTCTTGCGTTCTCGCTCGCTTGGCAATTCATCAAATCTCGTCATGATTCGCCTCGGGAGGATTGCAATAGCTTGACAGCTCCATTGGGGATCTGGTTATAAACTTTAGAGAACTTAAGCCTAGTATAAACTCGTTGAGCGTCTACTAACTTGTTTTGTGATAGGTTGTGTGTCAAAGTCAATGTGGATCTTGAGGTACGTCCACTAACAAGGTATTAAATGGTGGATATAGATAGAAAGTCATAAAGGATGAAGTGTTTGTTAACCTATTTGATTTGCAGGTTGGTGTAGAAATATATAGATGCATAAATGTGTTTGAAGCAGTGTTTTGTATATAAATTAAAATGCATGCCTTTAAATCGCGTTAGCACGATATTTCTCGCACACAACCTGCAACCCAGAACTTCGGATCGCACCTTAGGAGGACAAATTAGGGGGCGTTGAGAAGGACGAGGCTGGCTACGAGATGCAGACGGCTGTAGGCCGGATCAACCCCACTTATTTCATGGGATTTCATCACCCATCGAAGTGGGGTGCCTTAACGCCTATTGTATGTCCCACCTTCATCCCCGCTCCCGTTGATGTTCTCTCAGGGTGGCGGAAGCGGCTTGATTGTAACAGTCACAACTTCATAGAAAGCGAAGTTGGTAAGTTTGTGCCCGTGATCCCCGTTCCAGTTCACTTCGATCTGATCCAAACGCTCTCCCATTTCTGGAATCTGATAACGTCGACATTTTCCTTGGGTAAACATGAATTGGTCCAGACCTTAGAGTACAACGTTGCCATTGGAGTTACTCCCTTCACTAAGGTCGCTAGCACCAACCCCCCGGTTTGAAAAATCAAAGTTTGTGGAACTGAAAGATCTTAAAGGCTCGCGACGGGGGTTGCCCGCTCACTTTTTAGACAAACCAATTTGCACACCCAATAGAGCGAGACATGCGGCATTCATCTAGAGTGTTTCTCTTGGTCGTGCTTTGGTTTTGTCGTACTCCCACACTAAGCATTTAATGAACCCATTAGTCACACATGTGGTTAGTCAAGTTTGTTGCGGTATTTTCTGATTGAGGCCCAATCTAAATCTATGTTTGAGAGATAGCTATTCATTGAGAAGAGAGGAGCCGTGGGAGTCCCCTAGACTGCCTGGATCCCACAAATGAATAAGAAATTACATTTTTATTGCATATCAAGGAATTTGGGTCAGGCATGGGCATTTATGAGCTTAGTGATGTTTCTTATATTATTGGCAAGTTTAAACAAATATTGAAGTTTATCCCAAAAAAGTCTTTTTCACAGCGGGTAAGCTTTTTGAAAACTAGCAACTCTAAAAAACTCCTTTGGTGCGTTTTATGGACACATTTCCGAGTAGCACGCCTCTCATACTTGTCAGATGGTCCGGACCCTCCTCTGGGATTCATCGGGTGTACGGCTAGCCATCCCCTCCGGGTTAATCGACAGTATGCAGCACTTCAAGAAATTCCACCACCTCTGAGGTTGGACGAATTTCATTTAGATCTCGTGCAAAGGAGCCTTAGCGAGACTCAAGTAAAGTTTTACCAAAGGAAAGTGAGTGACATTGAGAACGCTCGGCACGATTGTCGTTCACAAAATATAATCCGGGCCAAGGATTTGGAAGGAGAAATGAAAGAGCATCATGCCTCTGTGGAGTTCATCAATCGGCTGATGGATGCCAAATACTTGCTTACCGTTCCAACCATGCCTGTACGTCCTACTCCAGAAGATTACCGAAGACAGATAGAGAAACTCAAGCAGGAGCGGGACAAGGCGTGAGCCAGTTCCTCGGTTTGACTGTAAGCCAGCTCTTCGTTGGTAGGCCTGCCCCCCTGGGGTAGCCATGCTCCTCCAGTGTCGGGTACATAACATAGAAGGGTCAGATCGAAAAAGAAAGGGTACATAGAGGGGTAAGAAGTAGCGACGAGTGAATCAAAAGTAGCAAGTTTCTTCCGTAGCCTTTCGAAGTCACCCGCAATGGCTCGGCAGAGACTACTAACCTTCTTCTTGTTCCTAGTCGTCTGTTACGAATCTCAAGAGGCCTAGTCGGATTTTGCGGTTGCCTTGATGTTTTTATCGTCACTTTTGATGTACTCTTCTTTAACTTGTATCGAATCTTTTGAGAATTAGTAAAGGTGAAATTGCTCTTCAGTGAGCTGGGTTTGTTTTTAGCTAAAAGTGAGACAGGAACAAAGGCCCAAATTTGTTTCCTGAGCCCAAACCCGCAGAGCCTAGATGAGAACTATATCCGGACTGGCCCAAGGGCCCAGCCCGAGTCCCCATCTTCAGAATAAAAAATATTAATATTAAAAAAATAACTATATAAAATAAATTTTCCGAGGAAAAATTTAAAAATTGGAAAATAGCTTGGAGATAGGTCCTAATTTGGTTGTCTTTAGTACTTGTTTTAGCTTAGTTAAACTTTTTAAGTTAGGGGTTTTAGTAATTACTTTGGCATGGCTTTAGTCTTGATACTTTTGTCTTAGAAGAAGATGGGAATTGATTTGAATTTAGCTCATGGAGATAATGTCCACGGTCATATAACATGGCCAAGTATATTCTTTACACGATAGTTATCGAGTTCTCATTTCCAGCACTTTTACTTAGCTATTTTTAATTTTTGGGTGTTTAATTCCTGCACTTTTAAATGTTGGTTGCTCTTTTCTCTTTAGTATGGTTAGGCCACACACTAGAATCATAATGGAATCTCACAAGAACAATTGCATGATCACAAAGTGGACTAATACCTTTAGGATCATAAATGGTAAAATCAAGAGTGAATAGCCACTTAGATAACACATTTTAAAATTAGGTACCAAAATGGGGCTTACAGAACATAGTTGAATAGGAATCAAGACGACACTCTCGGGTTTCGTTTAGTTTCTAGCCGACCCCAAATGGCTAGTAGCCACTTCTAGAAATACTTAGGTTGTTAAGAACTTAAAATGAAAAATCCAACGTTAATCAAGGTATGGACTTGGGAGAGTCTATGCTCATCAATGAACTATTAGGGTGGTTTCTTGAGCAAAATCTCTAAATTTTCCCGAAGACCTTGAAAGAGAACTACTTTGGGAGGGTCGCAATAATTCTATATGAGCTATATTAGTCTTAAATGAGGTTAAAAATATTTGTTATCCATAGCGGCCGGACATGTGCAATCCTTCTTCAACTCAATTAAGTTTTTGTCATTATTTCAATAGAGAAAGACAAGGTGCCTATGATTGGGAGTGTGAATACTAGACAATCCTCAATAGTGATGTGTCAGTGAGAAGGCTACTGGGTTCATAGTGTAAGAAGAGACTATTCATTTTCGTAATTACTTTTAAAATGAATCTATTAGGAAAAAAAAAAGAGGTCGAGCGGTGTACATGGAACACTCAAACTAGGGTGAAGCGATCCTGTCGCCAGCAATGATTTTGGTCACTCGTGCAATATATATATAATTCACGAGTCAACAATTTACATTATTACTAGATTAATTGCATTTGAGTGTTGATATCTCGACATCTTATTTAGGATGGTCAATTGTATTAACGTGTGTCAAAATCTTACCGACTTTACTTAGTAATCAAGTGCAAGATGTGAAACATGAATTTTCTTATGGATACATAAAAAGGCTATATAACATTTTGTCATAAGGAAGTCAAGAACGTCGTAGAATACAGATTTTTAACTTTATGATAATGTACAAGTGTTTATTACATCTAACTAAATTCAAGTTCGAAAAGTCCTGAAGCGCAAAAAATTTTAACGACGTTTTGTCCATCGAATCTAGAAGACAATGTCATAATACAATCACTTTATTTAGTTGTAAGCAATTGCAAATATGATTCTTTTATGTGTCGTACAATATTTTACGAATACTAGTGTGTTTTTGCCATAGGCAAGGGGAAAACGTCGTAAAATACTATCTTTTATAATTTGTGATATCACGAGACTTTACTAAGTACATAAAAAGACTTAATACTTTTTCAAATGCGTGAGATCAAGTTAGTTTGCTATAACCATATTTAAAATGTCATATAGCGAAAAAAAAAAAACTAAAAAGAAGAAAAAAGAAGGAGAGTCCGTAGTCCAATAAAAATTCATTCCATAATTTCTAAAACTCCTTCGGTTGACTATTCTTTGACATAGCCCTGTGATTTTAACAGCGCCATCGTCTTAGTAAGCTTCTGAATTTTATAACCATGCGGGCAACGATATTATGTCCATTGTGACATGTGATAAAAATGGGCCAGCATATGCTCTAAATATGAGGAGGAATACATGTTCAATCCCTCTTCTCTCATCAGTTGGTTGATTTAAAATCAATTATAGTCTAGATCAATCACATCACCAATAAGCTCAACCTTAGTAAGAATTGCATGCACAACCGCCAAATCAAGTTCCTGCTGCTCTCTCTCTCTACGATGTGAGTGGCGGCCGCGTCGGCAATGTCTAGAATTGCGACACGATAGCAGGCGTGATGTGTAGCGGACAAAGGAGAAGAGGCGCTCGATGAAGAATAAGGAAATAGGTATAAGAAAAAAAAAACATAAATAAGGAAATTAAGGGAAAAGAGAGAAAAAAGAAAGAAAGAACATAACACATCTCCCCTGTAAAAATCTAATTTGTTGATGTGTCATCCTCTTTAAGTGGGAGTAAATTTAAGATACAAATTTGTTGTCTTAAATTGAAATTTTAAATCCACACGGTTAAAGATAAATTTTGAGGCGAAATGTCTTGATTCCGGATTGGAAACATCTCTTCTTGCGGATTTATCTCTCTGGTATTCATACCATGGTATCAAACGGTTAAGATAGTCAATTATCATGGATGGAGATTCAATCTATTGAGTTCCTATAGTTTTACAGTGTGGTTATTTCAATCATTTCAATCACTTGAGATCCATCGGAAAGAACGGCTGGCAATTCGTGTTCTATGCTATTCTTATCTTTATGAAAATGTTTTAATGTGATTGACACTTTTTTTTTTGTCTTTAAATATAAGTGAAAATTTGTCAATAGTTGGTTTTGAGTTGACTTGTGTGGTGTTGGCTTCAAGTTCGGGAATCTCTCAATAATTTCATATAAGGTTTGAGTCATGTTTTTATGCGGTGTCAAGAAATGTCATTAAAAGATCCCTTTAGACTCATATATTGAGCTTTTACATTTGGAAACACAATCATCTACTATTCATTTTTCACTGGCGCCGGTATTTTCCTATATGTTTTTCATTCGAATCCATAGCCTTTGCAGGTATATATCTTCACAAATTGTGCCGGTTTCGTACTTCATATTTTGCTCGAAGGGCAACTCACTTTGAAAATACCAACCAGCTGCAGCTGGATAAAACTAAACTCTAGAAAGACCATATTGCCCCACCTTGTAAATCTCCAAGCTCAATCGACCAAAAAAATAAATAAATCTCCAAGCTCCCAAACTCCCCCATGAATCCTAAAGCTCTATCACTCAAACAACCTCTCATGTCTCCTCCAGCATACACCTTTGTCCGCCGTTGCCGGAGCCATGATCTTCGGTTGACCTTGGCTGTGACCGCTGTATGTGTCTGTGTGTACGGAGCTGGGTACCTCTAATACGAAGGTCACAAACCGCGAGCTCGGACTTGTGATTTCCCACCTCGTTTGTCCACAAATTTATGACCTCCAAGGCAGGCCACATCCAAGTAAGTGGTCCGCAGACAACGAAGTAGCCGATAAGTGACGCAAAGGACGAGGATTGGAAAGGAGGGCAATGCATAAAAAGCCATTTTGGATAGGGAGATGAAAAGTCTTCTGTTCTCCCTTTCTCCCTTTCCTTTCCTCTTTCGCTCATCTTCTTCAACCTTTAGCCATAAGAAATTATTTGAGCTAGTCTCACCCTCCGTGAACTCTCTTGTTGATTTTGTTCTAGATCTAAGTTTGAGCTCTCCCGATCTAGTTATACATTTAAGAGCTATCTTCAAATTATTATTATTATTATTATTTGGAACTCAATATCCCCATGCTCTATTCAAGTATAGGTCCTCTAGCTTCAATGGTCATATTGCCAAACCAAATGGTTTGCTCTTCCACATGTTAGATGTATGATTGTTTGCTCAACTAGTTTTGGTTGTCTTCGTATGGAGATGATGTAAAGAAAGTCGAATTTAGACTTGTACCGCTTACTAGTGACATCATAATTATTGAAGAATGAATTTCCGATGTGTGTTATCATTAATAATGATATGAGATACAGTGATCCGCCATCAATTGTGTGCTTAACTTTATTGGTGCTCTCTTAATCCTCCTCATTTCTAGATTTGGCTTTGTTTTGTAGTTTTCTAGGCTTTGCTCTCCTTCAATTTGTTTGTCATAAATTTTATTACAAATGAACACAATTTTCTTTTGATCCAAAAAAAAGAGAGAAGGAAGCTGACTTTTTGGTAGGTATGTGATTCCACCAAAGGCAAGGGCAGTTTGGTAAGTTGAGTATTCCAGGTTAATCTGAATCATGAATTGATGTTTTGATACACCATTCATTTTGAGAAAGTAAATTTAAAGTGTCAATTCATTCACAAAATTTTAGAGGGTCCCACTCCTTTATTTATAATATATACCCACTCAAAACATTAAATGAATGAACTTTCACCCACTATCATACCATCGTATGCCATTACATCAACCCTTAAACAATTGAAAGAGATAAGGCTCACCTAGTGACACGAGAATTCTCATAGTAGTACGGTTTGGAATATGATGAAACTTTCAATCCAGTGACAAAGATTACAACCGTACGTGTCCTAATAGCCCTTACAGCAAGCATGTCCTATAGAATATGACCCTAATCATTCTTCTCAAATCATTCTAGTACGATGGACTAGAATGATGGATTGAGGGGGTCAGCCTGAGGAAATTGAACACGATAGAGGAGTTCGCTCTAAGGTATTTAATAAGTCGATTAACATTGTCCACAAGAACCATCCTTCTTAAAGAAACGAAACAGATGTAACAAATACTATAGACCAAGTCCATTTTCATTTTCCTGGTCTACATTATAGTAAGATACGATGACTTCGCAGATCACATATTCGTGCAACCTCTCCACCTCCAACTAGGAAGTGAATGCCAGAATATCCGGATCTTGTTTAAGAAGAATCATCTCATCTCCAGTGGTGGTTGTCCATGCATCAATTCCTTTGCCCTCTTCATCGTCGATAAGAAAGACCGATCTGAGATTCAATGATATGTTGCTGACGAGAACCGGCCTTCCCCACCCGAAGTCGATCTCATATAGCCCAAAACGGCACCAGCTACTAAAAGAAATCGTAAACACTTCGCTTGAGGACGCGACTTTGACAAATTCGGCTATAGAATTCCCCACCGTCGAGCAGAACTCCTGCTTGTTTACTATTGATGCATATTTCGTTTTAGCGTCCGATATCATATTGTGGATTATATTCACCATCTCATTGAACTCCGGATTCCTTTTGCTGGCCGTGGGTTGATCGGAGCGCCCAAAAATCATGCCGAAGAAATTGCCACAAGAATTTGCGGGTATCTTTAGTTTGACTTTATCGCGCAAGTTAAATGTCATATAAACTGCGAAAGGCCTTTCTTCGCCCTGCCTACATCGATTAATCTTGACGAGAGCCTTACTTATTAGTGCCGAAACAACCTCCACCCTCGAAGGCTGGAAGTTGTTGGCCATTGAATCCTTTGCATCATCCCTAGCTAGGGCTCTCAGCTTCGATACAGCATCAAGGCTGAACCTGAACCTAGACACCGTGAATTCCTTGCTGCCAATAATCCGTGGCGGAGGCCAATTCGCAACGGCCGACACTTTCATTGGGAATAGAGACGACAACTCGAAACTTGGACAGACTGTAACATCTACGTTACCTCGGCAAGCGGTGGCCCACGAATTAACGAATATGGCCATGGTGTACACGTCGCTGATCCTGTGTGTAGAGCGCAAGCCAATTGCTATTCCGCCGCACTCGAACGTATTCACTTGAATCACCACTAGTGGATTGCCTACTAGGTTGTTCGGGAATTGCGACAAATATTCGAGCAAATCCATGTCGGGGTCTCTATGGAGAAGCTGATCAATCTGGCCATCCACTTTGGCATGGACGAACTCCACTCCAAGGTCGTTACAGTCGATAAAACAACCGTCGTCATCCTCAATATATCTCCCTGCCATAGGATAAAAGAAGGTTAGAGTTTTGGAAAGTGACTCCTCCATCTGGTGAAGCCTTCGAGAGATATCGACTCCGGGGTTCCCGGCATTATCTCTATAGTAGAAGATAACGCCCACATAATTTGGCATCTGAAGCTCATCTATTGATGTTAGCTTCCATTTTCGCTGGTCGCTTGGTGTCGGCACTGACGGCTTGACCAGCTTCTTCCACTGTATTTCCACCTTCATGCTTGGATTGCCTCTCAAGATATGTGTAGAAACGAGGATGGTGAATATGGTATTGCACAAGTTCTCCAGTGGAATGGTGGTTTTATAGAGCGCTCCAACCCTTGCCTCTATTTACACGGATAATGAAACCGTATAAAAATATCTCGGAAACGAGAGTCACGCTTCCCCGTTTCTTGGAAGTCTCACGAAGTCGCACAAGTCAATACGAGAACAGACAACAAGCGTTAATGATGACGAGACGCTTGTGGTCACGGGTGCAGCAATTTTCCTGATGTTCCAGTGCATAGAGGGCCCATTTGGAGATGCGAGGGACTTGAACAAATCCTTAAAAGGCTTAACGGAGAAAATAGACGGAATGGACAACCCTAGCGTAGGAGATCCCGTGCTATTTTTTGTATTATCTCTCTGTCGAAAAGATAAAAATCGATAGAAATTAGAGGGACTCACGATAGGAAATGTAGACTCTACGTTAGGACAAATTTGCTTGCACTAACTACTACCAGGTAGACTAATATAGTAATCATCCACGCTTAGAATGAGTGAAAGTGGGTGAAATATCCACTACAAAGCTAGCACGCCTTACGGCACTGCTCACAATCGCAGGTTAGCATTGTATCTCCGATTGTGAGCAACGTCGTAAGGCGCTACTAATCTTGGGTAGTTATTAGATCAGTTTATTCGGTGATAGCTAGTACAAACAATTTTACCCTGACGTGGAATCTACCATTTTTATTGTGAGATTTTTTAATTCTCTATCTATCTTTACCTTCTCGATAGATCGAGGAAACGAGAGTCACGCTCCCTGTTTCTTGGAAATTCCACGAAGTCTCTGATGTCGATGCGACAACAGATAACAAGTTTTAATGATGAGGAGACGCTTGTGGTCACGGGTACGGCAATTTTCCTGATGTTTCAGTGCATGGAGGCCCCATTTGGAGCTGTCCAACAGCTTTCGTTGCCAGGCATGGGGTCCAGACATTGACTTGTGGGGACTTTGGCGATCGCGACTTGGTGAAAAAATCTCGAGAAAACCACCAAATCAGAAACTGCCAGATGGAAATGAGCGGCAGATGTGGTCCGATGGACATTAATCTATTGAAATATATAAATGATAAATCACCTACTTATTTAATAACTTAAAATTTTAAAATAATCAACTATGGTATCATAAAATTTCATATAAATTCAAATTTTCTGGACACCTACTTACTTTTTAAGTTACAAATTTACACGCTTTGAGTTGAGATTAAATTCCGGCGTCTTTATCTAACCAAGAGAGAATGGCATTTTCTTTTTGTATGAGCAAAGGAAACCAATATAACTGGAGGGCTTTTGTATGTGCATCTAAGGCTTTTGTATTGCGAGCATAATAAAGAAAGAGTAGCAAAGGAAAAGAAGGCTACTATAGAATACGATAGGCATTCTCAATATGAAGGACCTCACATTCATTTAAAGGATGCGATAGGCATCAAAATACAACATTGCCCTGACCAAAATAAAATGCAACATTACCAGCTTTTGTACGAAGCAACTTAGGGCATATGCCATTCAGGAACGAATGAGCTGTCGAGAATTGATGGTGCGGTAAAAACCACTTCTTGTGAGCAAAGCTATGGCTCTTGTATCAGAAAGCAAAATTAACAAAGGATGAGTAACCGGAAAAGGAGATTATAGCGTCACATATTCATTAATACCACCCACATCTCAATCTTTATGCTTGGACATGGCCAAAACCTATTCTGCGCTCGTCAACCAAGAGCATTCAGGTCACAGCAACAAAGCAAATGCAGTTTGACATCATCGACTCCGGCCACCTCTTTGTGACTAAAAACTAGTCACTACGTTATAGCGTCACAGACCATCTCTGAATTGTAATCACATGAATGAAAATGTTAAATGAAACTGCTCAAGAAGAGGCTAAGGAAGGGACGTCATTCATTAGAAGAGGTTATCTTACCAAAGGTTGGAAAAACATAAGGTAGTTCGGTCTGTTCATTCGTCGATCCTCGATGTCATGGACTTCCCACAAGTAACTCAAGTTGTTTAATTACAATATATCATACACAGGATTGAATGGATATACTTTTAAAAAAGAAATCAATATGATAAATTAACACAAAGTTGTCCGATAATTAGGTTTTCAATTTCATTAGGGAGAGCTACAAAGTTCCCGACTGTTTGAAATATTCAATAATCGGGTAATTAGTCTCAATAGCACTAGCGATTATGCTAACTTAAAGGGATTATCAGGGAGAAAAATCCAGGAAAAAGAATTAGAGAAGTGTCGAAAGATCAAAAATATTTTGAAAATGAACTCGTGGAGCTCCGAAAGTCCAAGGGGCGGAGACAGAGATTGCAATAGCGGGAGCGGCGTTTGATTTACTCCTGTAAGATGAGACAACGAGAACTTCCTAATTTGATGCAGACCAGACTTTGAACTTCGGCTAGACCAAGAAACTCGTTGTTCATACGTTGTTGAATGTTGACAACTTCAACAAGCGAAACAGCACAAGAAGAGGATAGGAAAGGCACGTCATCCATTAGAAGAGGGTATCAACCAAAGGTCGGAGAAGCAGAAGGTAGTTTCGTCTGTGCAATCGTCAGATCCTCAATATGGCGGGCCTCACATTCAGCAACGAGTGTGTCAAGAATTGCTGGTGCGATAGATACTACTTCCTATGAACACAGCTATTGCTCTTACATAAGAAAGCAATACTAACGAAGAAAGTAATTCGTTGAATTACCAGAAAACCAGAAAAGAGGTCACAGACCCACATGGTTCCGCTCCCCATGATAGCATGCAACTGTAGTAATTGCGCACCTTCTCGTTATAGAAAATGATCCAGACAAATCTAGGCTATCAAATTTTGTAGGACTACTATCAATCGTTCTAAAAGTTTAAGCTGTTAAACAAATACGTGGTTTAATATTTAATTATTCTAATACCCATCCTCATATTTAGTCCGGTCTTTTTGCCTAGTACTAAGGGTGGATATATTTAATTAAGAAGACAAATGAGACTTGAAAAGATTTAAATTTAGAATCTTCAGCTCTGATATCATATGAGATTTTATTGGACTACTACCAATAATTCTAAAATCTTAAATTATTATTCCAATGTGGGCAATACAAAATCTGTAAGGAAACACGAAAACATCTTTCCGTACATTGGTTTGATAAAAAATATCCTTCAAGACTTGGTCAACCAAACATCAAACTCTGGCTTCTATAATAACTATAATGAGATGTACGAAGTCTTTACCAATACCTACTACGGCCACGGAAAAGGGCAATGGGATACTCTCTCATCTGTATTGCGATGCGTGTTCACGTGCCGCTCAGCCACCCCTACAATTGACATAAGGGGAGAGCGTTTGTGCTTAAGTTCAATTCAAGAATTGTAGAATGCCGTACAAAATTTATTTCCTCAACAAAGATTAACTCGCACAATGCTTAAGCAGGCGCATTGAGACGTGCATCTCGGTAATGCCAAAACCAAGACAAATCTATCGTGGCCACATTACTAAAGAGTTCTTGAGAAGTTTGTCTAGAATAATTTCGGGGTTCTCTGAACAAAATTCTCTTTCATTTATCTTAAAAAGGCAAGCAAGAGAATCATTTACGGGCCTTTCTCCCACTACATGAGGCTCTGAGCTTCTATTTAGCATTATCTTGCGTTTTCAATTGATTATGAATATAATCTCGTGCTCTAAGCCCTTTCTGCAAAAGTTAATTATTGTCGTCGACAGCTAAAAAATTGAGTAGATATGATAAATCAACAAAAATTTGTCCGATAGTTAGGTAACTAGGTTGTCCAATTTCATCAGGAAAAGTTGTAAAAGTTCCTGGTGTTTGAAACGGTCGTTATTGTCTAGCAAAAGAAGTGATGATCAGGGCATATTTAAGAAAAAAATAAGGGAAATGTCAAGATCGAAAGTGCAAGGTGCAGAGAGAGAAGTGCAAGAGAGAGAGAGAGAGAGAGAGAGATTGTAATAGCAGGAACCGCATTTGATGTACCCCTATAAAATAAGACGACAAGGACTTCTTAGATCGATGTAAGCCAAGATTGCATACCTTTTCTAGACCAAGAATTTCGTTGTTCAAACATTGTTGAAAATTAATAACTTCTAGAAGTGAAGTTCGTAACTAGCAAAATCAAAGAAGAAATTCATCTAAAAGAGTGGAGAAACCTATAACAATGATGCTTCTTATGGACACAGCTACGGCTCTTATATAAGAAAGCGAAACTAAAGAAGGATGAGCAGCAAGAAAAAGAGGTCAGATACAAACATGGCTTCACTCCCCAGAATTGCAGCAGCCGTAGTGATTGCGCTCCTTCATGCGTGCAAGGTTATAGAAGGCGATCCAGACACATCTCTGCAATACAACATCTGCAACGGAGACAAGGGTACAACCTTCGCTTACAATGATTCAGTCAAGGGTCTCCTTCGAGATATCGTCGACAATACATCAAACTCCAGCTTCTACAACTATTACACTGAGAGGAAGGAGTTCCTGACCAAAACTTGCTTTGGCCATGGAGCGTGCAACGGACACCTCTCTCATCCAGACTACGATGGGTGCTTGAGTGCAGCTAAGCAAAAGATACTAGAGTTATGCACGTTGAGCGTTGGTGCTCAAGTTCAACTTACTGATTGTAGAATTCGGTACGAGGATTATTACTTCCAAGAAAATTAAGTCACGCAATGTTTAAGCCGGTGTATTGAGATGCGCATGTTGGTATTGTCAATATTATGGCAAAATCTGTCATGGTCACATTATTAAAGAGTCGTTGAGAAGTCTTTATCATTGGCGCATGAAGACATGAATTGTATAGCTAATAATTTGAAGAGTCACATGATCTCTCCTTCTTTTCACAATGATGTCCAAAGATAAGTCATGTTTTGTTATTGGTTTCCCATAAATTAAACCTTGTTATCCAAAATAACAAAAACTGCAGGTTTCCCTCTAAAAGGATCATTTCTAGGGACCAAATATTTGGGCAGTCAAGCTGTAAAGATTGCCAAATTCTGTGAGGCTTTGACTATTGGTCTTTCATCATTGAGAAGTAAAAAGTCTTATAGGGGAAATCTTCGTTAAATCATAAGTGTTGTGGGAATCGATCTAGTTGAGAAGCTTGCTTTAAACTATAAACTTTTCGGATTGGCATAGTTGGTGAGGCGGCATCAGAAATTTTTTAATCTCAAGAAATGGAAACCACTTGTTCAAGTCTCATCAGTTACATATAAATTGCTCTATACGAGAGTCACTTGAACTAATTAGAGGGTTGAACTTAACCGATTCATCTCTAAAATGAAGACTCAGAATCATCCCATTTTGATATCCGTCAATGCTAAGCATAACTTACAAGTACACCTGTGAACAACAACATATTTCACTTATGCTCTCAAGCATAGTTAGAAAATAACTACACTTCATACTCTAGAGGATTGGATGAAACTTTCTTCAATAGATTCCGACTCGAGTATATTTCAATTACGTTATGGTATATCTAACTTGTGCTCTCAATCACCCATTGCAATGAACTCTATTTCGTTTCGTAATTGATGCATTTTGGTTGAAAATGTGGTCAAACCTTCAGGCCAAATGCTGATACGGTGAAGACGCGACGCGGACGTCAAAACATGCACCATATCAATCCTAAGAGAATTGAAAAGAAACTTTAAGAAAGGGGAATAAAAGGGGGGCAGAAGGCGGAGACCCTTTCATACCTCAGATGAAGGGTCGCCGGCGCTACGCCGCCATCGCAGAGGGTCGCATCGCCCTTTGCACAGTCCAACAACCCTCTGCTTGCAGCTGCGGAGAGTGGCGTGACCCTTTGCAAACCATGGTAGAGGGCTGCAAGAGTATATGTTACTGTCGAGGAAGGTGCAGACGGCCCCGGACCACCGCCAAGGGTCGCGCGGCCCTCTGCCATTGTAGTTGAGGGTCACATGACCTTTTCACAATTGGTTGTTCGCATGGCCTTTAGCCGATGTCGTAGAGGCAGCCCCAGCCCTTTTGTGATGGTGGCGGAGGTCCGGCAACCCATTGTCCTTTTTCCTATTTTCTGTCTTTTTTCGTCATATTTTTCGAATTTACTTCTAGATTTTTATTATTATTATTATTATTTTTTGTTAGGGCCAACATAGCACGCACCCCGCTTCACAACTTCTACGCCATGTCAGTATCTCTTTGAAAAATGGATCGCACTCAAACCAAATGCATCGATCGTAAAAATTCAAAAGTCACGCAAATTAGGTGATTGAAATTAAAGTTTCAGCTACTACATTACCAACACCACCTAAGATTAGTGAATAACGATAAATTTAAGCAATGATTTTGCCAGCTTTGCACTGCACGAGTGCCAAGTGGGTGCTGAGTAGTGAGAAGATGACCGGTCTTTTGCGGTACTAAGTTCATAATTGGCTAAATCCGAAGCAAAATAAAAAAAGTTAGGGTAAGGGTCTTTTTTGTGATAAAATTCAAATGATAAGACTAAATTTTGACAATTGAACATAAGGTTAAACCCTCTTCCTTCAGCCATAAGATTGGTAAATGAATGTCAAACTAACCCAATCGAGGAAAACATTGACATGATGCATACAACATCAAATGGTTTTGAGAAAGGAAAATGATATAAATAGTTCAAAAGTCTCTAAACTTTTAATTTATCCAATATAATCCCTAAACTTTAGCTCAATATACAGTATTATTTCTAAATTTTTAATCTATTCAATATGGCCC
Source organism: Eucalyptus guilfoylei (assembly GCA_016097605.1). Classification (NCBI taxonomy): domain Eukaryota; kingdom Viridiplantae; phylum Streptophyta; class Magnoliopsida; order Myrtales; family Myrtaceae; genus Eucalyptus; species Eucalyptus guilfoylei. The sequence continues at coordinate 22,829,835 of CM027866.1, read as the reverse complement.
GTAGATTTTTTGTTCATGTCCAATTTTATCCATAAACTATATAAAACCATTCAATATCATCCTTGAATTTGAATTAATAGAATAGCAATATGGAATTTTTCATCTAATTTATGGACTAAACTGAATATGTATAAAAAAAAGAATCATATTAAATAAATTAAAAGTTCCAAGATGACATTGCATATTAGACTAAAATTCAAGAACTACGTTGAACAAATTAAGAGTTAGGGATTGAATTACACATTAAGCCAAAATTTATAGATTATTTGTGTCATTATTTGTTTTGAGAATATATGCTAAAACCAGAGGTTTGATGTTTGAAGAAGCAAAGGTCAAATGCGCAAATCCTAAACTATCGAGTGACTCATCGCACTAAGAAGGCCTCCTCAAATCTTAAACTAAATAATCTGATTAAGATTTAGTGAACTTAGCTTCACTTTCTCCCATTCGAATAGATGTTTCATTTTTTTTTCTTTTCTCCCCGGCTCCTCTAAACCCGCCGGTGACTCGATAGTCCTCGTCACGTAAATTCGTAATGATTGGGTATAATTTACGACTTAGAAAGAACCAGATAATCCGTCTAATGCTACCAATTTTGCCTTCAAATCTTTTCTGCCTACTTAATTAATGCTAAAATTACATGCTTTTTTCTTTCAGGTGAAATTCATCAAATAAAAATATTGCCCCCTTCAGGTTTCGAAGCAGAGTATCTTCTTACATCATCAAACAACAAATAAAACAGACATAATCTTAATCCTGCCCAAAATACATAAATTAAATTAGAAAAAAGGGAAATATGTAAATGACATTTTTGCCATGGACTTTCTTCTTACTCAGCCTCTTCCACAGCAGCTTCGATCCTGAGGAGGACGAACCCGACCGCCACCCCGACGAGGGTGAGCCCGTTCATGATCGCCGCGATCCTGAAAATCTCCTCCACCGCGCTGCAGGTCGAAGACAGCGCCCCACCGCCGCCACTTCTCGACTTGCCCGGCGACCGGAGAGAGCTCACGATCTTCGCAAACGACTGGTCAGCGCAGACGGCCACCCCGAGCGAAGCCACCCCGTTGTGAGCTTTCAAGCCGCCGAAAGAGTTCAGCCCCGCGATGTAGTTCACCCTGCTCTTCCGCTGCCGCGGAACGGCGGCAGAGGCAGCGAGGGTCACCGGGCAGACGGCGGCGGAGGCTGCTGCCATTGCTTCTCAAACGCAACCACAACCTGGAACGTTTGAAAAGAAGAAGGAAAAACAGAGTGGTGATCAGTGGCGTTTAATTAGTGAGAAAAATGGTGCAGAAAGATGGTTTTATAACAGAGGAGAGGGGATGCAGACCTTGTTTCGGGAAGGGGGATTGGAGGAGGAGTTTGTGGAGAGCGGGGGGAAGAAAGTGAGGATGGGAGGAAGAAGGGAACGAAGGAATTTGGGGGAGGTGGAGTGGGGGGATGAGTGGAAGAGGAAGAGGATAAGGTTGGGAATTTGGTTGGCTCACGTGGAGATCAGATGATTTCCTTCTTTTTCTAGTTCATCTAACTATGTATGTAAATTGGGCTCAAAGTAAGCGAGCATGAAAGCTTACTTGGACTGATGCCAAAGATGGACATGGGCCACCAAAAATCTGCAGTGGGAATTGGGCAGGGAGTGGACTTCGGACAACTTGCATAGTTTGGCCAAATTCAGCCACAGAGGTGCTTTTAGCTGGGTCATTTGATTGTTGGGCCACCCAGGTTAGTTCTCATCATTGGGATCTATGTAGGACAAGAGGGATCTTCGGTACTCATAATTTTCAAGTTTTTTAAATTGTTGTTTCATCCATGCCGAGTAGGAGCGCAAAGCATTTTTGTAGGATGTTATTATCTCGTGTGGTCAATGCATGTCTGGTCCATCTTGCCCCCAAAAATCAGGCGATCAACTTGTTTGAAGCATCAGTGATTCTCAAGCCTTTGGCGTCTTAACAAATTTAACTTAATAACGTTTCTTCTTTTTGTCTTTGTGAAGGTTTCGTTTTTGTCTTAACACTGGATCTAAACATATCAACTCGACTAATCCTCACCAATGCGCATATTATAATTTTGGATTAGTTGAAATGGTTATGTATTTCAAATGGGTTGTCATGTGTTTAGATATTGGGAGCTAACTTATTCTTTTCTTTAGAGCTTCGATCAATAAGCTATTGTTGTGTGAAATGCTTCTTCGCAATGTGAAGTGTGTCGTCACTTTTTATTATGCCTTACAAATAGTAGAGTTATTGCTGTCTTACTAGGAATTTGATTAGCATGATAAGTCCGACATTGAACTTTAAATGTTTAATTTTTTGCTCTACCTCTGTTTTATAGGATTGGGCTGGTTGGGATTCTAGGTCGATTATCGTTTTACTTGTGGAGAATTGAAGTGTTGCAGGTTAAATAAGAAGAAATGGTGAGTTCATTCAATTGTTCACCATTTACGTTTGAATATTGTTTTTAGTTTCCAGCGTATGACTTTGTGTTTTTTACACAGAATGAAAGTGACAGTGACGATGGTTCATTAGGCTTATGTGATAATGAAATATATATATCCGATGATGAAGAGATCAATACAAGGGAGATGAGGAAAGAATTTAGGGAAGGGGAGGTGGATGTTAGTGGAGACTTTAGGTTCCATCGATATAAGAATGGAGGTGATTTTGACCGGCAATGGAAGATTTGAAGATAGAGTGCCCTAAAGGTTATGAAGACTTCATGAGACAAGACCCTAAGCACTTCGTTGGGGCTTTCATTAGGCGGTACTAAGTGTGATGCAGTTGAAAATAATTTAAGTGAGACTTTTAACGGATACATTTGCATACCGAGAGCAAAACCCATTCTTGAGATGCTTGAAGAAATACGAGCCATGTTGATGGAAAGGATGACAGAGAGAAGCCAATTAATGGTTGATCGAATGGATCCAATTTGCCCAAGAATTAGAATGAAGTTGGAGAAAACTAAACTCGGAGTCTAGGTATTGTTTTGCTAGAGCATCTTTGGGGAATAAATTTGAGGTTGAAGGGGATGGCAATAGATTTGTGGTTGACTTGGCTAGAAAGACTTGTGCTTGTAGGGAATGGGATATCTCTCGAATACCATGTAGACATGCCATATGTTGCATTGCTTTTATGAAGTTAGAGATCAATGATTATGTTGATGATTGCTTTAAGAAAGATGCTTATGAAAATTGTTATAAATTTCCCTTCCCGGTCATGAATGGGGAAAAAATGTGGCCCAAAGTTAGTGGTGAGCCAATCAAACCCCCACCTTACAGAAGGAAAAGGGGTAGAGAGAAGAAAAATAGAATCAAGGATAAGGATGAGCGAAGAAGTGATGGTAAGAAGTTGACGAAAGTTGGAATTCAAATGCAATGTTCAAATTGCCTTCAATATGGGCATAACAAGAAGACATGCAAGAATCCTATGACATCAAGGCCACCCAAAGTATGTCTTATTGGACAATTTTGTAATTGTTAATTAAGATTTTTGTGGGTTGTTATGAGTGATAACATCGCTATTTCTTGTGTTTTTCCACATGTAGGCAAAAAGAGGAAGACCAAAGAAAGTTGATGAAGCTAGTGGTGCATGTGCTAGTTCACGGGCCAATAGACCATCTAATAGGGACTCCACTATCATCGGAAGGAGAGAGCACGGGCTAGTACTTTATCAAGCATAATTTTACTTTCATATCATGTGTATATTGTCATTAATGTTTTATGCTCATTTTGTTTCTTTAGGCTCGACAAGGATATGGACTTTTCACATCCGAAGCTACTGGGAATTCCTATTTAAGGGTAATCTCTATCTAAAGTTTTATATATATATCAAAAAGAAAAGTGAGTTCATTTGTTTGTTTTTTTCTTGTAGATGCCCGGTAGTGATAGAGTTATTGACATTGGAGGTCCATCCATTTCCAAGAGGCAGACAAAAGCAAGGAATGTCGTTGAAGTTTCACTAGGCCAATCTTCCATTGATGTCTCGGAACCTCCATGCACTCAAGAATCTGGAATTGGTGGTTAAAGATGCAATTGTGGACCTTGAAATGCTTGTGTAGTGCCTACTACTTGATGTTGAGTTGTAGACTAAAAAGTGCTAGTTTGATGTTGTCTATAGGTTAATTTGGCTATGCATTGTGTTTGGGGATTTGGCAATGTCCTTTTTATATTTGCGATATTTTTGCTATGCACTATGTGTTTCAGCTGGTTCAGAAAGCTTGACAAAAATGAGTTTGGAACGTTTCGATTTTGCAAACTGTTTTTGTAGTTTACATCTTCAAGGGAGAGGTTGATTTGAATCTTGTTGAACTAGTTTCTAGCTTACGAATATTCTTCGCATCAAGTGCAAACTAGTTGAGCTGATCAGGAGCAATGTGATTTGTAATTTACATCTCGGCATGCTTGAATAATTATGCGTATTGTGTGGAATGATAAGCGTCTCGAATTCTGGAAATGTAGGCACTATGGCAGGATAAGGAGGGAAATTTCCACAACAACAATGCAATTCTGACTGATAAGACAAGGGAAACAGATTCGATTTTAGCATTTTTCTTCCTTACACAATTTGCGCAGGCTTGACCATGTACAGATAGTTGTATTTGTAGATGTTGGCATTAGTCTTGTTTATTTCAGTCTTGACTTTTTGACACTTACTCATTAATATCATCAACCAACTTCAATTCAAGACCGAAACATCGAAACGAGGTAAAAGATGGGAAAGTTCTTTTCCCGCAGAAACAAATAGAAATTCCTTCATTAGAATAAGATGCCAATCAATGTGTATATACATATCAAAAGCCTGGCATAGCTTTACAATTGTGTAAAAGAAAAGGGCGAAGGATCTATGTAATCATCCTCCATCGGTTATAAGACAACGAATCTTCTCGTGTAAATGTTTGTGTCGCTCTCTCTTTCGATGGCTATGTGATAATGAGCAAGTTATTCTCATATCCATTGTTATGAACAATTGGCCGCAATGGATCGATCCTCCATGTTCCATTGACTATGAACTTTATCTCAGACGGGAAGACCATGGAGGTTGTGAAGCTCGACCACGGAGATTGTGAATCTCGTCCGAGACAGAATCGCTTGTAATTTTAGACCGTCTTAGACTAAATTGAAGAGAAGACCTACCTCATATCTTCCAGATTTTGGAGGCACACGGAGAAAACTCCGGTGCTCGACTTCTCCATCTTTCTCTCGCAATGAAGCACATTACTCTACTGAGCATCATTTAGAGAAAGCTACTCGTATGTATGAACCACATAACATAAATCTAAAAGCATGAAGTCTGAAGAACTTCTCGACTCATATAAAGCGGATCCCGACCCCCTTTCTCTTAACCAAGGCACATGACGGGATAATATGCGCATTGGTGAGGATTAGTCGAGTTGACCAGTGTTAAGACAAAAACGAAACTTTCACAAAGACAAAAAGAAGAAACGTTAGTAAGTTAAAATTGTTAAGACGCCAAAGGCTTGAGAATCACCGATGCTTCAAACAAAAGGTTGACTGCCTGATTTTTGGGGGCAAGATGGACCAGACATGCATTTAGTATAATAACATCCTACAAAAATGCTTTGCGCTCCTACTCGGCATGGATGAAACAACAATTTAATAAACTTCAAAATTATGAGTAACAAAGATCGATTCATGTGCCCGATTCACTCGATATCATCCAATCCGGGGTACAAAAGATATGAAGCCATGAGGCATTTTCATAGTCGGGGTACCAAACTTCCACAAGCAAACCGAAATGTAAAACTCATATGTACGCCACAACTAGAGGCATTATACCATGCTATTGCAGGTAGATTCTAATTTGAATCACATCCGCAATGATTTGAATACCAGTCCATACTAGCTTTGAACAATACATAGAAATGTCGCATTTAAAGTGAAGCGATACTTGCAAAGTACCAAACTTCCCTCGTTTCGCAATCGAGTAAGCCTCATTTTTGACAATTTACATGCATAGTTTAAGCTCTAATAAAAAAGGCTGTCCAATTAAGCATAATAAATTCCGAGGTGGCTCAGATTGATTGTCTTGATCTACGAACTAATTAGAAAAATCATGAATAAATAAATGCCCAAGTGTCCTTCCGATACTTTTAAATGTTTATGAGGCAATTCTCCTAGAAAACTTAACTGTCTGGTGGTTTTGTCAATCGAGTCATTATCCTAACAAAATGTTCCACGGAAATGTCTGTAAAATATTTTTAAACATGACATAAAATTTGCATATAAGTTCAATAATTAGCTCATAGATGATGTCTCGCCTACTCGATTCAGTAACTTTCATTCATATCTTCATAAAGAATTTTCGATTTTGATAACTCCGGTAGCTAAAACTGCTCAAAGCAAATATATGGTGCAACCAAACAGTTCACAAGAATTTCATAGCTACTCCAAAGTTTACCATGAACTACATAGATCCCAATGATGAGAACTAACCGGGTGGCCCAACAATCAAATCCCACCTTGGCTGAATTTGGGATGTCGTAGAGCTCTACAAGCATTATCAATCCTCCTCTGTTTCTCTTCCCCACAAACATGACACTTCATAGCATGCTGCACTTTTACACTTCCATTAGGATGGACAAGTCTTGTTTATCCAACATTTATCACCCATTCTTCATATGCCCCCGTAGACAACAAGACAAATTACCCGATAGGCGTGAAAGTATCAACGAGTCCAAGACTCCAAGTCATGACATATCCACCTATGGCCATAATCAAATTCATTCCAAGCCATAAGATTCTAAAGACCTAGCAAATTCACAAGTTCGTTAAGCCTAGAAAATTTCAACGAGACTTCGGTTCTCGTCGGGTAGATCACTTCTAGACAAACCATCGAGCACATGGTGACCGTAATTTAATATGAACAATAGCAAAGAGTCGAATGCCTCCAACGCTTTGTCGCCTTCGATCCTTAAGCAAGCACAGATCCTTCGAGCCTAAAATTTTCGAGGGAAACGATGTCTCCGAGCGAACGAGGGTGAGTATGTGCGAGAGTGACAGTTTCCGTGTGAGAGAATGAGTGAGCAAATCAGCGCGCGAGATCTGCCAACAGATTGAAGACTACCGCGCACTTATTCGCTGAAGAAAGGAAACCATAGACAGGAGGAGGAGGAGGAGGAGGAGGAGGAGGAGAAGAATACCTTTAGATGCTCTGTCCTTCGACCTTAAGCAAGCATAAATCCTTCGAGGCCAAAATTTCCGATGGAAAGGACGTCTCCGAGCGATCAAACGTGTGTATGTACAAGAGCGAGCGTTTGGTGCGCGAGATCTTCCAACGGATTGAAGACTCCCGCGCGCGAACTCACCGATGAAATGAAACCCTAGAAAAGATTCTCCCCAAACTCATGAACCGTGCGTTCAGAGAAGAAGAGAAGCCCATAACAATTTTGCCGTGTTAGATATCCGACGTGGAAATGCCCGGCTCGGATGACCGTGAAGGAGAGTTAACGGCGAGGCCCAGATTTGGGACACGAGTGAAAGTTGGTGCTTTTTTTCGTTTTATTTGAAAGAACTATTTATTCATTCATTTAAGGTCCATTTGTTTTGCAAAGAATCTAAAGTTTTTTGAAAATATTTTTCAAGTATCAATTTTCCAAGAAAATGACAATATTTTTCGATATTCGACCGAAACCTGAAAATGAACTAAAAAATATTTTCCTCAATTTGATATCTAATTTGATTTTCTAGGGAAAATTACCAATTTCTTTATTTTTAAAACTTTTCTTTTATTTTATTTTCTTTCATTTTCTTTGTTTTTCTTTTTCTTCTTCCTTAGCCAATTGCTGGCCAAAGGTGAGCTCTAGCCTCATCGAATCTGACTAGTTAGGCAATGCTTAAGCCTTGCCCAAGGTCGCTGCCCGACAGAGCGAGACGAAGCCCAATCTTTTATCGGTAGCCTGGTGGGAGTCGGATGATCGCTGACTAGAAAGTTGGCCATGGCTGGGAGGTCATTAATAATTGGAACACGCGTGAGTGTTGAGATGGTTGGGCCTTATTATGAGGTAAAATTGTGTGACGCAATATGTGACATGTCATAACGATTTTATCTTATAATCGGGACCCGTATGATTGATTGATGCATGATAGATGGCGCACTAAAGTGCAAGAGCGTATGAAAATCATGGCAACATTTGTTTTGTCTGTGCATGAGTTGAGCACATTGTTTATGGTACACACGCATGAATCGATAATGTGCAGGGTATGGCATACCGGGAAAGGTTGCATGCGAATTGATTTGTTGATTGTTGGTTGTTAGTCGTGGTTTATTTATGGGGTGGTTCTGGAGAGATACCCGAGTTGAGTTTGTGTACTAATCGGGGTTTAGGGGGCTGAACTTGTTGAGACATTGTTTCACCCCGTCGTAGGCTTATCTTTTCAGGTCCCTAGTGTGAAGAACCCGGAGCTTGAGGCGGAAAGGTCAGGAGCATGGATGACTCAGTAGTTCTTCTTGGAGATAGACCTCCTGTGCATAGACCTTAAAGTTGGCCTCTGTGTATAAACTAGTTTGTATATGAAAAGTGTTTTGGTGAAAATAGTATCCTGTTTTTCTATCCCATAGTTGTGTTGTCTGAGGATTTTATTATACGCTTCCACATGTGCAATTAAAAGAAATGGTTAGCAACGCGTCCTGAGACGTCACAATATTATCGACCATCAAGGGATGTGCGCACGCTCGAGGTTCAAGGCATGACACATTTACTTCTGGTGAATGGATTGATTTGCACTCAAGATTGGTTGAGAATTGTTCATGTGCCGATCAATGTTGAAGAGTGCATCAAGAATGAGGAAAATTTTGAGGCGAGTAAGTCGTATATATTTCTTTATACCATGTAATTCATTGGCATAACTATCCATTAAGTGAATGCTTTATTTAATCTTTTTTTTTTTTTTCAAATTTGGATTGTCTTACCGAAGACATATCATTGGAAAATAGACTTCATTTTGTGGAGACTCTGATTTTGTGTTAAGTAAATAGGTTTTATTAGACCACAACTTTTGCATGTCTCCAGAGCATGGTTTCTTGTTGATTTTTCTTTATATATGAATTTCAGGTCTTTGTTAGAGATTTTGTACCACGTGGATTGGCTCGCCTAATTTCACTTTTGGAGGAAGAGTTATACTAAGGAGTTCTGCTTGTAGCAAAGATTTGCTAACTATTATAGATAATTCAACAGCTTCATGTAATAGTTGTAAGAATGAGACTGATATTAGACTCATGTTTGTTGCTAATGTTTATGCAATGTTAGAATTTTTGCTTGGCCTTACGATTTTGGTTATGATGATGAGCCTTGCAGACCCTTAGTTTTTTATTTAGTCAAAAAAGTTCATGTACCTATTGATTACATGTGCTTAACGTTTCAATACAAATTATGAGGATTACTTTATTTTCTTGCGTATTAATGTAAAATTCAAAGCTGTATAGGATATCAAGCAGTTGTAAAATAGGTTCTAGTGAAAATAAGGTTAACTCTGGAATTGGATCGGAAAAATGGGATAATTCAAGTACAGAGTTCAGTGCAAATACGGTCAGGTATAAGGTTCAAACAATGGGAACCAATTATAATAGGGTCAAGTATAGGGTCCAAGTCTAGACCCTAGATCACCCCTAATAATTACATAACACAAGTCAATTTCTAAAATAGATACATGAACTTTTGAAGTGGAATTGAGCTGTCCTATAATATATCAAGCATAGATTAAATGTCCAAAATACATTAACTCGAGAATGCGAGGTTTAGGACCTTGAATCTACTATAACAGGAACTCAACCTAGAGGACCTATGAATTTCTAAAAATGGCAAATATGCACAATCAACCTATAGATCATCCATCATCCATTGTAGCATTCAATCTATCATTTCTAAGCATATGAGAGCACCTAGGATTTGAATCCTATCCCTAGTCGACTAACTCGACATCACTTTGTCGGAGTTGTGCTTTAGACGTTCACCTTTGCGATTTCCTCGAACTGAACCCGAATGAACTTCAACCAAAGGCCGTTGAATCTCAAGGATGATTCGAAGATCACCATCACAAGCTGCTAGAGTTGAGGGATGGCCACTGGACCATCGATCAATGATTGGAATCGTTGCGGACACACCGGTGTTGGAACCAAGGAGAAGAAGTGGCCGATTGGAGGTCTTCAGGTGAAGGACGACGATGGCAGCACTTACGACTAGAGAGGGAATGCCAAGGGGGTGGTCGTCGTGCCAGTAGATCGCTGGTGGACGATAGTCGGTGCCATGCGCAATGGAGGCCGAAGGGGGATGAGTCACTTGGGAAGAGAGAGAGAGAGAGAGAGAGAGAATCTGGATCTGAAAATATGGCCTCCCCTAAGTTTTGGAGGGAAATTTCAATATAGTCCCATACAAGATGCAATTCTAATCCAAGGGCTTAGGATTAGTCTTTCTAGCCTAACAACCTTTACTCAGGCCTTAAGCTTATTTAAGATGACGATTAATCATGCATATCTGTAATTTGAATGGCTACAATGTGTCGAAGAAGAACGATTGTGATTAATCGAGCAATTAAAGCATAATCAAGGGGTATTTTTGTAATTTTATAAAATCTGGGGGCAAATTTGCAGATTCAAGAAGACATATGCTGCGTTTGGCAGTCAGGAAAAAATTCGGGATATGATATGATTTATCCTATCCTACGTTTGGTGCTTGCTCAAGATAGGATAAAGTCGGATATAAATGGGATATAGGCCGGATAAAATTATCCCTTAGGCTGCGTTTGACAGTTAGAATAAAATTCAGGATGAGATATGATTTATCATATCCTATGTTTGGTGTTCACTTAGGATAGGATAAAGTCGGATATAAGGGGAATATAGACAGGATAAAGTTATCCCATGGGGGGTGGAATAAAGGTGGATAGGATTTCTAATGTCCATAATAGGAAAGTTATTTTTCTCGAATAACAAACTTATTAAATTAACAAAATTGAAATTATATTTCAATATAAATAATATTTGAATTCTAATTTAAGAAATTAAAAAAATTATTTTTAGTTAACCCTATTTTAATTTATATATTTAACTTTAATTCTATCTTATAATAAACATTCAATCTATAAATTAAATATTTATATTTATTATATATTTTTGTATTTTTGTATTTTAGGTATGTTAGTACAGTTTACTATTTGATAAAATTTTATTAAAGAATGATGAAAGGGGAAAAAAGAAATAATAAAGAAAATAATATAAAAAAGAGGAAAAATAAAATAAAAATAAATTAAAGAATAGTGTTACGAGAGATTTTCACCATCTCCGTTTATGAACATTTAGGTTCATTTATAATGATATGCCATTTATATAAAAAAATATATATACATGATATGATGTGAACATATCCAACTTTAATACTGCAATTCACTAAATAATGGATAGGATATAAAAAAATCACGGGATTTCGTATCATATTCTATCTAATCCTATCCCGATTAAAAATCTGGACAACCAAACGTAGCCCTAGTGATCTCGAGCAAGGCTCAAGCATCACCAGCTCGTCGGATCTAGCAAGGCTTGAGCTTAACTATGACTAATATCTGATTGCGGTCAATGACTCGGCTAAAGAAGAAAGGAAAAAAAAAAAAAAAGGAAAGAAAAAAGTTAAAATAATTAGAAATGTTAATTCTTAAAAAAAGAAAAATTACAAAAAAAAAATTTAAAAAAAAATGGAAAATGTGTTTGGTGAAAGAAAGTGCTTAGCGTAGAAGTGAAAGAACTAGGATGGAACTAAAAAGCGAAGTTTTCCTATTTTTGAAGTTTTTTTATTGGCAATAAATATTTTCCTTAACTAGTTTATTTTCCATAAACTGAACGCTGAAAAATCAGTTTAAAATATATTTTTTTTAAGTTATTTTCAGTGAAACGAATAAAACACTAGTTATTTTGTGGATTGCTAGATAAGAAATAGGAAAAAAAAAAAGACTCTAGGAATAACTTCTCTGTACAAGTTTTCCTTTAGTGGGAGATAAAGCTTGAAAGTTCTCTATGTAAATAGTCCGGGACAATTTTTTCTTTCCATGTACTCCATTCACAATCGTCCAACATCAATTAACCTTTTCACTTGGAAGATTGAACATGAGTTCATTATTGTCAAAACCCAACCATGAAATTATTTCTCATTATCATGTAATTTTATATTACAATATCAATAAACAATGTCAAATAATTTTCATACAATATAAGGCAGTGCCTTGTGGGGGAAAAACTCCCTTGGCCCTTGGCCCGGCCCTCATGGGGCGCGGGGTGATGGCACGGCAAGTTTTTTAACCCACTAATATCCTCATCCCGGCCTTGCCCAGCGCCCACCCCTAACTCAAGTCTCACAAATAAAACCCATAGATTCTTTGTTGGAAAAGTTCATAAATGAAACTTTATACATATTTTGATAAATACGACTGGGAGATGGTGTCTACAAAATAGAATTACCTGAGGTGGTTTGGAGACATTTACATAAATAATTTGTCTAACCAACCAGATGGTTTGATAAGTGGTCCAAGACTTGGGTTGCAAGTACGTCCTTGATGCCTTGAGTCAAACATTCCAGCTGCAGGTGTGATAAGTCCCAATCTTGTCCAATCTGTTTTTGAACTACAAATATATATATATATATAGTTATTCTCGTTTTTGGAAGAAAAACAGTTTCTTTTCTTCTTCTTTTTTCCGCATAAAAGCACAATTTGGGATGGTTGTGAATGATATTGATTATTTCTAAAATAAAATTCCCAAATAATCCATTATCTTAATAGCAAAAAATTTATTTCATAATCAGAAATGGATATTTGACTATTTTTAATTTTAGATTATCAAGAAAACTTTAGCGCCACAATATTATAGGGCTACATTTGACAGTCGGGATAAAATTCGGGATAGGATATGATTTATCCTATCTTACGTTTGGTACTCGTTCAGGATAAGATAAAGTCAAATATAAGGGGAATATAGACAGGATAAAATTATCCCATAAGGGAGGTGGGATAAATATGTATATGATTTCTAATATCCATAATAGAAAAGTTATTTTTCTCGAATAACAAACTTATTAAATTAAAAAAAAATTGAAATTATATTTTAATATAAATAATATTTGAATTCTAATTTAAGAAATTAATAATAAAAAATAGAAATTTATTTTTAATTAATCTTATTTCAATTTATATATTCAACTTTAATTCTATTTTATAATAAACATTCAATCTATAAATTAAATATTTATGTTTATTATATATTTTAGGTATTTTTGTATTTTAGATATGTTATTACAGTTTACTATTTGATAAAATTTTATTAAAGAATGATGAAATGGAAAAAAAAGAAATAATAAAGAAAATAATATAAAAAGGATGAAAAATAAAATAAAAATAAATTAAGGAATAGTGTTACGAAAGATTTTCACCATCTCCGTTTATGAACATTTACATTCATTTATAATGATATGTCGTTTATGTAAAAAAAATATATATGATATGATGTGAATATATCCGACTTTAATAATGGATTCACTAAACAATTATCATCATCAGTATTGATTTTTCTCTCATCATGTAATAAGTGCTATTAGCAATTTGAGATTCTTTGTTCTTCATTTAATTATTAGAATTAATTAAGGTCCGCTAAATAGTGAAGGTATCATTGTAGATTAAAAATTGTAATATCTTGACTTTTTAAAGAGTGGGACCCACAGAAAAGAAAAAAGAGTAGAAAAGGAGACATCCGTGAGATAAAAGCAAGAGAGAGAAGACCGAGAGCAATGCGGGAAAGAAAGAAAAAAGAGGGGGAAGAAAGAAGAAGAGGTGAAGAGGGAGGAGAAGAAGAGGAAGGGGAAAAAAGAAACGATTTTGCACGTACACCTCGCGGAAGCCTCGTTTGGTCAGAGTTATTTCGATTTGCAATACTAAGAGGAAGAAGAAATGAGAAAAGAGAAACAGTTTTGCATGTACACGTCACGAAAGACTTGTCAAGTCGAAGTTACTTTGATTTGCAACGCTCAACGCTCAATAAGTACTTGCACTCTTTGTTCATTCAATTGAAAAAGTTTCCAAGGTTAGGGCTAAATTCTGAAATTTAGTGAAAATCGAGCCGCAAAATCTAATGCTTGAGTATAGCTATAGAATTTTATGGAAATGATGGATTATGGCATTATGAAGCTATGGGGTTTGATGGGAATTATTATGAAGTAATGGTTTAATAGGAGCAACATTTTAGGGTTTCGCGTTTGAATTCCACGTACGTTTAAGTTTAAATAATTATTTTGGGTATGCGATTTGTTAGCGCATAAGAGTCGTTTTGTTAGCGTTTAGGCTTAATATAGTTGTTTCATAATTGAGATAGTGTGTTACTCAATTTTAACGTTATTTATAGCTTATTTGATAGAATTGTGAGTTTGGCGATTCGCTAATTAATAAAATTGCGAGGTTTTGTTCCGGAGAATATATTTGGAACATAATCAAGAAATAAAAAAGAGTTTATTTCTTTGTTCCAAGAAATAACTCAAGAATCAAGCTCAAATAATTTTTTTATCCTTTTTTCTTTCTTTTTCTCCTCCTCTACTTCTTCCTCTAGCCGATTGCTGGCCATGGCGATGGCTGACAACTAGCCAGACAAGTTCTAGCAACCTTGCCCAAGCCTCACCCACCATGGTGAGGCCAATCTCATGATAGCTAGGCGAGACTCGACTCACCCAAATCTGGCGAGGTCAATCCTCGCTAGTGGTTGGCGAGGCTCCCCTGAGGCCTGTGAGGTTCCCGACCCTCGTCTGGCTGGCACCCAGCCATGGCCAAAGAAATTGTTCCTAAAAATAGAATGGTTATTAAACACATTCTAAGCGTATAGACTCCACAAACAAATGGAACATGAAGATCTCTTAATGCTTCACACACAAAAAGGCATTTCCAATTTCACCAAGAAGAAAACTGCCAAACACAAAACCCACCATTCCACTCTCGCTTCCAACCATTTCAATTCACGGTACGAAATATCTCCTAAAAAGAATTACCCAGAAAAGGTCCCTAAAAAATGGAAACTAAAGTCACTTTTAAAACGTACCAGTTTTGTTCTCTGAAAACTGATGGCCACATTATGGCGTAGGAGTGCCGGCTACTCCGGGACAGAGAATCAAACTTCATCCGGCGTCATTTCATGAATGACAGCAAGCAAAAACGCCCAAAGAAGTTTCTGTCGCAATGAGAAAGGAGGTCTCTGTAATGTTGGTTATGGAGTGAGTGAAAGGCCGGATGCTAAGTTTGATGTCCGAATCTGAATGTGAAGGAGACAAGAAGGATGAGCGAGTCTTGCATTTACTCGGATCTAAGGACCTAAATAAATTACAGCAGTTGATTGTGGTTTTGCAATAAATAGAAAAAAGTACCAAAAAAGTGTTCAATGTATTAGGTTTATGTTAATTCAATTATAAACATTTCAATTATACTAATTAAATTTTAAACATTTTAACAATTTGTCAATATAATCCATCCAATTAATTTTGACCGGAAATCACTGATATAGACACTAGCCAACATGATATAATTGGCAATGTCGTGAACAAATTTTACACATTTTAAATATTTTTTCTGAACTTTAATCTTTTCTTTTCTTTTCTTTTCTCTTTTTTTTTTCTTTAACAATTGTAAGCATATGAGGGCTAGTGATTCTTGCCTGGTCTAGGCGAGGGTGTCATAGCCCTCACAACGCCCTCATTGGCCATAAGTGAGAACGTCAAACCCTAATCCAGATTTAGGCAAGGGTCAAGCGAGGCCCAACACCCTCACTTATTGGCTAGTAAGGGCCACAACACCCTCATTTGTTGGTTGGGGAGGGCGTTGCCACCTTACTAGCCATGGGTGAGGGCCTATGGCCACGCAACCTTGCTAGCCCATAGTTGGGGAAAAAAGGAAAATAAATGATATAAAAATTAATAAAAATTTTAAAAAAATTTAAAAAATTGTCAATTTCAAGCCTAAGAGGCAAGGGTGTAAAAACAAAATTAACAAGACTTCCTAATTCGATTTTAAGGAAAGCGAAGACTTAAGATATAGAAGATCTAAACGAGTAAAGAGATAAGGGAAAAGCCCAATGCCCTTGCTACTATGGCCAATTAAAAGGGTTAGACGGCAACTTTGCTACACTTTCTTAAGCTCAAGTATATAGACACTTTTTTTTGGGGAAAAATGGAAAGAAAATGACATAAAAAAGTAATAAATATTTGAAAAAAATTAAAAAATTGTCCATTTAAGGGAAGATAGCCCACCAATCATGCTCGCCCATACAATGGGATCTAGGTTTCCATAAGTAGAACTTTCCAATTATACTTTGAGAAAGAATCATTTGTAATACGAATAATAGATCTTAAGATGCATCAACGATAATCTTCAACCAAACGAACCAAATCCTTAAAGAAATACTCGCATCCGAATAAGACTTCCGTTGGTTTAAAATTGACTTTAAGTCCGGATAAACTACATTAGCAAATCGTTTTGTCAACTTCAAAACAAATAAAAAAAATTTCTTTTCAACGATTTCCAGCCAAAATTGACTGGATAAACTATTAATACAAAAAAGTTTGACTCTATTAATACAATTGACAGGTTTAAGTATAAATTGACACAAATACAATAAATTTATGACTTTTTTGATATCCTGCAATAAATCCAACCTATGTAGACCCTGATCCAAAAGAAGAGTGGCATTATTCTTTAATAAATCTGAAGAAATACAATTAGGAGGCAGGTATCATCACCTCTCATTCACGTATGTTAGTTAGTCTGCTAATTTTCATGTTTGGGTCACTTATCGGTTTCAGCTTGCGTCCTATTTGATCCATGACATTATCATGGCATCTTATTAGTTTAGGATTTATTATAAGGAATAGAGTTATTCGCATTTCAAATATACAAGAGAACATAAATATTGTTAGAAAGACAATCCGAAAGCTGATACTTGGAGAGAGATCATTTGTATATAAAGAACATATAAACTCCAATGGTATACTTAACTAATACAATATTTAACTTCATCTTACAAATATTTGCAGAACAAAAATTGATAGCAACAATGTAACTTTACTATTATTGGTTGTGACCATCCACTATGCATTAGCATCAATATCATCTATGATGGTATCTTTATTAATCCTCCAAGTAACCGATTTTAGACCTACCAAACAAGTGAATCGACTTGGATTTAGGTTGGGTCGAAAATGATATAAACCAAATTGACCCATTTTCATACAATACAAATCAAATAATCCAAACCCGACTCAACTTATACTCGATCCGACTTATATTGTTGAAACATTTCCACATTTAACTCAATTTAGAAAAACTCATACACAAACTAAAGTGAGAATGCAGATTGAGCAAGTATGAGAGTATTATAAAGGTGAGTTGGGTTTAAATAAGTTATAAACTCATTTATCACCCATATTATTTTGGTCTTACCATCGTAAACCCATTTATGACCTCTTCACTAAATATGACAATTTAGTCTATTAAATATGGGTTGGGAAACAGGTATATGACCCATGTCGACTAGTCTAGTAACCATATACTGCAAAGAGAGAGTACTTTGTCCACTATGGCATATGATGCAAATATCTTGATGTGGTATATAACCTTGTAACAATATTACTATTACCCTAAAAAAATTGTAGTTTGAATATAACCAGACAAAGGTGGCTTAATTTGGATACTATTGATAAATTATAATACAAAGTAGTTAAACATTAAAGTTCTATTTATTTCGTAAAAAAATGAATGATTTAAAAATTATATATTTTAAAAATAATCGTTAATATCATTTGAAATAATTAATCAATAGAAAATTTTCACATCATCAATAATAATTTATATTTAAATATTTTTTGTAAATGATAAAAAAAATCATTTATTCATTTTTATAAATAATATCATTTAAAAAAATATTTTCCACAATGCTTCAATTGCAAGCCTGGGGCCACGATTTGACGTGCCCCGGCTATAAAAGGAGTCTTTCTTGATCTTGCTGGATATATTTTGCCACTCAAAGAATTAGAAAAATCGTACTTTTTTGTCTGTTTTTAAAGATAATTTTAAAATGTCCTTTTGACTAGTGAATTTAGTAATAACAGAATTTGACTTTAATTTAAAGTGGCAATTGGAATTTCGATAAGACATATAGATATTGTTGGATTAAAGTTTACCTATATTTGGAAAAACTCGAAATGTTTTTCTCATTTTTTTTTTTTTGAAAGAGATTTGCTCTCTCTCTCTCTCTCTCTCTCTCTCTCTCTCTCTCTCGATTCTTTGTTTGGATTTGGAGCCCCACTTTCTGATTGCCTTACACAGATGAACTTTCCCTCTGAGGAAACCAAGACAAATGTACACGGAATAAAGCTTTGATTTGACAGGCCAACAGCAACATTGCAGGTGGACATTGACTTGATGCAGGAGAAACTATTAATTTAATTTTCTTTTGTGAAATATTAAATTTGAGTTATTGAATATTGAATTGAATCGGACTTAATGGTCCAAATTAATATTAATTTATGTATCAACTTCATTTAATAATTTCTCTGTGTGTATGACTCCAGAAAAGGATGGCAAATGCCATGTCCTACCAAATGAGGAAATGCTTTGTGTTTTCCTGATATTCTAGTTCAAGTTCAAACCCTCTCCTCTAACAAAGAGTTTTCTTTCTAATTCATAAAGCTTTGCCAAGTATCATGGGCCAAAATGTGAATTCTCGCGTACCAAGAAAGGCCTAATAAGACACATAATCTCCATCTCTTAGCTGCGATCAAATCGATATTAATTTATTGGATCTTATGAAAGACTCGCCTGTCTCGAGATTTAGTACATTGGTTCATGTAATTTATTAATTTTGGTTCTTTATCTTCTTCTGCGTGTTTTTTAATTCTATCGGAAATGTATTATGACATCTTTCTTTGCATCTGAAATGATTCTAGAGCTCGCACGGTGCATGGTAATAATGTGAGAAAGCAAAAGGCACGTGCAAATGTGTATTGATGCCGTTCTCTTCCGAACACACTTGTCATAGAACCTTTACCCAATTAAGTATTTGTTTAGTTTAAAAAGTTTGCACGTATTTAGGACGAACTGAACTCGCAAGATATATTTATGGGTGAGAAAATAAATATATAGAATTTACGAGAGATATTGAAGCTTTCATCAATTGAATCCAAAAGCAATCATATAAAAAAAAAACAAAGAAATACAATGAATTTTGACTTTCATTTCTTTCCCATATACTAAACTCTATCGAACTACATGTGCCAAAATTTCAACAAAAGCTAAGATAACTAAAGAAAAAAGAAAAAGAAAAGCAAAAAGTATAGGCAATCCCATATTTGTTTGTATAATTTGAGAACCCCTTCGCGGCCCAGAGGATCTTCATCCTTACAGTTTCTCTACATCTATAATTAGCGTAAGCAAACTTTGAAATATCACAAATGAATGTTACGCGCGTTTGTTCTAGTTTGTCTCATGAGAAAATCTGAATGACTAAACTTTAATCTCATCTTCAAATATTAGTATCAAACTTAGAAAGTCCATTATATACTAAGAACTATTTGACTTGTTCCAAATATTATAAAGGAAACAAACTAACTTTTAGTCTCTCCAATAATTATTAAATTTTATTTTATAGGAAAATGCACCACAAGTTCTAAACCTTAGATATGAAATGCAATCAAGTTTTTAACTTTTTAACTAATTTGATTAAGTCCTAAAAATTTACCAAAAAGTGCAATTAAATGCTAAATCTTTATTGAAAAAAGTTATCTGGTGAAAAGTGCACTTAAAGGATGTAAGTGAATGGATTGCACTTTTTTAAAACAATGGTTAGGACTTTATTTAACCAATTAAGAGGTTTAGAGCTCGATCGTACTCTGCACATAAATTTTTAGGACACTCAGTGCACTTTTCCCTCTGCTTCTACGATTCACTTTATTTGTCATAAAAGTGTAGTTGTAGTTTATGCTTTGCTCATGCTTTTTTTCTACCCTTTTTTTGGCTTTTGACATTCCGTACCTCTTGAATTTATAAAATTATCTCTTATGGATCTCATTTGTTATTTAAGAATATTTCTTATATTTTATAATTTTTCTTTGGTTTCAAATTTACAAAAGATAAATCTACCATATCCAACTCAAACAATAAAGATTAAGGTCAAAGTGGGGCTATCTCTTGATTTAAGATTATTTCTTACTTCTTACTTCTTTTTTGTTTTTCTTTTTTCTCTCATTTGGCATGAACTTGGTGTCCCTCTTTTCCCTAAAAAAAAATTATTTGGCAAATAACTAACAATTTATTGTGTTAATGAGTTGTATAGTTCCTTTTTTTTTTTTTACTAGGAAACCATTTTTCTAAAAATAACCAAAGTACAAGTAAAAGTGAAAAAAAATCCTACTAGTTTTAATAAATGCATTCAGTTTAATTATAATGTTAATATGTGTGATTACATTATACTCCGTGTATTATAATTAATCAGCTTTCATTTTATTCAGTAAATATAATATTCCAAATTTTATTTTTTTATCATGCTTTCACTGCACGTTTTTTCAAAAGATATTTTCAAAAAAATTTGAACAATGGCAAAATAACTTCATTGAAAATTCTAAACATTCATTATTATCATGCAAATTCAAAAGAAAATGCTCCTTAAAACATACATTGAATATTATCTTTGCCTTGATTAAATAGAAATTAGTTGTTGACAAGAAAATTACGATAATTGTAATTGTATTATAAGACAATCTATTCAAACCATTGGCAAATAAATATTTTTTGTCAATTCTATATGTGCATTAGAATTTCCAAGGAAAGAAAAAAAAAAGAGATAAGAAATATTCTTAAATCTAGACTTACAAGGACATTGTGGCTAATTTAAGGTGATAAGGGGTGTCAAAAGTAAAAAAAAAAAGGAATGGTAAAAGCTCAAGCCTTTAAGCGTTTATCCTTTTTACTTAATTGCTAATTTAAATGTTAAACCTAACATACTTATTTATTTTTGGGTTGATGAGAGTAAAATATGAAGAGAGTATGATGCGTAACTTATCTTTTATACCGAGACTAATAAAAATACTTTAAATTAACCGAATCTTTGACATGTCTTCATGGAACTGAAGAACTTCTGAGTGGTTTTTTTAGGGCTCATTAATTTAAAGGTTAAAAATGGTCGAAGTGTTGGATTATATAGACCTTTTCTTGCCTAACGTCTCTTCTCCCCCCACTTTCGATGCTGTGAATATTAAATATATTTCAAATAAAGATTAGCTTGCGAAAGAAAATATAGAGCAATGAAAGAAGTCTGCCTTTTTCACTCTTTATGGCTTTTTTTTTTTTTACACTATAAATTTCTCTTTCCATTATATTTCTATGATTTATCATAAGTCCTTCTGCAGAGCAGTGTCCTAACAATCGTGAGCCATTGATCAAAATCATCATTTTAGATGCTATGATCTTGCTACTACTGTTAAAGAGTAAACTACCTGTTGTTTACACATGCTTGATATAATTTATCACACTTAAACATCATTCATCCGTACCTTATTCTTGAATGTCTATCTCCAGTACATCATACACTCTTAAATATTCAAATTGTATAAGAACTCTATTGCCATAAAAATGGGGTTTTATAGTTGATAATTTAAAAAAAAAATAATAATAGTAACCTATTTGTCTTAGAATACAGAAAAAAGTGTCTTTCATGACAGCGGGGCAATTGATTAGAGTGAGATATAAGATAAAGTGCAGAATGGCTGCAACCAAGCCTTGCATGCTCCTAAAGCATATGAATCCACTCTATCTCAATCATTTAATGATGTAAATCTCCCATGGAGTCAATATGATCTTCTAAAGGCTAGAATTGAATTGGCTTATATATAAGAATTATTTTGACGGACGCTGTAAAGCTGAGCACGACTTGATATAAGTTTGACATGAAATACTGAAAAGAGTGAAGACGACCTCTGGAACTAAATAACTATGCATTTCTTCTCCAATGATAAATCCACAAAAATCATCATGCCACCTTTTTCAGGCAATCCCAAAGTTCTGACTTTACAAATGTACTTATCTAGGTACGGATCCACATGCACTGTATAGATCACAACGTTGATCACACGAGGCATCGTGAGCCACTCATTTGGCAACCCATACGATGGACAAACTGTGATAACACATGATCCATGGATCCTTGGAGCATAATTGTAATTCTGTCGATTCCTACCACCAAAAGTTAAAACAAACATGGTAACATGGAAACAACCGAGAGCGACAATCATAGACGGACATATTGAGAAGAAGACATCCTATTATCTCGAGGGACAACAAAGATAACTGAAATTAAGCCAATCATCAAACCATAACACTCAACTCAATTTGTTCTCCCAAGCACGCTAATGTCCGTATGCAAAAATCTTGTTCAGATGTCTGAATCCACTCTTCTTTATCTTCACCTGGTCATACTTTCAGGAGCAAAACCCATTCATAGGAGGTCAACCAGTACCACAAGGAACATGAAAACAAAACCAGCTACAGCACAAAACCAAAACTCTCATCTCATGTTACCGTAAAACTAAAATTTTAGACTCAGTTGTGACCCTAATCAGCTCATTTGTACCGGTTAATGACAATGAATATAATCTAAATTTGCTCATAAAAACATATGCATTTGAGACCTGGAACGAAATCCAAGCGTTTTCACACTAGAGAGACCAAGAATAACCTTCATCACAAGAAAGATAAATGCAAAGAGTGTTGATGCCAAGAAAAAGAGCAAAAGACAGAGAGAGCCAGTGTTGGCCGAGCTGAAAATCTCAGACACCATCTCATGTCCTAACATCACAGCTTCTACATAGGAAGAGACCAGCGGGGCCAGGATTCAGTGGGGGCAGAAACTAAAGGGCTTCGCATGATATTGTCCTACAATATACTATCCTTCAACTTTGCACCTTAAAGCAGACATAAACATCAACTTCAAGCTGGCCAAACGAAAAAAAGTAACGGTACTTCGAGTTCAAGCTGGCCAAATACAGAATAATGAACAAGGACAGCAGTTCAGCCCACTTCATAACCAACTTAAATTAACAGAATATTTACAGCCCTAGCCATGACACAATGATTACCAAAGAAAGAGGGGAATTACCAAAACACGGGGAGAGAGAATGTGACATTAAATCTAACAAAAGGTTCCACTAAGTTGTACCGAAGAGCATATGGACACGAAATTGCAACCCCACCTCCACACAAGGGAAAATAAGAAAAACCATATCAGAAACTAAACACCGACTGAGACAAAACAGTTAACCGATAGAAGCTACCATCTGGAAAATACAACATTACGACTCTAGTTAGATTAGACCCCCCGGATGTTACCGTCCATGATGGCTCAACAGACCACCTTCTTCTACGACACGGAAGACAGTGACCTGTAACACCACCTCTCTAGCCCTCATCAGCTCGAAAACACAAACGTCGCCTTCTTCCAAATTGTTCTCCAAAGAAAAGTCGTACCACCCCTGGCTTAGTTTGGCTCTACCACCTCTATAAAGGCATCGAACAGGCCACTGTTTGCCATCAGTACTCTGTAGCTTAATAAATCCCGAGACCCCGTTGAGATGCTTTTCAGCAAAGCAGGATGGCAGATACTGCAAAGGCGAAAGGAATCCTCATTAAGCAGTGCACACAGAGATTAGAAATGCATTAAAAGATTTACAACTACCATGATACAACCGCGATATAGGTAGGATGGACGCAAGACTACTCTGCAGAAAGGATTAGGAGGCTCAAACATTTTAGCTGCATTAATGGCCTTTTCCCTCTCTTCAGCCGTTACAAGTCGCTTCCTTGTAGAAGCACTGGCATAAAACCGAAACCGCATTTCACCATCCTCTTGTTGTAGAGCAGATGGCATTGGTTCATCTAAAATTGGAAGCTATGAATGAGAAAACCCTCTTCACAATCAAAGGCCATTAGTAATTAAGAAACTTGAGTTTAGAGAGCTTACTAGGATCATTTTTACGCTTTTTCTTAGAGCTTTTCTTGATTTTCCGTGTAGATTGATCTGCGCTCTGCACTTTCACTTCATCTTCACTTTTGAACTTGATCCCACCTGCTTGAATGACAATATCTTCAATAGGTCGAATGCCTGCATGTGAGTTGGCACCACCTTTTTGCTGATGCACGGTCCCGTTAAACAAATTCTGCAAGTGCATTGAGTTATAACCCCTGCTTAAAGTCAGTTGATCCACACTACTATTGACAGCCTTCCTTTTCAAAGAATCACCAGAAGGGTAATATGTTGAGGAACTGGATATGTCGACAGCATCATCATCTTCCATATCTTTGAAAACATGGTACTGCCTGCTGTGATGAGGCATTTCAGAAGGAACGTGGCCATTGGAATGATAATTAATCTCGGACGTTGTTAAATTGTAAATAAACACTTGAAAGGTTGTGCCGCCCTCATATCTGAAGACCAAAAAGTACCCAATACCAATGGAGTAGTGTTGCACAAACTCTTGCCAACCTTCATGAAACCAAAACTTGCTTTCGCTTTTTCTGATTCCCACGTGCCACACATGACCATCAGGAACATTCAAAGTTGCAACAGAAGAAAGCTCATCCCTGAATTTCTTGACAAAATTTTCTGGGAT
Source organism: Eucalyptus guilfoylei (assembly GCA_016097605.1). Classification (NCBI taxonomy): domain Eukaryota; kingdom Viridiplantae; phylum Streptophyta; class Magnoliopsida; order Myrtales; family Myrtaceae; genus Eucalyptus; species Eucalyptus guilfoylei. Next base: position 22,805,154 of record CM027866.1, on the reverse strand, counting down.
TCTCTGCAAGCAAGCAAATTGCTTTCAGCTGATGCAAAGAAAAAGCTCAAAAGAACATGCCTTCTGGAAAGACAATTCCACAGTATCACAATGTCCACATAAATTACAAAAATGATTTCCAAAAAAGAAATAAGAAAGATAAATTAGCCAGCAGCTTTTTGATTGTATCCTGACAAATTCTCAAATTACTTCTAATCAATTGTTTTTAATAGTCCAATATAGCACAATGAAGTTCAGAAAATCAGAACAGTACAAAATGGCAGTGTGAGTAGTTCATTCAACAAATACTGACATGGAGGATCAGTACAAGTTTGCCCCCAAATCAAGAGCTTGCTCCCATGCCAAGATCAAGCCTAAATTAAGAGTCACACACTTGCACTTTGTCCTTCGCATTATGATACCAACATTATGCATCTTATCTTCCTAACATCTTTTATCAATAATTAGAAAGTGACGCTGCCAAACCTTTACAAGAAAATGACAATGTTCCATGGAGACCTAACACAAGCAATATTGCAAACTTACTATTTGCATGGGTGAGCCCATGCGCACGCATCTGCATGCATGTCAAGCTAATGGACTTTGCCATCAAGAATACAAAGGCATCTATCCTGTTCAGGTGAAGCTACAAAGACACACAGAAACCAGTTTCCCACAGATTTCAATGCAAAAAAGTCAAAGCAAATGCTGCATGGCGAATTAAAAGTTGAGCTTAAAGCCTTCCATGCAGCAGATACCATTGCAACCACTCATATAAAGCAATTTGTCCTCCTCACCCTTAGTTCCGACTGAAATGAAAAACAAAAAATTCGCCTTCCTCCACATCTTATAACTGTTTAGTAGTACAGAGGGAAGTCTTACTCTTTCTCACTTCATGAAACCCTTTTATCGAATTGGCCAAAATTATCTCCTGACGACAAAACAAGCGGGTAACACATTAAGACATAACACAAATTCACCAATTTGAATTCTCTATGAGCCAGATGACCAGAAAATGCCTCTGGAAAATCGAGCTCTAATACCATTCGACCACCCTAAATCAAGTATATCTGTTGCCTCCAAATTGCAGAGCAATCATCACAGACGTCAATCTTTTTTTCCCTTCCACCAAGATATATGGCCAAAACTATTTTCTGGGTCTCAATTGTAATGACCCATGAATCAAATCTAGGTCATCGCCGCTTCGAATTTACAAAAGATCACCATCTACCCAAAAAAAAAAAAAAACACAAACCCAACAAAAAACAGCATTTGAAAAGGCAAGGCCAACAATCACAGACGGGAACGCAATCGAATTGAGGAATCGCCGCAAGGGAACCGTCAAAACGAACGCCCACGAGGAGCGAGGCCAAGGACAGCGAATCCTCACCAGTCGCTTGTCTTGGATGGTGGAGGAAAGCACCAGCTTGTAGAAATAAGGGCGTGGCATTTCTTGGGCTTCTCGAGGAGACCCAGCAGAAAATTTCTGCAATCCAAGCCGATCCCGCGCTTCGCACGCCCCCAAGACCGATTCTTTCGAACACCCACTTCGTCTTTTTCCCTTTTTTCGGCCTGGTTTTTTTGCTTCTCCAGATCTACTCCCCCACCCTCACTGCTTTTCCAGTCAAATAGTGTTGTTGTTAGTGTGTTTTTACACTAAACAAATGGCCAACTTGACCCTAAGGAAAAAAAAAAAAAAAAAAAAAAAAAAAACCAGAAGAAAGAGAGGAAGAGAGAGAGAGAGAGAGAGAGAGAGAGAGAGAGAGAGCTGAGTTGATGCTCTCGGATCGTCGAGTCAAATCCAGGTCGCTCCCGTTCTCGCTGCCGAGTCTGTGTTAACTCGGGACAGGACACCTCTTCGTGGCTCGCACGTGCGAGCGCGTGGAGCATGGGGGGAATCGAGTGCGAGCCCAAGGGACAAGGTGAACCGAGGCGAGAATGAGACAATAGACATCGCGGGCGTAATTACCATGCAACCCCTGCCTGCTCCGCTTGAATTACAAATTTACCGACAGCTCAGTGGAATGATGATAACGAGTCAGGGTCGTATCGGAAGCGAACCTCGGACCCGTTCATGATCTTGGACGCCGCTGTCTCGTTTGAAGAATTGCGATCTCTTGACAAGCCAAGGAGATGCGATCCCTTTCATATTTGAAGCGGGAGGTAAGGAATTTGAATCCTTACATTCTCAAAAATTGAGATAATAATAATTTAATTTTAAATGTGGATTTTAACTTTCATTCTTTTTAAAGAAGCTAGAAAAAAAAATCTGAAAACAAGAGTTATAATAAAAATAAAGTAGGATAAAAAAAAAAAAAAAAAGAAGAAGGAATTTCAAACTTGGCAACCTCGAACCTCTCTGAAGCCCTTGAATACCGAAAACAAAATCTTTTGTAACTTCTATTACTTCATCCCCATAGGAGCGATACAAGAATCACCTAATGTAAGTAAGAATGATATCAACTAACCTATCATTTTCTTTTCTTTCTCACAAATCAGGAATTTCAAATCCAATTTGCGTATTGAAATAGTTTACCATGTATAACATGAAATTTCTCCTAATTTGGTATGATATTTATTAATCCATATCCTTTATGTTTTTCTAATGGTCTGCTTTCCCCTTCTCGAGAAGGGTTGCATATTCCTTGGGTGACGATTGGGGGTGTGGACATAAATGTCTTTATGACACAATTAATGATTTGACTTATTGACGGTTAGGTATAGCTCTAACCTTTCTAGATGTTATTACTTATTTGGTGGTTTAACACATCTACTTTTTACCTGCTTATATGTTTATAGCACAAAACTCTATTACTCATCACTTATACATTGAAGGATTCATCATAACAAGAGCTTTTCCTCGGAGGGCTTAGTTGACCAGTGATTTATGTTTCATTTTTCGTTGTTTTTTTACTTGTTACGGAAAGTATATCAACCAATTTTGATCCTTTTTTTTTTTTTTTTGAGATATTGTACTTCCACACAATTTACAAAGTTCAACAAGCAATCAATATTTCACAATCAATAGTCTTTTCTATCATAATTGCTAATAGCCTACTTAAAATAAAGACCATAATTGTTAGAATTACCTGATAAACATTGAAATTAGATAATTTTTTTTTTAATTGTTGAACATCGAAGGCCTTGACGATATAAAAAAATCTTAGTTTTCATTGAATATCAAATTAAATAAATGATTTTAAATTTTTTTCCTTACTTGCCGCATTAAGTTAACTTTAACTTAAAAAGAATCAATTTATTTGCGTTTAGTTAGAGGTTATTAAACGCATTTTAATAATATCAAGTGCCTGCACTGGTGCTGAATAGTATAACTCCAGTTGAATATCTCCTATTATGTGAATTTCCTATGACAAAGCTCAAAAGGCCATCAATGCATGTCACTCCTCCTAACTCTTCAATTTATTAAATAAAAAGGACAAAGAATCTCAAGTCCGTAAAAAATTTCACTTTTTACAAATTTTGCCCCTGAACTTTTGTACAATTTCATCTCTAAATTACGCTTTTATTTTATAGTTTTGGTCATTCCATTAAAACAACCAACATAAAAAGGTGACATGATTGTTAACGGCGCGAATGATGACTACTATATTTCTCTATTTCTCTTTTTTTCTGTTCTCCAAAACATTGGAACATAAATCCATTTGATGACATAATTTCATTTTTGGATTTATGGAATAGATTTTTACTCCAGAAATAGATTTGAACCATACATCAGAAGTTAAAATTTTTACATCTTCTATTTCTGGAACAAAAGTAAGAATAAAAATTCTTCTTATCATTCACTCTCGTTACTGCCTATCACCCACCTGCTACTGACCGCCAAACGCTACCAGTCACTGATCATCGTTGTTGGTCACCGAACGCCCGTTGTTGTTGGTCGTTAGTAGCCGGTCGCCGCCGCCCACTCTTGGCCGTTTGTCTTCATTAGTCGCCCGCCCGCCCACCACCCTCGATCGTTGCTTGTTGCACGCCCACTACTAGTCATCGCCCACTCACCGCCGATCGCCACCTGTCGCCTACCGGTCACTAGATGCTGCCCACCCACCTCTCACCACCAACCGCCAGTCACCACGTGCTGCCCACCCTCATCCCCCATCACTACCTGCCCACCTCTCATCACTGATGGCTAGCCATGAGTACTAAACGCCTCCCACCACTACTTGGGAGAGAGAAATTTTGTGTTGTAATCAAACGAATTTCTATTTCAGGAATAAAAATTTTATAAGGTTATCAAATGTGTATTTTTGCTCAAAAATTTGTCTGAAGAATAGAAATAGAAAATTAATTTCTTGTCAAAAATCAATTTATAAAACATAATGATTATCATTCGCACCTTAAGTGCCTCATTTGTAAACTACACAACAGCCACGTGAGTCCCACCTGATAGCCATGTAGCTCTTATGTAACTATTACAAATTTAAATTAAAAAAAGATATAAAGTTGATGATTTAGAAAAAGAAAAAGACAATCTTCGGCTTGTTCAGCTGCAAAGATGAGTGGCGGCATCGCTTGGCCCATAACAAGGATGACAAGTTATGAAGCACGAACACGTTGTCGGAGCTTCCATGTCATGTCCGACACTTGTCAATGTGTCCAACACACTCAGACATGGTCAGACACGCGGTCAACACTTGGTCAACTCTTCTTGACACGTTCTGACATGAGTGTCGGGAGAAAGAATCGTTGAAAATGATGGAGGGTGGAGGCGAGGGCAAGGGAGCGAGGACAAGGGAGGGCTAGAGGAAGAGTAGAGACTGATGCAACCTAAAGGGTCGTGACTGTGATGCCACAAAGGAGGGCTGGCGGCAAGGCTATGGCTACGAAGGAGGAAGCATCGGAGGCGAGCGATTGTGATGGCTGATAGGCGACCGAGAGAGAGTAGAGATTGAGAGGAAGAGGGTCATGCAAGGAGGAGGAGGCAGCAGTTAAGGTTTTTGAGGGAGAAAACTAAAAAAAAAAAAATGAGATTTTGATGGGAATTTGGCGTGATTTTTTCTTTCTACAAGGTGGGTGGACAAGAGGGTGACTTGAATTTTTAATAAAGGAAGTGAAGTCTAATAGGTGGTTTTTTTTTTTTTTTGGGGGTGGGAGGGAAGGAAGGAACGAGGGAAATAAATGAGGGAGTGAAATAAATTTGGGGCGTGGGGGCTAGAATGGACCTCTCGCCGGGGGGGGGGATTGCATTTTTTTTATCAAAAAAAGAAATAAAGGAGGTTACAAAGTGATTTTGGAAAATAAAAATACTAAATGTTAAATAACGATAAATTTTGATCATTGTAGAAGATCATAGATTTATTTAAATAAGTTAATTATAATTTCTTATTAGTCATTAGTTTCATCAATAACTTTTGTTAGAGTTAGACACATGTCTCCAAATATGGATATGCATTAACTATGAATGTCTTTCGAATTTCTTATGAATAGATCTATTAATATTACTAGTATAAATTCATTGTAGACTCTTTTGTTATTATTTATTTAATTGTGAGTTTGAATCAAATTAATTAAAAATAAAAAAATTCATTTAATATACAACGTGTCTCAACATGTCGGAATTCTTTATTTTTGAGAAATGACATGTCGGTGAGTTGTGTCGTGTTGTGTTGCGTGTTTATGTCGCATGTTGGTGCTACTTAGATTGCAAGGCTGTACTAAGCTCATGAGTAGACGGTAGGACAGAGATAATTGAAGCAAGATGGGGATCGAGCCACCATAGGGGTGCCACCGCTGCCGTTTATCAGCTGACATCGGCTTTTTTTGAAGAGTTTTCTTGGCCAATAATGGTCAATGTGATTCTTGTTCAACATTTAAGCCAAATAAGCTCTACTTGGTTGCTATATATGAGTTCACGTGGCATTTAACGGCCATGTCAGTATTTTCATCAAGGTTTTCTGATAGGAGGGCTAACGCAATTATAGATAGAAGAATATTTTAGGGATGACATTAAAAGAAAAAAATTGAAATACGAGCGAAGGAATCGAAAAGTTCAAAGACCTCCATTGGCTTTATCTATCAAATAAAATTGCACATGTCTCTCTATTGAAAAAGGAAATATAGTGAAGGGCTAATAATCAATTTTCTATACACACAACGAAATTTGGCAAGTAGTATGAATCTTAATTAATCTAAAACGTTACTTTTAAAATACAGTGAACTATTTGGCACTTTCATAATTTTGTATTTCTCATTGTCTCTATAAACTAAAGTTGCCTTTGGTTAGATTAGATGAATATTCCATGTATCTAATTGGGAAAATTAGAATGCCCATACCACCACTTGAGCCTGTTATTGGTAAAAGAGAGAATTAATCTTTATTGAGATCAAAAGAAGTATTTGTAAGCTTAGGTTAAGCCCTCTACAACTACATGGGCAAAAAACATAAATAGACTCAACTTGCTAACACTATAGAATATTAAATAATAAACTCGACACTCCCCCTCAAGGTGGGGTGTACATATCAAAAAGATGTAACTTGTGACAAATGTATGAAACTTGTCCACATCGAAAAGCCTTTGTGAAAATGTCTGCCAGTTGCTCCTTAGAACGCATCTACACCAGCTATAAGTCATCACAATTCACCTATTTCACCAAATGAAATGACCATCCACATCTATATGTTTCATTTGCTTATGAAACAGTAGATTGCTGGCAATGTGAATGGCATATTGATTATCACAATGGATAGTAAAAAATCCGGTCATATGTAGTCCGATCTTAGCCAACAACATATGAATCAATTGAAGTTCTCTTGTAACATTAGCCATAGCATGATACTTGGCCTTTGCACTAGATTGAGAAACAATGGACTATTTCTTGTTTTTCCATGACACAAGATTACCACAAAGGAAGACATTGCATCCCAAAGTAGACTGGTGATCCACTGGACAACCGGCCCAATTTGTATCAGAAAATGACCCCGATCATGGAACACTAGCCATTGACTCGAAACTCCCTTCAAATAATGAACAATCTATAGGATGGCTTGCTAGTGAGTAGTGTGGGGAGAGCTCATGAATTGACTCACCACATTAACAACAAAGGAAACAAGTAATAGTAAAATAATTTAGCTTGCCTACAAACCAACAATACTTCTCATGATCATGAAGAAGCTCTTCGTGTTCATTATCAACCCTCATCCACAGGTCCATAGGTATGTCACTAGGCCTAGCATCATGCGTGTTAAATTCCTTTTGTAAAAACTATTTGAGTTGTTTTATGCCTTCAACATCACTTTCAATAACAATGATATCATCAACATAGACAACAAGAATAACACACCCCCACACAAGAGGACATACTAAATACAGAGTGATCATAACGGTAGTGATGCATGCCAAAAGTAATAGCCGCATCACTAAAGTGGCCAAACAAAGTGCAAGGAGATTGCTTAAGTCCATAAAGAGGTTTTGCAAGTTGTACACCTTCTCCTAATGAGAAACAAAACGTATTCAATTCAAAGATGGATTAATAAGAAAATAGAATTAAATAATCCAATTCAAAATACTAGGTGGTTGCATCATATAGACCTCTTCATGAAGATTGTTATGAAGATATGCATTTTTGACATCAAGCTAATGAACCGTTCACTAAAATTGGGTAGCCAAAAAAATAACAACACGGATGTAAGGAATCTTGGCCTTTGGACAAAAATTCTCATTATAGTTGATACCATAAGTCTGAGTATAGCCCTTCACAACAAGACATGCCTTTAAGTGCTCAATTGAACCATCTGGAATGTGTTTGATGACAAAGACCCTGTGATAACCTACCAATTGTTTACCAAGAGGCAAAGGAACTAAGCTCCCAAGTCTGATTATGATGTAATGCAGTCATCTCCTCCTCCACAACACTAGAACCTAGATGGGCTAAAGCCTCCTGCACACTGCTTGGCATGGACATTGTTAAATTATGTCTCGAGTTTGAGCATTTGCAAAACGCGATTCGCTTGAATAAAATTTTTATTATTTGATCGTGAAGATATTTTTTCTAACGAAGATAATATTTAAGATTACGCACAAGAAAATAAATTTGAAATTCTTTTTGGGTCTTGGATGTTTTCAGTCAACAGATTAAGCTTTGCTGGACTCCTTGAAGGTTTACAAAAGAGGAAATAATATAATAAAGGGAAAAGTAAGGGTTTCTTCTCTGTTACTTGCAATGTCCAATTCTTTGAAGAAAGAATCAGACCGTGGGGCCCAGAGTCAAAGTTGTTGACTATGGGCACACGTATAAGAACAGATACAAATTCTTCCTTTGGTGTGAAGCTGCTGAAGCCCTATGAGAGAAAAAAAAAAAAAAAGGAGCCGCATGACGTCAAGCTAAAGAGGAGCCACCCACGTGATCAAGAAAAGGAGAACACAAAGTAGCATGTATGTGAAAGAAAAATAGACACTAGAGTTCTTGTTTTCGGCGTACGTAGAGTGTTTCGTTTAAACTTGAACGTGTGGTGATTTTGTGACATGAGTTTATGTCTAAGTGAGTTATTTATTTATAAACATTTTGGGTTTGAGCTTAAATCTAGGTGTGGGAAACACTCGAGCGTATAAGCAATTGTAAATTATGATTATTGATTATAGTGGATTATTTGCTGCCGGCTCTCTCCGGGGACGTAGGTACCGATACTTGGACCAAACCACGTAAATTTTAGATGTCCTTATTATTTCTCGATTATTTCTCTGGTGATTTTGTGGTGATGTAAATTGCAAGATCCTATCGTTTCCGCGTATTATATTCCAACAATAGATGCAAGAGACGATACAAAGACATATCTAAGATAAATATTTAAGGGGTTAAGTTATGGTAATAAACAAAATGAGAAAGAGGATACCGAGACCGAGACCAAATACAGAGAGCAATAAGGGAATCAACAGGTGTTGGTGGAAAGGGAGTAGAAGCCATGGCTAAAAGAGGTGGTGGGACATTAGTTGGTGGAGTGACATGACCCCAAACATTGCGAGGACCATGTGTATAGATTTGGAGAAGAGTCCATGCAGGTGATCCTATGTCAAGTGGAACATGAGTAGAAAGAACAGGTAGTGGCTCCGACTGAGAGGCAGGAGGAGGTATAGTCAGAAAAACAACAATGACTGACAAAGAGATAAAGGTGGCAAAGGATCCATTGTTACTGGCACCGGAGAAGAAACATTACCAATACATGCCTAATACTCAAAGAAAGTCATACCAGCAGACTTATACTCCTAATGACAAGAAGGACTATAATAGACATATCCCATTTGAATACGAGAGTAACATACAAATACACATTTTCGGCACAAGGCAATAATTTATCCAACAGACAAAGAAACTATTGCTGAAGAGCACTATAGTCTAGACTAAGACCTCAGAGGAAGAGGACTACCACATCTGCTTCTTATTGTTGCATCTGAGTAACCATGGTAGCCGATGGAAAATATGATTTGTGACATTAATACAAAGATGAAAAACAAGCATAATACTCCACCAACCTAGCATCACCTATTTTAGCTTTGAATGAAGCCTCCTACATATCACAACTAGACTCATACTATTATGTCCAGAATAAAGTAGAGTACATTTTGTCTACTCCTCACGAGCTATCACGCAATCCATGAAAAGATGGCGGACAGATTCGGTCCATACTTATGCATAAAAGAGTATGTAATGTAGCATCAAAGACCTTCCATTCTTCTAGAGTAGTTGGATTAGCAAGCGGTTTTGCTTTAAGCCATATGGACTAGCAATTAGCATAAATAAAAGTACAAAGAGCCATTGACCAAGTAAGATTGGTACCATCCAACTTGGCCAAAGTAGTGTGTAAGCCTGTCACACCATGAGTACCACTATGATACACTGATAAGCACCAAGGGATCTTAAATTAGGAGTTACATTAGGGAAAATCAACCCCGAACCAATAGATAGAGAGCTCGCTGAACTAGTAGACACATCAACAAACCAAGAATTAAACACCACAAGCTATCACAATAACACTGAGAGCACTAGAGGGTGAGATTTAAAAACACTTTTACTTGGACTTATTGTTAGTCGACTACTTAAGCTACCCTTGCACACGGATAGTTAACTACCTAGGACCTAGTCAACTAGTTATAAATCACAATGACAAAAAAATAAACCTCACAAACATACACGAAACTCATGCAAACCACCACAACTTTGTGATCCAATCACCACATCATCCGAAAGAACTCAACACCAATCAAAACATGGATGAACATCTTAGTTGTAGATTAATTCCAAACTATTATTAGAGGAAAGAGAGAGGAGAGAGACGATCACCTGCAAGCTTGTTTTGTTAGTGGCCACCAATAAGGCAGAGATTAGGTGGCTAACCAATGCAGAGCACTTGACTTACTTTGAGTAAGGAGGTAGAAAAGGTGTTGCGGTGCATCTTGCAGGCCGACACTTGGTGGCAGGCTGTCAACTTTGTCAAGTCGCTCGTCTATAGGCCCTCCATCAGGAGCCCTAGTGGCGGCTTGGTCATACGTTCTCTTTCACATGGAAGTGTTTGGCTCTAACACCATGTAATCGGTAAAAGAGAGAATTAATTACTATTGAGATCAAAAGAGTATTTATAGACTTAGGTTAAGCCTTGTACAACTATATGGGTCAAATGTATAACTAGACCCAACTCGCTTACATATAAAATAATAAATTATAAACTTGACAGAGTTGAAAAAGCATTTTATGCATCGGTTTAACAGTTGATATAGTGAAACTAATCAACCATATTAATCCTTTAGTAAGATATTAAAAAAAAAAACCTCACTTTTCACTTAAAAATCACTTTCACACCTTTGATTTTTAAAATATATATTTGCTACCTCTAAACAATATCCTTATGTTGAGCATACAAAATTATCCCACTGCAAATCCCTAAGCTCCCAACAAACTCCAGGCTCCATTACCCATAAACACCATTTCTGCTTCCCCATCCACCACTGTTGCATGCTTGTCTCTTCCCTCCACCCGTGTTCACCTATGCCTTTTCTCTCTCTCCCCCTGGACAAGATTGAGTTGGGTTGCTTTGACTGTTGGCATTTTGGCTTAGACCATCAAATTGGATTCACCATTCCCTCTAGTTAATTGGACCAGACTATTAACTTGATCATGGAGGATTTGCAAAGAGTCAACGGCTTAATTTGCTTCGAAATTGGAATCTTACATACCTGTGCAACATTAGCACCAGAGAGGTCAGGCCTCTTCATCTATCGGTCCCAATTTTCCCATCTATTTGCACCATAACATCTGCACCTTCAACACCTTAGGCTTTGATCCCGTCACGAAACATCTTAGAGTCATGAAGGCATAAATTCTAAATACCCTCAACCATTTGGGTGAAATCATCACAATACATAATATTCTAACAATGGAACTAGTTTGTGGAGGAAAATTCGTATCGGCCCTATCGATTTTCCTTCGGGAGGCAGCCGTTAGCAGAGCTATTCATTTCCTGACACTTGACCTAATGAGCAACAAAATAATTGTGGTGCTCAATCTCAGGATTAAATAGTTAAGGACTAGTGCCTTGAATGAGGCACATATGATAAAGTCAATATTGGTCATCTAACAATGTTAGGCTATGAGCTATGAGATTTTGAGGGGACTACTGCCAACTATTTTAAAAGTTTAGCATTTAAAATAGCTAACAACGGTCCCACAGAATTTCACATGGTATCTGAGTTGGATGTCCTGAGTTTGAATCTTTTTAAGCCCCATTTGTCTTCCTAATTAAATTTCTACGCTTAGTACTAGGCAAAAAAGACTAGACAAGAGTGGGTGGAAGTATTAGAATAGTTAAATATTGAAGCATGCATTCATCTAATAGTTTAAGCTTTTAGAACAGTTGACGATGGTCTCATCAAATCCCACATGGTATCAGAGCTTTAGGCTAAATTTCTGGATTTCAAATCACAGCTTTTATTGTTGTGGTTTTCAACCTTCATTGCCGTTTATTATTCTCCCAAAAAAAAAAAAAATTTCTTTGTACACAACCTTCATAAACTACATTACTGCTTTTTGTTTTCTTCCTAATCTTCATTTTCCAAAATGACCACATCCAAAGCCACAATTTCTACCTCTTCTATCACAACCCAATATGAGGAGGTTGCCTCAACACGCATAACTGGTGATCTTCAAAATATCAGGCCAACCTATAGATTGAATGAGAAGAACTATCTCAAGTGATCATAATTTGTCAAGACGTATCTAAAGGATAATGGAAGTACAACCAAAGACTCAAGGTGAAAGACTAGTAGATGTATGAAAGTGAGGATAGAACTAAGAAAGAACTTCTATTGGGGTCTTGTGGTCTAATGTATGTGAGGGTAGTCTATTGATTATGTATGTAACCATATGAACAGCGTCCCCCAAATATGTTTTATGAAGCTGCCCATGAAACAACAAGGCATGAGTTATGTTAAGAAGATGACCATTTTTTCTTTTAGAAACCCCATTTTATTGTAATGTATTCACACAAGATGACTCATGGATAATGCCTTTAGGGGACAATGCTTGATTGAAGTAATCTCTAGCATTATCACATTAAAAGACCTTAATCTTGACCCCAAATTGAGTTTGGATCACGGAATGAAAGGAAGGAATAATGCTACTTACATCAAATTTATGTTTAAGTAAGAAAGTCCATGCGACCCTAGAGCAATCATCCATTAGAGTGATAAACCAATGAGCTCCAGAGAAGTCTGAATTCATGGAAGGTCCCCACATGTCACTGTAGATTAAGTTAAAAGGATTTAAACTACAGTGATTGCTAATAAGAAATGGTACACAATTATACTTGGCTAATTTGCAATCATCACAATTGAAATCTTTAATATTCAAAGCTTTAAACAAGGATGGAAACATAATGCTCAAGACTTGAAAGGGCATCCACTAAAATGAAAATTATGAAGCCAAATAGCTTCTTTATTTGAAGTGCTAAGAAACGATGAAGATAGATTACGCCTGATTCTTCTTCCAATGAGAGGTGTCTTAAAGTAATACAGCCCAATTTGTTCCTTAGCAAGTCCAATCCTCCTCTCTGAGCCCTAATCTTGAAAAACACATTAAGATGGATAAAAAGTAGTGAGACAATGAAGATCTTTTGTGAGTTTTTGTATAGAGATAAGATTGGCAAATAGTCTAGGGACATGAAGGACATCTTTAAAAACAATATTAGGTGTGATAGGAATATCTCCAACCCCTTCAATAGTGATAAGAGACCCGTTTGTCACAATAATCTTCCTATTGCTAGAACAAGGTGTATAGGTGTTGAAATGGGATGAGGTGTGAGTTATATGATCAATAGCTCCTGAATCAATTGTCCAAGAATTACCTAAGAGTGTTAGTGAGCATGCACCAAAGGTTTTATTAAGAGACCCTACAAACCTCTTAATTTCTTAATTTCTTCACTATTGAATGTTGCATCTCTAAAAACTTCTTCGTGACCTGCTTGCTTAGTTAGGTAGAACCAAGGCACTAGCTGTGTTACCTGATTCGCCCACTCTTGGCCTAAAATAGTTGGTTTCCCATTCAATTTCTAGCATTGCTCTTTTGTATGTCTCGACTTCTTGCAATAGGCACACCACAAGCTGTCTCAGTTGTCTTTCCATAACAGGCCACTCTTTTCATCGACCTTTTTGATTATCAAAGTTGACCCTTCTACTGCTTGCGGTTCAAGCATGACGGATTGATAGCTTTCTTTTGCTTGGATCAAGGAAATTGTTTCCTCTAATGATGGTACTTCCTCCTTGCCAAGTATTTGAATTTTGACTTGGTTGAATCCAAAATGAAATCCAGCTAAGAAATCGTAGACTCGATCCTTTCCAATTATATTCTTCAAAATGGCCGCATCTTCTGGATAGTGCATCTAGAATACTTGATAATGGTTGAGTTCTTGCTGTTAGTTCTACAGAGAATTAGCATACTCGCTAATAGTCTTACCTCTTTGCTATGTCCCACTAGTTTTCACCTTAATTTCGCACACCTGAGCTGCATCATATGCCTTGCCCGTCGGATGAAATTCTAGATCTACTTTGTTATTGGTAGACACAAAGAAGTATTGATTATGGTTGATTCCTTGGAACTCCGTAGCCATGACATGATCATGGAAGTAGCCTCATCCCACGCTCTAATACCATGTATAATTTTAGATGGAGAGAAATTCTTATTCTCATCCATATATTCTACTACTTTACAATATTATATTTGTAGGTGAATGCACAAAGTAATCCTAGCAAACAAAATTGGAAATAAAGCCTAAATATGAGAACAACTACAATCCCACGATTTGTGGGATTTAATGAGAACCAAAAAACCTTCTAAATAACTTTACCAAAAAAAAAAAAAAAACCTTCTAAATAAGAAAACCCTACTCCTAAGAATCAGTCGGTTTTCCTATGTATTTACAATTGGATAATCTAGCTATTTACAACTCAACATTCCTTAACAAGCTAGTTAATAGATATATTTCATTCCCAGCTTGGCCACTAGCTCCTAAAAACTTTTACCATTAAGCCCTTTGGTCAAAACATCTATTACTTGTACTAAAGGGACATAAGATAAACAAATCAATCATTCAAGCTTCTCCTTGATGAAGTTCCTTTCAATCTCAATATGCTTCGTCTTGTCATGCTGTAGAGGATTATTAATAATACGAATTGCAAACTTATTGTCACAATTTAGCTTCATAGGACTCTGCCACTCAACCTTCAAGTCATCAAGAACGATTGAGCCATAATAACTTATATATTCCTTAAGCTGCTGCACTAAACTTAGATTTTACACTAAATCTTGCCACCATTTTCTATTTTTTAGTTCTCCAAGTTACCAAGTTACCTCTAAGGAAGGTACAACAACTAGTTATAAACCTCCTATCAACCACATATCTAGCATAATACACATCTGTATAAGCCTTAAGCTTGAGATCTAGACTCTTCTATAATAGTACTCCCTTTTAGGTAGTATAGGACTCAATGAGTAGCCTATAGATGTGACTACTTTAGATTATACATGAATTGACTAATCAAGCTTACTCCACAGGAAATATCTAGTTGGGTATGAGCAAGATAGATCAACTTTCCCACCAATTGCTGATACATTTCTTGATCCATTATTGCCTCTTCTTTTGCTTTTGCCAGTCTCTAGTTTGGCTCAATCAGAGTAGCTACGGGTTTGTAGCTAAGCTTCTTCGTTTCTTCCAAAAGATCCGTCACATACTTTCGTTGTGAACAAAGAACCCTTGCCTAGAGTACGAAACCTTGATTCCTAGTAAAGTTTGTAGCTTTCCTAATTTCAAACTCCTTAATCAAGCACTATTTCAGCTGCAGTTTCTCCCTTTCATCATTGCTCATGACTATTATCTCATCAACATACACAGAAAATGCTGTAACTCCCCCTACCTCCATGTGTTTTGTGAACATTGTATGATCTCTCGGCTTTGCTTATACCCAGATGCCTTCGTGACTCTAGCAAACCGTTCAAACCAAACTCTAGGTGACTACTTGATCCCATATAGTGCTTTCTTAAGTCTACAAGCTTTTTTTGTTGCTCCCTTTCCTTCAAAACCAAGTGGGATGCTCATGTAGATTTCCTCTTCCAAATTTTCGTGTAAAACTGCATTCTTTACATCATACTATTAAAATTCCCAATCAAAATGAGCAACTCAAGACAGCAACATTCTTATAGTGTCCATTTTAGCCATTGGTGTAAATGTCTCTTGATAATCCACTCCATATGTTTAACGCTTCACAACAAATCTTACTTTGTACCTCTCCAAAGAGCCATCTGCCTTGTACTTTGCAGTGAACACCACTTGCAACTAACTAGATTTTTCCCCCTTGGCCTATCAACAATTTCCCACATTTTGTTTTTTTCAAGTGCCTTCATCTCTTCTCTCATGGCATTCCACCGTTCCTCTTTTAATAGTGCTTTAGACAAAGTGTTAGGGACAACAATAGTGTTTAACTCAAAATAAAATTTCAATATGGTGATGATAATCTATTAAGGGGGACACATAATTTGACAGTGGATAAACTAGTTTCTTGGTGCACTCTCAAGTCCGTTTTCTAATAGCAATAGGTAAATCAAGATCAATCTCAAGTGTATCACTAAGTTGTTCATTCAAAGGGGATTGAGGACTTACCATGCTCTCATTTACAGTACCTGAAGTGGTATTTCAGACCTGCTCTTGTGTTGGAATGACTGTCTTCCTTGGATACATCTTAGAAAATCTCATAGAATCATGAATACGAGTTGGACTAGTGGGAATAAGAGCAAAGATAGGTTGGTGTGTGGGAGATTGTGGTGGACAAGGATAGGATTTAAGGTAGGTTATGAGCTACCGTGGATGAGTTTCGGTTGATTGGGACATTGGACAATAAATCCAAGCTATCAAAAATACCAAGGCCCTTATCTTTCATGAGTACTCCCCCTGAATATAAGGTTATGAAAAATATGATTTATTTTTAACAAAAGTGACATATGTGGAGAGAGAATTTTTTGAAAGGGGGATGGTAACGTTATAGCCTTTTCGTGTCTATGAGTAATCAAGAAACACACATTGGATTGCATGAGGATGTAACTTTCCTCGTTGATGATGATGATTGTGGACAAAGGAAGTAGGTCAGACTGTTACCAAGCATGGTGTCACATGAGCATCTTGAGTATGAAAACGTCAGCAATTATGCAAGTCAAGTTTGGACAGAACGTCAAATCGTGCTACTCCTTAGTTGGAAACAGGATCAACCGACGAAAGTGATGGCAAAAATGAAGTGCAAGGGCAGATCTTACCCAATGAAATTGTTTAAACAATCTTTGAATTTGTGATGTCCACTTTGTATCACTTTGTATATGACGTTGACGCTGGTTCTCAAGATTGCGTTTCAGAATCTAAGGCTAGTTTCAGTTCCTCTTGGAAACATCTCATCTCCTTACTGATCTTTCCGATCTTTTCATCGATTTTGAATCTCTCGTTCTCAACACCAGAAATTCGAGTTTCAGCTTCAACCACTTTTTCTCAAGCTTCTCCTGTCCATCTTTTATCAAAAGCAGTCTCATCAATTGACTCTTCATCGCTTGGGCTCTTCCAAATAGGTAGTAAATGTACTCTGGAATGAGTGATCTTTCAATTTAGAAGCCATCTATACGGTATCGGTAGAAGTCACCACGCTGGCAATGGCCAGCCCTTCACTGCATCCTTCTTTGATATGGCTCAAAGGTAGAAAATGATGTGCTTGAAGGAAATTTTGCATTACTTCCAAAGACTCCACTACTTTCCATATTAATGACTTTCCATCTGCATAATCTCTTTTGCCTCATTCCCTTGGGTCCACCACCAAGAAAAGAGAATGTTCTAGACCAAAAAAAAAGGTAAAGAAACTCCACTTAAGTGAATCAACTCCTTTCCTGAATTAATTTAATTAGGAGACACAAACTTTAAAAGTCCCACGTGCTTACCAAACCTATCCAATAATTGAGAATGTAATTTTTCGTGCAAAGATCCTTTGACCCCAGAGCTGCAGATATTCCTGCAGTGACATCTTGTACGACTTGCGCTACACTATATCCTTCAGAAGCTGCAATTAATATTTCAGCAAATGCATCTTGAGAACTTATGGGTGAGAAAATGGCAATCGGCGCCAGAAGAGAAAAAAAAAAGGCCAGACCAGACCAAATGACCTTTTCTCACATTTTCTCACACGGTTGTTTCGGCAGATGTGTTCAGAATAAACATGCCTCTCGATTCAGCTATTTGTTCACATAGTCAGGAACACGGTATATCATGAAAGCACATATGGTTTGGATGCTTAAGTAGGCAGGGCATTCTAGCTAAAGCCTCTCAACTCAATTACTCATTTGCATGATATATGTGATTTCTGAAAGAACACAAGCTCCATGAAATTCAAAATAAGAAGAAAAAGGCTTGAATGTCGACCCTTATTGGTTGAGGCTCAGAGACAAGCTTTCGGATAGCTAGAGTACATAGATTTGTATGTGAATTGCCATGAAATGTTAAATTATTTACATCAAATCAAGTTATACATGCCAACACCAAAGGAATTATCTGCATATATCGAAAGCATCTATCCTGTTACCAGCAAAGGAAAAAAAAATTTGTTGGTGATAACACAAAAAATATCCAGTTTTGTGAATGCCGTCTTCCTAAAATATCATTAAAGACTTCAGCAATAATTGGTGTCTAGCCTACAAGAGCCTTTAACACTCAAATGTTTTTCTGGAATCACTGGGACCCCAATTCCATTGGCCATAGACTATATTATTGACAGTGTCATTGGAGATGCGTCATCTGCTCCCTTCTTCTTGCCTACATATCATTGTAGTCCATCAACGTCTCACGGGGAAAGAGAGCAAATCCTAGCAGCCTAGAATGACTATACCTGTCGCAGAAGCATTTTCAGTCCTAGCATGTGACTTCACAAGCCTTCTTGTCTTTCCTTGTTGACTCCTTCCCTTGTCCTCGCTTTGAGAAGTCCACTTTGTTTGACTACAAAATTCTCAGTTTAGCTGTAGAATAAATATCCAGCCTGATAATGATGGTTCAGTTCAAGCCATGCAGATAAGATACTCACGGAAACGTTAAGAAAGTGATATATATCTAAGGACATCAAAGTTGATGATCATACTAATTGATCCAGCCATGTTACCGGCTGCTCTTACTGCTTTAGGCTTCTTGGGAGGGATAAAATGTGCAGAATCTATAGAGAAGTCTTGATATATTACCAATATAAACTGAGACAATTCATGGATTACATTGGCAATGTTTTGGCTTCACATAAACAACCTAGCTTGAAGCGTGACAACTCTCAACCCATGCACTTTGTAATATATAACGAAGGTTTTTTACTCAGCACACCGGCAGATGCAAACAACGTTCATGAATGTAATAGCTAAACAGGTATGATGACAACAACAATTAGAAGAAAATTGCAGTAATCTTTCCAGAGAGCAAGAAATAACAAAAGAATAACAAAGTTCAATGCTTAATAATCAGGGCATATTGTGGAGATAGATGATCCCATTTCACTTCAGGACTAAATGGGAAAGAACTTGTCAATTGGCTTTGAAAGAGCTTTGATAAATGGATGCATTCAAATTAGAAGAGATAATGCTTAGTCAGACTCAGTCGAATGAAACAAATTCACTTTCTTTCTACTAGAAGGGTTATATCAGCACCTACCCCTCAAAATTTCCCTAGATCATTTTAGTTGTTCCCAATGGAAACTAGTCAAAATTTTTCAGGAGCCTCCTAAGAAAAGAAAACAGAAAAATCCCAATGTGAGAAGCCAATTGAGCATGATGTGAACAATTGGTGGTAGGTCAGCCAATTGTTCATTACTTGTGGGTCGGCTACCAGGTACATTGACTACATTTATCAGAGCAAAAGATGGAAAATAATGCTTGATGAAACAGAAGGTGGACAAGGAATCAATTATGTACAGCATATTCCTAAGAGATGTAAACCAACTGCAAGTGTCAAAGTAACGTATAACTTATATCAAGGCATTCCTTAGAAGACCATAACCTAGAAAGGACATCTTTTAATTAAACATATGTAGTAATGCTGATTGCCTACACTGCAACTATATAGAAGAGAGGTTTGTGCAACAGCTTTAGAAGCAAACCTCACTCAAGGCCAAAATGCTATGCACATATCCAATGAGTGCACAAGCAATGATCACAGAACTCCTCAATAGAGATTTGTGGAGAACTTGGACTTGGACCTTCTTCAGAGTGCCGTTCTCTACATCATAAGACAGCAAGTATAACCTTCGGAGCAAGCCAGATTTCTCCGGCACAGACGCTAACGACGAGAAACCACCTAGAATGCAGTTGATCCTCTTTCCAACTAAGCGGTAGCACAATTTGACGTTCTGTTCAAACTTGACTTGCATAATCCTCTAGTGCATACGTTAACATGATGTTTCCATCCTCAAGATGCTCAGTCTAACACTGTCAAATGGCCTCTGAATGGTATCAACTTCAGGCCTATGTGCCTGATTCAAGGCACCGTTTGGAAACCTTATCATCCTAAACTTCTCGATCCTGACATCAAACACCTTAATTATTTTGTTGCTCATCAGATCAAGCATCAGGAAATGAATGGCCCCATTAATGCAAACGCTAATTCCCAAAGGAAACTCACAACTGCTGCTACCAATTTTCCTCCACGAACTGGTTCCCGATGTCAGAATCTTGTGCGCAGTGATGACTTCACCTGAATGGTTGAGGGCACTCAGAACCCATGTCTTCATGACTTCATGCTTTTGTGATGGGATCAAAGCCCAAGGTGCTGAAGCTACGGATGTTACAGTGCAAATGGACAGGGAAATCGTGACTGGTAGGCAGAAGGGCCTTGACCTCTCTAGTGCTGATGTTGCATACATATGTAAGATCCCCAATTTTAAAGCAAATTAAGCCATTGATGCTTTGCGATTCCTCCACAGTCAAGTCGACAGTCTGGTCCAGTTGGCTCAAGGAAGTGGTGGATCCATTTTGATGTTCTGAGCTGAAGTGCCTGTGGCCAACGTGGCTGAAGCAACTTGGCTCAAAGTTTTTCGTGATACATATGGGCCGAGGGGACGTCAAAGCAACCAAGTTACTGAACTACAACTAAATCAGCAACAACCGGTGTCTGATAATGGAGCACCAGGACTTTGAAACACACTTGAATTGCAACAGCGTTTTCACCAGCAGTCTCAAAAGTATGTTGGAGATTATGTCTGTGGGCACCTCTGTCAAGCCCGTGCTTTCTCCAGCAGCCTCCTCTTGAGTTCTTAGAAGCTTCTCCATTAGAGCCTATTAAAGAAAACATTATGAATGGATAACTTATTTCATTTTAGTATATTCTATTCTCTGTTTCTTGATTTCAACCCTGACAGAACCCAAAAAAGCAACCAAGGCAGTATGATAGTGAGTTGGAACCTCTATTCCAGTGAAATAATAAAAAGAATTCTTTTTATAAAAGAAGACCAGTTAGAAGATGTCAGTCAGGAACAAAAGCACAAGTGAGCTTTGCAATTTGCTGTATATATTTTGACAGAAATCCAGCAAAAACCATGGCGGCAAAATCTGTCTCCAAAAGAAAGTTACAGGAAGGAACTGGTTGGAACAAGAACAACAAAAGATGATCCATTTCATCTCAGTGCATCATCAAGCAATACAAGCTGAAAAGTTCTATCCTCTGTTTCCTTTTGAAAATAACTCAAAAATCAGAGTGAAGAAAGTGAAAAGAAAACGAAAAGCGAGAAAGAAGGAGAAGGAGATGTCAGAGAGGTACAGAACACAAAGTCTTTGCTCATGGAACATCTACTACTCCGCTGAGATTCTAGACAATGTGAAACATATCCAGCATTTATATTTTAAATTCAACAATGAATTGCTTGGTGACATCCGGTAGAAGACCTAATGTCATGACTAGAAAAAATCTCATTTTCAAGGTAATAGAGACAAATACATTAATCAAGAATAGACCACTAGTTCTGAAATCTCTGAACAAATACAGATAGCCCAGAACGCAAACACAAATAGGAGTCACAGAGATAATAAATCACTGAAATTCCTGAGCAAATAGGATACACAAGTGTGCATCTCCATGTTCAAAGAACCTTTAAAAGCCACAGGTTAGCAGGTCCAATCAGTCTTAAAAGCAAACATGTAGGAGGCAAGAAGTTCAGGCAATGAAAACTTTCCTAGAGCTGGGATAGGCACACTTTGTGGATTTCGTAAGCCTGATAAAAAAACACCCTTTGACGTTGAACAACGAAAACAAGTAGATAACCCTGCTCAATAACAAGACCCAATTTTTTTTCTCTCTGTGTGTGCTATATTTCATTCTAGAATGCAAAAATAGAAAGATATTGACTGCCTAATTGACATGGCATGTTCTAAAAACCAGAAGGAAAAGCCAACTGACATTTCATTCCAGATTGCAAAGATAACAACACCTTTCTTTTCTTTTTCTTTTTTTTATTTGCATACCTACATGCGAACTCGAGATCATTTGGGAAAAGCAATGCAAACCTGACATGTCATGTTCTAAAGAAACTCAAGGATGTTATGTTGCACATTCAGAGAATTACTAAATTAGAATTGAGCTTGTTTGTCGGGACTGAATCCAGAGAGAAGATAATAGAGCATGTCCCAAATCGAACAAACAGAGTTTTGGTAACAACTTGACCATCAAATCGAGCATCAAAGACAGACAGAGAGAGAGAGAGAACATCGACCACTGGAGAACATGGAGAAACCGATAGCGAGAGAGCAAGCACAAATTGACATCTTCTGCAAGATAGAGAGAGCATAAGAACCCTAGAATTTGGAGCAAATTTGTTCTTCCCTTCAGTTCAGAGAGACAGAGTGGGACACAGACCAAACAACGTTTCCTGAAGAACCAAGTCAGATGATTTTCCACCCAAAACAATTCATTTTATTTTACTTGAGTCACATGAGAACGGAGTCACATCCGTTTGCTTTCCATTGTCCATGTAGGCAGCCACATAGAATTCTTAAGGGTGCTCATTGTCAGAACCTTGACGGAGGGTAAATGTGTCAAACGGTGAAGTTTAGGGTATTTAGTGTCAAAAAAAAAAAAAATAGTCTTGAGGTAAATGTGTCATAGTGGGCATAGTTTGGAAATTTTTAAGGGTTTTTCTCCAAAAGAAAAAGAAAAAAAAGAAACCCAACTACCATCCCATGGAAACCATAAATCCAATTTTGCTAAATAGCACATCAAAAGGAACAAATAAAAATTCATACGAGAAGCATTAACACATGAAATTTGCAATAAACAGAAGCATACCATCTGGTAAATCTTGCAGCAGTCAGTCAAGTCCTTTTCCAGGGAACCATAATGAACTGGGAATCCTAAATGCAATTCTGTGTAGTAAAGGTACACATTTGCATTAATTTTTTTCAACTCAATCTGCTTAACGCCTGATTTTGAAATGGAACGTAATCATGATCTAGCAATTGTAACCATAGTTCCCCCATCACTTGGTATATTTTGTCTCTTTCAGGATGCAGATTATCATCAGCTAAGAAAGCATGAACCCTACTTTTAATTTCAATCCAACTTTGACCTGGAACTTTGCTGACACCAAGTTCCCTCATCAAGCTCCTTAATCTTCCAACATCGTCCCAATGGCCAGTAGAAGCATATATACTGCAAAGCAACACATGAGCAGTAGCATTGAGGGGATCTAGCTTCAAGAGATTCTCTGCGGCCCATCTTCCAATTTCAAGATTCTTATGCGTTTTAGAGGCAGCTAACAGAGCTTTCCATACCACAATGTCAGGAGTGTCTTCCATTTGTTTGATAAAATCTTTTGCTTCATATAAATGACCAGCACGAGCAAGCAAGTCAACCACACATGCAGAATGCTCTTTAGTAGGCAAAATCCCATGTTCCAGTTCCATGGTTTTGTATAATTCCCACCCTTCCTCCACTAGTCCAACATGACTGCAAGCAGTAAGCACCCCAACAATCGTTACCTCATTTGGCTTAACTTCAAGGCTTATCATCCTTTCATAAAGCTTAAGAGCTTCCTCAGCGTGTCCAAACTGAGCATACCCCACAATCAGAGAACTCCATGAGATGACATCAGGATTTACAATGGAATCAAAGAGAGTACGTGCAATTTTGAGGGATCCACACTTCGCATACATATCAATCAGCGCATTTGCAACAGAAACATCAAGAACCAGCCCAGTTTTCACGGCATAGCAATGAACCTGGCTTCCCATATCTAGAGATGCCATTTCAGTGTAGGCCCCGATCATGGTAGTTAAAGTAATGTAGTCAGGCTTCACTTCAGAAATGAGCAACAGTTTAAACAATTTGAACACCTCCATGGGCTCTTTGTGCTGCATACATGCAACAAGAATTGCATTCCATGAAATGAGATCATCATGGTGCCTCATCTCTTGAAATGCCTTTAATGCTTCCATGAGATTGGAGCATTTTGCATACATGGTAACTAATGCATTACACACTGAAATATCTAGAACAAATGCCATTTTGATAATGTATGAGTGCATCTGCTTACCTTGCTGGAGTGATGAAGGACTCGTACAAGCACAAAGTAAGGAGCGGATAGTGATATCATCAGGATGCAAATTTAAATGCCTCATTTGATTGAAATACGATATCGTCTCATTGGAATGACCATTAGTAACAAATCCAGCAAGAACTGCATTCCAAGATATCAAGTCAGGCATTTCTATCTGACGAAACACAATCTTAGACGAACCCAAGAGGCCAAATTTAGCATACATGTCACAAAGAGCACATCCTGCAAATTTATTTCCCGCAAATCCAAACTTTATGCAAATCCCGTGGATCTGTCTTCCAATTTCCGGTTGTACCAGGCTCCCGCAAGCACTGAAAACACTGCCAAATGTAAACTCATTTGGCCGATATACACCCTGACAAAGCATTTCTTTGAAGTAGCGCAAGGCTTGTAGCTCGTGATTGAGTTGGGAAAAACCTGCAATCATTGAGCTCCACGAAATCAAATCCTTCTCTTTTATGCGATGATATACCCTACACGCATCATCAATTCTATCCAACTTAGTGTACATTGCTATAAGAGCATTCTGCGCTATAAGGTGAGAACCAAACTCTGATTTCACAACTTGGGCATGCAGCTGCATCCCTAAGCCAACGCCTCCCAACCCGGAACAAGCCTTCAATACACTCCCAAAAGTGAAGTGATCAGGCAACAACCCCGACTGTAACATTTCAAAGTATAGTCGAACAGCATCAATATTCTGACCATTCTGTGAGTATCCAGCAATGAGGGAAGTCCAAGAAACCACGTTCCGGTGGCGCATTTCATCAAATACCTTCCTCGCATCCGCCATCGACCCACATTTTCCGTACATGTTGATGACATGGTTGTACAGTATAATGTCCGTTCGAGCCCCGGAAGCCCGAATGTGATCATGAACTCGGCGGCCATACTTCAAGGACCTGAGGCTAGAACAAGCGCAGACCAACCCAACCCATGTCTGGGCACTACTTATCCGAGAACCCGGGATCTTTCGCAAGGCGTCGAATGCTTCGAGAGCTTCCCTGTAGAGGTTCCGCTTGCAGAGAGAGATGAGGTGGAGGTCGTCATGGGATTGTCCGTTCTTGAAAAGGGGCGGAGTGGACGGTGGGGAAGAATGAAGACGCCTGATCCAAATGGTCAGCAAATGGGGTTTCGGTTCCTTGATCATCGGGAGGTTTGGTGCATGGCTGGGTGCAATACAAGATCGGAGTGGTTCGATTCCTGTTGAAGTCCTTTATCATTAGCAAAGGTTTCTGGTCCTAACGGGGTTTCTGAGTAAAGTGGCCACAGCCTCGAGCTTGGTCGTCTCATGGAACCACTTTGGCCCATGATTCTTATGTCGGGAAAAACCGTCTATTATTATCGCTGAAACTAGGGACGTCAAAAATCGAACCGAACCGTCTTTACAAAAAAAAAAAAAAAAAAAAATCGAACCGAACCGAACCGAAAAATTCGAATTTTTGGGTTCGGTTTTCATTAAAAACCAAAATTATTTTTATCGATTAACCGAAGTAAACCGAACCAACAAACCGATAAAAGCTTATTTCTTGGAAACAAAATATATATACAATAGGAAAAAAAAAAAACAAATGCAAAAACCAAAAACTAAAAGCCAAAAACCAAAAACTGAAAAACCGAACTGAACCGAACCGAACCAAACCCAAATTTCGGTTCGGTTCGGTTCGTATTCAGTTCGGGTTTTTATTCGATTCAGTTCGGAAGTTTTTCCTAACAGTTCGGTTTGTCAAAAAAATCGAACCAAACCAAACCGTTGACACCCCTAGCTAAAACAGCTCTCAAGTGATGCAAAGACAAGGCTTAAAAGAAAGAGAGATACCGACACAAATGACCATCGAACTTTGATTCAATGTACAATATCGTTTTTATACTTTTAATTAATGCAATGTGATATAAGAATTTTGACCTAGTAAATATTTAACGTAATTTCTAGACTATATAAAAATATTTAGAGACTAGTGTACTAGAAGTCCTATAACTTATCGTGAATGTATAATTGAGTTATTCAATTTTCAAAAAATGCAATCAAATCCTAAAACTATCAAAAAGTGTAATCAACAAAGAGACTTATTGAATTAATTTGACAAGTTTTAAGACTTAATTACACTTTCTAAAATTTTTAAGACTCAATTGCACTTTTGTGATAAGTTTTAATACTTAATTGTACATTCGTGATAAATTGTGGGGCATTTAATGCACTTCTCCCAAATATTTAAAAGTTTGAGGATCACATTGAATGTTGGATTAAAATTCAGAAACCGCATTGAACAAATTAAAAATTAAGAGATTATATTGTATGTTATTTTCCACCCAAAAGAATATGTTGATTAGAAAGTCTAGTATAAGCTTTTGTTTGCTTACTTGAAATCGTAAGGGTCATCATGAATTTTAAATTTGGGCTGAAGTGACAAAGCAAGTATCTAATATTAGTTGTGTCGTGGCTTTTTGATTCACTCAATTAATATATCAATTAATCATGAGACTTAAGGATTCAACTTCTTCTTGATGTTCATGTGCCTTATGTCATATCCACTTTACTTGCACCTTATCTTGTAATTATTTACTTAAACCAAATGCATCAAACAATCTTTCCTTAGTCGCAACCTGGCCTTAACATTGCTTTCGACAATCTTGCAACACACCCACGTGTTACCAACCAATCACACCCACGTAGGATGAATCTCATCCTACTTGGCATTACAACCTTAATGTTCTAATTTTTTTATTGATGGCGACATATGACTTTTCAAAAAATAAAGAGAAAATCTACGTAGTACCACCATCTTGGGATCCGCTCGGAATGCCAACTTCCATAACCGTTTTTGGGACAAGATCCACCTGGCTTGCCGATGCAACCGTTTCGCGCGTCCCGGGGGCGTTTCCTTCAACATCTCGCCATTTCTTTCTTTTAACTTTTTCTTTTCCCTTTGATTCTTGAAATTGCAGTTTGCAAACTTCGAAAATCATCAAAGTTTCGCTTCCCTATTAAAGTTTGAGTTTTCCACGCATCTTCTGCAAGCCCGATACCACCACCGTTTCCTAAGCCTTTTCAGCCCCTTGAACATTTTCCTGGACGTGTTCTGCAGAAAGTCTTCAGTTCGTTTTCTTGTTCTTGAAATTTGCTGCGAGAGCAACAGAGTTTTTTCGGCTGCATCGGCGAGGTACGTTCTTGGTTTTCCCTTTTTTTTCTCCTTCTTCCAATGATTTGATAGAATATGTGCGTGAATGATCCATTAAATGGGTTGACAAATACTGCATAAGTTGCAGATTATATTCCCACCTTATCAGATTGGTTCAAGAAAATCCAGGACATCTGTTCTTTTTCCGCTTTCCATGTATGTTGCACAATAATTGCATCAGATATCATTTTCCCAACTGGGTTTTTTCATGCTCCTAATTTGCTCATGTGGGTGGAAATGATAATGTTTGAGTTTATTCTTGTGAATTTCTTCCGTATTTTCTTGGTTCATGGTGTTAGAAATCAAAAGTATTTTTCTTTCATCTGATTTCTTGATGTCATGTTACGTCGAGGCATCCCCCCTATATACCGAAGCAGATCTTGACTGTCACCTTGTATTCACATCCATGGTCGGTAAAATTAAGTCCTGCACTAATTATGAAGTTTTTTTTGCCTCCTTCTTAGATTTTGAGAAGTGAAGATGGGAAAATGGAGAGCACATAGTACAATGGACAGAGCAGTTTTGATACCGTTAATAGCAGCGATTTCAATTATCACAATTGCTGTAGATGCAGAAGACACAAATCTCATTTTCGATCCATGCTCGGACACGAAAATCCAGAAAGGGGATGGATTTACCTTCGGCCTTGCCTTCTCCACGAAGGAATCGTTCTTCTTTCAACAGATTCAGCTTTCGCCCTGTGACAATCGACTTCCTCTAGCAGGTTCAAGTGCTCAGCTTGCTGTTTTCAGGCCAAAAGTGGATGAGATCTCCCTGCTCACCATCAACAGCAGCACATTCAACCCGGTATGTACTTTAGGAAGCATGTGAAGCTGATTTTTCAATTAATTCCGTGCTTTGATGCATAACAATGCTGCGTATATTTGCACTACAACGCATGTCAGTCAATGCCATTAGATGTGCTTAATTAGCACATGTCAGCGTTATCGGGACATGGTTTTTACCAATCATGCCAGCATGCTAGCTGGAGCATCTCATTTGTTCGCTTTGTCGATCATCACTTGGGTTGTTAAAATCTGGACTTTGGAGCATGTCCGTGGTCATAATTGTTTAGGCTAGGACATATTTATTCAGAGGCCAGCATTGGCTAATGAAGGTGTGATAAAAAGTTCTCACTCTTTTGTATATAGACCTGGTAATGGTGCAGAGGGGTGAAGGCCAACTCTCCGAAATTTCGAAGTCCATTTCAATCAAATCGAATTCGTGCATTAAGTTCCCCAGAGAAGATTGGTTTGTCTTTCAGATTAAGTCACAATTCCTTTATAATCATGTAGTCGCCCTACATATCTCTGGATTTGGTGTCTTCTTAATGTCATTACTTCTGTTGATTAATGTTGCAAAGTTGTGGATTCTTATTCGAGGAAAACTAAAAGCAGCAGATATTGGTTGGCATTAAGAGTGATGGTTGACATCTTAGAAATGTGTTTTTCATTACAAAACATCCTGTAGGAGTTGATGCTGCATGGGTTAGTTTGAAGACCAGGCCTTTTATCATATCTTCTCTGTTGGTTTTTATTGATTTTCTTCTGTGTGCTGGAATTTGCACCCTTT
This sequence comes from Eucalyptus guilfoylei, assembly GCA_016097605.1. Taxonomy (NCBI): domain Eukaryota; kingdom Viridiplantae; phylum Streptophyta; class Magnoliopsida; order Myrtales; family Myrtaceae; genus Eucalyptus; species Eucalyptus guilfoylei. The sequence continues at coordinate 22,776,323 of CM027866.1, read as the reverse complement.
TTGTCAACACTTCTGCTCCAGCGCAATACCGTGAATTTTTTGTAGTTATTATTATTATTTTTTATTTTTTTTAACATCTGCAAATGGGCAAAAATGTTGATACTCGATGGAAGCCGACCCTCTCGACCAATTAGCTTTATGTCTCTCTTTACTCCTCTCCACTTTCACTTCCTAGGAGTGTTGATTTTCACTTGATCCTATGAACAAATTGTTATTACTGGCCATCTTTCCCTATGAGATTTGGTGTGATCGTTCATATATGTTACAGCAACATCACTAGAACAATGAAATTACTCTTTTTCATGATGTTTTCTTTTGATGTTATTTATGGACTCATAGGCAATGTCAGGAGGTCATATGGTAGCCTTCGCTGGACATAAGTATGCTGCAAGATCATTGCCAGTACAAGTGGCCGATTCTACTCACACAATAACCAGTTTCACTTTGGTAAATTTCATAAAATCGATTATCTGTCATTTCACTGGCATTCTCTTTTTACTTTTTCTTCCTCCTTTTCTGTCTCCCTCGTATTTGACAGTAGATGCGGTTTGCTACAGGTCCTTGAGTTCCAAAAAGGTACGCTCCAAAACTTGTACTGGAAGAAGTTTGGATGCGATTCTTGCTCCGGGGACTCTGCTGTTTGCCTCAACAATGAAGACTGTGCAGTACCAAACTCCAAGTGTAGTCATGCCGGGGCATGCAACATAGGCATACAGCTCACATTCTCGGGTACTGACAAGAACGATGTTGTGCTCAACTCGTGGTACGAAGTAAAGAACCTTCGCCGGTACTCTCTGTATGGCCTATACTCTGATCTTCGGGATACAATCACCAACCCAAACCAAAATGTGTTCTGAGACTGATCATTTGGTAGTGGAAACGGTGCATTAGAAGGATTGACGCCGAGTCTCTGATGATTGCCTATCTCCGAATATTGGAAAACAAATATAGCCAGGTCAATAGAATGAGGAAAAATATGCAGGCTTATTGAATTCCCATCGATTAACTTCTCCATATAGCAGCCTACAACATCACGCGCCAACCTCATTGATTTAATTCAGAAACTTCCAAAATCTGCTACGAACTCTCAAAGTTATGTTTTGCTAGATAATTTTCTTGGGGTGTTTATCCAGATGTTTGGAATCTTATTCATCTGTTCCAACTGATGTGAACATTATGCCATCGTACCATGTAACCTTACTTCAAGCTGTAGGTTTTCACTGCATGTGCTGCCTCTCTTGTGTGAACAGAAGACATTAAATCTGGTCTCAGTCAAACTCTGACTGACCAACCGAGACAAAGATCTTTTGATCTGGAAACTTGTTAACAGTTTTTATGCTGGATACGAGAACTGTAGCTTTTGCCACTATTAAGGTGCAACATAGGTGTTTATAAAGCCTGTACGCTAGAGCTGCTCAAGTTCAGTGGCAGAGGAAAAGGCAAGAGTGCAACTTTGCTCGGGAACCATGAAGTTTTGAGTAGCAAAGTTCCTAGAGTTAGGGTCCAATTTTGTTCAGTGGTGATGCTGATAGAAAAAGCAAATGCGCTATTAGCTCTGAAATGTTCTAAAGCTCTTCCTTTTCATCAGTCGTCATTTAATTATCACTATCTTTTCTAATCTAAATAAGATAATTAATTCAGTCTATGTTTGCCAAATTTGTCGAGATAAGTTATAGACTCACTGCAAAATGTTCCTTTCCTGCAATTATTAGTACATGCATGGGTTGCTCCTATTTCAGCACGGCAACATCTGTTCCGTGATTTTTATGTCACAATAACCGTCAAAACCAAGCACTTTTAAGCCAAAAGTGAAGTGTATTAGAGTCAGATATACACCACACTTAATTGCTTATGGCAGCAATTTTCACAATTAACTCTTAACAACGTCAAAGTGTCATTTGTTGGACTTGAATGCCAGCAAAAGAACAAACCTGTCATCTTCCACAAAGTCCATCACATCCATCCGTGTTTCATTTTTATCTCACAGTTGATAGTTCTCATTAAAATGCTTGGCCTCAATGTGTTCATTGATCCTTTTCTCTGCCATGGCATCGTGAACATCTTTTGGTCGAAAAGATAGGGAACTGTCAAGAACACCTTGTGTACAACAACGTTCACTACAAGTGCGGTTTACTGTATCCTGAGTGGCTGAATGCATGTAGGCTTCATCTGCAGAAGTAGAAAAGTAGTAGTTCAAGTCTAGCGAACAAGAAAGGGTATGGTTGAAGTCAATCCTTTCGAATTCAAATACCATGTGAATTTCAGGATTTCCATACTGATTCTATGAAGATTATGCAATATCTGTAACATATCTCACTGCTAACTGGTAAGCATTTCACTCCATTTTCCATTTTCCATTTTCTGCCAAGATGAAATCATCAACAAGTCATCTGTGAAAGTTTTTTAATCAAAGAAAACATTTTCCTCCTCGTTGCAATGCAACAAAAGGGAGGGCATGATAGACATATAGGACTGCAAGACAATCACAACGCTAACATGACAAGAAGCATAACCCACAACATGTTTGTTTCTCTGTGCATTCACTTGATTGAGGTTGAGGTTGAAGGAAAGAGGAAGAATGCCAAGCTCCGGCATCCTCTCCTTGTTCCCTCTGACCCTCTCTTCCCTGAACTGCCCGTAGCCCGAGCGAACCTATCTCTCCCTGCTTCGTCCTGCCTTCGACCACCCTTTGCTGCTCTCACGTTAACTGTCCTCCTTCACACCATCTCTCTCTCTCTCCCTCTCCGTGCGAAAAGAGTATCAGAGAGTTGGGACTGGTGCGAGTTTCAGACATAGGAGTATGAGTAGCGTGCGACTGAAGCAATGTCCGAGTCTCCACTATGTGAGAGATAATCAAACGAACCAAGACTGAAGCATGGTTTCCCTTGACCATTGGGACTATGATTGCTCATGTGCCTTATAAAAGGGCTCAAGAATAAACAAGCGAGAGGAACCTAAAGTCAGGAATGCATGCATTTATGCTCTACCTCAGTAGAGGAGTGAATACAAACTTCTGTATGATTGATACAGTTAAAAAGCGATGATTTCTTTAATCAAATTTTTATCAAATTTGCGTACGAAAGATGTTTATATTTGTGATCCACTAATTATATATATATATTCTTTTGCCCCAACTTCCTCTGCCGAACTTGGTCTCGAATTGCCATCAAAGGCCTGTTCAATAGGGATCTGACTGCCTAACCTCGGTACACCTTCCAATTACCAGATTGGCTTGAGATGTTGGCGCATTGTTCACAGCTCCTCTCGGTTTTCTCGTTTGGTTTTATTCTTTTTTTCCTTTTCAGATTTTAACCCCTCAGGAGCTTTTATCACGTCACAGCTTCTTTACACTACGAATGCACGTGCACACGATAACATACAAACTCCAGCACTCGGGGGGTACACGCATGCACACGATGACTTACGAACGAGAGAGAGAGAGAGAGAGAGAGAGAGAGAGAGAGAGAGAGAGAGAGATCAGCGTGATTGAATCACCAGCTCTGCTCTTAGCATAATCAATCATCACAAGTCAAGCATTGTAAAGTTGCTCACAAGTATCAATTGTGGAAGTATAAGTTAAGGCCATGCAGAAGCGGAAAGAGATGGAGAAAGCACACTTGTGAGCATTAGCACTTGAGCTTTCGTAATAGACAACCGTTGAGTATACAATACCGAAAGAATTGGGTGGATCATTCCTTTTTCATTTTCGAACAGAAAGATGCACAAAGAACACACATACCCCAATCAAACGGCGGGGTATATCGCTTCAAGCAAAACAAGGTATGCACATGAACTATATACAGACGCTGATGTGCGCTTCTGTACAGTTAGCATTGGAGGAGACAGAGCCCGATCCTGTCCTGCAAAACTGGTTCCGTCGGGTCTCATGAATTCACAATCCTCATTTACTTGTATATTTGGATATACAGGGGAAGCTTCAATGTAGACAAGATGTAACGGCAAGGACCGATTGGACTATTCCAAGACGACATGGCCAAAATTGTGAAATCTCTCATTAATTGCCCTAAGCAGGTTGCTCAACACGCATCTTCTTATGGATGTCTTCCACAACATCGCGCATCTCAGGGAAAACTGACACTAGTAAGAGTTCCAGTATTCCATACGCCAGTTGCTTCACACATACAGAAGACTGCACATTTCAAAAAGAAAAGAAAATGATCCAATGAGATGCATCATATAGATAATTGTAGGAAGACAGTAGCGATAGATATAAAAATAACAGAGAAAGATGTGAGGCAACAGACGATGGTAACCTGAAGGAAGTAGTACATGTCTTTGGCACAACGCCTATACTGGTTGTGGCCTATCAAGCTGACTAGCGTAGCCGGAGCTCCCTCTGACATAAGGGGAAAAAATGCATCATTTATGGAAAAAGTTAAAGTTGCTGCCGTGTACTTAAAGGACCAACAGTGAATTGTTACTGAACGCTGAAATTCAAAGCACCTATACACCCCCAAGTAAATAAAAGAAGAAAGTTTATTGGCTACAGACAAAAATGAAAGTTTATTGGCTAGAGACAAAAATGAAAGCTTGTCAGCCATTAAAAATTCAACTCCACCCATTCTGTGCTTAATAAGAGACGGAATGCAAACAAAGTGTATGATTGTATTGACTATGATCATTTATGACATTCTTTACTACATGTGCTATCTTCTGCATTCTCTTTACCTATTGCTTGTGACATACCACCACTGAAAGTTTGAGCCAATCTCCTTCAATTACTATATTAACCCTGCTCTCCCAATTCCAATTATGCACAATTAAATAACAAGGTCCATCAGTGGAAGCAATACTTCAACTGATTTCCTTGATGGATTTTGGTGCAACTAAGTCTCCTTTTGCATAACACTACTATGGTGCTCACTACCTAGTGAAGTTGTAAGCTTTTCTACCCACGAGGAAACAGTCAATAAAATGCAATTTCAACAAGATGATTTTATTTCTACTCGAAAAAGAAAAAAGCAATTTTATCAATAGTTGATATTTGCAGTCAATGAGTCCTACAGAGCAAAGTATCTTAATCTAGAAAGAGACAGGTTACAGAGAGTAAATATAGTGAACAAGAGATTAGCCTTTTTTTTTTTTCATTTTTCTTGTTCTGTATGAGGTGTAATCCACTGCCCCCTTCCTGCAACTTCAACTCTCATGATTAGGCAAGATATTAAAACCATCATAACAAGAACCCCCAGCAAAAAGATCCTCACTAATTGCTAAAAGAAATATTTCTTTTTCACAAGATGATCACCAATTAGGTCATTAGAAGATAAGTCGACATGAAGACATTTGACTTATCATAAAATGATCAAATGAATCCCAGACATCATATGCAATCCATTAAGACACCGCCCATCTGATATCTACAATGGGTACTTTGAATTAAACAGGATCCTTCCATGAGGACAATATTGTTTTTATGGAAATTAGAATGTACAAATTTTTTGAAACAGAAGGAATTTCTTACCATCAAAGACAGGCTTCTGTTTAAGTTACCATCAACTGGTTTTTCTCTTGTTAGTTCAAATCCTTCTTGATTATATTTTCACAGAAGTAAGCAGAATTCTTTTTCTTATATCACCTCATTATGAATTTTGTATACATAATAGACATTAACTTAATTTTTACTATCCATAAAAGGTCCTCGAAATGCTAATGAGACATTGCTCTAGCCAAATATATGAAACCATGGCAAAAGCTTAAATAACTAGATAATTGAGTAGTAAAACCACGTTATCTAATACACAAACTACTTAAAATGCAAACTCTCAACTGGATAAATCATAGTTGGCATGGGGGCAGGGGCTAGACATCTTCCTTATTCACCTCTTTTTCTATACCTAAATACTTAAACGAGATATGATCATTAAGTTGAGTATTTAGAATACAATTAGTTATCTGACAGAAAAGGCAAATAAACCAGCAATACAAAACATCTTTACCATCAAAGAGAAAAAATTTCAACATAATAAGTTACTCTATGTCAAAATTAAATTGGGAGTCATGCGCTACCATTTACTTACCAAATAACATCTTCTTGACATCACGGGCTCTGCGAGCAGCTTCAAGCTGTAACTCGAAGGATGAGGACCCTTGTTTGGATATCCTACTGCCACCAAATTGATTTATAGTCTGAAACAATCTCTCGCTTGGTTGCATATCATCTTCTTCAATCTTGTTTTTTCCAAATTTTATAAAAAATGTACCATCAGGCCAGAGAACCTGAAAGAAGTTCATTTCTTTCAGATCATTGAGAAGAAAAGGTCATATCGCTTCTGAAGCATACTGCCTGGTTAAATAGCATTACATAAGAAACTACACGAAATCACGTTTTGATGTGTATCGTATTTTGGCCACACAATCATGTTTCGATGTATGTTATATTTTGGCCAGTTGTTTAGATATATATGAATCGCATTAAGAGTCATTCATGTTCACATCAGATTTATCCCACAGCATTGCATCTTTACTAGAGAAGGCTGTTACTACAGCATTCTTTTTTCTTACATCTTGAACCCACCGAATTCCTTGGGCAATAGCTTCCTCACTTCGAAGCCAGTGAATCTGTCTCAAGAGCCAATCATCAATAGCATCTTCCATTACCAACTGTAGAATCTGCTTTGAAATCCAAAATACCTGTCTCCTGCATCCAAGAGTTTTGACAATCAACTGTTAAGGATTGCCAACAACTTTATTACTGTTTCCATACATCCTTTGACAGCATATTGTTTCATTAATTGCATATTTTTTTCACAGAAGAAGGGGTCATTTTGCAGTCTTACAAGAATATAGTCAATATCGGACTTGCAAGGTGGTGAGTTCATTTTAGCCCTCATGTGTTCAATGTAGTCGGGAGTATTGCATGCGGAACCAAGGCTATATTAGAAGGACTTTTAGGCAGTCAACTGAACTTTCCTCAATCAACTTTAACTGTTGTACATCCATGAATTCACTTTTTCTTTCTTACTATGTTGCAAAATTTAAGGTAAATCACTTCTTATGGGGGACTTGCTTTCCATCAAGCAGTATTCCAATCGTGGGGTTTAAGTAGATGCCAGCGATTATCCCCTTGACTAGTGATGGTGCCTTACAGTCACTGGGGTGAAGGCAATTGATAAGAGGAACATCAAACTTAGTCATCTTTTTCAATATGTTTGATAGATATTAAGGACGTAATCCGTGCCCATGGATATAATTAACAACCTAATTATTGAATGTGCAATTCCATGCATTCCAATGTATTTTCATTGATCTCTTAAATATTATGAAAATAAAAGAGAATTGGCACTAAATCCACACAAGGCACAAAATCAATTTGAGATAAAATTATTAGTCGAATTTATTCCATTACAACCTTTTAAACTGAGCACAAAATGAATTGCAGTTTGAAGGCTACACATGGCCAGTTCATTGAGTAGAAATTTCAGCTACTAAGATGTTACCCAGTCTAGTGTGTCCCTAATGAGCAACAAAACTAGCTGATAGCACTACATTCTACATTGAAGGAAGCTGACAGACATAATTTACAATCCTCTACAGCCATTGGCAAACAAATTACAAATAAGTTTCAGTTCAACAGGCTAAGCTGCTCATCATAACTTAATTGAACAAACGTACAGACAGCAAATTTATGCGACAATTACAAACTAACCTTAATTGATAATTTCTTTAATAAGTTAACAAGAATTACTCATGGTCCAAACAATCGCTAATGGGACAAAAGTCAAACAAACCACATTCTAGGTCTAGAAGAAAAGGGTCAATCAGCTCACCTTAGCCATCCCCTCCTCTTAAGCTGAAAAATCTTGTCCACCAAATTCAACATAGGCACACAAACATTCGGAGGACTCCACTGTCAGGGCAAAAGAAGAGTAGAAATAAACATTTGCGGAAAGAAAATGGTTGTCAGCTTTGAAGTCCTCTGCTTGACTTAGCCACCATCCCATCTTTATGAACAATTTTTCAATGCATTATACAGTGCAGACACAATCTTTTTCAAACACATCTTCAGTGTAAGATGCCGAAAATGTGACCTTGAGGCTGTTGAGGCCCATGCATGCAAAACAATAGCACTTATACCATGAGCTGACTCAGAACTACTTATTCATTGAAACTTAACAAAATCCATATGAGAAATGCACAAGATATCACTATTTTTGCAACCATACTCTACACAACACTTGAACTGCCCAAGCTAAGCAAGATTTCAGAAGGCCCTGGTCATCTAACAGGATAGATGCCATTGACTAGAGTAACCCCAACATACAGGGGTGACAAAATAGCAGGCCAACAATTTAGAGTTCAGATTATTAGGTATCACGGGTCTGATTTGATCTGTCACAACACCAGACTACACAAACACCTACTTCCCAGTTTAATATTTAAAAATACTTCATGATCCACACACAAAAGATAGGGAACTTCATCGTATAAAGGCACCTTGTGAAATACGTACAACACACTCTCCAGTCCTTTCAATGGGATCTTGAAGAAAAAAAAAATTCCTACACGAAAAGTTATTTTTAAAACTATCAAGTAAATCATCACTTGTTATCCGAAACAGAATTACTTATCTGAAGAAGAGCTAATTATATTATAACTCCTTGATGCTTTAATACATCATACGTTTCTTACAAGTAATTTACAAATTATGAATTGATCCTGCATTGTATGAATATAACCAAATTAAAAGAAGATAGATCTTTCCAAATTTCATGCCATGTGCGTTTGTCAAAGTAATCAGTTTGTAGAAGTATAGGTGCTAAATGTGCAGCATAAATACACGAGGACCACAGTGAACAATAAAACCTTATCAGGTGGGTTGAAGAAAAAAGGGGGAAAATGTAGCTAAATCCAGTAGTACCTCAGGAGGCATGCCAACAGGGTCTACCAATTGTTCTGGAGCTACTTGAAAATTTGGCAGGGAAGAAGAACCAGCTGGTCCATTCCAATCAGAATGAAGCACCAAACCATACTTCTTTTCAGACACTGAGCTCCTAGAGCCTTCGCCATGTCTGACCACCCTAGGGGGAAAATTCTTGGAGTTCAACTCATTATCTGAATGCCATCCATTTGCATGTCCACTAGATCCTACTTCATCACTGCCACGATTTCCATCTCTATCGCCATCCTCATTATCAGAGATACTGGACGTTTCCGCAGTATTTTGCTTGGAAACATATCTATCTATTTCATCTGCATTCCAGGACAGTTGCCTCGCTGAAATCGATGCTGATGCTTCAGAAGTGGAAGGTGTAGGACCTACAACTTTACGCATTAATCCATTTGAAACCCCCTTGAACTGCCGGACAATATCATCAACTGCATCGTCCACATTCACTGTTCATTGACATGAAGAGGGAAAGCCGTGAGTTAACCAAAAATCATGAAAGAAAATGCACAATATTATCCAAATTTTGTACTCATAAAAAAAAGAAAAAAAGAAAAAAAAGAGGAAACTGCAAAATGTCATTAAAATTAAATACTAAATTTCCCTTTCCACTTAAAAAAAAAAACAAAAGATGATAGATAAAGTCATCTTTCAAATGATGATCAGCATGACATTGATAGACACACTTCTTAAGCGCAATCTAACACTTAGAAAATTAAGATCCAAACAGACTCACTATAAATCATCAATTTGTTAAGAATTATGCTAAATATTCATTGTGTGTCCATTACCTAACAGTTTAAGGTTCAAAAAGAAATGATTAATTCACATTAATATTATAGCACAGGTCAAGAGTTCGAGTCCATTACCTAATATTTTCTATTCTTGTGATGTAGTCTCCAACTATCAATATGGCATTCTATGTCTCACATGTAAGATCGTACTCACAAGGGGGAGTGTAAAGGAATATGTAAGATTTGAACTTGAGCTTGTTTCTCGAGTTTTGAGGAAAAATGGTTAATTCATAAAATTGAACTGCAAATACTCATTAACTGGGGATGGGAAACCATAAAAATTTCAAGTTGGACGGGCTTGTCCAAATAAATAGATCCAGGGTCAAGTCACACGAAAAAGAAAAAAACAGAAAGCACTCTTCAATTTTTTATTTTTTATTATTATTATTTTTTTTTTTTGCATCCATAAGAAAACATGATAGTTATTATGGCCATGACCAACCAAGGCAGTTGATAAGACAATTTTAAAAAAGAAATGCACTCAATGTCAAGTAACTTCAAAATAAGTTTGAGCCTAGAGTACTCCAGGCAACTAGGGGTGAAAATGCCCAATGATATCATACAATGAATACTTGTTAATTGATGCACATGCTTGTCAATTTGCAATCACCTAGAAGAAGAAATGACTGTAAATTATTTCCTTGCACTGTACCCAAAAGCTGTAGCAGAATTATGAGATTCTTTGAAGGAGAATAACTTGGAAATACACAGACAGTAGCTCAGGTTCCATAAAGTAGGGAAAGTGGAAGTAATTGATGAGGTTTTCCCATCCAGTCACTTATTTGAGTGTGTGGCATTTATATCGCTTCTAGACTCCTTAGGATGCTTGAGAGTATCTACCACAATCGAAATTATTCCACATTGTTCCCTAACCAGTCTTAGGCCAATAGAAAAGTAAGAGTAGTATTTCATGGTGTCCCCACCCATTCAATATTAGTGTAAAGGAAATGTATGCATATGGGCTGGGAATGGTGAGAAGAGAGAGAAGGTGGGTAGGTGGGGCTCTAAAAGAAGTCAAGAGGCAAAACTATAAGACAACCAAATGAATCCTTGCAATTTTCAATCGTAATGTTGAGAAAATATAAGCGCCTGTTTGATTTGAGAAATTGTTTTCAGTTTTCGTTTTCAAAGGTTCAAAGTGTTTGATCCTATTTTCTTGAAAAAAAGTTGGGTATGTGGAAGGAAAAATGCTCTCCAGGAAATTAAATTTGTCCAAATAGAATGCATGACTCTTTTTCTTTATTTCTTTTTTTAAATTCGACAACATAAAATAGATGAAAGGAGAGTTTTGGGGGTCCTACAGTAGAGAGCAGTGAGCGCATAAAATTAGTGCAAGTAGACCTCGATTTGCCTATTCTCCATCTTCAATTTTGTTCTTCATTTTTTCCCCTTAAATGAACTCAATAGTATGACCTTATTTAACTTTTTTTGGGTGACATTTTCCATTTTTCAACACTTTGACTATAATTCTCAATGCATTAGTGTGCTTCAACAAGACATAATTCCACATAAATGTAAGAATTTGCATTTAACATTGTACATCGCTAATCTCTTTTAAGTTTACTTTTCCTCTATATTTTTAGATTCTTCTTTGCATTCTTTAAGCATCGAAAACATAAATGAAAGCCAAAATAAAAAAAGTACATTGAGTTGATAAAATTTTCATGTACGTAGACGTATTGGATAAAGCTGCCTGAACTATCTCAGATTCAACCTAACTAGAAGAACGAATCCCTGTGAGGTACATATTTACTCATTAATGGATGGATATAATTAAGTGACAAAATGTCTTTCCCTGGTATTATTTTAATTGGTCATTTTATAGATTTTCAATTTTTTACTTTAAAATCAACTTACTCTTCAATGAGATAAATACATAAAAGAATTGTTAATGCAAGAATAAAAGGCTTTGTCAATGTAACACACACATATCTAGGGACATTTATGGACTAACATGCTCAACCATGTTTTTAAGTCAAATTACAAAGCAAGCAGAGAGGATGATAGTCTTTTTTTTTGCTAGAATGTGCAGGTGATAGCCTAATAATTAGTGTCAATGGACTTTACGGATAGACCATGATGTTTAGCAGCTAAATATAAGGATGTTCCTAGTACCTTATGGATAAAATAATGGCCATCTACCGGCGGGACTAAGTGTAATATGGAAGTCACATTAAGAAGTCTTTTCAGTGCTGGTTGATGACCAGTATGATAAAGTGAGAGAGAGAAAGGAGTCTTGGAACAAAACTATACAGTTACATCTCTGGCAATACAAGAACAGAAGCGACATCAATGTGGGAGCATCAGCTGTCCCCACCCTTCCCTTTTTTTCCCCCAAAAACCAAAGCATCTTTCTTCCCTATTCACTTGGGAATAATCCTATATGAGTTGCCCAACATGTTTGATATCAGGCCCAAACTAACAGATATTTGACATGATTCAAGTCATTTCACGGACAAGTTACTCATCACCTAGCAACTTGAACAATAAACTACAAATATGGCAAATAACATATGTTTAAAAACTTTCATTGATTAGTTACATACATGTTAAGAGAGGCCAAGTATAAGAACATGAACGACCCACAACAGGCACAACTAAGGATGTCAAAACAACCAGGTGAATCTACCAATTAAAATACCAGATGAACCTGAAAAACCAGACAGATCTGATAGAAACACACCGAAAATTTCTAACTCTCTGCAGGACTCATTTTAACTTTTGACCACATTTCTATTTTTATTTGGTTTTTGCTCAGGTGCCCATTAAAAGTCAAATGGTACCTTAATTTTTCCATGTGTTTTACTAAGTTGTCAAGTGCTAACCAGGCCATGCTTACAAAAGCAGGTCTCGAGCATTGCAAAGGCTTAATGTTTACACGTTCTTCAAAAGCAACAGCAACTGCTGTCTTCATCTCTCAGCAATTATAAGAGAAAACCATGTCTTCCTTCTCTGCATCTACTTTCTTCTCCACTTAGCTCTAGGGAGATTCCAATCATCACATGATCAATTAATTGGGAAACACATTGTTTCTGCAAGCTATTCTTTTCGCATCTCTAGAACTGCGGCCTTTTTTGCAAACCTATGTGTCTCTTTCAATGTATGTTTTGCACATTTGGTTTTTTTTTTTTTAATGTTCATATTTCTTCTCACATGATGCAGCTGAGAAAGAGACAGGAACAGGATGAGGAGAAAATAGATAGGAAGAGGAAAATCTCCTGAACAGAACAGAACCGAAGGATGGTTCATGCTTCCAATCTTGGATGATGTCCTTGGTTCGTGGTGGAGAAGTTCCCAGCCAGAAACCTCAATATCACTCAGAATATAGAACCAAACCAGGCCCTTTAGGCCCATGAGCATAACAGTGGTCAAGGAACATTCTTATCATGCTAACCACCATAATTACATTATATCTGCCACAAATTACATCTGGACGATAAATGAGCAGATATAGACGTACCTGCTAGGCTTCTCATCACCGAAGATGATTTTCCAAAAGAGTAGTTCTATTGAAGAAAGAAATTATTGACACGTATCAGACATCATTCTATTTAAGCACAAGTAAGAAATTATTCAGCTGACTATTTTTTCATATTATGATAGAAATTGGACACCTTTGAGGAAGCACTCAGGAAATCCCACACTTCATGTTGTTCAGCAACATTAGCTATCAACAAAAGATCCTGGAATAAGACAGCATAATTAAATTGCAGAAAATGAAAAACAGCAAAAGAAATAAAGAAGAGTCAATAGGAACATAGTAATACTTGCAGGTACTTGTCAAGCTGAATGCAGCGCTGATGAACAAAAGCGTCCTCTGTACTTGATGAGAATATCCTCTTAGGAGGCAAATGTAATGTATAATTAGGAATCTCTTTAAGATGTCGATGCAACCGCTCAAAATTACTGTATCTGCAGGCCCAAAAAGACTACCATAAACCAAAGAATCCTGATATCTACTGAAAAAGAATTCCCTAGGAAAATGCTACATATTTCAGCAGTCAGCTCCAACCATTATATGATAAAAAAGATTGGAAACACACCTTCTCTTGACAAACCATGTTTGGCTTTCTGCATCTGTCACAGCAATTGAATAAACCGCAAAAGACTTCGATCCAAGTTTCTCAAAATATGCTCCCAACACCTGTAAGGCGACAATTAAATAAGACACAAATATGTGATACATTGACTGGAAAAGATATTTTGGCTTAAAGTAGGATTCTTCATTTCTCTGAAGACTTGACAGGAATTGTGCATCTACAGGGCAAAACTGTGGTTTAAAAGGCTTACCCGGGACTTGAGCTTGGGTGGACGAGGACCCTCACTTCGAATTACCATGTCTGTGGAACTTTTAACTTTACAATTAAAACTATGGCTGCCAAAATCTGGGTGGTAGAACTCGGCGATATATGCACCTTCACCATCTCCCGTAAAAACCTTTTTTGTGTCGGGCTCAACTTTTAAAGCGGAAGTGCTGTTTGATCTCTTCAGTCTACTTCTCCTGTCATTAGCACCACTATTAGCAGCATCCTCCGTCGTCTCCACAAGATTGCCGCGTCCAAAAAGTGGCTGCTTTTCTTTGCTCGAAGAATCATTCCCAAGCTCCAGTGGACTATCAAAGACCGATGGGGGAGGCAGCTGGGCTACGGCTTTCTCTTCAGATCTAGTAGAATCTCTCGCCCCAGTGATTGACGATCCCCTTTTTCGATCTACAGAAGGAATAGAATGAACTGACCCACTTCCAACTGATTCCTGAACTGCTGCTTTAACTTTCTTGGCCTCTCTTCTTTTATAATTTCTTCCTTTGGACCACATGTTTTCAAGATTTTCGGGCATAAGAACTTCAGTTCTTCTCTGGGTCGCCGCCTCCAGCACCCTTGCCCAATCAGTAGCCCTAGGCAGCTTACTCTCTTCTGGAACTGTACTAGAACCAAAGGATTCATCTCCAGATGTAGCTACCATTGCATTAGAATTGCTGGATGGATATTTACCTTCACCGTCTTTGGCCTGAGCAGTGCCAGAAAAATCATGGTGGTTAGCAACATTAGTTGCCTGGGTAGCACCAAATACTTTGCTTCCATCCTCTTTAAGAGCAAGGACAATTAATTCAATTACTTCATTGATATACCTGGACATGTGAGAAAAAGTATATATTATCCATTGAATGGCATTAAGATCATGGATTCAGGATGACCATTATGACAAAATACTATCATAGAACAACCATTCATTGGTTCCTAATGTACAACTAGAACTACCAATAATTCAAGCCCAAAGAGAACACCCCCTAAGCACTCAATGTGTGAGGAAATTTTGCACCACCAAATTCTCTTCATTTAGTAGAAAAATAAATTGACATGTACATACCAAAGCAGGATATCAAAGCTTGCATTTTATTGAGAGTTTTCATGATCAAAAGCTTATGAAAAGATGACTGTGTTGTTCTTTTAGAGAATAAGAGCAGAGATTTATGTTCTAAAAACTTACGCTGGGCTTGCGAAATTCATGACAGGCTGGATGACTAAGCAAGTAACGAGCTCTCGAGCAATGGATCTCACGACAGGGCACTGAGCTTCTCTTGGTTTCAGAACTAAAGTTATAACTCCACCCATGAGACGCTGAAGCACCTGTTTGGAAATTCACAGAGATTACATGAAACAGAGAAAACTCAATGGATGACCAGAAATCACGAGGCATACATATTACACCTCGCACCTTGTATTCACTCTCAGGAGATACCAATGCAGGATGAAGCTCCTTAGACGCCATAAGATGGAACTTCAACCTTTCATCCCTCTCCTCGGACGACAAAGTCCCCATCACATCAGTACCTATGACTGCTTGGTTCCTTCTGAAAAGATCTAAGTGATGGCCTATCAAATCAACTATGTCCCTGAAATATTTAGAGGACGATTAACTTTACCTGTACCGACTAATATCGAACAATTTAAACATGAACTTTACTCAACTCCCATAAGATAAAGAAGTAAAAGTAAAAATATACCTGGTCAGTAGGCCAACAAGGTTAATTGCTTTGGCTCTTCCTGATATCTCCCCAAGAGCATCCATGATTATTGCACGTATGTGCTCAGGAAAATCCCTATCTGGTGTGATATCAGTGTACCATAAATCTATAACAAAATCCCTCAGGATTTTGTCAATGAACTCAGTCATTGCAGCTTCCACAATAGGTGAATCAATTTTTCTCTTCCATTTTGGAGGAGGTGGAGGAGTCGTAAGACGTGAGTCATTTATGGATAACTGCCTCTCCTTTAGAATAGATAAATAAGAACTGGGACGGACGGACCGAACTCTCCACCGGAAATCAACTTCATTGAAGACAATCCGCAATGCAGAGACAAATAGTATTGCTATAGGTAAATTCATCCACATCGATTTACTTGTATCTGCAATATTATATACATCTTCAGAACAGTCATCTTACCGATGAATCAGCTAAAACTGATTATCAGATTTAACAGAGGAAAAGGCTACATACATGAGCACTGAAATACTGAGGCAAATTAGCAACCAGTTTGTCAGCGAAGGACATCTTAATCTATCCGTGCGCGCGTGTGTGTGGGTTGGGTGTGTTTAGTTGGGGATGGGGGTAGGTGGTGCTGCCCGTGTACTTTTTAATGCTAAGTTACCTACTCACCTGTGTCTAGGGGTATGCCTAATCTTGCATGCACATTTCAACACTTACGTGTGAGACTCAAAGTCCAGGTTCAGTAATGTATGCAAATCGACAATGGCAATTTTCATTATTATATGTTTCCAGGAAAAAGGAAAAGAAAACAAAAACAGATTACAGTGAAACCGGATCCACACGTGCATTCCAAATTTTCCACACTAGTAACCCTTAGCTGTCGATAGCTGCATTTGGATACCGTGCATTTCCACATAATGGGAAGAGGGTGCATCAACAGCCCGAGACCACCACCAAAAACGTCGTAAATCGAACAACTAGTAATTCCCTAATAATTCATAATCCGAAAAACGTCCGAGTAACTTCAACCCAGTGCCAAATTTTTGCCAAAGCCTTATCCCAGTCGGTTTCTCCTCGTCGCCGAACTAAGTTTCCCACATCATAATCAGATATTCCCCCTTCCTTCGGCAATTCTATTCCAGGAAATTTCTTCGTCAGTAAGCCAAAACAGGGGCACAAGTCCTCACCCCAAATCCATATCCAAACCACCATCCAACAGCGAATTTCGATCAGGACTAGGAAATTAAAAAAAAAAATTAAAAAAATAAAAATAAGAGGGGCACGACATGCCAATGCATCCTAAATTAACGGAATCCGAAACCTCCCCCGGCGACGGGGAAAGGGGGCGCCGGTTCCCAGTTCCGAGGAGAGGAGAGAGGGGAAGGCAAGGCAAGGCGCACGGGACTTACGGGAGAGGAAGTAGGAGACGGCGAAGATGACCAGGGCCCACCACAGGGTCCGAACTTTCGCTTCCTCGATCAGATCGTGCACCGTCTCCATGGCCCTCATTTCGACCGCGGGGGAAACTCCCCCTCTCCCCCGAAGAATCAGACGACTTCCGCGGGCAAATCCGATTCCAGCGGCGGCGCCGGCGAGCGATCGGGCATCGAGCGGCGATCTCCGGGAATCGGGAGCTAGGGTTTCCGATCGGCCGGTCGATCGAGGTTCGGCTGATCAGCTGAATATCACGAGCGCTCTTTCTCTCTTCTCTCTTTTCTCTCTCTTTTTCTTCACCGCCGCGACTGGTTAATCCGTTGCGTTTGCGTGCGTTCTCGCCGTGGATCGCCTTTGAAATTTCTCTTGCCACCTCAGCGCGAGTGGGGGGATGGGGCCCACACGTGTGCGCTTTGCCGCGTGCTCTTTCAGTGAGTCCACGTTTTCGTATTTTTCAGTTTTTTATTTTTTTCGATTGGCTTTTATTTTTATATTTTTCTTGATTTTTGGCTAAACGATTCGATTTCTTTTGATTGATTTGAGCTTTGGATTTTCGTTTAGATGGAATTATTAGACGGCAATTTCTATTTCATTAAAGGGTTCGTATGTTTCTGAAAATGATATTTTGAATTGCTTGAAATAATTAATTAGTGAAAAATATTTCATTATCAAAAGATGTTTTTGTAGACGATGAAAATATTTTTTTCATTTAGTCATTTTTAAAAGTGATACAAATAATCCCTTTTAGAAAAATATTTTTCTAATTATTAGAAAGTTATTATATATTATCTATTTGAATGTGTCTGTGTGCTCATTATCAATTACATTTGAAATTAAAAGAACAAAAAAATGTTCACAAACCCTCCTCAACCCTGATTAGACAAGCCTCGTCTCCTAAACTTTCACCTATTATATAGTAGTCGACTTTCAACTTTCACTTGTGAGTTTTTTTGCGAAAAAATGAACAATTTAAAAAGATATTTATATGAGAATGAACGTTTGTATTGCTCAAAATAATTAACTAATGAGACATCCAACCATACTTGTGGACCATACAAATATTTTTCACAGATTCAATTTTCAAGTGATACAAGTTGTTGCTTTTAGAAAAAAAAATTCAAAATTATTTATTTTTTGAAACAAAGCTATTACAGCTCTTCATTCTCTCGCCCTCTTTTACGTGTATTAAGTGAAAATGCATGCGATTACTAAGGGAAAACATGCCTTTTCGCTTCGAATTTTTTGTAATTTTTTTAAAAGTAATTTATCTGACGTGGCTTTTCTTTTTCCAAATTCAAAACGTCCAACCGCCATAAAGAACTTTGACGCAATTCTTTAGGTAAACTCTCTTTTGTACTCAAACGCATGCTTTTGAGATGCTACGAGAATATGCTATGTTCTTTGAAAGTGACTCGCGCCGCTAATTTTTTCTCAATAAAATAAAGGGTGAGATTTTCCAGAAACTGCCGTTGAAGTTGCTCGGAGCGAAGGTATCCCACGTTGGATTTTCATTTTTTGTCCGTAAAGATCTTGAAATTATTTTTCATTATCGTCAGAAAAGATCTTGATACAGAAATTTAGAGTTGTTCAACGATGAAATGGTCCAAAGATCTCATGGTGGGTACGAGGCCTAGATTCAATTTAATTTTCCGTCATGCAAGGTCTTCCGTTATTTGATGATGATTAAAAATTGATAGTATGATATTAACAATGTCTTACCAAATATGGAAGATCTTAATTAATTGATTTTATCAATTTTTATATAGCAATAGCAAGATTTTAATTATCATCGACTAATTTTCTTTCGAACGAATCAAGCAACATTCCTTTATTTACTAGACTAAGTGGAATTTTTATTTAATTGAATATTTTAGGTCCACTAGGAGTTGAGTTAGCTCTCCAGAGAGAATAGTTTACCACTGCGCGTGTAAAATTTAATGGAAAGCTTTTTTTTTCCCCAGAAAATGTCAACTCTCACTACTTTATAATAAAATGAGGGGGTGTTTCAATCAAACCAGAAAACCAAACTAAAATCGAAACCGATGCGAATGCATTTTCGGTTTGATTTGGGTTTTGATTTGGAAAATTAAAAATAACCATTTTTTATTCTATCTTCTTAATATTACAATTTATCAATCTCTCTCATTCTTCACTAAATCTCTTCTTAATATTTAAAAAAAAAAACCAAACAACTAAACCAAATCGAATCGAACTAATGGAACGATTCACTTCAAAGCTAATACACCCTCAAACATTTCAGTTGGGTATTGAACTAAACCATTGGCACCCCTAAGTATATGGTAAATGGGCCTTTGAACATAAAACGTCTCATAAAATTTGATTAGGATTAGAAAGCCAATTACAAAGAAGGGTTTCGCATTTTTGGGTCTTTACAATCCAATTTGCTACGATTGATCGTTCTAATGCAGTGGACTATTTGGAATAAAAACATTTAATCCATGTAAGAATCATTCAAACTTATAGGTTTGACCTAAAGATGACTAAGGGTACGTTTGGTTCAACATTTTGAAAGCCCATTAGGAAAAAACAAAACAGTTTAGCCTAAAGGACTTTAGGTAAATGTAAAGGCCGTTAGGTAAAAAGCAAAACAACTTTAAGCCTAAAATGACATTTAGGTAAATGTAAAAGCCATTTGAATAATTAAATTATGTTTTAATAAACAACTTGAAAAAGAGAAATGTCATTTGGTAAAAATACATTTGAAAAATACTTTGAATCAAATAATTAATATTAGTTATTTTAATATTATTTGTTTAAAATTGCTTAAAAAAAAATGATGTATGCAACTTTTTAAATATAGATTTTGACAATAATACTAAAAAAAAAAAAAATAGAATACATATATATAATTTTATCGAAATTTTTAAATTTGTATTTGTTTTAAATTGAAAAAAAAATGTATGCAACTTTTTAAATATAAATTTGAAAATAATGCAAAAAAATCAAATACATATATATTTAAAAAAAAAAAACACTAAACCCTTCATCGGAATTTTTTAATTTATATTTGTTTAAAATTGAAAAAAATAATGTATGCAACTTTTTAAATATAAATTTTGACAATAATATGAAAAAAAAAAATCGATTTTACGGTATAGACGCTTATGACCTTCTCTTCTATGCCTGTGGTAATGATTCCTATGGCATTACGACATTTACTACAACGATGCTGTCCATAGATCAAATTATTTCGTGTATTGGATTTCACTTAACTATCTACGGCTCCATTGCGTGTGCTCGAGGTAGAAGTTTTGTATAAATGTATCGCCATGCTATTAATATTAAGTATTTTGATTTAAGTTCCTTTATTTCTAAGAGGTGGAATAGAATATCTTGAAGAACGAAGGGCTGGTACGTCTTAATAGATGTTTTGGTAAGCAATTCTCTTCCCTCTGTTAAAGCTACTCGACATTCCGGATTCCGGACTGAGCTTATTTCGATTTCGGTAATCGGTCTCGGAAATAAACCACTAACTGTTGGAGTGAGCGATCCGAGGGTGAGTTTCCACTGAAGAAAAGGGGGAAGGCAAGGAAGAAACAAATGTAGAAATAGAACAACTTTCGAAACAAAGGGGACTTAACATGAACAAGAGGGATCCACCGAAGAAGATCCTTCTCTTTTTCCGGAAGAAAATGAAGATTCGGACAAAATCAATGAAAGGGAAGAGATCTGAGTGAATGAAAATGAAAAAACAAGGGATGGATTCAACTTTCAAGAGACATTCTATAAAGATAGCCAAGTTTATAAAACTTCTTATATGGATAGGAATAAAAATAAAGAGAATTTGAAGTTAGAAATATTTAAAGAAAATCCATTTTTTTATGGTTTGAAAAAATTAAATTAAATAAGAAATTAATTATTCCAACTATTAAATAGAATAAGACTATTAAATCAAATAAGAATTTCATTTTTTTTTGTTGAAAAAAAATAGAACTTATAAAAATTCAAATTTAAAAAATACAAAAAGGAATAAATTAATAAAACAAATTAATACAAGCAATAAATACAATAAAAGATAAGAAGAGATGCGGCCAAGAATCATCGTTCCAAGAGAAATGCCCAATTGAGTTCATACTAGGGGATCCCCTCCTTATTCCTTATGCAGTACCCTAGATTTATAAAAAAAAAATACAAAAAAACAAATCATTCAACGAAATTTTTTAATTTTTATTTGTTTAAAATTGAAAAAATAATGTATGCAACTTTTTAAATATAAATTTGAAAATAACTCTAAAAAAAAATCAAATACATATATATATATAATTTTTTAAAAGACCAAAACCTTCGTCGGAATTTTTTAATTTTTTTTTTTAAAATTGAAAAAAATAATGTTTGCAACTTTCTAAATATAAATTTGAAAATAATGCTAAAAAATCAAATACAAATATATATATATATATATAATCTTTTTATAATAAAAAAAAAAAGACCAAACCCTTCATTGGAATTTTTTAATTTTTATTTTTTAAAATTAAAAAAAATAATGTATACAACTTTTTAAATATAATTTTTGACAATAATGCTAAAAAAATCAAATATATATATATATATATATATATAATTCATATAAATAAAAAAATCCTTCACCGAAATTTTTTAATTTTTATTTGTTTAAAATTGAAAAAAATAATATATGCAACTTTTTAAATGTAAATTTAAAAATAACGCTAAAAAATCAAATACATACATATATATATATATATATATATATATATATAATATTTTTTAAAAAAAAAGACCAAACTCTTCATCGGAATTTTTTTTTTTTTATTTGTTTAAAATTGAAAAAAATAATGTATGCAACTTTTTAAATATAAATTTTGAAAATAATGCTAAAAAAATCAAATATATAATTTTTTTAAAAAGACCAAAATATATTTAATTTTTTTAGCATTTATATATATTTAATTTTATTAGCATTATTTTGGCATTTAAAAAGAATAATAATGATGGCAAAATCAGAAATTTGAAGATTGAGTGAGGATGGTTTTGGAAGAAAAAAATAAGTTTCAGTATTTAATCAAATACTGAAAGTTTAAAGCTATTCCTTATTAAAGTATGATTGATTTTCATTGCATGGTATAGTCGTCCTACGTCATGTGCTTGATGGGATCCAAGATTGATTGATTGACTGAGTAGTCCATGATTTATGAATGCATGTAACCAGGATTGGAGTTTTATTTGAACATTGCCAATTTACATTTGTTGATATATAATTTTTAGCCGACGCATCAATAAAGGTAGAAAACTTGAGTGTAGGGTATCCCATCGCAATGGAGCCCAATTCTCGAACCAAAAGTGTTAGTTTTCATTCTTATTCTTTGGCATCATTTTTAGGTAATTTCCTAGTCATTTTCACCAAAAACCTGTAAAATCATATGATTGCTTTTCAAGTTAACTTTTTTGTTAATCATTTAACCAAAAGTCAATCTCAGGTTAAAAATTGACACACACATATAGAATAGAAAGTCCTAAATAGCCTTAATATCACTTTGACCACATTAGTTTTCAAAAAATTCAAATATTTGTTCACGTAATCAACATTTTAGTGAAAAGTTCATTTGGTCAAACTTTTGACCAAAATTGAAAAAAATGTAAAAACCCTTGGCTCATCATATCTTAACTCTAGTTTGATTTTGGCATTGAAAATTTTGTGAGAATCAATTAAGAACCTCACTTTTGAATTTTTCAGTTCTAGGTTCAAAATCAATCAAAAATAAAATTACTTTCTATTCATTTAACTTAATTCCTTTTTACGACATTTGATCTAGAGGTCATTTCATATTCATTCATGTGGCTAATTTTGAGATTTGACAAGTTGAAATAAAAATTGTCATTTTTAACCCTAATAAGGATTTTGAATCGATTCTTCATGAATTGTGAGTCAACACTCCCATTCGATTCATTTTTTTGAAGTAAATTTGAATGCAAGGTAAATTTTGATGAATTTACCTGAGAACTCTCCAATTTGATGGATTTAGCACATTAGATTGGAGAAATCCAAGCTAACAAGCTTTAATTGGTGCAATTCAAGTTGACCTATTATAGACTAAAGTTTAATTTGATGGCTTGAAGTTCAATTTCAACAATGACCTTCTATTCAATTTTGGCATAAAGGGTGTCCCATCACTTTGATGTTAATTTGAATGCAATAGGCCATCATGAACATAGACAATTGAACCAATTAATGTTTTGTTATATTAATTGAACTTAATTTCAATCAATTTGCATTTTGAGAACTTTGAGATAGGCAATTGTGTTGCTAATTTTGTCTCTTAATTGAATAAAGATTATTTTCAATTGAATCCTTAGGGTACTAAATTGCACAAAAAAGGGGAATACGGGTGTGTTTGGAAAGGCTTTTGGGAAAAGCCTTTAAAGAAATGTAAATGCCTTTAGTCTAAAGGGTTTTGATGAAATGCAAAAACTGTTTGGTAAACTATAATTGAAAAGTGCATTGAGAAGCAACTTTGGGGGAATGTCGTTTGGTAAACACATGTTTAGGAAGTTCTTTGGCATGACCAATTTAAGCTTTTTTTAATTTTTTTTTTTTTTTAAATTGAAAATAAAAAAATGACTTTTTTTATTATATATTTTCGCATTGAGGTGTAATGTAAAAAGGATATATTAATAAATTCATTAGTAAAAAAATACATCAATGTTGACTTTTTCTCAATATAAAAAAGTAATTTCATTATAATAAACATGGTTACATAGGCATCGAAGAAAGAAATAAATTTTCATTAAAAATTACAAGCGTACTTAAGTGTTTACTAAACTCATTGCTATTTGATCACATAAACGCGCCATGTTTGCAAAAAAAAAAAAAAAAAAAAAATTATCATTTGAAGTACTAGCCCTCTCATTTGTACTATCAAGATCAACTGAATATCCATAATTGGGATCCAAATCCACTCTTGCAAAATGTCTATCATTGAAAGCCTTTTGACGTATATAATTATGTAAAGCCATCGTTACTACAATAGTTTTTACTTGCTTTTCAAATGGAAAACTTGGCATATACTTTAGAATCTTTCACTTCTTCATTACACCAAAGGCTCGCTCAATTTCCGATCGTAGCAAGGAATGAGCACGATTGAATACTTCTCGATCTTGTTAAAATTTTGGCAAATGATATCTAACTTCTTTGTATGGTCTCAAATAATCCGTCGGATTTGGATATTCGGCATCTACTAAATAATATTTACCTACACAAAGATAATTTAAATTTAATCAACATAGATCATGTTAATATATATTAATATACAAAAACCATTAATTAACAAACCTAGAGGAGGGTGAGGAAATTGCACATCACGTCTTCCTAGGGCTTCATAGAAAATACAAGTATCATGAGCTTGTCCCTCCCAACCAGCCTAAACATAGATAAATTTCATATTAAAATTACACACCGCTAAGACATTTTGAGTCGATGTACTTTTTCGACCAATAAAACAAATATGATTTTTTGTAGGTATCCTCGCTGGGATATGTGTGCAATTAATAGCTCCAATGCAATCCTTAAACAAAAATGCAAATATTATTATATAATCAAAATTTGTATTTAATTCTTTCTTCCTATTGTATAATTGAAACATACCTTAAAATATGGATAAAATCTTCGATTATTCTTGATCTTCTCTGGAACATCCTTAAATTGCCAATAAGCTAGTTGGATCAAATTTTTTCCCATTTCACATACTTTATCTAATACTAAATTAAAGTACCTGCTCATGGTTTCTCCAGAGCATTGAAAGCGCTTTTGTGTTAACCTATTACCTATACCATGCCCTAAAATATGAAGAAATATTCCAAACATTTCTATAACATTAATATTCCTAATTCCTTCAAGACCATAGCATGTTACTAAATCATGCATTAATTTATTAAATACAATCTTATCCATTCTAAACATTTGATAGCACCTTATTGGATTAGCATCTTTGCCCATCAATTCTCCTAACCATGCATTTCCTGTATATTATTATGTTCTACAAGGTTTTTTGTGACTATATATTATCTGATAAGCGATTGCGGCTTGAGTAATTTCCACAAGTTGCCAACATTCCTCATCCTCTTTTTCATGATTTCTCTTTCAAGAGAATCGTCCCTATTTGTTTGAAGTAATAAAACAATAAGAAAAGTGATGAATAATCATCCATCAATGGAATAATTATCATCCATAATATATGCAAATTCCACCTAATCAAATGAACACAGACTAAAAATATATGTCTCACATTAGAACATAATTAGAAAAAGTGTTCATAAGTAGTGCAAATAACCAATCAAAAATAGGTCTCACTTCACAATATAAATTAATATGGAAAAGCTCAAACAAGTAACTAGCATCCTAGTGACGACTATTATGCTCTTCCAACTTATACTTTAGCCACTTGACTTTTTCTTTATCGTCATCCAAGTTCCTAAAAGTTTGCCTGTTGTTTTTCTTTTCAGCAAAATGAGAGAGTGCAAAGAATAACAACTTTTTGTTTGGCTTAATCTTAGGTATGGCTTTTAAATTGCACAATTTTTTTGTAAGGATCAAACTCCATTGCAATCGATGTTGCATTGCTCCTACTTTTAACAGCTGAATAAAGTCTATCAATTTGCGAGCCTAACTTATTAGGTTTGGTCAATTTTTTTCCTCTCTTTCTTCGAGCTTGTTTCGTTGAACTTTCTACCGCTATTTTATGGCTCTTACTTTGGCTTAGTTGGACATTTGTTTCACCTACATCACGCTCTAAAGTATCATTAGTAGATCCTGCATGACCACCAATATCGGCTTGTGTAGCCTCAACATTCTCATTATTGCATAAATCTCGTATAGGATTCCATGTAACACTTCTAGTAGCAATTGTACCCTGGAACATTTGATCCAACAAAATTTCAACATCCGGATGTATGCCTTTTGTTCGAAAGACTTTAAGCTTAGGATTGGCCTGTTATAAAGAGAGAAAAATTCCAGGAGTTATATCATAAAAGATGAACTTACAAAAAAAAGTAACAAAAGAAGAGACAAAACACTTGAATTTTTATCTCTCACCATTCATCATCAATTTTTCTTCATTTGATCTCATCCTAGTCCAATTTCCTTTTGAAACAATTGCTTCATTTTTTCCATTCTTCCTTTAAATTATCACACTTACTCTTCATTTGATTTTTATCATATTTTTTTCCTCTCAGCTCCTCAAACTTGCTAATTGTAATTGTCCATCTATCCTTTTTGTTGCTTGCAAGATGATTACCTTTTTCAATTTGTTCAATGCACAATTGACAAAAAGTTTCTACATCTTCAGGGCTCTAATATGCCTTTTCCTTTGATGAAGTTGCCATCTTCCAACAAAATGAACACAAACATATTTGAAAAATGAAAACAAATGACAATATCTCGCTCCTAAGAGGACTGCCACGGTTCTACATTTAATTTGTGGTTTACGGTCTTAGTAGGAGATATTGTTTTTTGATTGTTTGCACCATAATTATTATGGCAAAATTATTCATCCACGCATAAATTTAGTATATTACACCCCATGCACGTCAACTTTAGTTTGAAAGGATGATCCATTCAGTGTGATAGTAAATATTTGCAATCAAACTCAAGAAAATGATGACAAAAGTGAAACCTCCTTAAACCAAAGAACATTGAGTCAAAGCAATATGCTAATGGAAGAAAATTCAGAATGTCCAACAAATATAACAAACACAAGCAAACTGAACAATAATAATTTCGAACAACACATACAAGGGGAAACAAACTAGATTCTTTATCATGATAGAGCACTAAACACGAGTTAACGTACAAAACCTAAGTCCAGCAACCTCTATGATAAGCCAAAAAAGTGCTTGTTTCCACTCTTTTTTCCCGTTCAGTTTCAAAAACCACATGCATAATGTTAAAACCCACTTCCATCAGTGCTAGCAATCTCTCCAACCAAATATCAAAGTTCTAAATGATTAGGAAAGTTTCCGCCTTTTAGCCTGATTTTGCAAGGGAAAATGAAAACTATAGCCCGACAAGATGTACCCGTCATCATCGGAATTTCAGAAACAACGAACCTAATAACAAAAACCCACATGCAAGAATTTAAACACCCAAACAAGAAGGAAAAATTCTGCCTTCCACCACTGATCACAAACCCATACCTCACAAGAAGTAGCCAACGAGCTCGATTTTTAGATAAGAAGCCCCGTAGCCTAACCCGATGCACTTACAAAAAATCAACAACACGGACCTGATCAATGGAAAAGCAAAATAGACGGAGGCCACCGAGTGTTACCTAGATACCAGATAGATCAAACAAAGAATGCCTAGGAACCTCAGGAAAAAAAAAGGAAAAAAAGAAAAAGAAGAGAGAATCAAAGCTAGGGTTCACGTTTCAACGAAAAGGATTCATCACCATCACAAAATAGAAAGCTAGACCAAATAGTAGCGAACCATAGAGATCCAGACCTTCCAAGGGGAACGATCGAGGTGGGTGGAGAGGAATTCGAAGCGAGGGTAGGGCACCAGAGGATCGGGTGCTGATCGATCGAGGGCGAGCAGTAGAAATGCCGGCGAAAGAGGAAACAAATCTAGAGCAAAGTGATAAGTGGCGTCCGAGCGGAGGAGAATGCCCTAACGCCAATTGCCAAGCAAGGTGATGAGATGTTGAACTGAGAGAGAGTAGAATTTGAATACCGAAAAGGCGAGTTTCGACTGGTGACCAAAAAGGTAAGCTTTGACGACCAGAGAGGCGAGCTTCGATGGGAGATCGGAGGCGACTTCGGCGAGCGATCGAAGAGGCAAGCCTCGGCGACCGGAGAGGCGAGCCTCGGTGACCGGAGAGGTGAGCTTCGACAAGCGACCAGAGAGATGAGTTTCAACGATCAGAGGGTGGGCTTTGCAAAGTGGTACGAGTGAGATCTCGAGGAGAGTCGAGAAGAGCAGAGGGGAAGAGAACAACGGCGTTTTCTTGGAAAAGAATCATAGATGTTAGGGTTTGTATTTGCAAATGGTCAAATTTGGAATTTTCATAAAATTTTGGGGCTAACAAAGAAAAATAAGATTTTTTTTAAGGCACTGTGGGCTTGCCGAGAATGCTAGAAAGCCTAGCATTTGCATAATATGACTTAAAGAAATTTGCCAAACACCACAATTGTGCCCTAAGGGTCTTTGAATGCCTAAAGACCTTTGTAAATATCATTTCCAAACACAGCCTAAGACCGAACCGTTGGGTCGGAACCGGTTCGGACTGGCCCAACCAGTTCCATTGAAAAGTGACCAGTTCAACCACTTTCTAGTGGAATCTTAACATCCGATGACTACCATGAGGTGGCCTGTTTCTTGGCCGACTTACTTGTGTCCTTATTTTTTGAATTTACAAATTTACCCTTGGATCTTGTGAAATTACAAAAATGCCCCTCAATTAAGCTTTAATCGTACAATTGATCACAATCATTCATCCTTGATGCATCGTAGCCGTTTTAAATGAGCATGTGCCTTAATCAAATTATCTTCAACAAACTTAACCAATTAATCCAAATTAATTAGCTAAGGGGATCAAACCTTAGTCTTTGGATTAATCCAAGGGCTAAGATTTTGATTTTACCCTTGGTATATAAGCATTTTTGCCCCAAAACATGGGGGAGGACCTCATTTTCAAAATTCTGCTCTCTTTCCTCCCTCTTTTCACTCTCTTCTCTCTCCCTCCTTCTCTCTTTTCTCGCCAAACTGCCTCATCACTTGACTCCATTCATCGCTTATGTCGTTGCTCATAAGAGCTCGATTAGCGATGCACCACCCCCCTTCGACGGTGGCTATCTCTCCCTTGAGTCGATCATGATTAGCACTCCCTTCAACGATTGCCTGGTCAACCCACCAGTGCTTGTTTCCTCCTCAGGTGTGCGAAGAGCCAACTTCTCTCTCTAGTTATTGTCCAACATGATTTGACCTTATCCTAATTTCTTTTGGCGGCTTGTAGCTCCTCAAGACATCCAATGACATCCTTCGACCTTCCTCTTAGGTAAATCTCCTTTAGTGGCCAAACCTTCCGCCAATTGCCCTTAGGCAACTCGATCTTGTTCCGATGGCCATCCAATGCCAATCCGGCCTCACTTGGTGGTCCTTTAGTGTTCTTGACCCCTACTAATCTCCCTCGAGGCTTGGTGTCCCTCGGCTGAAGCTCAATTGAGCTTGATTCACACGAAAACCTTGATCAGGTGAGATTGCCTTAGGCAATCGAGGTTAGAGCTCAATTTAGGTTGTGATCTAGTGCATTTTTTTTTTTTTTATAAATATGGATGTCTGAGAAGCCTAGGATTGATAAGTGATAGCTCGAATGGATTTCATATAAATGATTGCTTGGTTTGATTGAATGTGCAATTCAGATGCCTTGGATGACTTGATTGTTGTTTGTCTTGGAACAAGCTATTAAACATGCTCTTTTGGCCTCGAGTCTTCATGAAAGTCGTAGTATATTCCATTGGCTTTTCAATAATATAAATTTTGTGTCGATTAGCCTCTATTTGCCTTGTCAATTGCATGTTCAAAATTCTGCCATGTTCTGTGATGTCATTGTAGATTGTGTTTTGGATGCCCAGATTAGTTTCACAATTTTGTGTGATTTTTTGCATATCAAATTAGGCTAGGGTGTCTTCATGTGATTTAATTATAATATTCAAATCTCGATGTACCAAAAATTGTGGAATTTTCTCATGTCATAGATATAAGATCAGGCATGGTTGATTTTGGTATGTGCTGCTGTTTCTATTACTAATTTGACCTCTTAGAGGAATGTCTTCGATTGAGCTTTATAATGAATCAATTTGTCGACGATGCCTTATGGATAATTGTGATAGACATCTTGAGCTTTAGAATGACACATTATATGCCTCAATTGGCCATCATTTGCTATGTTTAATATTTTTACTAAACCGAGCTAGATTCTGAAACCATGTTATACTGGAATTGCATCCAATGCTTTTGTGAGTTCGATTATTTGCCATTTTTGTGTGATTTTCTAGGTATAGATTTTGTGGTCATGTCCTTGATAAAAGTTGTCCATAATATCCATGTTTACAACATATAAAAATTTGAAGCTATTTGAACATCAATTGATAGGGTTGATCAACTGTACAATGTTTGCATTATATGCTGCTCAATTTTGTTCTTGGTTGACCTGTTCATGTTCTAGGATTTTTTTGAAATTCACGTGTTAGGAATCTTGAGATGCTTCCTTCGTGAAAGTTGTTTCTCATATGTTGATTTATTTATCATAAAAATTCTAGGTAAAGATAGCCATTGGTTGTGCTTTATTGAGTTTACGATGAATGCACTATTTTTGTGATGGATGATTTGGCTGATGGACGTGCATGCGTTCTTGAATTTTTAAAAAATTATGCATGCTTAATCTGATGATATTGTCTTCTTGAGAATTGATTATGACATGTTGAACTTCTTGGGTGCAAATTTTCTCAAAATAAAAATATGATTTGGTATATCAACCATCCCAAAATTACCGGATGTTCTAAAATTTTGATTTTTTGACATGTTTTTGAAATCATTCAAAGTTTTAGTAGTTCATGTGATACCCACGTGGAAAAATTATTTGACATTCCTCAAACTATGATTTGGCACGATCTTTATCAAAGTATTGGTTTATACATAGAACGTTTGTGATGTTTGATTAGTTTTGTCCATGATGCACCCAAGCCCACCTTGATAGCTAGATACGTTCCATGATTTGATGAAATTATGTACCATTTTCATCAAATCTTTTAGGATGATATATTCATTTGCCAATCGTTTGCAAAATAGTTTTGGGTATCATATGAAATTGTATATTGATTACCTCGTATGTCATGAATATACAAGTCCCATGAACATATTCAATGGCACGTGTGTTTGAATAAGTGTTTTTTGTTGGTTCACTCATTGATTTCAATTGATTGAGAACCAAGGTCATATGGTTTGAATGTCTAATATTTCATATGCATTGCATGTAATTGTTAGATGAATAACTTATGTGATACATAACAATGCGGGTTCCCTTGGAATGTCACATAGAACTTGACCTAGGGACTTAACAAATTTGGTCACCATTTGTGAACACAAATGATGACTAATAGTCATAAGTCACCAACAAGTGAATTGGGGTAGACATTCTAGGAAGGCTATTGCATGAATTTCAAAGGCCGACCTCGAGGCCATTTATGATTGGTTGATTACTTTTTTTGGATGCTTTGACCCAAAATGTTGTGATTGCTTAATTACTATTAATTGCTTGTTTGCATGCTTTTTGCACTAGTTTTAGCAATAGACTAGAACTAGGATACGTCCCAAAAGTAATCCCTAGAGGTGACGATCCTGAAGACGTAAAGGTGGTAAATGGTCGATGTCTAATTTGATCATATCTTTTGTAATATTCATTCATTTTCCAATATATGTTTGGGGTTGTTATTTATTGTATAAATGTCCGACGAGTTGCGGGTTTACTTTTTTGTATTTAAGATTGCATAACTAGACTTTAATTGCTATCCTTAAAGTGCTTTGAGTGTTTACTTTCATGTACTACTTTTCAATTAATTAATTGTTTCTCTCGCTAGAATAAAGTATAATGATATGAAATAACAATCTATGCTTGATGAACCCTTTTTGTTATAAATTGCACAAAAATGTAAAAGGACACGTATGGCACGATAGGTAACATAAATAAATTAAATTAGGCAAAGGTACGCAAGTTCGAAGAAAAACAGATCACTTAAGTGCCGCTTCGGCTAAAGTCCGGCCAAAACGCCGAAAAAAGGACACTTAAGTGCATAACTTACGAAAGGTACACTTAAGTGCCGTTTTGCATGTTCCGGCCAAAACGCCGACGTGGCATTTTTCCGGTGAAAAAATGCCGTTTTGCATGGCGTGGCCAAATAATGCAAAAACGGCGTCGTTTGAGCGACGTGGTAAAAAAAAAAAATTTAATTAAATTATATCTAAAATTAAATTTAGTTAAAATATTTAAAATTAATAATTTTAAAATTAAATTTAGTAAAAATATTTAAAAAAATTATAAAATTTAAAATTTTAGAAAAATTTAGAAAAAATTAAAAAAATTAAGAAAAATTTAGAAAAATTTAGAAAATTTAGAAATATATTAAAAAATCTAGAAAAATTTTAAATAATTTAAAAAAAAAAAAGGAAAGGGGGAGGCGGGCGAGGGATTGGGGCGAGGGTCGCGGCCCTCGCCCAAATCCGGCCGGGAGTCACGGCCCCCGCTCGGCCGAGCCAGGCCGCCGACCCTCGCCGGATCTGGGTGGGGGCCGCAACCCTCCCTAGATCTATGGCCAGTGGCGAGGGCTGCGACCCTCGCCGGATCTATGGCAAGTTGCAAGGGCTCGCAGCCCTCGCCACTGGTCGGTCGGGGTTGTCGGCCCCTAGCCAGGGCCCGGCGACCCTGGCCGACCCTCCCCCCGCCGTCGCCAGCCCTTCCCGGCTACGGTGAGGCGGCGGACGGGGTGAGGGTGATCCCAGCCGTCTCCCCCTTTCCTTTTTAAAAAAAAAATTCTTAAAAAAATTAAAATTTTTTAAAATTTTTAAAATTTCTTAAAAAAATTAAAATTTTTTAAAATTTTTAAAATTTCTTAAAAAAAAATTAAAATTTTTTAAAATTTTTAAAATTTTTTAAAATTTTTAAAATTTCTTAAAAAAATTAAAATTTTTTAAAATTTTTAAAATTTTTATTTTTTTTTAAAATTTTTATATTTTTTAACATTTAATTTTTTTAAAATTTTTTAAATTTTTGTAAATTTTTGTAAATTTGTTTAATATTTTTTGTAAATTTGTTTAATATTTTTTAGTTTTTTTAAATTTTTTAATATATTTTAAATTTTGTTAAATTTTTAAATTTTTTTAAATTTTTTTAAAAATATTTTAAAATATTTTAAATTTTTAAAACTTTTAATATTTTAACTAAATTTAATTTTAAACTTATTATTTTTAAATATTTTAACTAAATTTAATTTTAAATTTAATTTAATTAATTTTTATTTTTATTTTTTTTTTACCACATCGGCCCAAACGACGCCGTTTTTG
This sequence comes from Eucalyptus guilfoylei, assembly GCA_016097605.1. Classification (NCBI taxonomy): domain Eukaryota; kingdom Viridiplantae; phylum Streptophyta; class Magnoliopsida; order Myrtales; family Myrtaceae; genus Eucalyptus; species Eucalyptus guilfoylei. The sequence goes on along the minus strand of CM027866.1, from coordinate 22,743,114 downwards.
CATTATTTGGCCACATCAACGTGCAAAACGGCGTCATTTTGGGCTTGTTTCGCCGGAAAAATGCACGTCGGCGTTTTGGCGGATTGGCACTCAAGTGATCCATGGCACGATAGGTAACAAGTTGACTGTTAGGTACTGAAATGTCGCTAATAAATAAATTAACATAACTTAAGTTCCCAAATCTTAGATCTTTGGTTGTGTAGGACTTGAAGGATCACTCCCAACCATCGATTGGACATTCTAACGGGCCCCCCCAAAAACAAGGCTAGTGGTGACTCCTACATACTATTTAGATTGTTTGAAACAACTTAAAAAATAAATGAATATATCATGAGAGGTATAAGCTTTTGGGAAAGCTCATGACCGTGATTTAGCATGCTTGTGGTTGAAGCCAAAAGATGAAGTGATGCCATCTTTGGTGGATGAACCTTTGAAAGGACTATTATGGTCGAAATACCCTTAAACTCACATTTACATTCGGTTTTCTTTCGTCTTTCAAACTATTGATCAAGATGTGCCGTGGTGTCGAGGTAGGGTCATGTCAATCTCGCTATCTCGTGAGATGCGAGCTTAAGAGCTCACGACTGTGATTGAGCAAACTCATATGGTTAATGAAAAAGGATGAGGTGATGACATCCTTTGGAATAATATACCATGAGGGAGCTCTCATAGTCGAGCACTATTAAACCTCACCTTTACACCGTCTCTCAAGGACATTTCCCTTATGGGCATCGAAGTCGGATTGCGATAGCATTTAACGTAGTAGTTAGGTGAAAGACAGTTTAATCGATAAATACTAAGTATGTCAACTTATTGCTTCATGAATTTAGTTTAGCAAAAGTCAGTCCCTACTTGGTGAAAGTTAATCACCTTAGAAATCTTTGATATGATATAAGGCAGATTGAGGTACGTCAATTATATGATCAAATTCCCTCAAAATCTAGTTGCCGATTGTATGGACTCCTTGATTTGACACCTTATAAATCTTTGATATGATAGGAGGTAGATTAAGGTACGCCAATTATATGATCAAATTCCTTCAAAATTCAGTTGTTGATTATATGGACTTCTTGATTTGAATGAATGCTTTTGGTGATTGTTCCCTATTGTATGAATATGCTAATGCTTCCTTAGAGATGGATGCATGAAATGGATATGATGAAATAGGGGAAAAGGACACTAAAAGTGCCAAAAAGTTGTGTACAATGTTCATTTTAGTGTTAAAAGTTTTTTCCGGTTCATTTAAGTGTCAAATCAGAGAAAAAATGATCACTTAATGCCAATAGTAAGAAATTCAAGCCAAATTAATTTCATGGCATTTGTAAATAAAAACCTTAAGTAACATGTCATAATTTTTAAAAAACCTAGTCCACATGGATGTATGAAACAACATTGCTCAATCTAATGTGGTTGGCTAATGGAAAAAACAACATTGCATGCTATCCAAGGCAAAAGCGATGTAGTTCAAACTTGAGTAAAAAGGTTGGCCTCTCGCATCTCTCCCTATCGCTCGCTTGCCGTAATTTGCTCATCATAACACTCTTGCTCTTGTGTACCATTGCTTGCTCGTCATCCTGGGTAAGGGTGAGCATTGGTCCAAAGTCAACCCTAGAACAGCCCAACCTTATTAGTCCAGTTCAATTCTTAGGGAGGTTAGGCCGGTCCTTAGTCTGGGAACTCTCGAACCTTGTATTATGTGGATTGATCCTTGGTCCTAGGATTTTGGGATTGGTCCAACTTGGACCGTGTATATATCATATATTACATATATGATGATATATACTATATATTTTATATATTTATAATATATATTATATTTATGCTAAATATTTTTTTGTTTACTCTAAACCCTAGAGCCACCATCTCTATTCATTCTTATGTGGTTTTGCTATTTAATTAGAAAGTAGAAGCTTAGTCCAAATTTGATGGAAAAAAAGAAATTCTCCTTGCTCAATTTGCTCATGTTGCTCGCCGCTTGCATCTCTTCACTAGCCTTGCTCCCCTCATAAGCACAATTCAGCTGCTGGTGAAATTACTCGTCTCTCTTAGCTCACCTCATGAATGTAGCTCAACAATCACAAATAGAGATTGGTGTTGCTATCGTGTCTTAGATTTATGTTTGATATGTACCGGTGTTCATAATTTGGTTGCCCAATATCGCAGTATTGATAGATACATTATTTGAAAGAATACATTTGTCCTTTCAAGGAATACAAAAAAAAAAAATAAAAATGGATGGTTGGTCTTGGGTTGATCTTGGAATATGACATGACCCATATGGTCAATCTAGTTCTTAGCTCCAAGCTTAACAAGGTCGGTCCCCATTCCCAAAAATTGAAAAACAACAATGTGCAAGTTGATCTCTAGGTTAGATATTGGACTAGTCCAACTTAGGCCATGCTCACCCTAGTCCATGGTGAAAAGGTATGTCTCTCTATGTTGCTCAATTAAAGGGAAAAAAATTAGGGTTTGTAAAGGAAAAATTAGTAGGGTTTGTATGAGAAAATTAAGGCTTGCGAGGGGAAAAATTGGGGTTTTGAGCCACTGTTAAAGCTTCTACCCTACATTTGCAAGATTGTATTGTTAATTTTGGAAGCAAATCAAATTAGGGTGTGAATTTCAGTTTAATGGCGGTTAGGGTTTCAAATTGGGGTTCTCTTTCAATTTGTTGATTTAGCATTCTTATTTAGGGAAAAGCTACTATATAATGTCATTTGTGGCTTTAAATGCAGACTGGACCCTCTGTTGAGTTACATTGGCTAAAGAAATAAATACAAAAAGGCTATGTTAGATTTTCGACCAAACATATCGGAGTTAATACTAAAAAGATCATTTTTTTTTCTAAAGAAATTGGCACTTAAGTGATTCAAAAGAAACTTTTGGCACTAAAGTGAGTAGTATGCATAACTTTTGGCACTTCTAATACTCTTCTCCCAACAAAATAGTTAAGGAGGCTGAATCATTAGAGGCAAATTTTGTTGAGGAAACTCTTATTAAGTTTTGAAGTTGTCAAAACTTTTCTATTTCTATACTGAATAATATTAGACTTCTGTGGAATTCTTTCAAAGTCTATCTAACATCAGAAGTCTGCCCCACTCTGACAAAGATCTAGACTAAACTCAAGTGGAAGTTGAAGATATAATTAAACTTAGGATTATTTTTCTTCCTTCAAAGGATTCAGTACGAACAAGATACATCTGGCTCCTTAGTTGAAAATTTCACTTACCTTTTTGATATAATTGATCAAATTAATCACGAATTGGTATAATCTTTTTAGAAGACAAGTTTATTTGAAAAGAATCTACTTATGAAAACCTAGATCCTAATTGTATGGGTGACCAAAATTATTGGCCTTTCATCTGAATCTTCAAACGGCTCAAGATCTTTTTGATTAATTCTGTCCAATGGGTTGATTGGAAGAATTCCTCTAGAAAGTGCTAACAATCACAAAGGCATGGAGGAGTATTTAAGGAGGTTTTTCTAGTCATTCGATAGAGATCGTGAAAGCTAGAATTCCAAAGTCTAAAACTTCTCAAATCACTTGTTCTTCCTCATATAGTGCTCAAACTTGTATTCGAAAGAGAGAGAAACACTAAAGAGTGACTTAGTGAGAAAAGAAACACTCTATTGAGTAGTTAGTGTTATATTGTTGTAATTCTCTTTCGATTCATAGTGAAAACTAGCCAGAAGGCTGTCATCGTAGGAGAGTGGACGTAAGCTTAATCTAAGCCGAACCACTATAAATCTTGTGTTCATGTTCTCTTCCTTAAACTCCTTTAATTTATTTGTTGTGATACTTTTCTGATTTTCACTATACTTGCTTGAGTCTGAATCTTTATTCAAAATCTCTAGTTTAACAAACTCAACTTAAAAGAAAAATATCTTTACTGTAATTTGAGAAAAATCGTCTGTACACTTTTCACCCTCCTCTAGGTATTTATACTAGCTATTTCAATTGCTATCAAAGCTTGTGTGCTTACTTTATTGAAGTGTTTTACTTCTAAACTAAAGATTTTCTATGGCTAGTATTTTGGCTTCAGGATTGGTTGAATGACAGAGCAACACCATACCTCCTTATTTCGATTGAAAGGAGTATAACGTGTGGAAGAACAAATGAAGGCATTCCTCAGATCCAGAGATCCTCTGGAGTGGGATGTTGTTGAAAAAGGAATCAATCCAAAAGCAACATCAGCTTCAGACAAAGGGAAAGAAGTGATTGATGTTGATGAATCAACACAAGCTGAAATTACCAAGAGACAGGCTCTTGATGCAAAAGCAATTTATTCCTTATATTGCGCTTTGTCTCCTACTGAATATAACCGAATCTCCTCTTGTAAAACAGCAAAAGAAGTATGGGACAGACTACACATCACTTATGAGGGGACTGATAGTGCGAAGGAGACAAAAATAAATATTTTGCTTGGACAATATAAATCCTTCATAATGAAGCTTGGAGAATCTATTTATGATATGTTCAACCGCTTTACAGAAATTGTGAATGGCCTAGCTTATCAAGGTCAACCAATTTCTGGACCAATGAAAGTCAACAAACTACTGCGTGGACTTTCAAAGGACTGAAATCATGTGAAGACTTCAATAAAAGAAACTTAGAGGATCATGCCTTTATCAGTTGATGAACTGATAGGCACATTTCAATCATACGAAGTGGAGTAGATCGATGATGAGGAAGATCCAAAAGGCAAGAAATTAATTGCATTAAAGTCTAACTTTGATTCCGATGATACACATTCGGATGATGATATGGACAATGAAGAGCTAGCCCTTATGATAAAGAAATTCAGAAAATTAAACAAAAATGGAAGAAGACTAAATTGGAAGAAGCAAAGCATGCAAAATTCTCAGAAGAGACCAACGGAAGACATTGAAACTAGTAATGATGTAATATGCTTCGAGTGTAAGAAAAATGGGCATATGAGACCAAACTGTCCCTTATTGAAAAAGAAGAAAGGAAAGTCTAAAAAGTACAAGAAAGCTCTTAAAGCAGAAACCTGGAGTGACACCGAATGTGAAGAAAGCGAAGAAGAATTTGCAAACATATGTCTGATGGCTCACTCAAAGTCAGACTCAGAATCAGAGACAGACATTGATTTAGATTCTGATAAAGAAATTGAGGTTAGTCACTCATAAATTCCTGTTAAAGTCATTATGTATATAGATGAATTCTGCCTCAATCTTAAATCCTCTCTTAAAAGGATTTCCTAACTAAAAAAGAAGAATTATAAGCTCATGCAACAGGAAGTGTCTTAGAAAGAAAAGTTTGAAAGTCTAAAAAGAAGCTTTGACGATTTGAAAGAAAATTTTGATTATCTTTCAAAAGAAAATGTCGTTTTGAAAATGGAGATTTCAGATATTTCAAAAAGATTTTCCAAATGATCAGAAAAAGTGGAGAAAATTCTTATAGCTCAAATACCCTATTTTAATAAATCTGGTTTGGGTATGAATAATGAAACTATTCCTCTAATTGATTTTTCTAAAGTAAAAGAGAGACTTAGACAAAAACCTGCAAAGACATTTTACAAAAATCATTTTCAAAGAGTGTTTGTAAAACCTGTGGGCCGAAGTGCTCTCAAATGTTCTAAGTGTAACAGTTCAAAGCATTTTGAGAATGAATGTCCCAAAGTTTGGAGACCAATTAAGAAGGATTGAACAAAGACTGTTTTTAACACTAACTCGCTTGGATCCAAGAAAATCTGGGTACCAAAGAAAGTTTGAGTTTTTCTTTTGATTGCAGGTCACTATTAAAAGAAAAATCAAATGGTATTTGGATAGTGGCTGTTCTAGGCATATGACAGGAGACTCAAGTTTCTTCGTAAAGCTTGTTAGACTAAAATGAGGAAATGTTTCTTTTGGTGGAAACAACAAAGGGAAGATTATAGGATGTGGAATAGTGAAGATTGGAAGTCTGACTATCAATAATGTTTCCCTGGTGAAAGGTTTAAACTACAATATTTTGAGTATAAGTCAGCTTTGTGATACATGTTTCAGAATAAACTTTCAAGAAGGCACTTTTTTTGGAATAAGTCAAGATTTTTCTCAGTCCTTTACTGGCAAAGGCATGGCAATATATATCTTTTGGACGTAAATCCAAAAAATTCTCAGTGTCTCATCTCAATACAAGATGAAGCAAGTCTCTAGCATCAAAAGCTTGGTCATGTAAATATGAAGCAGATTACCAAAAATTCATCAAAGAAGCTGGTTCGAGGGCTTCCTAATTTGGCTTATAAGAAGTCTAATTTGTGCACTTCTTGTATCTTGGGAAAACAGGTTAGAAGTTCTTTTAAACCAGTAAATCAGGTTTCTACTAGTTGTGTTTTGCAGCTTCTCCAAATGGATCTTTTTGGACCAACAAGAACTTAGAGTATTGGCGGAAAGAAATATTGTCTAGTAATTGTGGATGATTATTCACGTTTCACTTGGGTATTCATTTTGGCAAATAAATCTGAAACTTTTTATTATTTTTCAAAGTTTGCCAAGAAAGTTCTGAACAAGAAAGGTTATGCTATTTCAAGCATAAGAACAAATCATGGAGGTGAGTTTGAAAATCAGGATTTTGTAAACTTCTATGGAGTTGTGGAAAGGAAAAATAGATCTTTACAAGAGATGGCCAAAACTCTATTGATAAAAAGCCATATATCTTCTCGATTTTGGGCAGAAGCAGTTTATACTGCCTGTTATATAATCAACATGATGTTTTTAAGATCTATTCTAGAGAAGACTCCTTCTGAAGTATATAAAGGGAAGAATCCTAATATTTCCTACTTTCACGTTTTTTGTTGTAAGTGATTTATCTTGAAAAATGCAAATGATCGATCTGGAAAGTTCGAAGAAAAATCGGATGAAGGAATTTTTCTTGGCTATTCTATGTCAAGCAAAGCTTACAGGGTTTTTAACAAGAAGACTCAGTCTGTTGAAGAATCAACGAACATCATGTTTTAGGATTATGTGCAAAATCAATCAGATCAGGTTCAATTTGAAGAGTCTGAACTAGTTCCAGACCTAATAAAGTCTATTTCCCCCGGTGAAGTTCAATCTTATGGGATACAGCAACAAGCAGAACAAGAAGATTCAAAAGGAACAAATGATCAACAGATTATCAAATCAAATAGCAACTGGAAGCACAAATCAAGTCATCCCAAAGAACTCATCATTGGCAAAATTGATGAAGGAATTCACACCAGATCCAAAAGGAAAAGAAGGTTCCAATGCAGTAGCACTTATTTCAAAAATAGAACTAAAAGGAGTAGAAGAAGTATTGTTTGACGAAAGCTAGATAGAAGTTATGTAGGAAGAACTTAGACAATTCAGCATCAACAATGTATGGGAACTAATTCCAAAACCCAAAGGAAAGTCTGTGATTGGAACAAAATGGGTATTCAAAAACAAGATTGATGAAAAATGTAAAGTAATCAAAAACAAAGCAAGGCTTGTGGCAAAAGGATATACACAGGAAGAAGGGATAGACTATGACGAAAATTATGCACCGGTAGCAAGGTTAGAAGCTATTAGATCATTACTTGCCTTTGCTTTTTATCAAAATTTCAAGTTATTCCAGATGGATGTTAAAAGCGCTTTCCTTAATGGATTCATATAAGAAGAAGTCTATGTGGAACAACCCCCAGGATTTGAAGATCCAAGAAAACCAGACTTTGTCTACAGACTAAAGAAGGCATTATACGGTCTGAAGCAAGCACCTCAAGCTTGGTATGAAAGGTTAAGTAAGTTTTTGACAGATAATGGTTTTGAGAAATGAAAAGTTGATACAACCTTGTTTATAAAAAGAGAAGAAAAAGATTTTCTACTTGTACAGATTTATGTAGATGATATAATCTTTGGTTCTCCTAACGAAAATATCTGCAAGAAATTTTCAAGATCTATGCAGGAAGAATTTGAAATGAGCATGATAGGTGAATTAACATTCTTTCTGGGATTGCAATTCAGACAATCAAAAAAAGGAATATTTATTCACCAGGAGAAATATGCCAACGATCTTATCAAGAAATTTGGATTGAAAAATTGCAAGAGGACAAAAACTCCCATGTCAAGTTATGTCAAGTTCATCAAAACTCAACAAGGATGAAGGAGGAAAGAAAGTAGATCAAAAGCTATATAGAAGCATGATTAGTTTTCTAATTTATCTCACTGCCTCTAGATCTGACATTTTATTCAATGTGTGTATCTATGCTAGATTTCAATCTAACCCAAAAGAATCACTTCTAAGTGCGGTTAAATGCATCATCAAATATGTTGCAACTTTTCCAAAACTAGGTCTGTGGTATCCAAAAATAGGAGACTTTACTTTACTTGGTTATTCTAACGCTGATCTAGCCTGTTTGTAGAGTCGACGAAAAAAGTACATTAGGCACATGTTAATTGTTGGGACAAATGCTTGTATCATGGTTCTTAAGGAAACAGAGTACGGTGGCGCTTTCTACAGCAGAAGCAGAATATGTTGCTCTTGGAAGTTGTTGTTCTCAAATTCTGTGGATTAGGCAACAACTAAGAGACTTCAGAATAGAAGAATCCTGCACAGAAATCAAATGCGACAACAAAAGTGCTATCAACCTTACCAGAAACCCAATTCTTTACTCAAGAGCAAAGCACATTGAGATTCGTCATCATTTCATAAGAGATCATGTCTAGAATGGCGAGATTAATGTTCATTTTGATGATTCAAAGAATCAACTGGCAAATATCTTTAAAAAATCACTGGTGAAAAGCTTATTTGAATCAATTCGCAGCAAGCTGAATATCATCATTCCTCTTGACTAAAGTCTATAGTTAGTCAGACTTAGAATTTCAACTTAAGAAAGTTACTTTAGTATCGAAATCTCTCCAACCCAAGTATTTTATTTTTGGCATATAAAAACTGAACAGGTATGATTATCTTTGAATCAGTACTTGCCTTTTTTATTTTTGGAAAATTTCATTTTCATTGCTAATTTTGGAATGTATTTCAAATTTTTTTTTTGGCAGTTATTCTTTTTGAACTATTTTTTGAAAATGTATTTTTCTTTTGTGATGATTCGTTTGCCCCATTTCAATTTCTTCAAATTCTTTAGTTTATTTCTTTTGAGCACAGTGTTTTCAAACCCTAAATCTCTCTCTCTCTCTCTCTCTCTCTCTCTCTCTCTCTCTCTCTCTCTCTCTCTCTCTCTCTCTCTCTTTTCCTCGAAGAAACTCTTTGCAAATTTCCTTCTCTTTTTACTCAAACATGTCGTCAAAGTCCTCCAAATCTGCATCAATGTCGTTCCAGAGGAAATCTTCTTGCATTGCAAGTCGCGGCCCTCGCAACATGCCTGAAGGACCCACTCACTTTGATCTTACTAGAGAAGGTTCTCCGAGAAGTTCTCCTTGCCACTCTGTAGATGAGGAAGTTACACAAGAGGTGACTCCTATCATAGTAATGAGGCCTGAGGTACTTTTCAAGCATTATACGTTTTTGAAACAAGGTGGAAGTCTAATGACCTTTAAGAAAATGGGTATGGAAACGAAACTCTATTTTTGAAAATGGTGGAAAGGTTATGACTGGCGGCAAAAGGAACAGCATAAAAAGAATTTTTGAATTTTCATTCTGATCCTCATTTTGGGTTAGAAAATCAGCTTGAGAATAAAGATGATGATGAGAGAATCTTTACAAATTTCCAACCTAGAATGGGTGTAGCTACTGAGATTCCTGGAGAAAGAACGAAACTTTTTCGTTCGAAAGAGCATAAAAGGGTTTATACTCAAATGTTGAACAGAAGAGTGATAAACCCGCGCACAGTAGACTTTGACTTTCTAGATTCTATAAAGGTTAATTTGAGGGAAAGGTTAGCCAATCTTCAACTTGAAAAATTTTGTGCAAAGACGACTGACACATATCTTGAATTAACAACATATTTTTACTTGAATTTGTCATTTATGGATCAAACTCATATTTAGTTTACTATTTGTGATAGAGTGTTTATTGTGGATGTGGATATTCTGGCTAACATTTTGGGTGTGGAACGGAGTGGTTTTCTACCCATAAATGTTTCCATCAATCAAGCCACTAGATTTCTTGTGAAGGACAAATTTCCGAGTGGGAGTATTACTTACTCTCGTATGCCAGCTTCAAACATTCTACTGCATAGGATTGTGATCAATTGTATCAGACCCAAGGTCATGAGATTTGAAGCAAAGATCATGTGGGCAATTTGCAATGGAATTCCTTTTTCTCTCCAACATACTATCTTTTTTTTATATAATAAGAACTGTGATGAAGGAAAAATGGCAACTACCCTACTCTGCCTTGATAACAAGATTATTCAGACACTTTCAGATTCAGTTACCCTCTCAACTTCAATCAAGGACTCTCACTCCTATGGAGATAGGAATGAAGATGACTTCCAAAATGAGGCTGAAAGATCTGTCTAAGGCCTTGGATTTTTTTAAGAAGGAATCATCTAGCAGAATCAAAGAAGGATCTATTGCTGCAAAGAAGCACAAGGGAAAGGATGTTGTCCAGAAGTCTTCAAAGAAAAAGAAATCTATCCTTTTGCAAGATGAAGAGTAGGAAGATGAAGTTCTGACAATCTCTGCCATCGCTTTGCGAAATCTTCAAGGTTCTACTGATTCTGAAGAGATAGAAGAAGAAGAAGAAGAAGAAGAAGAAGAAGAAGAAGAAGAAGTGATAAGGAAGAAGAAGAAGAGAGTGATGCTATAGGATCTGAAGAGAAGGAGAATGAAGATTCAGAAGGAGACGCTAGTACAATACCAAAATTGGAAGAAACTGAAGAAAACAGGGAAACTGCTGCACCTGTAGAAAAGGAGACTGAACCAGAGAAGCGATCACATGCTGGAAAAGAGAAAGTGCAAGAGGGAGAAGTTTCATCTCAACCTGAAGGCACCAAAACAGGGGGAGAATATGAGAAAACTCCATTAGAAGCACCTATTGCTAGTGATGGTATCAGTAGATCTCCTACATATGTTGAAGATGTATTTGCATCTCATTTCCCTGAAGTTGATGTTGAAGAGGAAACTCCAAGTTAGGGTAAGCAACAAACTGCACACGTTCAAGTTGACGTTCCTTCACTTCTGGACGCTCCACAGATTCACTTTGCTAAAGCTAGTGCACAAACCGAACCTGACGCAAACTATCTAAGGATAGTAGACCTCCTGTTGGAGATAAAGGCACAGCAATGTGCCATGGAGTTTGAGATTCAGAAGTTACATGCTGCTTTAGGATCTACCTTAGAATTTCTTACTGGTAAGGTATAGTTTCTTGACACTTAGGTTTAGACGCTAAATCAACAAGCTTCGCAGACTATAGCCAAAGTGGAGAATCTATATCATCAGTGCGTACACAAGCTTGAGGAGACCCTGCAGTCACTGGAGGATTTCCGACTTGTTCGCGTTCCAAAACAGCCCTAATTATCTTTTTACTCACTCTTTTCCGGACTGACTCTTTCTTTTTGTTGATGAAAAAAAGGGGGAGAGTGAAAACAGATTTAAAATGTTTGTTATTTGCTTGAACTTTGGATTGTGCTGGATTGAACTTGTGGTTTTGTTGTATGGTTCGTGGTTAACTTTTGTGGTCGTGGATTGAACTTGTGAACTATTATTTTAACTGTTGAGACTAATGTATCTTGTGGTTGCAAATTCTATTTTATTCATTTCTATAAATAATCCATTTTATTATAAACTATCATGTGCTGCTAAGTGTTGTTTTGTAGGATATAAGTTTTAAATCTGCATGAAAGTTTTTTCACCATAAAAAATGGGGAGATTGTTGAGGAAACTTCTATCAAGGTTTGAAGTTGACAAAACTTTTCTATTTCTATTCCGAGGAATATTAGACTTCTGTGTAATTCTTTCAAAGTCTATCTTACATCAGAAGTCTGCCCCACTCTGACGAAGATCCAGACTAAACTCAAGTGAAGATCAAAGATATAATCAGACTTGGGATTATTTTTCTTCCTTCAAGAATTCAGTACGAACAAGATATATCTGGCTCCTTGGTTGAAAATTTCACTTACCTTTTTGATATTATTGATCAAATCAATCATGGATTGGTATAATCTTTTTGGAAGATAAGTTTATTTGAACAAAATCTACTTATAGAAACCTAGATCTTGATTGTATGGGCAACTAAGATCATTAGCCTTTTATCTCAATCTTCAAACGGCTTAAGATCTCTTTGATTGATTTTGTCCAACGGGTTGATTGGAAGAATTCATCTGGAAAGTGCTAACGGTCACAAAGGCATGGAGGAGTATTTAAGGAGGATTTTCGAGTCATTCGGCAAAGAGCATGAAAGCTAGAATTCCAAAGTCTAAAGCTTCTCAAATCACTTGTTCTTCTTCATATAGTGCTCAAACTTGTATTCGAAAGAGAGAGAAACACTAAAAAGTGACTTAGTGAGAAAAAGAAACACTCTATTGAGTAGTCAGTGTTATATTGCTGTAATTCTCTTTCGATTCATAGTGAAAACCAGCCAAAAGGCTGTCAACGTGGGAGAGTGGACATAGGCTTAATCTAAGCCGAACCACTATAAATCTTGTGTTCATTTTCTCTTCCCTGAACTCCTTTAATTTATCTACTATGATACTTTTCTGATTTTCACTGTATTTGCTTGAGTCTAAATCTTTATTCAAAGTCTATAGTTTAATAGACTCAGCTTAAAAGAAAATATCTTTACTGCAATTTGAGAAAAATCATCTTTACACCTATTCACCCCCCTCTAAGTGTTTATACTAGCTTTTTCAAATTTAAAGTAGATGAGAGCTTAGTACTATTCTTCTTTAGGATTAATTATATAATGAGGCTATGAATATTGGGCTTAGGTTAATTCTAAGCCTAGCCTTTGGAAAAAAATTCTAAGGATATAAAAAAAATGAGCTCAATGTCACCTAGACATAGGTTTAATAGCTTGGTTTAGACATCACCTTTAAAAAAAAAAAAATAAGATAAGATAAAAATGGTAATAAATAGCTTTGGTCAAGCTAGGACTTATCACAAAAAAAAAAAAAAAAAAAAAAAAACAATGAATTTGCTCACTAGAAATCATGTCTTAGGACTTACCACAAAGCTTTATATATTTTTCACCTGAGTCGTATCATATTAAGCTCACAAGAGATCACATCTCGGGGCTCAAAAAATGGCATTATAACATTCTTTACCCAATATTGTATAGGGTTGCTTTTCGTACTTTACTCTTTACTAGCTTTTTTATTTTATTTTATTTTTTTATTGCCTTTGATGTGCACTTTCATTACATCACTTCCTTGATGGCGTTCCTTTAGTCTAGCTATAAGTAACAAGTTACAGCATTAGGATCATAATGAACACATAAGAACACAACATGATCACTCAGTGGACAAAACCCCTAGAACTAGATAAAAAGACTGTGTGGACACTTAGATAATAACACAATCAAGTTAAGGTATCAAATAGGCATTAGTTAAACTAACTAATGTATCATGTCTTCATACTTAAATTTTCTAGTTGTGTAGAAAATGAGGTATCATTTCATATATCACTTGGTTCTTAATAGACCTCAATAGGCTAGTGGTGAATTCTCATCACATAGAACTTTCATAAGAATAACAAGGAAAAAAAAATCCCAATGTTGTGCGAGATAGGACTTTAGGAGAACTCCCACCAATTGGGACCGTTTGGGCATTACTTATAAACTCATCTCCCTTGACCGCAATGGGAGGGTCATGACACCATTTTCTTTACATATCAAGTCGACGAGCTTTTCTAAGGTAGATTCAACTAAGCAACGCAAATCCTCTCATAATTCCGATCGGATTCACTAGTAAATTATTTTGAAAGTGTATATGTCTCTTCATGCAGAGCACGTGTTCTTGATTTTTTGTCTCCATAAGAATTAGAACACTAGGCCTTTCTTGAACCACTAAAGCTCTCAAATGTTGAATATTAGAGGCATGCCCAATCCCTCCACCTTCCCAAAAACAATTTTAGCTTAATATCTTCATTTATATTTCAATGGCTTTTTATGACTAGTCATCAAAGCCCGTTCATTTGAGCTATTTGGACATTAATTGGAGTATCAAGTAATTGACTCTCATATATTGTATTTCCACTAGCTAATTGTACTCCATAGGTGTTGTATCTTCTTAACTTCTTATTTGCTAGAGATTTTTCTCCCTTGCTAAATTTCTTTGAGAAACCACAATTTTCCTTGGAGACTATATTAGTCTGAGTCGTTGTTGGGAGCATTAACTGGCCTATCTTGCTTTTGGACCCTTAAAAATACATGGGTCAACACTTTTCCACACACTTCATGGTGAACCAATGTGCCTGTATCTTCCTCTTTCACTTCCTCCTCACTTTACATTCTAATTAAGGCTCTTTTCTCTTGAATCAAAGAAAACCAATGGTTTACTAGAGTTCTTGGAATTATCTCATCTTCAAAAGCTTCTTTCGTCTTTCACCATATAAAATGTTCCAAAAAGGACTATCATCATTTACTTCCACTCTAAGCCATTGCCCAAAGCATCCATCATTCTCATTGGACAACTTAGTTTCTTCCTAGATTATTTCTTCATAATATTTGGAATAATGCCCAATTTTCCCGCAAAGATAGAAAAATGAGGAAGCCTTTCATATTTAAAATCTACCATAATTTTTATTCCTTCAAAACTTGTAACAATTCCAAATTTTAAAGGGCCCATCAGATTTTTAGAACTGGTTCAATCTTTGTCACCGTTCTTGGCATTGTTTCTTCCAAGAACAATTCATAAGGAGCCCATGTATATGAACCCAAAAAGCACAATGAGTAAATTCATAGTAATGTGACGGTGTATTAGGCTCTCATGGCTTAAGAATTAACAGATGATTAGCAAATGATCATGGACTAGCTTCCAAAATATAATACTTCTCATTTTTTTGTTTAAATGTGAAACAAATTCCATTTGCAAATAGGTTACAGAAACCTAAACTCCAAGCTTTCCTCAATGACTGTTGGAATGCTTGAAAATTGATGTTCAAGTTTGTTAGAGTTTCCCACATAGTGTAAGATGACATTCACTTATTTTTTCCAAGGATACAACACCATTCATCATAGAGCAAAGCTTATTTAATTTTTTGTAGAGAATGGCTAATCAAACTTCCATAGCATCTTCCCTTCCATCTTCATTGCAATGTTGCAAGGACTTGAGGATGAAGTAGGAACAAAAGGAAATGTCACTAGTTAGGCTAACTAAGAGGGGTAGAGAGGAGCTTTCCCAAAAAGACCTCTGGGAGATTATTTGTCGTGATATTTAGAGTTAGTAGTATCCCCAGTTAACAATAGAAAGTTAAATTTGTATTTTGTAACAGGTTATGCAATTACTAATATATTAGTATTGTTAAACAGCCAATCAAGATTGTTGCCTGAAAAAGAAATATTCCTTTTGAATTAGATTTATAGTGTCATAGAAGAGCAAAATGACATTGTTTCAAGAATTTCCAAAATCAAAGGTGAGCTTTAGGTTTGATTATTGCTCAAACAACAAGTGACTTAGGGCTTAAAGATTGACAATTAGGGTTTACATTTGTGCACGTTGGCTTTGGGCATCATGTCTTTTGCACATTTGCACTTGATAAATGCCACAATGAATAGAAAATCTAATGGGGGTCAATTTGATCCCACGAGGCAAAGCTGGCTTTTTGTTTGAGATGATTGATTGAATAGTTAGGTTGAAGTTATCCTAATGACAAAATGTTGTGATTTTATTTTTGTAGTTTAGACTTTAGACTAACAAGATCACTTTGAAAGATCGATATGACTTTGAATTCTTAATTGTACAAATAAATAAGCTAAAGAAGCTACAGGATGCCAGACATCAATGCCTTAGAAATGCATTCTTAACTATACCAACAATGGCAAAACTCTAGCGTCTTGTGGCCTCCAAATCGGATGAATTTCTATGTTGGTAGAATTTTAAAGAAGTCAATACTTTTTCAATTAATGTCAATAAGAAATATGGTTGGTAACTTGCTTGTTAGTTACCCATTAGCAAATTACCAACATTATTGGGATTTTCTTGACATCTAGTAGATTAGTGTATTGTCAACTTTTTTGAAATTATCCAAATGTCTTTAATAATTTACAAACATTGTAATAAATTTACCAACATTCCACAAATTAGTAACCTGGTAAATTAATTGAAAATTTCAAGTGTGATCAATAAAATACAAGCTCTATAAAGAATTAACACACCTAATAAACTAGAAAATTGCCAATTTTTTTTTCAAGTTTTACTTGGTTCATAAACTACTAACAATAGTAAAAAAAAAAGTCACTAACATTCCGATGAATTATCACGACCCACTTCTTCTATATCAACATCATTAGGATTTTATCACCGTCAAAATGAATTAGTAAATTACAAACTCATGTGAATATACAATGTCATTTGTAACATGGTAATATTATAATAAACTCATCCACATTTCACCAAATTAGTAACTTAACTTCTTTGTACTTTTATAAGTATGGCTAGTGAGATACCAACTTTATGATTAATTTAACAACATGCCAATAAATTAATAAATTACCAACTTCTTGAAATTTTACAATTGTGGTTCATCAATTACCAAATCAATAAGGAAAATTTAGTAAATGATTGAATTAGTGGGTTTGGGTAAACTCTCAGAGTAGATTTGGGGAGTGAAATAGGTTGGGACCGAACCACTATATATCAACTTATGCACAGTGCATATTTACATTATGAAAAAAATGAATCTTCTTACAATTATTGATTAATCAAATATCAAAAGAGAATTCTTCAACACCCTCTTTAAATAATATTTGTTCTTTCATGTAAATATAATTATATTTTATAGAACATAATTATTGCAAACTATTTACATAATGAAAAACTAGTCATCAAGAATCATCTAAACACTAGTAAACTCATTATGGTGTTTATAACTTATTAACCACATTGTATAAAGTCAAAGAAAATTGTTTACACTGGTACGTTCATGATACTTTAAGAAATTATATTGGTTACATAGTTCAATGGGCTAATATTACGAAAAACCCCAAATTGATATATACGTATAAAATTTATACCAAACTAATTTTTGGATTACCAAAAAACCTAAATCGGTACACCTTTCACAAATTTATCATAAATTATTTTTTAAATTACCAAAAACCTCAAACCGATACACTTGTGACATATTTACTCTATGTTAGCTTTCGCCAAACTTTATCATGAAATTACTGAGCTGGATGATACATGGCAGTAACTCAATTGACATGATAGGTCCACATAAAAATTCATGTCAGTTTGGAGTAAATTTATCACAAATATACTCATTTAGGGGTTTTTGAAGACCAAAAAACTAGTCTGGGGTATATTTCTCATAAGTGTATTAGTTTAGAGATTTTGATGATTTAAAAATTAGTTTGAGATATTTGTCACATGTATATCGATTTTGAGTTTTTTGTGGTATTAACCCTAGTTTAATAAGTATATGTTTAAATATTATAAAATAGGTCATCAACATCCAATTATTAGCACATTATAATCTTGTTTAAATTGTGGAAAAATTGCACCAAAAGTCCTAATGTTTTACCAAATGCGCAATCAAATTCTAAAAGATTTAAATCCGATGCAATGAAGTCTTAGCAATTGGTTAAGTTTAAGTCCTCATTATTGACGTATGATTTTTGGTTGATGCTTCGTTAAAGGTAAAAACTCAAAATTAGGGTTTTTGATCATAACAAAACTTGTTTTTGGAACCAAAAATGTCATTTTTCATTTCGTTTTCTCTGGCTTATCATTTGTAGATAATTTTTTTATTTATTTTTAATAAAAATCAAAAAAGTCAAAAATGTTGACTTTTTAGTTGACTTTTTGGTCAACCCTTTGATAAAAAATTAACTCCATGTCAAATTTTAGCTTTTTACATAAAAATTTCCCAATTAGTCTTAATATCACTTTGGCAATAAAAGTTTTGAAAAAATTTAAATTTTTTATCATAAAATCAACCTTTTAATAAAAAGTCAACTAAAAGGTGACCAAACAAAATTGAAAATATAAAAACTTCCAAATCATCTTGTTTTAACTTTAATTTAGCTTTGGCATAAATTTTTTTTGCAAAAATCAATTAAGAACCTTATTTTTAGAACTTTCCGAATTTTGGTTTGGAATTGGCCAAAAACAATATTACTTCTTTTTTAGTTGTATTTTGACTTGGTTTCTTTTACAACATTTGATCAAGAAGCTATTTTGAAATCACTCGTGCAACTATTTTAGTGATTTGGCATGTCAAGATAAAAATTGCCATTTTTAGCCCTAATAAGAAGTCCAAATCAATCATTCATAGGTTGTGTGCTTGCACTTCAAATCAATTCATTTTCTTAAACTAAACCCAAATCCATGATCTATTTTGGCAAATTCATCTAGGAACTCTCAAATTTGATGGATTTAGCTTATTTGAATTTTGAATAGTTAGATTAACAAGCTTTAATTGATGCAATTCAAACTGACCCACTCAGACTAAGGTTTAATTCGATGAGTTAAGGTTCAATTTCATCTTGACCCTTAATCAAATTTTGTTATAAAGTTCGTACCACCATTTAGTGTCAATTTGGAAGCATTAAGCCATAATTAATATTGGCAATTGAACCAATTGATATCTTGTTATATCAATTAAGTTCAATTTTGGTTAATTTGATTTTAAAAGATAGGAATTGCACAAATGGTGCTAATCAGCTAGAAATTCCAAATTCACTCACCCAATGAGTCTAAGCGTAATTCTCAATATTCTTGGGTGAATTAAATCAATTAAAGTCAATTGAAATATTTTTGAAAATTTTAATTAGTTTAATTTTGGACCATTGCTCTTCAAATTAGCCCATTTTCATTTCAAATTTGACAAGACTTCCTTATAATTTGGTCTCCACCTAATTGCGTAAAATTTTGAAAAGACTCAGCCAAAGCTGGCTAGACCAACTGAACCGGTTGGAACCAATTCGAACCAGTCCAATTAGTTTCTAGCAGGAAAGAGTTGATTTGACCATTTCTGCTAGATTGTTGGTGGTTGGCAGCCATTACTAGCAAGCTCAGGTCATGGTCGATTCTCCCATATCCCTTTTGCATAAAATTCCAAATTTACCCCTAGTGAAATTATGAAATTGCCCTCGGATATGTGAAATTACAAAATTATCCCCTATTAGCCATTAATCCCAAAATTAATCATAATCGTTCATTAAAAGTTCATCCTAGCCGTTTAAATTGACAGGTGCACATTATTATCCAATCACAAGCAAGCTTAGTGCCTAAGTAAGTTAATTAGCTAGGGAGACCAAATCCTAACCCTGAAATCAATCTAAGGGCTAGGATTTGATGTTGTAAAGGGGGTATATAATCCATTTTTCCCTCCAAGATTGAGGAAGGAGTTTCATTTTTCATATCTAGTTTCTCTCTCTTCATGCTCTCTCTCTCTCTCTCTCTCTCTCTCTCTCTCTCATACCGTCGCCAAACTGCCTCCTTTTGCTGCACAAAACCATCGCTCTCTGGACCTTGACAAGCCTACCCCTCCGATGACCTCCACATCCTCTTGAAGCCCGTTATAGCCGTTGGTCCATAGCTCTATTGCAGCCTCCTGTCCAGCCGCTTCTTTCGATTGAGTCGAAGACCAGCATTCTAGCCTGTGATCTAAGCTCCAGCAGTTTACGACTAGTTCCAAGTTGTTCGGTGATCCCTCAAACATCCTAGAGCTTTTGACAACGTTCTTCAATTAGTTCTCAACCTAGTGGTGGTTGGACCTCGACTAAACGGTCGTTTGTAATCCTCAAACTGGTGACCTCTTCTTCTGGTGTTCCTAGGCATAATCTAAAGCAAATCCAAGCCTCAGTGATAGTCCGACATCCATCTGAAGTCATCCAGCGATCCTTAGCCCACTTCAACCTCCTTTAGGCATATCCTAGCTTTGGTTTGTAGTAACTTAGCTCGACTAAGCTTTGCGTGAAGATTAATTAAGGTAAACTTCTTGATCTTGAGTTCGATGAAGTGCAATTGCCTTATGCAGTTAGGGTTAAAGCTTGACCCTAGGATGATGTTTTATGCTTGTATGGATTATTCTTGTAGCTTATGATGGCTATAGATGATGGATGATAGCCTAGAATGGTTTGTATTGATGATTTGCTTGATTGATTGTTTTTTTTGTAATTCGGATGGCCTAACTAAACTAGTTGTCTTATCGTCTTTGTTTGAGCTAGATAATGTCGTTTTTAGGCTTGGAGGTCTTCGTGAGACTCAAAGCTAGTTTCAAGAGCTTTCCATAGATGTATTATACGTGTAATTCAGACCTCGTTTGTTATGCCAAAACCTTTTCACGAGTGATCTATTCTGAAATATGCATGCTCTGTTGCAATGTTGAGGTTAATCAACCTACTTAGTTTGTCAATTTGTATGATTTTCGTAGAATTTGCAAATTGTTTAGTTAGATTAAACTCATGTTATTCAGGCATAAATCTGCAAATGAGCTGGAAAATGATTTCAATTGCGCTTGAGGCATTCTAATGATTGATAAGAAACATCATAAGCTTTCTTTTGACGCATCATTTGCATGATTTGATGATCATTTACTAGGTTTAACATTTTTTGCAAAACTGAACCTTAATCTGTAAATGATCAATGTTCTGTTTCGGTGCTCCATTTCAATGACTTTTACTGTTTGCCATTTTCATATAATTTTTTGTGCATGAAATTTAAAGTCGATGTCTTCTTGAAGTTTGTTCATGACATGTAAGTTAACATATAAAAGTTTGAAAATGTTTGAGCATCATTTAGTAAGGTCGAAGGGCCATAAACTGATTGTGTTTCCTGTTGCCATTTTGTATTACTGATTGTCCTGCACTGATTCCGTGATTTTTATAAAATCATGTATTGTGAATTTGGAAATGGTTTTTCATGAGAATTGTTAGTTACATCTTTGTGAACAACATATAAAATTTTCATGAGGATCAGACAAGATCAGAATAGGTCGAGCATGTTTGCACCGAGCCTATTTGTTGCCGAGGCTTGTCTGTTCTGATTGATAAATGCTTGTTCAATGATTTTTATAAGTTCATGCAAATCGAATTTTCTTTAATTGTCTTCATGAAAGTGATAGGACATTCTATGATCTATGTTGTGCGGAAATTTAAAATCAAATGGATCATTTTTAGATGATGTAAAAGGCTATGAGCTATACAGTATGCTTCTGTGATGTTTTGTTTTCAGAATGATAAGCTTGAGTTATTTGATTTTTAGAAATTCGTGCATGTTGAATATGATGTAGATGTCTTCATGAGATTTGTTTAGGACACACTGAACTTCATTTTTACAAATTTTCAGTAAATAAAAACTTGTTTTGGTATTTTTACCAACCCTTCCAATTTTGCAAGGCTTCTGTGAAAACCATTTTACTGACTTGACCTTTGCTTGTCATGAAATTATTATAAATTCATGTGTTGCCAATATTGAAAAGATTTCTTCAACAAATTTGTTTAGTATTTCATAAACTTTGTTTTGATACCAACTTTGTTAGATTTGACACTCGTTTGAGGGTCCAAGGAGCTCGATCAGTATGTCAACATTAGCCGTACCTGGGTTTTGGAATTCATTTCCTAAGGACATCGAACTTGCTCAAATTCCTTCAAAATTGATATACTTGCTTGCTAAAAAAAAATTGTAAATATGCAAAGTTTATATCTTTCTTTGTAATTTTTTTTTAACTTGAGTCCCTCTTTGAAAATTGTCCACAAACTTATTTTCACATCACATGAGTCACATTTCCCTTGTTCGATTGTCTTTGTTTGTCATTACTACACATTCCATTATCATATTACTTGGAGTGTGTGATTTTTCAATTAATTGAATAAGCGATCCATTTTCGCTCACTCACTTGATTGATTGGTTGAGAATCAAGGCCGTATAGCCTAAATGCATGCTTTTCTCTTAAATGCATGTGATTTTTAGATGGATGATTTAGGTGCAATGCATGACCACATGAGTTACTTTAGGGTATCATCTAGAGCTTAACTTATGGACTTCATAGCATTAATCACTGTTTGCAAACATGAGTGATGACTAATGGCTATAAGTCATTTAAAATGAATTGGGTAGGCATCGTAGGGAAGCCGTTGCATGTAAACCAAAGACCAATCCTGAGGCCGTGTTTGTTCTATTGAACGACCTCCTTTGATGATTTGCTTCGTTTGCATTGTTGAATGTTTACTTGAGATTCCTTGAGTACATTGCTTCATCTTTATGTCCCTCATTGCTCGTATGAGATATGTTCTACAATTTCATGTTCTAGTTTTAGCATTAGTCTAGAATTAGAATAGGTCTCAAAAGGCGGTCCTTGAAGACGGTGACCCTGAAGACATGAAGACGGTGGATAGTCAATGTCCGATATGACCTTTTCTATTGTATAAAATTCATTTCCTGATATATATCTCAAGTCTTCCCTTGCATTGTATAGATACTTGACAAGCTGCAGGTCTTCTTTTCTCACACTTAAATTTACCTGTTTAGGTTTTTTTCGTGATATCTTTAAATAATTTGGGTGTTTACTTTCTCACTCTGTCATTTCAAAGACTTGTGTGCTTTTTTTTTTTTTTATATACTTCAGATAATTAATATAGAAATGGTACAAATGAACCATCCGTGTGTTATCTTTTGACTAGTACGAAAATGTAAAAAGACCGCCTGACCACTTTAGATAACAAGCACACTCATAGGTACCAAAAGGGCACTAATAGAAATCTCTAGTATAGCTTGAGTCTTCGAACCCTCGGAATCTCTAGTTCTGTTGAAATTAATGGTGGTCTCTCAACCCTTGATTGGGTTTTTAGCTAGCCCCCAACAAAAAGGCTAGTAACGACTTCTAGATAATATTTTTAAGCTGTCTAAAAACTTAAATGAATCGTTGTCACGCGAAGCATAAGTTTGAGAGGACTCAAGTACACGCTGTCAACAAAATGGAGAACTCATTCGAAACAGCTATTTGTATGCACCATTTGGGTTTAACATCAGTTTGAGGGGTTGTTCGGTATTTCATTTGCGATTTCATTTATACGAACTATTTTGATTGATTTTATAAACAAATACTTCTAAACTTATTCATTGGGATCATAAGGTCTGAAGGGTTAGGTTGTGACACTCACCTGCCCAAGAGGAAGGCCCCCGGAAATGTGAAGAAACCCCCACTGCCACTACATTCTCTTTTATTTACGATTTTCCTTTTTTTAAATGTGGCTGTTTTAATTTTAATATTACATTTTTAGCGTTAACCTATTTGCTGATGTGGTGCCCGATGTTACAGTAAGATGCCAAAGACAATATTAGCAAGCATCACGTTGTATTTCGGCATGTCAAGTCAGCAAATTGGTCAATGAAAACATTTAATTACATCGGGTTGAATATGTCTAGTACTTGCTTGCTTATTAAGCCTAACATTTTGGACTTTTGGTACAAATTTCTCTTTGCATTACTAACTATACTGGTGAAGTATACAACATACTAATTCTTTTGCACCTTGATAAATTCATTATAGTGAATTACTGGCTGAACTATCAAAATTTGAAAGAAGTTGATAATTTAAGGAGATGTTGGCAAATTCCTCATAGAGATAATATTTTACTAACCATACTTGTAAACTTTCAAAAAAGTTGGGTGAGTCTATTTGGATATTTTATTGAATCCCTTATTATGTTACTAGCTTACTAATCAAACTTGTCAAATGTTAAAGAAGTTGGTAATTTGCTAATTTATTGAGATGTTTGCTAAATTCATTATTAGGTTGTTCTTTTACTAACCACCTTGTAAAATTAGAAAGATCGGTATTAACTATTTTGTTAAATGTCATTGGGGCTAAAAAATACAACCGAAGAAGGGTGAATAGGTTGTGGTGTATATATTGTTTTGAAATACTTTGATATTTTTGTTGAAAAATGTTAGCAACTTTGTAAGGATCAAGTCAAGCGGATATTTCAAGCAGCATGAATCAAGTTGAGTGCTAATGCAAACAAGAGTAAGAGAAATAGGAGCACACAACAATATATAGTGGTTTGGCTTTATCTCTAAGCCTCTACGTTCACTATCCACACTAATAGCCACATGTCGGATTGGATTGCACTAGTAATATGTTAGACAAGTTATAATTAGCAAACATCAATTCTATCACATATTATATCACAATATAAGGAGTTAGGTGTTGCTATTAGTCTATACACTTGATCTTTTGCATGATTACAAGTTAGTAAGAATGCCTCAATGAAGATCTTTAAGAGAATGAAACGGTTTTAGCTAAGAACACCACTTTCAGCAAATTTTTTGATTCTATTGCGCATCTAACATTTTGGCTTCAACGATCTTAAATAACTATCCTTAATCTTCTAGCGGGAGATGTCTCACAGAAGAAGACAACCATTAGAGTTCCATAGGTGTTACTATCCAGAGATAGAACCGCCCATACGATCCTTTTTCTCGACATTTGTAAGCTAGCCCAAAATAGCTTCTGTTTCTATCTTATCATTAATGCTTTCATAAGTATGATAGAAAGCCTAGTTCCATTTCTTAGAAGTCTTCCGATTCTTTTGGTGCACATTTCCAAGTGACAACGGCTATTTCAGACTTCTGCAACAATCATCTAACATGGTCGTTGCTCCAACATCACCAACGACATAAATTAACATTGATATAAGCATTGTCATCAATTGATCATTTTAGTTCGTTGGTGCTGTTTGTGAATAAAATAGATTCGTGATCTTTTTCTTTCACACATATCACTTCTGTCTTTTTATATATCACAAAAATTTGCAAACATTGTCATAAATATTATATTAAGGATAGTTTGAGGATCATCAAAATTATTTGAATATTTCTCCTACAAATGTTGGTAAATTCTCTTTTGCATTGGTAGTTTACGACATGAACTTGTAAATTTCAAAGTGGTAACTTATTAATTTAATGGAATGTGGTAATTCTTTATAAATTTGATATTTACTAGTATTTCAAGGAAATAGGTAATTTACTAATTTATTGAGATGATAATAAATTCCTTGCATCAAAAAGAACCTTTTCTCCTTCGCGGGTTACTGTTCACCCAGACTCTCTCTAGCTGGTGCGATCGGTTACTGTTCACTGGAGTGCGGTTTCGCTGGTTCCGGCCAGTCTGGCCGGCTGTTGACGCTCATTTTCGGAGACAAGCTGCGCCTAGACCCGATTTGAGCTCCCACCGAACGGTTTTCCCCGGTATGTCTTCTGTAATTTGGAATCACGATCTGAACGTCTAGGGTTTGGTTTGTGCGAGCTGTTCTGCGCTCGAATGGCTTCCTCGTCCGCTGCTCATGCGAGCGTTCTCGGCAAGGGCCCTATTTCGGACCCGAAGGATGCTTCTATCCCCCCTCCCTCTCGTCCATCCCCTGCTCGATTTTCCTCAGTTGTTAGGGGTGCTCCGAGTCGCTCTCGAAGCAGAGGGCGAAGCATAGCAAGGAAAGGTCGGCCTCGCCTAGGCTTCGCCCCTCTACCTTCTGCTATTGGCGAAGTTTCCGCCCCACCATCGGACAAGGATCCGAAGAGTAACACCAGTGCTGGGAATGAATCGAATGATGTTCGTCCTTGTCCCCCCCCCCGGTATGCGTGATAATGTGCAAACTGGCCTATCTACTATTGCTGCTAAACCGTCTGTAACCCAGAAAGACTCTCCATCGACTGATGTTCTACCCCCTGTTCGAACGTGGGCTGCAGTTACTCGTTCAGCTACTAAGGGGTATAAATTGTCTTACTACCCGCCTGCTGTTGTGGACAATGAAGTAATGCCGCAGATTACACCTGAGATTATGTAGGCTGCTCATCCTAAATAGGAGGATTGTCTGGTTGGATACTATATCGGAAAGCGACTTCCCTATCAATTGACGCAGGACACTCTTAAGCACGTCTGGGGTGATGAGTTAGTTGAGGTAATTGCGGCTGATATGGGTTTCTATTACCTGCGTATTCCGAATGAGGAGTTCAAGAGGAA
Source organism: Eucalyptus guilfoylei (assembly GCA_016097605.1). Lineage (NCBI taxonomy): Eukaryota > Viridiplantae > Streptophyta > Magnoliopsida > Myrtales > Myrtaceae > Eucalyptus > Eucalyptus guilfoylei. The sequence continues at coordinate 22,717,095 of CM027866.1, read as the reverse complement.
AATTGTCGAAGGTGGGCCGATTACGATAGCAAAAATCCCGCTTATTCTCCATCAATGGCATTCGAAGATGGAGCTCAAGAAGGATTGTCATAACTCTGTACCTATATGGATTCATTTAAGGAATGTTCCGGTTGTGTGTTGGTCTGCACCTGGTTTAAGCACTCTTGCTAGTGCTGTTGGTAAGCCGTTATTTGTTGACAAAGAAACGTAACGATGGCTATGGTTGCCTTTGCCCGTATTTGTGTGGAGATTGATGCATCGAGCTCGTTTCCTGAATTCATTAAGTTTTCCCTTGATGGTGAAAATCGCTCTGTGGATGTTCATTATGAATGGGTGCCAACTATTTGCCCCTCCTGCTGCACTTTTGGTCACAGATGCGCTGCTCCTGGTGAACTTAAGTCTAAATCTGGCCCTGCAGCTACTAATCCAAGCTCGGTTCGTTCAGCTAATGAATGGAGGGAAATGCGGGGAAAGCGTAACAACAGACCCCCGATTCAACCAGAGAACCCCCCTCCCCCACCTCGCACTATGGCTCCCCCTCAATCAGAAGGTGATAAAGATTCTGCAACTCAGCAGATGGAGCCTGAAATGGTAAATCAGGTACCTACGAATGAGGTAGATCTTCCCCCTCTGTCTTTCAAATTAATACCTGATATCCCTTTGGCCCTTCCTCTGGCAATTCAAGTTCAAGATTCAGGGAAATCCTCTTCGGATTCATCATCCTTAGATGAAGAAGTGGTGGATGAAGTTGCTTCGGGTAGGAGTGACTCGGATTCACCTCATGTGGTAGCCTCATCTATTTCGAAGGAGACTATCCCTCCCCCACCTCTCCCTAATCCTGTGGTAGATGCTCCTGCTCGCCTGAAAGGACCTCTTCGATATGCATCTGCTGATGCGAGTATACCACCTAGCCCAAAGCCGGTGCCCTCCTCGGTTAGAAAACGAGGAGGAAGGAAGAGGTAACCCCTCCTATGTTTTGTTTCCTATGTTTTTTGGAGTTTGGAATATTAGGGGTCTCGGTCTCCCCCTTAAGCAAGCTGAAATTAGGCATTTTGTGAGGACCAACAACCTTAGTTGTGTGGGCATTTTAGAGACCAAAATCTCTCCTGTTGCGTTTTCTACTATTTCTGCAGCCTTTATTCCGGGTTGGCGGTGGTGTTCCAACTACATCCATTCGCATAGGGGGAGAGTATGGGTGGGTTGGAATCCCAATAATGCCTCTTTTGATATCTCTGATTGTTTAGCTCAGGCTATTCATGGTCGGTTGCTTTGTCTCAATAGCGGCAGTTCTTTCAATCTATCTGTTATATATGCGGAGCATTCCTTCGTTTTGAGAAAACCCCTCTGGAATGAGCTTATGGGTATTAGTCTTTTGCTCTCGGATTCGCCATGGATTATCGCTGGAGATTTCAACACGATTCGGGATGCTTCGGATAGAGCCGATTCTTCTAACTATTGGATCCCCTGTTCAATGATTTTGGAGAGTGTCTTGCTGAAGCTGGGTTGGATGATCTGAGATATGTGGGAAATAGATTCATGTGGGCAACATCTTCGGGATCGAACCGCAAGCTTAGGAAAATTGACAGAGTTTTGATCAACTCAGCCTGGAATTCGATGTTTTCGTTCTCGGAAGCATCCTTTTTGGCCCAGGGGGTGTCGGATCATTGCCCAATGGTTGTGAGAATCATGCCTGTTCCCAATACCCGCAAGCCTTTCAAGTTCTTCAACTTTTGGATGAGTCATCCCTCCTTCTTTGACATGGTCTCGCAGGTTTGGAATTCTGAGTTTCCTGGTATGTCTATGTATTCCCTGTGCTGCAAGCTTCGTGCGCTCAAATGCAGGCTCAAGCGTCTGAATAGAATGGCCTATGCGGACATATCTATGAGAACTGATGAAGCTAGAGCTCAGCTCTCTTTGGCCCAGGAAGCCATTCAACTTGATCCGTTTAACCAAGTCCTGGCGGATACAGAGCAGGAGAAGTTACGGGTATTTTCTTACCTTCGCCTCCAAGAGGAATCGTTTTATAGGCAAAAGTCGAGAGTGAGCTGGCTTAAGGAAGGAGATCTAAATACAAAATTTTTCCACCACTCCGTCAAACGATCCCACCTGCGAAATAGAATCATTTCAATCCATGATGAAGACCGTTTGGTCTCTCGCCCACCTGAGGTACAGCAGCTCTTTCTCTCTCATTTACAGGATCTCTTGGCGGCCTCCCCACCATCCTCGGTGCCCTTGGTTGCCGAGATCCAGGAGAATTTGATTCACACTCTCAATGATATACAGATCCAGGAGTTGTCTCGCCCTGTTTCGGATGAGGAAATTCGGTCTACTCTGTTCTCCCTTGCTTCTGGTAAATCCCCTGGCCCAGATGGCTTTAATGTTGAATTCTTCAAGCAGGCGTGGGAGATTATTGGACCATCGGTCCTACTGGCAATCCGGGACTTCTTTATTAATGGTCAACTTTTGAAGGAGATCAATGCAACTATCCTGACTCTAATCCCGAAGGTCCCTCATGCGTCGACGGTTAATGACTTTCGGCCCATAGCGTGTTGCAACACGCTATACAAGTGTATCACAAAGATTATTGCTAACAGGTTAGCTGCTATACTCCCCTCCATAGTTAGTCTTCCTCAGAATGCTTTCGTGAAAGGAAGACGTATAAGCGATAACATTATGCTGACCCAGGAATTGTTTAGCGACTTTCATCACGATCCTTATCGGCCTAAATGTATTATCAAGGTTGATTTCTGCAAAGCCTACGATTCCATTGATTGGAACTTTATCCGGCTTACCTCGATGGCCTTCGGATTCCCGGCAGTTCTTATTGACCGCATAATGGCCTGCATTCAATCGCCTAAGTTTTCTATTTCTCTTAATGGTGAATTGCATGGTTTTTTCTCGAGTGGGAGAGGAATCAGGCAGGGCAACCCTATGTCCCCGTATCTCTTCACTCTTGTTATGGAAGTTTTTACTGGAATCCTCAATACCCAAACGTCCAAGATGGGCTTTGAATTCTTTTGGAGATGCAAAGCGACTAGGCTCTCCCACATTTTCTTTGCAGACGATGTATTATTGTTCTCCAAAGGTAATATGTCTTTTCTGTGCCTGCTATTGGATGGGATACAATCTTTTGCTAGCTGGTCTGGGCTGAAGCCCAACTTCAACAAAAGCAAAATCTTTCTCTCGGGTGGCTCTCAAGCTCTAAAAGATTCCATGGTCAGTACCTCTGGCTTTCAATTGGGTTCGCTCCCTTTTAGGTACCTCGGTGTACCTATTGTTTCATCTAGATTGGGCAAATTGGATTGTATATCTTTGGTGAATGCTATAACCTCTAGAGTCCAATCCTGGACGAATCGGTTCCTCTCCCTGGCCGCTAGATTGCAGCTGATCAGATCGGTCTTGCACTCGATTCAGGTCTATTGGTCTAGTGTTTTCATCCTCCCCTCCTCGGTCACAAGACAAATTGAGAAAATCTTTCGCCAATTCCTTTGGAAGGGACTGACCCTTGGTTCAGGAGGGGCGAAGGTTAGATGGGATGAAGTCTGCCTACCCAAGGAGGAAGGTGGCTTGGGCATCCGATCCATTCGGGTTAGTAATATCGCTTCAATGATTAAACACTTGTGGCTCCTCTTTATTGATAAAGAATCGCTTTGGTGCAAATGGATCCATTCCAACTTCATCAAGCATAAGAATTTTTGGGTCGTCCCTAGGCTCGCTATATGCTCGTGGTCTTGGAAAAAACTGCTAGGCCTTCGTGACTTAATTCGTATCAATTTATGTGGCGCATAGGCAATGGATTATCTACATCCTTTTGGTTCGATCATTGGCATCACCGGGGCCGCTCTATAAGCTTTTCACAGATCGGAACATATACTTTGTCGGCATCCCTCGGCTTGCTTCGTTGCTCGCTGGTGTTATCGCCTCCCCTTTCTCTCGCAGTCTCGATGAGCCATTATGGGTTGGGATGATCCTCTCCCAAACCTCAATGACAATGATGACCGACTCCTATGGTGGGCATTCTTCAAGGGTGTTTACGGCGCTTCGCTTGGACGCTTCTAAGGGCGAGGGCCAACTTGTGCCTTGGTCGAGATTCATTTGGAATTCTTCTCTTCCCCCGTTATCAAACCCACTTATGGTTGATCACTCGCAACCGGTTACCGACCCAGGTAATTCTGTTTGCTCATGGGAGAATTCCAGTTTCCTCCTGTGTGTTCTGTTCCTCTAGACCCGACTCTGTTGATCATTTGTTCTTCGGATGTTCGGTTACGGGTAGACTTTGTGCATTTTGGGCAAATAAATGTAATCTCCTATGGCGGAATTCTACGTGGAAGGATAACTTAGATTGGGTTATTAAGCATCTCTCAAACACTAGCTTCTATCAATCGGTGGCTCGGTTTGGCTTTGCCGCCTTATGCTACCTTATTTGGAAGGAGAGGAATAACATCATCTTCCGCAACCAAACCTTATTCCTCCCGGCTTTAAAGGAACATCTTCGCAAGGCTATCAAGGATAGAGCCTTTACCTTTTCGAAGGTCCCGGATACGACCCGTAATAGAAGACTACAACTCAGTTGGGGTATCCATCCCTCGATCTTTGACTAAGGCGTTACCTTTTACTAGTCAGTTCCTCCAAGATTCTGGTTGGTTTTCTTTGCAGTTCATCTCGGTAAGTTTTCTAAGGACACCCTCCCTCCTTCTCCATTTTTCCCCCGGAGGGTTCCCGTTCGTTGGTTGTTCGCTTTCTGCTCGACACTGGTTGCTGGCTATCTCTGGTGCTTCCAAGATATTCCCCTTGCGTGATGCGGCGTCCGGTCTCTTCAGCTTTGGATGCTTCCATGGTGTCCCTAGCTCGCTGTCTTTCAGTTTTCTGGTTGTATTCCTTCTCCCCTGCGCGGGTGCCTTCGTCTTTCCCCTTCTCTTCTTTTTGGCTGATGTTTAGCCTTTGTTTCTAGCTGTTGTTCTTTCGTTCCTCTTCTGCAGCTCCTTCCCCCCTTCCCAAGATTCTTCCACTCTCTTGATCGGTTGTCTTCGAGTGGAAGCCTTGGTGCCGGGTTTGTTGCTGTACATTTGTGTAGCTCCTTGGTTCTTTAGTTAATTAATATATTTTTACCCTTTACCAAAAAAAAAAAAAAATTCCTTGCATCGCTGATATCTTACTAATAACAATTGTAAAATTTACAAAAAAGTTAGTAACTTGCTAATTTATTTAAATGTTGGTAAATTTCTTTTAAGGTTGGTGTTTTACTAATTATAAAAGTAACAATTCGATGAAATTGATAAATTCCTAGCTTATTGGATTGTCAATATATATTTAGAGTATCAGTAATTTTCATACGATACTAGTCAAACTTTTAGAAGAGTTGGCAATTTACTGATTTAATTTGAAAGTTGGTAAATTCCTTATAGGGCTAGTAATATAGTAACAAGTTACCTACCATTCAAGTTACCGATTATAATTTCTTTACCAACCATATTAGAAATTCACAAGCAATTTCAGAAATCTACCAACTATAAAAAATTTCCAGCTTTTCCTATTATTGGAGCCTAGACTTGTCCCCTCTAATGTGCTCAACCATAGGGATAGCAAGGCTTCTCAATTTTTAGAATTTACCAACAATTTCAGAAGCGTAGCACTATTTTCATCCCCTAAATGTCTAAATCCACTCTCCATTTGCACTGAAAAAACAAACTACCAACAATCTTTCATTGTAATTTTAGGAAATGACCCCACTCCTTCGCTTTTTCTATTTTTATTTAGGATAATTCTCATAATTAAGCATTTCACAAGTTTTTTTAGCATATTAAAGAAAATGAATTCTCAAATAATCCTATAACATTTTACATTCCTCACGTAAAATTATCTTACTAATAGTAGGGAAAGAAAAAACATTCTTTGATATAGGATAAAACTAAAGCCTCTTTTTTTTATCGTTGATCTTATGACAACTTATCTATTTTTTATCCCTCTTATACCAAAAACTTACTTTCTTTGTGCACTTTTTATTAATTTTATTAGTCTAAAATATATAAAATCTCTTTATAAACTACAAAAAAATTATATTTTTCCTTACTATATTGGCAAGATATTTAATATAGAGTATGTAATAAATTAGAGGAATATCTAGGAATACACTAAAAACATTATGCACAATGAGGCATCTTGATAGTTTTCTGTAAATAGTTCATGGATGATTTAATTTTTTTCAATCCAAAATTATGAAATTTCACTGGCATTTTCTAAGAAAATTTCTTATTCTATGCGATTTTTTGATTTAATTAAATTTCATCTATTTAAAAACTTATTCATAAATTTAATCACAACGTAGAAAAGATGTAATTTTTTTTTTTTTTTTTGGAAATTTCTATTTTGATGAAACAAATTTTTATAGAAGTAATATCTTACCATTGAAAGAGATATTGTGCCTTTAAAATACTTGGAAATTGCTAATAAACAAAACTGAATATATGAAATTCTTAACTAATGGTGGGTAATAAATTTGAGACCAATGATTTAAACTGCAATTGAGTCTAAACGGTAATTTTGTCTTTTTATGAAGATTGGGTGAATTTAGTTATATAAAGGGTGAAATAATGCTGCCCTTTCAGAAATTTACCCACGAGGAAACATTTTCTAGCTTTTCATGTGACTGGACCCTAGACTTGTCCCATCTAATGACCTCAATAATAGATTTGGCAAGGCTTCTAGATTTCAAAATTGTCCTCCATGCATAGGAGGAAGGCAAAACATACAAAGCATTCTAATATGACTATGGCTCGATTCATGAACCATAAATGATAACTTAATGGGCAATATCGTTTCAATTGTTCCTTTGATTTATTTTTCATGAATCTAAAGATTGAGTGTCGATTCCGATAGGGTGTTATTATAAATGCAGTTTTCCTTATTTTTACATAAAATTTGCTTTTTATTTTCCATTGATACTCATAATCAATAAAGTCGTGCACATAAATCGGGTTAAAACATCATGCTTTATTTTATGGAAAAATGGCTGCCAAATGACACTGATAGCGAGGTAGTGACTTGGCCATAGTTGAAATGATGCTTTATTTGGTGAGAAATTGTTAGAGATCCTACCATCCTGATAACACTGAATGCTGAGGTCTTGCTTACTAATCGCCTTTTATTTTCAATCAATGCTCATAATCATATCATACGCACAACAAACATCTAAGGCTGCTCGTTTTCTTGCTTCTTTCTTTAGCTTTGTTGGTGATTGCATGGTCTCGCCCTTGGAGAAGAGGAGAGGCAACGAGAAAGAAATACTTTGCGCGTTATTTTAAATAACGTCTAAAATAAGGCTGTTTTCTCAAAAAAGAGTGAGAGATGAACTTTTACTTAAATAAGACATTGAAATGACACTTAGTCTTAAATAAGGCGTTAAGCTCACCAACTAGCTAAATCTTTGCTGGCCAGCTAGCATGTGCTATCAAGTCATGGCGAGGGGTATTTCCATCCAAAAGTTTCTTTCCCCTTTCTTTTTCTTTCTTTTTTGTTCTCATTATCTTTCCAAGTTCTTTCTTTTGTTTTATTTTTCTTTCTCCTTCCATCCACTGGCAACTCACGTGACACTTTTTCTTTTCTTTTTTCTTTTTCTTTCTTCGTTTTCGTTGATTGAAATAAAACAAAAAGAAAAAGAGATAAAGAAGAAAGAAAAGGAAAAAAAAAAAAATGCTCCTAGATGAAAATGCCCTCGGAGATGGCTTGGTAAGTGTTGAATGTGCTTACCGACGGCGAAGATTTAGCTGGCTAGTGAGCTTTAGATCTTATTTGAGACTAATTTTGGCAGCTTATAGCGTTTTTTGATATAAAATTCACTTTAAGTTCTCTTTGTGGGAGCATTTTAAAAAATGCCTCGTTTTCTCATAAAAAAGAGTTTGAGATGAACTTTTACTTAAATAAGGCATTGAAATGACAGACTTAGTCTCAAATAAGGCCTTGAGCCCACTGATTAGCCAAATCTTTGCTGATCGGCTAGCATGTGCTATCGAGCCATGACCAAGGGTATTTTCATCCAAAAGCCTTTTTTTTTTCCTTTCATTTTATTTTTCTTTCTCCTTTCTTCCACCGGAGACTCACTTGAAACTTTTTTTTTCTTTTTTCTTTTCTTTTTGTTTGTTTCCCGGTCCAAAGAAAATGAAAAAGAAACCAAAAAGAAAAAGAGAGAAGGAAGAAAGAAAAAGAAAGAAAACTAAAAAAAAAAATGCTCCTAAATGAAAATGCCCTTGGCCATGGCTTGGAAACTGCCACGTGAGTTGAATTTGCTTGCCAGTGATGAAGAATTTACCGGCTGGTGAGTTCTAAATGTTATTTGAAGCTAATTTTGGCACCTTATAGTACACAAAATTCACTTGGGTCCTCTTTGCAAGAGCATTTTAAATAAGGCCCAAAATAAGGTTGTTTCTCAAAAGAGTTCGAGACAAACTTTTACTTAAATATGGCATTGAGATGACAAAGTTAGTCTCAAATAAGCATTAGCTCACCAACTAACCAAGTCTTTGTTGATAAGCTAGCATGTGCTACCAATGTAAAGACTCGGTCCAACGATGGTGGGAAGTGGTTGTCAAGGCCAAAAGGCTTGACGAGGAGTAGCACCTAGTAGGCTTGTAGGATGGCGAAAGGGTAAGAAATGAATTAACTTGTGCACCAAATGGGGAAAGAGCGACTCTAGAATATGTATGTGAAAACTGGAGTTCTCACGAAGGCGCTTTTTAATGCAACGGTAAGCTTTGTTTTGGAACTCAAAGTTAAGTGAGCCCAAGTTAAAGCAGTACTAGAATGGGTGACTTCCTTGGAAAGTGCCTACCTATATGCCAAAGGACAACACCATGAGGCTCGGTATAGGACAGGCCAAAGCGAATAATACCTCGAGTGAATTAATCCAAGAATGTCACAATATGGTGCTGGAGCTAGACCCCCTCTGGCAGGTGTATTGGTTTAGGGATGAACCACGTGAAAGTTGGTGGGTCTCTACCCACTATGACCAAAGCGGGGAGTGGTTGCTGGGGTCAAAGGGCCTGAATAATGAGTAGCTCCAAGCAGTATTCTAAAATGGCCAATAGAGCAGGAATGAATTGAACTGTGTACCGAACATGAGGACACAAATTTTGGAATATATATGTGAAAACTAGAATTAATTAATGGAGATGCCCTTTGACCTGACGACAAGCTTTGTTTTGGAACTCCAAAGTTAAGTGAATCCAGGCAAAAGCACTACCAAAATGGGTTACTTCTTGGGAAAGTGCCTACTCATACACTGAAAGACAAAACCGTAAGGCTTGGTATGGGATGAACCAAAGCGGACAATATCTCAAGTGAGTTAATCTAGAGATATCACAACCAAGCTATGCCCAAGGTTCCGTCCAAAAACTTTTTTTTTTTTTTGTTTCCTTTCTTTTTCTTTCTTGTTTGTTTTGTTTTTCTTTTTAGTTTCTTTTCTTTCGTTTTATTTTTCTTTCTCCTTCCTTCCACTAACTACTCACGTGACACTTTTTCTTTTCTTTTTTTCTTTTTCTTACTTTTTCATTTTCCTCAGTCCAAAGAAAACGGAAAAGAAAATAAAAATAAAAAGAGAAAAAGAAGAAAGAAAAATAAAAAATTGATGTCGGATGAAAATGCCCTCAGCTATGGCTTGGAAAGTGTTGCGTGAGTTGAATGTGCTTGTTGGCGATGAAGATTTAGCTCGCGAGTGAGCTCTACATCTTTTTTTAGACTAATTTTTGGCACCTTGTAGCCTTCATTTAAAATTAGGGCCCTCTTTGCAGGAGCATTTTAAATAAGGCCTGAAATAAATTCATTTTCTTAAAAAAGAGTTCGAGATGAACTTTTACTTAAATAAAGCATTGAAATGACAAACTTAGTCTCAAAGGAGGCGTTGAGCTCACCAACTAGCCAAATCTTTGCCATCGAGCTAGCATGTGCTACCAAGTCATGACCGAGGGCCTTTTCATTCAAAAGCTTCTTCTTTTTTGGTGTCCTTTCTTTTTTGTTGTTTTTCTTTCTCCTTCCTTCCATGGGTGACTCACATGACACGATTTCTTTTCTTTTTTCTTTTTCTTTCTTTTCTATCTTTTCGTTTTCCTCGTTCTGAAGAAAAAGAAAAAGAGAGAAATAAGAAAGAAAAAGAAAGAAAACTAAAAAGAATGATTCGGGATGAAAATGCCCTCGGCCATGACTTGGAAAGCGCCACGTGAGTCGAATGTGCTTGCGGGCAACAAAGATTTAGTTGGCTGGTAAGCTTTAGATCTTATTTGAGACTAAGTTTGGCACCTTATAGCCTTATTTGATACAAGATTCACCTTGGGCCGTCTTTTGAAAAAATAATCTCACCGTCAAACCCTATTTGAAATTTTCCCTTACTTTGCCCTATTTATCATCATGGTGAGGTGCTGCTGCCATTGAAGAGAGAGGAGAGGCCACGAGAAAGGGCAAGAGGCAAGAAATCAAAAGAGACCGAGAAACTCGTCGTAAGGAATAATTGGCGAATGGATGAGGAATGGGTCTTTTACTTACAAATCACTTGACAAGTCATATGTATGGACTTGGGATCTTACAGCAATGGAGGAAATTTCTCGTGCTGCAAGCCCTCAAAAAGGTTAGACGAATAGATATTGATGCATGACCAGTGTTGAGTAGATAAAATTAAGATAATATACGAATTGTGAGGAAAAATTAATACTGCAATATACAAGCATATAAGATTGATATAATGTCCCATCCTTAGAGAAGCATAGTCGGTCCACAGCATTATCACTGATATAACAAACTAGGCTGAGATTAACGTCTATAAAGGATCTCCAAACACTGGCAATCCATTATCACAGTTCAAAACTAATCTGCAGAGCATAATCTACGTACACTGTAGTTTGGCTTACTTATCCTTGCTCTAGTCGGAGAGATCTTCCAGACCAATACCATCGCTTGGATCGCTAGGTCCGTCAACACGCTCATTACCATCAAACAATAAATGTTTCTCTTTGCATGTTTGAGTCTGCCCAGTGTTCTCATCAGAGTTCAAAAAATCCATGATACTGATGCCGTCGTTCAGAGAATTTGGTATATGACCACAGCCATCGCTAGGTCCATCAACATGCCAGTTATCACCACAACACGAAGGTTGCTCTTTGCCCATTTGAGGCTGCTGATCAGGAATTGGCACGTTCCAGCCTGGTAAACCAGTATTCAACGTCTCAGTTGGATGGTCAGATTCAATAGTAACTCCTGGAATTGCCTGAGCGAAGAAAAACCAAAAACAAGAATGAACATACAGTATTCGAGCCTTAGTGTAGTTAGATGTATCTCAGATCATATGTTGCTTTGTATCAACCTAAATTTGCTCACCTGCGCACTATTCAGATGGCTGCTTAAATCGGTTGAAGCACTGGCAGTTGCCGACTTTGCTTCCTTACTTTTCCTGTTAATTATGTGACAGAGAACCATCGCTGTCTATAAAGACAAAATGATACCGGTGATGAGTTTCACGGTTAAGAAAACCAAAACTCTATTGTTGCACAAAAGTACATTATGCATGAGATACATCACGCATCACTTATCAAAACTGAAGTAATATGAATTTCAACAAAAAATTGCCCCCTTGGTTGCGGCAGAATCACTTTATTTTTGGCAGTCTAACCCTCAGTAGTAACTGGAATTTGAACTTAAAATGATTATTGGTAAGTTTCGTTTCTTTACAAAATACAGTGGGAAAAGTTCTGACTTGCGAAAACCAATGTTCAAAGTACAGCGGCGTTAAAGGTAAATCGCACTTGAATTATGGCACAATCTTGAACTCACAAAGCTAGAAAACCTCAAGAAGCTGAATGAGGAACATATCTAGAGAAATGAAATCAATTTTACCTGCACTTGTAACCATGTTAAAGATGCTCAATTAGGGGAACCAAAAGAAGAGAAGTCGAGTACCGGGTCCAAAATTTCACTATCTGAATCATCTGTATTTAGGTGATATTCATGCATGGCCACATCAGTCCTGCGGCCCCTTGGTTGTCGACCTTCATAGTAAACCAAAATCCTCTTGGTCCCCATCGGCTTATTGGTGTCCAGTGCTTGGATAACACGCTTTTGACTTGTCTCTTTCCAAAATCCCAACTGGGTCTTCCTCTTACGACCACGGCGACAAAAGAAGAAACACTCGCGTCCATCCGACGATTCACTAGAAAATACTACAACCAAAGATTGTTTACCCGTTATTTTACTGAAGTCTTATTGGCAACTACCAATTAGCATCCAACCATGAGAAAACAGGGAAATAGAGAATTCTAAGAACTATGTAACTTACCATCGTATAGCATAAATAAATCCTCAGGCTCCCAGTCGTAGATGTATATCTCGGGAATAGCGCTAGCTTCCATTTCTCCTTTGAGCTTCTTTTTCAAGAAATGACCAACGAGTTGCTCCTCCGTCGGTTTGAATCCGTATCCCACCTGCCGCTCCTCCATTGATCCTGCCCTGCTATATTCCTGCTGTCTCAAATTCAATTCTGCAATGGAAAGAAGAGAAGAATAGAGAATGGGACAAGTGAAATAAGCAGAGGAAGAGAATACAAACACAGGAAACAAGAGTCTGCTCTTGGCTCGGCTTGGCTTTGCTCGAGAGTGCTAGCTCCAAACCCTTCCAAGTGGGTCAATTTATATACACAAGAAAAAAAGTAATTTCCTTTAGCTTGATAGAGAAGGTAATTACTGTTCAAATGGGTCCCACCTCAAGCTCAAGACGACGAAATTTCCGCTAAGAACAGCTTCTTCGAAGTCCACAACGCCGATTAAAGTGGGTTAGCAGGACCCATCTGGTCGTTGTAGTCAAATGGAAAAAGAACGAAAGCTTATAGCTACATGACATCATACATGCATGAATACGCATGTGATGGTATGAAGTTGAATGGCGCTTCCTCAGCGAAGAAGACTCCAGAATTTCATGCATGCAGACCATGATATGAAGATGTCTCAAGCGTTTCCTTGGTGAAGAAGATTCTAGAATCCCAAGTGACATGCACTGTTTGAGCAATGACGTTGAAAGTCAGAGAGATAAGAAGATTCTCGTTAGTACGATTTCAAAGCATGATTGATTCTCTTTATATATTATATGCATCTTTACCTTCCGGAGTGTAGACTTTGGGGGCAAAGGTTCAAAAGGGCAGACTCGTTCTCTTTAGAAAAACTTAGATGCGTGTTCTTGACTCAAAAGTTTAGCTTATTATCAGAATTTAGAATTTTTATTAGTGAAAACCATTTTATGTAGTCGGATGTGAGTTACATATCTAATTCTTATGTATGCATCCTGTCTTTCCGATGATTATCAATATTGAATTTTGTTCATTACCGGTGGGTTTGACAATTTGTTGATTCTATCAAGCAATTAATTGCCGGCCTTATATTAACTAGTAGGTATTGTTCGAAGGAATATATTAGTAACTTTTTCATTAAAGCAGGTAAATATGGCATCAAGGTAATAAGCTTTGGGTTTGATATATTTCCATAAGTTGGTAGATTAGATTATGCCTCCGAAATTAGAAAAGGATTGACAAATGTTCAAACAAAGTGAGTATATCCACATGTGTGTGAATTTAAATTGGTTGGCAAAATATGTGTCAAGTTTAAGCCCATTAAACCAAAGCCTAACTTAAAATAAAGTTCGTGAAAGGCTAGAAATTCGAGTTATGTCCGTGTTCGGTGGAATTCTATTGTGCTGTGACCAAAAGCATGGATTTTTATCTCGTGCTAATAAATTTCAACAGGTGCTGGTGTTAAAAATCTGTTAGCGAAAAAAAAAATGATAGTTGACTACTTTTCTAGTAACTTTATAGTAACTGACAGACACTTCTGTGAAATTAAAAATTTATAATTTGTAAATTAGCAATTTTATACTAACTTACCAACTTTTATTTACATAAGCTAGTGACGTTTTTAATTTTTTAACTCTTATATGAAATTCGCAACCTGAATTAGAAGCACTTACCAGCCTTTTTTATATTGAATCGTCCATTATTTTTGTGTTGCCAACTCTTATTTCCATTACTTATCAATTTTTTCTTTGTTTTTTTGTTTTTTTTTTGTATACTCTTTAAACTTTTCCATTGAATCACCAACTTTCATTTGCCTTGTTAACAACCACTTACCTTTACTAATTCCATTTAATGACTCAAAATTTTTCTAGCATCGATTACCATGTAGTATTAGATTACAAATTCTCATTTGAGTTATTTACTGATGTTTATTTGATTTCTTTAGTTCGCCAATTTTTGTCACTTGGAAACCTTTATTAAATTACTTAATTAGCAATACCTTGAATTTACAATTTCTTTAAAAAGTACTAGCCTTACCAACCCACAAAAAAAAAAAAAAATTACTAACCTTAGTTTTATTATTTATCAACTTTTCTCCAATTAAGTTGTCAACTGGTTTTGGATTACCAACTTCCATTTGAGTTATTTAGCAAGTTTATTTTTCTTTTAACTTCGCCTTAAATATACAAACTCTTATATAGCATTACTAAAGTTAATCCAATTAAAGTATCAACTAGTTTTGGATTATCAACTATCACATTAATTACCGATGTTTATTTGGTTTTATTAGTTTAACCGCTCTTATCTAAGGTTACTTAATCAGGAACGAATTGGCAAGTCACTCAAATAGAGGTTGGTAATTTTATAGAATTATTTATAAACTTAAGGAATTTGTAAGAAATGCAAATAAAATTTGGTTAGATAAGAGAAGTTTTTGTTATGTCGAGATAAGAAAAGGTAGCAATTTTAAAACTAAAAACCAAACAAAATAATTAACTAGTCTCGCAAAGTTAGCATGTCTGTTAATCATGAATAAGGTTGGTACGAAAGGCACTAAGAAATGTTGACTACATAGAAAAGTAGGTATAATCGACAAAAAACCAAAAACAATATCGAGCAACTCAAATCAAAGTTTGTAACCCAAAACTAGTTATAACTTGTTAGAATAAGGTTCATACGTAAGACAAAAAAAGGCTGGTAATTCGTAAATAATTCGTACATTTAAGGTGTCACTAAGAGCATCAAATAGACGTTGGTCATAGATAAGAACAGTTTCTTTTTTCTTTTTTCTTTTTTTGTTGAGAGAGAAGTCGGTAATTAGGAAAACAAATAAACATTAGTAATTAACTCACATAAGAGTTGGTCATGCAAAACTAGTTAGGAACTCAAAGATCACTCTAAGTGAAGTTGATAGTTTTAAAGAGAGTTGATAAAATTTAAAAAGTTAGTAAGTAGGGCAAATATAAGTGGTAACTCAATAGATTACCTAATAAATTTAAGAATATAAGTAGCTTTGTTACTAACGTATCAATTCAAATTACATTTGGTAATTAAACCTTGTTTGGAATTTAATCTCAAAAAAATTGTAACTCGTACAGATTAATGTTGGTAATTTCATTTAATAGTCAGTAAATTTAAGCTTTTGGCTAGATTTGTAAATAAAATTAGGTAAACTTAAGGATAAGCTTTTCTTCCTTTTATTTTGTTAGAGATGAAAGAAGTTAATAATTTTTAAAAACAAGATTAATAACTAATTTAAACCAAGTGTTGGCTTCAAAACTAACTGGATAATTCAATAAAAGAAAGGTTGTTAATCACTCTAACTGATGTTGGTAATTTTTTAGAAGAGCTGGTAGATGTTGAAAGTTGGCAAGGAAGTCAGATAAAAGTGGTAACTCAATAAAAATATTGGTAAAATTTAGAAAAACAAACAAACATCATAAAATAATTTAAATGAGTGTTGTTAACCTTAAGCTGCTAGTTATTAACTTAATTGAAAAAAGTTTGATACTTCACAAAGTAATTCAACGTGATCATTGGTAAATTTAAACTTTGGTAAGGAAGGGAAAATAGTGGGTTTACAATAAAAGATGATTTTTTGTGGCAAAGATAAGAGAATTCGGTAATTTCAGGAAAAAAAACAAACAAATATTGGTAATTAACCAAAATAGGAGTTGGTAACGAATAATAATCGGTAGCTTAATTGAAGAAAAGTTCGTAATCACTCTAATTGAAGTTGATATTTTCTAAAAATGTTGGTAAATTTTAAAAAATGGTAAGTAAAGCAAATAATAGTAGTAGTTCATTGGAAAAGTTGGCAGATTAATGAAAAACAAATAAAAATTGATTAGCAACTTAAATAAAGTTTGGTAACTAAAAACTAGTTAATAACTTAATTGGATAAAAATTTGTGAGTTAGTCTAATGAAGGTTGGTGCTTTTGTATAGTAGTAGCCATTGGTAAAAAAGCTAAAATTATATTTGTAAAGATAAGAGAAGATTTGTTTTTCTGATGGAGATGGGATATAAAAGCAAAATAAGCATCGGTAATTAATTCAAACAAGAGTAGATAAAGTAAAGCTAGTTAATAACTTTATCGAATTACATTATGGTATTTGAAGGATGGTTATTTCTTAATATCGTTGGTAAATTTAACTTATGAATATATAAGACAAATAAAAGTTGATAAATAAATAGAAAAATTGGTAAATTTGAAAATAATAAAATAAACATTGGTAAACAACTCAATGATACTACCTTACCAAAAAAAAAAAACAACTCAATGATACTTGTAAAACATAAAATAATCGAAAACTTAATGGTAGAAGACTAGTAAGTACAAGTGAGTATGATTCGGGTTGAGCCAATCTAGCACCTAACTCGATAACCAACTCGCACGGCATTGGTTCCCAAATTTTGGGATCAATGGTGGGCCTCGTTGAGCCTGGGACCAATGACCAAATCGACCTTATGGGTCCGATCCAATTTCAGGGTCAACTAGGGAACAAAAAATTATATTTTTGTTTCATTTTTTGTATACCTTAGAAAGACAAACATACTATTTCAAATTACATATTAATCAACAATGCGATATTGAACAATCAAACTATGAATACCGGTATATATCAAATATAAATCTAAAATAAATATAAAAATAGAAACCTCCATTTGCGATTGTTGAGCTACATTCGTAAAGCGGGCCAAGAGAGGCAAGTGATCTCACCAATTAAGCTATGGTCATGAGGTGAGTAAGGAGAGGCTAGAGGCGAGGCAAGCAAGGCAAGTGAAGAAAGCGAGCAGCAAACAAGATCAAGGCAAGTGAAGAGGGTTTCTTTTTCTTTCTCGTTGAATCTAGGTTCATTTCTACTTTCTAATTTACATGGCAGAACGATATAAGAAAGAATAAAGGCGAAGGTGCCAAAGTTTAGAATAGACAAAATATATATATGGGGACCCTAATGTCCCAAGACCGAAAATCAATCCATACAATATAGGATTCAAGGGTCTTAGGACTAAGGATTGACCTAATTTCTTTGGAAATCGGACCAGGATCGGCCGTGTTGGACTGGTCCAAGGCGGTTCAACGTTAATCCTAGATCGATACTTATCTCTACTAATAAGTTTTTTTTTTTTTTTTTGGTGAAGATAAGAGATGTATAGATTTTGCCTATAAAGAATACAAGAATACTTATCTCTACTAGTAAGTTAATCATACATAGAATATATAATAATGAAGAGGGTAGCGAGAGATAGGGACAAGGTAATATATAGGTAGCAAAATGATGAGAGAGAGAAAAAAAAAATCACTCATTATATGGAGAATGATTACAAATCACGGTCCTATACTGTCAACCATAGTGACAACTCTTAAAAAAAAACAATAGATATTAATAGATGGACAAGTGATTGCATTTTGGTTGCATTCTTTTTGAATGATAGCAAAAAAGGCGCATATGAATGTGCATGTAAAATAGGAAAAAAAAAATGACAATGATCTAAGTCTTTTTTTATTCTTTTTCTTGACAAGGAAGACATATTTATTTTGATAGGCAAATCTCGAATAAATCTAAAGCCTCATTGATCTTATGAGTTGAGTAAAAGAAGCCAGCTAAACTCGGGTGGATAAGTCATGGACTAAATCGTTTGCAATTGGTGGCACGATAGAATCGAACTTGTACCGCTCACATAATTCACACACAAAAAGTTCTCTTCTCGACAACAGAATCTAACTCATCGCTGTTGTCTGACATCGTACACAGTAGTTTATCATCTTGAAGGGTCACATATTGTACTGAGTTCATTGGTCGCGGGAAAAGGAGACAGAATCTCAGCTATTGTACGAAACACTCTTAGCAGACTAATAGAACAAAAGGGCATCAACGTGTCCCCCAAAAATCTGTAGCAATTCTGCAGAAGTATGAGCCTCACGAATCTGAAACTGCAATCAACGTGCTTATAGATGCTTGGTGCGCTTTACATTGCAGTCACTCAAGGAAGAAAACCAAGCAACGGAATGGAATGGACAAATCCGAAGCCGTGGCTCGTGAGCTGAGGCAAAGTCTCCTGCTGAATCACGACCACGACCACGAAAACGAACTCCACCATCACTCTCACCATTTCTATGCACATCTCTATCTTCTACATCACCATTTCTTTTTCCTAAATATGTAGCTTTTTTTATTCTCCATTTTTATTTGTAATTTTACATTTTTATAGCTAACCTATTTGCTGATGTGGTGCCCATTGTTGCACTACTATGCCAAAAACAATATTAGCAAGCTTGCGTTGTATTTTTGCATGTCAAATCAGCAAATTGGTCGATAGAAAGACTTAATTACACCAGGTTGAATATGTCTAGTACTTGCTTGCTTATTAAGCCTAACATTTTACACTTTTGGAACAAATATCTCTTTACATTACTAACTATACCAGTGAAGTCTACAATATACTAATTCTTTTGCACCTTGATAAATTCATCATGGTGAATTACTGGCTGAGCTATTAAAATTTGAAAGAAGTTGGTAATTTAAGGAGATATTGGCAAATTCCTTATAGAGATAATATTTTACTAACCATCTTGTAAACTTTCAAAAAAGTTGGACTAGTCTAGTTGGATATGTCATTGAATCCCTTGTTATGTTACTAGTTTACTAATCGAGCCTGTCAAATGTTAAAGAAGTTGGTTATTCGCTAATTTATCGAGATGTTTGCTAAATTCATTATTAGGTCGTTCTTTTACTAACTGACTTGTAAAATTCAAAAGAAGAAGGTATTAAATATTTTGTTAAATATTGTTGGGGCTAAAAAATACAACCTAAGATGGGTGAATAGGTTGTGGTGAATAGATTGTTTTGAAATACTTTGATATTTTTTTTTTTTTGAAAAATGTTAGCAACTTTGGAAGGATCAAGTCAAGTTGATATTTCAAGTAGCGTGAATCAAATTGAGTGCCAATGCAAGCAAGAGTAAGAGAAATAGGAGCACACAATAATATATAGTGGTTTGACTTATCTCTAAGCTTCTAACTTCACTATCCAAACTAATAGCCACAAGCTGGATTGGATTGCACTAGTAATATGCTAGACAAGTTACAATTAGCAAACATCAATCCTATTACATAATATATCACATTATAAGGAGTTAGGTGTTACTATCACTCTATACACTTGATCTTTTGCATGATTACAAGCCAATAAGAATGCTACAATGAAGATCTTTAAGAGAATGAAACACTTCTAGCTAAGAACACACCTTTCAGCAAATTTTTGGATTCTATTTATTGTGCATCTAACATTTTGGCTTCAACAATCTTGTCTTAAATAAGTATCCTCAATCTTCTAGCTGGAGATGTCTTAGAGAAGCAAATGGCCATTGGAGTTCCATAGGTGTTGTTGTCTAGAGATAGAACTGCCTATACAGTCTTTCATCTTGACCATTTACAAGCTAGCCCGAAATAGCTTTTACTGTTGTCTTATCACTAATGCTTTCACAAGTATGATAGAAAGCCCATTTCCATTTCTTAGAGGTTTTTCAATTCTTTTGTATGCATTTCCAAGTGACATAAGCTATATCAAACTTCTACAACAATCATCTAGCATGGTTGTTGCTCCAACGTCACCGACGACATAATTTAGCATTGACATAAACATTGTTATCATTTGATCTTTTTAGTTCGTTCGTTGGTGCTATTTGCGAACAAAACAAATTCGTGATTTTTTGCTTTCACAGATATCAATTCTATCTTTTGTATAATATCACAAACATTTGCAAACATCATAATAAATATTATATTAAGGATAGTTTGAGGATCATCAAAATTCTTTGAAATATTTCTCCAACAAATGTTGGTAAAATTCTCTATTGTGTTGGTAGTTTAAGACATGAACTTGTAAATTTCAAAGTGGATAACTTATTAATTTAATGGAATGTGGTAATTCTTTATAAATTTGATATTTTACTAGAATTTCAAGGAAATAGGCAATTTACTAATTTATTGAGATGATAGTAAATTCCTTGTATTGCTGGTATTTTACTAATAACAGCTGTAAAATTTATAAAAAAGTTAGTAACTTGCTAATTTATTTAAATGTGGGTAAATTTCTTTTAGGGTTGGTGTTTTCCTAATTAAAAAAAGTAACAATTCAATGAAGGTGATAAGTTCCTAGCTTATTATATTGTCAATATATATTCATACTATTGGTAATTTTCATACGATACTGGTTAGACTTTTAGAAGAGTTAGTAATTTATTGATTTAATCTAAAAGTTGGTAAATTCCAATAGTGCCAATAATACAATAACAAGTTACCTACCATTCAAGCTACCTATTATACTTACTTTACCAACCATATTAGAAGTTTACAAGGAATTTCAGAAATCTACCAACTATAAAAATAAAAAAATTAAACAATTAAAAACATTCCAGCTTTTTCTATGATTGGACTCTAGACTCGTCCCCTCTAAGGCTTCTTAATTTTTAGAAGTTACCAACAATTTCAGAAGTGTAGCGCTATTTCCACCCCCTAAATGACTAAATCCATCCCTTTATTTACGTTGAGAAGACAAAACTGCCAACAATTTTTCATTGTAGTTTTAGGAAACGACCTCACTCCTTCATTTTTTTTTCTATTTTTATTTAGGAAAGTTACCATAATTTAGCATTTCACGAGTTTTGTTTTTTAGTGTATTAAAGGAAATGAATTCTCAGATAATCCTATAATGTTTTACATGCTTCGTGTAAAATTATCTTAATAATAGTAAGGAAAGAAAAAATTTTTTGATATAGAATAAAACTGAACAGTCTATTTTTCATCATTGATTTTATAACCTATCTATTTTTTGTCCCTTTTATATCGGAAACTTACTTTCTTTATTAATTTTAGTAGTCTAAGATATGTAAAGTCTCTTTATAAACTAAGTCAAAAATTTTATATTTTTCCTTGCTATATTGGCAAGATATTTTTATATAGAGCATACAATACATTAGAGGAATATCTAGGGATACACTAAAAACATTATGCACAATGAGGCATCTTGAATAGTTTTATGTAAACAGTTCATGGATGATATTAATTTTTGTCGATCCAACATTATGAAATTTCATTGGCGTTTTCAAAGAAAATTTCTTACTTTATGCAATATTTTGATTTAATTAAATTTCATCTACTTAACAATGTATCCATAAATTTAATGGACAATGTAGAAAAGAAGCAAGTTTTTTTCTTTTCGGGGGGAAATTTCGGTTTTGACGAAACAAAATGTTATTGAAGTAATATCCTACAATTGAAAGAGACATTGTGCCTTTAATCTACTTGGAAGATCTATATTAAACAAAACCGAATATATGAAATTCTTAACTAATGGTAATTAATAAATTTGAGACCACTGATTTAAACTGCAATTAAGTGTAGATCGTAATTTTGTATTTTTGATGAAGATTGGGTGGATTTAGTAATATAAAGGGCGGAAATAATGCCACCCTTTCAGAAATCTACCCACTATAAAAAAGTTTCTAGCTTTTCTTGTGACTGGACCCTAGATTTGTCCCGTCTAATGACCTTAATCATAGATTTGGCAAGGCTTCTAGATTTCAAAATTGTCTTCCATGCATAGGAGGAAGTCGAGACCTGGACCCTTAGAGTATTAAAACTTAGCACAGGGTACACTTGAGTACCAAAAATTAGGAAATGTATACTTAAATGTCAAAATCGGAGTAAAATGGATTAGTAAAGTGCCCATGGTGAGAAAATTGAGCCAAAATATTGATGTGATGTCTTTTCGGTAAGACAAGTGTAAAACAATGTCATTTTACATGCTGACGTGGCTAGATAAGCTAAAAACAACGTCATCTTGCGTGCTAACATGGCTAGGTAAGCTAAAAATGACGTTGTTTTGCCTTAAATTTGAATTTGAATTTAAATATTAATTAAATTAAGTTTAGCCCTCACCTTCTACAATCTTCATCATCTTCCTTTTATTTTTAAATTTAGTTTTAAATTAGGAAGAAGATGAGATTGTAGAAGGTGAGGGCTAAATTAAATTAAATTAATATTTATATTAAAATTCAAAAAAGAGGCAAAACGACGTCGTTTTGGTTCTTCTTTGCTGACTTAGCTCTCCAGTGAACCATGTAGGCGAGTTATACTATTAAAAAAATGCCATGTAGGATTTACGGCATTATTCGCCAGAGTTGACACTTAAATATCCCATTTTTCAAAGAAAGTGGTATTTATATGTGCCTTTCGTAACTTTTGGCACTAAGTGTCTTCTCGTAGGTGCCAAAAGTTTTGGCACTTGTATTGTTCTTCTACCAGAAGAAGTCAAAACATACAAAGCATGTTAATATGACTATAGCTTGATTCATGAACCGGAAATGATAACTCAATCTACAATATTGCTTCAATTGATCCTCTGATTTACTTTTCATGATTCTAGAGATTGAGTGTTGACCTGATAGGGTGTCATTATAAATGCAGTTTTCCTCATTTTTACATAAAATTTGCTTTTTATATTCCATTGATACTCATAATCAATAAAGTCATGCACATAAATCAGGTCAAAAAGTTGGATGTTTTATTACTTCATTACGATCGAAATCATGCTTTATTTTATGGAAAAATGGCTTCCAAATGACATTGATAGCGAGGTAGTGACTTGGCTATAGTTGAAATCATGCTTTTTTTGGTGAGAAATTGTGAGAGATCCTACCATCCCGATAACACTGAATGCGAATGCGAGGTCATGCTTACTAATCGCCTTTAATTTTCAATTAATACTCATAATTATATCATACATATAACAAACATCTAAGGCTGCTCGTTTTCTTGGTTCTTTCTTTAGCTTTGTTGGTGATAGCATGGTCTCGCCCTTGGAGAAGAGAGGAGAGGCAACGAGAAAGAAATACTTAAATAAGCCCAAAATAAGGTTGCTTTCTCAAAAAAGAGTTCGAGATGAACTTTTACTTAAATAAGGTATTAAAATGACAAACTTAGTCTTAAATAAGACGTTAAGCTCACTGACTAGCTAGCTCTTTGCTGGCCGGCTAGTTTGGGCTATCGAGCCATGGCCAAGGGCATTTCTATCCAAAAGCTTCTTTTTTTCCTTTTTTTTTTTTAATGTTTTCGTTATCTTTCTTGGTTCTTTTCTTTTGTTTTATTTTTCTTTCTCCTTCCTTCCATTGACAACTACGTGACACTTTTTCTATTCTTTTTTCTTTTTCTCTCTTTTTTTTCTTCTTCATTTTCCTTAGTCCAAATAAAACAAAAAAGAAAAAGAGATCAAGAAGAAAGAAAAAGAAAGAAAAAAATGCTCCTAGACAAAAATGCCCTTGGCCATGGGTGGGAAAGTGTCGAATGTGCTCATCAACAATTAGCTGGCCAGTGGGCTTTAGATCTTATTTGAGACTAATTTTGGCACCTTATAGCCTTATTTGGTACAAAATTCACTTTGAGCTCTTTGTAGGAGCATTTTAAATAAGCCTACAATAAGGTCGTTTTCTCAAAAAAAGAGTTCGAGATGAACTTTTACTTAAATAAGGCATTGAAACGACAAACTTAGCCTCAAATAAGGCCTTGAGCCCACTGATTAGCCAAATCTTTGTTGGCCGACAAGCATGTGCTACCAAGTCACAACCAAGGGTATTTTCGTCCAAAAGACTTCTTTTTTGTTTCCTTTCTTTTTTCTTTGTTCTCTTTATCTTTTTAGTTTCTTTTCTTTCATTTTATTTTTCTTTCTCCTTTCTTCACCGGAGCCTCACATGACACTTTTTCTTTTTCTTTTTTCTTCCTAAACGAAAATGCCCTTGGCCATGGCTTGGAAAGTGCCGTGAGAGTTGAATTTGCTTGTCGGTGATGAAGATTTAGCTAGCCGGTGAGCTCTAGATCTTATTTGAGACTAATTTTGGCAACTTATAGCCTTATGTGACACAAAATGCACTTTTGGTTCTCTTTGTGGGAGCATTTTGAATAAGGTAAAATATAAGGTTGTTTCTCAAAAGAGTTTGAGATGGACTTTTAAT
Source organism: Eucalyptus guilfoylei (assembly GCA_016097605.1). NCBI lineage: Eukaryota > Viridiplantae > Streptophyta > Magnoliopsida > Myrtales > Myrtaceae > Eucalyptus > Eucalyptus guilfoylei. The sequence continues at coordinate 22,692,765 of CM027866.1, read as the reverse complement.
AAAATATGGCATTGAAATGACAAAGTTAATCTCAAATAAGGCATTAACTTCACTGACTAGCTAAATCTTTGTTGGCCGGCTAGCATGTGCTACCAATGTAATGACCCAGCTCGACAATGGTGGGAAGTGGTCGTCAAGGCCAAAGGGCTTGACAAGAAGCAGCACCTAGCAAGCTTCTAGAATGGTGAAGGGGATAGAAATGAATTGAATTGTGCATTAAAAGCAATTCTAGAATATATATGTGAAAACTGGAATTAACTGACAGATGCCCCTTTTGACATAATGGTAAGCTTTGCTTTGGAACTCAAAGTTAAACTATAAGGACCCGAGCCCCACTGTGTAATATTGTCCGCTTTGGACACTGAGTCCTCATGGCCTTAAAACACGTTACACAGATTAAAGGGACCCAAGTCTTATAAACTAGCCCAGGACTCCCCCCCTAAGCGATGTGGGACAGGAGACATGCCCTTAGCCTCGCCCGTGTACTGCCGAGGCGATCTTAGTCCGTCCCTCCATATTGCCCCGAGTCTAGGTCATCACATTCTCCCCCCTTAAGGCACAATGCCCTCACTGTGACCCCACACGCTATGGGAGTTGGCTCTGATACCATTTATAAGGATCCGGGCCCACTGTGTAATATTGTCCGCTTTGGACACTGAGTCTTCACGGCTTTAAAACGCGTTACATAGATTAAAATGACCTAAGCCTTGTAAACTAGCCCAAGTCTCCCCCCTAAGCGATGTGGGATAGGAGACATGCCCTTAGCCTCGCCGCGTACTACCAAGGCACTTAGTCCGTCCCTCCGTACTGCCCCGGGTCTGGGTCGTCACATAAACAAGCCCAACCTAGAACATTGTCAGAATGGTGACCTCCTAAGAAAGTGCTTGCCTGTATGCCAAAGGACAATATCATGAGGCTCGATATGGGACGAGCCAAAGCGGACAATATCTCGATTGAATTAATCCAAGGATGTCACAATATGGTGTCAAAACTGGACTCCCTCTAGTAGGTATATTGTTTTGTGGATAAACCATGCAAAAGTTGGTGGATCTCTACCCAATTTGACAAGAGCCGGGAGTGGTCGCTGAGGCTAAAGGGTCTGAACAATGAGTGTCTCCAAGCAGGATTCTAAGATGGTGATTGGAGTAGGAATGAATTGAATTGTGTATTGAATAGGGGGAGACAATTTTTTTTTTTGAATATATATATGTGAAAATTGGAATTAACTAACGGAGATGCCTTTTAACCTAATGGCAAGATTTGCTTTGGAGCTCCAAAGTTAAGTGAGCCTAGGCAAAAGCACTACCAAAACGGGTGACTTATTGGGAAAGTGCTTGCTCGTAGCCAAAGGACAAAACCGTGAGGATTGGTATGGGATGGGTCAAAGCGAATAATACCTCAAATGAATTAATCTAGAGATGTCACAACCAAGCTATGCCTAAGGTTCTATCCAAAAACTTTTTCTTTTTTTGTTTCCTATCTTTTTCTTTCTTGTTTGTCTTGTTTTTCTTTTTAGAGTCTTTTCTTTCATTTTATTTTTCTTTCTCCTTCCTTCCACCAACAACTCACGTGACACTTTAGAAAAGGAGGGAAAGAAGAAAGAAAAAAAAAATGCTCTCGGATGAAAATGCCCTTTACTATGGCTTGGAAAGTGCTGCGTGAGTTGAATGAGCTTGTTGGCAATGAAGATTTAGCTGGCCAGTGAGCTCTAGATGTTATTTAAGACTAATTTTGGCACTTTATAGCCATTGATTTAAAATTCACTTTGGGCCCTCTTTGTAGGAGCATTTTAAATAAGGCCTGACATAAGGTCGTTTTCTTAAAAGAGAGTTCAAGATGAACTTATACTTAAATAAAGCATTAAAAGGGCAAACTTATCCTCAAATAAGGCATTGAGCTCATTGACTAGCCAAATCCTTGCTGGCCAGCTACCATGTGCTACCGAGTCATGACCAAGGGCATTTCCATCCAAAAGCTTTGTTTTTGTTTCCTTTCTTTTTCTTCCTTCTTTGTACTCTTTTTCTTTTTAGTTTCTTTTCTTTCTTTCTATTTTTCTTTCTCCTTCCTTCCACCGGCAACTCATGCGACACTTTTTCTTTTCTTTTTTCTTGTTTCTTTCTTTTCAATCGTTTTGTTTTCCTCGGTCCCAAGAAAATGAAAAAGAAAAGAAAAAGTAAAAGAGAGAGAAGAAATAAAAAGAAAGAAAACTAAAAAAAAAAATTCTCCGGGATGAAAACACCCTTGGCCATGGCTTGGAAAGCACTGCGTGAGTCGAATGTGCTTGTGGGCAATGAAGATTTAGCTAGCTGGTGAGCTCTAGATCTTATTTGAGACAAAATTTGGCATCTTATAACCTCATTTGATACAAGGTTCACCTTGGGCCATCTTTTGAGAAAATAATATCACCGTCGAACCTTATTTGAAATTTTTTCTTACTTTGCCCTATCTATCATCATGTTGGGTGGTGCTGCCGTTGAAGAGAGAGGAGAGGCCACGCGAAAGGGTAAGAGGCAAGAAATCAAAAGAGACCGAGAAACCCGTCGTATGGAATAATTGGCGAATTGACGAGGAATGTGTGTTTCACTTACAAATCACTTGACAAGTCATATGTATGGACTTAGGATTTTACAACAATGGAGGAAAGTCTCGTGCTGCAAGCCCTTTCAAAGGTTAGACGAATAGATATTGATGCATGACCAGTGTTGAGTAGATAAAATCAAGATAATACACGAATTGTGAGGAAAAATTAATACTACAATATACAAGCATACAAGATTGATATAATGTCCCATCCTTGGAGAAGCATAGTTGGTGCCCAGCATTATCACTGACATAACAAGCCAGGCTGAGATTAACGTCTATAAAGGATCACCAGACACTGGCAATCCATTATCACAATTCAAAACTAATCTGTAGAGGATAATCTACACACACTGTAGTTTGGCATACTAATCCTTGCTCTAGTTGAAGAGATCCTCCAGACCAATACCGTCACTTGGATCGCTAGGTCCGTCAACATGCTGATTATCATCATACAGTAAATGTTTCTCTTTGCATGTTTGAGTTTGCTCGGTGTTCGCATCAGAGTTCAAGAAATCTGTGATAGGAGAATTTGGTATGTGACAACAGCCATCGCTAGGTCCATCAACATGCCAATTACCACCACAACACGAAGGTTGCTCTTTGCCCATTTGAGGCTGCTGATCAGGAATAGGCACGTTCCGGTCGTGTAAACCAGTATTCAACGTCTCAGTTGGATAGTCAGATTCAGTAGTAACTCCTGGAATTGCCTGAGCAAAAAAAAAACTGAAAAAAAAAAAAAGCATGAACACACAGTATTCGAGCTTTAGTGTAGTTAGATGTATCTCGGATCATATGTTGCTTTGTATCAACCTAAAGTACCATTTGCTCACCTGCGCACTACTCAGATGGCTGCTTAAATCGGTTGAAGCACTGGCAGTTGCCGACTTTGCTTCCTTACGTTTCCTGTTTATTATGCGACAGAGGACCATTGCCGTCTATAAAGACAATGATACGGGTGATGAGTTTCACGGTTAAGACAACCGAAACTCCGTTGTTGCACGAAAGTATATTATGCACGAGATAATCACGCATCACTTATCAAAACTGAAGTAATTCAAATTTCAAGAACAAATTGCTCCCTTTGTTGATGCAGAATCACTTTATTTTTGGCAGTCTAACCCTCACTAGTCACTGGAATTTAACCTTAAAATTATTATTGGTCAGTTTCGTTTCTATACAAAATACAGTGGGAGAAGTTCTGACTTGCGAAAACTAATGTTCAAAGTACAGCAGAGTTAAAGGTAAATCGCACTCGAATTATGGCACAATCATGAACTCACAAAGCCAGAAACCTCAAGAAGTTGAATGAGGAACATATCAATTTTACCAGCACTTGTAACCATGTTAAAGATGCTCAATTAGGAGAACCGAAAAAAGAGAAGTTTGAGTACCGGGTCCGAAATGTCACTGTCTGAATCATCTGAATTTAGGTGATATTCGTGCATGGCCGCATCCCTCCTGTGGCCCTTTGGCTGTCGACCTTCATAGTAAACCAAAATCCTCTTGGTCCCCATCGGCTTACCGGTGTCCGGTGCTCGGATCACACGCTTTTTACTCGTCTCTTTCCAATATCCCAACTGGGTCTTCCTCTTACGACCACGGGGACAAAAGAAGAAACATTCGCGTTCATCCGACGATTCACTAGAAAATACTACAACCAAAGATTGTTTACCCGTTATTTTACTGAAGTCTTATAGCAACTACCAATTACCATCAAACCATGAAAAAATAGGGAAATAGAGAATTCCAAGAACTAAATGTAAGTTACCATCGTATAGCATAAATAAATCCGGAGGCTCCCAGTCGTAGATGTATAGCTCGGGAATAGCGCTAGCTTCCATTTCTCCTTTGAGCTTCTTTTTCAAGAAATGACCAACGAGTTGCTCCTCCGTCGGTCATCTGCTGCGCCTCCATTGATCCTGCCATGCTATATGCCTGCTGTCTCAAATTCAATTCTGCAATGGAAAGAAGAGAAGAGTAGAGAATGGGAGGAGTGAAATAATCAGAGGAAGAGAATACAAACACAGGAGACAAAGATTTTACTCTTGGCTTGGCTTGGCTTGGCTTTGCTTTGAGAGTGCTGGCTTAAACCCTTCCACGTGGGTCAATTTATAAACACGAGATACAAGTAATTTCCTTTAGCTTGATAGACAAGGAATTAATGTTCAAGTGGATCCCACCTCAAGCTTAAGACGACGAAATTTCCGCTAAGAACAGCTTCTTCGAAGTCCACAACGCTGATTAAACTAGGATAGTAGGACCCATCTGGTCGTTGTAGTCAAATGGAAAAAAATGAAAGCTTATAGCTACATGACATCGTACATGCATGGATAAGCACGAGATGGCATGAAGTTAAATAGCGTTTCCTCAGTGAAGAAGACTCCAGAATTTTATGTATGCAACCATGCATGCAGATCATGATATGAAGATGTCTCAAGCGTTTCCTCGGTGAAGAAGATTCTAGAATAACAAGTGACGCGCACTGTCTGAGCAATGATGTCAAAAGTGAAAGAGATAAGTTTCTCGTTAGTACGATTTCAAAGCACAATCGATTCTCTTTATATATTATATGCATCTTTACCTTCCGGAGTGTAGACTTTGGGGAGAAATGTTCAAAAGGGCAGACTCATACGCTTTAGAAAAACTTAGATGCATGGTCTGGACTCAAAAGGTTACCTTATCATCAGAATTTAGAATCTTCATCAGTCTAGACTGTTTTATGTAGTCGCCAAGTGCAAATGTTTAGTTACATAACTAATTCTTATGTATGCGTCCCATCTTTCCAACGATTATCAATATTGAATTTTGTTCATTATCGGTGGGTTTGATAATATGCCGATTCTATCAGGCAATTAATTAACCTGCCTTATATTAACTTGTAGGTGCTGTTCGAGTGAATGTGTTAGTAACTTTTCCATTAAAGCAGGCAAATATGGCATCAAGGTAATAAGCTTTGGGTTTGATATAATTCCATAACCTGGTAAATTAGATTATTCCTCTGAAATTAGAAGAGGATTGATAAGTGTTCAAACAAAGTGAATATATCCATATGTGGATGAATTCAAATTGGTAAAATATGTGTCAAGTTGAGCCCATTAAACCAAAGCCTAACTAAAAATAAAGTTTGTGAAAGGCTAGAAATTCGAGCTATGTCCGTGTTTGGCGGAATTCTATTGTGCTGTGCCCAAAAGCATGGATTTTTATTCATGCCAATAAATCTCAACAGGTGGTTGTTGACTATATTTCTAGTAACTTATTAGTAACTTACTAACACTTCTGTGAAATTACAAAAGTATAATTTTTAAATTAGCAATTTTTTACTAACTTACCACCTTTTATATACATAAGTTAGTGATATTTTTAATTTTTGAATTCTTATATGAAATTGCCAACCTGAATTAGAAGGACTTACCAACTTTTTTTATATTGAATTGTCGATCAATTTTGTGTTGCCAACTCTTATTTGCATTACTTATCAATTTTTTGTTATTTTTGTATCCTCTTTAAACTTTTCCATTGAATTGCCAACTTTCACCCCCTTTCAAGGCAAGTCTGATTAACAATTTCTATGGGTTTCCAAACCTGCGCCCTCTAGCAGGATTTGAAGGATTCTGATGCATAGTTGAATTTGTGCCACATGAGTGCCATAATTTCGAAAAAAAAAAAAGATTAGTTAAGCGACATAACTTTCAATTAATTACTTGCTACTTATAAAAATGGGTTAATATCACAAAAAAAAAATAATCCTAAATTAGTATACTTGTGACAAATTTACCTCAAACTAGTTTTATGATCGCCAAAAGCCTCAAGCTAATACATTTGTGATAAATTACCCTTCGTTAGTTTTCAGTAAATTATATTAGTTCCATGAAAAATAACAAACCAATACACTTGTGTGTATGAACTATCATGTGTTATCTAATTCAAAAATTTAATAATTGAAATTGATGGAAACTAATGAAGAACTAGCATGGTCCGGGTGGACGATTCTCACCTTGGAATCGGGAATTACCCACTAAGGACTAGTTTTGAAAAATTGGAATCAAAATGCCTGTTGGTTCCATGGATCCACCTGAAACTAGACCGCCAGTCCAATTTGGTTCTCGGGTGGGTATCCCTAATCCCTACAAAATTGCATTCATCAATTAATATCATTATGAATGTAGTTTCTATTTAGAACACCAAAACTTGTGTGGCCTTATATTCGGATTGAATTGGGAGTCATTGATTTTGATTAAGAATTGAAAATTATAGGGCGAAACGAATAGACAATATTCCTTAGCTAAAATCTTAATTTCTTCGAAGGTCATGGTGTGGTTCTCTTAGGGTTTCTCAACACCTGAAACTTGTGGAGAATTAGACTCCACTTTAAAAGTCCTAACCTCTAGATAAGTTAAAACATTAATTGTTTGATCCATATTTTTTTAATGTCAACCTAATTTAATCTGGGAATAGCTAAGGAAAGACCTAACTATACTCTTAAAACGAGCCTTTGGCTCTTAATTTCGTATCAAGATAATAAAGCACTGCGATATTAATGGACATCTTCAATCGATTCTTTCCTTCCTCTTTGTTTGTTTATTTTGCTTTGGTTAAGAAAGCAAGTAAATAAATTGTTAGAATTAAAAAAAGAAGAAGAGGGAAGTTAATTTTATTATATACCTATGAGACAAAATTAGTCACTAATATCCAATAACTATATATGAGGCCAAAAACTACAAAGTAATTAAGTAATTAAGATGTAATTTATTTTTTAAAATATACCAATCAAGTTCGGATGGATAGATGGGGTAGTTCCATGCCTAGAACTAGAAATCGAATTGATACTCACCGATCCTACTAAATTGAAACTTGGAGCCAGACCGATCATCATGAAAACTGCTAGTTCCAGTCCAGTCCGATTTGATTCTAGATAGTTTCAGTTTTTTTATACACTCCTAATTTGAGGTTTTTTATGATAAAAAAGTTAATTTAGAGTAAATTTATCATAGATTTACTAATTTAAAGTTTTTGAAGATATTAAATTTTATAGGCCGGTTCTAGTAAACCTAACGTTGTCCTTACGTCGCAAATGCATCTGACCCTAGAACATATCGTGGACACCACCAACTGTCGGGTCCTTTTAAGCTTTGACACACGTGGATTTGCACTACGGAAATCCGGGAAAAGGCTGGAGCTGGAAGAGTGGCCAGAGATTGTCGCACCAATTTGGTTATTGGGTTTTTTCGACGGGTCGATGTGACCGCTTCGTTACTTGCTGAAGTGGAATAAATTGTCGCCAACTTGCCGAGGACCTCTCGGGATATGTAATATGCATGTGGAAATAGACGCGAGGCTCTAGTCAAGGTAATTCACTCTAATGATTTTTGGGTTAATACTATCACAAATTCTAAACTAATGTAATTATGATAAATTTATATATTTATAATAAATTTATTTTTCGTTAATTTACATTTAATTTTACGTCAAATTACTGAATTGGATAATAAAGGATGGTCCATTGGTATACAAATTTAGGATTTCACCATCCGTTTGTTACAGATATATCGTAATTTTTCATAATATTAATCTAATTTAATGGAATAACAAAGGGTAAATTGGGTTTTTAATGATCAAAAAATTATTTTATGATAAATTTATCACAAATATATCATTTTATTATTTTTTGCAGTCAAAAAATTAGTTTGAAATAAATTTATTATGAGTGTATCAATTTAAAGATTTTCATGATATTAGCTCATAATTTTTCCAATGCTTGCACACACGTAATATTCTTTTGGATTCATGACAACAATTTTGGGCTTTTGTGGAAATGGACCCAGGTTGATGGGGGCGGTTTAGCATTTTGGAGTGGAAGTGCTTTGTCGCCCCTTACGAAGATGCCCTGACAAGGTTTCGTCGCTCCTAAATATCTGCATAAGGGTGATGTAAACTGCCCCAAAATGTAGTGTTGAATGCCTTCATTAGTACTAAGGTAATTCAATCCCATTCTATAAATTTTAATTAGAGGGGCGGTTCTTGCTTCATAAGAAGTATAGTTGAGAGCAACTACAAGTTGTCCAAAAAGGTAAGGGCTATCAAAAAGGCTCGGATGAACTCGAACCGAGAAAGATAATAGGTATAAAAAAAAAAAGAACAAAGGAATATCATGGTAGTTTGGTTCAACTCAACCTAACCTGAACCACATTAAACATTAGCCGGTGTCGCTCGTTTTTTCACGGCTGATAGCCCGGCGAAGATGAAGGGTGGCGGCGGCTGTGGTATGGCCGCGGATGGTAGCCGTGTTATGGCTGGAGCTGGACACGGCTTGTAAATATGGGCCGAGCATTTTCTTAATTGGAGGTGGGCTGGGCCAAGTTATTTGAACATGAGTTTGGAGTTTACCTTCAATACGAGTTTAGTTTTGGTAGATTACTCTTTTAGTTAGAAAATTATACTTGGTTTGAATTTAGCTCATGGAGGTTGCTGTCCCGGGTTTAGAATAAAGCCATCGGTTTTTTTCCCCACATTTATCTTTTATGTCATTTTAATTACTTGGGTGTTTAGTTATTGCACTGTCTTTCAATAAATTGAGTGTTATTTTCCTTTTCTAGAATAGGTTAGTTAGTTTAGAATTCTAATGAAAATCACAAAAAAAAAAAAAAAAAAAAACCATTTCCAAGATTATTGAAGTGACTTTGATACCTTTAGGATTATAGTTAGTAATAAAGATTGCATGACTACTTAATAACACACATTCAAGTTATGTATCAAAAGGATGCTAATGGAAACATTAGCTTAATCAAGTCCCTATGCTAAAATTCGCATTAGGAATACAAGACGATATTCCTATGTTTTGATTGATTTCTAACGATCCCAATAGGTTAAGGATAACTTTTAGAAATGCATAGGATGTAAAGAATATAAAAAGCATCCAATGTCATGTAAAGTATGGGATTAAAAAAGTCCGCACCCGAAATCGGCGGACCATTTGTAGTGTTTTTATTTTATGGATAGTTTGAGACTGTGACTTGTATGTACCATTCGAATCATCATTTTGAGTAAATACCTCTAAACCTATTAGTTGAGGGGCGGCACCTAAAGAAAGTAGGTCAAGACATGCTCCTATCCTTTTTCATGTCTCCCTAAATCTAATCAACTATTGCTGTTTGGCTTCGTTTTCTCCTTCTATGCTTTTCATTGTGCTTTCTCCCGTACTTTTTTTGAAGCCTATTGGATTGAGGATCACCCAAATAGAACTACACAACACGAGGACCTAAAGAAACAATCACTACCTTTTTTTTTTGGTCATTGTTGTGATTATTATGCTAATGTCCGCCTAATTTTTTAAAACAACTCAAATTTTAGATCATATCCCAATTCAATCTCAACCTCATTTTATCTAAAAAAATTCACTAACTTTCACTCTAATCTAATCCCTACCATGCATCCAAAAATCATCACTGGTTTTTTCAAAATTATCAGCATTAAATGGCTGTTGTTCTCCATAAGAAGGTGAATGTTTTGGTAAAGAAACGGATTTTGATAATGAATCTTTAACTGGTCTTTGGTTGATAATTTTGAAGAAACTAGTGGTGATATTTTCTACGTGAGATATAGGCTTGGATTATAGTGAAAGTTTGTGATTGTTTTTAACACAAAAGGAATTCAGAACAAAATTGAGGAGCTTTTTTAAGGGTATTAAGTGTGTTAATGTTGTTTGCACAACGTAGAAGCTGTAAATTATGTTGGTGATTCTCTGGGTAGTCGTTTGGGTTTGCAAAAGAATAAAAAAAAGAAGAACTAATCTGTTTTTCTAGGTTGGGTTCCACATGGGTCGGGCAAAAGGAATATGTAATTTTTGTGGTCGGGTCGGATCGGGTGGGATATTTACAGAGATTTGATTTGATCGTAGATAGACACTCATATCTAAAAGTTTCAGGGAGCCGAACCCATACTCTCAAAAAGAAAATTTTCAAAGGGAAAGCATTTACGTCAAGACCCGCGCCCCTATATGTCAAGCTACTACATGACAAAGGATGTCATCCTAATTTGTGTAATTTGGCAAAAACCTACTCTGTTACTTGAGGAGATGGGCCTGTCATTAAAACTTTCGAACCAAATATCCTGTCTGATATAAATACACCACAATTCATATTCCAACCCTCAAATAAAATCATGAATCAAGATTCCATTTGTTTTGCTAAAAATAAATAATTTAATTTTTTTCAAAGAAAGATCATTTATATCACTTGAAGTAATTAATGAATGAAAATTTTTTTCATTATCAATTAAAATATATATTTAAATATTCTTTTAGATAATGAATATACTTTTTGTCCTTTTTTTTTTTATAAGCAATACGGATTATCATTTTAAATGATTCATTTTTACGAAACAAATGCATCCTAATAATCCATCAACATTAGCACTCCAGAAAGCTCCATGTTTCACATATGCTACAGTATATTCAACAAATGTACTGAAAATCTACAAATTAGAAGCTTTCATAAAGGGAATAATCAGCTACCAAAAGTCTCAAACTATAGCCACTATAACGCATTTGCTTTAAACTTTTTCTTGTAACATAAAATATTCAAAATTTGTAGATATGTGACACATTTACCATCCATTTAAGTTCCACCCCATAATTTTTTAGTTAAAATAACACCATTTTTATTTCACTTACTATGTCAATACCGTTTGCTTTTAGGTGTCCATATAAGTAGATTTTTAATGATGTTTATTTATGGAAACTTGATGGAGGTAAGTATGGGTGCGTTTGGGAAGGCTTTTGGGGAAAGTCTTTAGGAAAATGCAAAAACCTTTGAGTTAAAGGTGTTTTTCAAAATGCAAACTGTGTTTGGTAAATTGTAATTTGAAAGCTCTTTGTGAAGTACCTTTGAGCAAAATGCTGTTTGGGAGAATTACATTTACAAAGGGCTTTTGTGATAAAAAAATAATAAAAAAAATAAAAAAATTGACCGGGCGGCCACCGGTGATCGAAATTTGTCGTCGGCAGCTGACATCCGACTTAGGCAGCTCCGGAGACGACTAGGGAGGGCCGCCGGGGTTGAGCGACTCCCGAAGACCACTAGCAAAGGCCGCTCGAGGTCACACGACGCCACCGCGACCTCCGGCGACCCTGTTGACCCCCAAAGACCATCGGCAAAGGCCGCCCGAGGTCACACGACGCCGCCGCGACCTACGGCAACCCCAGATCTGGGGCGGCGAGGTTGCACGACGCCGCCTCGACCTCTGGCGACCCCGCCGCGACCTAGGTCTAGGGCATCGAGGTTGCGGGAGGACCTTGCCGACGACCGCTCGCGGGCGGTGGTGCCAAGGCGCGGTGGCGTCGGGCTCCGGCGAAGGGGGAAAACCAGCGTCACAGCGGAGCGCGAGGGTCGGCGACCAAGCGGAGGACGGTGGGCAGAGGCGCGACGGAGGCGAGCTGCTGAGGCGGAGGTCCTGCAAACGGCGAGTGGAAGCATCGACTAGCGCGGTGGAATCAGGTGCTGGGTCGCGGGCTGCTGGGCGGCGACGGCGTCGGGTGGAGGCGAGCTCAGATCTGCAGGTGTCGGGGCACTCAAGCAGCGAGATCGGGACAGCAGCAGTTGAGCGGTGAGGGCCTTAGGCGCTGGGTCGCGAGCTGCTGAGCGACGATGGCGTCGGGCGCTGGGTCGCGAGCTGCTGAGCGACGACGGCGTCGGGCGGAGGCGAGCAGCTGCAGTCAGCAATGACGCGGTCATCGAGTGAGATCGGCGCGGCGAACTTCGCGATCTGCCGCAGGGGCTTCGGTTCAAAAGGGGCAGCGGTCCGCTCGGGTTCAGATCTGGTGGAGGCGCAGCAACAGTGGCTGGCGGGGCCGGCAGAACGACGGTGGAGCAGAGAGGGCTCGCGGGTCGCCGGCGTGGGTGGTGCTGGCGCGGTCGAGGGCTGCCGGCACAGTGGCCAGTGCGGGCACGGTGTCGGCGCGGGCAAGGTTGTATCCGCGAAGAAGATGAACAGTACCCACTCGTGGAAGAAGAAGATGACGAGAGGGCAAAACTGGAAAAACGAAAAATTAACAAGGATAATTTGGGAAGAATATTTTTTCTCCCCCACAACTCAGCATTTTCGGCATGCTGAAAGCCCAAGGCAGCCCCCAACCTGCCTTGGGCTTTCAGCCTTCACAAGGCAGACTTTCAGCCAAGTATTTTTACAAAACATTTTGCCAAACACCCATTTTTAGCTCAAAGGGTTTTGGAGGCCTAAAGTGGCTTAGAAATGCTAATTCCAAACGCACCCCTACATGTACAAGTTTATAGTTTGTTAACATAAAATTTGGGGCAAATAAGTTATAGTGGATAAAATTTGAGATTTTTTGTTGCTTTTGCTATTTGTAAAATCAGAGCGAGTCTTATCTCGCCGGGTATCCAAAAGATATCTTACGGTTACCGAGAATCTCGGTCTTCCATATCTCTCTCCACTGTCCGCGTAACGTCCCACGATACTCTGGTTTCCACACGACCGAGAAGGTCGGAGATTGCGGTTGTGCTTTTGACCAGGTTTCGGTCTGCAACTAGAGCCATGGCGTTCTTTCAAAGCTTGATGTGGAATATTGATCTGCAGTTAGTTTTCTGATTAAAGGTCTGCTAGTTTCTTTGCTTCTGCGTGCCGTGCACCATCCGCATGTACTTCGATCTCAAACTTTCGGGACATTTTAGAAAGGAACTTGCGATCACTGAATTAAGTTGATTTTCGAGACCTTCATGCTCACGTGAGATTTTTCTGCAAAGGAGTGATCCGTTCCGGGAATTTTTTTTTTTTTTTTTTGAATAGGAGAATCACGATTCATGGAGAGAGCCCACCAATCGAATTGAAGTTGTTTGTGATTCGTGTAATGCTATTAGTTTTCTCGCAACTCCATTAGTCTCTGCGGTTCCTTTTATGCTGTAGTTGTTCTTTCCAGGAAGTCCTGCTATTCTTGGTGACCAAGAAGAAGATGCCGATTGATGTTTTGGGAGAGATTTTGATTACTTAGAAAATCAAAATCCAAACCGGAAGACCGAAGAACACATCTCGGGTCGGCACACGTGGTATGGAGAGAAGGAGGATGCAAGTGCCCCAAATTTGATATGGAGGTTTCTCATAACCGAATTCCTCGACTTACAAGTGGCCAAAAGATACATTATTTGACCTTAGGGGGTGCTGGTTTTCACGTTGCCGTTGTTTTAGAATTAAACATGTCTTTGCATCGTTTACAACGCTTCAGGTTTCTGGGGAATTATCTGCTGCTTCACCTGAACGCCTCTCTGTGGCATCTCCTGATGTTGGTGCTGGGAAGCGCATCCATTCTCTACCTTCTGTAGCTGATGCTAATCAATCGCGTACTTCGCTCTTGTTATTCACAAACATCCTTGTCTCTACATGGTTGTAAACCCTAGGTATGGCGCATATTGGTTATGTGGTACTGGCAATGCAGCTAACAATAGGGTGACCCATTGAGGTGGTGATGTCAATGCCAAGCACCGATGCGCTTGTGGATGACTCTTTACTGTGAGTCTCTACGATATTAAGCTTAGTCTTTTTTTTTTGCTTAGTATTTCCTACAGTCGAATTTGGCACGTGTCGGGCTAAAAGTGACGCTGACCATTTTCACTAACTTTTCCTTTGTTGATGTTTCTGAATTATGTGGTTGTCTCTGTTTTCAACCAAAAAAGCTGTCAACAGATATCGCATTGCTAGAAATTCTCAAAAATTTTCCTGACGCATGCTTTCCATTAGTATCTATAAGTACCGGTGTAATAATGTAACTGTCACTTCTTTTTAATAAATCATTCAATCTGTTAGTCGTGTTCAGTCCTTGGCTGCATTTCGCATAAATATTTTTCTTATTCTGTGGGAATGACAAAGCCAGGCTACCGAATAACAAATCCTGTGACCAATGCCTATGCTCTCTGGTTAATATCTGTGATATGTGAGGTTTGGTTTGCAATTTCTTCGATATTGGATCAGTTCCCAAAGTGGTTTCCGGTAAACCATTAAACGTATCTCGACAGACTAGCAATTAGTAGTATCACTACTTCATGAATCTGGTAACTTAGGTTTTTCTTATCACCAACTTGTTTTGTCATATCAGAATTTTTTGTGAAACTTTACATGGATATAGGCACGACAGAGAAGGAGAACCATCACAGTTAGCTGCTGTTGTCGGTACTGTCGACCCACTAAAGAACATCCTTTAGTGACAGCAAATACATCATTCTTCGTTCTTGCAGTTGACTACCCAGTTGACAAGGTCTCATGCTATGTATCCAACGATGGAGCTGCTATGTTAACTTTCGAGGTCCCTTCTGGAACATCAGAGCTCGCAAGGAAATGGGTTCCTTTTGTAAGAAGCATAGCATAAAGCCTTAAGCCTTGAGCCCCTGAATGGTGCTTCACTGCGAAAATCGACTACTTGAAGGACAAAGGTCATCCATCATTTGTCAAAGATTACAAAGCTATGAAGGCATGAGTTTAGATCAGAATCTTGATAGTGTTTTGCAATCCCTTTGTACAGTGCATCGCTGTGGCATGTTTGCATTTTCATGTATAGCAGAGAGAGTATGAGAATTTAAAGTCCTCGTAAGTGGACTTGTTGCCAAGGCACAGAAGGTTCCCGAGGAAGGATGGATAATGCAAGATGGGACTCCATGGCCTGGAAAAAATACGAGGGACTGCCCCAGAATGATTCAGGTCAATTTATAATTTTTGGAATGTATCTGATATTGTGATTGAGCTCATAAAATCGTACCCACCCCGGATTGATTCAGGTTAATTTGTAGTTAAACTATGAGGTAGAAACACAGCAATCTCTCTCTCTCTCTCTCTCTCTCTCTCTCTCTCTCTCTCTCTCTCTCTCTTTCTCTCTCAGAGTTCAATGGTGCTGCCACTGAGCCTCATATGCCACCAACCATAACATAAATCTTCGTCGGAAATCTTCTCCTCCACCCAAATTACTTCAGCAACAAAAAGTGAAAGCTTTAAAACTTTTATTGTATGGGAAGTTATTTCTTGATAGGCCCTGATTCTTTTTTTCTTTTCTGTTTCAAGTTGTTGCATTCTCTTCACAATCAATTTGAAATATATTATCTGATTTACTGATACTTATCGGAAAGTTACAATAATGATGATTACGTATCGACTGACTTAAAGTTTGTGATTATATCCACTCCATGAATTTGCCTTCCTAATGTAACACAATGGATTAGTTTCTTAACTTTTTTCTCTTCGATAATGCAAGTATACATCAGGAAATCACAAGAGCCGAAATGCTACTTGGAATACTTTATGTTTTTTGGATAATGCTTTTTTTTTTTGGGTACAATGCGACATTGGTGATGTTGTCAATTGGATAATAGTATCATTTAAATTCTATTCCAAAATTGATGGAGTGGAGCTCTCTCATGATAAATAAGTATGAAACATATAAAAAATTCCAGGTTATTATATAAAGTTTGCATATCTTAAGATCTTATGGTTTGATTTTATAAAGTTCTCTTCTCATGAATATCATTGTCTGTGGCAGATTTCTCTTGTTTCCTATCTTGCTGCGTTTGAAAGGCCATGACTCCACATCCAAGTTCTCTTGACTCAGTTATGATACGGGTAAAACTGTGGTTCCTGGATCCTGGAAGCAGCAATTTTTTTTCTTACTAAAACATTTGCATTACTCGCCTGCTGTCATGTTTTCTTAGGGCAAAGTGGAGGTCTTGATGCTAAGGGTAATGAGTTGCCACGTTTGATCTATGTTTCTTGTGAAAAACGTCTGGGCTTCCAACATCACAAGAAAGCTGGTGCCATGAATGCTCTTGTGAGTAGATATGTCTGTTAATTATGGATGTCGATGGTTTTCATGCTTTCCTTACCTTTTGTCTTATTTTATATTCAGGTGAGAGTCTCAGCTGTCCTCACTAATGGACCTTTCTTGTTGAATCTTGATTGTGATCACTACATAAACAACAGTAAGGCATTGAGAGAAGCCATGTATTTCTTGATGGATCGTAACCTTGGGAAACATGTGTGTCATGTTCAATTTCCAAAGAGATATGACGGTGTTGACAGAAATGACAGATACATCAATTGTGATATTGTGTTCTTTGGTTTAGGCTCTTTGTTTCTTCATTAAAATACATTTTCTTATGTTATGTCCAAGATTGCTACTTGCACTGACATCAGAATCACGTCCTCCGCCGAAGCGAGTTCTTTTGTTGTGGACTAAGATTAAAACACTCTTCAGCTTCCTTGCATAACTCATTAGGCGGACATTCTGTCTTATGATCTGGACAAGCTTAAGAGGTTTGGATGGCATCCAAGGTCTTGTTTATGTTGGAACTGGGCGTATGTTCAATGGAACAGCCTTATATGGTTATGAAGCTCCTCACAAGCCAAAGCATAGAAAGTGAGGATTTCTGTCTTCTCTCTGTGGTGGATCACGAAAGAAAGCAAGATGAAGTAAAAAGGTTTTTGACAATAAGTGGCAAACACGTAGTTCCAACTGTGCCTATCTTCAGCCTGCAAGATATAGAAGAGGTTGTGGAAGGTACAGATCTAGCTATTTCTTGGATCATTCAAATTTGGCTGTAAACTTCCTTGCAACCTCCATAACAATTGACTGGTCAACAGCAGAGAGTGGTATACAAGTTAGTGAGGCCTCGAGATCTGAAATGTAGCCTCATTTTATAGTGGCCCTTGAGGTTTTCACACTTGCCTGAGGACGACTTTTGTCCCTGATGACTCGGGATTCTTATGACGACGCAATTTCTATATTCTTTCAGTAATGTAGTTTCTTAGGTTTTTCTTAATGTTTTTCTTCTTGGATTTTACCTAGCTTCATCAATCACTTATTTCATTGAGACCTTGCTAATGTGCTTTAATAGTTCATGTTGGCAATCCTGCTCACTATCCATTTTAATGCTGCTCCTGTGTGTAAGAGCTATTAAATATCGAACAGTTCATTTCAGGTTATAGTGTTGATCTTCTGCTAGAAACTTATAATGCTGTAAGGAGCTTTAACATTTATATTAGAACCTCTCTGGCTTACATTTTATTTTCATATTCATAGGTGCTGGATTTGATGATGAAAAGTCATTGCTTGTGTCGCAAATGAGCCTGGAGAAGAGGTTTGGTCAGTCTACTGTCTTTGTGGCCTGTACATTTATGGAGAATGGTGGCGTTCCTCAATCTACAACTCCAGAAACCCTTCTTAAAGAGGCTATTCAAGTCATCAGTTGGGGTTATGTGGATAAAACGGACTGGGAAGTGAGGTATGTGAGCTTATTATAATAATTATTCCATTAGAGTGTTTGTTGTTTAAGAGAAAAAGATACATGAGTCATGGGCTAGTAGATCCTTGACCACATAATAAGCCATGCGGTGTCTAGCAAGTCAAGAAGACATCGAGCTAGCCTTTGTTCTATAGTTGTTCCTAAGAATAGTATGATGAATAGCATCCTTGTATTATGCCATACTACGACCAGCTTAGCTCGAGCATTCAAACCCTTGAGCAAGATGCACTAAACATTTTAGGCATGACAATTGGTTTTGGCCTGCTATGGCCCCATAAGGAGAGTAGCATAAGCTTTTGACCAATTTGTGCATGGGAGGACAACCCGCCTTCGGAGTTTCTAGAGTTATAATTGTTCAATCTTAGAACTCTTAGCACAAACGTCCTAACGCCACTCCCATGAACCAATTGTATCATCCCTTCTACATCACTTGCTGTTCACCTTGACGCCACAAAGTTCCACTCTCAAGGGTATATGAGTATGGGAGAATTCGGTCCGTGACATTCTCCCCTATTCAATTCCACAACACCCTTGTTGCAGGCTGTTTAGTTGCTTCCTTGTGTCGCTTCAGTACCATACGATCGGGTCTTACATGAATGGTGGACGCTCACCCAACAAACAAGCCACTACACTCCATTAGTGTCTTCCGCTGATCAAAGCTGCTCGGGTATCTTTGGTCACTCGTGCTCTCCCTGATAAGTGTGACATTTTGAGTCAACTGCACTTTTCGTAGCACCCTCTTTCTCCTACTAAGCTTCTCTTGATCTTAGTAGACCAATGAAGGTTTCTCCCCTTATTCAAAATGTGGTAGCAAATGCATCTTAAGATTTGCCAATTGATTCGAGAACCTTTTTTTTTTTTATTCAATGAGCAATTCGGTTTCATCCTGTACTCCCATTGTCTTTCAAGAAGCAAGCCAAGACTTGTACCTTGTCTAAGCCCCTTTTGCTTTGGCAATTCACTCTCCGCCATCATAGGATCAAGTAGACCATAGGAATTCCTTGAATTACCATATCTATTGGAGGGATTATGCCCTGATACCATTTTTCATGGGTTGATAGATCCTTGACTGTGAAATAGCCAACTTGGCACTCGGTGAGTCGAGAAGACATCATTCTATAGTTGTTCATAAGAACAGTATGACGAATAGTATCCTCATTTTTGGTCAAAACAAGTAATTTTCCAACTTGGTAGGTGACTTTGTAAGATGAAATTTGACTTGTATTCTAGTATTTCTACTGATGCCTTTTTTTTCCTCCATTATTTTGTTCGATTGCTTGAACACTATCTATCTTTTGCTTGTAGAGTAATCATAAACCCCATGGAAGATGTCCTTCCCTAAGAAAGTGCCAAGGTCTATTCCTAGTTCCCATTATGCAAAATCACATCAAATAAAACAAAATGGTACTTTCACATGCTCATGAACATTATCCAAGCAAGGGATTCACGACTCCAAAATACTCATGAATACTAGAAATTAACATCCTATTTTCAGTTGATAAATTGATTCCAAATAGTAAGGTGCTTAACTTAGTGCTTCTTCAAAGTTCTCCATAACAAATAATAGGCAAGATGGTTAATTGAGGTTGAAATTCTTACCATGAGATGAAAATGAAAGGGTTCTTTGGGAAAATTTTTAAAAAGCGGGCAATCATACCTTGAATTACCAGCTATAGTTCAAAAACATATATATTTAGAATGATCCATATTCCAATAAAATCGTCACTCTTACAAAGAAGGAATAACAAAGCAATGTTAATAATGGAGATCAAAACCTGATACAGAAACTTATTAGCCAAGAGTCAACATATTTGGAAGTCACGAGAACTAGATAAAAATAGGTCTTGGTAGTAAAGATTTATGAGTTTGCCATGCATGGAAAATGCCAAGTAGGCGAACATGCCAAATAGGCAAAAATTTGACTCTAACATCGATGCCACCAAAGACAAGTCAAGGAATTGAGGGGTTGTGTAGTTGCAACAAACTGTTATGCACATAAAGAGCATCTCCTCACTAAATTGCCCCATTGGTTTCAACAAATTGTTTCCAAACAAACTCTCTCGGGGAGGCCAGTTCAGGATGCACTTAAATAGTCATCTTGAATGTGCATTAGGAATTGAGAGTTTGTTCGGAAACAATTTGTCGGAAACAATGGGGCAATTCAGAGAGGAAATGCTCTTTATGTGCATGACAGTTTGCTGCAACTACACAACCCATCAATTCCTTGGCTTGTCTTTGATGGCGTCAATATTGGAACATCAGATTGCCTATTTTGCAAGCCCATAAATCTCTGCTATCAAGACCTTATTTATCTAATTCTCGTGACTTCCAAATATGCTGACTCTTCTCTAATAGGTTTCTGTATCCAGGTTTTGGTCTCCATTATTAGCATAGCTTCATTATTCCTTTTCTCTAAAAGTGACGGTTTTATTGGATTATGGGTTACTCTAACTATATATATAAGTCTTCGAATTATAGTTGGTATTTTAAGGTATGATTGCTTGCTTTTTGAAATTTTTTGAACCCTTTCATTTTCATCTCATGATAAAAATTCCACCTCAATTGACCATTCTGCCTTATATTTGTTATGGAAACTTTGGTGAAGCACTAAGTTGAGCACTTTATACTATTTGAAATCAAATTATCAATTGAAAATAGAATGTTAATTTCCAGAGTATTCATGAGTATTTTGGAGTCGTGAATCCCCCCACTTGGATAATGCTCATGTGCACGAGGAAGTACCCTTTTGCTTTATTTGATGTGGTTTTGCATAATGGGAAGTAGGACTAGACCTTAGCACTTTCTTAGGGAAGGTCATTTTCCATGGGGTTTATGATTATACTGTGAGCAAAACGATGGCTGCAACTAGCAAGTGGTAGCTGTGGCACTACATGGGTGAAAAGCACCTGCTAGTGGTATGGACATTTGTGTCCACTGTCCACAGTCCACTATGCTTGAAGAGGAGCAAATTTTCAAGAGAAAAATTGGATGAGATATTTGACGTTGGCTTATATTTGGAACCATATTAATAGGGGTGACATTCACACTACAATTTACGTGTGTACATTTTTGGATCCAAGTGTGTGTATATGTGTGTATGGCCACATGCAAAAGAAGGCGGGGTGACATTCACACGACAATTCACGTGTACATTTTTGGATCCAAGTGTGTGTATGTGTGTATGGCCAAATGCAAAAGAAGGTGTGCACCATATGTGAGTATATGTCCTTGCATGTGATGTCTTTTGCGTGAGTCTGGCTAAATGAATGGTAAAACATGTTTCCCCCAAATTATAATGCTAGTTTTATCTCAAAAAAATCTTGGAGTACTGCACCGCTGAGTCTCATGTCTCATGTGGTGTATTTGGAGATGATGCAACAAAAGAAGATTAAATGGGTATGATGCTTATTTCTACTATGTTGAATATTTGTGCTTGTTTTTTGTATTCATGCTCGAACACTACCTATCATTTAGTTTAAATAATTCTAGATGTTTCCTTTTTTCTCTTTGCTCTCAAGAATCTCCAATAACAAGATTGGATGGTTCAAAGAGTCATTATCATTCCTCAAAATAATTACTTTTAATACCTTAGATGTAGCTGCAGTTGCTTTGTATCTACTAGGATTGCCTATTTGTAGAGAAGGCATATCTTGGTCAATGATCACTATTGACATTGCGGGACATTGCACATTGTAGGATTAAGAAGAACTTCTATAATGATTGATACATAGCTGATGACAAATGTTATAAGATAAAGGATGATGGTATAATTAGAGGCTATAGCACAGTTTTTGCAGTGAAAGAAAACCTTTTAAAAGAATACTTCATTTAGTTAACTACAATCAAACATCAGGAAAATCATGGTTAAAAAGTTCTTATTTGAGTGTCCTATTATTTATGATTGAAATAGTTTCTTTTATATTATGACTTTTATCAAAGATATCAAGAATTTAAAATGACAACTTGCTAATGCAATGGATTGTACTTTTCTTTTGCACTTTGCTAATTGCCAGGTGATTTAAAGTAGCCAATGACAAATCCTTTGAATATGTAACATAGCACTGAAAATAACTCCAATTTACAAGTTCAATCTAGGATTGGTACCGCTGAAAATATACATCATCAAATAGCTAGATTCCTAGCTGCATTATGTCCTTTATTTGAG
Source organism: Eucalyptus guilfoylei (assembly GCA_016097605.1). Taxonomy (NCBI): domain Eukaryota; kingdom Viridiplantae; phylum Streptophyta; class Magnoliopsida; order Myrtales; family Myrtaceae; genus Eucalyptus; species Eucalyptus guilfoylei. The sequence continues at coordinate 22,670,727 of CM027866.1, read as the reverse complement.
ATCTTTCTAATAAGCTTAAGTGGATAATAACCATTTTAAAGCAAGTTTGGAACTAGATGTCAAACCAGAAAGTATAGAAGGGAGAAAACCAAAAAGAATTCTAGTATGTGTAACTACATATTTTTAAGAAAGTGAACCACACTTCCGAGAAATCTCATTATAGTTGTTCAATAAGCTAATTGTCTCATGTCCATTGCTTTGCTTTACTTAAAGATTCAGTGAAGGTGTCACACATTGAGGAAATGCTCCTTGTTTCTAAAAAGTATTCAAGGAAGTGGTTTTACCTGTTTAGTAATAGCCAAACCATCAGCAATAAGTGATGATGTCATCCAAACCTGTAAGCATATTAGAAATGTAGCCAAAAGTTTTGAACCTAGTCGTGTAGCTAGCAAGATAGCAAGGGTAGAATAGGATGTTAGAGTTATCACTCTTGCCAACATAAGAAGTCTCATGAACAAATGCAAGTATTCATTTAGAATTAATAATATTCTTAAATTTTAGAAAAGAGTTTTTTGCAATACAAAGAGGAAAGAATTTTTTGTAACACAGAGGAACACATGGCCATAAAACTATGAGCAAAAAAATGAACTTTAATAATTTATTTGCTCATTGTTTAATACAGAAAAAGCTGCCACAAGAAGAAATTTGATTATCTTTCGTGTTTTGCAAATTATTCTTTTTTGAAATTTGAGAATATGAATGCTTATATTTATTCACAAGACTTCTTATGTTAGCAATGGTGATGGCTTTCACATCCTATTGTACCCTTGTTGCCTTATTGGCTATACGATTAGGTTCAACACCTTTGGATGCGTTTCAGATATGTTTACAGGTTTGGACAACATCATTACCTATTGTTGGTGGTTTGGTTGTTGCTATAAGTAAAATTGCTTCATAGAATACTTTCTTGAAACAAGGAGCACTTCCTTAGTAGGTGACACCTTCACTGGATTTTAAAGTGAAGCAAAGCAATGTAAATGAGATAATTATCTTCCTGAACAACAAAAATGAGATTTCTCATAAGTGTTGTTCACTTTTTTGAAAAATGTTATTTCACATGTGAAAATTCTTTTTTGTTTTCCCTATTCAGTACTTTTAGTTTGATATCTAGTTCTGAACTTATTTTGCTATGGTCATTATCCACTTGAGCATATTCAAAAGATCTCAAATAGATGACAAAGTGCAGCATGATATCTAAGACTAAAGGAGACAGGGAAAATATTAGAGGTACCAATCCTAGGTTGAACATCTGCGTTGAAGTTATTTTTAGTGCTAGTATAGCATATTTAAAAAATTTGTCGTTAGTTTCTTTTAACCACCAAACTATTAGCAAAACACAATAGAAAAAGTACGCTCCGAGAGCCTCCTCCTCTCCTAGGTTGCGGATTTGGAGTTTGAGCTCCATGAATTCCTTCATGTATTCTCGGATCGTGCCTCTTTGCTCAAGGCGATAGAGCTTGCTATGGGCTTCTTGTTGAGCAAACTCGGGGAAGAAGTAATCTCGGAACTCCCTCACGAAGTCATCCCATGTGTCCACGGGATCGGCGCCGCGCTTCGTCTCATCGCACCTATTGTGCCACCAAAGCATTATGGTATTGGAAAGGAACATCGAAGCGGTTTTTACCTTGATTGACTCGTCTTGAATGTTGACGGCGCCAAAGTAATGCTCCATGCTCCAAACGAAGTTGTCCACCTCCTTGGTGGATCGGTAGCCTTAGAACTCCTTAGGCTTCACCGCTTGTGTGGGCATCGCTCCATTGGTGATGCTCAATTTGCATAAGGCGAGCTCAGTGTTGAGTTCTTGAATCTCTGCCTTCATGGTTCGACCTCGTCCCTACGAGGGCTTTCTTCCTCGATCACTTGGACGTGCTCCTTCAAGATCGATGCTTCAAGGGCTTCGTCTTTGTGGTGCAATGGGGTTGTAGCTTTGTTGATGTCGATCATGAAGTCTTCATGGAGCGAGATCTCAACCTCCATGATCCGGTCTCCTCATGTCATCAAAACCTTCCATGAATTCGACCATGGCACTCTGGACCTTCACGAGCTTCTCATCCAACGCAGCTACGGCATCCATCGAGCCTTCTCTTTTCTTTGTTCAGCCGTGAGTCTCCTTGACTTGGATAGCCTCTCCATTGATAACAGCATCTTGGCTCGACATTCTCTCGAACAGTTGGTGCTCCTCAATCTCTCGAAACGGATCTCTCCTTTTCTCTGAAACCACTTGTCACGGGCCAATCGATTGGGATCGTGACCATGCAGCGATTAAAGCTCTTTTGGATCACCTAAGCCAAGCCTTACTCGAGTCGATCGCACACTCGCTCGCTTTACTCAGATCGTAGAGAGAGAAAGTCTCTAGAGAGAGGAGCTCTGGAAAGAAATGAGCTTTGATATTACTAAAAGGATTGGATGGTTACAAATGAGAAGGAGGGCACCCCTTCTTATACTAGAGGCCCTCAGATTACATTCGTTGATTGACTCTTTATCCGACGAACGAGATCGCACCATCTCATCTATCAACACTAATGACAACTACTAACTACCGACATAAATAGCAAGAGACTTCTAGAATGCGGCTCAATTACTGTATCGTCTGCCCTTGGAAAGTTCTGGAAGGAGTCTTGTCGGGAATCTAAGCGAGCACAGGAGGTCCTCCACGGCAAGGCACGGCCCTTTAGTTCCGGAAACCTCTTGGCCGTGGCATAGGGGTCCATAAAATAGAACCCATAGGACCAGGAGGAACCCGAGGAATGTCAGGGGCGAGCGGCTCATCCTCATCGATGGTATCGTCCCGAAATTCCTCGATTCAATGGAACCACCGATGCAACAGCCTGGGTAGGGAGAGTAGAATAAATATTTCGATATAATCAAACTCCAGAAGACGAAAAGTTCATCCTCGCATCCATACATCTTGAAGGGAAGCCCAATAATGGGTCGAATCACTACGGGCGGATAATTATCCACATGGGAGCAATTCCACTTCATATTTTTGGAAAGGTTTGGCCCAACTCGATTTAATGATTTCTTTGGAGAGTTGACAAAGTTAACACAAACCGGAACTCTCAAGGATTACTAAATCCAGATCAAATGGCTGCTTGTGCAATGCAGCATGCAACTCTCTCCCACGGAAGAAGTAAGTTGTTTTGTTAGTGGCCTTAAAGAACCTATAAAATCTGATGTGTGTGCTACAGGCTCGAACGAAATTAGCTTGGCTCGAATTTTCGATGAAAGGAGCACGAAGGGCCACAGCTACTACCCAATTCCGCTACGGTACCAACACGGGACCATCTCAGGCCCCGCAGGATAATCGGGCAGTGAATAATATGGGAAAACCCGTCCTACCATATCCCGAGCACCATCAAGCGCTTAACACCAGTGGAGGCTTAGGAACGGCAAAACGGCGGGTTATGCTACAATTGCGACGAGATTTATACCCCCGGACACAAATGCAAGCAGCTATTCTTAATTGAGGTTGGGGAGGAAGAATCCGTAGAAAAGAAAGCGGAGGTCTTTGAGGAGCAACGCGAAGCAGCAGACATGAAGGGGGAGACATCCCCAAAATCCCACCGCACGCAATTGCGGGAATCACCACTCAATAGACGATGCGATTCCAAGCCACGGTGAAGAAATAGCCTCTTGCTGTGCTCATCGACACCAACACAATTTCCTCAATACCACGACGGTACGCAAGTCGGGCTTGACCATAAAGAAAAGACGTAATTTGAGTGTGGTGGTGGCTAACGGCGAGAGGCTTGCAAACATGGGGAGTTGTAACGTGGTAGAGTTAACCATCCAAGATACCATATTTACGATTGATTTCCACGTTATTTCTCTTTGTGGATGTGATGCGGTACTTGGGGCATCATGACTTCGAAATCTTGGCCCGCTTTTATGAAATTTCAAGACTATAGAGATGTGTTTCCGATGTCAAAGGAAGAATGTGAGGTTAATTGAGATGGAGTAGGATGAAGCAAAGGAGATCAAGGCCAAAAACAAAAGCCGACAGATTGGGCAATCACAGGTGCATGGTTTTTCGCTTTGGATGGAGGCTGATTCGGGAGTGGCGGCGGACAAAAAAATCCGCCGACAAGACTGAACAAGAACTGAGACAGAATCGGGAATGACTCGAGAAGGAATATCCAATGGTTTTCATGGAACCCAAGGGTCTTCCACCGTCACGAACCCAAGATCACCACATTACTATTGCGAAAGGAAAGGGTCCCATCTATGTGCGCTTTTACTGCTACCCTTTTTTTTTTTACCTAAAACAAGAGATCGAAAGATAGGTTGAGGTAATGCTAAGAAGTGGAATAATTCAATCAAGCAACAGCCCGTACTCTTCTCTTGTGATTCTTGTCAATAAAAAAACAAAGGATGGGACATGGCGTTTTTGCATTAACTACTGCGCCTTGGACAAAGTCATGGCAAAAGACAAGTTCCCAATACCCTTAATTAACGAACTTATCGACGAGTTGTTTAGTGCAGAGATCTCCACAAAGTGACTTAAGGTCCGAATATCATCAAATCTGAATGGCCGCCCAAGACATTGCAAAGACAGTATTCCGAATGCATCATGGACATTATGAATTTCTCATCATGCCATTTGGACTTTCTTATGCTCTGTCCACCTTTCAAGCAATAATGAATGGTATTTTTTACTATACTTACGTCAATTCGTTCTTGTCTTTTTTTTACGACATTTTGATCAACAAAAAAGATGCAACAACCCACGCCAAGCATGTGAAAATCGTGTTCGATCTACTCAAAAAACATGGGCTGCACATCAAACACAACAAGTGCGTCTTTGGGTAACCTCCAATAAATTATTTAGGCCATGTCATAGACCGAAATGGGGTTAGCATAGAGCAAGACAAGGTTAAGGTTATCCTTGATTGGCCTCGCCCAATGAATGTCGAATCAGTCCGTGGATTTTTGGGCCACACCGGCTATTATTGCAAATTCTTTAAAGAATACGGGTAAATTGCAGTGGCTCTTAGGGAATTGCTCAAAAATGATGCTTTCAGTGGGGGGATGTTGCTAATCAAGCCTTTGAAAATCTCTAATTTGCTATGATCCAAGCACCGATTCTCGGTCTTTCCGAACAGTTTGTGGTTGAATGCGACAAATCTGGGGTTGGTACAGGAGCGGTATTGATGCAACAGTGGCGTCCCTTAGCAAACTTTAGCAAGGCATGGTCCAGCGCAAAACTTGAAAAATCCACTTAGGAGAAAGAAATCATGGCTCTCATATTGGCGGTGCAAAAATGGCAAGCACATCTTGTTGAGTAGGTCACTCCCAATTGGAGAGACCAATGCAATTATGTATATCTGTAGTAGAATATGTATAGTAGTGAGTGTGTAAAAGAAAAGAAAAAAAGAAAAAGAAAAAAGAAAATATCAAAAGAGATCAGAAGATAAATCAACGTGATCTTCCACATCCAGAAAATCAAGGGAGATTGGGAAAGAAATCAAAGTGATATTTTCATATATACAAAATCACGAGAAATTAGGAGATAAATCTACATGATTTTGTATTGTACAATTCCAATTGGGATTGCATTTGCTCCTATAAATAGGAGTCCTCCTCAACGGAGAAGAGGTTACACAAAAGCAAGAATATCAGAGCAGCGTAGCGGAAGAAACAGTTTTCTTCTTCCAGGAAAGAGAGTCATCTTTGAGAGTTATCCAGTTTGTGAGAGGTTCAGATCCACAAAGTGGACTACGGTCCTGTGGTTTTTCCCTTCACCTTGGAGGGTTTTCCATGTTAAAATTCTGGTGTTATTTATTATTTATCTTTACTGCTTTCAGTTAGTATTTTATCCTATTTTATTTTCACAGAAATAGTAGCGGGAAAAATTTTCTGGGCGTTCTCCTCAAATATTTTTCCCAACACATCTTTTGGTAAGACAATTCACAGTGCGCACCGACCACCGTAGTCTCAAATATCTTTGGGAGCAACTGATTAACATGGACGAGCAACAAAGACGGCTTGAAAAGTTGATGGGGTACGACTTTCTCATTGAATATAAAACGGAAAAGGAGAATGGTGTGGCGAACGCCTAATCTCGCAAAACCGGAGTAAGTCTATCGGCTATCTCTTAGCCAATTTCGCAATGGCTAGACACAATTAAAGAGGAGAATGGACGGCTGGCCGAGTTATAGCGGCTGCACGAGCTGTTCAATCAGGGAAAATAATCGGTCCATGGAAAAATAATGACGGTGTGCTATTCCACAAGGACCAAATTTATATCGGACAAGACTCGGAATTAATTTCCATCATCATCAAAGAGAGACATGACATCGAGCATGAGGGATTCCACAAAACCCTCCAATATTTCAAGTCAAATTTCTTTTGGAAAGGCATGAGAGCAACATTGCGGGAATGCATCCGAAATAGTTAAGTTTGCCAACAAAATAAAGCAGAGCATTACAAGCCAGCGGGATTGCTCTACCCATTACTGATTCCGAAGCAAATTTGGGAGGACATTCAATGGACTTCATTGAGGGATTACCGGCTTCTAACGGTAAGATTGTCATATTCGTCGTCGTTGACCGTTTATCAAAGATGGCCAACTTCATCGCACTTAGCCACCCCTACATGGTCCGAATGGTGGCAAGGGCATTTTTTCAAAATATCTTTTGGCTCCATGCGATGCCTAAATCCATTGTTCGTGACCGGGACCCCACTTTCATAAGTGCCTTTTGGCGAGAATTATTCGAACTACAAGGGACGAAATTCAACATGAGTTCGCCTACCACCCACAAACGAATGGACAAATTGAAGCGGTTAACTGGGTCCTTGAAATGTATCTTAGATGGTTTTCCGGAGATCGTCCTAAATGTTGGGTACAACGGTTGCCATGGGCGGAGTTTTACTATAACACTAGTACCCACACCACCACTCCTAAAACTCTGTTCAAATTGATGTATGGGAGGCCCATACTAGGGGTGGCAAATGGGTGGGTTGGGTCGGGTATGGGTCAGGTCGAAAATGGGTCGACCCATATTTGACTCATTTAACCCGTTTTGACTCATATTCTTGTAATGTAAATCTAGTGACTTATACCTGACCCGATCTATACTCAACCCATACCCGACCCGACTTGTATTGCTAAAACCTACTTATTATTAAAATATTTTTATGCAATACAAATTAAATGGAAAAATTTTATAATTCTTTTAAAAATATTTTTATAAAAAAAAAAATTTTCCATTTTTTTTAAATTTTTTATTTTTAATTTTTATAATTTTTAATTATTTTATTTTTAAAAAATATATTTTTTATTTTTTAAAATATCATTTTTAATCTTTTTTCTCTTTTCTCTTTTTTTTTTTTTTTCTTGCCGGCTCGAGCCTCCCCGGATCCGACGAGTCTCGAGCCTCGCCCGTCGTCGGTGAGGTCAAGCCTCGCCGGATCTGGCGAGCTCGTTGGCGAGACTCGAGCTAGCCAGCATTAGGTGAGGCTCGATCTCGCCGATTTGGCGAGGCCGAGGCCCTGCCCGACGCCGGCGAGCTTGAGCCTCGCCAGTCATCGGCGAGGCCGACCTCGCGGATCTGGCGAGACTCGAGCTCGCCAATCGTCGGTGAGGCCGAGCCTCGCCGGATCTAGCAAGACTTGAGCACGCCCGCGTCGGGAGAGGCTCGATCTCGCCAGATCTGGTGAGGCCCGAGGCCCGCCGACGCTGGCTAGCTCGAGCCTCGCTAGTCGTCGGCGAGGCCAAGCCTCGCCGGATCTAGCGAGGCTCGAGCTCGCCAATGACGGTGAGGCTCGATCTCGCTGATCTAACGAGGTCGAGGCCCCGCCCGACACTAGCGAGCTCGAGCCTTACCGCTACCCCCCATTCCATAAATTCCGAGCAGCCTCACTTCATCACTACCGTTAACATCTAACTTTTCCAATACTTCTGCCACGCGATCATCAAGTTCGACTAAATCTTTAGTCACGGACTTTTCTCTTACCTTCAACTCCTGCAAAACCACTTCAACTACCGAGTCCACAAGTTTCGCATGGCTGCCACAAATAGAAGCAAGTTCATTAGTCACAAAAGCTATATCGATCATACAAATTAACATGTATGGCTCTAAATCCAAAAACAACGGTGAACACCTTTTATTTACCCTTAATAACTCTTGCGTATGATTGCACCCGTATTTTAAAAGATCGGAAGATTTGCTAATTTATTTAAGTTCCTAGCCCTTGGTTTTATCGACCTTCTCAAGAGCCTTCTCCCAAGATTCTATTTCGTGCAGAAATTTCTCCTTCTGCTCCTCCTTGCGCTCCTTCTTGTGCTTTTTCATGGCCGTTGTGTATAATGAGTTTTCAAGGACAACATCGTCTGGCTTCACATCGTACAAGATGGGTAGGATTTTTTTCTTTGCTGAATTGGATTTGTTGTCTACCATCCTTTTGAGCTCATGGAGACACCACTTGCTACTAGTATAATTTTTTGAGAAGATGGGTATGTAGATCTGTGAGTCGTCGATTGCTTGCAGGAGCGCTCCACCAATTTCTTTGCCAACCCAAAGTTCTTTGATATCTATGAAGGCTCGAACACCCTCATTTACCAATTCGTGCGGCGGTCACGTGGTGCAATATTTGACAACCATCGGTCCGTGGCGATCGTCCAACGGTCGTGCAGCGATCGTGTGAATGTCGTGCGACGATCGTGTGGCAATCGTGCGGCGAATAGGATCGTGTGACGGACCACTTTCCAAAGTGATAAAGAAGTTCATTGTAGACGACCCTAGCTAGAGTGGTTTTACCACTACCCCTCATTCCATAAATTCCGAGCAGCCTCACTTCATCACTACCGTCAACATCTAACTTTACCAATACTTCTGCCACGCGATCCTCAAGTCCGACTAAATCTTTAGTCACGGACTTTTCTCTTACCTTCAACTCCCGCAAAACCAGCCACAAATACAAGCAAGTTCATTAGTCACAAAAGCTATATCGATCATACAAATTAACATGTATGGCTCTATATCCGAAAACAACGGTGAACTCCTTTTATTTACCCTTAATAACTCTTGCTTATGATTGCACCTGTATTTTTTAAAAGATCGGAAGATTTGCTAATTTATTTATCTCCGTAATCGCTTGAATTGGAAGTGCTTGATTCAAGAGCTAGAAAAGTCAGGGATCTTTAGGGCTCACGTTTCAAATTTTGGCAGCTCCCAGCCCTTGGTTTTATCGACCTTCTCAAGAGCCTTCTCCTAAGATTCAATTTCGTGCTGAAATTTCTCCTTCTCCTCCTCCTTACGCTCCTTCTTGTGCCTTTTCATGGCCGTGGTGTATAATGAGTTTTCAAGAACAACATCGTTTGGCTTCACATCGTACAAGATTGGTAGGATTTTTTTCTCTGCTGAATTGGATTTGTTGTCTACCATCCTTTTGAGCTCATGGAGACACCACTTGCTACTAGTATAATTTTTTGAGAAGATGGGTATGTAGATCTGTGAGTCGTCGATTGCTTGCAGTAGCGCTCCACCAATTTCTTTGCCAACCCAAAGTTCTTCGATATCTATGAAGGTTCGAACACCCTTATTTACCAAGTCTCGATGACGGCGGCAGTCGTGCGGCGGTCGTGTGGCGATCGTGCAACAATCGTGTGACGGTCGTGCGGCGATCGTGCGATTGTCGTGCGGCGATCGTGCGACAACCGCGTGGCGGTCATGCGGCGGAGGTCGTGTGGCGATCGTGCAACGGTCGTCTGAGGGTCGGCAGCGATCGTGTGAATGTCGTGCGATGATCGTGCGGCAATCGTGCGGCGATCGTGCGGCAATAGTGCGGCGGTCGTGCGGCAATCGTGTGGCGGTCGGTAGTCGTGCGGCGGTTGTGCGGCGGTCGTGTGGCGATCGTGCAACAGTCGTGTGACGGACCACTTTCCAAAGTGATAAAGAAGTTCATTGTAGACGACCCTGGCTAGAGTGGTTTTACCGCTACCCCCAATTCCATAAATTCCGAGGAGCCTCACTTCATCACTACGGTTAACATCTAACTTTTCCAATACTTCTGCCACGCGATCATCAAGTCCGACTAAATCTTTAGTCACGGACTTTTCTCTTACCTTCAACTCCCGCAAAACCACTTCAACTACCGAGTCCACAAGTTTCGCTTGGCTGCAACAAATAGAAGCAAGTTCATTAGTCACAAAAGCTATATCAATCATACAAATTAACATGTATGGCTCTAAATCTGAAAACAACGGTGAACTCCTTTTATTTACCCTTAAGAACTCTTGCGTATGATTGCACCTGTATTTTTTAACAGATCGGAAGATTTGCTAATTCATTTATCTCCGTAATCGCTTGAATTAGAAGTGCTTGGTTCTAGAGCTAGACAAGTCAGGGACCTTTAGAGCTTACGTTTCAAATTTTGGCAACTCCCAGCCCTTGGTTTTATCGACCTCCTCAAGAGCCTTCTCCCAAGATTCTATTTCGTGCAAAAATTTCTCCTTTTGCTCCTCCTTGCGCTCCTTCTTGTGCTTTTTCATGGCCGTTGTGTATAATGAGTTTTCAAGGACAACATCGTCTGGCTTCACATCCTAAAAGATGGGTAGGATTTCTTTCTCTCCTGAATTCGATTTGTTGTCTACCATCCTTTTGAGCTCACGGAGACACCACTTGCTACTAGTATAATTTTCTGAGAAGATGGGTATGTAGATCTGTGAGTCGTCGATTGATTACAGGAGCTCTCCATCAATTTCTTTGCCAACCCAAAGTTCTTCGATATCTATGAAGGCTCGAACACCCTTATTTACCAAGTCACGATGACGGCGGCAGTCAGCAGTTGTGCGGCGGTCGTGTGGCGATCATGCGGCGGTCGTGTGACCGTCGTGCGGCGATCGTGCGATTGTTGTGCGGCGATCGTGCGACAACCGCGTCGTGGTCGCGCGGCGGCGGTCGTGTGGCGATTGTGCAACGGTCGTTTGACGGTCGTGCAGCGATCGTGTGAATGTCGTGCGACCATCATGCGACAATCGTGCGGCGGTCATGCGACAATCGTGCGGCGGTCGTGCGGCAATCGTGCGGCGGTCGTGCGGCAATCGTGCGGCGGTCGTGTGGCGATCGTGCATCAGTCGTGTGACGAACCACATTCCAAAGTGATAAAGAAGTTCATTGTAGACGACCCTGGCTAGAGTGGTTTTACCGCTACCCCCCATTCCATAAATTCCGAGCAGCCTCACTTCATCACTACGGTTAACATCTAACTTTTCCAATACTTCTGCCACGCGATCATCAAGTCCGACTAAATCTTTAGTCACGGACTTTTCTCTTACCTTCAACTCCTGCAAAACCACTTCAACTACCGAGTCCACAAGTTTCGCTTGGCTGCCACAAATAAAAGCAAGTTCATTAGTCACAAAAGCTATATCGATCATACAAATTAACATGTATGGCTCTAAATCCGAAAACAACGGTGAACTCCTTTTATTTACCCTTAATAACTCTTGCGTATGATTGCACCTGTATTTTTTAAAAGATCGGATGATTTGCTAATTTATTTATCTCCATAATCGCTTGAATTGGAAGTGCTACATTCTAGAGCTAGAAAAGTCAGGGACCTTTAGAACTCACGTTTCAAATTTTGGCGGCTCCCAGCCCTTGGTTTTATCGACCTTCTCAAGAGCCTTCTCCCAATATTATATTTCGTGCAGAAATTTCTCCTTCTGCTCCTCCTGGCGCTCCTTCTTGTGCTTTTTCATGGTCGTTGTGTATAATGAGTTTTCAAGGACAACATCGTCTGGCTTCACATCGTAAAAGATGGGTAGGATTTTTTTCTCTACTGAATTGGATTTGTTGTCTACCATCCTTTTGAGCTCACGGAGACACCACTTGCTACTAGTATAATTTTTTGAGAAGATGGGTATGTAGATCTGTGAGTCGTCGATTGCTTGCAGGAGTGCTCCACCAATTTCTTTGCCAACCCAAAGTTCTTCGATATCTATGAAGGCTCGAACACCCGTATTTACCAAGTCTCGATGACGGCGGTAGTCGGCAGTAATGCGGCAATCGTGTGGCGATCGTGCAACGGTCGTGTGACGGTCGTGCGGCGATCGTGCGATTGTCGTGCGGTGATCGTGCGACAATCGCGTCGCGGCCATGCGGCGGTCGTGTGGCGATCGTGCAACGGTCATCTGACGGTCGTGTAGCGATCGAGAGAATGTCGTGCGAGGATCGTGCGGCAATCGTGCGGCGGTCGTGCGGCGGTCGTGCGGCAATCGTGTGGCGGTCAATAGTCGTGCGGCGGTTGTGCGGTAGTCGTGTGGCGATCGTGCAACAGTTGTGTAAGGGACCACTTTCCAAAGTGATAAAGAAGTTCATTTTAGACGACCCTGGCTAGAGTGGTTTTACCGCTACCCCCCATTCCATAAATTCCAAGCAGCCTCACTTCATCCCTACGGCTAACATCTAACTTTTCCAATAATTCTGCCACGCGATCATCAAGTCCGACTAAATCTTTAGTCACGGACTTTTCTCTTGCCTTCAACTCCTGCAAAACCACTTCAACTACCAAGTCCACAAGTTTCGCTTGGCTGCCACAAATAGAAGCAAGTTCATTAGTCACAAAAGCTATATCGATCATACAAATTAACATGTATGGCTCCAAATCCGAAAACAACTTTGAACTCCTTTTATTTACCCTTAATAACTCTTGCGTATGATTGCACCTGTATTTTTTAAAAGATCGGAAGATTTGCGAATTTATTTATCTCCGTAATCGCTTGAATTGGAAGTGCTTGATTCTAGAGCTAGAAAAGTCAGGTACCTTTAGAGCTCACGTTTCAAATTTTGGCAGCTCCCAGCCCTTCGTTTTATCGACCTTCTCAAGAGCCTTCTCCCAAGATTCTATGTCGTGCAGAAATTTCTCCTTCTACTCCTTCTTGCGCTCCTTATTGTGCTTTTTCATGGCCGTTGTGTATAATGAGTTTTCAAGGACAACATCGTCTGGCTTCACATCGTAAAAGATGGGGATGATTTTTTTCTTTGCTGAATTGGATTTGTTGTCTACCATCCTTTTGAGCTCACGGAGACACCACTTGCTAATAGTATAATTTTTTGAGAAGATCGGTATGTAGATCCGTGAGTCGTCGATTGCTTACAGGAGCGCTCCACCAATTTCTTTGCCAACCCAAAGTTCTTCGATATCTATGAAGGCTCGAACACCCTTATTTACCAAGTCTCGATGACAGCGGCAGTCGGCAGTCGTGCGGCCGTCGTATGGCGATCGTGCAAAGGTCGTGTAACGGTCGTGCGGCGATCGTGCGACAACCGCGGGGCGGTCATGTGGCGATCGTGCAATGGTCGTCTGACGGTCGTGCAGCGATCGTGTGAATGTCGTGCGACGATCGTGCAGCAATCGTGCGGCGGTCGTGCGGCAATCGTGCCACGGTCGGTAGTTGTGCGGCGGTCGTGCGGCAATTGTGTAGCGATCGTGCAACAGTCGTGTGACGGACCACTTTCCAAAGTGATAAAGAAGTTCATTGTAGACGACCCTGGCTAGAGTGGTTTTACTTCTACCCCCCATTCCATCAATTCCGAGCAACTCACTTCATCACTACGGTTAACATCTAACTTTTCCAATACTTCTGCCACGCGATCATCAAGTCCGACTAAATCTTTAGTCACGGACTTTTCTCTTGCCTTCAACTCCTGCAAAACCACTTCAACTACCGAGTCCACAAGTTTTGCTTGGCTGCCACAAATAGAAGCAAGTTCATTAGTCACAAAAGCTATTTATACAAATTAACATGTATGGCTCTAAATCCGGAAACAACGGTGAACTCCTTTTATTTACCCTTTATAACTCTTGCGTATCATTGCACCTGTATTTTTTAAAAGATCGGAAGATTTGCTAACTTATTTATCTCCGTAATCGCTTGAATTGGATGTTCTTGATTCAAGAGGTAGAAAAGTCAGGGACTTTTAGAGCTCACGTTTCAAATTTTGGCAGCTCCCAGCCCTTGGTTTTATCGACCTTCTCAAGAGCCTTCTCCCAAGATTCTATTTCGTGCAGAAATTTCACCTTCTGCTCCTCCTTGCGCTCCTTCTTGTGATTTTTCATGGCCCTTGTGTATAATGAGTTTCCAAGGATAGCATCGTCTGGCTTCACATCGTAAAAGATGGGTAGGATTTTTTTCTCTGCTTAATTGGATTTGTTGTGTACCATCCTTTTGAGCTCACGGAGAAACCACTTGCTACTAGTATAATTTTTTGAGAAGATGGGTACGTATATCTGCGAGTCGTCGATTGGTTGCAGGAGCGCTCCACCAATTTCTTTGCCAACCCAAAGTTCTTCGATATCTATGAAGGCTCGAACACGCTTATTTACCAAGTCACCCTTATTTACCAAGTCTCGATGACGCGATTGTCGCGGCAATCGGGGCGGTCATGTGGCGATCGCAATGGTCGTCGTGACGGTCGTGCAGCAATGACGGACCACTTTCCAAAGTGATAAAGAAGTTCATTGTAGACGTAGCGACCCTTGATCATGTGACGGACCACTTTCCAAAGTGATAAAGAAGTTCTACCCCGGCTAGAGTGGTTTTACTACTACCCCCATTCCATAAATTCCGAGCAGCCTCACTTCATCACTACGGTTAACATCTAACTTTTCCAATACTTCTGCCACGCGATCATCAAGTCCGACTAAATCTTTAGCGACAGACTTTTCTCTTAACTTCAACTCCTACAAAACCACTTCAACTACCGAGTCCACAAGTTTTGCTTGGTTGCCACAAATAGAAGCAAGTTCATTAGTCACAAAAGCTATATCGATCGTACAAATTAACATTTATGGCTCTAAATCCGAAAACAACGGTGAACTCCTTTTATTTACCCTTAATAACTCTTGCGTATGATTGCACCTGTATTTTTTAAAAGATCGGAAGATTTGCTAATTTATTTATCTCCGTAGTCGCTTGAATTGGAAGTGCTTGATTCTAGAGCTAGAAAAGTCAGGGACCTTTAGAGCTCACGTTTCAAATTTTGGCAGCTCCCAGCCCTTGGTTTTATCGACCTTCTCAAGAGCCTTCTCCCAAGATTCTATTTCGTGCAGAAATTTTTCTTTCTGCTCCTCCTTGCGCTCCTTCTTGTGCTTGTTCATGGCCGTTGCGTATAATGAGTTTTCAAGACAACATCGTTTGGCTTCACATCGTAAAAGATGGGTAGGATTTTTTTTCTCTGCTGAATTGGATTTGTTGTCTACCATCCTTTTGGGCTCACGGAGACACCACTTGCTAATAGTATAATTTTTTAAGAAGATGGGTATGTAGATCTGTGAGTCGTCGATTGCTTGCAGGTGCGCTCCACCAATTTCTTTGCCAACCCAAAGTTCTTCGATATCTATGAAGGCTTGACCACCCTTATTGACCAAGTCTCGATGACGGCGGCAATCAGCAGTCGTGCGGCGGTCGTGTGGCGATCGTGCAACGGTCGTGTGGCGATCGTGCAACGGTCGTCTGACGGTCGTGCGACGATCGTGCGATTGTCGTGCGGTCATTGTGCGACAACCGCGTGGCGGTCATGCGGCGGCGGTCGTGTGGCGATCGTGCAACGGTCATCTGACGGTCGTGCAGCGATCGTGTGAATGTCGTGCGACAATCGTGCGGCAATCGTGCGGCGGTCGTGCGGCAATCGTGCGGCGGTCGGTAGTCGTGCGGCGGTCGTGCGGCGGTCGTGTAGCGATCGTGCAACAGTCGTGTGACGGACCACTTTCCAAAGTGATAAAGAAGTTCATTGTAGACGACCCTGGCTAGAGTGGTTTTACTTCTACCCCCCATTCCATATATTCCGAGCAGCCTCAATTCATCACTACAGTTAACATCTAACTTTTCCAATACTTCTGCCATGTGATCATCAAGTCCGACTAAATGTTTAGTCACGGAGTTTTCTCTTACCTTCAACTCCTGCAAAACCACTTCAACTACCGAGTCCACAAGTTTCGCTTGGCTGCCATAAATAGAAGCAAGTTCATTAGTCACAAAAGCTATATCGATCATACAAATTAACATGTATGGCTCTAAATCCGAAAACAACGGTGAACTCCTTTTATTTACCCTTTATAACTCTTGCGTATGATTGCACCTGTATTTTTTAAAACATCGGAAGATTTGCTAATTTATTTATCTCCGTAATCGCTTGAATTGGAAGTGCTTTATTCCAGAGCTAGAAAAGTCAGGGACCTTTAGAGCTCACGTTTCAAATTTTGGCAGCTCCCAGCCCTTGGTTTTATCGACCTTCTCAAGAGCCTTCTCCCAAGATTCTATTCCGTGCAGAAATTTCTCCTTCTGCTCCTCCTTGCGCTCCTTCTTGTTCTTTTTCATGGCAGTTGTGTATAATGAGTTTTCAAGGACAACATCGTCTAGCTTCACATCGTAAAAGATGGGTAGGATTTTTTACTCTGCTGAATTGGATTTGTTGTCTACCATCCTTTTGAACTCACGGAGGCACCACTTGCTACTAGTATAATTTTTTGAGAAGATGGGTATGTAGATCCGTGAGTCGACGATTGTTTGCCAGAGATCTCCATCAATTTCTTTGCCAACCCAAAGTTCTTCGATATCTATGAAGGCTCGAACACCCTTATTTACCAAGTCTCGATGATGGCGGCAGTTGGTAGTCGTGCGGCGGTCGTGTGGCGATCGTGCAACGGGCGTGTGACGGTCGTGCGGCGATCGTGCAATTGTCGTGAGGCAATCGTGCGACAACCGTGTGACGGTCGTGCATCGATCGTGTGAATGTCGTGCGATGATCGTGCGGCAATCGTACGGCGGTCGGTAGTCGTGTAGCGGTTGTGCGTCGGTCATGTGGCGATCGTGCAACAGTCGTGTGACGGACCACTTTCCAAAGTGATAAAGAAGTTCATTGTAGACGACCCTGGCTAGAGTGGTTTTACCACTACCCCCCATTCCATAAATTCCGAGCAGCCTCACTTCATCACTATTGTTAACATCTAACTTTTCCAATACTTCTGCCACGCGATCATCAAGTCCGACTAAATCTTTAGTCACGGACTTTTCTCTTAACTTCAACTCCTACAAAACCACTTCAACTACCGAGTCCACAAGTTTTGCTTGGCTGCCACAAATAGAAGCAAGTTCATTAGTCACAAAAGCTATATCGATCATACAAATTAACATGTATGGCTCTAAATCCGGAAACAACGGTGAACTCCTTTTATTTACCCTTTATAACTCTTGCATATGATTAAACCTGTATTTTTTAAAAGATCGGAAGATTTGCTAATTTATTTATCTCCGTAATCGCTTGAATTGGAAGTGCTTGATTCTAGAACTAGAAAAGTCAGGGACCTTTAGAGCTTACATTTCAAATTTTGGCAGCTCCCAGCCCTTGGTTTTATCGACCTTCTCAAGAGCCTTCTCACAAGATTCTATTTCGTCCAGAAATTTCTCCTTCTGCTCCTCCTTGCGCTCCTTCTTGTGCTTGTTCATGGCCGTTGTGTATAATGAGTTTTCAAGGACAACATCGTCTGGCTTCACATCGTAAAAGATGGGTAGGATTTTTTTCTCTGCTGAATTCGATTGGTTGTCTGCCATCCTTTTGAGCTCACGGAGACACCACTTGCTACTAGTATAATTTTTTGAGAAGATGGGTATGTGGATTTGTGAGTCGTCGATTGCTTCCAGGAGCGCTCCACCAATTTCTTCGCCAACCGAAAGTTCTTAAATATCTATGAAGCGTCGAACACCCTTATTTACCAAGTTTCGATGAAGGCAATAGTCGGCAGTTGTGCGGCGGTCATGTGGCGGTC
This sequence comes from Eucalyptus guilfoylei, assembly GCA_016097605.1. Classification (NCBI taxonomy): domain Eukaryota; kingdom Viridiplantae; phylum Streptophyta; class Magnoliopsida; order Myrtales; family Myrtaceae; genus Eucalyptus; species Eucalyptus guilfoylei. The sequence goes on along the minus strand of CM027866.1, from coordinate 22,652,955 downwards.
GTGTGGCGATTGTGCAACGGTCGTGTGACGGTCGTGCAGCGATCGTGCGATTGTCGTGCGGCGATCGTGCGATTGTCGTGCGGCGATCGTGCGATTGTCTTGCGGCGATCGTACGGTAACCGCGCGACAGTCGTGCGACGGCGGTCGTGTGGCAATCGTGCAACGGTCGTGTGACGGTTATGCGGCGATCGTGTGAATGTCGTGCAGCGATCGTGCGGCAATCGTGTGTCGGTCGGACAACAATCGTGCGGTGGTTGGTAGTCGTGTGGCGTTTGTGCAGCAATCGTGTGGCGATCGTGCAACAGTCTTGTGATGGACCACTTTCCAAAGTGATAAAGAAAAGTCTGGGACCTTTAGAGCTTACGTTTGAAATTTTGGCAGCTCCCAGCCCTTGGTTTTATCGACCTTCTCAAGAGCCTTATCCCAGGATTCTATTTCGTGCAGAAATTTCTCCTTCTGCTCCTCCTTGCGCTCCTTCTTGTGCTTTTTCATGGCCGTTGTGTATAATGAGTTTTCAAGGACAACATCGTCTGGCTTCACATCGTAAAAGATGGGTGGGATTTTTTTCTCCGCTAAATTGAATTTGTTGTCTGCCATCCTTTTGAGCTGACGGAGACACCCCTTGCTACTAGTATAATTTTTTGAGAAGATGGGTATGTAGATCTGTGAGTCGTCGATTGCTTGCAAGAGCGCTCCACCAATTTCTTCGCCAACCCAAAGTTCTTCAATATCTATGAAGGCTCGAACACCTTTATTTACCGAGTCTCGATGAAGGCGGCAGTCGGCAGTCGTTGTGGCATCCTAAAATTTTTGGCAACCTATGGATACTGCCCGACCTATAAAAAGGGTAATGGAAGTGTTTTGTTTGAACCATGAGAGACCAAGGCCGAGTATCTCAATGGAATTGTATCTTATGTTCTTAGGATTATCAAAGTTGGTGCTATAGGGTAATTTGATAATAAGAATTTTGTTCTTGGCTATGCACTTAGGATTTGATTTTTATGGATTAATGTTTCAAGTTTTTGGCCATATTATTTTTCAAGGTAGGTATTTATTTAAGTGAAAGATATTAGTAGATTATTAAAGGGGAAGTGGGCCGAAATTCTTAGGCCAAGCCGGCCCAAAAACCCAGCCCACGATCACCCACCTTTCGGCCATTGAAGTCCGGCCCATGAAGCCCAAGAGGGGGCTGCCATCGACCAAGGGGGAGGGGGAAACCGGTTTGCATGTTTCTCCATTTGTCCCATGAAGAAAGCCAAGTGTCAATCCATGCAAGGCTAATCATTGCAAATGATGAGGGGGAAGAAAAAGTGGAGAACCGGATTGATGAGGGGGAGGGGTGATCGACCGAAGAGGGAGAGAGGAGAGAAAGAGAGAAAGGAAAGGAAGAAAGGAAGAGAGAAAGGGGAGACCGAACGTGCGTGCGAGAGAGGAGGAGGAGGAGACCGGCCACCGTGCGTCCGTCAAGCCGCCTTGCCCCTCTGTTCGTTGCTTGCTGTGTTCACTTGGACTAGAGGCAAGTAGAGTCCGAAAACCTACCCTTTGCTTGCTGTGATGTGTGTTGTGAAGGGTGAAAAACCTTGGTTGTGTTAGGAGTGATGAAATTCGAAGCTTTTGGGAGTGAGGGTTTGGCCTAGTGTTCTGTTTTCTAAAGGACAGACCGACCTTCTATGATTTCGTGTGTTGCATGTGATTTTCTTGTAGGAATCTCACTTCGATCTCTTGACAAAAGTTGTAGAGGACATCTTGAGAATTAACATACTAAAATTTTAGATGAAACGGGCGAGTATTGGTTGGTGAAATGATTTTCCTTTGAAGAAACTAGATCTGGAATTTGTTATGCTGACCTTTAATAATTTCATGAGCTGCATGCAACTTTTTAGTTGGAATCTCACTTTGATTTCTTGATGAAAGTTGTAGAGGACTTCTTGTAGTATAACATATCAAAAATTTAGAGGAAATGAACAAGTATAGGTCGGAAAAAATCATTTTTCTCTTTGAAGAAACTGGATCTGGGAAACGTTACATTGATCTAGCATGATTCTGTAAATTTTTATAAAATCATCCGGTCGAAATTTGATCTTATGTCCTTAACGAAAGTTGTATATGACATTCTGAGGAATAACATACTGAAAATTTAGAAGAAATGGATATGTGTAGACCAGTGAAACGAATTTTCTTTGAAAGGAGTTAATCTGGGAAAAACAGTACAGAGAATAGGGAGTGTGAAATCGACTATAGATATTAATCTGGAACGAATTTGATTTCGATTCTGCATGAAACTTTTACGTTTATGTGTTTTCTATAACATATCAAAATTTCAGAATTTTCTGAGTTTGTATGAGTATTTAATTGAAATTATTTCTGAAATTGTGCAAACTGTAGTGTTGAAATTTTGGAAGCTGTGATGCATGGACCGTACTGATTTGTGCGAGATTCTTTTGGGATGGTGTTCTTCATGAAATATTTGCCTTTAGGTCTCTTCTATAACGTGTCAAATTTTCAGAATTTATTAATACCATTTACTAATTTTCCTAGAGTTTTAACTAAAGTAGTACATTCTGCTTTATCCGAAAATTGCTGCATTTTTTTCAAAAATAAATCAAGTGCTCCATGTGATATAATGCCTTGTGTGATTGATTGTGCTGCATATATGGCGACATTTGGCATGTTATAGGACATGAAATCTAGTTAAATCTTTGGTATTGTTGTATCAAATGCCATATTGAAATTGAGATGCATATGTGAATATGAATTGTGATAATAACGAGACCGTCAGAGGTGTGAGCCGACGATGCCCCGAGAGTGTCGGGATGCCAGGAGTGTGTGTGCCGGATGTCCTCGGGAGTTTCGAGATGCCCGGAGGTGTGTGCCGGAAGCCCTGGAGGTGTGTGCCGGGGGGATACCTCGTGATGCTAGCTGGGGTACGAGATGCCCGGAGTGCGTGTGCCGGATGCCCGGAGGTGTGTGCTGGAGGCTCCTCACGATGTTAGGTTGGATGCGAGCGATAAATTGTGGGATGCAAACATTGATCCCTGGGAAGAAAAATGATGTGATCTAATTGAAAGATAAAGATCAAAAATTGAATGTGTGCATATGGCATGGGATAAACTTCATAGAATGCAAGCTTGAATTGCATGGTGATATATGCATGGCTGCTTGATGATATTTGTATAAGTGCATGGTGGTATATGCACGTTGCATGGTGATATATGCATGGCTACTTGATGATGCATGTACAAGTGCATGGTGGTATATGCACGTTGTATGGTGATATATGAATGGCTGCTTGATGATATATGTATAAGTGCATGGTGGTATATGCACGTTGCATGGTGACATATGTATGGCTGTAAGGTGAGATATGTTTGAATGCATGAATGATATGTGTTTTGTTCATAATACCTTGATTGTTCTGTTTGATGCATTGTGTAGTTTGATGGATCTTTACTGCTGAGTGGTTGTACTCACCCCTTTTGGGGATTAACATTTCAGATTAGAAAGATGCATTTGCTCCCAGTTACGCGTGGTACTTATTATGGATCGCCCTCTGATGTCGAGGTGGAGTGCACGGAGCATTCCTGTGTTAGTGTACCTGGTCTGGTGTTTGTTCGAGTTCATGTCTTGGTGATGTACGATGTGGGTCTGGCTGATGGCCCGGTTGTCCAGGAGTTTTTGTCTATTCATATCCGGCGTGGTGGAGTGATGCTAGGGATGCTGCCGCCGCCGCCACTCGATGCACCGGGTTGGGTGTGATGGCGCGTGTGACTGGAGGGAGCTGACACTTTTTAGGGATAGCCGAAGCTTGTTGATGGAGAGGTGTACATGTTTGATGTAGGGTCAAGTTCTCTTTTGAGCTATAGCCAAGTATAGTTAAAAATCTTGGCCTTTTGTTGTACCAACCTGAGATGTCCATCGTGAAAATATAAATAAAAGTGACTCGGCTTTATCGTTTTATATGGTGAATAGTCGGTGTGCATTGCATCATTGTTATTGGAGTAAAGGATGGTGAGACTCGTTTATGCTTCCGTTGATGAGCTGCGCTGGGACCTTTAAAAAAAAAGAAAAAAAAGGGGGAAAAAGAATTTTATTGATCAACCCCATCGAACTACAGTTTCCTTTTAAATTGGAAAGTTAAAGGAGTAGTACGTAGTAGGATAAAATTTAAGTACCTGTGGCGTCCCTATCGGATGGGAGAGTGTGCCGAGGGGCTGCTACAGTCGTGCGGCGGTCGTGTGGCGATCGTGCAATGGTCTTGTGACGGTTGTATGGCGATCGTGCAATTGTCGTGAGGCGATCGTTCGATTGTCATGCGGCGATCGTGCGGCAACTACGCGGCGGTCGTGCGGTGGCAGTCGTGTGGCGAACGTGCAACGGTCGTGTGATAGTCGTGCGGCAATCGTGCGGCGATTGTACAGCGGTCGTGCGGCAATTGTGGGGCGGTCGACAGTCGTGCGGCGATTGTGCGGCGGTCGTGTGCTGATCGTGCAACGGTCGTGTGACGGACCACTTTCCAAAGTAATAAAGAAGTTCATTGTAGACGACCCTGGCTAGAGTGGTTTTACCGCTACCCCCCATTCCATAAATTCCGAGCAGCCTCACTTCATCACTACGGTTAACATCTAACTTTTCCAATACTTCTACCACGCGATCATCAAGTCCGACTAAATCTTTAGTCACGGACTTTTCTCTTACCTTCAACTCCTGCAAAACCACTTCAACTACCGAGTCCACAAGTTTCGCTTGGCTGCCACAAATAGAAGCAAGTTCATTAGTCACAAAAGCTATATCGATTGTACAGATTAACATGTATGGCTCTAAATTCGAAAACAACGGTGAACTCCTTTTATTTACCCTTAATAACACTTGCGTATGATTGCACCTGTATTTTTTAAAAGATCGGAAGATTTGCTAATTTATTTATCTGCGTAATCGCTTGAATTGGAAGTGCTTGATTCTAGAGCTAGAAAAGTCAAGGACCTTTAGAGCTTACGTTTCAAATTTTCGCAGCTCCCAGCCCTTGGTTTTATCGACCTTCTCAAGAGCCTTCTCCCAAGATTCTATTTCATGCAGAAATTTCTCCTTCTGCTCCTCCTTGCACTCCTTCTTGTGCTTTTTCATGGCCGTTGTGTATAATGAGTTTTTAAGGACAACATCGTCTGGCTTCACATCGTCAAAGATGGGTAGGATTTTTTTCTCCGCTGAATTGGATTTGTTGCTGCCATCCTTTTGAGCTCACGGAGACACCACTTGCTACTAATATAATTTTTTGAGAAGATGGGTATGTAGATCTGTGAGTCGTCGATTGCTTGCAGTAGCGCTCCACTAATTTCTTTGCCAACCCAAAGTTCTTCCGTATCTATGAAGGCTCGAACACCTTTTTTTACCAAGTCTCGATGAAGGCGGCAGTCGGCAGTCGTGCGGCGGTCGTGTGGCGATCGTGCAATGGTCGTGTGACGGTTGTGCGGCGATCATGCGATTGTCGTGAGGCGATCGTTCGATTGTCATGCGATGGTCGTACGGCAACCGCGCGGCGGTCGTGCGGTGGTGGTCGTGTGGCGATCGTGCAACGGTCGTGTGACAGTCGTGCGGCGATCGTGCGACAAACGTGCAGCGGTCGTGCAGCAATCATGGGGCGGTCAGTAGTCGTGCGGCAGTTGTGCGGCGGTCGTGTGCCGATCATGCAACGGTCGTGTGACGGACCACTTTCAAAAGTGATAGAGAAGTTCATTGTAGATGACCCTGGCTAGAGTGGTTTTACCGCTACCCCCGATTCCATAAATTCCGAGCAGCCTCACTTCATCACTACGGTTAACGTCTAACTTTTCCAATACTTCTGCCACGCGATCATCAAGTCCGACCAAATCTTTAGTCACTGACATTTCTCTTACCTTCAACACTTGCAAAACCACTTCAACTACCGAGTCCACAAGTTTTGCTTGGCTGCCACAAATAGAAGCAAGTTCATTAGTCACAAAAGCTATATCGATCATACAAATTAACATGTATGGCTCTAAATCCGAAAACAACGATGAACTCCTTTTATTTACCCTTAATAACTCTTGCATATGATTGCACCTGTATTTTTTAAAAGATCGGAAGATTTGCTAATTTATTTATTTGCGTAATCGCTTGAATTGGAAGTGCTTGATTCTAGAGCTAGAAAAGTCAAGGACCTTTAGAGCTTACATTTCAAATTTTGGCAGCTCCCAGCCCTTGGTTTTATCGACCTTCTCAAAAGCCTTCTCCCAAGATTCTATTTCGTGCAGAAATTTCTCCTTATGCTCCTCCTTGCGCTCCTTCTTGTGCTTTTTCAAGGCCGTTGTGTATAATGAGTTTTCAAGGACAACATCGTCTGGCCTCACATCGTAAAAGATGGGTAGGATTTTTTTTCTCTACTGAATTGGATTTGTTGTCTACCATCCTTTTAAGCTCACGGAGACACCACTTGCTACTAGTATAATTTTTTGAGTAGATGGGTATGTAGATCTGTGAGTCGTCGATTGCTTGCAAGAGCGCTCCACCAATTTCTTCGCCAACCTGAAGTTCTTCAATATCTATGAAGGCTCGAACACCCTTATTTACCAAGTCTCGATGAAAGCGGCTGTTGGCAGTCGTGCGGCGGTCATGCGGCGGTCGTGTGGCGATCGTGCAACGGTTGTGTGACGGTCGTGCGGCGATCGCGCGAGTGTCATGTGGCCATCGTGCGGCAACTGCACGGCGGTCGTGCGGCAGCGGTCGTTTGGCGATCGTGCAACGGTCATGTGACGGTCATGCGGCGATCGTGTGAATGTCGTGCGGGGATCATGCGGCAATCGTGCGGTGGTCGTGCGGCAATCATGCGGCTGTAGGTGGTCGTGCAGCGGTTGTACGGTGGTCTTGTGGCGATCGTGCAATGGTTGTGTGACGGACCACTTTCCAAAGTGATAAAGAAGTTCATTGTAGACGACACTGGCTACAGTGGTTTTACCGCTACCCCCCATTCCATAAATTCTGAGCAGCCTCACTTCATCACTACGGTTAACATCTAACTTTTCCAAATACTTCTGCCACGCGATCATCAAGTCCTACTAAATCTTTAGTCACGGACTTTTCTCTTACCTTCAACTCCTGCAAAACCACTTCAACTACCGAGTCCACAAGTTTCGCTTGGCTGCCACAAATAGAAGCAAGTTCATTAGTCACAAAAGCTATATCAATCGTACAGATTAACATGTATGGCTCTAAATCCGAAAAAAACAATGAACTCCTTTTATTTACCCTTTATAACTCTTGCGTATGATTGCACCTATATTTTTTAAAAGATCGGAAGATTTGCTAATTTATTTATCTGCGTAATCGCTTGAATTGGAAGTGCTTGATTCTAGAGCTAGAAAAGTCAGGGACCTTTAGAGCTTACGTTTCAAATTTTGGCAGCTCCTAGCCCTTGGTTTTATCAACCTTCTCAAGAGCCTTCTCCCAAGATTCTATTTCGTGCAGAAATTTCTCCTTCTGCTCCTCCTTGCACTCCTTCTTGTGCTTTTTCATGGTCGTTGTGTAGAATGAGTTTTCAAGGACAACATCGTCTGGCTTCACATTGTAAAAGATGGGTAGGATTTTTTTCTCTGCTGAATTGGATTTGTTGTCTACCATCCTTTTGAGCTCACGGAAACACCACTTGCTACTAGTATAATTTTTTGAGAAGATGGGTATGTAGATCTAGGAGTCATCGATTGCTTGCAAGAGCGCTCCACCAATTTCTTCGCCAACCCGAAGTTCTTCATTATCTATGAAGGCTCAAACACCCTTATTTACCAAGTCTCGATGATGGCGGCGGTCAGCAGTCGTGCGGAGGTTATGCGGTGGTCGTGTGGTGATCATGCAACGGTCGTGTGATGGTCATGCAGCGTCGTGCGATTGTCGTGCGGTGATCATGCGATTGTCATGCGGCGATTGTGCGGCGGTCGTGCGGTGGTGGTTGGCATTCGTGCAGCGGTCATGCGGCGGTCGTGGGGCGATCATGCAATGGTCGTGTGAAGATCGTGCGGCGATCGTGCGATTGTCGTGCGGCGATCGCGCGGCAATCGTGCAGTGGTCGTGCGGTGGCGAGCAGCGGTTGACGGTATGTGAATAAGAAGAAAAAACAAATAAATACAAAAATTTATAAATTTTTACCAAACGCAATCCTATTCTTTTTCTTTTCCAAAATAGAAATTTTTTATAATCACCAAATACGTTATTTTACTCAGAAATTGTTCCTGGATTAGAAATAGAAGAAATCTCTTTCTGAAAAGAAATAGTTCCCTGGAATAGAAACATTGTCATGCACAACCTTGATCAATGTTTAACTCGGGAATACTAAATATCCCTTCATGGAATCTCTGGAGAGGTTTCTAAAGACTTTTGTGAGGTACGCAAATCTTGGACATCCACAGCAATTGTATATGATTAAATCTTGTGGGTTTTTTTTCTTTCCTGACTGTCAGATGATTGTACACTTTGCCACCTGTGGGTTGCAAAGATAGTTTATGTTCTGATCAATAGTACTCTTTGCCATATGTAGGGTGTTTGAGCACAGTTAGTGGATAACGACTTTGCTCCAAAGGTAAAATATTGAGTCCCAATTTTTCCGACCTTACACATTGTCTCAACTTACATGACTTAAATGATGGTGGGTTCTTTAAATAATGTGCAGTGGGATCCTCCAAGTTTGGAAGAAGTAACCAAGGAGATGGTCCACTTTTATGTCTCTCCACTCATATCTGAGCCTGAGCTAGAACTTCTGATAAATGCTGATGAATTTATTTTCGGCCCATATAAAATTGAACTTAAAATGGGTCGAATGTGGGTTATGGCACATTACAACTTCATAACTCACATTCAACCCATTTGTGAAAAATATGGGTGCAAAATGGGTCCATGACCCATTTTGCCACCTCTAGCCCTTACCAAACCTCCTAACCTACGTGCCCAAGACGGCACAAAGCACTACCGTCACTAGTGATTTTGAAGCCTGTGACCAACTGCTCACGGACCTTAGACAGCAGATTGGGGACACACAAGCACGGATGAAAGTCCAATATGACCATGGACACTATGAGTTGGAATTCCAGGTCGGGAATAAGGTTTTCGTTTGCTTGCAACCTTATCGCCAAATGATAGCTTGAATGGGTAAACGTCATAAGCTATCTCCTCGGTTTTATGGTCCGTTTGAAGTCATTGGTCGCATTGACTTGGTTACATACCGCCTCAAGCTTCCTTCAAACGCCTGAATCCATTCTGTTTTTCATGCCTTCGCATTAAAGCCTCACCTTGGAGCACATGACAAGCTCAGAGCTACCAAACATGGAGGCCGAAGATGGACTACTACAAGTTGAGCCCGAATTCGTGCTTGCCAATAGAATCCAGCGAAGCTGAAAAGAAGTTCGCATTCAATGGATGGGATTGGATGAAGCTAATGCCACATGGGAAGACTGTGACATAATCTCGGGCCAATTCCCGCGCCTTTTTGTCCTTGAGGACATGGACAATTTTGGCAGGGGGAAGATGTCACGGTCAAGATATATATTCAAAGTGGAAAGCAAGAATCTGCGACAGAGAATGAAGATTTTCAGGCCAAAATTGAAGAGAGGATGATTTCTCGGGATGGAAGCAAAAATCAAGGAAAGCGTAAAATGGAATCTAGGACAGAGAATGAAGATTTTTAGACCAAAATTGAAGGGAGGATGATTTTTCGCAACAGAAGCAAGAATTAAGGAAAGCTTAAAAATGGAAGAGAATTAGTAGCTGAATCAATTATCATTATAGCTGGATCAATTTGCATTATTAGTATTTCCATTTCCTTTTATAATAAAATTCATTGGTTGTATGAAACTATAAATAGTACCTCCTATAAGGAATTATGCATTCAAGAAATGAAACAAAATTAAAGTGTTTGAAATTATGCTTTGAATCTTTGGTGGAAACATCCCATAGACATTTCAAAATTATGAGTCCACATAGGCGAAGAAACCACGTTAGGAATTCCGTTCCTAGTAATGTAATTCCCATGCCTGACGCTAGATAGGCTAGGGTTTGTAACTATTTCATAAGTAATATCCCTTGTAAGTAATTACTTCTTCAGTGTTATCCTCCGAGCTGTTTGAGCCGTCTCCATCTTTCTGCCTTCTGTATTCCTTGATGAGTCTACTCCTTTCGAGAACTTGGCCCACATGAAACATGCCGAATATTAAGTGGGTGAGTGTGCAACATTCTAAAGTAGCAAGTAATCCTTCAGTGAAAAAAAATAATAGCAAAAACCGCTGATGAAAATCAACTGAAGTTTGGAAATGTATTTAGCAATGGAATTGGTTGAACCAAAACAAATCTCGAATCCTTCAAATGAACATGGTGTTTGATGAAATTATGGAACCAAAGAAATTAGAATAAGGTAATATGGAAAAAAGTAACTATATGAAAGTAAAATAAAAAACCCTAAGCTTCACAAAAAAAAAAAAAAAACCCTAATTATAATCATCTAGAGATTAACAATGGAATTAGATAAGGAAGTACAAAGTGAAAACCAAATAAGTTTTGAATCTTTCAATTGAACTTAGTATACAACTGAGTTATTGAACTAATGAAATCGAGAGAAAAGGTGATGTGAGGAAAAGAACAATTTTTTTTTTAAAATAAAATAGTTGATAACCCTAATCGAATTGTCTAGAGATCAAGGGTTGCATTTAACATTGTCATCTGCTCTAGTCTGGGGCTTTATGTTCTCCCCTTCACGCCTCTCGTCTCCACCAGTTACAGACGACCTCTCCACCACACGACCACCGCGAACACCATTCCAACAACCACGAGTGACGTTTCGAGCATCATAAGCACAATTGCCGCGCCAGGCAACCGAGGTTGGATTTTCCTACGAACAAATTCGCTCTTTCTTTTCATTTTCAAGAAGAGATCTTGCTAAATAACGAGTTCTTGCAAAGAACTCTTGCTATATGTTGGTATTTCTCTTATGTAGGATGTGATCTTTTAATTTTTTTTTGGTTTTTTTTTTCTTTATATATAAAAATGCATGGTTGTTTTGGGCTTGGGTCGAACCGAGCCAGCCCTGCCCTAGAAAAGTCATCCGGGCCAAGTTTTGCCCATTTGGTTCGGGTCCCGTGCTGATACCTAAATTTTGACTTTTATACTTGTTCGTCATATGAAAAAATCCAAATTATATTAAACATTTCATAACATTGCATTTAGGTAACAATAATATTTAGTATTAAACTTATTTGATTTAAATTTGTTCTTAAAAAAATGTTCTAAAAAATAGAAAATAGAAAATAGAAAAAGAAAGAATAGAAAAAATGATTAATAAAATAACAATTCAGTTGTGGAGGGAGATTTTAAAAGATTTTATATTTTGAATAATGAAGCCTTTTTCTTGTTGAGCATATCCCTTCTTTTTCGAAGATGATCATTCGTAGTTGAGTGAATATATGCAATTATCTTGGAAAATCTTCACTTGTATGACAACCTTTTTTTCTCTATAAATAGAGAGTGAAAGGGTTGTGAGAAGGGAGCCAGGTTGAAAGGGGAAAAAAGTGAGAGAATTTTGCGAAGTGGTCATGAGAAGGGGGAGGAAAGGTGAGAGAAATTGGCAAAGTGCTCGTGAGTGACAAGGAGGGAGGAAAGAGAGAAGGGAGAGAAAATTATAGGGGAAAGTTTCTTGAAAGAGTATTTGCGAAAGACTATGTGGCATCGACATGGACACGCAACATGCGACACGACACGACACGCCGACTCATCATTTCTTAAAAAATAAAGAATTCCGACACGTTCTGACACATTATATATTAAATATATATTTTTATATATAAATACAAAAATAAGTAAATAATAATAAAAGGAGCATATAATTAATTTATACTAAAAATATTAATCCAACATTTATTAATATCATTCATTGTTTTAATTTGACATAGATTGAATGAGAAATTCAAAAATTGCAAACATGAAAGAATAAACTTGAAGGAACATGTTCTGTTTTCTTATACTTGTTGGAGATAGTGAGTTTTCTTATAGTCCTAGACAGAGTTCGGAGTTCATAATATAGACTAGCTTGGAGCTCCTCTGCAAAACAAGGTTCGAGAAAAATGAAAGTCCAAAACAAGAACTCTTGAAGTATAACCAAAAGAAAAGGAAATCACTAAATTTGCCGTGGAAAACGTGAGAGATAATTCACAAGCCAATAACATTGACAAAAGAGATAACTCGCAAGCGATGCTTGCGAGAGGCGAAAAGAAGCAAAAAAAATTATAACATTAAGTATGTAGGGGCAACGGAACGATGCCGACGAGAAGAGGGGCATTCCATCGTCACTCACGAGAAGATCAGAACTTATAAGTGAAAAACTTGAGAGTAAGAATTTTTTTCTTTCCCCTTTATTTTTGTTATTTTCATTATTTTTTCATATATTGACATTTTGATTCCTCAAGTATTGAAAATTTTTAAAATTGACCCCGTGCGTGTCGGAATTTCGGACTCGCGTGTCAGAGCGTGTCGAGAAGAGTTGACCATGTGTTGGATTTTTCGACACTCATTGACCGCACGTTGGAGCGTGTTGGACACGTGTCGGAGTGTCGGACACGACACGAATGCTTTCGGAGAGTGTCGGTGCTTCTGAGGTGAAAGAGAAGAGTCATGGAGAAATTTTCTTTTCCTCTATGATTTGCTATCAATATCCATCACGCTCCACGATTGCCATCGCGTCTGTGTTGCTACCACACGTTGTTTCGAAACCGCTTCCCACGTGGTGGGATACTAGCGCTCGACGTCCCTTGTCGCTACTCGGTTTCAGTCCTCCAGCGAACTCCTACAACATCAACATCATGACAAGCAGGACATTCCTTTCGGAATCTCAACGACGAAGTTTGCTGCTCCTTGAAATGAGCCGATACCATTGATGCCAGCAGTTTTCTCCCAAGACACTTTGCTGCTTCCAGAGGAGTTCCCGGTCAAGCATCTCCATCTTTCATTCGAATCTGTCCAGCAAGTCCAGTATTGAAGGGTCAACTCCAAGAGGCATTCCAGCAACAAATGCATCCCCAATGAAGCCTCCAACACGTTTTAGCCAACATCCAGTCAACATGGTGTATTGATTCTTTTCTGTATAGGTTCTCGGTGCATTGACTACAATGGCTAGACCCCAAGGTAGTGTAATCGTTGCTAGATTACCAACTCTCGATCACTAGCTACTCATCAAGCATCAGTGAAGGCTTTGTCATACCCCACCACTCCCCCCCCCCCCCCCCAAAAAAAAATTCGTGAGTTTGCAAGACCTGAATTAGGTAATCTCCTTTGACTAAATTCGGTTCAAGGATAGAGTTTCCTAGTTTGTGATATATATCAATTCTAACTTAATTTGCTTTGATACATTTTGACATTATCCAATTAGGAAGCTTGTGGCATTAAATCATAATAATCAAGAATATTGAACCTCGAGACGTCTGAACAAAAATTTGATTATTTTGATTTTCCATGGAAAATTTATGGTTTGCAATGCATAATTGATTTGCATTAAGATAATATGTCATTGAATTGTACTGGTGAATTATGAATAGAACATATATTTGGATGCGTCATTTGATACTTAATTGTTACATATACATTGCATATCATGCATCATATGTCATATCTAGAACTTAGGTCCGTACATATTTCATGTTTAATGCAACACACGTTGATTTTTAAAATTCATGTGGAATTAGGATAATTTTCCTTTAATAAAACAGAAAAAATCAAATAAAAATGTTATTTAGGTCATATAGATTTCATAATATGCATGCCATATGTTGCGCGTTAGTTAGTGAGTCATACATTTTAGGTTCAATATCTTAGTATTCCCATAATGCAGTCTAACCATGATTAATAATCGAGTTTTCATGCATTATTCGATTTAGTTATAAAAAAAAAAAAATGCATTGTATGATCAGGTCACTTTCTTTTGAATAAAAATTATTAAGTCGTGTTAGTTTTTTAATCTATTTAAAAGGAAAACACAAAGGTCATTTGCTTGGTTAATTAATAGGGTTCATTCATAATTAATCATATTTCATGTCATTGTTATTTCATCTAGGTTGCATATATATAAGAATTTATCGGAATTGCATTATTTTTAAAAAGAAAAATCATAAAAAGAACATGCATGCACATAGAATTATCATGTTGTTCATTATGTAGCACATGCATATTTAGGATCACGTAAATCAGATTGCACACATATTGTGATAGTTCAAGTTATGTCATATGAATTGCATCTCACATGTCATTAGGGTAAAAATCATGCATATGAAATTTAGATTAAGACTGCACGTACATTTAAAAAAATAATTAAGTGTCATATCATTTAGAAATCATGTTAAGGGCATGCATTTTTAATTAACATTTTGTAGGTTTTTTTTAAAGAATAAACTTAAGTCATAGTTTGTTTTGCTTAAGGTTAGTCATAATTTTTTACAATTTATCACTTGGGTTTATTGAATGTTATTTTATTGATTGTGACCACATTTTGCATGTTAATGGCTTAGATTAAAATCAATCAAGAATGCTTGTAAAATATTTTTGAAACTAAGATGAAAAGATGCCGAAAATGCGTTAGATTAATCTAGCGTAATCATGTCCCTGAAACTATTGAATCTCTGGTTTGTAAAAGTAAAGTATTCTCCCATACATTCCTTGGGTTTCTAATCAACCCTAATTGATTAGTGACGGCTCCAAATCGATTAAATTGCATGTTTAAACAGATTAATTTTTTAATATCAAGTTGTGATTGATAGGACTTAGGAAGGTCTGTGCTAAGTCTTCGGACTTAATACTCCATTAGCGTTCTTTTGGGTAATTCACCTTTGGGAAGGTCATGACATCACAAACTTGGTCCAATAAAATCAAGGCTGAATTGTTTGGGTTGAGTGGATTCTTCTAAAAAAAACCTAGCATCATTTATGCACCCTTATCGAAGTCCTGTATCGACTGGACGTGTGGGAGAGGCTCGATTGAGTGATCCATATGGCAAATACACAGCCCAAATGATCACAATCTTATATGATCACCATCTGCTCGATTTGGCTCATCCAAAAAAAGAGTACTTATAGTGACAGCATAAGATGATAGTGGATCGAAATGGTGGTAGATCCTACTTGATATTAATGTGTTGAGACTCGTTTTAAAAATTTAAAAGTTGTCCAAGTTGGCGCTGGTCATACTACATAGGAAGGCTGAAGTTGACTAGGCCATCCCATTAGCGATGTCCAATCAAAATTGACCGAAATGACTAAATTAGCACAATTAAAATATTTAGATTTGAATTAGCAAGTTGTCAAAAGATTTAGAACTAAATTGTTGGCCATTACTGTATAATATATTTATGACTTTTTGAACAATTTTGTCGAAAGTTAAACAAAAATAAACCGAAATCCGGATGAATGCACTGGGCACGATGCAATTGGGCCTAGGCCCATGGGCCCGTAGCCCTTTCGATTAGGCAAAGTTTATCTGCTCCCTCTTCATCATCTTTCCGATTGGCCATGGTCATCCCTTCCTCATCCGACCGCTGCGCGTAGCGGAAACTCGAAACGACATGCTCCTGGGCGCTACGGCCACTGAGCCCTCTCTCCCTCCACTCCCCACCGCCGCCGCCCTTCCGGCGAGCTCCGGTTCATCCATGCGCGGTTCCCTCTCTCTCCTCCGCTCCCTCTCCCTCTCCCTGCACCACCGCGGCGGCGGCGGCGTTGGCGGCCGCAACGCTCTGTTGCTCCTCAGCCAGTCGCGGCGGCTCTCTTTCGCCGCCCTCCGCCTTCCCTTCTCCCGGCCCCCCCTCCTGGTCTCGCCCCGCGCCTCCCCTGCTTCGCTGAGTAGTTCCGTCGAGCAGGTGGTGGACGGGCCCGATTCGGACGAGAACTGGGATTTCACGAGCAGGGGTGGTGACTCCGATGGGTTCAGCTTCGATGTGGGGTCCGTGGGGAGCGACATGAGGCAACTGGCGTCGCCGCCGCCCCCCGCGGTGGAGGTTAAGGAGCTGGAGGAGGTACCGGAGCAGTGGCGGCGGGCGAAGCTGGCGTGGCTGTGCAAGGAGTTGCCGGCGCAGAAGGGCGGGACTCTGGTGAGGATTCTGAACGCGCAGAGGAAGTGGATGAGGCAGGAGGATGCCACGTATGTGGCTGTTCACTGTATGAGGATCCGGGAGAACGAGACCGCCTTCAAGGTATGTGGGTTTGGTTCTTGAATTTTCACCTGTTTCTGGGCATGGCATGTTAGTTTATTTTCTAACAATAAGGACTTCTGCCTCCTCAATTTGTTGCAAAATTCATGTTCATGACTTTGAAGTATATCACTGCATTGTAGGTGTACAAGTGGATGATGCAGCAACATTGGTATAGATTTGATTTCGCGCTTGCAACGAAGCTCGCTGATTACTTGGGTAAGAACCGGAAATTCACCAAGTGTAGGGAGATATTCGATGACATAATAAACCAGGGACGGGTTCCAAGTGAATCTACTTTCCACGTTCTCATAGTTGCATATCTGAGTGCACCCATCCAAGGTTGCCTCGAGGAAGCATGTAGCATTTACAATCGCATGATCCAGTTAGGAGGGTATCAGCCTCAACTTAGTTTGCACAACTCTCTTTTCAGAGCTCTGGTGAGCGGCTCGGGAGCCTTGTCGAAGCATCATCTCAAGCAAGCAGAGTTTATATTCCATAATTTGGTGACATCTAGGCTCGAAATACACAAGGATATTTACGGGGGTCTCATATGGCTGCATAGTTATCAGGACACTGTAGATGGAGAGCGGATCGCTGAACTTAGAAAGGAGATGCAAGAATCTGGAATTGAAGAGACTCGAGAGGTGCTTTTGTCTGTACTGAGGGCTTGCTCCAAGGAGGGGAATTTGGATGAAGCTGAAAGGGTTTGGCTCAAACTTCAGCATTTGGGTGATAAGCTTCCTTCTCTGGCTTATGTGTACAAAATGGAAGTCTATGCGAAGGTTGCAGAGCACATGAAGTCATTGAATTTATTCAGGGAGATGCAGGAGCATTTGGGTTCTGCTACCGTGGCGGCATTCCATAAAATTATAGAGGTGATTTGTAAAGCTCAAGATGTGGAATTGGCAGAATCTCTCATGAAAGAGTTCAAGAATAGTGGTCTAAAGCCCCTCGGTCCTTCTTTTATTGACATGATGAATATGTATTTCAACTTAGGCCTGCATGATAAACTAGATTCAGCTTTCTCCCAGTGT
The DNA here is from genome assembly GCA_016097605.1 of Eucalyptus guilfoylei. Lineage (NCBI taxonomy): Eukaryota > Viridiplantae > Streptophyta > Magnoliopsida > Myrtales > Myrtaceae > Eucalyptus > Eucalyptus guilfoylei. The sequence goes on along the minus strand of CM027866.1, from coordinate 22,635,705 downwards.
GTAGAGAAGTGTCAGCCAAATCGTGTAATATATGGCATTTACTTGGATTCTTTGGTGAGGATTGGTGACATTAGCAAAGCCGAGGAGATTTTTAGTGAAATGCATAGTAGCGGAGCTATTGGCATCAGTGGACGTAATTGCAACTCCATTTTAGGTGGTTATTTGTCCACTGGGGACTATGTGAAGGCAGAAAAAGTATACCATCTAATGTGTCAGAAAAAGTATGAAATTGAACCGGCCTCAATGGAAAAGCTTGACCCTATCCTTAGTTTGAGAGGAAAAGTGGTTAAGAAGCCAGTGAGCCTCAAGCTGACCAAAGAGCAAAGGGAAATTTTAGTGGGTATGCTCTTAGGTGGTTTACAAATAGATTCTGATGAACAGAGAAAAAACCACATGATCAAGTTCAAGTTTAATGAGAATTCTGGGATGCATTCTGCTCTGAAGAGACATATCTACGAGCATTACCATGAGTGGCTACATCCTTCTTGCAAGTTAGATGATAATTCCAATGAAATACCTAATAGCTTCTCCACGATTTGTCATTCATATTTCGGTTTCTATGCAGATCAGTTTTGGCCCAGAGGCAAACCAGTGATTCCAAAGTTAATACATCGGTGGTTGTCACCATGCGCCCTTGCGTACTGGTACATGTATGGGGGCTACAGGATGTCATCAGGAGATATATTGCTTAAACTTAGAGGAAGTCAAGATGGAGTTGAGAGAGTTGTTAAGGCGTTAAAAGCAAAGTCCTTGGATTGCAGGGTAAAGAGGAAAGGACAGGTGTATTGGATAGGTCTACTAGGAAGCAATTCTACGTGGTTTTGGAAATTGATCGAACCTTATGTACTGGACTTGAATTTTGCTCAAGAGGATGATGGAGAAATCCTCAGCTTCAACAGTGGTTCTGACTCTGATAAGAATTCTGATAACACTGAAGAGGATAGGTAGTGGAGAGGTAAACCTGAAGTTTGTTTTTGTATCCTGATATCATTGCATTGACTTCACTGTGAGAAATTCCCACCCTCCACCATAACACTGCAAAATTTGTGATGAAATCTAGGATATCATGTGCAATGGTTGGAATCTGGGAAATTCCAACCCCGCACCTTTATGCCATTTTGAGTTCATCTGAAGCTATATATGTAAATATAAAATGTAGAGCATGTTTTTACAGAGCGGAAGCGTGATGCACTAAATTAACCTTCTTTTCTTTCAATTGATGTTCATTGTTATGAATGATGCTTTTCATTTATGTGGGGGACTTATCTGTTATATGGTCAAGAAAGAGTGCAGACTCGGGTGGCTGGAAGTGGCCTAGTTTGCTTCATCTTGTGGATTGTGATTAATGTAACATGGAGGTTGAGGCTGATGGAAAAACATGGCCCTCTCGTTCTGCTGAGGAGGAGCCTGCGTAGAAGGAGCAGAAGCTTAGAGTTTTTATGGTCCTACTCTCCGAGAACGAGCTTGTCATCAAAGTGTGGAAAGCTTCTTAAGGTACAAGCACGCATCACTACAAGAAAAAAGGGGTTAACGGGGACTTCCTTTCGGGGATGTGACCTGTTAGTGTCACTCAGCTCCCAAAGTTGGGAACATTTTCCGGGAAACGCCTCTCAATTGATTGCTATAGAGCATGCGATACCAGGAAAAATATTGATGGCTGAGTGTTTAGTGTCTCAGACGTGTAGGGATGATGCAGCTAGAGGTGGTAAAATAGGAAAATATTCAGTAGTATCATAGTACAATGTTAGTCAGGGATTGATGTGGTGTGTGTGCATTCACCTAGTCAAATTCGCTTAAAAATGGACGTGCGGCAAGTGACTTGAAATTAACTAAAAGCAAAGTAAAAGGCCGTGTGGCTGCGAAAGTCGTAAATTGAAAGGCCAGCCAAAGACCCATTTGTTTGACTTCAACCCATCTTTAACATTTCGTTGAGACAAAAGCCCCTTCCTTTCGTTTCAGAAGAGCTCCGTTACAGAAGAGCCATGAAAACTTCGACTCCACAGGCTTCATAAGCATCACCATGAAAACTCCATCCCTTAAGGTTTCATCTTTCGTAATTTTACGAAACTTATACCACGTAGGCTCGAGGGCATTTATCCAAATGAGGAAAATTCAGAAAAGGACAATACTATTGTAAAGATTGTTATCTTTGAATGATACGCGTCGGTGCAAATATGCTTGCACAAAATAAAGTGAAAAAAATGCTTACAACGTAAGATTATCAGATCAACTTAAGCTCCGACGGTACAGAAATGGATCTTTCGGAAGAGGCTGATTAAGAAAAAGTCCATCGACTCCAAACTAGATGCAATAAGAGGGGCGGCATGAAATGTACTCAATGAAATAAGACAATGACAACTGCCTAATTTGATGAGTGACAAAGTTTTCTATACTACTGCTAGAGCAAGAACTTCACTGTCTAATACGTTCTTGGCTGTTGATGAATCCCAGAAGTAAAGCTGCTAGAAAATCCATGTAAAAGAGTGGAGAAACCTATGAGAAGCATTCATCTCTTGGACATAGCCCTTATTTAAGGAGCAATATAGGATGAGTAGCATCAGGAAAGGAGGTAAGAGACACATGGCTTCATACCACATTATTGCAACTGCACTAATTGCACTTCTTGGTCATGCCACGATACCTTCAACTCCCACTTCAATTATTATAATGAGAGGGAAGACTTCTTGACTCAACTATGCTATGGCCATGGAGCAGCGATGGGATACTCACTCATCTGGATTGTGACGCGTGCGTACACAACACGACTCAATTGATACGGACGTGTCATTAGTCAAGCATCGCGCTCAACTTCAGCCTCAAGGCTATAGAATCAGGTTTGAAAATTATAAGTTCGACAAAAATTAAGTTGCAGAAAATCAAAAAATAAGAATATATACATATATCTGGGAGTGGTCAAAATTACAGCAATAATCCATCGTGCTGATATGAAGCAATCTTGAGAAGCTTTGGATCTTGAATAATTTGAGGGCCAACATGTCTTTTTGTTCTTTTCTAATGCCCAACGCAACTGATCTAGACTTGTTTGGCTTCTCATGTGTCTTATCGAAACAAATGGCTACACTTCATTTAGAAACTTGAGTTAGTTAAAACATCATCTTTCACTGTTTTTTTAATCATGTTTCACTTTTTTTATGAGCTAGGGACTCAAGCGCCAAGGTCAATCTACCTGGAGATCCATTAAATACCCTTCGTGCTTATGAATTAGTTACGTCCATACCCTCAACCCGCGCAAGCAGCCTCGGCCCATGATGCTGATGGTGATATTTGAACAGGCAATCTCTGGTTCTTGAACAGGAATTCCTAACTCCTCAACCAATTACATGAACTCTGAGAGCCGTCATATTTCACCTTGAATGAAATATCAGAAAAATAAATCCCTGCTCAGGTAAACATGTTATGAAAAGTTAAAGAGCTAAATATCTATGCTTAATAAGCTTATTCAAAACATTTAAACCATATTGTAAAACCTTACATGCTTATTAAATATTGAGCACAATTTTTTTTTATCCAGGATTTTGACACATTTTAAGAGATAAACTACTCAAAAAATAATTTTAAACATTTTTCAATATTTAAAAAAAAATTAATTTTAATCCGTAAATAGGGACCGCGGTCCTAAGGCCGTAGGCCCTCGGTCGGATTGGGCTTAACGAGTGGGCCCAGTCGAGTCCAAAGTCAGGCTTCTAGCTAGATCCGGCTCAAGAACAAACCCACCTGAAAAAAGTAAACCTAAATAAACTAAGCCCAACCCAAAACAAAAAACCTAAATTAAAATTAAACAGGCCCAATGGCCTTGCTTTAGCACAGACGCGGCCAACCCGAAGCAAAGACAAGCCCGGGCTTGTTAGACACGCGAGCCGACTGACCCGACCATGGCCTGGCCGATTGGAGCAAGCGGCATCGCCTGCCTTAGTCCCGCCGCATGTGTGCCTCGACCGACCTTCCACCACCTAGCCGACCACCCAAGCGGGCGCGACCGGCAGCTTTTCGCTCGAACAAAAACTATATACCTTAAACCGGATACCCTAAGCAACAAAATGGAGAGGGGCCGAGGTGCAATGACACCGTGGAGGGCCCTAAGACTCTAGCCAGGGCCGATTCACCACCAAAGAACGAGACGAATATTGTTTGGGGGATGGGACCGGGCCACAAATAGGAAAGGAAATAATGGAACTCACATGGGCATTCTATCGAACGCTTGAAACACACTGGCTAAAAGGGAAGAATCAAACCGACCGAGGCTCAAACTCGCGTCAAGACTCACGATGATCAACGAACAACAAATCAAGATAACAGAGCATAGATGGATGGGGCTGAAACTCGCACTAACTAGGCAATGATGAAACCCAATTTGATTAGCCTGAAATAGGGCACAAAAAGGAAGAACTGGAGGCACTCAGTGGTGCTCCCTACCTAGCTTGATGGCGGCAAATGAGGGCGAGCTCAATAAATCGAACTATGTCTGGTTGCCTCGCACGCCTTTGAGCTAGGATCCTCAGGAAATCAACCCAACCTCAAAAGAAATTAGAAAAAATCGAACCAAGAAATTAAAGATTTTTGCTCAAGTGCGGGATCCTAAAATTGGCTAAAAAATTGGATGCAGGACAACATCGTGATCAAGTGCCAAGAAGGAAACCTTTCTGAAAAGGAATACAAATGAACTAATTTTGTTTTTGGCCGATTTCAAACGAAAATCCGTGAATTGATGAAAAGTTGGATCTTGATTGAATTATGTGAAACTATTAAAGCCAAAGTCAAATTAAGGTAAAAAAAAAAAAAAATGATGATTTGAGGCTTTTGAAATTTATCAAATTTTGTTTGGATAAGGAGTTGATCAAAAGTCAACATTTTAGTGTTTAATCACTAAAATGTCAGTTAAGGGGTCAAACCATGAATTTTTTTGGAAATTGTCAACGCAAAAGTGAAATAGACTATTTAGGAGCTTTTTGTACAAGAAATCAAATTTTGACTATGAATTGACTTTTTGCTTAAAGGGAATTGATTTTTTGATTAAAGGGTTGGCCAAAAGTCAACTCTTTGACTTTTTGTGATTAAGATGGGAATGAAATAGAAATGAAGTTCCAATGCAAGAAAATGTGTTAAATGACTCTTTTTATTTGATAAATGGGATATGCTGCAATACCCTAATCCCAAGTTTTAACAATGCATGGCTAATAATCAAGTGTCAACATTAATTGCTCTCGCTAATATATATCAAGGGCCACAATGGTTTAGAAAAAAAAAAGTAACTAGACTCACTAAAGTTAATAGAACAATTTCATTTTAATTGCGAGGATTTTTCTTTCTTCTTCTTTTTAGACTCTTGTTTACCTTTTCGATAGATGGAAGAGACTTTCGTCTTCATGAAGAGATAGAAGTATATAAGAACACACTACATATAAAGGCCATTTTAGTGACTGAATCGATGCGTTGGTAACAAATGAGTTTTCTCCCGATTTGTCAATAACAAAGCGGTGGTTAAGGGCGATTATTATTTTGTAGTGACATAAGACTTGCAACGCATAACTAATGGACAGCTGCTTTGCACCCTTTTCAACCCCCACGAAAGTTTGGGAGGCTTCTAGTTCTCACAACCATGAAAGAGCATTGATTTTATTGATGTTTCATCCGAAGTGATCTGTGACAACTTCTAGAGTTGGAGCAGTTGATCAGAGGTGTTAGGGATTCCAGGTTAGGAATTTGAGATCACTTGTTCAAGTCTTAAACTGAATAATAGGCTTGCAATGTGTATGGACCTCAAAGTAGACGGGTCTCAATACTTGTTTCCCCGGCTTATATAGATAATTGAAACATTATATTTTAATGAACTCAACATTTGTAAATAAGCTCTAGCTTGCATGAGAAACCTCGCAAGTCAAGATCACTTATATTGTACATCATAGATTGAGAAGCACGAGAGATCATATTCCCTCTCAAATTATTCGCAACATGAAGCTTCTTAAGTAGGCTTCATATAGACCTTGCAAAACGTGCTACGAAAACTTTCCAATCAATCCAAAACCTCTCGACATGTAGAGTTCCTTCTACCAACTGGTAGTCTTCTTTCTCACCAAAACCTCACACCCACAGTCGCTATCCATCGTCCTCAATTTCATTGTTTCCCTTGATCGAAGCTTCTTCCCAATTCAGTTATGGCTTTTTTCTGACTGGTCATCCACAATCTTCCTTCACTATTACCGCCCACTATCTACTGTCCCATTACACCCATTATACCCGGGTTATTCTTTCCCCAATTTTTGAACCTGCAACCCTAAATTGATTTGCCTGGCTGATTCCATCGACTATGGCCATTATACTTGTGTTGTTCTTTCCCCAAAATCTTGACCCTGCATGTCTCAATTGAATCGTCTAGCTGCCTCTCGCGACTATATAGCCCACCATTTCGGTCGTCTCCCTAGTGCTTTGCTTGAGGGATAGCCCACCCAGCTCGCCTATCCCGAGTTCCCACCTGTGGTATGCTCTCTAATGGACTGCACTGGGCAGGAAGAGGATGCTCGTCTAGCTGCTCTCTATAACAGATTAGGTCACCTATGGTCAGAACAGGAAGTTTAGGTGTGGGATGAAGCGGCCCTAGCAAAGAAATTAGAGGAATGAAAACTGATATTGGTGGGTAAACTTCTTTCTAACCCTTCTATTAACTTCCAAGCGTTTAAGAATATATTGAAAAGAGCATGGCGCATAGACTAAGTAGAAATCTCTCAACGTGAAGCGGGGCTGTATGTGTTTAAATTCAACTTGGAAAGGGGGAAAACAGAGGGTATTAGAAAATGGTCCTTGGCTATTCTCAAGTCACCTTGTTATTTTAAAGCCTTGGATACCGAATACTCCCCTACATTGCTATGACTTTACAACTTGCGCTTTCTGGGTTCAAGTTTTTGGGCTTCCCCTGGAAAGATGTACTGAGAGTATGATTGGTAAAGCTGTGAGACATGTCGGAAAGGTGCTGGATGTTAAGATTGAGAATAAAGAAGGCACAACACTAAGAGCAGGGAGGGCCAGAGTGGAAATTAAATTGCAGGAACTGCTTAAGACTGGTAAACTGATCAAATTGGAAGGGAAGAACATATGGCTAGACTTTTGCTACGAACGCTTATCACACTATTGCTACTCCTATGCCATTCTTGGCCATTATGCTATGTATTGTAAAGATTTCCCTTTTGATGAAGCAAAAATGGAAGGGAAAGACAAGTTGTATTATGGTCAATGGCTACGTGCTGAAGTTAGGGAACATAGCTCGTTTTGGCAAGCCTTCTATGAGACACAAGATAAACAAGATGAAGTAGAAGAGACAATACCAGAAACCCCTCAACCTTTGACCCAATTGATACTTGTAGCTCATCAAAGCACCAGCCAGCAAACAGCAATTATGGAGATCATCACAGAACGACCTGTTGATAGTAATACAGCAATCATCATGCGGCGTAATCAAGACGAAGAATCACCAGCAGGAGTTACAGCAACTAAGCTGAAGTCCCCTGCAATAGAACAGAATGAAGTTATTAGAGATTTAGCTGAAGGCTCATCAAAAGTTAAGAAACTTAAGAGCACTAGGATGCACACCAAAGCTAGCCCTCTCAAGAAAGCTAAACGGTATGCCCCTTATGGGTCACGTCTTTATTTGCAAGAAGGGCTTGATGAAACTCATCTTCTGGATACCCTGATATTTGAGGTCAAAGGGGCCGGTATTTGGGCTGTGGTGGCTAGCCCAAATAAGCTACCAAGTGAAAAATGAAGCTTATTAGCTGAAACTGTCAAGGACTAGGCAATCCTATTACATTTCAAGCTCTAAAGGCCCTTGTGGCCCAATAAAGGCCCGACATAGTCTTTTTGATGGAAACAAAAAATCAAGAACTAGTGATCCAGAGAATTCAGAAAAGGTTGAAATACCCAAGTTGTTTTGTGGTAAACCCTATTGGTTTGGCTAGTGGGATGGTGGTTCTCTGGAATGACCAGGTCTCTTTGTGCGTGGATCGACATACTACAAATCTCATTGATATTATATGCAACAATGTGCTGAGTGGAACTCCAATGCGTCTTACCTGCCTTCATGCGCCAACGGTATATCAATACATACAGCACTTATGGGCAGATTTGAGACACCTCAGTTACTCAAATACCTTACCGTGGGTGTGCATAGGAGATTTCAATGAGATTATATATTATTGGGAGAAAGTGGGCGAGAGGTTAGCAGAACCTTATCGGATGCATTCTTTTCGGGAACTTTTAAATGATTGCTCACTGATGGATATAAAGAACAAGGGTTGTGCCTTCACGTGGGTGAATAATAGAGATGGAGATAAAAGAAAGAGTTGATTGGGTGCTGTGTACTATGGAATGGAGATTGACTTTTCCGGAAGCTGAAGTTTTTGCCTTACTTGCTCTGGGTTTTTATCATAGCCCGATTTTACTAACTACCGAAGTAAATCCAACAAGAAGGAGGAAGGCTTTCACTTTCGAAGCCTTTTGGCTACATGATAAGGAGTGTCATACAGATTCTTGGGCCTCTTTATTGGTAAAGGACTCAACTCTATCTCGCAAGTTACAGGTTGTCTCTTCGGCGCTCGCCAGATGGAGTAAAATCGAAGTTCTCTAAGGGCCATCATCAAATTAGTATTTTAAAATAGCAAATCCAGAGTTATATTAATCAACCCAATGGCCACTATGATAAAGCACGGGCAAATCGACTGAAAGATGAAATACAACACTTATGGCAACATGAGGAATAGTATTGGGCGATGAGATCACGGATCAACTGGTTTAGATGGCGGGACAAGAACACCAAGTTTTTCCATGCGACCACTATCCAAAGGAGGCACATAAATAGAATCAAGTATGTTGCAAGATGAACATTAGGGGTGGATTCGAGACTCCAATCAACTGAAGAATATGACAATGAATTTCTTTCAAAACTTATATCAATTTGTTGGATACCGTGATTATGGACCTATTTTGACATAGTGTCCACAAGTTGTTACAGTAGAAATGAATACAATTCTAATAGCTGTGGTCACTCGAGAGGAAATAAAGCAAGCAACATTTCAATTAGGGGCTACTAAAGTCCCGGGGCCCGATGGATTGAATGGACTTTTTTACTAGCATCACTGGGATATTCTACAAGAAGATATATTTATCTCGGTGCAAGATTTCTTCGTCTCAGGTGTGATGCCCCCAGCTTTTAACAAGACAATCATTTCCCTGATTCCAAAGATTCCACACCTAGAAAGGTTGGATCAATATTGACCAATTAGTCTCTGTAATTTTATCAATAAAATCATATCCAAGGTGTTAGCGAATCGTCTGAAACAATGGTTACCTGAGTTGATTTCAACGGAACAGAGTGCATTTGTGACTGGCTGACAAATACAAGATAACATCTTAGTTGTCCAAGAGGTGCTCCATCAGCTCAAGATTGGGGAAAGAAAGAAAAAATTTCAGGCAGTCCTAAAGCTGGATATGCAGAAAACTTATAATCGGGTTGAGTGGGATTTCCTGGAGACCTACCTTCTCCAAATAGGATTCCATGGTAAATGGGTACAGTGGGTGATGCAATGCATTACCACGGTTTCCCTTAGCGTTAAATTTAATGGTGAACCCTTATGCTATTTCCATCCAACAAGGGGGTTCAGACAAGGAGATCCCCTCTCTCCATACCTGTTAATTCTATTGGCGAATGTCTTATCCATCCTTATTAAGCAAGTTGTCGACATGGGAAATATAAAGGGGATCAAATTAAACAGGTAGTGTCCTATCCCATGTCATCTATTTTTTGCGGATGATGCTATCTTTTTCTTAGATGGAAGGCTCCAATTTAGCAAATATATTGAATTAATATTGTTTAGCAATGGGATAAGCTGTGAATAGAAACAAATCAGGAATCTTCCTTAGTAAAGATTACCCTATTAGTTTAAAGGAAAATATGGCTAGAGAATTGAGAGTACCTGTGCTTGAAAAGACTGGCAAATACCTAGGTATATCGTTTGATTGGGGGAGATCCAAAAAGGAGATGTTTGCCTGGATTCTGAGTCGAGTTAATGCAAAATTGGAAGGGTGGAAAGAGAATCTAATTTCCAAAGGGGGGAAGGAAATCCTGATAAAGACCGTAGTACAGGCGCTCCTGTAGTATGCCATATCGATATTTAAACTTCCCGTCTCTATATGTAAATCCATTGAGTAGAAAATAGCAAGGTTCTGGTGGCAAAATAATTGTAGCAGGTTGGGAATTCACTAGAAGACATAGGACCTACTTAAAGATAGAAAAGTTATAGGGGAGCTTGGCTTCCGAGATTTACTCACCTTCAACAAAGCTTTACTGGGCAAACAAGCATGGCGACTTCTCCAAAACCCATCATCCTTGTGGAGCAGAGTATTCAAAGGACTGTATTTCTACTCTAAGGAATTCTGGCATGCGGAAAAAGGATCTAGACCATCCTGGGGTTGGCAAAGTCTACTACTAGGCAGATAATCCATTTCGAACCAACTTCAGTGGTCAGTCGGCAATGGGCAACGGATACGAGTCCAAGAAGATAAATGACTATCAAAAGGAATTATAGGTGGGGTAGCACCTAGAGGAGAACCTGAGAATGTGGCCAGTTTCATAATTCCCGATCAGAGTACATGGAATGTTCCCTTACTTCGCAATAGCTTTGATGACCAGACTGTAGAGGAAATTCTTGCCCTACAGTTACGACTAGCCTCCACAACAGACCAACTCATTTGGAACGGGATGCAAACAGGTCTGTATATCGTGAAGAGTGGGTACAATTATCTCAGACATACAGATCACAACAAAGATCACACCCGCGCATCCTCATCCTACCAAACCCCACAAAAATTATGGAGATAGATTTGGACTGTGAAGACAGCCCCAAAAATTGGCATCTTTTTGTGGTCCTTATGCCACAACGCGCTATCTACAAAGGACAACCTCTATCGAAGACGCATTATCCCAGATTCGGTATGTTAGTTATGCCAATCTCAAATCCCAGAAACAACACAACATACATTTCTTTTATGCCTATGGACGCAGGGTATTTGGTCACATCCTTGAGTCAATATCAAGATCTCAGCACACATGAGACATAGAATGGATGTTTGGCTAGCAGATCTGATTGAGAATAGAGCCAACTTACCTGATATATCGACTATTGCATCCATTATGTGGCAAATCTGGAAGGCGCGCAACCATTTTGTCTTCTGACAACAACGCACACACCCAAAATAGCTTGTGGATGTGGCCCTCACAAATGCAAGGATTGCTCCTTGCTATCTGAAGCCGGTGTCGGAACCAGGGACACACTTACTGAACCCTAATCTGTTGTGGAATCCTCTGGAGCCTAGCATCGTCAAAATCAATATTGATGGGGCTTTTCCAACAGCAAGCAACGAGAGCGCCATACTGTGTGTATGCCATGATCACTCTGGAACTCTGATCGATGGTTTTACCAGCAGCATCCAAGCATCCTCCGCGCTACAAACGGAGATTCAAGCCCTAATACTCACTCTCAAATATTTGTTGCAGAAAGGAAAAGTGGAAGATCACCTGCTGTTGGAATCAGACTGTCTGGTCCTTGTGAAGACTGTGAACCATCTCAGCTTGCCGCCGTGGGAGAGCCGGGCGTTGTTTGTGGAAAGCATGACGCTGATCCCTTGCTTCTCCAACCTCCGAATACAGCATTGCAGGAGAGAGGCCAACTCTATTGCTGATTGGGCCACTAAGGCCCATGGTCGTGGAACTCTTCCTTCGAACTGGGCTTTTTCACCTCCCCAACTTCTCTTGGATCTTCTTTGTTCTGAAGCCCTGACTAAGGGTTGTCATATTTTGCATACTTGAATGAAATGCTACGTTTTCAGACCCAAAAAAAAAATGTAGGCTTCATATGACCATGATAGATTATCAGATGCATTTTTGTATACAACACAATTCTCACCTTATGAACGTGTGCAAATTAACCTTTCTGGAATTTATAATTCTCATAATTGATTCCACAATCTAGAAGTTCAAGTTGAGCGCCGATGTTTGGGGGACAATTTTCCTGTATCGATTGCTTGGCTTCGCGTCAGCACGCGGCACATTCCGCATGAATGAGCGTCCCACTACATGCTCCGTGACCGTACCAAGTTTGGCTGCCCAATTCATTGACACCATTACAATAATCGAAGCTAATGCTCCAATGTATTGTCGGCTATATCTTAAAGGACATCATTGATCGAAACTTTCTCCGCAGCGTTTGTAGTCTTGTCATTGTTGCAGAGTACGGCTACTAATGTTTCATCGGGAAAACCTTTTATAACGTTGCAAGACCAAAGGAGTGTAATTAGCGGAGTCGCAATTTTGTGGAACGACGCCATTCGTCTCCTGCCTCCTTTTCTGGTTACTGCCGATCCTGTATTGCTCCTTATATAGTGGCCATGTCCAAGGAAATTATGCTTCTCATAGGTTTCTCCACTCTTTTACGTAGATTTTCTTCTCTGGAATTTATCAACACTCGACAATTTAATGTAATAGACAGTGAAGTTTTTGCTTTTGGCAGTAGTTTAGCATCATTGTCTCAGCAAATTAGGAAGTTGTCAGTGTCTTATATTCTACTAGTACATTTCATGCCGTCCCTCTTATCACACTTTGTTTGGAGCCGTTGGACCATTTCCTTATCAGCCACTTCCAAAAATACATTTGTTTACCAGCGAAACTTAATTTGATTTCAATCATATGTCGGGAAAATTATTAATAAAATTCTAAACCTATTGCACTTATGTCAATTCAGTGATAAACTTTTTAATTTGTTCAATTTAGTCTAAAGCCTTTTGTCATTTTGTAAATTCAATGCAAAACCTTTCAATTATATCAATTTAATCTTAAATTTTTGGACAATTCGTCAATTTAATCGGTTTTTTTTTTTTATATTTTTTTTGCCGAAAATGTTGTTGTGATTTAGGCCAGTTTCGGCAAATCCAGACAAACTCCCAATCGCGGTTCATCGCCCCATCGCAGCCAGACCAATCACTGCATTCCCATCGTGTCCAGCAGCTCCATCGCGCCAAACCAGTCCCCCGTTTCACTTCACAGATTAGGCATGGTGTATCCCCTGTTTTGCCAGATTTTGCATGATTCTTGAATTACGCTACTTTATGAAATAGCGTACTTCAAAATATCAATTACTTAAATTGTGATTATAGTGATCTTAATGTGACTCATGTGGAGAGTTTTAGGCATGCCACAATTTAGAAAATTCTGGTATTGAAAATCTTAATAATTAAGAATTCAAGATGTGATATATTGAATCGGATTTTTCATTATTTCGATTTCTTGTTTTGGGTTGTGGTCAATCTAATGATTATATGGGTTTATTGTATCCCCTGTTTTGCCAGATTTTGCATGATTCTTGAATTACGCTACTTTATGAAATAGCGTAATTCAAATATATCAATTACTTAAATTGTGATTACAGTGATCTTAATGTGACTCATGTGGAGAGTTTTAGGCATGCCACAATTTAGAAAATTCTGGTATTGAAAATCTTAATAATTAAGAGTTCAAGATGTGATATATTGAATCGGATTTTTTATTATTTCGATTTCTTGTTTTGGGTTGTGGTCAATATAATGATTATATGGGTTTATTGTATCCCCTGTTTTGCCAGATTTTGCACGATTCTTGAATTACGCTATTTCACGCTACTTTATGAAATAGCGTAATTCAAATATATCAATTACTTAAATTGTGATTATAGTGATCTTAATGTGACTCATGTGGAGAGTTTTAGGCATGCCCCAATTTAGAAAATTCTGGTATTGAAAATCTTAATAATTAAGAATTCAAGATGTGATATATTGAATCGGGATTTTCATTATTTCGATTTCTTGTTTTGGGTTGTGGTCAATATAATGATTATATGGGTTTATTATATTGTGCGTGGTTAATTCAAGAAACTTTCCTATTTTGAGAATTACAAAAATGGGTACATTGCACTCATTTTTATTTCTTATTTTATTGCATGTTTTAGAAATATGTAGTTCTTTAGGAAATTACATACTTTATAATAGGGTTTAATATAAATTATTTCCTAATTTTAACTAAATAATCTCATATTTTAGATAGTATTCAATTTTATTTTAAAAGAAAATCACAAAAAAAAATAGCACGAATAGGTCATACAGAATTAATTGCATCATTGTTGTTATGTGATTATTGCCATGTGATTATTGCCGTGTCATTGTCACGTAATCACTATTGCCATGCCATTGCCATGTTATCATTTTTGCCACAATATTGGCACGTCATTGTCGTTGCCATGTTATACTTCCCATGTCATTTAGAATTTGCACATTTAGGGTTACATAACTTTCCAACCAAAATCTGACCATAAAAAAGGAGTTACATAACTCGAATTGCATGTCATGTTAGAATAGTTCATATTTCTTTTGCTTGACATTAGGATTATGTCATTTAGATAGTTCATGTCACATATTGTTAATTGAATAAGAACTCACATAAACATAACTTATATTAGAATTGCATCCCATGCATTGCGTATGGTTTAATTTTCTCTAAAAAGAAAAACTCAAAAAGAATTTGCTGTCTTTGAATTAGAAATCATGTTTAAGTGAGGCATTGCATTCTCTTTCAATTAACACCTTGCAAATATTGGGGAATTAATTAGTAAGGTTATGCGTTGCTTGCTTGAGGTATTTAATTTCTCACCATATTCTAGCAACTTATTTAATGCTTTGATTATTGAGTGTTATGTTATTGATTTCACAACCACAAGACCACTCTTGCATGATAGTAATTTAGGCTTAAATCAATCAAGATTGCTTGCAAACATACTTTTTGAAATAAAAAGAAAATGTATTGAAAGAGTGTTAGATTTATCTACGTAATCAAGTCATATCCATGAATCTCTAGTTTATAGAAGTAAAGCGCTCTTTCACACTTTTCGTAGGTGTTGAATCAACATATTAATAACTGATTAGTGACAACTTTTGAATAAATTAACTTGCATGTTAAATTAAGTATTAAGTTATGAGTAGAAGAGTTTTGGAGAGCTTGTGCTAAGTCTTTGGCCTTTGCGAAGGTTGCAATAGTGGTCCTCGCCAGCTTGGGGTTTGATTAAAAACGAAAAAAAAAAAATTAATATTTTGGAAAAAAATTTAGAAAATTAAAAGAAATATATCTACGACAGCATTGATTGCATCACATAAGATGGACAACAATCAAAATCGGTTAGAATAATTAAATTGACAAATTTTCAAAAAGTTTAGCACTAAATTGGCAAATCATTAAAAGTTTTGAGACCAAATTGGCTTAATTGAAAGGATTATGATTGAATTGACAAACCATCAAAAAGGTGGATTAAATTGGTCAAATTGAATGATTTATAACTAAATTGTTACAAATATAATATGTTTAGGAATCTTTTAATAATTTTTCAAGTCACATGTCCTAAACATTTTTCTTTCATTTAAGGCTAGTATCTTTGCACGACAAGTGAAGATACTATTTTTATGTGAGTATATTTGCCTAGGTCAAAGCTACGTTCTCTGCTTGAACTTTTCCTTTTGATGAAAATGAAGTGAGAAAAGATAAAACAGTAATGACGAAGGAAAAAGAAAACAAAAGAGTATCCAAATTTTTCTCTCCAAAAACAGTAACGAAATAGATGATGAAATTCTTATACTTCAACAAAGATTTGAAATCTCGTACATGCTACAGGAATTATTTGTTGACGCCATCTTATTAATAATTTTGAGTGATATTTGATGAGTTGAGTGACACCTTGTTCGATTAATGATGCCGAGTGGTGTTGGTCGCCCTCGGTGGCATGGAACCCGAGGTTATATCTTTCTCTTATCTTATTATTCGTTATTGTTTGTGTGGATGTGACATCTTTGTAACTCAGCTATTAACATTGATCAAATCATTAATTGATTTCTCATTACAAGTGATAATTTGTCTGTCTCGATATATAAATTGCACATTTTATTAAACATTTACCATTTTCTTAAAATACACTTAATACCGGTTATAATGGTGGTTCCGCCTGTCATCAGCTTAGATTAATTTTTGCGGAAAGGGTCGAGAGTATGAGATTATATTCATGGTCAATTGAGTGCACGACATGTATAGGTACGTGGAACAATAGAAAAGTAAAAGGCCAAAAGGCCTATGAAACGAAATGACATAAGGCCTGTGCATGAAGGCCACAAGGCTCATAACGCACCAGAAGCTCAAAGCTTGAAGTCGTGGGAGAAAGGCCCATAAATTTTAATCTTGCGTACCTTTCAAGCTTTTTTTTTTTTTTTGGTCGAACCTGCTGAAATATTATATTAGAGAAGATAAACATCCAGATGCTAAAGCATCACCGTACACTATATCTTGCAACATAAAAGGAGGGTAAATGTTCCAATTGCGGACCAGACCTTGATTCCAGTGGGCTTTTGCGGCCCAATCTGCAGCTGCATTAGCTTGTCTGTGACAGTACTTCAGAGAGAGATTAGGGCACCGGGATAGCAACTCTTCGACTTCAGCAAAAAGGTTTCGTTCCGTCCATGGCGGCATCTTCTTCTCCGCGACAATATCAACCAACTATAGGCAGTCCGATTCCACTATCAGTCGTTCCTGGTGAAGCCCCTACTGGATCAGATGTTGAATCAACAGAATGAGAGCATAAATCTCCGCCTGGAAAGCCGATTGAGCTAGAAAGCTTCGGGTAAAAACATCAGTGAGAATTCCTTTGTGATTTCTGCAAATACAAGCCATTGATCCTTCCAAACCCTCTGACTGAAAAGCACCATCGATATTGCATTTTAAACTGCCTTTTTCAGGAGGTTTCCATCGTTGATCTGGGCTGAGGGCTGAGATTGGAGAGCGATGAGGAGTTGGGTCGACAACCATATAGATCCGGCTTTGTGCAAGGGCATCCTCCACTGCTTGGATGGGGTCTGGACTCTGGTTTCTGAAGATGAAGTTGTTTCGCTATCGATAGATCTGCCACAACAAATTGGCGAGCACCTCAAATTCAGGGAAGGCCTTTGAATCAGTGGCTCTGGCTGCTACCCAAGCATCAAAACGCTGCACTGAGGTAGGTAAGATTTGAACCCTGATCTGAGGATGAGTCCATATCTCTCTAGTCCACGTGCAAAAGAAAAATAGATGTTCTACAGTCTCTGGCATGTTTTGAGTGCATAGGCTACAGACAGGAATGGGTGAGATATGTCTGTGAAAAAGGTTCGCTTTAGTAGCAAGGGCGTTCTGACAAGCTAACCACATAAACACTCGAATTTTAGGAGCGGTTTTCATATGCCAAATCTTACGCCATAACTTAATGGGGGTTCTGATAAGAAGTTGAAGCCACACTGAGTTGGGTATTTAGGTTTGAAGACAAAAGGTGGTAACTGCTTTTCACTGAATAAACACCAGAGGAATTAGCAGTCCATACCAGTTGGTCAATACGAAGTAAAGGGTTAATAGGAATTTTTAAAATCTCTTCATTGACCTGAGAATCAAATAGATTGGAGATAAGAGTTGAATTCCACGCATTATGAGAGTGATCAATGAGATCAGCCACTAAAACCGGTTCGCCATGAGCAACTGTTCCTCGTAATTTACCCATAGGTAGCCAAGTGTCTTCTCTTATATTAATCTGGGAGCCATCCCCAACTAACCAGCGAAGTCTTGGAAGAATGGCTTCTCTTCCTTTTAAAATACTCGCCAACCCCATGAAGGACGATTTTCGCTTGCGCACACCGAAAGGATGAATTCCTGAAATACAAGCCCTTGAAAAGCCGACTCCATGAGCGTTAGGTTGTTGAAACAGACGCCATGCTTGCTTACCAAGCATTGCTTTGTTGAAACTAACAAGGTCTCTGAATCCCATTCCTCCAGAGTCTTTTGAGAAAGCTGTCCAATTTCGCCAATGGATGCCTGTATTGCCATTATTATTGCTCCACCAAAACACTGATATCTTCCTTTCTATTAATCTGCATAATGACAGGGGGAGCTTGAAGATCGACATGGCATACTGAGGTAATGCCTGTATAACTGATTTCAAAAGGATTTCCTTTCCACTCTTCAATAACAGTCGTTCCTTCCAGCCATCTAATTTGGCATTTACTTTGGCCAAAATCCAGGAAAACATCTCCCGTTTCGATCGCCCCGCCTCCGAGGGGATTCCGTGTATTTCCCATAACGATTCATCACGGTGTATTCTGAATTCACTTGCTAAATTTTGTTGTAGAGACAACAGGCAGTTTTTGCTGAAATACAAACCAGACTTATTCCTATTTATAAGCTGACCCGTAGCTAAACAATACTAGTTTAGAATATTAGCAAGATTTTGGCATTCAGAGACTGTTGCTTTTAGGAAGAAAACAGAGTCATCAACGAAGAATAGATGGGACAAAGTGGGGCAGGCTCTATTGAACTTAATTCCTTGTAAATGACCCATATCCACAGCTTGAGTAATGAGAATTGAGAGCACATTTGTTAGTAAAATAAAAATATATGGGGATAGGGGGTCACCTTGTCTAAGTCCTCGAGATGGTTGGAAATAAGCAAGCTGTTCCCCATTGAAACGAACACTTAGTGAGGTCGTTGTAATGCAAGCCATTACCAACTTTACCCATCTGTCATTGAAACCCAGCTGCAGCAAGTAGGCTTGGAGGAAATCCCATTCGACCCTGTCATACGCTTTTTGCATATCAGTTTTTAAAAGAAGATTGAACTTTTTCTTGCTCTTTCGTGCTTTAAACTGGTGAAGCACTTCTTGGACCACCATTATGTTATCTTGTATCTGCCTAACCCTAACAAATGTTGCCTGTTCTTTGGATATCAAGTTAGGAAGCCAAGGTTTAAGTCTGTTGGACATAACTTTGGAAATGATTTTATAAGCAAAATTACAAAGACTTATTGGTCTGTACTGATCAATGCTTTCTGGATGATGAACCTTAGGAACCAATGCAATTATCGTTCTGTTCAGACAACGAGGCATTATACCTGAAGTGAAGAAGTCTCAAACTATTTTGATGACATCTGCTTTGATAATTTCCCAATGATGCTGAAAGAAGAGGCCATTAAGACCATCTGGCCTTGGAGCCTTGGAAGCACCCAACTGGAAAGTAGCTTGGTATACCTCCTCTTCCGTTACTGTTCTCAGCAGATGATCATTTATGTCTGTAGTTACAACTTTAGGGCATTGTTGTAAAAAGGGGCCAAAGTCACGATATCCCACTAACTAATATAAATTGGAAAAGAAACCCAACGTCAGCTCCTTTAGTTGTTCTGGCTCCCTTATCCAGTTCTGGAGTTCATCTTTTAACATACATATTCTGTTTCTTTGTCTTCTTTGTACAGTACTGGCATGGAAAAATTTGGAAATTTTATCTCCCCACCTCAGCCAGTTGATGCGAGAATGCATAGCCCATAATTGCTCCTCTTGATGCCAGATTTTTTGAATTTCTTCTCAGATTGAATGGGCCAGCTCTTTATCATTACTCTGATAGTATTTTCTGTTCATGATAGTCTATAGCTGGTGTTGTAAATGAAGTATACGAAGATGGCCGTTACTGAACTTTGATTTACTCCAGCTTGCTAATTCATGAGAAACTGCCTGCAATTTTGATACAAGAGTGGCTTTGTCTGGATATATTCCAAGAATTTTGAATTACTTCTTTGCACTGTTGATCTTGATTCCATAAAGCTTCATAAGTAAAAGTCTTCTTTCACTTGACAGGCCTTGAAGATGTGTTTAGCAAAATAGGACAGTGATCCGAACCTAAAGCAAGAAGGGCTAGCACTTCTGTAGTAGGATACAACAATCGCCATTCCAAAGAGCAAAAGACTCGATCCAATCTCTCCTTTACCAGGTCATCCCCTGTTCTGTTATTAGACCGGGTAAATTCGCACCCTTTGCTTTCCAATTTGAGTAAAGAGCAAGCACTAATCACTGCTCGAAAGGATGCTAGGCGAGAGTATATAGCTGGTCTCTTGCCCACTTTTTCCCAGGGGTAGAGGATCTCATTAAAGTCCCCCACGCACAACCAAGGTAAGGTATTTACAGCACTGATATCCCTGATGCTATCCCAAAGCTCTTATCTAGCCTGGTAAGTAGAAGGAGCATGCAGACAAGTGATGTGCATAGAAGTAGCTGCAGATATATCATAGCAAAGTAGATCAAAATAATTGTCCTCCGACTTCAAGATTGTTAAATCATAAAGCTCAGTCCAAAACACAGCAAGACCACTAGCCAGGCCCACTGGATCCCTTATCAAGGAGTGAGGAAAATGAAATCGACGCTGTAATCTATTTCAAACTGACGTTGCATTCTTAGTTTCCATTAAGAAAACTATTTCGGGCTTTTCTTTGGCCAAAACGGCCTTTAGGGCTTGAACTGTCAGGGGGTTGCCCAACCCCTGACAGTTCCAACTGAGGAGTTTCATTTGAGATGCAGTGGCTGTTTGGGGCCAGCCGCCAATGCCCAATGTTCTGTCTCATTTGCCGCATAAACAGGGGTGTCCATGAGTTGAGTCTCATCCAAATCTGATGAGTAGCCAGCTCTTGTCTCATACGGGGAATATCTCTTTTGATTCTTGCCTGATCCCATAGCAGTGATCGTTCTCGGAATTTTTTGCTTCTTTTGCTTAGGAATCTCCAGGGAAGGAGTCTAAACACTCTTCAATTTTGCCCTTGCAGGTACCACGTCAGTAGTCCTTGGAGCTGGATTGACTATTTCCATCATAGAGGAGGATCTTGAGGGGATGACAGGGTCGTAGCCGGAGTCGAATCGGAACAATGGGAGGCAGGGCTGGGATTGGCAATTGCATGGCAGGGGGAGTTTCAGGTACAGCTTCATCCATTTGCTCCATAGGTTCCTGTGGATTATAAAACGTGTCCCAATACGGGCTATGTTGTCGAACCTCCGCTCGCAACCAGTGACCATAGGCCATTTTCGATAAACCATCGTGTTGATCTTCCTCATAAGGATATTCTTTACAAGATGTCGCATAGTGTCCTAGCTTCCCACACGAATAGCAGAAATGTGAGAGTCGCTCATAGTGAAAATCTAACCATAATGTCTTCCCTTCGATACGCATTAGCTTCCCCGTCCTTAAAGGTTCTTTCAAATCAAGTTCTATCCGGACCCTCCCAGAAGTATCTGGTTTCACTTCCATTACACGACCTACCTGCTTAATTGCCTTACGCAGGAGGTGTTCAGTGTTCCACTCCAGAGGTAATCCAATGACATGCATCCAGAAGGCACAGTGGGAGAAATCATAGCAGTGTGATGGCGTATTAGGTTGCCATGGTTGGAAATGAACCAAATGTCTTGAGAACAGCCACGGACTCCCAGCAAGTACTCTCTGTTTTTCGATTTCTGACTGAAATTTGACTATATATAGGCCACCATCACAAAGGGAAATATCAACCTGGTTTAAACACCACGCTTTCTTCATAGCAATTTGGAAAGCAGGAAGATTGACAGCAGGATTGGTAAAAATATTACCCACCAGGATGAGGCGACACTCTTTCAGCTTGTTCGTGGAAGGTACATCATCCCAAACTTCCAATTCTTGTTCTGACCATAGTCGTCCCAGTCTTTGACACAGCGCAGCAATGTGCGAGGAGCTGTCGATCTCTTCTGTTGCCATGAAACTTACAAATGCTCAAAACCTTTTGCAGAATTAAAACCCAGGTGTTGCATGTCCATGATCGAAGACCCACATCGCTATACAGTCAAATTCAACCCAGGCAAGATGAACTAAAGCCATAAGGAGATGGGAAAAACTTGGGACAGGGAGAAAATAGGCCCCGATGATTCACATGACCCAGAAAACTTCACATGCAAGCCAAGCCGAGGGATAGGAAAGATTACTAAAAGGAAAAGGAGGTGACGGCTGGAGAGCGATGGAGATTAGAAGGAAGGAATCAACCCGAACGAGAAGTGCAGATTGAGTACGAAAGGAAAGAAGAAAATACAGAGGAGGAAGAGCTCGAGCATATTGCGAGAGGAAACTCTAACATAGGCGAGAGGAAACTCTCCCATCATTAGGGAGAACGTATTTAGTATGATAAATTCCGCCATAATTTATCCAATCCCGAGATGCATGTCTTATGTGCTTGCTAATTATCGTAGAAGAAATAGTTTTCATACCGAATTCTACAACC
Organism: Eucalyptus guilfoylei; assembly: GCA_016097605.1. Taxonomy (NCBI): domain Eukaryota; kingdom Viridiplantae; phylum Streptophyta; class Magnoliopsida; order Myrtales; family Myrtaceae; genus Eucalyptus; species Eucalyptus guilfoylei. The sequence continues at coordinate 22,613,504 of CM027866.1, read as the reverse complement.
CCCGAGTTGAACTTGTGCGCCAGTGGTCCAATGGCACGTTGATTGTAGAATACTACTAGCCATACCTAAGCACAAATAGCAATCTTTGTGAGAGATAATCCCATTGCATTTTTTGTGGCCGTAGCAAGTATCGGTAAAGACTCGGCGCCTCTCATTAAAGTAATTGTAGTAGCCGGACTTTGGTGTCTGGTCGATAAAATCTTGAAGGAGATCATCGACAATGTCAATGTACAAGATTGCTCTGTGTTTCCATTAGAGAGTTTGTATGCCACAGATAAGTTTGAATCGCCTTTTATACCATTGCACGCAAGAAGGAGCAGAATTACTACGGTTTTGATTCTCCTTTTCATGTTACTCATCCTTCGTTAGTTTTTGCTTTCTTATATAAGAGCCTTTCTGTGCTCATAAGATGCATTATGCTTATAGGTTTCACTGCTCTTTTACATGAATTTCTCCTTTGATTTTACTTTTTCCCAAATTCACTTCTAGAAGCTATCATATGCCATTAATAAGATGCATTATGCTTATACATATGATTTTAGACCTGATGACAGAAGTAATTTGTTACTAAAATCACTTGTCATGCAAATTACATCGTTTCATTCATTGATATATGTTGAACCTTATACATGTTATCAATAAATCAATGCACTATACATTTTTATGTGGTAATATACATGTGAGCTTGTACTTTTATTTCCAAAATCATTAAAAATACAGGAAAATATGGAATACCTTAAAATATATGTATTTAAAATTATGTACGTATTTTTACATCCATAAAATCATATATATACACACACCACAGTGTAAAACATCCTTATATGAGCACACGGGTACCAAGAATGTCCCAATTGGAGCTTGAACACGCCCATACGTGCAGCCGGAGTGTGTGGTGCGTGTTATGCACGCACGGAACGCTTGAACCAGATTGGACCACAGGTCGGACAGATCAACAGTCAACGCCTGATCCGACTAGTTGATCGATGCGGTCATCTGAGAACCGGCATGAGCGGGTCAACAAGTTGAATCTCAAGTCAGTTTGGGTAGATCCACGTCCCTAATTGTTGACGTTAGCCTCACATGTGTGTTGCACGTGCTAGGCACGTGCATGGCAATGTGTGCAGTGTTCTCAGTGGCATGCTGCATGTGAAAACGCTTGTCTCAACGTTCTCGTTCCATTTATGTGGTTAAAATTGTTTTGTCTACACAAAAAAATCACAAGAAAGGGCAAAATCCAAATGTTCGAGTTATAGGCTATGGTTGCACTGTACCACATGCAAGTCGCGAAAATCGCATCCCAATATATCCATAACTAAAATCAAGAACACATCTATAATCAAGTAAAGAAATTTGCACACCTGAACAATGATTATCCAAACTCAAGAGCTTCTTCTCTATTGCCATTTGTATCATTGGCTTAATAGGATTGCTCATCACCTTTAATGTTTTGGTAAATGCTCCTTATGTAAGGATTATTGTGTGTCAAGGTTAGAGAAGAAACTTGAACACTATTTATAAAGTTTTCAGCTAAATCCTCTCATTAGGGGCTGAGCTCAACTTGACCCATGTTAGCTAGTATCGTATTAGACTAATTAAGAAATATTTTATCTCACCTTATTAAAATAATCCCATAAAATAACAAATTACAATATTAATTAATGTTTGTCCACATCAGAAAATCTCTTATAGGGACCACCCGACACAGATAGTTGGCCATGGCTGGCTCCGGCTTGAGTCAGCGGTTTGGAGCAAGAGCATTTCTTCTTCTTCTTCTTCTTCTTCTTCTTCTTCTTCTTCTTTTGTCTTCTTCATTTTTTTTATTGATAGTGTCGTGACCCTTTAACCAACACAATCGAGGGAAAGATGAGTTTAGGGGTAATGCCTAAAGGCAAGTGTGGACTCTCTTGAGCCCTTACCTTGTACAATGTTGGATTCATTTTAAGTTTCCATTTAGCCTAAAAACATTCTACTTGAAACAAGAGTTGCTACTAACCTATTGGGAGTTAGCTAGAAACCAAATGAGATACAGGAGATTGTCTCACTTCCTATGTAATGAGAAATTATTTAATGTCAGGGACTTGATTATACTAATAGTTCTATTAGTGCCCCTTGTATACCCCTAACTTGGTCGATACGTTCACCTAAGTGATCAAACGGCCTTTGTTATTAATTATAAGTCCTAAAGACCATTCGAGTCACTAAGTGTTCATGCAATTTTTTTAGGGATTTATTATGGTCCTAGGATTTGCCCTAACCATTAGTAAAAGAAAAGAACAAACAATGTATTAAAAATGTGGGATTTAAACATTCGAGTATTGAAAGATTTGAAGTAAAGTACGAGAAAGACAACCCAATACTTGTTGGGCAAAGGAAATACCTAGTTTTATTTTAAGCCCTGAGACAAGATCTCTCATGAGCTTATCTGAGACCAAGTTGGGAAAAAAAAATTATATCGTCTTATTTTAAGCTTCGGGACATGAATCTCACAAACTCGATGCTAAAGATTAAGCCTAATTCCTAAATTCGAGCTAAATTAAGATGGGCCTAAATTTTCATCTTTTTTATTAAGAATGATGGTACTATTCTAAACTAAGTTAATCATTTATTAAGAAAGTGATTCTAAGTCTAATTTGACTTTTTATTTTCTAACTAGACTGTATTTCTAAAATCGAAGTTATTTTGATTATCAATTCATATATTTGTTAATTAAACTAGCCTAATTTATTACTAAGCTAAGCTAATAAAACCTAAATCTAATCACCACCATGGATCGCCACTCTAAGCTCTCGGGCACCAGTTACAAAGGCCCTCTTTCCTGTGCGGGATGTCAGGGAAAAAGGGCAGGTTTAAAAGTAATGTCAAATTGGGACCAATGGTAGTCAATCGGCCCTGATTCTCCCAAACCCTTACTCCCATGACAAAAGGATTTTCATTTTAATTCAATTAACCCTATTTATTTAACCAATGCCTTTTTAGTACTTAAATTTGATTATGTGTCCACGCAATCTTTTTACAAAATTATGAATCCTAAGGTTCCTGTCCGCTAAGTGTCCAACCAATATTTTTGTGTTTATTATGATTCTAAAATGTAACATATTCATTCAGCTAAGAAAATAAATCACAACACAAAAACTATACAAATGCAATCACTACAAACAAATAAATGAAGCACAGTCATGAAAAGTGTGTTAAATGGAATAGAAGCATCTATAAATGCAATCACATCTTATGTTCTATATTTTGTTTCCCTGGCAATAAGATAAAATATTATATTTAATTTCACAGGGTGCATGACTTGCATGCTCTCTGTTTAGATATTTATATGTTCCATATGTCTTTCGTGGGAGTTGGAGTCGTCCGGACATCTTTGCTTTCTAGTGTACTGGAACCATGACAAGAAGGAAAGATATCCAGCAGAGCAAGTTCCTCTAATTTAATCAATACTGCAATTTGGATATTCTGTGATGAGAGTTTTCCAAGTCCGATGTAGCAAATGGAATACGAGGATCTATACAGGATCTTAATCACCAACATGAAGTGTATTCGGTTCGGACCTTTTATGATGGAGCTTGGAGTAGTAGGGGCAGAAGTGCTGAAATTTCAAGCAACGTTCGAGAGCTTCTGAAGACAGGGATACCGACTTATGTTGGCTGTTCTCTACAAACTGAAGCTAAAGCCTTTTATTTTGCTCTATGTTTAGCTATTCATTATGGACATCTACAATAGTGACCATAATTTGTTGCAATTCTGCAAGCAATTAACATCTCCTGTTACTGTTTTTGCTTAACCTGACTCCATTTCTTTTTTCTTTTTTTCTTTATACTTTTTCTCTTTCATCCTTAGGGTTTTCTTCTCTCCCTTTCATTTTCACACAACTTTCTTTTCCAACATCCATGGAGGGGAGGGTTTGAGCTAGATCTCTCTTTCCTCTCCCTTTTTCATATTCCTTCAATTAATTTGGTTCTCTCTTTCTTTTTTTTCTTTTTTTTTTCCTTTCCTTCAATTTTAAGAAGCTTTTCTCTTCTGATCTAGTCTAGATCCAAAAATTTCTTTCTCCCATTTGTGGGAGGTTTCTATCCCAATCTAATCAAGATTTGGGGTTTTTCGCATATATGATTTTAGGATATTGCTTCCCTCGGATTTCATTGGTGTCCAAATCTAATTTCAAAAAAGATCAAAAGAGTTTCGTGAAGGTTTTGCTCTAATAGGTATTAGATTAGTGTGCATTTAACCTTATTATTCTAAATGGCGATGATATTGGGATGTTGAATCTATGTATGCATGCCGAACGACAAAGCTACAGTAATAGATGGAGATCTTGATGTCTACTCATTACTGAAGATAAATTCGGCGATCGGCTGTCAATGTTGGTTTGAAGAATTCATAGATTTACTCTTTGAGCATGTGACTCTTAATCTTGTTCTAACGATTCATCTTCTTATCTGGAGCTTGGTTTGTTTTGGATTTAATTGGGATTTATCTTAGTTAGTAGTTTGACTATTTTTCTCTATTCTATATCTATGGAAATGAATCAAACGTTTCTTTCAAAAAAAAAAAAAATATCCATTTCCTCAGGTATTAAGTGTCCAGTGGTCTGTTTTGATAGATGTATGGTGATGAAGTTTCTACAAAATGTAATATGATTTCTGATAGTTCAGGGAAATCTTAACGATTTCACATTTTTGAAAGAGAACTTCTTTTGATTCACCATCCACTAGCGTAGAGAGAGAGAGAGAGAGAGAAAGGGATAATCCAAATCAAGTCGGCCCAATAATTGGGTAGTGTCAGGTATTGATAGGAACCCGACTTTTTTTTTCGGTCTATGGAATCCACCTTGTTGGCACCCCTACCTATAATGATCTTGTATGAGAAATGCTATCCATAAAGTAAATTAAAATGTTTCGAATCACTTAACAGAAAGAATCATTAATCTCTCAACACCCAAAATGCGGAAGAACAGTGGAGGAGCTAGAACGGTCAATCTCCATCCGATCTCCTTCGCCACATGAGATAGTGAAGAATCAAAGCTCAGGAATCAATGCTTACAGCTGCACTGCAGGCTTATAAAATGTCAGGAAAACTGACGATTGATACCTGTACCTATAAGATGTCCCACAACTCTTTTCAAAAGCAGATCATGCTCTTCGGTTTTGTATCCCATTAAAACGACTTCACGTAAGAGCATAGCATTGTGTTTGGCGTGATCTGTTCCGTGATGACATGAGTGGTGGACACAGTGCCATCCACTTTGCTTGTTGCGTGGGGATTGAGGACATTTTGTCGAAGATTTTGTTTGTATCTTTTTGAACTTTATATGATCAATCGACTCATGCTATCCTCTTGACATCATGAAATGTCACACAACTATGTGTTGACTATAAATTTATTAACTAAGTGACTTCATGCTTTTTTTCCTCTAATAGCTCAAGGACACGAGTATGGAGACTCAACTATCTATTGATTCATTGAACAAATTGCAAGCCCTATGGACTAATTAAGTGTGGGCCTTCGATCCTATACAAGTGACGTTCACCAACAATTAGTTTACATGATTCTAATGGGACGTTGAGCTAGAAAATGCCCTACCAATTACATTTATCTTGAGAAATTTGGGGACATGTCATGTTATGATTTACAATAAAAATCATAAAAGTCTTAAGCCTTTTATATAGGTATCAATTTTATCATTAATCTTTTTGAATTTTTATGTTTTTCGTTTCTTTTCTTCTTCTTTTTTCCACTGTGACCAACAAGCTCCAACGACCCTCAAGCAACCATGGTAAAAGAAAAAAAAAAGAAAAAGAAAGGAAAAAATTAATAAAAAAATTAAAAATATTTAAGAAAATTAAAATTTTTGTCTACATAAGCATTAACCGTGTTATATGAGATGGCGAGCATCTCTATAAGCAATTTCTAGTTAAGATTGACTAAATAATCATATTAATAAATCATGAAAATTTTTAGAACTAAATTAATATTAGTACAATATATTGATGATTTTCTCTATAATTTTTTCTTGTGATCTCGATGGGCCAATACTTCATCTTTTATGAAAACAGCTGTCTAGTGATCACGCGAGGAATGGGCGGTGAGAAAGGCACTCACGAAAAAAGTGGGAAGGAGAAAAAGTGTCAAAAATGCAAAAAGCAGCCCACCATCCATTGGAGCTTGCTTTGACTAAGCAACGCCGCTGGTTATGCGGCGAATCGATTCCACTTGCTTCTGTCATACATTAGCTCCGACAAAGACTTCCTACAAATGACACTCCACTCCAACGTGTAAATGAAAATACATAAGAAAAAATATATCACATGCTCCCCAAATGAACGTTCGGATGATGTGAATATTCTTTTGATATAGTGAAATTTGATCTGATTTGACATTTTAGTGCCTTGGAATTGGCCCCCCTTTCAATTTCTCTTTATGGAGTAACCTTTTCTATCGCACTTCTCAACAAATATGATAACTAAAGCAGATATTTGATGTGAATATAATAATCTCTCCTTGACTACATCGATTTTTACAAAAATATTTGAAGGAAAAACCTCACAAATCACCGATCAATTGTGAAAGTATAATCTTCATCACAATTTGATCAATCAAATGACAGAGACCACATATAAAGCATTCAATACACCAACAATTATATAATGGTAGGTCTGTCACTAAACATATCAAACTAAACATATCAAACTTATCTCAGGGATAAAAGGCTAATGCTTTATAAGAGACCACATCATATCGACTCACCACATCCTAGAGGTGAACATGCTTCCAAGATTGGGGTCATGAGTTGGGTTTCTTGAACTTCTAGCAAAGGCAAACATCTATCTCTTGTTACTGGCTGTTATATGTTTTTACATCGGAGGACTAAATGATAGAAGTACTCGTAGACACTCCATTTCTCAGCACTCGTCCGACAAGATACAACTAGGGCAAAAGAAAGATTTTGGCAAATGCAAGGTCAATATGTAAAAAGGGTGCGGTGAACCAAATTTTTGTGTAGACCTGATAATAGACTCAGCACTTGCTAAGTCCTCTCGGGCCCGCTGAGACAGTAAGGCTTGAAGCACGAGTTGGGCTGGCTTGTACAAACACATTTCTTATTGGGCCGGCTGCTTGGGCCCTTCAAGCCCAATTGTTTCATGGAGAAAATTTTAATATTTTCAAATCATGGTCGATCTTTGGGTAAAGAACTTTCAAGCCTCTTGCACGGCTCTGCCCGCCTATTATTTAGGTCTACTTTCGCATAAGCTCATAAGTGACAAATAAATTCAAGAGAGCTTTGAACCGTTTTGAATATCTTAGCAAAATATTTTTCTGCTAAGGGTTTGTAGCTTCTAGGGTGGACGGGGGTATTTGCCCTATCCTGAAACCGTCCTTATAATCTCCACAACATGCATCGCACAAACTACGCTATGCAACACAGAGTCCTAGAATTCTTTATAAACAAACCAATTGTTGATTGAATGCCAACTCAGTTGCAAAGATAGGCTACTGGATATTGTTTATATATAGGATAAAGCATTTTCGCTTTAAAAAGTAAGGAACGACCAACAATATTAGAGGTTTCAAGAAAAAGGGAGTATAAGCATGGGGCAAATGTATGTGGTGAAGTTCGATAGTCCAGTCATTTACTCAAGGAATTAAGAAATACAAGTTTTCCTACTTGTGTGCAGATTCCAAGATTGGTAGGTTGTTTGTACTATCCTGGAATCTACCTTAGAAGTATCGCTTCAGGTTTTTGAAATCTAAATCCTACGCTATAAGCTCTTGGAATCAACCTAGAACCCGTCGATTCCATAAATTTCAATGTACCCTGTAATATCTTTTTTTGTTTTTTTTTTTTCTGAAAATGTTTTCAAAATCTTTTTATTGATACAAAAACTTTCACATTTCTAGGTAAAGGATTAGAAGTTAAAATACATGTTCTTTTTTAATTATAACATAATGTTAAAACAATAATAATATCAAAAGTTAAAAACAAAACAAAGAAATATATCAGGTTCTACTGTGAACCTGAACCAAAATGTAGCCAAACTCATCTGGAGGGGCGGAGAGGGGGAGATATATGAAACGATTTGGAGATTGCTCATCAATTAAGTCTTTCATACATTTGGATGTGAAAATCTAATAAAGAAAAAGATAAAGTAAAAATTTATTTAAGTAAACATATATTTACATAAGAAATATTATATGGGCTAGCTAAACTGTACTTTCTTATAGGATGCAGGGTACGGAATGGGTACATGTGGTATGATCCAAACCTTGAGACCTACTCTGTACCGACCGATTTTAAAATATTAGAACTTAAAACTTACCTTCTGAGTTTGAGAACCCACGTTAAAACCTACCGACCTACTAGTTTCTATAAATCCACCGATTCTCCTTCACAACATGGTAATCGAGTAGCATTATAGCAAAAGATAATTATATTTGTTGTGTAAAATCTAGGTTTAACTTTCAACTTGGTTTAAGTTAAATTTTTGAATAATTTATTCCAATTTGTAGATTGATATAGATAGATATATATTATGCACAATGATTGAGAGGATTTTCAAGTTGTGTGAATGTACATTCTCTAAATCGAGTTTGTAAAATAACCAAAGCAAAAAGAACAAAAGGGGGGAAAAGTTAAAACGAGAAAAGGAACATGAGAAAATGATGATGTAGTGGGGGGAGGAGGGTGGAATATTTTCAAGGACCAAGAAGCAGCAACAATAATGTCACTCAACAACTCCCATAAAGTAGACAGGGACACCAAACCCCCTTGTCCGATAACATTAACACCCTCATAAAAATCACATCTGTATTTTTTTTTTTTTTCTTTCAGCTTATAGCTTGTGCAATGTCAATTATTATGAAAGATTCCATCTTGGCAGTGGGGAGAGAATTCAATGGGACAAAAGCTAGCCCCCTTAGAAACCTACATGAACGCCATAACCCATGAGCTTGTCATCACGTGAAAGATGCCCCTTGGTTTGACAAGGATTGTGCGTGTTGTCTTGTTCGAAAAGCCGCCCGATTTGGGTATCTCATTTCTTCTTTGGATCCAGCCAAGTGGGGTTTTCGAGTTTCCCTATTTTTCCGTTTTTTCTCCTGATTGATGAGAATTGACACATTCAGTGAATCTTGTGGAGAAATTCTGATGAGCTTCCTATGCCCTTCACACTGTTCATTTTCATGGGGACCTCTTCTTAATTCCCCTCGAGAAGCCTCGAGGGGAGGGCAGGTGCTGGATTCAATTATGCATTTGTCTTTTAACATTAACTTCGAGACAAAACCAGGTCCCCATGCCTACATAGACTTGTCTAGACTGATCTGATTATGAAGCATGGGTTAATTATGATTGAGATAAACAAAGAAAGATGGTTCTCCAAGGCCAACATTACCTATATTCAAGGGAAGACGGAAAAGCCCAAAAAAGTCCTCTTTGATTTTATTTTATTTTTATAATAATTTACATGTGTGGAGATCTGGCTATTTGGAGGCCTATAAAATACCCTGGAAGCACCCATAAAAACTTTTGAGAAACCTTAACCCTAACTCGGAGTTATTCTCACACAGGTGGTGTAATTTGAATGGTTGAATTTAGTTTCTAAGCTAGAAATTATTCAATGTGCGAACCAATTATGCAAAATCCTAATTGCTTTTGATTCTTTTTTATATCATTGGGAAAAATTGGTGCGAAGATAGTATGGTGAGTACTCTCTATGTACCTACCATGTGGTCCATGTCAAGATTTTTGTTACTATATTCTATAGCATATTCTTAATGTCATTTAATACTAGAACCTACTAAGGCACATTATCCTAAAAAATGTATTTGGTTTACTAGGTAAAATTATAAATAGATGATTAATTTGAAAATTATGTAAAAGAAAATGGAGCAATAAGTGTTAAGGCTAACTTTGCAACCTAGAGATGGGGTAAATAAGCAGTTTTCACAAACTTTGACAATTACATAGAAATCAACAACTAGTATATGAAAATCAGGACAAGTAGATAATAGAAAAATGGGATAAGTGCAATAGAAGTCCTAAAACTTGTTACGAAAATGCAATTGAGTCCTAAAACTGCAAAAAAGCTGATCAAGTCAAAAACTTATCAAAATGGTTCAATTGAGTCCTAAAGTTAACACCGTTAGTCTTACTAACGGAAAATACTGACGTAAGATCGACGTAAAGATTTTAAATGATTTTTTATTTTCCACCAAGCTTTTTAAAATAATTTTTATTCAACTTTTTTAAAAAATTATATTTAAAAACTAAAATTCATTTTTTTTTAAAACTGTTAAAAAAAAAAAAAAGAAAATGTCAACTCCAGCGTTCTTTGCGCGCCGCCGCCCATCGCCAGAGGGGCTGGCGACGGTCGCAGGCTGTCGCCCGACTAGGGCGAGGCCTCGCCGGCCCCAGGCAAGGGCGCGGGTGCCTAGATCTGGGCACGCCGGCCCTCACGGGGGGCCGGCGACCGTCGCCCGCCCTGGGCGAGGCCTCGGCGGCCCTTGCTTGAGGCCAACGAGGCTCACCCAGATTTGAGCGATCGTCGCCTAGATCTGGGCGAGCCTCGCCGACCCCAGGTGAGGGCCGCCGAGGCCTCGCCTAGGGCGGACGACGGTCGCCGGCCCCCGTGAGGGCCGGCGTGCCCAGATCTAGGCACCCTCGCCCATACCTGGCGAGGGTCGCCGGCCCTAGCCTAGGGCCAGCGAGGCCTCGCCTTGGTCGGGGGGCGGCCGGCAACCGTCATTGGCCCCTCCAACAATTGGCAGCAGCGGCGGCAGCACTAGAGCTGCCATTTTCCTTTTTCTTTTTTGAACAGTTTTTAAAAAGTGAATTTTAGTTTTTAAATATAATTTTTTTTTAAAAATTGAATAAAAAAATCTTTTAAAAAGCCAGGTGGAAAAAAAAAAAAATTTAAAATGTCACGTCAACATTTTCCGTTAGTAAGACCGATTGTGTTAATTTTAGGACTTAATTGAACCATTTTGACAAGTTTTAGAACTTGATTGTACTTTTTGCAAGTTTTATGACTCAATTGCATTTTCGTAACAAGTTTTGACTTCTATTACACTTATTCCACCAGGCTTTTTAAAATAATTTTTATTCAATAAAAAATTATATTTAAAAACTAAAATTCATTTAAAAAAACTGTTAAAAAAAAAAAAAAAAAAGAAAATGGCAGCTCCAGCGTCGCCACCGCAACTGCTCATCGCTGGAGGGGCCGGCAACCAGGGTGAGGCCTCGCCGGCCCCAAGCAAGAGCGCAAGCGCCCATATCTGAGCACGCCGGCACTCACGGGGGGCTGGCGACCATTGCCCGCCCTGGGCATTGCTTTGGCGGCCCTTGCTCAAGGCTAGCGAGGCTTGCCTAAATCAGGGCGATCGTAGCCCGGGTTTGGGTGAGCCTCGCCAACCCCAGGCGAGGGCTGCCAAGGCCTCACCTAGGGCGAACAATAGTCGCCGGGCCCCCCGTGAGGGCCGGCGTGCATAGATCTGGGCGCCCTCGCCCATGCCTGGCAAGGGTCGCTGGCCCTTGCTTGGGGCCGGCGAGGCCTCACCTTGGTCAAGTGGCGGCCGGCGATGGGCGGCGGCCGGCGATGAGCGGCGGCGCCGTAGCTGCCATTTTCTTTTTTTCTTTTTTTAACAGTTTTTTAAAAAATGAAATTTAGTTTTTAAATATATTTTTTTTAAAAATTGAATAAAAAATATTTTAAAAAGCCAGGTGGAAAATAAAAAAATCATTTAAAATGTCACGTTAGCATTTTCTGTTAGTAAGACTGATGGTGTTAACTTTAGAACTCAATTACATTTTCGTAACAAGTTTTAGGATTTCTATTACACTTATCCCTAGAAAAATTAGGCGAAACTAGTGTGCAACAAATCAAGTAAGGACGATTAAAGAGAAGCACATAGCAACTATGGTGATTTGACTTTATCACCAAGTCTATGTCCACTCTCCAAACTAACAACCACAAATTGAGACTAGAATGCATTAGTAATCACACAGAAAAGTTACAATCAACACACACTTATCCTATCAAATGATAGATCATACCATTGGGACTCAAATGCTGCTATCACTTGTACACTTAAATCTTTTCACAATTACAATACGACAAGAACACTACACTTAAGAAAATGAAACACTATTAGAATACAACGTTGAACGTTTTCGGTTTGTTCTATGTTTTTCATCCAACCCTTTTGGCTTCTATGATCTTCTCTTATATAGACGTCTTCATCTTCCCATTGGAGATAATCCTAAGAAGCAAGTAGTCATTAGGATTGTTCGCTAGCCACTATTATAAAGTTAGACTACTTATATAGTGTTTTCTTATGTACATCCACAAGCTTTCCCAAGACAAGTTCTACCGCTGCTGTCACATCGCGGATAGCTTGGACAGTTCTAATGAAAGCTATTTCTAGTTGTCTAATGATCTTCAGTTCTCCAACTGACCCGTTCCAGTTACCAATAACTAAATTTAACTCTCCAATGAATATTCTCATATGAACGTTATCCGAGCATTGTCAATGACTTGATATTCTCATATGTGATATAAACATTGTCACAAGCTGGTTATCACAATTAGTTGGTGCTATTTACAGTTAGGCTATACAAGGACATCTTGTGATCTCTTTTCCAATGAAATCACCTCATGGATATTATCACAGTCCTTAAAAAATCATTACGAACATATGCAATTATGATAGTTGATATTATTCCAAGGACAGTTTTGGAATCATCAGAATTCCTAAGAATATTTCTCTAACAATTTCCCAATTTTTACGATGCCAAAACTATCCTACACATGTGATAAATGCATCGTATTGAATTTGCTAGTAAAGTAATTATTTGCATAAGCGGTGATAATTAGTGAAGCATACTTAAGCAGATATTAAAGTCTCCAAATGATTTTCAATGAAATCGGAGATAAAGTCTAGAAGAGCTTGAGTTATATGATGAATAAGCTTTATAATTCTAGAAAAAAAAAATCTCATGATAATTTAGAAGAGATGACGGATGAGAATTGATAATGATGAAATTCATCAAAAGATGAGTATTGAGATATAATATGCTAACACTTTGAATAAACTATTCAAATGTGCAATATTACTCTTTGCTCCCCTTGTTTTAATGCTATCATAATCTCACGTTATCATAAGGAGTTATCACAAAATTACATAATATCACATTCATCACATCTCAGCTATCTATCATACATTGTCACATCCCAGCCATTCTCCTCCTTTTTTGTCATCAGCAAAATGAATGCAATAAGTACATAAAAGATTATTCCATTAGATATGAACAAGAACATACATCAAACATTAACAACAAAAAGATCAAACTAGTGCTAAGGATGGTAAAAACTAAAGCCGATGCAAGAGCTTGTGTTGTTGAGAGGGGATAGTGGGAGCAGATTGTTCAGGGACTGATTCGAGAGAGTTATAATAGTTCAAGCTAAAGATGGCATGCTCAAGTCTCACTAAGTATTGTCCGATAGAAGCTATAGAGGCCGTAAGTTCCTAGACACCAACTTGAAGCTAGTTGAGAGCAGGAGTAGTAGAAGTAGGCAGGTCCATTGGGGACGGTGAATGTTCAAGATGGGGTGGACGATCAACAAACTGCTTCTAAATGGGCATAAGTGCCTTGGCCTTCCTTTTCCGTTCAGTCTTAGTTTGTTCCTTTGATCTTTCCTTCAAAGTAACCTTTATTCTTTCATCATCACCTTGGCCAATAGGAATTACCTCATTCTAAGATTGACCCAACCTTCCGGAGATATTCTCAACATCAGCATTTTGGGGTTTCCTTCCCAATTTTGATATTGATCAAGCTTTGGTCAGAAACACTTAGCCAAGTCTATGCCCTTGGACCGCATAATTTGAGTAACACGTGTGTCATAAGTGAGCTTGCCGAATGAATGATAATAGGGTGAGAAAGGGAGAAAGAAATCTTGTTGAGAATGGCCCAAATAAGTCTTGCCTCATAACGAGAGACATCGTTAGTTGAGGAGGACTTGGGGTGAAGGCATAGAATCAAAATCTTTTGAATAAAATTTACTTTTTTAAGGCAAAAGGCTCAAGGGGACATGTTCCTTATATCCACGAGGAAATTAGGAATTTCTCAAAACAAAGCTGTAGGCATCATCAAGACTGATAGGTATTCTGACAAAATCACGGAAGTGGGTCTGCGTAATCTCAAACAATTCAGCGACGGTAACGATGAAATTCTTCTTTTCAAAAGTGAAGACAAAAGAGTCGTGGTTGGAAAAATACAAATTGGAATAGAAGAAAGCCACAAGGTTTGGAGAAACATCATCTTTCATAGAGCACAAAAATTTTCAATTAAAGATGTTCAAACAGCTCAAAGATGAAAATGCCATGACAATCCACATAATAAAAATCCACAAATCGGTGAGGGATGGGTCCACGAGCTAAAAAGGATTGAAATGCTAGTTTGTGATCGTTGCTTAAAAATAGGTTTGAGTCAAGGGAATCATCAAGTTCAAAGATTTGCTGCCCTTGTCACCTTGGACTTCCTTAGTTTCAATTCAAGGATCACTGAGCTCTTTAGGCTATTCCACAATCCAAGTCAGTATTTCCTAGGTGGATGGCATTACGGGTTGAGGTGGAAACTCAAGGAGCTACTCGATGAGCATTTGTTGTTCGAGATTTTCAATAGTTTCCTCCTCGTTGTTAGTTAGGATTCCTCAGAGTTCTTCTCTTTCTCTTTGGATAGGATGAGAGAACTCACCCATTTCAATAGAAGTAGGAGCCGATGTTGGAGTGTCAATGGTAAAACTTTCAAGAGCTGTAGTTATAGATAGGGGTGAGCTTGGTCTGGGTTGGGCCGGTCCACCCCCTAACCCTAAGACCAACCCACATAGTACCGGTCCTCAATTTTTGGGACCAAGGACCGGACCGACCCGATGGGTTCGGTCCGGTTCCAAGGTTAACCCGGGACCAATTGATAATTTTTTATTTCATTTTTTGTACTTCTTAAAAAAACAATTGAGGACCGGACTGATCCAATGGGTTCGATCCGGTTTCAAAGTCAACCTAGGACTAACCAATAATTTTTTATTTCATTTTTTGTACTCCTTGAAAGGGTAACCGAGGACCGTACCGACCCAATGGGTTTGATGATAAGTGAGGTCAGCTAAGAAAGGCAAGCAGTGAGAGTCAAGTGGGGTAAGCGTCGAACAGAATAAACATCGAATGTCGAGCGAAGAGCAACAAGCCAAACGAGCATCGAGCGGTGAGCGGCACGAGTGACCCAAAGCGAGCAAGGCGAGTGGCGAGTGGAGAAGTTGTTTATTTCAATTTTGGAAAATTGAAGGCTAAGAGGGCAAATAAGACAAAAAAGAACGAATACTAAAGGAGAATGCTATAAGAAGTTGTTTATACCTTTTTGGACGCCGTGAGAACTCCTTACAAAAACATTTTCCGAATTTGTAAATTATGACTATTGACACCGTAAAAGACATTAAAAATCTAAGTTATTAAAGAACAATGAAAAATTATTTGAACTTCTCACTAAAGAGCTGTTTAATGTTATTAACGTCGTTTATTTTAAGGTTTTCTTTATATAAAAAATTATAAATAATATATTTGATATATATATTCAGGGTTGGTCCGGATTGGACCGACCCAGAACTCTCAGGACCGAGGATTGACCTACACACTGCTGATCCAGGAATTATAGGACCAAGGACTGACCCAGTCTCTCTGGGAACCAGACCAGGACCGGCAGGGTTGGGCCGGTCTAGGGTCGGTCCAGGGTTGACCCTGGACCGATGCTCACCCCTAGTTATAGAGATGTCTTTAGATTTGAGGAACTCTAGAAACAGCATCTGTAGCCATTTGCTATGGTGGCAGATTGCTGGCTTGAAAAACTTCTCCTGTTATGGCAATGGAGATAATTATAACAAGGACAATTCCCCTTCCAAATTGAAGTTGAGATTTAGGGGTCTTTGCAATAGGAGTTTGGTCTTCAGCTTGACATGCATGTTTCATAGTCCATGATTCTCTCGTACTTGTAATTATTGTATAGGGACCTAAGGATTATCAAGTGAAGAGTGAGTGATGTAGAGGGGATGAACTCAATTGGTTTGTAAGAGTAGCATTAGGATGGTTGGAGCTAGGAGTTCTAGGATAGAATGATTATATATTTTAGGAGCTCTGAAGGCGAGTTTGGCCCCCGTGCACAAACTGGTCGGGATCTAATGTCGTTCTTTGGATAAGGTCATGGCAAGCCGAAACTAGTTGTCAAATCTAAAGTGATATGCTGTCTTACTCGATGGACAAGATGTGATACGATCTCATATAAGGAAGGTATTCGCCGTATTATTCTTTAGAACAACTATTGAATGAACGTTGGCCTGATGATTTCCACTCGCTAGGTGCCACACAAGTTATTTTGTGGCCAAGAATTTACGAACCTATGACAAATGATATCAAAGTAGAAACCCTCTAATAAGTGGGTTGAATTGGAAAAAACCTATGGTCTACGTGATCCTGTTATGGTCATGGAGAGTTGCACCAGGGCAAAAGGTGCTTGGACAAAGCACAGCTCTCAACTAGCTTCTAGGATGGCAATGGAAGCATAGGAAGATATAATTCCTCACTAAATAGGAAAATGTTCCTAGATCGATTGGCGAATCTCAAGAAGAGGTCTACTACCACGTTTTCAACAAGGAAAGAACCTCCATTGGTTTGTTTGGATCAAAAGGCTTCATAGGCAAAAGAGAGTACTACCGAAAGGTGCAATTGGTGAAAAATGTCACACTTGCTAAGGAAAGCATAAGTGACCGAAAGGGGCCTAAACAATTGCGATCAAAAGAAGTTACCAATAAAGCAACCTATTTTGTTGGGCAAGCGTTGCCATTCGATGTATATCCCAAAGTGGCATGTCAATGCTTAAGAAAACATTGGGAAGCGACAAAACAGCCTGTAATGAGGGCGTTGTAGAATTGAGTGAGAGAGAATGTTATGGTCTGTGATTCTCTTGTACTTGTGACCCTTGTAAGGAGAGCTTGGGATTATTGAGTGAAGAATGAGTGATGCAAAGGGGATGAACACAATTGTTCTATAGGAGTAGAATTAGGACGGTTAGTACTAAGAGTTCTAGGATACAATGATTGTATCTATTAGAGGTTTTGAAGATGGGTTAAGCCTTCCATGTACAAATTGATCAGGAGCCAATGCCGCTCTCCTGATGAGGCTATGGCAAGTCAAACCAGTTCTAAAGCCTAAAATGATCTATTGTCTCGCTCAATAAACTAGACACTTAAACTAAGGTGGTGTGGTACGATCTCATATAAGGAAGTTAGTCGCCATATTGTTCTATAAAACAACTATTGAATGAAGGCTAACTTAGTGTTTTACGCTCGCCAAGCGCCGCATAGGTTATTTTGTAGCCAAGGAATTGTCGACCCGTGACACACTACCGATATTGGCTATCGTAGATTCTTCATGTTCTCTGTTGACTTAAGTAGCGAGGATGCTCAAACTTTGCGTATCCTCAATTAATTCCTCAGGTTGTTGGGTTAGGTCAATTTTAGAGTACTCTTTTGGGGATCTAGAAAGGATGAGGGTAACATGAGAGGATTTTCTAGCTCTAGATGGTTTGAGAGAGGTGTGAGATTTGGGAACCATTTATGTGATGAAATGAAATAAAGGTTAAGTAGAGAGAGAGTGAGAGAGAGTGCCGAGAGGGGGGGGGGAGGCGGTTTGGTCATAGATATTCATGAATAACTGAAGTGCCCACTATCTCTATATAAATAGGAGCAGTAGCGATGATCAAAAGTGCTACATCATTTATAAATAAAGATAACTTCTTATTCGAATTAAATGATTTGAATGAATTTTAAGCAATTAAAGACATATATGAATTTTAAGCAATTAAAGACATATAATCACCATCGAACAGTAACAAGGACAATTCAATAGTATATATGATCAATCAATGTTAGAATGGTAGAGAGAGAGAGAGAGAGAGAGAGAGAGAGAGAGAGAGAGAGAGAGAGAGAGAGAGAGAGAGAGAGAGAGAGAGAGAGAGAGAGAGAGAGAGAGAGAGAGAGAGAGAGAGAGAGAGAGAGTAATTTTTCAAAGAGTTTGTGCAAATAATGAAAGTTCTTTGCAAATAAAAGAGACTATTACTCGAAGGATCATAAATCCCAAGTTCACTGCTATTGAACTCGAATGTGTTCTTGTTGAGCACTTTAGTAAAGATATAAGCTAATTGATGTTTAGAATCAACACTATTCATATAATCTCCAATAAAGTGATGTAAAATCTCAATGTGCTTGGCTTGAGAGTGTAGAATTGGATTCTTCATCCAATTGATAGTGCTTTTGTTGTCATACATACCAAAAATGCTTGAACAAGTTCTCCAAAGTCACTAAGTTATTGTTTCATCCACATAAGTTGAGCACAAAAGCTTCTTATAACTATGTACTTAGCCTCAATGGCTAAAAGAGCAATTAAATTTTCATTCTTTAAAAACCAAGAAACTAGCTATTGCCCATCAATTAACAAGTACTAGATGTGCTTTTCCTATGATCTTGCACCCTACGATGTCAGCATCTAAATATCACAATAATAGAAAATCTAAATTTTAGGAATATTGTAGATCTAACTTTGGAAATGATCTAACTTATCTAATAATCTTCTTCACAACTATCAAGTGTGGTTCCTTTGGATCAGACCGAAAACGAGTACATAAGTACACAATGAACAGGGTTTTCGATATTCTCAAGTTCAATAAAGATCCTATCGTACTCCTATACAATTTTGAGTCAATGGACCTTCCTTTTTCATCCTTGTCAAATTCAGTGGTTGGAGACATTAGCATATCAACCTTTTTGCAATTTTCCAATCCATATTTCTTCACTAATTCTTTGGCATATTTCTTTTAGAATACAAAATTGCTAGCTTTTGTTTACATGATTTGTAGTCCAAGGAATAAATTGAGTTCTCCTATCATGCTTATTTCAAACTCACTCTTCATGAGATTTGCAAACTCCTCGGATAAGCTTTCATTAGTAGATCCAAAAATAATATCAACATAAGTTTAAATTAACAGCACGTCATTACCTTTTCTCTTAATGACAAACATAGTATCCGCATTAAATTGAAATCATTCTCAACCAGAAATGTACTTAATCTCTCATATCAAGCTCTTGATACTTGTTTAAGTCCAGTTTTTTCTTTAGTCAATATACATCATTGATCCTGTTTGGGTTTTCAAAACCCAGTGGTTGTTTTACAAAGACTTGTCCCATAATATAGCTATTTAGAAATGTACTTTTAACATCCATTTGATAAAACTTGAAATCATCAAAGCAAGCATAAGTTAATAATCATTTTATTACTTCTAATCTAGCAACATGGGCATATATCTGGTTATGCTTAATACTTTTTTCCTGATAATATTTTTTCGCAGCTAGTGTAGATTTGTTGCATACCACATTACCTTTGTAATCAAGTATGTTTCAAAATACCCATTTCATACTGACAACAACATGATCTTGAGGTCAAGGTGTAAGTTCTCAAACTTTGTTGACTTAGAATTGATGTAACTCTTCTTACATAAGTTCAATCTAGCTTTCGTTAGCAATAGTTTCATTAATTCATTTGGGTTCAATTTCAAAAATTAGTGCCATGGAATTGATCAATTGTTTGAATGGATTGATTTTGATTCCTCCATTAATCTTTCCAAAGACTTGTTCCTTAGAATGATTTGTCTAGAACTTCCAATCCTTTGGTAAAAATGTAGAATTTGAACATTATGCTACCAGTTGTTGCTTTTGATGGATATCATTAGCCGGTGAAGGCATCACATTGATTCTTCGTCATCATTAGATTATACACATTTTAGATTGTCATTGGACTCCTCCACTTCCCGAGACACATTGTTGGCATGCCCTACTAGAAGTTGAGTAGCCAAGAAAAATACATTCACTTGCTCGGACATCAAATTACCCAACATTTTAATTACCATTCTTGAAAATGTAACATTTACATCCAAACACATAAAAGTATGAAATAGTTGGCTTTCTACTTTAGAAAATTTCGTGACGGTGTTTTCTCCGACAATGATCTCAAAAGTACTCCGTTCATAATATAGCAAGTAATAGCAAGCAACTTTTTTGTCTTAGAAGTAGGTATGAACACCACAATCTATCATCATAGTCCTGACCATTTCTTGAAGAAAGCGATTTCTTCTCTCAACAACACCATTTTGTTGTGGAGTGTTAGCAGTAAAGAAATTGTGACCCAGACCATTTTTATCACAATATTAAAAAAAGTTCTGGTTCTTGAACTCTCCTTCATGATTAGTGCAAATTGATGTGATGTTGTAACCCTTTTCATTTTGAACTCTATGTGCAAATTTCACAAAAGATTAGAATACATCGTGCATGTGAGCTAGAAACATTACCCACATAAACCTTGACCGATCATCGATAATAACTAAATAATATCTCTTTCCTCCAAGGCTCATGGTTCTTGTTAGTTTGAATAAATCCATTTGCAATAACTGCAAAGATCAGTTAGTGGTAATAGTATTTGTGGATTTGAATGAACTACTAATTTGTTTACTTAGAGAGTATGCATTGCATGAATCAGATTCTCATACTTGATCTTGAGTGGATTACAAAAGAGATCTTTGGGGCACATTTGGCAATCGGCCAAACAGTAAAAATTTCTATTCTTTTATTCCCGAAAGTAGATTTGGAATAAAAGTCCGTTTGGTAAAATTTTTGTTCCCAAGAACAAATTTCTATTTTTTTTATTCATGAGAATAGATTCAGAACATAATTGAGAAGTTAAAAAAAAAGTTGATTCTTTATTCTTAGGAACAATTCCAGAATCAAGCCAACCCATTTTTTTTCTCTTTTCTCTTCTTTCTTCTTGTTCTTCTTCTCTCTCTCTTCTTCTTCAACTGCCACCGCCGTCGTCCATCGCTGCCGATCGCCAGCGACTGAATAGGTGAGGTTCGATGAGCTCACTGGAGACTTGCCTAGCCACTAGCGAGGCCAAGCCTCGCTAGATCTAGGGAGGCTGACCTCGCCAATGGCCAAGCGGGCCTCCCCTAGCCACCGGCGAGCCTCGCCCAGCTACTAGCAAGGCTCGGTCGAGCCTTGGTTGGGTGAGCGGCGACTCAGCCGATGAGGTGCGGCCTTGCCGAGCACTGGCAATGCTTCAACGATGTCATCAGCCCTCGTCGGCCGGTCATCGGTTATCCCAAGGCTGGCAATCAACAAAGCTTGAAGAAGAAGAAGAGAAAGAAAAGAAAAAGAAGAAGAAAAAAGTAATAAAATTATTAAAACATTCAAAGAAAATGATTTGGATTAGAAATTTTCAGCATGGTACCAAACCCAATTCTATTTCGAAAATAAAAATTTTGGACAGTTATCAAACAGTTTAAAATACTTAGAAATTATTCTTTGAAACATAATAAAAAATAATTATTTCTAATCAGAAATTGTTTCCGGGAACATAATGGTTACCAAACGCACCCTCAGAAGATATCTTGAAAATTTGCTTCATATTCACACGACCTAATGTCTTGTGTCATATATCTCTTTCTTCTCTAATTGACATTAAGCACTGAATATCCTCAAGATTGACATCAAGTAAAGAAATATTTCCATAAAGCCTCCCGATAAAGGATTATAGCTTGTTTTGGCTCATGCCAACACATTTTTCGTCTTCAAAGCTGATTTTGTAACCCTTACCACAAAGTTGATTGATACCGACAAGGTTATGATTAAATCATTTTACAAGTGAGACATTTTCAATAATCAGATTTACTAAGTTGATGTTCCCTTTGCCAATTATCTTCCATCTGTCTTTCCCTCCGAAAGTGATCTTGCCTCCATTAGCCAAAGTATGACTCTCAAACTTGATGTTGTCTCCTGTCATATATTGTGAGTAGCCATTATTTAGATATCACTTATTTTTCTTCAAAATCACCTACAATCAAAAAAAAATTCTCATCTCTTGTTTGGTAGCTAGACAAACTTAGGTCCCTTCTTGTTAGGCTATACATATGTGTTGAATATCCAACGGATTTTCTTGGACTTAATCTGCTCATTTAGACATTTGTGTTGAAGGGACCATTTTCATTGCAGATTGAACAATAGAAAATTTTTCACCAATAGATCTTGTGAAGTGCTTTGCACAATTATTCTTATAAAAATATACTGAGGTTTTTGTTTCAATCTTCAGTTCTGGAAAAGAATTCTTCTCTCCATCATTATCCTCTTTTGCTAACCCAAATGTAATGTAATGAGGAATTTGAATAGAGAAAATGTAGTGCAATGTTTTTGAGTTGAGAGGAGTTTAGTGCTAATTTTTTAGACATCTTCCTCAAGAGAATCACTCTTCTTTTAAGAAAGTTCATGTTCTCTTTTGATGGTGAACATTTCCTTCCGCAAATTTTTTAGCTCTTTTCTTGGCGAAAGGTTTTGGCCCGTGAGTTTTGAAACTTTCTATTTTTACTCAGAAATCCTTTTGAAAGCCTTTTTATATTTCTCAAAAAACCCTTATTAAAAAAATCCTACATTTCCTCATAGGATAGTTTAGAAGTATTTACCTCAATTTTTTTTTTTTATCGCTTTTAGAGTTCACCATTAGATAGTGATTTGCTTAGTCATCGTCAATGGACTCACAGTTGGTATCACTCCCATGTTTCAGCTTTTAGTGTTCTTTTCTTCTTTTTAAACTTACCTTTCTTTTTCTTGAGAGTTCACCATTAGATATAGATTTGCTCAATCATCATCAATGGACTTATAGTTGGGGGGTAAGTACACTATCAGTGCCAAAACTTGTGTATGGCGCCCAGTTTGGTGTTAAAACTTTATTTTGGATCACTTAAGTGTCAAATCGGAGGAAAAACGATCACTTTGGTGCCACTGGCGAGAGACTCCGGCCAAAATGATTACGTGACTTTTATATTTAAAAAGAAAAATCAACATGGCTTTTAAATGACATCATTTTCCATTCTCCTTAAGAAAACGACGTCGTTTTGTCATTCTAAGTGGATGGGCCTCATAAAAATGACGCCGCATAATTCATTTGGGGATTTTTTTTTTTTTTTAATTTGGGAATTGAAATTAGGGTTTTTTTGTCCGATCCTCGCCCAACGCCGACCTAGCTCGCTCGGCTGCCGTCGCTCGGCCACCGTCGCTCGGCCGCCGTCGCTTGGCCGTCGTTGCTCGGCCACCGTCACTCGGCCTCCGTCGTAGTTGCTCGACTAGGCGAGTGAGGAGAGGCTGAGGTTGTTGCTCGGGCAAGAAGCGACGGGAAGAATAGGAGGCGAGGGTAGAGGAGGAGGAGAAGGGGGGTCGAAGGTGGAGAGAGCGAAGATGAGGAGGACAAGGGAAACAAGGAGAGCGTAGATGGAGATGGCAGATTGGGCTCTGCTCAGGGAGCAGCTGAAGTGGGTCCTTCTGAAGGGGGAAGGAGAAGGAGGAGGAGAGGAGGAGGAGGACAAGAGCTTGGACTTGTCAACAATGTCGGACGAACCGGAGGCGGAGTTGTGCTGGTGCTGGTGCTGGTGCTGGTGCGCTGCTAGTGTTGCTGCTAGCTGGTGCTGGTGCTGTTTTTTGGGGAAAAAGACAATAGGAAGCCCATGCCATGAGTTCTCTCTCTCTCTCTCTCTCTCTCTCTCTCTCTCTCTCTCTCTCTCTCTCTCTCTCTCTCTCACAATTTGGGATTTAGGGTTTTGAATTGCGGGAAAGACAGCAAACATCGTCGTTTTGTTGTTTAAATGCTGACTGTACTCTCCGGCGAGCCACATCAGCTTCAAAAATTAATAAAAAAAAATGCCACGTCGGATTTCCAGTCAATAGGATCGGCGTTGGCACCAAAATGATCATTTTTCAAACTTTTTGGCACTTAAGTGATCCAAAATAAAGTTTTGGCACCAAAGTGAGCGTCGTACACAAGTTTTGGTACTGATAGTGTACTTACCCCTTTAGTTGGTATCACTTCCATGTTTAAGCTTTTATTGCTCATTTCTTCTTTTTGAACTTACCTTTCTTTTCTCTTGAGGAGTGGACATTCAGGCTTTAAGTGTCTTTGGTTTCTTGCATTCATAACAAACAATATCCTTACCTTTATTTTCTTCTTTGCTCTTGAATGGCTTCTTGTCCTCTAAGAATCTGATTTGTCTTTTTTCCTTTGAAGCTTCCTCCTTTCCACATGAAGCTTTTGAAATTTCTAGCTAATAGCTCCATGTCCTCATCATGATCATCATCTTCTGATGATGTTTGCTCTCTTGCATCATCATGGTTAGCTAGAAATGCTACAGCTTTCTTACCTTAGGAATTGCTTTCTTCATTTAGGTACTTTGCTTTGTAAGACGTCAATGGCCTATCGACTCATCTATGGTGATAGGTTGAATTCTCATAGTTTCTCGTACTGAAATCTTTGCATAACTCCATTATTTTAGAAGTGCTCATACTAGCTTGTTCACGTTTTCTCCATTGATGAAGATCTTTCCTTGGTTTGCTAGCCCATTCACTATTTCATTGAATCTCCTGAACATAGATATTATTGTTTCATCGGATTTCATCTTGAATAGCTCATAAATTCCAAGAAGAATAGTCATCTTGGTCTCCTTCACCCTGTCAATTCCTTCCAACGTCAGTTGGAGTCGATCCCAAATTTCCTTAATTGTTACACAAAAGAAAATGATGTTAAATTCAAATGCAAATAGACTACAATAGAAAAGATGTTTAGCCTTAGCATTTTGAGTACCTCTGCGTTGAGTTTCTTCTAAACAAGTAATGGCAGTCATAGCTTTAATAGCTTGATTATTTTCTCCTTTTTGTTGAACAGGAGCTTGAGCTAGTACTGCCATTCCATTTTGAATCACATCCCACATAATGAGATCAAATGCTTCAATGTAAGCTTGCATCTTCTGCTTCCAGCGCCCATAGTCCTAAGAAGCAAGTCGCCATTAGGATACTCCGCTAGTTGTTGTCCTGAAGCTAGACTACTCCTACAGTCCTTTCTTATGGACATTTGTAAGCTTTCTCGAAATAGGTTACGTCGCTACTGTCACATCGCCTATAGCTCTAGCAATTCTAACAAAAGTTGTTTCCAATTTTCTAAGCTCCAACGAACATTCTCATACGAACGTTATCCTAGCACCATCAATGACTTGGTATTCGTCATGAGTCATGAGTCGATTGTTGAAATTAGTTGATGCTGTTTATTGTCAGGCCATACAAAAACATTTTGCGATCTCTTTTCCAATGAAATCACATCATGGATATTATCACTATCCTTAAAAAATCATTGCAAACATCCAAAATTATCATAGTAGATATTATTTCAAGAATAGTTTTAGAATCATCAAAATTCCTAAGATGTTTCTTCAACAATAAGAAGTAAGAACTTGTTTGCAACACAAGGTTAGATGAACTTAAAGATTTAGTCGTTAACCAACAATTGCTTGATTGGTGATCATTGATTCAAAATACATGAAACCTTTAAAATGGGGTTCAATAAATTTGTAAATTTATCTATAATTTTTTATAATTTTTATCTAGATAATATTTTAAAATTCGAAGGGAAAGTACAAAAGCTACTATTGACTTTTAAGACATCTAGAGAAACAAATACAAGGGTTTGGTTTTCACATATTCTGAGGCCATCAAATATTCTATTAAGGCTAATGACTTGGAAGAAGAACATTTTCCAATAGTTAATTCGGACACCAAATTCTGATATGCGAAATATATTCCGAAATTTATCTGATGGCAGCCAAAGAAAGTATTTCTGTTTAGCTCATAATGCGGAATATTATTAGCCTTCCCTTATTTTATACGCATCAGAGAAAGGAGTTTTTAAATCATTTATTTATTTATGTAGCTATTTAATTATTTTTGGGATAAGCATGAAATAGTTGACTGTTGAGGTACAGGTACCAATTCTTGGATTCCTGACATATCAATTATTATAAGATGCCCTGATTCGACCACCACACAAGAGAATCGGCAGAAATTCCAAGAAGTCAAGCATTTTCCGGCTTCCAGTTTCGTTGTCTTTTCTTGAATTGACCCCATCGGTTCTTGGTTGAATACTGACCCCTCCACGAAATTTCCTTCAAGCCCACATATAATCAAGACTGTCAATTCTTCTTTTAAAGTCCTTATATACTTACTTTAACAAAATGATTTGACGGTTTTGAAATTCCCGATATTCCTCTATATATATATAAGAAAGGAAAAAAGCCTCGTTGGTTTCCCCTTAAGTGAAACCAAAAGCTTTCCCACCAAAATTTAAAATGTTATTTAAATTTCAAAAAATTATGGAAAATAATATAAGTAAATTTACCTCTTTTTTTTTTTTTTTTAAGTTGATAACGTTGCATGCATCTTCTATTATGTTTGAAATTTTAGATGATTGAGTACACATTTTTAAAGTAATTTAAGATTGTCTTGCCTATAAATATTGGGAAAATAAATGAGAAAACAGAGAATTCTTTTAAAAAAAAGATTTCGCTTCTTTTCATATATTAATACGATTAAAAATCGAGCTATATTTTTCTCCATCAAAATTGGAAAAATCTACTCTATTCATTCTTCCAACAAGAAACAAGGAAGAAAGCAGGGCCTTCTCCTTTTTGTTTTACATACTACAAATGATTCGTTAGGTGGAGGTATTAAGAAAGATGCTGTCAATGCCTCTATTAAAATTGAAGATAATTTCAAGAAAAAGCTTGTTATTTTGCGAATCCTATTCATGTGAGATCTTATTTGTAGATGATTAATGGTAAATGAAATCTGGAAAATTTGTGGGATAGTTGATGAACCCAAGAGACAAAACATCAAGAAGCTTATAAAATTCAAAATCATTAATTTTAAAAGATAGTTAACTTGTGAAAAGAGGCTATTGAAATTGGATACCATCGTTAAAATTTGTAAGCTGAGGAGACGTGGGGCCCATTACGTTTTTTCCTATTCAGTATGAGGTGTGAATAGCAGGAGAGCACAGACAAATGTAGAAGATTCTTTTGCTCCAAGCATCCGACAAAGCCAGTAGAGATGCGGGAAACCGACATCACCAGCCATGGAAATAAAATTAAATATAAAACCAAAATAAAAAAAAAAAAATCCCAAACAATCAAGCATGCCTCCCTAGAAATGTAAAATTAAAAAAAAATTGAAATCAAATTAAACTAATATTAGAATTTGATGGGCAATGTCTAGATTCTCATTTCTGTGGAAGAGGTGATTGGAATCTGATGGCTGTAAAGCTTGTCCTTTCTCGTTTGAAAAAGGGCATCTTCTCTCTCCCTCTCTCTCTCTCTCTAAACTAAAGATCTCTGCCAATCTTGAAGGTGACCCCACCTAGGGTACGATTCAAGATTCCTTATCACTATGTGACCTAATCGAGCCGATAAGTTCACATGCCCATTGGTGCCATCTCTAAAAGCATGTCTTATTCAAATTTAGCTGGGAAAAAAAAGGGCAGCAGCAGATGGGGTGCCTTGAACACCAGCTTAGGTCAATGATTATAGCCACCAATCAAGTACCCTCACAAGCATCACAACAATGGGTCTCTTTTCAAAGGCCAACACCAACTCCCAAGATCTTATTCAATAGTTCTATGTCTTAGATGTATTTTAATTCTTGTGATTTAACCCCAAGGTCATTATGGAATTGGGAAATAAATGTCACCTTTTTTTTTCTCCTTATAAATATTTAATGGGCAATAGTACCTTGCCTTAAGGTAGCCGATCCAGTACCAATCAAGTGTCATCTTGAAGTCCTTTTTTTTTTCCAAGAATTGTAATTTCTAATTCATTATTTCGATCACAAGAAAGTTATCCACTCATGATTTTTGAATTTCTTTTTGGCAAAAGGCGCAAGAAGCTTTGCAAATTAGGAATTGAACTTATAATAAATATAAACTTGATATGTAATTTGAAAAAAAAAAAGGTTTTGACTACCCTATATGTTATCATTTCTAAAGAAATTATAGAAGAGTTCTAGATCATTTGAAAGGATTTTAGAGGTTAACAATCTACGTGTTTTTGGAGATTTATTTTTCGGTGGTATTATCCCTTTAACAAGAGCCGAATCGTAAGTGCTCATGGCACAAATGTAATAAATTATTAAAACTATACGAGTTGCTTCGCACACACGCTAAAATCTCGTGTGTTTTAGGGTTAAAATCCCAGTTATTTTAATGGAACGGAATAATCCCATGGATCTCAAATGAATGAAGATTTGTTGCCGATGCCCTAGCTTGTAACTCAATACGAGAAATATTAGTATAACAGCTCTCAAACCCCGACATGTCTACGTGTCCTGTGGAACGTTGAGGAAAAAGAATCAATACTTGAATTTCTTCGGAATCTGCACATCTCCATTGTTTATATAATCAAAATAAAATATCCGCCGATTGACCTAAGAAGTCTCAAAGGTGCGATTTCCCAACATTATTCAAAGAGCACTACATTATTTAAAGGGGCAGAATCTTAAGAGTAAAGAAAGGGAGGAAAAAAAAATACATATTTTGAACGAGAAGGAGACGAAGAAGATCTTGTTTGCTTTTTACACGTGTTGGAATCTCAAGGTACAACAAAATTGGCCGTGCATTCCAGTTTGGTGGCCTCATTTGTTCCCTAAAGGTAAATACTTTTTCGCCCTTGAATTAAATTATTTCATTTTTGTGAGACTATTGACCGTAGTACTCACTCCATAGACATAAGAATTGATCCTTTAGCCATTTTCATTTTTATTTTAGCACTAAAGATTTAGTCGGAAAAGGATTATAGAAACCCTTGGAAAAAGTCATAGATTGACCCATTCAGTAACCCAACGGAAGCAAGAAGAATTTTGTTATTACGATGTCATCCTCTCACCATCGTTCTCATTGTTTTTTATACTTTACCTTCCTCCGACTGTCTGAAAATTGTTATCGCTCCTTAGAGAATTGCATTTGGTGTTTGATGAGAAAAAAAAATTAATATGGGCAATAGATTAATCATGAAAAGTAACCGTCTTTTAATTCATCAATGTGGAGATAATCTTCCATTTTATGTAATAAACTTATTAGTGCTGGTGATGGCTTCCTTGGGCTATGTTCTGATTCTTTGACTGTTTCCTTTTTCCCTTTTCTGAGTTGATCTTTTGATGAGGACAACTCTTTTTTGCAAAAAGAAATTTTGAAATTTGCACATTAAACGGTGCACAAGTAAAGGAGGCGTGAGAATATCTACTTTGCTTTCGGCATAGATTTCTTGAATCAAACCCAACAAACTTTCAGCAGAAAATTAGTCTTCACGTGATCCTTCTTCGTATACTTTGACCGCTGATATCTGGATTTTTTAGTAACTTAGTGTTAGATATAAAAAAAAAAAATCAAATCTCAAGTGCTTAAAGCATGAAAATAACCCCCCCAAAAAAACCCACCACATGTAAATGATCTTAAAACAATATAAAATCTAACAAATTTTCAAGGTGACATCCATGTCACCTGATAATATGAAGTAGCAAAGTGATTTTATTTATGAATAAAATCACAAGTCACATGCATTCGATTTGTGAGATTAGAGCGTCACAAATTCCACTACTTAAACCATCGAGGTCTTTCTTAGTGATGGTTCATACCACCCAGCTACACAATCCTTATCGATGTGTGGTCTGATCCATTTATGCCCTCCGCCATTATAGAATTCTTTTACATTGACGATCACTCCCTGCTCTCATTGGATCATAATCTACTATTTGTTTAACGCCAGCAATCTGCAAAATTGGTCTCATAAAAATGGAGTAACAAGGTGTACTTATTTATGGCTAATATCACAAGTCCTTACCCATTTGACATTCTCGTAAGTGTTGGCCCATAAGTGATGCACCCCCTTACTGGTGTATGATTTGATCTATTCATGCTCCCTCTGCAACCTGAAAATCTTTTTGCCCTGACATGCACTCACTGCATCTTTCGGATTGGAATCCACTGGAGTGACTTATGATCTTTAATGATCTGCCTATTTCGCATTAGTGCAAACCCCAAGAGACATAGTCTTAGTAACTACACCAAATGATGACCATTTTTGGTATATCTCATTGGTGACTAACATCACAAGATCTCGCCCATCTGACGAGGGACCCATGTCCTGAAAATCACATCGAAACTCTCCACAATTCTCTTTTTCTGTTGAACAATCCATTGATCGAGTCCGTGAACTTAGAAGTCTTTAAAACGGGTGATTTCACTTGGGTACTATTTAAAGAGCACTGTAGGTGAAAATGAGAAATTTTAAGAGCGAAGAAAGAAACAACATAACAGTCTCAACAAGGAAGTGGTAAACAAGATTTTGTTTGTTCTATAAACGTGTTGAAATCTGAAGGTACAAAATCAAATTGACTCTCGCTATTCTAGGTTTTGCCGGTCTCATTTGTTAGCAAACACTAGATCCTCTCTTTGATAATTCCAATTTTTGTTTGAATTCTCTGTAGACCATTTCTAAAATTGAAGGCTTTCCTTGACTTTTGAGGCCATGGTTACGTTATGTCAGATTTTTTCCTTTTTTTTTTCATTAACAACCGAATCTATACTGTGTTCGGGATCCTGTGATGTTAAGTATGCTAGACCATGTTTAGTAGACTGGACCAAATCAATGGAACATTGTTGGATTTTCAAACCTTTATGCTTTTAGATTGATTTTCATTTATTTAGATTACTGGTATCAAATATAATTTCATTTATCCTAACATAGGTTGTTTATGCTCCTTTTGACTTGTTCATAGGCACTCTAGGGAATGTATGGGAGAAAATTTTGTACAAGTTCCAACCGTGGGACAACATAAATCAAGGGGAGGCAACCTTTGTATGTATACATAAACCTCTCATACCATAGCCACAAAAATCCCCTTAATCTAAAGGTGGACACTAGCCACAAAAATCCCCCTGATCTAAAGGTGGACACTATGGTAGAACTCTCTTGTCATTTTGTATCATTAGGAAAGATGTTTCAACATAGTCAGACGATGTTTTCAATTAAAGGGGTTTATACCAAGAAAATCCCCAAACTAGTATACTTGCGACAATTTACCCGAAACTGATTTATTGACCTTCAAAAATCTCAAATTGATAAACCTATAACAAATTTGCCCTAAGGGTTTGCTCGCCGACCGTCGAACTACGGGGTTCTCACAGGTTACCAAAAAAAAAAAAAAAAGATTTGCCCTAAAATGACTACAAAAAAAAATCTTAAACTAATATACTTGTAACAAATTTATCTCAAACTAAATTTTTTGATTGCAAAAAAC
Source organism: Eucalyptus guilfoylei (assembly GCA_016097605.1). Taxonomy (NCBI): domain Eukaryota; kingdom Viridiplantae; phylum Streptophyta; class Magnoliopsida; order Myrtales; family Myrtaceae; genus Eucalyptus; species Eucalyptus guilfoylei. The sequence continues at coordinate 22,582,200 of CM027866.1, read as the reverse complement.
CCTCAAATCGATACATTTATGGCAAATATACATTCTGTTAAATTAGATTAATACCACAAAAAGCTACGAAATCGGTATAACTGTGACAAACATAAAGTAAAATTTCTCACATGTCATATAACTCAGTAATATAATAGTAAAATTTAATGAAAACTAAAATAGGGTAAATTTGTCACAAATGTACCGGTTTCAAGTAAATTTGTCCAATGAGTACTATAAATTTGTCATAAATCTACCGGTTAGGATTTTTCATGATATTAACCTTAATTAAAATGAATGAAAACATATTAATTTCAATTGATGTTATGTCATGTCACATTGTATCGTGTTAAATTTGAATTTTGCTTTATAATTCATATTGGATTCGAATAACGTTGTCCTATCACGTATGCTTTTTTTTTTCTCATCATAATGATTTTTATTTTTATTTCAAAAAGAAAAGGCACCATCATTCTCGACCTTGACGATTATTTCTTAACCCAAAATTAGTCTTTCCAAATTATTTTATGAAATATTTTCATACATCATATCTTTTGTCTCGTTAGATGACGGTCCTCTTTTATCTCGTTGGAATTTCAACGATTATAATAAAATGGGCACTTAATTTGGAAAAAAAAGAAGAAAAAGAAGAAGAAGAAGAAAGAAGTCATCAGTAGAGGTGTGTAGATTCCTAGGCGTACAATATTTGCCAACCTGTCTTTCAACTATCAATTCCAAAAATTTGGAAGATACCTTTTGAGGTTGCAGTACAAGGATGGGCACGGGGCTAGGCCGGAGATCGCATTCCCCGTCCCCGAGGCAGAGCATTTATTTGTCACCGTGCCTTGCGTGGAGAGAAAAACTTCATTACTCTATTTAAATTATATATATATGTATATATATATATATATATATATATATAAGACAATTATAAGTTATGTTACTATAAACTCATTCATTTTCTATAACTAGCTATTAAATGTATCACAATCTCATGACCATGACACTAGTTATATATTTATATAATATATATATCAAATGTATAGTATTGTTCATTTAATTATATTAATCTACCTAATATAATAATATAAATATTAACATACTTGTAACTATAATACATATATATACCTTTTAACACTGTAATCAGGGTAAGTAAATGAGGTGAGGCAAGGCTAATACAGTTGAACCGCCACGTCTTCAATTGCCTCGTCATGCCAAATGCCCCGTGCTGCAAGTTTCATGAAAAAAATTTGCCTCATTTCGAGGCACCATGGGCTATAGGCTACAAATTCCTTTCGTTTTGTGTCCATCCCTAATCATGGAACCACTTTTAAACTTGTCGAATTGCTCAAAGTTTAATGATACTTTGTACTACATTTTTTCTTAATTTTTTACTGGATAATAATTCAAGGTAAAACAAAAGTGCATTAATACTAAAGAACACGTTCATGTCTATCAGTGATATAATCTTCAAACATAACTATATCATTCAAAAGAAAAATATGCTTCTCCCATTGTTTCCACATAAACATGAAAATATTGTAGATAAAAATCACAAATTGTTCAGTTCGTATGCATTTACTAAAAAATGTTATACAGGGTGCCTTGTATTTTCTATAGGATTCCTTGCAAAGCTAAAGGGTACAGTGTATAAGATACATGGTGGCTATCATGTACTCATTAATGGTGAGCAACCAGGACAGTTGAATTCAAGAACCAACCTTATTCGACCGATTCAAGACCAATGCACAAGGGGATTGATCTGGTTCCCTAATCCGAAAATTAGAAATTGACATTGTCCAATCTAGTTCCTGTTCTATACCTTGAACCACCCAATTGTACTTAGAAACTTGGAATATGGAACTTACAAGTTGATTCCATGGTGGAACCTGAAATCAAATTAGTTTTCAACCAATTTAACTGTAACCCTATATAAGTTTCTTTATTCTTTTCCTAAAATAGAAAATATTATTAAAATTGAATATGTTTGACATATTATCCTTGAGTTGGAAAAATTGCATATATGTTTAGCCCATACAATAAATTGGTCAACGTAGTAAATTGAAAAAGAAAAAGAAAAAAAGAAAAAGTCTAGCTAGTTTTGGAAAAGGAACCCACATGGACGATTTCAAGCCAGTTCCAAGATCAACCCGGTTGGTTCTTGATTCTAAAAATTAGAAACTAATCCCGACAGATTGATTCTAAATTCTAAATCTACACGATCTGCAACTTACTCATTATAGAACCAATCAACTAGTACTAACCCACCATCTCCAAAATTTCAAAACTTATTAAAACCTATCTGGTTATCTCTAATCCTCATCCCAAAAACCTATTCGGTACGCCGGTTTCAAGTGTTCCGCATGCTCTCTCGCACACACCTATATTTCACAAGGAGTCGATCCGGCTCACACATTTCATGTCGCCATACTCGAGCCTTGGCTCACTTCATACTCGATCCGACCGACCGGTGACATAATTTCATGAGCTCGAGGTTTATCCGAGGAGGTCGGTCGACGGTTCTATTGTTCTCCGAGCCCCTCAACATAAGGGAGGAATGGGAACGGCCGGGCCTTGGGAAAAATCCTGGACCGGAGGATGCGAGAAATTGCGTGTTCGTGCGCTGGGCGTGGGTGGATAAAATACGCGAGGAGCCGCGTGGGTTTTTCCTTTTCTTTTCCTTCTTTCTTTCTTCTTTTTCTCTTTCAAAACAGCGTCTCTCTCCCCACGAACAGAATCTTCTCCGCCAATCTTCTCTATCTCCCTCTCTCTTCCTGTTCATAAATACATGCATCTGTAAATATATATATTCACCTCCAACCCTCTTCCCCTCCCTCTCCTTCTCTTTCTCTTTCTCTCGGGCCTGCTCGAACGCCATCCAAGGAGACGACCACAGTATCTGAAGACGATCCGAGCTGAAGGAAGGGGCTGATGGGGTCGATCCCACCTGAGCTGAGCTTGGATTTCAGGCCGTCGTTCGTGCCGGCGACGATCGGGGATCTCCTCCGGGAGGTGTCGGCCATCGGGGACGCCCGCGCCAGGTCGTCCAGGCTCGACGGTTACGTCGCCAGGCTGCAGGAGGAGATGCACAAGATCGACGCCTTCAAGCGCGAGCTCCCGCTGTGCATGCTGTTGTTGAAGGACGGTTCGTATCTGACCTCGTTTTTCCTTTCGTTTTTTTCGTGGGTTTCGAAGATTCTGCTCGTTCGGGATCGAGAACCATCGATTTGATTTGCAATGGAGGTGTTTGATGGGAGTTTCTCGCTCCTTTTCTTCGATGGGTTTGATTCATGGGAGCTTGTCGGATTCATATTGTTCTTTGGTTTCTGATTCGCAGTTTTTATCCGTCTCTTCGTTTCCTTCTTTTCCTTTTCTCTGTCACTGTCTCTGTCCTCTGGCTGATTTCAAGGGGTTGTTTGTGTTTGATTATCTTCGGTAGCTATTTCGGCATTGAAAATGGAGTCGGAGCAATGCGCTGCACCGACCAGCGCTCAGCCTGTACTGGAGGAATTCATCCCACTGAAGAAGGACAAAGATGAAGACGACGAAAAGCTCGACTTAAAGAAAGAGACAGACGATTATAGAGACAAGAAGAACTGGATGAGCTCCGTCCAGCTCTGGAACACGGATAGTAGTCCCTCCGCCGTTAACTCTCCTGACCCTAAACAAGAACTCAAACTAGAAATCACGGTAAAAAAAGCAAAAGAACACTTGACAATGCGAAAGTGTGTGTTGATCAACTGCTGTGAAATCTATTGTCGAAAAGGTAGAAGATCTAATTAGTAATTTCTTACCCAGGCAATTCAGGCACAGACTCTCTCTGCAACAGAAGATATACTTGAGACATGTAAAGGGAGAAATGGGGGGAGGCCATTTGTGCAACTCAAGGGGTACTCGCCTTTTTCGGTGACCCCGGTCACTTCGGCCCAGGAGGAGAAAATGAAATTGCCTGTTCAAGGCCTCTCGCTTCTCTCTTCTGGGATCAAGAATCCGAGGGAAAAGTCATTTTGTACCGACGCCAGGACGGGATGTGGGAGATTGATTCCATCCCCTGTCCACACCGTTCAGTCAAATTTACCGAGCAGAGGACATCAGCCTCCACAGCAGACTGCAAGGAAACAGAGAAGGTGCTGGTCTCCCGAGTTGCACAGGCGGTTCGTCAATGCCTTGCAACAACTCGGGGGCTCACAAGGTTAGACTTTGAATATGGAGTTGTATTTGATCCCTGTTCTGATATTCATACAACTCCTTAGCTGACAAAAGAGAGCTAGACTTATGGTGCAGTCTTTAATGTTTCTTTGAATTTACCATTTCTGCTGGTGGATTATGCATTGATGAAGATTGAATCTGCATTGGACATAGATTTTTGGTTTTTGTGGCATCTGGACTATCTCTTTTTTTGTTTGGTAGTTTGGAATAATAGAATGAGAATTTGCAGAGATAGATGATTAGTCTTGCCGTTAACCCATGTGTTTTTCCTCACCACGTTCTAATATGAATCTACTTGATCCTTGCAGTGGCTACTCCGAAGCAGATTAGAGAACTTATGCAGGTCGATGGCCTGACCAATGATGAAGTGAAAAGTCATTTGCAAGTGAGTTCCTCACAAGATCCCATATCCTTTTGTGTTCTTGATGATGTTTCAAACATCTACTTGACATAGTATGAGAATCAAGGTGCTCAAGTAAATTCCCAACAATTGCTACCGTTATTTACCAGCTACAGTCTGATCAAATATTCTAACATGGACTTCTGTTCTTGTCAAATTCTTCTTTTGATGATCAAGACTGATTTTAGATTTCTCTTCTTACAGAAATACAGGCTTCATACTCGAAGAATTTCGTCTGCTACATCTTCCCCTGCAGATCAATCAGTTGCCGTTTTGGGGGGTTTATGGTTATCCCCGGATCAGTATGGCGACTCTCCAAAAGGAAGTAGCTCACAATCTGATTCTCCGCAAGGTCCACTCCAGTTGGGTGGAAGCATGGGGGCTACTACCTCAACCACCGGAGGAAACAGCATGGAGGATGACGAAGATGAGAAGTCCGAATGTTATAGCTGGAAAAGCCATGTTAACAAACCCGGTAACATTGATGTATAGAGAGTTTCGTGGGCAGTGAGGTTTTGCAGATAAGAATTATACGGGACTTAGTATCTACGAATAACGGATCATACATAAAAAGTAGAAGTATCTCAGCTGAGATGAGAGGCTTCGAAATTTTGCAGAGGTAGCTTTCTTTTTTCTTTTGTTGTTATATCCTGAACTCTGTTGAGTTTTGCTTTTACTCGCTACTGTTATGAGAAAACTGTTGTGAGAGCATATATGAAAGAAGTTGAGGCGATTTCATTCATCATCAATCTTACCATCTATGTATGCATTCTGAATCAGTAAATGATCTGTTTCCTTGTGAGATCTGAGGTATGTGTCACCTACCATTCTCTGCTTGAATTGAGAAAGATGGTGACTTTAGCATTCTTCTCATCAGAAGAGCACTATGGATGGTTTTGTCTTCTTGGTTTCAAAAGTTATATTATATCATAGAGAAAGAATAAGGATTAGCACAGCTCAATTGAGAAGGTGGGTTTTGCTGATCATCCATGAAAATGATGGAAACACTTGAGAAAAAAGAAAAAAAGAAAAAGAAATTCAGAATGTTGCAGCTAACTTTCCAAGGGAAAAGTTAGATCTGAGTCCTATTTCCACACCTAATTATGCAAAAGTCAAGAGAGAGCTTATAGTCCCAAGCTGTGAAATTGTCTTTTATCCCCCTTTTGGGCCAGTTCTCATTGGTTCTTTCCTGGAAATGCAGAATCTTGAGTTGTACATGGCATGATGTGAGCGAGCGCCTGCTAAGAATGTCAATGATGATGATGGTATCAATCCATTCTATGCCACTGTTGCTTTTCCCATTGAATAATAATGACCGGAGACGTGGCTTCAAGAAATAATTATATTTTTAGTGTCGTGATAATGGGAATTCGCTGTGAAGTAGTTGATACAGAAGATTGTTTGTCCCCTGTCTTGAATTTTCTCGTGATTATCGATATTGCTCCCTTTATCTACTGACGTATCCCCCGCTCATCCTGGGAAATACGTCTTCTTGCTTGAGGAGATAGGCAAATATGGATGAGAACCAGCTGTTACTCTTACCAGATATTATGTTCACCACCATACGCAAGTGCAAAATAATGGCGAATTGAGCATGTGATAGGCCTGATTACGTTGACTTTAAGGCCATGTCTGATTGAATCTTGTGTTGTCACTACTTGTAGACGAGTGGTTTTCGTGATTAAGTCGTTCATTGGTCGATCCGCCGGCCCGGGTCTTTGTTTCTTGGGTATCTTCAAAATTTATTAATTTGACAAGGAAAGAGCAAGGAAAAACAGGAATGCATTTTCTTGATTATCTGATGTGCTTTTTCGGGGCGTTGAAGGCGAATAACATGTGCTAGATATTTCTTTATTACATGAAAAGATTTACTGATGTAATCAAGATCACGATCACAATCAATACTACCTAAAAATTAATTATTAGGTCGCCAAAGGGCCTTATAATTGGTCAAATAAATGGGTTCAAGATCCCAGATTTTATCCTTGCAAACCTAACCCAGTCACATCCCACTTAAAAAACACAATCAGTTGTTGTTATCTTCATCGGGGTTTAGGACAAAGCTGTCCCTCTCGAAAAGCATAATAATAGAGAGAATCTTGCAGACAGTATATTATGAAGGACCCACCTCGACAGATCCATTTTCCGTGTACTGAGTTGTTTGGTGAAGGAGGTAAGTGAAAACGATGGAGCCCCTCCATCATTTAATTTCTTCTAGTTGAGTGCTATTTTCCTTTAAATTCTTTTGGCTTGAAAAATGATAATTGAATAACATTTTCCAGTCTAAGCAAACCGGATTTGTTTAGAATTTAGTCTTTTTCAAGAGAAATTTAAAGAGAATTCTGTAGGAACCAAGTGTTATTGACCTCTTACATAGTATAAATTAACACTGGTCATACACTTCATCTACACTATTACGTGATACAAAGGTGGATTTATTTTTTAGTGATCTCACATTTTTTTCTTCCGTCATCAAGTATTCTCGCATACTTATTTTAAATTAGTCTTTTTGTGGTCCATCTTAAAAGGATGTGTTAAAACATTTATTTTTAAGTCTGAATATGCAGCAAGCTTGGCCTTGGGGCATCCTACCTTTGCTAGGATAGTAGTAGCTTCTGTTCCTAGTAATATTGGATCAATCATATGAGTAGGATGAATTATTTGGTCTTTTATTTCCCCATTTCAACCACAAGCTATGCTCTCAGTATCCGTTTAAAGAGTAGATAAGCATGATGACCTCGAAGGAATTTTATATGAAATTATTGCAGGTTCCTTCATTCGATTCTGCAATATTCGATTTCATTGATATACTCTTATTTAACTTAATTTCTATCCTCCTGGCCTCATATTCAATAGTCTTTTCAACTTCTTGATTTTTTAATAGGTCATTATGTTAGCTGTATGCCTCAAAGCAATCATGTAATAGTTACATGTTAGGGATTATTTAATAGCAAATAAGTTTTATTCATTCATCGTTCAATTTATATGAATGAAGTCCATAAGATCAGCTACTACTGAACCTATTCTTAAGGTGTTAAGAATATGTGTGACAGGTTACAGTTATACTGAATCTTTAAGCAGTTCTCGGTCGATGGATCATTAAGAGGATATTGATGATCTTGTTGAGACAGGTGTGTTCTCAAGCTTCACTTCGGTGTTGGATACTTGAAGGGATGATGAGTCACAAGTCATTGGGTATTATGATATCCAAGCTAGAACACGGGTGCTTGTCTTGGACAAGTTCACTGAACATGACATATATAGAACGATTAACGACATGGAAGCCTTTTTAGCGGGGTCAATGTCTGATTGTTCATGCTTTGGTTAGGTGTAAAGATCCTTAGACCTGAGGCATGATGCTAACTTGTATGTTAGATGGCTATGGTTCACAAGTGTGCATATTGACGCTTCGTCGAATCGTCTTTGTACTTGATTGTCATAGTTTGTTCACATATGAAGGCACATGCGTACGCAATATGTAATATGTCTTCTTGTTATACAAGATTGATGTCCTATGCGATCTAATCGTGACATTATATTGAAATCCTCGGCCGGGATTATAACTGAGAATGAATGGTTCATATCTCGAAGAATACATGTCAATTAGATTTGGGCATATGGTCGAATTGGTGGCTTGACCAATAGTTCCATGGCCTTTGTTCGATTGGGATAAGGTGAGATAAAAGGATCGAATTACACAGTCGCCAAAGCTGACAGATTCTTTATGTTCATTATCTGGGTAGTCATGATATACTGCTAGATGTCACTCATGGTTTGCAAGAATAGGAGATTGATCTGAACACACAGTTCTCTTAGTTGTGCTAATGTGTGAGCACAAGTCCTGTTACCAGCTCAGTGATGAATCTAGGGATGTCACACACCATAACCAATTAGAATGACATGAACGAGAGAGAATATTGCAAATGTGTTTGCAATTGAGCCAACCAGATTGAGTCGAGCTAGAAATAAAAGTTCTGATGAAGGGGTATCAGAGTTTACAAACCCTGAAGCGAGTTTCAGACTTTACGGCCGAATCAAAGCTCTGAAGTGTGTTCAAATTCAGTGACCGAATTAATAATCTGAAGTAAGTTCAGAGTTAATCGCATCATTAATGATCTGAAGTGATATCAGAATCAATAGCCAAATTAATAATTTGAAACAGTTTCAGACTTAATGGCTAAATTAAAGATTTGAAATGTTCTTCGGATGTAATGGTCACATTAAGTTCTGAAACGGTTTCAAAACTTAATGGTCATATTAAAGATCTAAAACGGTTTCAAAATAAATGGACAGTTTAATGATCTGAAACAGTTTCAGATTAATGACCAATCAATGCTTTGAAACAGTTTCAGAAGTAATGGCCAAATTAAGTATTTGTGACGGTTACAAAGTTAATACACAGAATAAAGACTTGTAACAGTTACAAATAAATGTCTGGAATGATGCTCTGTAACAGTTACAGAGTTAATGCCCGAATTAGTGTCTGTAACGGTATTAGAACTTACACCCGTAAGGAGTTATGGCCGAATTAATTCTAAAATGGTTTAGAGTTAATGCGCTGATTTAAATGTGATATGTACTGTCTATAAAAGATAATACAGAGAGCAGATCACTGGATGATGGACGATTGACAACCGACAATCGATAATTGAGAGTGCTGATATTGATCAACAAAATACTCACACGAGAGCAATTGCTAGCACAATTGCAGTTATGAGATCTCTTAATTTCCCTCTTCTGTTCAACGTGAGAATTGATGGTGTGTTTGAACTAGAGGCCCGATATTTGTGGGGCTAGATCTGAAGAATGTCAGAGCCTATGAAGAGATCAAACGTTCTGTATTTGAAGAACGTTAGAACCAGTATTACCAGAAGGCATCAAACGTTCGTGGTCAAGAATCCAAGAACATCAGAACCGGTGTTACCAGAAGGCGTCAGACGTTCGCAGTTAGAGTATGAAGAACGTCAGAACTACTACTGTGAGGACATCAGATGTTTGTGCTCAGAACCCGAAGAAACTTTTGAACCAAATTTTGGAGCACGGTACAAGATTAATATGATTAGCCCTTTTAGCTCTTCTATGCGTTTTTGTTAAAATGCACATAAATGCTATGGAAACACGTGTATAAGTGTTTTACTTCCGTTGCGATCAAACTTTTGGTCTTAATTTATTTATGCACGTATGTTTGTTTATCGAAACAAACACCATCACATTAAACCATTTCCAATAGAAATATCCATTTTTCTAGAAGCTGGAAATTTCATTTTATCTAATTGTCTTTGGCAATATTACGTCTGTCTTTTCAGCATTTGTACATAACAGAATAGTTTCTCCTTTATCTGAGCCTAACTTATGTTTTCTTGGATCCATGGTTGTTGACATAACATTATAAAATATCATATATATATATATATATATATATTAATGCTAAATTTTGAGATCTTTCAATCATGTTTGAGGTTTTTATATTTACCATTAGTATTCTTGTGATTTTTTTTTGTTTTTTTTTTATAACTGAGGATTTGCAGAGCCCTCTTACGAGGTCTTCCGGCCCAAGTAGCACATTCGGGCCCATGTCAATACCTCAGGAGAGACTAGCACATGACCCCACCACCATGGCCCCTCACTTACAACGTTAACAACCACGGGTTTCGAACTCTCAACCTTGGCGATGAGGGAGGGACTTTCAACCAACACAGCTGCCCACCGATGGGTGTATTCTCGTGACTTTTGGATCCTTTGAAATAGTAGAATTTCAATAGATCAAAATTTTTGGGTCCATCACACAAGGTGGATCCTACAATTTATGGCTTAAGGACATTAAGAAGCAAAAGTTTCGTATGACAATCACTTAGGTGTGAAATTTTTTTGTCGTATTACTTTAATGTCACTTTTTAAAAAACAAAACCATCACTTAAATGTCGACTTCAATCTCGGATACTTGAAATCCGATTTGGCAATATTTTAATATATTTTTCCGACTGATGTGACTCGCCGGAGGTCTTAATCACTATGAAAAGCTCAAAACAACATCGTTCAAAAAGTTTGCCCAAATTTAAACCCTAATTTAGACAGAATCAAGCCAGATCCACTTTTATTTGGACGAGATCGCTTACGTTGACGGGGGCACTGAGGTTTATGAGAGAAGAAGGAGCAAACCTTCTGCGCCTCGGAATTTTATTGCTTCTCCCTTTAAGCTTCTTCATCATCTCCATCATTACACCTCCCATCAATAGCCACTAGCGCTCATTCAGCACCCACATGCCACTTTCTCGTATTTCTTTTCGAATTTTTAGCAAACACTCGTAGCCCATCTCTCACCCTCCTGCACCAAAAACACGCGCATAATAGAGCAGGGACTCCCTTCCTCTCATCCTTTCCATCAACGCATAGCTCTCCTCAGCAAACAACGCCAGGCCACTTCTCTCGCATTCTCGTGGTTGCACTCATATGCTCTCTTCATAGACATACACACAAGAAATACTCTTATCTCAAAAGTTATCTCTTCTCCAAGTACATAACCACTCTCTCTTGGGTCTTCTATGTTCATCCGAGCTTGATCTCAGCCCTTCTCAAATGCCATTTCCGTGATGTAGCCCACCGTGTGTCCCGCTGATGCATGAGCATTGGGTTCCATCAATCAGTCCTCAAGCTTCACTCTTGTCTCATCAATCGAACCAACCCCGCTTGCATTGGAAGTCAATTTCTGCTGCAATTTAATTATGTTGGTTCAAGGATGAAATTGCTAATATTGTGGAGATGTTATCAATTCGGTGGATAGGCTATCGCTTTCATGGACATCGATTGATTACTTCATTGTTGAGTTACAACCTTGATTGTTGATTATGAGGCTACAAATTGTTGGAGAAACATCTCCAAGTAATTTTGGTGATTTCTAAAATGTCCTTAGTATAATATTTATTATGGTAATTGCAAATGTTCGTAACAATTATTAAAGGCTATGTGATATCCATGGGGTGATCTAGGTCGCGAAAGGTCACAAAAGTCATGATAAGGTTTTTCCATAAATAGCACTAACAAACCTAGAGATTAGTTGATGTCAATGTTTGTATTAAGGCTGTACACATTAAGTAACTGGTATCGTGGCAACAACATTCATTTGATAATGTTTGTTGGTTCAGCAAACTAGCCATTGTGGAAGTGGACATGCGCAGCAATAGCATCTAGATAATAACAGAAATTGAGATGCAAAGTTATTTGATAGGTCTATTAGAAGCTGCAGCAAAGGGACAATAACAAAAATTATTTTTAGGTGGCCCATGAATTTTCAAGAAAATGATTATATGGGTAGTTCCATCTTTGGATATTGTATCAACGGTAACTCTAATGACTCTTTGCCTTTTCAATGCACCTCCAATAGATAGATTGAAGATGGGTATAAAAAAGAAGATCTTAGAAGCCAAATGTTAGACACATACAAATACCAAGACTAAAAATCTACTATATGCTATGTTTCAAGCAAAATGCTCTCTTTTTGACCGTTTTTCTAAGTGTTGTATTCTTGTTGTCTGAGTAATTGTGCTAAAGTTTAAGTATATAATAGTAAGGGTAGTAGCTGAGTCCTAATAGTGTGATCTATCGTGTAAGAGGATTAATGCTTGCCGATAGTAACTTTTTGAGAAAAATTACTAGTACAATCCAACCTAACTTGTGCCTATTAGTCTGAGGAGTGGACATAGGCTTGGGGATAAAACCGAACCACTATATATCCTTGATTGCTATTGTTTTTCTCTCTTACTTCTTCCACAAGCACACAATAAACTCACAAGTTTTGAAATATCACCTTGACCAAATCTTTACTTAGCATTAGCTATTTTTTTTTGCAAAATATAGTCAAGATTTCAAAAAAAAAACCTATTCACCCCCTTCTAGGTTGTATTGTTAGCCTCCAACATTAATCAATTACCTAAAAACCGTAGATTGTTCTAGTCGATTGTCCTAATCAAGGAGTTATGACTCTTCAAGAAATTAAGATGATCAACATGGGCCTTCAAGAAGCTATGCAAGATGCCGACCAAATTGACTCCAGATCTCAAGAGAAAGATGAAATTGTTGAGCAACTGAATGAATGAGAACTCATTATCAAACAAGCCTTGCACTCTACAATTAATCCAAGGTCAATTATGCAAATGGAGAATATTTTCCGAACCCATCGCACCATTAATGGTAGGGTGTAACTTGATCATTGATGATAGAAGTTGCATCAACTTGGCATTGACTTGAATCTTTCCACTTCCAAGCACTTCCGAATGTATAAGCTGCAATGGCTAAACAAAGGGAACGATCTATTGGTAACAAAACAAAGGTTGATTTCAATTTGATTTGGGAACTACTAAAATTAGGTTCTGTATGATATCATTCCCATGGCTACATGTCACTTATTATTGGGAAGGCCTTGGCAATTTGATAGGAAAGCTGTCAATGATGGATAGAAAAACACTTACTCTTCAAGAAGAGTAGAAACTCATCACCCTTGCACCTTCAAACCCATTTGTGGTCCACAAAATTCAACCTAGGGAGGGAACTAGCAAAGAAGATTTGTTCTTAAATGAAGCATGGGTGGAAAGAGCCATTAGCAAACAAAAGAATATTTTCACTTTACTTATGGTTGAAAATTGAAAAAGTGAGATAGAAAAACACCTACTTCTTCTAGAAAGAGTAGAAACTCATCACCCTTGCACCTTTAAACCCATTCGTGGTCTCAAAAATTTAACCTAGGGAGAAAACTGGTAAAGAAAATTTGTTCTTAAATGAAACATGGGTGGAGAGAGCCAGTAGAAAACAAAAGAATATTTTTACCTTACTTATGGTTGAAAATTAAAAAAAGTGAGATAGAGAGGCCCCTACACCCCAAAATTGTGACATCATGAATTTCAGGTTCTGTTTTCAATTGAATAAGTAGGGCTTTTCATCAATGCGCCTATAGTTCTTTTCTTTGAGTTGGCCACTCACGAGATAACTAGCCTATTAGGTGAAGTCGTTAAGGAATCTAAACGCAATAGACTTGAGAATTCGATCATAAATCGATTACTCAACCGTGCTAGTCTGCAAGGGTCATTACGGTACTATCAAAATCGATCAGAGACCGGAGATAGGTCGATTTTGGAGATAGGTCGATTTGATAGAGATATGTGATTAGTGTGTGGGTAATTCCACCTAATTGCAAAATTTCTGTCGAACGGCACTAGACCAATTTTTCTATCATTTATGTACCTTGTGACCATATTTGAAATCTCGAGATTTTCACGACAACTAAGAGTTGCCAATGTGTCGAAGATGTACAATGTGGCTCGAAAATAATCAACCACGGGTCAATTGCACTAAAAATTCCTAAAAACTACTCGGTAGGTTAGGTCACACTAAAATCACGCTAGATTGAAATTAGTCATGAATTTGAACCCGATTTCATATGAAAGTTCTATCGCATCACGATTCATTTTATGAGCGTCAACTCACCTTTCGAAGATTTTTCTGCAAACTAAGATTTTCGGCAAATTTTCAAAGTAAGGGCGTTTTTGACCGGGAAAATCAGATGACCGTTTTTTGTCGCATTTTTTAGATTCAAGTTAGTTCAATTGACGAGGAAAAATGTTGATTGTGACTATGGCACCTTGGTAGGATTTGTGGACATTAAAGTGAATCCAATGGGAAGAGTCTTGAAGGGGAATTGAATCAATTTGAGGGGAGTTGGTCCCAAATTCGTAGGCCATGGGTGCAGCACACTTTTGGACGATTTGGGAAGTGTGTTGAGGAAGCTAAGGTGCTGCAAATGGCTAAGGATGGAAGACAGCAGTTGGTGGGGCTTGTGTGATGATGAAAATAAGATATTTAAGGCCAAATGGTGGTCCCCTTTCAGCCAGCAGCTTCTTCATCCTCCTTGCAGTTCACTTTATCCATTGTTGTTGTGTTTTAAAGCTTAGAGAAACCAGAAAACCGAGCCAAGCCAGCCCTTGTCTGTCGACCACCCGCTTGCCACCGTCGCGCCTCACGGCGCTGCTCGCGAGTTGCTTTGTCTCGCTCATCCCGCCTCCTAGCGCCGTTGTCCGCTTCTGTTTGCAAGTCCAGTGAGCTGTCTAGCCACCATATGTGGTCGTCCAAGCCGCCGGAAGTTCCACCGTTGCCCGCTTGGACTGTTGCTGCCGTCTGCCGTCCAGCCTTGCTGTTTCCAGCCGCCAGTCCAGCCTTTCTCGGCCAAGAGTAGAACCGAACCTCTCAGCTCGGTTGAGAGCTTCGTGTGGCATTTTCGAGCCCTTCCGGACCTCACTTGGTGTCGCCGCAGGATTGTTTATAGCCTGCCTTCGCGCCGCCGTCGCCGTGAACTCATCGGAACACTAAACGGGTGAGTTTACTTGCTAAACTCTTCTTAGAGAGTTAATGATGCTTAGGGGATGATTAGTTTAGGCTAATTAAAGTTTAGGTGGTTAGTTAGAATGGATTAGCGCTTTAATTATTCGTTTGTGCATGTTAGATGGTTAGAATGGATAGATTATGGACTAAAGTAGTCATACTATTTATCCAGATAGGTTCAGAAATTTTCCCGGCCCTTTCGGGAGGTTAATTAAGCGTTTCCAGCCTAAGTTGCTATTTATTGCATTTAAATTGAATTATTTAATAAATTTTGGTAATTATTTATTATTTAATGTTTTCCGGAAATTATACCGGGATAGTCGGTGACCGGAATTTCATGCTGATTGCAATGGTGTGGTTAATTTTTGCAATTGAATGTTAAATTGTGCAAATTGAGTCGTGATTAAAATTTTTGGTATTTAATTCGAAATTTGGAAATTTCGGTAATAATTTAGAAATTACCGGGTGTCGGGTTTTGATACTGAAAATGGTTTTAAATACTATATCTATTAGTGGGATTTGAAAACGAAGAGTATCAATTTTTCTGGTGTGAATTGACCATGTACCTACACACGACTATTTTACTGTGTATTTCTAATACGAAGAAAATAGGCCAAGTTCACCATTTTAATTGAGGCATTTGAGTGCCATGCATGGTGTCCTGGGCCAAGATTGAGTGATCGTGTGTTGGTTAAGAAAACCCGTCCCGAGCTATTGAGCTAGACGTGCCCCTATATAGGATGCCCTTGGACAACGGAAGTTGGTCACAGTAGATTCTTGACCTATGCTCATTCAGGAAAGTTGTCTAGTAGAGACGTTGCCATGCTCAATGGGGTGAGATGACGCCTGGCTATGCTAGAAGACCGCTGAACATCGAGTAGGCCGTGCTCGTGGGGCCAAGATCAAAACTAGGAACGCATGACTGATTGAGTTAGACGTGCCGGATTATGGGACAAAATTGTGTGGCACGGTATGGGACGTGTCATAACGATTTGGCCCTATAATTAGGACCTCTATACTAGGTTGAATTTGAGTGTGGCATTCCAATTGATGAGTTTATTTGCTGCTCATGCTTTTGTGTTTGTCTGTGATATCAATTGTGCTGACCTACAGGGAGGATTTGAGATGAGGTAAGTCTCTATGGTTGTGTGATTGTGTGGTTAGGACACCTCTAAGCATATTACCCTCCTAATCGGGGTTTAGAGCGTGAACTCACTGAGATTTATATCTCACCCCATCGTGGACTCAATTTTTTTCAAGACTGTAGAGTTGATGATTTGGAACCGAGCTGAGGGGATTCGAGGTGTAGGTCAATTAGGACAGCTTTTTTGTTAGAGTCGGTCTTTTGTAAACTTTTGATTGTTGACTTTTGTATATGACTCAGCATGTTTATAAAGTCGTGTTTTGTTTGTGAATCTGTTTTCCTACTTTTCTATCCCATGCTGTTACTGTCAGGGGATTTGTTTATCCGCTTCTGCATGTGCAATAAAATGAATGGGTTGGCGACGCGTCCTAAGATGTCGCAATTTTATCGACCACCAAGGGATGGGGATGCGCTCAAGGATCGGGGCGTGACATCCCCGCCCGGAGTGGTATTAGAGCTGGTCGATAGTTGGAGTGATAAGGTGCAATGGGTTCTTGGGATAGTTAGTAGGAATGACCTCTATTTTATGCTGATGCGTGTCAGTGATAGTTGTTTGGTAGATTGTTTTGTGGGGATCACTCAGCTTCCAATTCTATGCGAAATTAGAAAGTAGGTTTCCATAAAGAACTTGCTAAATGAGTAATCAGGAGTAGAGGACTCCTAGAAAGTGAACCATTAGATCTGTTACTCAGGGTAGGATGCCGACGAGGGTCGGTACCCGAGGGGGTCGTGGTAGAACGCCGGCTTAAGCTAGTGCTAGTGGAGTAGCACCACCTCCAGTTGGTGCTAGGGTAGTAGCCCCTAATGATCCAAGATTCACTAAGATCATGCAAGAGCTAGAGACTCTCGGGAATGTGGTAGGGCAGTAGGCCTAGAATCAAGCCGCCGTCGCCACTACTTCAGCCACCGCTATAGTTGCCGCTATCACAGTCGCCATTATTGCCGCCAATGCCGCTGCTAATGTTGCTGCTGCAGCTGTTGCCGCACCTGTCGCCGCACCTGCCGAAGTTCCACTTGGGAAGGTAGTTGTGGAGAGAGAGAGGCCTATGCATAAGCTCGTTGAGCAGTTTTTGAAGTTGAACCCACCAAGGTTCACAGGTGTAGGAGATCCCGAGGCTATAGCCCTCTGGATCCAGAACTTAGAGAAGGCTTTTGCACTGCTGAGGTGCACTGAGAAGTAAAAGGTGGTCCTTATAGTCTACCGGTTGTAGGGAATTGCAAGCACTTGGTGGAGGGCCACTAGAGGAATAGTGTTCCCAGAAGGTGTAGTTCCGGAGTGGAACGCCTTCGTTGAAGTATTCAACGATAAATACTTTTCTGACAGTGCTAGGGAACTGAAGATGGCAGAATTCCAGCGTCTTCGCCAAGGTACGATGACTGTAGATCAGTATGAAGCAAAGTTCGCTGAACTATCATAATACGCCTCTAGACTGATCAAGGATCCAATGGATCAAGCTAGAAGGTTTAGAGATGGGCTTAGACAGGAATTGAGGAGTCTGCTGGTGCCATTCAATTTGAAGGACTACAACGACCTATATGAACGGGCCCAGCTGATAGAGAGAGACTAGAATGAACAAGTTGCCTCATCTGGATCGAGGTTCAGTTCAAATAGAATGGGAATTAGCTTGGGAAAAGAACGATGACCGGAGGAAGGTATTCGATTTCGCCCAACAGGAAGGGTGGAATAGGAAAGTCAGCGCAAAGACATAATGATGCGTGTCGTTTCTGTGGAGGACGACATGGATCAGCCCCGTGCCATTCTAGGCCGGGTGCTTGCTTTGAGTGTGGTCAGCAGGGTCACATGGCTAGGAATTGTCCCAGAAGACCAATGGGACTGCCGCAGTTGCCGCCACCGCACTGATGGGTCAGAATCGAGGATACGCGCCCCCAAATGCACAGCAGGGTGGACTGATCAGACCTCTAGCTCAAGGCAGGACATACTCTATCACTAGAGGATAGGCTGAAGACGTGCCTGATGTGATTACAGGTACTGTTTTGTTGAACGACCACGCCGCTTATGCTTTATTTGACCCTGGTGTAACTCATTCGTTTATAGCTGAGCAATTCATTAAGCTGATAGGATTGATTCTTGAGTTGTTGAAGTCAGTGGTTAGTATATCTACACCATTAAAGGATAAAGTGTTAGCTATAGTGGGTTGTCCTGGTTGCAAGTTAGTGATTAGTGAGCGAGAGGGGACGATAGATTTGATAATCCTAGCCATGTATGATTTTGATGTGATAATTGGCATGGATTGACTCACCAAGTAATGAGCTAAGATGGACTGCTATTGTAAAGCGATTTAGTTTAACTTGTTAGCAGGTGAAAGTTTCGAGTTTATTGGGAGTCGAGGAGGACCCTTGATTATCTTAATCTCGTCGCTTGAGGTAACCCATTTGTTAGATGGGGGTTGCTAAGGTTACTTAGTAATTGTTGTGGATACAACAGTTGAGGAGCTGAAGATCGAAAATATCGCAGTGGTACAAGATTTTCCATATGTGTTTCCAAAAGAATTACCAGGTCTGTCGCTAAAGAGAGAGGTTGAGTTTGTAATTGAGTTAGCTCCCGAGACAGAGCCAATCTCTAAGCCTCCTTATCGAATGGCGTTGTCAGAATTAAAGGAACTAAAGGTGTAGATGCAGGAATTGTTGGATAAGGGATTCATACGCCCTAGTGCATCACCTTGGGGAGCACCAATTCTGTTTGTGAAGAAGAAAGATGGTTCATTGCGCCTATGCATCAACTATTGTCAACTTAATCAGGTGACGATCAAGAACAAGTATCCACTCTTGAGGATCAATGACTTGTTTGACCAACTACAAGGAGCATCGATATTTTCTAAGATCGACTTGAGGATAGGGTATCATCAGCTGAGGATCAGAAAAGAGGATATACCGAAGTTAGCGTTTTGTACACGATACAACCATTATGAGTTCACTGTAATGCCGTTTGGTTTGACGAACGCCTCAGCTACTTTCATGGATCTGATAAACCGAGTGTTCAAAGAATACCTGGATCAGTTTGTGATTATATTCATCGACGATATCCTAGTATACTCGAGAAGTCCAGAGGAGCATGAAGGGCATTTAAGGGTGGTACTGCAGACACTGAGGAATCATTGATTGTACGCCAAGTTCAGCAAGTGCGAATTTTGGTTGACTTGTGTTGCTTTCCTAAGTCACGTGATTTCAGGCGAAGGAATCTCCATAGACCCGACCAAGATTGAAGTGGTGATCAACTGGCCAAAATTGACAACAGTGATAGAGATCAGAAGTTTCTTGGGATTAGCTAGGTATTACAAAAGGTTCGTGGAAGGGTTTTCAGCTTTAGTTTCGCCGTTGACTCAATTGTTGAAGAAGGAAGAGAAGTTTGTGTGGACAGACAAGTGCGAGTGTAGTTTCCAAGAGCTTAAGCAGAAGCTGACTTCCGCACTTGTGCTGACCATTCTGTCTAGTCTTGGAGGATACAAGATCTATAGTGATGCGTTGTTTAGGGGACTAGGTTGTGTGTTAATGCAACATGGCAGAGTCGTTGCATATGTGTCCTGTCAGTTGAGACCTCATGAATTGAATTATCCGACGCATGACTTAGAACTTGCAGCAATTATTTTTGCTCTGAAGATTTGGAGACATTATTTGTGCGGAGAAATATTCCAGATTTTTACAGACCATCAGAGTCTTAAGTACTTATTCTCTCAGAATGAGTTGAATATGAGACAGCGTCGTTGGATGGAACTCCTAAAGGATTATGATTGTGATATTCTGTATCACCTTGTAAAGGCTAATAAAGTTGCAGATGTGCTAAGTCAGAAGTCTTCAGTTGTGCATATAATTATCAAGGAATGGACTTTACTCGAGAGAGCTCGATATTCGGTTTTCAAGTTTGAGGTAGGCCATCTTTCAAATCTTATGGCCACCCTCAGAATTGAACTGGAAGTGCAGATTAGAATTAAGATGCTTCAGCCGATAGATCTGGATGTTCAAAAGATCCCGTAAGAGGATACCAAAAAGAGAAAGGCTGACTTTCAGATTTCTGAATATGGAACACTAAGGTTCTGAGGACGATTGTGTGTACATGACGATGCAGAGCTTAAAGAATTAATCTTGTCAGAATCTCATCGTAGCAGTTACAACATTCATCTTGGAAGTACAAAGATGTATCATAATCTACGTTAACATTATTGGTGATCTGCTATGAAGGCAGATATCGCTAAGCATGTTGCCAAGTGTCTGACATGTTAACAAGTGAAGGCACAGCATTATAAGCCGGGAAGACTTCTGCAACCTCTCGAGATTCCCGAGTGGAAATGGGAACATATCACAATGGATTTTGTGACAAGCTTACCAAGGAGTCAGAGGGACAATGATTCCATTTGGATATTGGTCGACAGACTGACGAAGTTAGCTCACTTCATCGCCGTTCCAAAGGATCTTGATTTGGACAGGCATGTAGAGTTGTATGTGCGTTTGATTGTTTGTTTGCATGGAGTGTCGGTGATGATTACAACTGACAGAGACTCGAGGTTCACAGCTACCTTTTGGAAAAGTTTGTAGATCGCCTTAGGAACGAAGCTGCAGTATAGTACGGCTTATCATCCTCAGAAGGATGGCCAGTCTGAGAGGACGATTCAAACTCTCGAAGACATGCTGCGAGCTTGCGTGTTGGATTTCAAGGGAAGCTAGGAGGAACAGCTTCATCTTGTCGAGTTTGCCTACAACAACAGCTACCGACAGAGCATTCGGATGACTCCCTTCGAAGTGTTGTATGGCAGAGCATGTAGAACACCAGTTTGTTGAGATGAGGTCGGAGAACGAAAGATCATAGGCTCAGAGTTGGTTCAGCAATCAGTGGATGCGGTTGCCGTTATTAGAGACAAATTAAAGACTGCTTAGAGCCGCCAGAAAAGCTAGGCTGATAAGCGTCAGAGACCATTGGAATTCTGATGTGAATCGTTGTGAAAAGATCATTCTACAAAGGTTCGGATGGTGCGAATTGCGAACCTCGACCTCCAATCAAACCTGTGATTGGCAACCTTGGTATGAACGTGACCTATTGACGAACGCGTGTCAACCAACCAATGTTATAGACTTCACGAGCGAAAGAATTCACTATCTCGCTCGATAATTCGAATCGACCGTCACAAGAAAACCTTGATAAGGTCAAGTTCTCAAAAGAACAGTAGAAGAGAATCTCTCAACTTTTTTCCTCCAAAAAAAAAAATATATCCCCTAAAGAAATTCAGTCAGTCTTTAATATAGGCATTCTAGTCGCCACACAAACCCTAAAATCAACCCTAAAATCTCTCAACTTTTTTCCTCCAAAAAAATATTTGACTTGGTCAAATATTTGGTAACCAGATAATCAAATTGCGCCAAGATTTCCAATATTCTTCAAGATTTGATCTAAGGTCATCTCCATGCCGAAGATCATGAACCATGACGCCAATAGCTTGCTTGAATTGCTTGGCCCGCGCTCGAGTAATCGAACCAGTAAGAATAGACAATGGGTCACGAGCACCACCTTCTCAATATGGCTCGATGTCCACATCATTCCCTCCCCCGTGCAAAGGATTTGCCCTCAAATCATCACTTGCATCGAAAAGAGTCAAGTCAGAAACATTAAATGTAGCACTAACATCATACTTACTTGGAAGATCAAGCTTATAAGCATTATTGTTAACTCTTTCTAACACCATGAATGGTCCATCCCCTCGCGGTAATAACTTAAAATGTCGCTGCTCAAGAAATTGCTCGTTGTGCATATGAACCCAAACCCAATCGCTGGGTTCAAACACCACTTCCTTGCGCCCTTTGTTGGCTTGCCTTGCATATTGCTCAGTCTTGCGCTCTATATTTGCGTGCGTCTTCTCATGCAACGCCTTGACAAATTCGGCTTTCTTTGCTCCATCTAAATCCACACACTCATCAATAGGTAAAGGGGTTAAATCTAACGGAGTTAACGAATTAAAACCATAGACAACCTCAAATGGTGTAAATTTAGTAGCAGAATGCATGCTTATATTTTATGCAAATTCAACTGTGGCAGACAATCTTCCCAAGATTTTATGTTCTTTTTAATTATAGCACGCAACAATACCCCTAAAGTTCTATTAACTACCTCGGTTTGACCATCGGTTTGTGGATGACAAGTAGTAGAAAATAACAACTGTGTTCCTAGGTTTTTCCACAATATTTTCCAAAAGTAGCTAAGAAATTTAGAATCTCGATCTGAAACAATTGATCTAGGCATGCCATGCAAACGTACAACCTCCTTAAAGAACAAATCAGCAACATGAGATGCATCATCAGTTTTGTGACAATGTATAAAATGAGCCATCTTTGAAAACCTATCAACAACCACATAAATAGAATCTCTACCATACTTAGATCTAGGCAATCCTAACACAAAATCCATAGAAAAATCAGTCTAAGGATGCGTTGGAATAGATAATGGTGCATACAAGCCATGCAGTTTAGTTGTAGACTTCGATTGCTTACAAGCAATGCATCTCTCATAGACACATGTGACATCTCTCTTCATATGTGGCCAATAAAAATGTTCATGCAGCACTTCATAAGTCTTATTAATGCCAAAATGCCCCATTAAACAACCACTATGCGCTTCTCGCACCAACAATTCACGTAAAGAACACTTAGGCAAACATAGTTTGTTTTCACGGAAAAGATAACCTTCACGCCTATAGAATTTATCAAATGCAGCATGCTCACATGGTTCAAACACTCTCCCAAAGTCATCATCATCAGTATATAAGCCCTTGATATGCTCAAAACCTAGACACTTTGCTTCTAAAGTAGTTAGAATCGCATACCTTCGAGAAAGTGCATCGGCTACCACATTCTCCTTACCTTTCTTGTACTTTATCATATATGGAAAAGTCTCGATGAACTCCATCCATTTGGCATGTCTTTTATTCAATTTTTGTTGCCTTTTCAAGTACTTCAAGGTCTCGTGGTCGGTGTGGATCACAAACTCCTTTGGCCATAAATAATGTTGCGAAGTCTCCAAAGCTCGCACTAAAGCATACATCTCCTTATCATAGGTAAGATAATTCAATGTTGCTCCACTCAATTTCTCGCTAAAATAAGTTATGGGACGCCCTCCTTGCATCAACTCGGCTCTAATTCCTGTGCCAGAAGCATCACACTCTATCTCAAAAGTAGCATTGAAATTCGGCAAAGATAACAAAGGAGCATTAGTTAACTTATCTTTTAGCAGATTAAATGCTTTCTCTTGCTTTTCTCCCCATGTGAAACCCACATGCTTCTTGATAACCTCAGTTAAAGGTGCGGCAATGGTGCTGAAATTTCTCACAAATCGCCGATAAAAACTCGCCAATCCATGAAAGTTACGCACGTCTCCTATGATCTTAGGCGTTGGCCATTCACGAATTGCTTTGACCTTTGTTCATCAACCTGTATACCATTCGCACTAACAACAAATCCCAGAAATACTAATTTGTTGGTAACGAAAGAGCACTTCTTTAGATTAGCGTATAATTGCTCGGCCCTTAAAACCTTTAAGACAGCTCGCACATGCTTAATATGGTCATCAGGGCTTCGGCTATATATCAAGATGTCATCGAAATAGACAACCACAAATCAACCAATAACAGCACGCAAAACATGATTCATAAGTCGCATAAACGTGCTCGGTGCATTAGTTAATCCAAATGGCATGACTAACCACTCATATAATCCATACTTGGTCTAAAATGCAGTTTTCCATTCATCACATTCTTTCATCCTAATTTGATGATAGCCACTTTTCAAATCGATCTTAGTGAAAATGCGAGAACCATGCAACTCATCCAACATGTCATCTAACCTAGGAATAGGATGTGGATACTTTACCGTAATGTTATTGATTGCTCGACAATCGACACACATTCGCCAAGTTCCATCCTTCTTTGGCACCAACAAAACAGGGACGGCGTACGGGCTAAGACTCTCTCTCACATACCCCCGTTCCAATAGTTCGCCAACTTGCTACTGAAGTTCCTTTGTCTCCTTGGGATTGCTTCGATATGCGGGTTGGTTAGGTAATGGCGCATCAGGAATCAAGTCAATTTGATGTTCTATGCCTCGAATCGGTGGTATCCCTCCAGGAAGTTCATCAGGAAAGACATCTTCAAATTCCTGCAAAAAAGACACAATAGGACTAGGCAAACTTGGGTCAAGATCGTTAGTAGAAAACAAAACCTCCTTGTACAAAAGTACAAGCATCGGTCGGTCTAGAACTAAAGCTCCCCTCACCTCACTCGATTTTGCATAAGAAGTCTTTTGCCTATTTTCTTTCCTTTCTTCTTTTCCCTCGGTTTTTACCACAATTCTTCTCTCGGCCTCTCCTTTTCCTTGCGTCTTAGACACACCACGCAAGCCCTCCGATTTCTCACATTTTTTCTCTCTCTCGGCTTCTCGTTGTAACTTTAACTGATCTTGATACACCTCACTAGGTGTCATTAGTACCAAGGTATAAGTCTTTTGATTCATCACAAATGAATAATGATTAGTATACCCATCATGATGTACCTTTCGATCATATTGCCATGGTCTTCCGAGTAAGATATGACCCGCTTGCATAGGTACAACATCACACTCTACCTCGTCCTTGTATCTCCCTATCTCAAATGGGATTCGAACTTGCTTCGACACTTTCACCTCTCCACTATCATTTAACCATTGAAGTCTATAAGGCCTAGAGTGCTTTGTCGTCTTCAAACACAACTTATCCACCATAATACAACTTGCCACATTTGCACAACTACCTTCATCAATTATCAAAATACAGACCTTACCATTCACCACACATCTTGTATGAAATAAGTTATCTCTTTGTTGATGATGCTCCTCCTCCTTTACTTGCACACTAAGAGAACACCTAACCACCAATAAGTTTCCTTTTATAGCTATTTCTCCATCACTACAATCCTCCAACGGTGGCATCTCATCATCATCTTCTTCCCTTTCACTTTCGGACTCAATTACACCATGTCCAGTCATGATCATCACTCTCCTATTAAGGCATTGATTCACCATATGACCCCTGCCCAAACACTTAAAACATTTAATCTCACGAGTTCTAGTATTAGGGTTTTCGATTTTACCTGAAGCTGGATTCGTCCCAACTTTACCGTCCCTCTCCTTCTCCTTTGAGGTTTCGGTTTTGGTGTTATTTCCTCTCTAATTTGGCTTCTCATATCTCTTCCAATTGGATCTCCAATTCTGATTTGAACCTCCTCCACTCTTGTGATTTTGGTCTAACTTCAATTGCCGCTCAACTTTGATGGCTTTGTCCACCAATTCCTCCAATTCAACATAGTGTTGCAGCTCCACCACCCTTGCTATATCTCGACTCAAACCACTCAAAAATCTTGACATTGTGGCCTCACGATCCTCCACCATGTTAGTACGGATCATGGCAATCTCCATCTCTTTGTGATACTCTTCCACGCTCCTATTGCCTTGTGTGAGATTTTGTAACTTTTGAAACAAATCTCGATAGTAATGACTTGGTACAAAACGCCTCCTCATCATTGCTTTCATCTCATCCCACGTCTCTATTGGTCTTTCACCATTGCGCCTCCTACTAGTCACAAGTTGATCCCACCAAATTATAGCATAATCAGTAAATTCAATAGCTGTAATTTTTACTTTTTTGAGCTCGGAGTATCGTTGGCAATTAAATACCATCTCCATGCGTTTCTCCCATTCTAGATACGCATCGGGATCATTCTTCCCTTTGAAAGAAGGAATCTTCATCTTGATATTGCTAAGTTCATTATCTCCTCGGTGTCTAAACCCTCGGGCTCCATTCCACCTTCCAAATGGAGCATCTCAATCATCCTCCATGTCAGCCTCATCATTATCATGATGCTGCTGCCTTCTATGTCGTGTTCTAGAGGCGTCTCGCTGATGTTGCGGCCTTCCCTGGGGTAGATCTCAGTCACCATCAACCCTCATGCCATTCCCCATCATTCGGCCACTAAGCTCCTCCACTACGGCTCTCAATTGTTGGATGCTTTCTACGAGCGCTTCATCCCTTTGTATGGAGTCAACCTCTCTTTGATTCACGCTTTTTTCGCGTGACATATTTTAAACCTGCAAGTAAACGTTAATCACAAAAATCCTCACCAATCACTCCCTCACGTGTTTCTCTCAAGGTGTTTGTCACTCCCTTCGTGTTTAACTCAAGTCTAGGCTTTTTCCACCATCAATTAAGCTTACACACTCTTGCCTTTTCCCTCTTGTATCCTCTTTTCACAAGCTCTTTATTGGACTCAAAACTCGTCTCTCAACCCCCTCACGACAATTAATCAAACTAATCAAATAAGATTAGATCACTACTGATTTTGTTTCAGCAAGTAACAATTTCAAACCAACAAGTACAACTTTCAAAATTCCAATTGAAATGCAAATCACTATTGATTTTGTTTCAATTTGGTCCACTAATAAACGAGTTACCTTCTTGATTTTTTTTTATTCGGCTTTATTTTTTCCGTCGAATCTGTTTTTTTTTTTCTCTTGTGCACTTTTTTTTTGTGTGTTTTCTTTCTCTTCTTTTTTTTTGACGAACTTTCTCTTTTTTTTTTCTTTTTTTTTTACAAACTCAAATACAATTTAAGATGCTAGGAGAAAAAATTAAAACTAATAGCAAACAACTTCGTATGGAAGCACAAAAGCAATCGGATCCCTAAATTGGCTAGAACCAAAACCCTAGCTCAATAAATCTCAAATTGCTGAATATAAACAGAAAATTAAAGATAAATAAACCTTGTAGAAGCAGGCTCTGATACCAAATGATGTGAATCAATGCGGAAAGATAATTCTACGAAGGCCCGGATTGTGCGAATTGCGAACCTCGACCTCCAATCAAACCTGTGATTGGTAACCTTGGTATGAACATGACCTGTTGACGAACGCGTGTCAACCAACCAACGTTATAGACACCACGAGCGAAAGAATTCACTATCTCACTCGATAAGTCGAATCGACTGTCACAAGGAAACCTTGATAATGTCAAGTCCTCAAAAGAACAGTAGAAGATAATCTCTCAACTTTTTTCCTAAAAAAAAAAATATATCCCCCAAAGAAATTCAGTTAGTCTTTAATATAGGCATTCTAGCTGCCACACAAACCCTAAAATCAACCCTAGAAATCTAATGCGTCATATTCTAAAAAATACCTAAACAAGAAGATATATATATATATATATATATATTTATATATATATATATATATTTATATATATATTGACTTGGTCAAATATTTGGTGACCAGATAATCAAATTGTGCCAAGATTTCCAAAATTCTTCAAGATTTGATCCAAGGTCATTTCCACGCCGAAGATCATGAACGATGACGCTAACAGTTTGCATGAATTGCTTGGCCCGCGCTTGAGTAATCGAATCAGTAGGAATAGACAATGGGTCCCAAGTACCACCTCCTCGATATGACTCGATGTCCACATCAAATTCCAAGTTGGTGAGCACGTTTTTTTGAAGGTGTCACCAATGAGGGGTACTTTAGCGCTTCAGCAAGAAGGGAAAACTGAGTCCGAGGTACGTAGGTCCCTTTGAAATTCTGGAAAGAATAGGGACCCTAGCGTATCGTCTTGCATTATCGCCTAGGTTAGCGCAAGTGCATGACGTCTTTCACGTATTGATGTTGAGGAAGTATGAGCCTGACTCGACCTACGTGCTAAATTTTGAAGAGTTAGACGTGGACGACAGGGTGTCGTGCGTGGAAAGATCGGTTCAGATTGTGGATCATAAGGAATATGTTCTGCGCACCAAGATACTTCCGTTGGTTAAAGTGGTCTGGCAACACCACGGTACTAAAAGAGCAACTTGGGAAAGTGAAGATTCGATGAGACGACAATATCACCACCTTTTTGTTTAAAGATTTGTAATGGTTTAAATTTTGAGGACGAAATTTTTAGAAGAGGGGAAGAGTTGTGATATCTTGAATTTTAGATTCTGTTTTCAATTGTATAAGTATGGCTTTTCATCGACGCGCCTATAGTTCTTTTCTCTAAGTTGGCCACTCATGAGATAACTAGCCTATCAGGTGAAGCCGTTAAGGAATCTAAACGTAATAGACTTGAGAATTCAACTAGGAATCGACTGCTCGATCATGCTAGTCTGCAAGGGTTATTATGGCACTGTTAAAATTGATCAGAGACTGGAGATAGGTCGATTCGATAGAGACATGTGATTAGATTGTGGGTGATTCCACCTAATTGCAAATTTTTTATCGAATGGCACTAGACTGATGTTTCCATCATTTCTGTACCTTGTATCCGTATTTGAAACCTCGAGATTTTCACAACAACCGAGAGTCGCCAATGTGTCGAAGATATACAATGTGGCTGAAAAATAATCAACCACGGGTCAATTGCACTAAAAATTCCTAAAAGCTACCTGATAGGTCAGGTCACGCTAAAATTGAGCCAGATTGAAATTAACCGTGAATTTGAACCCGATTTCAGAAATTGAAAGTTTTCTCGTGTCACGATTCATTTTAGGAGCGTTGACTCACCTTCCGAAGATTTTTCTGCAAACCGAGATTTTTGGCAAATTTTCAAAGTAAGGGCGTTTTTGACCAGGAAAATCAGAGGATTGTTTTTGGTCGCGTTTTTAGGATTCAAGTTGGTTCAATTGACGAGGAAAAATGTTGATTGTGACTATGGCACCTTGGTAGGATTTGTGGACATCAAATTGAATCCAATGGGAAGAGTCTTGAAGGGGAATTGAATCAATTTGAGGGGAGTTGGTCCAAAATTCGTAGGCCATGGGTGCAGCACACTTTTGGACGATTTGGGAAGTGTGTTGAGGAAGCTAAGGTGCTGCAAATGGCTAAGGATGGAAGACAGCAGCTGGTGGGGCTTGTGTGATGATGAAAATAAGATATTTAAGGCCAAATGGTGGTCCCCCTTCAGCCAGCGGCTTCTTCATCCTCCTTGCAGCTCACTTTATCCATTGTTGTTGTGTTTTGAAGCTTAGAAAAACTAGAAAACTGAGCCAAGCCAGCCCTTGCTTGTCGACCACCCGCCTGCAACCGTCGTGCCTCACAGTGCCACTCGTGAGCTGCTTTGTCCCCCACGCGCGTTATCCCTCTTGGCCCGTCTCCTGGCGCCGTCGTTCACTTTTGTTCGCAGGTCCAGCGAGTCGTCCAGCCACCGTACGTGGCTGTCCAAGCCGTCGGAAGTCTTGTCGTTGCCCGCTTGGACCGCTGCTGCCGTCCGCCGTTCAGCCTTTCTGTTTCCAACCGTCGGTCCAGCCTTTCTCGGTCAAGAGTAGAACCAAACCTCTCAGCTCGGCTGAGAGCTTCACGTGGCTTTTCTGAGCCCTTCCAGACCTCGCTCGGTGTCGCCACAGGGTTGTTTATCGCCCGCCTTTGCGCTGCCGTCACCGTGAACTCATCGAAACGCTAAACTAGTGAGTTTACTTGCTAAACTCTGCTTAGGAAGTTAATGATGCTTAGGGGATGATTAGTTTAGGCTAATTAAGGTTTAGGTGGTTAGTTAGAATGTATTAACAATTCAATTATCCGTTTGTACATGTTAGATGGTTAGAATTGATAGATTAGGGACTAGAGTAGTCGTACTATTTATCTAGATAGGCTCAAAAATTTTCCCGGCCTGTTCGGGAGGTTAATTAAGCGTTTCTGGCCTAAGTTGCTATTTATTACCTTTAAATTGAATTATTTAAT
The DNA here is from genome assembly GCA_016097605.1 of Eucalyptus guilfoylei. Taxonomy (NCBI): domain Eukaryota; kingdom Viridiplantae; phylum Streptophyta; class Magnoliopsida; order Myrtales; family Myrtaceae; genus Eucalyptus; species Eucalyptus guilfoylei. The sequence goes on along the minus strand of CM027866.1, from coordinate 22,552,372 downwards.
TATTTAATATTTTCTTGAAATTATACCGGATAGCCGGTGACCAGAATTTCGTGCTGATTGCAATGGTGTGGTTAATTTCTGCAATTGAATGTTAAATTGTGCAAATTGAGCGGTTATTGAAATTTTGGGTATTTAATTCAAAATTTGGAAATTTCTGTAATTATTTAGAAATTACCGGGTGTCGGGTTTTGACACCGAAAATGGTTTTAAATACTATATCCAATAGTGAGATTTGAAAAGGAAGAATATCAATTTTTCTGGTGTGAATTAACTGTGTACCCACACACGACTATTTTACCGTGTATTTCTTATATGAAGAAAATAGGCCAGGTTCGCCATTTTAATTGAGGCATTTGAGTGTAATGCACGATGTCTTGGGTAGAGATTGAGTGATTGTGTGTTGGTTAAGAGAATCCGTCCCTAGCTGTTGAGCTGGACCTGCCCTTATATGGGATGATGCCCTTGGACAATGGAAGCCCATCGCAATAGATTCTAGACCTATGCTCATTCGAGAAAGCCGTCTAGTAAAGACGTTATTGTGCTCAATGGGGTGAGATGACGCCTGGCTATGCCATAAGACCGCCGAACGTCGAGTAGGCCGTGCCCATGAGGCCGAGATCAAAACTAGGAATACATGACTGATTGAGTTAAATGCACTGGATTATGGGACAAAATTGTGTGGCACGGTATGGGACATGTCATAACGATTTGGCCCTATAATCAGGACCTCTATACTGGGTTGAATTTGAGTGTGGTGTTCTAGTTGATGAGCTTATTTGCTGCTCATGCTTTTGTGGCTATTTGTGATATGAATTGTGCTAACTTGTAGGGAGGTTTTGAGATGAGGTAAGTCTCTATGGTTGTGTGGTTGTGTGGTTAGGATGCCTCTAGGCGTATTACTCTCCTAATTGAGGTTTAGAGCGTGAACTTGCTGAGATTTATATCTCACCCCGTTGTGGGCTCAATTCTTTTCAGGACCGTAAAGTGGAGGATCTGGAGCCGAGCTGAGAGGATCTGAGGTGTAGGTCAATTAGGACAGCTTCTTTTTTAGAGTTGGTCTTTTGTAGACTTTTGGTTGTTGACTTTTGTATATGACTCAGCGTGTTTATAAATGCGTGTTTTGTTCGTGAATCTGTTTTCCTACTTTTCTATCCCATGCTGTTACTGTCAAGGGATTTGTTTATTCGCTTCTACATGTGCAATAAAATGAATGGGTTGGTGACGTGTCTTGGGATGTCGCAATTTTATCGACCACCGAGGGATGGGCACGCGCTCGAGGATCGGGGCGTGATAAAGATGAAATCCTTGATCGATGAGGTCAAAGATGTTCTTTCAGTGGAATCACCACATGGATTATCTCCTACAAAAGATAATGAGCATCAAATTGATTTTCTCCCGGAGCTTCTCTACCCAACAAAGCTGCTTATCAGTATAATCTAGAGGAAACAAAGGAGTTGCAATGACAAATCAATTTCAAGAGGATACGTATACGAACACATGAGTCCTTGTTTTGTTCCTATCTTACTTATGTCAAAAAAGAATGGTTCATATAGAATGTGTGTTGATACTCAAGCATCAACAACACCACAATCAAGTTTAGGTACCCCTATAGCTAGACTTGATGACATGCTCATTGAGTTCCATGGATCAAGAGTGCTCTCAAAGATCGATCTAAGGACTATCTACCATCAAATCTGCATGAAGGAAGGTGATGAATGGAAGCAGCCTCTATGACAAAAGGAGGCCTTTATGGGTGGCTAGTTATGCCATTTGGGTTCTATTGATTAGTTGTCAAGCTCCACTCTTGTCTAAATAATCAATCCAACCTGCTCGTTATTCATGCAAAGTAAAGCCAATCTCTACTGCAATTTAATTATGTGCATTCAAAGATGAAGTTGCTGATTATATGTAGAGGTTATCGATTCATTGAATATGTTATCGATTTTGTGGGCGTCAATGGATTACCTCGTTGCCAATTTATAGGCTTCATTGTTGATTCTGAGGCTACTATTCAATTACCTAATAACCAGAAGTTGTTCTGGTTGATTTCTATGGCCATTTGATGACCTTCTATGATGATTTTTCGGCTTTCAAGACTGGTGCACGAAATTTAGAGTCTTATCAAGTTTCAATGTATTCAATAATTAGTTGTATGCATTTAAGTCTTTTACATCTTAGCTTTTGATGAGTCTTTATCGTGGTGTTACTTTCAAGAGTTATAATAAGGTGAATTTTCAAAGAGTCTATTTGATTTATGGGAATTTGAAGCCTCATCTTTTTTGTTTAGCAATATCTATACAAATTGAGGTGCAATCTCATTTTAAAGGAGACAAAACGTGAGTATATGAATATATGAGATTTTCCTTTGTATGAGCGAATATCTATCCCTAGTTTCTTCATCCTTGAAAGGTGGATATTTCATTGGTAGTGAGCCAAGAAGCCCTATTATTCTCGACTAGTGGATTTTCCTTTAGATCATTGGTGTAAGCTTCTCCTATCCTAATTCCTTTATCCTTGGAAAGTGGATTATTCATTGGTAATGGACCAAGAGGCCCTCTATCCTCGGCTGATGGTTCATCCTTTAGGCCTTGGTGGTGAGTCTATCTTATCCCAAAGTTCTTTATCCTTAGTGGGTGGTTCATCTTTTAAGTCTTGATGATGAACTTTGTCAATCTCGATCTTAATACTTGACTGGTGGCAATTCCTTTAGACCTAGGTGTGATCGTGCTCCATCATGCATCTATATTTATCCATCGAATTTTATCCCCACACACTTTGATCTATGCACACTTCCTTTGACATCACTCAAGACATCACTCGCCTGCCCTCACAATCGCATCACCTGCCTAGCCTAAACATAGCAAAATAGAGCGAGATGAGGTCGAGAATATTCAAGGAAGATTTGATGATTCTAAGAAGCTATGTTATTTGTATGAGCATTGCTAAGGATAGGGTTGTGAGGATGAAGCACTACCATCAAGTAGGTCACTGAAAAAATACCCAAAATCAAAGAAAAATTCCAAAACGGGAGTCTCTAGGGTCCTTCTTGCCAACAGCGATTTAGGGGAAACTAAGACTTCTAGGGTCATTGCTGAGACGTGGGACGAGCGTTTGGAGCTCTAGAATGGTGAACACATGTTTTAAGGAGATAAACGAGCTCTTAAAAAATGAAAACTGTTAGAATAATTAAATATTAAATCATGTATTCATGTAACATGTATTCATGAGGTCGAGAATATTCAAGGAAGATTTGATGATTCTAAGAAGCTATGTTATTTGTATGAGCATTGCTAAGGATAGGGTTGTGAGGATGAAGCACTACCATCAAGTAGGTCACTGACAAAATACCCAAAATCAAAGAAAAATTCCAAAACGGGAGTCTCTAGGGTCCTTCTTGCCAACAGCGATTTAGGGGAAACTAAGACTTCTAGGGTCATTGCTGAGACGTGGGACGAGCGTTTGGAGCTCTAGAATGGTGAACACATGTTTTAAGGAGATAAACGAGCTCTTGAAAAATGAAAACTGTTAGAATAATTAAATATTAAATCATGTATTCATGTAACATTGTGAGCTTTTTAAACAGTTGGTAGTGATCCCACAAAACGAAACCAAGCTTCTCGACCAAGCTCATTAGAGTCGACGCCAGCAATTGCTGGTGGTCAAGCAAGGATCAGCAACGGCTGACATTATTTTGGAAGGTCGGTTGGCTTGTGTGGGCTAATGGTGGTCGTGATCATGGTTTAGAGAGAGGACTCGACCATCCATGTCCTATATTCTAGCCTAGGAGCTTATTTACTCTGTTTTTCTTTCTCAACTATCACCGTGCCCTTTAAAGCATAACACAGAAAAGAGCTTTGGTGGTAAGAATCCTATGTAGATTGAGGATTGACAGTAGCCACAAGAGGCCAATGAAGAAAAAAGGCTTCTTGGCCATGAGATGATAGCTGACCTCGCAATTGTACCACTTGTTGAGATTGAGCATGATGTGATGGCAGAACTAAGGAAGGCAGGATTGGGCATCAAATAGAGGTGTAATGAGGGTCGTCAGGAGGAAGAAGAGGAAGAGGATTGTATCGTCACTTGCAATTTTCATGGAGGAAAGTATAAAATAATTTGTCTTCCTTTCCACATGGACATTTAAAAAAAAAAAAATCCAAATAGGCATTAACATTCAAGTAAAAAAAGCTAAGTAATATTTTTGGCCGGAATTTGCGCTGAAGGCACTTAACTGATCTTTTTTTTCCTCTAATTTGTCACTTAAGTAAGCTAGTGAAAAATTTTGGCACCAAAGTGAGTGCCTTACGAAACCTTTGACACTTCTAATATTCTTATGCCACAATTCATAGTAAGAGTTTGTGCATTTACTATGCCTATAATCTTTTAAACATATAATAAGCGATTGGTTTAATTCAATCCTTGTTAAGGGTTTTAAAGCCGTTGGACTAATATTGTATATTAAAATTCCTCTTTTCATGATCATTCAGCACCCATATTGAAAGTGGCATAATTGTCCAAAAAGACCTAAGTTTATTGTACGACGACCAATTTAGTCCTAAATCATTTAATTGTTCAAATTTAGTCCAAAAATTTTCAATTATGTCTATTTAGTCCTAAATATTTTAATTATTTGTTAATGTAGTGTTAAACTTTTTGCAATTTGCCAATTTAGTCATTTTGACTAATTTTGAGCTAGTTAAGGCTGTCCTATGTGGCATGCCTTTTGCTAAAATGGATTATTGTTTATTTTTATATTTTTATATTTTTTTCTTTCCTTCCTTTAAAAAAAAAAATATTCTAGGTTAGCGACCCTCGCTCAGTCTAGGCAAAGGCCTGACACCCTCACCTATGGCTAGCATAGGCAAGGACGCCCTCACTACCCAAAGTTGCAAAAGAAAGAAAGAAAGAAAGAAAGAAAGAAAACAAAAGAAAAAAGAAAAAAATTTATATAAAGTGTTGGCTATGGCATGTAAAACGGTCTATGCTGACTAAACTACCACTTTAGTGATTTTCGGTCAAAATTGACCGAAGTGACTAAATTGATAAACTTGAAAAAAGCCTAATACTAACTTGACAAATTGTAAAAATGTTTAAGATTAAATTGGCACATTTAAAAATTTAAGATTGAATTAGATGATGTACAATAAGTTTGGACTTTTTGGATAATTTTCTCTTAAAAAAGCAATTAAAAAGTTCCATTAATTTCCATTACTCATATTGCTTTTTCAACAGTGTGTCATGAATTAAAAGGTTTGTCTTTTCTTTTACACATGCGATGCATTCTATTTTTCTAAACATTTTCTCAATATCTTTTCTTATTATTTCCTCGAAATTCTTAAAATTAACTAGCATATAATATATATATATATATATATATATATATATATATATATATATATATAATATAACTTTCCTAAGACTAAAGTTGTCCATGATTTTATTGTATTGTCTAATATCTGTCAAAGGTTTATGCCCTTTTCCTGCCCTTACAAATTTCTTTAGTACATGGACCACGTGACTCGGGTGATAATAAGATACAACAGGATCAATGATAATTTGTTTTCATTCATTTCTGTTACAGTCAAATCTTGGATAGATAATACTCCCTAGCAATACTAGAATGGAGGGCAAGAAAGTTATGAAAAACTAAGTCTTTTTCCAGAAAAGCCTTAATGGCAATTTTGTAGATATTAGGCTGTGAAGGGGCAGAGGATAAATGTGTCATGGTGAGTCTGGTTTGGGGTTTCTGTAGTATTTGTTGTTCTTCTTCTTCTCTTTTATGTAAAATTATGATGTGGCCACATTTATTGTTCACAGATCGAGAAATTATTGAAAAAGAAGAAGCCACCGATGATTGGAAACATGATAGAAAATGCTACATGAACTTTTAGTGCATTTAAAACCGACGAAGTGATCATCTGTCGTGTTTGCGGGGGCCATGTGGGTCATTAGATTCCGTCCGATCACCGGAAAATGTTCAGAGTGTTCTTCTACATCTACAACCACTATCTCCGTGCACCCTACATCATCTTCTATATCTTACACGTCAGCCCAGGCTATTTCTGCATGATTATCCCAGGGATTTTTCTCTGGGTCATCGACCGACACTTGAGGTTCCTACGGTCACGACGACAGGCCAGGTTACACGCCTCGTGCCCTCCGACATGATCGAGCTGAATTTCGCCGAAACTCCAGTTACGCGTCGCGGTGATTTGATGGAGCCAGCTTTTAAGGACATAGCCTCCAGTTAGTTTCAATCATAGGAGGTACGCGGAGAGAAGCTGTTGCTGAATTACAAGTTGCAAAAGCAAAGCAAATGACTATCAGCCGACGCCCTCTCGAGGACATATCTCTAATTACGGGGCAACTAGTTAATATGGCCCCACGAATCCAAGTTTCTGATAATTTAAATTTAGGACCCGTGGAGCGAGAGAAGTTGCCGACCCACCTTATTCCTCCAATGGACTATGTCACTCACATATGAAAAAGCGGCGCAACACATCGACACCCTTTAAAAACATAAGTTTCCATGCAATTTCTATTTATTTTAAACTATAATTGACTCTATCCATCATGTCATTCATAAAATAGATCTATCCAAATATTTATTTCTTTGAACTACCTAGTCGGTTCGTAAGTACATGATCCTTTCTACAACATGGGGTCAAAAAGCCAAAATAAAGAGATGATATGCACAAAATTCTTCAAGCCATAGATATGTCTAGATTTTCCGTTACATGTTACTTGGTTTCCCACTCACCGAATTAGCTTTGTGGCGAGATTTGCCGCTTTTGCATTTCCTCCCAAAGTCCCAGTAGGCCGAATAAACCACTGAAAGGGCCCTCAGGCCCGTTTGGTGAGAACTTTCTATAACATATACACTTGCATCATTCAACCTGGGAAGGCATATGAATTACTATCGACGTGTCCTTTTCTCAAGAAACCAATTAAGATATTGATGTCAAATATTATTATATTAGTTAATATAAATATATATACTATAAAGAAGTTATCTGAAAGTGAGAGCAATGAAATCAAAGTAGTATACCTATAATGCTGATCAGATTTATGAATGCTTAAAACTCGGAACAAAAGAAGAAACATGACAAAATGTTCGAGTTGAATATATTTGTTGGTTATAAATCAGGTTACCGATTGGACTGCTAAGGCCCAACTTAGACAGGACCTTCATCTAATTGGTTATGTAATCCCTCAAGCCCCTACAGGACGTTTTAAGTTTAGAAGCTCTTCAATCTAGTTCTAAACTTGTTAGTTAATGAAAGAGTTGATTTTCTTTTGATAAAATATAATATATATGTATATGTATATATGTATGACATGACAATAAAAAGAAAAATGAAAGATAATTTCTTTTACTTGACAAACTAATTTTCCTCGTGGAAGACAGATGATGAATTATCAGTGCTCGATCCCTTCTTGTAGTGCCAGCTTTCCCAAAGTGCGGCTGAAGTAGCTTGTGTTGTCAAATTTAAGGCTCTGTTTGGGTAAGGCTTTCCATGGGCCAAATTTTGGGTGGTTGGGAAAAATTTTAAAATGGCCTTGAAGAAAAATGAGCCTTTAAAAAGCTAAAAGCCCATATTGGTGCCTTGGACTTTTAAGTTTCTCGACATATTTATTCCTAAAATTAGTAAATTTTTTTTTCTTTCCAACTATCCTCACCAAAATTTCTTTTTCCGATTTTGCCCTCATTATAATTGTTCATCTTCTTTGTAGGAGAGCGGCTAGCAACGGGCTAGCAACGTCGAGCAACCCAAGCGACAATCACCTAGGGTTGCACCATCCTCTCTAGGAGCCGTGTGACCCAGGTGAGGACCGCCTAACGTTGCACAACTGCCTAGGTCATGTGACCTCAGATGATGACTACCGACACTAGATTTGGGCCGCTAGCAAATTAACCCCTTCGCAAACTTCGGCAAAGGGTTTGGGTTTTTCCTTTCTCTTTAGTAAAAAAATAAGAAAATTCCTTCGCAAATTATTTTTCCAAACACTATTTTGCCTAAAGTTATTTTACACTGAACTTTCAAACTATAATTTAATCAAAACAATTTGCATTTAAAAAAAGTTTGTTAATTTAATATCCTTTGCATTTTCTCAGCTACTTTCCCAAAAAGTCCTACGCAACCTAAGTATGACGTCATTATTGTGCTTTAGACTTTTGTCCTCAAATCAAAATCTCCCTATGTTACTTTTTGAAATGTTCCACTTTATTCCTTCTATTATACTTTTTCTCGTTGCTGAAATGGACGTTAGAGCATGCATTTCTTGTTACGATTCGCTTACAATAATTATGTGGTGGCAAATGGAGAGAGCGGGGGTAGGGGGGATACATGTCTTGTTATGATCGCTCGTCCTTTGAGGTCACCATGGCTACTCAAGCCCATAACCATGCCCGTCCGCTCGAACCTGGAGCTCATAGCCAGCATGGCCGTACCTGGAGCTCATAAAATCTTAAGCTCGTACCCTTGTCTTCTTGAGTTTTGAGCTCACAATTACCATGCCAAATTTGAAGCTTACTAAATCTTGAGCTCAAGAGCTTCTGACTGCCATGGCTACTTGAGTTCGCAGCCGCCTTTGTCGAATTCGAAATATCCATCTCTCGAGCTCGAGCCCGCTGTTGCTCGAGCTGGAGATCGTGGCTCACCGCTTCCATGGCCGTGAGACTTGAAGCTCACGTATCTCAACATTTTGGCCTCCATGGCCGAGAAATCTAGAGATCGCTGAGTTGGATCTCAAAAAGAAGAAATATGTAGCACATCTTCTTTCATCGTAAGATCTACTCACTAAAGTCCCCTTTTATTCTGATTGAAATAACAAAGAAGTTACTTTATCCATCTTCTAAGGAAAACAAAAGCTGGTCGTTCGCTTTCTCGTTTGAGGGAAGAAAGAAGGTCAACGTCACTTTTTGTAACTGGACCAACTCTTAGATAGGGCGTCTAATAATTTTTTGCGCTATGTCGTGCATAGGATTCTTTTTTTCTTTTTTTTTTAATACGCCTTTGTATTTTTTTCATTACGTTAAACCTTACTCGAGAAAGAGTTCTCGGAGACGTCAAAATGCCAGGGTTTGTATCACTTTGATTAAGTTTGTCAGCTATTTAGGTGTGATTATAACGACTGCACTCTGTTACAGTGGAACATCTCATCAATCCAAGTTTGTTTGCATTTGTTCCTGCTTTTGGTTTTGCATGACACCATCAACACTTTGTTTAGGGAAGCGCTTTAGAACTTGTGTCAGTTTGTATGCAGTAAGTTTTTTTTTTTTTCAATGAACAGTAACTAAAGTTATAATCTAATTAATACATTAGCATACCACATAACATAAAAAGCTTAATATAATCAGGGATCTTAAACATCGAATGTGCTAAAATTTGACTCGTCGAGTGACTAAACACAAAGAAGTAACTCTAATGCTGGCCAAAAAGTGGCATATTTAATTTTAAAAAAAGTATAACAGGAAAATTATTCATTAATCCTAAGTCTATTGTACGAATGCTAATTCAATCCTAAATTTTTTAATTTTGTCAATTTAATCCTAAACTTTTGTGCAAAGTTCCAAAGTAATCATTCCGGCTAATTTTAACCAGAAATTATTGAAGTGGTGGTTAAGTCATCACCAGTTATCCTACATTGTACACTATTACGTCAACAATTTCTAGCAAAAAATGGTTAGAATGACTACATTATAATTCCACAAAGGTTTAGAACTAAATTAGCAAAATTTAAATGTTTTGAACTTAATTAGTATTAATACAATAGATTTAAAATTGATTGGATAATTCTCCCAAGTATAACATATACCATCTTTTTGAGAAAAAAAAAAATTAGACAAGCACTTTTATCTGCATCTAATTCAAGGATACTCAATCTCTCAAACCAAATATGTATAAGGTCATTTGTGTAAAAAAAAATAGTGCTGACGGCCTGTGCTGAAATTACTCTTTAATCTATCACTTATGTCAGTTTATTTTGAGGGTATAACGGATGCCATGCATTTATCTCACTCTTGAGTAACCATGGATGAAAAAATTTAAGCGCGAAACTTATGGAAAAATATAATAAATGTTACGTTAAGGAAGCAACTGATTCCGTCAACCTGCATTTATTGAACTAAATAACTTGTGGTAGTGAAGAATTGTAAACTCCCGTATTTAGTAATTCCGATCCTTAAAAATCTGGTCAAACTCCGCCCCCAGTGGTTAAGTGTAATAAGGCGGTCCTCTTCTTCTTTCTATCTCGTCGGAGAGAAAGATGTCCGTACTTGCGCGCGAAAGGTGGGTTCAACATCACACATGGTCACTTCTACTAGAGAGAGAGAGAGGAACAGGAGATGGAGATAGAGATCTCAGGAAGAAGAAGCTCAAAATTAAGGGGAAGACATTTCGAATAGAGACAAGTACAGAATAGGGGAAAAAAAAATGGCGCAAGCAGAGGCTCATGAGAGAGGCAGCGATAGCGCTAAAATGGTGATAGGAGAGAGTCATGGCAGCAATGCGCCCTTCAAATTCAATGCCCAAGCGGCTGAATTCGTTCCCAGATCGCGCACCCAGATGCCCGATCTCTCTGGCTATTACTATCCATGCTTTCAGTTATTTGATGGGTCTAGTGCAGGATCTGAATGGCTCTACTTTGGGGACCAGATAGAGCCATCTAGTTACTCCATTCCCAACATCAACCTGGTGCCTTCTCATTGTCCCAAGAATGGTCTCAGTGATGACCTTCGAAAGAAAGTCGTCAAGCAGGTTTTAATTGATTTTTTTTTACTTTGTTTCCAGCTAATGTTTTTGCATATGTCGGGATTATTACTTTACCTTATGATGTTTGTTTCTGATAATTAGGCTTGTGGATCCCTTAGTTTTTCGTTAATGCAATTAGATGGACAGTTTGGCGAGGGAAAAGCTATTCGATAATGAGAACATGCAAAGAGGGAATGATGTAGGACAGGTTCAGCTGATGTTATCCTATTGAAACGTTGGCTTTCTTTAACTTTCAAATACATTTATGCTCTTACCATACATGCATTTTCGTGATATGGTGGTTGTGCTCGAGATTTGTTGGTCATTCACCATGTTCAATCTGATTTTCTTCCTCTCACAAAAAGAGCGAAACGGAACATACCCTTAATGAGATACAGGACTACGATATATTTTCCTTTTTTCAGTTGAGATATGTTAGAGATAATTAGGATAATTCTCTAGATATATGCGTATGATCACTGTAATTGAGAGAGATTGTTGGTACCGTACATTGTTCTCTGTGTCGACCTTCTGTTACCATGACACCAGTCTTTGCAATTAAATGTGCAAGAGTCCATGCCATGAATTCTCTCTCGCAAAGATGAATGAATTTACTTCCTCCAGAATTTATTTATTTATTTATTTTGGGTCAGATACTTCCTCCAGATTCAAATGTTATGTTTTTCACATGGTTTGTATTCATTAAGCAGAAGAAATAACTTGTCTAAATGCGTTAAAGAAAAGAAGCTGGCCTCTTAAATGGCTAATTATCTCTCTCATGTGTGACGTGGCAAGAATATCCTGGCGAGTTCAGTTGAGCTTGAGAGTGTTTCTTTATGCACAAAAACAGGTTGAATATCTGTTTAGCAGCATGAGCTTGCTCTCCAATGACTTCATTGCTAAACAAGTAAGCAAAGATCCTGAAGGTTATGGTAAGGACCTCAACATGATCACTTGATTTGATATCTTTTTCAATGTTTCTAATTCACATACAATTCTTTGAATTTCCGTGCATCGCAACTTGTGACATTTCGCAGTTCCAATATCAATCATTGCTAACACAAAGAAAATCAAATCCCTTGTGACCAACAATCAGTTGCTCGCACAAGCATTGCGGTCCTCTCCAAATCTCGTGAGATTTCTTCTAGCCAAATTGCTTGAATTCTCCTTCAAAGTTGATTAAAACTTGAAAAGGTTTCCTGCTACTTGGTAAATGATCCTTGATGATCTTAATGCCCCAAAAGGTTGTCAGTAGTGACGGAAAGAGAGTTAGACGTCGATCACCTTTCACCGAAAAGGAAAAGGAGGATTTGCAGGTTTGTTTGTGATATCCAAAAATATGGAATAGTAAATGATGAAAACAATTTGTTCATTGCCAATTTTATGCTCTCTATCTTGCAGTCTCGCACCATTGTCGTGGAGAATTTGCCTGAAGATCATTCTTACCATAATCTAGAAAAGATATTCAGCGCAGCAGGAAGGTTTGCAAGAACTCGACTTATCCTCGCAATGTTCCTATTTATGCTAAAATCATGTAAAAATCTCACTATTTACTGTTGTTCTTGGACAGTGTTAGAAACATCCGAATATGCCATCCCCAAGAATCGAATTCTTCCCGCCCCATAGGCGACATCTTTATTCGTAACAAGGTACATGGAATGAGCTTGACCAATGGCTTTTACTTCTAGATAATTAACCTCATCTTTGTAATTGGGTGTCCGTTTATTCACAGCTTCACGCGCTGATAGAATACGACAGCACTGAGATTGCAGAAACGGCGGTATGTCGTAACATGCTTGTGAATGCAATTTATATCCTTTTAATTTCTTAATCAGATGTTACAATAGTGATGATTATACTTACCCAGGTTGAGAAGTTAAACGACGAAAGGGACTGGAGGAAAGGACTTCGAGTCAGATTACTTCTTCGGCGCACGGTATCTCTGCAATAGTACAATAACAAATATAAGACACCCTGTATGATTCGTTGCCAAAAGTCTTAACTATTGTACGTGATTGTGCAGCCGAAATCTGTCTTGAAGAATAGAAAGTTTGATTTCGATACTATACTAGACGAGGAGGAGGGACTACTTTCTGATCCTACAGATGATTTACACCCAAGCAATTCAGAACTCTGTCTTGAGGCTAATGTACATATTGCTATCTTCCTTCTGAAATCAGCTGATAACCCTTGAACAAATTCTCAGTATGTTAGTTACCAAATTTTCTGCCATTAGCCCCTAACCGTAGCAATTTCCAACAAAGGAAATGTTCCCCATGCCTATCTTTTTAAAATATGTAGCCTTTGATTAAGATTTTGATCTTTTGATACTTTTTATACGTGACGCATCATCTTAGGCGGAAGAATATGCAGCGGGCTTGAAAAAGGGATGGGCTAGGGGCCGTGGAAAGTTGCGAGGACGTGCACAAACCTACAGCGGGCACGGAGTTCTCGCTCCTTCACTGCAGGCGGGCAACACAATCGTCGTCCAGTCCGAAACTATGCCAAAGCAGGTGCTAAAGGGCCCGAGAATGCCGGACGGCACAAGGGGCTTTACCATGGGGCGAGGGAAGCCAATCCCTCTCCAAAACTCGAGTCAATCTATGGATTGATTGATTGGGATGCGTATCACGAGGAGATGTTGCTAGGTTACTGTTGCGGCTCAAACGGCTAGGTAAATTGTGTTTAATAAGCTTCCTATAAGATATTGCAAGATGTTTTTGGGCACAAGATTTGTCCAAATACTCAAGCTTTTAATTTTTGCTGCATCTCTATTTTTTCCTTTTTTTGTGTTCTCAGTAAGGTTAATATACTTTTCCAATGAAGTATGAAGTTTGTCTTCACTTTTACCTTTCTCATTTCGTATTTCTCGAGTCATCTCTTGAATTTGACAAAGGCCTTTCCATTTGGCCTGAATGCTTACCACCATGACCAAAATGGATTGATTTTGCCACCAAATATCATGGTACTTGCTTACACAAGATTTTACCTGTAAATTCCTTTCGAGCAACCATGTTAGCTGGCCCACAAAACACATTTGAGTAAATAAATAAATAAAAATGTTGTCCATGTCAAAATTAAGGGTATTACGATCTCCAACGTAGATCCTTGAAAAACTTCACCTACCCTTGAAAAATGTCACTCACAAGAATGTGATATGACGATGGTATCTTAGTCAATTACCTTAAAATGGATGCTTATAGTCAAAAGAAGCATGGAAAAAGTCTACTAATAACGTATCATTACAAGTAAATAAAAAGTTATTAACCACATTTAATTGCACATGTGGTCAATTAATTTTCATTCACTATGAGAAGTTTTTTTTTTTTTTGGTAATTCAATCTGGAAACTAAGTTCTCTTCTACAAGTTATCTATGCTTTATCTAAGTTCATTTTAAATTCCCATAGTTAAAAGTAATCTCGGTGCAATCTTACATTAATTAATAACGTCAATAGATGTTTATAAACTTGTCAATAGATTACTAAACTGGAATATATGTAATAAATGTAAGGAGAAATTACACAAAACTCCGTGAACTTTTAAAATGGAGAAATTACACAAAACTCCGCGAACTTTTAAAATGGCACTCTTTACGAAACACTTTAGACCTTTACATAAGAGCCCCTCATGAAATTTCATTTATTTCAATGGTCAATTCTCTGTCTATTTCTTAATTTGCACGTTATTAACATGTGATTTTTCAACAGTGAAATTGTATTTGTTCTTGGATCTTTAGTCAAATCACCCTTTTTAACTCAAGTACGTAAGAATTAATTAAAATGCATAGAATAATTAGAGAAAAATGAGAAAAGATGGTATGATCAAGATAATAATAATAAAATAATAAGAAGAAGAAGATTTCTAGACTTTTACGAATACAAAAGTAAGTTTGCTCCTATGAGAAATTATTAATTTTCTAGACTTTTCAGTAAGTTACTAACTTTATAGCAGTGTAAATTCATCCGAAGTTAGTTAGTAAACTATGAATTTCCTAAGTAAATTGGACTATATGATAAGAAGCAAATTTCTCACATGAATATGTATTCTCTCTTTAATGATTAGTAAATTTGGCAAGTAGTCAGGATGTAATTTGCAGTTACCAGTGAAGTTCCTAATGTTTAATAATTTCTCAACACTGGATATTACTTCCATATAATTAACTTCTAGTAACTTTGCACTTTGTAATAAACTTACTCAAAATGCATAATATCCAACAGTGTTTATTGCTTCCTTGATAATGAACGGTGGAGACGACCCCGCTTGTGAATTTTTATGAAAGAGCCCACGAAAATGTAGCACTTGCCCAAGATTAAAGTGAAAATTCCAACTATTTGAGCTAATGGATAATTTAGTTTCCTTTAAAGTTCATAATTGTCATTCTATCTAGACGGAGATCTAAGTGACCAAAACAAAATTAATACATGGGAAAATGACTCAAGACTTCACCTAAATTTTGGAAGTAGTACACTTTTGCTCATAAAACCATCTCCTGTATTTTCTGTTAGCATGCTACACATTTCCAGTGTAATTATGTACTCTATCTCAATTTTAAAAGGAGATCTCTATCTTCCCTTGATATCTGTGAAAATTTAAAAACTAACGAAATGGATATTTAGTTAACTAAAATATTCATATCATAAAAAATAGATATCATTAATAATACTAAAAAGATTAAAAATTTGTGTAATAGTTTAGATAAAAGAAACACAATTAAGTGAAAAAGAAAAATGTCTCAGTAATAAAAATAATTAAATACCAACGATTACACACTCATTATGCATTTTAAATGGTTAGTTAATTGAAAAAAATTAAAAACCATCTTAATTTTAGTTAATAATTTTTTAATGAGTTGAAAAAGTTATTTTCTTTTTTAATTATTTAATTTTTTTATTAATCGAATAACTTTTAACATTAATTAACTTTTTAAATACATTTAATGAGTAACTAATTTTCCATTTGACCTTTCTACTCTTGAGGCATTTTTCCTTTTTAATCTAATTTGTATTTATTCCTTTTCTTAAATAGCTTACTTGGTTCTGTTAACACGGTTATATTTATCAAATTTTAACAAATTTTTTGGTCAAAATTTAAGAAAGAGATTCCCTTAAGATAAAATTGAGATAAAAATATACTTTTCTCCTTAAAAGGCACATGCATCTACTTTAACTCCTTAAAAGTCACACGCATTGCACATGCTAACAGAAGATGAAAGTTGAAGGAGAAATCATATGACAATTGGAAGTTCGGGGGCAAACGTGTACCGCCTTCAAGTTGAGGAGGGTTTAGTACAATTTCCCTAAACACATGGTTTAAATTTTTTGGTTTTTCTCTTATATATACTCAATGCGGGAAATTTCACATGGTACTTGTTTAACCAGTTCCATAAATATTTTCTTTTATCAAAATTCAAAATAAAGCGGATTCGAATACAGCTTCTTCCTTAATCGTCAGAGTCCCATCAACCCAACGTAATACAGCTAGACTTGTAATTACGAAACGTCTTGCTTTCACACTTTGGCCAATGTTATGACAATTAAAACAACAATAGGTTTCTTACTTGAACTTTTGAGCTGAAATTTCTTTTCTTTTCTTTTTGCTTTGGTCAACTTTCGATCAACTATCTCAAAATGATGACGTACTTTGCCAGGGAATTCTTTCTCTTAAGAACATATTCAGATAGTGGTCCACTCTGTGAAATTCCAAGACTTAGACCTAATTTTATGTCTAAGAAAACAAATTGAATAAGGATACCATAAGTGTCATAACTTTCATATGCCGCTCACATGAATATTGTAACTTTTTTATAATCACTTGAGTGACATGATTATGAAAAATGTTCATTTAAGTAATGTAACTATTAATCGATCACTTGAGTTTCATAACTTTTAGAAAATATTCACCACAGATGCCAATCAAATGAGGACAGTACAAAGTTATGGTAATGTTACAGCACTTCATTGAGTGTCATACGAAAGTTAGGGCGCTTGTTTATCCTTTTCTTAAATATAGGATTATATTAACAGGGATGACAGGGAACTATGAACTTTAGAGCATGAATTTATGTTTGGTTAAATCGAGGTAGTTTGGGTGATGAATGTTAATCTAGGCATTCAATTGGGTTGTTGATAATTAACTCATTGAATAAGATAAACGTAACCTGTAAATTACCATTCTAAACTAAGAAATTAATCCTAAAGTCAGTGCCTTCAAGCTTTTAGAAAGGTTTAATATTAGTCGTTAATTTTCGTTTTTTTTTACACAAATGGTCTCTAACCTTTTCTTTATTGAATCTCTAATCACTTTTGGATTTCATGAAGATAATGCAGCAGTTGCCTAAAATTAAAGGCAAAAGACCAACTATTTCAAGCAAATGAATGATGAAGTTATCAGTAAAGTTCCCAATTGATCATTGTTGTTCTATCTAGACGTAGATCTAAGTAACCAAAACCAAATAAATATAATAGGTAATTTCGCAAAACCATCTCGAACTTTGAGGATAGTACACGTTTGCCCCTACAACTATTACATATTACCCCTCGGACTTTGATTTTGTAACGGCTGTTAATCCTCCGTTAAATATTTAGTTTAGAGTGTACAGTGCACATGATTGTTAAGGGGTAAGCCTATATATTTATCTCATTTTCTGATGGTAATCTCTCTTTTAAAATAAATATATATAATAATGTTCAAAAATAAAAAAAGAATCTAATTATTGGTATATTAATAGAACTGAAAAGATATTTAAAAGAAAAGAAAGACACTTAAGGAAAAAGCAAAAAGGCATTAATAGCAATAGGATCAAATAACAAAAAATGGATACTTATTATGCACTTAAATGGTTAATTTAATATAAAAAATAATTGATCATTTGAAATGTATAAAATATCACCTATATTTTGGTCAATTAGTTCCTTATGTGAGTTGAGGACATCAGTTACTTATCAGTTACTTCGCGTTCTTTTAAATATTTTTATCAATCAATCATTGTTAAGTTAATTAACCCTTTAAACGTGCATAAGGAGTGTCACACTCCCACCCTACCTCTGGTATGAGAGCGTGATGCGGCAAGTCAGCATTGACGTCCCAAGCACGTCGATTGTCACAAAAATATTTTATTTTTGATTAAGCACATGCGAAAGCGAATTAAAAACAATCCCCATATACAAACAATCATGGAAGTTGGGCAACATGTATACAAGCCAAGCAAACAAAAGCAACATATATTCATACATATATACACATATCAAAAGTTATTATGATTACATGCCTATTTTATTCCTGGGCTACTTATCTTCATTACCATACATCGACGATTAAAAGGCTAGGGTAGCCTAACTCCTCTATCGAGTTCCTCCAAAAATGGCCCCTATCCTAGGCCCTTCTTCTACGATGCTCCCGTAAAATCCACTAGAAGGATGAGGCCTTGGATGGGACCTAAAACATCCCCATAAAAAATGAGGCACCAAGCCTCCTACACATGGGGAACTAAGGTGTCTACCCCTTCTTGGACCCATACAGTGGCAATATACTTCCGGTAAGTGACGTCCTCTTCTAAGTGTCACGGTAGTAACCATATCAATTGGAGACCAAGACGGATGGACGGTAGGGTTGGTTCACCCAATTCACACCTGGAATGGTGAAAACAACAAAAGTGAGTCGATGACTCAATAAGTAAAAATCTATAATTCTCCTATAGGAGGATGTCTCGCCATCGATCCTCGGATACAAGATCACCACCCACTTGTCGATGGCACATCAATAGCAAGGTTCGTGCATTGCATTGCGTATGCATATGAAGGGCTCTCAATTAGCTATGTGCTTTCAAGCATCAAAGACAAGGAGTTAGTGCATAAAAACAAGTCCTCCAAAGATCCGCGGCTTACAATCATTCCAGTCACAAAGAGGGGTGTGTGCATCACATAAAACTCATTCAAGCACTAAGTGATCCAAGGCAAACATATGCTCAAATTGATGCAAGGACTCAACAATACATATCAAACAAATCTAGCTTTTGCAAGCCTCAATTCCAGTATTGGTGCAAGCATCAATTTCAGCATCACACATGCATCAGTCATGGATCACACGTGGACTTCCAGTTTATTTCAGTCAGTTCGGTTAGTCGAAATCCATCGACTCTTCCAGTATCAACCGAGTATCGGTACCCCCCTTGTCAATCGGCATTGTCCTAATCTCATTATCAAGACAGCATCCAAGGCGACCCCTAGGCATCGGCCTCACCTGGGCCGGCATCGTCCACGATTTCAATATCGAGATGGCATTCGAGTCTTCACCCCAGGCAACGACCCGACATACCCTAGCGTTGGCAGTAAAAGTCCATCGTGTATCCATGCATTCAAACATCAATCAATCCATTTTTATCTTATATTATTAGCCGAATGAAAGGCCCGAAGGCATGCCATACAAAGAGAATCAATCACTTTTGTGCCTTATTACTAGATTCATGCCGAATGCGATTCAAGCTTGTGGTCTTGACTTGGAATCATTTGCCTTGGCTTTAGCATCGACCCGATGCTTGTCCCAAGTAACAACGCGCTTCAATGTTGTTCCAAGATCAAGTGTGGGCCGTGCACCCACCTTTGCACATGTCTAATTTGCCGAGACCTTTCCTTGCCATCCGGGTGTGCTCGACATCCATGCAAGACCATGAATTTACTTGATGCAACAACAAACAAATAGAAACACAACAAGCATAACAATACAAAGCCAACACAAGCAAACGATGACATGATCCTAAAATTGATATGCGTAGTACATCACCCTATCGAAGAGTTAGGAAAGTCTACTTACAACTTTTTTGACTTAGCTTCAAGATGCTCCTTAGCTTCAAGGTGTGGAAGAGAGAGAGAAAGGGAGAGGAAATGAGAGAATGGCTCATCCTTAAAATGTGAGGATGCCTTCTCCTATTTATAGGCCTCTTCCTCTTAGATTTTTATGCAAACTCATTATTACGCCTAAAGGACGAGTTAGCCTACCTATCTTCTCGAGTTGGTGACTAGATCCTTTGGTGTTGGCTTGTGATTGTTCCACTTATTTGCTTGCTCTCCAAGGCTCATTCTAGGTTCATTATTGCCTATGGCGCCTAAGGGATATATAAGCCCCTTTAATGCCTAATGTTTTCTTCTAATTGGTTGGTCATTGTCTTGTTCACCAAGGCTACAATCTAGGGCCATCATAACCTAAGATTCACCTAAGATTTCAGGGGACAACTAAGTAGGTGACTCATCCCTATCATTTATGAACTAAGATCCAAAATCATTAAATGAAGCCTAAATATTATTCCCAACTACTTGGCATGCAAGTTTTCTCCTTCCTCCTTGCAAATGACATGTGGCACATAATGGATAAGGATGGACTAGGTCAAAAAGCTATGGAAGATTCTAGAACCCTAATCACCTCTTGACACTTGTCCAATGATTCATCCCCGCATTAATTAATTCATGTCCAAAATTCATCCAAGGCATTCATAAGACTAACATAGGGTGTTGCTTAATTGGAGAAGTCATTTATATTTGTACACAATTGATGGTTCTATGAGAATCGAGGTTCATGCCAAAATTTACTAAACTTTAACTAAATGAGTGTGGCTAAGTCGGTAGCCTTCTTAAACTTGTCCATGACCATTTTCAATTAGAATTGGTCCATTGGATATCTTAAAATAAACTTCGTGGTTAGTCTTGGTTATTTGCCCTAACCGGGTCTTGGTCGGGTGGACTAGGTCTATGGCCAAACATGCCATGCCTTGGTCCATCCAAGATTTATGTCATTAATTCCCATGATCGACCCTTATATCTTATTCTCACGGCTTGGAATTCGAGGATGTTACAAGGAGTAACTAATTTTTTGTCATTTGACCTTTTTATTATCGTGGAATTTTCATTTTTTACTTAGTGTGTGTTTATTCTTTTTTTTTTAAATATGTTAATATGGTTTATCAATGCGTCTATATTTATCAAATTTTTTTAAAAAATTATTGGCTAATATTTTATTGCTACTTAATTTTTTATTATTAGTATTTTAGTAGTCTATTTTTTTTCTCATTTTCTACTTTTTTATACAGTAAATAACAGTGATGTGTATTGCACATGCCAACGGAAAAAAATTCAGATTAAAGTGCATTTTTGTTATGTACATTTTTACCCTTCCCTTATTAGTCATGTGTGTATTGCACATGCCAACGAAAAAAATGGAGATTAACGGTTGTGACAAAATAAAAGCCCAACGGGTTACTATATAATAGTTGCAAGTTCGGGGGGAAATGTGTTTAACACTCTCAAAGCTCACGCGGGTTTCTTGTAAAAACCGCTAAATACACTGTTTTATCTTTTAGGTTTTCCTCTTACTTTTACTAGATTCATAAAATTTCTCATAGTACTCGTTTAACGAGTTCGATAAATTCTTAATTTTAAAAAAATTCAAAATAAAGCGGACGGATGAAGAGAGCTTCTCCCTTGATCGTCAGAATCCCATCACCCAAACGTAATACAACTACACTTTCTATAAAGGCAACGCCTCGCTTCCCAGTTTTCACACTTATGTCAATGCTATTACAGGTAAAACAACAATACGTTCATGATTTGAATTCTTGCATTAAAATGGCTTTTTTTCTTTGCTTGGGTCAACTTTGGATCAACAATGTCAAAATAATGAAGTAGTCTGCAGAGAATTATTCTTACTTTAAGAACGTATTCTCATAGTGGTTGGACTCTCTGAAGTTCCATGTCTGGAGCACGCGGAGGGATTAGTCTCATCTTTTCCTATAACCCATTCTAACCTCAAACGTAATTTCCAGTTTAAGAAAATACACAATTCAGTAAAGGGCATAAACTATGAATTTAGAGCAATGAATTTACGTATGGTAATATCGGGATATCTAATGTATAAGCCATCCTAAATTAAGATCTCAATCCTAAATCCAATGCCCTTACGCTTTTACCAATGTTCGATTCTAGTCACTGTTTATTTATGTTATTTTTACATTAATAGTGTCTAATCTTTTGTAAGTCGTGCAATTATAGAAAAGTTTATAATTAATTTGGCATGCATACAATAAATTATATAATTGATATGACAATTTCTTCAGATGTCGTTGAGGGTTCTTTTCCAAGAAATTTCCTTCCACATGGATCAAGTCAAAGCGGGCCCGATTGATTAGGTCAAGTGGTGATGATGAGGGTGTTTAATTGGCAAAAGGCCAGCTTTTAGTGAATGCATCGCTTGATTTTGTTTTCCTTTGCTACGACCCACGAGACCATACTTTTCTTACATGTTGTCGTGATCTTCATTCGGTTTTTGTTGACTTGATCTTGATTAGAAACTTCTGTCCGAGACCGACACCAGTTTGGCTTAATTTGGGTCGTGGAATTTCAAATGGTGGGCGCAGTACTTGGTAGCCCAACTTAGTCGTTCCTGCTTCTTTGTTTGATCGCACAACGAGGAGAACCATTTGCTATGGATTGAGATCCTCAAAATTTAGAAAATAATTGCACATCACTTACTAGGAATGCTGAAAGGTTTCGATTTATTCTCCTTTTTTTTTTCGTCTAATCCTATTCTATATATATTTGGCAAGCCACTATGAGTATTATGTACTGTCTGTAGGTTGTGAAATATTGCTTCCTTACTCATGTATCTCCACCCCAATCTCTCAAGAAGATAAGAAATCAAACTCAGGTAGCCGTCAGTGGTTGATTTATTCTTTTTCACCATTCCTATTTCTGCCTTTTTTCCCTATTCTTTTGCTTTGCTTGTCTATTCGAGCACGACCACCTGTGAGACTTACCGCACCAGTAGCAGCAACTCTCTCTCTCTCTCTCTCTCTCTCTCTCTCTCTCTGTCTGTCTATCTGTCTGTCTGTCTGTCTATATATATCTAGGCTCGTAATGTTAGGTGTAATGTGTTAAGTCCAGATGACCCCAGATCAGAGGTAAGGTAAGGTTGGGTCGCCGTTTGAGGTGGTCACAAGGTGGTTACCATTGCATTCCTATGTCTTGTAAGCCACAAAAAAGGCATCAAGATCTCCATAAGTCGAATAAAAAACACATATAATCGAGTATGCACCTGTTTTGGAATCCATCATTTTTTATGCAGAATAATGACGATCCAAAATTCAAGTGTTTCTCCTTAGTTACCCTCTATATCACTGGCTCAAGGAGACTTTCTCTTCACCCTCAACGTTCAGTTACACTCCTTATGTGAGCATATTTGTGTATTAGGATTAGAGGAGACTCCCAGCTATGAAGAACTCCACAAACCTTATGGACTAAATAAGATACCAATCCGAATTTGGTGGCTGGCCAAATTATGTGATGTTTTCATTTAGTAGTATGGTTGTCAAACCCATGTCAAGTAAATAATTCACAGCGTGTCTAAATGGTATAGCAGTGATGTGTTGTAACTATAGCTATGTCGCCTTGTTGCTATGCTATGAAGTATTGTAGCAAGTGTATTTGGTAATTTAAGTTTTTAAAGTTGCAACTCCTTAAAACTGGTTGAATTAGCTTCCTAAAAGTTAATTGAGAGAGCTGCAGCTATGAGAAATTTGTCAAACGCCTTATACAAGTTGCAAAATTTCTTTTCACAGCTGTAATTGCTATGAAAAAGCTGTACAGAACATACTCAAAAGTTTGTATCGTAAACACTAAGCCAAAAACATAGGGTTCTTGACCTATTTGTTTCTTTCCATACCCCTCTTAAGTTGTTGGTTCAATGTTGAGCATAAGGGTACATCACATTCATAAGTGTACATCATAAAAAAATGCGCATTTAGGTATATGATTCTAAAGGCAAGTGAGATGGATTTGTTTAATAGTTGGTTAACTAGAGGGAAAATTGTCTAAAAAATTCTAAACCTTTTAATTATGTTAATTCAGTCCTAACTTTTCCACTTCTTGTCAATTGAGTTTATTTAGCTAATTTTGATAGAAAATCGCTAATGTGGACACCAGCAGTGCTATATATGACTCGCTAGCGTCGACATAGATAATTTTTTATAATTTTTTAATATTTAATATTTTATTTTTTATTTTTTTTCTGATTTTTTATTTTTTTCTTTCTTTCCTTTTTTGCTTTCTTCTTTCCCTATTGCCAATGGCTAGCTATTGGCCACAGGCGAAGACCAACCACCAGCCATGACCAACCAGCTAGCCTCACTCGCCAAATGCGAGGCTTGACAAGGTGAGGGTGAGCCCCGGTGAGGGTCGGCCTCACCTAGGCTAGATTTGGCGAGGCCAACCCTCACCCAAACCAAGGTGGCCTTGCTAGATCTGGCCTGGGCAAGGCTAACGCTCACCTAGGTGAGCCTCGGCGAGGGCTCCCCTTGCCAAATCTGGCAAGGCTAGCCTTGCCAAGGCCACAGCAATCTCGCCCAACTGACGCCTAGTGAGGCCACCTTGGCCTGGAGGGCCGGCCCGAAGCTCGATCTTGCATGGCTTGGCTGAGGCCGGCCCTCTAGGCTAGGGCGGCCATTAGCAATAGAAAAAGAAGAAAGCAAAAAGAAAAGAAAAGAAAATCATAAAAAATCATAAAAATTTGAAAAATACTAAAATATTATATTGTCCTAGTTAGCGTCGGTGGTCCTACGTAGCACCATCGGCGTCCATATAAGTAATTTTCGGCCAAAATTGGCTAAATGGATTCAATTGACAGGAAGTGAAAAAGTTTAGGCCTAAATTAGCAAAATTAAAAGGTTGGCAAGAGTGCAATAGAACTTTTTGGACAATTTTCCTATTAACTAGATATACAGTTTAGTGAATAGGTGAGACAAAACTTGTAGTTAAGAGACAGAGACAAAGAAGTATACACAGCGTAGAACACCAAATTTAAAAGACTTCTCGACTCATAGAACCGCAGTATCAAATTCAAAAGCCGCCTATCGGCAGGGAAGAATTCCCATGTTGCTTGCCGCGGGCAATATGGATCTGTTTGCCTGTCCGTATAGTTCGTCGATGCATTCTTACTCGTCGTCCACTTTCTCAAGGAAACATGTATTCGTACCCATGATACGGTTGTGATACGATAAAATAAGTACTGGTGACATATTCACTTCATGTTCCATTGCTGTACGCGGATCTTTCTTGGAGAGACCCGCTCAAAAACAAGAAATGAAGGAGTTGACTCTTAACAGTGAAAACACATTATCTCCGTCTCACACCAACCCAATCTATTAAAGAATAAAAAAAGGTCAATTTGGCCGTTTTCCACTACCATTTTTCATTTTAAAGCTCAAACATAAAAATTCCACTAAGTTATTACTCCTATATAAAGCCCATCAGACATTCTTCGAATGCACCAACCAGCTCCCCAATATCTGAAGATTTGTACTTGTCTAGTTCCTTAATCACCCTCCAAACGATGGCGATGAAATTTGGAAGAGCGATGGTGCTTGTCGTGATAGCTTCTGTGATGATGGAAGCTTCACTGGCCTATCCAGGGTGGAACAACAACAATGGCTACGCTTGGCCTCCGAAGCAAGACAACGGTCCCACCGAGGTCCCTCCGACGAAGGTTGTCGTTGGAGGGTCCGAGAATTGGCATTTCGGATTCGATTACAGCACCTGGGCTAACAAGAACGGCCCCTTTTACGTCAACGACACTCTTGGTAAGTCACTACTATAGCTTACCACTATTTATACCTGGATTCAGTATCTATCATGCCCCAATTTTTGTTTGCGTAAGTTTGTTCTTAATTTTCATTTGAACAGTTGATATGGGAGATTGATCGATGATGGTATTAGAAATGATACGAGTTCGACCTCGCACAACGTTTTTGTCTAGACATTCAGTCATGATGGGACTTTTATATAATGTAATCATATGCATAAGAAGTAGAAGAGTGTTAATGTTTTTCGAAGAAAATTACTTCTAAATTAAATGCTTTCCGAAGATAATTAAGAAGCAGAATCGCCTTATTAACCCTCCCCAAACAAAAAATGAGTAGTCTAAGTAGCATTGTGGGTTTTGTAGAAAAGTGATCCGTGGCACTATTTAAGCGACCAGTTAAGGAAGGAAAAATTGCAGCTAGCTATCCTAGTGTATGCACAATCAATACTTTGAAAAACAAATACTTCTTTGTCAAGCATGCTCAACAAGTGTTTCTGGATCATTCATTGTGATATACTATTTTAAACAACATTGATTCCGGTGCTTGCAGTGTTCAAGTACGACCCACCAAGCGACAGTAACACGCATCCGCACAGCGTCTACCTGTTCCCAAGCTTCTGGAGCTACATGAGGTGTGACCTCAAGAGGGCAACCATGGTGGCCAACGTGTCGGACGGGGCGGGAGACGGCTTCGATTTCACATTGAGCCAGAAGTGGAAGTTTTACTTCTTTGCATGCGGGGAGAGCGGCGGCTTCCACTGCTCCACGGGGAAGATGCGGTTCTCCGTCGTGTCACTTCCTCGCCCCTGGAAGTGGCACGGCTGATTGGCCCCGATAAGCTACGGAAGAGGCAGTGCCAATGCTCGTTATGTTACTGAAGTTTTTCTTTTCTTTTCTTTCTTCTATTTTCCTTTTCAATTTAGTTCATGCTATGTTTATCCGTCTCTGTTGAAGTTATATTGGGTTGTTCTTATACTAGAAAACAATAAGTTATTTCAGGTCTGGAAAAATTTTGTGACTGATTCCTCATAAACGAAATAAAGAAATGTGTTTCCCTTTCATATGGAAACTATTCTTGACTTTAACTTTCACATTTCCAATTCATATTTACCACATGTTTACTTGAAAACCCAATTCTTATACTTTCATCTTAGTTGCGGACTCGCTGGGTCAACTACAAAGTATAGTGCACTTAGGCAAAGTCCATCCCTAGGATGAACGAGTATCTCACAGATTTATCTCTTTCCTTTTTTTTTTAACTCTCTTTAGTAATAGGCCGAGAGTGTATGTGTGAATCATGACAAGTATATACCAAAAATAGTTGCTTTCAACTTGTTGACACCAAAAGATGACCAACTCTTAATAATCATTGAGTAGAGGGCTCTGTCAACGAGAACGAGATTTGGTCAGAAAAGAAATCATCACTAAACAAGACAGTCAACAATCTGTAAGCTTGTTGATAATGAAGGAGATTGGCAAATCAAAGTGCAAGGGTTATTGACGCAAGCCTTCACTAAGACTAACGAAAGATTGATTGACAAAATCATTGACAGCAAGCCACCTTAGATTTTGGTCAAATGTTGAGGCAATGCAATATATAGATAGAACAAAAGACTGGTGCCACGTCAATTGAAGACAGACAGAAGGTCCACACAAGCAAATAATTGCTAGGTGGTGATGTCAATATTCTTGGGATTTGTAACTTTTGGTATATTATCATTACTAGATAATAGAAAATTGTATCTAGTATTTGAAACTTCTTCTTACTGCCGATCAGATTAGGAAGCTTATTCTGGATTCAAAATCCACGACCTATGCAATAACAACTGTTAGTAGAATATGAAAACCTACATTATAATCTTTGGAACGATTACTCATGCAATCAATGATAGAATGTCTATTTATCTTTAATACCATCATAAATTTTCTTTAAATTTCATGCTATTTATTTTCTTGTCCAAAATCAATAGAGTACTCTTTCACAATCTTTATCAATTCAATATAACTCATCCTCTTTTTTTTTTCTTTTTTTTGGGGGGGGGACCAAAACCATTTTCCAAATACTCAGGTGCACTGAACTTGAATGCATTTTAGGCTTTCTTTATTTACAATAACACTCTCATGCTTTGTAATATCAATTGTTATTTGCTACCACAATTTTGAAACAGGTCTTGTTATTGAGTATCCCAACACTTGTTAATCATACTGCTAAAAAACCTATTGTTATGCTGAAATAAGACAGTGCACTGCTCGGGATGATGAAATGCCATATTGACCAGAGATATAGAAGGATTGGTTACAATGATGCGTTTCACGATACAAGCCATTGGAGCAATCCTTAGAAAGAAAGGCTAGCTGGATTAATTGGCTCACCAAGTGCTGCACAGTCCCATGATCGAGGCCTATCGGCTCATTTTGTGACAAATGGTATCAGAATAAGGTTTCTAAATTGTATGTGTGAATACCGTTTGTTACCATATTTCCAGAGAGATCAAACCCTTCATTGGTCTTGAGTATGACTCACAGGAAATACGGAAGATGGGTACTTGTTGGGCAAGCATAGGCCATTCCCGTGAAGCTTTAAGGAAAGGCAGTGATCATGCGGGACAAGGGATACAACAACGAGTTATACATTTATGTTGGCAAGCATTAGCCACTCATGTAAGCCCTTGGTTGATGTAGTGATGGTTTAAGAAGCACCGACGTTCTTCAAAAGCCTTCGTGTCGTGTCAGACACTTCGACACGTGTCCGACACTCTCTGACACTCGAGTCGGAATTCTGACATACGAGTTTTTGACACGTAATTCCAATATCGAGGTCAATTTTAAAAATTCAATAAATGAGAGGTTATAATATATATATATATATATATATATATATATGAAAAAATAAAATACAATAATAAAAATAATAAATGGAAAAAAAATCCTAGTCTTCTCTTCTCTTTTGAATCCCACTTCCCGAAATACATAATTCACCCCTTAAGTTTTTTTTTTTCTCATTTTCTGACATATCTAACATGCGAGTCCAGAATATGGATCGCTTGTTTTTTTCTCCAAATTTTATGAATTATTGAAATAGAGTTGAATTTATCAAATTGAAATAATGAATGATATAAATAAATTGCGGATTAATGTTTTTAGTGTATATTCATTCTAGGTTTTTTAATTATTTATTTATTTATGAATTTGATTGAAATAATTATAAAAATGATAATTTATTATGTATATATATAAATATATTTTTAATATACAACGTGTCCCAACATGTCGGAATTCTTTGTTTTTTGAGAAACGACGTGTCGGCGTGTCGGCGTGTCGTGTCGCGTGTCAGTATCGATGTTGCTTAAGTGATGGTTCGGAGAGGTCAAGGATATGGAGAAAACAACGAGGGCATTTTGAAAAGTCATGTGGGAAGAATGTCTTGACCTCAATCTATGAAGGGGAAGGAAATGAACTCTGTAATATGAGAGAAACATGAGGCATTGATATGACTGATATAACTAGATGATGGGAGTGTATAATTAAGTTTGTGCCAGGAATCAAGTGATGAAATGAACTTCATATGAAAAATGTCTGATGGTGGGATTGGCTACCCAAGTAAAATCTTCTTGGGAGCTGATGCCATTCTATTGGTAATGTGCACAATAAGCCAAAGCAAATTGTTATGTTGAATCAAGACACATACCTTGCTCAAGATGGTGAGATACCCAAGTTGATGGGAGACATGGAACAATTTATCATAACAAGACGTTTCACAATGGTAGCCCAGCCATTGATCCGTAAAATGGAATGCCAACTTAGTGAATGGACTTGCTAGGCATTGTACACTCCCTTGACCAGGGCCAATCGGCCCAAATCATGGTAGTTAGCCAGCACTTCCCACCTTTTTTATTTACAAAATAAAAAAGTAAAAAAAGTTCGTCATCATTTCAGATCATCTCTCTGGATCACTATCATGCCCTCTCTAACTTTCGTATATAACGCAATTTGATGATCTGGTTTTATGGGATGAGAGTATGCTTATCACCATAATTTTTGCTTTATTATTCTAATTTGCTGCTTGGGATATACTTTACTTTGAACATCTCATAAATATTATTGAAATTTTGAAATATGAATGAAATATTTACTTTTGACAAAAATAAATAAATTATTCTCTATTAATTTCCATTGCTTACAAAAATTGAGGGTAAGAAAGAGATTTCCTAGAAAAATGTTGACATAAAACTACACTTATGCCCCTCGGAAGTCATGTGCAGTACGCATGTTAACAGAAAGAAAAAGAGGTTTAACGACCGTAACAAAGTGAAAGTTCAATATGGGCATCATATATCAGTTAGAAGTTCATTGCAAACTTGTATTACTGCCAAAATTCATGTGTGTTTAAGTAGTTTTCCTTAATATATTTATTATGGTTTTTAAGGTTTTTCTCTTACATTTAATTGATTCATGAAATTTCATATGGTAAGAACTTCTTCCTGGAATGTCATAATCCTATCACCCAAACATAACGCAACTGGACTTCTAATTACTATGCAACGATTTCGCTTTCCCACTTCAGTCAATGCTATAACATGTAAAATAACACTAGGCTCTTTACTTAAAATTCTTGGTTATAATTTCTTCTTCTTTTTCTTTATTTTTTAGTTATTTTGCTCGGGTCAACTTTGGATCAATACTCTCAAAATGATGGCATATTCTTCAGAGATAACAAGAACATATTCAAATACTGTGTTGACTCTCCGAAGTTCCAAGTCTTAAGAGCACGCGGAGGGACTTTGGTTCATCTTTTCCCGAGAACACCCCTTCAATTGGGTCACTGCTATGTCACTCATTGAATAAGATATTCGAGTTGTAAAGATATCATCCTAAATCTAGAATATCTCAATCCTAAATTCGATACCCTCAAGCCTTTGGAAATGTTCAATTTTAGTCATTATTTTTTTATATATACATATATATCTATATATATTAATAGGTCTCTAACAATTTTCAAGTAGTGCAATTGTAGAAAGACCATTAATCCATCATATTCTTTGATTATATAATTGGAGAAAAGCGAACAAGTATCTTCGCCAACCTACCTCTACTGATTGTGTTTGAGAGGAATTCATCATCTTTGAAAAAGGTGTAAAAGGTGTAGAGGTTCAGCTACCAAAGGATGCAATTAGATTTTTGTAAAAAAGATATAGTTGTATAATTGCATAAGTTCCATTTTGTATTTAGTAGGGGTGTGCAATCAAACCGGGTATAGCCGGGAATCGAACCAACCCACCTGAAAAATAGGATCAAGAGCCTTGTTGAAACTGGTTCAGGAACCGATTCCCAAAATTCGGAACCAGTTTCAACTGGTCTAGGAATTGGTTCTGATTGAATACACATCCGGGAAGTAAATCAACCAAACTGGTTTGGGAACCGATTTTGTAAGTCCAATCCCAAAAGTCCAAAACCCAAAATGAACACACTTACTGTAGGTGCGAGGCGTTCTCGTGCATTTTCTTAGGTACCTATGTTATAATAATCTGGCTCTATAGGGTAAAAAGATCTCAAAATCAGATCAATTGAGTTCACACTTAATGATTCGTACATTTTATTGTTTTCTTTTTTTATTACCCCTTTCCTTAGGTTACTTGCTTATGCGTGAAAGAGCTAGTATAAACAAGTGACATCCTGATTTTCAGGCTCTGTTTTCGATTGAATAAGTTGGGCTTTTCATCGATAAGCCTATACTTCTTTTCTCTAAGTTGGCCACTCACGAGATAACTAGCCTATCAGGTGAAGCCGTTAAGAGATTTTAACGCAATAGACTTAAGAATTCAACCAGTAGTCTATTGCCCGACCGTGCTAATTTGCAAGGGTCACTACGGCACAGTTAAAAATCGATCAGAGACCGGGGATATGTCAATTTGACAGAGGTGTGTGATTAAGTGTGGGTGATTCCACCTAATTGCAAAATTCTTGTCAATTGGCACTATACCGATTTTTCTGTCGTTTTGGTACCCTGTGTCCGTATTTGAAACTTCAAGATTTTCATGACAATCAAGAGTCGCCAATGTGTCGAAGATGTACATTGTGACTTGAAAATAATCGATCACGGATCAATTGCACTAAAAATTCCTAAAAGCTACTCGATAGGTTAGGTCACACTAAATTCGCGTAAGATTGAAATTAACCACGAATTTGAACCCGATTTCAAAAATTGAAAATTATGTCATGTCACGATTTATTTTAGGAACGTCAACTCATCCTTAGAAGAATTTTCGGTGAGCTCGGGATTTTTACGGAAAATCAATTCGGATGATTCGGAAAATGAAAGTAAATTCGGATGGGTGAGGGAAATGACTATTTTTGCTGTCCAAGACTTGTTAGTTGTGGGAATTTGCATGCAAGAAAGTAAGTGGGGATCAAGTATATTAGCATGGAGATTTTTTAGGACCGAATTGGATTGAATTGAAGTCCAAATTGTGAAATTCGTATGCTTGAGAAGGGGCTGCAACATTTGGCACCAAATTGAATTTTTGTGGAAAATTATGCAAGAAAGTAATGTGGGGGACATAGGGGATGAACATGAAGACTTTTGGGAGACCAAACATTGATGAAGATTGATATTTTATTTGACTTTATGCCCCCTATCTTCAGCTTCTTGAGCACGCTAAGCCAGCTGTCCCTCTTTCACCGCCTTCCCTTATTTTTCCTTCGAGCCCGACCCCCTTCAGTTTTTGCTTTGCTTTCGTTTTCTCTCCTTCGAATTTAGCGTTTCCCCCATCCTACAGCAACGTCTTAACGCCAGTTACCATCTCCAAACCACCATCCCATCTTCCACCAACGTTTGTCTCCCTCCACCGAGCCTTCTTTCCGCAGCCACTCGTCCAGCTCACCAACGTCAACCCCAGCGAACTACTGCCTCTGACTTTACCGCACGTGACCCACCGAATCTGCTGCTCCATCGTTGCCCATCTCCCCCGAATCTACTGCTCCACTGCCATGCTGCCGCCTACCACGAAGACCACCATTCCATCTCCATTCTCCTTCGTCCGCTTCTCCAACAAAGCCTCCCATCTTTGACCGCCAATCTTCAATGTTCCAGCAGCACATCCAAGCCTCAACCTCCACCGAGTCAACCAACGGCATCTCTCTCGACGCTAACCCACTGCACGACTCCACCGATTCCCATGCAGCAGCCCACGCAGCAACTTCGCTAGCCGAGCCCAACCGCAAGCCGCCGAAGTCAACTCAGTCCAGAATCAGAACTGAGAAGCCCTGCCGAGGGCTTTGTGGCCTTTTTCGGGACCTCCTGGGCTTCCTTTGACGTCGCTCTAAGCCCGAGTTTTGGCCGCCGTCGCTGTGAATTGGTTTTTGCGCTAAACTGGTGAGTTTACTCACTAAACTTTGCTTAGGGAGTCAATGATGTTAAGGGTTGATTAGTTTAGGCTAAGTATGGTTTAGGTGGTTAGTTAGAATGGATTAGCGATTTAAATATTCATTTGTGCATGTTAGGTGGTTAGAATGGCTTAGTTAGGGACTAGATAAGCTGTACTATTTATCTAGATTGGTTTGGAAATTTTTTGGGACCGTTTCAGTATTTAATTAGGCATTTCCAACCTAAGTTTCTATTATTGGCACTTAATTGCATTTATTTAATTATTTTCGGTATTTATTTAACTATTTATTATTTTCCGAAAATTATACAGGATAGCCGGTGACCGGAATTTTGTGCTAATTGCAATGGTATGCTTGATTTATTTAATTGAGTGCTGATTTGTGCAAATTGAGTGGAAAGTGTGATTTTGGGTATTTATCCCAAAGTCGTGTAATTTCAGTATTTTAATCAGAAAATACCGGACGTTAGTTTATAATGCCAAAAAATGTCTTTATGGACTATAATAAATAGTGGGATTTAAAAAAAAAAAGATATAGTATTTTTGGTTCAAATTGACCGTGTACCCACACACGATAATTTTTATTGTGTATTTTTAATACGAAGAAAATAGGCTAAGACATGTTTTAATTGAGGAATTTAAGTGCGAAGCACAATGTCCTTGGCCGTGAGTGAATAATCGTGTGATGGTTTCATGACAAGATGACTATTGAAAGATGAGGTGACGTGTGTCGTGTTGAGGGAACCCAATGGGTTATGAGCAGGTAAAGGACTAAGTACTACACGAGGATGAAACTTAGTGTGAGTCGCCTTTAGTGTCTTATTCTATTGCTTACTATAGTCAATGACTAAGTGTTACATGGTGACTTGAGTTGCATGGGAATTACCTCTAGAGCCTTGTAGTATTGTCATGCATAGTGAAGGGCTAAGTACTACACGAGGATGAAACTTCGTATGAGTTGCATCTAGTGCCTTAACTATTGCCTAGTGCAATAAAGAATTAAGTACCACACGATAGCGAGACTTCGTGTGAGTCGCCTCTAGTGCCTTATATTATTGCTTATTGCAATCAAGGGCTAAGTGTTACCTGGCGACTTGAGTTACATGGGAACTACCTCTAGAGCCTTGAGTTTGATCTTGAGTCTAGTATTGAGTATTGAGTCGGATTATTGAGTGGTGATGTTGAGGATGGATTGAGAATTTGAATATTGAGAGTGAATATTGGGTGTGGATTGAACCACCGATATGATTTACTCGCGCCTAATTATGGGATGAAATTGTGTGATACGGAATGTGACGTGTCATAACGATTTGGCCTTATAATCAAGACTCTTGTGGATTATTTGATTTAATGATGGATCAATTATGTTGATTCATCTCACTTTGGCAATCGTTGCTTTCTTTTCTTCTTGTCCTAGAGCGGGCTTTTGGGTTTCTCTTTTGTTTTGCTGTACCCTTTGATATCTGTTTCAGGGTAGGCTAGTTGGTTCTCTTTGGATGCTGTTTGGCCCTCTCTTTTCGCCGCTTGGCTTGTTTCTTTTTACCCTGGCCCCCTTCCACTCGCTCTGACTTCTGTCTTTGTGAGTGCAAGTTTTTGGGTCCGAGTTCTCGCTGTATAGCTCTATATAGCTTTCTGGTTTCAAGTCAATATATTTCTTACCTTTACCAAAAAAAAAAAAAAATTATGTTGATTCAATTGATTGGTTGATTGATTGACTAAGATTGAATGAGACGTTCCAAATGCTCGAGTGTTATTACTACACTTATGTGATATATGAATTGTGCTAACATGCAAGAAGGAACTGAGGTGAGGTAAGTCTTATGTATTGTGTGCATAGACTACCTCTAGGCGTATTTCATTCCTAGTCGGGGTTTAGTGGGTGAACTTGCTGAGACATTGTCTCACCCCGTTGTGAGCTTAACTTTTCAGGTCCCTAATGTGAAGAACCTGGCGCTTGAGGCAGAAGGGTCAAGAGCATAGGTGGCTCAGAAGCTCTTTTTGGAGAAAGACCTCATGTACTTAGACCCTAGAGTTGGCCTCTATTTATAAACCAGACTGTTTATAAAAGCCATGTTGATTGATTTGAAATTTGTTATCCTGCTTTTCTATCCCACGTTTATTGTGGTCAGGGGATTAGTAATTCGCTTCCACATGCGCATTAAAATGAATGGATTGGTGACGCGTCTTGGGACGTCGTAATTTAATTGACCACCGAAGGATGGGCACGCGCTCGAGGATTGGGATGTGACAAAACACGTAGAGGGGGGTGAATAGGTGTAAAAGTAAATTTTGCGAAATGCAGTAAAAATACTTTACTTTTTAAACTGAGTTCAATAAACAACAGACTTTGAAAGAAGGATTCAGATTTTAACAACTATTTCGAAACACATAAAGATATCACAACAAATAAAGTAAAGGAGTTTAGGGAAGAGAAAATAAATACAAGTTTTATAGTGGTTTGGCTTAAATTAAGCTTACGTCCACTCTCCCACATTGATAGCTTTCTGGCTAGTTTTCACTATGAATCGAAAACGAGTGTTACACCCTTATAACATTGACTTTTTAGTGAAGAGTTTCTACTCCTCTCACCAAGTCACTCTTTAGTGTTTTCTCTTTTTTTCAAATACAAGTTTGAGCACAATATGAGGAAGAATAAGTGATTTGGGAAGCTTAAGACTTTGGAATTCTTCTTTCATACTCTCTATCGAATGACTTGAAAAACTTCCTTAAATACTCCTCCATGCATTTTCGACCGTTGGCACTTTCCAGAGGAATTCTTTCAATCAACCCGTTGGATAGAATCAATCAAGGAGATCTCGAGTCGTTTGAAGATTGAGATGAAAGTCCGATGATCCTAGTCGTCTATACAATCAGAATCTTGGTTTTCATAAGTAGATTCTTTCCAAATAAATTTTCCTTAAAATGATTTTTCTGTTCCGTGATTGATTTCAATAATGATAACCAAAAAGGTAAGTGATATTTCCAACCAGAAAGCCATATATATCATGTTCATATTGAAACCTTGAAGGAAGATAAATAATCCTGAGTCTGATTATGTCTTTCACTTGCGTTCAGTTTGGGTCTTCGTTAGAGTGGGGATAGACTTTGAAGATAAACAAATAGGAACTTTTAAATCTGCTATCTTTTTCTCCCCCTTTTTGTCAACAGCAAAAAGAAAGAGACAATCAGAATAAAAAATGTGAATAAAAATGATATAAAAAGATGGAGTCATTTAGGGTTGTCTTGGAATGCGAACAAGTCGAAAATCCTCCAGTGATTGCATTGTCTCCTCAAGCTTTGCTAGGCACTGATGATAGACCATCTCTACCTTGGCTACAGTCTGCAAAGCTTGTTGATTCAGCATTTGAACTTGAGTATCAAGAGACTATACCTTGCTAGTTAGAAAATCTGAGGTAGACATTAAGGCAGTATGTAGCTTATGAATTTCAACCTCCATTGCATATTGCTGTGCTTTTATCTCCAAAAGGAGTTCCACTATCCTTGGATATTTTACGTCAGGGTCAGTTTGGGCACTAGCTTCAGCGAAGTGAATCTATGGAGTATCCAGAAGTGAAGGAACATCAACTTGAACGCTTGTAGGTTGGTGCTTGTCCTGACTCAGAGTTTCTTCTTCAACATCAACTTCAAGGTAATGAGATGCAAAGATATCTTCAGCATCTGCAGGAGATCGACTAATGCCATCACTAGTAGTGGGTGTAGGAGTTTTCTTATTGTCTCCCTCTGTTTTGGTGCCTTCAGGTTGAGATGAGACTTCACCTTCTTGTACCTTTTCCTTCCCAAAGCTAGATCTCTTTTCTTGTTCAGTGTCCTCTCTTTCCAATGCAGCATTTTCCCTATTTTCATCAGTGTCATCCGATACTGGTATTGTATCAGTATCTCCTTCAGAATCTTCATCTTCATTCTTCTTCTCTGCTGATTTTTCAGCATCACTCTCTTCTTCTTCTTCTTCTTCTTCTTCTTGTTCATCTTTTTCTTCTACTTGTTCATCTTCTTCATCTTCTTCCGTCTCTTCAGAATGAGGATAACCTTGAAGATTTCGCAAGGCAAGCACATAAATTGTTAGATCATCCTCCTCTTCTTCATTCAGCAGGATGATAGACTTCTTTTTCTTTGAAGTCTTTTGGACAACATCTTTTCCTTTTTGCTTCCTTGCAGTAGTAGATCCTTCCTTGATTCTGCTAGATGATTCATTCTTCAAAAGATCCAAGGCCTTAGACAGATCTTTCAGCCTCATTTTGGAAATCATCTTCATTCCTATTTCCATATGAGTGAGAGTTCTTGATCGAAGTTGAGAGGGCAATTGCATATGAAAGTGTCTAAATAATCTTGTTATCAAGGCAGAGTAGGGCTGTTGTCCTTTTTCTTTCATCACAGTTCTGTACATATGTAAGAAAATAGTATGTGGCAGAGAAAAAGGAATTCCATTGCAAATTGCCCACATTATCTTCACCTTAAATCTCGAGACATCAATCTTGGAGGTAGTTGTGGATCTGATACAATTGATGACAATCTTGTGCAGGAGAATATTTGAAGTTGGCATACGAGAGTAAGTGATACTCCCACTCGACAATCTGTCATTCACCAGAAATTGAGTAGCTTGACTGATGTTAACATTAATGGGTAGAAAACCACCACATTCAACTCCCAGAATATCAGCCAGAATATTCACATCCACAGTAAACACTCTATCACAAACAGTGAATTGAATGTGAGTGTTTTATATAAATGACAGATTTGAGTAAAAGTATGCTGTTAATTCAGGGTATGCTTCAACAGTCTCTGCACAGAATTTTTCAAGTTGAAGATTTGCCAACTTTTCTCTCAAGTTAACTTGTATGGAGTCTAGAAAGTCAAAGTTGACTGTGCACGGGTTTATCACTCCTCTGTTGAACATTTGAGCATAAAAGGATTTATGCTCAAGGAATCTCAGCATAAATCCTTTTGAATGAAAAAGTTTCATTCTTTCTCCAGGAATCTCAGTAGCCACACCCATCCGGGGTTGGAAATTTGTAAAAATTCTCTCACCATCATCTTCATTCTTAGGTTGATTTTCTGACCCAAAACGTGGATCAGAAGAAAAATTTACAAATGCCTTTTCTGGTGTTCCTTTTGGCGCCACTCCTAGTCTTTCCATTGTTCTAAAACACAAGGTTTCGTTTCCATACCTATTATCTTTCAGAAAATCAATGATAAAGGTCATTGGACTTCCACCTGTGAGAGCTAGTATAAACACCTAGAGGGGGGTGAATAGGTGTAAAAACAAATTTCCGAGATAAGTGTGCAACACTAATCAATAATAGATTATGAAAAGGAATTTTCTCTCTTTTCAAATGAACAAGTTACGATCAAAGTAAAAGAGTGTGGGGAAGAGAATATGAACACAGAGTTTATAGTGGTTCGGCTTAATCCAAGCCTACGTCCACTCTTCCGCACTGACAGTCCACCGGCTGGATTTCACTATAAACAAAAGAGTTGTTACAGAAAAGCTCTTCCTTGATTCCACAATGTAGAGACTCTACTACACTTCCTCAAGGTCTCTCAAAGATATAGACTCTCTTTTGCGTACAAGATTTTGCTCAACAGTTTAATTGACTAAGAACAAGGAGCTTCAGACTTTAGAATTCTTCTATCGCGCACACACTCAAACAACTAGAACGTCTTCCTTATATACTCCTTTATGCCATCATACCTGTTGGCACTTACCAAAGGAATTCTTCCAATCTACTCATTGGACAGAATCAATTAGGAAGATCTTCGAGCTATTTAAGGAACATGACGATAGCTCATCAATCATGCTCACCCATATAATCAGGATCTAGGTTTCCATAAGTAGAACCTTCCAAGTATACTTCGTCAATCAACAGATCCAAAATCCCTGAATTAATCTTGATTTGAATAAAGGATTCCAACATGCTATATCCAGCCAAGAGATCCTCTCCAGTTGATAAAGTCAAATCCTTAACGAAACATCCAATTCTGGATAAGCCTTCTTCGACGGTCTAGAGACTGTCAATGAGGATAGACTTTGAGTCTTGAGTCTGGCAGTCCGAAGGTCTTCAGACTTTGATGGAAGAGTCTGCAAGTCTTTAGACTAGACTGATGGAAACGTTTTGTTAGCTTCAAAACACTCAAGGAAGTTTTCTCCAACAATCTCCCCCTTTTTTATGGTGACAAAACTTTCCTACAAATTTGGATAACTTTGACCTGCAAAACATTACTTAGGCAAATATGAATATCTCACAAAGATAAGAGGCTTAGTAATAACACTAGAATCTGCATCCACAGAAAGTAGGTTAGTCTTGTAAATGAACAAAGCCATGAGATATCAATAGTACTTAAGATAAACAAATGTTCAAACAGTCAAATCCAAATCCAGTCCAAATGCAAACAACCAAACACAAAAGTCAAGTCAATCAAACATAATCGACACAAAAGTTCAAATCAAATCTACACCACATCTGTCATCATTAAAAAGGTAGAGATGAAAAGAGAATGGAATTAAGATTGCTTGGGAACACGAACAAGCTGGAAATCTCCCATTGACTGGACAATCCCTTCCAGCTTTTTCAAATCCTCCTTCAGTTGCGCCACATCTTCACCCTTGGCATTTGTTTGAACTTGAAGAGCAAGGGCATGAATTTGATCATGCAAAGAAACTGAAGAGGTTTGACTTACATTTTGCAAGTTCTGTACTTCGCATCCCAGAGCATATATTTGACCCCGCATCTCCAAGAGAACATCAAGTATTCTGCGAAAGTCTGCTGAATTATCAATCTGAGTACTGGCTTCTGCTCGATCAGACGGAGTATAGGCAGATGATGGCAAATCAGCATGGCCACGCAGATTGGGCGATGAAACATCATGTTCCTCCTCAGGAAATTGAGAGGCATAAATGTCCTCTGGATCTGCTGGAGAACGACTTATTCCTTCACTGGTTGCAGGGAATGAGGACGTTCCTCTTTTCTTAGGATCTCCCCCTGTTTCCATGCCTTCAGTTGGAGAAAAGTGTTCCTCATGCTCTGCTTCCTCTTGATTTCCTCTCTCCTCTTCTTCTTCTTCCTGAATTATTTCCTCCTCTGCATCTCTCTCCTCTGCTTCTTTCTCCTCTGCTTCCAAATCTTCTCTTTCTCCAGATCTCTGTTCTGTCTCATCAGTGTCTTTTTCCTATCGCTCCGTTGATTCTGGAACAGAACGACTCAAGTTCTTCAATGCCATTGTAGAAATGGTGATATCATCCTCATCCTCTCCATCCTCAATGATGAGAGCTCTTCTTTTCTTTGATGGAGCAACCATGGGCTCCTTCCCTTTCCTCTTTGCAGCCGAAGAGAATTGATGAGTCTTGACAGGGCTTTTCTCCTTGAATTGCTCCAACGCCTTGTTGAGTTCCTTCAGACGCATTTTAGAGACCATTTTCAGTCGCACCACCATTTGATCGCACGTTTGTACACAAAAAATCCGGGGAGGCTAAACGTTCAAATGTCTGAATAACTTGGTCACAAGAGCTGCATACGAAAGTTGACCCTTGTCCTTCACCACTGCTCTGTACATGTGGAACATAATAGTGTGTGGAAGAGAGAACTTTTTACCAGCATTGATGGCATACATCAACTTTGCCTCCGAGTTTGAAACGTCGGTCTTTGAAGTTGATTTTGGTCTGAGACAATTAATCACAATCTTGTGAAGCAAAATGTTGGACGCATTCATTCTCAAATAGGAAATCTTTTCTTCCGTCCTTCTATTCTTAACAAGCTCCGACGTTGCACGAGCAATAGACACACTGATAGGTTGATATCTCCCTCTTCCAACCCCAATCACATTAGCCAATGTATTCATGTCAACCACATAGTCCTAATCTCGAACACTAAAAGAGAACCTATTTGCATTCAAGAAACTAAGATTCGAATAGAAATAAGCAGTAAGTTCAGCATAAGCTTTTGTAGTTTCAGAACAAAACTGTTCAAGTTGAAGAAGACTGAATTTTTCCCGTAGATTGACATTCACAGCGTCAAGAAAATCAAAGTCCACACTTCTAGGGTTTATCACCCCACGCTTCAGCAACTTAGAATACAGTTGCTTGTGGTCATCCGATCAAAACAAATCCGTCCTTTTGTTTCGGATTTTTGCTGCAATACCCATTCTAGATTTAAACTGACTGTACATCCTATCATCGTCATTCCCATCTGGTTGACTCAGCCCTCCAACACGTGGATCGGTTGGGATATTTGCCAATGCCTCTTCCGCCGAACCAGCAGGGGCAATTCCCAATCGTTCCATTGTGCGTAAAAAGTAAGTTTCCTTTCTATACCCTTTGTCTTTCAGAAATTCATCAATGTAGTTCAACAGAGTATCACTCCTCTTCAAAGCACGATAAAGCTTGTAGGTAAAATCGGGCTTAAGAGATCTTACAGGTTCTGCGTCTTCGATGATTTCTTCCTCTTCTTGATGTGCAACATTCTGAGGTCTAGATGGAGGAGATGGATGCTGTTGAGAATGTTGTGGGCTCTGCTGCTGTCTAGGAGATTCTTCTTCCTCGATGAGATCAAAGTGCGTAGGCCCCTCATGCATTTGCTATGGTCCCCTGTTCGCGATCCTTGAAGACTTTCTTTGGGACGACATCTTTCACAGTCTTTGAGAGATTCCAAACTTGTTTTCCAAGAAAGATGACAACTTTTCGAGGATTAAACAAGAGAAGAAGACAGAAGTGGAAGATCAATGCTCTCTTAGGGTTTTTGTGAGTAAAACAAAAAGGAACCGACAATATATAAGGCAGTTGAAGCGAGGCATACGGAATGTCGTAAAAAGGAAATATAAAGATGCCTTTTAAAAAAATAACTGCCTTTTCAAAAATTAGATAACTGTCATTTTTAAAAATAACTTCTTTTTTGAAAGGAAAGATTGAAATAATCACGGAAATTGAAAATAACAACAATCAATTCCGGATAGATGATCGTACCTTTTCAAGATTTGATCTGAGAGATAATAAAATAGCATAACTTACAGTCATGAATCTTGATTTTCTGAGTCTGAGAGTCTTTAGACTTTTAGTCCTAGGTCTGAACTTCCTCAGACTTTAAGATATTGAGTCTGGAACGAATAACTTCAAATTGATTTTTCTCCAAAGGCTTTGTAAATATATCCGCCAGTTGATTCTTTGAGTCAATAAACTGACTAGTAACTTCTCAATTTTGAACATGATCTCTAATGAAGTGATGTCGAATCTCTATATGTTTTGCTCTTGAGTGAAGAATCGGATTCTTGGTGAGATTGATTGCGCTGGTGTTGTCACATTTGATTTCAGTGCATGAATCTTCAATTCCAAAGTCTCTTAGCTGTTGTTTTATCCACAGAATTTGTGAACAACAACTTCAAGAGCGACATACTCTGCTTCCGCTGTAGAAATAGCTACTGTACTTTGCTTCCTTGAAAACCAAGACACTGTCCTGCTTCCAAGTAGTTGACAGGTGCCCGAGGTGCTCTTTTTATCAACTCTGCATCCGGCTAGGTCTGCGTTTGAGTATCCAAGAAGAGTAAAGTCTCATTCTTTAGGATACCAGAGACCTATTTTTGAAGTTGAGGCAATGTATTTGATAATATGCTTTGTAGCACTTAGATGAGATTCTTTAGGGTCTGATTGAAATCTGGCACAAATGCAAACACTAAACAAAATGTCAGGTCTAGAAGCAGTAAGATAAAGAAGTGAGCCAATGATACTCCTGTATAGCTTCTAGTCAACTTTCTTTCCTCCTTCATCTTTGTCCATCTTCAAGGAACTTGACATTGGTATATCAGTCTTTTTACAATTCTCCAGCCCAAACTTTTTGACAAGTTCGTTGACATATTTTTCTTGATGAATAAAAGTTCATTCCTTCAGTTGTTTCACTTGAAGCCCGAGAAAGAAGGTTAGTTCACCCATCATGCTCATTTCAAATTCATCCTGCATAGACTTAAAGAATTTCTTGCACAGACTTTCATTAGAAGATCCAAAAATAATATCATCAACATAAATTTGAACAACTAGAAAGCTTTTGTTTTCTCTTTTGATAAACAATGCAATATCTACTTTACCTTTGACAAGGCCATTTTGAATTAAAAACTTACTTAGTCTGTCGTACCAAGCTCGAGGTGCTTGCTTTAAACCATATAAAGCATTTTTCAGTCTAAATACAGAGTCTGGTTTTCTTGGGTTCTCAAAACCGAGTGGTTGTTCCACATAGACTTCCTCTTGGATAAATCCATTTAGGAAAGCACTTTTGACATCCATTTGGAATAACCTGAAATTCTTATGACAAGCAAAAGCAAGTAATAATCTGATTGCTTTTAACCTTGCTACTGGTGCGTAAGTCTCATCATAGTCTATCCCTTCTTCTTGTGTATATCCTTTGGCTACGAGTCTTGCTTTGTTTCTTACGACCTTTCCTTTTTTGTTCATCTTGTTCTTGAAAACCCATTTAGCTCCAATTATAGATTTACCTTTCGGTTTAGGAGTCAATTCCTAGACATCATTAATACTAAATTGCCTGAGTTCTTCTTGCATAGCTTCAATCCAGCTTTCATCAGTTAAGGCTTCTTCTATGCTCTTGGGTTCTATTTCAGAAATAAGAGCCACAACACTAGACTCTTCGCGCCTTTTGGATCTTGTGTGAATTCCTTCATTAATATCGCCAATAATGAGATCTTTGGGATGACTGGATTTATGCTTCTAGTTGCTGTTTGATTTATCAGACTGTTGATCTTTTTCCTCATTTGAATCTTCGACGATCATTTGTTGCTGGTCTTCTGAAGTCTGAGCTGCTTCTGGAGATTTAGACTTTGTAGAGTTTGGAGTAGGTTCAGAATCTTCAAGTTGAGTCTGAATCGATTCAATTTGCATAGAGTCTTGAAACTTGACATTCATTGATTCCTCCACAGATTGAGTCTTTCTGTTATATACTCTGTAAGCTTTGCTTATGATAGAATATCCAAGGAAAATACCTTCATCTGATTTTTCTTCAAACTTACCAACTCGATCATTTGCATTTTTCAATATAAAATATTTACATCCAAACACATGAAAATATGAAACAATGGGCTTCTTTCCTTTGAATAACTCGTAGGGAGTTTTCTCCAGAATAGGCCTTAGAAAGACTCTATTAATAATATAACAAGCTGTAGAAACAGCTTCAACCCAAAAACGTGAAGATATGTTACTTTCAATTAAAAGAGTTCTAGCCATTTCCTGAAGCGACCTATTCTTTCTTTCCACGACTCTATTTTGCTCTAGAGTGTATGGAGAGGAGAATACACGCTGAAAACCAGATTCATCACAGAATTTTGTAAAGTCTTGATTTTCAAATTCACCTCCATGGTCTATCCGTATACTTGAAATAACATATCCTTTCTCATTTTGGACCTTTTTGGCAAACTTTTCGAAATAAGAAAAAGTTTCAGACTTACTTGCAGGAAATATACCCAAATGAATCGTGAATAATCATCCACAATTACTAAACAGTATTTTTTACCTCCAATGCTCTAAGTTCTGGTTGATCCAAAGAGATCCATATGCAGAAGCTGCAGTACACGATTAGTGGAAACTTGATTTATTGGTTTGAATGAGTTTCTTACCTGTTTTCCCAACACGCATGGTGTGCATAGATCAGACTTTTGGTATGACAGATTGGGTAGACCACG
Source organism: Eucalyptus guilfoylei (assembly GCA_016097605.1). NCBI lineage: Eukaryota > Viridiplantae > Streptophyta > Magnoliopsida > Myrtales > Myrtaceae > Eucalyptus > Eucalyptus guilfoylei. Next base: position 22,507,931 of record CM027866.1, on the reverse strand, counting down.
AACAAGCTTCTTTGCTGAAATTTTGGCTATTTGCTTCATGTTGATGTGCCTAAGTTTTCTGTGCCACGAGTTTGCTTCTTCTTGAATTGAGATTAGACATTGGGTTTCATTTGGTTTGACATCCAAGAGGTAGATATTTCCATGTCTTCGTCCCATGAAAGATTGAGAGGAGTCTTTACTGGTTCCTGAACAAGTTCCCTCTTGAAAATTGATTTTGAAATTGGTGTCGCACAGCTGACTGATACTTAGCAAATTGTAGTTGAGTCCTTCCACTAAGGAAACATTACTGATCGTGAGGCTTCCAATCTTTACAGTTCCGTATCCTACAATTCTTCCTTTGCTGTTTCCTCCAAATGAAACTTTTCCACCATTAACTTGAACAAGCTTTAAGAAGCAATTTGAATCTCCTGTCATATGCCTTGAGCATCTACTATCCAGGTACCATTTAATCTTTTTCTTGATAGTGACCTGCATTTAGAAAAGAGACTCAAGCTTTCTTTGGTACCCATACTTTCTTGGGTCCATTGGTGTTAGTACAATATACGGTCTTTGCCCATACCTTCTTAACAGGTTTCCAAAGCATAGGACATTCTTTCTCAAAATGATCTGAGCTATTGCACTTAGAACATCTAAGAGCACTGCGACCTACTGGTTTTACAAAAACTTTTTGGAAATGATTTTTGTAAGCATCTCTTGTAGGTTTTTGCTTAATTCTTTCCTTTACTTTGGGAAAATCAATTAGAGGAAAGGTTTCAGCAATCATTCCTAAACCTGATTTGTTGAAGTAAGGTCTTTGTGCTGAAAGAATTTTTTCAAGTTTCTCAGATCCTATAGAAAATTTTTTAGAAATATTTGAGATATCATTTTTCAAGAATGCATTTTCTTTTGAAAGATTGTCTTCATTTTCTTTCAAAGTAGTAACACTTTTGTCTAAACTTTTGACATTTTCTTTCCAAACATTTTCCTGTTATTTTAATGCAGAATTTTCTCTTTTAAGTTCGGAAATCCTTTTAAGAGAAGTTTTGAGACTAAGACACAATTCATCAATGTATCTAGAAACTTTAGTAGGGATTTTCAAATTACTTACCTTGATTTCACGTCGAATAAGTGCATTTTTGAGTCGAATCGAGTCGATTGTGCCATGAGACAAATATTGGCATAATCATCATCACTTTCTTCACATTCTGTATCACTCCAAGTTTCTGCTTTGAGTGCCTTTCAATATTTCTCAGCTTTTCCTTTCTTTTTCCTCAGAAAGGGACAGTTGGGTCTAATATGTCCATTTTTCTTACATTCAAAACAGACTACATCTCTATTGGATTCATCATCCTCAACAGACTTATTATGTTGCTTTTGAAAGCTTTGTTTCTTTAGATTGAATCTTCTTCCTTTTCTGTTTAGCTTTCTGAATCTTCTTATCATGAGAGCAAGCTCTTCATCATCCATATCGTCTTCAGAATCTGTGACATCAGAATCATCATTAGATTTTAATGCAATGGATTTCTTACCTTTAGGATCTTCATCTTCATTGATTCGCTCCACTTCATAAGACTGAAGAGTCCCAACCAATTCATCAATAGAAAGTGGCATAATTCTTTGTGTCTCCCTTATTGAAGTTTTTATGTGATTCCAATCCTTGGAGAGTCCATGCAGTAGCTTATTTACTTTCATGGGATCAGAAATTGGTTGACCTTGATTTTCAAGACCATTCGCGATTTCTGTAAAACTACTAAACATGTCAGTGATAGATTCTCCTGATTTCATTTTGAATGCTTCGTATGGACCGAGCAGAATGTTGATTCTGGTTTCTTTCACTCGATCAGTTCCTTCATTGGTGATGTGTAATCTATCCCAGACTTCTTTAGCTGTAGCACAAGAAGATATTCTGTTATATTCAGTAGGTGATAATGCACAATATAAAGAATAAATTGCTTTTGCATCAAGAGCTTATCACTTGGTTATCTCTTCTTGAGTCATTTCGCTAGACTCAACAGCTTCTTTTCCTCTTTCTAAGACAGGTGCAGCTTTAGGAATGATTCCTTTGTCTACCACATCCCATTCCAGAGGATCCTTTGATCTTAAGAATGCCTTCATCTTGTTTTTCCATATGTTGTATTCTTTCCCATCAAAATAAGGCGGTCTGGTATTGCTTTGCCCTTCAACCAGTCCTGGAGCCAACATACTAGCCATGGATCTTTTACTCTAAAGTAAAACACTTCAATTTAAGTGAGTACACAGGCTCTGATACCAATTGTGAGAGCTAGTATAAGCACCTAGAGGGGGGGTGAATAGGTGTAAAAATAAATTTCCGAGATAAGTGTGCAACACTAAACAATAATAGATTATGAAAAGGAAATTTCTCTCTTTTCAAATGAACAAGTTATGATCAAAGTAAAAGAGTGTAGGGAAGAGAATATGAACACAGAGTTGATAGTGGTTCGGCTTAATCCAAGCCTATGTCCATTCTTCCGCACTGACAGCCCACCGACTGGATTTCACTATGAACAAAAGAGTTGTTACAGAAAAGCTCTTCCTTGATTCTACAGTGTAGAGACTCTACTACACTTCCTCAAGGTCTCTTAAAGATATAGACTCTCTTTTACGTACAAGATTTCGCTCAACAGTTTAATTGACTAAGAACAAGGAGCTTCAGACTTTAGAATTCTTCTATCGCACACACACTCAAACAACTGGAACGTCTTCCTTATATACTCCTTTATGCCATCATACCCGTTGGCACTTACCAAAGGAATTCTTCCAATCTAGTCGTTGGACAGAATCAATTAGGAAGATCTTCGAGCTATTTAAGGAACATGACGATAGCCCATCAATCCTGCTCGCCCATACAATCAGGATCTAGGTTTCCATAAGTAGAACCTTTCAAGTATACTTTGTCAATCAACAGATCCAAAATCCCTGAATCAATCTTGATTTGAGTAAAGGATTCCAACATGCTATATCCAGCCAAGAGATCCTCTCCAGTCGATAAAGTCAAATCCTTAACGAAACATCCAGTTATGGATAAGCCTTCTTCAACGATCTAGAGACTGTCAATGAGGATAGACTTTGAGTCTTGAGTCTGGCAGTCTGGAGGTCTTCAGACTTTGATGGAAGAGTCTGCAAGTCTTCAGACTAGACTGATGGAAACGTTTTGTCAGCTTCAAAACACTCAAGGAAGTTTTCTCCAACACCACCTTGTTTAAAAAATGTGTAATGCTTGAAGAGTACCTTAAGTCTCATTACTCTGATAGGAATCACTTCTTGTGCAACTTCCTTTTCTACAGATTGACGAGGAGAACTCTACGGAGAATCTTCTTCAGTAAGATCAAAGTGAGTTGGTCCTTCAAGCATGTTCCGAGGACCCTGACTTACTATACAAGAGGATTTCCTCTGGTACGACATTGACGCAGACTTGGAGGATTTTGATGACATATTCGAGTGAAAGAGAGAAAGAAATTTGCAGAGAGATTTTGAGAGTGAAAATCGAGAGAGAGAGAGAGAGAGAGAGATACATATATATATATATATATATATATATATATATATATATATTAGGGTTTGGTAGTGTTGTGCTCGAAAGAAATATTCTGAAGTATTTAAAGAAATCAAAGAGAGGTAAACGAATCGTCAAAAAAAAAATTTCTGAATAAATTTAAAAAGGTAATTGCCAAATATTTAAAATCCGAAATTTAGCAATAAAATAGTAATTTCTAAAAATAAAATAGGCAAGCTATAATTCAAATATAATCATGTTCAGAATTTACATACTAAAAATAAAATACCTGGATTGGAGAAAATTTACATATTGAAGTGGCTTCCTCAAGTTGAGGTTCTGAGTTTGATCAGTTTCAGACTTTAATCGAGAGGAGAGATGATACTCAGCTTGCTGCGAATCGACTCAAATAAGCTTTTCTCCAATGGTTTTGTAAAGATATATGCATGTTGATTCTTTGAATCAATAAATTGAACCATAATCTCACCATTCTAGATATGATCTCTTATAAAATGATGACAAATCTCGATGTGCTTTGCTCTTGAATGAAGAATAAGGTTTCTGGTAAGGTTTATAGCGCTTGTGTTGTCGCATCTGATTTCTATGTAGGATTCTTCTATTCCAAAGTCTCTTAGTTGTTGTCTTATCCATAGAATTTGAGAACAATAACTCTTAAGAGCAACATATTCAGCTTCTGCTGTAGATAATGCCACCGTACTTTGTTTCCTTGAGAACCAAGATACCAGCATTCGTCCCAACAGTTGACAAGTGTCAGATGTGCTCTTTCTGTCGACTCTACAACCAGCTAGATCAACGTCAAATAACCAAGTAGAGTAAAGTCTCATTCTTTTGGATAGCATAGACCCAGCTTTGGAAAAGTCGCAATATATTTGATGATGCGTTTAAGAGCACTTAGATGAGATTCTTTTGGATCAGATTGAAATCTAGCATAGATGCACACACTGAATAAAATGTCAGGTCTAGAGGCAGTGATGTAGAGAAGAGAACCGATTATGCTTCTGTATAATTTCTGACCTACTTTCTTTCCTCATTCATCTTTGTCGAGTTTTGATGAACTTGACATGGGAATTTCTGTCCTCTTTCAATTTTCCAATCCAAATTTCTTGATAAGATCTTTGGCATATTTCTCCTAGTGAATGAATATACCTTTCTTTGATTGTCTAACTTGCAATCCCAAAAAGAAGGTCAATTCACCCATCATGCTCATTTCAATTTCAACCTGCATAGATCTTGAAAATTTCTTGCAAAGATTTTCATTAGGAGAACCAAAGATTATATCATCTACATAAATCTATATAAGCAGAAAATCTTTTCCTTTTCTTTTTATAAACAGAGTAGTATCAACTTTTCCTTTCTCAAAGCCGTTCTCTGTTAGAAACTTACTCAACCTTTCATACCAAGCTCGTGGTGCCTACTTCAGACCATACAATGCATTTTTTAGTCTGTAGACAGAGTCTGGTTTTCTTGGATCTTCAAATCCTGGTGGTTGTTCCACATAGACTTCTTCTTAACTGAATCCATAAAGGAAAGCACTTTTGACATCCATCTGGAATAACCTGAAATTTTGATAACAAGTAAAATCAAGTAATAATCTAATTGCTTCTAACCTTGCTACTAGTACATATGTCTCATCATAGTTTATCCCTTCTTCTTGTGTGTATCCTTTTGCCACAAGCCTTGCTTTGTTTATGATTACTTTACCTTTCTCATTCATCTTGTTTCCGAAAACCCATTTTGTTCCAATCATAGATTTGCCTTTGGGTTTTGGAATCAGCTCCCACACATCATTAATGCTAAATTGTCTGAGTTCTTCTTGCATAGCTTCTATCTAGCTTTCATCAGACAATGCTTCTTCTACTCATTTTGGTTATATCTCAGAAACAAGTGCTAATGCATTGGAGCCTTCTTTTCCTTTGGATCTGGTGCGGATTCCTTCATCAATTTTGCCAATGATAAGTTCTTTAGGATGACTTGACTTGTGTTTCCAGTTGTTATTTATTGGAGAATTTGTTGATCCTTTGTTCCATTTGAATTTTCATGTTCTGCTTGTTGCTGTACTCCAGAAGACTGAACCTCTTCGGGGGAAATAGACTTTATTAAGTTTGGAACTGGTTCAGACTCTTCAAGTTTAATCTGATCTAGTTGATTCTGCACATAATCCCGAAACCTAACGTTCATAGATTCTTCTACAGATTGAGTTTTCTTGTTAAAGACCCTATAAGCTTTGCTTGACATTGAATAGCCAAGAAAAATTCATTCATATGATTTTTCCTCGAACTTTCCACATCGATCATTTGCATTTTTCAAAATAAAGCACTTATAGCCAAAAACATGAAAGTAGGAAACATTTGGCTTATTTTCTTTATATACTTCATAGGGAGTCTTCTGTATGATAGGCCTTAAAAATACCCTGTTGATAATATAACTGGCAGTAAAAACTGCTTCTGTCCAAAATTGAGAGGATATTTTGTTTTCTATCAATAGAGTTCTGGCCATCTCCTGTAATGATCTGTTTTTCCTTTCCACAACCCCATTTTGTTCTAGAGTACATGGATAAGAGAAAACATGTTGAAAACTAGATTCATCATAGAAGTTTGCAAAAACCTGATTTTCAAACTCACATCTATGATCTGTTCTTATGCTTGAAATAGCATAACCTTTCTCGTTATGAACTTTCTTGGCAAACTTTGAAAAATATGAAAAAGTCTCAGACTTGTTTGCCAAAAAGAATACCCAAGTGAAACGTGAATAATCATCCATGATTACTAGACAACATTTCTTTTTGCCAAGACTTTGAGTTCTTGTTGGCCCAAAAAGATCCATATGAAGAAGCTGCCAAACGTGACTAGTGGAAACTTGTTTTACTGGTTTAAAAGAACTTCTGACCTGTTTTTCTAAGACACAGGGAGTGCATAACTCAGACTTCCAATAAGCCAAATTATGAAGCCCTTGAACTAGCTTCTTAGAAGAAATTTTGGCAATTTGCTTCATATTTACATGACAAAGCTTTCGATGCCAAAGACTTGCTTCATCTTGAATAAAAATAAGGCACTGTGAATTTTCTGGATTTATGTCCAGAAGATATATATTGCCATGCCTTCTCCCAGTAAAGGATTGAGAAAGATCTTGACTAATTCCAGAACAGATACATTCTTGAAAGTTTATTCTGAACCCTGTATCACAAATCTGACTTATACTTAGAAGATTGTAGTTTAAACCTTTCACCAGAGTAACATTATTGATAGTCAGACTTCCAATCTTCACTGTTCCACATCCTATAATCTTCCCTTTGCTATTTCCTCCAAAAGAAACATTTCCTCATTTTAGTCTTTCAAGCTTCTCGAAACAACTAGAGTCTCTTGTCATATGCCTAGAACAGCCACTATCCAAATACCATTTGATTTTTCTTTTAACAATGACCTGCAATCAGAAGAAAAACTCAAACTTTCTTTGGTACGCATATATTTTTGGGTCCAGAAAAGTTAGTGTTAAAAACAGTCTTTGCTCAATCTTTCTTAACTGATCTCCAAACTTTGGGACATTCATTCTCAAAATGTTTTGAGCTATTACACTTAGAACATCTGAGAGCACTTCGGCTAATAGGTTTTACAAACATTTTTTGAAAATGATTTTTCTAAAATATCTTTGCAGAATTTTGTCTAAGTCTCTCTTTTACTTTAAGAAAATCAATTGAAGGAATAATCTAATTATTCATACCCACACCAGATTTGTTAAAATAAAGTATTAAAGCTATTAGAATTTTCTCTAATTTTTTTGATCCATTGGAAAACCTTTTTGAAATATCTGAAATCTCCCCTTTTAAAACAATATTTTCTTTTGAAAGAAAATCAAAATTTTCTTTCAAATCATCAAAACTTATTTTCAGATTTTCAAACTTTTCTTTCCAAGACTCTAACTATTGCTCGAGCTTAGAATTCTCATTTTTCAGTTCGGAAATCCTTTTAAGAGAGGATTTAAGATTGAGACAAAGTTCATCTAAATACACAGAGACTTTAACAGGAATTTCTGAGTGACTAACCTTAATTTCTTTATCATAATCTAAATTAGTGTTTGTCTCTAAATTTGAGTCTGACTCTGAGTGAGCCATTAGACATGTTTGTAAATTCCTCCTCGCTTTCTTCACATTAAGTATCACTGCAGGTTTCTGCTTTAAGAGCTTTCTTGTACTTCTCAAATTTTCCTTTCTTCTTTTTCAACAAAGGACAGTTTGGTCTAATATGCCCATTTTTCTTACACTCGAAGCGTATAACATCCTTGTTAGTTTTAATGTCCTCCGTTGATCTCTTTTGAGAATTCTGTGTGCTTTGCTTCTTCCAATTCAATCTTCTTCCATTTCCATTCAGTTTCCTGAATTTCTTTATCACAAAGGCCAGCTCCTCATCATCCATATCATCATCTGAATTTGTAACATCAGAATCAACGTTAGACTTTAATGCAATTGATTTCTTACCTTTTGGATCTTCCTTGTCAATGATTTGCTCCACTTCGTATGATTGAAGCGTGCTTATTAGTTCGTCAACTGATAGAGGTATGATCCTCTGAGTTTCTCTGATTGAAGTCTTCACAAGATTCCAGTCATTTGAAAGTCCAAACAGTAGTTTGTTAACTTTCATTGGTCCGGAAATTGGTTGACCTTGATAAGCTAGGCCATTTAAATTTTTTGTAAAACGACTATACATATCACAAATAGATTCTCCAGGCTTCATTCTAAAGGATTCATATTGTCCAAGTAAAATGTTTACTTTTGTTTCCTTCACACGATCAGTCCCCTTATAAGTAACATGTAGTTTGTCCCAAAAATCTTTTGCTATTTCACATGAAGAAATTCAATTATATTCAGTGGGAGACAAAGGACAGTATAAAGAATAAATTACTTTTGCATCAAAAGCCTATCTCTTGATAATTTTAGCTTGTGTGGATTCATTAGCATCTTTCTCAATCACTTCTTTCTCTTTGTTTGAAGTTGATGTTGCCTATGGATTGATTCCCTTTTCAATAACATCCCACTCCAAAGGATCTCTGGATCTGAGAAATGCCTTCATCTTGTTCTTCCATACATTATACTCATTTCCATCGAAATAAGGAGGTTTGGTGTTGCTCTATCCTTCAATAATCCTGGAGTCAAAATACTAGCCATAGAAGATCTTTAGCTTAGAAGTAAAAACACTTCAACAAAATAAGCACACAGGCTCTGATACCAATTGAAAGAGCTAGTATAAACACCTAGATGGGGGGTGAATAGGTGTAAAAATATATTTTACGAAATGTAGTAAAACTACTTTACTTTTTAAACTAAGTCTAATAAACAATAGACTTTGAAAGAATGATTCAGACTTTAACAACTATTTCAAAACACATAAAGATATCACAACAAATAAAGTAAAAGAGTTCAAGGAAGATAAAATAAACACAAGTTTTATAGTGGTTCGGCTTAGATTAAGCCTACGTTCACTCTCCCATGCTGACAGCCTTCTAACTAGTTTTCACTATGAATTGAAAAAGAGTGTTACAGCCTTATAACATTGACTTCTCAGTGAAGAGTTTCTACTCCTCTCACCAAGTCACTCTTTAGTGTTTTCTCTCCTTTTCAAATACAAGTTTGAGCACAATATGAGGAAGAATAAGTGATTTGGGAAGCTTAAGACTTTGGAATTCTTCTTTCAAACTCTCTATCGAATGACTTGAAAAACCTCCTTAAATATTCCTCTATGCCTTTTTGACCATTGGTACTTTCTAGATGAATTATTCCAATCAACCCGTTGGATAGAATCAATCAAGGAAATCTCGAGTCGTTTGAAGATTTAAATGAAAGTCCGATGATCTTGGTCGCCCATACAATCAGAATCTTGGTTTCCATAAGTAGATTCTTTCCAAATAAACTTTCCTTCCAAAAATGATTTTTCCGTTCCGTGATTGATTCCAATAATGATAACCAACAAGGTAAGTGATATTTCCAACCAAAAAGTCATATATATCCTGTCCGTATTGAAGCCTTGAAAGAAGATAAATAATCCGGAGTCTGATTATGTCTTCGTTCTTCACTTGTGTTCAGTTTGGGTCTTCATTAGAGTGGAGCAGACTTCTAATGTAGGATAGACTTTGAAGAAATTATATAGAAGTCTCGTATTCCTCATAATGAAAAAGAGAATAGAACTAGAAAAGTTTTGTCAGCTTCAAAATTTAATAGGAGTTTTCTCCAACAATGCGTATTGCCAAAACAAGTAAGTTGTAGACATCATTAAAAGCCATTAATTAAAAATTATAACTCTTGCTACTTTATCATCATAACTTTGTGAATCCTTAGTTTTTTCGTTAACTCAAAAAGTTCATGTACTTATTGATTACAAGTGCTTAATATTTCAATACAAATTAGGAGGATTACATGATTTTCTTACGTCTTAATGTAAAATTCGAAGTCATATAGGATATCAGGTGGTTGCAAAATAGGCCTTACTATTTGGCCTGAATGCTTATCATCATGACGAAAATGGATTGATTTTGCCACCAAATATCATGGTACTTGCTTCCACAAGATTTTACCTACAAATTCCTTTCAAGCAAACATGTTAGCTAGGCCACAAAACCCATTTGAGTAAATTTATAAATAAATAAAAATTGTTGTCCATGTCAAAATTAAGAGTATTACGATCTCCAACGTGGATCCTTGAAAACCTTCACCCACCCTTGAAAAATGTCACTCACAAGAATGTGATATGACAATGGTATCTTAGTCAATTACCTTAAAATGGATGTTTATAGTCAAAAGAAGCGTGGAAAAAGTCTACTAATAATGTATCATTACAAGTAAATAAAAAGTTATTAACCAAATTTAATTGCACATGTGGTTAATTAATTTTCATTAAAAATTATTTTTCATTCACTATGAGAAGTAATTTTTTTTTATTTTTTTTATTTTGGTAATTCAATCTGGAGACTAAGTTCTCTTCTACAAGTTATCTATGCTTTATCTAAATTCATTTTAAATTCCCATAGTTAAAAGTAATCTCGGTGCAATCTTACAATAATTAATAACGTCAATAGATGTTTATAAACTTGTCAGTAGACTACTAAATTGGAATATACGTAATAAATTTAAGGAGAGAAATTACACAGAACTTTATGAACTTTTAAAATGGAGAAATTACACAGAACTCCATGAACTTTTAAAATGGCACTCTTTATGAAACACTTTAGACCTTTACATAAGAACCCTTCATGAAATTTCATTTGTTTCAATGGTCAATTCTCAGTCTATTTCTTAATTTGCACGTTATTAACATGAGTGAAATTGTATTTGTTCTTGGATCTTTAGTCAAATCACCCTTTTTTAACTCAAGTACATAAGAATTAATTAAAATGCATAGAATAATTAGAGAAAAATGAGAAAAGATGGTATGATCAAGATAATAATAATAAAATAATAATAAGAAAATTTCTAGACTTTTACGAATACAAAAGTAAGTTTGCTCCTTTGAGAAATAATTTATTTTCTAGACTTTTCAGTAAGTTACTAACTTTATAGTATTGTAAATTCATCCGAAGTTAGTTAGTAACCTATGAATATCCTAAGTAAATTGGACTATATGATAAGAAGCAAATTTCTCACATGAATATGTATTCTCTCTTTAATGATTAGTAAGTAAATTTGGCAAGTAGTCAAGATGTAATTTGCAGTTACCAGTGAAGTTCCTAATGTTTAATAATTTCTCAACACTGGATATAACTTCCATATAATTAACTTCTAGTAACTTTGCACTTTGTAATAAATCTTACTCAAAATGCTTAATATCCAACAGTGTTTATTGCTTCCTTGAAAATGAACGGTGGAGACGACCCCGCTTGTGAATTTTTATGAAAGAGCCCACGAAAATGTAGCACTTGTCCAAGATTAAAGTGAAAATTCCAATTATTTGAGCTAATGGATAATTTAGCTACCCTTAAAGTTCCTAATTGTCATTCTATCTAGACAGAGGTATGTGACATCCTGAATTTTCAATCATGTTTTCAATTGAATAAATCGGGCATTTCATTGACGCGCTTATAGTGCTATTCTTTGAACTGATCACTCATGAGATAACTAGACTATCTGGAAAAGTCATTAAGGGATTTTAACGCAATAGACTTGAGAATTCGACCTGGAATTGACTGCTCGACCGTACTAATTTGCAAGGGTCATTACGGTACCCTATGTCCGTAATTGAAATCTTGAGATTTTCACGACAACCGAGAGTCGCCAATGTGTCGAAGATGTATGTTGTGGCTGGAAAATAATCGACCACGGGTCAATTGCACTAAAAATTTCTAAAAACTATCCGATAGGTTAGGTCACGCTAAAATCGCGTCAGATTGAAATTAACCGTGAATTTGAACCCGATTTCAAAATTTGAAATTTCTATCATGTCACGGCTTATTTTAGGAATGTTTACTTATCCTTCGAAGAATTTTCAGCAATTCCGGGATTTTTACGGGAAATCGATTCAGACATTTCAGAAAAGAACGGAAATTTGGATTGGCCAAATTGAAGGGATTTTTGACTTGCAAACTGAGCTACTTGGTAAAATGAAATTGTAGAAATTATGTGGGCTTTTTCTACAACAAAATTGGACATCAAATTTGGAAATTTGTCAAAGAAATGGAAGGGGTAAACTTGTTGACTTTTTGCCCCCTTCTCTCTCAATCTTCCTCTACACGCCGACCCTTCCCCCTTCGCATCTTCGGTCTTTCCCCTTTCTCACGCCAAACAACCGAACCTCTCTCTCTCGCTACTTTTGGTTTGTTTTCTTTCATTCCCTTCAAGCTTGAAATTCTCCATCCCCCACCGAGATTTCTTCAAGTCGCCACTCGCCCACCATCTTCAGTCAACCATCATCAATTGAAGACCGCGTGCAACCCCTGCAGCCGCTCTCTCCCTTCGTCCAACTTCTTTTCTCCTCCATCCCTCTCTCTTGATTTGCTGTCGTCCGTCCATCTCCACCGAAGCCCTATTAACACCAGCAGCCCGTAAATTCGGCCTAGCCCGTGTCTTCACCAATCAACACAGCAAGCCGAAGTTGACTGCCCATTTCTCCACAGCTTTGACGTCCACGCATCTCCTCTCGATGCTAGCCGCAAGCCCACACGAAGCTCAGTCAAAATTTCCAGCCAATCGTGGGCTTCCTCGGGCCATTTTTCGGGCTCGATCCGTGCCCCGTTGGCATTGCCGTTTTGGAATTTGTTGAGCCTCGTCGCATCCCCGTCGTTTTGGTCTAAGTGGATCGCAAATCAAGTGAGTTAACTCACTAAACCTCGCTTAGTAGGTTAATTATGCTTAGAGGATAATTAGTTTAAGTTAATTAAGGTTTAGATGGTTAGTTAGATTATATTAGTGATTTAATTATCCAATTTTGCATGTTAGGTTGTTAAATTAGATTAATTAAGGCCTAGATAGGTTGTATTAATTATCTAGATTGGTTCGGAAATTTTACGGGCCCATGTCGGTATTTAATTAGACAATTTTGGCCTAGGTTAGCAATTTTGGCATTTAATTGATTGATTTAACTAAGTTTGGTAATTATTTAATTATTAAATATTTTTCGGAAATTACACTGGGATAGCCGGTGACCGAAATTTCATGCTGATTGCAATGGTGTGTTCAAATTATGCAATTGGATATTAATTTGTGCAAATTGAGTGCTAATTAGATTTTTGGTCATTTATTCCAAAAATTGTGAATTTCAATATTTATTCGGAAAATCCCAAGTGTCGGGTTTTAACACCGAAAAATAGTTTTATATACTATATAAACAGTGGGATTTTAAATTCGAGGATATGAATTTTTCGGGTTCGATCTAACCGTGTACCCACGCACGACTATTTTCACCGAGTATTTTTAATATGAAGAAAATAAGCCAGGATCACCATTTTAATGGAGACGTTTGTGTGCAATACACGGTGTCCTGGGCCGAGATTGATCGGTCGTGTGTTGGTTAATGAGAACTCGTCTCAAGCTTTTAAGCCGAACATTACCCTATATGGGATATCTATTATTTGGATTGCGGGTCGCAGTAGATTCTAGACCTACGCCCCTTTGGGGAAGCCGTCTATTAAGATATGGACGTCATCATGCTCAATAAAGGTGAGACGAAGCCTGGCTATGCCAGAAGACACCGAACTTTTGAGTAGGTTGTGTACTCGAGTCGCAATAGATTCTGGACCTATGCCTCTTTGGGGAAGCCGTCTATTAAGATATAAACGTTGTCGTGCTCAATGGTAGTGAGACAATGCCTGGCTATGCCAGTAGACACTGAATTTATGAGTAGGTGATACCCTTGAGGGACAAATTTAATAATTGGAACGTTTGTGATTGATTGAGTTGATGAGATGTTTCAATTGTTGTTTGCATTAATTATATGCATTTGAGATATGAATTGTATTGACATGCAGGAAAGAACTGAGGCGAGGTAAGTCCCTTGTTCTCATTGTGTGATTGTGTGGCTAGAGCGCCCTGAGGCGTATTTCCTTCCTAATAAGGGTTTAGAGGGTGGACTTGCTAAGACATTGTCTCACTAGTTATTGTATAACCATTTTTAGGTCATTAGATGGTGGTCGTGGAGGACCGAAACCCTGGAGTCAGTGGAGGTGGAGTCTGAAGGATCGGCGTCTGTGTCCTACCAGTATGTTGTAGGATAGCTTCTTTTGAGAGTCGATCATTTTGTAGGCTTTTACCTAGACTCCTTTTGTATATAAACCCAGTTGTTTATAAAAGTGTGCTTTTGAGAAAAGTTACCCTGCTTTCCTATCCTATGTTGTTTGTTGTCAGAGGTTATTGTTTCGCTTTTGCATGTGCATTAAAAATGAAAGGGTCGGCGACTAGTCCTGGGAAGTCGCAATTGTATCAACTATAGTGGGATGTGCGCGCACTCAAGGGTTGGGGCGTGACAAGATCTAAGTGACCAAAACGAAATGAATACATGGGGAAATTACTCAAGACTTCACCTAAATTTTGGAAGTAGTACAATTTTACCCATAAACTTTTAATTATTATACATTATCCATGAAAATTAACCATCTCCTCTATTTTCTGTTAGCATGCTTCACATTTCCAGTGTAATTATGTATTCTATCTCACTTTTAAAAGGAGATCTCTATCTTCCCTTGATATTTGTGAAAATTTAAAAACTAACGAAATGGATATTTAATTAACTAAAATATTCATATCATAAAAAAGAGATATCATTAATAATACTAAAAAAATTAAAAATTTGTGGTATATTTTAGATAAAATAAACACAATTAAGTGAAAAAGAAAAATGTCTCGGTAATAAAAATGATCAAATACCAAAGATTACACACTCATTATGCATTTTAAATGGTTAGTTAATTGAAAACAATTAAAAACCATCTTAATTTTAGTTAATAATTTTTTAATGAGTTGAGAACATTATTTTCTTTTATAATTTTTTAATGTTTTTATTAATCGAAAAAATTTTAACATTAATTAACTTTTTAAATACATTTAATGAGTAACTAATTTTCCATTTGACCTTTCTACTCTTGAGGCATTTTTTCTTTTTAATCTAATTTGTATTTATTCCTTTTCTTAATATAGCTTACTTGGTTCTGTTAACACGGTTATATTTATCAAATTTTAACAAATTTTTTGGTCAAATTTTAAGAAAGAGATTCCCTTAAGATAAAATTGAGATAAAAATATACTTTAACTCCTTAAAAGTCACACGCATTGCACATGCTAACAGAAGATGAAAGTTGAAGGGGAAATTATATAACAATTGGAAGTTCGGGGACAAACGTGTACCACCTTCAAGTTGAGGAGGGTTTAGTACAATTTCCCTAAACACATGGTTTAAATTTTTTTAGTTTTTCTCTTATATTTACTCAATGCGGGAAATTTCACATGGTACTTGTTTAACCAGTTCCATAAATATTTTCTTTTATCAAAATTCAAAATAAAGCGGATTCGAATACAGCTTCTTCCTTAATCGTCAGAGTCCCATCAACCCAACGTAATACAGCTAGACTTGTAATTACGAAACGTCTTGCTTTCACACTTTGGCCAATGTTATGACAATTAAAACAACAATAGGTTTCTTACTTGAACTTTTGAGTTGAAATTTCTTTTCTTTTCTTTTTGCTTTGGTCAACTTTCGATCAACTATCTCAAAATGATGACGTACTTTGCGAGGGAATTCTTTCTCTTAAGAACATATTCAGATAGTGGTCCACTCTGTGAAATTCCAAGACTTAGACCTAATTTTATGTCTAAGAAAACAAATTGAATAAGGATACCATAAGTGTCATAACTTTCATATGCCGCTCACATGAATATTGTAACTTTTTTATAATCACTTGAGTGACATGATTATGAAAAATGTTCATTTAAGTAATGTAACTATTAATCGATCACTTGAGTTTCATAACTTTTAGAAAATTTTCACCACACATGCCAATCAAATGAGGACAGTACAAAGTTATGGTAATGTTACAGCACTTCATTGAGTGTCAAACGAAAGTTAGGGCGCTTGTTTATCCTTTTTCTTAAATATATGATTATATTAACAGGGATGACAGGGAACTATGAACTTTAGAGCATGAATTTATGTTTGGTTAAATCGAGGTAGTTTGGGTTATGAAGGTTAATCTAGGCATTCAATTGGGTTGTTGATAATTAACTCATTGAATAAGATAAACGTAACCTGTAAATTACCATTCTAAACTAAGAAATTAATCCTAAATTCAGTGCCTTCAATCTTTTAGAAAGGTTTGATATTAGCCGTTATTTTTCGTTTTTTTACACAAATGGTCTCTAACCTTTTCTTTATTAAATCTCTGATCACTTTTGGATTTCATGAAGATAATGCAGCAGTTGCCTAAAATTAAAGGCAAAAGACCAACTATTTCAAGCTAATGAATGATGTAGTTATCGGTAAAGTTCCCAATTGATCATTGTTGTTCTATCTAGACGTAGATCTGAGTAGCCAAAACCAAATAAATATAAGAGGTAATTTCGCAAAACTATCTCGAACTTTGAGGATAGTACACGTTTGCCCCTACAACTATTACATGTTACCCCTCGGACTTTGATTTTGTAACAGCTGTTAATCCTCCGTTAAATATTTAGTTTAGAGTGTACAGTGAACATGATTGTTAAGGGGTAAACCTATATATTTATCTCATTTTCTGACGGTAATCTCTCTTTACAATAAATATCAATAATAATGTAAAAAAAAATCTAATTATTGGTATATTAATAGAACTGAAAAGATATTTAAAAGAGAAGAAAGACACCTAAGGAAAAAGGAAAAAAAAAGGCATTAATAGCAATAAGATCAAATAACAAAAAATGGACACTTATTATGCACTTAAATAATTAATTAAATATAAAAAAATAATTGATCAATAGAAATGTATAAAATATCACCTTAATTTTGGTCAATTAGTTCCTTATGTGAGTTGAGGACATCAGTTACTTTAAACTCCTTTAAATATTTTTATCAATCAATCATTGTTAAGTTAATTAACCCTTTAAATGTGCATAAGGAGTAACTAATTTATTGTCATTTGACCTTTTATTATTGTGGAATTTTCCCTTTTTACTTAGTGTGTGTTTATTCTTTTAAAAAAAAATATGTTAATATGGTTTATTAAAGCGTCTGTATTTATCAAATTTTTAAAAATTATTGGCTGATATTTTATTGCTACTTATTTTTCTATTATTAGTATTTTAGTTAATCTATTTTTTCTCATTTTCTACTTTTTTTATACAGTAAATAACAGTGATGTGTATTGCACATGCCATTGGAAAAAAAAATTAAGATTAAAGCACATTTTTGTTATGTACATTTTTACCCTACCCTTATTAGTCATGTGTGTATTGCACATGCCAACGAAAAAAATGGAGATTAACGGTTGTCACAAAATAAAAGTCCAACGGGTTACTATATAATAGTTGAAAGTTCGGGGGGAAATGTGTTTAACACTCTCAAAGCTCACGCGGGTTTCCTATAAAAACCGCTTAATACACTGTTTTATTTTTTAGGTTTTCCTCTTACTTTTACTAGATTCATAAAATTTCTCATATTACTCGTTTAACGAGTTCGCTAAATTCTTAATTTAAAAAAAAAAATTCAAAATAAAGCGGACGGATGAAGAGAGCTTCTCCCTTGATCGTCAGAATCCCATCACCCAAACGTAATACAACTACACTTCTATATAGGCAACGCCTCGCTTTCCAGTTTCCACACTTCTGTCAATGCTATTACAGGTAAAACAACAATAAGTTCATGATTTGAATTCTTGCATTAAAATGGCTTTTTTTCTTTGCTTGGGTCAACTTTGGATCAACAATGTCAAAATAATGTAGTCTGCAGAGAATTATTCTTACTTTAAGAACGTACCCTCATAGTGGTTTGACTCTCTGAAGTTCCATGTCTGGTGCACGCGGAGGGATTAGTCTCATCTTTTCCTAAAACCCATTCTAACCTCAAACGTAATTTTCCAGTTTAAGAAAATACACAATTCAGTTAAAGGGCATAAACTATGAATTTAGAGCGATGAATTTACGTTTGGTAATATCGGGATATCTAATGTATAAGCCATCCTAAATTAAGATCTCAATCCTAAATCCAATGCCCTTACGCTTTTACCAATGTTCGATTGTAGCCACTGTTTATTTATGTTATTTTTACATTAATAGTGTCTAATCTTTTGTAAGTCGTACAATTATAGAAAAGTTTAGAATTAATTTGGCATGCGTCCAATAAATTATATAATTGATATGACAATTTCTTCAGATGTCGTTGAGGGTTCTTTTCCAAGAAATTTCCTTCCACATGGACCAAGTCAAAACGGGCCCGATTGATTAGGTCAAGTGGTGATGATGAGGGTGTTTAATTGGCAAAAGGCCAGCTTTTAGTGAATGCATCGCTTGATTTTGTTTTCCTTTGCTACGACCCACGAGACTATACTTTTCTTACATGTTGTCGTGATCTTCATTCGGTTTTTGTTGACTTGATCTTGATTAGAAACTTCTGTCCGAGACCGAAACCAGTTTGGCTTAATTTGGGTCGTGGAATTTCAAATGGTGGGCGCAGTACTTGGTAGCCCAACTTAGTCGTTCCTGCTTCTTTGTTTGATCGCACCACGAGGAGAACCATTTGCTATGGATTGAGATCCTCAAAATTTAGAAAATAATTGCACATCACTTACTAGGAATGCTGAAAGGTTTGGATTTATTCTCCTTTTTTTTTCGTCTAATCCTATTCTATATATATTTTGCAAGCCACTATGAGTATTATGTACTGTCTGTAGGTTGTGAAATATTGCTTCCTTACTCATGTATCTCCACGCCAATCTCTCAAGAAGATAAGAAATCAAACTCAGGTAGCCGTCAGTGGTTGATTTATTCTTTTTCACCATTCCTATTTCTGCCTTTTTTCCCTTTTCTTTTGCTTTGCTTGTCTATTCGAGCACGACCACCTGTGACACTTACCGCACCAGTAGCAGCAACTCTCTCTGTCTCTGTCTGTCTGTCTGTCTGTCTATATATATCTAGGCTCGTAATGTTAGGTGTAATGTGTTAAGTCCAGATGACCCCAGATCAGAGGTAAGGTAAGGTTGGGTCGCCGTTTGAGGTGGTCACAAGGTGGTTACCATTGCATTCCTATGTCTTGTAAGCCACAAAAAAGGCGTCAACATCTCCATAAGTCAAATAAAAAACACATATAATCGAGTATGCACCTATTTTGGAATCCATCATTTTTTATGCAGAATAATGACGATCCAAAATTCAAGTGTTTCTCCTCAGTTACCCTTTATATCACTGGCTCAATGAGACTTTCTCTTCACCCTCAACATTCAGTTACACTCCTTATGTGAGGATATTTGTGTATTAGGATTAGAGGAGACTCCCAGCTATGAAGAACTCCACTAACCTTATGGACTAAATAAGATACCAATCCGAATTTGGTGGCTGGCCAAATTATGTGATGTTTTCATTTAGTAGTATGGTTGTCAAACCCATGTCAAGTAAATAATTCACAGTGTCTAAATGGTATAGCAGTGATGTGTTGTAACTATAGCTATGTCGCCTTGTTGCTATGCTATGAAGTATTGTAGCAAGTGTATTTGGTAATTTAAGTTTTTAAAGTTGCAACACCTTAAAACTGGTTGAATTAGCTTCCTAATAAGTTAATTGAGAGAGCTGCAGCTATGAGAAATTTGTCAAACACCTTATACAAGTTGCAAAATTTCTTTTCACAGCTATAATTGCTATGAAAAAGCTGTACAGAACATACTCAAAAGTTTGTATTGTAAACACTAAGCCAAAAACATAGGGTTCTTGACCTATTTGTTTCTTTCCATACCCCTCTTAAGTTGTTGGTTCAATGTTGAGCATAAGGGTACATCACATGCATAAGTGTACATCATAAAAAAATGCGCATTTGGGTATATGATTATAAAGGCAAGTGAGATGGATTTGTTTAATAGTTGGTTAACTAGAGGGAAAACTGTCTAAAAAGTTCTAAGCCTTTTAATTATGTTAATTCAGTCCTAAACCTTTCCACTTCTTGTCAATTGAGTTTATTTAGCCAATTTTGATAGGAAATCGCTAATGTGGACACCAGCAGTGCTATATAGGACTGCTAGCGTCAACATGGATAATTTTTAATAATTTTTAAATTTCTTTTTTTAATTTTTATTATTTTTCTGATTTTTTATTTTTTTCTTTCTTTCCTTTTTTGCTTTCTTCTTTCCCTATTGCCAATGGCTAGCTACTGGCCACAGGCGATGACCAACCACCAGCCATGACCAACCAACTAGCCTCACTTGCCAAATGCGAGGCTTGACAAGGTGAGGGTGAGCCTCGGTGAGGGTCAACCTCACCTAGGCTAGATTTGGCGAGGCCAACCCTCACCCAAACCAAGGTGGCCTTGCTAGATCTGGCTTGGGCAAGGCTAATGCTCACCTAGGTGAGCCTCGGCGAGGGCTCCCCTTGCCAAATCTGGCAAGGCCAGCCTCGCCAAGGCCAAAGCAATCTCGCCTAACTGACGCCTGGCGAGGCCACCTTGGCCTGGAGGGCTAGCCCGAAGCTCGGTCTTGCATGGCTTGGCTGAGGCCGGCCCTCTAGGCTAGGGCGGCCATCAGCAATAGAAAAAGAAGAAAGCAAAAAGAAAAGAAAAGAAAATCATAAAAAATAATAAAAATTCGAAAAATACTAAAATATTATATTGTCCTGGTTAGCGTTGGTGGTCCTACGTAGCATCATCGGTGTCCATGTAAGTAATTTTCGGCCAAAATTGGCTAAATGGATTCAATTGACAGGAAGTGAAAAAGTTTAAGACTAAATTAGCAAAATTAAAAGGTTGGCAAGAGTGCAATAGAACTTTTTGGACAATTTTCCTATTAACTAGATATACAGTTTAGTGAATAGGTGAGACAAAACTTGTAGTTAAGAGAGAGACAAAGAAGTATACACAGCGTAGAACACCAAATTTAAAAGACTGCTCGACTCATAGAACCGCAGTATCAAATTCAAAAGCCGCCTATCGGCAGGGAAGAATTCCCATGTTGCTTGCCGCGAGCAATATGGATCTGTTTGGCTGTCCGTATAGTTCGTCGACGCCTTCTTACTCGTCGTCCACTTTCTCAAGGAAACATGTATTCGTACCCATGATACGGTTGTGATACGATAAAATAAGTACTGGTGACATATTCACTTCATGTTCCATTGCTGTACGCGGATCTTTCTTGGAGAGACCCGCTCAAAAACAAGAAATGAAGGAGTTGACTCTTAACAGTGAAAACACATTATCTCCGTCTCACACCAACCCAATCTATTAAAGAATAAAAAAAGGTCAATTTGGCCGTTTTCCACTACCATTTTTCATTTTAAAGCTCAAACATAAAAATTACACTAAGTTATTACTCCTATATAAAGCCCATCAGACATTCTTCGAATGCACCAACCAGCTCCCCAATATCTGAAGATTTGTACTTGTCTAGTTCCTTAATCACCCTCCAAACGATGGCGATGAAATTTGGAAGAGCGATGGTGCTTGTCGTGATAGCTTCTGTGATGATGGAAGCTTCACTGGCCTATCCAGGGTGGAACAACAACAATGGCTACGCTTGGCCTCCGAAGCAAGACAACGGTCCCACCGAGGTCCCTCCGACGAAGGTTGTCGTTGGAGGGTCCGAGAATTGGCATTTCGGATTCGATTACAGCACCTGGGCTAACAAGAACGGCCCCTTTTACGTCAACGACACTCTTGGTAAGTCGCTACTATAGCTTACCACTATTTATACCTGGATTCAGTATCTATCATGCCCCAATTTTTGTTTGCGTAAGTTTGTTCTTAATTTTCATTTGAACAGTTGATATGGGAGATTGATCGATGATGGTATTAGAAATGATACGAGTTCGTCCTCGCACAACGTTTTTGTCTAGACATTCAGTCATGATGGGACTTTTATATAATGTAATCATATGCATAAGAAGTAGAAGAGTGTTAATGTTTTTCGAAGAAAATTACTTCTAAATTAAATGCTTTCCGAAGATAATTAAGAAGCAGAATCGCCTTATTAACCCTCCCCAAACAAAAAATGAGTAGTCTAAGTAGCATTGTGGGTTTTGTAGAAAAGTGATCCGTGGCACTATTTAAGCGACCAGTTAAGGAAGGAAAAATTGCAGCTAGCTATCCTAGTGTATGCACATTCAATACTTTGAAAAACAAATACTTCTTTGTCAAGCATGCTCAACAAGTGTTTCTGGATCATTCATTGTGATATACTATTTTAAACAACATTGATTCCGGTACTTGCAGTGTTCAAGTACGACCCACCAAGCGACAGTAACACGCATCCGCACAGCGTCTACATGTTCCCAAGCTTCTGGAGCTACATGAGGTGTGACCTCAAGAGGGCAACCATGGTGGCCAACGTGTCGGACGGGGCGGGAGACGGCTTCGAGTTCACATTGAGCCAGAAGTGGAAGTTTTACTTCTTTGCATGCGGGGAGAGCGGCGGCTTCCACTGCTCCACGGGGAAGATGCGGTTCTCCGTCGTGTCACTTCCTCGCCCCTGGAAGTGGCACGGCTGATTGGCCCCGATAAGCTACGGAAGAGGCAGTGCCAATGCTCGTTATGTTACTGAAATTTTTCTTTTCTTTTCTTTCTTCTATTTTCCTTTTCAATTTAGTTCATGCTATGATTATCTGTCTCTGTTGAAGTTATATTGGGTTGCTCTTATACTAGAAAACAATAAGTTATTTCAGGTCTGGAATAATTTTGTGACTGATTCCTCGTAAACGAAATAAAGAAATGTGTTTCTCTTTCATATGGAAACTATTCTTGACTTTAACTTTCACATTTTCAATTCATATTTACCACATGTTTACTTGAAAACCCAATTCTTATACTTTAATCTTAGTTGCGGACTCGCTGGGTCAACTACAAAGTATAGTGCACTCAGGCAAAGTCCACCCTTAGGATGAACGAGTATCTCACAGATTTATTTCTTTCCCTTTTTTTAAAAAAAAATTCTCTTTAGTAATAGGCCGATAGTGCATGTGTGAATCATGACAAGTATATACAAAAAATAGTTGCTCTCAACTTGTTGACACCAAAAGATGACCAACTCTTAATAATCAATGAGTAGAGGGCTCTGTCAACGAGAACGAGATTTGGTCAGAAAAGAAATCATCATGAAACAAGATAGTCAACAACCTGTAAGCTTGTTGACAATGAAGGAGATTGGCAAATCAAAGTGCAAGGGTTATTGACGCAAGCCTTCGCTAAGACTAACGAAAGATTGATTGACGAAATCATTGACAGCAAGCCAATTGAAGACAGACAGAAGGTCCACACAAGCAAATAATTGCTAGGTGGTGATGTCAATATTCTTGGGATTTGTACCTTTTGGTATATTATCATTGCTAGATAATAGAAAATTGTATCTAGTATTTGAAACTGCTTCTTACTGCCGATCAGATGAGGAAGCTAATTCTGGATTCAAAATCCACGACCTATGCAATAACAATTGTTAGTAGGATATGAAAAGCTACATTGTAATCTTTGGAACGATTACCCACGCATTCAATGATAGAATGTCTATTTATGTTTAATACCATCATAAATTTTCTTTAAATTTCATGCTATTTATTTTTTTGTCCAAAATCAATAGAGTACTCTTTCACAATATTCATCAATTCAATATAACTCATCCTCTTTTTGATTTTTTTTTATTGCTTTTTTGGGGGAACCAAAACCATTTTTTCCAAATACTCAGGTGCACTGAACTTGAATGCATTTTAGGCTTTCTTTATTTACAATAACACTCTCATGCTTTGTAATATCAATTGTTATTTGCTACCACAATTTTGAAACAGGTCTTGTTATTGAGTATCCCAACACTTGTTAATCATATTGCTAAAAAAACCTATTGTTAAACAAGACAGTGCTCTGCTCGGGATGATGAAATGCCATATTGACCAGAGATATAGAAGGATTGGTTACAATGAGGCATTTCACAATACAAGCCATCGGAACAATCCTTAGAAAGAAAGGCTAGCTGGGTTAATTGGCTCACCAAGTGCTGCACAGTCCCATGATTGAGGCCTATTGGCTCATGTTGTGACAAATGGTATCAGAATAAGGTTTCTAAATTGTATATGTGAATACCGTTTGTTACCATATTTCCATAGAGATCAAACCCTTCATTGGTGTTGAGTATGACTCATGGGAAAGACGGAAGATGGGTACTTGTTGGGCGAGCATAGGCCATTCACATGAAGCTTAGGGAAAGGCAGTGATCATGTGGGACAAAGGATACAACAATGAGTTATACATTTTGTTGGCAAGCATTAGCCACTCATGTAAGCCCTTGGTAGATGTAGTGATGGTTCGGAGAAGTCAAGGATATGGAGAATAGAGCCCAACGAGGGCATTTTGAAAAATCATGTGGGAAGAATGTCATGATCTGACTTTTTCTCAATCCATGAAGGGAAGGAAATGAACTTTGTAATATGAGAGAAACATGAGGCATTGATATGACTGATATAACTAGATGATGGGAGTGTATAATTAAGTTTGTGCTAGGAATCAAGTGATGAAATGAACTTCATATGAAAAACGTCTGATGGTGGGATTGGCTACCCAAGTAAAATCTTCTTGGGAGTTGATGCTGTTCTATTGGTAATGTCCAGGATAAGCCAAAGCAAATTGTTATGTTGAATCAAGACACATACCTTGCTCGGATGGTGAGATACCCAAGTTGATGGGAGACATGGAACACTTTATCATAACAAGACATTTCACAATGGTAGCCCAGTCATCGATCCTTAAAATGGAATGCCAACTTAGTGAATGGACTTGCTAGGCATTGTACACTCCCTTGACCATGGCCAATCGGCCCAAATCATGGCAGTTGGCTAGCACTTCCCACCTTTTTTACTTACAAAATAAAAAAAGTAAAAATAGTTCGTCATCATTGCAGATCACCTCTCTGGATCACTATCATGCACTCTCTAACTTTTGTATATAATGCAATTTGATGATATGGTTTTATGGGATGAGAGTGTGCTTATCACCATAGTTTTTGCTTTATTATTCAAATTTGCTGCTTGGGATATACCTTGCTTTGAACATCTCATAAATATCTTGAAATTTTCAAATATGAATGAAATATTTACTTTTGACAAAAATTGAGGGTAACAAAGAGATTTCCTAGAAAAATGATGACATGAAACTACACTTATGCCCCTCGGAAGTCATGTGCAATATGCATGTTAACAAAAAAAAAAAAGGAGGTTTAACGGCCGTAACAAAGTGAAAGTTCAATATGGGCATCATTTATCAGTTAGAAGTTCATTGCAAACATGTATTACTCCCAAAATTCATGTGTGTTTATGTAGTTTTCCTTAATATATTTATTATGTTTTTAAAGGTTTTTCTCTTACATTTAATTGATTTGTGAAATTTCGTATGGTGAGAACTTCTTCCTGGAATGTCATAATCCCATCACCCAAACATAACGCAACTGGACTTCTAATTACTACGCAACGATTTCGCTTTCCCACTTCAGTCAATGCTATAACATGTAAAACAACACTAGGCTCTTTACTTAAAATTCTTGGTTATAATTTCTTCTTCTTTTTCTTTATTTTTTAGTTATTTTGCTCAGGTCAACTTTGGATCAATACTCTCAAAATGATGGCATATTCTTCAGAGATAACAAGAACATATTCAGATACTGTGTTGACTCTCTGAAGTTCCAAGTTTTGAGAGCACGAGGAGGGACTTTGGTTCATCTTTTCCCGAGAACACACCTTCAATTGGGTCACTGCTATGTCACTCATCGAATAAGATATTCAAGTTGTAAAGATATCAATCCTAAATCTAGAATATCTCAATCCTAAATTCGATACCCTCAAGCTTTTAGAAATGTTCAATTTTAGTCATTATTTTTTTATATATATATATATATATATATATATATATATATATATATATTAATAGGTCTCTAACAAGTTTTAAGTTGTGCAATTGTAGAAAGACCATTAATCCATCATATTCTTTGATTATATAATTGGAGAAAAGCGCACAAGTATCTTCGCCAACCTACTTCTACTGATTGTGTTTGAGAGGAATTCATCATCTTTGAAAAAGGTGTAAAAGGTGTAGAGGTTCAGCTACGAAAGGAGGATTACATGGTTTTCTTGCGTATTAATGTAAAATTCGAACCCTTATAGAATATTAGGCGGTTGCAAAATAGGTTTCAATAAAAACAGGGTTGACCCTATAGGTTTCAGTGAAAACAGGATTGACCTCGGAACCGGACTGGAAAAACAAGATGGTTCACGCACAGGGTCTAATGCAAACAGAGTAGGGTAAAGGGTCCAAAAAAGGAGAACTTGTTATAATAGGTTCGGCTACAAGGTCTAGGTCTAGAACCTACACACCCTAGACCCGATCACCCCTAATTTTTTTTTTTGGTAAAGTTTTTTTTTTTTTTTTTGGTAAAGTGATCACCCCTAATATTCAATGCATAGGATATCATTAAGGGTTCTTCTCCGAGAAATTTCCTACCACATGGACCAAATCAAAATGCACCAGATAATTAGGTCAAAGTGGTAATGATGGCTGCTGCTAATTGTTGAAAGGTTAGCTTTTAGTGAACTCATTGCTTGATTTTTATTTCCTTTGCTGCGACCCACGTGACTATACTTTTCTAATATGTTGTGGTTATCTCTATTGACTCGATCATGATTTAAAGATTTTGTCTGAGACCTACACAAGTATAAGTTACATACATCTCGGGTCGAGGAATTTAAACCACGGTAATTGGCAGCCTCTGCCTTACGAACTCTTTCTTTATGTGTTTCTACTTCTTTGTTTAGTCATACGACAGACAGAACCATTTGCTATGTAAATTGGGATTGAGATCATCTAAATTTAGAAATTATATATGCATGTACAATTATCCTTAACATAATGACATGTTATTTATTTGGTATGTTTTTTTTTTGACCATATTTATTTGGTATGTTAGACGTTCCAGATCTATTTATTTATTTTTTCTCTTTTTTCGCTCTCTGTATTTTCACTTTTTTCCCTCTTCCTCAGCTTTTCTTCTCTACCCTAGCAGGACAACCCATGACACTTGCAACGCTTGCTAGAGCAATTCACCAACACATCAGCGAAAGTGATAAACTTGCAGTCCTAAAGAACTGAACATGAACTTGTTTATCGCCTCTTTTCGAAGCTCATATTTCCATAACCAACCCCTCGAAAATCCAATGAGCACCACTCCATGGAAAGTGGAATCGCAACTACTGAAATCAAAGATAATCAGCAAAACAGCAAATGAAATCGAGTATAACTAAAGATAATGCTTTCCATAGAATGACACAAAAAAATAATGCCATAGTTCATACCAGTGTGTCAAATGAAAATTAAATACCAATTGGACCGAAAAGAAGCGTCTTTTCCGAGAAGACAAACTTTCTCACTTCACCCAGTGAAAAATTGCTGCCAAAGCTGTCACCGATATTCGCAGATAATCGATTTAGTCATAAAACGTGAGACTTCTTGCGTCATCAACCTCCAGAATTCCACAATCAAGCAACCAAGAATTGAATTACTGTGTGATAAAAGCTCGACCCCTAAAGGCCGCCCGTTGGTTTTAATTATGCTAAAGCCACATTTGATCGATTTCAACTATGAATTCTAATCCGGTTAAGGGTATCGGACTTTAATAATTAAGAGACAATCATTGGATATTACTTCATCAAATTCCTTATTTGTTGGCAAATCCTAAATTTTTGGATAAGCGAAATTAGGAAGAAATTGGAAGCCTAAAGGGAGCTCACGAATTTGGAGAAGACCAATGGCCTATATTTTCTTTAAATTTCGGCCATAAGGGCCTAAATAATGGAAAATTACAGTTTTGCCCAATTAAAGGCCCATTGAGCTCATTTAGGCCCATTAAGCTTGTTAAGGCCCAAGATGAAAAGCTCACAACAAATCAAGCCTGAAGACAAGCCCATTAAGACAGTTGGACCATTTTTGGCTTGGCTCATGTGCATGAATAGTGTGTGGAATAGTAACTCACATGAATAGTGAAATGGCTTAGTGCAATTACCAATTTGCCCATTCTAGAAGCCTAAGCCTAATAAAACAAAAATTATGGAATGGAGATGGATGGATGAGGTTTCTTCTTACTCCCCAAGTTGGAATTGAGGGCCAAGATGCGTTCTTGGTCCCCAAGTTTCCCTTTTTTCCTTATTTCTCTCATTTCCCTCATTTTTATCTTTTTCTCTCTTTCATCCCCACTTTGGCCGAATTTGCCTCCATCATTCTCCCCAATCTCATACCCATTTCTCTCTCTTTTCCCTCTTGGTTGTGGTTGCCGTGAGCCACCATTCACCATTTAGCTCGCTAGGCCACCCCTGCTGTTAGATCTTGTCATACTATCGTTCTCGCGTGTTGGCCGTGAGTCTCGAGCCTTGTCGAACCTCCCTCAAGTTGTGTGCCATCATCCCTTAGCTATTTTAGCCCTTATCGTGGGTTGCCAAGCACCATCCAGCCACCACTATGCCTAACTGCCCCTCACTGTCACCACTTGTTGTAGCCTAGTTTCGGAAGTGAGTCATTTCCAAACCCTTGTTGAGGGTGGTAATTGCACTTATGACTAAGATTAAGATTAGTTTAAGGTTAATGGTGATTAGATTAGGTGATAAGTGGATTAAAGTGATAAGTTGTGGTGATAGACTATCACGATAAGCACTAAGTAGATGAGATAAGATATCATGATAGGGTATGCTTGGATGCGATAAGTTATCATGATAGGTTATACTAATATATGATAAGCTATCGTTATTAGTTATCGTTGGATACGATAACCTATCTTGATTGCAATAAGTGTTCATTGTGTTGTAAGTTCTATAGTGATTAGTGCTTGTTGAATGCAAGTTTTAAAACATGATATATGCTTATACAATTCCAAATTTGAAAATGATAAGTATTTTTGGTATTCTATATTTATAAGTTATAAGTACTTATGAAAGGCAACTTTAATAGATATATTGTTTGGTTTATACTTATACAGTTCCAAATTTAAAAATGGTAAGTATTCTTGGTATTCTATATTTATAAGTAATAAGTACTTATGAAAGGCAACTTTGAAAGATATATTGTTTGGTATATACTTATACAATTCCAAATTTGAAAATAGTTAGTGTTCTTGACATCTAAGGTTATAAGTAGTGAATACTTATGAAAGACTATTTTAAAAGGTAATATGCTAAGGTTGTTCGATTTGATATTGTCATTGGAAGCAACTTGTTGATGTTTGTATTCAAGTTTGGGCTCGAGAAACCATTGTTCTATTATGAAATCTTGTGATGTTATTGGGTGTGCTTGTTCTATGTGATGTTGTTTAGTATTAATGGCAATGTTTTATATGTGTTCATCAGAAGTAATATTTACACATGTTTATTGTCCGTAGTCAATGTGTGAGAGCACCCCGAGCCTTCAAGACGGGATATACGATGGTTCTTGGACGTGTGTGGAAGCATGCTGGGTCAAGTCTCATTTTTGGATCTACTACTGAGGCATATTGATCCTAAACCAAGTTCGATACTAAATCGGTGATCATGTCACAACGGGTCGGTCCTTTCTTGGTCTCGATGCAATATTGAGATGTATCGTTCTCGAGATAAGTTTGGTACTATGTCAATGATCATGTTATGACAGATTGGTTCTTTCTTGGTCTCGGTGCGATATTGAGATGTATCGTTTCCAATCTAGATTGAACTTACGTTGGTGCTCAACATAACATGTCAAACCACAGACTCTCGTTTCATGCTCGACATAATTTATTGATGTAATTTTGATAAGTCATGAGATACACTTTGCTTAGCATGCCATTGAGGCATTCATACTTGGCTAATGGGAAAGATAACAATGGGCTTGAGTGGTGATGTGCTTGTGTGATCACATTATAGCCTTGATGTGTATAATTATGCAAGGTGATAGTTTCGTCCTAGTGTGTATAATTATGCAAGACAATGCCCAATTTTGGATACCCTCAAGTCAACGGGATGCCGTTCATGGTCTTGATGTGTTTATGCGGGACGTTGCTATGCTTGATGGGGCGAGACGATGTTCGGTTATGCCGAAAAATCGTCAACCTTCAGGTTGGCTATAGCCTAGAGCAGTCATAATAATCTAAAAGCATGGTCTTGAGGGTAGCATGATAGTATGAGACGCCATGATATTCTCGAGATGCCATATATGCAAAGTGCGTGAGTGCCAATGCATATTCTGAGAATGATGTTATGGCTTGCATAGGTGTGGCATGAAGATATATGAGTTGCATGAGACACGTGCGTGAATGAAATGTCGTATTAGTAGCTTATATGGCACGTGCATACTCGATTAATCATGCCTATGAAATTTAGAAGCATGTGGATTTGTATGTTTGTGATAGGTCTCGAGGATGGCATGGTAGTATGGGATGTCATGATACTCTAGAGACGTCAACGTGTGCCAAGTGCATGAGTTCTAAATGCATAATATGAGAGTGATGTATGGCTTGCACACGTAAGGCATGGATAATATATATATAAGTTACATGAGACATGTGCGTGAGCTGATTATTGTGTTAATGAGTTATGTAGATTGTGATTATCATATGCTTGATGGAATGGTGCACTCACATAGTGATTATTTATGCTATATAAACACGTGGTAGGATGTCGCATATTGAGTGGCTCATTTCCTGTTAATAGATAATGCAAAGCAAATGCTTTACTATTGATCTGTGATCGATAGATAAACTGCATGTTTATGGTGTTTTTGAGGCAAAGAACCCTCCTACGCGAGGTTTAGGGAGTTTACTCGGTGAGTTTATCTCACTCCTTGCTATTTAGCTTTTTTTAGGTCTTAATCATGGCTAGCTGAGCCCGAGCTAGGGTACTTTGAGGTGGATGCATACTAGACATGTAGGGGTACCACTTTTTGAGATCACCTTCGTAAAATAGAGGTGCTACGTTAAACCCAACCCCTTTTGGACAAATATGAAAAAATTCGCTATGCGAACATGTGAATGTCTAAGCTTTAAATGTAAAGAAAGTTAATGTATGATGGTTGATGCATATATATAAAAGTGTGATATGATGTATGCCTTATATTATCTCTATTGTTTGTTAATGATTGGGAGATGTTTATTCTGCTTCCGTTTGTGTATAATCAAAATATAAAAAATGAATGGGTAAGCGACACTTCTTGGGATGTCGTAATTAAATGACCAAAGGGAAAGAGGGTTGTCGTACGTCCTAGAGTCGGAGTATGACAATTAGCCTTGTCCTCATCCCATTCATCTTCATCCTATCCCTCATCTCCCTCCCCTCTCCCCCCCCCCCACCCTCTCTCAAGTGCAGAGGAGTTAGGCAGAGAGAACTCTTGCGAGTGTAATTCAAGGTTATTGTGATGTCGTTATTGTGATGTCGTTCCCTACCTAAGAATGAAATGGAAATGATACATTCAATCCCTGAATTTCAGCTTAATATTTAATGTGATCCATAAACTTTTAATTTGTTTAATATAATCCGTGAATTTTAATCTCTCGCACAATGGCATTCCTGAACCATTAATTTGTTCAATTTAATTTCCAAAATTTTGGTACATATTCAATTTAATCCATGAACTAGATAATCCAGGGACTAGATTGAATCCATAGATATAATATTTTAGGACTAAATAGAACATTTACTAAAAGTTCAACAACCACTGTTAACATCGAAATTTTTGTTGATGTTTCTTGTATCTGTTTATTTTACAAAAAATATAAAAAGATAAAAATAAAAAATGAAAAATGATGAATTAAAAAATGAATGAATAATAACAAAATCATGTGGGCTCGCATGTCCGGCCCACATAGCAAAAGTCTTGGCCCTCTAAGCCCCTCCATCTATTAGTCCAGCTCATTGTTAAATCACTTGGCCCATCTTTTTGTTTCTTTTTGGCCCATTCTTCTTTATTTCCTTAAGCCCTCAATTTGAGGGCAAGAAAAAGCAATGCAAGCCCAGCCCCACATGCTCTCTCCTCTCCCTTTTTGTACGACCAGCATGCGTCTGTGACGCAGCAGGAATGACCAAGGGAGCAAACACGAGCGTCACAGGACGATTCTTTCTATTGTGAACATAGACCTTTGAATTACTCGATTGGGTCTAAGTAAACCTTGCTCTTATTCACACTTTCACATTCAAAGAAGAGAATTTTTTGAGAGAGAAAGTAGAAAGAAACTTTGGAAAATACTTATATTTCTCAAATGAAATGGATGATGCAAATGAGGGGAGGGCACCCCTATTTATATAAAAGTTCCTCGAATTATAATTATTGATCTTCTACGCGATTGAATGATAGAGGATAACAATCCTCATCTAATCATTTCAATAGTTGAGATGTACTTGATCTAACAGTGAAGGATATTAATCCTCGTCACATTATTCCAATAGTGGATATTGATCTCATCTAACAGTTGAGATTGTCAATACTCGTCAAACAAATCCAAGGGCAAATATTAAGTCCCCTTACTATCTAACAGTCTTGATGAGCTCGTTTGGATTGATGATGTGGCACTCTTTGGTCGCGATTGACGAAGGACGAAAAAAATAATGGAAAAGATTCTCCACGAAGGTTGAGGCAAGGGGGACGTGCTCGAGGTTCAAAAACTGGCTGGTTGATATGAGAATAAGAGAAGAAGGCCATTAGCAAGGGTGAGAGAACCAAAAAGAGGAGGAAGGAGAGCAAACCTCAGCCTTTAAGGAAGAGGAAGAGTGACATTGAGCTTCACTAAAGGGGAAAAGAGAAGAAGAACCAAAGAAAGGGAAGAGGCCATAGGATTCTATAGTAGGGAGTTGTACCAACACCACTCCGACGAGCTCTCCAAGTCTAGTGACGATGGCCTGACGATCAGATCTGGCAAGGCAGCCCAAAATTTTTACTCTAGTCAAGCAAGATCCAACTTGGCTAGCACCCACCACACGCACTATTCAAGAAAATCTTCAATCAATTTGATGCCTTTCAACGTCCTACCCACAGGCAACATTTGCCTATCAAGTAGAATCCTTAAGACAGGCATGGCAGTGAACTAGTGCTCCACGTCCGATGGGGTGGGGTCCGACACAGTGAATTATGGACACGAGCATAATGTGAGGCGGTGGCATGGGGCCTGTAAAGGGGGTAGGTGTGGGTATGGGAGGAAGGGTAACGGCAGCTGTTACGACCACAAGAGTTGTCATCGACGGTGGGGAATCCATGATGAGGGTAATGGAGGGATCGGATCTGGAAGAGGTGAAGAGGGCAGGGAATGAGCAGTTTAGGAGAGGGAATTTCCAAGAGGCTTTGATGTGTATGATAAGGCCATTGCGCTATTGCTGTCCAATGCGGCTTATCGAAGTAACTGGGCTGCGATTCTGACAGGTCTCGGGCGATTAGCTAACGCAGTGAGCGAGTGTGAGGTGGTAGTTAAATTGAACCTAATGTATTGGAGGGTACACCAGCGATTGGCATCCCTGTTTATTAGGTGAGCTTTTGATGTCATTTGAATAGGAATGGTTGAGTAGGCTTCGCCATTGATTTCCCGTTGTTGGCAAGTTGTTAACTTTTTACCTTTGTCTACTTTTTTTATTTTTATTTTTATTTTTATAGAAATGGAAATATTTCATTTACTTAGCAAAGATGAGAGGCCCGTTAAATGGGCATCATTACATAAAAGCTCCAAAATAGTTTGAGCAGGGGACAAGACCCAATTTAGAGATAAGTAATTTTTATTGTGGGCTTTGGCTATCCAGCCCGCAACACGATTAGCCTCTCTAAAGCAATGCATGATTTGAATATTTGAGAAGGCCTTTAATTTGTCCTTGCACTTGCAGACAAGCAGTTGAGTAACTCAACTATTCTAAACTGCTCATGGCTTTGACTAGTTGCAAGTTGTCTAACTCAATAACAAGTACTTCGTGCCTTTTAGAAAAAAAGTGGTTGAGGGCTTCCCATAAGGCTAAGGTCTAAGCCATCAAAGGAGAGGAAGCTCTCACCGAAATAGCTGCTCCTCCCAACATTCTCCCGACTGAATCTCGGTAGATGCAAGCGATGGAGCTCTCCACCGATCTAGGTTCATACATTCCGTCAATGTTAATCTTATAAACTCTATCCAACGGTGGGTTCCAAATCTAAGGTTTTTTGGCTACTTTGTTCTCAAATCCGCTCGGCTTTGGGTTCCATTGATTGAAGCTTTTAGGTCCCACTTGAACTAAGTCAATGATGGCCTTCGCGTTTGGTGTTATGTCCCTGAAGATGGCTCGATTTCGTGCCGTCCAAATGTTCCACAGAGTTGCGGCCACTAGTTGCAAATTTGGGGGGTTAGTGGCATTTTCCTTAAGCTTTCAGAACCATTCTTCAATGCAATTCAAACCCTGACTTGATATCTTGATGTTCAGCATAGGGTTGGCCCATATTTCTTTTGTCCAAGAGCATAACAGGAACAAATGTTCAACCGTTTCCCTATCTCGGTTGCATAATGGACATATGGTTGTCCATTGAAATAGGTTGTCCATTGAAATAGGTTGTCCTTCATTGGGAGAGCATTTTGGTATAAATTCCACATGAAACTTCTTATCTTGGGTGGAGTATGCAATTTCTAAATATCTGTCCAGTGTGAGGGGGGAGGTTGAAAGGAATTTGAGGCTTGGTTTTCGTTGCATTGCTCTGTTCTCTCCTAGATGTAGTTGTACCCACTTTTAACTATATATTTTCCTGCCTGAATACCAGTCCATACAAGCTGGTCTTTTTCTGTTTGGGGTTTAATTGGGATAGCAAGGATCTCTTTAACTAATTAGTTGTCAAAATGTTCCAATAAGATCAGTTCGTTCCATCTGCCTTACTCTTTATTAATGAGTCTAGAGACTAAGGAGGGTTCGTGTATATTCGCGGGACCTTCAATAATACCTCTCTTTAGCCATTTATCTTTCCTGGTTTTGATTTTGGATTCATCTCTTACTGTCCACATGACTTGAGGTGCCATCAAATTTCTACCTAGGAGCAAACTTTGCCAACCCCAGGAAGGACGTTGCCCCTTTGGTGCATGCCAAAAATCCACGTGGGGATAATATAATCCTTTAAACAAGATGCTCCAAAAAGTAGATCTTTGAAACCCATTCCACCTTTGTATTTCCTGGTCTTCAAGATATCCCATCTCTTCCAATGAATTCCAACTTTCTTTTCATTAGTCTTCCACCAAAATGAGGCAATTTTCTATTCAATAGCCTTGCAAATAGAAACTAGGATTTTAAATACTAACATTGCATATTATGGTAATGCTTGAAACACTGTTTTCAACAGTATTTCTTTTCCAGCTTTAGAGACAAGTTTTTCCTTCCAACCTTCCAATTTTGAGCCGACTCTCCCAAGAATCCATGCAAACATTTTTTTTTTTTTGACACTACCCAATCTAAAAGAATGCTAAGATATTTGCCAATTTTTTGTCAATAATCGGAACTCTCAATTCCCTTGCCATATTATCTTTCAAAAAATTGAGGGCAATCCTTATTGAAGAAGATTCCCGATTTGTTTAAATTTATATCCTGTCTAGCTACTAGGCAATATTGATTTAGAATCATTGCCAAATTTTGACACTCTAGAATTGTGCCATTCAAGGAGAAAATCGAATCATCCGCAAATAATAAGTGAGAAAGAGTGGGACACCATCTATTTAGTGTAATGCCAATGATACTACTATTATCCACATCTCTCTTCCTTAATGAGGACAAGACATTTGCCACAATAATAGAGAGGTAGGGAGGTAAGGGATCTCCTTGCCTAATTCCTATTGACGGTTTAAAATATTGTAGAGGTCCTCCATTGAATTTAAGACTAAATGTGACCGTAGTAACACATTGCATAACCCATCTCACCTATTTCTCATCAAAACCATTCTTAAGTAGGCATGCCTCCAAGAAATCCCATTCCACTCAATCGTAGGCCTTCTTCATGTTTAATTTTAAAACAGCTTGGAATTTCTTTCTTCTTTTTTTGGTTCTAATTTGAAGCAATACCTCCTGGACAATAAAGATATTATCCTGAATTTGCCTCCCGCCAACGAATGCACTATGTTTTGTTGTTATAATTTTTGGTAAAATTGGTTTGAGTCTATTGGCCAACACTTTTGAGATGATCTTGCAGCCGAAATTGCATAAACTTATTGGATGTTACTAATCCAATCTCTCTAGGTTCAGAACTTTTGGGATAAGGGAGATATATGTTCTATTCAAATCTAGCGAAAGAGAGCCAGTGTTCAAGAAGTTCTTCACCTCCTTAAAAATGTCCCATTTAATGTCTCCCAATGTTACTAATAGAATAAACCATTAAGATCATCTGGCCTCGGAGCTTTTGTTGCGCTAAGCTGGAAAGCTGCTTCTGTTACTTCTTTCAAAGTTACTTCGGCTAGCAATTTACTGTTCATTTCTTCTGTTACTAATTCAAGTAGTTGATCTAGAACTAGTGAGAAGTTTCGAGGGCCACAGGACTTGTATAGTTCTCTGAAAAATAGCATGATATGTTCTTTCAATTGATCCTACTCAAACAACCATGTATTTTTTGAATTTTGCAGCATAGAGATCCTGTTTCTTTATCCTCTTTGAGTGGTTGTCGCATGAAAATATTTTGTATTATAATCTCCTCATCTTAGCCAATTAATTCTAAAGCGTAACCCCCAGTACATTTCTTCTTGCCTCCTGAGCTCGTCAATGTCATCTTGCAACTTTTTGAATTGTGCTTTGTTGAAAGGACCGTAAAAATTTTTTGTTAGCCTCTCTAATTCCTGTTTAAGCAAGCTGGTTTTCTTTTGTTCATTCACAAATTTCTTTTTGCTCCATTAGAAAAGTGCATTTTGGACATTGTGCAGCTTCTTAACTCAATCCTTCTGAGGCTGAGTTGTAGATCCCCAAGATTTTAGCACTACCTCCCTGGATTCATCACTCTCAAGCCAGAAAGCTTCAAATCTAAATTCTGTTTTCCTTTTAACCTGATTTGCTGAAGAGTTAGGAGGATAGGACTATGGTCCGAGTCTATTGCAGGAAGAGCATATGCTTCAGCTTTAGGGTACATCAACCTCCATTCTATCGTGCATACTACTCTGTCAAGTCGTTCTTTTACATATTCATCCCCTTCCTTGTTGTTGGCCCAAGTAAACACACATTCCTTGCTGTCTATATCCATTAATAAGCATGCATCCAAGCATTCACAAAAAACATTCATTATGAAGTTTTCAACCAAGCACTTCCCCACTTTCTCCCAATAAAACCGCACTTCATTAAAATCCCCAAGCACACCCAAGGCAAAGTATCCATAGAGCTTATCTTTCGCATTTCCTCCCAAAGTTGCAACCTCTTTGGATATGTATACAGAGCATGAACAAAGGTAATTCTCATTTTATTGCCCTTTACCCCCTCTTCACAACTCAAGTTCACAAAGCTTTTAGTCACTGAGTATATATCCAATGAAATTCTATCATCCCACATAACGGTGAAGCGCCCCCCCCCGGCGGCCATGCCCCGGGATCAACTACTAGACAACTCTGAAATTGAAGTCTTCTCTTTATTTTCTGGACAAATTCAATTTGATTTTTTGTCTCCATTAGAAAAACCAAAGAGGGCCTAAAAAGAGCCGTTAAAGCTCTTAATTCTCGAACTTTCAAGGGTGTGCCCAACCCTTGAGAGTTCCAACATAAGATATTCATGGTTCATTTGGTGGCTTATTAGGATTAGCTACCAAAGCCCATGCTACAACTTCTTTAGTCGTATAAATAGAAGTGTCTAGAAGCTAAGTTTAATCCAACCAACCTTGGATTGGGGTTGTAGGATCATGATTGCTGGCCCTCCTTTGTTTTCGGTAGAGAGAGTTTTTGGTTTTGTGTAAGTTTTCTTTCTAGTGCTTTCTAAGCTAGTTGCTGGCTAAATGTTTGGAATGTTTATATGCTCTAGCCGTGTGAGTAGAAGTGCCATATTCCTTGGGTTATACATGGTTATCTCTTTAGTGATGTTGTAGTGAGGATCCATTATCATCTGTTCTGGGTCCCACTATTGAATGTTATAATTAATTTTGAGAGGGATGCTGACCATCATCCATAACATAAATTTGACTTAGCTGCTCAGGGGTTTCAGGAATAGCCTCTTCTACATCTTCAGCTGTTGATTCTTTTTGATAGAACACCTTCCAAAATGGGCTATGGTTTGAGGTTTTAGCTTTCAGCCAGCTTCCAAAGCATCCTCCCAATGCAGTTGTGAATTTTTCTTCATCATAAGGTATATCTTTACAGTAGTTAGCATAATGTCCAATTTTGCCACACGAATAACAGAAGAAAGGCAGCCGTTCATATTTGAAGTCAAGCCATACTTTCTTGTTTACATGACACATCAATTGTCCAACTCGCAGTTCAGCCTCCACATCTAACTCCACTCTCGCTTTCCCAATTTTCTGAAAAGCAGGGCCTCGGGCACTATTTTCACATCTAGAACCTTTCCCATTGAGCTGGCAATTTTCTTTATCATACTTTCAGAGTTCCATTCCAGAGGGAGCCCAAATATTCTAACCCAAAAGGCACATGTCTTGAATTCATAACAATGAGGAGGAGTATCCGGCTCCCATTATTTTAATAGCGATAAATGATTAGAAAATGACCAAGGACCTCCCTCTAACACATGGTTCATATCCCCTTTGTTTTTCCATTTTCTAAGGGTTTACTTCCATATTCTTATTTCTCCATGCCTTTTTCATAGCCATTGAAAGTGCTCGAAAATTAATGTTAGGGTTCTTGTAGAGTTGCCCAACAAGGGAGAAGCGACATTCTTGAATTTTCTCCTCCGATATTTCCTCATCTAGAATATGCACATCATTCTCATACATTAACTTACCCAATTTGTTGTAGAGATGAGCGAGGCATCCCACTACACCTTCCTCTTTAGTCATTGCCGCTCGTATTTTGCCACTGGGACTTTCTCGCTGAAGGGCCTGTGAGCTTTACCCCTTTCTTTAGAGATGGAGAACGAAATGGCAAAATATCAAACCTGCCATATAGATCGCCTTCATAATGTCAAGAATGGCAATGAAATAGTGAAGAAGCTGTTGAAGGTTCCGACAAGGGACAATGAAGAATAACAGCTAAAATTGCGATTGTAATGGGATGTGGGATGAACTGCAAAAAGTTGGGGCAAAGTTATGGTGGGGGATTGGGGTTTGTGATGGTGGGTTGGGGTTAGAATTTAAGGCATGGGAGGCCATAGCTACACAGAACGGTAGAGGGGAGCTCCGAAAAAGAGAGAGTTTACCTTTGTCTACTTCAGCGTCTTTAGAATGTTAAGAGTACAATGTTTCTTCCGGGTCTCAGATCCATTAATTCCAAGTTTTGATCTTGCACACATGCTCCTTATGCCAATGTCATTTCTTTTGCTTCTATTGCTCTCGGCTGCAATGTATGCATATTAGCTAGTGGTGTAGGTGGTTTGGTTCGGTTCGGTTTTTTTGGAAAACCGAACCAAGAACCGATAGGCAAATTAATTGAATTGAACCGAACTCCAATCCGAACCGAAACCAAACCGGACCGAAATCTCGATTTGATTTAGCTCAGTTAGATTCTACTTTTCGGTTTTCACTTTTGTTTTTGTTTCTTTTTTTAAAATCGAATTTTGTTAATTATTTTTAATTATTTTTATTCTTTTTCTTTCTTTTTCTTCTTCTTTTTCATTGGCCGATCGTCGGCCATTTCGGCAGCCGGCGACCAACCAAAGGTGAGCTGGAGTCTCACCATAAGTCGATAAGGCTCGAGCTTGCCAGATTCTAGCAAGGTCGACCCTTGCTTGATTAGGTGAGGCCAAGCTTGCCTGACCCCAATAGGCTCAAGGCTTTGGCGACCTCCAGCGAGCTTTAGCCTGCAAGATCCAACGAGCTGGGTGAGGCTCAAACCTTGTCAGAGGTCGCTAGAGCCTCATCAATGTCTAGCGACCTCCGATGAGGCTCAAGCCCCACCCAAGTGGGAAGACAAAAGAAAAATAAAATAAAAAACATAAAAAACATAAAAAATCAATTTTTCAAAAAAAAATAAAAGGAAAACTTTTTAGATTTTATCGGTTTGGTTCAATTAACAAATCGATAAAACCGGATTGATTAAAAAAGTTTTGGTTTTTTATATTATCTGAACCGAAAGAAAATCAAATTTTTCAATTCGGTTCGGTTCGGTTTTCAGTTTGGTTTTTGACACCGCTAATATTAGTTATGATCCACTGGATTGATTTTCTTTGGTCTCCAAGTTCATCTCTAATGCTTCTTGGGGTTGTTTCATATGTCCATCGCGAGTTTTTATGCTCTTGTTTGATATTCATTTGAGTGATTAATGAAGCTAGACAAGGTTTAAAATTAAATTTGCAGCACGTAGTTGATCTGAGCTTGTTTTCTCTTTTGCTTGTGAACTTTAATTGATCTATTCAAGTTTAGGCATTAGTATGCCAAGAAAAGGCATCGGCATCCGTAAAGACCCGTCATGAAACATCATATAATCTCGTGTCCACAAAAAACAGATGAGCAATGCAGGATCGGAACACAAAGTTATAGGAAGTTCCATTACATTGTTTGATCTTCTTTTATATTATTAAAATGGCTAAAGAGGTGCAGCAAGTGATGCAAATCTCCTTTCAGAGTCGCTACAAAGGTCCCACATCTCAGTGCGGAATATTCAAGTAGGGTACAAGATTGACAAGATCGTCATCATAGCACCACCGAAATGTTAGTAGTTAAAATTTTCTGGTACATGAGATATGTTGTAGTTAAATAGTGCAACGCGAACTGTTCAAATTTATTACCTCTTGTATGATAAGACTAACTTGAATTAAAGTGATCTACTGAACTTTTATCAATTTAAGTTACCAATTTTATGTGGGTTACGAGGTTTCGTTTGTGTTGCGCACCAATGTTTTATCACTCCAGTTGTATTTTACCATTTTTTTTTTTGAAGTAAAGCTTTAAAATGTTTTGGTTTGTAATTCTTTATATTTAACTTTAGATATTATCCTTCTAAATTAGCACGAATCACTAACATTTTCCCCGTTGGTTATTCCTACTATTAAGTTAGCCTTGGAAGTAGAAAGGGCAAAGAAAGAGGAGTCTTTCTAATATGACGACACCTATTTACCATCAATAACGGTG
Organism: Eucalyptus guilfoylei; assembly: GCA_016097605.1. Taxonomy (NCBI): domain Eukaryota; kingdom Viridiplantae; phylum Streptophyta; class Magnoliopsida; order Myrtales; family Myrtaceae; genus Eucalyptus; species Eucalyptus guilfoylei. Next base: position 22,466,645 of record CM027866.1, on the reverse strand, counting down.
CCACAATGACGATAAATGTAATATTCTTTCGCTTCTTGTTTCATCATTTTAACTTATGAGAAGTCTTGTAATTTGTCATGTTCGGAAGGTCTTGTATGAATTACTGGATGCTATTTTTCACCATTTTATCTGCTTGCTTTTGTTTGCATTTTATATTTGATTATGCTATGATTTGAATATAACCTGCCATTTGAAACTTTCGATGAGTAGCATGATTTATTCCTTCCAGTTAATTGGAATTCTAAAGTGATTTTTTAAATAGTCTTTTTGTGTCAATGCACTGGGCTCTGATGACACTGTCAGACCCAGCTCGGACCCTGGAGAATCTCATCTACATTGGATATCCTGGTGATCCTTCATCCGCTATCCGTGTCACTAAGACAAGTAGATCTAATTGAAAGAAGCAACAATCCGACAGAAATGTTCTCCAATATTTAGTTTTTGGGCCTAAAAAGGCCAGAAAGTCGGCGTTACTGAATTCTGAGTTCTGTAACATTGTGAACTACTCAGTTCACCTAGTCTTCATAATGGCTTACTGTTGATCCAGACCCTTCTCTGATACCTACTCTTCAACAACTGATGAGCGTTATGCTGTTCATGTTGTTGACCAACCTGAGATGAGTTCAATGGCGTGCTCACTATGATTTGTTACCTATGTTGCATGGTTCCTCAGACATAAATTCACAAGTTACGCAGGGAGTCGAGAAAACCCTTGTATTCAAGAAATTCCAGAAGATGGAGTGAAAAAAATGCTGGTCAACAAGGAGTCTTCGGCTGCCTGTGATATAGCCGTTTTTGTTCATGACAGGTTATCGTAAATTGTCATTGCTGCGCGCATTTAGAGAAATGTCAGATGATGCCTTATGCATTTTGAATGGGTTATTTTATTTTCCCATAGTTTAAGAATGCTGAATGTGTTATTGCTCTGAGAAGCTTATGTGAAGATTTTTTATTATGTTGATGGGTTGATCTATAGGGTACGCATTTGACAAAAAATCATGGTGACAGAAGGGCACTGGTCGAGCAAGGCACAATTCTAGGCATAGGCCCCATATTTGGTTTATGTTTTGCTTAATTGTAGAGTCCGGTGATCTCCCTTAAAGTTTTCGAATTCCATCTCCGCTGATTTCAGCAACTCTTTTCACCGAACGAACCAGGTATGTGAACACTCTCTATCAGGCATGTTCTGTGTATAAACTGTTTTTAACCGAGAATGAGCTACAAAATTTGAATAACGAAATCACAAGGAAGCTCGGATGAAACAGCACATTACTGAATAGTCTGATCATGAAGCATATACATCTTTTTTCAGATCGAAAATCAAGCCAAAGTTGAATCAAAAATTTATTCTCGTGGCTGCACAAAATCTGTTCGACAAAATGCCTGAACGACATACCGAAGTCCATATTGTCCGATTGACGGAAGTTTAGTTTAATGCTTGATTGTTCACATATTGTTGAAGAATGTATGATTTTTGTGGCTTTCATGGTGTTTTCATGCGATTTGGTGGAAAAATTCGTGTCTGAGTCAGTTGCTCATGGATCCTCCCTCGCCGAAGCCCTCCTTCCCATGCCGGCAAGCTCTATGGTTTAAAAATAAAAATCTTAGGAAACAATGAAAAATTTAGAAAATTCGAAAATCAATAAAAAAAAAAAATAGACATTTTAGAAAATCATTAAAAAATAAAAAAATCGACAAAAAAATCATTAAATTTTATAAAATTGTAGAAAATAATTAAAAATTTAGAAAAATCAGAAAACCCTTAAAAATATTAAAACCCAAAATTGAACAAGCCTTTAGAGCTTTTACAATAGGTTTCTTTGTTTTGTGTTGTTTTTTATTTTATTTTTAGAGACGATATTAGAATGTGTGATTTCCTTAACAATTATAATTGATTGCGCATTTCAATATTTTGGTTGTTACTTTCCTACTCTATAATGGTTAGGATGGACCCTATATTTTTTTTAATAAGCTGCTATGGCGTTAATTAGCACATAATCGATTAGATACCGAAATGACATGACATAAGTCTTAGAGCTAATGTAATCAAATCCCAAGTTTAGAATATCTAATTGAGTAAAAAGTAAGATATCTTCCCATATCTACTTGGTTTTTAGTTGACCGAAAAGGCTAGTAGTGAATCCTTTGCAATAGGCTTAATTGATTAAAATTTTGAACACCTAATATTGCGCGAGGTATGAACTTTGGAGAGTCCGAATCAATGGAAGGTCGTCGTGTCACGCCCCGAACCTCGAGCGCGCCAACATTCCACCATGGTCATTCAAATGCGACGTTCCCAGGTTAAGTCGCCGACCCAATCAGTTCTTTAATGCACATGCGGAAGTGTATTATAAAACCCCTGACAAAAACTCACGGGATAGGAAAGCAGGAAACCAAATCATTCATAAACAAACATGCTTTCAAAAGTAATCACACTAGGGTTTACACATAAACCAAAAATAGGCAATCTACAAAAAGAGATCAGTCCTATCACCACTAGTCGGACTCATTCCTCGATCCCACTTCTGACTGATCAACCTCCAGGGTTCCGCCATCTACGGTCCTGAAATTTTGGCTCACAACGGGGTGAGATATTGTCTCAGCAAGTTCAACCTCCTAAACCCCTATTAGAAAGAAAATACATCCCGAGTGGCATAGCCACATCACACAGAAGACTTACCTCATCTTAATTCCTTCTTGCAGGTTAGCACAATTTGTATCACACAATCTTAGGTAGTAATAAGAGTTCAAACAATTGGAACGCCATCGCTTTCATATAAAGGTAAGATTATATTGATAAGCAATGGACAAATGTACAAAAACAGCACCAACAACTTACACTCTAAATGCGAACAAAAGAGTGGAAGGGAGCCGCGCAAAAGCCTCAAGAGGCAAGTACAGAAACAAAGCAAAAACAAACACAGCCCAGCCACCAGACTCAGCCACCAAACCTCCATGGACGCCTAGGAAACCGAATGAGGGATTATGCGCAAGGCTGAAGACGAAGCCCAGAATCATCCGAGCTGAAGACGACCGAACGGGAACAAGGGGAGGGTTAGAAGCCCCGTAAGATTAAGTGAAGATGGCTGGGTCGAGATCCCAACCTCTCTGTAAACGCTGATTCCTTGGAGTGTCAAGGACATCCTTGTAGGTAATTGCTTTATCTTTAACCATCTTTATCAAATGGTTCTTCAAAGCGGGAATATCAAGAGAATCCCCTCGAAAAATCATAGCATTCCTTTTCTTCCAAATTAGATAGCAAAGAGCTCCAAAGGAATATCGGGAGAGACTATGAAAGAAGTCCTTACCAGCAAGGAATTTCATAGCCCAAGCAAGGTTTTCTGTCCAAGTGCCATTCCTCCACGGCAAATTGCACCCGGTAGCCCAAAAGTACACAATGGTAGTTGAAATATTGCAATCAAAGTACAAATGGTCGGTCGAGTCTAGCTGAGCATTACAAAAAGTGCAAACCGAGTAATCAATCCTTCCATACGAGAGAAGAAGTGACTGCGTTGGCAAGCGGTTTTTAGTAATAAGCCACAAAAGGAATTGAAGCCGAGGGGCTAAATCCTTGTCCCACACAAAAGAAGTCCAAGGTGCTTTGGCTTTAGAAGCTCTGATGAAGTTCCAAGCAGAAGCTACGGAGAAGGCCCCCGATGAATCTTGACGCCAAACAAAACGATCGCGGTCAACCGAAAGAGGAGGAAACGAAAAACCACAATCCTCCAAATGCAGTTTGCAAGATCTGCCAGCATAAGAATACAAAGACACCACAACCGCCCATGCAGGAACATCGGGATCCGACAAAAAAGTTTCAAGAACTTGTAGATGAAGAGGGCCACAAGGCAGCCAACTATCAAACCACAATGAAATAGAACGGCCATTACCGACCTCCCAACCGAAGGATTGCCTAAAACAGCCTCGGAGTTGAAGGATCTTCTTCCAACTCCATGCACAAATCGAAGGCTGAGGGGCAACCCAGAAGTTATGTTTCTTTAAGAAGTTGGAGTGGATCCAACGGCACCACAGTGATTCCTTATCTGTAAAAAGGATCCAAATAAATTTCAGCATTGAGGCTTTGTTACAATCCTTGATAGACCGAATACCCAGCCCCCCTTCCTCCTTAGGCAAACAAACATCCGTCCATGAGACTTTAGCACCTCCCTTATCCAAGGAAGTGCCTTTCCAAAGAAATCTACGAAGAATGCTTTCAATCCCCAGGATAACCGAAGAGGGCAAAGTGAAGACACTAGCCCAAAAGGACTGAATAGCATGAAGCACTGACCTTATAAGCTGAAGTCTCTCGGCAAAAGAGAGAAACCTGTGGGACCAGGAGCGGACTCGCGCAGTAATGCGGTCAATTAACTGAGTACAGTCAGCCTTACTCAACCTCTTTGAGATGATCGGCACCCCAAGATAACGAACCGGGAGTTTACCTTCCTGAAAGCCAAAAGCCAGGAGGATTCTGTTGCACAAAGCAGGATCACCTCCCGAAAGGAAAATGTCGCTCTTATTTTTGTTGGGGAGAAGACCACTCCATGAAGAGAAAATGTCGAGGCTTCTTTTAAGGATCATAGCCGACTTCCAATCCGCTTGGCAAAAAAGGAACACATCGTCTGCAAAAAATAGATAAGTGAGTTTGGGAGACTTACATCTCCAAAAACATTTAAACTCCTTGGCTGAAGACCTTTGGTTCAAAATTCCTGAGAAGATTTCCATGATCAACGTAAATAGATAAGGTGACATTGGGTCGCCCTGCCTAAGGCCTCTGCCTCCTGGGAAGAAGCCATGAAGCTCCCCATTAAAAGAGATAGAGAACCTGGGTGTGCGCACACAAGCCATAATCCGACGAATAATCCACAGAGGAAACCGAAAGGTAGTAAGAGTAAGCTCTAGGAAATCCCAGTCCACAGTATCATAGGCCTTGCAAAAATCCACTTTGACCGCACATCTTGGGAGGTATGGGTCTAGGTGGAAACCTGCAAACAGCTCTTGAGCCAGTAAGATATTATCCCTTATTCTTCTTCCCTTAACGAACGCATTCTGGGAAGGACTGACAAGATCCTGAAGCACAGGCGCAATTCTATTGGCCAAAATCTTAGTGATAAGCTTATAGACAGTATTGCAGCAAGCAATTGGTCTAAAGTCATTCACTTCACAAGCATTCGGCACCTTGGGAATTAGAGCTAGGATAGTCGCATTAACTTCCTTAAGAAGACAACCTGAGGAGAAGAAATCTTGCACAGCCTCTGTAACTAAGGATCCCACAATATCCCAGTTACTTTTAAAGAATTTAGCTGTAAAACCATCTGGACCGGGGGCTTTTCCCTTAGCAAGCGAGAACAAAGTCTTCTTAACTTCCAAATCAGAGACCGGCGAAGCTAGGGAACATACCTAGCTATCGGACAGCGGCTTCCGAATAAGAGAAGTAAGCTCTTGAAGATCAGGCTTAATTAAGTCAGCTCGAGGAGCAAGGAGATCCGAAAAAAAAGGATAGAAAAACTTGGGGCACCAAATCAAGATCCGAGACCACCGAACCTGCAGTGTCTTTGACAGAGAGGATTCAGTTATTGAGATGTCTAGCTTTGACAAAATTGTGGAAGAATCTCGTGTTACGATCTCCTTCCTTCAGCCATCTAATTCTAGATTTTTGCTTATAGAATGATTCCTCTTGACCACGAAGGTCTATAAAAGCACGGCGTTGCCCTTTTTCAAGTTCAGCAAGCGGAATATTTTCAGGATCCAACTGAAGGAGATGCTGAGTAGAACACAGGGCTTCCCTCACTTCAAGAGTTCTCAGAGAAATATCCGAGAAAGCTTCCAGATTAAGAGCCTTGAGGCAAGCTTTCAACAACTTCAGTTTAGAAACTAGCTTAAACATGGGAACACCCCAAACTTGACTATCCCACGCTTGCAAAACCGTAGAACGGAAGTCCGAGTGCTCAGCCCAGAAATCAAAATACTTAAAAGGCTTCCTCCTTGGATGCGGATCAACAACCTTGACAACCATAGTAGTATGGTCAGAAATTCCAGAATTGAGAAACGACGCCTCCGAGTATGAAAAGTGCATTCCAATTATTATTCACTGCCACACAAGGGCATAGCCTACTCGCAGTTCGGTTATCTACTGACATTAATGCCAGGCATCGCCTCTGTGACATCCTAGATTTTCACTTCTGTTTTCTATGAAATAAATCGGACATTTCATTGACGCGCCTATAGGGCTGTTCTCAAAGCTGATCACTCTTGAGATAACTAGACTATCTGGAGAAATCATTAAGAATTTTAAGGCAAATAGACTTGAAAATTCGACCAGGAATCAGCTTCTCGACCATGCTCATCTTTAGAGGTCATTACGGCATAATATAAAATCGATTTGAAATCAGAGATAGGTTGGTTCGGCTGAGATGTATGGCTAATCGTGGGTGACACCACTAAATTGAAAAATTCTCGTCGACCGGCACTAGACTGATTTTCTTATTGTTTTGGTATCCTGTGTCCGTATTTGAATCATCGAGATTTCCACGACAACCAAGAGTCGCCAATGAGTCGAGCGGGTTCATAGTGGCTTGAAGAAAATCGACCACGAGTCATTTGCACTAAAAATTTCTGAAAGTTACCCGGTAGCCTAGGTCACGCTAAAAACGCGTCGGATGGAAATTAACCGTGAATTCGAGTCCGATTTCAGAAATTGAAGATTCCGTCATGTCACAATAAATTCTAGGAACGTCAACTCAATCTCAGAAGATTTTTCAGAGATTCCAAGATTTTTGCGGAAAATCGATTCGGATGTTATGGAAAATTAGCAAAAATTCGAACAGGCCAAATTAAAGGAAATTTGGACTTTCGAACCAAGCTATATGACGAAGGGGAATTGTAGAAATTATGTGGGCTTTTTCTACATCAAAATTTGACATCAAATTGATGAATTTGGATGGAAATTGAAGCTTGAATTGAAGAATTCGGAGCTTTGTGGAGGGCAGCAATTTTGGACTTCAATATTTGGATTATTGATGGATTTTATGTAAGAAAGTAATAAGAGATGTTGAGATAAGTTTGAGGGATATTTAGGGACCAAGCATTAATGTAATGGGATAATTCTATTGACTTTTGGCCCTTGTTCTTCAATGCACTCCAGCTGGTTTCTTTTATCCTCGTGCGTCTTCTTCATTTCCTCGAACCACCTCAAGCTCTCTCTTTCTTTCTCTTTGCAATCCACCGAACCAGCTCTCACATTCCTTTCATTTTTCCTTCATCCAACGTCCACCAAGTCCAGCCATTAATCCACCGCCCCTCTCCACTATAAGTTGTTCCCCATGGTCAACATACCCATGCACGAAACCCCCACCGTTGACCGCTCCTCCACGTGTGTCCAACGTCCCACCGAAGCCACCGATTCCCCAGCAGCAACTCCACGTCGACGCTGCAACTCCACTACCGTTGGTCTCCACTCACGCCGGTCAACAAACCAGCCATAACCCCACCAAAGTTGACCGAGCTCCACGAAGCCACAATCGGCGCCACGCAGCAGTCCACCTCGGTGGATCTCTCCCCAACAAGCTTCAAACGTTGACTCAGCCCATCTCTGCCCACGCGTCCAAGTTCGGTGAAGACGTCTGCAGCTCGCGTGTTCTTCTTCGCCAGCGTCTTCTTCGCTCGTGGATTTCCTTGCCGAAGCAGCTTGAAGACCCAGCGAAGTTGCTCCATTCTACACGGCCTTCTCTAACGAATTTGGGTCCAACCATTGGGCCCGTGTCTTCAGCCCATCTTCATACAAGTGCAACCCAACTTCACACAAGTCAGCCCAGCAGCAGCCCTTGCTGCTTCTTGTCCGCAGGCCCATCTTCACAGCAGTAATTTGTAGCCTGCAGCAACCAGCCCAGCGGCCCATCTTCTCCAAGCCCACGCAAGTCAGCAGCTTAGCCCAAGTTGGTTCAATTCAGTTCAGCCCAATTCCAGCCCATCTTGGGCCCACGAACTAGGCCCAAGCCCAGCTTTTACTGTGGGCCTGCAAAGCCTTTGGGCCCGGTCTGTGTGCCCGTCGACGTCGCCAAAAATACCAAGATTCGGCCGCTGTCGCGGTGTTCCGGTCTTCGCTTTGCTCAAGTGAGTAATCTCACTAATCCTTGCTTAGTATACTAATTATGCTTAAAGATTGATTAGATTTAATTAAGTGCAATTAGGTGGTTAGATTAGAATATATTAGTAATTATTAGTTAATTGAATTGCATATTAATTAGGTGGTTAGTGTACCTAACTAGAGAATTGCCTATAGTATTTATTGAATGCATCTCGGGATTTTTCCCGACCCTTATTGGGCTTCAATTAGGCATTAGGGGCCTAAATTGGATTTTTAGTATTTATTTATTAATTTTCGAAATTATTTATTTATTTATTTATTTTTCGGAAATTAGGTAAGGATAGCCGACGACCGAAATTTCATGCTGATTGTTATGGTGCAATCTGTTTATTTATTTGAGCTCTACGTTGTGCTGAATTGAATTAATTGTGCAATTTGAGGAATTATTCCTAAATTGATTGAAATTGAGTGAGATTGAATGATTAATCGATAGATAGTCGAGTATGGTTATTTAGCATTAATAATACTTTGATGAGTTGTGAGGTGGAGAGAATCGTGAGATCGAACTGGGAATACTCTTGGCTGAGACCGATCAGGTACGAGGTATAGACATATGTGGTTCGGTGATGAGGAAATCACTAGTGAAAACGGCGCCTTAAAGAACGCACGAGTGTTGTCTATTACCTGCATTAGTATAGACATACGTGGTTTGGTGATAAAGAAATCACTGGTGAAAACGGCACCTTACGAGTGATGTTTACTACATGCATTATCATGGACATACGTCGTTCGATGATTGAGGATATCACTGGTGAAAACGGCGCCCTAAAGAACGCACGAGTGTTGTCTTTTGGTGTCCCCTCCAGTCAAGAATTGGGGCCTCCCAATCACTAGTCAATATGCTCTCATGCTGTCTATTACATAGTGAATTGTTTATGTTGGCTCTGTGATTAATATATCACCTTGGCGAAAAAGATGCCCGAGAGCATAGTGAATTGTTTATCTTGGCTCTGTGATCAGTATATCACCTTGGCGAAAGCAATGCCCGAGAGCATAGTAAAGTGTTCACTATACGTCACCTTGGCAAATAGACGCTCGAGAGCATTACTGTAGTTCTGTGACTGAGAGTACGATTGGAGGTTATATAGTGAGAAGTGAAATGACCTAGAAATGGTTTGTCTAACATGTAATCGACTAGGTCGATCAATCAAAATATCGATCTGTGATGTGATTGCTAGGGTGCCTATTGAACTGTGCTAATACGCAGGTGGAATCTGAGGTCAAGGTAAGTCCTCTGACCCGTGCGTGTATAGGCAGCCCGGTTAGCGTATTGGTTTCCTAATCGATTCTTAGTGGGGTAAAACTTGCTGAGACGTAGTCTCATCCCGGTTGTGGGACAACATTTCAGGCTCGTAGATGAGCCTGAGGAGAAGGAACTAGAAGATGACAATGAGCCAGAAAAAAATGAAGAGCTTGAAGGAAATAAACTTAGTGAAGAAGAGTCAGAAGAGGATCAGGATGATCCTGAGTACGACCCAGATGAGGATTGAGAGCCTATCCTCTTTTTGTGAACCTTGCCTATGTGTAGATAGAGTGAGGCTTTAAAGTTGTGAATATACTTTGAATTATGCTCTGTATAAAAGTATGGTTATGGATTTCAATATGAAAAATATGGTCTTGCTTTCCTATCCCATCGTTTTATTGTCTGGGGATTTATAACTGCTTCCGCATGTGCTATTAAGAATGGAAGGGTCGGCGATACATAGTCCTGGGATATCGCATTCTAAAATTGACCAAGTAGAAGGATGTGTGCGTGCTTGAGGATTGGGGCGTGATAGCCTCCCCCCTTGGAGCGCGGCTTCGTCACTACGTCGACGGCATTCCCGAAGGAGCATGGGCCCAGAATCTACTGCGACCCGCATCCGTTGTAAGGGGCATCCCATATAGGGGCAAGTCCGGCTCAACAGCCCAGGACAATTTCCCCTTAATTATCATACAACAATCTCACAATTGGCCCCAGGACACTTTGCATTTCATTCAATGCTCCCAATTAAAATAGTGATCCCGGCCTTTTTTCTTCATATTGAAAATATTCCAGAAATTAACCACGTGTGTGGGGACAAGTTAATTTCAATCTAGAAAACCAATATCTCACTTTTTCAAACCCCACTATTTAATATAATACTTAAAATCCAATTTTTGCCTCAAAACCCGACACTTGGGTTTTTATGAATAAAATCCCTATTTATCACAATCAACACTCAATTTGCCACATCCATTTATCAAATTCAAATTCTAAATGCACAGTAGCGATCAGCACGAAATTCTGAGTAATTGAGGTCAGAAATAATTTTTCAAAATTTTTTTATAAATAATAATATTTTAATAATTTCGTAATATAATATATTATTAAAAATTCCAGAATTTCGAAACATTTACGTAGATCAAAAATAAAACCCTATTACGTCCCATCAAAGTTTATTATTAAATAAACTCTCTTAGCCTTAATTAAACATACTTTAAATTAAACCAACCTCTTAATCTAAATCACAATTAAATCAACTAAACTAACCACCTAAGCTTACTTAACTTAGACTAAGCACACTTAGGGCATCATTAACCCTCTAATCAAGATTTAGTGAGTTAAACTCACCTGAATAGCGAGTCGAGCGGACCAAAATGACGGGGACGCAACGGGGACCGACTTTCCCAAAGGCGAACCTAACCTTCGGGGTTGGGAAGCCGCCAAAATGGGCCAAAACTGAGCTATGAAACCCATTTTTACTTGCTGCTGGTTGAAGCTGAAGGAGGGCTGCACGGCGGTCGGTTGTGCGCGAAACCGACGAGGATGGGCGGCAATAGCTCGTGTAGGCGAGGCAGCTGCTCCGGTGGGTCTCTGGCGACCCTGGCGACGACGGCTGCTAAACGGCGGACAAAGGCTGGAAACGCGGGCTGAGGCGGAGCGGAGAGGCGAGCTGACCGGCAAGCGGCGCGCGGGGGGCACAGGGCAAGCGCGCAGCGGCGGCGGTGGCGACGACGACGACGACGACGAGTGGACGGGCGACCGGTCGGGCGGAGGGCTGCTGCAACCGGATCTCTCCTCTCTCTCTCTTCCCAAGCTTGAAGAGGATGTTGATTGGTGAGGGTGAAATCCCACCTTTTCAAGAGCAAATCCTCACCCTCCACTTGTCAACATCCTAGCCACTCTTGCCCCACACCATACTCCACTATCTCAATTTCTCCCACAACAATATTCCAATAGGTTCAATTTCATTTTCCGCCATGGCATGAATTCTCCAAAATCTTGTACAACACAATTCATTCAATTTCCTTCCAATTGAATTGAATTGAAGTCCATAAAATTAATCCAATGTCACCACCCTTCAATTTACGTAATCACTTGACCATAGAACCAACTTGAGTCCCAAAAGCACGACCAAAAGCGGGCCTTCTAATTTCTCGAGCCAAATTAGCCATAATTTGATTATTTTGCTGAAAAATCCAGTTTATATGAAAAATCTTCTGAAGATGAACCAATGTTCCTAAAATGATTTGTGACACACCGGGACTTTCAATTTCTGAATTCGATCTCAATTCACGGTTAATTTCACTCTGGCACAATATTAGCGCATCCTGATCTACCGGGTAGCTTTTAGAAATTTTCATGCATTTGACCTGCGGTTGATCAAGCCACAATGTACATCTTTGACACATTGTCGACTCTCAGTTGTGGAGGTAATCTCAAGATTTCAAATACGGATATAGGGTACCCAATCGACAAAAAGGCTGGTCTAGTGCCGACCGACAAGAATAGTGCAATCTGGTGGAATCACCCACACTTGATCACATGCCTCTGTCGAGTCGACCTATCTCTGGTCTCTAATCGATTTTTAACTATGCCGTAATGACTCTTGCAGATTAGCTCGGTCGAAAGGTCGCTTCCTAGTCAAATTCTCGAGTCTGATGCATTAGAATCTCTTACCGGCTTCACTTGATAGATTAGTTTTCACATGAGTGACCAACTCAAGGAAAATAACTATATGCGTGCACATGAAATGCCTGTCTCATTTTATTAAATACAGAATTGAAAAATCAGGATGTCACACGTCGACCAAATTAAAATAGAACCCATATTGAAAACCCTAACCAGCCAATTCAAGCACTTATTTTGACTTGCCCTTAAAATTGCCAGTTTAATCTCACAAATGGAAGGCAGGAGCTTCAATAGCGACTCACATTCGATCCAACAGAGTGAATTAGATGTGAATGTTACCGTAATTGTGGGTTACAGAGTCCAAGAATAACATCTTGGAATCGGTTGAATCCGGGATTAAAAATTTATGAAAAGTTTTCCAAGTCAATGTTAACTATGTCGCATATGACATCAATGTCATTAATTTCTAGCCAAAATCAGTTACACAAATTGAATTAGCAAATTTTCAAAAAGTTTTGGATTTATTTGCAACACCACGAATCAACTTAAGGGAAAAGTACGAAAAAAAAGTGCTACCTAGATCCAAGTAGTTGCATTAAGTAGACTTACATTGCATTGGGATTAAGATCCATTGCTTTTCTTCTGGTCACTAGCTCTACCAAGATCTCCCCAGATGAATATACATAAGCTTTTTTAGTGAGATTCCCATTTAAGTCATACTCCGGACCCAGGCAGTTGCATTAACTAGATTAACATCATTAGTGATGAGATAAGCGGTTTTACTAATTCATAGAGCATCCATATATGATCTCCTCCTTTTCCCTCTTCCTCTGCAAAGAAGAATTTAGTGTCTAAAAAGATAGTTTTCTAATGAACACTTGCCCACTTTCATCTAACAAAGGATCATTATGGCATTTCTACTCATCACAGATCATTTCGCAATGGCTTCCAATAATAACCTAGCAGTTGGCATAAAATTCGTGTCTATGTGCATATCACATTCCAAAATTCAAAGCACTTTCTCCAACATGAAAAGATGCGAAAAAATATTGATTCAATACTTATTTGAAACCAACCTTAAAAAAAGTTTCCATAAAACCTAAAAATTTCAATATAATTCAAGTATATATGGTTTTAATAGTAGGCACTCCAATTCAATGCGTGCCTACAAATGTTTCCAAACTAACATGTGATAATCATTTGGCATTAAATTGCTTTGTCAAAGACTTTACTTGTAATATGTGAGGTCTTGCCTCAAGATCCTTTCAAATAAATAGTGATGTAGCATGGAGCATGCAATAAACTTCACACTCTGAAAATTGATCTCCCAAGCGAGAGTCGATGAGGTCATGAATTGCAAACTCTTTTAACTATAGCATGGAGCATGCAATAAACCTCTCGCTCTGAAAATTGATTCTTCAAGAGAGAGTCGATCAGTTCATGAATTGCAGACTCATCTGACATGGGGCAAGAAAAACAATAGACTATAGAAAGATTCATATCCCTGAAAGTCGAAACTTAGATAAGTTGGGGATAGATTGAAGATTCATTCACATCATATTCACTTTGCCAGACATTGCTGGCCCTTGGGCCGATTAAGATCCATTGTTTTTCTTCTAGTCATCAATTCTACAAAAACCACCCCAAATGAATACACAAAAGATATTTTAGTGAACTTCCTATTGAAGGCATACTCTAGATCCAGGTAGTTGCATTGGGTAGACTTATATCAGCAAAAGATGTCATAACCAATATATGCTCGGAGATGAAATAGATGAACTCACTCATCAGTGATGAAATGAGCGCCTTTGCTAATTCATAGAGCATCTACATATGATCTTCCCTTCACCCCTCCCCCACAAAGAGGAGTCAATATTCTAATGATTGCTTGCCTAGTTTCATCCAACAGAGGATCATTATAGTATGTCTACTCGTCCCAAATCCTTCCGCTATGGCTTCCAACATCAACCCTAGTGATCAACATGGAATTCTCATCTATGTGCTTGTCCTTTTTCTGGGATTCAAAGCAAAGAACGGCGAAAAAAATATTGATTCAATATTTGTTTGAAACTAACCACTCAAAAAGTCTCTAAAACACTTAAAGATTTCAATAAAATTCAAGCATTTGACTTTAGCAGTAGGCACTCCTATTCAGTGTGTACCCACAAATATTTCCTAACTAACATGTGATAATCATTTTATCAAAGTCTTTACTTGTGACATATGAGGTCTTGACTCAAGATCCTGTCGAATTCACGGTGATGCAGCATGGAACATGCAATAAACCTCTTCTTCTAAAATTGATATTCCAAGTGAAGTCGATCAGTTGTGAATTGCAAACTCTTCCAACAAGGGGCGTGTCTACAGAGAAGATCGATAGAACATAAAAAGAGTCATCTGAAAATCGAAACTCAAATAGGTTGGGGATAGATTGAAGATTGATTTACATCATATTCTCTTTGCCAGACACGATTGGCCCTGGGACCGATTAAAATCCACCATTTTTCTTCTGGTCACCATCTCTACTGAGATCACCCCATATACACATTAATTTTTTCAGCGAGGTTCCCAATGAAGGCACACTCTAGAGTCAGGACAAGGCCTGCAGGACACGCAGTTTTCTCGCCAATAGATGCTTCTTCCTCTTCGCTGTCATGCAAGACCTCAAAGATCATCAGCAAACAAAACAAGAAACTTCTCAACAATCTAAAAATTCTAGAATCCTATAACAAAAAACAAGAAGCTTCTTAACAAAGCCATTACAAAGAAAAGCCATTTTGCCTGAACTTCAACCTTCCCTATTTCACCCATTACAAAGAAAAGTCCTCAATCCATCATGGATGTCATGAATGGCTTCCGACTACAATGAGATAACCATAGGGAAAATGCTATAATGGCAATGGTGGTACTTCTCATCACTATTGTGCTCCAAGCCGGGATGGATCCAGCTAGAGGATAGGCAGAAAACTCTCATACCCATTATAAATTTCTCACGACGTGTGACACCATTACTTTTGTGGCGTCATTAAGCGTGATATCGATGCTCGCTAGTGGCGTTCAAGTTAAACGCCACCTATTCACTGAACTCGCATACCTACAAATGTTTCCTAACTAACCTGTAATAATCATTTGGTATTGAATTGCATTACTAAAGTCTTTACTTGTAATATGCAAGGTCTTAATTTAAGATCTTGTCGAATAAAGAGCGATCCAATGTGGATTGTGTAATAAACTTCTCCCTTTAAAATTTGATTTTTCTAGCAAGAGTCAATAAGCTCATCAATTGCAAACTCTTATAACAACGGGCGTGTCTACAAAGAAGATTAATAGAATTAGAAAGAATCATGGTCCTAAAAATCGAAACCTAGACAAGTTGGGGATATAGATTGAAGATTCATTTACATCATATTCACTTTACCAGGTACTACTGGCCCTTGGGCCAATTAAGATCCACTATTTTTCTTCCAGTCACCAACTCTACCAAGACCTCCCTAAATGAATACACATTGGCCTTTTCAGTGAGCTTCACAAGCATTGCATTAGATTGACTTGCATCAGCAAAAGATGACATAACAAACATATGCTCGAATAAGAAATAAATACTTAATCATTAGTGATAAAATGAGCGCTTTTGCTAATTCATAGAGCATCCATATATGATCTCCTCCTCTCTCCCCTCCTCCGCAAAGAAGACTTTAATGTCCATAAAGAGAGTTTTCTAGTGATAGATTTCTAGAACAGACATAGATTTTTACTTTTATTATAGGATGAGAAACTAAGTAAAAATAGGTATTATTAAGGATACAAAATTTATATTCTCGAAATAGAACTTCGTTTAATAACAATACAAAATTTCTCCCACCCTAGCGATTGTGAACGGTAGGGAAGGGGGGCAGTCAGTGGCAGTGGTCGGTAATGGGCAATAGGCAGCAATCGTTGGTGGCGACTACCAGCTGAAGATCAACAGTAACCGATGGTTAGGGGTGGTACCAATTGGCAGTGATGGATAGCAGGTGGCAACGATGGCTGAGCGGCCAATTAGTAACGAAGATGAGTAATGAGAAGTGTTTTTATTTATCATTTATATTCTAGAAATAAAGAAGTAGAAAAATTTTACATCTTGTTTTTGTTCCAAATCTATTTCTAAACTAAACATTTGTTCCAGAAATAGAAAAATGAAGTTGCATTGCCAAACTAATTTTTTTTCCAAAAACAAGATTGAAATGAAAAGATAGTTCTAGTATAGAAATAAAATGATGATCATGTGCGTCCTTAAAATCCATTGTTTTTCTTCAGGTTACTAGATCTACCAAGACCACCCCAAATGAATACACAAGCTTTTTTAGTGAGCTTTCCATTGAAGGCATACTCCGGACCCATGTGATTGCATTCAATAAATTTACATTAGCAAAAGATGACATGACCAATATATGCTTGGAGAGGAAACAAAAACTCAATCATTAGTGATTAAATTAGCGCTTTTGCTAATTCATAAAGTATCCATTTATGATATCTTCCTCTCTTCCCTCCTTTGAAAAGAAGAGTTTAGTGTATAAAAAGAGAGTTTTCTAATGAACCCTTGCCTAGCTTCATCCAACAGGGGACCATTGTGGTATATCTACTCATCGCAGATCCTTCCACTATGGCTTCCAACATCAACTCGACGATCGACGTGGAATTTGCATCTACATGCATGTCCCATTCCCGGATTAAAAGCACTTTCTCCAACATGTAAAAGAAAAGTAAAAAAATGTTGATTCAATACTTATTTGAATCTAACTACAAAAAGAATCTCCTAAACACCAAACAACTTCAATATAATCCAAGCATATGACTTTAGCAGTGGCACTCAGTCCAGTGCTTACCTACAAATTTTTTTAATTACCATGTGATAATCATTTGGCATTAAATTGCTTTATCAAAGTCTTTATTTGTGATATGCAAGGTCATGACTTAGGATCCTGTCGAATACACAGTGATGCAACATGGAGCATGCAATAAACCTCTCACTCTAAAAATTGATTTCTCAAGCAAGAGTCGATAAGTTCATGAATTGTAGACTCTTCCAACAAGTCCACAAAAAAGATCAGTAGAATATAGAAAGAGTCAGAGTCTTGAAAATTGAAACTCAGACCATATCATTCACTTTGCTAAACACTATTGGTCCTTGGCCAATTAAGATCCACTATTTTTATTTTGATCACCAGCTCTATCAAGACCACCCCAAATGAATACACGACTTTTTCAGTGAGCTTCCCATCAAAGGCATTCTCTGAATCCAAGTAATTGCATTAAGTAGACTTACATCAGAAAAAGATGACATAACAAATATATTTTCGGAGATGAAACAAATGAACTCAACCATCAGTGATGAGATTAGTGCTTTCGCTAATTCAAAGAGCATCCACATACGATATCCTCCTCTCCCCCTCCTCCACAATCAGTGTCTGAAGGGAGAGTTTTTAGTGAACACTTGTCCGATTTCATCCAACAGAGGACCATTATGGTATTTCTACTAGTGGCTAATCCTTTCGCTATAACTTCCAACATCAATCTGACAATCGACATGGAATTTGCATTTACACGCAATTCCCCTTCCAAGATTCAAAGCATTTTCTCCAGTACACAAATGAAAAAAGCAATATATATATATATATATATATATATATATATATATATATATATATATATTGATTCAGTACTTATTTGAAACTAAAATAGTCTCCAAAACACCTAACAATTTCAATATAATTCAAGTATCTAACTTTAGCAGTTTGATTCAATACTTAATTTGAAACTAACAAAAAAAAAGTCTCCCAAACACCTAATAATTTCTATAAAATACAAGTATCTGACTTTGGAAATAGGCACTACTATTCAGTGCATACCTACAAATGTTTGCTAACTAACACTTGATAATCATTTGGCATTAAATTGCTTTATCAAATTCTTTACTTGTGATATGCGAACATTATCGCAATCCATGTTGTTATCATGGTAACTCTAGCAAATATGACATATTTTAAAGAGACGCCACTTATAAGTAGTAAAATAATGCTAAGGCGAGCAATGAAAGATATCGTGTTACAAGTGACATAAAATTCATAAACCTGTTAATGATTAGATGCCTGAGTGGTGTGCTAGAGGGGGTAATTTTACACTCAAGTCTAGCTAGACTCCACCCGGGGGATACATTGCTCCTTGGAAGGCGATGGCAGCCAACAGCATAGTTACAATCATGATTGCATTCTGCATGGACTCATCCCAATTTTCATTTTCGAATTCCAAATTATTAAGAAGATGTTATATTGTTCGAGTTTCTTCTATGCATGAACATTAGATTTTCACGCATGCATATGTGTCAACACATATTTATTATTTCATTAAAAATTTGAGTACAATAATACCCAATACAATAATAGTCCCATTTTTAAAACAACAATTTGTATAGTAGAAAAAGTTGCCAAAGGAGCTAAACCGCCAATAATATCATCCACGTGATAATAGCAACTAGAACTAGTTGATTTTGCAAAAGGAGTCGTGTACGAGCGTGGGTGTCATATATGTGGCCACCGTGAGGATAATGGCAGCCACATCATTTGAACTGCCTTGTCAGAGAATCCTCATCACTGTTTTTGCTGAAGCCCAATGATGACAAGTAGGATTATATCTAAGGATGCCACCAAAGTAAGGCTATTAAATGCGATGAAAAATGTATAGGCATCGGTAGAGTCGGCCACCTCTTTAGGCGGATGCAGGCCTGTTTGGAATGCTAGGGCAGTAAGGACTACATCACCAGTACTTAATCAACTAAACTCACTATATGTCGATTTAGAAAAGTTAGTTATTTAATAGATAAACATGCCTTGATGATACATACATACATAATTTCAAGTCACGAGGGTTAAATCTTTGGTACATGTACTGCAAATCCCTAGTTCAAATCACAACATCTCTTATGTAGAATATCTTCCATCAACGAAATATTGTACATACGGACCGGACAAGCTATGCCAGAAGAAGGGTGAACATGATTCTTGTCCAAGTAGCAATGCCGTACGTAACTCCTCCGTAGGATTTTTACTGCATGGCGCCAACATTAATAGTGGGATCGTGTATGTGACGGTGAACTATCTTTGGCCTTGAGAGCATAAAGAGAATGAGGGTATTCTCAAAGCACTTGAGACGAAGATGGATGTGCCAATGGACAACCAAGGGGAGAGTGAGCAGAGCAAAAACAACCATGAGAAAATGCGCGGAATGGTTATTGTTGTGGCCATCTTAACGGCCATGACCGTTTTCAAAATGCAATGCATCCTCTGGGGTTCTCAGAAGGACTTCATCCTGATAGCTCTAGGGATAAATTACATAGCTGGTACATCTCTGTTGGCTAGTAAACACCCACGCCACTTCAAATATTTTACACGGTGCCATTCGATCTCCCTTGTGACGTCCCTCTTAATAATAATGTTCATGGTAAGTGGATTATCCCTCAAATGACCTTTCTTCATCAAACTTGCAACTATGATAACGTGGGTTGCAATTCTTTTTGCTGCCGTCACATACGCAATCCCACTATTGGTGTTGGCACCAGGTGGCAAAAAGAATTGCAACCCACGTCATCATAGTTGCAAGTTTGACGAAGAAAGGCCATTTGAGGGATAATCCACTTACCATGAACATTATTACTAAGAGGGACATCACAAGGGAGATCGAATGGCACCGTATAAAGTATTTGAGGTGGCTTGGGTGTTTACTAGCCAAAAGAGATGTACCGTCTATGTAACTTATCCCTAGAGCCATTAGGAGGGAGTCCTCCTGAGAAAACCCCCTAGGTGCATCACATTTTGAAAATGGTCATGGCCGATAAGATGGCCACAACAATGATTGCATGCATTTTCTCGTGATCGTTTTTGCTCTGCTCACTCTCCCCCTGGCCGTCCATTGGCACATCCATCTTCGTCTCAAGTGCTTTAAGGATTCCTCATTGTCTTCACGCTCTCAAGGCCAAGGATAGTTCACCGTCACATACACGATCCCACTATTGGTGTTGGCGCCAAGCGGTAAAAAATCGTACGGAGGAGTTACATATGGCATCGCTGCTTGGATAGGAATAATGTTTGCCCTTTTTCTGGCATAGCTTGTCCGGTCAGTATGTACAGTATTTCGTTGAGAGAAGATCTTCTACATAAGAAATATTATGATTTGAACTAGAGATTTGCAATACATATACCAAAGATTTAACCCTTGTGACTTGAAATTATATATGTATATATCACCAAGGCATATTTATCTATTAAATAACTAACTTTTCTAAATCGACATATAGTGAGTTTAGTTGATTAAGTACTGGTGATGTAGTCCTCAACGCCCTAGCATTCCAAATAGGCCTGCATCCGCCTAAAGAGGTGGCCGACTCTACCGATGCCTATACATTTTTCATTGCATTTAATAGCCTTACTTTGATGGCATCCTTAAATATAATCCTACTTGTCATCATTGGGCTTTAGCAAAAACAGCGATGAGGATTCTCTTACAAGATAGTTTAAATGATGTGGGTCACCATTATCCTCATGGTGGCCACATATATGACTCTCACACTCGTACACGATTTCTTTAGCAAAATCAACTACTTCTTTAAACTAGTCGTAGTTGCTAGTATCACATGAATGATATTATTGGTCGTTCAGCTGCTTTGGCAACTTTTTCTGCTCTATAGATTGTTGCTTTGAAAATGGGACTATTATTGTATTGGGTATTATTGTACTCAAATTTTTAATGAAATAATAAATATGTGTTGACACATATGCATGTGTGAAAATCTAATGTTCATGCATAAAAGAAACTCGAATAATATAACATCTTCTTAATCATTTGGAATTCGAAAATGAAAACTGGGATGAGTCCATGCATAATGCAATCATGATTGTAACTATGTTGTTGGCTGCCATTGCCTTCCAAGGATTGATGTATCCTCGGGCAGAGTTTGGCAAGACTTCGGTGCAAAACTACCCTACCCTACTAGCACGCCAGTAATGGTGTCTAATTATCAACATGCTTATGAATTTATATCACTTGTAACATGATATCCTTCGTTCCTTTCCTTAACATTATTTTATGACTTATAAGTGGTGTCACTTTAAAATATCATATTCATTAAAGTTACCATGCTAACGACATGGATCGCAATTATGCTCGCATATCACAAGACTTTGATAAAGCAATTTAATGCCAAATGATTATCACGTGTTAGTTAGGAAACATTTGTAGATATGTACTGAACAACAATGCCTATGTCTAAAGTCAAATGCTTGTATTTTATTGAAATTGTTAGGTGTTTTGGAGACTTATTATTTTTAGTTAGTTTCGAATTAGTATTGAATCAATAATTTTTTTTATTTTCTTTTGTGTGTTAGAGAAAGTGCTTTGAATCCCGGAAGAGACATGCACGTAGACGCGAATTCCATGTTGATCGCTAGGTTGACGCTGGAAGCCATAGTTGCACCCTTTATTAAAAGAGTTTGCAATTCATGAACTAATCGACTCCCGCCCAGTAGATCAATTTTCAAAGCAAGCGGTTTATTGCATACTCCATGCTACATTGATGTATATTTGACAAGATCTAGAGTCAAGACCTTACTTGTCACGGGTAAAGACTTTGATAAAGTAATTGAATGATTATCACATGTCAGTTAGAAAACATTTGTAGGTAAACACTGAACAAGAGGACCTACTACTAGAGTCAGATGCTTGAATTTTATAAAAATCATTAGGTGTTTTAGAGACTTTTTGAGTGGTTAGTTTCAATAAAACATTGAATCATTATTATTTACATTTTTCTTTTTCGTGTTGGAGAAGGTGCTTTGAATCCTGAAAGGGGACGAGCACATAAATGTAAATTCCATGTCGATTGCCGGGTTGATGTTGCAAGTCATAGCAGAAGAATCTGCCATGAGTAGAATTACCACAATGGCACTCTATTGGATGAAACTAGGCAAGCGATCACTAAAAAACTCTCTTTCAGACACTAAACTCTTCTCCGCGAGGGAGGCGTGAGGGGAAGATCACGTGGGAATGTTCTATGAATTATCAGAAGCGCTCGTCTTATCATTGATGGTTGAGTTCATTTCTTTTCTCTCCAAGGATATATTAATTGTGTCATCTTTTGTTATGTAAGTCGTCTGCCTAATGCAATTGCTTGGACTCAAGCGTGCCCTCAATGAGAAGTTCATTGAAAGAGCTAATGTGTATTCATTTGGGATGGTCTTGGTAAAGCTTGTAACTAGAAGAAAAACAGTGGATCTTAATAGGCCAAATGGCTAGCAGTGTCTGGCAAAGTGAATATGATGTGAATGAATCTTTAATCTATCCCCAACTTGTTTAATTTTCGATTTTTGGGAACATGACTAATTCTATTTTCTACTAATCTTCTCCTTTGACATGCCCCTTGTTGGAGGAGTTTGCAAGTCATGACTGATTGACTCTTGCTTGAGAGATCAATTTTTAGAGCAAGAGGTTCATTGCATGCTCCATCCTGCATCACTGTGCATTTGATATAATCTGAATGCCAGATAATTATCTCACGTTAGTTAGTAAACATTTGTAGATACACATTGAACAAGAGTACCTACTGTTAGAGTCAGATGCTTGAATTTTATTGAAATCGTTTGGTGTTTTGGAGACTTTTTGAGTAGTTAGTTTTAAATTAATATTTTTTTTCTCTTATCTCTTTCGTGTTGGAGATTGTGCTTTGAATCTAGGATGGGGACATGAACATGGATGAGAATTCAATGTCGATCATTGAGGTGATGTTAGAAGCCATAGTGAAAGGATATATGACAAGTAGAAATACCATTATGGTCCTTTGTTGGATGAAACTAGGCAAGCGTTCACTAAGAAACTCTCTTTTTAGAACTAAAGTTTGTTTTGCTAGAAGGGGTGAGAGGTGGAGATCATATAAGGATGCTCTGTGAATTAGCAAACAGTCGTCTCATCATTGATAGTTGAGTTTATTTATTTTCACTCTGAGTATATAATGGTTATGCCATATTTTACTAATGTAAGTCTACTTAATGCAATTACCTGAATCTAGAGTTTGCCTTCGAAGTTTACTAAAAAAGCCGATGTGTATTCATTTGGGTTAGTCTCTGTAGAGTTGGTGATAGGAAAAAAAAAGCAGATCTTAATCGACCCAAGGGCCAGAAGTGTTTGACAATGTAACTATGATGTGAATGAATATTCAATCTATCCCTTACTTGTCTGAGTTTCGATTTTCAAGAACATGACTTTTTCTATATTCTACCGATCTCCTTATACATGGCTTTTATTGGAAGAGTTTACAATTCATGGACCAATTGACTCTCAGAGCAGTTTATTGCATGCTCCATGCTACATCACTATGTATTTGATAGGATCTTAAGTCAAGACCTCGCATGTCACATGTAAAGATTTTGATAAAGCAATTGAATGCCAAATAATTATCTTACATTATTTAGGAAAGTTTTGTAAGTACACACTGAACAGGAGTGCCTATTACTAGAGTTAGATGCTTATATTTTATTAAAATCGTTAGGTTTTTTGGAGACTTTTGAGCAGTTAGTTTCAAATCAATATTGAATCAATAATTTTTCTTCTCATTGCTTTTCATGTTGGAAAATGTTCTTTGAATCTGGGATGGGGACATGAACATGGACACAAATTCCACGCCGATTGTCAGGGTTGATGTTGGAAGCCATAGCGGAAGAATCTGCGACAAGTTGAAATAACACTATGGTCCTTTGTTGATAAAACCGGCAAGTGTTCATTAGACACTCTCTCTTCATACACTAAACTATTATTTACCAAGGAGAGAGGAGAGGAGCAGATCAAATGGGGAAGCTCTATGAATTAGCAAAAGCACTCATGATCACTAATGATTGAGTTCATTTGCTTCTTGTTCGAGCATATATTTGGTATGTCATCTTTTGCTTATGTAAGTCTACCTAATAAAACTACCTGGATCCAAAGTCTGCCTTGAATGGAAGTTCATTAAAAAAGTTAATGTGTATAGGGATGGTCTTGGTGGAACCAATGATCGGAAGAAAAGCAGTGGATATTAACCCTAATGCAAGTGTAAGTCTACCTAATCAACTACCTAACTTAGGTAAGATTTTTTTGTGCTTTTCCATAAAGTTGATACGTAGTAATGCAAATAAGGCCCTCGATGCAAGACACGTAAATTGGCTTAAGAAATCGATTGATGTTTTCCTTTGAAAAAAAGAAAAAGAAAAAAGAGAGCATGATAATGCCAAGGAAGACACCTAAGGCTAGCCATTACAAATCTCCTAGCCGATAAGTTTACACTATCTTTTTACAATCTCATCGCCATATTGAAGGATGCCATATTTGCTAGCCAATACCTAATATATTTTCTTTGATCCATTTGTTGTATGTGAAACTCATACACAAGCAATAACATGATTATGGAAAGGCAATGCATGAGGATTTTCTTCTTTTTCTTTTTGAAATTTTAATTTTTTCAAAGGAAAATGTAAGTGTTGAATTGATTGAAAGTATTGTCATGATGTTAGTAATAATTAACATTGAATGAAAGCAAAGGCAGCACATGCAAAAGAGATGGCTCTTAATCAATGCTAATAGCTAGTTAGTGTGGATCTAACTAAAGAAAGGTCATTGCTAGCCGAAACATATATATACTTGTAACTTTATGCTTGTTCATATTTCCATGACAAGATGTCAAGATAATGTTTTCACTTATTTAAAAATTAAAAAAGAAAATAACATCATCCTACCTTACATACTTGCTTAGTCAGTACATATAGAACCTCCTCCTCATTTTATTGCGATTCATCACGATCAATATGCATTCTGTGTTTTAAGTATAAGATGCTCAATAATCTCTAAATTTCTCAATTTTCAATCTAAGTCACGCATATTCAACCAAATTCATATCATGAAAATTCACAACAAATGTTTATTTATAAGGCGATCTTTTCCTTCGTCCTTTTTCCTCCGATCACGTTTTTGATTGGTAAGTTAAAAGCAATGGGCATCACAGAGACACTTGCATGCAGACTTAACTGATTAGAGAAAGTTTTCTTTAATTAGAAATGGAGGAAAAATATAGTCCTTGTCTTAAATCTCTATAGGCCAAGGAAATATTTTAATATGCATGAATTTCTACACAAAGATGGATTTTTTTTTTTTAAGTCCACCTTAAATAGGTAAGCTCTAGACACAAGATATACCTTTAAACTTGTAATATGCATAATATAAACTTGCGCTAGATTTGAATAGCTAGACTTAACACACTCTATGCACATATGGTAGTGGCCTTTTCCTCATGTCCATTATTAGATTGCTGATCATGAATGGCTAGCCTAACTTAACAATCTCATCATATTGTGTATGTGTGTAAGTGTGGAAGAATATTTGGTGGAGAATATTGGCATACAAAATAAGTTGAACTTGGTGGACACAAAAAATCATATATTAACATTCCAAATAAGTTGAACTTGGTAGACACAAAAAATTAGATGCATGAAGTTTCTCCATTTTGATTCCTAATTATGATTTGTGGAAAGTGAAATTAAAAAAAAAAAAACCAAAAACTAAACATTGGACTAAGAAAATAATGCAAATGCGAAATATTCTCCGTGCCATTGCTAGGTAACCATTAAAACTCGATCATGGTCAAGATGTCAACATAGCAAACTAGAGATACAATAATGCCACCTAGCAAGATCTCATTGAATCCTAACATATATAACATCAATTTTAGGTTCCTTAATGTTGCGACCTACCCCTCCTAGAAGGGAATATAGGAGGTATTGCTAAATTTGAGTCAACGGCTTTCGATTTGACAAAGGTTCTCCCAAACCCAATCTCGCATGATATAACTCATGTGAATTCCATATAAGAAGTTGCCACTAGCCAATTGATATTGACTAGAAATTAAGTGAAATATGAGGGAGTATCTCACTTCTCACATAACTAGAGATCTTGGAAACGGAGACTTGATTACACTATTTCTAAAACTAATGCCCCTTTAGAACCTAAACTTAACTATTTGCTAACCAAAGTGAAAGGACAAACCTATTGAAGATTTTAAAATTCATCCTAACCATTCTAAAAATAAAAATTACAATCAATATATAAAGAGGCACAATCAAATATAATTTAAATGAACAACGTAAGCAGTAACCTAACATCGTCTCTAAAAAGAAAATGACATCCAAAAAATCTTATGGCGAAGCGGCTTGTTCAATTGGGATTCAATCTTTTCAAGGATTTTCCACTTTTTAAGCAAAAACTATTTAAAAGCTAAATTTTAGGCTTATTTCCAAGGATTTACGATTTTTCTGAATTTTTTAATTTTTTTATGAATTTTCTGGATTTTCTGGATCTTTAATATTTTAATGATTTATTATTTTTTTTAATTTTTTATATTTTTAATTCAGGTAAGGACTTCAGGCTGGCTCCGGTCTCGTGGGTCTGGGCCATGGGCACAAATGGGCTTATTCAAAACAAGCCCATTTGAATAGAAAACCACCAAGCCCATTGTTGAAATTAAAAGCACTAAGCCCATCTTGCTAAAAAAAAAACACAGCCCAAGATTCTTCAAGCCCAATTAATCCCGAAGTTTATTAAACTAACTTACACCAATCCTCTTTTTCTTATCTAATTTTTCCCCTTTTTTTAATTTTTCTTTTTCTATTTTCCTTTATTCTTTATTTTCTCTTCCCTTCCACTGTTCGTCATCTTCTTCTGAGAACACGACTTCTTCCCTGCGAACATCCTCTTCAACTGAATCCCACCATTTTCTCATGAACCCTCGCCGGCGCTCAGGCCACTGCCGAGCCACCACCCGGTGTCGATCGCCTAACCCGACAATGCCAGTCACCACCGGCCATCACTCGGTCGCCGGTCGTCCCTCGCCGGCCATAACCGAACCTCACCGGCGACTTCAATGTCGCCGAAACACGTGATACAAAACGGCATCCATTCTAACAGAACGTGCACGCAAATGAGTGGATAGGAAACTAACCATGGCGGCCTCTAACCGCGGGCTTCTCTGGCTGAAAGAATGGCATCTCCGGCGGCGAGGCGTTCACGGCCGACTCGAACGATGAGGAATATGCCACCAAAAAATCGAAGAAAAAGCCGATTCAGTCTCAGTTTAAACGACTCAACCGGACCCAACTGATCAGACTTTCAGAAACCGAAGCACTCACAACCGACGACGAACGATGAGAAACCGCAAAGGCCTCGCCTTTTTCTCCACGGCAATCCCACCCAGAATCCGAAAAACTCAAACTTTTCAATTTTCACGCACGGACAAGACAAAGACAGAGACACCCACATTCAAGAAAAAGCGTCCGTGCAAACAGAGACGGTACCTTGTCCAGACGATGACGACCCAGCGGGGCCGCGAGGGTCGAGGGGGTGATGATGGTGGTGGCGGCCGGAATCGATCTCGTCTCCGTCACGGCCGCCGCCGCCTCGGGCGGCCCGGCCGTTTCAATCGTGGGCATCACCGCAGCGAGTGACGAGAAAGCGAGAGCTTTTCTTGAGCGGCGACGGTTTTTTGCTTTTGATAGCGAGGCGCCGACGGACGGAACCGTTCCCTAGCCTACTTAAAAGACACGTAGTGGGCCAAGAATTTTGCTAAAATAACGGGCTAAATCAAACCGCCCCGCTTTTTTTTTTTTTTTGGTCGTTTTTATACTATATTTTTGAATTGTTTTACCATTTTCATTTTTATATTTTTGCAAAATGGGCGGACGTCCACAAAAAATCGGGTGTCGTTTTTCTCTATGGAATTGTCTTAGGTTTAATTCCTATTACTTAGATTATTTGTAACTCTATATTTACAATGCATATGTGGTGATTAGTTGGACTTTGATTAAATTAATTAACATTATTTTAATTGAACTCCTCTCCTCTTTTCTTTGATCCAAAATTGGTCAAGTAAAGATTATTATTTAATTATTTAATTGTGATTTTCGGACTAACGGAACCAAGAATAGAAGCACACTTTGTACAATTTGAATCTAGGACATCGGGATTTGGAGACTCACCTTCAACTGAATTGAACTAAGAGCGCTTGCTTGTCTTCTTATCATTATCAACATGTATCATTATCCAGCAACCGTTCACTGAACTTTCATCAATATGTTGAGGCATTAATTTCTTATTTTTCTTGAGAAAGTTTAAAATAAGTATCTAGTTCGAGTAATATATATATATATATAAACTTGTCAATCCATAGAGAATATTAAAAAAAGAGGAAGAAAAATTTGGGTGATGCGTTTAAAATGATAAGTAAAATGCATAATTAACACGTAACGTCTAACAATTCACATATATAATTAGCAACATCAATAAGCACACTCACATGCGAATTGTTCTCACAATCGTATGTGCTCATCAATTCACCATCATTATGAAATCATCAACGCTTCTCATCACCATCATGCATGTTCTCCTTCATTTTCTCTTTATTCGAAGAAGCCGTGACTCTTTCATCAAGCTTTCGCAGGTTCCGCTTCACCATAGCGTGAGCGAACGACTTGGTATCTTCACGAGTGTTTCCTTCGTGGATTTGCAAAACATAAGACTCCCAAAGACAAAGTCACGACCTTCCTTTCTTCTTCATTCTGTCATCACCTCATTCGCCGATGTCACCGAGCGGTAGTCGCGGATCCGATCCAATCACCCTAAAGCTCGGCACGCGCCTCCCGTCGTCGTCGAGGACCTCCAATCTCCGCACGCTCACCAAGGCCGGCAATCCCAAGATCTCCGCAATGTCACGCACGCTCCCAACCCCGCCGTTGCCGTCCCTCATGTGGCGGCTCTCGATGAACAGATTGTACCTCGGAGGATTTGCGAAGCCACGCACCAAGGGCAGCACGGCACAGGCCGATGCGTCGATGCACCATGCTATGAGGGACGTGCACAACGATGAGTCGGGGTTGTAATGACGACAATTAAGGGAGTACGTTATGTAAGGAGCAAGAGCCCCATCTATGAAGAGCTCCACTGACCTCATAAACTAAATAAGAGACCGATCAAAATTTGGTATTTGGCTGCAATATGTGATTGTTTTCATTTAGTAGTATGACTATCAAACCGATATCGTGTGTATAATCTACAGAAAAAGTGTCTGATTTATATAGCAATGATTGTATCTCTAGCTATGTCACATTGTTATTATGCTGAGTATTGTAATTTGTGTGTTTGGTAATACATGTTTTAGATTCGCTACACTTTAAAATTGGTTGAGACAACTTTCTAAAAGTTACTTGAGATGGATGCAATCGTGAAAACTTGTCAAACATTTTATAAAGGCTGCAAAATTCCTTTTCACAGTTGTAATTATTATAAGCTGAACCAGGCCAATTTCTCGAGTAGCTTTGCGATAAAAGACTAATAGGGTTCAAACCCACAGCTTTTACCTTGACAAAAGATTTTCAGTTCAATTCTTTCTTTCTTTCTCTTCGAAAAACCCCATTGGTACAATAATGACTATCTCACTAGAATGAAAAAATTCACAAATTGAAGGATTGTTCCTATATAAGTTTGTTAACATGTTTCGTCATTCCAAATCTCTCTCTCTCAAAAATATGCACATGCATATTAAAATTGAGAAATGCAATAGAAGTTTTAAAACTTATTAAATTGGTACAACGTAAACTCTCCATTTCATCTAATTTGGTTAACGGAAAATACTGACATGATTTTTTTTTAAACATTTTTAAAACACATGGTCTCTACCAAGTGCAACATTAGAAAAAATTGAAAACATTTAAATAGAAGAAGGAGAAATAAGGAAAAAAAATAGATCATCGTAAGAAAGAAAGAGGAAAACTTCCGGGGGTTCAATGTCTAACTTCTCCGAATCTTCATCTTCTCAACCCTTTTTTGTTTTGAAATCATGAAAGCAGATCTAGATTCATTTGGCAAGCAAAAAATCCAAAATCAAAATTAGAGAAATAGGAAGAAGCAAAAAAACAAAAACAAAAAAAAAAAAAGCATACAGGGCACAACAAACAAAGATATAGGTAGAGAGATAAAGCGAGAGAGTATCAAACAACTAGAGACTAGATGCCATGGCCATGAGATTGAAGAAATCTATTGAAGTTTAAGCTATTAAAAGAACTCTAGAAACATTCGAATTTAGAACTTCCTACTCTAGTACCATGTGAAATTTTGTTGGACTATTGCCAACTCTTCTAAAAACTTAAGCAATTAGATAAATGTGTGATTTAATATTTAAATATTTTATTATTAGATGAAGGCACGGTTTAATAGTTAATTATTCCTTTCACTCCCCCTATCATGTTAAACCTAACTTAGCATGAGGTGGAGTGATAGAATATTTGAATATTAAATTATATATTCATCCAATGACTTAAATTTTTAAAATAGTTAACAGTAGTCCTACAAATTCTCACAGTTTAATAGTTAATTATTCTAGGCCTTATTTGCCTCCCTAATTTAATTTTTTCACGCTTAGTACTAGGCAAAAGACCGGCTAAGCATGAGGAGAAGTGTTAAAATATTCAAATAATAAATCACGCCTTCACTAATAGTTTAAGTTTTTTAAATAGTCGGCAATGCTCCCATAAAATATGATATTTAACATTTAAATATTATATTATTAGATGAATGAATGGTATAAAATTCCCTTATTATTTCACTTCCCCTGCCATGTTATTGGAAATGAGAAGATGACGATCCAAGGAAGTCGACATTCAAGCCATCGAACTCTTGCTCTTTCTTTTTTATGAGGTTCTTCCTTTTTAATTTTTTCTTTTATTCTTTTCTCTTTTTCTTTGTTAAAATTTTCAATTTTTTTCTCAAGCATCACTTGTAGGCAACACATATCTTCCAGAAAGTAATAAAAAATTGTTTGTGCGAATGCCGTCTATTACCATGTTTCCATAGAGATCAAAATCCTTCGTTGGCTTTGAATATGACTCATAGAAAGGACAAAAGAGTAGTACCTATTGGGCGAGCATAGGCCATTGCATGGGACGAGAGGAAGCAATATCAAGTAATAGATTTTGTTGGCAAGCATTAGCCATTTTGTTGGCAACACCAAGCGAGGTCCAAACGAGGCCTAAAACGAGCCATGAAGCCCAACAACCCTTGTTGGCCTTCGATTCTATCCAAGGACCGAAGAAGCTGGGCTGAACGGCTGGATGGGCTGGAACGGGCTAGGCGAGTGACGCGACTAGGCGGTGTCTCCGACGACTGGACAGCGATGGTGGCACAAGTTCAACGGCTAGACAGAGGCTCGGGAGAGTGGCCTGGGCTCGCGGGAATGGCGACCAGGCGCGGGATGAGCGGGCGGACGGCACGTGAGCGGGGGCGGAAGCGACAGCGCTCGACGACGGCAGGTGGCGGTCAACGAGCAGTGGGGAGTGCTGGCTGGCTTTCCTCTAGTTCTTGAGCTCTCTAATGGCTTCAACAATGTAGAAAGCAGCAGTAAGGAGGAGGAAGAAGCAATGGCAGCAGCTGAAGGGGGACCACAAGCCCTCAAAGTCTCCACAAAAGATCTAAACCATCATCACAAGGCCCCCACTTGTTGCTGCCCTTAGCCATTTTTCCTCCCCAAACTTCCCCTAGAAGCCATCCAAAGTGTCCAAAAGGTTGCTGCACCCCCTAGCTACGAACTTGTACATTTCCCTCTTCAATTCAACTCAAAATTCAACCTAATTTAATCCAATCGAAGCCCATAAATTCAGCCAAGGTGCCCAAATCACAATCCACATTTTCCTTGCCAATTAGTCCAACTTGAATGCCAAAAATATAACCAAAGATGGCCCTCTAATTTTCCCGGTCCAAAAACGCTCAACTTTGGATTTTTGCCAAAATCTCAAGTTTGCAGAAAAATCTTCAGAGGACGAGTCGACGTTCCTAAAATAAATTGTGACATGAAAAAACTTTCAATTTCTAAAATCGGGTTCAATTTCGCTGTTAATTTCAACCGGATGCGATTTTAGCTTGACCTAACCTACCGAGTAACTTTTAGGAATTTTAGCGCATTTGACCCGTGATCGATTATTTTCAAGCCACATTGTACATCTTCAACACATTGGCGACTCTCGGTTGTCATGAAAATCTCGAGGTTTCAAATACGGGTATAGGGTACAAAAATGACAGAAAAATCGGTCTAGTGCCGTTCAACAAAAATTTTGCAATCAGGTGGAATTATCCACACTCTAATCACATACCTCTGTCAAATCGACCTATTTCCGGTCTCTGATCGATTTTAATAGTGCCATATTGACCCGTGCAGATTAGCACGGTCGAGCAATCGATTTCTGATTGAATTCTCAAGTCTATTGCGTTTAGATTCCTTAATGGCTTCACCCGATAGACTAGTTATCTCGTGAATGATCAGCTCAGGGAAAAGAACTATAGGCGCGTCGATGAAAAACCCAACTCATTCAATCGAAAACAGAATCAGAAAATCAGGCTGTCACACTTGTTATGTTACAAAAGTTTTCATTTTATTTTTCTTTTTATTTCCCTTTTCATTTAAGTCCATGGTATGATTATCCTTCTCTGTTGAAGTTATATTGGGTTGTTCTTATACTAGAAAACAATAAGTTATTTCGGGTTTGGAATAATTTTGTGACTAATCCCCCGTAAGCGAAATAAAGAAATGTGTTTCCCTTTCATATGGAAACTATTCTTGACTTTAACTTTCACATTTCCAATTCATATTTACCACATGTTTACTTGAAAACTGAATTCTTATACTTTCATCTTAGTTGCGAATTCGCTGGGTTGACTACAAAGTAAATGCACTGAGGCAAAATCCTCTCATAGGATGAACGAGCATCTCACAGATTTTTTTTTTCTCTTTAGTAATAGGTCGCGAGTGTATGTGTGAATCATGACAAATATATACCAAAAATAGTTTCTTTCAACTTGTTGACACTAAAAGATGACCAACTCTTAATAGTCAGTGAGTAGCGAGCTCTATCAACAAGAACGAGATTTGGTCAGAAAAGAAATCATCCCCAAACAAGATAGTCAACAACTGCAAGCTTGTTGACAATGAAGGAGATTGGCAAATCATAGTGTATGGGTTATTGACGGAAGCCTCCACTAAGACTTACGAAAGATCGATTGACAAAATCATTGACAGCAAGCGACCTTAGATTTTCGTCAAATGTTGAGGCAATGCAATATATAAATAGACCAAAAGGCTGGTGACACATCAATCGAAGACAAATAGAAGATCGACACAAGCACATAATTGCTAGGTGGTGATGTCAATATTCTGGGGATTTGTAACTTGTGATGTCAATAGTTTGGGGATTTGTAACTTTTGGTAGATTATCATTACCAGATAATAGGAAATTGTGTCCAGTATTTGGAACTTCTTATTACTGCCGATCAGATTAGGAAGCTAATTCTGGATTCAAAATTCACGAACATATGCAAAAACAATAGTTGGATATAAAAGCTAAGTTGTAATCTTTGAAATGATTACTCACACAATCAATGACAAAATGTCTATTTATCTTTAATACCATCATAAATTTTCTTTACATTTCATGCTATTTATTTTCTTGTTCAAAATCAATACTCCTTCACAATCTTTATCAATTCAATTTAACCCATCCTCTTTTTGATTTTTTTTTTTTTGCTTTTTTGGGGGAACCAAAACCATTTTTTTCCAAATACTGAGGTGCACTAGACTTGAATGCATTTCGGGCTTTCTTTATTTACAACAACCCTCTCATGCTTTGTAATATCAGTTGTTATTTGCTACCACAATTTTGAAACGGGTCTTGTTATTGAGTATCCCAACACTTGTTAATCATACCACTAAAAAACCTGGTATTATGTTGAAACAAGACCTTGCTCCGCTCGGGATGATGAAAGGCCATATTGACTGGAGATATAGAAAGATTGGTTACAATGAGGCGTTTCACAATACAAGCCATCAAAACGATCCTTAGAAAGAAAGGCTAACCTGGTTAATTGGCTCACCAAGTGCTGCACAGTCCCATGATCAAGGCCTATTAGCTCATTTTGTGACAAATGGTATCAAAATAAGGTTTTTAAATTGTATGTGTGAATGGCGTTTGTTACCATGTTTCCATAGAGATCAAAACCCTTCATGGTCTTGAGTATGACTCACAGAAAAGACGGAAGATGGGTACTTGTTGGGCGAGCGTAGGCCATTCATGTGAAGCTTAGGGAAAGGCAATGATCATGTGGGGCAAAGGAAACAACAACGAGTTATACATTTTGTTGGCAAGCATTAGCCACTTATGTAAGACCTCGGCAAATGCAGTGATGGTTTGAAGAAGTCAAGGAAATGAAGAATAGCTCACTATGAGGGCATTTAAGAAAATCAAGTGGGAAAATGTCATGATCTGACTTTTCCTCATTCTATGAAGGCTAAGAAATGAATTTTGTAATATGAGAGAAACATGAGGGGTCGATATAAATAATATAACTAGATGATGGAAGTGTGTAATTAAGTTTGTCCCAAGAATCAAGTGATGAAAGGAATATCATATTAAAAATGTCTAATGGTGCGATTGGCTATCCAAGTAAAATCTTCTCGGGAGTTGATGCCGTTCTATCGGTAATGTCCACGACAGGCCAAAACAAGTTATTATGTTGAATCAAGACGCATACCTTGCTCAGGATGGTGAGATACCCGAGTTGTTGGGAGACATGGAACAGTTGATCATAACAAGACATTTCACAATGGTAGCCCTTAAAACAAAATGCCAAGTTGGTGAATGGACTTTCTAGGCACTACACACTCCCTTGACCGTGGCCAATCGAACCATATCATGGCAGCTAGCCAGCACTTTCCACCTTTTTTATTTACAAAATAAAAAAGTTAGGTAAAAAATAGTTTGTTGTCATTTCAGATCATCTCTCTGGTCACTATCATGCACTCTCTAACTTTTGTACGTAACGCATTTTGATTATATGTTTTTATTATTCTGGGCATCATATATCAGTTAGAAGTTTGTGGTGAACATGTATCACTCCCAAAATTCATGTGTTTATGTAGTTTTCCCTGAATATATTTATTTTGGTTTTTAAGGTTTTCCTCTTACATTTAATTGATTCGTGAAATTTCATAACCTCTTCCTCCAATGTCATAATCCCATCACCCAAACAAAATGCAATTGGACTTCTAACTACTACGCAATGACTTCACTTTTCACTTCGGTCAATGCTATAACAGGTAAAACAACACTAGGCTCTTTATTTAAATTTCTTGAGTTAATTTTCTTCTTCTTTTTCTTTATGTTTTAGTTATTTTGCTTGGGGTCAACTTTGGATCAGTACTCCCAAAATGATGGCATATTCTTCAGAGAAAATAAGAACATATTCAGATAGTGTGTTGACTCTCTGAAGTTCTAGGTCTACAGAGCACGAGGAGGGATTTTGGTTCATCTTTCCCCAAAAACACACCTTCAATTGGGTCGCTGCTATGTCGCTCATTTAACAAGATAAGTTCAAGTTGTAAAGATATCATCCTAAATCTAGAATATCTCAATCCTAAATTCGATAACCTCAAGCCTTTAGAAATGTTCAATTTTAGTCATTATTCTTATATATATATATATTAATTGGTCTCTAACCATTTATAAGTGGTGCAATTGTAGAAAGACCATTAATCCATCATTTTTTTTTTTTGATGACCCAGGGAACCCCATACAGCCAGTAGCCGGCAAGCAAATCCTAAGGTGACGCTAGCGGAGGACCCACCACCCCGGCGCCACACTTAAGATACCAAATGCCTCCACTGAGTTTCGAACCCCTCACATTTGGGGAAGGATCAATGGAGCTCTTATCTAGCGGAGCCACCACGGCTCGTGGTATTAATCCATCATATTCTTTATTATATAATTGAAGAAAAGCGCACAAGTATCTTCGCCAACCTATCTCTACTGATTGCGTTTGAGCTGGAATTCATCTTTGAAAAAGGTGTAAAAGGTGTAGAGGTTCAGCTACCAAAGGATGCAATTAGATTTTTGTAAAAATAATAGTCATATAATTGCATAAGTTCCATGTCGTATTCGATGCATAGGACGTCATTAAGGGGGGTCTTCTTCGAGAAATTTCTACCGCACGTACAAATCAAAACGTAGCCGATAATTAGGTCAAAGTGGTAATGATGGGTGCAGCTAATTGCTGAAAGGTCAGCTTTTAGTGAACTCGTTGCTTGATTTTTATTTCCTTTGTTGTGACCGACGAGACTATACTTTTCTCTTATGTTGTGGTTACCCCTATTGACTCAATCATGATATAAAAATTTTATCTGAGACCACACGAGTCTGAGGTACATACATTTCTGGTCGAGGAATTTAAACTGTTGGGCACAGTACTTGGCAGCCTCTGACTTACGAACTCTTTGTTTGCATGTTCCTAGTTCTTTGTTTAGTCATACAACGGACAGAACCATTTGCTATGTAAATTGGGATTGATATCATCTAAATTTAGAAATTGTATATGCGTGTACAATTATCCTTAAGGTATCCGCATTTTTGCCTTTTTCCCTCTTCCTCGGCTTTGTTTCTCTACCCTATCACGACCACCCATGACACTGGCAGCAATAGCAACAGCAATTCATCAACACATCAAAGAAAGCAATACCCGGCAGTCCTAAAGAACCGAACATGTACATGTTTATCGCCTCTTTTCGAAGCTTATATTTCCATAACGAGCCCCTCGACAAACTCCAACAAGCACCACTCCATGGAAAGTGGAATCGCAACTGCTGAAGCCAAAGATAAACGGCAAAACAGCAAATGAAATCGAGTAGAGCTAAAGATAACGCAATTTTCCATAGAATGGCACAACTAAACAATGCCACAGTTCATACCAGTGTGTCAAATGAAAATTAAATACCAATTGGACCAAAAAGAACGTTCTTTTCCGAGAAAACAAACTTTCTCACTTCAACCAGTGAAAAATTGCAGCCAAAGCTATCACCGAGACTCGCAGATAATCGATTTAGCCATAAAACGTGGGACTTCTTTCATCATCAACCTCCAGAACTCGACAATCAGGCAACCAAGAATCCAATTACCATGTGATAAAAGCTCGACCTTGGGAGATTCAACGGCAAGAACCAGTCCTTTTTGCCAAACAGTCAACATTAAGAAAAAAGGCGAGTAGCTACCGTGCTCTACTTGTTGCGAAGAGCAGCGCGATCTTGCGGAGAAGAGGTAGAAGCCTCAGCAGCGGCGACCTGGGCTTTCTCGAGGAGTGGCTTGAAACCCAGTTGCAGAGTGAGGTATCCAAACGCCAATGCTCCAATCACAATTAGCCCTGTCCTCATCGCGTTCATCTTTGTCCTATCCATCATCTCCCTCTCCCTCTCCCTCTCCCTCAAGTGCAGAGGAGTCAAGCAGAGAGAACTCACGTGAGTATAATTCAAGGTCACTGTGACGTTCCCTACCTACGAATGAAATGGCAATGATACATTCAATCTGTGAATTTTGGCTTAATACTTCGTGTGATCCATAAGCTTTTAATTTGTTTAATGTAACTCATGAATTTTAATCTCTCAAGCGGTGGCATTCCGGAACTTTTAATTTATTCAATTCAATCCCCAAACTTTTGGTACGTATTCAATTTAGTTCATAAACTAGATAATCTGAGGATTAGATTAGATACATAGATATAATATTTTAGGACTAGATAGAACAATTACCAAAAGTTCAACGAACACTCTTGACCTGCAAATCTTTGTCAACATTTTATGTATCCATTTATTTTACAAATAAAAAATAAAAGATAAAAATTTTAAAAAATTTTAAAAAAATGATGAATTAAAAATGAATGAAATGAAAATAAATGAATAATAACAAAATCATGTGGGCTCACGTGTCCGGCCCACATAGCAAAATTCTCAGCCCTCTAAGCCCCTCAGTCTATTAGTCCAGCCCATTGTTAAATCACTTGGCCCGTCTTTTTGTTTCTTTTTGGCCCATTCTTCTTTGTTTCTTTTAAGCCCTCAATTTGAGCCCAAGAAAAAGCGATGCAAGACCCAGGCCCACGTGGTCTCTCTCCTCCCCCTTTTTGCACGACCAGCCTGCGTCTATGACGCAACAGGGATGACCGAGGGAGCAACCACGAGCATCATAGGACGATTCTTTTGATCGCAAATTGTGCAGCACTTAAACCTTTACATTACCCAATTAGGTCTAAGTAAGCCTTGCTCTCACTCACATTTTCACACTTAAGGAAGATAATTTTTAGAGGGAGAAAGTATAAAGGAACTCTGGAGAACACTTATATTTTTCGAAGTAGATAATACCAATGAGGGGAGAGCTCCTTATTTATATAAAAATTCGTCGAATTATAACTATTGATCTTCTGCACGATCTAACGATGGAGGATACTGATCATTATCACATTATTCCAACAATGAAGATTGATATCATCTAACAATTCAAATCGTCAATCCTCATCGAGCAAATCTGAGGGCAAAGATTAAGTCCTCTTACGATCTAACGATCTCGATGAGCTCCCTTTGCATTGATGATGTGGCGCTCTTTATTCTGTGACACAAGCGCGATTGACAAAGGACGAGAAAAATAACATAAAAAGATTCTCCTCGGAGGTTGAGGCAGGGGGACATGCTTAAGGTTCTTAAAAAAGGGGTTGGCTGAAACGAGAACTAGAGAAGAAGGCCATTGGAGAGGGTGAAAGAACCAAAAAGAGGAGGAAGGAGAGCAAACCTTGGTTTTTGAGGAAGAGGAAGAGTGACACTGAGCTTCATTGAAGAGGAAAAGAGAAGAACCAAAGAAGGGGAGGAGGCCATAGGATTCTGTGTTGGGGGTTTGTCAGCCATTTTTGGAAGCCTCCCATCTGCTTCCACCACCGCTATCCGACAACTTCTAGCTGGTGTACTCTGTCCCGTGAGGTTTGGCCAGAACATCTTGCCGTCCATCGGAGAAGAGTCTGGTGATCTCTCTTAAAGTTTTTGAACTCCATCGCTGCTGATTTTAGCGACTCCATTTCACCAAATGAACCAGGTATGTGAACACTCTCTCTTAAGCATGTTCTGTGAACAAACTGTTTCTAATCGAGAATGAGCTACAAAATTTGAATGATGAAATCACGAGGAAGCTCGGATAAAATAGCACACTTGAATAGTCCGATCATGAATCATATACATCTTTTTCTAGATCGAAAATCATGCCAAAGTTGAATCAAAAGTTTATTCTCGTGACTGCACAACATATGTTCGACAAAATGCCTGAACGATATATCGAAATCCATATTGTCCGATTGACGTTCGAAGTTTGGTTTAATGCTTCATTGTTCACATATTATTGAAGGGTGTTTTGATTTTATGTTTTTCATGGTGTTTTCATGTGATTTGGTGGAAAAATTCATATTTGAGTCGGTCACTCATGGATCCTCCACTTGTCAGAGCCAACCTTCACACGCTGGCAAGCTCTACGGTTCAAGACCATTCAAGTCAGCATTTCTGTTCATTTTAAGTGCGTTCGTGATTTTTTGATTGTTAAAAATGCTAGAGTTTACCGGCGTTAGCTTCAGTTCAATTTTTTTTTCCTTCTTCTTGTCGTTTTGTGGTCACCGGAGCGAGCGTCCGGAAGTGTCGGACGTCGGCCGGTTTAAATAGCCAGAGATTGGTGGTGTAACCTGACGGCAGTGTTCGGCGACGTAAACACCAGTGTCAATGGAGGATGGTGGTTTCGAGTTATACTGGTTCTTAAAGAAGAAGAAGAAGAAGATGGGTTTGCAGATAAAGAAACTGCTTCAGGGGAAGAAGATGGCTGAGGAAGAAGACGTGGGAGAAAAAGACAAATAAGGGAAAAGGACAATAAAGGAAAAAAGAATTTAAAAAGGAAAATCAATAAAAAAAAATGTCAAAAAAATATAAAAATATAAGAAATATCGATTTAATCCGACTCGCGTTGGATCCGGGTAGATGGGTTGGGTCGACGGTCGGATCAGGTAAACCCCATCCGAACCCATTCTCCGAATTTAATAATAATAATAATAATAATAATAATTAAATAATTCAAAAACTAGAAAAAAATAGAAATTTAGAAAATGATAAAAATAAAAAATTTAGGAAATAATAAAAATTTAGAAAATTCAAAAATCAATAAAAAATAGAAATTTTAGAAAGTCATTAAAAAATAAAAAATTCGAAAAGAATCATTAAAAAGATTTATAAAATTGTAGAAAATCACAAAAAATCTAGAAAAATCAGAAAACCCATAAAATATATTAAAACCCAAGATTGAACAAGCTTTAGGGGTTTTACAATAGGATTTCTTGTTTTGTGTTGTCTTTTTTATTTTTAGGAATAAAATTAGAATGTTTGTGTAATTTTATTTACGATTATAATTGATTACGTATTTTAATATTTTGGGTGTTACTTTCTTGCTCTAGAATAGTTAGGACAAATCTTTTATATATTTTGAATAGGTTGCTATGGCGTTAGTTAGCACATAATCGAGTAGGTCTCGAAATGACATAAGTCTTAAGTTTAATGTAATCAAGTCCTAGAGTCTAAAATCTCTAGTTGCGTAAATAATAAGATATCATCCCATATCTACTTGATTTAGAGCCGATTGAAAAGGCTTGTGGTGAGTCATCTGTTAAAATTTACATAGGCTTAATTAATTAAAATTTTGAACACCTAATATCGAGGGAAATATGAGCTTTGGAGAGCCCAAATCAATGGAATACCGCCAGCCCAAAGTTAACAATACCCCTAAACCTAACTAACTCTCTCCCTCACGAGGGGTTAGGTCGCGACAATCACATTAAACAAATTAAAAGATCATGGATAATATTGCACATTGGATCTAAGAGTTATATCAAACAAATTAAAAGTTTACTAATCATATTGTGGCAGAATGACATTAGAAGTGCCAAAAATTATATACGGCGCTCACTTTGATGTTAAAAGTTTCTTTTTTATTACTTAAGTGCCAATTTATTTGAAAAACAATCTTTCTAGTGCCAACTCCGATCTGATTGGCCGGAAATTCAAAAATTTTAGGATTTATTTGCGATACTGCAAATCAACTTAAGGGAAAAGCACGGGAAAAATGTGCTACCTCGATCCAAGTAGTTACATTAGGTAGACTTACATGCATTAGGGATTAAGATCCATTGATTTTCTTCCAATCACCAGCTCTACTAAAACCACCCCAAATGAATATACATCAACTTTTTCGGTGAGTTTCCCATTGAAAGCATACTCTGGACCCAAGCAATTGATTAGGCAGATTTACATCATTAGTGATGAGATGAGCGCTTTTGCTAATTTATAGAGCATCCACATATGATCTTCTCCTCTCTCCCCTTAACCACAAAGAAGAGTTTAGTATCTAAAGAGAGAGTTTTCTAATGAGCACTTGCCCAGTTTCATCCAACAGAGGATCATTATGGCATTTCTACTCATCGCAGATCATTTCGCAGTGGCTTCTAACAACAACCTGGCAATCGGCATAAAATTCGCGTCTATTTGTATGTCCCATTTCAAGATTCAAAGCACTTTCTCCAACACGAAAAGAAAAGCGAAAAAAAATATTGTTTCGATACTTATTTAAAACCAACCTAAAAAATAAATAAAAATCCAAAACACCTAACAATTTCAATATAATTCAAGCATATGACTTTAGTAGTAGGCATTCTGATTACAGCGAGATGACCATAGGGAAAATGTTGTAATGGTAGTGCCAGTGCTTCTTGCCACTATCATGCTCCAGCTCAAGATGGATCTAGCTAAAGGATTGGCAGAAAAGTCTCATAACCACTATAAATTTCTCACAACATGTGACGCCATTGCTCTTGGGGTGTCACTTAGAGTGATATTGATGCTCGCTAGTCGTGTTCAAGTTAAACGCTGCCTATTCGCCGAACTCGCGTCCCTACAAATGTTTCCTAACATGTCATAATCATTTGGCATTAAATTACCTTACTAAAGTCTTTACTTGTGATATGCGAGGTCTTAACTTAAGATCCTATCGAAAAAAGAGCGATCCAATGTGGATCATGCAATAAACTTCTCCCTTTAAAAATTGATTTTTCAAGCAAGAGTCAATCAGTTCATGAATTACAAACTCTTCTAACAAGAGGTGTGTCTGTGAAGAAGATTAGTAGAATTAGAAAGAGTCATGGTCTTAAAAATCAAAACCTAAACAAGTTGGGGATATAGATTGAAGATTCATTTACATCATATTCACTTTGCCAAGTACTGCTGGCCCTTGGGCCATTAAGATCCATTGTTTTTCTTCCGCTCACAAACTCTACCAAGATCGCCTTAAATGAATACACATCGGCCTTTTTAGTGAGCTTCACATTGAAGGTATTGCATTAGGTTGACTACATCAGCAAAAGATGACATAACCAACACATGCTCGGATAGGAAACGGATTAACTTAATTATCAGTGATAAGATGAGTGCTTTTG
Organism: Eucalyptus guilfoylei; assembly: GCA_016097605.1. Classification (NCBI taxonomy): domain Eukaryota; kingdom Viridiplantae; phylum Streptophyta; class Magnoliopsida; order Myrtales; family Myrtaceae; genus Eucalyptus; species Eucalyptus guilfoylei. The sequence continues at coordinate 22,424,166 of CM027866.1, read as the reverse complement.
TTAATTCATAGAGCATCCACATATGATCTCTAATTCATGGAGCATCCACATATGATCTCCTCCTCTCTACCCTCCTCCAGCAATGCAGAGTTTAATGTCTATAGAGAAAGTTTTCTAGTGAACACTTGCCTGGTTTCATCCAATAGAGGACTGTTATAGAATTTTCACTCATCGCAAATCATTCCACTGTGGCTTCCAACATCAACCCATCGATCCACATGCAATTCGCATCTAGGTGCATGTTCCATTCCAAGATTCAAAGCACTTTCTCCAACACGCAAAAGAAAAGCGAAAAAAAAAATTTTGATTCAATATTTATTTGAAACTAACCACAAAAAAAATAAAATAAAATAAAATAAAATAAAAAATCTCTGTAACACCAAACAATTTCAATCTAATTCAAGTATATGACTTTAGCAGTAAGCACTCATGTTTAGTGCATACCTACAAATGTTATCTAACTAACATGTGATAATCATTTCTCAATAAATTGCTTTATCAAATTCTTTACTTGTGATGTGCGAGGTATTGACTCGGGATCTTGTCAAATACATAGTGATGTAGTATGGAGCATGCAATAAACCTCTCATTCAAAAAGAATATTTCTAAGCAAGAGTTGATAAGTTCATGAATTGCAAACTCTTTCAACAAGGGGCGTGTTTACGGAGAAGATTAGTAGAATATAAAAAGAGTCATGATCCTAAAAATCAAAACTCAAACAAGTTGAGGAAAGATGAAATATTCATTTACATCATATTCACTTGCCAATTAGGGCACAAATGATAACCATTCAGTCCGAAAATCAATTTCTCAAACTAAAATATATTGTTCTATTTTTATTCTTGCATGAGTTTTTGAACAAAAATAGGTGTTTGATCATGACACAAAATTTTTATTTTTGAAATTGGAATTCATTCGATAACAATACAAAATTTCACCCACCTCAGTGATAGTGGACGGCGGGGGGTGAGTCGATGGCAGTGATCGGTAGCGAGCAATAAGCGGCGATCACCGGTGACGGCCGCTAGCAACAGCAGTGGTCGACGACATTGAGGGAGGGCAACGACTAACGGCGACGGATGGCGCAGCGGCAGCGATGGCGGCCGACTAGTAGCAACAACAAGCATTAAAAAAAGTTTTTATTTCTCATTTATATTCTAGAAATAAAGAAATTGAAATTATTTACTTATTATTTCTATTCCAAACCTATTTCTAGACTAAAAATTTGCTCCAGAAATAGAAAAATGAAATTACATTGCCAAATGGATTTTTGTTCTAGAAATAAGTTTGAAATGAAAAATTAGTTTTGAAATAGGAATAGAATGATTATCATGTGTGTCCTCAAAATCCATTGTTTTTCTTCCAATCACCAACTCTACCAAGGCCGCCCCAAATGAATACACACAAGCTTTTTCAATGAAGGCATACTCCGGACCCAAGTAATTGCATTCAGTAGATTTACATTAGCAAAAGATGACATAACTAATATATGCTTGGAGAGGAAACAAATGAACTCCATCATTAGTGATTAAATGAGTGGTTTTACTAATTCATAAAGCATCCATTTATGATATCCTCCTCTCCCCCCTCCTTCCCAAGGAAGAGTTTAGTGTCTAAAAAGAGAGTTTTCTAATGAACCATTTCCTAGTTTCATCCAACAAAGGACCATCGTGGTATTCTACTTGTCGTAGATTCTTCTGCTATGGTTCCCAACATCAACTCAGCGATCGACATAGAATTCGCATCTACATGCATGTCCCATTCTGGGATCAAAACCACTTTCTCCAACACGCAAAAGAAAAGCCAAAAAATATTCATTCTAATACTTATTTAAATTTAGCCACACAAAAAAAGTCCCCAAACACCTAACAATTTTAATATAATCTAAGCGTATGACTTTAGTAGTAGGTGCTCATGTTTAGTGTGTACCTACAAATGTTTCTAACTAACATGTGATAATCATTTGTCATTAAATTGTTTTATCAATTACTTGTGATATGCGAGATCTTCACTTAAGATCCTGTTGAATATATAATGATGCAGCTTGGAGCATGCAATAAACCTCTCACTCTAAGAATTGATTTCCCAAGCAAGAGTCAATAAATTCATGAATTGCAGACCCTTCCAACATGGGGCATGTCCATTAAAAAGATCAATAAAATATAAAAAGAGTCATAGTCTTAAAAATGGAAACTCAAACAAGTTAGGATTAAATTGAATATTCATTCACATTATTCCTTTTGCCGGACACTGCTAGTCCTTGGGTGAATATTCATAACAATTTTTTTAGTGAGCTTCTCGTCAAAGGCATTCTCCAAACCCAGGTAGTTGCATTAAGTAGATTACATTAGCAAAAGATGACATAATGAATATATGCTCGGAGATGAAACAAATGCACTCAATCATCAACGATACGATGATCACTTTTACTAATTCAAAAGCATCCACATACGATCTCCTCCTCTCCCCTCCTCTGTAAATAAGAGTTCAGTGTTTAAAGAGAGAATTTTTTAGTGAACACTTGCTGGTTTCATCCAACAAAGGACCATTGTGGTAGTTCTACTCATTGTTGATCCTTCCGCTATAACTTCCAACATCAACTTGGCAATCGACATGGGATTCGCGTCTACGTACATGTCCCCTTCTGGGAGTCAAAGCATTTTCTCCAACACATAAATGAAAAGAAAAAAATTACACACATAATATATTTATTCAATACTATTTGAAACTATCTACACAAATAGTCTCTAAAACACCTAACAATTTTAATATAATTCACGTATCTAACTTTAGTAATAGGCACTTCTATTTAGTGTGTACCTATAAGTGTTTTTTAATTATCAAAGTCTTTCCTTGTGATATGTGAGATCTTGACTTAGGATCCTATCGAATACACAATAATGTAGCATGGAGCATGCATTAAACCTCTTATTCTGAAAATTGATCTCCCAAGCGAGAGTCGATCAGTTCATGAATTGCAGACTCAAATGATAGGCTTGTCTACAGAAAATATCAATTAAATATAAGAAGAGTCATGGTCCTGAAAACCGAAACTTAGACAAGTTGAGAATTCATTCACATCATATTCACTTTGTCAAACACTACTAGCCCTTGAGCCAATTAAGATCCACTATTTTTCTTCCGATAACATGCTCTACCAAGACCACCATTAAAATAAATAAATAAATAAATAAATAAATAAACATAACAATTTTGTCAATGAGCTTCTCGTTAAAGGCATACTTTAGACGTACGTGGTTGCATTAAGTAGACTTGCATCAGCAAAAGATGACATAATGAATATATGCTCGGGAGGAAACAAATGAACTCAATCATTAGTGATGAGATGACCACTTTTGCTAATTCACAAAGTATCCACCTATGATCTCTTTCTCTCCCCCCTCCTTCACAAATAAGAATTTAATATTTCCTAGTTTCATCCAACAGAGAATGACCGTGGTATTTCTACTCATCGCAAATCCTTCCGCTATGGTTTCCAATGTTAACCTGGCGATCAAAATGGAATTTGCATCTACATATATGTCCCTTCTGAAATTCAAAACACTTTCTCCAACACGCAAAAGAAAAGTGAAAAAAAATTTATTCAATACTAATTTGAAATTAACCAAAACAAAAAAAAAATCTCCAAAACACCTAACAATTTCAATAAAATAACTTTAGAAGTAGGCACCGCTGTTTCAACGCATACCTACAAATTTTTCCAAACTAACATGTGATAATCATTTGGCATTAAATTACGTTATCAAAATCTTTACTTGTGATATGCGAACATTATCGTGATCCATCATTGTCATGGTAACTCTAGTGAATATGACATATTTTAAATAGACACCACTTATAAATAGTAAAATAATGCTAAGGGAAGTAACAAAGGAAATCATGTTAAATTAATATGAAATTCATAAGCCCGTTGATGATTAAACCCCGTTAATGGCGTGCAAAACAAGGTAGTTTTGCACCCGAGTCCTGCTAGACTCCGCCCGAGGGAGACATTGCTCCTTGAAATGCGATGGCAGCTAATGGCACAGCTATAATCATGATTACATTCTACACTTATCTCAATTTTCGTTTTCCAGTTCCCTTTCTTCACGTGGAGTGGTGGCCATGTTGTCGGGAGATTTTTTTTCTTTTGTTTTTTGTTTTTTTTTCCTTTTGAACCTTGTACTAGGAGTCTCTTGGCTTTTCACATCCTTCTTTGTTTTTTATTTTAATATATGATTTATCAAAAAATTTATTCATTAATTCTTCGTTGCATCTTTTATGTACTATTTCATCCCTTTTTTTTTCATCATTTAATGTATAAGAATAGATTGTCATAAAATGCAAAAAGGAGTTTAAAAAAATATCAGAACGGTCTCTCCACGACGAAAGCTTCTGCATCACGAAAAAATATTTCAAAAAGCTCTCTTTATCTGCCTTCACGTGGATTTCTATGGTAGGAGACTAGGAGGTATCAACTGGAGGGACGATGCCCTAGTTCGAAGCAACACCAACGTCTTCACAACTCTTGATAGGTTGAAGAAGAATTAGCCGACGGCTATAAAATAATCAAACGACATAATACAATTTTTTTTAATATAATAACTAAAGTACAATTCATGATGGATGTACATTATAACACATCAAAATAATAAAAATAACAATGAGCCAACAAAATAATGCAAATAATAACGAGCCTTCTGACGAAAACGACTCCAAAACCTTCATACTTGAAATCTTTTGAATTCTACAAGGGGGATAAAATTTAAATTGGAATTGTGTATGCCATCGTAGAGAACATAATTGCAATCCAAATAAAAAGTATGACCAGTTCCTATTTATGAAACTTCTTTGTAATGTCACTACCATTATTAGAATCACAATAAACGACATTACTAAGCAGTTGATATTATAAAATCAATATCAACTGCTTAGTAATGTCGTTTACCGTGATTTTAGTCATGGTATGTGACATTATAAAGAAGTTTCCAATTATTAGGAAATTAGTCATACTTTTTATTTGGATTGCGATTATATTCTCCACGGTGACTTACTCTATTCCAAATTACATGTCATCCCCCTTTGGAATTTAAAAGATCTCAAGTACGAAAGTTTTCGAGTCGTCTTTAATTGGATGGCTTGTTATTATTTATATTATTTTGTTGTGCCATATTTTACATCCATCTTTAATCAGATGGCTTGTTGTTATTTTTATTATTATTGTATACTATTGTGATAAGTCATAATGTAAGTCCATCATGATGTAACTCCATATTAATTGAATGGCTCATTATTATTTTTATTATTTTGATGTGTTATATTTGTTGTTGTTGTTGTTGTTGTTTTGAGAAGGGAATATAGACTTAGGTAGTGCCAAATTCGAGCCAACGGCATTCGATTTGACGCGAGTTTTTCCACACCTATACCTCACGTGCCATAACCCTATGCAAAATATGGGAGAAAATCCCACTTTTCGCATAACTAGCGATCTTGGAAATGGAGACTTGATTACACTAGTTCTAAAACTAATGCCCCTTCAGAACCTAAACTTGACTATCTGCTAACCAAAGTATAAAGACGACCCATCAAAGATTTTTAAGATTCATCCTAACCATTCTAAAAGTAAAAATTAAAATCAATATATGAAGAAGACACAATCAAATGTAATTTAAATGAACAACGTAAGCAGTAACCTAGCATCATCTCTAAAAAGAAAATGGCAACCAAAAAACCTATGGAGAAGTGACTTGTTCAATTATGATTCAATTTTTTTTTAAGGATTTTCTCACTTTCTAAGCGAAAGCTATCTAAAAGCTCAATTTTAGGCATTTTTTTCCAAGGATTTCCAATTTTTCTGAAATTTGTAATTTTTTATGAATTTTCTGGATTTTTTATTTTTTAATGATTTTAAGTTTTTTTTAACTTTTTTATATTTTTAATTCAGATAAGGGCTTCGGGCTGGCTCCGGTCCGTGGGTCTGGGCCATGGACACAAATGGGCTTATTCAAAACACGCCCATTTGAAAAGAAAATCACGAAGTCCATTTTGTTGAAATCAAAAAACACTAAGCCCATCTTGCTTAAAAAAACTAAGCCCAAACACCTCTAAGACTAAAACCAGCCTGAATTAAGCCAAGATCCGTCAAGTCTAATTACGCCCGAAGTTCATTACACTAAACTAAGCCCACTTACACCAATCCTCTTTTCTTATCTAATTTTTTTCTCCTTTTTTCTTTCTGTCTCTCCCCTTTTTTATTTTTCTTTTCCTATTTTCCATTATTCCTTATTTTCTCTTCCCTTTCACTGTCCATCATCTTCTTTACGAGAACGACTTCTTCCCTGCGAACCTCCTCTTCAACCGAATCCCACCATTTTACCATGAGCCCTTGCCGGCGCTCAGGCCACTGCCGAGCCACCACCCGGCGTCCATCGTTTAGCACGACAACGCTAGTCACCGTCGGCCAATCACTCGGTCGCCGGCCGTCCCTCGCCGGCCATAACCGAACCTCACCGGCGACTTCAATGTTGCCGAAACACGTGATACAAAACGGCATCCATTCCAACAGAACGAGCACACAAATGAGTGGATAGGAAACTAACCACGGCGGCCTCTAACCGCGGGCTTCTGTGGCTTAAGGAATGGCATCTCTGGCGGCGAGGCGGTCACGGCCAACTCGAACGATGAGGAATATGCCACCAAAAAAATCAAAGAAAACGCCGATTCAGTCTCAGTTTAGTGACTCAGCCCGACCCAATTAATCAGACTTTCAGAAACCAAAGCATTCATAACGGACAATGAACGATGAGAAACCGCAAAAGCCTCGCCTTTTTCTCCACGGTAATCCCACCCAGAATCCGAAAAACTCAAACTTTTCAATTTTTCCGCACGGACAAGACAAGAGACAGAGACACCCATATTCAAGAAAAAGCGTCCGCGCAAAAAGAGACGGTACCTTGTCCAGACGATGACGACCCAACCGGGCAGAGTCGAGGGCGTGATGTTGGTAGCGGCGGCCGTCGCGGCGGCCGGAATCGATCCGAATCTCCGTAACGGGCGCCGCCGCCGCCTCGGGCTGCCCAACTGTTCAACCGTGGGCATCGCCGGCAGAGCGAGTCGCTTTCTCGTCACTCGCTCTGCGAACGCGAGAGAGCGAGAGAGCGAGACTGTCCTCTGCTTTTTAGATCGAAAAGAAAGAGAGAGCAGTTAGTAGATTAGTTATAGATAATAAGAGTAAGCCTTTTCATTATAGAGCGGCAACTGTCCTCTGCTTTTTAGATCGGGAAAAGAAAGGAAAAAGCTTAATGACTGCACCGTTACGCTTTCCTGTAGATTATCGTTATAGATAATAAGAGGCCGTAATCGTAACTTCTTATAACTACATTATAGATTAGGAAGTTATTTTCGAATTCAAAATCCATAACCGTCTGTAATAACTGCTTTTAGTGGGAAATAAAAGCTCACTTTATGATCTTTATAATGAACGGTCACACAAATTAATGATACGAGCACATTTGTTTTTCTCTAATTTCCTCACAAGTTTACATTGCTTGCAACCTTTCAAATCTGGTAACGGACCAAAAAAAAAAAACTTTCAAATCTGGTAATTTCACGTTTCCTTTTACATATTGTCCCATTTATATTCTAGTCCAAAATTAGCAAAGGACCCTTTGTTTATTCAATTTGATCATCTCCTTTTGGTTAAAGTTCTTATGCCTTTTTTCGGCAAAACACAACTACTTTTCATATAGTGGGGTAGACTAAATTTGAATGCCTTATATGCTTTCTTTATTTTTGGTAGCCTTCTCTTTCTTTGAAGTATCGGAGTATTAATTGGGTCTTGTCAATAAGGTTCCTAGACAACTTGCTCTTATATTGCTACCAAACTAGTTATTTTGTTGAATTGATATGATATGCCCTACTAGCACTTGGTGCTGAAATGCACATATTGATGGGAGACATGGAATAGTCTATTACAATGAGCCATATTACAATGAGCAATGTCATGATACAAGTTGTCATCCTTAAAAAGGAAGGCTAGTTTGTTTAATTGATTTTAGGGGTGATCAATTCCCAACCAAATCCGATCCCACTTAGAAATCAGGAACTAGACCAAAAAGAACAATTCTTAATTTTTGGAACCAAAGACAGGACCTTTAGCTTCTAAGAGTGAACCGACCGGTTTGATTCGGTTCCTAGGTGGCTCAATGGAACCAATGAAGCTTTCGTTTCCTTTTGAAGCCGAATTAGATTGGAAGTAATGCAAAGCTCAAGAATCTCCCAAAGGAAAGGGTTGATTAGCCCAAAAATAAAGTAATCCCCATTATCTTCATGTAAAAAATTTGGACCTTTATTTGATCAATCAACAAATATTCCTAGCCTGAAGCGCCTGAACTTTATATCCAACGCAAAAAAATGAAGCAGCCATCTCCGAGCACAAGTCGGACAAGCCCATGAAAGGAACCACGTCTTGGGATGCCATCTTCAAGAATTCTCGTAGTGTCCAAGCTCTGTCTCTTCGCTTCTTATTCTTCTAGGTTTCTTGCTTGACACGTGATGTCAAATTCAGCACTGAAACATGAAATTGATGAGCACTAAACTCTAGCAAAAGCGAATAAAGAAGACTCGGAATGACTGTGGGAGGAAGAATTTTATATGTGCGAGAGGCGAGAGGCTGAGAGTGTGAAGCGATGGAAGAGAGATGTGATTAGGTTTCCATTTAAGAAATGAATACATATCCATACATATATATTTATCTGATTTGGTCTAGGTGATCTGGCACTCCCTAGAATCGGGAACCGGACAAAAAATCACTGATTCCAATTTTATGAAACTGAAAACTGAACTAATGCTCGTAGGATTCAAACCATATTACCGACCCAATTTAGGTGGTTCCAATTTGGTCAGTCCATTTTGCTCACTCATCTAATGTTTCGTAGTCCCATGATCGACACCAATCAATTAAAATCTTAATAGAAATGGTATCAAAGTAAGAGTCAAACTGCATGTGTGGATGCCATTAGAGGTCAAACCCCTTAGTTATTTTTTAGCATGATTGATACAAAAGACGGGAGATGTTTTACCTATTGGCTGAGCATAGGCCATTTGCATACAGCCTAGGAAGAGGGCAGTGATGGTGCGCAAGAGGATTGGCCATTGATGTAGAGATGTGGGGATGGCTAGGGGAATTGAAGGATGCGAAGAATAGCCTGCAACAGGCATTGTGAAAATCAAGTGGGGAAAGTATCATGGTCCGACTCTGCCCATTCCATGAGGGCATGGAACCAAGCTTCATAATTCCGAAAGAAACAAGAGAGATTTGATATGACCCATGCAAGTGAATGATGAGAGCGGTGTCAAAGAGTTTGTGCTAAGAATCAAGTGATGAAAAGAATATCACATGGAAAATGTCCAATGGCAGGATTGGCTACCATGCATAAATTGGTGGATAGTAAATTCTGCTCTCTTGGTGATGCCTACAACAGGCTAAAACAAGTTATTGTATTGAATTAAAACATACACCCCACTCTAGTTAGTGAGATGCTCATGTTAATGCGAGACATGGAAAGATTGATTATAATGAAACATTTCAAAATAATAGCAATGGCAATGATCCTTAGAAAGTAAAGTGGCCTGGTGAATGGACTCACCTATTCCCTTGACCAAGGCCAATTGGCCCAGATCATGATAATTGGTCACTTCTCCCAACCTTCTTAATGTACAAAAACAATATTAAAAAAAAAAAAAAATCCCGTTGTCTAGATCATCTCTCTCTACATCTTTGTCATGCACTTTAACTGAGACTCGTGGGGATATATGTGCGTGTGTGTCCATATATGCAAGTGTTTAAGATGAGATTGCAATTGATTTGTCCACAGTATTGAATGTTAACATTTACTATCTTATTTTTTACTTGACATGAATCATTTGGTGCATGCACCGGTACTTCTTTTCTTACTTGCAACATCCAAAATTTTGGTAACAATTAAATGCCAACACCTTAGAAAATATGTACTTTTCACAATTTTTTAATTGATAAAAGTAGGTAATATTTCAAATTTTGGTAGTAAATTAAAAAAAAGTATATTTTTAATATACTTAAATCATAAATAAATGGTTAATACTACAATAAATCTCAAACTAATTCATACGCGATAAATTTACTTTAAATTAATTTTTTAAGTACCAAAAACCTTCAAACTAGTACAACAAATTATCCTAAATTAATGTTTTGACCATTAAAAATTCCAAACTTATATATTTGTAATAAATTTACTTTATATTAGTTTTTATTAAAATGAATTAATATAAGGAAAAATCACAAATTTGGATACATCAGTAACAAACAGATGGTAAAATCTTAAATTGATGTTGTCATGTGTTATTGTGCTTTATAATTTGACAGTAATATTTAACAAAAATTAACTTGAGGTAAATTTATAATTAGTATACTAGTTTGTGGATATTTATGATAAATTTATTATACCTGTACTGGTTTGAGTTTTTTTATTTTATTGTATTAACCCTAAATAAATTGCCCCTATGTCATATTGAATCACTGAACAGACGAAGACGAAGGAAGAAGAAGAAGGACAGGGAATGAGCGTGTTCGGAGGAGATAGCTGGGCAAGAGAAGCCCAGCACCGGAAGAGAAGAGTCGACGATCTGGCCGTGGAAGGCCTCGACGCCTCCTCCTACAGGAAGCTCTCCTCCGGCAAGTTCGCCTGCCTCGTCTGCCCTGGCGCCCCCGTCCTCGATTCTGCTCTCATGCTCTCCGTGCGTCTCCAGTCTCTGCTTACGCCAACTTCCGTCGCTCAATCAATTTTTATCTTGTGGGTCTGTCTTGTCTTGAATGGCTGTCTATTTGATGAGTGGCTGGAGGATCGTAGCGGTTTTGCTAGATGATTTGCTTGTGGGTCTGTTTTGTCTTGATTGGTTTTCGGTTTGATGAGTAGCTGGAGGATTGTAGCGCTTTTGCTAGATAGATGAGACAAGTTATGGGTCTGACAGGCCATTTGGTCCCGATGAATCTAGTTGTCGGGATGGAAAAATGTGTGATCAATGTCTTTTTCGTCCGGTCCCCCGAATTTCGGGGTTGGCCTCGGCTGGCAAACGACCATCAAGTTGCGATTTTGAATCTGACCGAGTGTGTTTTCGGGCGTCCCTCTCGGCCGACTGTCTTGTGGATCTGCTTTATGGGACTACCGTGCACTGAAATGTCGCATTTCTAACACGATGGTGTTGGTGGTTTGATTTGGTTGGAGAACTGTGCCATGGCAATGGCAGGTACTAACTAAATTGCTTGTCCTGCTTGTGATGTTGATGCCCTGGTTTTGCATTATCTGCTATGTCATGTCGGTTGCGCATGAGACAATGTGGATTTTCCATGTCTTATCTGCAAATGACGAGTTGCTTTGTTTCGTCGTGATTCAACTCGTTTATGCTTCAGTATAAGAAAGACATTAGAACAAGAAAGCTTGGATTTTAATGAATTGAAATACATTTGAGTGGAGGTTTGCTGGATGTTTGAGAAGCCGATGTTATTTGGGGCACGTGATCATTCATATGGTCACTACGTGTATGGATCATTATAGTTTTCTGCTGCACAAATTGTCTTGTGAATGTAGATCGTTTAGATATTTATTAGTTTTGCATGTTGATATTCTTTTATTATGCAGATGCATTGCAAGGGGTCACACCACCGTGTTGCATTGTCGAGATTGAAGGAGAGAGAATTGAAAAAGAAGGATGAGATCGACAAGAGAATAGCCTTGTCTGATTGTACTGTTAATGCTGGCACTAGTACTTCTATTTTAAACAGGATAAAAAGTAGACCCTTGATTGAGCAAACAAGGAAGGCCATTTCTGAAGTACTTGATAAGGGAAACACTAGACAAGACGTCCATAATGATGGTCACAGTGGAAAAATATGTGGGAATCTCCATGGTAATGAAACCTCACATGTGAGCGAAAGCTTTTCTTTCGCTGCAAAAGAAGCAGCTGAAGAGGTGGTTGTACAGCAACAACTTAGTATGAGAGAGCGTCGTGAAAGAGAGCTCAAGTTTACTTCTGCAGGTTGGAAGCGCGACTGCAATGGCAGATGGTTCAAGGATGAAAATGTGAGTTCTTTCAGCAATTTGAATTACATTATATTATTTTGTAAGGCATCACGCAGTTGTAATTTGTAATATTTACAATAAGGACGACTGAAATCTGGCTCTCTACTATTCAGTAAATGCCAGTTGTGCAGATGTGATATCTGTATTTTATCTTAGGCATTGATTGTGGCAACTTTATGGCATTTGCAGGTTGAATTCGATTCAGACGAAGAAGATCCAAATATTTGTCTTGGATAACACATAGATCTCACACCAATTATTTCAAGCAATTGATGGCAGAGAACTATTAAGACTAATGAGAGGTGTTCATGTGAAAGTTTGATGTCTTGACCTGCCAGGCTGATCTCTCATAATACCAATCAAATATTACTGCAAATTTCCATCCACGGGTCTTAAATACTGCAAGAAATGTTTATCTTGGTGGTGGATGAGTGCCTGCAATTGACTTCCTAGAGATTTGATTCATCTGTCGAGTTAAAGATCTAATTGATCTTCTTTGACTGCTAACCTGTGAGTATTAAGCATACTCCACGGAGCACCAGATGAATAATTAGGTTGATGTTGGTGAGAAAGTAGAGTTTTATGTGCTTGCTTAAGTGGTGTATTAGTGCGTCACTCCTACTGACTTGGAGCTTTTCCTAAGTAGATAGAACTGAAAAAAGGGTGGGTTCTTGATATAGAGAATCCCAATCTCTCTACTTATTCTGTTCTTGGTGAACTCATGTAAGATCTAGTGGGTCAGATGTCATTACTGCAGGATGCACGAGTATGTTATGCAATTCATGTACCACGCAGGATGTGTCAACTCAACATTGTCAAACCATTAATGGTTCTTTGTTCTTTTTGTACATCTCAGAAAGAATATCTTTGAGTGACGTAGTGATACCTTCGATCTCAGGCAAGGCTATGATGAAAGATGGGTCTCGCTGGCTGGCCAAATTAGTGCTACTTGACCCCATTGGGCTTTTTAGTAAGCTTAAAGAGATTGAAATGCGCTTGATGGGCTTTGACAGCAGAAATGGGCGTGCTGTTGGTAGTCCTTTTCTTGTTCAGCCCTTCGCAAGTGAATTTGGGATTGCCGATCTTTTCTTAAACATGATCCTAATGGTGCTTCAACAATGGAGAGCTCATCCTTAGTAGGTAAAATGTCATTTGACCCATGGAGGTTACAGTTCTATTCATTCTGTATGAAGTCATTTATCCCATGGAGCCCCAAGAATGTTGATAGGTTAAGGTATAATTAGAGACCAACGGTGCCTGAGGTGTATAGTATTTTACCCGCGAGAATTATTTAATACACTCCCATAGATCTTTATATTCCATCGAGCTGGAAGCATCGTGAGGAGATCTCAAAGGTGGCCAAATCAAAATCCAAAAACCCTAAGCTATCTTTCATGTACTTATATATATTAAGTCATTATGACATCACTAATTAAATTCGACCCTCCTAGCTTCATAATGCCTTCAAATGTGCACCTTAATAAATCTTGTCTTCACATGGTCAACTTCCGAGCTTAGCATCGTACTGCAGCTGAAGCTTAATTCATAAGACATGAGCCAACCATGTGTGTGAATTTGATCGTTGCCGTGTCTTTAGTTCGATGTCGGTACTCTTTCGCTAAAGTCCCTCGTACGTGCACGTTAACATATCTTAGGCGGTTTCGAGTTTTCCTCTTTCATCAGGAAGGGAACTCGAAGCCTTTTTGGTTTTGGTGGACTGATAGTTGGAAGAAGTGATGGGAGAGGGACCAAAGCCGTGACAGCTCGGGTCATGTGCAGTGCATGAACTTTGTGGTTGGCTTTCACCCACCCACTCCAAACCACGGAATCTGGGATCCGATGCAAAATCATGCAATGCGAGCATCACCAGATACTTCCCTCCTTTCCAAACACGTTACATGAATTGTTTAACGTACATGAATCTAAGTTTTCTTCAATGGGACAGAAAGTACGTTTTCCTAGTCACTGTGAAGTTTCGCCTGTTTTGGGCTCATTGAACACGTGCGGTTATAGATCGTGGGCTCGTGGTAACAAGGTCATACGACATTGTCCCACTTTGGTGGGTCACACTAACACAAGATACTAATTGAAAAAGTCCAGAGTTTTTTATAATAAAAAAAAAAGAAACTTGGGAGTTGAGATGATAGAAAAATGTAATATTTCATTCAATTACAAGTCAAGAATACATGAACTTAACCACCCCATTCGGTGGCTGCGTTGGTATACGCTCAGACCCTCTTTGCGGAAGGGCGAGAGTTCAAACCCCCAGGTTTGCATACTACGCAGTTTATTAGTGGTCTTAAGTGCAGCGTCGTGGTGGTGGTTCCTGCGCTAGCGTCGCTCCAGGTTTACGTCGCCGGCTGCCGGCTGTACGACGGTTCCTAGGTATCCAAAAAAAAAAGAAAGAATACATGAACCTATTTTTAAGCTTTACATGACAACTTTCTTAAATAACAAATATACAAAATCATTGAACATGCAATTTCACAAAATATCCTAAATATATCTCTAAAATCCTCCCACAAACTCAAGATGATTTGAAAGATGTCAACTTGAGTTTGGAGGATAGATCTAGAAATTGCCCAAACGAATGTGTCCTAGTGAATATATCAACAGTTTGCTCAGTGGATGAAGTAGAGACATATCGAAGAGTACCATGAAGAACATAATGTCAGATAAAATAACAGTCTATTTCAATGTGCTTTATGCGTTCATGAAAAACATCATTATGTGCAATTTAGATATCACTTTAGTTGTCACAGTTAATGACAGGAAAATTGTCTAAAAAATCATAAACATATTTACGACAGTTAATTCAGTCATAAACTTTCTATTGTGCCAACTTAGTCCTAAATATTTTGACAATTTGTCAATTCAGTCTTAAACTTTTCAATTGTGATAATCAAATTCTAAATCTTTTAACAAATTATTAATCAATAATGTGGCATTTTATTCAGCGTCGACTATCTTACGTCGCATTGCTAGTAGTGACATGAACAATTTTTTTTTTTTTGAAATTTTTATTGGTTGTTTATTTTTTTTCTTTATTTTTCTTCAATGTGCCAACAACCCCCTGGGTTGTTGAGCAAGGGCGTTGCGAGCCCTTGCCAAGGCTCCTCGCAAGTCATGATGATGGCATTGCAGCTCTTGCCATGGCCAACAAGGGCCTGCACAAGAGCTACAATGCCCTCATTAGATTTAGAGAGGGTCACGATCCTTGCCCTAAATCAACAAGTGCTTTACGGTCCTTGCTTATTGCCTAGTGGTGATTGCTAGCCCTTGGTTAGTACCCAATGACCCTATGTAAATAGAGGGAAAAAGAAAGGAAAAAAAAACAACAAAAAATAATTAAAAAATAATTGATTTTTTTTAAACTGGCCATGCCATGTAGGATGGTCAACATTGACTAAAATATCATGTCAACGATTTCCAATCAAAATTAGCCACAATGATTACATTGGTAATTTGTTAAAAAATTTAAAACTAAATTGACACAATTGAAAAGTTTGAAACTGAATTGGGTTGCTGTACAATAGGTTTAGGACTTTTTAGATTATTTTCCCAGTGAATATGATTATTTCACTATGATGACGCGTTCCTATGTCTTTTAGTAGCTACTGCAACTATAGTAATTTTGATATTGTAAGAGTTTGATATTCTGCTTCTATACTAGAGCAAGCAACAATAATCAGTTTCTTGCTAGACCATAAGATAAGTGAGTCAAATAAAAAGAAAGATTAACCCGTAGTGGAGTGACGATCTTGAGGCTCAGCAACCAAGTCAGCATCATAATAAATTGTCAACTCTAAGGTAGAATTAGTAGAAAAGTGAAGACCATGAAATAACGTACTCCTAACATGGCAATGAATTCAAGGAACTACAGTAAAATGAGTCGTATGAGGCATAGTCTTGTACTAACTAACAACGTGAACAACATAAGCGATATCAGGACGGGTAACACTGATATATTTAAAAGTGCTAACCAATTGCTGATAAAGTGTAGGATTTAGAATAAGAGTTCCATCCTTGTCATTGAATTTGACATTCGACTTAATAAGAATGGAAACAATCTTGTTATCAGTGAGGTCAACTCGAGAGATAAAATCAATGGAATTTTTTGCTTGAGAGAGATAATAACTAAAAGCATTAGACGCAACCTCCAACCAAGAAAATAGCTTATTTGACCCAAATTTTTCATTTCAAATTTTTTATTGAGATACTAATGGAGTTTTGCAATGCCAATCTGATCATCGCCATTAATAACCATATCGTTAACATATAAAATGAACATAATGTACCCATGACGTGTGTGTTGAACAAAGAGAACATAGTCAAAAGGATTGGATTTAAAACCAAGAGACTCCATGGTTGAGCTAAACATGGAATATCATGTAAGGGGAGCTTGCTTCAATCCATATAATACTCGACGTAATCGGCACGCTTTGTTAGTTGAATGAGTGTATCTAGGAGGAGATGTCATAAACTTCCTCTATGAGATCACCATTAAGAAATGCACTTTTAACATCTATTTGAATAGAGAAGCCAACACTTCATAGAGGCACAAAAAGAAGACTTCGAACTAAGGCGTGCAACAAGGACAAAAGTCTAATCATAATCAATGCCATACTCTTAAATAAAGCCTTTTTCTACTAGCTAAGCTTTATAGTGATCCATAGTACTAGGGGTGAGCGCAGTTCTCCGGTAGAATCGGGAACTAGAGAACCGAACCGGAGGTTCGGTTCCCGGTTCTTAAAGGACCGGTTCCGGTTCCCGGTTCCTTTTTTCCGGGAACCAGCAATTCCAGTTGTGGAACCGCAACCGGAATCGGTTGCGGAACCGGTTTCGGAACCGATAAGGCTCCAAAAGGAGCCCCCCCCGCTCGCCCCCCCTCCCCGTTCGGCGCTCCCTATTCAAATTTCAGACACGGAACTCACGCCGCCGGATGCCGCTCGCCCTCAAGGCCGCCGCCGCCGAATGCCGCTGGACGCCAGTCGCTGACGTCACTCGCGCAAACCCTCGCCGCTCGACGCCCGTCACGGCCGTGCTCTACCTCAACCCGTTGTCGACACCGCTCTGACTCTTGCCACCAAACGCCGCTCGCCCTCAAGGCCGCCGCTGCTAGATGCCAGTCGCCGACACGGCTTGCGCGAACCCTCGCCGCTTGACGCCAGTCGCTGCCGTGCTCTGCCTTTGCTCGTCACCAACGCCGCTCTGAGTCTTGCCGCCAGACATTGCTCGCCTTCAAGGCCACCGCCGCCGGACGTCGCTGGACGCTAGTCGCCAAAGCCGCTCGCCCGAACCCTCACCGCTCGACGCTAGTCTCTCCCGTGCTCTACCTGTCGTAGAGGCTGCATTGCTTGTTGCCGAGGCTGCTTTGCCCATCGCCGATGCCGCTCGCCCTCGAGGCCGCCACCGGATGCCGCAGGCCACGCCACCGCCGCTCGATGCCAGTCGTTGGACTCATTTATTGCGAAGCCTAACGGTGCCTGTTCTAGAAACATCGCGTGATTTGCCTTCTCTTGAATTCG
Organism: Eucalyptus guilfoylei; assembly: GCA_016097605.1. Taxonomy (NCBI): domain Eukaryota; kingdom Viridiplantae; phylum Streptophyta; class Magnoliopsida; order Myrtales; family Myrtaceae; genus Eucalyptus; species Eucalyptus guilfoylei. The sequence goes on along the minus strand of CM027866.1, from coordinate 22,406,522 downwards.
AAATTTGCACGGGATCAATCAAGGTACGGTCTTCATCTAATCTCGCTTTCCGTCGGTCGCTTTGCGCGTCTGATGATGATTGCGAATCACCTGGAATGTCTCATTGCTTGTAGTGCGACGATGTTGTTCTTAGCGCGCGTCTCATTGCTTGTAGTGCGACGATGTTGTTCTTAACGCGACGTTTTTAACGCACGTCGCTGTTCTTCTTGTTGATGATAATGGAGGCGTGTTGAGGATGAATGTTCTGTTCTCGGTGAATGTGATCTGGGTGCTTTGTGTGCACGGTGCTTTGTGATCTGGGTGAATTTAGTCAACATAGAATGCGGTGCTTTGTGTGCACGGTGAATGTCATGTTCTCTTATACAAAGTGGCTCTTCTAGATTACTAGTCCTTAATTGCAGAGGTAATATAAGAGAAGGATAACAATGTGCCGCATAATGGATATATGCGTGATCAAATTGGACTCCTTTTAGCTTGTGTCATTTGCGCACGAGTTATCATCTATCAAAATACACTAATTATTAGCATCTAGTAAAAGCTAATTGTCTACAATACTTGAGAGTGTTTCTTTGAGGGGAAAGTTGTGTATTGATTTGGTTTTTAGCAACTGCCTGCACATTCTGTAACTCAATTCATATTCTGTTTTGAAATTTCTAATTATATTATATTATTATTGTGTAGTGTGAGGTTAATGTATTAAGATAACACGTCAATGGAGGTGGAGGGATGTGAGGAGATGACTCCGATTATAGAATTGGGGTTTTCTGGCGATGAAATTGAAGAAGAGGCACCCCCTACCTTGAGTGCCACAAATAAGGTATCTGGTTCTCATCTTCCTCATGATAAGAAATATACATCCGAATGCTGGAATCATTATTCGAGAATCGGTGATAAGGATGGAAAATATATCAAGTGAAGTGCATTCATTGTGGGTCCATGCTTAAGTACGGTGTTGCTAATAGTACTTCTACAATGAGGAAGCATTTGACCACATGCAAGAGGTTTTCTCGTAATGTAGATAAAATGCAGAAATTCTTTGCACCACGTAATGTCAACATGGCTGGCAAGGTAGGAGGAGATTCTAGTACTGGTAGCGTCTTATCAACATGATCATTTAATCAAGAACGTTGTAGGCACATGCTTGCTCGGTTCATCATCCTTGATGAGCAACCTTTTTCCTTGATTGAGCGTGTTGGATTTCGTGAATATGTTACTGAGTTACAACCTTTCTTCAAACATGTATCACGTTTCACAGTGCCAAAAGATTGCATGAAGTTGTTTTTATGTGAAAGAACTTCTTTGAAGAATTATTTTGGAAAGATTAATTATAGGATCGCACTCACGACTGATACATGAACTTCCAATCAAAATCTGAACTATTTATGTCTTACTGCACATTTTATTGATGAAAATTGGAAGTTGCATAAAAGAATCATCAACTTTGTGGTATGCATAGTCACAGGGGTAGGGAGATTGGGAAAATAGTGAAGAAATGCATTGAGGAGTGGGGAATAGAAAAAAAGGTGTCCATAATTACCATGGATAATGCTAAGCTCGAATGATGTTGCAATTGGCTATTTGAATGAAAAACTTTCGAAACAAAGATCGTTGATATTAGATGGTAGTGTTTTGCATATGAGATTTACAACTCATATATTAAATTTGATTGTGAGAGATGGCTTGACTATAGTACGTGACTCTATTGCACATATCCGAAATGTGGTTAGGTATGTAAGGAGTTCTCCCACGAGAGCCAAAGGATTTCAATCTTACATTGAGAGAGAACGGATCACTTATAAGGGTTCGGTAGTTCTTGATGTTGCCACTAGATGGAATTCCACTTACCTCATGTTAGACACCGCCATAAAGTTCAGAAAAGTTTTCGAAAGGATGGAAGAAGACGATCCATCTTCTGTAAGTGAGCTTAATCGTGAAACTCCTGGTGATGATGATTGGGAAAATGCTATTATTCTTTTGAAATTTCTAAAAGTATTCTATGATACCATCAATCAGATGTCTAGGAGTTCATATGTTACTTCAAATGATTATTTTGAAGGGATAGCTCTTTTGTATATATATTTGAAAGATTCGGTCAATGCTTCGGATCCTAAGCTTCAAGTTATGAGTGTGAAAATGAAAGAAAAATTTGACAAATATTATGGAAGTTTGGATAAAGTGAATATGATGGTATTGATTGTGGTTGTGTTAGATCCTAAAGTGAAGTTAAATTATGTGAGTTTCTTGTATGGAAAAATTTATGTGATGAATTGAAAATTAAAGAGATGCATTACAAGGTGAAGGATACATTGGAGCGTTTGTATGAATTTTATGAGCAATCTTCTCTTATTTCAAGTGATCAAAATGTTGGTGGCCATAATTTGAGTGCAAGTAGTAGTAGTTCCAATACCGATACGGGTGGTAATGAAGGAATAAAGAAGTATGATGGCCAAGCTTGAAAGAAAATGTTTTTATACTCAAATGAACAAGGGTGTGATGATAACAAGTCCGAGCTTGATGAGTATCTTCAAGAAAAAAATGAAAATGATCTTGATCTTGACATTTTGATTTGGTGGAAGACTAATGGCTCAAAATATAAGATCATTTCTTTGATGGCTCGAGATATTTTGTCCATTCCTGTTACTACCGTTGCTTCAGAGTCAACTTTTAGTACATCGGGTCGTGTGCTTGATGGTTTTCAAAGTTCTTTAACTCCAAAAGTAGTGGAAACTTTGACTTGCACTTAAGATTGGTTGAGAGCCGTTCGTGTACCGCTTGATGTTGAAGAGTGCATCAAGAACGCAGAACAATTTGAGTTTGGTAAGTAATGTTTATATCTTTATATATTGTAATTCTTTTTGTATATCTAATAAGTGAATATTTTATTTAATCTCTTCTTCTTCTTTTTTCAGATATGGTTGGTCTTAATGCGGAGATTATTGTCGATAAATAGAGTTGGTGGTGTCGCATCTGCAATGGGTCCAGCGATTAAGAAGTCAAGCAAGGTTTTTTGTTGGCTTTGTGCTACTTTAACTATGCGGAAGTTGATTGATGAGCAACTTTGTTTGTCGTAATCTTAATGCAGGCTCCTCTTATGTACTTTGAATTTTTGAACTATGTTGTCAAAGAGTTTATGAGCCTTTAGATGGGCAAAATGGCATGCTTCATGGAGTATTATCGATATTGATTTTTTTCCTGTGTCTTTACTTAGGATTTTGACTGATTTTCATCCATGTCTTTGCAAGGTTTTGCTGTGCCAAAGGAATCACAAGGAAAGGTTGCAAAGTTCACGCTATGGAGTAGATGAAAATTTGATATCTTGTTGGCACTTCTGGTTTTTCATCTCCTTAGTATATTTTGCTTCATCATTTTCATTTGACTCAGCTGATAAGGCATATGGCATATGGCAAATGTGACGATTTAAGCTTTAATGCACATATATTGACATATGTGGGCACAATAATTATAGTTAATCAAGTATCCCATTTCCTCTTTGGAAATTTCTTATTGATTTTGATTATGTATGTCCAAATTCTTGGTAGTTGGCACTGGTATGTTTGCTAAGATGTGGGAAGTTACCGTAGAGTATGTGCGTACGACGTACATTATAGTTCAAATCTGAAAATGAAAAAAAAAAAAAGAAGAACTTGTTGGAACCTAGAACTGACCCTAGAACCTGTGACAGGTGTAGGTGGAATGTCTAAAGATGTAGATTCCTCAATGGGGCAGACATTTCAAAAGTTGCCAAAATAAGATCGCCAAACAATGTTGTATCAAGATGAGAAGAAAACAATTGTGAAGAGGAAGATTCACAAGTGGACGGTAGTGTGGGATCTTTCGGGAATAGATCTACTAAAAGATTGGTAAAGAAGAGAACATGAGTAGAAGATTCAAAGGGATGAAGGGAGGAGAACATCTTATGTTCCCAAAATGAAACTTGATGAAACTCATGAACGTAGTTAGAGATAGGGTCCCAACATCTATATCCCTCTTCAAGGAAGTAACATAAATGAGCATGAAGTTCCAACTTTGTGCATTCATGCGGAAGAAGGTGTACAAAACAAACACTATTGAAGACTTGAAGATGACTATAATAGGGAACCTTACCATGTAAGCGCTCATAAAAAAATATGTTGCCTATGATAGGGGATGGTAGTGAGACAAGCTCCCTCCAAAACTACGATGGGCAAGTGGCAAAGATTAAAACTAAGATATGCTTATATTTTCGTTCTACTCAGCCATTTTATTGGGAAGTGCTTGGACATGAATAATGAATAATAGTGTCGTGTTGGAAGAGAGAATTCTAAGAATTCCGTTTCTCAATATTCCATTGCATTATCCATACGAAAAACATTGATATCTTTTAGAAATTGTGTTTTTATCACGACAACAAAATCACGATAGATACGACTAAGTTTAGCTCAATTTTTCATAAGATAAAGCTAGGTATAATGAGAGTAATCATCAACAAAAATGACAAAATAGCGAGAGCCTCCCATGATAGGTGTTGGAGAAGGTCCCCAAATGTTAAAGTGAAAATGATCAAATGGAGCATGAGAGACAAATTCACTAAGATTAAATGATAATGCATGGTATTTTTCTAATTAGCAAGGCAAGCAATAAAAATATTTGTCATCAACAAATGACCACTTGAAATCAAAGATTTCAACCTGAGGGCGACAATTCTAATGTTGATATATGTTCTTCGAAATTCGCAAGGGAAGAGTCTCGAACAACAATTGAAGCTACGGACTTGAGGGTGAAACCAAAGTGATGCAACCGATACAATTGGTGTTGTGATGACCATTGTGGAGATACCCAACCGATGCAACTAGCATTACTAAGTAGACTTGATGGACGCTTCCTCAAAATACAATGGCTTTAATGCCAAGTTAAGAGTTGAAATGACTGAAAATATAATATTTTTGTTTAATAACAAGTGGAGAGTACATGCCATTTATAGACTTTACATGAGTACTATCTTAATTATAAAATATAAAAAATATAGTATATACAGAGTTACAAAATATCTTAAATATATTTCTAATATAGAAAATTACCAATAAAGGCTGCAATAGATGGTGGGTTGCAACTGGGTTTCTATCAAAGGAAGTTTGATAGGGAAGTGGAATTAAGTCTTGAGAAAAATGGGTGGAGTGTGTTTTGTCCTATTTGGGACAATTTGCATATAAGGATCTAAGTTACATAAAATGCTACTGGAGAATGACTAGACAAGTTGAGTACCTCACCTACTAGAACATGACAGACAAGTAGAAGACAATTTTTGTTGGAGGTGTGTAAGAAATCATTTCTAAATAAATCTTGCCTCCCAGATGGAATTAAAAAACCAAAACAAAACCTCAAAACTTTCAATCAAAGTTTAAAATATATATATATATATATATTGACGAGAATTGAATATTACATCTTTCCTCAATTAGAGTAAACCTAGGGGCAACATCAGTCCCATCTTGCGATTGAAGTCTTTCCAAAGGCACATGGAGATGACCCTTACGTGCATTTGTGGGCCAGAGTGGTCCTGGTGGGGCTTGAATGGGGTGGCTACCTTGGTCAGAGGGGATGGTCCATGGTGTTACTTTTATTGGTATTTGTAATTTTTTTAATATTCATGTGTTATATATATCTGCCTTCCCCCAATTAAGATTTGCTAAATTCACTAACTCATGCCCTCAAGTTAAAATCTTGTGTCTGCCACTTTTTGTGAGGATAAATTGAGTCAAATATTCTTTTATCCCATGTTTTAAGAAAAAGGAAAAGCTGAAGGATCAACTCGATCATTTTGGCCTTTCAGTAAATCTTTGTTGTCGTTCCACTATCTTCCTAATTTTATCGGTATTTTCATTTCGAGAAAAAAAGTTAAAAATATGCAACAGTTGGTCGTCTATATTCTTACAAAACTCAGAAGCCAAGTTCGCCTTATATGGGAAAACTCATATTCACGGAAAATTTCCCTTATCTCTATTAAACTTTGCAAAAGTCGAAAGATTCGATTTTAGAAAGTTTGAGAAATTTCAAGAATCATATTTTAATTTTTTATCAACTTCTAGTTATGATTTTATCCATTACAAATGAATAATAAAATTCATCTCAACACCGATAAGGGCAATCTTGGATTTTTAGGAAAGTTTAGAAGTTAAAATATTCCTACTTTTTTGGTTATATATAGCATAGACCAATTAAAATCACTCTTTCATTCCCCTACTTAAGCAATAATATCTTTGGGGTTTCAGCCCATGCGCCACTCGGCTATCCACTCTCTATTTAATGGGTGATATTATTCATTCTTAACCCCCTCATCTTTGTAGAAAAACATTAGGAGTCATGTCTTATTCAAACTTGTCCTAACTCTCGCGTCTTCATAACCCCTCCCCATCCTCATGAAATCAGCTAGAGATCTAATTTTAATCTTGTGCCATGCATGTCCTAGAAGGAGTCTTGCTCTATTACCATTTGTAATGATCCACCTTGATTCATATGGAGCAAACCCCAAAAAGAGTACTTATGTTGTGATAATTTGTGTTAGAGATATATTTAAAATTATAAATTTTCATTTCAGTCAACTATTTGAAATAAAAGATCTTGAGAACCTCAGCTACATTTTAGGTTGGAGGGTACTTTGAATTCCTCTATTTATTATCTTTCTTAAGCCAAATATGTTATTGATCTTCTATCTTGAGCATAACTCACTTTGCTTCTATTGGACCTGGAGTTGGTCAAGGTACTGCTGCGGGCCAAGCAGTAGAAGGTAATGCAAGACAGCCCGAGGCGGAGGGAAAAATATGAGGTACTTTATTGCTTAGTTTGGCTTTTATGGAAGCGTTAACAATTTATGAATTGGTTGTAGCCTTAACGCTTTTATTTGCAAATCCCTTTGTGTAATCCGATAAATATCAAAAACATGTATTTTTTTTCTTATTTTTTTTTATGGCCGGGGCTTGCTCCTTTTTTTTTTAGGGAGTGTTACAACAAACGAAGTATTCTCCAATTGAGATGAAACTTGGTCCCTAATTCTAATAAGTATTATTCTTATTAGGAATTTCCTATTGAAAAAATTCCATTTCAAAATCAACTATATTTTTTTATTCTATTTAGAAACAAGGAAATTAAATAAATAATAATTCAATATATCGAAATATCTAAAATAGATAGATAAATATATTAAATTATAGAATAAAGAAATAAAAATAAAAATAAATAAAGAATAAATTGAAAAAACGTGAAGTGATACAAAAAACGAACTCTATTCGATTTTTTTATTTTATCTATAAGAGAAGATTGTATGAAAAATGTAACCGATTTTTTTTATTTTCTTGGGTCACTGGCCATCGGCCGGGAGTTTCGGATTTAATACCGATATTTAAGCAACAAATCCAATAAATCCAAGTGTAGTCCTTGCTGTATTGATCTTTTTTGGAAAGGGAGTGTGTGTGAGTTGTTTATTTCAAGAATTGGCTAGACTAAACCAACTGCACTTTTTTTTCATTATAACTAGTAAAAAGTAAACGATGCATGATCCCGAGAATTACTTATGAATAAATTAAGTGAATAAATTAATAAATAATATTTAAGAACCATAGCATTTCGTGATTCATTGGTAAATGTACTTTGATTCTCGATTAACCAATAATGTGGGACCACTAATATGGTTAAAGCTAAATTGTTTGAAGTTTAAATGTAGTATGGTATTCTTTCTACTACTATGTTAATATAATATATAAGGGTTTCAAAACGAATAATTGAAATTTTTTCTTCGATAGAGAACACTCATATCGATGAAATTAGTTGAAACCTTTATTGGAAAAAAGGTCACTCTTTTTTTTTTTTAATCTTAGCCAATGCTGAATCGATGACCTATGTAATGTATCAAGTAAGTAGAATTCTTTGGATTTTTAGAAAAGAAAAAAAGAAACAACTTTGCTAACAATTCCATATTGTTTGTTTGGTCAGAAGAGTCCTCCAAATAATATTTTGGTCTTGGATTAGTGATCCGTTTTGATATCTTTTTGGAGGAGTATGAAGAGAGGATATGCTCATTACATTAAAGAAAAAAAAAAGATATGGGAATTTTACATAAGTAATTGAGCATGAGAGCCAAATTAATTGAAAGATTCATGTTTGGTTCGGGAAGAGAGTATGGAAGTTTTGAAATGAATGGAAAGATAATCTACTTTCATTAAGCGATTTATTAGATAATCGAAAACAGAACAAACAAGGTAGTTACAACTCATATCGAGGCCCATGTCAAATTTGATGCCGAAGATAGGACTTTTCTTTCAAATCCAACACTTTATCGGCAGTTGGTTTGCAATCTTCTATATCTCATTGTTATTCGATTGGACAACGCCAATGTTGTTCATATTGTCAATCAATACATAACCATGCCTTGTACGACTTAGTTTGCTGCAGTCCTTTAAATTCTTTGCTTCGTCAAGGGTACATTATTTTATTACCTTCATTTTTTTGTTCACTCTACCTTAGAGTTGATAGCTTATTTAGATGCTACCAAGGCTATGGTTTCTTTTTAGGCAACTCACTTATCTCATGGCATAGCAAAAAATAGACCGTTATTGCTCGCTCTAGCACAAAATTAGAATATCGAACTCTTACTATTACCACGTCAGAGCTATTATGGTTACGATGTCTATTAGAAAACATGCGAGTGCATCATAATAGTGGTGCAATCATTCATTGCGACAACTGAAATGCTATCCAATTAGCGCAAAATAATATTTTTCATGAATGCATCAAGCACATTGACAATGCCAAATTCTTCCTGGTACTATTCGAGTTGTATCCATTGAATTTGTTAATCAAACTTATGACATCTTCACCCAAGGTCCATTCACTTGGGCGTTTTTCAGATCTTTTTTCTAAACTATAGTTGGTTTCTTTTACGTCACCTGATTTTTCAGGGGAGCGTTTGAGATATATTTAGGAGTACTGTTGAGGATTAGGTCAGTTGTAGTTTACTTTAATTGTAATTATGTTCAGTTGCCTTCTCTCCTTGTATATAGGGGTTTTGCACTCTTCTTTTGGTAATATACATAATATTACACTTTTCTCTCTTCTTCTACAAATCTCAATTATCTGGGTTGGATCATTACTTATGGTAACATTACAAGACTCTAATGCAAATGTGAAACTTGAGATGTCTTATTACAATGTCCAAGAAAAAGAAATTATTTATGTTTACTTCTTGCTCATTTGATTATGGATTGAGATTCTTTAGAATTCGGAGAGTGATTGCACGAGGCGCAGTCACCTCCTTGAGGTGTAAATGTATTGGACAGTTCTTATTTCTTTTCTCCTTTGCTTTCAATTTTCGCATTTTCCATTTTTCCCTTTGCATGCTTCAATGCCCTTGAAGAGCCCGAGCTCCCACACGACCCCAAGCCAATCGCATACCAATTTGTTCGCCACCAGCCTCCTCCAAGCTGGGCGACATCGACCAAGCTACGAGCCTCGACACCGAGTTTGCTCTCTCTCTCTCTCCCTGATCCAGGCTCGTGTTGCCTGATCTGACATCACTCGGCCCGTATCCTATGTGCCGGTCTTTTATGGTCTTGACCTTATGACCACCACGGGTTCCTTTTTATCTTCATTAACCGAGGATGAGAGAGGCAAGGAGATAGAGAGAGACATTGACCCGATGGGATTCCGACAAGAAAACGTAAATGGAGGAGGAGGAGCAACGATGGGGCACTCATGACATGACAAAGGTAGATGGGAGGTGGAGAGGAGGGAGACGGAGAGGGGGAGAGAGAGAGTCAAGGGTTTTCTTTCCAAGTTTTTTTGGTATATATCTCAAATGGTGGGGGCTTCTAAATCATCCAAATGAGCATGGTGGATGCTCCTTACCTTCAGAGGATCCACATTCTTTGATTATAAAACAGGAGATTAAACTCGTGTCGATAAACAAAATATTTTAAAAAATAACTAAACAAATATCTCAAAGTAGTGCCGTTTTCGCAAATAGCATCCTAATGTGGATTTTGTTTCATTTAACAATTTGAAGTAGGGAAATACGTCTTAACAAACCCCCTTGGCTCATTAAGGTTTAAATATCCTATTGAACGGCTAGAAATGCATGAAAATGCCTAAATGGACGAAAATGCCCCTCTTATCACATGAAAAATCATGTGCTTATTGTCGGGTGGGAAATTTGGCCACCATGGATCAAGGGGGTTGATTGAGACACATTACCCTACTCTAGATTATTAATTGAGACAAAATCCACTTCATGTGCTATTTGTGAAATTGGCACCACTTCCGGGTTTTTCTTGGAACTTGCCTAGATATTCATCAAAAGTGTGCCACAAACGAGCGAGGGGGCATCATTCTCATAGTGCATGCTGCACATAAAGAGAAAAAGAACGGCGACCTTTCTGGACAAAATGAAGGCAGATGAACCCAATTTCGAATTGGTGAAGCTATATGTTCTGTAGACCACAGTAAAAATCCCATCAACATCATTCTTATGCAGCACGAATTATGTTCTTCACATTATGCATCACACGTATGCCCATCAAAGGTGGGTCCCCAATTGGTGGACAGGCTTTGATGGGGGTATGCGATACTCCCTCAGATGAAAACGTCGGGTTTTCCAGTTCTTGGTCCAACAAATTAAGTACAGAAGGTGGTGGTGGACCGGTGGTTGTCGGGAGACCCGTACTTGTCTTTCTTCACGAATCGCTATTATTATTTTCGAGTGTCTGAACTGTTTCCACAGGGAGTCTCCGGCTCCATGATAAGGGAAAAACAGAGACTCCCAATGCAATTTGACCCGCCACCAACGTACTCCGCGATTAGGAAAAAGGTAACCCTCTTGCGCATTGATGGAGCGCAGGATGGCCGGACATCTAGGGCTTAGTAGGGGTCGAAATTTCAAACGCATCTTGATGAGATCAGATCGTGTAAATCTTCACTTTCTTTTATGGGCTTATTACTTATGTCTGAAGAATCATTCGGTATTTGGTAGTGGAGAATGATCACCCGGTGTGGACCGTTGAATAATCTTCTCTCCCATGTGATAAGGATCCCATCAACATGAGAGGCTTTACTGTACTCTACAGCTTCCATAAGACGTTTCTTCATGGAACTGAAAAGCATAATTTCATGAGACAAGTACATAAGAAGTTCTAAAATTTACGTTTAAAGTGCAACCGATTCATAAAAATATTTATTTCGCTCTTTTGAGTTCTAAAACTTGTATCGAAAACAAAAGAGAATTTTAGGTGACATTTTTTGAAATAATTTTTCCATACTAATCTTATTTCCTCCACGTCAGACAGGCAGCCAAAAGGTTGTGCGCACTCAAGCGGTGGTGGAGTCATCGTGCATTCCAAGGCTGAGTGAAAGTTGGCGGGCTCTCACAACCATCACGCGAGGACTTGACCCTTGCTTGATAGTAACGAGTGGTGGTGCTCTAATATGGAATGCACATGATTTAGTAATTCACGTGGAGTAGGTTTATATAGATCGAGCCTACTTGATAAAAGGTCAAGTGCGAGGGTGTTTGCCTTGGCCTAAACATGAGCTTTTGTGCACAGTTAAATTGTTGACGTGATTTACCGTCGAATAAAATAACTTGGCCATGTTTCTTTGCCTCCACTGACAAGGTAACCTAACTTCGCCACTGCCCCTAGGCTAATATGATGGGAAGCAAACCACTTGCACGGGAAGGTTCCGTTTTATATTCGGACGGTCGAACTCCAACATTCTAAGCAAGGGTTTTCAAAGTATGCGCTTCATAATTTTTTAATTTATCTTTCCTTGAATAAAAAGTTTCGGAGTTATTAATTTCATGGGTTGTCCTTTTGGAATGATACTATAAAGTTTCATTTTATTTCAACTTTGCATATTTTAATTTAATGTCTGGAGTTATGACCTTTCTCATATAACAATTTGAGAGGGTGAAAATCAATTTAGTTGTTCTTTATAGAAAAATATTTGCAAATTCTTATAGAATCACTCTTCTTAGTATCAACAGTTGCCAACTTCTTACACAGTGTCAAGATCCAGATCCTTTGGGCAAAAGTTATCGAAAACTTTAAACAATGTTAATTATAACTTATTTACCCTAAACTTTTTTCTATGAGGGTAAAAATCCCATATTTATGCCCATATTACAAATTTATCCTCCATCAATGAGCACTATTAAAAATCTGCCTAAATAGACACTCGAAAATAAATAATGTTGACATGATGCTCAATGACTTAAGTAAAATGAAAACATTATTTTGGCTAAAAAATCATATGACAGAAAGGTAAATGTGTCACATAGATACAACTAAACGTTCAATGTAAATATGTCATGGTGGGCAAGGGGTTTTTTGTGGTTTTTTTCTAATCTTTTTTATTTTTACATTTCATGTTTCTTGTATAATATATAATGGAAACTATAAAATTTCTAAATTTCTTATACCAGCCATTCATTTGTACGAGCAATTTTGTAACTTGTTCTTCTGTTTCCACTAATCGTGTAATTCACTTTTGATAACTTATGTTTCACCATTCCTTAGTTTTTTGAGAATTATTATACATTTAATTGTCATTAGTTAAACTTAAAACGTAGTTTTTTGCTTTTGCCTCTTCATCATACACGCATATTGTATTTAACTATCATTTTCTTAGGAATGCATTCAATATAATAGATGACTTATTTTTTGTTTTGTTGGTTGGTCAATATTTGCGTGAAGTTTTCTTTGAGTAACTTTTTCTTTTTATTTACCAATTGTCGATATTTCATGTCTATGAAATTATTCTATTAAATTTTTATTAATTAAATTTAAAGTGGAAGTTTATTTTTAGCCTTCCAAATTACCATATTAATTAGGGGATATGGATATTTAGATATGTAGATAGATATAAGTAGATTGCTTTTCTAAAATAAAAGGAGAAAATTGTCCACAAAGTCCTAAATCTATTATCCAGCACCAATTCAGTAAACTTTTTAATTGTGACAATTTAGTTCTAAACTTTTTCATAATTTGTCAATTTAATCATAAACTTTTCAATTATGCCAATTTAGTTCTACATTGTATGACGATTTGCCAATTAATCGTAAAATTTTAGACAATTTATTAATTTAGTCTTTTCGGCCAATTATCCAAATAATAGGTTTAGGACTAAATTAACAAATTTCCTAAATTGACAAAATTAAAAATGTTTAATACTAAATTGACAAATAATTAAAGGGTTTAGCACTGAATTGGCCACGGATAATAAATTTATGACTTTTTGGACAATCATCTCAAAAGAAAAGCCATATCCACAGTGCATGCTTTTGAATGGTAATAGTATTTGATGGTTACAAATTTTTCCTCAAATTTAAACTGAGATTAGAAAGACCAATGAGAATGAAGGAGAGTCATGAGACAAAGAAAAAGTGACTCAACATAGGAAAAATAATATTACGTCACCTCATCTAAATCATTAAATACTTCATTGATCTCATCTCAGATAAATTAAAAGCTGACGCTCATTGGTTGACCCATATATAGAATGTTTGCATTTGGTACTTGGTAGCAAGAGAAATAAAATACCCATCTTAAAATTCAGGTTGAAATATTAATCAGATTTCAATCCAGTGCTACTACTAGAGCAAATATTTTTATATACTTATATATGTTAAGGATAGACATTATACTATCGGTGCTCCATGATGTGAGATCCCCGTCTAGTGTTCTTCCATGACAGTGATATTTCAGAAGTAAGCTCTCATATGTTGACTTAGCACCGATGGCATGATGAGAAGGGATTTTTAGTGAGATTTTAGTTGGACTTTCATGATTTTGAAGGCCCTTTAAGAAACCATAAAGTAAAAGCGCCATGGAAAGAACTTCCTCATGGGATTCTTATACTGTACCGCAAGGAACAACTCTCAATACAAATGGTCTCGATGTGTGAAAAGTATTTTACGTGTTGACTGCAGGACTGACATAATTTGACCGACTAGTTATGTCACTCTCAAGTAATAGGCCTCCCATCTTACTTAGAGCTTAAAGGTTGATAATACTTAATTTGGATTGACATGTTACATTGCTTGGTATTTGTCACGTGATGTGCCCAAGTGATGTAATTATCATATGAAACTCGTTCTTCTCAATCTCAAGTTCATTTTTGGCGCTCAGGACCATGCATACAAGTTGTATAGAATACGATAAACCAATTTATTTTTTTGTCATGGTTCGATACAAAATATCATCAATTGCATACATTAATATGAGATCAATTCATCTGTAAGCATATTCTTTTGATCGTAAGCAAGCATAGAATATCATCTATCACAACTTTTTCTTTTATTGAAAATTGTTAAATTACTGTTTTTTAATGACAAGGGCGCCCACTATAGCTAGATAATTTCCGGGACAATGAAATGCTCCTCATTGATCTCATGGTCTTGGTAATATGCAACCCAAGGCTTGGATAAATGGTCCATACATGAAATTGTTTGTATTTAATGGTATAGGAAAACAATCCTGTTTCGTGCACCTAATTTGCCCCCACGCACTTTTCTAGATTGCGAAGGCAAGCCCGATAAGGGTTATTTTCACATTGATGGTCAATTTTCCATGATAATTTCTTTGGAATTACATGTGAGGACTCGCGTCAAGTGATTTTGGCAGCTGTGCTCTACATGGTTGAATTGCACGCAGGATTAACTCGGATTAGGGGGGTAACATCTTGTGTAGTCTCTCTTCCCTGTCACAATGAGAAACTTTAAAGAGTTTTGCCAACTTTGAAGTTAGGCATGGAGGGAGCTCGTGAAGGGGAAGTCCGACATGTATCTAAGATTTTATGGTTATGAAACGAGGCGGCAAACAATTACAATGTGTCCTCCCGACACAGGATAACCTACCAACCCGAGGATTCCATTTCCACTCAGATTTTAACATAGCACGGTTGAAGCGATTTATTATCATTTTGGAAAATTGACACAAAAAGTTCATGAACTTTGATATAATATGTAATGTTGAATCTGAACTTTTAAGTTGTTCAATGTATTCCTAAACTTTATACAATGTGCAATGTCGTCCCCAAATTTTTAATTTGTTCAATGTGGTTCATAAATTTTGGTCTAATATTCAATATGGTTCTTGAACTTTTAAATGTTTTCATACAACATAAAGTATTTATCAATAATTCAGGAATCACATTGAACAAATAAAAAATTTATGGATGGTATTCTATATTGAGCCAAAATTTTGGGGCCACATTGCATAAATTAAAAATTTAAGGAAAATGTTTTACATTGGACTAAAGTTCAAAAACCATTTATGTTATTATCTCTATCATTTTAGACACTTTGCAATAAGTAGGCCTTTTGTCCATTCATTTTAGTGAAGGACGTCGTTACTAATAGACATGTCCACTTCCAAAAATATTTCATGAATAAGAGAAAGTGGTTTAGGCATTTCGCATATAATATCGCTAATAGGCATCCCAAATGGAATCAATTTCCAAGTTCGATTATAAAGTATTTAGAATATCTGCATTAGAGTGAGGTTACTCTCTTGTATACACGGCACGAGGGACTTTTATCATGTGCTCCACTGATCCTGAGTAAAATCTTACGAATTGGTTGAGTGCGTATCTTTCTTCATACTTAAGACATTCTTTATATAGTTATGAGCTTCTAAAATCTTATTTTGACATTCTAAGAGTAGCTCCTTAATGCGTTCCCCAAATTTTGGACATACTCCCCAAGTTTTGGACTTTAGGCCACATGCTAGTATCATTTTTGGACATACCTTTATTATCATGAGCCTCTAGAGTCTCAATCCTACATTCTAAATTTTGTTCTCCACGTTCTGGAAGTGTTCTTCACTTTTTGGACATGTCCATAATATTCTAAACGTGTTCCCCACGTTTTGAACGCGACTAGTATTAATTTTTGCTAACAAGTTTGACATTCATGGTAATTATTTCATCATGTATGCCAATTTGTTTATGTCAAGTGTCTAACCACAATCTCTATCACTTCAATATTTTTGGGATAACATTTGACGAGAAAACAATGGTTCCCTCATTTTTCTTAGACTTATAACTAGTTTGGCGCCATCTTAACCTCTCCCACCACGTGTATGCCTACAATTTCTGTCATATATATTCTAACTATTTGTGCCACATGTACACTAACTACTTATGCCACATGTACATCAACTACTTGTAACTTACAAATATTTGTTCCCCTCTTCGATATTAGCCATCCATGACAGACATGTCAAATTTTGAAGTCAACATTGGCCAATGCCAATCTCTCGCACATGCTAATCCTCCTGTTGGCCAAACTATATGCCAATCACACTGATTGGCATAATTTGCATGATATCATATCAACATAAAGTTGATATATTGCTTAATATGATTGATGCCTAATGAAATAAATGTCTTCCTCAAAATGGCCAAAACAGATGTTGGCCCTTTTTAAGTACCAACTCCATGCAATAAAGTCCCCCACTTCCCCCCCACTTTAATTATCCCGTAGGTGAACCCCTTGCTACAGATGAAAGATTTGGATCCCAAGATCAAACTTATAATATAATTAGCCGTGCCCTCAATCCCTCTGGCATTGATAAAAAAGATGATTGATCTTAGGATTCCTACCCCTTTTTATCTTTGCTCTATGCTCTTCCCTCCTATTGAATTGCGAGATTGATCAATAACGAAAATGAATATTTTCACCACCTGCACACCAATCCATGCTTTCTCGTGACCCGCGGCACTCGAACGTTATAGCTTAGCTTTCTCCCACATGATAAATAAAATAAGATAAAATAAATATAAATAAAACACTTTATATTATTTATTTTATTGGCTAAAACTGGCCCCCCGATCCTCGGCGATACGGTCCGCTACAACGTTGACTAGCTGCCACGTTTCACTTTTGCTTTGTCATCATTTGTCTGGACTGCATGATTGAAGATTTTGATGCATATGGCAGAATCAGTTTATGCGTGGTGCGCACATGACGTTTCTAGACTTGCAATGGAATCGAGTTGACAAATGCAAAGAGTCTTTTTGAGTGATTTTTATTTTTATTTTTATGGTAGTTGTGATTTTACATTGGAGCCCATGAGTTGAATCTTGAAAGTGAACAAGATAGTTTGGCTTGCCGGACTGTTTTTCTCGTGTTATACACAATTCGTTTTATTAATGAAAGTTTTACTTGATATGAGATTTTATATGTCTAAAAAGGACTTTCTCAGCATAAAAAAAGAGAGGAAAGAATTGATAAATGGATAATCATTAGGAATAAAAGATCTTGGTCGAAAAGAAAGATTTTATTATCATTGCACTTTTTAACTAATCGAAAAAGATTTTAGACTGATTTATCTGCTTGGACACTCGGCCCTTTTTTGGCTTATTTTTGTGGTGGGGTCATTGCTTGCCCTAATTGTAGACTTAAGCTCTATTTGTTTCATGAAAAATAAATAATTTAAAAAATACATTTTCTAAAAAAAATCAATCCCATGCTTACAATAAAATAAATATTTTTATTATCCATAACAATTTATGTTTAAATATTTACATGTACGATGAAAAAAAAATTCATTGATTTTTTTAAGTAATACAAACAATCATTTTTAGAAAAATATTTTTCAAATAATTTATTTTCCACTAAATAAACGCACCTTTAGCATAAAAAAGTCAAATAGAGTATGTACCCCTACTGTAATACAAGTGGTCTTATCTACCCTCGATTTCAAGATTATAACTACCCATTTTATTAAATTAATATTGTATAAGGCTGCTCGTGTAAAATCTTTTTTTTGTACATTGACGATGTATGTTATAATTCCTCATATTGAAGGTGCACCAAGAAGACCTTAATAAACATAATCCCAATTCATGATCTGAACCTAATTACTTATCTCTCACAATGTCCCCTCCAATAATCGAGAGCATCCACCGGCCCCATCGCCTCTGCGAAGTAGTCTGATTTCTTAGGCCCATCACTTCGCTCTCTCTCTCTCTCTCTCTCTCTCTCTCTCTCCACACCCTTGACGAGACCACTTGAGCGCACTTAAGTCTATGGCATAAGTGAAGCGAGAGCGACGCCATCCCCATCCAAGGACTAGGTCTTATCGACGGCGATGGTGATCGAGTGAGTTTGGTTTGAGGGCACATAAGTCGACGGCATAAGCGAAGCGGGAGCAATCGCCATCCCCATCCAAGGTCTAGGTCTTGTCGACGGGAATGGTGATCGAGGGAGTTGGTGTGCGGGAAGAGAGAGAGAGAGGTCTAATTTGAAGGAGGATATAGAAGCCAACGCTTGGACATAGGCGTCCAAGACGATGGTGGTGCCATCATCGTGGCGGTCGACATCCGGTGTGGGTGGAGCAATTAGATAGACAGAGAGATGGGGAGACTAGGATCGTGTCATGTTTGGGGTTCATAAGTGAAATTCATAATGTATATGTGGGTAATCTAGACTATCATGAAATGACTATTCTATCATATTCATAGTTGATCATCTATTTATCCGCTAGTATCAACGTACACACTAAGGGATGAAATTGGTTAGTTGTGTGTGGAAGGAAAATGGGTAGTTTCAAGATATGCTAATTATGTATTTTTTATGCTTTATAATTTAATGCAAGGGTGATTATGGAATACGCACACTCCCTTTCATTCTAATGATTTTTAAGCTTTGCCAATTTGGCCTCAAGAATATCATGAGATCAAAACAAGGCGCAAAATCTAAGTTATTATGGAATCATCAAGGAGAGTTACCCTTGGTATATAAGGAATTCGACACTTAAACATATAAATCAATTATTTAATCCTTTAAACTATTTGTCATGTAGAACAATATGCAAATACCTTTATAGAAACATTGGAGTGTCATAAGAGCGGGCAATCCCACAAATTAAAAAGGATTGCGTGATTTTCGAAATTATAAATGGGTTACAATATTTGATTCATGTGTTTTCTTGATTTCTGAGATGTCACATATTTCATACGCATTTTGTAATTTTTGTAATTGTGTTCTGATAACTTTCCCTTTTATCAATATCTTTTCTTTAATTTTGTTATTCGATTTCAGTTATTTGGTTATCTTATAGATGACGACTTCCCTATAAATAGACATCTAAGATATTGTAATCTGCACTTCATGTTTCAAAATAAACACTATCGTTTGGAATTCTTTCCAAACATAACTTTCTCTCCTCTTTCTTTTTTTTAAAAAAAAATTTGGGTTGAGTTTCTTGGCTGCATTCTTCCAAATTATTGATTGCCAAAGGCCTCACAACTTGCAAGCGCTATGGCTCCATGATTGACTTCGAAGGACACATTCATTGTCGCGTTTTTAAAAAATTAGTTTGGAAGCATCTCTTTAACCACTTCTGCATGCCGGGCATAATTAGAATAAATTCATTATTTGATATGTGGCGTGCGGCTTGGATGAACCACTCCATTACGTCCCCTCCCCCCATTAAAAATGTGTTGGCAACGCACATGGGCAGAACGCACAGGCCGCTTGGTCACGCAGGATCACGAGGGTGTAAAATAGTTAGATTTGGGTTTGTTTCACGAAAAACGAAAGATTTGTAAAATATTTTCTTAAAATTAATTATATTTTCATTATCGATAGAAATTTATATTTAAATATTTTCGTGGATAGCAAAAATATTGTTCGTTTATTCTTTTTTATAAATAATATAAGCAATAATTTTTTTGTAAAAAGATTTTTCAAATCACTCATGTTCTGTTCGGTGAACAAATGGAGTTTTAAAATTTTTCACATATATTTTGCCCGAGGAAAAGTTTATTATTACTTGCTGGGAGATATTGTAGAAAGATGGCCTTCATATTGAGATCCCTTCTTCTTTTGGTTAGTATACATATTTAGTTGCATAGGAATGTGTGGCTTATATCTTGCAATCGGTTGATTAATATGGAGAAGGTGTTGATATAAGATGCATAGATCATGTAACAAAGATATGATAGGCAACTGACCAATTATAAGAGAGATGCATACATACATGACACCATGTAAGATGAGATCCATACCACATTGTGTAGTCACATGAAATACTTTCTTGAGTATTGAGTATTTTGATAGGCTTAAATACTTTCCTGAGTATTATGATAGGCTTAGGTATTATGATAAATTAAGTGCAAAAATTTCAAACTGATATATGATTTGCCCCACGAGTCGTACAAAATCATTGAAGCCAATGGGATAAACAGAAGGGATATATTTCTCCATCAACAGTTGGACAGAATTTTCTTCGACGATATTTTTGAATCGCATTTTTTTTTTTAATTATGGATATTACCACATGAAATCCTAATTAAAATTTAAATTGGGTATGTAACCGACCAATCAAACGATTCGTTGAAGGAAAAAATGTCCCTACGCATAACTCCTAAAACGACAAGATGGGGACGTGAAGGAGATAAGTGGAATGAATTGATTCACTCACCCGATTCCCTATACGTGGACTTAATAATGTAGAAGGAATACTTCGTTTGATTCAATGTGGAATTGAATTCTTCCAAAGATTGAATTTCAGTTTTCTACTATGTCATGCTTGGCGAAAAGTAGACCACAGATTGGGATTCCACATGGAGTACACCTATTAAAAAAATATGGAATTGGATTACCTAATGATACTTAGGATTGAATTCTATTCCATGTTTTTATAACCACAAAATTATCAAAAAACACAATTCCTATGCCAATCATCATCATCTCTGATAATAAGGGCCCGTTTGGTAACCATTGTATTTTCTATTTTTCTGTTCTGTTATTATCCAAAATAGAAAAATAACATAAATTTATTTGGTAATGTCGACTAATTTTTCTGTTTCTCTGAATAGAAAAGTGGTTGGGAAATAAATTTGGAATAGAAATAAGAAGTAAGAAAAAAAATGTATTTCTTTGTTCCTAGGAATAGAAATGGAAAAAAAATATTTCTAAACAGAAATTATTCCCTATAATAGAAAGATTACTAAACGCCCCCCTAAGCAATTAATATTGTACTAACTAGTATATCATGAATAATCTTCTAATCAAGATAAGATGCTTTATTACTCAAATATTTAGTTAGTATTCAATATGAATTCAAGCGTAGTTGATGTAGTGTAGCAATAGTGAGGGGGACAAGTACAACACGAGTGTCAAAACTTCATATAACATTCACTTGAATGCCATAATTTTGTTTTCGCTCGCTTAACTATCACATTTGAATAAAATTGATCAATTGCGTGCAAGTTTTAGCAAATTGTCCTATGTGGATTTTTGGCAATTTTTTTTAGAAATTTTTAAATTTTTTAGTTTTTAGTTTTTATTTTCAAATTTTTTTTGTGCACCGTCCGCAAAATAGCCTCACCTAGGCCCTTGGCAGCCTTGCCAAAATCTAGCTAGGGCCTTTGCGCCTCCCTCATTCTAATTCTTGAAGAATGAGGGGCAATGGGATTGATTGAAGGGCCGGTACTTACACTCCAAAGACTTAGCTTACTAATATAATCGAATTCCTAACGGCTGCCACTGACGATCGCTCTAGTTTTTATTCTTTTTCTCGTCATCCTCATCAGAATCATCTTCCTCAGAAATGTGGTTTAGTATCATCTTCGAAGATCGGCCAATAAGGCCACCTCACCCATTGCCAGCAAGGCTAACGACAGATTTTCCTACAAGGCACATTGTCAATGGCATTTAAGTGATAGATTTTTAAAATTTGTGACACTTTAGTGATTGATTTTTCAAATTTATAACACTTAAGTGAACGAAAAAATTACATAAATTATCTACGTTAGCACGACGGTACCATGTAGGATGACCAGCATCCAAGTTGGATTTTCCATTGAAGCAATTGCCAACATCATTTAAGTCACTTACCAAAAAAAAAAAAACATCATTTAAGTGATTGATTTTTCAAATTTGTAGCATTTGAGTGAATGGAAAAAAAGTTATGATATTCTAGTGAGTGCCATACGAAAATTATGGCACTCATGTTGTACTTGTCCCATTGATGAATGAATGGGAGAAAAGAGTCTTGGGTGTATATTTGTAATGGCTATTATAGCCTAGGCTGTAATATAGCTAACACACAAAAGAAGTCATGCAATGGCTAGCTATAATAGCAACTGCATTGTAATATTTGTCATAAAACGTAATCGTTAGAATAGGTAGTCAACCTATAACAGACTTGTAACGTAATAGCCACTACCATAATCAAATATGGTGTTCTTGTGTAGTGTCTACACACTCCTATTGGGTTTTGGACCACACACATCTAGTTGTGTTATATTAGAGCGGATTTATTTTCACTAGATTTACGATGTTGGTAAGAAACTAAATAACATTCATTATTCGATTTTCAGCTATTATCAAAATCACTTTGCCTGCACACTTTATTCAAAAGGTTGGCACATTATTTAATATTTTACGATATCAATATATATTTTTCAGCTTAATCAAACAATAGCTTAAGGAAATTCTAAAGAGACTATTATCCATGTAATATAGGTCAAAATTCTGCTCACTTTTACTTATCAACTACTTCTGATTTTTACCTATGACCGTGTCTCCAAAATACTAAAGTGCCAGTGTATACAGAGACTTGTATTCAAAAGAATTCTTGTAATCATGTGGTAATTCGTGATAGGGAGACTGGATGCTCACCATTAGATTAAAGAAATATTTATAGTTGTAATTAGAGAGATTCGCGCTACTCCTCTCTCTATAGTTTATCTCTGTGATTCGGTTGGGCCAAAAAAGCGAGTGAACATTAATTAAGGAAAAGACTAAGTTTAGGTGACTCTTTTAAGTGGTGAATGGTCAAGCATTTCAAATTAGATAAACATCAAATCATGATTTTTTTTCCTCTATGGACGGGGGTGGGCCAGGTGAGCGAATAAATGAAAATTCAAGGAGAAGACTGAGTTTAAATGACTCTACTAAAGGGTGAATAAGTCAAGTATCTCAGGTTAGATAAAAATCAAAATATGAATTCTGCAAAATCAATAGAAAGTCAAAAGTAAAAATGACTTCATACAAGCCAATAGATACTCAATTGAATATCCATTTTTCCATCTGATTTGTTCGTGACCAGACCCACTGACGTCATCTCATAAGAACACATTCGGCGACAATAATGTTCTACTCCTAACTTTTATTAGATATACTCGTTTCCAAAATTAAAAATGTATATAATAAGTTTTGGTAAAATATAAAAAGCTACGCATGATTTTATGCATAAACCTATGGAAATTTTGAAAGATGTTAGATGTTTTGCCTCTAAGGAGTCTACATCAAAAGGTATCATTTTCTTTCCTGATTTTAATATTTTTCATATAAAATGTTTTCCCGGGACATTTTATTATAATCCTCCGAATATTTCTATTTTATTTTTATTTTTTCGTTTCTTGCCGAAGCAGAGGACGGAAGTGGAGGTAACTAATTGATGTGACACAGTCCCTCAAGAAGAATTTTTGTGAAGTGAAAGCACAAATATCGGATCAAAAGAATAGTATTATATATATATATATGTGTGTGTGTGTGTGTGTGGATGTATATCCAGGAAATAGACATCGAATATATTTTATATTGTTATAAAGAGAAAGAGAAATTCGTCGTATCCGATCCCACGTGGACAACAAGATCCACAAACACTTCCCTCTCCCCTGCTTCCTTCCTCTTCCCCTCCTTCTGCGTTGTTGCTTTGCTGCAACTACAACTACAACTACAACTGCAAACCCAAACTCTCTCTCTCTCTCTCTCTCTCTCTCTTTTTCTGTGTTCCAGTTCAGCACCAGCATTTATAGCGCCAGACCATACTTCTTACCCAAAAAACACCACCATACTCTCTCTCTCTCTCTCTCTCTGGGGAAAAGGGGTTAATCAAGAGAGAGAAAGACACTGCCTGGTGCCCTTCTCTCTCTCTGAAAGCAACTGTTGGATCTCTTCCTCTCAGACTGAGCAGCAAAAATGCAGTAGAAACTAGAAAGGTCTGTTCTTTTTGGTCCACTTGCTGAAGGGGAAGATGGGAACTTGCACCTCAAAGCCACCAAAGCCCAACCCTTATGCATCGAGGGAGCTCTGCCCAGATGACCAGGTTCACCCCTCACAGCCCCCAAAGTCCCCTCCCACTCCTCTCCATGACAAACCCACCTCAAACATTACCACCCCTCGGTCCCCCTTCTTCCCCTTCTACAGCCCCAGCCCCGCCTACTTCCTCAAGAAGTCTCCGGCCTCGGCGGCGGCGGGGGCGGCGGCGGCGGCGGGGTCTGCCAATTCCACGCCGCGGAGGTTCTTCAAGCGCTCGTTCGCCCCGCCGTCGCCCGCGAAGCACATAAAGGCGGTGCTCGCGCGGCGGCAGGGCAAGAAGGCGGCGAAGTCGATACCGGAGGAAGAGGACGGGGTGGGGGGGGGGAGGGGCGGGTGGAGCTGGACAAGAGGTTTGGGTTTTCCAAGGAGCTCACGAGCCGGCTGGAGGTTGGGGATGAAGTGGGGAGAGGGCATTTCGGGTACACCTGCTCTGCAAGGTTCAGGAAAGGGGAGTTCAAGGGACAGCAGGTTGCTGTAAAGGTCATCCCCAAGGCTAAGGTTGGTCCCAAGTTCATATTTTTTGCGTCGTAGAATACGAAGTTGGTTTTTTTCCCCTCCTTTCTAATGTCTGATCTCTAGATTTATGCATTTGATTTGATTTGGTTTGATTTTTTTTTTTTTTTTTTTTTTTTTTTTTGGGTTTACGTGAAATTGGTTAGATCTTGTTCTGCAGATTTGCTTGTTTGTGCAGAAGTTGGGACTTGACTTTGAAGAATAGTTTTTGGCTTGTCTGAAAGTGAAGACATGTCCTCTTTCCCTTACCAAAAAAACAGACATGTCCTCTTCCGAAGAAAAATTGGGTGTTCTTTTCCTATTTGATATCCAGCTTCAACCCGTTTTTTTTTTTTTTCGGCATAATGTTGCAGATTTGCTTATTATTGCGAATTTTTCGACTCATCATTGATCTGATACCTTTCTTTGTTTAATATTCTTTGCTGATGTGTATGTTTGAGTACTTTTCTTTTTCCTTGGAAATCTCTGTTGCCTATCCAGTAGGTGGGGGATGATGTTTGTGGTGGTAGATTGGAACTGTTCAAATTGAACACTTAAGTTTGAAGTGGATAGCTGGAATTTTTCTAGAGAAAGATGTGAATATTCAGTCTTTTTCCGCTTTAGCAATCCTTCCTTCTAGATGAAGAGTACTTGGACTGGCTTCAGATTTAGATTAGTCCATGTGCAGGAGTTCTAAAAGTGGCCAACTTATTTGTTTAATGATATTTTAGTCAGTACTGGGTAATGATATGGAGCTTCACTTGTGACAGCACCATTAGTTTCGTCTCGGCTCTGCAATTGCGATTTTAATGTTTTATTCCTGTCATAGTCCCAAAAAGTAAATAGATGGGGTCTTCTTCATTTAGAAGCTGTTGTAAGTGCGCTAAACTTAATCAGAAGCCCAACCGCAGTTGGAATATTTAATACTACTTTTCACATTATATCTATCGGTGCAAGTATGAAGCTTGAAGGGGACTTGTTTGATGGCTGATAATGGAAGGAACAAGAGGTTGTTCAAGCCTTTAAAGTGGAACTAATCATTGCCACAAGATCGTGGTCGAGAGTAGATCATGAAATGGACCTATATTAGAAGGCAATATGACATTAAAGCTGGTCAATTTTATGCCTGCTGGCCGGCCCAAACTTGTGGCCATCAGACATATGATGGAAACTTCTGAGTGGGGCATTGGTTCAATTTGGACTCGATACATCTCCATAGTTTGGATATTGAATCTCATTCAATAATGATATGATAGGGCCACTAGCGGACAAAATAACAACTATTTGTTTGATAGAACTGGTAGATAGGTGCAATCTGTACAATTAGAAGTTGATTGTTTGGCTATGCCTTGGGCATGCATAATTGGCTCTTCCATCAGACCAGATGAAAAGAATGACAGAAGAACTAGTTACATTAATAGTCGTGTAGTTCTCTAAGATGGCATATACTATCATGTAAAACTACAATCCGATGCGCTTAAAGGTTTTCCTTAAAGGAGAATTAGTGGAGTTTCATCTAGTGGAATTTGGATGAGAAAGACTTTTTAAATGAAGAAAGAATAATCTATTCTTTGTTCCACAAAATTATTTCTCGTCTGCTATATTACATCAAATGTCAAACCCACCTGTTGGGTGGGCTGGATTTGACTTATTACCTGGTGTCCCTGGCTGCTTGCTTAAACAGAGAACCCCTGGTTGTATTGGTTTATTTATAGAGAACAAACATTGACTTCCCATTGAAAAATTGGGATTCGACAGCCCAAACCATTGTTGAGCATCATATTACTTTTAAATCCACAAATCGTCACATCAAATTGGCCCAGGTCACAGTTGAGTTTGAGGTGGACCTATTTTTATTCTTGTACTTTTGTGTAGCATAGGTTGCATGTTTAAGCACCTTATAACTCTCCATTTTCAGATCTGAGTCCTGCAGTGGAATTTATTTTGTGTTATCTCTAATCACATTCAAGTCAACTTGAGAAAGAAGTCAACTTAACCATATATACATAGGGCCTTTGCACCATTTTTTGTTGAGTGCGGATATTTGGTTCTAGGTCATGTAAAGATGTATTCAATATAATATGCTTGTTCCCATTTGCAAAGAAGAAAGTGTGCCATGTTTAGGACATTCAATCGTGTATGAGTTTTTCTAGTGATTCTCAGGCTAGTAATTTGGCGATTGAGTCGTAGCTGGCAGACTGCTAACTAGTATTCTAATTTGAAGTCCTAGGAGAACAGCAAACCAAAATAAAAAGAATAAAGCACAAATGATTATAGGCAGGACATGATAATTGGTTACTAAAATCTATGATCATGCAAACTGATATGTTCATTTCTCCTAGGAAAGCAATTGGAAATCTTATTTACAGACAGGTCCATTGAATGCTAAAAGTAATCCCAGGTGGGATTGGCAGCTGTTCTCTATGTGCGTGTGCGCACGAATAGCAAAATATAAGCCTGAAGAGCAAAATATACAGTGGCTCTTGAGATTATTCCGTTGCTGTTGCTTTTAGTTGCTGGATGTGAGCAAGAGTTGAGCAAGCCACAAAATCTTACCATTTTATGCTCAGCCTGGTTATGTCAGATTTAACATGAAACACATGAGTAATATGAACACATAATATTTTATTGAGACTCCTTTTGTGAATTGAGACTCATATGATGTTCCTAATGAACTAATGCAAACTGTAGGATCAACTGAAGGTTTAACTACCAACTGCAAACGACGTTGTTACACGCGGTAGTTGCTCATTACTAGTAAGGTTGAGTATTTGGCATTTCAAGATTTCCATATCTATATTAAGCAAATTTAATGGAGTGTCCTAGTGAACATTATGGTTCACGTCCAGTGATTGTCATATGGAAAAGATATCATGCTTGTATGTGTGACTATGTTAGCTTATCTTGGCTGGCCCTTGCCTAAATTCTTTTCCTTCATTGGATTGCAAAATGTGGTATGTGCTATATTTCATGTGTAACTAGTTTATACTTTGACCGGAAATAGCTAAAAAATTTCAATTTTTAATATGTACGCCAGAAAAAGAGAACATTTTGCCAGGTCTTCATGTTGTCCTTATATTGGAGATGTTAAATTTTAACTAAGCTGAAGATCTCTTATCTCCTTGTCTTTTCTCTCTCTTTCATATTTTTGATAGCATGGTAATTTTCTTCCTTTTATTTTTCAGATGACAACAGCTATTGCAGTTGAAGATGTGCGGAGGGAGGTGAAGATATTACGAGCCTTGTCAGGACATACTAATCTAGTTCGATTTTATGATGCATTCGAAGACCCTGATAATGTCTACGTTGTTATGGAGTAAGTTTGCATTACTGTTCGGTGCAATATTTCCTTTTACTGTTCCGTCTTTAGCTCAGATGCTGTTGTTAAATGCAACCTGTTTCTGGGAGGACTCAACACAGATTTTGTATTTTACAAGAGGTCTCCCGAGTCATCTATTTCTTAGATCACTGACTTTGTTTATGTTCTCTAAATATTGAGGCACTAGACCTATACCGTCACCATTACAGTTGTATGCTATTTCTCATGTGCCTAACTGCTTGATTATCAAGTTGACATTGTATTACATGCAAATTCCAGGTTATGTGAAGGAGGAGAACTCCTAGACAGAATACTTTCTAGGTGAGGTTTTCTCTGCTGGCTACTTAGCGACTTCCTACTGGTGCTTTGTGACGTGCCTCTTGCTAACTCTCTGATGGCTGTTCTATTTGCAGGGGTGGCAAATATTCTGAAGATGATGCAAAGGCTGTTGTGGTGCAGATACTAAACGTGGTTGCATTTTGTCATCTCCAAGGAGTGGTTCATAGAGATCTTAAACCAGAGGTGAACAAAACTCTGAGCTAGGTACACTTAGATAGTAGGTGGCTAGGAAGGTTACATGCCTCATTAAGTGTACACTATTAAGTAATTGTAATTGTAGTTTGTAATTGTAGTTACTCTTACTAATCCTTGAACTACTCTAGGAGTTTCCTGGAACTTGTGAATTCATGCGGGTTATATTCGGTAGTATGGTATCTGATTGAGAAACCCATCCAAATGTTGTTATAGAAAAGTCTATTCTTTCAAAAGCTGATGTGATGGCTTATCACTTAAGCTAGTTTGGCTTTTCACTATCCAAAATATGTTTTTCAGATTGTGGCAAGTAATTACACCCATTATTGCAAGTATGAGGCTGACTGTCCGTGTATAATATGTGGTCTTGTACTGGAATGAACTGTTCATATGATAGAAGTCATTTCTCTTATGGCGGTCGGGTCTGATGACTTGTATCATGCTGAATTTTGTGTGTTCACATATTTAAATTTTGCTGGTTGTTCTCGTACTTTGTCCATTCTGAATTGTAAAATATTGCTATTTGCTGGTTCAGAACTTTCTTTATACATTGAAGGATGAGAATTCCCAATTGAAGGCAATAGATTTCGGCTTATCAGATTTCGTGAGGCCAGGTTTGTTGCTCGGGCTTTACATTAAGTCCCTGCAGTGTGAAATTTCTAAGCATTGACATTATGGGTTCTGATGGGGTATCTAAATTCTAAAGCTCGTTAGTGCTCTACATGCGTTACAGAGGAGAAGCTTAATGACATAGTTGGAAGCGCGTATTATGTTGCCCCTGAAGTTTTACATAGATCCTACAGTACAGAGGCTGATGTCTGGAGTATCGGCGTGATAGCTTATATTCTATTATGCGGTAGTCGGCCATTTTGGGCAAGGACAGAGTCTGGAATATTCCGTGCAGTCCTGAAAGCTGAGCCAAGTTTTGATGAACCGCCATGGCCTTCTTTATCTTCAGAGGCAAAGGACTTTGTCAAGCGTCTGTTGAACAAGGATCCCAGGAGACGTATGAGTGCCGCTCAGGCGTTAAGTGAGTGTTCATCTTGCTACTTTTAATATTGAGCGGCTCATAGAAGTAGACTGACAGGTCGTGAACTTTTTCTTCCATAGGCCATCCTTGGATTCGGAATTATAATGATGTTAAAGTCCCTCTTGATCTACTTATATTTAAACTCATGAAGGCTTATATGCGGTCATCGTCTTTGCGAAGAGCTGCATTAAGGGTATGATGTCTTTACGCTTGCCTCAAAGCTCTTCTTGGACTGAACTGTTGCACTTTTTTCCTTGTTTGAAGTCGATTAGTCTCATAAAGTTGCTTGTTGCTTCGATGTTTTTACTCCTCCAAAATTAAATTTTAGAAAGAAGAGTTAAACTTCAATAAGGGCCTCTTTTGGAGGCTTCATTAATGTAAAGCATTGTTAGAAAGCTCTGATGAATGCATGCCTGTTGATGATGTCTTCTGATGACTACTTCCTATGCTGCAAAAAGTGGCTGCTTGGGCCGGGGATTTTTAAGTGACTCAGATGTGTGCATTCGCACCCTCGTGTGTGTGTGTGCATTTGTCAATATCCTCTTTTTCAATTCAAAAATAGATGATTAGGAAAACAGCAGCTTGCAACGTTGATAGATCATCTGGCTCAATGAGAGCTGTTTTGACATCAGTATGATTTATTCGCATTTCAAAACTTAGAAGGGTACGGCATCATTCAGAAAATGAACTCACATCATGAGTCAGTACAATTGCAGGTTATCTTTACCTTGACTTACTTTGTGCTCTGATATCCAACCTGAGTTTGCTATTTAAGTTCCTGTAAGTGACAAAAAAAGAGAGTCCATCTGATGATTCAGACATTTGGAGTAGCACTCCACCTTGATTTTGTTAGTGCCATGTTATACTATCTATC
Source organism: Eucalyptus guilfoylei (assembly GCA_016097605.1). NCBI lineage: Eukaryota > Viridiplantae > Streptophyta > Magnoliopsida > Myrtales > Myrtaceae > Eucalyptus > Eucalyptus guilfoylei. Next base: position 22,376,194 of record CM027866.1, on the reverse strand, counting down.
CAAATCACTTTGGAAATTCTCATCTAAATTAAATACATTGATACTGCTTGTTATGATCTATCTGATGAGATAGGGAAGGATAATTTGGGTGGTTTACAAATTATTGAGTTTTTAAGGGTGACCCACAGCAATGCATTTGGATTTGATCATCAACTATGATAGGTCAATGAATGCAGCTCTTTCTACTGCCTTACTGTCACTCTTTTGGGCTGAATGTTTTGACAACTTTAAAGCAGAGCAAGATATTATTGCCTCAAGTACCATCTTTGCCCCACTCAGTTTAGCACATTCAAAGTAGTGCTGTCATTTAGTGGTTTCGTGCTTAATTCAACTTCTTGCTGAGAAAGTGTAAGCTTGAACAACAATACTTGCGTTACATATTCCATTGTCCCACTTCTTTGAAAGCATTTCGTCTGTAATCTGTTTGAACTGTTTCAATGCTTGAAAGTTTTGTCTAATCTGGGAATTGGAGAGGTTTTGGATGAAGAGCCTCACAAATTCCCTTGGATCCCATTAAACTGTGCAGTAGGATTCTTCAGTTTCTCAGCTGATATCTAATTAAGAAACTGAATGTGTAAGTAGTGCATATCTCACAGCTTCTAAGCTTGAATTCTTCGTAGATAAAGAGAGAGAAAGCTTGAATTCTTGAGCTTAAATTTTAAGACCTGATTTAGAGTGGACTTCTAGCAACATCTTAAATTCAGATGCACAATGAATGTTACAATTTCAAGGTTTCAGTGTTTGCTATTTGTTCAACTAAATTTCTCTGAATTCCATTCCATATATCATTGCAGGCTTTAGCAAAGACATTGACAGTAGATGAACTTGTTTACCTGAGAGAACAGTTTACGCTGCTCGAACTAAATAAAAGTGGCAGCATAACTTTAGAAACTATGAAGCTGGTTAGTGTCATCCCCCCGCTCTCTCTCTCTCTCTCTCTCTCTCTCTCACACACACACACACACACACACACAAAACACGTGTTGCACACCACAAGCATGCATTTGCTGGCACAAGTACACATACATATGACAGACATGGCATGTAGATCACAGAATTGTTATCATTGCAAGTTTCTCATCAATCTTATTCTTGGCAGGCCCTGATGAAGAATGCAACTGATGCAATGAAAGAGTCTCGCATTCCTGATTTCCTTGCATCGGTAGACCCTGGACTTTAATTTCACGCTGTTCCATGAATTATCTGTCAATTTAGATTTTTGTGTTTGCTAGCCGTCTAACCATGAATATGCCATACATTTCAGCTAAATGCACTTCAATACAGAAGGATGGATTTCGAAGAGTTCTGTGCAGCTGCTTTGAGTGTCCATCAGCTGGAGGCACTAGATAATTGGGAACAGCATGCCCGTTCTGCGTACGAACATTTTGAGAAGGATGGAAACAGGGCCATTATAATTGATGAACTTGCTTCGGTGAGTTTAATTGTTCTGGCTTTTGCATCTATCAGCATTGTCTCTGGATCAACTTTTAGAGTTATAAATGTCTTTCAAACACATAATTAGCTTCAATTAGCCCCCTGGTAGTGCCGTGTCATTTGATCCAGAAATACTTAACATACTCAAACGGTTACCCCCTCGAGATTGCTCGCTGTATGGTGAGACATGTTGCTGAAAACAGAGGAATTGAAGCACTTGTGAAAATTATCAGACATAAAACGTGGGAAGAATGGTAGAGAAATAAGCGTTGCGTTTTGCTATATTGTCTGTCATTTTCTTGTGCTACCTTAAAGGTGTGCTCTCCTTTGTATGTTCCTTGTTCAATTGGAAAATGATCCAGTGATATCACCTTGTTATACTCTGAAACCTTATCTTGCTTAGACCCTAGATTCTAGTCCATAAATGGGTGGAGTATTTTGTATGGTTGTGCATCTGTGACTCCTGCCTCTTTTTCCAGTGTATGACAAAATCCACTGATGCAGCCAAACATGATCAAACAAGTTTTGTTAAAATATCAATGTATCTATTACAAAGCTTAGTGAAGATGGATTATTGCACTGATTCACAACTCAAATAAGAGTTCTCATTGGATTACAATTCTTTGCCCAGTTGAATTTGTTGTCTTATCTATTTTGGATTTGACTTATATTAGGATTCTCATTTTGCAAAGTTTGATTTGGGCAGTATGTTCTTTTATCTCCGTCAGAAGTAGGATTTATTTATTCCTTTGTCACAATTTAAGTTGGAGTAGGAATTTAGAAAAATCTGGGGGTTGTCACACTTTTTATATTTGAGAGAGCGAATGAAGATTATTGAATTCTAGCGAGCATTTGCTTTGAACCGTGGGATGCAATTCCCCTCTGAAGTGGTGCTTAACAAACCCTAGCACAATAATTATGTGGCTTGGCTTTGATGTCTGAAAATTCCGTAATTGTTTGCCATGGCTCCAGGCTCACTTCTTTGGGACCAATTGTGTTTCATCAAGAACGACTACAACAGTCATTTTGCTCATCTTCATCTTTCTTTTCTCTTTGTTCCTCATTGTTTTCTACTTGAATCCCATGTCAGGAACTTGGTCTTTCACCTTCTGTCCCGGTTCACGCCGTCCTCCATGATTGGATAAGACACACTGATGGGAAGCTAAGCTTCCTTGGGTTCATTAAATTGTTGCACGGAATGTCCAGCCGAACAGCCACCAAGACGCAGTGAACTAGTATACCATCCTCATAGCTAGAGTTTGAGAACTTTCACGGACATGGTTTTACCCTATAAGGACAAGGTGCTGCACCCAAAACTTGCAAGCATCGAATTGGTTTTCTGAGAATTGAAGGCCCCCCCCAACCTCGGTCCGCCATTCTTTTCGGTATAGGTCAGGTGCATACTCGTCAAGTTGCTGAAAAGCTATCTATCGTCTGATTCATTACAATCCCCGGAAGCTAGAATTGGCTTTGCAGTGTAAATTTCTCCTTTGCTTTACTGAGGTTTACAGAAATGTCTTATGCTCCGATAGCGGCACACGGGTGTCTTTTTGTCTTTCCCTCTTTTCCGCAGTTGATGCGGTTTGTACCTAGGAAGTGACTACGGTACCTGCATTTCTAAGTTATGGACTCTCTCTCTCTCTCTCTCTCTCTCTGAGCAGTCCTTTTGGGACGCCGCTACTAATCTAATTTGTGAATGTATGAATCTGGTGAAAGTTTTTTCGAAGAAATTCGAAGAGACTGGAACCCATGCGGGCAATCTTCCCTGCACAGGTACGGCGGGCTTGCATCTTGATTGTGGGTGATTGGTTCTATGGTGGGCGGTGTCCACCCTAGAATTGGAAGCTGCGTGCTAAGGGCTGTTCCACAAAATGGGAACCGGGAGTTGCCCACTATTCCTTGGACCCATCTGAGAATCGGACCACCGGTTTGGTCTGGGTTCGGGTGTGGCCATGGAACCAGCTGGAGAAGGAGGACGATACGGTCGACATTGAAGAAGAGGTTTTTCCCCTTTTGCCTCGTGCGACCTCTCCATTAGGGGTGAGCATGGTCCGAGTTGGTCCAGCCACCCCTTAACCCTAGGACCAACCCGTACAGTGTCGGTCCTCAATTTTTAGGACTGAGGACTAACCCTATTGAGCCTGGGACCAAGGATCGGACCGACCCAATGGGTTCGGTCCGGTTCCAGGGTCAACCCAGGACCGATCGATAATTTTTTTTGTCTTATTTTTTATACTCCCTAAAAAAGCAAATCTACAAATTCAAATTACAGATCCATCGACAATGCGGCATTGTGCAACTAAATATCAATACATATTTAGCAAATTTAAGATGACACAATAATAGAAATTTCGTACCTGCTAACCGCTCGTCGAGATATGGGACAAGATGGAAAGTTCTTGTAATCATCTATCTTTAATATTCATAATACCATATGCAAAAACGTTTTCCTGCATTTGATCATGTAGAGTCCACTCAACCAAAAAATGAGCTTCACACCACTTGACTAGCAAATCACCGTAGCAACTGCAGTACTACTCTACTCTTCAAAAACTTATACCATTTGACATAAATTGAAAAGCAAAGTGCAGCTGAAATTCATTAGTAAAATACAATTAAACCATAAAAAGTTCAAAATACTTAATATAAATCATGAATATATAACTTCACATCTTGTTAATTCACTTGAACTTCCAAACACTTGAAAACAAAACAAACAACACATAATTAATACTCAACAAAAGTTTTAAATTGAAATTACTATTAGTACTATTGATAGAACATCTCAATATAATATAATATAATAGACATTTTACTTAGATTTGAATATATAAAAGAATTATAAATAATATAATATAATATAATATAATATAATATAATATAATATACTATACATGGTTGGTCCAGGGTTGGACCGACTCAAAATTCTTAGGACCGAGAACCAACCCGCACAGTGTCGGTCCTGGAATTTCAGGACCAAGGACCGACCCAGTCCTCGTGGGAACCAGACCAGGACCGGCAGGGTTGGGCCAGTCCAGGGTCGGTCCAGGGTCGACCCTAGGCTGTTGCTCATCCCTACTCTCCATCTCCAATTCCCCTCCTCTCCTTTCAATCAAAATTAAAGAAAGAGAGGGTAGATGATACAGTTGCCATTAAAGGAGATTTTCTCCAAATTCTGCAATCTCTCATCTTCCCCCTTTTGCCCTCACTCTGTTCTATGGGATCTGCTTGTGATTTCACTTCCTTTAACTAACGAAAGACGTGACGCAAGAAAGAGAAGGGATTTTTGACATGAAAATTATGTATCTGGTCAGTTTGGGTGGGCATTTTCACACTTGAAATTAGAAATGGAACCTGTTCAAACGGGAATTACTGATTTGGTTCGGTTTCGAGCAGTTTCCAATTCTTTTGCACACCCTCAAATTCTTAATTGACAACCCAACTTTGTGTCTCGTTGCGAAAGACTATAAACCGTGCTTTTGTCGGGATGGCAACATTGTACATCGTACATGATCGAAAACAAGAGTCAGACCATGGACCATTCTATTCACACAAATTATTTAAGCCAACGACAAGCCTCAAGTTGATTTCCACTATGCTTTTCCCATCACGTTCCCCCTTAGGAAAGCCACCAGCTTGTCCTTCAAATCCAAGGCCTTGTCGCACTGAGGCTTCAAGAGATGGAACACATGGCTCTCGCCTTCGTGCTCCACAACCTCAATGCTCCCGCCCCATCCGCTCCTCTTCAGCTCCTCGCGGTACCACAGCCCCCGGCCCCTCAGGTGATCCTTCTGTGCCACGAACACCAGCACGTTCTCACACCCGACCCGGGCCAGGTCCTCCGGCGGTGGCTTCAGCCTCGGGTCCGCCAGCCCGCCGTTCTCGGGGCACATGTACAGCCACATCTTGTCGTCGTCGGTCCCTCCAAAGTAGGGGTGCACCAATGCCATCCCCGCTATCCTGACGCGGGCTGGGAGCCCGGCCCGCCCGGCCCTGACAGCAACATTGTGGCAAATGTTGGCCCCGGCGCTGTCCCCCGTTATGTAGACCCGCCCGAAATCCCCATGCTCGTTCAGCCACTGGTCGGGGCCGTTCCCGTCAGCATGTCCCAATGCCCACCGGGCCGCGGCCCATGCATCGTCGTAGCACGCGGGGATCGGGTTCTCCGGGGCGAGGCGGTACTCGACCGAGACGGCGACGATGCGGGCTCTCGCCACGAGCAAGCTCACGTACTCGTGGTAACCTCGGTGGAAGGCGGACCCTATGGAGAACCCCCCGCCATGGATGTAAATCAGGACCGGCAGCCGCTCGGCCGGGCCGGTCCCGCGGGGTGCGAAGACGCGAGCCAGGACCACGGGCTCGGTGGAGATGGTCACGTCCTTGGACCGGACCTCGGCGTCCTCGGACGGGGGGACCTTCAGTTTCTCCATCGGCATCATTCTCTCGACGCGGCCGTCTTTGTATACTTTGAAGAAGGGGAAGAATTCATGGAGGACATCGCCGTTGTCGGACTTGGTCGGTTCCATCCTTTGGAGGGAGAGAAAGATATGAAAAAGCTTTGAATCAAGGCACTTGCTAAGGAGGCCAAATTGATAAGGACTGATCAGAACTCGTACGAGAGATCGCTGGGGGAGTTGGAGTTTATACGTGCTGCTCTGTCGGTCGTTCGACAACTACCCTTCGAACATTTCAATTCTTGTACTTTGACTTTATAGTGCGTCGCGTCGAACAGTTTCTTGGCTTGTTTCTTTGCACTTTTTCTTTAAGAAAGGTATTTCTTTTACCGTCCAAATTCGAAAAATTGTGAAAATTTCGATTCTTTCTAGTCAGGACATGAAATAAGTGTGCATCGCTATAAACTAAGATTAAGCAAAATGTGAAAGTCAATTCGTACATACTCACTCAACGTCAGATTCTGTTCAATGATGTTAACCTATCTATAAGATTTAAGAATATCGTCCACACATAATATTGAATTATCAACCAATTCTTGACTAGAGTTATTCAGTAATGGCTCCAACCTAACAGTCAGATCTACTTTCTATTTTTTTTGTAACTTTTTTATTTTTTATTGTTTGGGTAAAGGGGAAGGTAGCCAGTCAGACCATTTTGATTTAACACTACAATGGACCAAGGTAGGTGACCACGGATCCCATCTTACTTTCCATCGATGAATAGAGTAATTTTAACATAGAGTCCCATTTAGTTTTCAACGGAATTTTCTTAGTATATAGTGTGAGCTAAAGTTCCTTTTTTTAACAGTTGGTGTCCCTAAATTAGTTGGGTGGATGATCACGTGGTGCTCCAATATACAATTATAGTCTGTGTGCCATAATGCTATAGGTGTAAATATTTGGTTTCCAAGATCCCGAGATCACATTACTTTTTTACGATAGAATTAACTTTTATATATGATATTCATAATTCTTTAAAGATTGACTGAGTGATTAAGCGCTTGAAAGATTGACTGAGTGGTTAAGCGCTTGATTTGAATTAGTCAAGTTACATATCTAGATCATGACGTTTTCAGCTCAAGTACCCTATAGGCCACACTAGTCGCCCAATCGGTGGAGTCTTACCCAATATGCAGAAAAGGAAGAAGTATTAGAGGTTATTTTCATATTGGCCTCCTTGGATGCAATGCAATCATTGCAATCGGAGGGCTTTAATTACCCGACTAAGTTCCAACTATCAATCTTTCACAAAATTGAATGGAAGATGCCAAGCTTAGGTCAATGTAAGTACCTGATTTTTCTCTAGACTTTATGTCTAGATAATTAATTATAACAAGAAGAAACTTGGTTTTTGTCTTCTAGTTTTATTTTCATTTTTTTGGTGAAAAAACGAAAAGAGATCGTTGGAGTGATGGGCCTGCTGGCCCAATCTTGAGGATGATGATTTGGCCCTTTAGGCTTTTCTTTTTCAAAGGCTGAGACTAGGACAACATTGTAATTTGCTTTTGAGGCTTCCATATAAAGCTTTGTAATAGACTAGGTATTGAGGGCTAGGATTTACTATGTCAACCTCATAACATCGTTCCTTTGGCAGGAGATACCTTGCCTAGGACAGCGAGGTCCATTCGAAGGTGATTTGAATACATCTATCCGATGCGTCATTATTTGCAATTTCAACCCTTTCGGGAGTAATTACGAATTTACATAGCATTTGCTATTTCAAAAGCATATTTCGATCATGCCGTGATCTTTCAATGTAATTGGATATCATTGCCCTCGTGTGTGGGTCCCATACAAATTTACTCCTATGCTTTTATGTGGCTTGTGCATTTTTTTGAGACTAGATTACCCTCCTGCTAATATCTTATTATATAACGTCACACAGAAAATTTTAGATACCGCTATTGATGCATTCATACCCTCTAACATTGCTCCACCACCAACAAAACCTTGGGCTGCTTTTCTTAGACGAATCATTGTCTACTGTTTTTTTACCGACACTCGGGTAATTCAAACTCAATTGAGTTCTACCCCTTTTATCTTCAGTGATATTATATTACCATGATAGCTATCGATGTGGCATGCATTTATATGGTCTTGCAAATTGATAGATGCAAGCCAATTGGAATTAAATAAAAAAAATTAAAAGTCTGTAAGCTGAAAAAATCCCAGAAATTAGTAGCTTTAATAAATGCTTCAAAATTGAATGGCCCGTCAACTAACTTATTTTTTTCTCTCCACTCTTTTGTGTTGCTTTGCGAAACTTTGTCCTTTCCCCATTTTTTCTTTTCAATGGGAGACATCTCCTTTGGAGAAAACCCATGGAAACTTCTACCCATAGGCTTCTAAAGGATCAACTTGAAAACACCATCTCTGATAGGCTTCATCTTTCGTCGTTTCACAAAACTTCTACCTAATACGCTCAAGGGAGGTTTCAAAGCGTTGACTTCGTTTCATTGCAAATGTTGAGCACAACAGAGAGGTGCGAAAGTTAGGCATTCCACTTCAGTTTATGGCGAAGTTGAGCGCAGTAGAGAGGTGAGCACTTGATTCACATTGAATCGGAGTGCAATGCTCAACATTCCCAGTGAACTTAAGTGTAGTGCTCAATCTTCACACCTTTATGTAGTGCTCAACGATTGCACCTCTTGGTTGTGCTAACCCTTCAAAATGAAAGAAAAACAGCGCTTTAAAACCTCTCCCAAGCCTATGTGGTAGAACCTTTGTAAAACGATGAAAGGTGAAGCCTGTTAAAGATGGAGTTTTCATGTTGATCCTTATGAGGCACATGGGTAGAAGTTTTGATGGCTTTTCTCTAAAGGAGATTTCTCCTCCTGAAAAGCAAAAAATGGGGAAAAAGTAAAATCAAAGGACAGTCTTGCAAAGAAGCGCAAAAGAGTGGAGAAAGCCGGACCAGTGAGTTGGCGGGCCATTTCAAATTTGAAACATTTATTAAAGCCACTATTGTCATTAACAATTAAACTTTAGCAGCCTGCCATTGGATGACGGACTTTTAATTTGTTTTTATTTCATTTGAAGTTATTTGCATATGTTAATTTGTAATCAGATCTGATTAGGTATATATGTACCATATCAACATATGATATGATAGCATATAACATGTTACCATTTCATTTTTTTCTCGAAAAAGTGAGTTCTTCACCTCTTTCTATTCCTCTTATGGGTAAATTGATTGTTCATGTTTTGGTGTTTTCTTCGAATGAGCCTTATAAGCAATACGAAACTATCAAAAGAAAAGTTCCTTTATCTTCACGTAAAAGGCATTTTGTGTTATCTAGGGGTCTTCTGTGCTCGCATGATCTTAGGCTCAGGCACACCAAAGGTTTGAACTTGCTATGATTCGTCCATAATGGAGGCTTGATATAAGAACCTTGGATAGTGACACCTCTCACGATAATAAAAGAAGATTCGTTCGCAGATTTACTTCTCAAGTTGCATTGAAAAATACAAAGAATGGGCTTTTTGCATACAAGAAGCAGGTCAAAAGCAGATTCAGCAAACCCTAAGAGCAAGTGATCCTTTCTTGTATGAAGCGACACTTAACATCACGCAAAGATTGCCCATCCGGTTCAAAGGCTAGAGGGAGACCAAGTTCTACAAGATGCGATTCTTCAACCATTTGAGATTATTGAAAATGGGCGGAAGTGCGGTAAATCTACAGGTCATGTTCATAATAGTCACGCGTGCATATTTAGAAGACAAGTTCTTGATTCTGACCTTCATTTAAAGATCGTTGATGCCGATGATGATGAGATCATGAGAGGCGCAACGAATTCAAGCTCGCCATCTATAAACAATGGAGACTTATTTCAAGGTTAGAGATTTGGAACACTAAAGTTCAGCTTTTATCTCATTAAGATTTGTTCGAGACCATTTTTGAGTAGCAATCTCTCTTAATATAAGGATCTGTTCTGTCTGTTCTTCATGGGATGGTGCTTTGTAGCTAATAGCTCTAATTTGTGAGAATTATAGTTGTACTGCGATTCTTATTTCTTGGATGAAATCAGTACAAACTTATGCCTCTTCTCTTATTTATCATGTTCTATTTTTACTTTTTAAGATTTTCTCCTTGGACTCCCTTGAAATAATGAAAAATAACAAGGTTTGTTGGTCACGGATAATTTCTATAGATAGACATTACTCGACGACATTATATCTTCTCGTAATCAAAAGTTACTTATAGTAATTCGCGGAAAAAGAAAAAGGAAAAAAAAAAGACGAGAGTAATTAGTTTCGGCATAGTAAAACTTCCTCATTTCAGTAGGAAAAAAGTAAACTACTCATTGATGGGTTGTGATTAAGATGCTAGGGCCTTTGTCCGCAAAAAGGAAGGGTTCAAAGTTCGACCAGTCGTCTCCCATTCTACGGGTCAACTTCAAAGGGTCACGACTTAGTGCGACTCCATGACTTCCCAGTGTGATCATAATGGGAATTGTCACACCCATTAGTAATTAATAAGTTAATCCAATGATATTTTTTAAAGAATCGATGTTAAACAATAAATTCATGCTAAAATACGGTCGATTCCGCTAAAAAATTGAGTTCAAATGGTGTCGGACCACTTCTTCCAATATCTAATATTCTTTGACAATGTCCCCGCCATCTTATCATTGCCTATGTTGCTAGCTAGTTATGCAATAGCGAAGGTGCTCTGGGTGGTTGATGTTTGCAACCTAATTTCTTTGGCTCAGTCTTTAGGGTTTAGCAAACCTTAAGGGAGTGATGATAAGGAATGACCAACTAGGCGATCCACATAGCACACAACTTCTGCTCTGTGACTTACTGCTAAACTAGAGAGAGACCTCATGCGATGCTTCAGGCAACGCTTCACAGACGAATATACCGAATTTTTCCAGCATGATCGTCTAAACACGAGTGATGATAAGTCCGGAATTAACGACCAAAGCGCTAGAATGTGATTGTTCTTAACTTGGCTAAATTTTCAACTGCCTTGCAATGGTCATTGCCACGAAAAATCCCAATCATCACACAAAAGAAAAGGAAAAGGTTACATGTGTCGGCGGCATGCTTTTTTGGTTAATGATTCTTGAATTATTATAGCTAGGGTTTGACAGGCTCTCGAGGTGGGGACTTGGGGAGGTTCTTGGATGATTCCACTTCCCTTTATCTTTGCCAATCGTTCAGAAAACAATTGGCTAGTGATTATTAGGGCATGCGACTCTTTATTGCTTGGTCCTCTTGAATTGAAGTTTCCACTCTTGCCGTGGTCCAATTACACTTTCTGGTTTATTTCTTTTGGAATACTTTATTTTGCAAGCAGATCAAGAGAGGAAAATAAACTATATTTGTTGAAGTTTTTTAAGTCCTTGTAATCATTGCCACCTCTAGACATCTGTCTAGCTAGCTCATTAGAACTAATGCTTTGAGGCCATGTCCAGTTTTTTAATTGGAACACTAGGATAAGTTATTAATAAAGCTAAATCCTAAATTGACGCATCATGGAAGCTGGCAAGGGTACTCAAAAAGCACGGGTAGCCCTCCCGAATTGGTTTTTTCACAAACAGAATAATCAGATATCATAAGTTAATTCATTCTTTCAAATCTTAGAAAAAGATTTCAAATGTTAATAAAATTAATACACATGTATAAGCAAAAGAAATGAAATTTTACTAAGAAAACTTAAATCAAGTGAAAATTTAATATTTAAAACAAAGTTTAACATGACAATAACGGTGGCGGTGATATAATAATAATACTAATAAGCAACTATTCAGAAAAATAATGAAAAAAATACCAACTTCATTTTTTCTTCTCGAGATCAGCATAAGGGCGAGAACCGAAAAATGACTTACCTTCTTCAATATATATTTTATGGAGTTTGTTCCCTTTTAATTAATATTTGTTTCGTTGTTTGCTTGACTTCACTTTTTGTTTCATGTAGTTAATATTTTTATCAAAATTATTATTGTTATTGTTTGTCGCAGCCGCAATCTGCGGTGGTGTTGTTGTTGTGACTATTATTATCGATTTTTGCAATTTACCTTGACATTTAGTTTTATGATTTCTGTAAATTATTTTCAATTTGTATTTATTTTAGTTTTAAAGAGGAAAAGAATAGGCATTTCATTCCACAACGAAAAATGCAAATATTTTCAAAATTCACGTGCATTGCATGTGCAGGCGAAAAAAAAAATTGTAACTAAAAGGGTTAATTCCCTAAAAAAGCACAAATTTTTGCTCTAATACCAGTTTTGGGCCAATTTAATTTTTTATTTTTTTTTTATTTTATTTTATTATTATTTTTTTTTGTAAAGGGTAAGAATATATAGCTTAAACCAACAATTACAAAAGATTCGACACCACAAAACTTGCACTCAACAAGACAACAGGTTAGTCAGAGTGAGTGGAAGGGAGCCGAATGCAAAAGAGGACCGCAAGAGCGGGCCTGAGGAAGCATAAATGACCAAAATAATGGCGAAAGGAAAAGGAAAGCAGCGGGAGGCCACAGAAGGCCAGATGAACCACAATCTACGCCCGCATCCACCAACGACAAAAGTGAAGAGACATCAAGGAAGCACCCACACGGAGGAACAGTATCCAGACAGCAAACACCAAGCTAGGGCCCTGCCGAAGTAGAAGACTCCCTAGCTGAAAAAATGATCGGATCAATACCCCAGCTATGTTGCAATCTCCAATTTCTATAAGTATCATCCACACTCCTAAAGGTGGTGGCCTTGTCTCTGATGACCTTGATGAGTTGATTCTTCACTGCTGGAATGGATGAGCGTTGCTCTATAAAGAGGATGTCGTTCTTGTGCTTCCAAATGAAATAACAGAGAGCACCAAAAGAGAAGCGAGCAATGCACTTGTAAAAGTCTTTGCCCGCAAGGAAGGAGACGGCCCAGTTGAGGTTCTCGACCCACGAGCTATTCTACCACGGCAGATTGCATCTAGATTCGGGCCAAATTTTTTCCATCTCATAAGAAATCACAAATTTTCACTCAATTGCAAATCTAGCCTCAGTCAATTTGGAACCTTTAGTTGTCCAATGTGGCAAATTCATGTCTGCAATAAATACAAGTTAGCTTAATTTCTTTTGACTTGAACTTTTTTTTTTGTGGCACTTTTAGGATACTCTCCGACGTCCGTAGCCTAAAATTTCTTCTGCCTAGGCAATGCTAATAGGCGACCCTAATGTTGGCATCGTTGGTGTCCATTGTTGGTAGCATCCGTTGGACGGCCCCGTCATGGTGGTCTTTATGAAATAAAAAGAAAATTAAGGTCAAAATTGGCACCAATCCTACAGTTGGTTTTTTTTAGGGAATTAGCCCCATACTAAAAATGAAAAGCCGCATTTTACTTGTCAAGTTTGTGCCATGTGGCAAAAGTATTTATGTGCCGTATGATGTGATAACAAGTGCTACCAAGCGGGCATAGGAGAAAACATTCTCTTCACCCTGACTTTAAATATAGACATATAATAGAATAAAAGTGCATGAACTTTATCCGTATCAATATTTTTAAAAAAACGTAGACTATATCATTTGAGATCACATACTTGGAAATCCTTTCTATAGATTCATATTTGAAATTAAAATGCGTTAAGAGATAGAGATTTCATGATGATAAAAAATAAGTTAAAGCTTATTGGTCAGGGTCACATACAAAACTATGACATATGTCTTACCACTTGGCAACAATAAAAGCCAAATCAAGTGCCAACATTCTCTCAGCAATCAACGAAATTAAGAATAGGTTTTCTTGCTTTCATGATCAGTTTAATACCCTCAATTTGGATAATTTTGCAGGGGCATTTCTTATTTATCATATAAATGATGTGGCAATAGGATATAGTTTTCAAATGAGCCGACTTTCAAATGTTTCTAACCCAAAATTCTTTCTTCAACACTTCAAAATTTCTCGTTCATTTAGCAAACCCATTTTAGCATTGTACCATTTATCTTTTTAAGCAACGCTAGAGGTATGCCGGATGCATAATATAAATTCTTTAGTAAATTATACTTCAATCAATTTCATTGTTTCAAGACTATCAACAGTTTGGCAAGAGTCTTTCGTTTGAAAAGCAGGATACACTGAAAGTCTTACAAACATGCAAATGTATTGTATGTCAATTTCACATAATGTATGAAATAACTTATTTGTACACATATCATCTTTATTCTATTTTACACCAATGTTTCAATCCAAACGCTTGCTTAAACTTGTAAAATAAACAAATGTACAGGTCAAATAGGAATAATTCTTCACGAGAGAAAACAGAATACACAAGTATCAGGAATGAAGTAACACCATTTAAGGAAGAAGTTAGTATATAGATTTAATTTATATATAGCAACGTCGCCATAACTATTGATGATGTGAATTGCTTAAACTGAGTTTATGTAACAAATTTTCTTTCGGAAGGAAAAACCCATTGAAAATTGAGGAGATGATCATGTTCCACGCGTCAGGGACCCAAAACCGCTGGCGATCTCGTGCCGGCTGCCGCCACCGTTAGCCCAACATCCGAGCAAGCCATGCTTGTAGGGCAAGGTGGTCCTTCTCTTCATCTCCTCCGAAGCTGCTTTCTTCATCCTGTAATGCAACTCGTGAGTCGACTCAGTCGCTCTCCGACTCGAGCTCGACACTGGACGACCAGCGATCTCTCCTCGCTTGAATCCAGAGGAGTACTTCCTGAATGGGTCCTTGCTCGTACCCCGGCCTTCCGATGCGCTTCGAAACAATAACAGATCTTTGAAACTCCATTTTTTCTTATCACCCTTCGAGAACGATATCAGAGAAGAGAAGTAGTTGGAAGAAGAAGAAAAAGAAGAAGATGACGACGACGACGGATTCTTATGGATGTTCAGTCCTGAATTCTCCAAATCCTCATCATCTCGGTCGAGCAAAATGTCGGATATTCTCAGGGGTGAGAGAGATCTCGTCTCCTTACGAGTGAAACTGGGAGAAGAGGAGGACGATGACGATGGTCGGCCGTTTCTCTCTCTACCACGCTCTCTCCCTTTTTCTTGATAACACGGCATATCAAAATCTTCGACTCGACTAAGCTGGACAGGTTCAAGTAATTTGCCCCCATCACGTGTAGCAGGTAAGACTCCACCAATGTTGCCGTCTTGGGACTCAGCTGGTGACTGAAGAGGTGGTGACTTCAAGGGTCTGATTTTGCCGCCATGGAAGAGCTCGTCAGCAGACATGGTGGAACTCTCGCCGAAACCCCTGCTGAAATCGAACGCAAAGTCTTTCCCATCATCATCTTCGACGACACATCCATCCTCTTTCTTCGCATGGATCATCATCGGCAGGGCGTTCTCCCATGCGAAGGCTATGGAGAACCGTGGGTTGTCGTGCCACAAGCACTCATCTTTGTCCTCGTCCGGGACGAGGGAGATCTCATGGAATTCTTCGCGCAGACAAAGATCGAAATCTGGGCTACTAGGACTAGGCGGAGACGTCGGAGGAATTGTGGATGGATTGAAGAAGTTGCGGAACGCTTGAGGGCTCGAAGGAGCGGTGATGTATGGAGTGGAGGTCGTGCTGTCGAAGCTTAAGTCGATAGAGGGCGCTGCTGAGACCACCTCCATGTCTGGATCCTCTGAACACAGATTCGCTCGGACTAGCAGAAGGCTAACAGGTTTTGGGATTTGTAGAGGGTGTAAAGCTCATGATTCATGTGTGTGCGCGGCAATGATTAGCATGGCCACCGATTAACTTTTGTAAGCTGGAGGAGTACGGTATCATATTAAAGCATTTCTCATTTTTCATTAACAGAAGAAAAGGACAATTAGGTTAACTATCATATCCTTTTCCCTTTTCTATTACGTGATTATGTTTAGATTCGGGTTTCGGTTTCTACGAGAATTGAGTGTGTGTGTATATATATAGGCGAATTGAGTTTTTATGAAAAGGATCTTTTACTGACTTTATTATCTACTTGTCCTACCAATGCCTCACCAACTATTCTATGAAAATATCTATCATTATTTGAATGGCTTACCAACTTTTTTCGATAAAACAATCCTATAGAAAACTTGGTAATTAAAAAAGGTGACGCTATTTGCACAACCAAAATATCTTTTTCCACAACTTTTTCGAAAGCTATATCTTGTTTGGGCTTAGTTGCTTCTTGTATTGATTATCAAAATTCTATTATAGTCTTCATGAAACATGATCTATCTCTGTATTCATGTCATAAGCAATCATTACCTTCTAAAACAAAACCGTGCTTTTATAGAGTCATTTTAGATTGAACATAAACAATTGAAAATAAACTATAAGATACCAGCTAATATTATGATTACAATTCTGTTACTGAACTTATTGTTTGCTGAGAATAAGTAATGTATTTATTAAAAGTAGTCTATTCACTCAACTGACTAAGATATGAAATGTTTTATGTAGTATATCTAGTTATATAATTTTGTCATCTCTTCATTTTTAATTTTATAAGATATGTCAATTTAAGTATTTTCACTTCTTCTTTTACTTAATTCTTACGTTAAGAATGAAATCATGAAATGCAACTTATTCGCATAATAAAATAACTTATACTTCAAACCACAAACAATTAATTGTGATGATATGTTTTAAGTTGTATGGTTTTCCATTTTAATTTGTTATGATGCATATTTTTTATTTGTTCAGTAATTAATTATATTATGATATTTAAATGAAAGTGAAATTTACTTATGTTGAGTGAAACTTATTCACGTCATGATGTAAGGTATATCTTTAGGAAAGAAAATAAGTTATAACTACAAATAATCTACACATAAATTAGATCTATTAATAATAATAATAATAATAATAATATTATTATTATTATTATTATTTACTTTTTATATTTTAAGTTAATTATAAATTAAAAAATTCCTAAATTTTGTAATCATAAATTATTTTTAAAAGAAGCTATATTATCTACAAATATATTTCATGATATTTTCTTTTCATAGGTTTTTCCAATTTAGACTCAATCAGACGTAATTGTTTAGAGATAACAAATAAGCTAAAGGTTTTTGTTAAAATAATTTTGAAAAACAACGAAGAAAGACAATACTTTATCAAGAAAACAAACACTTGGAATGAAAAGGAAAGTGGAGCTAGGGTTTTTGCTGTAGAACAATGCAAAAGGTAAGTTCATATGGATTTGATTATTTGCTTAATTTTTTAGAGAGTATTGTCATGTTAATGAATCCGTTGTGGATAAATTGTCAACGGAGAGTAAGTAACAATATAGAAGAATAAAATTGTGGAAGAAAAAAAAATTGATTGTGGAAATATCATTTCCCTAAAGAAAAAAACCAAATAAGTAGCATAAATGAATGGTAATTTAAAACTAGTTGATAACTTAATTGGAGAAAATTGGTAAATTAAAGTTGATAATCAAAAGAAAAATAAGTATGGTAAATGACTCAAATAAAAGGGTAACCCAAAACTAGTGTTAACCTAATTGGCAAAAAGTTATTAAGTCATTCTAATTAAGGTTCTTAATTTCTAATAGATATTGATAAATTTAAGGCATAGAAATGAAAATTTGGAAATAATAAGAAAAGTTAGCGAAATCAACATTAAATTAATAAATAAAATATCAATAAGTAACTCAAACGAGAGTTGGTTACCTCTATGTGCCTTTATAGTGGGAGACAAGTTAGTGAGTTACATTAATTTATGGTGG
This sequence comes from Eucalyptus guilfoylei, assembly GCA_016097605.1. Classification (NCBI taxonomy): domain Eukaryota; kingdom Viridiplantae; phylum Streptophyta; class Magnoliopsida; order Myrtales; family Myrtaceae; genus Eucalyptus; species Eucalyptus guilfoylei. Next base: position 22,358,632 of record CM027866.1, on the reverse strand, counting down.
TAATAGCTGAAAAGATTAGTAAATATATGATTTGCAAACCAAGCCATATACAAGTTAGTATATCAAAATGAAAAGCAATTAAACATTGGTAAGTAACTTAAATAAAAGTGCTTGGCAACACTTATTGAAATTTATCAGCATGAGAAGAAAAAATGCTTTTTTTTTTTTTTGACAATATAATTCAGCTTAGTTCTTTAGTAAAGCTATATATATGACGTTTTTTTCCCATCCACATGCCTAATTACTCCTCTTTTTTCTTCCTTTTGGCGAAAACCAAAATTCTCTGCTAAGCAAATTTAAAGCTCCTATTATTACTGTGCATCGCGGGGATAAGCAAATGACGTTCCCTAAATCAACGCAGACGAACTTCAAATTTTTTTGCCTTCTTGAAAATATTAATTTAATTTTTTTCTATATGAAATTATACAATAAAATAAAATAAAAAGAACAATCGGATACACGTCTTTACAATCATACACATTTCCTCAATCATCGAAGCAGCTAATGATTATGGCATGAAGTCCTGGTTCGTTTCCCCCTTGTGGGGATTCTTTTCTCTCCAATGGTCCCAATCACTTTATTTCTCTCTCTTTATGCATCGTCGGTCGTTGCAATCATTGACATATTCCCTAGAATGCATGATAAGTTAATGTCTTTTGGGGCATGCATTTGGTACTTAAAAGAAGAATGGCAGGTTCCTTTTCCGTGGAATATGGCTTTCAGTCACGCGCCTTCTTCATTAATCTAATGAAATTCTCGCCTTTAGCGGTACTTTGCGATGTGAATCATGAAATTTTATAGTATGATATCTTTTCTTGGTTAATATATAGTATGCCTCTTTAGGTACGCAGTTTCATGCGGAAATGACAATTGACACTAGAAGGCTTGTTTGTTGGGGGAAATCTCACCACCAAGCTGGACCAGAAGAAGCGCAGCAAGGCCTCTCTTCGGCCACTGGCCTGTAATTAGGGTAATTTACCCTAATGCCGTTGGAAAGTAGAAGTACTGGAGCTGGACCTAGCCCTTGGATCAAGCCAAATTCATAGCTCAGGCTCGTCCAGTGAGCATATATATACACATATGTATATAATAGTGAGCACCAAATCTGGTTCAATCTGAGCAAAACCTGTTCGGTTGCTAGCAAAACTTGTTCGAAACTTGTTTGGTTCCAATTCTGCAAGCTTAGGACCAACCTAGGGCTGGTTCAGCTCTTGTTCCGTGATTTTTTTTTTTTTTGAACCTTGTTCCGTGATTTTTTTTTTTTTTTGGTCGAAAGTAGATTTTGCATTCATTCATGAAAATAGGCGAGACTTACAAGGCAACGATGGATAAAATTCCGAACATAGAATTTCCGAAAGGGAGAGAGGAGGAATAGAATTTCCGAAAGGGAGAGAGGAGGAAAAGTCACCCAATTTGGAGGGAGATTTTTGGTTTGGTGGGCTTTTAGCTAGCCAATCCGCCACTCGGTTTGCCTCTCATGGACAATATACTACCCTTGCTGATTCAAAGTGGGCTAAATTTTCTTTACACTAATCCATTATCTCCTTCAAATCCCATGGTACTTCGGCCCGGCCCAAAACACTTTCAACCAAACTTAAACCGTCACTTTCGCACACCCAGCTTCCACTTTGACTTGTCTCCGTTCCCACGTGCCTTTCTTTTCTTTTTCTCAAGTACTTCAGCCCGTGCAGAAGCGATAGGGCTTCTGCTTGCCAAGAAGAGGACGCCTAAACCTTTGTGGTGAAACCCTCGACGACAAGACTTGACGGATCTCACAAAATACCGGTAGCTGAACAGAGGAATTCGCCCGGAACCCATGAAGCGTCAACGTTCAGCTTCATCTCGTCTCTCTCCGACGGCGTCCATCTAATCGGTAAACTTTGATTTGTGGGGTTTCGCCCTTTCTGATTCTACCACCTGCTGAAATTCTTTTGTTGTGCTTGTGCAAGATCTACAAGATCAATCGGTTTTGGAGGCTTTGCTTGGAAAATAAAATTGTTGTGGGTCTTCCAAATGTTCCACAGCACAGCAGCAACTAGTTCTCTTTTGGGTAAAACTTCCCTTCCTTCAAACACTTCCGTTAGCCACTTATCGAACCTTGTTATGTTGCATGAGTTCCTACTGAGATTGATTCGTGGGTCTGCCCATATTTTTTTTGTCCACTTGCATAGTAGAAATAGGTGTTCTGTTGTTTCCATATGGGTGGAGCAAAACGGACAGAAAGGGTCGGGTAGCATTTTCCTTTTATGCAAATTCTCCCTCGTTGGTATGGCGTCTTGACATAGACTCTAGAGGAAAGTTCTCATTTTCGGGGGGATAGCTAGACTCCAAATTCTAGTCCATAGGGTTCTTGGAGGCTTGAAAGAACATGAGGCTCTGTTTGGTTATGTTTTTATGGTGTTAGAATAGGCCATATTGTACCCGCTCTTAATAGTATATGTCCCTGATTTGTTACCTATCCAAACTAGACAGTCATTCTTTGGGATTGGGCTAATGGTTATCGCAAGTATCTCGTTTGCTACTTTTTCTTCAAAAAGATTCAAAATTAAACTTTCCTTCCATTCCCGCAAGTCTTCATTGATAAGCTCTGCCACCATAACTAGATCATTTTGGTTGGCTGGGCCTCCTAGCACTCCAGACTTTAGCCATTTGTCTTCTCGTATGTTGATAGATTTACCATTCCCCACTGACCATTTAACCTCTAATTCTATGGATTCTTTTTCTGTTATAATGCTTTGCCATCCCCAAGACGGTCGCTACCCTTTTCTTGCCTTCCACAAGTCTCCATTTGGAAAGTAGATACCTTTCAATATTCTGCTCCACAATGCTGAAGGGGACGTGGATAATCGCCAAGCTTGCTTGCCGAGCATTGCTCTGTTAAAATTAATTAGATCTTTGAACCCCAAACCTCCCTCATCCTTTCTGATTTTTAATGCTTCCCATTTTTTCCAATGTAAGCCTCTTCTTGTATCACTTTTCTGCCACCAAAATGAAGCAATTCTTTTTTCTATGGCTTTGCAAATAGAGATAGGCAATTTAAAAATTGACATCGCATAATGAGGGAGGGCTTGTACAACGCTCTTTATCAGAATTTCTTTACATGCTTTGGATAATAACTTTTCTTTCCATCCCTCTAGCTTCGAGTTTACTCTTGCTAGAATCCAAGCGAACATCTCTTTCTTTGAGTGACCCCAGTCTGTTGGTATTCCGAGGTATTTCCCTATTTTGTCTATTATTGGGACTCTAAGCTCTTGTGCTAAGTTTCTTTTCAAAGATAAATGACAATTGTTGTTGAAACATACACTTGATTTGTTTAAATTTATGGCTTGGCTCGTTGCCAAGAAGTTTGGTTAAAAATAGTTGCTAAGTTTTGGCATTCTACGATAGTCCCATCTAGAAAAAATATGGCATCATCAGCAAAGAGTAAATGAGACAGTATATGACAGAACTTGTTTAACGTTATACCCTTGAGGCTTCCATCTTCTAAGGCTTTGTTCATCATCTAAGATAAAACATTTGATGTTAAGATGAATAGGTATGAGGAAAGAGGGTCGCCTTGTCTAATTCCTCTTGAAGGGGTGAAGTATTGAGTAGGCTCCCCATTTATCTTCACACTTAGGGACACCGTCGAGACACATTGCATGATTAAAGATACCCACCTCTCACAGAAACCCATTTTCAGCATGCAATCCCTCAAAAAATCCCATTCAATTCTGTCATAGGCTTTCTGCATATCCAATTTCAAGATCGCCTGAAACTTTTTCTTCCTTTTGGTTATTCTCAGCTGATGTAGGACTTCTTGAACTATTAAAATATTATCCTGGATTTGCCTACCTCGTACAAAGGCGCTTTGTTCAGGCGTTATAATCTCTGGAAGCCAAATCTTTAATCTATTGGCCATGACTTTTGAGATGATTTTGTAGCTGAAGTTGCACAAGCTGATAGGTTTGAATTGGCCTATATTTTCTGGGTTTTTTACTTTTTGTATCAAGGATATGTGCGTTTTGTTTAAGAGGGGGTCGAGGGTACCTGTTTCAAAGAAATTTTGCACAAGCTGGAACAAATCCAACTTGATTTCCTCCCAAAACTGTTGATAAAAAAGGCCATTTAGTCCATCGGGTCCAAGGGCCTTTAAAGATCCTAATTGGAAAACCGCATCTTTCACCTCTTCAAGGGTAATGTTTGCCATCAAATGTTCATTTTTTTCCCTCTTTTATTGGGATGGGGCACTGGTTTAGGATTGGCTGATAGTTCCTAGGACCCACCGATTTGTATAGGTTCCAGTAAAAGGACCCTATGTGTTCTTTGAGTGCCGATGGATCCCTACACCAGCTTTGATCTTCCATTTGCAGCATTGTAATTCTATTCCTCTACCTTCTCTACACGGCAGTAGCATGGAAGAACTTAGTATTCTTGTCTCCCCATTGCAACCAATTGATACGTGATCTCATCCCCCAAAATTTTCCTCTCGGTGCCAAAGCTTGTCAATTTGGTCGACAATGTTCTAGGATTCTTTCCTGCTGGAATTTTTGGAATTCCTATTAGTTATCTCTATTAATTCCCTTTTTAGCTCCCTAATACAACATGGTGCATTGGCAAACTTATTTTTGCTCCACTTTGCAAGCTCCTTAGAGATATCATTGACTTTCATTGAGAAACTCGTCTAACTTAATGCATTTTGTTCCATATTCTCTTGATAATTTCTCCACACTCTTGATCTTCTGACCAGTATGCTTCAAACTTAAATTCTCTCTTCATTTTCTTACTTTCAGGATGCAACACAAGGAGGAGAGGGCTGTGGTCCAAGCCAATTGCTAGTAGAGCTTGTACTTCAACATTAGGAAATGTAATTCTCCAATCCATTGTACATAGAACTCTGTCTAGTCTTTTTTTAACAAGGGCCTCCCCTTCCTGATTGTTTGCCCAAGTGTAGGTACAACCTTTGCTGTCCATATCCATTAGGGAACACTCGTTTAAAAGTTCTCAGAACGCTACTATTCGGTGATTATCAGCTTCTCTTTTCCCTACCTTCTCCCAAACATATAAAATTTCATTAAAATCTCCCATGCAAATCCATGGTAGTTGGTTTGTTGACTGGAAATCCTTCAGCTTTTGCCATAGCTTTAGTCTCTCCCCGAAGTTCGTTGATGCATGGAGGAAAGTTATCCTCATTTGATAGCCACTAGTTGGATCTTTGCACTCCAAGTCAATAAACTCTTTAGTGCTCGCGTTTACCTTTAACATCACTTCCCCACTCCACAAGATTGCCCGCAATTCCTTTCGAGTTTTCTAGGAACAGATTTTGGAACTTAAGTCTCCTTTTTACACCCTCCACCATGGTTGCTTTGTTCTTTGTTTCCATTAAGAAGACCAAATTGGTCATTTCAAGAGCTACTAGAACTCTTATCTCGTGGAATGTTAGGGGATCGCCCAGCCCCTGACAATTCCAACTTATAATTTTCATATCGTCGTCGATGGCTTATTAGGGCTAGCCACCAAAGCCCACTCATGGCCATCTTTGATCAATTGAATTGGGGTCTCCAAAAACTCCATATCATCAATCATAAGGGGAACTAGTTCAATTATGCATTTTTGCTTTTTCGCCCTTTGCACCTTCATACTTTTCTTGCTGCAATTCCCAATCTTCGATAGGAGCGGCCTAGTAGCTTTGAAGCACATAATCTGTTTGTCATGATCTGTATTCTTCATAGTGGTATCTGTTGATTCTTCTGTTGCCTCCTGCACGTTTGCGCTTTCTGCCCTTTTCTTATTGCGATTTGGGGCTACCTTGTTATCAATTTTGTCTCTGGCCACTATGTCCATTTCAGAAGCTATAGGAGGAATTTCTGGTTCTGTATCTTCAACAATAATTTCTTCTTCTAATTTGCCATTGAACACTTCCCAGTGGGGACTATGGTCTCGCACTTCCGCCTTAGGCCATGGGCCATATTTTCCTGCCTTGTTTTCAGCCCATTTTGTTTGCTCATAAGGAATTTCTTCATAGTTAATAGCATAATGACCAATTTTTCCACACAAATAGCAATAGTATGGTAGACGTTCATATTTAAATTCCACCAACAATTTCTTATTTCCTATATCCATAATAGTACCTGATTTCAATGGAGCTAACAGATCCACTTCCACTCTTACTTTTCTGCCTTTCTATGGTCTGTTTCCTTTTGAGTCCACTTGAATTTCCAGAACTTTGCCTACCGTTTTTGCCAACTCAGTGAACACTTCTTCTAGTATCCATCCAGGGGGTATTCCTCCAATATGCACCCAAAAAGCGTATCGAGAAAAATCATAACAATGTTCTGGGATTTCAGGTTCACATTGTTTGAGTACTAATAGATTACTGGCAAAAGACCAGGGTCCGGATTTCATGACTCTCTCTTTTTCCTCCTCCGATTGAAAAACGAAAGAGAAAAAACCTGGTTCTTTTTAGGAGCAGACCACCGATTCTGTTTTCCATGCTTTCTTCATTGTATTAAGAAAAGCTTGGAAGTTGATATTAGGTTTGGAAAATAACTTACCATATAAGGTATGGTTGCATTCCTTTCTTTTTTTTGGGGGGATTTCTTTGATCACTTCTACTACGTCATTCTCTGACCACGAGTAGCCCAGGCTTTTACATAAGGCAGTCATTCACATATCATTCTCCATTTTACCTTCCATTCTTCTTTTATGTAGGTATGAAGTTTACTGCTTGCTGTAATCTTCGCACGAAAGCACCTAGGAGTAGGGGATTGGGTCGAGCTGTGAAGGCGGGCAAGATTGCTGAGTGGTTTATTCGAAGTTTTGGAGGTAGATCGATAGAAGAACAGATTGAAGGGAGCTCTGTGATGGAAATAGCAGAGTCGCAAGGTTGCTTTGATAGATTGGTGGGCTAGACTGTGGTGAGGTTGAAAGTTTTTGGGTTGTGTATAGAGCAAAGGGGAGGGATGGGTCGATTATTGAGTTAGGGTTTTTCATGTGGGATTGTAATCATCGGAAATGCTTGGGTATTGAGGAGGAGACATCTTACCGAATCTGGAGAGTGGAGAAATCCTTGTGGGGAAGATGCCAGATGGGGATTACGGAGGTTTTAGGGTTTTGTTTACTCTATCACCCATTAAAGCGATAGAAGAAATCTCTTCTCAAAGGAGAGAGGAAAAGCTCTACTAGCGAGAGAGCAGGTTTGTTCCGTGATTGAAACCATGTGTTTTACCTGAAAATTAGTTTAATCAATTCAGTTCTCGAGTTAAACCAATTAACGAATTTGGTTTTGAAGCCTATTTAAGAAAAAATAGTCACCATCAAAAAATGAATCATAATCTTCAACATGAATAAACAAAAACATAATGACTTAACCATCATATGTTTTTGTGGTGAAATGGCATGATTTTTATGATTAAGATAAAAATTTGATATTTTTACACAAAAGATAAAATGGACCGATTCCCCATATCGATTAGTTTGGCTCTCAAATCCAATTTTTGGAGCCAAGAATCATAGGGTTAGTTCCCAAACCCATTTGGGAAGGGAAGTGATCACTCCTAATGCACATGATAAATTTGTGGGCCAAGAAGGCCTAGCTTGGGCCTAACTAGATCTTACAACAATAAGCTTTTGCCCTTGCCCACCCAAAGATGCCTTTGGGCACTTGCGGCTTAGGCGAAGCCTATATGGGCCTATGGATTGCTAGGCCTATAATTAGGTCTATTGGAAAGTGGACTGTTGGGATCCTTAGGGCATGTTTAGTAATGTTTCTATTCTAGGGAACAATTTTTGAATAGAAATAGTTTTTTTTTTGTTTATGTTTCCAAGAACAATTTTTGAGTATAAGAACATGTTTGGTAACTGCAAAACATTTCTATTCCAGGAATAGAAATGCGTTTGCTAAACTTGTATAATTTTTCAATATTTTTATTATATTTTTATTTCTTTTTTTTCCTTCTTTCTCCTTTGTGGCTGGTCACCAGCTACGGCGGTGGCCGGCGGCCGACGATGGGCTAGGCAAGGTCTGGTGAGCTCGCTGGAGCCTCACTAGGCCACCGTGAGGCTCGACCTTGCCCAAGCAACACGAGGTCAGCCTTGCCCTAGCCTGGCGAGGTTGAGCCTCATGCCGGCCGGCAAGGCTCGGCCTCGCCTAGCCACGGCGAGGCTTAGCGTCACCTGGGGCCGGTGATACTCCGGCAAGGTCGCCGGCCCTCATCGGTTGTTCGCCGAAGAGGATGATGGTGGAGAAGCTGAGAGACGCCGAAGAAAGGAGGGACTTGAGATAGAGAGGGCGCAGGTGGATTGGTTGAAACAAAGGGCACGGGCTGAAGCAGAATTAAACAAAAAGAAGAGTTTTGAGTTTTTGTTATTTTGTTTCTTAGAAATTGTTCCCGGGAACAAAAAATAACTTTTACCAAACACGTTTCTGTTCTTTTTTTGTTCCCTAGAACACAAGAACATAAATTTTTTTTTCAGGAAACATAAACACTTTTTAACAAACAGGCCCTTAAGATTCTTTTCAATTCATGGGTCCAACCATTCTAGCACTAGCCCACATTTCATTTGCAAAGTTTTAGGCTTTCATAATTGGGTAAGTTGTCCAAAAAATTTCGAGTCAATTCAATTATAAACCTTTTAAATTTGCCAAAATAGTCATAAATCTTTTGACAACCTGCCAATTTCTACCAGTTTAGTCATAAATTTTTTAAGAACTTATAAATTTATTTATAAACCTTTTGATGATTTATTAATTAAATCTTTTAACGATTTGTCAATTCGGACCTTCTGGTCAATTTTGGCAAAAGTTGCTGACGTGGCGATCTAGTCAACGTTAACCATCTTACATAGCATAGCCAATGTTAATATGGACTTCTTTTTTTTTTTTTACATTTTTAAATTTTTTTTAAAAATTTCTTTTCTTTTTCATTTATTATTCTTCATTTTTTCTTTTTCCCTTTTTCCCTTCATCGGCCTCAAGCGAGGCCTCCCTTGCCAGCCTCACATGAGGGCCACCCTCAACAGCCCTTGGCGAGGGTCACTCTCACCTATACCCTCACTGGATTTGGTGAGGATGTGCCTTACCTAGCTGGTAGAGGAAAAAGGGAAAAGGAAAAAGAAACACAAAGAAAAGAAAAAAATATAAAAAAAATTTGTAAAACTAACCATGTTAGCACTAGCTGTGCTATATAGGATGGTCAACGTTAACTAAACTGTCATATTAGCTATTTCTTGTTAAAATTGGCCGGAAAAGATCTAAGATTAAATGAACAAGTTATTAAAAGGTTTAAAGCTAAATTGGCAAGTTATCAAAATATTTATGATTTAATTAGCAAAATTTTAAAAAATTTATGACTGATTTGGCTACCGTACAATAAGCTTAGGATGTTTTGGACAATTTTCCCTCTAATAATCATGTATCATTAGTCAAGTGAAAAATACGAGAAGATAAAAAGGACAACTCACAACATACTCTGATAATATAAACTGAAGATATAAATGGTCACGTGGACATGGTTGTTAAAGCACGATTCTCGAAAGTTTGGGTCATCAAAATCTAATCGGCGAGTCTTATGTTGCAGATTCACTAAGTCCAAAGATGGTGGTGATCCATCACTTTTGACACAAAAAGAGTCACTGCAAAAGCCCGTTGGAAGCTATTTCGACCATAAAATGAGTAGTCTTCTCATTTTTCAAGCAAATTTTTTATTTTTTTATTTTGGTTCTTATTTTTTTCGTTATACATATATATATTTTTCTTTATTTCATTAGTTTGGGTTTATCTGAGATTATCTTATGGTTTCAACGATTTTACATATATATATATATATAAGCTAGACCCAAGACTTTCTAAATGAATGTTGTATAACTTGTTAAAAGAATTATTTATTCATGCAATAGCATGACCAAACAAAATTTGGACATTGCGAAAAATGTAATAGGACACGACAAAATAAAGACAGAAAAAAAGAAGAAGAAGAAGAAGAAAAAAGCCAATAGTAGAAAAAAGATTGATACACTAGTTTCACGAAATATAGAAGTTTGAAAATTATGAAAATAGTTTGATTTTACGTCTTTATATTAAACTTATTTTTAAAACTTTATGCTGCCTCTTTTCCTTTTTTTTTTTTTTTTTTTTTTTTGGGGAGTGATATGAAAGAACTAAGCATTACTAGTTCCTGCCTTGCGCCGGCGGCACAATTTGTTCAGTGACACAGCGAACGTGATTAAAATTTGTTATTTTGAAAGTATACCATATTTCGTAACAACAGCTTCGTCAATAAGCATGTTCAGCTGGATTTATAAATACCATTTAATTTTCTATAGTTAGATTTCGCAATTTAGTTGAATGAAATTTTATGTGTGAATTAGATGTGTGGTATAGGTTCAATTATTATATCATAATGCACAAATTACATGTTTGGGCCAACTAACTCATTTTGGAATCACGTCTTATCTAATTCATGAAGTTAGTGGACTTTACTATAAATGATCAACTAATCTATAAGCACGAGCAAACAATAAGTGAAAATAGAGATTTACTCCGGTACTTGGAGCTTCTCATTTGATTCAAAAGGCATCTTAATAAATTGAGTGAACATACACTTTGTTTCCCTTTTTCTTTCAAACAAATTATGTCAATTGTTACACTCTAATTTTGGCCTACAAATTACGAAAAATCTCTTTGCATTTTTAGACGTAAGGAAGGTTTTCTCGAGGGGGACGTTAAAATAGTTCATACATGAATAATGATAAACTTGAGTAAAAGAGCAATTTTAATATTCAAGAAACAAATAATAAGTAAAATTCCGGGAGCAGTAAAAAGATAAAAAGAATTAAGATGTACACCCCATATATCAGTGAGGTGAGCACCGAGTAATCCCCACCGAATGTAGGAATCCTCTCGTCTCACACATATCAAGTATCTACTGTCGATACACAAGTTTCTACTTCTAAAGCTGACCCTAGAGAAATGCTAACTATAGTGAATCGAGACCAAGTCTTGAGTGTGGAGGACAAACATACTTCCGACATGAGCAACCCTTATAGTTAGTTTCATATGCATTGTCTTATTTTAGTAATATAAGCGGTTAATATTTTGAAAATCAAACATTGAGTTGTTAAGTATGCTTGGGCACTTAACAGGGGATGGGCTCGCGACAATCGAGTTCGATCTTCTCCATCCGAGGAGTGCTATCAATTTCTTGTGGGCCCCCAACTCGGGCAAAGCTCTAACTGAGCCATGGGCTAGCAAGGATTGCATGGATCTCGGGGATTAGTCGGACGAAGCCTGCATCACCTCAAATGGACATATGTATACATATATGTATATATTTATGTATGTATGTACTTATGTATGTATGGTCCCACGAGAATACTACTTGTTATAGCCAGAAAGTGAAGCTTAACATGACAATACTTCAAATGGATCAAATTTAATTAATGATGCAATGGAAGCATGTCATATTTATGCTCTCCACAACTTGCAATAAATGTATCACGCAGCATTATTCATCTAGAAGTTAGTTTAGAGGAATCCCTCCGAGCACATGTATCTTTATACATTTACTCATTTGTATCACAACACATATATCAATATACGTATACTAATATTTATCATAACATATTCATATTTGCTTTGATAGTGATTGTGACAATTTGATAACATGAATAATTGTCAATTGTCATTGTAAAGTTAGATAAATGAGATACTAAATTTATTAATCTTAACAATGTAGAGAGAACTCCAACTGGCCCAAATTGAATGAAGAGACAAATTTTCTCATATTAAAGGATCAATTTTTTAATTTTTTTTTTATCACAACTCTATGAATCATTATCGATGGAAGAAACGCTATGTAACATCTTTATATATACATTTGCAAAAACTCATTTGACAATATATTTATCCCATGTTTCAAGCAATTTTCTTATTTTGGTTCTCATTTTTTTTTCGTTGTACATATATTTGTTTTTGCTTTTATCTCATTAGTTTGGGTTTATCTTGAGCAAAAGAGCAACTTAAATATTCAAGAAGAAATATAATTGTTGGGAATTACTGATTCCCTGAAACCGGATTCGACACTAAATCGAACCCCTAAAACGAGTGCGGAAGACGAGCCCAAGAACAAACATGTATCACCGATCAAAGACACACCACGGAATCGAGCGTACCTTATTATCCATAGATTAAACACCAACATTGAAGTTTGAGGAAGGATTCTGATCCTTTTCTACCGAGAAGCGTCCTGTTGCTTTAAGGGGGAGAAACTTACGTTGGTTTTGGGAGAGGGAGAAAAGAACGACGTACGTACATCCAAAATGTGCGGTTTCTTTTTCTTTTCTCTCCTTAAATACGTCTTCTCCAAAAGACACATTCCATCAACGTAACACCTCTTCATATCTCAACCCTTCATCCATGGGCCCTTATCTTGCGGGCCGGGCTTTTAGGCCCAACATGGGCGGACGGGCCCTCTAAGGCCCATCAACATAAATAAATAAAACCATCATCTCCCACTCGCACATGGTGGGCCGAACAGAATCCTCTTTACCTCTCTACAATATTCATACCGGTGAATAATCCGTGCGACCAGCATACTTTGAGAGCTTGTTGTCATACATATGTTAGGAATATATAGCAACTCATAATGGGCATCACACTTTGAGTAGATTTAGTATGCAGTACCCTAGATCGATCGATCACATCTATATCTCTCTCTTGATCTCTTTTTAAATAGTGATATATTGTATTCACAATTATGATTATCCCAAAAACAGTCATAATTGGTCGACCAGTGAACACAAAACTAATATGTGATTCTCCAAATTCGATCTTCCTCTTTCCTTCAAAACTCTCAATTTCAGTTCAACTTGCTTTTCTAGAAATGTCCCATTAGATCGAATCAATTCATGATCATTGGCAACATCCTAAGATAGCAAACACTGAATAGAAATTTTGAGAATAAGTAAGAGTCATAAGGGCACTAAATTGAGGAACTCTTTTCCTCAAGAGTCTCACACGGCATAAAAGTTGAGATCAAACTTTTGCCACTCTTATTAGTCGTCTCATGCATACGTAGTATGAAATACGTATTACGGTATTAACTCATTTCCCATGAAGCGTATGTCTACACTTTCAATACCGTACAGATGATAGTTCAGATATACCTAATGTCTAACTTGAGTTCACGTATCTACTCATTCACAGAATTCATCAAAACTTACATCTGGCATCATAGACAGATAAAGTAAAATATGTGGGTTATTTTACTTTCAGACATAGTAAATATTATGTCCTCACCTTAACATTTAGTTAAGGTGACATATATATTTTTAAGCTTGAGCTCTCAATTATCACCTAGATAATAAGCTTAAAAACCGTCTCATCTCTATTTATTACACAGTAAATAGAGACGATTACCTGTGTGAGTGGGCTAATATTTTATCTGTCTGACATACTTTCTCAACTTAATATAATGCACTAAGCATTAAGATGCATAAATGTCAAACAAAGATTCATAGGCATTAATAATGAAAAAACGCAAATTCATAAGATGTGAACACTTTAGAGAAATTACAATATTCAGTACATCAGCCTCTACGCAGCCTTAGAGATTTTACATGACCACAAAACACATCTCTAGGTATTGGCTTTGTCATAGGATCTGCTACCATTCTATGTGTAGATATGTACTGTAAGTTCACATCTTTTCGTGCAACCATATCCTTGATAAAATTATACTTGGTATCTATATGTTTGGTCTTGCCATGATATTTTGGATCTTTGGTGTACGCTATAGCTGCTTGGCTATCACAGTTAACCAATAATGGATTTTCAGCATACCCAATAACACCTAAATGATCCAAAAATCTCTTAAGCCAAACACCTTATTTTACTGTTGTTGATAATGCCATGAACTCAGCTTCCATCGTGGACAAGGCTATACACGTTTGCTTCTTACTGCTCCAAGATATGGCGCCATTGTTCAATAAGAAAGCAAAACTAGAGGTAGATTTCCTTTCATCTAAATCTCCTCCCCAATCAGCATTTGAATAGCCTTCAAGTCGCAGATCCTTTCCTTGGTAATTCGGCTTGTAATCAGCAGTTCCCCTCAGATACCTTAGTATTCTTTTAACGGCTTTCCAATATGCTTGACCTGGATTGGATTGGTATCTACTTACCATTCCAACTGCAAAGCATATATCAGGTCTTGTACACATCATAGCGTACATCAAGCTCCCAACAGTACTAGCATAAGGAATATGTTTCATTTGTTCATTCTCTTGTGGAGTCCTTTGACACAGTCTATGGCTCAATCCTTCACCTTTTGCAATAGGAGTATCTATGGGTTTACAATCTTGCATACGAAATCGTTCAAGAATCTTATTTATATATGTTTCTTGCGAAAGAGATAATGATCTCTTCGAACGATCTCTTGAATCTTAACTCCAAGAATGTATGCAGCCTCACCCATATCTTTCATCTCAAAGTTGGAAGATAACCAACTCTTGATAGTGTTAACAAACTCCATATTACTTCCGGCAATCAGTATATCATCAACATATAATGATATGATCACAAATTGATCTTTGGATCTTTTGATATATACACAATGATCATCATCAATCATCGTAAAATCATATGCCATTATGGCATTATGAAAATGTATATACCATTGTCTTGACGATTGCTTAAGGCCATATATCGATCTCAAAAGTCGACATACCTTTTCTTCTTGGCATTTCATTATGAAACCAACAGATTGTTCCATATATATTTCTTCATCTAATTCTCCATTGAGAAAAGCAGTCTTTACATCCATTTGATGTAATTCAAGATCCATACTAGCCACTATTGCCAGAATAATACGAATCGAGGTAAATCTCACCACAGGAGAAAATGTTTCTTCATAATCAATTTCTTCCTGTTGATTATACCCCTTCGCTACAAGGCGAGCCTTATGCCTTTCTATCGAGCCATCAGCTTTACGCTTTATTTTGAGAACCCACTTGTTCCCAATAGCTTTGCGTCCTTTTGGAAGGTCAACTAGTTCCCAAACATGGTTTGACTTCATTGACTCCATCTCCTCTTCCATTGCATGCATTCATTTTTCCTTACTAGGGCAATTTAGAGCATCATTAACATTTCTTGGCTCATCTTCATCTTGTGGAGCAACCATAAAAGTTTCCCCTTCAATGTCAAAATGTCAACGGGGAATACTTTTGCGACTTGTTCGCCGTATGGGAGATTGTACACTTTGCACATCATTCCCCATCATGCTCCCACTCGGATTAGATAATGACGATATCATCTCATCATGTGGTTGTAATTGAGAATGAGTTTAATTAAATTCATCACTTCTCATGTTACTCCCACTTGGACGAACTCCACTAAGTTCACTATCTTTATCCAAGGTTTCAAATAGGGAGTAATCCTCACCTATTTCGCCCTTCTTAGAAAATTCATTATCTAAGAATGTGACATCCCGCGATTCGAATTCAATTATACTTCCACTTTCCTGATCACCTATGAACACATACCCTTTCGAGTGTTCAGAGTATCTTATGAAAATACTCTTCTTTCCTCTGGGACCCAATTTCCCAAACTTGTAAGAGGGCTCATGAGTATAGGCAGCACAGCCCCATGGTTTAAGAAAACTTAAGTCCAGTTTTCTGCCTGTCCATAACTCATATGGAGTGGAAGTAACTGATTTGGAAGGCACTCGGTTAAGTATATAGGCAGCAGTTAACAACGCATCACTCCAAAAAGTGATAGGTAAATTAGCATGCGTCATCATGGACCTAACAATTTCTAATAGGGTTCTGTTCCTTCTCTCCGCAACACCATTTTGTTGAGGAGTATAAGGAATAGACAACTGTCTTTCTATTCCTTTTTCATCACATAATTTTCTGAACTCATCAGATAAATATTCTTGACCTCGATCGGATCGCAATACTTTTATTTTCTTGTCTAATTGATTTTCTACCAAGTTCATAAATCTTTTGAAATAACTCAATGCTTCAGATTTATGAGAAATCAAATAAACATATCCGAATCGAGTATAATCATCTATAAATGTGATGAAATAAACAGCCCCATGCCTTCCTCTCACATTCATCGGACCACAGACGTCAGAATGAATTAAATGCAAAGGAAATTCAGCTCTTATGCCTTTTCCAAATGGTTTCCTTGTCGTTTTCCCTACTAGGCAATGCTCACATATGGGCAAATCGACTTTTTCAATGTTGCCCAACTAGCCCTCTTTGGCTAGTCTATTCATACGTTGTTGGCCAATATGACCAAGTCTAGCATGCCACACATTCACATCATTATCATATGAATTAGGAGATGTGAAAAGGAAATAACAAACATTGGCATTACCATAGTTAATATTTAATACAATGAAACCATCTAAAAAATAACCACAACCATAGTAATTTGTATCCAAATACAAATCCACACCACTATTGTGGAAGTTCATATTAAAACCAAGTTTAACCAACACTAAAACAGACACTAAATTCCGACGAATCTCCGGAGCATACAACACATCATGTAGGAACAAAGTGCGTCCACCACGCATGTTCAATTGGCAAGTGCCAATCCCTTTTACTTCTGCTCTAGAGTTGTTTCCCACATAGATCCACTTAGTTCCAGTTGGTACTCGTCGGAATTCCACTAAGGATTCTCTATCCTTCGCTACATGATCTGTCGCTCCCGAATCTATAGTCCACAAAGGATTAGATTTAGCTAAGAATACATAACTTGACACATTAGCAAAGTTCTTAAGAGTACAAGGGGTGAGTACCTTCTTTGACTCAGGACAGTCGCGAGCATAGTGACCTTTCTGGTCACAGTTGTAACACTTCACCCTTGAAATACTCTTCACTCGAGAACGTTTTCCTCTCTTATGTTGGTTAACTTTTGGTTTCTTGCAAGAAGGACTTGATCCCTTACATTTCCACATATTGAACGAATCAATGCGCTTGCGCTTAGAGCTCGAAGCCCCTTTTGAGCTGAAAGCAACACAGCAAATATCTATATTCTACTCAAATGCCTTGAGGCAGTTCTTTACTAGCTCAAGGTGGCGCACAGCATCCTCAAGATCTTCCATAACATGGTCAAGAGCTTTTAGTGCTTCTTGCTTTTCAAGAACATATTGAATCTTCTTATTCAATATTTCACAATTGTCGCCGTTCAATTTGTCTTCTTTGTTCAAATCAGCAATTATGTTCTTAGTTGTTGAAGCCATCAATCTGAACATATCAGACACATATGTACGAATTATTAATGCCTATCATTTATGCATCCATTTTGCACAAAACCATCATATTAATGAAAAATTTCAAGTGAGATTTTAGAATCAAAATGTCACTATGTTTCCAATCATCATCCAAAATCCTAACTTGGAATTATTATTAATATAATATTTTATGCAAAATAAATTATTTGAAATTACAAAAAAAATTCTATGAACTACCCACAACAGCTTACAATTAACAGAAGCAAATAATATTTGATATCAAACAATGATATAATAATAATGCTTTAACATAATACAATTAACATATCAGCTGCTACACCAACAACAACTAGGTAGAAAACATTTACATAATATGTCCATCAAGCATACTAAATAAAGACCACTCAAAAACATCTAACACCAAGTCAATATATGAACTGGGAAAGATCATTTTTTGTTCAATTTCTTGATCTTTTCCCTTGTAACAATCCAGTAATAATCATCTATAAAAGCCATCACAATTTTTCTATATGAAGCATCTCTGTTGACTTCCCATAAGCGATTCAACACTCCTTGCCATTCTTGTGGAAGAGTGTTCATGAAAAATCACACAATCTCAGACTGTGGCATGGGACGACCATTCCATATGACCTTTGAATTTTCCCGTTGACTTCAAGAACGTGATCAATTAAGTCGCCACTCTCCCATCGATAATCAGTCAGCTCAGCTATCAAGTTAAAAAGCCTTTCTTTTTTATCATCGGTAATTGGGCGAATAGGTGTGTGCAACCTAAGGGGAGGCATTGTTCCTACAACAAATGCAAAATAAATAAGGGATTACATATAATTCACATAGAATTACTTGGCAAAAAAAGAAACACATTCTTTTCCTCCTCCCTTTCCCCTTTTTGTTATTTTTTTTTGTCAACGGTCAAAATCAACGGTCAATGGCCGGTCAACAGTCAATGGTCGGGTCAACGGTCAGACGGTCGAGGTCAACGGTCAGCCGGGTCGGACAAACTGACCGGCACGTGCCGCCCACGTGTGCAGGCTGACGTCACGTAGATGTCAGCTGGCGCGTGCGCGGCATGCACCAGCTTCCCGCACGTGCGTCGCACGTGCCTTCGACCAAAACGGCGCGTGCAACGCCGTTCATTCCGGCTGCGCGTCCGACGGCCTTCGGCGACGATTTGCCACTCGATTTTCTCGTATCGACGAGGGCTTCGATCCTACGCTTTCAGGAAAAAATTTCGACTTATGGAAAATCAAAAAAACAGGGTGAACAGTGTACGGGTGTCGGGATTGTCCATCCCCGATTAGCCGGCAGCGGTGTTTAACGAAAATTCAATTAAAAATTTATTCATAAAGATGAAAAGGGGTCGGGAAAACATGAAAGATGGCTTTGATACCAATGTTGGGAATTACTGATTCTCTGAAACTGGATTTGACACTAAATCAAACCCCTAAAACGAGTGCGGAAGACGAGCCCAAGAACAAACATGTATCACCGATCAAAGACACACCACGGAATCGAGCGTACCTTATTATCCACAAATTAAACACCAACGTTGAAGTTTGAGGAATGATTTTGATCCTTTCCTACCGAGGAGCGTCCTATTGCTTCAAGGGGGAGAAACTTACGTTGGTTTTGGGAGAGGGAGAAAAGAACGATGTATGTACATCCAAAAGGTGCGTTTTCTTTTTCTTTTCTCCCCTTAAATATGTCTTCTCCAAAAGACACATCTTCTCAACGTAACACCTCTTCATATCTCAACCCTTCATCCATGGGCCCTTATCTTGCGGGCTGGGCTTTTAGGCCCAACATGGGCGGACGGGCCCTCTAAGGCCCATCAACATAAATAAATAAAACCATCAATAATCAATGTGAAGATGATAATAAGTGAAATCCCAAGAGCCATAAAAAGGAAAAAAGTAATCATGGTGTACCCCCAATATATTCATGGAGCGTGTAGGACTCTTTAAGCACCTGAGTAATTCTCACCAAATATAGCAATCCCCTCATTCTACACACATTAGGTGTCTACTAGAGATATGCACTCTACCTATGAGGGCGACCCAAGGAAATGCTAACTATGGTGATTCGAGACTAAGCCTTGAATGTGGAGGATAAACGTACTTTATATGTGAGCAACCCTTATGATTAGTTTCATATGCATTGTATTTTCTAGTAAAATGAGCAATTAATAATTTGAAAATCAATTTGTTGAGTATGCTTGGGCACTTAATAAGGGATCGGCTCCGGCATTTGACTCCATGTGACGAGTTCGATCCCTCCTGTCCAGGGAATGCTACCAATTCCTTATAGGCCGAGCAAAGCCTAAAACAGGGCCATAGACCAGGAGGAGGAAAATGATCCCACAAGAACACGACTTATATTTAGTAGAAAGTTTACTTTAGACATCACCAAAAGGCACATTTGATAAGTCTTAAAAAGTGCCTTTAACTTTTTTAATTACATTTCCATAACTACAATAGTGGCTCAACTTTAGAAAGTGAAGGTTAATATGAGAATACTCCCAATGGATCCACGAAAGCATGTCATGTGTATGCTCTCTGCAGTTTGTAATAAATGCATCACATAGCATTATTCATCTAGAAGTCAGTTATAGAGGAGTCCCTCCGCGCACATATAAATGCATCATATCTATATGTATATATTTTACACTTGCTCTTCTTTATTACAACGTATTCTTATTTCCTATCATTAGTCATTGCAATAGACTTGATGATGTGAATTATTATAAGTAATCATTGTAAAGTTAAATATAAATGAGATACCTTATATATAAAACCCGAACAAGGTTGAGAGAACTCCAAGTGACCTGAACTGATATGAGAGAGATGGAATTTGAGAGAGATGGAATTTCCTCATATTGAAAAACCATTTTTATTTTCTTTTTTAATCTCAACTCAACGAACACATTATTGATGAAAGAAAAGCTATGTAACGTTCATCGGCTGTCACGGAAATACCGTGTTGGCTGCCATGCAGAAATGGAATGGAATGGAAGGGACAAAACCAATTTGTAAGTTAGACACGATTTTCCGGAACTAAAGCTAAAAAGTTCATCCGAGACAGAGAAGAAAACCTCTGTCCCTAGATTCAAATCCAAAAATCTACGTTCCAAATACCAAGTGCTACGTTGGAAGTTCTTGCCTACCTGCGCCATTTGTCATCTTCCAGAAAACAGCGTCAATTATCAGATACGGTTCATTTAATTACGCAAAAGTTTTAACTAACACAATAGAATATGAAGAAAATAAACAAGTGCAATCCAATTGAAGTTTAAAATAGTGCATCATGCAGCTAATTTAAATCAACTTCTTGGGACCTTGCTTAGCCCTGTTCCCCATTATAATTGCCAGTTCTCAATATGATGCGTCGGATTCTTTCCTCCTAGCCAATGGCAGGTCAGTGATTCCACCATAAATGAACTTATTCTAATTACCATGTTGTTAGAAATATGATTTTATGAGAATAATATTTTTGAGATTATCATCGTTCACTTTATATTATATATGTGGTCAATATATACGGGAAGTCAAATTATTTGTCATTGTTATTTAAGCAAGTTTTCATTTTCTTTCCTCTATTGCGAAATTTTTGTAATGATCTCTCGACGATGTTTTGCTACCGCTTATTCCCCATGTTAGCACACCGGTTGAGACTTAAAGGACTCAATATTTAACATACATAGCAGAAGTAAGCGATGTGCTCGCTTATTGTAAGTAATATCGACACTTTAAAAATATGTAGCAAAAATTAATTGTTGATTTAACTTATTTATCAAAGATAATTACAAATAAGACCGAACAAAGCATTTATCATAACACCAAAAATCAAGAAGGTCTATTCACCAAGTTCGACCTTGACATACCAAATCTGTAAGTCATATCGCACTCACTTTCAAATTTACTAATATTTTTTAAATTTTTAGAGAAGATGTTGCTATTGAAAATCGAATTCTTTAAAAATGTTCAGTTATAGTATATCAAAGATTCTGGTATTTTAATATATTGATGAAGAAAATGGAAATACACTTTTATAAAAAAAATAAAAAAGAAGAAAAGAAGCATTGAAAAATCTGGGAGCACCAATTCTCTAGGCTCCAAATCACTCAATACTCACTGCCAGTAATTTACAAAATAATAATTTTAAGCAAGCATTTGCTCCTTTAAAATGATTTTGCTTAACCTTGCCCATTTAGAAAATAAATAAATGAATAAATAAAATTCACTCATTTATAAGCGCCATTTAATATTGTTACGTCATGCTAAATATATACTCTTAATAAATGGCATATAATAAATACTGTACCTTTTCTGGAAGCATGGAAAATATATACTCTTAATAAATGCACCAACTTAGTATCTTTCAGAATTTAAGTGGACTCTTCCCCCAGGGACATATTTTATATATTTATTCATGTTTCTTTTTGTCACAATATAGTCCTTTATATATATTAAGGAAAACTGAAATTCTTATGCTTTGACTAATTAACAATGTAATGCCATAAAGTCATGAGAATAACATGTTAGCTGCCATGCATAAATGGCAGGAACAATAAATTTGTAAAGGTAGAAAAAGATTTGCTTGAAGTAAATTGAAAAGCTTCATCCTGTAAACACCATTTAAGTGCTAAATTGAAAGTATTCACCTCGTAAGATTCCCTTGATATTCTTCCTTATTCTAAGGTTCATTTCGTGAATTTTTTGTATTTAGTTCTATGGAGCGTTACTTGAATGAGCAGTGTACGCAATAAACAACCAATAAGGCCGGCGGGAATCCCGACATGTCATCATTATGCAAGGAAATGTAACACCCGCACTTTCATTTAAATCAGCAGAAATTTCGTGATAGACAAAAGACGCGAACTTTTCAAATCAAATAAATTATTCAAAAATAACCAAAGACTCGACTCATCCTCATAATCCAAAATACTTTTAGTTCATTGATAGATAAGTCGAGTTTACATGCTAGAGTGTTTGGACTTAGCTTGAAATATTTGCAATTCTAGAGTTTAACTTATTTAACAATGAACAATTTTCAATCATGCAACCACCGCCCGCAGCGGCGCAGTTGGCTTGTGCCCTCTCCCCTTCACGAAAAGGAGAAGTTCGAATCCCAGATACGTCGTGTTAGAGATTCTTACCTAGAGTACTGTGGTGATGGGTTCCTTGGGTTACAAAAAAAAAAAAAAAAATTATCAATCATGCAAACTGACCTAAAAAATTACTCGATCAGTCATAAACTTATTATACGGATATCGATTCAGTCATAAACTTTTCAATTCTGTTAATTTAGTCTTGTGCAAAATTTCAATGTAGTCTTTTTGATCGTTGAAAATCGCCGATGTGGTGGCCTAATCATTATTGGCTATTCTACATAATATACCGTCACATCAGAGATTTTTAGCAAAAATTGACCAAAACAACTACCCTAAAATTTTGAGATTAAGTTTTTAGACTGAATTGATAAAATTGAAAAATTTAAAAACGAATTGATATTCGTACAATAAATTTAGGATTAATCTAATAATTTTCAACCAAATTAACATTAACAAGTGTTATTTAGTACTAAATTTTTCAAAATGAAGTTGTCATTCAAAGTAATCTTGTCATAATTGGCAATTGGCTCGGTCAGTCTTCATGGGGCCCATCGGTTCAACGGGACCCGCCAGGAGATAGAAATCTTTTGTCTCTATTCTCTTATGGCAATGCGTTTTCGTTTTTAAGCCAGTAACGGCATTAGTCTCATGATTGTACTTTGGGCTCTTCTTTAAGCAAGTGCATCGCCTCTATTTCATGGCTAGCAAAGAGAAGAAAAATATCTCAAAATTTATTATGATCAATTTACGAAAATTAATTTACTTAAGGACCCTTCTATTGATCACTAATTATGACCCACTTTTTTTAAAGATTCGTTTACAGTTTGACCCATCACTTTAATAAACTAAATTTGCAGGTCAGTCTTAATTAACTTACCAAGTTACCGTCTGTCTTCGTTTCCTCTTTTTCTTCTATATATCATCCTTCTCTTGATTACTCTTCACCACCCCCCCCCCCCCCCCCCCACCTCTCTCTCTTTCTCTCCCCCTCCCTTTCGCCCTCTCTCTCTCCACATAAGCTGTTGTTGTTGTTGCCATGTCTGAAGGAGGAGATCATGTCGCTTTCCCATGGAAGAACCCATCATGGGATTTTGCAAAGCCTGATAATTCTAGCAATGTTGGAGATAGGTTAGGTAAGAAGACTGCTTGCTCTAGCTCTCATGCCCAGACCGCGGCGGAAAAAGAGCTCCACCCGGTGCCAACTAGGAAGCGATCCCGCGACATGATCAAAGGCGACGAAAAGAACAGAAAAGGCGAGCTCGCTGCGAACGGAGCAAAAACGGTGGGCGAGTCGGACCACGAGATCCACATATGGACAGAGAGAGAGAGGAGGAAGAAGATGAGGAACATGTTTGCTAATCTTCATGCTTTACTTCCTCATATTCCTCCTAAGGTAGGTTCGTTGTTTGTCGCCTCAATCTCTGCTTATCTTGCCTCACTCAAAAAAAAGAGAGAGAGAAGGGAAAACTCATTCAGAAAATGAGAGGAAAATCATAAGGGAAACGATAATGGTATTGAGCACTTGATGGAAGAAGATTTGCTTTCACTTGCATTTAATGCTGACACTTGGTATTTATAGAGATTTAATAATGACATCATCATTGGCTAGTACTATGAGATTTGCATAATCTATCTTCATTTATAAAGCACAAGAGATTGTTTATCAATTGAATTCCATCGTTGGAGAAACCAAATTTATCTGGGCAACATTTTCCATAGCCTGTATAAAAGCATTTAAGAGAAATAATTTTTCTTTTTCGTTGGTACTTTTGATTTCAATTGCGCTAACACATACAATCAATGGAAATTCCCAGATGTAACTTTGTAACTGTTCTTAAGTCTTATTCATCTCTCTACACAATGATTTTCTTGTGCAGGCTGACAAGTCTACCATAGTGGATGAAGCTGTCAACTACATCACAAACTTGGAGAACACTCTTCAAAATCTGCAGAAGCAAAAGCAAGAAAAGTACCATTGCACTGCCATCTTTAACTGCGAGCCGTCGACTGTGGTCAATTCCCAGAGTCTAGCTAGTGACTCGAGGGAAGCTTTCTTGGCCAGTCAAGGGTCTGCCGGCAATTTGCCCATCAGCGCCGCAAGCAGTTCAGCGTCATCTCCAGTCTTTCGACATCCTATAGCCTTTCAAACCTGGTCTTCTCCCAATGTTGTTCTGAACATCTGCGGCGATGAAGCGATGATCAGTGTCTGCTCGCCCAAAAAACCTGGACTGTTTACTGCTATCTGCTATGTGTTGGAGAAGCATAAGATCCAAGTGGTATCCGCTCAGGTATCGTCGGATTACAGCCGAAGCCTTTACATGATTCAAGCTCAAGTAAGTTTGCTTTTAATTCTCCAATACTGATAAACGATATGCTGTTGTGCTATAAATAATTAAATGTGTTTTAATCCACATTTTGCTGATAAAAAGAAGAAGATGAATCGATTATGCGAGGAGCAGTGTATAGCATTCACACGCACATTTTCGAGTTCGGTATGCCAGGCAATATGGCAATCGGATGTTGAATATAATCCTTTTTTCTAAAGGCCTGGTTACAATCTAACACTACTCTGAACATCAATTTAGGGTGGTAGACTTAGTTACCCAACATTGTTGCACACTATTTTTACTATTACATTGATTGTTACGTTTATATATTCTAAATTAGAACTTTGCCCTAGATTAATGTTTGAGTTGATCGCACCATGGATGACTACTTTAGTAACTTACACGGGCTAAACTTCATTTGCAATGTTTACCTAACCTAGTCACCCATTTGACCGATATCATCTATGCTTATATTTCATTTGATTATCTATACATTAGATAAAACAGTGATATTTGTTGTTCGTTAGCCCTAATTAACCAAATAAGGGCAAAATTAAGACTATCCTGCAGTTCATTAGGGCTAGAAAGTGTTGAGGCAGAAGGTGAAACCGGAACATGACGAGAAAGTACACTTTAAACCTCGAGCCCGTGAAACACACCATAAGCTCATGGACCCTACAAGGCATAAATCGAAGTCTTAGAGTGTTGGGCGATTGCCCTAAAAATGAGATTGTTAGTGCTTAATCCCATATAATACCTATAACACGTGCCTAATTATACATCATAGTGCCTCAACCACTAAGCCAGTCTCACCAGATTAACAAGCAGTTCTTGTGAACAACATATATTATATATATATATATATCCCAGAAGCTAATCAGCACCTAGATAGAAGTACAAAGGTGTGGTGAGTACTTCTGCACATTGTGCACATTACTGGTAACTTAAAATCAGTGTGTTCTAGCATTTGTTTTTTGCTGTGTAATGTGCACGTGACCAACATTGACATCGAATGAGGGACACAATACGACTTCTTCAACCTGCGCAGGTTGCAGGAGCTTCGGACCAACAAGCAGAAGTGCTCCCAGTGGAAGAGATATTCAAACAAGCCGCAACGGAGATCATGGTCTGGACCTCCCCCTGATTTCACGAGCAATATCTGTTAATCGAAGTTGATCTTTGTCAAACTAATGTCATGCAGCTGTTTCTTTAAGGAGCGATAATAGCAGATGAGGTTATCTATATGGTGTTTTCGCGGGCAATGTGCAGGCGCATAAACCCTAAACTAGCAACCCTGGTTTCTTTTTGAAGGCTTATTTCCTTGGTGTTCTTACCTAACAAAAGCTTCAAAGCATGTTTAAACATCGAATACTCTCACCAAAACGATTCAAGGGCCTTCATGTCGTGATCTCGAGATGAAGAGCACAAGAATTGATACTTCTCACAAGAAGGTTTTGAGGCCTTCTGGTGCGATCTCAAATCAAATGTTGCAGGCTTTGGTTTAGAAGATCATCGAGGTCTTAGTGACTTGATCTAAACGAACTTCAGTCGGAAAATAGAACTCTTGTCAGTTCTCGATGACTGAAATCCGACAAGCATAGCTCTTTGCGTGTTGGTCTGTTGTTCTAGAAATGAAGAGTGATGCTCGCTAAAGAGGAGAAAGGGAAGCTTTGACAATCATTTTTGCTGCTAGATCATTGTTGTTTATTCACAATTTCATAGTCTAACAATCATCAACTCTGAATTCAAACAAATATCCAATCCATTTTGATTTATATTTAGATATATGTTGATTTAATTTACTTTTCCAATCGACCAATATTCAAATTTCTGACAAAGTAGGCAGATAATGAATTTGTGTCCAAATTCAGTCGAACAATTACCTTAATAAAACAAAAAAGATTATGATGGGCTAGTGGAATGTTCAACGGAGGAGTTGAAATATAGGCTTAGAGCTTCACCTGTAAATTTTGAGAACCAGATGTACCATATCTTCTAAACAGTAAATTGCAAAAAAAAAAGAACATCAAACTCAAGACTTCTTGAATCAGATGAGAACGAAGAATCTCTTGCTTAAACTCTCATTCCCGATTTTATCATAGAGAATGACAACGGTAAATTTATTTGCAGAAAATGTCGATGCACAACTTTCAAAAGCTGCGCATAGCCGATTCACATGCTCTGCGGCCCATAATCTGCATGTCACAAAGAAAAGACCATTTGCTTCTAGGGTAACCTTCAATGCTTAAGTCGGGAAATTTGCATGGTCTTTATGGTTGGGTGCCCCGACAACCTCACGGTCGGTATGCGCGTCCCATGACATGATGGGCCCGCTTGCTTAATGGCCCGTATGCTATTTGACATGATAATATCGTTGTAATTGTTCAAGGTTTCCACCAGATCTAATTTGGAGTTCTGGACGATGCAAGCTCAACATACATAGGGTGCGTTTGGGAGTGGCTTTGAGAAGCCACTTTAAACCCCCAAAGATCTTTGGGCCAATGTAGAGGTGTTTGGTAAAAAATTTTCAAACCCCATTTGGAAAATGCCAGCCTTCTCGGAATGCTAAGCTCAGGGGGTAAATAAAAAAATTTATTCCCAAATTATCCTCATTGATTTTTTCGTTTTTCCGATTTTGCCCTCACTATTCATTTTTTTCTTCTTCTTCTTTTCCGTGAGCTGTTGCCGGCGAAGGGTAGGCATGGTCACAGTGGCCCAAACGATCGTCGCTAGGGGGTGACGCGACCGCTGCAACATCTGGGTTGTGGCAAGGTCAACCCAGACCTCGCCGTGACCTAGATCTGGGGCGACGAGGTCACGGGAGGACCTTGCCGCCCCCGATCTGGGTCGCGCAAGTCATGCGACCTCGCCACCCTTGGATCTGGGGTGGCGAGGTCGCCCTAGCGACCTAGATCTGGGGCGGCGGGGTCACTGGAGGATCTCGCCGCCCCTGACTTGGGTCACGCGACCTCGCCGCCCCAAATCTTTTGCTTTTATGAGCTTTCAAATATTCTAATTTACTTGTTATTATACATCTACACTATAATAGAAGAAATAAAAGAGACTTCTAAAGGACAAACAAGAAGGTTCCACGAGAACGTAGCACTAATTTGACTCAACGATTTTCACATTTAAAATAGGGGTTTGCCAGCAGGCCGAAAGAAATTGGAGGCGTCGTCGAAAAAAATTCCTCCCAGTTTTTATCTGGCAAATTAATGAAGGAAATAGTTGAATACTAGGCGTTATTCACGCTTCAATCCGATTCCCATATAAAATAATAATTAAAATGGAGTATGAAAAAGTTCAAGCATAATAAGAACCTTATAATACTGTACGAAGTAAACAATCAAAACTTGAAGCAATTATCACGAACGTGACACGGCCTACATGCCTCGTATATTCTCTGGTTATGTCTCATTCCATGCCTCAATACTACTTAATTAATTTAATTGAATAATAAAATAAAAAAATATTAAAATATTATTAAAAATTATTCACGTCAAGACCAAGATCCATATTAGCAATATTCAGCTAAAATTAGCCAAAACAACTAAATTGACAATAAATCAAAAAGTTTATAACTAAAGTAGTAAAATTAAGAGATTTATAATTAAATTGACACTAAAAGGATAGATTTACGACTTTTTCAATATTTTTCCCCATTCCAATGATAGAATAATTAGATGCAGCCCACCATATATTTCTGTGATCCACAGATAGACAACACTTAATTGAGCCAGTCGCAGTATTTGATGCATCTATCGTCGCCGAATGGAAATATTTAGTCATCGAACCATGAAGTATTCCATCACAATGGCGAGGGTGCCCTCGAAATCCTCTTCCGTTGTCGCAAAAGATGGGCTTTCAATCGCAACCCTCAGTAGATCGACAAACTGAGCATCAACTACGATTCGAACTGTTAAGAGGGAAATTGGAAATTTGTTCTCTCTAGATGAAGCTCGCAAATCATTAAGCTTTGGCGATGGCAATGGCATTGCACGAGCTCATTCTAAAATCTGAAGTAAAGGTCAGCGGGTGTTTCCTCCTCCAATCAACGTCACCTTAATTATGCTTTACCCTCTCTAGCCAAAGCCCGACGTTGCACGAGCCCATTTCTAGATCTGAAGTAAAGGAGAACGAGTGTTTCCTCCTCCAATCACCACCTCTTGATCCTCCAGTCACCACCACCATAACCATGCTTTACCCTCTCCAGTCGAAGCTTGCCAAGCATCATGCATTAAGCATTAAGCTTTGTTAATGGCAACAAGGTCACCATTGCAGGAGCTCATTCTAGATCGGAAGCAAAGGAGGCCCGGTGATTCCTCCGCCAATAGCAATGAGCTCATTGCAGTTGCAAGAGAGGACCCATTCATCAGCCAGAGGGAGAGGGAGCGGGAGAGCATTGAGATTAGCTTGCTTGCAGTGAGTTATTTTTAGCTAAATTCACATGTAAATGACGGAAATGAGGATATACGAATGTGTTGCCACATCACATGCCAACTGAACAGCAACACATTCATATGCAGTTTCCTATATGTATAAACATGGAGTGAATGAGCCTAACTCCTCAGATGACCTAAAGAAGAAAGATTTGGAGAGAAGACCATTCATCAATGTTCTACCAAGCTGAATGGAAATATACTTAACCCTGTGATCAGAGAGAGAGAGAGAGAGAGAGAGAGCACGACCACGTTAACACCAGTGACTCGATTAAGAGAAAGCATGCGTGATGGTTGCGAGTTGCGCTTCTAAGGGTGATTTGAAAAAGAATTAAGCTGTTCCTCTACTCCCACAATCCACCTAAAGTACTCATACATCCCTAGACAATTCTAGTGTCAAAAACACAATCTTCCTGGGAAAAATTCTTCACACACTTTAACTCCATGAATAATTCGAGAAGACCATTTGTTTCACATCCACGAGTTTTTAAGCTTACTTCTATTACATAACCCCATTAGCCACTGCTGCAACATGCAGGCTAGAATCCTGGTTTGATGTAGCAGCATACCCATTGGCATATCCACCGTGGTACGATCCGTTCCACTGGTTACTCCTCTCTGTTCTCCACTGTCAAACCGTGTACCACTATTGAGTGAGTTCAAACAGATTATAGGCAAAAAGGGTTGATAAGCATATAAGGAAAGAGAGGAGAAATCTATAATGTCACTAGGAAAATCCAGTGGAGGAGATAAAAGGCATGCTGGACTTCTGATACTGTTTTATAAGACACAGCAACAACTGTGGCTCTTAATATCTGATGTATCCACACCACCAAAATCTGACCAATCATGTGGAACAACCCATTGAGGTCGCCTGAGAATGATGACCACACCATTGCCATCTCAAGCATGGTGGTCACCGTCCTGAGGTGACACCAAAGACTTAGCAACCATCATGTCTTTGACTGGAGAGACCACTTTGTGTAAGTGCAGAGACAGACAGACAGACAGAGTAAAACTCACGGGAGTTGCAGACTGTGAACCACCACTCATTACCTTCTCTGACGACAATTTGCTAGAGAGATAAACCAAGACCTAGAATGGAACCATCTTTGGCATCTCCACCAGTGAAATCACCGGTGGTCCATATCTACAAAGATTTACATAGGTCGTTGCACATCTAAAGTGATCTCTGCAACCTTGATAATATTTATAAATTGGTCAATATTTGGAGATCTTTTGTTGGAAAAAAAACCATTTTAGATTTCCTAATTTAATCTCCTATTTCAGATTTAATTTTTTCAATCTACAAAAATTCTAACAACATTAATGTGACTGTGGTAATGGTGGCAATGATGATGGCTGAGCAATGGCATGGTCATTTTGTTAATGCATCCAAAATATTGGATTTTTGGGTGGACTTGGCTCATGGCCAGGTCATTTCAAGGATGGGTCATTTAAGTTGTATAAGACCAAAATGGGTGAATACATATTAAAATGGGTTGATATGATCATGAATTATATTTTACCCACACAAACCCGACCCGACCCGACCCAACCTCTCATTTGCCAGCCCTATTCGCACCATGCAGTAGACAAAAGAAGGGTGTTTCACAACCTTCAAAAGCATGACTATGCTATTCCTTCCAAATGAACCGAAACCTCCAAGAAAGCTAGTTAAAAATGAACAATGAAAGAACCAAAATATGAGCAGAGGTGCCCAAATGACTATCTTATAAGGATAAGCATGCAAAAAGCTTTTTCATTTTGTTCAACTGAAAAAAGCTGGTAAAGAGGGCATCCAAAGATCAACTAAGAGCTTTAAAAATTTACCTGCTTGTTTGCTGGGCTTCTGCCCCAAGATAAACGAACAGATTGCTTGCCGATGGTTGTGCCATTCAACTCCTGCATAGCATCCTCCGCATTTTTCCTAGTGACAGAAACAGGCAGATGTAAACACTAGGCCTTTTCAATTGTGATACATGGAAGTAAGATAATGACTTCATATTTGATCATGCTTCAGTAGGTAATGCTCTGAGGTCCTGCACATTTTCTCTACTGGCTTTTTCATAATTTTATATGGCCTCTTTATAGCATTTTCCTCTCCCTCTTTTACACGAAGCAAATACGAATGAGCACCTGTCTGCAAAATGCACAAAGCCGCATCCTTTTCCAGCAGGTATTTTTACTGAGACCACCTCACCAAACTGAGAAAATGTCTGCCTGAGATCTTCATCACTGACATCAGAGTCAAGCCCTCCCACAAAGATCTGCAATAAAGCTTGAGTTATCAAGATATATAGGGCTCAAATGACTAACTGTAAGGAGAACACTCACAGTAGAATTGTTTGACTCGTGGGCCTGGGATCCTTGTGAAGTAGCACCATTTGATGCGTGTCCACCAGCATGTCCACCGGCCAACACCAAGGCTAATTAAAGAGACAATCAGTACAAATCTATGACACAACAAAGATAGACAGAAGACACTTCATCTAAATAGAATAAAGAAGAAGTGATATCATGAATAGCTGCTGCTGAAGAGTAACCTGAACTAATATATTCCCATTAGACTTGCAGAAATTCACATGCTCAAGATTCTTGGGTGCTAACATAAGGGTGATGAAATAAATCAATATTTCCTCATGACTACAGTTCTCATGGGAAGTAGATGCAAGGACCTAATAAATTATTTAATGTACACATCAAGACAACAAACTCTTAAGAAGCCTTGAGGAGCCAGTGAAGAGACTCTCTATCTGAGAAAAAAGGAAAGGAAAATTCTTTTTCTTCACTGCAGTTGAGTATTTAGTGACCGTGTTTCATTGAAGGATCCTTTTTGCAGTCTTTACTCATGTCATTGTAATTCAATACATTTTATTAATACAGTTTATCCACTGAAAAGAACATAATTTCTACTCACTCCAAAGTCAAATGACAATTAAGAGCAATGAAAAAGCCACAATATCATGAGTTCGAGCAACTGCCCCAGGTCAGCATGCAAAAATTACTATTAATACCTACAATTGTCTTCATATACATCATTGATGACCCCCATCATTCTGTATGCTTTACACCCACTAAATTCTAACAACAAAATTTGACCCTAATAGAACATGAAACACCCGAATCACGAGAAAAACAATATTCCTGACTTATAAATCCACTCAAATTATTCAAACACATGAAAAAGCAAAAATTTGTATTCCCATTTTTCATGTGATTTATGGTCTTAAACCCCATTTTAAATAGAACTCATATCGCAACTTATTCATGTGACACAAATTTTTAGGATATTTTGTGTTAGCTTGGACTATATATGTCGATAATGTAATATAAGTTGTCATTTCCCACAATCACATGCAAGAATGGTGATCTGAATCCTATGCAATCTTTGCTTCGCGACTTTTATCTGCATAAAATTTGGGCCACCAGTCTTGCATATGACCTGTATTCCAAGGACATTTTACGGTCAATTCGGCACCATTTGTACCATCCCATAAAAATGTTGCCACTAACCTCAATTACATGCAAGAGTCGACCATAATTGGCACAGACGACAATTACAGTCCAAACTAATGTACAGCTTAAAGTACTCAAATCCCAACGACTAAAGATTATTTTGCAAAAGCTATCTAACATAAGAATTGTGGATTGCCTCATGTTAAAAAAGAAATCATATTTTTTTTTATTGAACATAATGGAAAAATGCCCGAGATCATCCACTGCTGAGATGATCAACAAAAATTTGATTCATTGTCCTTGGTTCTAAATTCCCACATAACAAAACTGTTTCACACAGCTTGAATCATGCATTGCCAAATGCATGCTCTAAAACACAAAATAGCATGACCATATCACAGCAGAGCCACAGCACAACAATAACCATCATTAAATGGAACTCCTTATGATAAATCTGAAATAGTTGCAGGCATCAATCGTTACACCTCGGATGCACATGATATCCACACATACAAATGATGGCAAGCCAAAGAATGAGTTTACTTAAATGGCTGAATGATATCAAAAGCAAATGGAAAGTAAAAAATTTCAATAGGTTTGAAGAAAACTCAGGTGGATCATAATTACAGGAAGTCATCCAAGAAGAGTTTAATTTCACCAAACATATATAAAGAAATGAGACAAAATTTTGACTTGTGTGATATAAAATTACCCTTCCTGAATTTTTAAGGATGATCTCAAGCAAACAAAGGAAAGGGATCATTTCCACATACCTTGAGATGAATACTGTTGCTGATATCCAGAAGATTTCTTTGGGGTAGCAACACCAATGCGCATGGGCCTACTTGAGCAATATGCACCATTCATTTCAGTCATGGCCCTTGACTTCTCATTCTCATCACCAAACCTAACAAATCCATAACCTTTTGAACGGCCAGTATTTGAATCAATCACAACTTTTGCCCCTTTAACAGAAGTATATTTAGCAGCAAAAGTCTCCTGCAGTAAAGCATCGGTTACATCCGAAGCCAAATCTCCCACAAATATGGAAAGGTCAGAACCCATGTCCAATCGCTTATCACCTGAACTGAACATTGCCCAATTCAAGCGGAAGGGTTGCTCTGTATTTGGCATGGAAGTGCCATTATAGCTCTGTAAGACTTTCTCTGCTGTAGCATGTGAACTAAACTCAACAAACCCATACCCCTCTGACTGACCAGTTTGTTTATTACGAATTACTTTTACAGAGAAAACCTGCACATGCAAGAAGCAAATCAGAAGATGAGGGTGGAGTCATCTTTCTCCAAAAAAAAAAAAATATCATTTTGTTCTTTCTCCAAATCAGTCATCTTTCAGCCTTCCTCAATAGCCACGATCAATCTTATACTAGAAGCAAATAATTAGTATTGCCAGATCAAACTCTAATTCATTACACTCAGCACTTCAACACTCAGATCCGGGGCTCCCAATTACTGAAGTCCGATAGGTCAAGCCATTAATTGCTTGTGCCAGCAGGTAGCACATCCATGGGCTTAAACGTAAGAAGATGCATTGAATCATGTGGGACGCAACTTGGACCGAAGTGCACGTTATGTTTGACTTTCAAACCTTCAAAACAATTAAATCAATTCCGCTTTACCCCCCAAAAACGCATCTCACGAAACTCCCTCATCTCCCATCATCTGGAGCGGCGCAATAAGGCAAACACACGCATAAATCCAACAATATACCTCCCTCGAGATCCAAAAAAACCAAGTTCCACTCAAACAAACACGCCATTCCCGATACGCACTCGCCCTAATTTCATTGCTCATAACAGAGTTACTCATCAGTCATAACAGGGATCCAACCAAAATCGGAGACTTTACTTAGAACTGAAGAAACTCCAATCGCAGAATCTCGTTCCTAAACCTACACACACAAGCAAGAGAGAGAGAGAGAGAGGAAGAGAGATTCGGGAGTTGACCTCGCCGGTGTGAGAGAAGCAGCTGTGGAGGTAAGTCTCGTCCATCCAGTGGTGCAGATCGCCGATCCAGACGGTCTTGGCGTCGTCGGAGCCCGACGCGCCCTGCTGCAGCTGCTGCTGCTGATACTGCGGCGCCTGCTGCTGCCGCGGCTGCTGCTGCGGCTTCTGGTGGTACCCCTGCTGCTGCTGGTGGTGGTACCCCTGCTGGTAGCCGTGATGCTGCGGCGCCAGCTGCTGGTACGCGTAAGGCAAGTAATGGTGGGGATACAGCATCATCTGCTGCTGCTGCTGCTGCTGCTGCTGCATCATCGCCATCGCGGCCGCCGGGTACTGCATCATGCCGCCCCCCGCCGCCGCCGCCGCCGCCGCCGCCGCCGCCGCCATCATCCACTGCTGCTGCTGCTGCTGCGGCTGCTGCATCCACTGCTGCTGCTGCTGCGGCGGCGGCGGCTGGGCCGGGTGCTGGGGGTTCGGATCGCCGCCGCCGTCGCCGCCGCTGAGTGGCATTTCCGGTCCGGTGAGTAGATCTAGCGCCCGCGCGTCCCTCTCCCTCTCTCTCTTTCTCTCTCTAGGGGAGCGTGTGGAAATGGAGGTAGAGAGAGAAAGAGACGCGGTCTGAGGGAAGGGGGAGGACCGAGTAAAAGACGGCTGCAGAGGCGAGAGGAGAGAGAGAGAAAGAGGAAGGTGGCGGATTGTAGGTTTTATATGGAGTCCCGATTTTTTCTCTCTCTCCGGCGTCGTTTTGCTGATTTTTCTTCTTCCTTCTTCCTTCTTCCTTCTTCCTTCTTCTTCCTTTTTTTTTTTTTGGGGGGGGAGCCGCGGTTGCGTCGTTATTGGCTCGCCGTCCAAATTTTTGTTTGTTTTTTTCTTTTTTTTCCGCGAAGCTCGTTAATCATGGAGGACGACACGTCGTCCTAGTCAATAGTCATAGATATGAATGCACGCACCGAGAGATATGGAAACCCTAGAACTTCATTTTGTCTAGGAAAAAACTTTTTTTTTTGTAATTTTATTATTTATTATGATGATATGACGGATAATTATACCGATGAGGACAATAAAAATCTCCACCGGATAAAACATATTAAAAAATTGATTAAACTTTGTATCTTTCTTTTTAAAGTATAATTTTCAGATTAAGATTAGTTAATCTAGTGTTTGACTATTCAATTATTGTACAAAAAAACTTTTTGAATTCCCAGTAGAAAGAAACTTTGCTAAGGAAAAAGCTTTCAACGCTGCTTGATATGTCTTTTTTTTCTTCCAAATGTTTTTATGGATACTTTTTTTTTTATATAGAAGGCGGGTCCATCGAGGCTGTGCTTGGGACACCGGTGCCCATACATGGGATACTAGCCCGATTAATATCAAGGTCGGGGTCAAGCGAGGGGGTCCGGAGGTCGCCTCAATGGTCCCAAGCTCATACATGAGGGACCTAGGCTTGGCCTCTATGGATCCAAGACCAGTGCCCATGCTTGTGATAAGAAGTCAAGGATCTAGCTTAAGATCGTGATGGCCATGCCGGGATTTTTGGTTATTTATGTGTGAGTGTAAGATTTTTTACTAAAAATATTGTTATTTTTCAAAATAAATTATTTTTCGAAAAACATTTTTAAGAAAATATCATTTGTTTCGAAATAATCGGAGCTTAAACTTTTGTTTATTTTTAAGGAAAATCGAGGTCAATGAAGATCTTTTCTATCAAGCTCAAAGTGAAAAATATTGTTATTTTTCAAAATAAATTATTTTTCGCAAAACAATATTTTTTAAAAACATTTTTAAGAAAATATCATTTGATCTCCCCTTCACTCTGATTTCCTCCGATATTTTTCAAAACGACCAAGAAATTAGGGAATTAATGTTGGAGGTCGTCGATCCGCGTTCGAGGTCAATGATATTTTGTGATCTGATTTCGCTATTCAACTGGTCTACTTTTGCGGCTTCAAAGTATACGCTTGCTTTCTCCTTATAAAGCCGAGAGGTCAAGTGTACAAGTGAGACTCAAACATCTAACCAGATTGAAATAATATTTTAATATTCCAGGTTGTCTAAAAATTGGTTTTGAAACGGCCGACATTAGGAAGGTTTAAATTTGTATCTTAGGCGAAGTGAAGAACTTACAATTATTCAGATCTTTTTCTAATTACGATTTTTATTCATTGGAAAAATTAAATGTAACTAATGTCATCTTATGATTGAGCATGAACTTTCGTGAAAATTCTATATCTTCAACATCTTATCTTATACATTATTAAGCCGAAATACCGTTTTATCTCACTTTTCACAAGTCCAGATATTATCTTTAAAGCTTTCTCTTGGTGATTAAAACAATCAAGACTATACTGTCGTTGGATAGGTATTTAACCTATATTTTCTGCAATTCGGTCTTTCTTTTTTCCCAACCTCCTTTTTCCAACTACATAAACTGTAACCCTCTTGTTCCAAGAAAACACTAAATAAATTTAGCATAGAACTTGTAACACTATTAAATGCAATTGTGCACATGCGTAGCACATGCTTGAATAATGACGAATGTTTAAGGTAAAAAATAACCTTTGACTTCATCTTATATGGTACATAGTAAATGAAATTCATATGTCCTAGATGACACTGTTTGTATCGTCTCACGAGTAACACGAGGAGCATAAGTCTCATGATTAACATGAGTAGCATAATGCCTAAAATAACGCTTAAATAAGCCAAAATTCTTATGCTTCAAAACTTTTATTAATATTTGCCAAAAAAGGGTTTGGCGGTCCGAAACTTCTTTTGCAAGTTGACAAACGGAGATTCTACTCCTCCGTCTATGCTCGGTTTCACAACATCTTGATTAGTCTATGAATGACGAATTTGGCTTAGAACTATTGTCGATTTTGGGCTCCCCAACTTGCATTGCGGTGGGGGCGAGGGCAATGGGATCGCCTAACGACAATCGTGCACAGACCAAATCTATGATCTTAAACTAAACATTCTCTTCCTGGTGCTCTATAGTTGCACACTTCTTTTGGCTTGCGCACAGAAAAAGTATCACGTTCTTGAAAAAGTATTGACGAAATGCCTTAGAATTACTTGACGATTGCCATAATGTATCAAGTTCCCGTTTGGCATTGTAGCTACTACTTCGAAGCTATGTTTTGAGGTGTCACGACTCGAACCTGTGGGAATGCATGTTTTAAAGCTACATCTCAAAGTTGCTGAGATGACTTCCTAGAAGCTTATGCGAGTTGCTGCATCCGATAAATTTGGCAAACGCCTTACAAAAGCTACAATTCGACGTCCCTTTTTCACGGTTGTAAGCTTATAGTTAATGCGGGAAAATTATATCAAGTAGGCTCTATTTGATTTTTGATGACATTGAAGCAAAACCAACATTGTCTGGGGATATGTCCCACGAGTACCTTTCCCATCCCTACAAGATTACCCGTCGGATCAAATATAAGTGATGCATGTCGAGACTCGTGGCACAAAGGATTACTATCTCATGACGTAGCCTCAAGACGCTGTCTCCAGTAGGATTAGATAGTGTGAAGGTTAATCTATCTTCGTATTCACATTGTATTGATGTTGATGTGATGTCCTTTGAATCGTCCGTCGTTAAACTATTCGGAAATGAATCTCTCTAGCGTACGACCCGGGGAAATTGACTAGTTTATTCACAAAACTAGGTTCTTTTCATGAAACAAAGAAGCCAAACATAGGCTATCTCTTGCATAAATAGTTTAAGGGTGTCAATGGCTCAGTTTGGGTTGTAACCAAAGCATATGGATATGTGATTATTTTGACCCGAATAATGGTTTGATTCAAGTCGGGCTGGTTCGGGCCTTTTCAATACTCCTAAGGGCCCGTTTCGTTCAAATTTGGAAAAATGGCTTTGCATTTTCCTAGTTATCTTTGAATGAATGGACATTTGGTCAATGTAAAATATTTGGATACTCATTTTTATGCATATTTTGTAAAGCAACTTTTAGATAAAAAGAAAAAAGGAAAAAAAAAAAAACAAAGGAGGAGATGTAGAACATTGGAAAGGGCGAAATCATGGGAGAGGTAGCTCGAGCTGCTACTGTTGGTGGTGGTGCTGCTGGTGGGGCGGCAACTCGTGGCGGTAGTGCTAGTGGTGGTGGGGAGGCGACTCACCTAAGGTCATGCGACCTTAGGCAACTCCCGGCTTGTGCGACCTTAGGTGATGCCCTAGGTTGGGTCGTAGATGCAGATGCATCAAAAAGGGTAAAATCGTGGGAAGGCGGCTTGAGCTCTAGTGGTGGTGGTGGTGACAATGGTGATGGGGAGGCGATTGGTGATGGTGGTGCTGGTGGTGGTGAGGAGGTGGCTCGCCTGAAATTGCACGACCTCAGGTAACACCCTAGGTTGGGCGACCTAGTCACCTCGCGCGATCTTAGGTGGTAGTGCCTGAGATCGAGCAACCCAGGTGACTCTTGAGGTTGCCCAACCTCAAGTGAGGCTTCTTGACCTCCAGATCTAGCTACCCAAAACTGAGCTTCGTCAGTGGACCAGCAAGTCCAAGGAAGAAGATGATGAACAGTATTTCTGAGGGTAAAAGAGGAAAACACAATTATCAGCGAGGGCAATATTGGAAAGAAAAAAGTCATTAAACCCTTACTTAGCATTCCGAAAATGCTCAAAGCTCAAAGCAGATCCCGCCTATTTTTGGCTTTTAGCATTTTACCAAAGAGATCTTAAAATGATGAACCAAATACCTAATATTTTTTCTAATGAGTTTTGGGGCTCAAAGCCCAATCCCCTAATTTTAGGTAGAATACCATTGAATTTGAGGTTCCAGAATATAATAGAAATCAATCAATAGTCAAGCTCCCAGCCTGTATGATGTCTCCCCAAGGCAGGTGTGGGTGTCCGGTTGCGCTTTCCGACGCCTTCTTGGTCAACGACTTTTTTTTTTTTGGGTCAGCCTTCTCGGTCAATGTTGGCTATTGCAAACTTTGAACGGGCAAGGGACAAAAAGAAAATTAAAAAAAAAAAAAAAAAAAAAAAAAGAGAAAAGAATAAAAGGAAAGGAGGGCAAAGTTTGACTATTTCGGAGAATCGTTGACTTATTTGAAACTAGTACTATACGTACTAAATTTTGTTCAATAATTATATTAACAAGTGCACTAAGTATATTATGGGAAAATATTACTAAAATCCTTAAATTATGCTAAATGTGATATCAATATTCCAAACTTTTTTTTATGTCACTAGTACCTCTAAATTTATATCAATGACAAAAAAAGAAGAAGAAAACTTTAGCCACAATCCCGTCCAAGATGGCCATTAACCATTCGACAAGGTAGCTTGCGTGGATAACACAATGGATCTGAAATTAGGCCAATGGCTTTAAGGTATTTTTGTCATGCTAGTAAAAGTTTGGGGGTTCTAATGATATAAAAAAAAAATTAGGGGCATTAGTGTCATGGTGAGAATAATTGAGGTTTTTATGATACAAAAGAAAGTTAAGGTATTGGTATGGCACTAGGCATAATCTTAAATAATTTTTACAAAAAGAAAATTTTAAGGTATAAGTGTTATAGTGAACATGCTGTAAAGCTTTTCTTTTATGGTACTACCCTTCTTGATCAACGTTAGCCCCCTTGGAAAAAGCAAGGGACCCAAAGAGAATTAAAAGGAAAAAAATGAAAAAAAATATGACCATGTCGGAGCACTATATCGCTAAACAAATTTTCTACGATTTGTTAACGGGTACACTGAGGTACTTGTTGAACATTTAAGAAACTTTTTTTCAGTTTGCATTATTTTGACCGTGCGGGTGCCAATACAATTATAATGGTTTGAAGATTGAATTATTGCAAATGAAGCATGTATAGAGTATATTTTTTTTCTTTTATTTGTAAAGTAGTGGGAACGTGTGATCACTGTCGGCGATATAAGGTTGCGAGCCTTTTTACTTTATATAATTTGTTGGGCTGGGTTACTCTAAAGTATATATATCTTATTAATACCTTAACGCGAATATCCTGCCTTTGATCCAATCGAGACCGTACAAAAGACGGTATATCATTAATCTATTTGGCTATAGTTTAATTAAAAACATGAAAATTGGAACGGTGCTAATCAAATTTGACCTAATTATTCGGTCGGGAGCTTCGAAATTTACTCTTGTACGTGTAGGCGTCTTAATGCCCGCAAAGAGATAACATTATTTAATGAGTGTGGGGTCACAAAACACATCGGACCGACATCATTTAGTGATCATGGTGTATTTACGAAAATGTATTTGGACCTTGTATATACAGTGGATTGCATCAAATTGGGTAATTCCTAAACTTATTGTGTGCATGTCAATTGAATTCTAAACTTTTTTATTTTGTCAATAGAATCCTAATTTTGCAAGAAATTCCAATTATCTTTCCTATCAATTGTTGCCGGAAATGACTAATGTAGTGTCTTATCATTACCAACGATCCTATGCGACATTCTAACATGGACAACTTGTGGATTGCTACGTCATCAATTTCCCATAGAAGTTAGGCGAAATGATAGTATTGAAATTTCATACAAAGATTTAGGACTACAACATCAAAGATTACAAAGCACTAATAACTTTATTTTTTAATATAGTTGGCAATCACCTCATAAAATTCCTTTAGTGTCAATGCACGATTAAATCTCTTTAAACCAGTTCTCAATTACGTATTTCTATATTTTAGTGATAGGCAAAATCCAAGCCTATATGGGAGGAATCACGTTGCAATTATTAAGACATGCCTTCATACGCACAAAGTTTTCCACATTGTCTGTTTTTCATCCAATTGATGATATTTGTTTATTAATATATGTGATGATTTTGCTTTAAATCCTTTTTTAAATCTAGAATTACGTCAGATGTGATAACATTTTACTGAGATTTCAATTTGTAACGAGATAGTAAATATTAACATCATTCTCTATCGAGACAAAAATTGTTGTGTATTTTCATTATGCTTTAAGTAGGTATTTACATATCCAAGAATGCATTCTTGAAGATTTACTTACGATAAAAGAAATACATAAAAAAAGAAAAATTCAAACTTTCGAAGATAGGTTCCCAAAACTTCCAAAATCCATAGCCCTATATTTGGTTTATACATTCCATAAAGCAGAAGAGTCGAGACCGTGAATCTTCAACTTGTATCGTCAAAATTCAAAACGTGTTATAGGAGTAGCTTTGGTGAGAGCATAAGCTAGTTGGTTAGCTGTGAAGATCAAATGCACACTAAGTTGTCATTTGATGACACGATCATGGACAAAACACGAGTCAATTTCAACATGTGTTGGTACAAGTATGGAAAAATGGATTTGTAGACAGATAACTAGCATCAATATTATTACGCCAAAGAATGGGAGGACTTCCTGAAAGAGTGAGCCAAGATAGACGAGTTTAGCTGCAGCATCGACAAGGGCTTTATACTCAGATTCTATGGAAGATGACGATACGATTCGTTGTTTTCTAGAGCACCGGGAGATCAAGTTAAGACCAAGAAAAATAGCATACCCTCTAGTTGACTTCTTGTGGTCAAAGCTACCAACCCAATTCCCATGAGAAAAGGCTTGCAAGCAAGTATCATTGGATCGAGAAAGAAGCAAACTAAACGACTTTGTATGTTTGAGATAGCATAAGCTGTAGTCTTCAATTGGTCCATGCATGAATTGATAGGCTTTATTAACGACAAAGGAGAGATTTGGTCTTGTTAATGTCACATATTGGAGGGCATCAATTATAGATCGACACAGAGTAGGATAAGAAATCAGAGCATCCCCTTTCTTAGATGGTTTTGTAGTCGTGACCATAAGAGTTAGGACTAGCTTGCACTCAAACATCCTAGCTTGGTGAAAAAGATCATCAATATAATGTCCTTGAGAGAGATGTAGCCTTTTAGAGTGAGAGACAGCCTCTATCACAAGGAAGAAGTGTAGTGGGTTGTTGTGCAGACAATTTTTGTAAGGTTGCACTAATGGTAGATTATGTATTACTTGTAACTTGAATGTTATCAACATAGATAAAAATAAATAAATAAAGAAATGACATCAACATAGATAAACAAATGGGGATTTGTTTATAATGCCGAGAATGTCAAATGAAGCAAAAACTTTGAAAGTCATTGAAACTAGGCTTTCAGAGCTTGCTTAAGATCATATAGAGCACGATGCAACTAGCAAACATAGTTATGACTGTTGGGGTGTAGTTCATACTCCTTATCAACAAGATGACATAGTTTTAGGATGAAACGGGACAAAACCTTGCGTCTCGAATTCCGTTTCTCGCTTTTACTCTCTATTTCCTCATGATTGTGTGACAAATCAAACAACGGCAAGTTGGGTCCTCAAACCCAGGGAGCCGCTCCATGTACACCTCTTCAAAGAGAACCTTGTGTAAGAAGGCATTATACACATCCGGTTGTTGTACTTGCCACCTTAAGAGACAACAATAAATAGAATGGAACAAATAGTGGGAATCTTCATAAGTGGGTTGAACATTTTCGTATAATCCAAGCCTTATTACTGATGAAAATCTTTAAGGACTAACCAAGCTTTATAGCACTCAAGACTATCATCAGCTTTGCACTTAACTCTATAAACCCATTTACAACCAACGAGATTCATTGAGTAAGGGTGATGGACCAAAGACAATGTGTCATTTCTTAAAAGGGCATTAAATTAATCGGTCATAACTACATGCCACTTAGAAATTTTGTTGGCTTGCGTGAATGTGGTTGGTTTATTGAAGTGGCAATATTGATTTGAGGATGACTAGAGCGACGTTGCATGGTGTGGGTGCTATTGGCCTAGGCGAGGGCAACGGTGGTGGTGGTGGTGGTGGAGCGGT
Source organism: Eucalyptus guilfoylei (assembly GCA_016097605.1). Taxonomy (NCBI): domain Eukaryota; kingdom Viridiplantae; phylum Streptophyta; class Magnoliopsida; order Myrtales; family Myrtaceae; genus Eucalyptus; species Eucalyptus guilfoylei. Next base: position 22,315,258 of record CM027866.1, on the reverse strand, counting down.
TGATGACAAGGGAGAATGATAAAGATCATGGAGGGGCCGGGTTCTTAAGATAGGGGAGGTGGATGAATCGGTCTTAGACAATACTGTGGGAGCTAGTGTAGGAGTTTGTGATCTCACTATAGTGGTGGGGAGGAATGCCTATAGGGCCAAAGCCCACGATATTAAGATAGGTGTAGGAAGTAATGAATTTAGTGATTGACCGAGAATGGAAGGAATTGTAAAGGAAAAACATGTTTCATTGAAACGAACATGTTAGGCAATGTATAAATGTTTTATGATATGGTCAAGGCGGAGGTACCTTGTGTGAGAGAGACTTTATCCCAAGAAAATATAGGGAACTAAGTGGAAATCCATTTTATGAGAGTTTTAAGGACGTAGATATGGAAAACAACGATACCCACAATTTTTTAAGAATGAATAATTTGGAGGGCGATTGTAAACCATTTCAAAAGGGGAGATGCAATTGGTGACATTGGATGGAATCTGGTTAATGAGGTAGGCTGCCATTTCGAATATATAGTGCTAATATTAGTTAAGGACAGAAAGATAAGCATATAATGTTAAACCAATATCAACTATATGCTTATGACAATGCTCAACTGCCTCTTGCAGTTGCCCAATTGACAAGTTGGTGAAATTGGACGGAATCCGGTTCATGGGTATGAGGGGTAAAGAAGTGGCAAGCAATACCAATTTTTGAGAAAAAGGAGTAGAGGGAGGCCACGCATCTATTCGATCTCTTCGTCCTAAATGATCAATTTGTACACTAGAAATGGGCAAAATTCTCCATGCGGTCTTGAATGATATGTCGCCAGAAGAGGTTAGCTTTTGTAGGGGGAGCATTATGACATAACAACCAAATAAAAACACCAAGTTTGGCATTAACACGACCCAAAATCCAAGCAAACATGTCTTTCTTGGACACACCCCAATTAGATGGAATACCCAAATACTTCCCTATCTTGTTTATAACAGGAACTCTTAATTTTGCAGCAAGATTTGACACTACTTTAATTTTTTTTGTGGTAAATAGTGATTTTGGCTTTCTAGGGTACTTCCATGCAAGAAAAATACTTATAGGACAGAAAGATTGTAATGGTTCCCCATTAAACTTAACGCTTAATATTGCTGTGGTGACACATTGCATCACCCATCTAACCCATTAATCATGAAACCCCAGTTGTTTAAGATAAGCCTCTAAAAAATCCCACTCAACCCGATCATAAGTTTTCTGCATGTCCAATTTTAATACCGCTTAAAAGTGTCTCTTCCTTTTTCTGATTTTTAAGTGATGGAGAACCTCCTGCACAACTAAAATATTGTCTTGGATCTGTCTACCTATTACATAAGCACTCTATTTTGTTGAAATCAGTCCTGGTAGCCACTGCTTTAGTCGGTTTGCCAGCACTTTTGAAATGATTTTGTATATGAAATTGCAAAGACTAATGGGTCTATTTTGTCCTAACTTTTCTGGGTGCGGAACCTTTGGGATAAGAGTAATGAGAGTTCTATTGAAGGTAGAGGGCATCACTCCTGAAATGAAAAAGTTTTGTACTGATGTGTATTTATCCTTTTGTATATATATCTCAGTGGTTGTGATAGAATAACCCATTGAAGCCATTGGGTCCTGGGGCTTTAGTGGCACCGAGTTGGAAAGCAGCTTGTTTTACTTCCTCCCTAGAAACAACTACTGTTAAGCTTGTGTTTATTTCTGCTATGATTACTTGGGGACATTGCATGAGAACGGGCTCATAATTTCGGTAGCTAGTCGAGCAATAAAGATTTTGGAAGTATGTTTGCGTTGTGTTCTTGAGCTGATCAGAGTCGCGGATCTAGCCAAGATGCTCATCTTTTAACATGCTGATGCGATTACGTTGTCTACGTTGTATTATCGTTGCATGAAAGAACTTTGTGTTCTTGTCTCCCCCCCGCCCCCCTTAGCCATTGAATCCTTGAACGCATAGCCCAATATGTTTCCTCTCGTTGCCATATATTGTGAATTTCTTCTTTCAGGCTAGTTACAAGTGCCTTATCGTAGTCATGACCCGGTTGATTGAGATGATGCTGAATCTATTGAATTCGTAACAAGAGTTTGAAAAGTGACAAAAACATAGTAAACATTTGACCTTGCTTTGAGAGGATAAAACCAAATAAATTTTGTGTGATCATCAATAAGAATAACAAAATCGCAATGACCATTAGTTGAACATAATGAAAAGGACCCCGAATAAAACTGCAAATTAAATCCGACAAAAACAAATTACAAGTTAGAGACAATTATAAGCACTGGCTACTAGCCTTGCCCAATCAACAAGTTGTAATCGACAAGTTGTACATAAATGTTTGAATCGTGTGGATTGAGACAACAAATTATTCTCTTTGATCATAAATCGTAAGAGATGCTCATGGGGATGGCCAAGACGTTGCTTTGAGAGGATAAAACAAAATAAATTTTGTGTAATCATCAACAAGAATAACAAAATAGCAATGACCATTAGTTGAACAAAATGAGGAGGACCCCAAATATCACTAAAAATTAAATCCAACAGAAACAACAAATTATTCTCTTCATAGGAAGAGAGGAATTGTATATTAGACGTGATATTGTGGGAGTACCAATGTAGGGTATTGGTAGGCGAAAGGTAAAAGAAGGGTAATCATATGGCAGCACTGCGATTTGTATGTTAACATATGGGACACTTTAGTAAACCTTGCTGAGCATTACGAGCACCATGACCACAGTTAAAGCAACCACTACGATCCCCATGACCTCTAGATTGACCATGGCTAGAGAAAGAGGAACTAAGAGGAGTGGAGGCAAAGGTTAGAAGAAATTACGTTGAGTAGAGTTGGTTATAGCAGAGTGACCATGAGAGGAAGGTTCAAAGATCTGCAACATCGAGAAAGCCTTAATAATTTCATGACTAAGAAGACCTTGAAGCTCCATATAATGAGATTACCTCAAAACAGCCAAGTAATGTAGTAACAATATTCTGGAGATTAGATTGAATACCACGGAAGTTGTGGACATTGAAATCCTCCAATTTCGAGAGGCCTGCCTGCAACATCCTTCTCATAAGCAATGAATTTAGCACATCGGAGGAAATTGATAACTAATATGCCATTTTTTTTTTTTTGTGGACGTTGAAAACTAAGATGAAGAGAGAGCATAAGTGTAGCGGAAGTTGAGCCAAAAGAGGCATTGAGAGCATCCTAGATGGTTTTGCTAATTTGTTTACCAAGAATGAGTGGTAAAACCGATTATGAGAGAGACGCAATTAGAAGACTCATGATGGAAGCGTTCTGTTATTGCTAAAGAGCCGCTTGGGTTGTATCAGAGGGACACGTTTTGGTACCATCAAATGACCATAGAGGTTATGGCCATTAAGTAACGGGATAACCTATACTTTCCATGGCAAGTAATTGAATGTTGTGAGACATAGAGAAAGGAAGCGATGAGCAAATCTGAATGAAGGAAGTATAGAAAAAGGGTTTGTAATAGCGGCCATGGCGGCGGTGGCGGCGGGACTCTCCCAAGCGATGCCGACCACCCTTATAGGGAAAAAAAAGGAGAAGAAGAAAAAGAAAGCTAGCGTTGAAAAGGGCATGGGCCCTAGACAGCTTTTGATACCAAGTCGAGATATAAATTGTCATATGTTTCCAATAAGTTTAGGTCGGTATTTATATACCCTAGTGTATGTACATGGAAGATTTGCTTATGAGAAAAAAAAAACATAAAATTAGAATTTGTCCAACTTTTAAAGAGAGGATTCCAAAACTTTTAATACCATTAGTCCCATTTAGTTGATACTCTCATTATTGATTTATTCTTTCTTTGTTTTCTAATTTAATAGTTATTGACATTTTATCTATGAATAGTTGAAATCTAAAAAATTTATTATAAAAATTTTCCTTATAATCTAACATTGTCTTTGAAATGATTATTTCAATTCATAGTTTAAAAGTTATTGATATTTTATTAAGAAAATATTCAAACATTTCAAAAAAAAAAAAATTATACACAATTTGTATTCTATTTTTCGAGTTGCTTTGTTTTATGAGATGAGATGTAAGAAGGAATGGGAATTAATATACGGTGGTTTTCATTGAAGAAAATCCATTTAATATTTTGAGTTTACTCTTCTAAAATAAAAAGGTTGATTTTTGGATACATCAAAAATAAGACTTCATTCAAAATCATATATATTAAATTAAGGGATAAGAATACTAGGAGTATCATAACTTTTACACGATACTCACTTGAGTACCATTATTTATATTTTTTCTCTCACTTAAGTGCCATAAATTTAAAAGATCGATCACTAGCAATCAGCGATTTGAGTCGTCCGAAAATCCAATATGGACGCCAGTCATCCCAAATAACATTGCTAGCGCAAACGTTCATAATTTTTAAATTTTTGTATTTTTAATTTTTAATTTTTCTTTTCCCATTTTTTAGTGCCAGTTAGGATCTTTGGTAACCCTTGTTAGTTGTGAACGCCTCGCTTAGACTAGGCAAGAGCCGCCTTGCCCATGGTTGGTGCGGCAGCAAAGGCCATAGGTGAGGCCATCACGGCCTTTTTCGCCGTGAGCAAGGCTGCAATGGCCTTAGGCAAGGCCTTAGCAGCTGCAGGTGATGGCGTGAAGGCCCTCGCCAAACTGTGCAAGGTCCAGCTCACCTGTGGCCAAGGATCCCACCCGGGGCCTTTGCGACCACATTGGTCGAGGGTGAGGTCTTTGCAGCCAACGATAGTTGGTTATTCTTGCTGGCATTGAAAAAAATGAAAAGAAAAATAAAATTTAAAAAATAGTAAAATTAAGAAAAATATTAAAAACATTAAAAGAAATCCACGTCAGAATGGAAAATTAATTCAAACATGCAGTCCAATGTGGCGCTTAAGTACTTGAAAAAAAAATTATGGTATTTAAGTGAGCGTTGTACAAAAATTATGCACTTATACTATTATTATCTCTTAAATTAACTTAAGGATCATTCGGGTGTTAACTTCATTTTTCTTATTAATAAAAGTGAAAATTTTGCAGAATGTTACACATTAGATTATACTTTTTGGATGATTTTTTGAAAGAATATAGGCGTGAAAAAAAAAATTCTATGGTAATACAAGAAAAATCATACTAGCAAATTATAAACGACAATTTCCTTACATTATATTCAAAGGAAAAATTATAGTGGTTTTAAATTTCCCTCATGTTTTAGCATGTACGTAAATCTTGCACAATCGTAGGACAAAAGCATAATCAAATAATGTCGCACTCATAATAGTCCGAAATGTGATAATAAATGTGTATGGATCAAATCATTTCTAACTCACTCATTAGGCATACTTCTAATTTATCGTCGTGCAACATGAGTCGATGTCTAGTAACAAATAAAAGTGTGAGGAAAAGGCATTCACTTTTCACCCTTTTCATTTTTTTTTTTCTTTTGGTCTCTCCAATTTTCCAAGACAATCGTGCCTTGCTTCTCTACTAAGACTGAATTGCATGCCATAAAAAAAAAAAAAAAATCTGAATTGCACTGTTGTCATCTGATTTGAGAACCTCCTAGTCCAAGGCCGAGAAGCCAACGAATGGGCAAATAACACTAGGCCTTTTGAAGTTCCACGGCTACCAGGACAAGCGAAAGGCCTAATGGGTGAGCTTGGATAATAACCTTACAAAAAAAGCCTGGGCCATCTCAGTCACAACCTCAGCCACAACTCCGCCACGACCTCGATCACAACCATGGCCATGACCCATGCTCTCGGTTACAGCCACGGCCACAACCTGGGCCAGGATTTTTGAACTCGATCAGAACCGTCAACCCTAATCCAGTCCAAACATTTTAGTATACCATTTTAGCTATGGGAAGGCGTGGACAATCCATTGGGCCCAACATCTGGGAATAGTCTGATGCGCTTCCCCCGAAATGGTACCGCTGAATGTGAACGTTACATAAAATAATCTTAAATTTCATGTGGTAACATAACTTAGAGGACTTTTGGTGTATTCATCATCATTTTACCATGACTTAGAGGTTTAGAAAGCTTTATGTGATTCCTAGACCCTTACAGCTGCGTTTGGTTAGACTTTTAAGAAAATCTTTAAGGAAATGTGAGTTTGAAGAGTTTTCATAGAAGATAAAAACTATTTGGTAAATTGTAATTAAAACACACATTGGATGCAACTTTAAAAGAAATATTATTTAGTAGAAATATTTTCTGATAGTTCTTTGGTATGACCAACTTAAGTTTCTTAGTTTTAAATTTTAATTAGTTTAAAATATTAAAAAAACCAATGATTGTAACTTTTGAAGTTTCGGAAAATGGGAACGAATTGGAAATTACATAACATGTGAATTATTTACGCGGATTTGGATCAAGTCCACCCAATAAGAATGAGTCGGAGCTAGTTGGGTGGGGTAATCCAAGAAAATTTCATGGAATTACCTAGATTCGTTCTGTAATGCGGTCAAATCCAAACTAGTGACCAGCTGGAGCCATTGATTGCTCCTCCTGCTGAAAATTCGACCGACAACTGAAAGGAAGACTAAAGCAAAAGAGCAATGACAACGATGTCCCCCAATCACTATGCCAGCCCCACCAGAACGAGGCCGGCCAAGACGGTTCCACCAACCATTCCACCGAACAAGTCATGTCTCATTCAATGTGGCTTGGACTTCTAGTTTCATCTCCTCTTTCTATCTCTTTTGTCACCGCATAAATTTCATCTTCCTTTTCATCATCACCATCTCTCTCTCTCTCTGTGATACCTTCACACAGTTCTAGCAAGAAGGAGAAGATGGACTCCGGCGGTTCGGAGGTGGCACGAGATTTCCGACCCTTCTTCAGGGTCTACAAGGACGGACGCGTGGAGAAGTACAAGTTGTTCGAGCAGATCAAGCCCATCCCCGCCGGCCTCGACCCAGAGACGGGGATCGAGACCAAGGACATCGTCCTCTCGCCTGAGACTGGCGTGTCTGCCCGGATTTTCGTCCGCAAGACCGATGGCGGCCCCGATCGGAAACTGCCCCTCCTCATCCACTACCACGGCGGCGGGTTCTGCGCCGGGTCGCCCTTCGACACGGCATCGAACGGTTTCCTCTCCACGATGGTGACTCGGGCCAATGTCGTCGCAATCTCCATCGACTACAGGTACTTCTAGCGATGCCTTTTGTCAATCGCGATGCTTTCTCTAGTACTAATATAAGGGTGTGATCTCTATCCCCTCTCTCCCACTTGAATTATTATCTGATTTTAATTTTCATCTAACTTTTAGCTAGACGACAACAATTAGGATCTTTAATTGCTAGTTTATAAAATAAGTTACACACTCGTCATCGAATGTATCGAGATTATTCTAGGCCAACAATTGATCAAATAATAATCCCAACAATTATTGCTATTCTACTTTCTTGGCATGCTACCTTTGCCGACACTCACGTCAATTCGTGATTATTAGAAGTTTTGAATTTCTTTATAACTAAGACCATTTTTTATGATTGATCCGAAATTCTAGTTTTGAGTTCATGTAGAGCATGTCGTTTAGTATTTTCTCTTTTTTCTTTTCGCTTTTTTTAAAAATTTGAAGAAAGCCAGACATACTTAAGGACATAGCATAGCTGGACTGACTAGCAAATCTTATTTATTAAATTAAGTGAAGAAGACGTTGACGGGAAGGGGGCAGATTAATTTTTGAGGGTAGATAGATACAAGTTCTGGTTGATCGAAATAATCGATAACTAATTTTAAAACATTATTGAAAAATTAAAGTAATTTTTAAATGATATAACTATTGAAAGTGCTCTCGTTTCGTCACTTAGGGTGTGCATGACAAAATTTCTGGAACAGAAATTGAAAAGTTAAAAAATTTTAGCTTATGATTTCTTCTTCAAATTTATTTTTTTGAATAGAAATCTATTCCAAAAATAGAAAAATCAAATTGAGTTACCAAACGGATTTCTATTCCAAACCTGTTCCAGGGAATAGAGAAATAGAGAAATAGAGTAGTAGAAATTTTTTACCAAAAAATTAAAAAAAAAGAAATAGAGTAGTATAAATTTTATCATGCGCGTCCTTAGATTCTTGACGTGATGGCGTGGCATGTCAGAGAAGTTCAGGTCAGCAATCATAATGTTTTTAGCAAATTAGGAATTACCCAAGAATGATGGATGTCGTTGTTGCGGGGTTTAAGGTTTGATGTCTAGTCTACTAAATAATATCATGAACAAAAGAAGAAGAAAAAAGCTGTGCTCATGATTTTCTCTACGGCCACATTATTATATTGCATTTGAAATTTATAAAAATTACTAGATGGGAAAGTTTTTTTACCGTGGGCTCCAAAATGAACGATTTGAAAAGTATTTTTTTAGACTTAATTATCTATATTATTCCAAATAATTAATTAATGAAAAATATTTTTTTATTACTGATGACAATTTATCACTAAATATTTTCATGAACGTTGAAGATATTTTTTGTTTATTTATTTTTATAAGCAATACAATCGATTATTTTTATAAAAATATATTTTTCAACTCATTCATTTTCTGCAAAATAAACATGTTGTGAGATGATTTAAGTAACTTTCATTGGTATCTTTTTTCCCTATTAAACACATGCATATGCTTATGAGATGTTGCATCACGTTACTTAAAGTGTGTCATAGAAATCCTAATTTTTCTACCTTGCAAAGATTACTCATTAGAAGTAAATATTTCTATTAATGGTAAATTATCAATTAGGATTGGCGCAGGAAATATTGAGTTAATTTTCATTGGTGATAAAGATTTTAGTAGATTTTGCAATCAAGTCAATGAACTTCGAGATCAATCACCCAATGCACTTAGTGTTCATGTTTCTTTAATTGATGCACGTCTGATCGGAATTCGACTAATTCTCGACGACGTGCATTTTTCAATGTAAGTGCCGACATGGAGGGCGCATCATTATCATGTGTCCGCAATGTCAACACCCTGTTAAAATATTGGTGAAATTACGATCAAAGAATATCAATTGTTGAAAAAAAAGAAAAGAAAATGTGGTCTATTGGGTAATTTAAATATAACCGTGGGCCAACTCAACTTATAAATTATAATTACTTCCGGTAATTGAAGGTTGGCCCCGGAGAACCCGTTGCCCATTGCATACGAGGACTCGTTGGAAGCCCTAAAGTGGATCGCCGGCCACTCGGAGGGATCAGGCCCGGAACCGTGGCTGAACCAGTATGCAGATCTCGAGCGGGTCTTCATAGTTGGGGAGAGCGCCGGAGCCAACATAGGCCAGTACGTGGCGGCCCGGGCTGGCGCGGCCGGATTGGCAGGCGTCGGGATCAAGGGCATGCTGATAGTGCACCCGTTCTTTGGAGGCAAAGAGGTCGACGAGATGTACAAGTTCATGTGCCCGACGAGCTCCGGGCTCGACGATGACCCGAAGCTGAACCCGGCCGTCGACCCGGACCTGCCGAAGACGGCGTGCGAGAAGGTGCTGGTGTGCGTGGCGGAGAAGGATTGGCTGAGGAATAGAGGGGTGAAGTACTATGAGGCGCTGTGCGGGAGCGGGTGGAAGGGGAAAGCAGAACTTGTGGAGGCCAAGGATGAGGGACATTGCTTCCATCTGTTTAGCAAGAATGAGAGGGCTGAGGAGCTGATCAAGAAGATGGTTGATTTCATCACCGCGGATTAGCTTAGGTTAGATTAGTTATATGAGGAAAATACCCTTTTAATTATGGTTGCTTTTTTTCCACATAAATAATCGAAGCTCGTTTTTTATGCATTTATAAAAAATAATTCTTCTTGTTATTTCTGCCTAAACACCTAGCAAATCCAATGTTTATTTCCGAGAGATTGGGTCAACGAAAGGTACAAAGCTGGAAATGTGGAGAGAAGCTTTTTTGTGGCCATTCTTAGTGAGAAAATCTCCAGTAAATCAGCTGAACAGCTAATCAAATTCTTTCTTGTACCCACCTGAAATTGTTATTGGAATTAAAACTGAGGGGATTTTCTTATTTTTGCTGGGATTCTATAAGAATGCATTTGAAGATTTCGAAATGAGATGGTTTATTCAGATGTGGGACTTGATCCACATCAGCCAGTACTATTCATACATGATAGATATTATAGCTTTAGGTTCTATTTGTTTTGCGAAAATGTACCATTTTTGAAAAATGTTTATCAAGAAAATGATTTCATTTTTTTGGTATTTGACTGAAACCAGAAAATAAATTAGAAAATATTTTTTACCATACGGTGTGGAGAATCTGATTTGATTTACCCAGAGAAAATTACTAAGAAAAATTCAATTTTTATTTTCTATTTTTCTATTCCTTCTTCCTCTCCGTTGCTTCTTTCATTTCTCACCACCATCCCTGTCTCCTTTTTCTAGTAGTTCGTCCCCAACCGGCTTACAAAGGGCGAGCTCGCCCTAGGTCAGTGAGGCTCAAGCTCCTCAAATCGATGAGCATGAGGCTTGCCAGAGGTCAGTAGTCATGGCAAGCTTGAGGCCTTGTGAGTCAATTGTCCACTCGAGCTTGAATGAAGTCGACGACGGGGAAGCGGAGGGTTTCACGTAGACTACGATAAGCTTGAATGAAGAATCAAGCCTTGGTTGAGCGGGTCGGTGAGGCTCAAGCCTCACCTAAGGTTGCTAGAGCTTAGTGAGACTTTGGCGATCTCGGGTGAGGCTAGCGATCGGCCAAGGAAGAAGCAAAAATAAAAATAAAGAAAGAAAAAAGAAAGAAAGAATAAAAATAAAAACAATTAAAATTGCATATTTTTAGATAAAAATAATTAAAAAATAAAATTGTCATAAATTCGATTTTTTAAAAATAAAAATAATCATTAAAAAAAATAATTTTATAATAATGAATGTTTCATTAATCAAGTACTTGAGCCTAAGCACCGAGGACCTATACATTGTGTCTATGGACCTAAGCTTGATTGTTGGATATCAAAGCTCAAGTGTCGGTGACCTAAGCACAATTTTTATGGACTTAGGCATGGGCATGGGCACCAGGGGTTTGGGCTTGGCCTCAATATATCTAGGCATGGTTGCTAGGCTCCTTGGCCTAGCCTCAATGGACCCAAGCCCCGTTGTTGGAGACGTAGTCCTGAACTCTAGGATCCAGAAACTAACATTTGCCCAAGCCTACAATTTAGGGTCCAAGTGTCAACACCTAGACACATCTTGAGAAACGTTTTCTAATTCTTTCAAAGAAGAAATCATTTTCCTGAATTTAAGTTTTGTAGGAAAATCTTTTCCATTGAATAAAATCTAGACAAGGAACAAAGGTGTATGGAGCCATTTTAGGTGTGGAGGTAGAGCCACCTTTTTTATATCTTCTACGACTTTCCAAATTTGAAAAAATATGTACGAGTAATTACGTCAATTTGTTGATCAATCCAGCTAGTTACATGACTACGTTTTGCTTTGGGATATGTGGGTTGTTGAGAAACTTCTTTGTGATATTTTGAAGATGATAAAATAATCAAAAGCTACTTATGCGTGCATTGTTTGAGTGGAACCAGTTTCTAGATACATATGTCAATATGCAGATGGAGTTAGGGACAGAAAAGTCAAAAGCCTGGTGGATTGCTGTATCTACGGAAGGTGGATGAAGTATTGACTATCTAAGGCCATTCAGACCTATGTTGAAAGGCGAACAAGCCATAGGATGATGGGTGATTGAGGCTTGGATGAACTTGTAGAAGGTGAGTAGCTTTTGTAGAATCAAAAGACGTTAATATGGTTGGAGCGACCAATAGGTAGAAGGTGAATAATCAACTCAATATAAGTATGAAAAGATTGGAGAAACCATACATAGAAGTAGCTCTTGTTACAAAAGGAGTAGAGGACGCAATACATGCTTCTACATTCCTGTTTTTCAAATTGGTAAACGACTACTTTCACATTATAAAATCCATATAAAATAAGCTAGAAGAACAACGGAGTAGTTTTTCAATTTTTGTAACAGTAGATTAGAGAGTCAACCGGGCCATAAATGTAGAAGGCATTATTTCTGGAGAACTTTTGCTTTATCACAGATTGCACACTGATCTTGTAGAAAGCATGTCTTTTTGCCAAAGAAGTTGGTGCAACGGCTCCTTTAACCCTGAAAAAAAGGCTTCAACCAATAATTTGAAGATTGGAAGCCTATTTAGACGGGAGAATTACCAAAAAAGTCCTAAACCTATTGCAATTGTGCCAATTCAATCATAAACTTTTTTTTTTGGCCAATTTAGTCCTAAACCTTTTATAATTGTGCCGATTCAGTCCATTTGGCCAAAATTGGCCAACCGACACTAACGTGGACGTCGACGGGGGATAGCCGGCCGGCGAACGCCGATGTGGCAATTTTTTAATAATTTTTTTTTTCGAATTTTTTAATATTTTTAAATATTTTTTAAATATTTTTTTTTTTTTTTTTCGTACCTTCTCCTTCCTCCGGCCAGTGTCGGGCTGACCTCGCCGGCCACTGGCGAGGGCGAGGCCCTGCTAGATCCGACGAGCTCGACCCTCGCCAAGGCTAAGGCGGAGGCGAGGAGGCAGTCGACCAGGCGGGGAGAGGGAATTGGGGGGAGGCGACCTCGCTGGCCACTGGCGAGGGTGAGGCCCTGCCAGATTCGGCGAGCTTGGCCCTCGCCAAGGCCGGGCGAAGGCGGGGAGGCGGTCGACCGGGCGGGGGGGAGGGAATCGAGGGGAGGCGGAGTTGAGTTGAGGAGACGACCGGACGCCCGATTTGAGGGCCGGTCCGAGGGACGTCGAAGCTCGCTGCATCGCTCGGTTGCAAGCGGACGCCGCCATTGACGCCGAGGTTCGGCTGACGGAATCTAAGAGCTTCGCGGCGGTCGGAATCAAGCCGAGCCATTCGTTCTGGTGGGGTGAATCGGGGGGAATTCGGCGGAGGGACTCGTTTTCTTCATCGCGGTGCGTGAGCGCGTCCGGTCGTCTCCTCGCTCGGCTCCGCCTCCCCGATTCCCTCCCCCCACCCGGTCGACCGCCTCCCCCGCTCCGCCGCTTCTTCTCTTCCAGGTCTCTCTCTCCCTCCCCGCCTCCGCCCGGCCTTGGCGAGGGCCGAGCTCGCCGGATACGCGGGGCCTCGCCCTCACTAGTGGCCGGCGCCGCCGGCCGAGGAAGGAGAAGGTAAGAAAAAAAATAAAAAAGAATTAAAAATATTAAAAAATATTAAAAAATTCGAAAAAAATAAAAAAAAACTATTAAAAAATTGCCACATTAGCGTTCGTCGGCCGGCTATCCCTGTCCCGCCGGCGTCCACGTCAACGTCGGGCGCCCAATTTTGGCCGGATGGACTAAATCGGCACAATTATAAAATGTTTAGGACTAAATTGGCCCAAAAAAGTTTATGACTGAATTGGCACAATTGCAATAGGTTTACGACTTTTTTGGTAATTCTCCCCTATTTAGACATATTAAGGGAGTGTTTGGTTCAGCTTTTCTAATGAGCTTTTAGCTTCCAAAGCCTCTTGGGGAAATGCTACGGTGTTTGGCAAGCTTGTCGAAGAGGCTTTTGACCAAATATTTGCCTTGGGAAAGCTGAAAATCTAAAATTGGAATTAGTTTTGGGCTTTCAGCATTTGGCTAAATGATGAAACTAGTCTTTTTTTCAAAGCTACTATCACCAATTCTTTAGTCTTTTGGTTTTACCTCTCATTGTTCCAAAACTACCCTTACTTTCACCAGAGTTGGCAAAGAGCTTAATATTTTTAATAAGAAAGAAAAATTAAATCCAAAAGCCCTTACAAAAAAAAAAAAAAAGATTTGCTAAACACTCTTACCCCAAAAATAGCTTTGCAAAAAACTTTTTAACAAACACAATTTATATTTTCCCTAAAGTTCTTTGGGCCAAAGACATTTGCTTTTCCCCGAGGCCCATTTCCAAGGTTAAACCAAGCGCATCTTAAAGGTGGCGAACGACTTTGGTGACAATTCGGAACTTCTATTCTCTCTCTGTCAATTATACTCTCTATCTTTCACTTGTGCAAAATTGTTTATTTTCTAATTGTAGTTCCCTGAGAGGCCTGAATTCTTACAATTTGGAAATAGAGGGGATTCTAGTGTTATAAAAGGGGCTCGTGTTTATATGGTTATCTACTAAGTTTGGTGTAAAAGTAGCACCATCTACGTACTGTGAAATCTCTAAGAGTAACTCTAGCCTTGTTAGTGGCTGTGATTTTTGAGAAAATGGACATAGGCCTAGTGGAAGGCCGAACCACTATAAATTTATCTTGCAATATCATCTATCCTTTAATTCTTTTATCATCCGTTTGACAGAAGCAACTACATATGCACACTTATAATCCTTCCACAAAAGCATTTTCTCTCAACTTTCATGTTAAAATTTATTTAAATTAAAATAACCAATTTACCTCCCTCTTAGTTTTTTTGTTAGTCATTTCCATTGGTACTAGACTCGACTACCAATTATTGAAGTGTTGAAAAAGAGATGAAAGGAAAGGAAGTAGATCCTAAACTATTTAAAATCATGATAGACCCTCTCTTATATCGTATTGCTTTTAGGCTAGATGTTTTATTTAGTGTTTGTATGTGTGTACATTTTCAATCAAATCCAAAAGAGTAACATTAAGTGGCGGTGTTGACACCTAAATTTTGGCATCCCGATTAATTATTTATTGCATAGAAAATTAGGGATTAATTTTTAAGCCCTAAACAAAAATATGAATTGCATAGCATATAATTTTAGGTATATTTATTTTTCTTATTATTGCATTTTAATTGGATCGGTGGCAAATGGATTCAAGTGAATGCTTTTGAGCTTAATTGATTAATTGGACTGAGCCCATGATAATATTATATTAGAATTTGGTCAAGCCCATTACTTTCTTCATGTTTGAATTATTCACAATAAAGCTCTATATTTTGGGTCATATAGAAAGCAATCGGCAGGATATTCCAAAATATTCATGTCTCAGAGATGGGCGGATTACTTTGTTATTCTTAAGATCTCTCATATATTGGCAATAGGACATAAAAGGCAGAAAAAGAAAAGGCTCTTGGGTCAAGTAAAGGGGAAGTATGGGCAGCAAATATTCGGCTCAGCAGAATAAAATATTCGCATGGAATCAGTCAATCAGGGAAAGAAATAATTGATTGAGGACAAGAATATATGAGGAGGTTGGTTAGTATAAATAAGACCATCGCATAGCTAAAAAGGATGGCCACAACATAGAGAGAAAACACACGTGAAAGAGAGAGGCTTGTTCGGCCAAGCATCACGTGGCTGAGCCTCTTGCGGCGGAGATCTTGATCCACTGGCTGCCGTGAACCGCGAACTTGCTCAGCCACGTCTGATCGCGCACATAAGCTTCACTTTCTTGCAGGTTTTTCTAGCGATTGTACTCCCCGCGGCACCGGTGATTATCCAGCACTTCCTGATCCAACATCATGCATCGAGCAATCTCACGGACATAAAAGGCAATAACAATCCAAAAAGAGCAAAAGAAAAAAGGGAAAATCGTGAGCGTGACAGCCATAAAAAGTAGACAATCAGGCAAATCTCCCACACATGCTCACGGTAATAAATTGAAGCATTGTCGGGAGAAGGCCTGTCTTGGAATTTGAAGTCTTCTTTCCACCGCTTGAAGTGTGGAATTTCAGTGAGTGGGCTTCTCTGGGTCAAAGAGAATCATGAATTCAGGGAAGAGTAGAGCGGCTTCACACCTCGCCAGATTGGAGGAAACACTACATTAGCTATCAACGCTTTTGCAGTGTTGTCCTCTTACTATTTGATAAAATTTTATTAAAGAATGATGAAAAGAAAAAAAGAAAAAATAAAGAAAATAATATAAAAAAGAGAAAAAATAAAATAAAAATAAATTAAGGAATAGTGTTACGAGATATTTTCATCATATCCGTTTATGAACATACGGGATTTCTTGGGTCATAAAAAAAAATATTTAGGTTCATTTATAATAACATGCCATTTATATAAAAAAAATGTACATGATATGATGTGAATATATCCGATTTTAATACTGCGATTAATCAAACAATTAAAAAATATTTCATATCCTGTCATATGCAGTCTTATTCCGATTAGAAATCCGGACGACCAAACGTATCCTTAATTCTCTCACATTTGGGGCCTCCTCGTCTCCAAGCTCAAGCCCTCAGCCAGGTGAAATCTCCGCTTCCCTGAATAAGGGAAGAGGAGAACATCAACGACACAGCATCGTCCTTGTCAAAGGAAATATTAGAAATATCTCTTCTCAAATGCACTGGAATCCAAAGCACCGTCTCTGAAGGTGAATTTAAAAGTTTTCTTTTTTCCCCCTTTCGAGTTCTCTTCATTGGGTGCGTAAATTTCTCCGCTGTTCTGCGAGGCCATCTGCAGGAGTCTTGCTTGTTTTGGTTCGATTGCGCTCCTTTGCCGTGGTCTGTGGGTGAACGTTCGCATCTTTCACGTCCGTTTCGCTCTAACTTAATTGTTATGAGCGTGTCTGGAAATTTGCCTTTTTCTGTTTTCTTGGCTATGTTTTGGTTCCTGTTAAAGATGTTTTACCCGATGCATGTAAACAACTCGCTTTGATCTGTTTCTTGTGGTGTCTGCTGATATGTTTTGTGCATTGCGTGCATGCAACTAATGATGGTGTCGTGTCGGCATGATTCTCATGGTGGGTTGGTCATCAGTCATTAATCTGCTACCTTTTTCTTTATTTGTTTTTATTTGGATTTTGATTCTTGTATGTTTTGTTCCACAGGGAGTTATGATTGCAACTTCGGGAGGGCGACAGTCGACAAAATCTCATTAAAAATATTAAACTCGTTTGGATAAGAAATCGGTATCAAACTTTTTTCCGTCGCGCCAATACTATAATTTATTATCAGTGACTAAAAATTACTTTACGTTGCGATTATGTTCATAATGGCCTTTGGAACATGGCAACATATGTGAATGACATTACGTAGGATTTTTTTTTTTTTGTCGATCCTACTCTAATCCTACTTAACACTCACTCTCAGACTTTTGTCCTGCCTCCTTGCAGGGCGTGGGAGTCGAAACCCATTCCTGAAATGAAATCGTCCTCACCCCAATCCCCCTTGAGAAGGTGGGGATTTACGTAGGATTTTAGTTCGCCATTATAGATGGAACTATGACAGTAGTTATACAGCGCTATAAGTTTGAGGTATTCTATGGGGCAAAATTGGATTTTTTTTAAAAAAAATGGGATTAACCTATATTTATATAATATGTTCTCAAATGTAGTTTAGACCGAAGTTTGCTTCTACCAAAAAAAGAAAAAGAAAATAAGATAACAAAAAGGACGTAATTTAGATCGGTATATTTGTGAATTGAGTATTCCTTTAAATAGGTGATCGAGTAGAGATTGGATCTTATCTATGCTACTTTTCATATTTAAGGTAAAAATTGCTAAGAATTGGAGTCCTAATTGTACTGGGTATGTGTTTGGTTTGAGTTGGGTCAATCATGGATTGTTGGAATTTTTTTTGGTAAAAAAAATTTTCATTCATTACCAAAATGGCACAAGAAAGGGAAACCCAAAAGTCACAGTAATAAAGCAAATCCATAGAGCTCCAAAACAAACAAAACACCAAAAATCAAGGTGTTTTATTAGAGCGTGATTAGTAGAGATAATCGCATACTCATTCTTCAAGAACAGATCTAGGACTGCCTCTAAGTAAAAGGATCGACGGCCAATCATTGAATTACACAATACCATCAGTGATAAGCATATGCCAGAGTATCTATTTGTAGTTATAGTTTTGCCTTTTGGCAGTGTGCACCTAGGTTTGCCGTCCTCTACAACATCGTTGTACATAGACAACATAAAAATGTTGAAGAGACTTAGATTTGACACCCGTAAGAGTGAGCCCTATAGCCAATGCAAAGTACCAAAGCCTTGAATCAATACATGTTGAATGAGTACATATTTGACACTGAATCTACTGTGAACATTATTGAAACTAGGGGTAGATTACTTATTCATTAAAACTCCAAAATCGGGGAGAAAAACTCTCAGATATAAGATCAGGAGAGCAAAACTTCCGGATCCAACTAGATTAGAAAATAAATAGAAGAAATAAAAGGAAAAGGAACTAAGGGAGGAGTGAGAAATCTAGGTCAAATCCCTCACCTCTAGAAGTGAAAAAGATGAAGAAAAGTTCAGAGAAGGGGAGAGAAAGAGAGGGATGGGAGAGCAACAGTTTTAGTTTCCTCGGATTGTTGAAATTGAATTACATAAAGACGTGTCGATCTCAGCTATTTCAATTTAGGCCGAACCTATTTCAATCTCAAAAGTTTTATTCAAATTCTAGACCCTTTGGTAGATTTTGGGTTTGGAGACCTTTTTTAAGGTATCCAAAGGTTTCATCATTATTTGACTGGCGATTTCCTCATCCGACATTTGATTGACCAGATTTTTGCTGCGTCAGAGTGCTTGCGATCATTCAAAGTGTGTAATCGACATCCGCCAAACTTCGTGACAATGCAAAAATAATGGGCAGCTCGACCTAAAGGATCGAAAGAAATTATGTGTCGAATTCGAATAGCAATATTGATGCGAAAAGACTCATTTAGCAAATTTCAAAAAATACATCAGCTCATCTTATATACCACTCAAATTCAACCCTCCCTACCCATTTATATCCTAAGACGACATCACCAATCAAAACTCTCAGCCCGTCGAAACGACGCGGTTTCGGAGCTCCCCCGCATAAAATCTTCCTCTTGATCCTCTCTCTCTCTCTGTCAGTTTTACACCGTTCTCGCAACCCACACAAAATTGAAAAAGAATGGACTCAGGCGCATCGGAGGTAGCTCACGATTTCCGTCCCTTCTTTAGAGTCTACAGGGACGGACGTGTGGAGCGATACAAGCTGCTCGATCGCATCCACCCCGTCCCGGCAGGGCTCGATCCATCGACAGGGGTCGAGTCCAAGGACGTCGTGGTCTCGCCCAAGACCGGCGTGTCAGCCCGCATCTTCGTCCCAAAGGTCGACGGCCCGGACAGGAAACTGCCTCTCCTCGTCCACTACCACGGCGGCGGGTTCTGCGCAGGGTCGCCGTTCGATACGATCGTGAACGATGTTCTCTCCACGATGGTGACTCGGGCCCATGTCGTCGCTATTTCCGTCGGTTACAGGTACCGCCGGCAGCGTCCTTGGTGAACTGTGATGCTTTCTATATTAGTATTATTGATAGTCTCTCCCACTCAAATTATTATTTGATCTTTTTTTTTTTGTTTATATTGGGAACAAAACAATAAAATTTAGTATTTTGATTGGGTTTACTGTCAGTGTAAAAAATAAGTTATATATTTACCTTACGATGGTTGATATGTGAAAAAATTCACATCACTCGTCAAACAGTGGACGTGTACAGAATTTTTCTACACCAAGAGTGGATTGAATAACAAAATTTACCTCTACTCTATTTTCTTAGCAGTTTTCACTTTCACCGACAATCTCGACTTTTTGTGCTTATTAGAAGCTTAAACTTTTCTTCTTTTTTACCTTCATTTTGTCTTTTTTTTTTTGGTGACTTTACTTTTGTGATGCTTTTATTTCGTAAAGAATGAATGATTTGGAAAAGATTTTTAAAAATATGATAACTTGTTTTGTGTACAAAATATAAATTAATGAAAAATATTTTTTTCATTTACAAAAATATTTAGATATAAGATGTTATCAATAATGAAAACATTTTTTTGACTAATTATTTGAAATAATACAAATGATTATTTTTAGAAAAATATTTATCAAATCATTCACTTTCCGCAAAATAAAAACACATATTTCATATGGAGCATGTAGCATTTTCTACCTTTTTTCATTTTTTTAAAATAAAGCCAAACGTACTTAAAAATGCAGGAGCCAACGGATCTTCCAATAAAGTGATAAATTCTAAACATACATAAGAATATAAAATAGCCCAAACTTACTAGCGACAAGTCCCTTTATCAAAATTAAATGCAACTAATTTAACACTAGTTTATATGTATAGATTAGTGTGGAAAAGAGTTTTCGTTTCGTCGCTCGGATCTTGACGTGATGGCGCGGCATGTTAAAGAAGTTGCTTTAGAGCTGTAGAGGTCGGAATTAATTATTTTTAGCAAGTTAAAAAATTCGGAAGAAGGGTTGATGTAAGGCGGGCGGGGACAAAAAACATATTTTAGTAGTGGGTGGCAAAATTAAATAAAAAAAAAGTTGTATTATTAAGATAGGTTTTTTTTTTTGGTGAATAAAAATGTTTTAAGGATTGTTGAGAGTGGGATTTGAACCCACGCCCTTTCGGACCAGAACCTTAATCTGGCGCCTTAGACCAACTCGGCCATCTCAACTTGTTTTAAGATTGGTTTTTTTTTTAAGGTGAAAGTTCTAAGATAGGTTGATACCTTGTAAAATCTAAAACTTATACCCCATAATAGATGTATTTCCAATTAATTTTAATCTCACAAAATAATCTAAATTAGTATTGTCCTATTCTTGGTACCCATGACACATTAGTCTTAAGCTAATTTTCGTCTAAAGAAAAAACCAAACCGGTACCCCCGTTACGAATTTATCTTCCATTAGCAATCTATTGAATATTCTGTTTAAAATGCATATGTGTGGACACACATGACATACGACTGCAAGACAGATGTAATGCGAGGAACGATAGGCCAGATGTGAAAAATCCACGAATTTATCTATCCCAGATGTGAAAAATCCACGAATTTATCTTCCATTAGCAATCTATTGAATATATTTTTCATGGAATACCGGTTTGAAATTTTTATGAGACAAAAATTTATTTGAAGTAAATGTTTTATGAGGATACCAATTTGGTATATTTTTATACAAAAATTAGTTAGAACTAAATAAATCATTAGGTAAAAATTTGAGTTTTTTTGTGATATTAATTCTTTATTCTCATACATAAAGATTTAAATTCATTAGAAGTTTTGAAGTAGATATTTTTTATCAGTCTAAGCTGGTTTTAGGTAACTTTCATCGGCATTGTTATAAATTCAACACATGCAAATGACTATATGAAAACGCATATCAAATCCTAGAAATTTTTTATTTTTCTACCTTGTAACGACTGCTTGCAGAAGTAAAAGTTTGTGTTGGTGGGGTAAATTTCATGGGTGGTCATTAAGATATGGTAAATTCTGCAATCAATTCAATAAACTTTGATTTTAATCACTAAATTTACTAAGTTTTCATATTTTTTCGATGGATGCACTTTGATCAGAATCTAGCTAATTTTTAGGGAGTGCATTTTCCATTGTTAGTGCTGACATTGCGGAAACATGGCCAATTTTAGATGCAATGTCACTGTCCTGTGTCCACAACATTAGCATTTTGTTAAAATATTGGTTGCGATCCTGACAAAATGTATCAATTGTAATATATATATATATATAAGGGAATGTGGTATATTGGGTAATTCAGATCAAAATCCAATAACTTGTATGGCATATTTAATTAAAGCTTACTAACCATCGTTGAATTTTACCGGGTGATATTCTAATCATAGGAATATGATATGTATAGTTATAACCGTGTTAAAACACAATTTATAATTACTTCCGGTAATTGAAGGTTGGCCCCAGAATACCCACTGCCCATTGCTTACGAGGACTCATTCGAAGCCCTAAAGTGGATCGCAAGTCACTCCGACGGATCCGGCCCAGACCCATGGCTGAACCGGTATGTGGATCTCAGGCGGGTCTTCATACAGGGGGAGAGCGCCGGAGCCAACATAAGCCAATACGTGGCGGTCCGAGCCGGTGCAGCCCGATTGACGGAGGTCAGGATCAAGGGCGTGTTGATAGTCCACCCATTCTTTGGCGGCACAGAGATGGACGAGATGTACAAGTTCATGTGCCCGACGAGCTCCAGGCTCGACGACGACCCAGGGCTGAACCCAGCGGTCGACCCGGACCTGCCAAAGATGGCGTGCGAGAAGGTGCTGGTGTGCGTGGCGGAGAAGGATTCGCTGAGGAATACGGGAGTGAAGTACTATGAGACGCTGTGCGGGAGCGAGTGGGAGGGGAAAGCGGAGCTTGAGGAGGCGAAGGATGAGGGACATTGCTTTCATGTATTTAGCAAGAACGAGAGGGCTGAGCAACTAATCAAGAAGATGGTTGATTTCATCACCAAGGATTAAGAGGAAAATAGCCTTTTAAGTATTGGTGACTGACTTTCCACATGAATAATTGAAGCCTGTTTTTATGCGTTAAAAAAAAACATTTCTTCTTGTTAAGTCTGCTTAATAATGGAAATATCAAACTACATGTTAGTATAATTTGAGAGAGGTGATTTTCATATTGACCCCTATGTTTTTTTGCTTGGTCTAGCACAAATATGAGCGTCATTAAAATTTATATTCAAAGTCAGAAGTAGGGCAATTGATTAGGCAATTGATAGATAGCGATAAGTTTGGTTTTTTATTTTTATTTTTATGAAGAGACGGAGTCAATGAAAGAAACAAAAGGACATTGTGCTATCAACTTCGTGAATGCACGGAAGAGATGATCACTTTAGGTGAGAGAATTCGCCCGTGAACTTGTGCTAATGCTTGCGTAGCATAGGATTTACGCAGCGTAATCGAAGAAGTCGCCGGAGATGCTAATGATGTTGACCAATTACTATGTCGTTGACCAAGTAATGAAATCAGTCAAAGACTATGATTGTGGAAGTTGACTCCCCTTCACTAGTCTCTCACACGCAATGGAACGTCCTTTATTTGTTTTTTTTTTCTCTTTTTTTTTGGGGGGTGGGGGAGGGGAGGATAGAAGAGAGTCAAGTGACACGGCTCACGGATGAAGCATGATCCAAGATCGACTGATGGGGTCGTGTCACGCACGAAGGGCAGCCCACAAGTAGCCCACGACCGATCCATGAACGACCCCTGATCAATGCCTGATTGGCCCATGCAAAATAAGAACAAAAGCCTGTGACCATTCACCTACTTCATGTCAGGCAGCCCTATTGGCCCTGCCCCTACTCCGACACACGCTTTGGGCTTTCCCAAGGTCTAGAGCTATTGAACTTGTAATGATAATACACGTTCGAACACAACCATTAGATCGGAGGGAAGATCAACAGATGAGATGAGACCCAAACTTGTATAAATAAGAGACCCTCCCCCTCATTGTGTTTAGGTCGTTCATAGCAAATACACTCGCCCCCTTTGCTCATACAACCCTTGTGTTCGTGCATGTGTGTGTAAGGCTGACTTGGGAGTAAAATCCTTAGGCCGTACGGGTGTTTGATCGTTCGTAATCGAACGACCTGTGACGCAAGGTTAGTCGTTCACAACACCTTTTGACAAAATTCATGTCTCATTTTTGTTGGATTTGAGGTCCATTTCCCTAAGATTTTAATAAAGATTGATGCTATGAAAAATCCTAAATTAATATGCATATAAAAAATTTATTTCAAATTAATTTTTGGATCATTAAAATTTTCAAGCAAATACGTTATGATAAATTTATCCCAAACTATTCAAAATTAGTATATTTGTGACGAGTTTACCTCAAACTAATAAGGATTTCCACGTGAACTGGCCATGTTAATTGAGTTATTATTACATATTATCCAACTCAATAATTTTATGACAAAATGTTACATATTTTAATGAAGAGCAGATATGTCACGAGTTTTTTGGTGATGTAAAAATAAGTTTAGATAAATTTGTCATGAATATATTATTTTGAGATTTTTCATTATAGTAATTCTTTTCATAATGTAATGGCGCTTTGTACCGTCTTTCTTCTCTAAGATGAGCTTGCTTTAGTGGGGATCCACATTGAGTTTTCTACTCTACGCGCCCATGTTTTAATGTTGTACCGTTAGTTATGATCTAAGTCATCTTTATCACTATGTTTGAAATAGCTTTTTTTTTTTTTTTAAAGTAATTACTCCTAGTCACGTAATCTATGTTTAAATAACTATTCCTTCCAACGAGTAAGTTTCAAATTAGAATATACACAAAACCTAGAACTTCTCACAAAATACGCAAAATCCTACTACTGACTTCACCCAGGCTGCAACTAGACGCATGGCAAAGTTTGTTGTGGCGGGTGCGGTCAACCTAGGAACTTGAAGCGAAGTGGAAAAATCCTTTTTAAATTCTCTTCACAAAGAAATTTCGATGAAGTACTTTGCGTGCACGGTTGTGACATTTTCATTTCCCTGGAGTGGGAGTAGATATTCAAAGGGTGAATAAGACAACTAGCTTTAAATCTTCTTTACACATAAAAAAGATAATGATATAATAATCATCATAATTTTTATACGTCACTCATTTAAATATTATAATTTTTTTTTACTAAAGTGTTATGATTTCTTAAAATATTGACTGAAATTCCATAACTTCAATTGATCACTTGAAAACGTTTACTCAGGCTGTGGAAATTCAACGTGGCATAGCACTTATGGTAGATGTTTACTTAAAAGTTATGACACTCAAGTGATCGATTTATGAGACATTCAAATGAGCCCCATACATAATTTATGACACTAAGTAATCGAAAAAAAGTTATGATATTCAATAAGCACCTTAGGAAAGTTATTGTATTTGTGGGGTCTTTATCCCCAATTTTTCATCTATATAACAAGCCATAATCAACATCGAGGCGTCAAAATTGTTCTTAACAAGCTACTTTAATCACCAATCCAAGCGAAAGCAGGATCGTTAATAATAAGAAGGACATAAAGGTACTCCCACTGGTGCCGCAATCAACCTTAATCGTTGATCAACACCTCGTTTACATACATCAACATTGAGATCTACTGAGGCATCAAATGGGAATCCTTTTGATCCATGGTTTCTTAATCAATCTCAACCGTTGATGTTAATAAGCGAGGCAGTCAGCGGGTATGATTGATTAAAACACCAAGGGAAGTATCTTGTGAATAGAGATCTATGTGCCGCTATTTAGTACTAACTCACCAAATCGCAGCCCCATATGGTGTGCTATGTTACCTCCAGCACTGGCTCCGGCCACGTACACCTTCCTCAAGTCCGCATACGTGCTCAGCCACTCATTGGGACCATCGCCGCCTGAATGCGAGGACACCCATTCAAGTGCGGTCCAGAATCATCATACGCTGCCGGTGGCAGATGCTCCGGCGCTCTCCTATAGTGAACGGACATGGCAACCACATCAGCCTCCCACACCA
The DNA here is from genome assembly GCA_016097605.1 of Eucalyptus guilfoylei. NCBI lineage: Eukaryota > Viridiplantae > Streptophyta > Magnoliopsida > Myrtales > Myrtaceae > Eucalyptus > Eucalyptus guilfoylei. The sequence goes on along the minus strand of CM027866.1, from coordinate 22,290,086 downwards.
AGGAGTTCAGGTAGTTATGGTATATGGGAGAGAATGGAGTTTCCAAGCAAAAGGAGCCTCCATGGAAGTAAACAAGAAGTGGGAGTCTTTTTCTGGAGTGATTGTTGATGGTGGTTACTGTTGGGATGTAACCCTAGCAGAGAGGCATGGTGTTGAGGCCGAGATGGTGACGTCCTTGGACAGGACACCGGTGTTCTGGTCGTACGACGGAGGGACGGTGGCCGTGCCCTCGAGTCGTTCCACCCGGCCATCTTTGTAGACTCGAAGGTGTGGAGAGAAATCATAGGCTATTTCAGATGAACTCATGGGATTTGCAGGACTACTCAGTTGCACTGCGTAATGCAATTAATACCGGATCTCCTTTTAGTTTAGGAGCCTCTTTGTTCAATTCTTCATAATCAATGCCAGCACAACAGTCGCCATTGTTAGTGAAAGCAACTGTGGCATGTGGGCCGTGAGTTGTAGCTGAGATAAAAAGGCAACTACAAATTGCATAATTTAACTAATTTCAATTATTCATGTCATTAGTGTTTCCTTTTTGTTGTGGTTTCTTTTTGTGTACAAAGATTGTATCTATATTCTCAATTTTTGTTGAATAGTATGCGATAATTTCACAAACTTATTTTATGCATTGGAAATACCCACGTGGCAATGACATATAGAGAAGCACGTCAATCATAAATTAAAAATTTTCAAATTTTAAATGCAAAATTTGTTGTCATGCTTATAACATAGATAACATGAATATGTGATTGGTTTGCTTTTGTACAATATCAACTGTGTAACAAATGTATATAATTTTTTATGTAAATTTTAATTTAAAAGGTCTAATTCAAAATAATGTCATTTATACGTGTAATTTAGAAACGTTCATCTGCTTTCCAAAATTGTCTTGTACGCTAGTTTTTATACATGCTGTGTAAAAAAGAAAAAATTGTGCCTAAAATTCATTTGTGTAAAATTTTCCTCCTGCCAATTGACCTAGATGCCTATAACTTAATTTTAGAAGAAAACCATTTTTGCATTTCTTATTGAACATACATGACCAATAAAGTAATCAGCCGATCACCACATTGGTTACTTCAGTGGTTTAGGAGGATATAACCGTGTCGTTACTTAAGTGTTCTCCAAATTTAAATGTGGCAATCAACTGACTCCTTCATTGGTCATGTATATTTAAAACCGGCCTCAAGTTAATCAGCATGAGAAAAATTTTACACAAATGAATTTTAGGCAAATTCTTTTTACATATCATAGATATAAACTATTACACAAAACTATTTTGATAAGCGGATGGACATTTCTATATTATTTGTATCAATCACATTGTTTTGGAATAGACCTTTAAATTAAAATCGACACAAAAATTTTCTAGACATCTATTACACAATTGAAGTCCCGGTGAAACAAGCCAATCACATGTTCACGTTATTTACATCACATGTATTACAATCAATTTTTCATTTAAAATCTGAAAATATCTCAATTTATGAATGGTTTGCTTCTCTATGTCATCGTTACGTGAGCACTTTCGATATATAAAACATGTTCACGAAATTATCACATATTTTCCACCAAAACTAAGACTTTAGACACAGCTGTATAAAGAAAAACACCACAAAAAACAAACATTTTAACATGAATAATTGAAACTAGTTAAATTATGCATTTTGTAGCGACGTAGTTGCCTTTTTCTCTCGATTACAACATGTAGCCCACTTGCCACCGCTACTTAAGTGTTTTCCATTATTTATTATATTGATATATGGGAATGACTCTCTTTATTCAATTATTTAATGTATCTATCGAATCATTTTTTTTTCAACCCATCACGTGGCATTAGCCTTTGCCGATTAAAAAATTCGCGGGACTGCCGTCTCGGCATCTCTTCTCTTGTCTTGACCAATCTTTTTATGAGTAGATAATCTAAAAATAATGTGGAAGTTCCGACAAAACCATTGATGCATGTGTAATCCTATGGGCTCAGTGCGCATCTCACTTCAAGCTCCGTGTACACGATCCATTACAAATTTACTCAAATATGGAATTCTTATTCGCCATGAACTCCCCAATCTCGACGTGGACAGTTGGCCCTGATTAGATCGTGAGGTGATTTGATTCAATTTTTTTTTTTTTTTGGTCAAAAGGTAATTTGATTTGGGTGAGTAAAAAATTGTAGCAGTGTCTGACAAATAAAAAATTATTGCTGCAGTTTCAACCGTTAAAAAATTGAGCCGCTACGATTTTTGTAAGGTTTTTATGACAAATACTTAGACACAATAACTTACCGCAACTTTTTAGCTGCGTCCATCCAATATCGAAGTAGTTTTTCGAGTTGTTCTGACCCGTGAGGTTTCGAACTAGGAGCCATATCGTGCCCAAAAGAACTTGATATATTAGAATGGAAAAAGAGAGGAGCAAGAGACCATTTGCCAGCTTTTCTAGAGGGTCGCCAGCCCTTTGCAAATAATGGCAGAGGGTTGCGCAACCCTCTGCAAGCAACCGCAAAAGGGTTGCCTGACCTTAAACGAAAACGGAAGAAGGCCAGTGACCCTCCATGGGATCTATTAGAATAATTTCTATGATTTTCTATATTTATTTTGATTATATATATCTGATTTGATTACATTCGATTGGTTTATATAGTCATCTAATAAAACCTAAGCTATCCATGTACTCCTTTTTTTGCACATTGAAATACACACAATTTTCTCAATTATTATTTTCCGCATTAGTCTTAGCTAGAAGATATATAAATATCTCTAACAGGATCTTTGCCCCTTGCCACTTGTTCAATTGTTTATATATTTATTTTTTCAAATTTTTCTTAGGGCTAACATGACACTTAGTGGACGTTATATTAGGACCATGTAGTCGCCATCCTAACATTTTGTCAGAAACTTGATTGGAACTTGGCCGAAATGCATCAATTTGCTTAAGTGCATTGGGTGATTGAAACCACAATTCAGTGGTCATGTTGTGAATGCCACCTAAGTTTTGTGATCGCATGCGGAACTTATCCGGTAGGCCGGGTACACAGATATCATGAGCAATATCATTTGGATTTGTCCTTTCGAATTGACTTCTCATGATAAATGAAACTCTCATTCAAGTAACTGTGTCGTTTGCCAATTGATAACCATATAGATTGACTCCATATCTTGCAAAGTCTAAATGAAACAAGTAAATGTCCCTTATTGGCTGGTCAAAAGAAAGACCAAAGAATCAATGCAAACGTGCCTATATCAAGTCAATGTCATCATTTCAAATGAAAATTCCTTTTTTCCACATATTACAGACTCTCGACAATGGCAGAGTATATAACACATCAAAATAATGCAAAAACACTACGAACTTTTCTTCTTCTCTTCCTCCTCCCCAACATTATTTTTCCGCTTCCATTTCACACTAAACTTAATGGAAACAGAAGTAGCTTATGAGTTGCTTCCTGTCCTAAGGGTTTACAAGGATGGCCGAGTAGAGAGACTCAGGGAAACAGCCACCGTCCCTCCGTCGCTCGACGAGAAAACTGGCGTCCAATCGAAAGACCTGGCCATTTCGTCAGACTGTGCCGTGTCGGCAAGGCTTTACGTCCCACAAGCGGCAATGGGTTCTCCCCTGAGGCTCCCCGTTCTCGTGTACTTTCACGGAGGCCGCTTCATAGACCACTCAGCTTCGTCACCAACTTACCACAACCATCTCAATACCCTTGTCGCGGAGGCTAATGTCATCGCCATCTCCGTCAATTATAGAAGGGCACCGGAGCATCCTCTACCGGTGGCTTATGATGATTCATGGACTGCCCTCAAATGGGTGGCCTCTCATTCCGCTAGAAACGGCCCCGAGGATTGGTTGAATTCTAATGCCAATCTAAAGAAGGTAATCTTGAATATTCAATTTTTTTTCTTCCGTTTGTAGCCTACTTTTTTTTTTTTTTTCGTTTGAAATTTCTAGACTACTCAATGACATATAGATACGAGTCTATTCTCATTATGTCCCTCAAATGAATGTATAAGCTCTTATTTGAGGTGTTCAACATTGAAAAAGTTCAACTTTAAGCTCTAAGAGTTCAAGGGAAAAAAAATGGTAAAAAAGCACACTAAACACCTAGACACTTGTTAGTCTGAGATTTCTGTTTCTTGTTTGTGCTTTTTGTATGTTTTGTCCCAAAAGGTCTAGACGATTTTTTTAACGAATTGATCGAATTGCGATTTCTTGAAATAGGCGACAATATATTCACGACTTAAGGAAGACTTTTTTTTGGTCTGAACTTAATGAAGAGTTAACTAAATAGGATATATTTCACGTTGATTGTGCTGCTAAGTTTAAAAAAAAATGAAATTTTTATCGTAGAGGTAAATTTCTAGAAGAATCGATATGTTGCGAATGGTAGTGGTAAAAAACATTACCTGCCACCTAATATAGTTTCTGATGACCTATCAACACTTTTATAAAATTATCAACTCCTTTCACAGTTTCTAAATTACCAAAATTTCCTATTTTTTACCAACTTTTACTTGTTTTTTTCTTAACAATGCCTTAATATCTACTAACTCTTGTATAAATTTATCCGTCTTTATTCAAGTGACTTACCAATATTTATTTAATTTTTTTCCTAAAGATATGAAATATTCTATTGAGTTACCACTTTTATTTGTCTTGCTTAGCAATTTTTTTAACTTTACTAACTCATTTTCAAAATTACCAACCTCAACAAGTGTTATTACTAACTTTTCTCCAACTAGAGTTATTACCAACAAGTATTGCGTTACCAACTCTTATTCGACTTATTACCCACATTAATTTGGATGTTTTTAAATTACCAACAACACTTAAATCTGCAGAAAAAACTTCTCTTATCTTTGACCAAGTTTTTATTTACGGTTCATACTAACAAATTACTTAGAAAAAAAGGGACACCTATCATTTTTTTTACCAACATTTTTTTTTTGCACTCACCAACATTTATTGAAGTTAAGTAGCATGGGAAAAATGTTGATAGGTTGTCTGTAAAATAAACAAAAAGTGCCTTATCCCACATAAAAAAGATAGGAGTGTGTGGGTCAATATATAAGTGTGGAAGTCTTCCAAAATAACAATTAAAGACAATGGGCTAAGTGAGCATGTCCCTACAATACCTATGTGGAGGTGTCCGATTATTAGGCGCACTATAGCATTTTGCACACTTGCGCACTAGAAATCATAATTGGCACTAATCAACAATTATTATTATCATGATTTTTTTATTCAGGCGATTATTTTTGCTAATTGTTGTTAGGCATCTTACAACCTTTGAAAGGTTGTATCTTTTCAGAATTGATTAAATTTGGAATAAAAATATTATTACTATTATTATTATTATTATTATTATTATTATTATTATTATTATTATTATTATTATTATTATTATTATTATTATTATTATTATTATTATTATTATTATTATTATTATTATTATTATTATTATTATTATTTTAGTTCTAATTTACAATTTGTCTTCTGTTCTTAAAGCATCGTTTCAGAGTGAAGATTGTATCCATTCTAAAAAACTGTTATACATTTGTCGTCCTCGTCTTGATATTTTTTACAACTATTATTTTTGATTGTTTCCTTTCGAGAGTCCTTCAAGAAATAGCAGAATTGCTATCTAGTATTTTCGTTTCAAACATTATTCTATTCTAAAGGATTTTTGCCAGTAACTATTAATAACATTATGGGGTAAATAATTCTTTAAAAACAGTGCATTCACGCCTCGAAATCCGATTTCCTTCTTCCCGATTGATTAGTTTTCCCCAACAAAAGAAGTCCCATACTTTTGGGTATGGAACAATAGAATTCTGCTGTCTAAAATGGTTAGATATTTTGACAATGATAAATGATTTCATATGACTCCCCCACAGCCATCTTATATGAACTTGTACTCTGAGAGTAGTTTTCATTCTTGCCGGATGATATGCATCAGTAAACAAAGAGCAGAAGTTGTCAGTTGTTGCGTATAATTGGACATAGATGATCATTAGAAGGGCAAGGGTTGAGCCAGGTCGAATCTGAAGGTCAGTCTAGCGTGTTGCCCAAGTTCACCCGTCAATAAAACTATAATATAGTAATTTCCGAATTGGGGAAGCTCGGGATTGGGCCAAAAATGAGTGGGTCAAGCTTTCTTATGCTTATTTATCTCTCGGATTAGGAGAGCCGAGCGGGCAGACCATAAGTTGATCGCTCCAATTGCACTATTATCATAATAACATAATGAAATACTAGCTTTTCACGAGCCACAATAGATAAAGTCGATGTGCACTTCAGGTTGACGATATAATAAATCATAAATTGGTGCTCAATCAATTGGTGGTAGTATCAATATAATAAAATCTATAGTCAATTCAAAACTTGCACTATCTCATACTCTAATACCATGTAAAATTTTATGGGGACATTACTAATTAGTTTAAATGTTTAAGCTATTAGATGAGTGGATAATATACTATTTAAAAATTGTAACACCTTAAACATGCTCTCTCCAATGATATACATTCATGCAACGCTGACCAAAACAATAATCTATTCTCTTGTCAATTAGTTTAACCAGGTCATTTTTCGTTCTACTTAGGTATTCCTGGCTGGAGATAGCGCCGGTGCCAACATAGTTCACAACATGAGCATTCGATTGGGAGAGGAAAAGCCAGAGGGAATTGAAGTTTCAGGAGTTATTATGGTGCATCCTTTCTTCTGGGGCAATGAACCGTTGCCTTTGGAGACAACCGAACCTGAGAAGAGGTCCTTGGTCAAACGGTCCTGGAACATAGTGAAACCAACCAACATAGGCTGTGATGACCCGCTAATAAACCCGACAATGGACCCGAGACTCTCGAGTTTAGGTTGCAATAGGGTTCTAATTTGTGTTGCTGAGAAGGATATTTTTCGACAAAGGGGGTGGTATTACAAGGAGGTGCTTAGTAAGAGTGGATGGAAAGGAGTTGTGGAAGTGATGGATGCACCAGGGGAGGATCATGCATTTCATTTGTTTAATCCTACTTGTGATAATGCTGTGAATTTGATGAAAAAGATGGTCTTTCTCATAAAGGAAGATAAATAGTGTTATGACATATTAGTGTTAGCGACTTCTTTGCGTGGGCTAAACCTTGTTGATCTCTATCTCTATTTGTACTAAAGACGAATTCCTCAGGATTTTTATCTTCTTGAAATAATCTTTGTTGTCATATCAAATGCACTTTATAAGAAATGTTATACTTTCGTACTAATTTAATTTTCGGAGGATTTGTCAAAGGAATGCAAAATCTCCTTCGAGTTTTTCATTGGTACAATCCTTGGGATGTATCACCCTGTAAAGTAATTTCATGTAAATTCCCTGATCTTGATGTGGACAACCGACCTTAGATTGGACCAAGAGATGTTTTAGTATGGTGAGCAAAACTTGGCTCAAAAGGTTCCCTGACTGCTTAAAAAAGTTATGCGTCTCATCATTTTATCAATGTTCGATTAGTTTAACATGGTAGAATAAGCAAGTAATATTTTCTTTCTATAGACTCGCAATAACGTTATGCTTTCAAATCATCGATTCATCCTTACATTATGACATTATGTGATAGATGCCATCTTGGTACGATAATTTTGCAGCACTTCAATAGTGAAAATACGGGATACTATAGTTTTTGTAAGGTGCTTGGCAAATGTCTCGTTTTAATGGCCAAACACGAGGTCCTCATAGCAAAGAGGTGGAACTTAGGCCTGTGCATGAAAATCACTTTTCATTCGAAATGCACCTGCAGAATTCCAAAATCTTATTATTTTCATTTTTGAAATTTCATGTCACACAACACGTCATATGTATTCAAAATTCCACGTCACAGGACATTTCATTTGCATGTCACTTTTCCAAATACCACGGTTACCCGACAAGTCCTTTGCATCGGTAATCGTTTCGAAATTTAAGGTCCCATGCCATTTGATTTGAACACGTCACCTTTTCGAAATTCCAAATTAATCCGTCATATCTTAGCATAATTTCCAACCCTGTCACATACGCAAATGGGGTAATTCCGGTCCGCAAGATGACGTAGACATTGCGCCTGATTGCTGACCGGCACATGTCGATGTCCAAAAACCATGTTGGAATATAATTTCTATTTCGAAATTAAAAAAGTGCATGTTTTTTTTTTTTTTTGGTCGAAAGTGCAACTGGTATTCATTAAAACGTGAGATTACAACCTGAACAAAAAGCATCAGCATAAAGAAGATCGAGCAAAATGAACGGAGGAAAAAGATTCCAGTTCTAGGCCGAATCATAGAGATGGGCCTTCGAAGCCCAATCCACAGCTAGGTTTGCTTCTCGTCTGCAGTGGAGCATCGTGAGGCGATGAAACTGGGAAAGCAAAAAGAAAGCTTCATCAAACACAGATCAGAGTTCCCACGGCGGTGATCGCAGACCCTTCGTGATTTCGACAAGATGAAGACAGTCAGATTCGATCTCCAGATTAGCGCCGTTGAGGCGTTGGCTGAGTAGATGTCTAAGGGAGAAGATAAGGGCTTGACACTCTGTTTCAAGAGCGGAATGCGCAGGGACTCGACTCGAATGAAGGTCAGTAAGTCTTCCTTTATAATCTCTTCTAATGCAGGCGATGGAACCTTCAGTGCTACCCGGCTGAAAGCTTGCATCGATATTACATTTCAGGGTACCGATGGCAGGAGGACGCCAGAGATGGTCCGGATCGATAGATTGAATAACAGATCTAACCTGAGATGCAGGAGAGGAGATCTGGTGCGATTTCAGTTGAGCCAGAGCAGATCGCACTGCGAGGGATGGATTCGGCTTCCGATTGCGAAAAATGAAATCATTCCGCATCCTCCAGATCTGCCAAAGGGTGTTCGCAACCAAATCTAAACCAGGTAAGTGCCGAGGTAAGTCCAACCTTGTTGTGAGCCAAGAATCGATGCAATTGTTGATGAGTGACGACATTGGTATATTGAGTTGAGGGTCTGACCAGATAGCACGAGTCCATGAACAATGGAAAAAGATATGTTCGAGGGTTTCAAGGACTTGCTGTCGACATAAAGTGCATAAAGGGTCGGAGGTAATATGACGTTGAAATAGATTTGCTCTTGATGCTAGTGCATTGTGGCAGGCTGACCATAGGAAAGTCTTGATTTTTGGTTCTGTCTTCAATGCCCAGATTCTTTTCCATAATACGGTAGCTACATGTATGGATGGTGATGCTCTGTTATGTTGATGATCATTTACCGATTGCATGACAGCATGATAATTGCTACGTACAGTATGCTGTCCATCTGTTGTAGCTGACCAAATGAGTTTATCATCCGAATAAAGAGGTCTCACCAGAATATTGAGGATTTCGGTATTAACAGAATCTTCAAAGAACCGTTGGATAAGAGGTTGGTTCCGGTTGTGGTGGATGGGATCAATAAGGTCTGCCACTAGAACAGGTTCTTCGCTAGCTTTAGGTCCATGGAGAATACCCATTGGTAACCACCGATCTCCTCGGATTCTGATGTTGTTACCATTACCCACTAACCAGCGAACATGAGGTAGAATAGCGTCCCTGCCCATAAGCATGCTCTGCCATCCCCAAGATGGCCGAGTTCCCCTAACAGTAGATAGGAAGTCTGTGGAGTGAAAATATAACCCTTTAAATAACTTGCTCCATAAAGAGTGAGGTTGCTGTAGCAAACGCCAAGCCTGTTTTCCAAGCATCGCTCTATTAAATGCAATTACGTCACGAAAACCCATTCCTCCATTTTCTTTTCTGTCTTTCATAATCTCCCATCTTAACCAGTGGATACCAACTCTATTCTGATCATTTCTCCACCAAAATCTAGCAATTCTTGACTCAATTGCTTTGCAAATAGAAAGAGGCAACTTAAAAATAGACATGGCATAATGTGGAATGGACTGAACAACAGATTTTATGAGAATCTCTTTACCCCCCTTAGAAATAAATTTCTCCTTCCATCCCTCCAATTTGGCATTGACTCTTGCAAGTAACCATGGAAAACATCTCCTTTTTAGAGCGGCCCCATGCCTAAGTATTTACCACAGCCTTGTAGGATAGGCGTCCTAAGTTCTCGAGACATATTCTGCTAAAGAGTGAGGGGGCAATTTTTACTGAAAATCATGCCTGATTTGTTGCGGTTAACAAGCTGTCCAGTAGCCAAACAATACAGGTTCAAAATGTTTGCTAGGTTCTGACTCTCTTGAATACTACCGGTTAGAAAAAAGATCGCATCATCTGCGAAAAAGAGATGGGACAAATTAGGACACCATCTATTTAACCGGATACCTCTAATGTGTCATATGCTGATAGCTTGTGTAATAAGAGTCGATAAGACATTGGCCAACAGGATAAAAATATATGGCGATAAGGGGTCACCCTGGCGTAGACCACGAGATGGGTAAAAATAAGGCAATTGTTCCCCGTTAAACTTCACACTGAAAGTGACTGTGGTAATACACTTCATAAGCCAGCTAACCCAACGTGGATGGAAACCAAGTTTAAGGAGATAATCATTAAGGAAATCCCATTCAACTCTATCGTATGCCTTCGTCATGTCTTTTTTAGTATTGCATTAAATCTACAAGTCCTCTTTCTAGATCTAAAGTGATGAAGAACTTCTTGAACAATGAGAATATTATCCTGAATCTGTCTACCCTTCACAAAAGCTGACTGTTCACTAGAAATCGGGATATTCAACAAAGGTTTAAGTCGGTTGGCAAGTACCTTTGAAATTATTTTGTAAGCAAAGTTGCAGAGACTGATGGGACGATATTGCTCGAGCTTCTCAGGTTGAGATGTCTTAGGGATCATCGTTATAGTAGTCTGATTTAGACCCAGAGGCATTACTCCTGACGTCATGAAATTCTGTACTAGAAGGAATATATCATCTTTAACAACTGCCCAATGTTGGTGATAAAATAAACCGTTTAATCCATCAGGGCCAGGGGCTTTGGAAGTTCCCATTTGAAAAGTTGCTTGCCGAACCTCTTCCATCGTAAGTGAGGCAGTCAGCTGGTCATTCATATCATCGGTAACCACCTGGTTACATTTATCCAGTAAAGGTTCGTAGTTTCTAACACCAGCAGTTGTATATAATTGTGAAAAGAAGGTGGTCGCCATATCTTGAAGAGTAGGTAAATCCCTAATCCACTGGTTATTATCATTTAGCAAAGTAGTAATTCGATTGCGCTGCCTTCATTGGATTGTAGATGCATGGAAAAAACGAGTATTTTTGTCGCCACATTTCAGCCATAGAATTCTGGAACGTAGAGCCCAATATTGTTCTTCCTGTCTCCAACTCCGTTGAATTTCCTCTTTTAGGTTGGCTGCCTCTGCCTTATCATAATGGAAATGAGGCTGATTCACCAGATTCTGGAGCTGGTTTTGTAATAGAAGCACCTTTTTGTGCTTATTCGAGAATTTTTTTCGACTCCATACCTTCAGAGCTTCCGTAACTCGGTGCACTTTGGATAGAAAACTAGGTTGTGGCCGAGTAAGTGAGTTCCAAGCCCGATAAATAACTTCATGGCATTCCTCATCTTCATTCCAATAACTCTCAAAAAGAAAAGGTTTCCTAGTTCGAGAATAATCTACTGAAGTTTGAATTAAAATAGGGCTATGGTCAGAGCCCACGGCTGGCAATGCATACACCTCTGCCCCTGGAAACAAAAGTCGCCATTCCATAGTACATACCACTCGGTCCAATTTTTCCTTAACAAGCTCCTCCCCCTGTCTGTTATTCATCCAAGTATACTTATAGCCATGACTCTCTAACTCTGTAAACTCGCAGTCATTGAGGATAGCACGAAAAGACATCATTCGAGACTGATTAACAGGTCGTTTCCCCATCTTTTCCCATAGATAAAGAATCTCATTAAAATCACCAGCACATAGCCAAGGCAGATCAGTAGTAGCATGTATCTGACGGAGGTCATCCCATAGGTGAAGACGCTGCTGGTAATCAGTTGGTGCATGAATAAAAGTGATACTAAGAAGTCTGCCTCCCTGCCCCCTCTCTACAACTGATATGAAAAAGGTGTGGTGTGGAGCGTAATACGTCTAAATAAACCAGATCATTCCAAAACAGAGCTAGTCCACCAGCAAAACCAGCTGGGTTCAGGATATAAGAGTTATAAAACTTTAAATAACGCTGAATATATTGAATTTGTACTTCAGGTTGTTTGGTTTCCATTAAGAATACCACATCGGGCTTGTCTTTGGCCGTCATGGCCTTTAGTTGTTGAACTGTCAAGGGATTGCCCAAACCCTGACAGTTCCAACATAGCAGCTTCATTTGTTTGTGGGTGGCTGTTTGGGGCCAGCCACCAAAGCCCAAATTCCGGCTTCATCAGATGTAACGATAGGAGTTTCCATTAAGTTGGAGTCATCAGGTTCCGCAATGGTCAAGCCTTTTGCTTCATACGGATTATATCTTCGTTGTTTCTTGGTCGAACTGAATGCAGGTTTGGACCGGATAGATTTCTCTTTCTTTGTGAGCTGGATATCCATAGGTTCAGTTTGAATTGCTTTCAACTTTGTGTCTGCAGATATGAGTGCTGTATGGAGAGGGAGATTGTGCGTAACCGAGTGCTGCTAAAGGTGCTGGACAGATACATCTACTGGTTCCGGGAACGAGTGCTAATGGAGGTGCTGATGAGAGACCCCAGCTGGTTCCCTGGATTTGTGAACTAAACTTGAGATATTTACTGTTGGAATCAGTGGTGGTGGGGGCAGCAAGGGAACGGTGGCAATCTGTGATGGCGGAGTTTCAGGTACGTGTTCTTCTGTTTGGTCAGAATTGTCTGGGGGTGCATAAAAGATGCGCCAGTAGGGGCTATTTTGCTTAACTTCCGCACGAAGCCACTGACCATATGCCATCTTCTCTCTACCCTCATGTTTGGCCTCATTATAGGGAATGTCCTTACAATACATCGCATAGTGGCCAAGCTTGCCACAGGAATAGCAAAAGTGCGGTAGTCGTTCGTAGCAGAAGTCCAGCCAAAAAGGTTTACCAGCAATCCTTATCAGCTTCCCTGTTTTAAGAGGCTCATGTAAGTTTACTTCAACTCTTACTCGACCTGCTCGGGACGAACCTCCATCCATCGAGTCGACTGTTACTTCCATCACACGACCCACTTGTTGTACTGCCCTTCTTAGCACAGGGTCAGAACACCATTCTAACGGCAAGCCGATAACCTGTACCCAAAAGGAACAAGTAGAAAAGTCGTAACAATGTAAGGGTGTATTCGGTCTCCATGGTTTAAATATGACTAAATGGCTCGAGAAGAGCCAAGGACCCCCGTCAAGAATTCGCTGTTTGACTGCTTGGGATTGAAATTTGGCGACATAGAGATCTGCCTCACGCTGTGAAATATCTACCATTTCAGTCCGCCAAGCTTTTTTCAGTTTGCTTTTGAAGGCAGGAAGGTTAATGGTTGGATTGGAGAGGATTTTACCAATAATAGTTAACTTGCATTCCTCTAAAGTTTCAGGTGAAGGCTCATCATCCCAGTCGTCGATTATCTGTTCAGTGGTAAGGAGACCCAAACGAGAGCAAAGATTGCAAGATGCCCAGAATCGGTATGGCTTTCCGAAGCCATTCAGGATGAAACCAAAGGTATTAAAACAGATATTGGCTACATGCAGAAAACCCAACACAGAGCTGAATTCGCTAAATCCAATAAGTCAATAGTAGAAATATAAGGTGAGCAGCAACCCTCAACTAACGACTTTCCCCAATTTTCCTTACAGTTAATGAGAAATGGGATGCATGCGGAACTGCCCAGGGAAAATCGGCTGTGCGACCCACCGGAGAAAAGCTAGACAAATGCAGAATTCCCCAAAGAAGATCATTCTGGAACAAGATGAAGCCAAGACACCGAGAAACTCCTCTAGTAACAGGGCTTCCACAATTATCAGAATAGAGGAAGAGTAATTGAGGCCATAGAACTAACCCGTAAGAGAACACCGAAGACCAGAAGGATGGAGGCCAACAACAGCTGGCGATGGAGAGAAAAGTGAAGAGGAAAACAACCCAATCGCAATTGAAGGTGGGGGAGATTGGAGATGAAAGGTAGAAATTAGGATCGAAGGTGGGGAAGATGGGAGATGAAAGGTAGAAATTGGGAGAAAAAGAACTACCAGAAGGTAGAGGGAAAACTCTTCATCCAGAGAGAAATTTCTTGCCTCGCAAGGGTTCTAGACAAGTGCACGTTAAAAATATGATTCAGAGTTTAATTAAAGGGTTGCGGCATTGAGAGGGTGTCGTGACATGCTAATCCATCCTACTCACAACCAAACCCCTAGAAACTCTAGGATAGCGCAATAGACCATCAACTTGCACATGTAACTTGAGGTGGGTTTGATAACATTTTTATTTCCTGGAACAATTCTTTTTAGAAATAATTCTGATCTATTTCTATTTCTGAGTAAAATAATGTATTTGGTAACTGCACAAAATTTCTATTCTCGGAATAAAAAAAGAACAAAAATGCATTTGGTACGATTCATAAATTTTTTGGTGGCGTAGAATTTCTTTTATTTCTTTTCTTTTTCTCCTCTCTTCTTCCTCCTTTAGTTGATCACCGGGGGGCGGTAGGTGGTGTCCGACGACGGCGAGTGATAGTTAACGGCAGTGGATAGCAGGTCATCGACAGTGGCAAACAGGTGGTGGCAACGGTGCACGGCGGTAGATGATGGCAAACGGCAGTAGCAACAGCCAGTGGATGATGCCAGCGGACAGTGATGGTGGCAGTAGGCGGATGACGGTGACTAACAATGGCGGTTAGTGATGGCGGATTGTGATAGAGGATGGTGGTGTTCGACAGTAGCTGAAAAGGGGCAATGATGAAGAAGAAGGAAAAAGAAAAGAAAAGAAAGAAAATGATTTACTTCTAGAAATTGTTTCTAGGAACAATAAATTACCTTTTTCTACTTCTTTTTTTTCTATTTTAAATCTATTCCCTAACCACTTTTCTATTCCGATGAATAGAAAAATTAGTTGATATTACTAAATGGATTTCTATTCTTTTCCTATTTCAGGGAGCAAAAGAATAAAACAACAGAAAAATTGGAATGTTGCCATGCAAACCCAATGTAGTTTAATCCCATAATATTAGGTTTAGTGTCCAATTTGCTTGGGCTAAATAAAATGATTGGTGGTGATTTCTCTCTGTTCTAAAATATGAACCTGGATTAGGGATTTCTAGGAAATCTTGATGCACCACGGGAGTGGTGGCCCTCAGAGACATTCTCTTCGAGGGAAATTTCGGGTCTCTACAAAGTTTATTGAGTCACGTGGCAAGATTATGTCACTTGTCTTGTCACATGACAAGTATATAGATAAAGTGAAATGTCACGCGATAAGTACATGTGACAGCCTTCTCTCTTGTCCCACATCGCCTAGGGAGGGAGGTCTTGGTCAGCTTATAAGGCTTGGGTCCCTCTAACCTGTGTAACGCGTTTTAAAGCCATGAGGGAAAAGACCGTGGCTGAGATGGCGGTTCGTCCGCGTCAGGGCGGGTGACCCAAAGCGGACAATATTACACAGTGGGGCTCGGGATGTTACAAGTGGTATCAGAGCCGACTTCTGACCGCGTGTGGGGCCACAACAAGAATGCTGTTCTGATGCTCGTGGGGCCACAACGAGGACGCTGTTCTGTTAAGAGGTGGAGAGTGCGATAGCCTCGTCTCTTGTCCCACATCGCCTAGGGAGGGAGGTCTTGGTCAGGTTATAAGGCTTGGGTTCCTCTAAACCTGTGTAACGCGTTTTAAAGCCGTGAGGGAAAAGACCGTGGCTGGGATGGCGGTTCGTTCGCGCCAGGGTGGGTGACCCAAAGCGGACAATATTACACAGTGGGGCCCGGGATATTACAGTACATGAGTGAATATTCTCTTAAGCCCGTCTTAACTAAATATAAGTGATGAAAGTGCATATATAAATTTTACGTTCATAAAATAATAATGAGTTCATCGTTCGTCTACCTCGACCCCGGATAATTTCACAAGCTGGTCTGGCACGAGCTCCAGGGATTCACATACACTGTCGCACCACGGTCTCTTTTCACTTCGTTTTGAGCGCATGGTCAGTATTTAATAGAAATGAATTATACTGACGTATCACAACCAAAGGTATCAAGCAAGAAAGAAGGTTGTTGGGGCTGTTGGAGATGAAATTGAGATGAGATAGAATTTTGTGACTCTCCCAATCCCGTCACTAACTAAACTCCACAATCAAAAAACGACCATCTTGTCTGATTGCCTATTTGATTCGTCACGACCGACTAGGTGTCATTGACCCATCATGGGCGCCCCCACAAAGAAAAACTCAATCTTTTAGTCATTTAGCCTAAATCACTAAATTATGCAAGTCAATGAACAAAAATTTTAAGCACAACTCAATTCAAACTTCGCTTACTTAACAATGGAATAAAAATGGTATTGAATATATATCATGACTCGATGTCCTTTTTATATGGTCCAGATAAAGGAAATAACAATGGAACAAAAATGGAACTTTCGTGGGAGTTGCTGTGATTATCGAAACTAATAACCATATAATTCAACCCCATAATTGCGAAGGTTTATGCAACCAGTAAGTAACTTTTTGCTCTGCCTACATCAACACCATATAAACATTCTGATTAGCTCTCTTTCTTCTCGTCGTCGATACTAATCTTTCTTCTATTTCGCTTAAAACTTAATGGAAACAGAAGTGCTCTATGATTTGTCTCCATTCGCAAGGATTTTCAACGATGGCCCAGTTGAGAGACTTTGAGGGACAGACACCGTGCCCCCGTCCCTCGACAAGAAAACTCGCGTCCAATCGAATGACGTCGCCATGTCATCCGATTCCACTATCTCGGTGAGACTCTACATCCCGAAAGCGGCAATCGGTTTTCTCCAAAAGCTGCCCGTGCTCGTGTACTGTCATGGAGGATGCTTTATATTTGAAACGGCGTGGTCGCTGACTTGTCACAACTATCTCAATGACCTAGTTGCAGAGGCTAACGTCGTTGCTGTCTCCGTCGAGTATAGAAGGGCCCCGGAGGATCCTCTGCCAGCGGCTTATGACGATTCATGGACTGCCCTCAAGTGGGTGGCCTCTCGTTCCCACGGAAATGGCCCCAGGAGTGGCTGAATTCTTGTGCTAATCTCGAGAAGGTGATCAGGAGTGGCTGAATTCTTGAGCTAATCTCGAGAAGGTGATCTTCAATGTTCTCCTTTTCTTTATAGTGGGATGCATGTGCGTGTGTATGCATGGTAACGAAACCCCCAAGATTGGCATAGTTGATTGACAGTTGACTAAATAATGTTCATCTAGATAACACTAGTTCAAATTCCACTAACTACGTGTATCAAAAGTCTAAATTAACTGATATGTATTGATTAGTGGGTTCTCGTAGGGTATTGTATGGGTCAGGTAGCCTGGCCGTTGTGAGCCGTGTCCTTGGGTTATTAAAAAATTTACAATAATTGATACAACTCTCTCTTTTTAATCAATATAACAAGTTCAGTTCTTTTTATTTTTCATAGGTGTTTCTGGCTGGAGATAGTGCCGGTGCTAACATAGTTCACAACATGGGCATCCGATCGGGAGAAACAAAGCTTAATGGAATCAAAATTGCAGGCGTTATGATGGTGCATCCTTATTTATGGTGCAACGAACCATTGCCTTTGGAGACCACAGAACCAGACAAGAGGTCCTTCTATGAAATGTTTTGGCAGGCGGCAAACCCAACGACCACCGGGTGTGACCTGCTAATTAATCCGATGAAGGACATGAGGCTCTCGGTTTGGATTGGAACAAGGTCTTGGTTTGTGTTGCTGGCAAGAATGTGTTGAAATATAGAGGGTGGTATTACAAGGAGGCGTTGAGTCAGAGTGTATGGAGTGGAGTGGTGGAAGGGATGGAAACGCCCGGGGAGGATCATGTCTTCCATTTGTTGAATCCTGGTTGTGATGATGCTGTGAAGTTGATGAAGAAATTGGTCTCCTTTATGAATGAGGATACATAGGGTAGACGTTGTGGTGTTGGTAACTTCCTTTGGTGGGCTAATCCTTAGTTATTTCTATCTCTATATGTAAGTATTGCCTGTGTGAAGTTAAAAAAGTCAGGAGCAACTTTTCTGCTTTATCTAATATGATATGTGAATGCGTGTGCGTAACAGTATAGTATAGATAATATATCATATAAATCCAGTCGTATGTATTTCTTATTTCTTAGTCAAATAGATTTGGTTGAATTAATTAGACTGTCATTTAAATGAATTATTGTCTAATTGTCAGTAGAGAGTCTCCAATACATATGGGAAGGACTGTTATCCGCAGTGCTTATATGCCTTTGAAAAGTGTTCAGCTCAAGATGAAGTTCAAAAAAGAAACTCCTAAAGTAGTAGATATTTGTGCAGTAATCGACACAAACAGTTCTTGTAGCAAGGTGGAGCATATAAAATTGATAGTTGTTGTGACAGTTGAATTTTGATAAAGTGTTTATTCAATCTCCTGGTAAATATAGGTGCAACAATGCTTTTTACTTTATATGTGCTAGGGGAAGTTGTGTTTGAAAATCTTATGTAGTATCTAAAGGTGCATGTGGAGTTAGCATTCAGTTAACATCTAGAGCTATGGAAAAATTTAACTGTAGCTTGGACTTAAAAAATATTTGTGCAGATCAAGCCCATGAGAGACTATGGGAGAGTAGAAGTGATAATATGAGGTTCCAACAAAATAACTGAGTCATAGTTGGAGTCGGCCAAGCAAAACAAGGTTATTAACTTTCCTAATTAGAGTTGGAGTCGACCAAGCGCAAAAAGAGCTTGTTTTCCTTTTGACATGTAGGACGACATTTCCTGGGCTGTTTAAAGTGTGCCATGCGAGTGCTTTGGGCGCTGCTTTTTGTTGGTGTTACGCTCAATGGGTCGCATGCTTCGTGGATATGATCCTAGCGGAGAAATTGCGAGTGTTTAGTTTTGAAGCCAACATATTTTGCGTTACTATATTGGTAATTTTATTTGGTAAGATTACATAAAAAATTATGAGGGCTAAACATCTTGAGTTATCGGATGTAATTATAGTTAGGAAACATTGAGTGTTTGGATGACTTAAAAGTGTGATTATAATTTTCATCATATCACTTGACTGACATATGGAGTATGGTGCTACTTTTCTATAGAGCAAGTCACACCGACAGCAGCTAGAAGTGGCAAATTGGTAGGTCTAGTGGGTTATAATTGGGTTCAGCCCAAATTCACTCATTTAACTCACATTGACTATTTTAATCAGTAGATAATTTAGATAGCCCATACCCTACCGTACCCAAATCCAACCCAAATTTACCCACATAACTCGCTCAAAACACATAGAATAAGTCCAGTATATCTCCAAAAATAAAAACCGGAAAATAAAATAAATTCAAGTTGCTCTAAGCTCAACCCAATGGAAACACCGCCCTTGTGAAATCCCCCAGCAACCACTCCTCCCCCGCCACCAGGGACGGATTTGTGGCCAGAGGATGGAACATCAACGAAGTAACCGCGATCAAGGATAAGCCATTCCCGTCAACTGAAATCAGGTCGGCATCCGTGGCTGCGCAGTGGAGAGGCTGAGGAGATGCTCCAGCAACTCATGGGCGAGACCTTCGTTCTAATTGTTTGCGATGGATGAGTAACAAGTGTCATTCCCTAAATCCAACAAGATTAGAGGATGACCTGGCTATCCTTCTATTTTGATAAAAGGTTCTTGAGTATATTTAAGATTGAGTCATCCGGGAAAAATACCAAAAAAGTTATAAACCTATTGCATTAGTACCAATTCAGTCCTAAACTTTTCAATTGGACCAATTCAGTCATAAACCTTTTAATATTGGTACCAATTCAGTCCATCTGGCCAATTTTGGCCGGCCGGCGTTGACGTGGATATTAGTCGGTGGCCGGACGCTGATGTGGCAATTTTTATGATTTTTTAATTATTTTAGAATTTTTTATTAATTTTTATTAATTTTTTTAATTTTTTTCCTTTTTCCTTTTCTTTTCTGCTTCTTCCTGGAGGTGGCCGGCGAGCCTTTGGTGAGGCTTGCCGGCCACGGGGGAGGGCCGCGAAGCCCTTGCCTGCCGTCGGCAAGGGTCGCGACCCTCGCCCGGCCTCTCCGAGGGCCGCCGGCGAGGTGGCTTCGCCCGGATCTGGGAGAGGCCGGGCAAGGGCCGCGACCCTTGCCGGTAGCAAGTGAGGGCTTTGCGGCCCTTGCCCAGTGGCCGACCACCGCCAGGAAGAAGCATAAAAGAAAATGAAAAAATAATAATAAAAAATTCGAAAAAAAAAATCATAAAAATTGTTACGTCAGCGTCCGGCCACCAGCCAACACCAGCTAACGTCCACGTCAATGCCGGCCGGCCAAAATTGGCCGGATGGACTGAATTGGTACTAATATTAAAATGTTTAGAACTGAATTAGTCCAATTGAAAACTTTTTAACTGAATTGGTACCAATGCAATAGGTTTAGGACTTTTTTGGTACTTTTCCCGAGTCATTCAGATGGATTGACAGCATTGTCATTCACCTAATCTTGTTGGATTCAAGATATGACAACAAGAGCATCTATGTGCAACCACAATGAGATAGGCAGAGGGTTTATGGAGGATTTTGGGAGAATTTGTTCGTTCAGTCACTAAAGGCCACTGACGTCAAAATGGGCCACTGCGCCTCTGACGGCACCACCACGAGCCTCCTCCTCCAACCCTGAAGCCTCGCTGGAGCAGGGGATCTTCGATTTGCACATTCACTCTTCAAGGTTCCATCTTTCTCTTTTCTCGATTCATAACAGTTGATCAAATTGTCTTACGAATTAAATTCCCAGATTGCGTTTTCTCTTAGGAAAAGTCCATCCTGCAAAACTCCGATCGTCTTTGACATGACTTGGCAACCGCTGTTGGTGAAGCTCAATCCCACCAATCCTGAGCGTTGACTTGACGTGGATCTCGAGGAGGTGCTTGATGCAATTGACTTTGCAAGGGCGAGTGGCCTCGAAGATGTCACCATTGGGGATCCTCTTGAGGGCAATAGAATAATCGAGGTCGAAACGGTCGAGGTCAAGGCCGTCCATGTCAGGTTCGAGCATCCAAGAAGGGCTCTTGGGGGAGTGACCTAATAATGGGGACGATGGAGGAAATGAGGTGGCTTCGAATCTTCGATTGTGGAGTAACAGGGAGAATTGAGTAGTGCGAGCATGGTAAAGTGAGAGAGGGAGCGTTCATTTTTGTTGGGAGGATGTTAATGGTGGTATTTGGCCATGAAGAGAGAGAAGGAAGAGGAGGAGGCGAAGGAGGAGGGAAATTTTGGTCTTTTGGGATTACACCGATAGGGTTATAAGAGAAACGGACAAATATGTTGTAAAATGAAAATGAGTTTATTCATAGCCCATTTTTAGACCCATATATATTTAGGCATTTGTTTTTTAAACCCATTTAAATTTGTTTCCAATATTTTAGCCAATTCATTTATAACCTGATTCATAAAAGATGAGTTAAAGAATAAGTTTTGAACTCATTTTGATGCCTCTAACAATAGCCACGTAATTCTTTAATTTGCAAATTCTCCATAAGCCATATTGACAAACTTCCCAATATATTAAGTCAAATCTAACTTTCGAAGCCACAGCTCATTTCTCACGTCACAACTTTAATTAAGCTTCCGATTAACAGTTTTTTCACTATACTTTCTGTATTATATTATGCTATACCTCATCATGATTAATGACTTCATATTATATTGTGCTATATCTTGTTATATAATGCTATACTAGACATCGGTTGATACAGACATCATGATTCATGATTCCATATCTTTTGTATGTGTCTAGAAAAGACATACATTAATCGGTTTCTAGAGATGATAACAATATAAATTAATCCCATATCTCGACAAAGAGTTATTAGTGCTACCAGTAGACTTTGTCGCTTATTTGATTGGCCAACCTAAAAAGCAAATATTCAATGCACATGAGCGTGATCCAAATTTTATAATCCAGTCAATGTCGTCGTTCCATATAAAATAAAACTGCATCTCAGAAACGCAATTATCAAGCATCAATCGCATAAAAATTCTTCCTTTCCAAGTTTGACGAGGACTATCGACGAGACGTGGCGAGTGCGCAGGGAATATAAAAACCAGCATATTAATGCAAAAACTCAATATAAACTTCGGATCAACTCTCTTTCTTCTCATCCTTTATAGTGAACTCGCTTCTATTTTGCGTCAAAACTCAATGGAAACAGAACTGCTCTATGATTTATCGCCGTACGTAAGGATTTACAAGGATGGCCGAGTGGAGAGATTTATGGGCACGGAAACCGTCCCTCCATCGCTCGACGAGAAAACCAGCGTCCAGTCAAAAGATGTTGCCATTTCATCAGACTCCGCTGTCTCCGCAAGACTTTACATCCCGAAAGCTGCGACCGATTCTTTCCAAAAGCTCCCTGTGCTCGTATACTTTCATGGAGGAGGCTTCATAAATGAAACAGCGTGGTCGCCGACTTACCACAACTATCTCAATGCCCTAGTTGCGGAGGCTAACATCATCGCTGTCTCCGTTGATTATAGAAGGGCACCAGAGCATCCGCTTCCGGCAGCTTACGATGATTCGTGGACTACCCTAAAATGGGTGGCCTCTCATTCTACCGGAAACGGCCCTGAGGAGTGTTTGAATTCTCGTGCCAATCTCAAGAAGGTGATCTTGATTGTTCTTCAATTTCTATTTTATATCACTTACTGGCATATACATACTATTCGAAACAACGGCCAAACTCATAATATTAGATTCGACTTTTGTTTGGTATAATTGTGGCTGTAATATCACGATGTTGCTTTATGACTGTGCTATGAAGTGTTGTATCTGGTGTCTTTTGGTAATATGTGTTTTAAAGTTATAAAATCTTAAGGTTGGGATAGGCAATTTCTTGTATGCCATTGCTAGGGATGACGACGAAGCAAGGAGGGGGACGGGAACCTATGCCTTCACCGCCGCGTGCTCCCTGCGGGGCGGTTTTTCCTTTGTGGGGCGCCATCATAGGATCAATATTTTTTTCTCAAAAAGAATTAATAACACTTGCTAGATGATTATATGACATTTTCTTATTTTGATAATTATTATAAGAAATAATGGCCTCACGGGTAGATTTTGCATCACAGAACAGTCTCATGAATCGGTTCTAAAGAGATAATCAAGCTCCACCATTTGAAAATTGGTCACTGTGGGACAATTGTGAAGATGAGACACATGGAAAAGAATTGCCACATATTGCTTACCTAGAGGGCTTTCTAAGCTTGCATCTTCAACAAAATCAATTTGTAATGAGAAGAGATGGTTCTTAGGATTGTATTAATAGTGTTTCATATTTTTTCAACAAATAGAATGAAAGAAACATATATATATATATATATATATATATATATATATATTAAATAGTACAAGGGGCATATTAGCCCCTTCCTGCCTATTGCCCGCCCCATGCCCTGTGGGGCACTATTTTCGGGGAAAATTTTGCCCCATGCCCATCTCTACTATGTTGCTACAGCTTCGAGGGTACTACAGTTGTTTGAAGTTTGTCAAGCACCTTTTAAAAATTGCAGTATCGATTTTCATGGAAATAGCTTGTGAGGAAATTGTGCTAAACCGACTCTTGTTCACTTTAACAAATAGGTCCAGTGTCTTTGTCTATTAAGAGAGGTTGAAGCAAAAAAGAAAGAACAGAAATCCTGTTTGAATTTGCCTCCAAAATGTACAAAAGGGTCAGCTTAAATTGTAGAATAAAATCCAAAAGTTAAGGAAACTTAAGATAATGTACCATACGAATTTTAAAAATATGGGGTTGTCAATACTGAAAGGATAATTTCATACTTTGAAGTTAGAAGAATATGCCAAAAGGAAAAAAAAAAAATTTAAGCCACACTAAAAATTGATTGCAAGAATTGTTCTTAGAAATTTTTTTTTACTGAAATACGGGTTATCTATTTCATCATGGGTGCTATTCTATCCAGTGCGGTGGAGATTTCAACTTTGTCATTAACTAGATAAAATAATGTTTTGCTATTCTATCCAGCGATCGATCGGTCTCTTGAGTTTTCTCAAATAATTTAAATCAGTTGGCGGTCACAAAAACAATGTTTGATAATTACATAACATAGTTTTTCTGTTGTGAAATGCTTATTACGGCATCCTTGATCATGCTTGGTAATGATTGTACACACTAATACAATATTCTCGAAATTCTTCATAGGTGTTTATGGCTGGAGATAGCGCTGGCGGTAACATAGTTCACAACATGGGCATCCGATTGGCAGAGCAAACTCTGAAAGGAATTGAATTTCTGGGAGTTATTATGGTGCATCCTTACTTCTGGGGCGACAAACCATTGCCTTTGGAGACCATCGAACCTGAGAAGAGGTCCGGGGTGGAGAAACTCTGGTGTGCGGCGAACCCAACGACCACCGCGTGCGACCACCCTCTGATAAACCCAGCGATGGACCCTAGGCTGTCGGGTTTGGCTTTCAATAGGATCCTAATTTGTCTTGCTGAAAAGGATATCTTCAGACAAAGGGGCTGGCACTACAAGCAGGTGTTGAGTGAGAGAGGATGGAGGGGATTTGTGGAAGTGACGGAAGCACCAGGGGAGGATCATGTGTTTCATTTGATCAATCCCAGCTGTGATAATGCCGTGAAGATGATGAAGAAATTGGCCTCCTTCATGAATGAGGAGGACAAATAGAATATTTCTTGTTCCGTGGGTGGTACTTTTCATATACGGTTTGTATATTTGAAATGTTTGTTGGTAAAATCGTGTGATTGGCGATGCTGACTGTACTTTACCAATAATATGAACTACTTGGGAGCTTGAAATGCAGTTATCAACTTCTTTAAAAAAAGTTTATTACCAAAACCAAAAGTTAAATAGTTAAAATAGTGGCTTATCTGCAATATTAATAACTGATCCACATAGAGCCACTTTTGATGTAGTAAGTGATCACTCGGAGTAAGGAATTTACCAACTTCAAGTGGAATGTATAAGTTATTTGCTTATGTAGAAATTTGTTACTCAAAACAAAACTTAGTATTGAAATTGATAACTTACAAGCGTAGGTCCACTTACGAGTTAGTTACCAATCAAGGAAGAATTTTGACATTGAAAACAAAATTCTTGAATTTAGTACCTTGCCATTGAAATAAGCAACTTACTAACATAGGCCTTTTATTACTTTAGTAAGTTACTGACACTTTTTGAGGAATCTATGAATGCCAACTTCAATGGCATGTTATCAATTTATTTAGAAATTCACCATTGCAAATAGAATATTTCTGTTCAATTTAGTAACATAATAACCAACTAGGTAATCGATCGAATGGTCCAAGACTTGGTTTGCAAGCTACAGTCACAAGTTTGATTCCTCAATCTCTCCCTAATCTTAAAAGACCTTGGTTAGTCACTGAAGGAAGGACCTTGACTTAGGTGTTTTGATGGTCTTGCTCTTCCCTGCTTGCACCTAGTGGGGCTGCAGTGATAGACTCACCCAGTGAGTAATTGGTATTTTATTAGGGCCTTAAACAAAACATTCTAGCAACACATGAGGTAAGTCCCAACTCCATCCAAACATTTTCGTTCATAACAAAAATTAGCAATGTATTGGGGAAGTACTAACTTACTGTACGAATGTAGGCTTGCATTTAGGGTGGTAAGTTATCGCTTAAGTAAGGAACGTACCAAAGTTCAGTTCGATAGTAAGTTATAAAATTAGAATTAAATTCTCATATATTGAAGTTATTCACTTATTAATAGAATTAGTAATGTACCGATGAATGCTTACTTTTAGGAAGGTTTTTTCTTTTTACCTACCTGATAAATAATGTCCTAAAATCTATTAATAGTAAATCATCAACCTATTTATTTGCGCAAATTGTAAACAAATGTAACTAGTAAGTTGGTGATTTGCCAACGTAAGCCCATTGAGTATCAAGTTACCAACAACTCAAGGAACTTACTAAGTTGAAATTAATGTTCTATTTGATTATAGAAGGGTCAAATCATGATTTCATTGCTAAGTTGCAAACGATAGAATGGGCCCAATTGTAAAATTGAATTGAAGCTGGTAATGTACTGTTAAATTTGAAGATCGTAAAGTCATTATCTCATTGATATGTTACTAATTTATGAGCCGCCCCACTTGTAAAACTTAATAATAGTTGGTTTGAGAGCGGTAACGTCAAACTATCGTCGGCTTGATTAGAAAAATGGGGGGAGGGGGGGGGGGAGTTGCAGCCTCTGGGACCATTAGTTAATAGAAAAATCCTACCCATTAGCCTAAATTAGTAAATTATGCCTGTCAATAACATAGTCTTTAATTTGTAGAACTTTCGTAGTCCAAATTAGCAAACTCCTGAAATCAACCTTCCAAACACAACTCAATACTATAAATCGGTTGATGCACCGATATCATGATTCATGACTCTTGTATATGTCTACAAAAGGGAAATATCAATCGGATTTTTACAATAAAAATGAAAATTGAAATTGGTGTGTGAAAAATGATAGATGATGACCACATAAATCAACCCTATAAATCGCAAAGAGTTATCAATGCAACCAGAAGACTTTGTCGCTTATTGGTGGGTAACAAATAAAGTAAGGAATCAATTCACATGTGCCTGAACTGGCACGTGTGAATTGTTTCTCATAATTTTCATCCACTCATTATCATCGTCTCAAATAGAAGAAAATTGTATCTCACGAAACGACATTATCAAGCACTAATATTTTTCACATGCGACGAGCACTAACGACGATGTCTAGGCAAGTACGTAGGGCATATAAAAACCAGCAAATTGATGCAAGTACACAATATAGACTTCTGATCAACTCTCTTCTTCCCATCCATATTGAACTTGCTTCTGTTTCACTTCAAACTTACGAGGTGTGTTTGGTAACGCATTTGAGGAAAATCTCTGAAAAAATGCAAAGGACTTTAGGTGAAAAGGATTTTTCTAAAATACAAATAGTGTTTAGTAAAATATAATTTAAGAACATAATGGGAAGCAACTTTGATTTCAATGCTATTTGGAGAAAAGCTATACTTTGTAAAACACTTTCACTATTATGAAAAAAAAAAAAAAAACAAACTCTTACTATTTCTTTTTTAAAAAAATATCTCAACTTTTTGCCGATAGAACTTAGGCCATTGATGAGCCTCATTGGTTGCCGGCTAGCCTTGCTTGAGGTTGTGCAATCTTAGGCATCGCTTGCAACCTGGGCAACTTCAAGTGAGGTTGGTTGTGGTTTTGCACATGACTTTTTAGGGGTAAAAGTGTATTTTCATCTCATGTGAAAATTTCTATAAATAAAATGGACAAAAATGCACCAACTAAAATATTCATAAAAAATATTTTAAAATAAATATCTGATAAATATAGCCACTTCAATGGAACTATATAAGACATTTTGAGAAGAAGAATTACATGAATTGGATAAAAAGGGAAAATAGCTCAACATAAGAAGGTCAAGATGACGACAATTGGTTACTCATCATATATTTAAAGGTTAACAACGGTAAAAAAAAAAAAAATGACTATTGATAAAAATATTTAAAAAATTATAATGAGAAGG
The DNA here is from genome assembly GCA_016097605.1 of Eucalyptus guilfoylei. Taxonomy (NCBI): domain Eukaryota; kingdom Viridiplantae; phylum Streptophyta; class Magnoliopsida; order Myrtales; family Myrtaceae; genus Eucalyptus; species Eucalyptus guilfoylei. Next base: position 22,262,413 of record CM027866.1, on the reverse strand, counting down.
ATGTTTTCAAACTCATTTAAGAAAATGATTAACCGAAATTGAAGGTGATTTTTTATTTGTATCAATCAATCATTTTTTTTAATTATTCAACCATTTAAAAATACATTATGAATACTTGTTTTTTAAAGTTGACCTTTTTCTTATTGAGCCTTATTTCCATTTTACTCCGTTGTATTTTTTTATTCTGAAAATACCTTAGTAGTTTTATTAGTATTTATTAGTATTTTCATCTATATTTATCAAATCTTTATGTTTAATATTATTGTCGATACTTATTTTATTATTATTGATATTTCAGTTAGTTTAGTTTTCTCGTATTTCCTGTACTATCTTCTTCTCATTTTTTTTTTTTAACATCAACTACGAGTAGAAGAGAGCTTTCCTCCAGGAAATGAGAAAAGAATACACTATTACACCTTCAAAGTATTGCACATGTTAACCAAAAAAGTAGAGAATTGACGAATGGAATAAAATGAAAGTTCGGGGGCGTATCGAATAATAATTAAAAGACTGAGGACAAACTTGAACTACATCCAAACTTTATGGGGGCATTTTGTGTAATTTCCCTTTAAATATATAGATTAGGAGAAATGGTTACCGAATTATATTAAATTTTTGAAAGCTTCTTTGAGGTATGTAAAATCTCATTTATGTACAACCTCTAATGGTAAGCCATCGATTTGTCCTGTTTTTCATGATTTTCCAAAAAAACTTTCTCTCTCTTTCTTTGGATGAACCATAGAAAATTACTAACTTGGAGCATTTTCTTTTATCAATGAGCGACCAACTCTTTGATCACCAGATTATCCTTATTGGGAGTGACAATCCCCCAGTTCTAAATAAGGATGTGCAACCAAACTGGTTCTATCGAGGAACCAGACCGGATTGCCTGAAAAATAGGTCCAGGAACAAGTTCCGAGTGAATATTCACCCAAGAACTAAACTGGACTGCCTTGTTTTGGAACCAATTTTTGAACTTGTTTGATAATGTTGGAAGATATGATTCAGTAGATTTGTATCAATAGGGAATCGAGTTTATTTTAGGATTAGAAAGATAGGAGAATATCTAATTTCCTTTTATTAATTCTTTCTTTGTAATTAAATACAGGATGTTTTACAGAAATTACAATACAGAATGAAGAAACAATTTTTCTTCTACATCTTCTATTTTCCTCACGAATCCAGAAGACCTTCTTCTTCTTCATCTCCTTTTTTTGACATGGTATCAGAGCCATCTGTGGTTCTAAACTAAATTTTTTGCTTCCGCTTCGATTACCTCACAAGGAACTCCAAATTCCAGAGAAGTGTTGCCATAGGAATCAAAGCTTTGATTGCCTAAGTGAGGAACCTCATCTGTAGAAGGAGTTGCCGGAGGAATCAATTTTCTATTAACCATGACAAAGCCGCAAGATCTTACCTCAACTCCAGTCGACCATTTGCAGGAGAAGCATCGCTGCAAACCTTGGGAGACCAAGATTCGTCTGTTGTGATTCCTGCATCAGAACAACAGGAAAGCCAGATCTAGACTCAACCTCGACACGTGCAATAGCAGTAGCAAGCTTAGGCTAATCTGGGGCAACCCTTCACGGGCTACCCTTACCAATGGATGTCATATACATGGTACCATGGGCCGATCCCCAATGCATCATCGCCTGGCTACCAAAGCAGCGCGCGAGCCGATGGAGGTCTACCAACCAATGATGGGGCAAATCCAACCATTGGCTCGGAGCAGACTAGTGGGTCGACTAGACCGGGTATGGGAGTGAATCCCTACCCGAGTTTTCACAATGCGGGTCACGGATTTGGGTTGAGCGGTTCGGGTCAGGGCACAAATCCCTACCCGAACCTGCACCAAGTTTCTTTCCGTATTAGATCCTCGCTACCAGTGGCCGGCCGAAACCCGGCGATCCCCTTTATACAACAAATGACGATGGACTAGAGCTAAAAATCATCAGTCAGCAACTGACAGGTGCAGACAATTATTCAAGTTGGTCGCACGAATTCCAGCAGGCACTAGTAACGAAGGATAAAGAAGTTTTCATCAACGGAACATTCTCGATTCCATCCGACGAGCGAATGGCACGGCTTTGGAGGAGATGTAACCAATTGGTCAGGACTTGGATTGGAAATTGCATCGCACCCGAAGTCGCGGCCGGACTTCCCCCAATGGAGGACTCGAAGAAAATGTGGGAAAACATAAAAGAGATGTATGGAAAACTTGATCAAGTTAAAATCTTCTCTCACACAACAGATCTCAGATCTGAAATAGGGGAACATGACCATCGTGACGGTATACAACAAGCTCTCCGCTTTGTGGAATGAATTAAAGGCAGCCGAAGAAAAGTTCGATAGGCCCGACCACATTCAACAGCAATATAAGAAAATGCGAGAAATGGAGAAGGCGATGAGATTTCTCCTCATCCTCAACGAGCCATCGCTAGTTGCTACTGTCACGCGCTAGCTCACATGCCCGCGAGCAACCGTCCGCGCGCCCTTATTTGCTTGAGCTACTGCCCGAGTCGCCTGGCCGCCGTCCAACTCCGCCTGAGCTCCTCCATTGCCGTCCAGTAGCCCTCGACCCCGCCTGGACCTGCCGTCACTGCCTAGCCCTCTCCCGTGTCGTCCTAGCTGCTCAAATCGCCCCCCTTAGCCGCGACCAGAGCCGAACCTCATAGCCTAGTTGTGAGCTTCGTGGCCCGTTTCTAGGCCAGTCCGGACCTCGTTTGGAGTCGCCATAGGCTTGTGTTCCTCTCTTCGTTGTGTTGCCGTTGTCATGGACTCACCAGCCCGTTAATCCTATGAATTTACTCTCTAAAACTTGCTTAAGAGGTTAATTATATTTAATGGTTAATTAGATTAGGCTAAATATGGCTTAGGTGGTTAGTTTAGATGGATTAGTAATTTAGTTGCTTAATTATGATTGTTAGGTGGTTAGATTAGTTAAGGACTACATAGATTGTATTATTTATGTAGATATGTGCATTATTTTTCTATGCCAATTTAGGTGGTTAGATTAGCATTTCTGGCGTAAGTATGCATTTATTGAATTAATTTGCATTTATTTAATTAATTTTGTAATTTATTTAATTATTTAATATTTTCCGGAAATTATATCGGGATAGCCGGTGACCGAAATTTTATGCTGATTGTAGTGGTGTGCTTAGTTTATGTAATTGAATGATAAATTGTGCAAATTGAGTGGTGATTGTGATTTTGAGTATTTATTTCAAAATTAGGAAATTTTGGTATTTAATTAGAAAATACCGGGTGTCGGGCTTTGACACCGAAAATGTTTTTAGATAGTATATCAAATAATGGGATTTTTAAAAAAAGGATATCAATTTTTCAGGTTTGATTTGACTGTGTATCCACACACGATTATTTTCACCGGATGTTTTTAATATCAAGAAAATAGGCCAAATTTATTATTTGAATTGAGGCATTTGAGTGCAATGCACGATATCCTTGGCTGGGATTGGATGTGTGCATGATTGGTATGAGAACCCGTCGCGAGAGTTTACGCCGGACGTTGTCCTTACATGGGATGCCCTTGGACAACGGATGCCGGTCATAGTAGAGGCTGGACCGATGCTCATTTGGGATTGTCGTCTCGTGTAGACGTTGCCGTGCTCAATGGGGTAAGACAATGCCTGGTTATGCCCGAAGACCGCCAAACATCGAGTAGGCCATGCCCTGGGAGCCATAATAAATTGAAACTGGTGATTGATTGAGATAGACGCGCCGGATGTGGCATGGAATGGGACGTGTCATAACGATTTGACCCTATAATCGGGATCTCTGTAATTGATTGAGATTGAGTGAGACATTTCAATTGATGTGTGCATCTGTTATATGCATCTGTGATATGAACTATACTGACATGTAGAAAGGAACTGAGACAAGGTGAGTCATCTGTGATGTGTGGTTAGACTACCTCTAGGCATATTTCATTTCTAGTCGGGATTTAGGGGGTGAACTTGCTGAGACATTGTCTCACCCTATCGTGGGCTCAATTTTTTAAGGTCCTTAGATGGTGGTCCATCCGGTTCATTTTGGACAGCCTCGGGGGGTTACTGAGTGGAGTATAGACGTCTCTATCCCCATGAGTCACTGGATCCATGAGCTTGTTGTGACTACTATTTAGGTCGATGAGGGCATACCTCAGAGGGTACCTCATCGATTCAAGGCATGATTTCTCCATGGGCTCAATGGGTATAGGGAAGGTCCCCTTCAAGGTTTCGATATCCCCGTTGCGGTCAACGTCGCTTCAAGAAAGAGTGCAAACCCATCTAATGGGGTTGTGGAGGACCCGAAGCCCCCGAAGCCTGTGGAGGTGGAGTCCGAAGGATTAGCAAATGTATCCGACTAGTAGGTCATAGGACGGCTTCTTTTTTAAAGCCGATCTTTTTGTAGATAGACTAGTTTGTTTATGAAAGTGTGGTTTTTGTGAAATTGTTATCCTGCTTTTCTATCCCATGTTGAGTGTTGTCTAGGGATTATTATACGCTTCCGCATGTGCATAATCGATTGAGTCGGCGACGCGTCCTAGAACGTCGCAAGTTTTATCGACCACCGAGGGATGTGCGCGCGCTCGAGGTTCGGGGCGTGACACAAAGTGTATTATTTTACAAAAATCAGGGAATGTGGATAGACCAATCAATAGAACAAAATCACAACAATGAGCATGGATGTTCTAAAGGCAATCGACCTAAGTAAATGTGTTTTGATCATCATGGAAATTTTATATGTGGTATATATGAACCTAATGAATAGCTTTCATTGAGGCATTGACTTAAGAATCTACAAAAAAAAAAATCGTGGAAAATCAACAGATAGCAATGGTCACAAAAACAAAACAATAAAAAAAAGCATGTCAACTTTGCAAATCCAATTCCGATTTTTCAAAAATCATTTGACCTAGCAAACAACAATCATATCAAGTCATCAATCTTTAAATCATTATAAGGCATCAAAGATAATCAAAGTCATCTATAAGCTCAATTGAAGATGTTAAGCAAATCAGTCTAATCTGTCATCCGAATTCCATGATCAAACATCGATGTTGTGATGATAATTTGACAAGGCAAATGACAATCAAATCATACACATTATATGTCGTTGGAAAGCTTGTCGAAATTATTTCAAATATCATGAAGGCGTCAAAGCTGAATAATCTCATTTAACAACTCATATCAAGTCATCAATCAAGTTGGTCATATGAGAATTTCGATTTTCACAAAACTATCAACAAAGCATCATTGAGCTATAGTATCATCATCAAACCTTAACATATCACCAAATATCATCCTCAATCATTCATATCATCCATATAAACATAGATCGCAACCTAAGTATGATTCCTAGCCCTGGTTGCCTATTGCAATCTCTCTTCATCATATTCATGATTCAAGGAGGTTTACCTTGTTGTGATTATTCTTCGGGCTCGAATGAGCTAGGTCGGCTAGCTATGAACTTTGAGGAATGATTAATCTAAGCTCCTTGTGAGATCTAGATTACGATTGCAAGAAATACAAAGTGAATAGGTAATTGATCAAGCTCAATTGGACGAAAATGATATGCAAGTAAAGTTTAGAGGATTAGAGATTGATTGTTGAAATTTTGGAAGATCGCTGGCCAACATGAGTTCAACAACTCAATGACAAGCACCAGGGATGATTGGACCACCAGGACTAAACATCAAACCGTTGTTGTGAGTTGATCAACTTGCTGATCTCCTCACCGATGTGAGAATCGGTCGATTCACTTGAGAGGAAACGACCTTGACCAAAGCCAGCCAGTGACGAAAAACTTTTGCAAGTCTTACAACGGAAGAGGGGACGTCATGGAGGAGTTAGTCGTAATGGAGATTCACTGACGGAGGTCGTTGATCAATTGATTATGGCAGTTCTCCTCGGCATGTGCGCGCGCATGCGAGAGAGAGAGAGAGAGAGAGAGAGAGAGAGAGAGAGAGAGAGAGAGAGAGAGAGAGAGAGAGAGAGATTTGAAGAAGTGACCAACCCTCCCTCAATTTTGGAGGGAAAAATGGTTTTATACCTTATCTCAAGATCAAATTTGGGCCCTTGGATTGATCCTAGGGCTCACATTGTTCCTTCTTGATCAAGGCTTAATCCTATGGGTGTAAAGATGATCATATGGATCAATGACATGTCTAGATGAGTGGTTAGATTAATCATCGATGAATGGCTGAAATTTAATGTTTAATCCCTAAGCATGTCTCCTAATTAGCTTTACTTCAATAATCAGGATTAGTGACACAGCACTTTGGAGCAATTTAGCAAATTTAGAAAGCACAATTCTATCATCTTTGTGCAAGAGGGGTATGGGAGAGTTGACCATAGTATTGGGCAACTAGGGTGGTTGCTAGCCACCTGAGCTTTGTTGGAAAATGGCTAAACCGGCCATTTCCTATCGAAAGTCGGCTGAGCCAATTCGACTAGTTTGAACAGGTTCTAATCGATTCGAACTGATTTTGATTGGTTAGGTCGAATTGATTTTGATTGGCTAGGTTGGTTTTTGACTAAATTTCATACAATTTAGTCCTAGAGAGACCTAATCGTAAAGAATTTTTGCGCATTTGGGAGAGAAATAGGCTAATTTGGGAAGAAACTATCCGAATTCATTGAAATTAAACCAAGCAAATCTCTCGAAAACATCTAAATTGATTTTAATTGGCTTAATCACCTAAAGAATATTGAAAATCATGCTTAAACTCAATGGGTGCATGAATTTAAAATTTCTAGCCGATTAACTTAATTTGCGCAATTCCCATTCTCAAAAACCAAATTAATTGAAATTGACTCTAATTCATACAACAAGATATCAATTAATTCAATTACTTATGTTTATGATGGCTTGATGCATCCAAATTAACACTAGAATGATGGTACTGACTTTATGTCAAAATTCAATTAAGGGCTAATGACAGAATTAAACCCCAATCTATCAAATTAAACCTTAGTCTAGACAACTTGAATCATACCAATTGAAGCTCATTAGCCTAACTTTCCAAAGTTCAAGTAAGCTAAATCCATCAAATTGAGAATTTCCTAAGTAAATTTCGAAAATTGATCCCAAACTTGGATTTAGTTGGGAAAAATGAGTTGATTTAGGATAATATCTTTTAGACCACAAAGAACCAATCAAGACCCCTCATTAGGGTTGAAAGCGGCAATTTTTTCCAAGATATGCCAAATCACCGAAATGGTCACTCAAGTGATCTTTAAATGGCCTCTAGATCAAATGTTGTAAAAGAAGTTAAGTCAAAATACAATTAGAAAGAAAGTAATTTAATTTTTTATTGATTCCGAAACTAAATCTGAAAATTTCAAAAAATTAGGTCCTTAAATTGATTTTTGTAAAATCTTCAATACCAAAGCTAAAATGAGATGATTTATGAGTTTTTACATTTTTCAATTTTTTGGGTCAAAGAGTTGACCAAAAAAGTCAATAATTTAGTGACTTATCCTCAAAATGTTGATTTTATGATCAAAACTTTGAATTTTTTGAAAACTATTGTGGCCAAAGTGAAATTAGAACTAATTGGAAACTTTTATGCAAAAAGCCATATTTTGACCATGGGTTAACTTTTGATCAATGGGTTGACCAAAGTCAACTTTTCGACTTTTTTGGGTTTTTGATGAAAATGGCTAGAAAACTATCTACAAATGAAAGGCCAATGAAAAAGAGATGAAAAATGAAATCTTTTTTGCGAGAAACAGGTTTTGTCACAATTGGACACCCTAATCTCAAGGTTTTGCCTTTTGTGACACGTCAACTAAAAATTAAGGGCGCCCATGACAAAATTTATGTTTCTTTATTTCTTTATTTTTCTGTTCCCTAGAATAGATTTAGAACAAAAATCCATTTGGTAACCCAATTTCATTTTTTTATTTGTGGAATAGATTTCTATTCCAGAAATAGATATGGAGCATAAATTAGAAGCTAAAATTTTTAACTTTTCTATTTTTGAAATAGAAAACAAACTAATTTCTTCTTCTCTTCAATAGAAGAGACTTTGGGCATCCTCCCTCAACAAAACACATTTGGGCGTTCATCCTCCTCAATAGAGCGACACTTCAACCAAAAACCTTAGGCACATCGCCATTCATCTTGCCATTGACTCCAACTCTATCCTCTCACTGGTCACATCATCGCTCACCTCAACATCGATTGTGACTCCGTCCTCCCTGTCACCGTCAACTCCAACTCCGTCTTCTCGCCTGTCACATCGTCGCTCACCTCACCGTCGACTCCGACTCCATTTTCCCTGCCACCGTTGACTCTGACTCTGACTCCGTCCTCTTGCTAGCATCCACTCCATCCACTTGGAGGTGTCCACTATGTCCACTTGTCATCATCAACTCCGACTCCATCCTCAACCCTAGGCCCTCATCTATTGCACGAGCATATCTTCTTGGCGCCTCAAGGTAACTATGATTGACTGGCTTTCCACACAATCGGTGGCCTTTGCCTCTTTGTCTCGTTCGTGCTTTCACATTGAGTGAGGTTAAGAGTTTCCATGGTCGCTTAAATAAGGCGTGATTTTGGGCCTTTTTGCTTCTTCTTCTTGACACCTCTAGGTAATTGTGATTGATCAACACCATCTGATGATTTGCAGCTAGTAGCGTCTTGCTCATGGCTTCTCACTCTTGATTCCAACATTTTCGTGAGATTTCTTTTCATCTAAGTCCAAATATCCTGTGTTCGTGATATGGTTGTGAGCGTAAGTCTCGAGCAGATAATGACAGTTGAATATGTGGTAGAGCTCCAATGAAGTGAAGCATAATATTCGTGGCTGGAGTGTTGATGTTCTTGAATTAGTAAGCAATCCTTTAGGTTTTCTAGGTGTGCTTGAAGAAGAAGATGTTGAAAGGTTTAAGGAATAGAGCAGAAGAGTTGTGAGTTTATTTTGGGCAAATTTGGACTTAGTTTTATTATAGCAAAAGAGTTGTGAGTTTCTTTTCTTGTTTTTAGGGGGTCGTGTTCGTGTTCGTGTTAGTTTAATCTCTTTAAGGTCTATGCAATTGCCAAAGAATACATTTGAAAATACGTGATTGTCATAAAATACTTTATTTGCTTCCTTTGTAGGCAAGGGAGAAACCAGTTCAGAGAGAGAGAGAGAGAGAGAGAGAGAGAGAGAGAGAGAGAGGGAGGGAGCTAGTGAATGATCTTGCCTTGGTCTAATTGAACTATTCGCAGCATCGCAGAATGTGATTTTTATTTTATCCAAATCATACTGCGTGATCGGGAGCTTGTAGGTGTGATGTTGAATCTGTACCGATCTAGTTCTGCCTGGATGGTCCATTCGTTTTGACTTTTTCATCTTCAAGTAACACTGGTTGAATATTTCATGAGTGTTCATGTGTTTGGCCTTATAAAGGCAAAGCTGAGAGTTAATCAATTATAGATGATGTATACTAGTCCATGCGTAGCTCCCTCTTGTCCTTGCCTCCTCCATGTGTATTGTACTCTAATTATTTTTAGAAACTATCAAGCATAAATTATTCCTTTCATATCCCTGTGTTTAGTACCGCTTTTTGCAAACACGATAGATTTGTATTCTCCTAATTAAGCTTGTCTTTATTGTTGCTTGAAGTGGTTTGCTAGGTAACTGATGCAATTGTTCTGCTTTCTATTTACTATGTCAAGCTCATAGTCTCACTTTTGGCCTGGTCACTGGATACATATTTTGGATATTCTTTTTCATATTTGTTTCAAATTCGAGAGAATCATTCATTGTTTCTCACGGTTGCTGCAATTTTGTTATTGATTCTCGTAGTGTTCCTACCATTTTGTTATTAATTCTCATAGTGTTGCTACCATTTTGAAATTTAATGAGTACGGTTACCACAAACTAACTACTGCCATGGTCTTAAATTGTGGTTACCACGAACCAAGTATGGTTGCTGCCATTTTCCACATTTTATGCAATAAAATGTATTTACATAGTAGTAGAAATGATCTTAGGATTTGTATGGGTTGTACATGTATGCTTGCGATATATGCTTGCTTGTATAATTTGATACGATGATGTTCTCTTTGAATTTTCTTTGTGCAGTTTGATTAACAATCATAGAACATTACATTGATATGATCTTGACATCAAAGTTTATGTTCTAAAATTAGTACATCAATCGATATGGCTCATTGGATACTTAACCAGTTAAGGTTAAATGGCACCTCACAAAGAGGCATTTATGGCAAAGTGGACCAAGCCTTTGACCAATTTGCTTATAAGTTTATTGGTAGAAGAGATGAAAAAGAGAAATCGCCTCACCTGTACCTACAACAAAGTAGGGTGGAATAACATACATACCGAGTTCAATGAACAAATAGGACTCCAATTTAATGTAATTCAGTTGAAGAATAGGGTAAAAAAACTAAAGAGATAGCATAGTAGTTTTAAGAAGATTTTTTCACAATCTAGATTTGGATGGGAAAATGTAAAAAAAAGAAAAGAAAAGAAAAAAAAAAAGAGGTTACTGTGGAGGATCCAAGTGTATGGGAGTCTCATATCAAGGTATCACTTTACTTGAGTCCATTTGTTATTATTATGGATGTAAGCTTCAATTATATTATTGACGTATGTCATTACTATGAAAATTACAAGATAATAGCAAAATGGCAAAATTCAGGAATGATGGGTTTCCTTAGTACCCCGCCTTTTGTAGTGTATTTGGTGATACATATGCTACTAGGGAGTATGTAGTAGGAAATACAAAAGACTTAGCGGTGTTGGAGGGAGAAGATAATGTCGTTAGTGATGACAATGGTGGTTGTGCTACGGTAGATGATCTGGAGGAATTTAATGAACACCATGTTGATGAGGGAGTCTTTATATTTGACGCGACTACCATCCTAGTTCCTAAGAAGCACAAGTTAAATATGACTCCAAATTCCAGGAGGAGAAGAAAGAGTAACACCTATGATATTAGTGGCACCTACAAAGCCATTCAAGAAATGATTAAATTCAAAACGGGTCAATCGACAAATGGCTCCGTGCCCTTATAGGCCCTGCCTCCTATAGACCCCTACTTCATAGGAGTTGTGGTTGCTGTCCTAAATGGCATGCCTAACTTAGAGTAGAATCTTTATAACAAAGTTGTGAACTAGACATGTCTTAATGCCACTTGGAGAAAGGCCATCATCATCTCTCTACCTAAAAGGAGACATGGACTTCTTGAATCTCTTTAAGTGGTTGTTAAAAAATATGATATGGATTTATATATGGCTTAATTTCATTCTATGACTTATGTATTTGAGACTTTGGTTTTTTTTTTTACTTTCAAGTTGCAATTTTGATGACATTATTGCTATTGTTGATTATTATTGGAGTCCTTATCTAATGGGCTTATGTTCTTATTTTGTGTGATAGCATAGGTAATATGGATAGAGATGAAAGTAGCATGTATAATGGTCAACTAGCATCGGTTGAATCAGTTAAGTAGGATTTTGATGATTTTGATATTGATATACTAATAGCATGGTTGTCTACTATTACAATAGATATGTTCATGCACATGAGATAACCTATTAGAGACAGCTTATTGTCAGAAACCCAATGGGTAAGGAAGGTTCTTTTTGGGCATTTAGATAGAGTATATGAAGTTTTTGGAATGGAGAGACAAGTCTTTCTCAACCTTTGTGATTTAATGAAGATAAAAGATTGGCGGGAAGATAACTGATATATTAGAGTAAATGAATAAGTTGGGGTTTTCTTATCTATGATTTGTTAAAAATACTCAAATAGAGATTTATGCGAGAGATTTCAACGTTCGGGACAAACTATCAGCAAGTACTTGACTAAAGTATTGTAAATAGTTCTCAAATTGGCAAGAGAGGTTATCATACCACATTCCTTTGATATTGTCTCACAAGAGATTCTTATGGATCTTAACCATAAGCATTACTTCAAGGTAGAATTCTCATATATTCCTTTACACCATTAATTTTATTTTGTTGTTAATCTTGTAAAATACTAATCTTTGATAAAATGACAGGGCTATATATGCGTTATCGATGGCACCCATATTCATGCTTCTGTACCGACTTCATATTATATTATGCTACACCTAATTATAAAATGTCATATACTATATGTCGGTTGGTACACAGACTTCATGACTAATGCTCCATGTTATATTATGCTATATCTTATTATATTGGTTGATACATAGACATCATGATTCACGAATCCATTTTATCTTTTGTATATGTCTAGAAAAGACAAACATCAATCGGCTTCTTATGACAAGAATGGAAAATCATTGAAGTTGGCGTGTTGAAATTGACAGACCTAATTATAAATCTCATATACTATATGTCGGTTGGTACACAGATATCATGACTAATGCTCCATGTTATATTATGCTATATCTTATTATAGTGGTTGATACATAGACATCATGATTCGCGAATCCATTTTATCTTTTGTATATGTCTAGAAAAGACAAACATCAATCGGCTTCTTATGACAAGAATGGAAAATCATTGAAGTTGACAGATGATAACCATATAATTAAACCCCATATCTCGACTGAGTTATTAGTGCTACCAGAAGATTTTATCGCTTATTTGGTTGGTAAACCTAAAAAGTAAAGAATGAATGCTTAGCTCCGTGATCTGGCCTGCTGTCCAAATTTTATAACCCAGTCAATGTCAGCGTTCCATATAAAACAAAATTGTATCTCATGAAACGCATTTATCATGCACCAATCGCATGAAAATTCTTGCTTTCCACGTATGACGGTGTATATCAACAAGACAAGGCAAGTGCGTAGGGCATATAAAAACAGCATATTAATGCAAAAACTCAATATAAACTTCTGATCGACTCTCTTTCTTCTCATCCTCTATAGTGAACTCGCTTCTATATTACTTCAAAACACAATGGACACAGAACTGCTCTATGATATGTCTCCCTACGCAAGGATCTACAAGGATGGCCGAGTGGAGAGATTTCTGGGCACGGAAACTGTCCCTCCGTCACTTGACGAGAAAACCGGTGTCCAATCGAAAGATGTTGCCATTTCACCGGACTCTGCCGTCTCCGTGAGACTTTACATCCCAAAAGCTGCGATCGATTCTCTACAAAAGCTCCCTGTGCTTGTATACTTTCACGGAGGAGGCTTCATAATTGAATCGGCACAGTCGCCGACTTACCACAACTATCTCAATGCCCTAGTTGCGGAGGCCAACATCATCGCCATCTCCGTCGATTATAGAAGTGCACCAGAGCATCCGATTCCAGCAGCTTATGATGATTCGTGGACTGCCCTCAAATGGGTGGCCTCTCATTCTACCAGAAATGGCCCCGAGGACTGGCTGAATTCTCATGCCAATCTCAAGAAGGTGATCCTGAACCTTCTTCATTTTCTATTTAGATCACATGCTGGGATATATATGCTAATAGTTACAACGTCCAAACTCACAAAATTAGATTCGTCTTTTGTTTGGTGTAGTTGTGGCTGTAATATTGCGGTGTTGCTTTATGATTGTGCTATGAAGTGTAGTCTCTAGTATCTTTTGGTGACATATGTTTTAAGTAACACATCTTAAGGGTGGGATAGGCTGTTTCTTGAATGCTATTATATGCTAAGGATGAGAAGGAAGCGAGGCGGGGACGGAGATCCTGGTCCCCAAACCCGTCCCGTCTCCGCCGTGTGCCCTACGGGGCGGTTTTGCCTTGTGGGCTTGTGGGGCCCCACCGTATAATCAATATTTTTTCTCAAAAAGAAATAATTCCAAATTCTAGATGATTATTTGACATTGTTTTTTTTCTTATTAGTATTATAAGAAAGATGGCCTCATGGGTGGATTTTATAAAAAAAAAAAAAGAATAGCGTCGTGGGTTGGTTCTAAAGAACTAATCAATCTCCTTCTCAAAATTGGTCAATATGGGACAATTGTGAAGATGAAACACACGGAAAATTATTGGCCCATATTGCTTTCCTAGATTCTAAGCTTGCATCTTCTACAAAAGCGATTTGTAAGGAGAAGAGATGGTTCTTAGGATTGTATTTAAAATATTTCATATTTTTTCAACAAACAGAATAAATAAATAAATATTCATTAAAGTGCACAACGGGCAAATTAGCCCCCTCGTGCCTATTGCCTGCCCCATGCCCTGCGGGGCTTTTTTTGGGGGGGAATTTGCCGCACTCGGAGTGGCGCACCATGCCCATCTCTACTATATGTAGCTACAGCTTCGAGGGTGCTACAGTTGTTTGAAGTTGGTCGAGCACCTTTTAAAATTTGCAGTAACGATTTTCACAAAATAGCTTTTGGGGAAATTGTGCCCTAAAGACTCTTGTTCACTTTTAGAAGAAGGTCCAATGTCTTCTTAGCCTTCTGACTATTAAGAGAGGTTGAAGCCAAAATAGAAAACCTGTTTCAATTTGCCTCCAAAATATAGAAAAAAGGTCAGCTTAAATTGTAGGATACAATCCAAAAGTTAAGGTGACTTAAGATAAAGTTCTATACGAATTTAAAAGATTTGAGGTTCTCAATACAGAAAAGATAATTTCATACTCTAAAGTTAGGAGAATAAGCCAAAGAGAAAAATTAAAGCCACACTAAATATTGATTGCAAGAATTGTTCTTAGAATATATTTTTTAATGAGGGTTACTTGTTTCATCATAGGCACTGGATTGTTCGAATTTCAAAATGGTTTTTGCTGGGCCGTGAGGATTTCCTTTGTTATTGACGAGATAAAATAATGTTTTGCTATGCTTTCCAGTGATCGATCGGTCGCTCGAGTCTTCTTAAATAATTGCAAACAGTTGGCGGTTTCAGAAACAATGTTTGGCATTTACGTAATATAATTTTCTGTTGGGACCTGTTTATTGGAGTATCCTTGAACGTGCTCAGCAATGACTGTACACACTAATACAACATTCTCTAAATACTTCATAGGTGTTTATGGCTGGAGATAGCGCGGGGGCCAACATAGTTAACAACATGGGCATCCGATTGGGAGAGGAAAAGCTAAATGGAATCGAATTTCGAGGCGGTATTATGGTGCATCCTTATTTCTGGGGCGACGAACCATTGCCTTTGGAGACCACCGAGCCCAAGCAGAGGTCCCTGATCAGGGACTTTTGGCTCGCGGCGAGCCCGACGACCACCGGGTGCGATGACCCGCTAATGAACCCGGCAACCGACCCGAGGCTCTCGAGTTTCAATGTCAATAGGGTCCTGATTTGTGTTGCTGAAAAGGATATGTTTAGACAGAGGGGTTGGTATTACAAGGAAGTGTTGAGTGAGAGTGGATGGAGTGGAGTTGTGGAAGTGATGGAAGCACCGGGGGAGGATCATATGTTTCATATGTCCAATCCTAGCTGTGATAATGC
Organism: Eucalyptus guilfoylei; assembly: GCA_016097605.1. NCBI lineage: Eukaryota > Viridiplantae > Streptophyta > Magnoliopsida > Myrtales > Myrtaceae > Eucalyptus > Eucalyptus guilfoylei. The sequence goes on along the minus strand of CM027866.1, from coordinate 22,247,041 downwards.
TGCGAAGATGATGAAGAAATTGGTTACCTTCATGAATGAGGAAAAATAGGGTCAGAGGTATTATTGTTAATTAGTTGCTTATTTGTGCGTAGCTTCATATGTGTCCGGGGCTAATTCTTGTTCCGAGCGGGATATTTTTCTTATATGCTCTGCAAATTTTGAATCTTGTTAGTAAAATCGTGGGATTGGCAACTTGTTGGTTGGGTACCTTGATGGTACTTCTCCAATAATGTTAGCTACTTAGGAACATCAAATGCAATTATCAACCTTCTATGAAAGTTTAAATTTTCCTTGGCCCATTGCAACAAAAATGCAAACCGGTCAGCAGATTGGCTTGCAAAAGCTTGTCGTTTAAATTTTCTTCCCTATAATTGGTCGTCTAATCCCCCGCCCGCTCTACTAGACTTATTATGCATTAATGCTTTTGATGTATTTACTTAAAACTTGGCAAAGTAAATCAATAGCAATCGCATTTCAGATCAAAAAAAAAAAAAACCTTCTATGAAAGTTCACCACTCAAAACAAAAACTTAATGGTGAAAATAGTAGTTTACTTGCATTAATAAGAGACCAACATAGGGCCACTATTGATGGAGTAAGTGTTTACCTGGAATAAGGAATTTACCAATTACAAGTGGAATGTAAGTTATCTACTCATGTATAGCTTAAAACAAAGCTTAGAATTAAAATTGGTAGCTTCCCAACGCAGGTCCAATTAAAAGTTATTAGTTACCAGTCAAGTAATGAATTCATTTCGATAAAAAAAAGAGAGTAATGAATTCATCACTGTAAATGAACTTTGAAATAAGCAACTTACCGACATAGGCCTTTTATTACTTTAGTGAGTGACGAACACTTTTTTAGGAATCTACAAACGCCAAATTCAATGGTAAGTTATTTAAGTTGTTTACTAATTTATCATTGGCAGTGGAATCTTACTATTTGAATTAGTATTATACTAATAAACTAGGTGATTGGATGAGTGATCCAAGACTTGCTTTATATGTTGAAAGTCATAAGTTTGATTCGTCAATCTATTTTTGGTCTTAGAAAACCTTGGTTACTATGCAAAGGAGGCGCCTTAACTTAGGTGTTTCACCAGTCTTGCACTTCTCGGCTTGCACCTGGTGGGATTGTGGTGGGATTGTGGTGATGGATTTATGCAATGGGCGGTTGGCATTTTATTAGGGCCTTAAACCAAAGATTTTAACTGCTCATAAGATTGGGTTGTGGTGATGGGCTTACCCAATGGGCAGTTGGTATTTTATTAGGGCTTAAACAGAACATTTCGGCATTGCATGAGGGAAGTCCGAACTTCGTCCAATCATTTTTGTCCATAACAAGAGTTAGTAATGTATTGGAGAAATTAATGACTTACCCTACCGATGTAGGCTCGCACTTAGGGTGGTAAGTTATTGACCCAGTAAGAAAAGTTCAGTTCAATAGTAAGTCGTAAAATTGGAAATAAATTCTTATATATCGAAGTTATTAACTTATTAATAGAAGAGAATTGATTAACCAATGGCAACGTTAATGAGCGTTGCTAGTAGGACGGTACCGAAACTTTACACTAGCGACAGTGTAAAGTTTCTTCGATAGGCAACTGGAACGTGGATTCGAGCTAGTTTCATGCATTTAAAGAAACAAATCCAAGGATATTATTTAAGCCAAAAAAAAAGCCATGGGATATAAACTGCAACTTTGAGGCGATGGATATTATTCCAAAATCAAATGTATTCTTTAACATTTTATCTATAATTAGTAGAATAAAATAAGACGGTTCTAGAATTTATAGAAAACTAGTTTTGAAAATTCTAAATAAATAAAAGGATGAAAATATCACTATGAATTATTTACACCAATCGCTAAATAGAATTTGCGCTAGAGTTTCTAAATCATAGAAAACAAAACATAGAGGGGAAAAGCTCAAGGATAGTTTTTTTGTCACACTCCTTAAAGGCAGAAGATGAAAAAGAGTTTAGTTAAGTCAATTCAATCCTAAATCATTGCACTACTTTTAGCCGTTGCGTGGCATTAGGCAAAATGATCCTCTCTCTGCCTATCTGTTCATCATAATTGCTAATATCCTCCCGCTCTTAATGAAGAAAGCAACGAGAGATGGTAGAATCAAAAGGATAAAGCTGAACAAACATTGCCCAACTCTCACTTATTGTTCACACATGACTCTATCTTCTTCTTGGATGGAAAAGTAATAGAATGCCAGAGCATTGCTAATGTTTTAAACCGGTATTGTTTTGACCTTAGTAAGTTCCTATATTAATATGGAAAAACTATGAAAAAAGTTATAAGCCTATTACACTTTTACCAATTCAGTCATAAACCTTTTAATGTTGCAAATTGAGACCTAAAACTTTTCATATTTTGTTAATTGAGTTTATTCGGCTAATTTTAGCTAGAAATCACTAATATGGATATCAACACTAATGTAGAAATTTTAGTAATATTTTTTCGAATTTATTATTTGTTATTTTTTCTTCTTCTTTTTTCAACTCTAGCCAGCGAGGCCATCACGACCATTGCTAGCCAACAAGTGAGGGTGTTAGACTTGGCCTAGATTTGAGTGAGGGTCCGACACTCTTGCCTATGGCCAATGAGGGTATAGAGGCCCTTGCCCGTTGCTGGCGACCTTGCCGGTCGAAGTGGGAAAAGGAAAAGAAAAATTAAATGAAAATAAAATAAATAAAAAATCTAAAAATATTTAAAATCTTATTTAAAAAAATCCATTTTAGCATAAGTCATGCCATGTAGAACAATCAGTATCCACGTCAGAGATTTCTAACTAAAATTGGCGGAATAAACTCAATTGGCAAATCATAAAAATATTTCGAACTCAATTGGTGCAATTAAAAGGTTTAGAGTACACTATGCAATGTACTGTAAAGATTTCCCTTTCGATGAAGAAAAAATGGAGGGAAAGGATAATATGTATTATGGTCAATGGCTCCATGCTGAGGTTCGGGAACATAGTCCTTTTTTGCGTACCTTTTATGAGCCTCAACACACACGGGAGGAGGCATAAGAGATTATCATGGAGACTCCTCAGTCACCCACTAATTCGATACCTATGGACCAACCACGAAACAGTAAAGATAAGGAAATTATGGAGCTACTAGCTGGGGGTCAAATTATTACCGTGGCAGAACTAATCAAATGGCAACCTCCGGTAAGGGAAACTGCAAGAATCGATGCTGCAACTGCCAAGTTCCCTGCATACCAACATAATGTGATAATCAAGGAAGCAGTAGAAGGTTCATCTAAATCCAAGAAAATAAAAAACACACGTTTGAACACAAAAAGGGACCCATCAAGAAAGCAAAACGGTACAACCCGTATGAACTACGAACTCAGATGCAAGAAGGGACCGATGAAACTCATCTCCTGGATACTCCAATCTATGCGGCAGCAGGACCCGATAGTTGGGCTTTGGTGGCTGGCCCTAAACAGCCACCAAGTAACAAATGAAGCTAGTCAGTTGGAACTGTCAAGGTTTAGGCAATCCCCTGATAGTTCAAGCTCTAAGGCCCATAGTGACCCAAGAAAAGCCCGACGTTCTTTTTTTTATGGAGACTAAAAATCAGGACGTGATGCTTCTTCGACTTCAAAAGAAATTGAGATTCCCTAGCAGTATTATAGAAAACCCTATTGGCTTGGCTGGTGGCTTAACGGTGTTTTGGAATGATAGGATTTCTTTGACAGTGGACCATCAATCTTTGGCTTTACTTGATAGGGTATGCACGGATATTGAGTATGGAATAATAATGCGCCTCACATGTCTACATGTGCCAGCAGTGTACCAACTCAGACAAAGTTTGTGGGCGGATTTGTGACAAATCAGTCATTGTAATACTTTACCGTGGCTATGTGCTGGAGATTTCAATGAAATAATTTATCCTTGGGAGAAAATTGGTAAGAGGCCAACAGAACCACATCGCATGCACTCTTTTTGTGAACTTCTAAATGACTGCTCTTTGATGGATGTGGTAAGCAAATGTTGTGCATTCACCTAGGTTAACAATAGAGATGGAGAGGACATCGTGAAAGAAAGATTGGATCAAGTGCTATGTACTATGGACTGGCGACTAACCTTCCCCGACGCTGAAGTTTTTGCCTTACCTGCTCTTGGTTTTGATCACAACCCGCTTCTATTAATAACTGAAGCAATCCTAGTCAAAAGACAAAAGGCTTTTACTTTTGAAGCTTTTTGGTTACAGGACCAATAGTGCCGCATTATCATTGTAGATTCATGGAGATCTTTCCAGGTTAGAGCATTGAATTTACCTTAGAAATTAAAGGCTATCTCTGAGGCCCTTGAAAGCTGGAGTCAATCAAAGTTTTCCAATGCCCATCATCAAATCAGCATTCTCAAGCAGTAGCTCCAAAATCTGATAAATCATGGTCAGTATAACAAAGCCATGGTTACTAGTCTGAAAGAGAAAATACAGCATTTATGGTAACAGGAGGAACAATATTGGGCGATGCGATCAAGACTCAACTAGCTTAGATGGGGGGATAAGAATACCAAGTTTTTCCATGCCACCACAATCCAAAGGAGACAACGCAATAGAATAAGCATGCTGCAAGATGAACATCAACAATGGGTACGTGAACCAAAACTTTTGCAGCAAATAACACTGAGATTTTTTTAAAATTTGTACACCTCAGTGGGACATCGTGACTATGGGCCTGTTTTAGCGTAATGTATACCCGTGATGACAGATGAAATGAACACTACCCTTGTAGCAGCGGTCACTCAAGAGGAAGTTTAGAAAGCAACTTTTCAATTGGGGGAAACAAAAGCACCGGGACCTGATGGCTTGAATGGACAATTCTACCAATCTCATTGGGATATTTTATAGGAAGACATATTCTCTTCTGTGTAGGATTTCTTCAATTCCGGAGTGATGCGACCCGAGTTCAACGGGACAATTAATCCCAACTACCTAAAATATATCACCCGGAACGGCTTGATCAATACCGACCAATTAGTCTTTGCAACTTTATCTACAAAATAATATCAAAGGTTCTAGCAAATCGACTGAAGTCATGATTACCTGAGATAATAGCGACGGAACAAAGTGCTTTTGTTAGTGGCCGTCAGATTCAAGATAATATTCTTGTGGTCCAAGAGGTTCTCCATCAACTCATGATAAGGAAAAGGAAAAAGACTTTTCAAGCTGTTCTGAAGCTAGACATGCAAAAGGCCTATGATCAGGTGGAATGGGATTTCCTAAAAGACTACCTCCTTCAGTTGGGCTTTCATGCACAATGGGTTCAATGGGTGATGCAATGCATCACAACGGTCTCCCTGAGTGTCAAATTTAATGGAGAATCCCTACCCTACTTCCATCCAACTAGGGGTCTCAAATAGGAAGATCCCCTTTCTCCGTACCTGTTCATTATGGTGGCGAACGTCCTATCTACACTTATTAGCCAAGCTGTGGACATGGAAAATATTAAAGGTATTAAATTAAACAAGTGGTGTCTTACCCTATCTCATCTTTTTTTGGCAGACGATGCCATCTTTTTCTTATAAGGAAAACTCCTGGAATGCCAAAACTTAGCCAATATTCTAAATCAATATTGCCTAGCTACAGGACAAGAGGTGAACCGAAATAAATCTAGCATTTTCTTTAGTAAGGCTAGTCCTAGCAGCCTTCAAGTGAATTTGGCAAGAGAATTATGAGTCCTTGTGTTAGAAAAGACTGGCAAATACCTCGACATTCTGTCAGATTGGGGGAAATCAAAACGGGAGATGTTTGCCTGGCTTATGGGGCGAGTAAACTTCAAGCTGGAATGGTGGTAAGAACAGCTAATTTCCAAAGGGGGTAAGGAAACTCTAATTAAAAACAGTAGTACAAGCACTCTCGCAGTATGCTATGTTTATATTTAAAATCCTTGTGTCTATTTGCAAGTCTATAGAACAAAAAATTGCTAGATTCCGGTGGCAAACTAACTGCAGCAAATTTGGCATACACTGGAAGAAATGGGACACCCTCAAGAGTCGAAAAGACAATGGGGACTAGGTTTTCGAGATCTCATTGCATTTAATAAGGCTTTACTGGGTAAACAGGCTTGGTGTCTAATACAACATCCTTGTTCCATGTGGAGCAGACTCTTCAAAGGCTTGTACTTCCATTCTAAAGATTTCTTGCATGCAGAAAAAGGACCTAGACCCTCCTAGGGATGGCAGAGTTAACTGCTAGGCCGGGACTCTATATTAGACAAGCTCTAGTGGTCAGTCGGTGATGGAAAACGAATCAGAATCCGAGAGGATAGATGGCTTTCTCAGGGCATAATCGACGGGCCTGCACCCAAAGGCGAACTAGAGAAGGTGGCCGACTTTATTATCCCAGACCAAAATACATGGAATGTATCCCTTCTTCGCCGCAATTTCAATGAATTGACTGTCGAAGAAATTCTTTCCATCCAAATTCAACCACACTACACTGTCGATCAACTCATTTGGAAGGGGAAGCTTAATGGTATGTTGTCATTAAAGAGCTGCTATAACTCAATCAGATCACAAAACAACAGAGACTCACATAGCCATGCTTCTTCATCATACCAAACCCTTCGTAAGCTGTGGAACAGACTCTGGACCATGAAAACTACCCCCAAACTGAGCATATTTATGTGGTCTGTATGCCACAATGCTTTATCTACAAAGGAGAATCTATACAACAGGCACATCTTACCAGACCCGGTATGACTATGTTAAGATCAGGTTCCAGAATCTACAGAACATATCTTCCTCTTATGTCCTTGGACGTAGGCTATTTGGTCTCACTCACAAGTCCAACTTATGATTCAATCACATGGAGTGCACAGAATCGACGCTTGGCTAGAAGATCTAATTGAGAACAGCGATGGATTTCCTGATTTGGAGACTGTTACTTCCATTTTGTGGCAGATCTGGAAGGCTCGCAACAACTTTGTCTTCTACCAACAGAGGCCGGATTGTACAGGTGGCTCTCGCAAATGCCAGGTCCATTCAGTGCTGCAACAGGGTGATGCCGAAACAGGGACTACAGCCATCAGATCCAAATCATATGTGGCGCCCACCAGAGCCAGGAGTTGTAAAAGATTAACATAGACAGTGCTTACCCATCAGCCTACAACGAAGGTACAGTGGCGTGCATGTGCCGTGACTCTTCTGGCCAACTGATCGACGGTTTCACCAGCAGCGTCACCACCTTCTCAGCACTGCAAGCAGAGGTGCAAGCCCTCAATCTCACTCTTAAATTTCTGCTGCAGAAAGGGAAATCAAAGGATCACCTCGTGCTGGAATCAGACTGCTCGGTGCTTGTGGAAGCTGTGTAGAACCCTAGCTCGACACCTTGGGAGAATAGAGCTCTGTTTGTTGAAAGTACGGCGCTCCTGCCCTGTTTCCCTAATCTCCAGATTCGCCACTGTCGAAGAGAAGCAAATTTCATTGCCGACTGGGCTGCCAAAGCCCATGGGCATTCTTCACTTCCACCGAATTGGGCTGTCTCCCTTCCCCATCATCTTCTAGACCTTCTTTACTCTGAAGCACTGTCGAATGGTTGTTCCATTTTGCGTTCATAAATAATACTATCATTTTAGACCAGAAAAAAAAAAAAACACTCTTGAATGGGTTTAGTCAAATCGAACTTTCCAAGCACAATTCAATAAGATATATCCGTTGATCCACAGATGTCATGATTCATGACTCTTGCATATGTCTACAAGAGGGAAATATCAATCGGCTTTTTATAATAAGAATATAACTTTCATTGAAATTGGATGTGGAAAAATAGATAATAATAACCATATAAAATCAATTGCATACATCACAAAGAGTTATCAATGCAACCAGTAGATTTTGTCGCTTATTGGTAGGTCAAAAATGAAGGCAAAGAATCAATTCACACGTGCCTGATCTGGCAGGTTTGAATTGTTTCTCATAATTTTGATCCAGTCAATATCGTCGTTCCAGATGGAAGAAAATTGTATCTCACGAAACAACACCATCAAGCGCTAATATTTTCCGCGTACGACGATGTCTAGGCAAGTAAGAAGGGCATATAAAAGCCAGCAAAGTGATGCAAGAACACAATAAAAACTTCTTGTCAACTCTCTCCCCATATCGAACCTGCTTCTATTCTATTTCAAAACTTAATGGGATCAGAAATTCTCTATGATTTGTCCCCATTGGTAAGGATTTACAAGAATGGCCGAGTGGAGAGACTCGTGGGCACCGAAACCGTCGATCCGTCGTTCGATGAGAAAACTGGCGTTGAATCTAAGGATGTCACCATTGAATGGGGCCCCACACCATGGTACCATGGACTCCTGGGCACCAAAACCGTCGATCCATCGTTCGAGAAGAAAACCGGCGTTGAATCTAAGGATGCCATCATTGCACCGGAACCCAAATCATGGTACCCCGTCGTCTCCGGGAGACTTTACATCCCAAGAGATGCAATCGGTTCTCTCCAAAAGTTGCCTGTACTTGTGTACTATCACGGAGGAGGCTTCATAGTCGAGACCGCATGGTCACCGATTTATCACAACTATCTCAATGCCCTAGTCGCCGAGGCTAACGTCATTGCCATCTCCGTCGACTATAGAAGGGCGCCCGAGCATCCTCTTCCAGTAGCTTATGAAGATTCGTTGTTCGCCCTCGAGTGGGTGGCCTCTCATTCTTCTGGAAACGGACCTGAGGAGTGGCTGAATTCTTGTGCCAATCTCAAGAAGGTGATCTCTCTAATTGGCTTACATAAAATAGTAAATCTGGGCATGAAACTCATTAGTTCATAGTATATTTAGCGTTTGTTTGGAATAGCTGCAGGTTTGATATATTTATATTGCGCTATGTACTTGTGAAGTACTATATCTTCTATATTTGGCGATACATGTTTTAAAGTTATAGGACTTCAAAATTGAGTGACTAAAAGCCATTGCAGTTGCTGTATGAAATGGACTGATCTCGACGACTCTTGAAAATAGGTTCATTTTCATCGCCTCATTCTACTAAGATAGGTTGAAGCCAATTACCAAAACAAAAACAAAAAATCTGTTTGAATTTGTCTCCAGATTTAAAAAAAAAAAAACAGTTACTTAATATTGAATACTATAGAAAAAATAAAAATAAAGGTGACTTAATATATTAAGATTCTCAATATTGAAAAGAAGCAAAAACTTCGATTTCAAACTTCAAAGTCAGAACAAAAAACCTCAAGGTAAAGATAAAGTCACACAAAAACTTGTTTGATAGAACTTCTTAAGATGAGTTTCGTTATAAAAATTATTTGTTTCATCAAGGGCGCTAGATTGTATGTTCAGATTGCAAAATGGCCTTTTGGCTGGGCGGTAGAGATTTAAAATTTGTCATTAATTAAATATAATAATGTTTTATAAATCTATCATGTATATAGTGATCGGCGGCATGAGTTTTCTCAAATAGTTGAAAAACAATTGGACCAAAATTTGGAAATCGTCATTCATTTCTGGTGGCTCAGAAACATGTTTGATATTTCCGAACTGTTGACATTTCTTTCTCTTGTGAACTGTTCATGACAGGCTCCTCAAGCAATGAGTATGCACAACAAAGAAAAATTTTCTTCTCTTGTTATTTAATTTAACTAACCCCTTTCAATAATAAATTAATAGGTGTTTCTAGCCGGAGACAGCGCCGGCGCTACCATAATTAACTACATTGGCACCCGATTGGATATAAAAAGGCTTAATGGAATCGAAGTTCCGGGTGTCATGATGGTGCACCCTTATTTCTGGGGAAACCACCCTTTGCCTTCGGAGACCTGTGATCCCAAGAGGAGGTCCTTCTACGAGATGTTCTGGCACGCGGCGAATTCCAAGACAACCGGGTGCGACGACCCGCTGATAAACCCGGGGAAGGACCCAAGGATCTCGAGCTTGTATTGGAAGAAGGTCCTGGTATGTGTTGCTGGAAAGGATGTGTTGAGATATAGAGGGTTGTTTTACAAGACGATATTGAGGGCGCTTGGATGGTATGGAGTGTTGGAAGAGATGGAATCGCCAGGGGAGGATCATGTGTTCCATTTGTTGAATCCTACTTGCGAGAATGCTGTGAAGTTGATGAAGAGATTGGTCTCCTTCATGAATGAGGATGAGGATAAATAGGGTTGGACGTATTGTTGTTGGTAACTTCCTTTGTGTGTGTGTGAGTGTGGGTTAATACTTGCGATCTCTGTCTCTATTTGTACTAAAATAATGAATTTTTCGGGAATTGTTTTCTCTTCTGGAAACATGATCTTTGTTTCCATATTGCATGCTCTAAACCCTTCTCCAATGTTTTAATTGTCTTGACAATAATTATTGATCCCAATGTTAAATATAGGGGAAGTTCCAAACTTCTCCCAACTTTCTAGTAATACATTTTCCCCTAAACTTTCCACCGTTACTTGTGTTCAGAAAACTCGCTAATTTGTTTTGAAAATTAACAAAACATTTCATAAGTGTTCAATGAATCTAACGAAAGTATTTTCAGGAGATATTCACGAAGAAAGGATGGTCAAACTCTAACTATTACCATCTGGATATACGTCTGAAGTTCTGAATATTCTTGTCAATGACATAAATATATGTCATGAATGTCATTAGACTCATATAAGGATATCAACAAACCTTGTACACGAGTATTGTCAATACATTTGGGATCTTCAGACTCTATGAGAAGTCTATTTAGACCCGGGAGTATTCAAACTCAAACAATATCATATGATCAAAAAGACTATTTAGACTTAGGAAATTTCAAAAATATATATCGCAATGGCTAGTAATCTAGCTCGGATTTCTTATGTAGAAAGTGTTGATTGTTTCTCAACCTTGAAGATTGTTCTGCAACAAACTTACTCAAAGCAAGGATTCGTAAATTGATTGACAATCATTCAAAGACAATATATTCTTTACAAACGAAGAGTTCTGCTTATGGAAACCTAACTTTATTTGTATGGGCAATTGAATCAATGGGAGATTATGATCTAGTCACTTAAACGGCTACTAAATCTTCTTAAAGCATTCATGTCCAAAGGTTAGCTTGGAAGTTGAAGAGAATAGAAAGAGATTCTAGCACTAAAAAGAAATCAAGATTGTGAATACGGAATTCCAAAGTTCAAGAGAGTTTCCACCTCACACACTTGTCTTCATGAGTTGCAATTCTAATCATTTGATAGGTGTCGACAGTTTTACAGTCGGTACTTAGGTGTGAGATAGTGAAATTTATCAGCTTGAGTACAAGCAATACTAGCTTTTAATAAAAGTGCTCAGATATAAGTAGCACAACTTGATTGGAATCCCTCATTGATTATCTAGTAGAATTCAGCTAATAGTTTGTTAGCATAAAAGAGTGAACATAGGCTTAATATAAGCTGAATCACTATAAATTTTGTATGTAACTTCTTCTATCTCTAAACTCATGCTAATTATTTTTTATAGACTTTTGTACACTTGTGGACCGCATCTAATCTCTATTCAAATTCTAACCTTTGTGCTCTAGTGAGCATCATCATACTTCTAGTGACTGTTCAGACTTAGATTTTGACTTCTTTACTTTTGCTTTATATTTGTCAAAATTTATTAAAATCACCTATTCAACCCTTCTCTAGGTAATACTGTTAACCTCCAAAAACGCGTTATGCCTCTAAATTTTCTTTTACCATAATTGCTAGCATTATATTTCCATTAGTATGTGCAATGCACGACCTTTTAGGGGTAAAAGTATATTTTCATTTCATGTGATGGAAATCTCTCTTTTTTCCTTTAATTTGTACAATAATTCAAAAATAAATCCACTAGAATATCCATAAAATATTTAAAATAAATATGTGGTAAATATAGCCACTTTAGTAGAATTAAATAAGGCATTTTGAGAAAAATAATAAATACTAATTTGATAAAAAGGGAAAATGACTCTATAATAAAAGGTCGAAACGACAAAAAATGTTTTCTTATTATATATATTTAAAGGTTAACTAAGGTAAAAATTGATGATTAATAAAAATATGTTAAAAATCATAAAAGAGAATGATTTCCTCTGCTCATAGAAGAAAATGATTAACCAAGATTTAAGGTGATATTTTAAATATTTTTTTATCTATCAATCTTTTTTTTTTTTGGCAGTAACAACCATTAAATAAATACATTATGAATACTTATTTTTAAATATGGCCTTTCTATTATTTAGGCTTTTTTTTTTTTTCATTTTACTCAATTGTTTATTTTCTTCTTGAAATACCTTATTAGTTCTATTAATATATTCATCTATATCTATCAACTCTTTCTAGTTTAATATTATTGTGGATACTTATTTTTTTATATTATTAGCATCATAGTTTATTTATTTTTCTCCTATTTTCTATAACTTTTTTTTTATAGCAGTTATAGGTAAAAGAGATATTTCCTTAAAAAAAGAAGTAAAATTTACTTTTACACCTTCAAAGAATGTGCATTGCACATGTTAGCCAAAAAAGTAACAAAGAGTTGATGAATGTAATAAAATAAAAGTTCTAAGGGTACAGTACAATAATTAAAAGTTTAAGGGCAAACTTGTACTACCTCCAAAGTTCTAGGGGGCTTTGTGTGATTGCCCCTTAAATATATTGATTATGAGAAAAGGTTACCGAATTATATTAAATTTTCAAACACTTTATCGAGGCAATGTGAAATCGCATTTATGTGCAACCTGTCATTATAAGTCATTCCTTTGTCCTGGACCTCATGATTTTACGAATAAAAACTTTCCCCATTTACCTTTAGATGAAATGTAATAAATTAGTAAACTTGGCGTATTTTTCTTTTATCAATGAGTCTCTGACTCTTTGATCATCTAGTTAATCCCCCTTGAGTGTGACAGTCTCTCCATTCCACACACACTGGGTAATTACCAAAGACAGAGATTCATTCTCCTAGAGGTGACCACAAGAAAATGCGCAAGCGTGATAAATTGAAATCTAAGCATTGAGCAAGTGGGACTAACACTTTTACCAATCGAGTAAACCCTTGAGTTTATTAGAAGGGATGTAAACTTATTGTTCATACACTAACGTGAGTAGCTAGATGTCTACTCCTACTTCTTGAGATTATATTGTCCTTTATTAATCACTAAACAGGAATTTGCATGTTGAGATGGAATCTTGTTAATTTCAAGTAGTTTTTAAAAGACCTTACTCGACAAAAGACTTTCTTTTATTTTGTACTAAGCGTGCTATCTTTCTCAAATAAGAGTTCCGTGCAGATTTTTTGTTTATGATAAGTCTAGTTTTTTTAGAAATGAACAATAAGCTCTCGGTTTTCTCGATTCTGGTCGTATGCTTCTTCTCATCTGATTTCAACTTCTTAAGCTTATACACGTACTTATCACAAATGTTGGATAAACCTTAAATAGCCATTATGTCTTCAATTCTTCCAAACTCAGTGAGTTTTGCATGATATTACTTTCCATATCAGTACAAATCAGCTCGATTCCTCCGTATTCGTCTTCAACCAATTAGATTGTAAATCTTAGGCTACGTTTGGTTGTCTGGATTTCTAATCGGGATAGGACTAGATATGATAGGATATGAAATCCTATGATTTTTTTATAGCTAGTCAATTATTTGGTGAATCGTAGTATTAAAGTCGGATATATTCATATCATATCATGTACATTTTTTTGATATAAATGGCATATCATTATAAATGAACTTAAATGTTCATAAACGGAGATAGTGAAAATCTCTCGTAACACTATTTCTTAATTTATTTTAATTTTATTTTTCCTCTTTTTTATAATATTTTCTTTATTATTTCTTTTTTCCCCTTTCATCATTTTTTAATAAAATTTTATCAAGTATTAAACTGTACTAACATACCTAAAATACAAAAATACCTAAAATATATAATAAATATAAATATTTAATTTATAGATTCAATGTTTATTATAAGATAGAATTAAAGTTGAATATATAAATTAAAATAAGATTATTTAAAATAAATTTCTATTTTTTTCATTTTTAATTTCTTAAATTAGAATTCAAATATTATTTATATTGAATTATAATTTCAATTTTGTTAATTTAATAAGCTTGTTATTCAAGAAAAATAACTTTTTATTATGGATATTAGAAATCCTCTCCACATTTATCCCACCTCCCCCATGGGATAATTTTATCCTGCCTATATCCCCATTATATCTGACTTTATCCTGTCGTGAGCGAGCACCAAACGTAAGATATGATAAATCATATTACATCCCGAATTTTATCCCAACTGCCAAACGCAGCCTTATAGACCTCATTTGAAAATAGGATGAATACTAGGTTGATAGCCATTGTCATGTATTACTTTCCATATGTAATTGATTCATCATATGTATTTGAGACTATGATATCGTTAAGTTACTATAACATTACATCTGCAACGGTGATATTGATATGGTAATATAACATTACTTTTCATATGTAATCGATTCATTGTATGTATCCGAGACCGTGATATCGATATGGACTATAACATTACATTTGGCGACACTTTGAGACATGCCTTTATTTCCTTGCATCCACTGAAACAAACATGTCAATTGTCAAGCATGTAGGTTTTTGTTATAATCAAATCATCGAGGAAGAGGTCCAACAAAGCCTCGTCCCTTCATACGGCCATGGAATGCGCGTGACAGGTAAAATTAGGGAAAAGACTGGATGACGGCTTGATCAGTCTCACAGGAGCGGCGGACCCCTATCCACCACTCTTTTTATGCTTGAAACTGCAGAACATATTTGTCTGGTTGCCCACCTTTCACAAATTAGAACGTGTGATCATGGTCGCACCGTCACTAATGAAAGGTAACCGTGCTGCAATGCTAGCAAGTGTCGTAAAATGATGTCTCTGCTGTTATTTACAGCCTTGAATTTTAAGTTAGGTGTGCTAGGAGGCAGATGAAAGACGGTGGCTCAAGGATTGACTAATACATATAAAAACTATTTTGCTTTTAAAATCTATATGGAAACTATTTGAGGCTAATTTCTTCAAAATTATCAATATCGAGCTAATTAGAGGTTCATTATTAGAAATCTCATCT
Organism: Eucalyptus guilfoylei; assembly: GCA_016097605.1. Lineage (NCBI taxonomy): Eukaryota > Viridiplantae > Streptophyta > Magnoliopsida > Myrtales > Myrtaceae > Eucalyptus > Eucalyptus guilfoylei. The sequence goes on along the minus strand of CM027866.1, from coordinate 22,231,963 downwards.
TCATCCACATTCTTACCTTCTTTTGGAACAGCAGCCTTCTAATGTTGATAATTTTAAAGAAATCAGTGCCAATTTTTGGACTAGCGAGCAGATTTTGGACTAAAATGAAAATTTGAGATTTATTTTTAGACAAAAAAAATAGGAGCACGATTAGTATTGGACCTAAGTTTACAATTTTACAGGGAATTAGCCTCAATCAAATATAACAAACATTCTAGTTTTTAGACGTGGACTCTCTCCCCCACTCTGTCTCTCTCACAGGAATCCTGATGACGACATACCAACAGATTTCTCAATGTATTTTGTCAAATCAAACTTTAAGCACAACTCAATTCTCACTTCGCTTGCGTAACCTCAACTAGCCCCGGAATCATTGATGACTCTACCAACAACTTGATAACTCTCCTTTTTTTTCTGTCGGGTCTACTTTGATTGCTTTACATTGTATTATATTGTACAATATACAAGCCATTGCCTTCAGAGACGACCGAACCCGAGAAGAGGTCCTTGGCTGAGAATTTCTGGCTCGCGGCGAACCCAACGACCACCGGATTCGATGACCTGCTAATAAACCCGGCAATGGATCCGAGGCTCTCAGGTTTGGGCTGCAAAAGGGTCCTAATTTGTGTTGCTGAAAAGGATATGTTGAGACAGAGGGCTTGGTATTACAAGGAGTTGTTGAGAGAAAGCGGATAGAGTGGGGCTGTGGAAGTGATGGAAGCGCCGGGGGAGGACCATACGTTTCATTTGCAAAATCCTAGCTGTGATAATGCTGTGAAGATGATGAAGAAATTGGCTTCCTTCATGAATGAGTAGCTTCCTTTGGATGCGGGGCTAGTTCTTGTCATCTCAATGTCTATTTGTAATAAAACATGAGTCTAGGTTTTCATTTGCCAGGAAATATGTTCCTTGCGTGGTAATTTTCTCATATGATTTGTAAGTTTTAAACCCTATTGGTAAAATCTTGTAATGGGCAGTCTCTCGGTTGGTATGCTAATAGTAATTGATAATAAATTTTAGCTACTTACAACTATCCGATGCAATACTAAGTTATAAGCTTTTTTATATAAAAAAGAAAAAGAAAAAGAAATTACCGCTCAAAACAAAAAATTGACGGTGAAAATAGTAATTTACCTGCAATATTAATAACAACCAACATGGCATCGATTTTAGTGTAGTAGTAACTTGCCACCAGTGGTAAGGAATTTATCAACTTCAAGTGGTATGTAAATTATAGTACCCTTTGAAACAAAAAATGAGCAGCAAAATTGGTGACTTTCATAAGTAGGTCCACTTACAAGTTAGTTAGTGTCGCAACCTACCCCTCGATAGGGAGAAAAATAGGTTTAGTGTATTGCTTTCATTTGACTTGTGTTCTTCCAAACCATACCTCGCATAGCATTGAACGTCCGATTTTCATTCAATTCATCATGTGTAAATCCTATATAAGGAATCACCACTAACCTATTAAAGTCGGCTAAAAACCAAGAGAGATATGAGAAAATATTTCACTTTCCGCGCAACCGGATATCTTGGGAATTAGGACTTAATTATGTTAGTTTTGGAACTAATGCCTTTTCTGTACGTAAACTTGATTTTGAGCTAATTAAAATGCCAAGGTAGCCTATAAACTATGAGGGTTCATCCTAACCACTCTAAAAATAAAAATAGCACTCAAGATATTAAATTGCACAACCAAATGTAATCAAAGTAAACATACAAACAACATAATATTATCTCTAAAAAGAAATGGCATTCAAAAAACTCTGTTGTAAAGCTCTAAAGGCTTACTCAATTCCGGATTTTAACTTTTCAAGGATTTTCTCTTAAAAATACTTGAAAAGCTAATTTTTAAGGCTTTTTCCAAGGATTTCTAATTTTTCTAATTTTTTTATTATTTTAAAACTTTTTCTGAATTTTCTAGAATTTTTATGAATTTTTAGATTTTTTAAATTTTATGAATTTTCTGATTTTCCTTTTTATGAATTTTCAGAATTTTCTGAAAATTTTAAAAAAAAAATTTATTGTTTTAAATATTTTTATGAATTTTAATACTTTATAATTTTTTATTGTTTTTTCATTATTAAGAAAAGGAATTTCGGACCGGGTCAAAGGATCCGGCCCGCCTAGCTGACCCGTATCCTAATGGTCCGGGTTGGGATAGAAATTGGGCCAGTCTTAAGGCCCGGTCCAATTTTATTATTTTAAAAAATTCAGATCGACCAGACCCGACCTGATAACCGGATCTGACCCAAGCCACTTATTAATATCCGAATCTTATCTTTTGCTTTTCTGACTTCTTATTCCTTTCTATTATATTCTATTTTCTAATTTTTCTTTATTCTTTATTATTTATTCCTTTTTCTTTCCACGTCGTCTCCTTCCCTAAGTGTTCTTCCCAGTGACGGCCTTCTTCACCAACGTTTTCTTCACTGAAAACTCCAGCCATTCTACTAAGCTCTCGCCGGAGCTCTAATGGCTTCCAAATCATTCCTCGCCATCGATCGTTCACTGATGCCGACGATGACCTATGCCAACGCGACTACAATTCAACTTGCGTCCTCTACTGAAACGACGTTTCCTTCTAGATCAACAATCACACACAACGATCTTCAACAAAACGAAACACATGCTTGAGGGAAAAGTATAGAGATCTAACACAGCGGTGACTAATCGCAAATCGTCGTCGGAAAAACAGAGGCGGATTTGAGACTCCAACCATGGACGACCGGCACCATGAGCGTGTTATGCATCCAAAGGAAAAGAAACGCAGCATGAGTATTCAATCCGGCCATGAAAAACACGGGCATGAAACTATACGGGATTAATCCTTTCCTGGGCTGATTATACCCGATCAAATTCAACACCTCTTTCAAACAAATCATCGAACGTGTAGCGTGCGTCTTTGAATACAAATCTCGGAGGCAAGTTTAGCGCTACACTCAGTCTGAATATGATGCATCAACCTTTAAATCAGCATAACTCGTTGCAAAACGATCTCAGTTTCGACCAAATTATTACTGGAGCGAGCTCCTAATGGAAACAGATTCCCTTCCCTTCCCTTCCCTATCCAACTCGGCCAGGAAGTCTCGTCCATTTTTGTTGTCTTTTTTATTCATTTTCATTCATTTTTCACTATATAATTCGTCCTTCTTTTTTTAAACTCTTTTTCGAATTTTTATGTTTTTGTTTAACAAAAGTAAGGTGTCAATAGCTCGTTTACCAACAAAATATGGAATTCGTCATTATAAATGAAATTGAAATTTAGTAACTTGTCGTTAAAATTAAGTAACTTATCAACATAGGCCCTTTACTTTAGTAAGTTTGAACACCAAATTTAATGATTAATTATCAAGTTGTTTAGAAATTTGCCATTGGAAATAGAATCTTGACTTTTGAAGCTAGTAATTACTAAGTGGTTCCAAGTCGAAAGTCACAAATTCGATTCTCAATCTATCGTGGATCTAAGGAAACCTTGATTAGTTTGTGAATGACGGGCCTAGACTTAGTTGTATTGTCAACTTGGGCTTCCCCGCTTGTTTGAAGTGGCTGTGGTGATGGGCTCACTGGGAAGCTAGTACTTTGTTGGCACTTAGAATTGAACATTCCATACGTTTGTGGATGTAGAATGTCAAGACAAAAGCATTCCTAGATTAATGACAATCTAGTGTTCCAACAGTGATTGTTGACGAATTTAGCTTCGGATATTCGGTATTGATTCATCTATATCACAAATACATGGAGAACAGACATGCAACGGGGCGATTTGAATGTCACGTAACATAAACGAAAGCTGAATTGCTCTTGGATGATCAGAATACGTGCGTCAAAGAGGTGGATAAGACATATCATTCTCAACAGTGGAGAAAATCACTCCTCTATCTTACGCACAGAAAATCATGACGGAGTTCACTCGAAAGGTTGAGATGTAAGATACTAATGGATTCGCTGTGATGTTCAGGGAAAATCGAGCTAAACTAAGAGATCATACCGAAATCGAGTAAATCTGCTGAGCAGTATTCCGAGTCACTTTAACATCAATATTTAGAGCGATTTGCAGCTATAGATGCGTGGAACGATTCGCATTCTATTATAACTTCAGAGCAGAGACCAAACAAACTAGGTCGACTAAAAAAGGTCACTTCAACGACGAGAAAGTGCTCTTGAACTCATTTTGATGTAAATCGGAGGATCAGGCGAATGAAATTGAGTCCCACAAGTTAGCGAAGTCAATAATCGCCTAGCTGATCAGAAAATCATGATCATCATCTCATAATCAAAGTGAATCTTCACTCGAAGCCTAAAATATATATATCAATTGTGTGCCTCATCTGACCAGCTATCAAATTTCTTATAAACAAATGAGGGTTTCGTTATAGGATATATCGCACCAAACAAAAATATACACTACGCTAATCACATGAAAATTCTTCTTTCCAGATATGACAAAGACTATCGACAATGTCTAGGTATATAAAAACAGCAACATAATGCAAGAACACGACATAAACTCCTGATTAACTCTCTTTGTTCTTCTCCTCAATAGCAGTCTTGCTTCTACTTCAGTCAAAAACCTAATAATGGAAACAGAAGTGGCCCATGATTTGTTTCCACCGGTAAGGATTTACAAGGATGGCCGAGTGGAGAGACTCCTGGGCATGGCAACCGTCTCTCCATCGCTCGATGAGAAAACTGGCGGTCCAATCGAAAGACGTCGCCATTTCATCGGACTCCAGCGTGTCGGCAAGGCTTTACATCCCAAAAGCGACGATCGACACTCTGAAAACTCCCTGTACTCGTGTACTTTCACAGGGGAGGCTTCATAATGGAGACGGCGGGGTCGCCGACCGACCACAACTATCTCAATGACCTAGTTGCGGAGGCTTACATCATCGCCGTCTCCGTCGAGTATAGAAGGGCACCAGAGCATCCTCTTCCGGCAGCTTACGATGATTCATGGACCACCATAAAATGGGTGGCCTCTCAATTTGCCGGAAACGGCCATGAGGAGTGGTTGAATTTTCATGCCAATCTCGGCAAGGTAATACAAATTATTCTTCATTTTCTATCGAGATCACTTATTGGCATATAATATATTAACAGACATAACTTCCAAACTCATAATAATAGATCTGTGTGGTATAGTTGTTGTTGTAATATAGCGGTGTTGCGCTATGATTATGCTATGAAATGTCGTATATGCCGTCTTTGGTGATGTATGCTTTTAAAGTTACGACATCTTAAAATTGAGCGAGGCAATTTGTTTAAAGCTAGTATATTCTAGGGATAGCCACAAAGTGGGGGTGGGAACGAATATCGCTGTCCCGAGTCCCGTGTGGGGCAGTTTGCCTCGTGGGGCCCCGCCATCAATTCAACTTTTGCTCAAACACGTAGAACACCACTTAGTAGATGTTATCTGACATTTTTACTTATTTTTATTATTTCTATAATAAAAAGATGGCTTGATTAGTAGACTTTATGTATAAAAGATTAGTGTGTTGGATTGGTTTTATAGAGCCGATCTCCAACTTCATAAAGTAGTCAACGGGGAACAATTGTGAAGATGAAACACTTGGAAAACAATTGTCCCATTTTGGTCACCTAGACTCTCCAACCTTGCATTCTTTACAAAGCAAGACTTGTAAGGACAAGCAAAGCAAGACTTGTAAGGACAAGATATTGCTTTTTATGGTTCTATTAATATTATTTCATATATTTTAAAAAATTTGTAAGCAAATAAAAAACATTAAAATATTTCTTTTCTTGAAGTGTGCAAGGGGTGAATTAGCAGGGAGGGCCAACCTGCCACGCCAATTGCCCCGTGCCATGCCCCGTGGGACATTTTTTGTGGGGAAAAACTTGTTTGAATTTGCCTCCAAAATATATTAACAGAAAAATCAGCATAAATGGTGGAATACTATCAACAAAATTATGGCGACTTAAAGAAAATGTTGTTCACGAATTTAAAAGTTTTTACGTTCTCAATACTGAAAAGATGATTTCAAACTCTAAAGTTAGAAGAATAAGGCAAAAAGCAAAAATAAAGCCGCACTCAATATATTATGCCAGATTCTATGATCAAATTCAATAGGTTTTGGCTGGGCAGTGGGGATTTCGAATTTGTCATTAACAAGATATAGCAATATTTTACTATTCTATCTAGAAGCTGATTAGTCTCATGAGTTCTGCCAAATAGTTGGAGATAAGGATACCACAAATATTCAAAAAATTTGTGTGGTGCTCACTTGAGTGCACTAATTTTTTATTTTTTTTTACGACATACAAGTGATCAGTGAAAAAGTTATATGATGATCAAGTGGTCATAAAAAATGTTATGACACTTAAGTGAACGTTGTATAAAAGTTAAAATATTCAAGTGATCAGAAAAAAAAAATCATGGCACTCAAATAAACAAACATTCCAAAGTTATAACTCTTGTATTATCCTTTTTCTCAAATATTGAAAACAGCTCAACGAGTACCTTGAAATCATCATTCGATTCTGTGGTTTTAAAAACATTTTTTCATTTTTACAATGGTAACAAAATTGTCTGTTGAGAGCTTTTTATTACGACATCCTTACAACAATCCCTAAGTTCTTCATAGGTGTTTATGACTGGTGATAGAGCCGGTGATAACATAGTTCACAACACGGGCATCCGATTGGGAGAGGAGAAGCTAAATTGAGTTGAAATTGCGGGTGCTATTATGGTGCACCCTTATTTCTGGGGCAACGAACCATTGCCTTCGGAGACCACCGAGCCCGAGAAGAGGTACTTCGCCAAGGGGTTCTGGCTCGCGGCAAACCCAACGACCACCGGGTGCGACAATCCACTAATAAACCCTGCAACCGACCCCAGGCTCTCGAGTTTTGGTATCAATAGGGTCCTAATTTGTGTTGCTGAAAAGGATACAATGAGACAAAGGGATTGGTACTACAAGAAGTTGTTGAGTGAGAGTGGATGGAGTGGTGCTGTGGAAGTGATGGAAGCACCGGGGGAGGATCATGTGTTTCAATTGTTGAACCCTAGCTGTGATAATGCCGAGAGGATGATGAAGAAATTGGCTTCCTTCATGAGCGAGGACAAACAGGAACAGAGTTATTACTGTCAACAAGTTGAGGTATTAATGTCAACAAGTTGCTTCCTTTATGTGCAGGGCTATTTCTTGTTGTCTCTATGTCTATTAGGATTTCATTTGCCAAAAACCACGTTCCGTGCGTGGTAATTCTCTTATTTGGCTTGTAAGTGTTAAATCTTATCGACAAATCGTGTAATGGGCAATCACTTGATTGGTACAATAATAGTAATTTACCAATAATTTTAGCTACTTGCAAACTTGGAATGCGATAGTAAGTATTGTTGCAACCTCTTCGAACCCTCATGGGCGTAGAGGCTAATGGCTCAACTAAGTCTACGCTTAATCTAAGCTTTCCCAAGCTCATCAATTCACGGCTTATGGTCTGAAATTTTAACCTGTAAGTCATTTTTATTTAGAAGTCACCACTAACCAATTTGTGATAGGTCAACTAGAAAGTCAAATAAATACATTTTCGGTACCTAAGCTTGTTCAAACTTTGAAGTTCTATTTTTTAAAGGATATTTCATGCAAAAATAATTTTTTTTTTAAAAACTATTTTTTAGCTTTTTTCCTGATTTTTAGAAAAAAATAAAACATTTTCTTATTATTTATATATTTTTAAAAAATTATTAAAATAATGATATAATATTATATAATTATAAAAAGAAGGACCTAGATCGGATCTCTGGGGCGAAAGCCCAAGCCCCTAACCCACTCTCTCTTTTTTTTTTTAATTATATATATATATATATATGAAATGAAGTAAAATAAGAGAAAATAAAATAAACATAAGACTTAGTTAATGCAAATAATATTAATGCTTATGTGATGCGAAGATCCTTTTTTTTTTTTTTTGTCAGGGCCGAATTGATCCCTAATTTTTTATATAATTTAATCATAAATATTTAGTTAAAATTTAGGTGTCAACAAGTATTAACTTGATGGTGAAAATAATAATTTACCTATAATATTAATATATGCCCAACAAAGTGCCGATTTTAATGTGGTAACTGACCACCTGTAGTAAGGAATTCACCAACTTCAAGTGGAATATAAGTCATTTACTTTTGTAGAAATTTAACACTTAAAAGAAAAACTCAGCGGTGAAATTGGTTACTTACATAAGTAGGTCCATTTACAAGTTAGTTAAGTAACCAACTAAGTAAGGAATATGTCAATATAAGTGAAATTGAGATTTAGTAACTCGACATTGAAATAACTTACCAACATAGGCTTTATTTACTTTAACAAGTTACCGACGCTTGGAGGAATTTACCAACGTCGACTTTAATGGTCAATTATCAAGTTGTTTAAAAAATTTCCATTGGAAATGGAATATCGGCATTTAAGTTAGTAACTACCAAGGGGTCCATGACTTGGTTTGCAAATCTCTCTAATCTATCATTGATTTTAAGAGACCTTGATTAGCCTGCAAAGGGCCAACCTAAACTTAGGTGTATCGTTGGTCGTGGGCTTCCCTACCCACACCTAATGTAGATGTGGTGACAAGCTCGCTCTGTGGACAATCAAGTGCTTCATTGGAGCTTGAAATTGAACATTCTAACTGCATATGAGATAGATTCTCATCCCATCCAAACTTTTTTTTTTCAACAAAAGCTAGTCATTTGCCAAGGAAATTACTAACTTAGCATACCAATGTAGGCACACACATAGGGTATTAAGGCCCCGTTTGGTTCGGTATTTGGAAGGGGCTTTGGGACTCTAAAGTCCATTGGCCAAATGCAAACGTGCTTGGTTCGATTTTTTGGACGACTTTGGCAAGATGCAATTGCATCTCCAAATGACTCTAAAGGTCTTTAGCCCAATGTAGCTCTGGAGGTACTTTGGGAAGTTGCATCTTCGGAATGCAAGTCCCCAGTATCGTTCATCTTCTCCAAAACCACCGCACGGAAGCCAATCGGAGGCCGACAACTATTGGCAAAGGGGTTGCGCACACCGGCGACCGCCGCTTGAGGGTCGCCTGACCCGGGTGACCGTCGCCGGACCTCAGGCGACACCTGGGTCGCGCGACCCAGGCAACTGATGACTTGAATCGTGCGACCCAGGCGGCCGCTTGAGGTCGTACGACCTCAGGCAACGGTCGCCAGGGTCGGGCGACCCCAGGCGACAGCTACCTGGGGTCGCGCAACCTCAAGCGACCGTCGCCTAGGGTCGTACGACCTAGGCGGCCAACGCCAAGGGTCGCATGACCTCAAGCGACGGCATCCGGCTACCAGATTTGGCCATCCGGAGGCCAGATTCGACGGTCTCGCTACCAAATCTCGACGGTCCGGTGCCGGACTTAAAAAAAAAAAAAATACAAATGTTTTTTTATTTTTTTTAATTTAATAAAAATCCTTTACAAATGCAAAATTTACCAAACTGTATTTTCACCAAAGTTGTTTCTCAATACACTTTAGAATTACAATTCACCAAACGCTATTTGCATTTCGGAAAACCCCATTCACCCAAAGGTATTTGCATTTTTGCAAATACATTCCCCAAAAGCCGAACCAAACGGGCTCTAAGTTACCAATCAAGCAAGGATTTTGCCAAAGTTTAATTCAGTAGCGAGTTACCACTTACAAATTCACCACTGGTTTGCTTTTTCTCCCTAATCCTTTTCTCTCACAATAAAGAATTAAAGGTTAGAGAAAATAAAATTCCATTGGTGAACCTCGGCAAGGCTCTAGTGAGTTAAAGCATGGTTTATGGAGTTAGGATTCTGAGGTCGTATTTGCATGCACCGATGCATGGACTCAAAGACATCTTGATCAATATCGTTTCATCCACAATGAAATGAAGCACGTCAGCTAATGTTATGCAGAAAACATTAAGAAACTGAAAAGTCAAACACAACATGTAAAAAGTCAAGGAATAAGAAGATTTGAATTACAAAGGCTTGGCCGTCCACAGTCTAGTCCTCTCTTTTAGTACCAAATACTATCAGAAGAACCTACTGAAACAATAGCATATGCTTACGGCCTCCCTCTTGAAAAACCCTCCAAAACTTTGCGCTTACAAAAGACAAGATGCCCCTAAATACAATGACAGAAACTCACGCAAAACATTCACAAGTCTAAGCAAAAGAGGGAAACTAAATGAGCACAATAACCTCTCAGGTTTTCGATTCTGGTTGTATGCTTCTTCTCATCTAATTTAGACTTCTTGGGCTTATGCACATAATTATCAGAAGCTTCGATTAAGCCCTCGACTAGTGGTTATGTCTTCAATTCTTTCAAACACTCAGTATGCAATTTTGTTATCATCAATATCATCAAGTACGAATCCAACCAAGCCTCGTCCTTTCATACGTGCATGGCAAGTGAAATTTAAGGTCTCTATTGTTATTTACAGCTAGTAAGTTTAAGCAAGTTATGCCAAGTAGAAGGTCAAAATAGATGGCTTAAGGTATGTACCATGAATCCTAGCAAAAAAGAGAAATGACACAGCCATTCTTGCACCCGAAAGATGCAGCCTCTAACCATCCAAAATATGGCACCCAAAAGTCCCCATCGATATCACTCTTGCTCTACTATTTGCTAACCAAAGGACCTAAAAAGAATGGGAAAGAGGGTGAGCAACCACAGCTCGGTGAATAGTATATTTCTTCCAAGTAGATTGAGCATCCTTTATACATACATACATACCTACATTACATACATACATATAACTATAGAGAACTACCAAAAACTCATAATTATATATATATATATATATATATATATCAAGTCATATAAAAAAAATGTTTCATTTCAATAAGCTTTATACAATTCAAGTATCAATAGTCAAATCCATTAGTTAATTTCTATCAAAAAATGTCAATGGTCCATTCTATTGTCCAAATTCATACCACATCACATCTCAAAGCTCTCAAGGGGGCTCCCACGAGATCAAATTATCGTATAGTACTTAGCTCTTGACCAACATATATCAATAATACAAAACTCTAGAAGTGGCTCACACGGAGTTATGTTATTATGTAACTCATAATCCTTGACTACAAGGTTCTAGAGGTGGCTCACACGAAACTACGTTATTGTATAGTACTTAATCCCTGACCGCCACATATTAATAGCATAAGACTCTAGAGGTGCCCCTTATGAAGTTATATTATTGCATAACACTTAATCCTCAAGTTATACGTATCAATAATATAAGACTCTAGAGGTAGCTCCCACGAAATTATACTAACATGCAGCACTTAGTCCTTTAGTAGTCCATATCACAATTGGTTTCACAAATGATAATACAACCTTTCACAAATCAATTCTTTCCACAAAACCAATTCAGAATCCACATATAAATCGGTTTCACATACCGAATCGAATTACCTTTCATAAACCATATTCAAAGTCAACATAATTCTTTCATAAGAAGGTTTTACAAACCTAAAATATGTCATCTTTCGCAACTATGTTCATAAAATAGAATATATATTTTCACAATACATTTCTCACACCATTTTGGAATTCATTTCATAAATCAGGAACATTTCAAAACTCTTTCTCATTAAACATTTTCTAAATCATTAAAGAACCTCTTCCATAAATCAGTTCTCAATACATATACAACTTTAGCAACACATTCCAAAACACAATTCTCAAACCATTCTCAAATGAATAATAAGTAGTAAAAGCCCTGTCCGAAATTATGCATCAAATATGCTGTGAACATCAAATATACCTCATACTTTTCATTTTCAAAGTATGAGTCTACAAATTCAAAGAAGATATGATACCATTCACTTGGAAAGCCCAAAAACCAAAGAACACAAAGTTAAACGAGCTAATGATCTCGTATTCCTCGCAATTAAATGAGAATCGATATTAAAACCAAGGAACATGCCACCTCGACTATGAAATAGTTTAACTACGCCTAAACGCTAACAAAACGACTCCTAAGCGCTTACAAATCACTTACCTGATGCAATTATTCAAAGGCATTTGCAATGTGGGACTTAAGCGCAAAACTTGGTCGCGCTATAAATCTCTCACCCAAACCTCATTCCAAGGGATCTTATAGTCAAAATGAAAATCTTCCAAGCACTAGAAGACCCACAACTTGCACTACCCAAAATCGAGCTGAAAATCTACAAAATTGACCAGAAAGTTGCTAGGCGTACACCGTTCATCACATGTACAAAACTCTGAAAATACGTTTTAGACAAATAGTAAACTCAAATCAAATTCCATAAAATCCTACTTCTCCACAATATTCTAAACTATCATACCCTTATAATTTCTCAACTTAACAACTCCAATATCGCAACTCAAATCCCACTTAATTTTGAATTTGAACCCTCATTCCATAAACTATATGATTAGAAGATCGAGAGGCATAAACACTTATTGAATGTTGCAAATTGGAGTTAAATTGGCTTGGTGAAGCATTCGTAGTGAATACTCTCTTCCTTCTTTCTTCTTTCTTCTTTCTTCTTTTTCTTCCTTCTTTTTCCCCTTCCTTGTCTCTCCCCATGCACTGCTCTTGGCTATTAAAAGGAACCGAATTCCACCATTCCCTCTTGTTGACTTTTCAAGGATTTTCTTTTTACTTTTTTCCTTGCATTTCCACCTTTGACTTAGTCAAAACCCATATATTATAGACTAAATCATACTTTTTTCCTTGCATTTCCACCTTTGACTTAGTCAAAACCCATATATTATAGACTAAATCATAAATTCTCTCTTTGTTCAAATCTCTCTCTCTCTCTCTCTCTCTCTCTCTGACTTAGTCAAAACCTCAAAACCCATATATTATAGACTAAATCATACTTTTTTCCTTGCATTTCCACCTTTGACTTAGTCAAAACCCATATATTATAGACTAAATCATAAATTCTCTCTCTGTTCAAATCTCTCTCTCTCTCTCTCTCTCTCTCTCTCTCTCTCTCTCTCTCTCTAAATATAATGCAAGTAAACAACAAATTCTTTGATTATTGGAACCCCTAGGACGACATATCAATAAGTTCCTTAATTTAATTTGTCGAATCAAGCTTTAAGCACAACTCAACTCTCACTTGGCTTATTTACCATTGCAACAAATAAACGATTGAATAATAAAATAAACATAGCATGGAAATTAATTGGACACTAGATTTACGTAACTCGGATAGAGGGACCTACTTCATGGGAGAGCAACAAAGATACTACTATGAATCAAGCAATATGGCGATATTGCAACCACACTCGAGTCACTCAAACACTTAATGTTTCTTAACTCCAAATTATACTCAATAACTTATACAATGTTAGACCCTCACAATTGCCCACAAAATAATTTCTTTATCTCACAAAGGAATTAACAAAATATAACCTAAAAGAATTAATCAGCTTTAACACTCTCAAATTGCTTAGGATGTGATTCATAAAAAAGCTGCCTCTCACTTCTTCACATATGGGATGATTACCCACTCTTATGTAAATGATTTAAAATAGGAAATCTTAATTAGGAAACATATTCAAACTAGGAAACTTATTTGATCTAGGAAACCTACTTAGATCGGCTTTCCTTTACAGGTTAAAACTCTAGGTTTTTGTCAACAATCTCCACATTGGCTCAACATTTGAGTTAAATTGCAATCGCTTCACTAAATCATGAACTTTACTGTTATTCTCCTGCAATCCCTCTTGGGTTCAACTCCAGAAACATCTTTCAAGTCAAAGTTGCACTTGAACTCCTCATAACCATGGTACTCATATGACAAAACCTCATCCACAACAGATAAAGCAAAATTACTACTACAAACATCTCTATAAAAACATCAAACACGAACGTCGTCAAACTCAACACCCATTGGCTCTATAGGCTCTACCTCGCTATAAGCACCATCTGTGTCGATTACTGCGCAAGTGCTTCTTTAGGAGTTTCTAGTTGCAATTTGAGCTAAACATTGTCTAGATTCATATAATTATTACCATAACCATTCCAAACCGGAAATATCAAAGACTCATCAAATGTAACTTTTTTACTAACAACTAGCAATTAATTGTAGGCACCACAATCAATAGTCCTTCTCACCTCATGCATCACATTGGAATATGCACTTTCTTGCACCATCCCCCTTTCCTTCGGCCTAAGGGCATCGAGCTTATCATCACTAATTCAAACATAATACGAGCAATCATATATTCTAATAACATAATAATCAACAATATCATTTGGCCACATTTCTTCGATAGTTCAACATCCACTTATAGTTTACAGGAATTTATTCACCAGATTGTTTGTCATCCCAAACACATCCTTTAGAAATTTTCTAGTCATACAAGCACTAAAAAGTTTTTATATAATCATATCTAGTAATGTTCTACTCGTCAACTATGTGACTTGTTGCAATTCACTGGCACTAGTAACATGTCTTACTATGCATTTCTTTATGCATAATTTATTCAACAGCTTTGAGCAAAATTCTATACTATTATCAGTTTACACATGCTTGATCGAGTTACCAGTGTCCTCATTTTTTTTTAATCAAATCTCTTAATTGTGTGATCTTAACAACAACATTACTCATGCCTCAACACAAATATGTATGTCCTCCTTGAGAATTAGTCCACAACCGTTAACATAAATCCAATATTAATTCTCGAAGGAAATTGCAACAACCTGGGAACATCCAAGTGAATCAATTATAATCTTTGTGATTTCTCTAATAGTCATACTGAATTGCACTATCCGTTGTTTGTCTAAGTTATGACACTTGCATACTTTCAGTTCCTTAGCCACATTAATACACAGCAGACTCATTTACTTAGAACCTTCAAGCTTCCCTCGTCAATGTGCCCACAATGCATATGCCACGATTCAAACTATCGAACATATGTATCCGATGTATCCGCGTCAAAGTTTTTCATTATCTCCCCTTAAAGCTCAAATAGACCATTATGCTCAAACGACCATCAAGACTCCACATTCTGGAATATATCGACACTTAACTGAATCCAATCGGGTTCTTCTTCAATTCCAAAACATGGCTCAATCTAGTTAATGTCCTCGTGATACCATCATGCATTTTGATTCTAACATCACTGACAACCAAAACATTGCACTCAAGTAGTTGCCCGACTGTACTATATTGCCATCCATGTATTAGTAAGTTATAAACCAGTTCTTGTTTGGTGTTGTGTGAAACACCAAAATCAATAACTCATCCATCAAATGATGAATTCTTAGTGACTAGCAAAATATAATCAACATTATCCAAATTATTATTAGCTGGAGTTATAGTATCATTTATAGACTCAACTCTAATTCTCTTAACCCTTATTGTTCTTCAGCTTAGGAAATCCCTTCTTCTTTTTTTTTTTTTTTTTTTTTTTTTTTTGGGAAGTAGGCAATCCCTTCTTAAATGCCCCAACTTGTCGCAATTCCAACAGACAACACCATTAGTCCTAGATTGACAATGTCTATTCATGTTCACATTACTTTTGCTAGCATGAGTACTAGTTTTCTTCTACCTTCACCTACTAAAGTAGCTTAAACAAATTCACCAGATTATTTTCTATGAATGTCCTCCCTTAGAATCAAATCACGAACCTTATCAAACGTCAAGCTTCTAAACCTAAAGGAACGATTAACAATAGTAACAGTAGTATTTCAACTATCAAGCTATGATGATAATAGAATTAAAACATGTACCTTATCTGTAAAGTCAATCTAAATTGAACTCAATTGAATAACGACAACAGTGAATTCATTTATACTCTAAGCAACCGACACACCATCACCCATTTTTGAGTGATTTAGACATCGCATCGAGCAAATGTTATACTCCTAAATTGCAGTGGAGACATATTTTCAACACTTAACCTTAATTTTACTCCTAAATAATTAATTACTTTATGAATTACCTTGATATCTTTACTTTATATTATATTATATTAAATTATACTACATTATACTATATGTCAATATACAGATAGCATAACTGCATATCTTCGATATGTCCAGAGAACGGAAATAACAATCGGCTTCTTATGACAAGAATAAATGGAACTTTCATTGAAATTGGTGGGCCTGGATATTTATAACCCCATATATACTGCAGAGACCTACATACTGGTTTGTCAGAAGACAGACAAAAAATCTAACGCTGAGGCTATTAAATTTCTTGTCCACCCAACATTTCTAATCAAAAATTTTCACCGGGTCAATATCATGGTTTCCAATAAATATCCTACCGAATTTCTTACCTGCCAACATCCCATTAAATGAATTTTGCTCGGCACCGCTGCATTAAAATTCTTCCTTCTCGACAAAGAAGACTAATGACGATATCGAGGTATATAAAAACTAACATGATGCAAAAACACAACAAAAAATCCTGAGTAACTCTCTTGCTGTTTCTCCTCAATATTAATCTCGCTCCTCTATCACTCAAAAACTGCATGGAAACAGAAGTGGCCAATGATTTGTCTCCGTTGGTAAGAATTTACAAGGATGGCCGAGTGGAGAGACTCATGGGCACGGCTACTGTCTCTCCATCTCTCGATGAGAAAACTGGCATTCAATCGAAAGATGTCGCCATTCCATCGGATTCCGCCGTGTCGGCAAGACTTTACATCCCTAAAGCAGCGGTTGATTCTCTCCAAAAGCTCCCTGTACTCGTGTATTTTCACGGGGGAGGCTTCATAATTGAAACGGCGTGGTCACCGACTTACCACAACTATCTCAATGCCCTCGTCGCAGAGGCTAACATCATTGCTGTCTCCGTTGAATATAGGAGGGCACCAGAGCATCCTCTCCCGGCAGCTTATGATGATTCGTGGACTGCCCTCAAATGGGTGGCCTCTCATTCTGCCGGAAATGGCCCAGAGGAATGGTTGGATTCTCATGCCAATTTCAAGAAGGTAATCGTAATTGTTCTTCATTTTCTATTTAGATCTTGTAATTGCAGATATATAATAGATATGACGGCCAAATTCACAATTCAGATCTAACATGTGCTTGGTACAGCTGTGGCTGTAACATAGCGATGTTGCACTGTGAATTGTTTACTTCTGTGCTTTTGGTGATATATTTTAGAGTTACAACACCGCAGATTTGAGTGAGGCAATTGTCTAAAAGTTATTATATGCTAGAGGCCCCGCTATAAAATCATTGTTTTTACTTTAAAAAGAACTAAAACCACTTGCTAGATGGTTATTAGATATTTTTCTCATTTTTATTATTTTTATAAGAAAGAATGGGCTCATGGTTAGATATTATAAATAAATAAAAGTTAGCGTCCTGGATTGGTTTTACACTTACAACCAAGATCCAATCTTCACAAATTAGTAAATGCGGGACGATTGTGAAGACGAAACACATGGAAAACAATTATCCTACATCTCCTTATCTACTGTCCAAGATTGCATCTTCTATGAAAGCAAGACTTGTAAGGAAAAGAGATTGTTCGTAGGTTCTATTAAAATTATTTCATTATGTTTAAAGCAAACAATATAAGCACATAAGTTAAAAGAAATTAGAATAATTTTTTTTTTCTTTGAAGTGATAAGGGGTGGATCAGTAGGGCGGGCCAGGCCAATACCAGCCCACCCCTCTGCGCCTATTGCCCCGCCTCATGCCTCTTATGGGATTATTTTTTTGGAGAAAATTTGCCCCATTCAAGCCGGTGCCCCCGCCCCCGTGCTCATCTCTGTTATAGGTTGCTATAGCTTTGAAAGTACTACAATCGTGAGAAATTTGTCAAACATCTTCTAAAAGTAGTGGCACATATTTTCACCGAAGTAGTTATTGCGGGGAAATTGTCCCGAAAATATAGTCGATGATTTCTAATAATCGGTCCATTATCTTTGCCTTCACACTATTAAGAGAACTTGCAGCCAAATCAAAAGCCCCTTCGAATTTGCCTCCAAAACAGATATTATAAAAAGGTCAGCTTCAATTATAGAATACTATCGACAAAAAGAAGGTGATTGCAGATGATATTCTTTAAAATTTTTAAAGATTTGAGGTTCCCAACTCTGAAAGGATGAGAAAATCTATTTCAAACTCGAAGTGGGAAGAATAAGCCAAAAGGCAAAAATAAAGTGAAATTGGAAGAATAAGCCAAAAGGCAAAAATAAAGCCATACTAAAAATTGGTTGCTAGAATTATTCTTAAAATATATTTCTAATGAAACAATGGTTGTTTGATTTATCATAAGCGTTAGACTG
This sequence comes from Eucalyptus guilfoylei, assembly GCA_016097605.1. NCBI lineage: Eukaryota > Viridiplantae > Streptophyta > Magnoliopsida > Myrtales > Myrtaceae > Eucalyptus > Eucalyptus guilfoylei. The sequence continues at coordinate 22,213,725 of CM027866.1, read as the reverse complement.
TATGTTAAAATATTGAAATATTTTTGGCTGGACAGTGGAGATTTCAAATTTATCATCTACTGGGTATAATATTTTCTACTATTCTATCTAGCGATCGATCGGTCCCATGTGTTTTCTCAAATAGTTGAAAACATTTGGACGAATGCTTGGAAGTGTCATTCAATTTTGGTGATTTCAAAAACAACCTTTGCTGTCTATCATGGTAAAAAATACTCTGTTGGAAGACTGTTCATTACAGCATCCTTAAACATGCTCAGCAACGAGTACACACAAATAATACAACATTCTCTAAACTCTCTATAGGTCTTCATGTCTGGAGATAGCGCCGGGGCCAACATTGTTCACAACATGGGCATCCGACTAGGAGAGGAAAAGCAAAATGGTATTGAATTTTCCGGTGTTATGATGGTGCATCCTTATTTTTGGGGCGACGAGCCATTGCCTTTAGAGACCACCGAACCCAAGAAGAGGTCCCTAGCCAGGGACATCTGGCGCATGGTGAACCCGACGACCACAGGGTGCGACGACCCCCTAATGAACCCGGCACCCAAGGCTATCAGGCTTGGGAGTCGATAGGATCCTAATTTGTGTTGCTGAGAAGGATATGTTGAGACACAGGGGTTGGTATTACAAGGAGGTGTTGAGTAAGAGCGGATGGAGTGGCGTTGTGGAAGTGGTGGAAGCACCGGGGGAGGATCATGTGTTTCATTTGCTAAATCCTGGCTGTGAGAATGCTGCGAAGATGATGAAGAAATTGGTTTCCTTCATGAATGATGATAACTAGGGTCAGAGGTATTACTGTCAATAAGTAGCTTCCTTTCTGTGCGGGGCTGATTCTTGTTATCTCGATGTCTATTTGTACTAAAAGACTGAGTCTGGGTTTCCATTTGCCAAGAACCGTGTTCGGTGCGTGTTAATATTCTTATTTGGCTTGTAAGTTTGAAATCCTATTTTAAAATGGAGAACAATTATCCAAAATGTCCTAAATTTATTATATTTTTACTAATTCAATCGTAAAAATTTTAATTTTTTGGTCTAAAATTTTATCAATTGAATCCTAAAACTTTTTACGTTTTGCCAAATAATTGAACCAGGAGATGTGGATGCCGGCCTTTTATGTATCACGACAAACTCTAATATAGAAAATTTTTAATAGTTTAATATTTTTCAAAATTTTCATTTCTAGTCCTTCTTTTCTTTTTTTTTTTCCTTTCTTATCTTGTCTCTTCTCTTTCTTTTTTTTTTCTTTTTCTTTTGTTTTCTTTTTCCCTCTTTCCCTCCGTTGGCCTTAAGAAAGGGTTGCCGAGTGGCCCTCGCCCACCCAGGCGTGTTCCCGAAACGGGGGTTCCAGAGCAAGGTGAGACAGTACGAACTTCTAGATAATGGTGATGGGTGTTGAGTCAATTTCTGACTTTTTCATCGAAATTTTTTCTATAACTGTCCAAAGAGAATACGATGTCACCGTGTTGAGTGTGGAAGAAGATGGAGATGCCTCACCTGTAATTTTAATGGTGGTGAGGAGGACTATTTTCTTTTATGAAAGTGGGTCCTGCCCTTGGATGCATCATCAGCTGGGCAACCTTCGCCTGAGGCTCAGTGGAGAGGAAAAGGGAAAAAGAAAAAAAGAAAAGGAAAGGGAAAAAATAAAAGAGAAGAAAATAAAAGGGGGTGCATGGAAAAATTGAATCAGATTTTTCTGACCAAACGACAAAAAATATTTTTTAATTAATTTTGAGTTTCGGCCAAACATTGGAAAATATTGTTATTTTTCCAGAAAATGACTCCCTAAAAAATATTTTTCAAAAACATCACATTTTCTACGAAACAAACAAAGCCTTATAGACAACCCAAGTAGTTGCAATAGCATGTCCTGCAACATCTAGGCCTCTGTTTGTTGCATGAGCCGCTTGTTCTCCATACCTGCGTTGAATACAACAAAATTAAGTGCCACATAGAACTTAAAACTTCTAACTTTATTTTGCCCTATGAAAAATTATTAATTCTTATGTAGAGCAAATATGAGGACTAGGACACCTCCAACGACCACTATGCCATAGCATAGACCACTATGCTTCCTCTCATTATCATTAGGACACCTCAAACGATCTTCGTAATTTCACCTTTTGAAGTATATCGGCACCTTATTAGATCCAAAGTACTCAAGGAAATCAGGTTCTTCTTCAATTTCAAAACATGGCTCAATCCAGTCAGTGACCTCGCTATACCATCATGCATTATGATTCTAACGTCGTCGACACTCCCAAAACGTTGCATTCAAGTAGTTCCCCAAATGAACTATGCCACTATCTCTGTATTGATAAGTTGTAAACCAGTTCTTGTTTGATGCAGTGAGAAACAAATAACCAAAAAATCAATAACCCATCCATCAGATAACGAATTATCAATGTAAAACAAAACATAATCAGTACTATCCAAATTAGTATCAACTAGAGTTGCAACATCATCTATAGACTCAACTTTAATTCCCTTGCCTTTTTTGTTCTTCAAATCCCTTCTAAAATGTCCATACTAGCTGTAGTTCCAACAAACGATACCACCAATCCTAGATTGACTACGTTTATTTAGGTTCGCATTACTCCTGCTAGCATGAGTACTAATTTTCCTTTTCCTTCACCTTAGCAGAAACAACTTCACTAGATTTTCTTTAACGAATATCCTCACTCATAATCAAATCACAAACCTCATCAAACATCAAGCTTCTAGACCCAAATGATACTAACAATAGTAATAGTATCATCCCAATTACCAAGCTATGATGATAACAAAATCAAAGCATGTAACTTATCCTTAAAGTCAATATAAATTGAACTATTAAATTAAGACCACATTGAATTCATTGATACTCTAAGTAACTGACGCACATTTGGCCATCTTTAAGTGAATCAAATGTTGCATCAAGTAAACATTATTGATTGTAGAGGGCTTCTTATACATGTTTGATTGAGCATTCAACAAATTTGTAGTAGTCTTCTCTCTCACGATGTTAAATGTGACATTAAAAGCCAACCTCAACCGAATAACATCCAAAGCTGTCTATCTAACAAATGTCAATTAGCTCGCTTCGTTGACTTTGATTTATTACTAGACAGGTTCAATTAGATAATTTTTAGTCTGCATCCTCTAGAAACTAAAATTATTCTTATCAAATCTGTTGATTTTTCACTTTTCTTTTTTTGTCGTCATCATCAGTTAGCTTCAAGTCACCAATTGGAGAGAGAGAGAGAGAGAGAGTAAAAAAATAAGCATAACAAGAGAACAAATCAAACATCACATTTATGCCGTTTGGATAGAGGGGCCCACTCTAAGGGAGAGCAACAGAGGATTTCGTTATATATTAGTGAAAACACAATGGAAACTACAACAACACTCAAGTGACTTAAACACTCTTACTATTTTCTAAACCCCTAATTACCTGAATAACTCAAATAATGCTAGGCCCTCACAACTCCCTCAAATTAATCTCTCAATTTCACAAAAGATTCACAATCTTACCACAAAATTTAATCAAACACTTTAAGATTGTTTCATGGTGTAATTCACGGTGTGCCTCTCACTTCTCGACATGAGGCACGAAGACCCATAAATATTGGATCCAAATAGGAAGCTTTGGTCAAGAAATCTACTCAAATTAGGAAGCCTATTCGATTGAGTAAATCTACTTGAATCAAGTTACCTTTATGCCTTCAAACCCGAAACATATTTTATCAACACTGAACCATAATTAAACTCATAAATTATCGATCGCTTTATGAATTACTTTAATTATTTTATTTTATATTAAATTACATTGGCCTAATACCAAAAAAAAAAAAAAAAAAAAAAAAAACTCTCAATTTTAGATCCAATTCCAATTCCATTCTTAACTTTTTTGCGTTTCATAAAGAACTCTTTAACTTTTGGTTCAATCCCAATTTTACCCTAAAAAAATTTTCATCTTAGTAAAGACCACTAACTTTAGATACAGTTCCAATTATATTCTAAACTTTTCTTTTTTCATAAAAACCACAAACTTTTACTTAAATCTCATATCTGCCTCTGTTAACTTTCCATCCTAAATCTCCCATAGTGATATGGAATTTCCACATCATTGCTCTAGTTTTTTCCCAAATTTAAAATCCAAGAAGACATCTTTTAGAGATGAATTTCTACGTCGGCCCAAACGTCGTCTTCTTGAGTATGAAATTTGGGTAAAAATTAAAGCAATTAGGGTTAGCCTTCTTCAATTATTCTTACTCTTATAAGAGTTCTCCTTCCATCTCACTCAAGGATCTTCGAATTTCATGCTTAGTATTCAATCTCTCATGCTCGGAAGTCTTCCATCTCTTGCAGTTGGAAAGCTCGCGCTCAAAATGCTTGAATAGCTCGCATTGGAGAGTTTTTTCATCTCTTAGTTGTCAAGGGAAATTTGGGAGAGAGGGTTTAAGGTGCCAAATTTGGAATTCAAGTAAAAGTTGGTGATTTATGGGGAAATTGAAGCTGGAGCTAAAGTTGAAAAAAAAATTATATATAGAATTGGAAAAAACCTAATGTTTAGATTTTTTATAGGATATTCGCCGTATTACATTATACCATATATATTACTTAATATACGGACAGCATGACTCGATATCTTTCGGATATGTCCAGAGAAGGAAAATGACAATCGGCTTCTCATGGCAAGCATTAATGGAAGTTTCACTGAAATTGGCATGCGTCGTAATCAATAAGCCCGTACCTTGCAAAGACAACGGAACCAGAAAATATCCCATATTGGTTAGTCACAAAGGACAAACAAAAAATTTTAATGCTGAGCTGTCAAATTTCTCATCCACTCAAGGTATCCGATCGCGGGTCAATATCACTTTCCCCAATAAATATCTTATCAAATTTCTTACAACGTCACTACTATGAAAATTCAATGCCCCAAAACCACCTCTTGAAAATTCTTCCTTTCCGCATATGACAAAGAAGACTAACGACGATGTCGAGGCATATAAAAAAACAGCAAATAATGCAGGAAGGCACCAAAAGACTAACAACGATGTCGAGGCATATAAAAAAACAGCAAATAATGCAAGAAGGCACCATGAACTCCTGATTCACTCTCTTGCTTCTTCTCCTCAATATTAATCTTGCTTTTCTTTCACTCAGAAACTTCATGGAAACAGAAGTGGCCAATGATTTGTCTCCGTTGGCAAAGGTTTACAAGGATGGCCGAGTGGAGAGACTCATGAGCACGGCCACTGTCCCTCCATCGCTCGATGAGAAAACTGGCGTCCAATCGAAAGACGTTGCCATTTCATCGGACTCCACCGTGTCGGCAAGACTTTACATCCATAAAGCAGCGGTCGGCTCTCTCCAAAAGCTCCCTGTACTCGTGTACTTTCACGGGGGAGGCTTCATAATCGAAACGGCGTGGTCACCGACCTACCACAACTATCTCAATCCCCTCGTTGCAGAGGCTAACATCATTGCTGTATCCGTTGAATATAGAAGGGCACCTGAGCATCCCCTTCCGGCAGCCTATGATGATTCTTGGACTGCCCTCAAATGGGTGGCCTCTCATTCTGCTGGAAACGGCCCCGAGGAGTGGTTGAATTCTCATGCCAATCTCAAGAAGGTAATCCTAATCGTTCTTCATTTTTTTTATTTGGATCATGTATTGACAGATGCATAATAGACATGTCATCCAAAATCACAATATAGATCTAACATGTGTCTAGTATAGGCGTGGCTAATACATAGTGGTGTTACGCTATAAACAGTTATATCTGGCGCTTTTGGTGATATGTGATTTAGAATTACAATCCAGTAAAGTCGAGTGAGGCAATTAATTAAAAGCTATGGTATGCTAGTGAGGTGGGGAACTGGGATCATGTCCCCCATCCCCGTCCCGTGAAATAAAAACTTGTCCCGTCATTGCTCTGTCATCACGTCGTGCCCCGTGGGCAAGTCTGACTTCGCAAGCCCCGCGATAAAATCATTTTTTTTTTTCGCAAAAAGAAGTAAAACCACTTGCTAGATGGTTATTATATTTTTTTTTCTCATTTTTATTATTTTTATAAGAAAGAATGGGCTCATTAGTAGATTTTGTTAAAAAGGATGGCGTCATGGGTTGGTTTTAGGTGGCCAACTAAGCTCCCATGTTCACCGGTCAGTCAATGGGGGACACTTGTGAAGATGAAACTCATGGAAAGCAATTGTCCCATATTTGCTTACCCACTTTCCAAGATTGCATTTTCTACGAAAGCAAGACTCGACTTGTGAGGAAAGGAGATTTTCGTAGGGTTGTATTAAAATTATCTCTTATGTTTAAAGCAGATAATATAAACACATAAATTAAAAGAAACTAAAGTTATTTTTTCTCTTAAAGTGTATAAGGTGTGGATTAGTAGGGCGGGGCCGGCTAATCGCAGCCCTAACCCTATGCGTCTATTGGCCCGCCTCATGACTCGTGATTTTACTTTGTAGAGAAATTTTTTCCCCATTCAGCCTTGTGCTCATCTCTACTATAGATTGCTACAGCCTCGAGGGTACCATAGCCGTTAGAAGTTTGTCAAACACCTTTTAAAAGTTACAACACCCCTTTCCACATAAATAGTTATTGTGAGGAAATTGTTCCAAGCAAACTTTCAATGACTTTTGAAAATCGGTCCATTATCTTTGCCTTCATACTATTTAGAGAGCTTGGAGCGCAATAAAAAAAAAACGTTTGAATTTCCCTCCAAAATAAATATTACAACTAGGTCAGCTTCAATTGTAGAATACTATAGAAAATGGGAGAATAAGTGCATAAAAAATTCTCGAGTCTTAAAATTTTCACAAAGTACAATTAAATTCTAAAACTTTTACAAAATGCTATCGAGTCTGTTGATTGCACTTTGTAAAAGTTTAATACTTTCAATGCACTTATCCTTCTTCCTGGCCCACCTCTCCCCTAAAAAAAACAAAAAAGAGTAAGGTGACTGTAGATAATATTCTTTATGAATTTTAAAGATTTGAGGTTCTCAACACTGAAACGATAAAAAAATCTATTTCAAACTCTAAAGTTAGAAGAATAAGCCAAAAGGCAAAAAATAAAGCCATACTAAAAATTGGTTGCTAGAATTGTTCTTAACATATATTTTTTACTAATAGTTCTATCATAGGCGCTAGATTGTATGTTCAAATTTCCGAAATGGTTTTGGCTGTGCAGTGGATAATTCAAATTCATCGCTAACTAGATGTAATATTGTTTCACTATTCTATTTAGCGATTGACCGGTCTCATGAGTTTTCACAAATAGTTGCAGACAGTTCGACGAATACTTGGAAGTGTCATTCAATTTTGGTGGTTTCGAAAACAACGTTTGATGTCTATCATGGTCAAATGATTTTCTGTTGTGAACTGTTCGTTATAGCAGCCTCAAACATCCTCAGCAATATGTATACACAAATTATACTAAATTCTCTAAACTCTTTATAGGTCTTCATGTCTGGAGATAGCGCCGGGGCCAACATAGTTCACAACATGGGCATCCGACTGGGAGAGGAAAAGCTACATGGAATTGAAATTCCGGGCGTTGTTATGGTGCATCCTTTTTTTTGGGGCGAAGAACCATTGCCTTTGGAGACCACCGAACCCGAGAAGAGGTCCAAGATCAGGGACATTTGGCATGCGGCAAAACCGACAACCACCGGGCTCGACGACCCCCTAATGAACCCAGCGACCGATCCAAGGCTCTCGGGTTTGGGTGTCAGCAGGGTCCTAATTTGTATCGCTGAAAAGGATATGTTGAGACAGAGGGGTTGGTCCTAATTCGAGTGGATGGAAGGGAGATGTGGAAGTGATGGAAGCACCGGAGGAGGATCATGTGTTTCATTTGGTGAAACCTGGCTGTGAGAATGCTGCGGAGATGATGAAGAAATTGGTCTCCTTCATGAACGAGGATAAATAGGATCAGAGGTATTGCTGTCAATAAGTAGCTTCCGTCGTGTGCGGGGCCAATTCTTGTTATCTCTGCCTCTATTTCTACTGAAAAACAAAGTCTGCTTTTCCATTTGCCAGGAGCTACGTTCCGTGTATGTATCATTGGAAATATGATACTACCATTGCAGTTACTAATGTATTGGCCAACCAGATAGTTGGTTGAGTAGTTCAAGACTTAGTTTGTTAGCCGAAAATCACATTTCAGTGTTTAATTGACAACTTAAACTGACCATTTTGTTGAGAAACTTCCTATGATATTTTGAAGTTGGCACAACCATCTATCTATCATTATTACTTAATAAATACAGATATTTTCCTATTTTAGGTAATGTTTGTGTAAGGGATGCTCTATAGTCTATAAATGGAATCTGTAGTTCAAAGTAAGAAGACTAATAGAAGCTAGATGGACCTTGAGAACAAGTTAGGAAGAATACAAAGTTCTTAGAGACTTGGAGGGACTGATATAAAGTGAACAGTTGAGTGAGGTCTAAAACACTAGCATACTCAGGAAGACCAAATGAACAAGATTATATAGACTTACTAGATTACTAGTAGAAGCTGCTCACTATATCAACTGCAGAAAAAAAATATTTTTCACGTATTTACGTAATCTGGATAAAAGGACCTAGATATTCGTTTTACGAATCTTGTAGGTTAGTAGGAACTAACAACTAGCTTCAGGCTTGGAATTCCAAAAAGAATAGTTGAAGCAAAATCTAATCGATTGTTACCTACTTTGTCGAAAGGGCTACTACCGAGAATATTTGACGTTATTTGGAAACACCTCACCGTAATAAGGGAGATTTGATTGTGTGGAAGACCAAATCTTCAATAATTATGTCCATCCTTTCTAACGACAAATTGATGCTCTTGAAAGTTGTCCAATGGGTAATTTGAAGACTAACCCTATATAAGAAGACCAACTCACAAGTCACATCGGATGATATAAGATGAAAATTTTGGAAAGCTACAAATGCTGATATAGTCACATAGTTACTGTGTTACGGTGTGATTTTATTCACTTTTGTTCTTCTTTGTTGATAGTTGTTATTACTCATTGTGGTCTTTGTTTTGAGGTGTGTACAAGTGTGTGAGCAATGCTTGTGTATTGATAGTGGGATCTGTCAATTTTGGGTAGAAGTATCACATGCTTCATTTTAACTACTCAAAAGATTACTAGTAGATTATAGTATATTGATGGTTGTTAGTTTAAGAAAGTGGATGCAAACTTGATTTAAGCGAACCACCGTAAAGATCTGCATGTGTCGTCTTCTATCTCTTTACGTATTACATTACTTAACTAATGGAAGTATATTGCATATGATATTATCAAAAATTATTCCCGCATCTCTTGAACTTGACTTATTCCTCGAAAAATTGTTAGTTTTACATATCAACTTATTCAACCCACTCTAAGATACATTGTTAGTCTCAACACATTCCAAGAGCAACGATAGAATAAAAGATAATAATGTATTGGAGAAATTACCAATTTACCACAATGCTTGAACTCATATTCAACTGATCATTTAATTCAACCTTCATCTTCATACAAACTGCATCTATGAATGTCATGAATCATCCAATCTAAACCATACAAAGCACTACGAGATGAGAGAGAGATTGATAATTTTTTGACTCAAGGTTTGAGTGTTGTTTTTGGTGGTTAAAGTGTTTTATAAATTTCTAGTCATTGGATCTCAGCTTAGGTATCAACCATTTAGCGGTTGTAAATTAAGATGGAGGTGATGCAAAGCCAAGAAAGAGGCTGAAGAAGATGAAAGAAAAGAAGAAATAAAATAAAAAAGAGAGAAAAAGAAGAAAAAAGAAAAGAAAAGAAAATTATATAAAAATACCCTTGGACAAAAATGCCCTTGGTGTTATTTAAAATTTGGCCAGCCAATGAGCTTGGAACCTTATTTGAGACTAAATTAGCTATTTCAAACTCTTCTATGAAATTGAGTTGGTCTAACATGGGTTTTCTTTTGAGAAATAGACTTTACTCTAGTCTTTATTTGGAATTTTCTCTTTACTAATGACTACAATGCCCTATTTATAAAACTTAGTAGCTGCTAGCAATCTTGCTTTATTTGAAAATGGTAAAAAAAAAAAAAAATCATCAATAATTTACCCAGAAATAAGAGAGCCAGCTAACCTATTAGATTGGGAAAATTCTAAATAAAGGCCTGAAATTGAGTCATTTTCTCAAAAAAAAAAAAGAGAGCTTAAAATTGACATTATTTCAAATTAGAGCCTGAAGTGTCCAAATTAGTCTCAAATAAGGCCTGCACTCGCTAGCTGATCAAAATGCTTGCCGGCCAGCAACAAAGTAACTTTTCCGGCTAATGGAACAAGGACATTTTTGTCCAAAAAATTTTGAACGAAGAGAAATGCCAATTTTATGAAAGTAAAAACCCACGCTTGCTTCTTTCTTTCCCTCAACGCACTTAAGAGAACGAAGGTTGAGATTTCAACGATTGAGTGATTGACGACATGCAACTAACGTGTGTGACTAGTGATAGCATCTGACTAGGTGACATTGATGGGAGAGTAAACGATCAAGGGTGTGGATTGATTTGGACAAGGTTGGAAGCAAATTAGGCAGCTCGTTGTGGGTTTCCCAAAAATTACGAGAAGTTTCAATTTGCATACACTAAGTTCTTTAGAAGTGCCTTGTTCGCACCAAAAGTTTCCAAGAGGTAGTGGCTCTTCTATTGATTTCTTTTCAACTATTTTCGCACTCAAGATCTGGTTGGGTGGAGAGCTTTGAGGTTATCTATTAATGTATAATGGATTGATTAGTCTTGCTTACTTGTATCCACATGATGCAATTAAGGTTTTCATTTTTTCCCTAATTGTATAGGCAAGAGGCAGATTCTGTAGTAAAATGTCATCCTTTGAGGTTTTACACTTTTCTTTTGTTTGCTTTTACCGAAGTTCGGATTCTCTAAAGTAGCTATCCATATGGGGTGTCATCAAAGTCTACTTTTGTTTTCTTCATCGGTGAACTTAATGGAATAAAGCCTTTTTTTGGGCTCCTTGCATCATCTTCTTCTATTTGTCCGACTTGTTGAGCATTAGCAGGGATGTAGATGACCAATTTTGCAACTCCAAGATTGCAACTAGAAGTTTCAACTTTCCTTTTAATGAAGCCTTGATTTTTGAAGGTACTAAATCTTATCTTTTGTTTGCCTGACTGAAGCCATAAGTGTGATACTGGTAATCTGACATCATTTTATTTTATAGTGGTGTTTATATGAAGTGAGATACAAATGTATATGAGTGAATTTGTTTACTAGTTAGTATAAGCATGTGTGTGGAAGCATTAGCATAGAGAATTGCCGGGAAGTAAGATGCAAAAGTAAGATGAACATGTTTAGATGCATAGGGAATTGCTGGAAATTTATTTACTTGTGTGAAGTAAGATGCAAAAGTCAGATGAAAAGTCATAAATTACAGAATGCCTATGGAAGCATTAGCAAAAACAATTGCTGAGAACATTCCATCCCATACATGTCTTCAACATTGCTTTTTTCTTGGTGAAATGTTTTAAGTTTGTATGTATTTTCACCTGTTGTTGAGGAGATACATAAGACAAGGGATTAGGGTCTAGTTAGATGTGCCTTTGGAAGCATTGACAGAAAGAATTGTTATGACATCCTGATTTTCTGATTCTGTTTTCAATTGAATGAGTTGGGCTTTTCATCGACACGTCTATAGTTCTTTTTTCTGAGCTGATCACTCACGAGATAACTAGTCTATCTAGTAAAGCCGTTAAGGGATTTTAACGTAATAGATTTGAGAATTCGATCAGAAATCGACTGCTCGACCGTACTAATCTGCAAGGGTCATTACGGCACCGTCAAAATCGATAAGAGACCAGAGATAGGTCGATTCGACAGAGGTATATGATTAGTGTGTGGGTGATTCCACCCGATTGCAAAATTTCTGTCGAACGGCACTAGACCGATTTTTCTGTCATTTCTATACCATGTGCCCATATTTAAAACCTCGAGATTTTCACGACAACAGAGAATCGCCAATGAGTCGAAGATGCATAATGTGGCTAGAAAATAATCGATCACGTCAATTGCACTAAAAATTCCTTCAAGCTACCCGGTAGGTTAGGTCATGCGAAAATCGCGCCCGGTTGAAATTAACCGCAAATTTGAACCCGATTTAAGTTCTGTTATGTCACGATTTATTTTAGGAACGTCGACTCATCCTCCGAAGATTTTTCTGCAAACCCAAGATTTCGGCGAAAAATCAAAGTTGGGTTATTTTGGACCGGGAAATTCGAGGGGCCGCTTTTTGTTGCATTTTTGGCCGTCAAGTTGGACTATTTGGCAAGGGAATTACAAGAATTTAATGTAGGCACCTTAGCTGAATTTATGGGGACCGAATTGAGCTCAATTGGAGAAGAAATTGAATCAAATTGGATGGAAATTGTCCAAAATTCGTAGGTCCTTGGGATGTGCAACATTTGGACCCTTGGATGGCTTGCTAAGGAAGCTTGAAGGCTGCAATTTGGCTAAGGATGACAGCCAAGGGCTGGTAGGGCATAAACTTGAGTGTTCTAGATATTTTGTGGCCCCCTCAAGCTTCAGCAGCCTCCTTCTTCCTCATTGCAACTCACTTTATCCATTGTTGAAGCATTTGAGAGCTTGAAAGAACTAGAGAAACCGGCCAGCCATCCCCCTTCGCTGTCGACCGCCGCCCGAAGCTGCCGAAGCTGCTCGCTCGTGCCCGCAAGCCCGTTCGCGCGTCCCTCGCGCCCGCGCCAGCCAACCATCGTTCGCCATCCCCGAGCCGCCTCAGCTCACCGTCGCAGCTTACCAGGCCGTCGTCCATCGCCGCCGTCGCTTGCTGCAGCCATCGCCGCTCGTCTCGTGCCGTTTCAGCCTGAGTCGAGCCTCGACCAGCCTTCTCGACCCAAGAAGCAGAAGCCGAAGCTCAGCCCCTAGCAGAGACTTCATGGCCCATTTTAAGGCCCGTCCGGACCTCCGTTGGTGTCACCGAAGGCTTGAGTGTTGCTCACCTCCGCGTCGCCGTCGCCATGGACTCACCGGCCCGTCAAACCGATGAGTTTACTTACTAAACTCTGCTTAGGGAGTTAATGACGCTTAGTGGATAATTAGTTTAGGCTAAGTGTGGATTAGGTAGTTAGTTAGTTTGGATTAGTGATTTAATTATTCAATTATGCATGTTAGGTGGTTCGAATACAAACAGAAGGATGACAAATGAGCGTCAAAATCCATGAAACTCAAGGTGGCAAGTCTATGGGGGAGAGGTGGCACCCCTAATAGTCTTCCAAGACCATATTTCATTAATTACTTAGCCAATGATTCATCAAGCATTTAAAGTTGGAAATAACTTGTCTTCGAAGTCTCAAAGTAGAGGAAATGATGACCATAATCTAATAGGGACACATGGACATGTGATTTACCTCATTCATTAATGGCTTGTCATGATGACTATACACCTAAGCTTATGAACCACTTGGGTTCGCCCCAGTGGTCATTCTTCCAATTTGGAAGGGGGAGGTAGGGGTTCAAATCCCCACCTTCTCAGGGGGGGATCAGGAGTGGGTTTTCGACTCTCACGCCCTGCAAGGAGGCAGGACAAAAGTCTAAGAGTGAGTATTAGAGTAGGACTAGAGTAGGATCGACCAAAAAAAAAAAAAAAGCTTATGAGTCATTTTCTCTCATTAATTACTTAGGACACCTAAGCCTCCATACTCATCACCCCCATTTAATGCTTTTCACACTTATTCACACTTTATTTTCTAGGAAGGTTTGACTAATCCAAGGCCTATCTAGCTTAGCCTTTTAGTTGGGACCAAAATAAGGGTTGAAATCGAGGATGTTACACAAGCCTACGGAGCTAGGTCCAAATGGGCCCATGCCCATGTTGGGCAGCCCAAGGGCCATGTGCCCATGAGTTGGGCAGCCCAAGGGAGGGCCATGAGCTTTTCTAGCTCATTAGGTTTATCATTGCCATATCTTAGTAGTAATTGCCCTCAAGTATATGAATAGTGTGTGGGTAATGTGCAATTTTCGCCAAATGATCTCATTATTAAAAAAATGATTATTTCAATGCCAAGCACACCACGTAAAAATGCTACATGGACTGAATTTTTTTAAATAATATACCAAGTCATCTAAAATTTTTAATTGTAAAAGTCACGTATTATTTTTTGCTTGAATTTCTTGTTGTTGGCACTTAAATGATCTTTTTTTTTTTCCAATCTGACACTTACGTGGTCCGGCAAAAATTTTTGGCATTAAAGTAAGCGTTGTATAAAAATTTTAGTACTTCTAGTGTTCTTTTATCCTGAAATTGGTGATCTCACAAAGAAGTGCTTAAATTAGAAATTGGCCTCAGATTTTGGAGTATGAAATACACGGTGGGTTGAAAACACGATGTTAAGATCTTGTGTAACCGTTCGCGTTTAAGTCACCACGGTATGGATCAAGTACTTGTCTTTTGGCCATTAGAAGGACTTCATTAGTCCGTAATCAATGACTTTTCTGCAAAGACAGTGGAACCCAATTCTTTATTTTCTTTTGTCCAATCAGCTTATGCTTTTGGGTTTATGGATGCCAAATTCAGCCTACGCTTGGTCCTCTTGGATTTTTCTTGTCCCATTTTAAGCCAAATATGAAAAGCGAACTATGTTCTCCTTATGGGTTTTACTGGTCTAAAGTTCAACTCCTACTCAGAAAACAATTGACTCCAGGAAAGTCAATGTTACTCCATCATACATATGAATTCACAACTGGAGTCTTACTCCAAGTAGTCTTCTCCATCATATCCTCCAACAGTATAGAGCATGCCATTCAGTTCTGCAGCAGCTGGAGCAAGTCGCTGACAGAAGCAACCAAGAGAAGCAAAGTAAAAAGGTAAGGAGTGGGCGAGTTCAAATGTAATAGGTACTGAAGATACAAGATATAGAAGAAGCTACGTTTCATCGAATTATTTTAAGGTTAAGAATACCCATGAGACAGCTGGAATTTTGCTTTCTTTACCCACTGCTAACTAATCTTTGATTAAACCTTTTCGGTTTTCCACTCTTTTGTAATATTTACAGCAACAGAAACGGATTCTTGGAGTGTCCCTCTGCATCATTTAGAGCTGGATTTGGGTGCAACCACCCATCTAGGCTGCCATTGACCATGAACTCATAAACTAAGGCCTTAAACTCATCACCCTTATAATCAATGCCTGATCTCACTTTTCCCCACAAAAACAGATTCAATACGTCACGCTATTATTTATGCATATGCAAAAAATTGATGATAAGAAGCATGTCAATAGGATATGTAAAGTCTATGACCCAAAAATAAAATAAAATAAAATAAGATAAGTAAAGACTGCGGCATCTTTAAATAAACTAACTAAGATAACTGTCTTCAGTCAGTGTAAGAATGCCATACAACTAAGCCTTCAAACTATGCTCAGTATTCACGATTTATTCTTTCTGACTGAAATTCTAACACCGTGTGATTTTCCTTGTTTCTGAATCATGTCTCAAGATCATTAAAATCTGCCTCCTACTATAACAAAGGGTACCTTGCGTAGCATTGAACAAGTACGGATCCATCTTCCAGTGTCTGGGTCATACATCTCGACATCTGAAAAGGGCTCGCAGTCAGCTGCACCACCAATTGCAAATATCTTATCCTTTAAAGATACCCCCACTAGGCATCCTCTTCGCCGATTCATTGAAGGTCGATCAGTCCATTTATTGTACTCCTGGCTGTATGACTCCACTATAGTACACAGAAGAAAATCTTCGTTATGCAAAGTGAGATACAACTAGAAGAAACTTCATGCTTTGAATCTAAAAAATTGATGCAGCCTATCCACCCAAACACGACTCCAGCAAGCACAATATCATGAGAGCAATTAGTACCTGTGTCATGCCATACATCATCATAAAAACCACCAAAAACATATAGTTCGCCTCTTAATTTTGTCACTGAAGCTTGGGACCGCACAAATCTCATAGGAGACAGTGAAGTCATGATATCTTCATGAGGAGAATATAGATATGAGGCTGATGAATGGGAAGAACCATCATATCCTCCCACTATGAATATTGACTCATTAAATGAAGGAGGTTTGCAACCAGTCTCATACTGAGTTTCACCGACAGGCCCAACAGCTGAAGATTCCCTGAGCTCTAATGCTTTGCAGCTATCTTCTAGACAGCAAATTTTCTGTCTCTGCAATCCAGTAAGAGTTCATCCATAATGTCAATAAGTTCATTCATAGAACCATTAACAGCATCAACTAGGACCATATCAGCATATAAAGAACTTTTGCTTGACAGGAAGTGACATAAATACAATTCTAGAAAGTAGACGTCCCATAAGAATGATTCTTGTACTTTATAATTTTCTCTTCTAGAACTGACATTACTACACCCAACAAATATACAATGTTATGTAGGAAAAAAGCCACAAAACAAAAATCTAAAATGATAATAGAACAGCAATAACTGATATTGTTGATTCATAGCATCATAAGAGTTGGATTATCAAGAGTTGGATTATCATGTCTATGAAAACATAGACTTATCATATCCATCTTCTCAGCTAAGCAAGAATGACTGTTGACGTTAACAGATTATCATGTCCGTGCAATATTAAAGGAACAAGTTAGTCAGTGTGTTAGCACTGAGTCAGAGTCCAGAATCTGCACATGCAGATACAAGCTTCCTAAGATAAGTAATTTGTAAGGCAGTTAAAGAGGCCCAAGTTTAATTTTAAGCTGGACTAGAAATGACAAATGAGATTTGACTAACGGGGATGGACATACACACGGAATGGGCAGAAATTGTCAAACGACGAGGGATATTTCAACAGAAGCATACCAGTTCCTTCTCAATAAAACTAAATCTTTGGGCTTGTTCCAACTGAGATAACATGAGCCCTCGCACTTCACATAGCAACTGCAAAGCACATTTGACTATGTTACAACTGACAAGGTACTGAAATAATAGCCAAGAGTGGATACAGTAAAATAGAGGAACGGGTGGCTCTAATTACCTAAGCAACAATTTCTGAAACACCTATGTCAAGTGATGGCACTTTAGCGCCTTCCTCCAGGTTGTCAGGTGCAATTTCTGTTGTGATCATCGTGGATGAAGAATCACAACTGGAAGTGAACTCATAAGGAATCAGACCTTGAGTCTCTGTCACTGCCAGGGTAGGTGAACTCAGCTGAGAAGAAGTGCTAGAAGAAATGCTCACACAGGACAAAGCCATAGATTTCTTTTCTATGCATAAAGCCTCTTCATCCCTCTCCATATCTATATGGGGTTGGGACATATGGCTCTCTCTATTAAAGTTAGGGGCAACAACTGAAGCATCCCCTAAAATGCTCCTATAATCAATTGGAGAAAATCTGGCTTCCGGATCTACAACCTTAAATTCATCATGTTCACTGGTTGCACGAGAAGTTGATGAAGCACCTCTGAGGTGTATCCAAACCTCCTTAGCAGCTTCATAACTTGGTTCCGAGCTTGCATGCTCTTCAAACTCCTTCCTACTCTCGGGTGGAGGAGGACGTGTAGATGCATTTATACAAGCTGCAGCAGGCACAGAGCCCTCAGGATTGCATTGACCTGAAGCAATAACTCCAACTTCAGCTGCAAATCCCGCTACGTCATCAGTTTCTTCCCCCGTTAGGTCATCCAATCCTTTTGCTCCTGTAGCTAGAGACTTGGAACTTTGAGGTTGCTCCCCAGCATTAGAAGTTGAATCAGACCTGAATAGAGAGCTCCACAACTTTCGAGGAATATTATTTGCATTGGCATAACTTCGACTCTGATCAGCTTCATCATGCTCTGGCGCTGTAAACTCATTGGTATCAGATCCCAATAGTAGTCTCTCTTTCTCAGGCCTAGGACTCTCATTAGACCTCCAGTCTCCAATAACCTGATTTGGCTGAGCAAGATCCCATCCACTGGCAGGTGTCTTGGCTCTTTCACCTCCTATCCTACTGTTAAAAGCAAGCAAATCTTTCTCCACAGTGATCCGTCTGTCTGGATATTTTGCCCTTGGAATAGTTGCACCAATTCGATTAGACGTAAACAGGCATATCAATTTTGTTGTCAGTTCTTGATCAAGTTCAAACCAGAATAGCGTTGTACTATAGTAGTTGGAAATTATTACTGGTTGGAACTGCTCTTCCACCAAAGGCTGGCAGTCAATACGCCTTTTCACCTTAACCTTTAACACGAGCATCAACCAAGTAATCATCACAAGCCACAATATGAGAGCATGTACAAAATGAACAGTCAACAAATCATGGCACATACCTGCGCAGGATAGGGGGTTTCTTCAGAGGGTTCCTTTGTCCATGCACGTATGTCTATATTCATTTGGCCTCTGCTAGTGGCTTCAAACACGCCATGTAATTTCCTATCGCTGTAGTTGAATAAGAAAAGCGCCAAGCCAGGTTCAATCTTCTTAATATATGCATAATGTAGACGAGGCAGACCTGTTCAAGCATTTTAAGAGTTCCTCAAACTCAAAGGTAGCCCATTGTGCGCAACGAAATCCAAAACAAGTTTTGCATGGCACGCATTAAGAAACATCCAACTGACCAAATAGCTTCTTTGCATAACACTCCTTAATGGTATGGTGAGTGCACCCCAAAATTACTCCGCCGAGATCCTTTCTACACAGATTCCTTGCAGATGTGCTGCGATTGGATATCCCGTTTTGGTGGCACGCTTCCTCCAAGAAGTGATTATTTTTCTTGGCCTTTCCACCCATTCTGCTATCCAAAATTATAAGCACGCTTGATTTAATTCAAGCAGTGGCAACATGACAAAATGAATGCTAAGCTAGACAGCGTGCGAATCAACGATTTCCACATGTCCCTTTACACCAACAAGGTTAAGGAGAGGAAGATAGGAAAATATAGGATTCCAGCTATAAAGTATTACATGATTGCATGATTTAATACTCAATGGATCCATGTTGATATTTGGTCCAACAGTGAAGCTTGAAAACTTATCACAATTGGAGATAAATGAGGTCATAAGTGAACATGGGACTCCGTGCTCTATCGGACCCTTTGCTTTAATAAATAAGGATAGTAATATTTGATGTAAATAATTACATAAATATCACTTCACAAGAGCTCTTTCATTCCATATGGGACTTAAGATTGTTACAAACTCCTCGCTTTTACCTTGGAAACACACAAAGCACGTAGGTTTTCAAAGGTGAACCCAATAAATTCTTCAGGATGTTCCTACCATGTAAGACATTGTGCCAAACAAGTACAAGGCCATGGCCTGGAACTTAATTTCCACATGTTGCAAGACCAATGTTTAAATTTATCCAGCAAGTTTAACATGTTACGTGAAGGGATAATGTAATGAGTATGACCAAAAGCACTCAGTAGGAATGCCACAGCAAGTTTCATGCAAATAACAACTACGTGAAGCATTTCTCTCGGGGGATACCAATAGTGATTTAGATTTTCTTTAGGTGCTGCAGCCATTACATCCATGAACGAGAAATTCAATAAAATGCATCAGAATACACGAGTCCATTCAGTCAAAAGTCACAAAACCATATATATGAATCGATTCACAGAACAAATATGGATTGTCCATAAGTATTTTTTACACTCTCCGAACGAACGCCTCGAAAAACGCAGGGGGCGATCGCGGGAGTGTTTTTAGTACCAGCAGAAGAATCAGGAAACCGCTTCGCCTTCCGATCAGACCTCGACGAAAAAACGCGAAACGGGAGATAGTCTCGCAACACACTCGACCGACTCTCGCGATACGTCGTCTCGCTCGCAACGCAGATAGAGAACGAACAAAAAACCTAAGCGGATCGCACACGGCCGAACGACTCGAAAAACCAATGCCACCATTTTTATCATTCTTGATAAAAATAATCGTGTGTGGCTACACGGTCGGCCTTAGCCAAAATACAATGTTTACCCTTTTGAAAATCCCACTAATTTCAATGATCCATAAACACATTTTTGGCGTTGTAAACCGACGCCCGGTATTTTCTAATTAAAATACCTATATTTCACAATCATCACACAATTACACAAATCATCACTCAATTCATGCGGATGCCCATGCATTTACACATCCATTCACTTCATAAAATCAACACACATGAAATTAGTCCACTTTTCGCATTCTGGATGAACAGTGCACGTGAACAGTGCACATGAACAGTACTGCGTGAACAGTTTGTGAACAGTAATTTCCAGAATTTAATAAACAATAAATTAAATTCAGAAATCATTAAAAACATTAATTAAAGCAAACAATCCATCAATTAAAGCTAAACATGCTTAATTAAGCACATAATCCACATTAAGCAAATAAAGCAAGATTAAGCTAAACTAATCTAATCCATCCATCTAACCACCTATCTTAGGGCTAATACAACTTAATTAAATCTACTAAACTAGAATTAACACTAACTAAACCAACCCTAAGCAAGTGTAGGCACTAATCGAAGGATTAGGAGCTAAACTCACCCGTTAAGCGGGCCGGAGACACGGACGCGGCGACAACGATGGTGGCTACGCACCGGAACCTCTTCCGCAATGATCCAAGGCAGTCCCAAGCTCAGAATAGCAACAACAGCTTGGACTCCCACTGAAATTCCCAAAAACTAGACTGCCGGAGGAGAAACGGAGTTGGGCGGCTGATCGGAGCTCCGGCGATGGGGTGGCCGGCACCTAAGGGTCAAGGGGGACTTGTTGGTGGTTGGTATGGGTGAAATAAGGGTCGAAACGGGAGGAAAAATAAAGAAAATGTGAAACGGGCGGACCGACGGACCGGCGGCTTGCGGTGGCCGAACAAGACAGCCGGCAGCTCTGTTCGGGGCGAGGCTGGGCTCTTTGGAACGGTCTGGATGTGCTGGTCACGGTGGTGGGTGGAGTGTAGGTTGATTCCTATGGTAAGATCACTTTTAACTCGAGTTTTTGACGAAAGGTCAGTAGGAGCAGAACAGGGTCGGACGGACTGGCGACCGGCGACTTCTAGCCGGTCAGCGGGTCAGCCGGCGGCTCTGACCGAGGAACGGCAGGGTCCAGGCGGACGGTCTGGGTGTCCACGACACGGTGGCGTGTGGCACGGGAGTTGATTCGTCCGGGAAGCCAACAATCAACTCAGCTTTTTGAAGGAAGGTCCGCTGGAGCAAAAACTGGAGGAAGAAGAAAATGAGGGAGAGGGAGGTTGACGGTTTGGGAGGCCGAAGGAGGGAGAGAGAGAGTGATGTGAGGGCTGTCAAGACCCCCATCAAGCCCTTCAATGCTTGTTTCAAGTCCCCATGCCATGACATCATCTTCTCTCTCTTCTTTTGCCCTTATCCACAAGCTTTTAGGGGCAATTTGGTCATTTCCACCTTGCACAAATTACCATTCTATCCTTGGGCTGAAATTGGTGGATGGGCCTAAGAAATGGGCTAGGCCATGAATAGGAGTGGGCTTGGAAATTGATTGGGTTCAAATGGGCTTAAGGCTTGGTAATGGGCTTGGAAGATGAATAGTGGTTTTGGGCTCAATGGGTTCACTTGCTTGCCTTAGGCCCACTATGGTGGCTGTCCCACCTTGGGCCTAAGGCCCACACTGGCTTGGCCCGGCCCACTTCCTCATGGGCTCACTTCCTCGGTCCTTAAGTCCTTTTTTCCCACACTCGGCTTGCTCGGCACTGCTGACTGTCGAGGTCGCATCATCCAAAGTCCGTCCCGGACATTTTCGATAATTTGAAGTCCAATCTTGGGTTCTCATGCCATGTCAATTTCGCCCTAATGCCATTTTGGGTACAACTCAGACTAACAGGTGACTTCGAGGATTCACGCATAACCGACTTGTGCCGAACCACGTTCAAGACATCTCGACTCATGGATGTCCTTCACTACATAATTTGTGGATGATAGATTCTTATTTCAAAGTACACGATTATTGAGGATCGATCTAGGGTCGTTCGCGGGCTCAATAACAGTAAACGGAATCACCCGTCGTTCCATTATGTTCTGTCCGCGAATCAACTCCTAGTCGTCCTTGAAATCGCTTGCCTATCTACAGGATCATCCTTATGCAAGTCTCACGGTCAAATCGCTTTCCTAGGTCAAGTTCTTTAGTCGTACGAGTTCTGTCCTCATTAGCCTTTCCCCTCAAGGTTAGTGTGGCACCCCTCAACGGCCCCCAATCCATTAGGGTCCCCTCATTGTTTCCTCTACCTGGATATCCCTTTTTTTTTTCTTTTTTTTTCTTTTTCAATGGACTTCCGAGAAGTCATATGGGGGTTCTTTCATATACTTGATTGGTCCCTGCGCAAAAGTATGGCGGAAGCGTATCCAACAACTCCCTTCCCTATATTTAGAAACAATGCACACCAACTAAATGTTTTATAAGTTAAAGCCAAACACTTTTATTTACATAACTAGATGGACATTACAGGTTGGTACAGCAAAATGCCAAGGTTTTCCATACTCGGATACTTTCAAAAGATAACCAACTTCTTTCCAACAGTCATCTACAAAAGTCCATCACTCAGTGTCGGCATCCAAAAATGCTTCTTCTGCTGACCTTAACTCTCGGTCACACCCACCCATCCGGTCCATCAGCTGGCGGTGGTGGCAGCAGCCCCAGCGTACATCCATATTGGTGGATGGAAACAGTGATAAACTCCTGAAGAAAGGGGCTGGCGGAGAGACCAACATCGAGCACCAAAATAACTCTCACTCGTTTGAATGACAACCCACGCACCTCGGGGTGTTGGTACTCCGACCGTTCCCATTGTAGGTCGACCGGAAGTCCATAGAATGAACCGGGAGTTATAGGCAGCAGAGACCTTCCTTCTAATCTGAAATGTTAGTCCCCAAAAAGGGGTGAGTACAACCATCCAGCAGTTGAAGATCTACCAAGCTATATTATGCAAGCAATCACAATCCAAGTCCATGCAAGATAGATAAAACAGGTAATCAAAGAATGAGTGCGCATCAGATCGATAAGACTTTTGAAAAGCAATGGGAATGCAGTTTCAAAACCAGAATGTATCATTTCAGTCACACAAGTCCCGATTATAGGGCCAAACTATAATGACACGTCCCATTCCATGCCATACAATTTAGTCCCATAACCAGACCACACACACACTTAGTAGAGCCATCAGATTTTATATTCCAAAAGGTTTCACCCCCCAGGGGACCAATGTTTGCGTCCTTCTGGGATTTCGCACCCAACTTGGCGTCGCGAAAGCCTCCGGCATTCAGCCACACAGGGCCACCGGGCATCCAGAGCATGTTACGTCACACCTCCAGGCAGCTTGCACCCCACCTGGCATCACAAGGAATCTCTGGGGCACGCCATGAAAATGGTTACCTCGACCCTCCGGATTTACGTACCGACAAGCATACAACCGGGCATCCCGATGCTCTCGGGGAAAAACCTCTGGGCATGTATTCATAATATGACCAGGCATCCAAAGGGCATCGACTCTTTCAAACCTCTGGGCATCTCGACTGCCGGGGCATCGTTGACCCGAGGGTCCAGCGGCAACATTAACATCTTAATTTATTTCAATACCAAAAACATGTTCCATGCAATGACATTGGAAATCTCATGAGTCTTTATCGAAATTTTGGTATTGAATGGCTTGTCAAATGCCAAAACATTTTCAAAACAACAATGACAGGTTTTGAAATCATATACCAAAGCATTTTCGAATTACCAATGAACGAAACTTAGGAATGAAAACAGAAAAGCCCGTAGGTCCACTTCCACGGCTAATCTCCAAATGCATTTCAAAATCATATGCAATTTCTTAAACCATGCTTGCAACTTTTATCCAAAATTGAAAAGAGTTATCAAAACAAACAACTTGAATTTGCCACATTGGTAAGTTTAAACCTCACTCCTGATTTCATGATTTTATAATAATCAGTTCACATCAAAGTTCGGGATTTCGAGAGTGCCAAAAACCTTTACTTTTCTTTTTGAGATGTTGATGGACGGCACCTCGGTATATAAAGAATTTCAGTAAGGTCGAGAGGTTTTCTAAATCCATTTATGACCAAATTTTGTTCAAAAGCGATAACCAATTTAAAACTCGAAGGGTAAACCCAAGATATCAACCCGACCTTCAATGGTTTGGAAAAATTGATTCAAAATTCGAATATTTGGAAAGCACCGTGCAATTTTTAAAACATTTGAAATCGTCCCCATAGTAATAGAGTTTCAAAAGCAAGTCGGGAGGTTTTTCTTTTCCAAATCAAAACAATGGCCGAATTCTTCAAGGTTTCATAGTCGCCAAATCTGTTTTGGATGAAGTCCAAAGTAATCGAAACCATATATGAAAAACCCGAGCATTTCCTCAATCTTTCAACCTCAAAACAGTCTCGGTTGCTCAATAACCATCGTTCAGCATCAAAATCCAACAATCCAGCCTATCAATGCACTTTCTAGGACGGCAACAGCACTACACAATATAGATTAGTAGACTTCAACTTGCCTTAAATCCGACGGTGTCGACGGCAAGAAACCGGGAAGCTCGCGGTCACGGACACAGCTCGGCAACAGCAAGTGCGAGTGGTGTCGGCGGCGTGCGTGCACGGGCGAAGGGGAAGCAGTCCCTTCCTTCCTCTCTCTGCTCACTCTCTCACGAATCTCTCTCTCGCTCGCGGTTTCTCTCTCTCACGCTCGCTGTCCGCTGGGTTCCGTTCCCTTTTTGTTAGTTGACTTTGAGAGTCAATAAAAATGAGATTAGGTGGCCGCACGCCTCTTGCATGCCGAATCTCTCTCCTTGCCGAGCCAGCGCGATTTCTTCATGCAGGGTGTGTCTTCAGCATGCATGCTCGTAGACTTCTGCTGGCAACCGCGTGGGGAAGCTACGTGGCCGTTGTTGGGCTCACTCCGGTCAACCACCCACTATTTGGTTGACTCCTAACGACGCCTGCATGGAAAATGCATGGTATGGCCTGACGTGGCTGTCCATGAAGAAGAGGGCAGCGGCAATGGGGCGCACGGGAAAAATCTTGGGGTCTTCGACTCAGTTTGTTGGCAAGACGGCTCGGGATTAATATTGGGCGTGTGCGTGGCCGCATATGGAAAATTTTTCTCCGAAAGTTAATGTTTCGGGACGTCGAGTGGTGATGAAACGGGGTCGAATGTGGTGCCGTTGATGACGATGATACGACGGGGTCCAAAATCGGTGCCGATGACAAAATCCGATAACAAGTTCATGAATCCGCGACGTATCATTATTTTTCCGAGGTCGGCAAAGATACGGATGCCACAATTCTCCCCTCCTTAGAAAATTTCGTCCTCGAAATTGTACATCTCTTACATGTCATGGAAAAGATGAGTGTACCTTTGCCTCATTTCTTTTTCACTTTCCCATGTGGCCTCTTCCATATTATGATGTTGCCACAATATCTTAACTAGTGGAATTTTCTTTGTTCAAAGGATTTGCTCCTTTCGATCTAGTACCCGGATCGGTTCTTCCAGGTATCTATCTTTCTCATCCACTTTGATGGCTTCATGATCGAGTATGTGACCTGGGTCAGGCTAATACTTTCTCAGCATCGACACATGAAATACATCGTGTAGGTTTGTCAGTTTAGGGGGTAATGCTAGTCGATAAACTACGTCTCCTATCCTTTCAAGGATATCAAAGGGTCCAACAAATCTGGGACTCAACTTGCCCTTCATCCCGAATCATGATACTACTTTCATTGGGGATACCTTAAGAAATACGTGGTCTCTTACATTAAATTCCAAAGGTCTTCTCCGCTTATCAGCGTAGCTTTTCTGTCGACTCTGGGCTGTCTTAAGTCTTTTCATGATGATCTCAACAGCCTTTGTAGTAATTTGTATTAGTTCAGGTCCTATCAGTTTTCTTTCACCTACCTCATTCCAACAGACAAGAGTCCTACATCTCCTCCCATATAATGCTTCATAGGGAGCCATGCCTATACTTTTCTGAAAACTATTGTTATATGCAAATTCCATCAGGTTTAACTTTTCATCCCAACTCCCTTTAAAGTCAATGACGCAAGCTCTTAACATGTCCTCTAGTGTCTGGATCACCCTTTCTGTTTGTCCGTCCGTCTGTGGATGAAAAGCGGTACTAAATTGGAGCTTAGTCCCTAAGGCGGTTTGAAGACTTCACTAAAGGTTTGAAGTAAATCTTGAGTCTCAATCCGACGTAATAGTTACAGGAGCACCATGTAAGCGTATTATTTGGCTCACATATATCTCAGTATATTTATCCATTGGATAGTCTACACAAACTGCTAGGAAATGGGTAGACTTAGTCAAGCAATCTACTATCACCCAGATAGAGTCATTACCACTTGATGTCCTTGGTAATCCTTGCACAAAATCCATCGTTACATGATCCCATTTCCACTCTGGTATGTCTAATGGTCTCAACAGTCCTGTGGGTTTGCGGTGTTCCGCTTTCACTTGTTGGCATGTTAAACACCAGGAGACGTGTTTAGCTATATCCGTTTTCATGCCATTCCACCAATACTGTTGGCGTAAATTTCTGTACATCTTTGTACTACCCGGATGAATACTATAATTACTTCTATGTGCTTCCGACAGGATTACCCTTTTTTACTTCTTCATTATCGGGAACCCATAGTCGTCCCTGGCATCTTACTATTCCATCCTCAGAGACTTGAAATTCTGGTCTTTTTCCTAAAGACACTCCATTTCGTAATTTCACAATTTCCGGGTCGGACTCTTGTAGAATTCTAACTTTCTGGATAATTTCCGGTTCAATCCTTAATGCAATAAGCATACCGGTGAGATTATCTATTTCCAACTGAAATTCTGAATCTGCCATCGTTTCCAACAGATTCCATTATGTTACTCTTATACTAGCCATGTCTATAGTTGACTTATGACTAAGAGCATCTGCCACTTTATTCGCCTTTCCAGGATGGTACCGTATTTCACAATTATAATCCTTTAACAATTCCATGCATCTCCTCTGTCTCATGTTCAGTTCCTTTTGTGAAAGCAAATATTTCAAACTCTTGTGATCTGTATAGATTTCAAATTTCTCTCCATACAGATAATGCCTCCATATTTTCAAAGCAAAAACTATAGCTGCCAATTCTAAGTCATGAGTAGGGTAATTCAATTCATGGTGTTTCAACTGTCTTAATGCATAGGCTATGACCTTGCCGTGCTGCATCAGAACGCATCTTAGTCATTTGTGAGACGCATCACTATACACCGTAAATCCATCAGATCCATATGGTATAGTTAGGATTGGAGCCATGGTCAATCTTCTTTTAAGTTCCTAGAAGCTCCTTTCACATTCTCCATTACACTCGAATTTTACGTTCTTTCGAGTCAATTTCGTCAATGGACCTGCAAGTCGCGAGAATCCTTCAATAAATCTTCTATAATAGCCTACTAGTCCTAAGAAACTCCATATCTCAGTCGGCGTTGTCGGTCTCAACCAATTTACTACCATCTCAACTTTCGCCGGGTCTACTGTAATTCCTTCTCTTGACACCACGTGTCCTAAAAATGTTATTTGGTCCAGCCAAAATTCACACTTATTGAATTTGGCACACAATTTATGGTCTCTAAGGGTTTGCAACACTATCTTCAGGTGTCGCTTATGCTCTTCAGGTCCTTTAGAATATATCAGGATATCATCAATGAAGACAATCACAAATTGATCCAAATAGGGCTTAAATATCCTATTCATCAAATCCATGAATGCGGCCGGGGCATTCATTAGTCCAAATGGCATAACTAGGAACTTGTAATGTCCATAGCGAGTCGTAAATGCGGTCTCAGGAATGTCTTCTTTCTTGATCCTTAACTGATGGTATCCTGACCTCAAGTCAATTTTAGAAAAGACTGAACTTCCTTGCAGTTGGTAGAATAGGTCGTCAATTCTAGGGAAAGGTTATTTATTCTTAATGGTCACCTGATTCAGTTGCCTATAGTCAATGCATAAACGCATCGACCCATGCTTCTTTTTCACAACAAGGGTTTTACAAGCTTAACCATGCTTCCGCTGTGCCACTCTGATAAAATTATCCCAGAAACATTACCCTCCCAGTTCAGTTCATAGTTCGGTTCATTTCTGCCCCCTTTTGCCATCCTAGAAGCATGCCAGGAGCCGCTCCTTGCTCAGGTCCTCTGACCTAGGCCTCCACTCCCCGCCCTCATCGGACCGGGTCGTTACAGGTACACCAGCTTTTGCCTAGTTCGAACCCAAACTACACATCTACTGGAGGGTCTCGTTTCGATAGGGACTAACTTATAGAGATATTATTCGTTTTGGCTTATCCCATACTAAGCCTCATGGTTTTATCCTTGGCGCATTGGTAGTCATTATTCCAGGAGATCATCCATCCTAGTCCGTTGCTTACATAGCTAGTCCATTTCCACGATGATGTCAAAGTCATACATAGCTATCACTACCAAGTCCATTTCTAGATCTTGTCTCCCAATATCTGTCCTCAGCCCCTTCAGAAATCTCTTAAGCTTTTCCTCTCAATTCTCTATCAATCTAGGGGCATACCTAGACGGCTCAGAAAATTTCGCTTTAGGAACAATTAGCAACTCAGTGTCACTAATTAGCTAAAAAAGAAAAGTAATGTTCACACGTTACTGAGGTCACATAAGTAACATAAAATGTTACTTGCATGCAAAGGTAACTCACAACCGTTACCACTATTTTTACGAGTGAAATTCAATCACCCGTGGTTCATAGTTAGTCAACTACCCTTGGTTAGTATCCTATGGTGTGCATCTTTATATCCTCATTTCCAATTGAGGCACCTTATTACTCCAGATAAACCATAGCTCTGATACCACTCGCTGTGGCACCCTTCAACTGCCCCCAATCCGTTAGGGTCACCACATTCTTTCCTCTACCTGGATATCCCTTTTTTTTTTTCCTTTCTTTTTTTTTCAATGGACTTCCGAGAAGTCATATGGGGGTTCTTTCATATACTTGATTGGTCCCTGCGCAAAAGTATGGCGGAAGCGTATCCAACAACTCCCTTCCCTATATTCAGAAACAATGCACACCAACTAAATGTTTTATAAGTTAAAGCCGAACACTTTTATTTACATAACTAGATAGACATTATAGGTCGGTACAGCAAAATGTCAAGGTTTTCCATACCCAGCTACTTTCAAAAGATAACCAACTTCTTTTCCAACAGTCATCTACAAAAGTCCATCACTCAGTGTCGGCATCCAAAAATGCTTCTTCTGCTGACCTTAACTCTCGGTCACACCCACCCATCCGGTCCATCAGCTGGCGGTGGTGGCAGCAGCCCCAGCGTACGTCCATCTTGGCGGACGGAAACATCGATAAACTCCTAAAGAATGGGGCCGGCGGAGAGACCAACATCGAGCACCAAAATAACTGTCACTTGTTCGAATGACAACCCACGCACCTCGGGGTGTTGGTACTCCGACCGTTCCCATTGTAGGTCGACCGGAAGTCCATAGAATGAACCGGGAGTTACAGGCAGCAGAGACATTCCTTCTAATCTGAAATGTTAGTCCTCAAAAAGGGGTGAGTACAACCACCCAGCAGTTGAAGATCTACCAAGCTATATTATGCAAGCAATCACAATCCAAGTCCATGCAAGATAGATAAAACAGGTAATTAAAAAATGAGTGTGCATTAGATCGATAAGACTTTTGAAAAGCAATGGCAATGCAGTTTCAAAACCATAATGTATCATTTCAGTCACACAAGTCCCGATTATAGGGCCAAACTGTAATGACACGTCCCATTCCATGCCATACAATTTAGTCCCATAACTAGACCACACACACACTTAGTAGAGCCATCAGATTTTTTATTCCAAAAGGTTTCACCCCCCAGAGGACCAATGTTTGCGTCCCTATGGGATTTCGCACCCAACCTGGCATCGCGAAAGCCTCCGGCATTTAGCCACACAGGGCCACCGGGCATCCAGAGCGTGTTACGTCACACCTCCAGGCATCTCGCACCCCACCTGGCATCACGAGGAATATCCAGGGCACGCCATGAAAATGGTTACCCCGACCCTCCGGATTTACGTACCGACAAGCATACAACCGAGCATCCTGATGCTTCCGGGGAAAAACCTCTGGGCATGTATTCATAATACAACCAGGCATCCAAAGGGCATCGACTCATTCGAACCTCTGGGCATCCCGACTCCCGGGGCATCGTTGACCCAAGGGTCCAGCGGCAACATTAACATCTTAATTTATTTCAATACCAAAAACATGTTCCATGCAATGACATTGGAAATCTCATGAGTCTTTATCGAAATTTTGGTATTGAATGGCTTGTCAAATGCCAAAACATTTTCAAAACAACAATGACAGGTTTTGAAATCATATACCAAAGCATTTTCGAATTACCAATGAACGAAACTCAGGAATGAAAACAGAAAAGCCCGTAGGTCCACTCCCACGGCTAATCTCCAAATGCATTTCAAAATCATATGCAATTTCTTAAACCATGCTTGCAACTTTTGTCCAAAATTGAAAAGAGTTATCAAAACAAACAACTTGAATTCGGCACATTGGTAAGTTTAAACCCCACTCCTGATTTCATGATTTTATAATAATCAGTTCGCATCAAAGTTCGGGATTTTGAGAGTGCCAAAAACCTTTTCTTTTCTTTTTGAGACGTTGATGGACGGCACCTCAGTATATAAAGAATTTCAGCAAGGTCGGGAGGTTTTCTAAATCCATTTATGACCAAATTTTGTTCAAAAGCGATAACCAATTTAAAACTCGAAGGGTAAACCCAAGATATCAACCCGACCTTCAATGGTTTGGAAAAATTGATTCAAAATTCGAATATTTGGAAAGCACCGTGCAATTTTTAAAACATTTGAAATCGTTGCCATAGTAAATAGAGTTTCAAAAGCAAGTCGGGAGGTTTTTCTTTTCCAAATCAAAACAATGGTCGAATTCTTCAAGGTTTCATAGTCGCCAAATCTGTTTTGGATGAAGTCCAAAGTAATCGAAACCATATATGAAAAACCCGAGCATTTCCTCAATCTTTCAACCTCAAAACAGTCTCGGTTGCTCAATAACCATCATTCAGCATCAAAATCCAACAATCCAGCCTATCAATGCACTTTCTAAGACTGCAACAGCACTACACAATATAGATTAGTAGACTTCAACTTGTCTTAAATCCGACGGTGTCAACGGCGAGAAACCGGGAAGCTCGTGGTCACGGACACAGCTCGTCAACAGCAAGTGCGAGTGGTGTCGGCGGCGTGCGTGCACGGGCGAAGGGGAAGTAGTCCCTTCCTTCCTCTCTGCTCACTCTCTCACGAATCTCTCTCTCGCTCGCGGTTTCTCTCTCTCACGCTCGCTGTCCGCTGGGTTCCGTTCCCTTTTTGTTAGTTGACTTTGAGAGTCAATAAAAATGAGATTCGGTGGCCGCACGCGCAAAGGGCAGCTGGAGGAGTCGTGGCCTCTTGCATGCTGAATCTCTCTCCGTGCCTAGCCAGCGCGATTTCTTCATGCAGGGCGTGTCTTCAGGATGCATGCTCGTAGACGTTTGCTGGCAACCGCGTGGGGAAGCTACGTGGCCGTTGTTGGGCTCACTTCGGTCAACCACCCACTATTTGGTTGACTCCTAACGACGCATGCATGGAAAATGCATGGTATGGCCTGACGTGGCTGTCCATGAAGAAGAGGGCAGCGGCAATGGGGCGCATGGGAAAAATCTTGGGGTCTTCGACTCAGTTAGTTGGCAAGACGGCTCGGGATTAATATTGGGCGTGTGCGTGTTTCGGGACATGGAAAATTTTTCTCCAAAAGTTAATGTTTCGGGACGTCGAGTGGTGATGAAACGGGGTCAAATGTGGTGCCGTTGAGGACGATGATACGACGGGGGTCCAAAATCGGTGCCGATGACGAAATCCGATAACAAGTTCATCACTCCGCGACGTATCATTATTTTTTTGAGGCCAGCAAAGATATGGATGCCACAATTAGTATCTCAAGAGTGATCAATTCTGAGTGAGATCAACCAACAATGCATTGACGAAATTCGCATCCATTCATCCTTCAGAGGACTTGAATTTCAGGATTTCACAAATCTAACTATACAAAAAGAATCCTCGGGTTCGGCACCCCTATCACTTGGACCTGTCGGACTCAGGCTCTATTGGGTCGTAGTTGGATGCGTTCGGGTCGATCTCAGGTGAAGCGGGGGCAGGATTCTCCACTGCACCGTCAGGAGGGTCCAACTCCATGGGATCCCAATCGGCATCCTCGAGGCCCCTACCGGGTGGCCCGTCAAAACCTCGTAGAGGACCGATCAGCATATCGTCCTCTTGGATAAACCACGCCAGGAACCGATGGGGTATCCATTGCCCCGGTCCCTCGTCCACCCAGATGGTGAAGAGATACTTCTCGTAAAGATGCACTCGACTAGGAAAGCGGTGGCTCATCACGACAGTCTCCCAGTCTTTAGGGATCCCGAATTGCACTAGCGGGTGTGCCATTCTAAGGGCCTGAAAGTGGTTATACAATAAC
This sequence comes from Eucalyptus guilfoylei, assembly GCA_016097605.1. Taxonomy (NCBI): domain Eukaryota; kingdom Viridiplantae; phylum Streptophyta; class Magnoliopsida; order Myrtales; family Myrtaceae; genus Eucalyptus; species Eucalyptus guilfoylei. The sequence goes on along the minus strand of CM027866.1, from coordinate 22,181,208 downwards.
CAGTGAGATAAAATCTCAGCGAGTCCTCCCTCTAAGCTCCGATTAGTACACTAACTCAACTCGAGGTATCTCTCCAGAACCACCCCACAAGCAAACCAACGACTAACAATCAACAATCAACAAATAACAACGGATAGGGCCAACCACCAATCAAATAGTCAGTTCGCATGCAACCTTACCCGGTATGCCATACCCTGCACATTATATCTCGGCACAATACATGCAATGCACATGGCCATTAACTGATGCAGTTCATCAATCACATACGAGTCGCGTCACAAGCAATCTCACCTGGCCTTGCCACACCCTACACATTATCAATTCATGTGTGTGTGCCACAAACAATGTGATTAGCTCATGCATAATCGGAACCAATGATACCATGTTTCTCATACGCTCTTGCATCCACACGAGTTCCAATTATTACTGCCCCTCAGGGCTACAACCGAACCTCCGCCGGTGTCTACTGGCATAACCAGACATCGCCCTCCCCCGTGAGGCGCGACGACGTCGAGGGCTCTCTCTCAAGACGGTATTCCCAAAGGAGCATGGGCCCGGCCTCTACCGCGACTCCGCATCCGGACCCCGCCGGGTTTCCGATAAATCGGAGTATGCGGGTAAATCAAACTATCACCCTCGAACTACAGCCGGGGCGGCAGGTTCAACTTAGATATCATGCAAGTATACCACCACAACCCTCTTTTTTATATTTGAGCATTAGCCAATGTACACATACTTGCACATACAACCTAAGATCGTTTTCTCATAAAAGTGGTCAATTTCCAATGTCCGTCGGACAAATCATTTTCCCCTTTTTGTGGAAACCATATGATTCATGCGGATGTCCATCAATGACACATCCAATTCACATCATAAGATTAAAACACATGAAATTAGACAATTTTTCACTTCTGGATGAACAGTGCATGTGAACAGTATTTTGTGAACAATGCAATATGAACAGTGTAATTTCCTAATTAAATAATTAATAAATTAAATTCAAAAATCAAGCAAAACCTTAATTAAACAAACAATCAATTAATTAAGGTTAAACATGTTTAAATAACACATAAACCAAAATTAAGCAACATTAAGCAAGGTTAACCTAAACTAATCTTAACCATCTATCTAACCACCTATCTTAGGGCTAATACAACTTAATTAAACATCCTAAGCCAAGATTAACTCTAACTAAACCAACCTTAAGCAAGTTTAGGCACTAAACGAAGGATTAGGGGCTAAACTCATCAGTTCAGCGGGCCGGAGAGACGGACTAGCAGCGGCGACGAAGGCGATGCACGGGGACCTCAACCACAACAATCCAAGGCGGTCCCAAGGTCAAAACAACAGCAAGCAACTTAGACTCCCTCTGCAACACTGGAAAACTAAACTGCCAAAGGAAGAAAGGGGCTGAGTGGGCTGGCCGGCAACCGGCGGCACCTGGGGGTCAAGGGGGACTGTCTGGTGGCTGGGTTGGGCAGAGATTGGGTTGGAACAGGAGGAAAATGGCTGAAAAGGGGAAGTAGTGCAGGGACAGGCGATCAAGCGAGCGGCAGCTTTTGGCCGGCCGGCGGGTCGGCCGGCACCTCCAATCGACGAACAGCCACCATGGGGCATACGGACTGGGCCTCCTAAGCATAGTGGTGGGTGGCACGGGCGGTGATTCGCACAGGAAGGCAACAAACAACTCAAGTTTTTGGAGGAAGGTCAATAGGAGAAGAAGAAGGAAGGGAATGGAAACAAGGGGAGAGAGAGCTGGGAATTTCTTGGGGCTGAAGAGGAGGAGAGAGAGTGATGTGAGGGCTGGCTGCACTCCTCATTAGGCCATTCAAAGCTTGCTTCAACTCCCCATGCAAGTGATATCATCTTCTCTCTCTTCTTTTGACTTTTCCTCATAATATCTAGGGGCAAAATGGTCATTTCCACCTTGCACATTTCCCAATCAGCCCTTGGGCTAAAATAAAGGGCAAGCCTAAGAAACGGGCTCAACAATTGGTTGGGCTCAAAATGGCTCAAGGTTAGACAATGAGCTCGGAAGGTAAATTGGTCGATTGGGTCCAACAGGCTCACTTGCTTGTCTCGGTCTACCATGGTGGTTGTCTCACCTTGGGCATGAGGCCCACACTAGCCTGTAAATCCTTTTTCCAAATACTCGGCTTAACTAGCACTGTCGACTGTCGAAGTAGCATTGTCCAAAAGTCCGTCCCAAACGTTCCCGAAAATTCGAAGTCCAATCTTGGATTCTCATGCCATGTTAACTTCTCCCGAATGCCATTTTGGTACAACTCAGACTGATAGACGGCTTCGAGGATTCACACATAACCAACTCGTGCCAAACCACGTTCAAGACATCTCGACACATGGACGTCCTTGACTGCATGAAATTGCGGAGGATAGATTCTTATTTCAAAGTACACGATTACCGAGAATTGACATAGGGTCATTCGCGGGCTTGATAACAGTAAACGGAATCACCCGTCATCCTATTATGTTATGTCCGCGAATCGACTTCTAGTCGTCCCTGAAATCGACCTACCCATCTACAGGATCGTCTTCACGCAAGTCTCATGGTCAAGTCGTTTTCCTAGATCAAGTTCTTTAGTCGCACGAGTTCTATCCTCATTAGCCTTTCCCCTCAAGGTTAGTATCTCGGGAGTGATCAATTCTAAGTGCGATCAACCAACAATGTATTGACGAAATTCACGTTCATTCATCCCTCAAAAGGGCTCGAATTTCATGACATCACAGATTGTAATTACCCTACCAACATTGCTAGTCAAGGTAGAAGTAAACTCCAAACATTTACTTCCTATTTCGAAGAGAAAATCATTCTTTTACACTAGAAGTTCTGATTTTTTTTCTTCACATGTTACAAAATCTGCGCTTTGCATAGGCATACCTAGATATAAATGTTTTATCTGCATATATTGGTATTTTTACAAGTTACCTTTATCCGTGTTAGCATGTAAGTGTAGTTACTTAAAATCTCGACAACTTTGATACTTGTGTTATTTTTACCAATGTGTTGGGTCTATATCAATGCATGAAAACTTTTTAAAAAAAAAAAGCACTTACGACTTACGACCCTAAAAAACCGAGCTTCCGAAGGAAGAAATTGAATCTAGTTCTTCATGATACAAGTTAGCAACACACCTTTATGCAGCACATATTGAGCAGTAATTCTGTAAGAACCCTGGCCTCCCACTATGTAATATTGTCTGCATTGGGCCTTCGGCCCTCACGGCTTTAAAACACATTACACAGGTTGTCACTCCCCGATCCTCGAACACGTGCTCATCCCTCACCTGGTCGATATAATAGCAACGTCCCAAGACGTATCGCCGACCCTTTCATTTTATACACATGCGGAAGCATGTAAATAAATCCCTAGACAATAAAACAATGGGATAGGAAAGTAGGATCAATTTTTCACAAGAGACCTTTTTATAAACACACAGGTTTATACACTGAAGTCGACAAAAAGGAATCAACTTTCACCAAAATAGAATTATCCTATGACTCACTAGTCAGACAAGGACGCCAATTCTTCGGGCTTCATCTTCTAACTCCGGGGCTTCTGCTCCTTCACCAACACCACCTAAGGACCTGAAATGGTTATACAATAACCAGTGAGACAACGTCTCAGCGAGTTCTACCCCCTAAGACCCGATTAGGAAATCAATATACCATAAGGGCTGCCTATGCACATCACGGGTCAGACGACTTACCTTGGCCTCAGATTCCACCTGCAATTTTGTGGCACCCCCTCGGCACGTTCTCCCATCCGATAGGGTCGCCACAGGTACTTATCACTTATCCTACTACATACCAGTCTAATAACTTTTCAATTAAAATGAAACTATAATTCATAGGGGTTGATCAATAAAATTCTTCTCCCCCTTTTTGATTTTTTTTTTAAAGGTCCCAACGCAGCTCATCAACGGAAGTATAAACGAGTCTCACCATCCCTTACTCCAATAACATAATGCAATGCACACCAACTATTCACCATATAAAACGATAAAGCCGAGTCACTTTTATTTACATTTTCACGATGGACATCTCGGGTCGGTACAGCAAAAGGCCAAGATTTTTAACTATACTTGGCTATATCTCAAAAGAGAACTCGACCCTACGTCAAACATGTACACCCCTCCATCAACAAGCGTTGGCTATCACAAAAAAAACGTCAGCTCACACCAGTCATACGTGCCATCACACCCAACTCGGTGCATCGGGCGGCGGTGGCGGCAGCATCCCTAGCATCACCCCATTGCGTCGAACGTGAACAGACAAAAACTCTTGGATAACAGGGCCATTAGCAAAACCCACGTCGTACATCACCAAGACACGGACTCGGACATACACCAGACCAGGCACACTAATACAGGAATGCTTCGTGCACTCCACCTCAACGTCAGTAGGTATGCCATAGAAGGTACCACGCACGACTGGTGAAAGAGGCATCTTTCTAATCTGTAATGTTAATCCCCAAAGAGGTGAGTACAACCACTCAGCAGTAAAGATCCACCAAACTACACAATGCGTCAAACAGAACAATCAAGGTATCATGAATAAAACACATATCATTCATGCATTCAAGCATACCTCACCTTACAGCCATTTATATGTCACCATGCAACGTGCATATACCACCCTGCACTTATACATGTATCATCAAGCAGCCATGCATATATCACCATGCAACGTGCATATACCACCATGCACTTATACATATATCATCAAACAGCCATTCATATATCACCATGCAACGTGCATATACCACCATGCACTTATACATATATATCATCAAGCAGCCATGCATATATCACCATGCAACGTGCATATACCACCATGCACTTCAGGCTTGCATTCCCATGAGGTTCATCCCATGCCATATGCACACATCCATGCGCATGATTCAATTCTCGATCTTTATCTTACAATCAGATCACATCATTTTTCTTCCTGGGGACCAATGTTTGCATCCCACAATTTATCGCTTGCATCCAACCTGGCATCGCGAGGAGCCTCCGGCACACACCTCCGGGCATCCGGCACACACACTCCAGGCATCTCGTACCCCAACTGGCATCACGAGGTATCCCCCCCGGCACACACCTCCAGGGCTTCCGGCACACACCTCCGGGCATCCCAACACTCCCGGGGCATCCGGCACACACACTCCGGGCATCCGGCACCCACACTCCAGGCATCCCAACACTCCCGGGACATCGTTGGCTCACACCTCCGACGGTATCATCATTATCATAATTTATATTCACACATGTATCTCAATTTCAACATGGCATTTGATGCAACAATATCAAAGGTCTCAACCAGCTTTTGATGTCATATAACATGCCATATGTCACCACATATGCAGCATAATCAACCACTCAAGACATTATATCACATGGAACAATTTCATTTATTTTTGAAAATACAGCAAAATTTCGGATAAAAACAGATTGCACTCCTTTGGTCATAATTCTTGAAAAATTAGTAAACAGCCTTAATAAATTCTAAAAATTCGACATGTTATATACAAGATCTAGAGGAAAATATTTCGTGAAGAACACCATATCAAAAGAACATCATACAATTCGGTATAGTCCACGCATCACAGTCTTTCTAATTTCGGAATATTGCCATACACAGTTTCATTCAAAAATTCGGTAAAAATCTTAAATCAGCTCCAAAAATTCTGAAATTTTTATATGTTATAGAAAAAGTCCAAAAGTAAATATTTCATGAAGGACTCAAAATCTAATTCGTGATAGATTAAAAACTATAATAACCATAACCGTCCATAACCCTCGACATCAAATTCCAGATCTAACCGTTTCGGATAAAACCGTTTCACCAACATAAACTCATCCATTTCCTCTAAAATTTTAGTATGTTACTCCTTAACATGTCATCTTCAACTTTCATTCAGAACACGAGATCAAATTTCAACCTGAAAATTTTATAAAATTCACAGAATCACACTAGGTCAGTATTACGATTTCCAGATCTGACTTCTTCAAAGAAAAATAGTTTCACCGGTCTATACTCGTTCATTTATTCTGAAATTTTGATATGTTACTCTCCAAGAAGTCCTTTACAACTTTCATCAAGAAGTTGAAGTCAAATTCCCACTAGAATACATCAGGCTAGAACTCACTCTTGTAGCTTTGAGATTTCACACTTCATCCACATCCGAAATTTACCATTTTCTACACACACATCACAGCAAGCAAAGGGTAGATTAATGGACTCTACTTGCCTCTAATCCGAGCACAACACAGCAAGCAAAGACGGCGGGGCAAAGCGGGACTCGGCGGCTCGACGGCGGCGACGAACCTCCTCCTTCTTCCTTTCTCTCTTCCTCTCTCGCACGCCCGCTTTCTCTCTTCCTCTCCTTCGCACGACACTCCTCTCTCTCTCGGTTCAATGCCTCGAGTAATCCGCCCCCTCTCTCCTCTCTAATTTCTTCCTTTCAATGATTAGCAATCATTTAGCCTTGCATGCATTGACACTTGACTTTCTTTATGGGACAAATGGAGAAACATGCAAACCGGTTTCCCCCTTCCCCCCTTGGTCGACGGAAGCCCCCTTTTGGGCTTCATGGGCCGGTCGAATGGTGGGGTTGTGGGCTGGGTTTTTGGGCCGGCTTGGCCTAAGAATTTCGGCCCACTCTCCTTTAAAAAATCTAACCTAAACCCCCACTCATCAAAATACCTAATTACAAAATAACATGGCCAAAACTTGCAACATTAATCCATAAAAATCAAATCCATAAGGTGCATAGCCAAGAACAAAATTCTCATTATCAAATTATCCTATAGCACCAACTTTGATAACGCAAGAACATAAGACATCTTTCCATTAAAGTGTTCGGCCTTAATCTATTACAATTCTTCGGTCTAGTGGCCACAACATACTTCAACGACACAACCATTCACTTTTCCATAGGTTGTAATGCCTCTAGAAATTACCATGAAATTTCGGGATGCCACAAATTTAGCACATTTTGAATGGGCACCTTATCAACCACAACAGATTGAAACATCAATCAATCGACCTAGTCAATTACATGTCAATCAGACCATTCCCTGGTCATCTCAATTCAATACTGTCCAATCTCCCAGATAAACAATCGAGTTACTAAGCCACTATAATATACTATTCATTCTCCAAGATAACCTATCGAGTTACCGAGCTAGTATAGTATCCTATCTCCAGATGACATATAGAGCCATCGAGCGGGTACGCATAACGTTCTATCTCCGAGACGACATATAGAGTCATCGAGCCGTTATAACATACCTGTGCATAACGTTCTATCTCCAAGACGACATATAGAGTCATTGAGCCGTTATAACACACCGTTGGGTCATACCGTCCTATCTCCAAAATGACATATAGAGTCATCGAGCCGGTATATAAACAATTCCTTCTCAAGATAACATGAAAGTCCTCGAGCTGTTAAATCATACCATCCTATTTCCAAGATGATGTATAGAGTCACCGAGCCGGTATACAAACAATTCTTTCTCAAGATGACATGAGAGTCATCGAGCTATAATAGTGTAACATCCATTCTCCAGATGACATATAGAGTTACCGAGCCGCTATAGTATTTTTGTTCTGAAAACACAATCAATTTACTCTTGTTATCATGCTTGATAAAAATTCACGTGTGTGGGTACACGGCCGGCCTTAACCAAAATATAACGATTTCACTTTTTGAACATCCCACTAGTTTCAACAGCCCAAAACATATTTTTGGCTCTGTAAACCAACGCCCGGTAATTTTCCCATTAATTACCAAAATTAATTAATTTATGAATAAAATCCTAAAATCATAATTAATTCAATTCAGCACAATTCAACGCTCAAATAAATAAACAGATTACACCATCATACTTAGCATAAAATTCCGGTCGTCGGCTATCCCAACCTAATTTCCGGAAAATAATTAATTAATTAAATAATTCCGAAATTTATTAAATAATTACAATAAATCAAATTTAGGCCCGTAATGCCTAATTAGAAGACGAGACTAGCCCGGAAAATTACTGAGACTCGTTCAATAAATAATAGAGCATATCTACTTGCTAAGTACACTAATCATTTGCCTAACATGCATAGGTAAATCCCTAATTTAATTATTCTAATATAATCTATCCACCTAATTGTACTTAATTAAATATAATCAACCCCTAAGCATCATTAGTATACTAAGTAGGGATTAGTGAGTAAAACTCACTTGATCAACGAGCGGGTTGGATCAAACCGACGGGAATGTCGCGGGGGACGTTTCTTCTCAAAGCGGTAATAGGTAGCCAAACGGCGAAGAAACGGCTTGATTGGAGCTCCGGCGAGCAGGTGGTTGGCAACCGGTGGCTCCCGGGGTCAAGGGGGGATGTGCTGGTGGTTGGAACGGGCAAAGGAAGGGTTGGAATTGGGAGGAACTCGCAAAAAACGCAAAACAGTTCACTCGGTAAGGCTCCAGACAGTCCGGCGACCGGTAACTTCACGCCGGCGTACCGGATGGCCGGTGGCTTCGTTCGGGGCGAGGTCGGGCTTGATGGAACGGTTTGGATGTCCTCAACACAGTGATGGTGGCTCGTTTGCTTATTCATCTGGGAAGACCACTTTCAACTCAGATCTTTGGCGAAAGGTCAGCTAGAGCGAAAACCAGTGGAAGTGAAAATAAAGGAGGAAAACGGTCCGGCAGCTTGCTGGCTGTCTTCCTTGGATGTTGGTGTGTCGAGCAAGGCAAGGGGGAGAGAGGGATGGCTTGGATGGCAATGAGGGAGAGAGAAGGAAAAGATGAGGTTGGAGTTGGAAGGATAAGGAGACAAGGGCTCCACAAGGCTTCCTTCTTCCACAAGCTTGTCCCCTAGGTCATCCTTGGCCAAGTATCCTTCCTTGGCTCACAATGAACCACCCATGCACTCTTCTACAAAGTCGAAGTGGTCCAAAGGTTGTGGGTCGGTGGGGGTACACGAATTTAGAAGCATTTTCTCTCAATTAGACACTTGTTCCTTCTTAGATTAACACCAATTGGCTTCAACAAATTCAATTGACTCCTCATTGGTCATCTTGGCATTCTTCCTTACTAATTTATCCATCATGCTTCCCAAATTTGCGATCAAAACGATCCTTGGTCTTTTTCTGTATAAAAACGGTCATATACTGACTTTTTTCCAAAAAGTCTCGGGTTGTAGAAAAATCTTATGAGACTGAGTCAATACTCCTAGAATTTATTGTGACATGACAGAATCTTCAATTTCTGAAATCGGACTTGAATTCTCAGTTAATTTCCATTTAGCGCGTTTTTAGCGTGACCTAGGCTACCGGGTAACTTTCAGAACTTTTTAGTGCAAATGACCCGTGGTCGATTTTCTTCGAGCCACAATGAACCCACTCGACTCATTGGCAACTCTCGATTGTCGTGAGAATCTCGAGAATTCAAATACGAACATAGGGTACCAAAACAATAAGAAAATCAATCTAGTGCCGGTCGACGAGAATTTTTCAATTTAGTGGTGTCACCCACGATTAGCCACACATCTCAGTCGAACCGACCTATCTCTGATTTCAAATTGATTTTATATTGTGCCGTAATGGCCTTTAAAGATGAGCACGGTCGATGAGCCGATTCCTTGTCGAATTCTCAAGTCTATTGTCTTAAAATTCCTTAATTGTTGTCCTAGATAGTCTAGTTATCTCACGAGTGATCGACTCTGAGAATAGCACTATAGGCGCGATGATGAAATGCCTGATTTATTCAGTAGAAGACAGAATTGAAAATCTGGAATGTCACACAAGTTAGAGAAGCCAAGCCTTATAAACTAGCACAAGACTCCCTCTACACGATGTGGGACAGGAGACGTGCCCCCTCTCTACGCACGTCCGGGGACCGAGGCATGGACGCACCGCCATCCCTCCTCCTTGCGCACCGCCGCCTAGGCTGTCACACTCTCCCCCCCTTAGGAGCATAGCGCCCTTGTTGTGGCCCCACACGCGGTCGAGAGTCGGCTCTGATACCATTTGTAAGGACTCGGGCCTCCCACACGTGTAATATTGTCCGCTTTGGGCCTTCGGCCCTCACGGCTTTAAAACGCGTTACACGAGTTTGAGAACCCAAGCCTTATAAACTAGCCTAGGACTCCCCCCCTAAGCGATGTGGGACAGGAGACGCGCCTCCTCCCTGCGCACGTCCGGGGATCGAGGCGTGGACGCACCGCCATCTCTCCTCCCCGCGCACCGCCGCCTGGGCCGTCACAAATTCTCCATGAAAACAAACTTGAATCAAGCTGGAACTTGTTGATTCTCACCTCAATTGATGAACTAATTCGTCATACCAAAAGCATCATCTTCTTGCATAAACATGACAAATCAAGCTTCATCTTTGTGACATCCCAGATTTTTAGTCATGTCTTCTACTGAATAAAACAGACATTTCATTGACGCGCCCATAAGGCTATTCTCAGAGCTTATCACTCTCGAGATAACTAGATTATTTAGGGAAGCTATTAAGGACTTTAAGGCAAATAGAATTGAGAATTCAACTAGGAATCGACTTCTCAACCGTGCTCATCTTTAGAGGCCATTATGGCACAGTATAAAATTGATTTGAGATCAGAGATAGGTCGGTTCGACTGAGATATGTGGCCGATCGTGGGTGACTCCACTAAATTGGAAAATTCTCGTCGACCGGCACTAATCTGATTTTACTGTCGTTTTGGTACCTTGTGTCCGTAATTGAATCATCAAGATTTTCACAACAATCGAGAGTCGTCAATGAGTCGAGTGGATTCATAGTGGCTCGAAGAAAATTGACCTCGGGTCATTTGCCCTAAAAAGTTTTGAAAACTACCTGGTAGTTTAGATTACGCTAAAAACGCGCCAAATGGAAATTAACTGGAATTCAAGTCCAATTTTAGAAATTGAAGATTCTGTCATGTCACAATAAATTACAGGAGTATCGACTCAGTTTCAGAAGATTTTTCTAACAACCGAAACTTTTTGGAAAAAAGTCGGTTTAGGACCATTTTTGTTTGAAAAGAGCCGGGGATTGTTTTTGATTGCAAAATTGGGAAGCAAGGTGGATCCAAAGGAGAGGAAAAATACCAAGATGATCAATGATAGGTCAATTGAAATTATGAGGGCGAAATGAGATTGAATTGAATTGGATCAAGTATCCAATTGAAGCCCATTTCTTGCAAATTCGTAACTCCCCCTCCCTCTAGCCAAATGGACCATTTCAAGAGTGGTAAAAGGGTGTCTTGGTGGCTCAATGACAGCCATGGAGTGTTGGCTTGATGGACAAGCCTTTGGGGGACAAAATTGTTGAAATTAAGAGTGGTAGGTCCCCATTTGTGGCTTCTCTCTCCCTTCCTCTCCAAGACAGCCTCCTCATCCCTTCTACCCCTCCATTTCGCACACCACAGCCAAGGAAGACAGCAAGGAAGACCGCCAGACAGCAGCCCTCCAAGCCGCACGTCGCCATCGCCGTTTCGCGCGCCACCGCCCGTGCGAGCACCACCCGCGCCCCCGCCATACTCACACCGTCCAACCACCTTCTTCCAGCTCCTGTTCTTGTGTTTGAGGGACTGTCCAGCAGCCGTGAGGGGCTGTGGAAGTCCGCCGGAGGCCGTTCAACCGCCATAGACCACCCTTTCAAGCTACCGAAGTCTCCACCGGTCATTGCCACCTGTTTCAGCTTGTTTCCTTCTGTTTTTGCAGCCAAAATAGAGAGGGGTTTTGTGGGTATCGCAGCGGCTTCCAAGCCCGTTTTGAAGTGGTTCCAAGTCCCGAACCCGAGGCCCGCTTTGGAGTTAAACGTCCCTTGCGACGTTCCCGACGTTTCAATCCAAGCGGATTGTTAAACGGGTGAGTTTAGCTCACTAATCTTTGCTTAGTTTGCTAATGATGCTTAAGGGTTGATTAGATTTAATTAAGTGCAATTAGGTGGTTAGATTAGTTTAGAATAATTTAATAAGTGACTTAATGATGCATGTTAGGTGATTGATTGGTGTAATTAGCAAGTAGAGACGTACTTCTATTTATGGAATGCATCTCGGGATTTTTCTCGACCCGTCTCGGGTTCCAATTAGGCATTACAGGCCTAAATTCGATTTTTAGTATTTAATTAATTTTCGAAATTAATTTCATTAATTATTTATTTTTCGAAAATTAGGCAGAGATAGCCGACGACCGGAATTTTATGCTGATTGTCATGGTGCAGTCCGTTTATTTATTTGAGCTCTACGTTGTGTTGAATTGAATTGATTGTGCAATTTGAGGAATTATTCCTAAATTGATTGAAATTGAGTAATTGATTGGTAGATAGCCGAGTATAATTGTTTAGCGCCATTAATACTTTGATGGGCTATTAAGGAAACGCGGACCCCTGGAGTGCCATAACTTGGCCGAAAGGGACACTTAAGTGCTAAAATCGGAGCAAAATGGATCACTTGAGTGCCAAAGTTCGGCCAAATTGCATACGTAGCATTTTTCCGGTGAAGCGAGTGTAAAACGACGCCGTTTTGCACGCTGAAGTGGCCAAATAATGCAAAAAACGGCATCGTTTTGGGTTGATGTGGTAAAAAATATATAAATTAATTAAATTAAAATTAAAATTAGTTGAAATATTTAAATTAAAAATTAAAAAAATTAAAAAAAAATGGGGGGAGGAGGTAGCTGAGGGCTTAGCCCTCAGCCATTGTCGCCGCCTCCCTGCCGTCGCTGGGAAGGGCCGACGACGGAGGGGGGAGGGTCGGCTGGGGTCGCCAGGCCTTGGCCAGGGGCTAGTGACCCCGGCTAACCGGCGGTGAGGGCTCACGAGCCCTCGCCCAGGATCGGGGCAAGGGTTGCAGCCCTCGCTGACCCTCGCTAGATTGGGCCAAGGGCCACCGTCCGTTAAGGCGAACCTTAGCGGGCGACAGCCCTTGGCCCAGCTGAGCGAGGGCTGTCGACCCTTGCCGGATCTGGGCGAGGGTCGCGACCCTCGCCAGATCCGGCAGGGGGGCGAGGAGGAGGGGGGCGGCCGACGGCTAAGGAGGAGGAAGAAAAAGGGGGGGGGAGGAGGGGGGGAGGCAGCCGGTGGCGAGGGCGGGGCCTCCGAGCCCCGGCCGAGGACCGGCATGCCCTCGCCCCAGATCTGGGCCGAGGCCACGCAGGCCCTCGCCACCGGTCGGTGGGGCCGACGGCCCTCGGTCGGGCTCAGCGGCCGCAGCAGACCCTCTCCCACCTTCCAGCGACGGCAGGGAGGCGGCGGCGGCGAGGGCTCAGCCCTCGCTGCCGACTACCTTCCTCCTCCTCCTTTTTTTTTTTTTTAAATAAATATAAATTATATTATTATTTTGTTTTAAATTTAATGAAATTAATTTTTATATTATATTAAAATTCAAATTATGTCAAAACGACATCGTTTTGGCCGATTTAAGGGCTCTATTTTGGCCAACACTCGAAACGACATTGTTTGGGGTGAATTAGAGTTGACTCAACTCTCCGGCGAGCCACCTCAGCGAGAAATATTAATATTTAATTGCCACGTATGATTTCCGGCCGGCTTCGCAAGAGGTGGCACTCAGGTGTCCCACTTTTCTTAAAATGTGGCACTTAAATGTACATTTTCTTAAGTTATGGCACTTAAGTGTCCCTTTGTGCCAAGTTATGGCACTTGTAGTGTTCTTTTCTCGGCTATTAAGGGAAGAAGATTGTTAGAGTGAACTGAATATACTCTTGGCTAAGATCAATCGAGTACGTTAATATCAGGTATGGTAAAGATGGGAAAGAAATAGTTAGTACGTGGTTCTGTGATGAAGTATATCACCCTGGCGAAAATGACGCCCGAGAGCATGCACGTAAATTGTTTATATCACCTTGGCGAAAACGGCGCCTTAGAGAATGCACGTGGACTCGATGAGTTGATCTATCATCTGGAAGAATGCACGTGGGCTCGGTGATTAAGTATGGCATCTAGAAAGGACACGTAGGCTCGGTGATCTGATGCGTCACTTTGGCAAATTTAGTGCCTAAGAGAATGCATGTGGGCCCAATGTTTCAGTATGACATCATGAAAGGGCACGTGGGCTCGGTGACTTGATGCATCACCTTGGCGAACTAGTGCCTTAGAGAATGCACGTGGGCCCAATGAATAAGTATGTCATCTTGGCGAAGAGGTCGCCTTAGAGAATGTACATGGGCTCAGAGACTCAGTATGTCATCCTGGAGAATACACGTGGGCTTGATGACTAGATATTCCATCTTGGAAAACGTACGTGGGTTCGTTGAGTAGGTACGACGTCTTGGAAAAGGCATGTGGGCTCGAAGACTTGGTACGTCGTCCTGGAGAATGCACGTGGGCTCGACGACTAGATATTCCACCGTGGGGAATGTATGGTATTGAGTGAAATGACCGGTGAATGGTCCGGCTGACATGTAATTGACCAGGTCGATTAATCATTGCTTTGATATGATGTTATGAATTGATTGATTGAATGAAAATGACCTTGAGATGGTTCGATTGACATGTAATCGACTAGGTCGATTGATCGAGGTATCATTCTGTGATTGCTTGGGTGCTTATTGAACTGTATTGATATGCAGGTGGAATCTGAGGCCAAGGTAAGTCCTCTGACTCGTGTGTGCAAAGGTAGCCCGGATAGCGTATTGGTTTACTAATCGGGTCTTAGAGGGTAAACTTGCTGAGACGTTGTCTCATTGGTTATCGAATAACCATTTCAGGTCCATAGATGGCCCCTCCTGAGTTTTTTGGGTCGGCCTAAGAATATCACAGAACAGACCTCTTACTTTCCGTTCTATGGGTGCCCTAGGGGCTGGACTTATGAGCTAGTGAGGTCTATAGTTTGGGTCAATGTGGGTTTCACCCACAAGGTGCCCCATCGATATAGATCGTGGTACCATCGGCTCATGATGGCTAGAGAGAGGGTCCCTTGCCAGAGTCTAAGATACCTCTGTGTGTTTTGGAGGTTGCCTTTGGGAAAGGCAATGCAGATCCCCCTCTGGGCCCCGTCGTAGATGCAACAGACCTGAATTTTGAAGACCTCGGAAGTTCGGTGCAGTCTGCTGAAAGCTCCAGTTGGAGCGAGGAGGATGACGAGGAAGATGACGAGGAGGTGGATAAGGACCCGTAGCTTGTGGAACCCCACCCCTGCTTGTAGACCTTGTTCCTGGACTTGTTTAAGTTGAGCATAACTTGGTAGCCGGCTTTATATATATGTGCACTGGTTTGCAATGTATATAAGTGTGGTTGTTTTTGAAAGTTCGGAATTTAGTCCTACTTTTCTATCTCAATGTTTTATTGTCTGGGGATTTTCTTATGCTTCCGCATGCGTATTAAAAAGAAAGGGGTCGGCGATGCGTCCTAAGACGTCGCTTTTAATTGACCAGGTGAGGGATGGGTACGCATTCGAGGATCGAGGCATGACAATCTCCATGGAAACCCTAAAATCATCTTCTCGATTTGTCCCTCTTTCCTCCGTCCCCTTCTTTCTATTTTTCTTTTTCCTTTTTCTTCTCTCTCCCTTGTCTTGCTTGTCTCCACTACAACAAGGAGACCTAATTAGATTAGCCACCTTAACGAGTCAGTAAATCCAATTAACTATCCAGGTGCCCAAGATAGACTTTAAAACCAAGATATAATGGACTAACGTATTTAGATGCTTCATTCGCCACTTTCTAGAAATCAAAGAAACCATGCAAAATTGTTATTCGTTATTCAATTTATGGATCCACTTTTATTTCTTGAGCATTTACATAATTTATGTAAATATGAGGTACTTTTCAAATGTTCACTGAACATTATATTTACATGGAACCGTGAAATCAGTTGTCTTATCCCAAGTTGCAAAAATATTCCTTATTGTCATAACCTCATAATGTCTCATATCAATGTCGACATGCCACTAGGTGTCAAAATTTCAGCCTGCAAACACTATTAGTGAGTTAACCTCAATGTTAAGCAAACAAATTATTGACCGAACAAGTAATTGCCCACCTCTTCTTGGTCGGCCACTTTTTAGGAATGAAAGAAAGCATATAACAGTATTAGTTATTAATTTTATAGGTACACTTCTAATTCTCGGTCACTTACTTGATTTGCATAAATATGAGGTATTTTCCAAGATTCAGGAGATGACTATCATGATGTAGCACTTTTTCCAATGTGGCGTTTAATTCTAGGTGTAAGCAATAAAGACCAAAAGCCCAAATTGGACTGGCTAGAATAGGCCCTGATGGGATTTCGGGCTCCCCTTTTTTTAAGGCCAGTCCGAGCCTTCAGGCTTGGTATGCTCAAGCCTGAAATGGCCCATCTCCAAATTAATTTTTTAAAAAAAGAATATGCAATATAGGTATAAAATCTAAAAACTTTAGAAAGTTCGTTGTTTATGTTCAAAATAGTTTAATAAAGTCATGAGCAAGTTCAAAATAATTAGATAATAAAGTGATTTTTGAGGCGAAAAATATATATATTTATTTATTTTAAGTCCAAAAAAAAGGAAAAATTTTGGCTAGGCCTGAGGAGATGTTTGAGAGGACATTTGTTACAACATTGAAAAGAAAGATAACAATATAAGAAGTTAAATTTTCTTTCATTGATCCTACCCTTTTTATGTTTATTTCCCTTTTTAATATAATCTTTAGATTGATTACTGACTTCACACCTATTTGATGATATGGCCCAAGCCACGTAGCCACCGTGTCATTTAGTAAGAAATTTACATGTAACATAATACTTGTCTCACTATCCCCAATAAAACATTGCATTTCTAGACACTTTATAAGTTGGGACAACATTTTAAAATGCAATGGGTGTTCATGCCAATCTGGTGCATCATAGTTCTCAACTGGGGTGGTTAATTTTCACGTGAGACTAATGGACATACTCCCCTGGTGATCATATTGGCCAAGAACTCTTGAATTTTCTTGATTGGAATATTTCTAATAATTAGGTTCAACAGTGTCTTAAAATTGTTAATTATCCTAGATATTTCACCCCAAAAGCCTTTTTTTATGCATCGTTTGCAAAAGCTCTTGAAGAAGAATCCACTCGAATGGAAAAGAGAGCATACTAGTGCAGTTGTGGTGCTAAAGGAGTTATTGATGCATCTTCCCCCACTGTCAGTTCCTTTTGATGGCAAGCGAATCTTGCAAATTGATGATAGTGAAAAGTTTTGGACAGTAATTTTGCTCGAAGAAGTCAAGGAAAGAGATACATCTGTGAACAAGAGAGCGGACGGTTTTCACTTGTTGAACTTCACTACCACTCTACGTTCAAAGAAACTTTAGCCGTCAAATATGAAATAAAGGAATTTGAATTCAATATGATTGGTTATCATTTCTTTGTCAAAGAAAAAAAGAAAAAGAAATCTGTCCTTTCCCCATCCCAAATGAAGTTTAAAGCCAAACTAGTTTCTCATCCTCAACTTATTTGATGGGTAGAATAATTTTTCAAATATTATTTTGAAACCAAACCCATCAAAGGAGAGAAGAACCTCCTTGTAAATCTTCTTTGAAGACCCAAAGACTTCTCATCTTTTTACATGTTCACTTTTGACTGATTGCGAATTGATACCGTAAGAGAAGGGTGAAAAAAGCCCCATCAGGTTAATATGCCCAATATCCTCCTTGAAAAACCACAATACTTTCCTCATCAGACGACATTTTTCTACATGTAATAATAATTAATGCTAAACATATTGTAAGTGTGAATGCATTGAAAATTTGGCCTCCTTCCTTCATTAGAAATCTGGCTCATTCACAAAAATAGAGTGTTTGTAGATAGATTGTAGTTAGAATTTCTGTAGTACATAACACCTTGTAAGGAGCACTTCTATCGAATTTTTCCCCTAATAAATAAAATCTCACAAACTTGTCCCTTGAAGAGGATATTTGTACTTTGCAAGTATAGCCAGGTGTGTTTTCAATTGAATGAGATCGATTGAATACACTAGATCTCATAATGAGCCAGGGCAGCAACGACAAGAACAACATAAAACGCAGTTGATGGAATGTTTAGTCTTCATCTCCATGTACTTCTCAATCCCTCCCATAATTGATGGAAAACTGATGGAAAACATGAGGCACTGATTCGTCCAGTCTTTGGCCTTCAGTTTGCCAATTTGTCCTTTTTTGGGTTTTGTCCTCCCTTTCTTCTTTCTTATCACCTTAAATATTGCTTTCTCTCTCCTCAACTTTTTATGGTGTTTCCTATTGCATAATACTATGCTATATATAATATTAGTGTACAAAACCACATAGCAAACTACGGGTGGACAATAAATCATATTTAATGCATCTTCCCTCATTGCCAGATCATTCTGATGGCAAGTGACTCTTGCGAATTGATGATAGTGAAAAGTATTGGACAGTAATTTTGCTCGAAGAAGTCAAGGAAAGAGATACATCTGTGAACATAAGAGCAGACGGTTTTCACATGCCGAACTTCACTACAACTCAACGTTCAAAGAACATTAACCATCAAATATGAAATAAAGGAATTCGAGTTCAATAAAATTGGTTATCATTTCTTTGTCTGAAAAAAAAAAAAAAAAAAAGCCATCCTTTCCCCATCCCAAATGAAGTTTAAACCCAAAATAGTTTCTTATCCTCAACTTGTTTGATGGTTAGAATGGGTTTCAAAGTACTTTTTTGAAATCAAACACATTAAAGAAGAAAAAACATCTTCATATATCTTCTTTCAAGAGCCAAAGACTTCTCATCCTTTTATAGGTTCGCTTTTGACCAATTGTGAATTAGTACCGTGAGGGAAGGGTGAAAAGAACTCCATTAGAGAGATTAGCCCAATGTCCTTATTGAAAACCACAATACTTTCCTTGTGAGACAACATTTTTCTACATGTAATAACAATAAATACCAAACATATTGTAAGTGTGAATGCATTGAAAATTCGGGCCTCCTTCCTTCATTAGAACTTTGGCTCCTACACAGTAGTACCGTGTTTGTAGACAGATTGTAGCCAGAATTTCGGTAGTACATAATGCCTTGTAAGGAGCAGTTCTATCTTAGTTTTCCCCTAATAGATAGAATCTCATGAACTTGTCGCTTGAAGAGAATAATTGTACTTTGCAAGTATAGCCAGGTGTGTTTTCAATAAAATTCACCAGATGTTATAATGAGCTAGGGCCAGCAACGAAAAGAACATGATAAAACGCATTTGATGGAACATGAGGCACCAATTCGTGAGGAGTTAAGGTATATGAAAGTTATGACAATCTAGCGGTTGAAAAAAAGTTTGACACTAAAGTAATCATTTGGTACTTGGAGTTTTCTTTTCCAACAAAGTTTGTTCAAAAGGGAAAAGAGAGGGGCAACTTTAATAAAATGAGATATAGTTTTCTATACCCTCGTCATTCCTTCTCAAGATTACACGGAAGTCCTCTCAAGCATTATTACAAGCTGCCAATAAAGTTTTGCTGGAGATTCGTTTTAAGCTAACCAATAGTTTTTGACTTGTCATGCCAAAATATATTGTAATTAAACATTTCTTACATTGATCTTCATTATTTCACCCACTGTTATTTTATTTTTATTAATTTCGATTTCACTAGAGTCAAAATTCTCGCTGAAATAAAATCCATGAAGATGGAGATTTGTCAATGTAACCTCCAGAGATTAATTTCATTTGACTTTTGCACGCTTAATAGATTGTTGGACCCCTTCTATCATGTAGTAGTTGCACGTAGATCGTCTTCAAAACTAAAATTTGTTTGATCATCTTTATAAAGTTCGAATATGTTCAATTCCTTTATGGCCCCTTTAATTCTTGTGCTTGCATTCAAAAGAAGTTCAGAGCATACTTCAGTGTCAGCTTGAGACGAGCTTGAGAGGAGATCTGTTACAACATCGGAAAGAAAGATAAACAGAATACGAAGATAATTTCTTTCTTAACTTCACTCTACATTCAAAGAAACTTTAGCCGTCAAATATGAAATAAAGGAATTGAGAAAAGTACCAAAATAGTCATAAACCTTTAGCATTGGTACCAATTCAGTCCTAAACTTTTCAATTGAACCAATTTAGCCATAAACCTTTTTATATTGGTACAAATTCAATCCATCTAGCTAATTTAAGCTGGAAATTGCTAACGTGGCCGCCGGCGGTCTTATGTGACGCCACGTGGACAAATTTTATAATTTTTTTATATTTTTTTCAGATTTTTTAAATTATTTTTTTCTGTTTTTTTTCCTTTTTTTCTGTTTTTTCTTTTCTTTTCTCCTTATCGTTTGGCCGGCGAGGTCGCCGGCCGGCCGACCATCGCCGGCCACCGGCTGGTCGGGGTGAGGGGCCCCGCGCCCTCGCCGGCCACGAGCGAGGGCCGTCGCGCCCTCGTTGGCCACAGGCGAGGGCGCAGCGGCCCTCACCTGGATTTGGGCGGGGGCTAACGCCCTCGCTTGTGGCAGGCGAGGGTGTGGCAGCCCTCGCCCGTGGCCAGCGAGGACGCGGGGCCCCTCACCCCAGCCAGCCTGTGGTCGGCGATGGGATAAGGAGAAAAGAAAAAAAAAGGAAAAAAATAAAAAAATAAATTTAAAAATCTGAAAAATATATAAATTATAAAATTTGTCCAAGTGGCGCCACATAAGACCGCCGGCAGCCACGTCAGCAATTTCCGACTTAAATTAGTCGGATGAACTGAATTGGTACCAATATAAAAAGGTTTAGGACTAAATTGGTCTAATTAAAAAGTTTAGGACTGAATTGGTACCAATGCTAAAGGTTTAGGACTATTTTGGTACTTTTCCCTAAAGGAATTCGGATTCAAAATGATTGATTATCATTTCTTTGTCAACAAAGTTAAGAAAGCCGTCCTTTCCTCAACCCAAATGAAGTTTAAAGCCAAACTAGTTTCTTTTCCTCAACTTGTTTGGTGGGTAGAATAGTTTTCCAAATGCTCTTTTGAAACCAAACTCATTAAAGGAGAGAAGAACATCCCTGTAAATCTTCTTTCATGACCCAAAGAATTCTCATCCTTTTACATGTTCGCTTTTGACCGATTGCAAATTGATACCGTAAGGGAAGGGTGAAAAGAACCCCATTAGGGCGATATGCCCAATGTCCTCCTTGAAAACCACAATACTTTCCTCATCATACAACATTTTTCTACACGTAATAATAATAAATGCTAAACATATTGTAAGTGTGAATGCATTGAAAATTTGGGCCTCCTTCCTTCGTTAGAACCCTAGCTCCTTCACAGAAGTAGCATGTTTATAGATAGATTGTAGCTAGAATTTCTATAGTACATAACACCTTGTAAGGAGCACTTCTATCTAATATTTCCCCTAATAAATACAATCCCATGAACTTGTGGCTTGAAGAGAATATCTATACTCTGCAAGTATAGCCAGGCGTGTTTTCAATTGAATAAGTTTGATTGAATACACTGGATGTATAATGAGCTAGGGCAGCAAAGACGAACAACATAAAACGCATTTGATGGAATGTTAAATTTTCGTCTCCATGGACTTCTCAATCTTCCTGTAATTGACGGAAAACATGAGGCACTGTTTTGTCAAGTCTTCGGAATTTGTCCTTTTTTGGTTTTTTCCTCCCTTTCTTCTTTTTTATTACCTTAAATATTACTTTCTCTCTCCTCAACTTTTTATGGTGTTTATTATTGCACAATACTATCCTCTATATTAATATTAGTGTACAAAAACCACATAGCAAACTACGAGTGGACAATAAATCATATTTGATGCATCTTCCCTTACTGCGAGTTCATTCTGATGGCAAGCGAATCTTGTGAATTGATCATAGTGAAAAGTATTGGACAATAATTTCGCTTGAAGAAGTCCAGGAAAGAGATACATTTGTGAACATAAGAGTGGATGGTTTTCACTTGCCAAACTTCACTACCACTCTACATTCAAAGAACTTTAGCCGTCAAATATGAAATAAAGGGGTTCGAGTTCAATATAATTGGTTATCATTTCTTTGTTAAAAAAAAAAAAAGCCGTCCTTTCCCCATCCCAAATGAAGTTTAAACCCAAAATAGTTTCTCATCCTCAGCTTGTTTGATGGTTAGAATGGTTTTCAAAGTACTGTTTTGAAACCAAACACATTAAAGAAGAAAAAAACATCTTTGTATATCTTCTTTCAAGAACCAAAGACTTCTTATCCTTTTACATGTTCACTTTTGACCAATTGCGAATTAGTACCGTGAGGGAAGGGTGAAAGAAGTCCATTAGAGAGATTAGCCCAATGTCCTTATTGAAAACACAATACTTTCCTTGTCATACAATATTTTTCTACATGTAATAACAATAAATACTAAACATATTGTATGTGTGAATGCATTGAAAATTTGGGCCTCCTTCCTTTGTTAGAACTTTGGCTCCTCCACAGTAGTACCATGTTTGTAGATAGATTCTAGCTAGAATTTTGTTAGTACATAACACCTTGTAAGGAGCAGTTCTATCTTAATTTTTCCCTAATAGATAGAATCTCATGAACTTGTCGCTTGAAGAGAATATTTGTACTTTGCAAGTATAGCCGGGTGTGTTTTCAATTGATTACACTGGATGTAATAATGAGTTGGAGCCAGCAACAGAAAAAACATGATAAAGTGCATTTGATGGAAAATGAGGCACCATTTTCATGAGGAGTTAAGGTATATGAAAGTTATGACACTCAAGTGGTCAAAAAAAAGTTTATGACACTAAAGTAATCGTCATATCAAAGTTTTGGTACTTCTGGTGTTCTTTTCCAACACAGTTTGTTAAAAATGGTAAAGAGAGGGGCAACTTTAATAAATGAGGTATAGTTTCCTATTCCCTCGTCATTCCTTCTCAAGATTACACGAAAGTCCTCTCAAGCATTATTACAAGCTGCCATTGAAATTTTGCTGGAGAATCGTTGAAGCTAATCGAATAGTTTTTAACTTGTCATTCCAAAAGATATTGTAATTACACATTTCTCATATCAATCTTCATTATTTCACCCACAGTTATTTTATTTTATTAATTTCGATTTCACTAGAGTCAAAATTCTCACTGAAATAAAATCCATGAAGATGGAGATTTGTCGATGTAACCTTCAGAGATTAATTTCATTTGACTTTTGTATGCTTAATAGATCGTTAGACCCCTTCCATCATTTAGTAGTTGCATGTAGATCGCCTTCAAAACTAAAATTTGTTTTATCATCCTTATAAAGTTCGAATATGGTCAATTCCTTTATGGCCCCTTTACTCCTTGTGCTTGCATTCAAAAGATGTTCAGAGCATACTTCAGTGTCAGCTTGAGACGAGCTCGAGAGGAGATCTGTATAACATCGGAAAGAAAGATAAACAGAATAGGAAGCTAATTTCTTTTATTTGATCTTACTCCGTTTATTTCTTATTTCCTTTCTCACAATCTCTTCCACATCATCCTTATCTTAAATGGAATCCAAAAATTAAGTTACATACTGGTGAGGCAAATTGACCTCAAATAAGATATTTCAGATCTAATTCATATTTATGTTTTTGAAAAGGTTTGATTCATAATAAGTGCAACATTTTGAAACTAAGCTGTATTGTCGCGAAAAGTGATTTTTTGCAGATTTTGTGAAGATTATTCTGAACAACTTATCTTGAACCAAAATAGAAGAAATGAACAAGTAACACTATTTAATAGCCACTAAAGTAGCGTGGGCATAATTTGAGAGGGGACACATTGATTACGCATTTGATGGAATGTTCGGTGATCGTCTCCATGTGCTTGTCAGTCCTCACGTAATTGATGGGTTACTGATTGACTAAACAAGTTCATCACTGTTTAATAAAAAGTGATAGGATATGATGGAGAAAAACCACTTTTTCTATAATATTTTTGAAAAAATTCAAATGTTAATTAAAACTATGTACATATATGCACATATATATATATATATATATATGTTGGGGCAACATTTTAAAATGCACTAGATTCATGTCAATCTAATGCATCATAGTTCTCAACTGGGGTCGTTAAATTCCATGTGGGATTTACATAATCTAAACTTAATTAGACTCATATGAGTTGAATGGACATACTACCTTAGTGATCCTATTGGCCAAGAAGTCTGAGAGTTTCTTAGTTAGAATATTTCTCATAGGCAAATTCAACAATTTCTTAGGATTGTCAATTATCTTAGAGATTCCGTACCAAAAGCCTCTGAATTTATGCATGCATTGCAATAAGCTCTTGAAGAGGAATCCACTCCCATGGGAAAGAGAGCATACCAGTGCAATTGAGGTGTCAAAGGAGAAGTTGTATCTTCCCCCATTGCAAGTTCCTTCTGATGGCAAGCGAATCTTGGGATCTGATGCTAGTGAAAAGTATTGGATTGTAGTTCTTCTTGAAGAAATTGATGAAAGAGATATATCTGTGAACATAAGAGGGGACGGTTTTCACCCGCTGAACTTCACTACCACTCTATATTGAAAGGAACCTTAGCCATTAATTATGAAATTAAGGAAATAAAATTCCTTCTTATTGTTGAGCATTTCTTTGTCAAAATAAGAAGTCATCCTTTCCCCATATGATGAAGTTTAAAGCCAAAATAGTTTCTTATCCTCAATCTGTTTGGTGGTTATTATGATTTTCCAAATACTCTTTTGAAATCAAACACATTAAAAGTAGGGAAGAACATCCTTGTAGATCTTCTTTCAAGACACAAAGACTTCTCATCCTTGCACATATTCATATTTGATTGATTGTGAATAAGTACTGTGAAGGAAGGGTGAAAAGAACCCATGAGGGTTATATGCCCAATGTCCTCCTTGAAAACCATGATACTTTCCTCACTTTACCACATTTTTCTACATGTAATAATAGTAGATGCTAAAAATATTGTAAGTGTGAATGCATTGAAAATTTGGGCCTCCTTCCTTCGTCGGAACTTTGGCTTCTTCACAGTAGTAGCGTGTTTGTAGGTAGATTGTAGCTAGAATTTTGGTAGTACATAACACTTTGTAAGGAGCACTTTCTATCTGAATTTTTCCCCTAATAAATAAAATCTCGTGAACTTGCCGCTTGAAGAGAATATTTGTGACTTGTAAGTATAGTCGGGCGTGTTTTCAATTGAATGAGATCGATTGAAGACACTGGATGTAATAATGAGCTGGGGCCCAACGAGAAGAACATAATAAAATGCATTTGATGGAATGTTTAGTCTTCGTCTCCTTGGACTTCTCAAGCATCCCGTAGTTGACAGGGAAAATGAAGCACTAATTTGTCCTTATTTGGTTTTGTCCTCCCTTTCTTCTTTGTTATTACTCTCAACTTTTTTATGGTGTTTCCCATTAGATGATGCTATGCTATATGTTAATATTAGTATACTAAACCGCACAGCAGACTATGAGTGTGCTATAAGTCATATTCAATAACTAATAACAATGTCACGTCAAATTCATAAAACAATCTTAGTATCTGACATTTCTTTGTTTTTATTTTTATCGTAAAATTAAAAGCTAACAATACACTAAAATAAGAGTAGCACTACATGTACTGAGACTTTACTTGAGTTTCTCGGTAAATGAAATGGTGCACTATGTGCTGTACGGCATGTCGTCAAATGAGAGTGGAATCGGCGTTAGTTTGTAAAAAGGGGAAAAGTGATAAATGGGGCAAGTTCAATTAAAGGAAATTTTCTGGCAAAAAAATTAAAGGAAATTTTGCCAGCCCTCTAATATTCCATGCAATCTGTAATATGCTTTGTTGGCTATACTTCTTGGTCATACTGGTAATGAAAATGCCTGTATAACCCTTAACATCAGCTACATGAGGCGAGGTGACGTTTGAATAAAAGGGAAAGTCGGAAGAAGGGAAATATTCCCAAACCTCCGCTCTGTTCTCCTTGATTTCTTACAAATCTTTCTCTTCTAGGTCTAGCGACATTGGAAGGATAAAATTGCAAGTCTGCTCTCTATTTGTTATTCAAATCCTACGGATGAGAAAGCTTTTCCAAGTTCATGAAGCATTTGGTTGAAGGCTAATGATAATTTTGGAGACCATCAAGCAGTTTCATTTAAGGACTAAAAGAGGAAAGGGCATGCATGCTAGGATAACATACATGTCCCAAATTTCATTAGTCTTCCTCTTGTTTTATGGTTATATGCATTGTTAGCTTATTCCATTTCTCTTTTTTTATTTTTCCTATGGGGTAATTGTCGTCAATTACATGCCATTTCTGTTGAAATAAGTTACATGTCCCTATCCTATTACTCTTCCCAATCATTATTAAATTGATGGGAAATATGAGGCACCTGTTATTAAATTATGGCTTGAGTTTGAACTAGGTACAAGACCCAACTCATTTAAAGGATTCTAATTTGTTCAAATTATGGTATTCCTTTTTAATCAGTATCATATTTTGATTTGTTGTGCGGTGCTACTTAACTATTAAATGTATTGAAGGTTTGGTTCTGTTGAAGATAAATATCCAAGTTTTACCGTGGGAGCAAACATTAGTCGGACTCCACTCAATGCGTCTAGTTTTAGGCCTTTTCTGTTATCCTGAAGAAGACGTACTGCTGAAGTCTCTATTTTATATCCCCGCACAAGAGGACTCTCTCTTTAGCGAAAAAAAAAAAAGGGGACGCACCAGTAACGCTTTCTTTGATCGCACGGAGTTCTACAATCGATGGATTTTGTGACGCGAGTCACATAATGAGTCGTTTTATTAATAAACACTTTGAGTTTAGATGTAATCAAGGCATGGAAAACACTCGAACTTGCAAGTAATTGTAATTCTATTTTTTTCCAATTTTTAGTGGATTATAGCTGTTTACTCTTTCAGTTGCATAGATATTGATTTTCGAACTAAACCACGGAAATCTTAGGAGTTTTTCCTTGTTTCTCGTTTATTTTCTCGGTGATTTTGCATTAATTAATTACAAGATTTGGTTAGTTTCCACATTATTTTATAATAATTTATTCAATCTTCAGTCTTCAGTCTTCAGGAGAGAGAAAGTTTACGGAACTTCCCATGATGATGGTGTTAGTCAATAATTGATTTGTGCATAGAGAGAGGAGGTTTATAAATTCAGCTGAGACTGAAAGTGGATCACTGGACGAGATGGGGAAGCACCCATTTCTTATTCTCAACTCTATTCTCTTGTGGTGGTGGAGCTCAATCACAATCTCCAAAGCATACTCACAAAACCAAACGGATCGGTCCGCGTTAGCCTTCTTAAAAAATGCAATACACAAAGACCCATTTGGGGTCTTGAGCTCTTGGAATGATTCTACTCATCATTGTGAGTGGCAAGGCGTTTTGTGCAGCAAAAAACATCCTGGGAGGGTCACATCTCTGGTCCTGGGATCACAAGGCTTGGACGGCTTTCTATCTCCTCACATAGGTAACCTCTCTTTTCTGAGGGTCATATTTCTGCAGAACAACAGCTTCCATGGCGAAATCCCACCACAGATCGGCAATTTGCTTCGACTCCGTGTTCTTGTTCTTAGTAACAACTCATTTGGTGGGTTGATGCCCTCCAATCTTTCCCGCTGCTCGAACCTCGAGAGCCTGAATCTCATAGATAACCAACTTGTGGGGGGAATTCATTCTGATCTTGGTTCTTTAACAAGACTTAAAGGCTTGGGCTTGTTCCAGAATAGTCTTGTAGGTCCTATTCCTCGTTCGATTGGAAACCTCTCACTGCTACAACAGCTCTCGCTGGGAGAAAATGCGTTAAGCGGAGAAATACCTGAGGAATTGTCCAGACTCAAGAGATTGATACGTTTCCAACTATCTTCCAACAAACTAACCGGTGAGGTTCCAGCGGGGCTTTTAAACATTTCTGACATTATGTTATTCGATGTTAGTATGAACCAATTGTGGGGAAGCTTTCTCAATGATGTCGGCACCGCTTCTCATTCTCTCCTTTTCCTTGGCGCCTACAATAACTTGTTCACCGGGATGATTCCGTCAACGTTAACAAATGCCACAAGTCTTGGGCTACTTTACCTTTCCGGCAACAATTTCCATGGGCCAATACCGAAAAATCTAGGAAGGCTAAAGGACCTTTATATAATTGGCTTGAGTCGTAACCACTTGCAGGATGACTTGAGTTTTATTTCTTCTTTAGTTAATTGTTCCAACTTAAAAATTCTCGGGATGTCAGTGAACTTGATTCACGGATCGTTGCCGAGATCCTTCTCCAATCTCTCCACCAGCATTAAGTGGATTTCTATGTCAGACAATCGGATCCAAGGATCTATTCCTTTAGCCATCGAAAATCTCTTCAACTTGTCTTTCTGGGATTTAAGTCATAATTTTCTAACTGATTGTATTCCTCATTCCATCGGAGCACTTTCCAACTTGCAGCAAGTTTATTTCAGCGGTAACATGTTGACTGGAGAGATACCGTCTTCGATTGGTAACATTACACTGTTAAATCTCCTTGACCTTTCCTCCAACGTTTTCCAAGGCTACATACCGCAGAGTCTCGGCAACTGCAAGCAACTAATTGGGCTTGATCTTTCGAACAATGACCTAATTGGCTCAATTCCTGTCGAAATTATGGGTCTTTCTTCCCTGTCGATCATCCTTAGCTTAGCAAATAATAATTTAAGTGGATCTCTTCCATTGCAAGTTGGATCTTTAAAGAATCTTGGTGTAATAGATTTATCTTACAACAGACTGACCGGCTTAATTCCAACGTCCATCAGCGAGTGCTTGGTATTGGAGCGACTTTACTTAGAATCTAATTCTTTTCATGGTCAAATCCCCGAAGCTTTACGCCCATTACGGGGTCTACAAGAGCTGGACCTTTCCAATAATAATTTTTCTGGTCCAATCCCGAGCTTTCTCACAGAGCTCTCACTACTCAAGTACTTGAATTTGTCCTTCAATCAACTAGAAGGACAAGTTCCAAAGGGTGGAGTTTTTCTTAATGCAAGTTCTGTATCGATTTATGGAAATACGGAACTCTGTGGAGGTGTTCCCGGTCTGAAGCTTCCACTTTGCAAATCACCAAGCTCTAAGAAGTCTTCTTCAACCAAGACCAGAGTAATATATGTGGTAGCTGGCAGTTTGTTATGTTTAGCTTTGTTGTTTCTATGTTTGTCTATCTTTTATCGCAAAAAGAAGCAGACGACAACCAATGCCTCCTCTTCATTATCTTTCGAGAACCAATTATTGAGGATTTCTTATGAAGAACTCCTGAGAGCAACTAACAGATTCTCCGAGACCAATTTGATTGGTAAGGGGAGATATGGCAAGGTTTATAAGGGGATTCTTGATGGAGGTGCCACAGTGGCGACAAAGGTGCTCAATCTAATGCAAAGAGGTGCTTCAAGGAGCTTTATCTCCGAATGTCGAACTCTAGGAACCATTAGACACCGAAACCTCGTGAAGATACTAAGTGTCTGTTCGAGCGTGGACTTTTGTGGCAATGACTTCAAAGCTCTAATATATGAGTTCATGGCTAATGAGAGCTTGGAGGAGTGGCTGCACCCTAGAACTATAGGACGAGAAGATGAGTGTAGCGAATTGAGAAATCTAAGACTAGTGCAAAGATTAAACATCGCCATTGACATAGCTACTGCGATCGAATATCTTCACGAGGGTTGCTATCCAGCCATCGTCCATGGAGATCTGAAGCCGAGTAATGTGCTTCTGGACAACGACATGATGGCTCGAGTTGGAGATTTCGGGCTTGCAAAGATCATTTCAACGGTGTCTACTGAAGCCATAGGAGTTCAAGACCAGGGTAGTTCAACTTCAACCGCAGTCAAAGGATCCATCGGCTATGTGCCTCCTGGTATGAAACTGTCATATTTTCTCAATTAGTTTTTATTTAATTGCGATAGTAATATGTGAGTGCCAAAAGTTTGACCAAACAATTATTCTTGACATTATGTTATGATTTGTATGCTCTGACACCTCTTTCTCACAACTCAATTCTTCTTTCCGCTATTAATAGCTTCCGCAGAAAAAGAAAATATGTATCTTTTTGTACGAAAATATTAATAGTAGCTTGCCCTAATCATATTTTAAATTAAGATGAGAATAAACCATCGTAATTTTGATCAATGAGTGGAAAATTTTTAGACAACTTGTGAATCCATGTGAATAAATAGATTAAGCATATTGCATCATCTCATATTTATATTTTCTTTCTATAATTCGTATTTTGTCTCGTATCAGGTTCATGCCATTAAAACAGATTGCGAATCTCATTTGGAATGTTATGACTTAAGGTCTTAACAATAAGTAATTTTTCATTTATGGCAGACCCTTTCATGACCAATAATTTACTATTAGAAAAATATATTAGATGACATGACATTTATGCCAGAAACCATTGGAGGATACACTAATTGACAACACGATGGGCTCTACCCAACTATCACTTTCCCTAAACTTATTGGTCAAAGCATATTAAGACAAATTTACGCATTTACAAGTATAAATGCATCACCGTCAACAAATCACCCTAAGTCTGTTCTTTTCCCCCCACTGTGTTCAATTTTTGCCTGTTCTTTTAGGCATTTTTTTTTCTTGTCTTTCCATAAAAGAAAGTGTGGTATAGGTATTAACCATAATTTGTATCATGAAAATGACAAGCCTCACGTGGATCCCATATGTTTCCAGTCAAAAAACCAACTATTTTCACGCGTATCCTACTAGACGACAAAGCCACTTTTGATGTTTAGGCAATTTGTGTAGTAAACATGAGACAACTTTTGTTGCACTTAGTAGTTTTGGAGAAGAAGTTTATACGTTGTTAACAGACCTTTGGTGCACTTTATGAATTCTAAAATCCTATTTCTCTACCATTAATGCATTTCTCAACGGCTGATGCACTTTATAAGAGTTCATACGATAGGCGCCAAACATCAGCCATATATATAGTAAACTAAACGAAAAATTAAACAGAGAGAAATGAAAGCAAAAAACCAGTAGGGGGCCTTGCTCAAAGGATCTCTTGGCCTCTACCATGCCTAGTGGGCCCGATTGTGAAGTGAGTGAGGGCTTGCAAGCCATCTCTCTATGTTGGGTGTGACAGGCACGATCCCTCACAATTTTCTTTGGCAAGCTCTTGCAAATGGACATCAAGCAAAATCCCATGTGACTTAGAAGCTTTTTCTAAACAATTGACTTCAAGAAAAAGTGTATGTTCGTTCCTATTAATGTCTTGATGAAATTTTCAGAGTATGGCATGGGACACAATGTTTCCACACTTGGGGATGCATATAGTTACGGCATTCTATTATTGGAGATGTTCACAGGAAAGAGACCCACTGAAGAGACCTTTGGGGACCATCTTAACCTCCACAACTTTGTCCGAATGGCTCTTCCAGATCGAGCAATGGACATTATAGACTTAAGGCTTTGGAGTGAAGCTGGTGATCGACAACAAGAGATGAAAATCAAAGATTGCATTATCTTTTTATTCGAAGTTGGAGTCGCATGTTCGATGGAATCACCACCGGAACGGATGGGCATGACCGAGGCAATAAGGAAATTACACTCGATCAAGGTGAGTTACGAAGCCAAAGAGAGGATGATGGGTATGTAGCTAAATCAGTTTTCTCGTTTCGTCTTGGAACTTTTTCACTAGTAGAGAAAATCGTCGTGCAAAGGTAGTGCTAGCAAATTTACATGAATGTCTCCCTAACTAGTCTACCTACCCATACCTATTATGTGTGTTTTTTATAATTGCATTTTATAATCGTGGAATGTGGATGTATGGAGTTAAGTCCACCTATTTCCACCAAGTAATCATGTAAAATTTGATAAATTTGCTTATTTGCTCGGTTCTCTTCATTTCCGATTCCAATGTGGATCAATGCATTGCTTAATTATCATGGTTGGGCCATTGCCCTTACCTCTCTCTCTACGCACGCTTGTGTATTAGAATGTGACATCACCATGAGGTCATGAGCTCAAGGCCAACTCTTAATGTCGTGCTTAAACGAGTGCCCACAGTCAATTGGAGATCAACCTTGATCAAATCCAAAGGCAAGGAGAGGGAGGCAACCTTATCACAAGATTCATGGGGTCAAGGCTAACTCTCGATGTTGCTGTTGAGAGTGACCTCACTATCAATTGGAAGCCATGCTTGATCGAATTTGGGCAACGTTGCCGACGAAATTATGTTGCGGTCATGTTGCCAACACCAACAGCCACCGTGTGAGACCCCACTACCTCCTCTCCAAACCTCCTTTTCTTTTTTTCTTTTTTCTTTGCTATGGCATCAAATTAGATACTTTTTCTTTTTTCTTTTTTTTGGTCGATAGAGATAGAGAGTTAACAAAGACATAAATGGGACATGATTAAAAAGGGAACATGGATGCATATTTGTTGCACTTGTCAGTGTGCTTATTACAATGTCTAATTATCCTCATCAAGTCTTCCCACTCAACCAACCCTCTCTCTTTCTTCACCATTAGCCACTGTCTCCAGTTGTTGTGGCCACCTATCATCACGGTCGCCTCCTCCACATCTCATTACTTTCTCCTTCGTGTCATCCACGACCATCTTTGCTTTCTCTATTTGCTGGCTCAAAACACTCTCTCCTTCACCGTCTCTTCTCTCATCGCCAAATTTCTAAGGTCTCCAAACCACCATTGATGACCTGATTTAGCCATTATGGCCTTTAAGATCTCATGGAAATCTCAATGGACAAGCTAGATGGAGGAGGCATCCCCAAACCTTGAGATGGCCTTTTGATCTCATCATCGTTGACAACTTGATTGTAGATGACGAGAGGAGCTCGATGCGAGGTCTTGAGACCCACCATAGGCATAAACTTGACATCGGGCAAGCTTGGCTGCCCTCAAATGAGGAAGGGAGGAAGAGCTATGCGAAAGCAGGGACAACGACTGACATTGAAGCAATATGGGAGAGAGGGTGAAAGGAGCATGACACGATCCCTTGTCAACACCAACAGTAAATGGTGGAGAGAAGAAGGTCACGATTTATATTGGCAGTGGAGGCACGTTAATGACACGAGCCGCGTGTGGTTGTAGGGCTCGGCAAGGGGCGGAGATAGACTAGAGGGAGAGAAAAGATTGGCGTTGGGATTTTAAGGAGTGATAGGGGAAGGTGTACAATTAACAAGAGAGACTCATGTCTTGATTTGGCATTGGAGACAGCAGATAAGTAAACTAATGGTACAATGGATCCGCATCCAATGCCATAGATGTGGTGCAAAATACATAACACCATGGTATAGTGACGAAAATGTTAAGCAAACAAAACCGACTCACAGTTTGGGTGGAATAGGCTATATTAGGGCAAGTGCCCGTGAAATATATACCAAACTGCAGGTCAACTATCAATAGTGTAACAATCCACAATAGAATGCCATCAAGCAGCTCAAGTTTGGCATTAGGATCAAAATCAGGGGCACGCTGAAAACATCATGAATTGAGATCAGAACAAGAACAATCTAATGCTAATATCAAGTCACAATGCGAGAGAATATTAACTTTGTGTATTGCTCAATTGGACAATGTGTTACACTGGAGGGATATTTGTATCCAGGATAATATACACAAGGAAGTAATCTATTATGGGGTGTTTAACTCCAAACCATCCCTTCCCGTTATATCATGAAGCGTAAAAGTCAAAAGAACACTTTTTTCTCATGCATCCTTTCATTACAAAAGCAGATAAGCAGTTGATGATCAAGAACACTTAAATCGACAAAAGCCATTTCAAACATTCACAAAATATAGCTAATTTGCTAGTAATAATCTGCTTAAGATGCTCTTATGAGCAACATGTTATACATCCATATTTTTCTAAACTAGCTCATGAATCATATCAAGCTAGTCGTTTTTATTTTCCCTTTATTTTTTATGTCACACCCATATGAGGCCATAGGTAAGCTTGTCACTCTAAAAGCCTTTCCTAGTATGGAAGTTATCCTTCATAGTTGCCTGGAGGATCGTGGTTGCACACAACGTACCACCACCCATTGTTACACTGAACCTTAGCGCACCCAACTCGAACCGAGTCACGCCAAACCATCTGAGTGTAGTGCAAGCAGTTGCACCCGCTCGCGCAGGTGTTGGTATTGTAATTATAGTTCAGATTCTCTACGACCCACAAGCTGACAATGTAGGTACCAATGAACGTGCCGGTGCCCTTGGCAAGGTTCTCGCAGTAGGGTCCATTGGAGTGCATGAGGCTGCAGTCACTGACCCGTTGGTTCGCATAGCTTTAGGTGTAGGCAGCAAGTGTGTTGTCCCATGTCATGTTCGCCACGCCAACTTGCTTTCGAGCGGCATTGTGAGAGTCAAGATAGTCTTGGGGTGAGTTTTGGGCATGAGTAAGTTGAAAGAGAGAAATAGAGACAAGAGAGATGATGATGGTTAGAGAATTCATGATGCTCAAGGAATTAGCTGATTTTGGTTCAAGGTGATATTTTTGGTGATCGGTTATGCTATTTACAAAAAAATATTTTCGGGGCTTCAACTTACCATGTGCAATGAACTTATCGGGGAATATCTCCTTTGGACAGCATAACCTTGCGTTCAAATCTAGTTTGATCTTGTCACGCCCCGATCCTCCGAGCACGCTGTGACATCCCAAATTTTCAGTTCTGCTTTCTATTGAATAAATCGGGCATTTCATTGATGCACCTATAGGGCTGTTCTCAGAGCTGATCACTCTCGAGATAACTAGACTATTCAGGGAAGTTATTAAGGAATTTCAACGCAATAGACTTGAGAATTCGACTAAGAATCGGCTTCTCGACCGTGCTTATCTTTAGAGGCCATTACGGCACAGTTAAAAATCGATTTGAGATCAGAGGTAGGTCTGTTTGACTGAGATGTGTGGCCGATCGTGGGTGACTCCACCAAATTGGAAAATTCTCGTCGACCGGCACTAATTTGATTTCTTTGTCGTTTTGGTACCCTATATCCGTAATTGAATCATCAAGATTTTTACGACAAATTGAGAGTCGCTATTGAGTCAAGTGGGTTCATTGTGGCTCGAGGAAAATCGACCATGGGTCATTTACACTAAAAATCTCTGAAAACTACCCGATAGCCTAGGTCACGCTAAAAACGCGCCGAATGAAAATTAACCGAGAATTCAAGTCCAATTTCGGAAATTGAAGATTCTGTCCTGTCACAATAAATACTAGGAGCGTCGACTCAGTCTCAGAAGATTTTTCTGACAATCGAGACTTTTGGGAAAAAGTCGTCGCAAGGCCGTTTTTGTTCAGAAAATGCCGGTGATTAGTTTTGATTACGAAATTGAGAGGCAAGATGGTTTATTGGGTGAGGAACAATGTCCATTGGAGCATTGAGGCATCGCTTGAATTTATTTAAGCCAATTAAGATTTAATCAAGTGAAGAATGGTGTCCAATTGAGAGAGATGAGTGCCAATTTCGTAGCCCCCCTTTCTCCTAGCAAAATTGGACTATCTCAAGAGTTGTGAGGAGTGTGTGTGTGGCCTAATGGAGGCCAAGTATGTGTGCATGGCCTAGGATGAATCTTGGAGAGCAAATGTGGAAAAATCAAGCCAAGGGCCCCTCCATCTCTCCCACATCTCTATCCTCTCTCTCTCTCACTTATCCTTTCCTTTCTCCTTGCTACGCACGCCTCGGCTGTCTCCCTCTCTTTCGTGCGATCTTGCACTCCACCGACGACCCCTGCTTCTCCATTTTCATTTTATTTTTCTTCGACTCCTGCCCATCATATCCTTTCGTTGTGCTCCATCATCCCCATCATCCGCTTCATCCTCCATCTGCACCATCACCAACCGAAGCTACTTCCTCTCTCTCTATCCGCTCGGTCGTTCCACAAAGCCTGCATCTAGCCGCATCTCTCCACTATCTTGTGTCTCCTTCAATCAGCAGCACCAACCCCGAAGCCATTGTTGACCTCTCCACCTCCACCATGCGCCAGCTACCATCCTTTCGTGCAGCTCCATTCCATCGAAGACCAGCTCATCCTTACTACGTTGTTTCTCCATCTCGCTATCACCGTTCAACCCAGCCAAGCCAACATGGATCTTTCACTCAACCAACTGTTTCTCCGCGGGCTCTCTTCACCGTTCGGCCCAAATCTCCAGCAACAGCAGCCCACGTGGATTTTTCTTGAGCAGCCCAACTGCAATTGAAGCCCAAGCCCAGTGGATTTCAGCCCATTTTCAGTTGTTGTCAAGCTCACTTGAAGCCCAAGAAACAGGCCCAAGCCCATCAACCAAGCCCAGCATTTGATGTGGGCTTGCAAGGCCTTTTGAGCCTGGCTCAAGTGTCTGTCAATGTCACCGAAAATTTGGATTTCAGCCGCCGTTGCGGTATTCTGGTCTTTGCTTTGCACAAGTGAGTTTTGCTCACTAATCCCTTATTAGTATGCTAATGATGCTTAGGAGTTTATTAGATTTAATTAAGTGCAATTAGGTGGATAGATTAGATTAGAATAATTAAATTAGGGATTTACCTATGCATGTTAGACAAATGGTTAGTGTAATTAGCAAGTAGACATGCTCTATTATTTATTGAACGAGTCTTGGTAATTTTCCGAGCTCGTATCAGCTTCCAATTAGGCATTACAGGCCTAAATTGGATTTATTGTATTTATTTAATAATTTTTGGAATTATTTAATTATTTATTTATTTTCCGAAAATTAGGCAGGGATAGCCGACGACCGGAATTTTATGCTAATTATCGTGGTGCAGTCCGTTCATGTAATTGAGCTTTATTTTGTGCTGAAATGAATTAATTGTGATTATGAGATTATTTTCCTGAATTCATTAATTTGAATAATTAATTGGAAAATAACCGGGCATAGGTTGACAGCACCAAAAAATATTTTGGGGGACTACAGATAAGGGTGGGATTTGTGGAAAGAAAAATATTAATATTTTGGCTAAGGCCGACTGTGTGCCTATGCACGTGTACTTTTGTCAAAAATGAATAAAAGGACAAATTGATTGTACGTTCGAAGTATCATGTTATACAATACTGGCTCGGTGACCCTATAGGTCATTTTGAAGAATGGACGGTATGCAATACCGGCTCGGTGACTCTATATGTCATTTTGTAGAATGGACGGTATATAATGTCGGCTCGGTGACCCTATAGGTCATTTTGTAGAATGGACGACATACCATAACGGCTCGGTGACTCAACATGTCATTTTGTAGAATGTACGTTATGATGAATATACTCGGTGACTTACTATGTCATTTCGAAAAATGAATCGTATAATATTGGCTTGGTAACCCGATAGGTTATTTTAAAGAATGGACAGTAGTGCTTGAAAGGACCAAGAATGGTCTGTTTGACATGTAAATCGACTAGGTCGATTGACTGATGTTTTGATCGGTGCCGTTTGATTGGGTGCCTGTTTGAACTGTACTGATTTGGAGATGGAATCTGAGGCCAAGGTAAGCCCTCTCACCTGTGTGTGCTTTTTTTTTTTTTTTTTTTTTTGGTCGAACACCTGTGTGTGCTTAGGCAGCCCATAGTGTATTGGTTTCCTAATCGGGTCTTAAGGGGTAGAACTTGCTGAGACGTTGTCTCACTGGTTATTGAATAACCATTTTCAAGTCCTTAGATGGCATTAGTGAAGGACTGGAGGCCCGAAGTGTGAGAGGGGAAGCCTGAAGAATTGACGACCCTATTGGACTAGCTAGTCATAGGGCAATTCTCTTTTGTTAGAAGTCGATTCCACTTTGCAGACTCTGATTTTGAAACTTGTGGTTTAAACCTGGCTTAACAATTCGAAATATATTTGCACTATGTTTGGCAATGTATATAAGTGTGGATGCTTTTAAAGTGGAAATTTGGAATCCTACTTTTCTATCCCATTGCTTTATTGTCTTGGAATTTTATATGTTTCCGCATGCGTATATTAAATGAATGGGTCGGCGATGCGTCTTGTGACGTCGCTATTAATTGACCAAGGTAAAGGATGGGTGCATACTCGAGGATTGGGGCGTGACATCCACGTCTAAGTGGTATCAAAGCATGATCGTTAGGGATTGGAGAGATAAGGTGCGTTGGAACTTGGGATAGTGGTAGGAAAGACCTTTAATTTTCTAACTGGTGCATGTCAATGGTAATTGTTTGGTAGATTCGTTTGTTGTTTAGATCACTCTGTTTCTAATTCGGTGTGGAATTGGAAGCAGGCGTCAGTAGATAAAGACTAAGCCATGAGTGATCTGAAGCCAAGAACTCCTAGCAAGAGGGCCAGTAGGGCCGTGACTCGGGGTAGAGTGCCGGCCAGGGTCGGTACCCGAGGAGGCCGTGGTAAAGTGCCAACTGTGGCTAGCGCTAGTGGCGAAACACCACCTCCCATTGGTGCTGGGTAGCAAACCCCGGAGATCCCAGAGTGGACGGGATTCTGCAATCGTTGGAAGCAATGAGGGACTTAATTAGGCAGCAGGCCTAGAATCAAGTCGCCGCTGTTGAATCCGCCGCTCAGGCCGCCGCTACTGTTGCCATTTCTGCTGCTGCTGAGGCCGCCCCCGCTGAAGTTCTGCCAAGAGTTATGGTCGTTGGGAGACCAATCCACAAGTTAGTGGAGCAATTTTTGAAATTGAACCCGTCAAGCTTCACTAGTACAAGGGATCCTAAAGCTGCATCGCTCTGGATACAAGATTTGGATAAGGCGTTTGCACTGCTGATGTGCAACGAGGAAGAAAAGGTGATATTGGTTGCGTACCAACTTCAAGGTAACGCCAATATTTGGTGGAGAGCCGCCAAAGACACTATGTTCTCGGAAGGTGTGGTCCAAGTGTGGGACACTTTCCTCAGAGCTTTTAATGAGCAGTACTTCTCAGGTACTGCCCGGGAATAAAAGATAGAGGAGTTCCATCGTCTCCGCCAGGGGAGCATGACAGTCGACCAATATGGAGTCAAGTTTGCAGAACTGTCACAGTATGCTCCAAAATTGATAGAAGATCCTGAAGAGAAGGCCTAGAAATTCAGAAGTGGTCTACATACTGAATTGAAGCAACCTTTGCTAACTTTGGACTTGAAAGATTACAGAGAGGTCTATCATCAAGCTCAGATGATAGAGCGAGGTTTAAATGAACAAGCTACCTCATCTGGATCGAGGTTCAGCTTCCATCGAGAAGGGATTCGTCAAGGAAAGAGACCCATGCCTGGAAATAGATTCCAAGTTCCACCTAGCAGGAAAGGCGGAATTGGAAAGTCACGACCGAACCTGAATGGTCTGTTTCGTCTGTGTGGAAGACGGCATGGTGCGAATCAGTGCCCGCGAAGGCAGGCGTTTGTTATGAGTGTGACCAGCAAGGTCACATAGCCAGAGATTGTCCTAGAAGACCGAAAGGACAACCGCAGTTGCCACCGCCGCCACCGATGGGTCAGATCAGGGGTTATGCCCCTCAGAACGTGCCACAAGGAGGACAACCGAGGCCTCCAGTTTAGGGCACAGACACAGGGTTAGGCAGAAGCTGCGCCTGACGTGATCACAGGTAGGGTTTCGCTAAACGGCCAACCTGCTTACGCTTTATTTGACTCGGGAGCAACTCATTCCTTTATTGCCAAGCAATATGTTAAATTGTTAGGATTAAGTCCTATATTGCTGGAGTCAGCAGTTTGCATATCTACACCGTTGAAGGATAAAGTGATTGCTGCTTTGGGTTGTTCTGGTTGCAAGTTAGCGATTGGTGAGCGAGTGGGGAAAATAGACTTGTTAGTCCTAGCCATGTATGACTTTGATTTGATAATTGGCATGGACTAGCTCACCAAGCAACGAGCTATAATGGACTGCTATCGTAAAGCGATTCAGTTTGACCCGTTAGAGGGTAAGAGCTTTGAGTTTGTTAGGAATCGAGTAGAACCCTCGATTGTCCTGATCTCGTTGCAAGAGACAACTCGTCTGTTGGACAAGGGTTGCCAAGGTTACCTAGCAACTGTCGTGGATATGATAGTTGTGGAGCTGAAGATGGAAGACATTGCTGTGGTACAAGAATTTCCAGACATCTTTCCAAAGGAATTGCTAGGTCTATCGCCAGAAAGAGATAGAATTTGTGATTGAGCTAGCACCCGAGATAGAGCCAATCTCTAAAACTTCTTACGGGATGGCGTTATCTGAGTTGAAGGAACTGAAGGTGCAGATGCAGGAACTATTGGATAAGGGATTTATTCGCCCTAGTGCATCGCCTTGGGGAGCACTAGTTCTGTTTGTAAAGAAGAAAGATGGTCCGTTGCGCTTGTGCATCAACTATCGGCAACTCAATCAGGTAACGATCAAGAACAAGTATCCACTGCCAAGGATTGATGACTTGTTTGATCAGCTTCAAGGAGTGTCGATTTTCTCAAAGATCGACTTAAGGATAGGATTTCATCAGCTGAGGATTAGGAAGGAAGACATTCCTAAGTCAGGATTTCGTACTCGTTATGGTCACTATGAGTTCACAGTGATGCCATTTGGGTTGACGAATGCTCCTGCTGCTTTTATGGATTTGATGAACAGGGTATTCAAGGAATACCTAGATCAGTTTGTGATCATGTTCATCGATGATATTCAAGGAGCAATGAAGAGCACGAGAGTCATCTGAGACTAGTGCTGCAGAAACTGAGAGTTCATTAGTTGTACGCTAAGTTTAGCAAGTGCGAGTTTTGGTTAACTCGTGTTGCTTTATTAGGGCATGTGATCTCAGGTGAAGGAATTTCAATGGACCCGAGCAAGATTGAAGCAGTGATCAACTAGCCAAGACCGACAACAGTGACAGAGATCAGAAGTTTTCTGGGTTTAGCAGGGTAGTACGGACGGTTTGTGAAAGGGTTCTTATCGTTAACATCGCCTTTGACAAGACTCCTGAAGAAAGAAGAGAAATTTGTGTGGACAAACAAGTGCGAGAGTAGTTTCCAAGAGATTAAGGAAAAGCTAACTACCGCACCTGTGCTGACGATTCCATCTGGTCCCGGAGGATTCGAGATCTATAGTGATGCGTCATTTAGAGGACTAGGTTGCGTGTTGATGCAACATGGCAGAGTTGTTGCATACGCCTCCTGTCAGTTAAGATCTCATGAGTTGAACTATTCGACGCATGGCTTAGAACTCGTAGCTATCATATTTGCATTGAAGATTTGGAGGCACTACTTGTATGGGGAAAAGTTTCAGATCTTCACGAACCATCAGAGTGTCAAGTATTTGTTCTCTCAGAAGGAGTTGAACATGAGACAACGTCGATGACTGGAATTGCTGAAGGACTACGGCTGTGATATTCTATATCACCTGGGAAAGGCGAACAAGGTCGCCGATGCTTTGAGTCAGAAGTCTTCAGTTGCTCACATACTGATTAAGGAGTGGAACTTAATCGAAAGAGCTCGAGATACGGTATTCAAGTTTGAGGTAGGCCACCTTTCGAGTCTAATGGCCACCCTCAGAATTGAACCGGATGTCCAGGTCACAATCAAGCTACTCCAACCGACAGATCCAGATGTACATAAAATTCTTCAGGAGGACACTGAGAAAAGAAAGGCTTACTTTTAGGTTTTTGATGATGGGATACTAAGCTTCCGGGGACGTTTGGTTGTACCTAACGATGTGGAGCTTAAAGATGATATTTTATCTGAAGCACATTGTAGTAGTTATGGCATTCATCCTGGAAGTACCAAGATGTATCAGAATCTTCATCAACACTATTAGTGGTTAGGTATGAAGATGGACATCGCCAAGCATGTCGCCAAGTGTTTAACGTGTCAGCAAGTGAAAGCTCAGCATTGCAAGCCAGGAGGACTTCTGCAACATCTCGTGATCCCAGAATGGAAATGGGAGCATATCATGATGGATTTCATGATTGGACTACCGAGGAGTCAGAGAGGAAATGATTCAATTTGGGTAGTAGTCGACAGATTGACGAAGTTGGCTCACTTCATTACAGTTCAAAAGGACCTGAGTCTGGATAGACACGTAGACCTTTACGTGCATCAAGTGGTTCGTATGCATGGAGTGCCGGTTACGATAACCTCAAACAGAGACCCGAGGTTTACTGCAGCTTTTTGGAAGAGCTTGCAGAGTGCCTTAGGTACCAAGCTTCAGTATAGTACAGCATATCATCCTCAAACGGATGGCCAGTTTAAGAGGACAATTCAAACCCTCGAGGATATGCTGAGAGCTTGTGTGATAGACTTCAAAGGAAGTTGGGAGGATTAGCTATACCTGGTAGAGTTTGCCTACAACAATAGTTATCAGCAAAGCATCAAGATGGCTCCATTTGAAGCATTGTATGGCAGAGTGTGCATAACGCTAATGTGTTGGGATGAAGTTGGGGAAAGAAAGATTATAGGCCTAGAGTTGGTCCAGCAGTCAGTAGAAGCCGTGGCAGTGATTAGAGGCAGATTAAAGACCACTCAGAGCAGATAGAAAAGTTATGCAGATAAGCGTCGAAGGTCTTTGAAATTCCAAGTTGGTGATCACGTTTTTCTAAAGGTGTCACCAATGAAGGGAACTTTGCGCTTTGGAAAGAAAGGGAAACTGAGTCCAAGGTATGTAGGTCCGTTTGAGATTCTTGAGAGAATCGGGAACCTAGCGTATCGTCTTGCATTACCGCCAAGATTGGCGCAAGTGCATGACGTCTTTCACGTGTCGATGTTAAGGAAGTATGAGCCTGACCCGACTCACGTGCTAAATTTCGAGGAATTGGACGTGGATGACCGTGTGTCATACGTTGAAAGCCCAGTTCAGATTGTGGACCAAAAAGAGCAAGCTCTACGTACAAAGACCATCCCGTTGGTCAAAGTGGTCTGGCAACACCACAATACTAAAGCAGCAACATGGGAGACTAAAGAGTCGATGAGAAAGTTGTACCCCCACCTCTTTGATCAAGTTCTGTAATGGCTTAAATTTCGATGACGAAATTTTTATAAGAGGAGAAGAGTTGTGACATCCCAGATTTTCAGTCCTGCTTTCTATTGAATAAATCGGGTATTTCATTGACGCACCTATAGGGCTGTTCTAAGAGCTGATCACTCTCGAGATAACTAGACTATTCAGGGAAGCTATTAAGGAATTTTAATGCAATAGACATGAGAATTCGACTAGGAATCGGCTTCTCAACCGTGCTTATCTTTAGAGGCCATTACAGCACAGTTAAAAATCGATTTGAGATCAAAGATAGGTCTGTTCGACTGAGATGTGTGGCCAATTGTGGGTGACTCCACCAAATTGAAAAATTCTCGTCGACTGGCACTAATTTGATTTCTCTGTCGTTTTGGTACCCTGTATCCGTAATTGAATCCTCGAGAGTTTCACGAAAATCGAGAGTCGCTATTGAGTCGAGTAGGTTTATTGTGGCTTGAAGAATATCGACCACGGCTCATTTGCACTAAAAGTCTCTGAAAACTACTCGGTAGCCTAGGTCACGCTAAAAACGCGCTGAATGGAAATTAACCA
Source organism: Eucalyptus guilfoylei (assembly GCA_016097605.1). Classification (NCBI taxonomy): domain Eukaryota; kingdom Viridiplantae; phylum Streptophyta; class Magnoliopsida; order Myrtales; family Myrtaceae; genus Eucalyptus; species Eucalyptus guilfoylei. The sequence continues at coordinate 22,137,848 of CM027866.1, read as the reverse complement.
ATAATTCAAGTCCGATTTCAGAAATTGAAGATTCTGTCATGTCACAATAAATACTAGGAGCGTCAACTTACTCTCAGAAGATTTTTCTGACAAACGAGACTTTTTGGGAAAAAGTCGTCGCAAGGCCGTTTTCGTTCAGATAATGACGGTGATTAGTTTTGATTACGAAATGAGACGCAAGATGGTTTATTAGGTGAGGAACAATGTCCATTGGAGCAATGAGGTATCGTTTGAATTTATTGAAGCCAATTAAGATTTAATCAAGTGAAGAATGGTGTCCAATTGAGAGAGATGAGTGCCAATTTCGTAGCCCCCCTTTCTCCTAGCAAAATTGGACTATCTCAAGAGTTGTGAGGAGTGTGTGTTTGGCCTAATGGAGGCCAAGTATGTGTGCATGGCCTAGGATGAATCTTGGAGAGCAAGTGTGGAAAAATCAAGCCAAGGGCCCCTCCATCTCTCCCTCATCTCTATCATCTCTCTCTCTCTCACTTATCCTTTCCCTTTCTCCTTGCTACGCATGCCTCGGTTGTCTCCCTCTCTTTCGTACGATCTTGCACTCCACTGAGGACCCCTGCTTCTCCATTTTCATTTTATTTTTCTTCGATTCCTGCCTATCGTCTCCTTTCGTTGTGCTCCATCATCCCCATCATCTGCTTCATCCTCCATCTGCACCATCACTGACCGAAGCTACTTCCTCTCTCTCTATCCACTCGATTGTTCCACGAAGCCTGCATCTAGCCGCATCTCTCCACTATCTTGTATCTCCTTCAGTCAGCAGCACCAACCCCAAAGCCATTGTTGACCTCTCCACCTCCACTATGCGCCAACTGCCATCCCTTCGTGCAGCTCCATTCCATCGAAGACCAGCTCATCCTTGCTACGTTGTTTCTCCATCTCGCTGCCACCGTTCAACCCAGTGAAGCCAACGTGGATCCTTCCCTCAGCCGGCTGCTTCTTCGCAGGCTCTCTTCACCGTTCAGCCTTAATCTCCAGCAACAGTAGCCCATGTGGATTTTTCTTAAGCAGCCCAACTACCATTGAAGCCCAAGCCCATTGGATTTCAACCCATTTTCAGTTGTTGTCCAGCTCACTTGAAGCCCAAGAAGCAGGTCCAACCCATTAACCAAGCCCAGCATTTGCTTTGGGCTTGTAAGGTCTTTTGGGCCTGGCCTGAGTGTCTGTCGACGTTGCCGAAAATTTGGATTTCGGCCACCGTCGCGTCACCGTCGCGGTGTTCCGGTCTTTGCTTTGCACAAGTGAGTTTTGCTCACTAATTCATTTTTAGTATGCTAATGATGCTTAGGGGTTGATTAGATTTAATTAAGTGCAATTGGTGGATAGATTAGATTAAAATAATTAAATTATGGATTTACCAATGCATGTTAGGCAAATGGTTGGTGTAATTAGCAAGTAGACATGCTCTATTATTTATTGAACGAGTTTCGGTAATTTTTCGGGCTCATATCGGCTTTCAATTAGGCATTACGGGCCTGAATTGTATTTATTTAATAATTTTCGAAATTATTTAATGAATTATTTATTTTTCGAAAATTAAGCGGGGATGGCCGACAATCGGAATTTTATGCCGATTGTCGTGGTGCAGTTCGTTTATTTAATTGAGCTTTTATTTTGTGCTGAAATGAATTAATTGTGATTATAAGAGTATTTTCCTGAATTAATTAATTTGAATAATTAATTGGAAAATAACTGAGTGTCGGTTGACAGCACCAAAAAATATTTTGGTGGACTGCAGATAAGGGTGAGATTTGTGGAAAGGAAAATATTAATATTTTGGCTAAGGCTGACTGTGTGCCCACGCACGTGTACTTTTTTCAGAAATGAATAAAAGGACAAATTGATTGTACGTTCGAAGTATCATGTTATACAGTACCGGCTCGATGACCCTATAGGTCATTTTGAAGAATGGACGATATGCAATACCGGCTCGGTGACTCTATATGTCATTTTGTAGAATGTACGTTATGATGAATATACTCGGTGACTTACTATGTCATTTCGAAGGGTGAATCGTATAATACTAGCTTGGTAACCCGATAGGTTATTTTAAAGAATGGACAGTATTGCTTGAAATGACCAAGAATGGTCTGTTTGACATGTAAGTCGACTAGATCGATTGACTGATGTTTTGATCGATGCCATTTGATTGGGTGCCTGTTTGAACTGTACTGATTTGCAGGTGGAATCTGAGGCCAAGGTAAGCCCTCTCACCCGTGTGTGCTTAGGCAGCTCATAGTGTATTGGTTTCCTAATCGGGTCTTAGGGGGTAGAAGTTGCTGAGACGTTGTCTCACTGGTTATTGAATAACCATTTCCAGGTCCTTAGATGGCATTGGTGAATGACTGGAGGCCTGAAGTGTGGAAGGGGAAGCCTGAAGAATTGACGACCCTATTGGACTAGCTAGTCATAGGGCAATTCTCTTTTGTTAGAAGTCAATTCCATTTTGCAGACTCTGATTTTGAAACTTGTGGTTTAAACCTGGCTTAACAATTCGACTTGTATATATTTGCACTATGTTTGGCAATGTATATAAGTGTGGATGCTTTTTATGACATCCTGATTTTCAGATTCTGATTTCGATTGGATAAGTTTGGCATTTCATCGACACGACTACAGTGCTTTTCTCTGAGTTGGCCACTCACGAGATAACTAGACTATTTAGGGAAGCCATAAATGAATTTTAAGGCAATGGACTTGAGAATTCGACCAAGAATCAGCTTGTCGACCGTGCTCATCTTTAGAGGCCATTACGACACAGTATAAAACCGATTTGAGATTAGAGATAGGTCAGTCGAATGAGATGTGTGACCGATCGTGGGTGACTCCACTAAATTGGAAAAATTCTCGTCGACCGGCACTAGTTTAATATTACTGTTGTTTTGGTACCCTGTGTCCGTATTTGAATCATTGAGATTTTCACGACAATCGAGAGTCGTCATTGAGTCGAGTAGGTTCATAGTGGCTCAAAGAAAATCGACCACGGGTCATTTGCTCTAAAAAGTTCTGTAAAGTACTTAGTAGCCTATGTCGCGCTAAAAGCGCGTCGGAGTGAAATTAACTGCCGATTTAAGTCCAATTTTAGAAATTGAAGATTCTGTTGTGTCACAATGAATTCTAGGAGTATCGAGTCAGTCTCATAAGATTTTTCTGACAACTGAGATTTTTTGGGAAAAAGTCGGTTTAGGACCGTTTTTGTTCAATCGAGGTTGGGGATTTATTTTGATCGCAAATTTGGAAAGCATGATGAATATATGGGTGAGGAAAAATGCTAAGGTAATCAATGAGACATCAATTGAATTTATGAGGACCAATTGAGGTTAAATTGAAGTAAACCAAGTAACCAATTGAAGCCATTCACTTCAAATTCGTAGCTCCCCCATACCCTAACCATTTTGGACCATCTCATGGGTTGTGTGGGATGCTTTGGTGGCTTATTTGAAACCATGGAACCATGGCTTGATGGACAAGCCTAGAGGGGGAACAACTTGGTGGAAAAGTTGGCCAAGAGACCCCACCAAGGCTTAACTTGCCCAACACACCTCTCTCTCTCCCTCATCCTCTCATTTGGCCGGCAAACCCTCACTCTCTCTCCCTCCATTTTCGGACAAGCCAGCAAGAGGGAACCGGAGAAGCCGGAGCTACCGTCGCCGTTGCACGCCGCACGCACCGCCGCCATTCGTCGCGCCTCCGCCTCGCCATCGCGCCGTTGCTGCTCCGCCTTCAGCCACACTGTCCAACTACTTCTACCGTGCATCACAATTGCTGGTTGGGCCAAGCCGGAGCCCGTTCGGCCGCTGGTAAGCCCCGCCAAGGCCTGGCTTGCCCTTTTCCACCTTCACCGATCATTTTCCCGCTTTGAACCAAACTTTTGTCCACCGTTTCAGCAAGATCAGAACAGAATCAGAGAGGGTTTTGCAGCAACTTCCAAGCCCGTTTTGAGGTGATTTCGGACCTTAAAAGTCGGCCCGCCTTTGGAGAAAAACGTCCCCCGTGACGTTCCCGACGTTTCGATTCGAGCGGATCGTTAAACGGGTGAGTTTTGCTCACTAATGCTTTCTTAGTTTGATAATGACACTTAAGGGTTTATTAGTGTTAATTAAGTAGGATTAAGTGGTTAGATTAGAATGGATTAGTGATTATTAGTTAATTGCATTGCATATTAGTTAGGTGGTTAGTGTACTTAGCTAAAGAATTGCCTATACTATTTATTGAAAGCATCTCAGGATTTTTCCCGACCCTTATCGAGCTTCAATTAGGCATTACGGGCCTAAATTGGATTTTTAGTATTTAATTATTAATTTTCGAAATTTATTTAATTAATTATTTATTTTTGGAAAATTAGGCAAGGATAGCCGACGACCGAAATTTCGTACTGATCGTCGTGGTGCAGTTCGTTTATTTATTTGAGCCCTACGTTGCGTGGAATTGAACTAATTGTGATATTTGAGGAATTATTTCTAAATCGATTGAAATTGAGTGAAATTGAACGATTGATTGGTAGATGGCCGAGTGTGGTTATTTAGCATTGACGATGCCTTAATGAGTTGTAGAGTGGAGAGATTCGTGAAATTGAACTGAGAACACTCTTGGTTGAGACCAATCAGGTACGAGGTATAGACATATGTGATTCGGTGATAAGGAAATCACTGGTGAAAACGGCGCCTTAAAGAATGCACGAGTGCTGTCTATTACCTGCATTAGTATAGACATACGTGGTTCAGTGATAAGGAAATCACTAATGAAAATGGCGCCTTAAAGAATGCACAAGTACTGTCTACTACATGCATTATCATGGACATACGTGGTTCGGTGATTAAGGATATCACTGGTGAAAACGGCGCCTTAAAGAATGCACGAGTGTTGTCCATTATGTACGTCACCTTGGCGAGAACGATGCCCGAGAGCATTACTGTAGCTCTGTGACTGAGTATTCAATTGGAAGTTATATAATGAGGATTGAACTGACCTAGAAATGGTTCGACTGACATGTAATTGACTAGGTCGATTGATCATTGCTTTGATCTGAGGTCGTGAATTGATTGATTGAATTTAAATGACCAATGAACGGTCCGATTGACATGAAATTAACTAGGTCGATTGATCGAGATATCGATCTGTGATGTGATTGCTTGGGTGCCTATTTGAACTGTGCTAATATGCATGTGGAATCTGAGGCCAAGGTAAGTCCTCTGACCCATGAGTGCATAGGCAACCCAGACGGTGTATTGGTTTACTAATCGGGTCTTAGGGGGTAGAACTTGCTGAGACGTAGTCTCATCCTAGTTGTGGGACAATATTTAAGGCCTGTAGATGAGCCTGAGGAGGAGGAACCAGAAGAGGACGATTAGCAAGAAAAAGATGAAAAACTTGAAGGAAATGAGCTTAGTGAAGAAGAGTCGGAAGGGGATCAGGATGATCCTGAGTACGACCCGGATGAGGACTGAGATCCCATCCTGTCTTGTCAGACCTTGTCTGCATGTGAATAGATGTTATATCAGACTTATGTATATAGTATTGTAGAATACTATGAGATGTTTGTAAAAAGGTATGGTTGTGGCTTTCAATATGAAAAATATGGCCTTGCTTTTCTATCCCATTGTTTTATTGTCTGGGGATTTTAATTGCTTCCGCATGTGCTATCTAAAATGAAAGGGTCGGCGATACATAGTCCTGGGATATCGCATTCTAAAATCGACCAAGCAGAAGGATGTGTGCGTGCCCGAGGATCGGGGCGTGACACTTTTAAAGTGGAAATTTGGAATCCTACTTTTCTATCCCATTGCTTTATTGTTTGGGGATTTTATATACTTCCGCATGTGTATATTAAATGAATGGGTCAGCGATGCGTCCTGGGACGTCGCTATTAATTGACCAAGGTAAGGGATGGGTGCGTACTCGAGGATCGGGGCGTGACACGCACGCCCATCCCTTCTTGATCGATTAATAGCGACGTCCCAAGACGCATCGCCGACCCATTCATTTTAAAGCGCATGTGGAAACAGATAATAATCCCCAGACAACAATCAGATGTGATAGAAAAGTAAATGAAATGCCCGATTTATTCAATAGAAAACAGGACTGAAAATCTGGGATGTCACAAAAAATTTCTGAAAGTTACCCGATAGCCTAGGTCATGCTAAAATCGCGCCGAATCGAAATTAACCACGGATTTGAGTCCGATTTCAAAAATTGAAAGTTCTATCATGTCACAATTAATTCTAGGAGCGTCGACTTAGTCTCAGAAGATTTTTCTACAAACCGACACTTTTTGGGAAAAAGTCGAGGTAGTGCTGTTTTTGTTCATAAAAAAGACAAGGACCGTTTTTTATCGCGCAATTAGGAAGCAAGTGGGATCAATTGGTGAGAAAAATACCCATTTGATTGTTGTGGTGTCGGTTGATTTTATTGAGGCCGAATTGGATTGATTTGAGGGAGAATAAGTGTCCAATTGGATGAATTTCCAAGCAAATTCGTTTCCCCCATATGCCTATGGTTTTTGGACCATTTCAAGGGTTGCAAGAAGAGCCTTGGTGGCTGAAGTGCAACCAAGGATACAGCTATGGGTGAGGTTGGTCAAAGGGGACATTTGAAGAGAAAATTGGGCCAAGGTGGACCCCTTGCTCTCTCTCTCTTTCCTCTCTCCCTCCAAGACCGGTGACCAATCCTTCCTCTCCCTCCATTTGTGCCCGTCGAAGCTCCAGCAAGCCAGAAGAATCGCCATTGAAGCTGCACACCGTCGCACACCACCGCCCAACGCCGTCCTCACCTTGCCGCGCCGCTCACGAACCGCGCCTCACCGCGTGAGCCTCCGCCTCCCTCTCGCCTGTCCCTATGTCCCAGCTGCTGCCTTGTGCCGTGTGGAGCTCAGCCGAAGCTGTCCTGCCTCCGTTCACCCATCGTGAGTCCCCGCCTAGGCCCGATTTGCCCCTTTCCACCTTCCTCGATCCATTCCTTGCTTTACACAGAGCTTGTTGCCCTCTGTTTTAGCCAAGAACATAACAGAAAAGTGTGGGTCCCGTGGTTGCTGTGAGGCCCGTTTTGAGGTCGATCCCGACCCCGAAAGTTAGGCCCGCTTTGGAGAGAAGTGAGCCTTGTTGTGTCCCCGACGTTTTGAATCGCTCGGATCACCGAACAAGTGAGTTTAACTCACTAATCCTCGCTTAGTAGGTTAATCACGCTTAAGGGTTGATTATTTTAGACTAAGATGGATTAGGTGGTTAGTTAGTGCCATTAGCAAGTAGACACATTCTAGTATTTATTTAACGAACCTCAAAATTTTTCCGGGTCCGTTTCGATGTCCAATTAGGCATTATGAGCCTAAGTTGGACTTATTGGCATTTATTTAATATTTTTGTAATTATTTAATTAATTAATTATTTTTCGGAAATTAGATCGGGATAGTCGGTGACCGGAATTTTATGCTGATTGTTGTGGTGTGGTTCGTTGAATTATTTGAGCTCTAATTTGTGCTGAATTGATTTAATTGTGATTTTAGGATTTATTCCTAAATTAATTAATTTTGGTAATTAATTGGAAAATTACCGAGTGTCGATCTATAGTGCCAAAATTCTATTTTGTGACTGTTGAAAATAGTGGGAGGTTCGGAAGTGAAAATCTTGTATTTTGGCTAAGGTGTACCCACACACATGTATTTTTATCGGGTATGATAAAAATGATAAATTAATTGTACGATTGGAATAGTATACAATACTGGCTCGATGACTCTATATGTCGTCTTGGAGATAGAACAGTATGCAATACCGGCTCAATGACTCTATATGTCGTCTTGGAGATAGAACGGTATGATATAACGGCTCGACGACTCTATAAGTCGTCTTGGAGAAGGAACGTTATACTTTAATATGCTCGGTGACTCAACATGTCATCTTGGAGAAGGAGCAGTATTTTATATTGGCTCGGTGACTCGATAGGTCGCCTTAGAGAAAGAACGATATACTATTATTAGCCCTTAGGGCAAGCTACTATCTATATATCACCTAGGGTGAGCGGTCTTGGATTCTGATCAGACGTATAGATAGGATTGTTTTGACCAGGTGAGGTTCGATGACATGTAATCGACTAAGTCGATTGATCGATGATTCGATCTGTGGTGATTGATTGGATGTCTATATGAATTGTGCTGTTTTGCAGGGAGAGACTAAGGCCAAGGTAAGTCCTCTGACCCGTGTTGTGCTGAGGCAGCCCTTAGGGCGTATTGGCTTCCTAATCGGGTCTTAGGGGATAGAACTTGCTGAGACGTAGTCTCACCCCGTTGTGGGACAACATTTCAAGTCCCTAGATGGCAGCACCTCAACCTCCTCCTGTGCATTTTGGTATACCTGAGGAAATCACGGAGATAGGTTATCACATTTCGATACACCATCACCCTGAAGGTTTAGAATATGTACTGGTGAAATCCAACGTTTGGGTTGTTGAGGGTGAATCCCAAAAGGTGCCCCATAAATACCGGTCATGGTATCGCCATTACAATGATGGACAAAGGGTGGGTCCTATACCGAAATTTGATGTATCTCTGTACGTTTTAGAGGTAGCATTCGGGAAGGGGACAGAAGATCCTAAGGGTGGATCGGTAGTGGATGCTAAGGATCCCAAGCTTGGTGATGATCCTGACTCTCCGGAGCACTCAGCAGTGGACTCTAGCTAGAGCATGGAAGAAGGAGAGATTGCCAAGGAGGATCCAGAGGAGGACCCGGAGGAGGACCTTGAAGAGGATCTTGATGAGGATTGAAACCCCACCCTTGTCTACAGACTGTGTTTTCTGAGCTTGTTTAAGTTGAACTTGACTTAGTAGTTCGCCTTGTATATATATGCATTATGATTTGCATTGTATATAAGTGTGGTTGTTTTTAAAGTTCAAAATTTGGCCCTACTTTCTTATCACATTGTTTTATTGTCTGGAGATTATTTATATGCTTCCGCATGTGTATTAAAATGAAAGGGTTGGCGATGCATCCTAGGACGTCACTATTTAATCGACTAGTGAGGGATGGGCACACACTCGAGGATCAGGGTGTGACATCGACGGTTTTACAGTCGGTACTTAGGTGTGAGATAGTGAAATCTATCAGCTTGGGTACAAGCAATACTAGCTTTGAATAGAAGTGCTCGGATATAAGTAGCACAACTTGATTGGAATCTCTCATTGATTATCCAGTAGAATTCAGCTAATAGTTTGTTAGCATAAAAGAGTGAACATAGGCTTAATATAAGCTGAATCACTATAAATTTTGTATGTAACTTATTCTATCTCTAAACTCATGTTAATTATTTTTGATAGACTGTTGTACACTTGTGAACTGCATTTGATCTCTATTCAAATTCTAACCTTTGTGCTCTAGTGAGCATCATCATACTTCTGGTGACTGTTCAGACTTAGATTTTGACTTCTTTACTTCCACTTTATATTTGTCAAAATTTATTAAAATCACATATTCAACCCTCTTCTAGGTAATACTGTTAACCTACAACAACACGTTATGCCTCTAGATTTTCTATTACCATAATTGCCAGCCTTCCATTATATTTCCATTAGTATGTGCAATGCACGACCTTTTAGGGGTAAAAGTATATTTTCATTTCATGTGATAGAAATCTCTCTTTTTCCTTTAATTTTTACAATAATTCAAAAAATAAATCCACTAGAATATCCATAAAAATATTTAAAATAAATATTTAGTAAATATAGCCACTTTAGTAGAATTAAATTAGGCATTTTGAGAAAAATAATAAATACTAATTTGATAAAAGGGAAAATGACTCTATAACAAAAGGTCAAGACGACAAAAAATGATTTCTCATTATATATATTTAAAGGTTAACTAAGGTAAAAAATGATGATTAATAAAAATATTTTAAAAATCATAAAAGAGAATGATTTCCTCGACTCATGAAAGAAAATGATTAACCAAGATTCAAGGTGATATCTTGAATATTTTTTTTATCTATCAATCTTTTTTTTGCATTAACAACCATTAAATAAATACATTATGAATACTTATTTTTAAATATGACCTTTCTATTATTTAGGCTTTTTTTTTTTCATTTTACTCAATTGTGTTTTTTCTTCTTAAAATACCTTATTAGTTCTATATATTCATCTATATCTATCAACTCTTTATAGTTTAATATTATTGTGGATACTTATTTTTTTTTATGTTATTAGCATCATAGTTTATTTAGTTTTCTCCTATTTTCTATAACTTTTTTTTATAGCAGTTATAGGTAAAAGAGATATTTCCTTAAAAAATAAGACGTAAAATTTACTTTTACACCTTCAAAGTAACGTGCATTGCACGTGTTAGCCAAAAAAAGTAACAGAGAGTTGATGAATGTAATAAAATAAAAGTTCTAAGGGTACTCTACAATAATTAAAAGTTTGAGGACAAACTTGTACTACCTCCAAAGTTCTAGAGGGCTTTGTGTGATTTCCCCTTAAAAAAAAATCGGTTATGAGAAATGGTTACCGAATTATATTAAATTTTCAAACACTTTTTCGAGGGAATGTGAAATCGCATTTATGTACAATCTGTCATTATGAGTCATTCCTTTGTCCTGGACCTCATGATTTTACCAATAAAAAATTTCCTTTTTTACCTTTAGATGAAATGTAATAAATTAGTAAACTTGGCGTATTTTCTTTTTATCAACGAGTCTCTGACTCTTTGATCATCTAGTTAATCCCCCTTGAGTGTGACAATCTCTCCATTCCACACACACTGGGTAATTACTAAAGACATATAGATTCATTCTCCTAGAGGTGACCCCAAAAAAATGCGCAAGCGTGATAAATTGAAATCTAAGCATTGAGCAAGTGGGACTAACACTTCTACCAATCGAGTAACCCCTTGAGTTTATTAGAAGGGATGTAAACTTATTGTTCATACACTAACGTGAGTAGCCAGCTGTCTACTCCTACTTCTTGAGATTATATTGTCCTTTATTAATCACTAAACAAGAATTTGCATGTTGAGATGGAATCTTGTTAATTTCAACTAATTTTTAAATGACCCTTACGCAACAAAAAACTTTCTTTTATTTTGTACTAAGCGTGCTATCTTTCTCAAATAAGAGTTCGGTGCAGATTTTTTGTTTATGATAAGTCTTCAAGTTTTTTTAGAAATGAACAATAAACTCTCGGTTTTCTCGATTCTGGTCGTATGCTTCTTCTCATCTGATTTCGACTTCTTAAGCTTATACACGTACTTATCACAAATGTTGGACAAATCCTTAAATAGCCATTATGTCTTCAATTCTTCCAAACTCAGTGAGTTTTGCATGATATTACTTTCCATATCAGTACGAATCAGCTCGATTCCTCCGTATTTGTCTTCAACCAATTAGCCATTGTAAATCTTATAGTCCTCATTTGAAGATACGCTGAATATGGCTGTAATCTGCACTAGGTTGATAGCCATTGTCATATATTACTTTCCATATGTAATTGATTCATCATATGTATTTGAGACTATGATATCATTAAGTTACTAAAACATAACATCTGCGACCGTGATATCAATATGGTAATATAACATGACTTTTCATATGTAATCGATTCATTGTATGTATCTGAGACCGTGATATCGATATGGACTATAACATTACATTTGCGACACTTTGAGACATGCCTTTATTTCCTTGCATCCACTGAAACAAACATGTCAATTGTCAAGCATGTAGCTTTTTGTTATAATCAAATCATCGAGGAAGAGGTCCAACAAAGCCTCGTCCCTTCATACGGTCATGGAATGCGCGTGACAGGTAAAATTAGGGAAAAGACTGGATGACGGCTTGATCAGTCTCACAGGAGCGGCGGACCCCTATCCACCACTCTTTTTATGCTTGAAACTGCAGAACATATTTGTCTGGTTGCCCACCTTTCACAAATTAGAACGTGTGATCATGGTCGTACCGTCACTAATGAAAGGTAAACGTGCTGCAATGCTAGCAAGTGTCGTAAAATGATGTCTCTGCTGTTATTTACAGCCTTAAATTTTAAGTTAGGTGTGCTAGGAGGCAGATGAAAGACGGTGGCTCAAGGATTGACTAATACATATAGAAACTATTTTGCTTTTCAAATCTATATGGAAACTAATTGAGGCTAATTTCTTCAAAATCATCAATATCGGGCTAATTAGAGGTTCATTAGTAGAAATCTCATCTTCATCAACATTCTTACCTTCTTTTGGAACAACAGCAGCCTTCTAATGTTGATAATTTTAAAGAAATCAGTGCCAATTTTTGGACTAGCGAGCAGATTTTGGACTAAAATGAAAATTTGAGATTTATTTTTAGACAAAAAAAAAATAGGAGCACGATTAGTATTGGACCTAACTTTACAATTTTACAGGGAATTAGCCTCAATCAAATATAACAAACATTCTAGTTTTTAGACGTGGACTCTCTCCCCCACTCTGTCTCTCTCACAGGAATCCTGATGACGACATACCAACAGATTTCTCAATGTATTTTGTCAAATCAAACTTTAAGCACAACTCAATTCTCACTTCGCTTACTTAACCTCAACTAGCCCCGGAATCATTGATGACTCTACCAACAACTTGATAACTCTCCTTTTTTCTTTTTTCTTTTTGTCGGGTCTACTTTGATTGCTTTACATTGTATTATATTGTACAATATACAAGCCATTGCCTTCAGAGACGACTGAACCCGAGAAGAGGTCCTTGGCTGAGAATTTCTGGCTCGCGGCGAACCCAACGACCACCGGATTCGATGACCTGCTAATAAACCCGGCAATGGATCCGAGGCTCTCAGGTTTGGGCTGCAAAAGGGTCCTAGTATGTGTTGCTGAAAAGGATATGCTGAGACAGAGGGGTTGGTATTACAAGGAGTTGTTGAGAGAAAGCGGATGGAGTGGGGCTGTGGAAGTGATGGAAGCACCGGGGGAGGACCATACGTTTCATTTGCATAATCCTAGCCGTGATAATGCTGTGAAGATGATGAAGAAATTGGCCTCCTTCATGAATGAGTAGCTTCCTTTGGATGCGGGGCTAGTTCTTGTCATCTCAATGTCTATTTGTAATAAAACATGAGTCTAGGTTTTCATTTGCCAGGAAATATGTTCCTTGCGTGGTAATTTTATCATATGATTTGTAAGTTTTAAACCCTATTGGTAAAATCTTGTAATGGGCAGTCTCTCGGTTGGTATGCTAATAGTAATTGATAATAAATTTTAGCTACTTACAACTATCCGATGCAATACTAAGTTATAAGCTTTTTTATATAAAAGAAGAAGAAGAAGAAATTACCGCTCAAAACAAAAAATTGACAGTGAAAGTAGTAATTTACCTGCAATATTAATAACAACCAACATGGCATCATCGATTTTAGTGTAGTAGTAACTTGCCACTCGTGGTAAGGAATTTATCAACTTCAAGTGGTATGTAAATTATAGTACCCTTCGAAACAAAAACTGAGCAGCAAAATTGGTGACTTTCGTAAGTAGGTCCACTTACAAGTTAGTTAGTGTCGCAACCTACCCCTCGATAGGGAGAAAAATAGGTTTAGAGTATTGCTTTCATTTGACTTGGGTTCTTCCAAACCATACCTCGCATAACATTGAACATCCGATTTTCATTCAATTCATCATGTGTAAATCCTATATAAGGAATCACCACTAACCTATTAAAGTCAGCTAAAAACCAAGAGAGATATGAGAAAATATTTCACTTTCCGCGCAACCGGATATCTTGGGAATTAGAACTTAATTATGTTAGTTTTGGAACTAAATGCCCTTTCTGTATGTAAACTTGATTTTGAGCTAATTAAAATGCCAAGGTAGCCTATAAACTATGAGGGTTCATCCTAACCACTCTAAAAATAAAAATAGCACTCAAGATATTAAATTGCGCAATCAAATGTAATCAACGTAAACATACAAACAACATAATATTATCTCTAAAAAAAAATGGCTTTCAAAAAACTCTATTGTAAAGCTCTCACGGCTTACTCAATTCCGGATTTTAACTTTTCAAGGATTTTCTCTTAAAAATACTCGAAAAGCTAATCTTTTAAGGCCTTTTCCAAGGATTTCTAATTTTTCTAAATTTTTTATTATTTTGAAACTTTTTCTGAATTTCCTAGAATTTTTATGAATTTTTATATTTTTTAAATTTTATGAATTTTCTGATTTTCCTTTTTATGAATTTTCAGAATTTTTTGAATTTATTTTTAAAAAATTCTTGTTTTTATTATTTTTATGAATTTAATACTTTATAATTTTTTATTGTTTTTTCATTATTAAGAAAAGGAAATTCGGACCGGGTCAAAGGATCCGGCCCGCCTAGCTGACCCGTATCCTAACGGTCCGGGTTGGGATTGAAATTGGGCCAGGCTTAAGGCCCGGTCCAATTTTATTATTTTTAAAAATTCAGATCGACCAGACCCGACCCGATAACCGGATCTGACCCAAGTCACTTATTATCCGAATCTTATCTTTTCCGACTTCTTATTCCTTTCTATTATATTCTATTTTCTAATTTTTCTTTATTCTTTATTATTTATTCCTTTTTCTTTTCCACGTCGTGTCCTTCCCTAAGTGTTCTTCCCAGTGACAGCCTTCTTCACCAACGTTTTCTTCACTGAAAACTCCAGCCATTCTACCAAGCTCTCGCCGGATCTCTAATGGCTTCCAAATCATTCCTCGCCATCGATCGTTCACTGATGCTGACGATGACCTATGCCGGCGCGACTACAATTCAACTTGCGTCCTCCACCAAAACGACCTTTCCTTCTAGATCAACAATCACACACAACAATCTTCAACAAAACGAAACACGTGCTTGAGGGAAAAGTATAGAGATCTAACACAGCGGCGACTAATCACAAATCGTCGTCGGAAAAATAGAGGCGGATTTGAGACTCCAACCATGGACGACCGGTACCGTGAGCATGTTATGCATCAAAAGGGAAAGAAACGCAGCATGAGTAGTCAATCCGGCCATGAAAAACACAGGCATGAAGCTACACGGGATTAATCCTTTGCTGGGCTATCGATTATACACGATCAAATTCAACACCTCTTTCAAACAAATCATCGAACGTGTAGCGTGCGTCTTTGAATACAAATCTCGGAGGCAAGTTTAGCGCTACACTCAGTCTAAATATGATGCATCAACCTTTAAATCAGCATAACTCGTCGCAAGATGATCTCAGTTTCGACCAAATTATTACTCGAGCGAGCTCCTAATGGAAACAGATTCCCTTCCCTTCCCTATCCAACTCGGCCAGGAAGTCTCGTCCATTTTTGTCATATTTTTTATTCATTTTCATTCATTTTTCATTACTAAATAATTCGTCCTTCTTTTTTTAAACTCTTTTTCGATTTTTATGTTTTTGGTTAACAAAAGTAAGGTGTCAATAGCTAGTTTACCAACAAAATATGGAATTCGTCATTATGAATGAAATTGAAATTTAGTAACTTGTCGTTAAAATTAACTTATCAACATAGGCCCTTTACTTTAGTAAGTTCGAACAGCAAATTTAATGATTAATTATCAAGTTGTTTAGAAATTTGCCATTGGAGATAGAATCTTGACTTTTGAAGGTAGTAATTACTAAGTGGTTCCAAGTCGAAAGTCACACATCCGATTCCCAATCTATCATGGATCTCAGGAAACCTTGATTAGTTTGTGAATGACAGGCCTAGACTCAGTTGTATTGTCAATTTGGGCTTCCTTGCTTGCTTGAAGTGGCTGTGGTGATGGGCTCACTGGGAAGCTAGTACTTTGTTGGCACTTAGAATTGAACATTCCATACGTTTGTGGATGTAGAATGTCAAGACAAAAGCATTCCTAGATTAATGACAATCTAGTGTTCCAACAGTGATTGTTGACGAATTTAGCTTCGGATATTCGGTATTGATTCATCTATATCACAAATACATGGAGAACAGACATGCAACGGGGCGATTTGAATGTCACGTAACATAAACGAAAGCTGAATTGCTCTTGGATGATCAGAATACGTGCGTCAAAGAGGTGGATAAGACATATCATGCTCAACAGTGGAGAAAATCACTCCTCTATCTTAAGCACAGAAAATCATGACGGAGTTCACTCGAAAGGTTGAGATGTAAGATACTAATGGATTCGCTGTGATGTTCAGGGAAAATCGAGCTAAACTAAGAGATCATACCGAAATCGAGTAAATCTGCTGAGCAGTATTCCGAGTCACTTTAACATCAATATTTAGAGCGATTTGCAGCTATAGATGCGTGGAACGATTCGCATTCTATTATAACTTCAGAGCAGAGACCAAACAAACTAGGTCGACTAAAAAAGGTCACTTCAACGACGAGAAAGTGCTCTTGAACTCATTTTGATGTAAATCGGAGGATCAGGCGAATGAAATTGAGTCCCACAAGTTAGCGAAGTCAATAATCGCCTAGCTGATCAGAAAATCATGATCATCATCTCATAATCAAAGTGAATCTTCACTCGAAGCCTAAAATATATATATCAATTGTGTGCCTCATCTGACCAGCTATCAAATTTCTTATAAACAAATGAGGGTTTCGTTATAGGATATATCGCACCAAACAAAAATATACACTACGCTAATCACATGAAAATTCTTCTTTCCAGATATGACAAAGACTATCGACAATGTCTAGGTATATAAAAACAGCAACATAATGCAAGAACACGACATAAACTCCTGATTAACTCTCTTTGTTCTTCTCCTCAATAGCAGTCTTGCTTCTACTTCAGTCAAAAACCTAAGAATGGAAACAGAAGTGGCCCATGATTTGTTTCCAGCGGTAAGGATTTACAAGGATGGCCGAGTGGAGAGACTCCTGGGCATGGCAACCATCTCTCCATCGCTCGATGAGAAAACTGGCGGTCCAATCGAAAGACGTCGCTATTTCATCGGACTCCAGCGTGTCGGCAAGGCTTTACATCCCAAAAGCGGCGATTGACACTCTGAAAACTCCCTGTACTCGTGTACTTTCACAGGGGAGGCTTCATAATGGAGACGGTGGGGTCGCCGACCGACCACAACTATCTCAATGACCTAGTTGCGGAGGCTTACATCATCGCCGTCTCCGTCGACTATAGAAGGGCACCAGAGCATCCTCTTCCGGCAGCGTACGATGATTCATGGACCACCATAAAATGGGTGGCCTCTTATTTTGCCGGAAACGGCCATGAGGAGTGGTTGAATTATCATGCCAATCTCGGCAAGGTAATATAAATTGTTCTTCATTTTCTATCGAGATCACTTATTGGCATATAATATATTAACAGACATAACTTCCAAACTCATATTAATAGATTTGTGTGGTATAGTTGTGGTTGTAATATAGCAGTTGTTGCGCTATGATTATGCTATGAAATGTTGTATATGCCGTCTTTGGTGATGTATGCTTTTAAAGTTACGACGTCTTAAAATTGAGCGAGGCAATTTGTTTAAAGCTTGTATATTCTAGGGATAGCCACAAAGTGTGGGTGGGAACGAATATCGCCGTCCCGAGTCCCGTGTGGGGCAGTTTGCCTCGTGGGGCCCCGCCATCAATTCAACTTTTGCTCAAATACGTAGAACACCACTTAGTAGATGTTATCTGACATTTTTACTTATTTTTATTATTTCTATAATAAAAAGATGACTTGGGCCGCCTTGTTCTTTGGGGTTTTTGGGAGTCCCTTAGGATAGAACTCCATACCCGGTGGTTTACCCCGCACGGGCTTGGGGGAGCCTTTTAAGGTCCTGCTCGGGACCGAGATTAGTAGACTTTATATATAAAAGATTAGTGTGTTGGATTGGTTTTATAGAGCCGATCTCCAACTTCATAAAGTAGTCAACGGGGAACAATTGTGAAGATGAAACACTTGGAAAACAATTGTCCCATTTTGGTCACCTAGACTCTCCAACCTTGCATTCTTTACAAAGCAAGACTTGTAAGGACAAGATATTGCTTTTTATGGTTCTATTAATATTATTTCATATATATATTTTTTAAAAATGTAAGCAAATAAAAAACATTAAAATATTTCTTTTCTTGAAGTGTGCAAGGGGTGAATTAGCAGGGAGGGCCAACCCGCCACGCCAATTGCCCCGTGCCATGCCCCGTGGGACATTTTTTGTGGGGAAAAACTTGTTTGAATTTGCCTCCAAAATATATTAACAAAAAAATCAGCATAAATGGTGGCATACTATCAACAAAATTATGGCAACTTAAAGAAAATGTTGTTCACGAATTTAAAAGTTTTTACGTTCTCAATACTGAAAATATGATTTCAAACTCTAAAGTTAGAAGAATAAGCCAAAACGCAAAAATAAAGCCGCACTCAATATATTATGCCAGATTCTATGATCAAATTCAATAGGTTTTGGCTGGGCAGTGGGGATTTCGAATTTGTCATTAACAAGATATAGCAATATTTTACTATTTTATCTAGAAGCTGATTAGTCTCATGAGTTCTGCCGAATAGTTGGAGATAAGGATACCACAAATATTCAAAAATTTTGTGTGGTGCTCACTTGAGTGCACTAATTTTTTTATTTTTTTTTACAACATACAAGTGATTAGTGGAAAAGTTATATGATGATCAAGTGGTCATAAAAAAGGTTATGACACTTAAGTGAGCGTTGTAAAAAAGAATATTTAAGTAATCGGAAAAAAAAAAAAGTCATGGCACTCAAATAAACAACATTCCAAAGTTATAACTCTTGTATTATCCTTTTCCTCAAATATTGAAAACAGCTCAACAAGTACCTTGAAATCATCATTCGATTCTGTGGTTTTAAAGACAAATTTTCATTTTTACAATGGTAACAAAATTGTCTGTTGAGAGCTTTTTATTACGACATCCTTACAACAATCCCTAAGTTCTTCATAGGTGTTTATGGCTGGTGATAGAGCCGGTGATAACATAGTTCACAACATGGGCATCCGATTGGGAGAGGAGAAGCTAAATTGAGTTGAAATTGCGGGTGCTATTATGGTGCACCCTTATTTCTAGGGCAACGAACCACTGCCTTCGGAGACCACCGAGCCCGAGAAGAGGTACTTCGCCAAGAGTTCTGGCTCGCGGCAAACCCAACGACCACCGGGTGCGACAACCCACTAATAAACCTTGCAACCGACCCCAGGCTCTCGAGTTTTGGTGTCAATAGGGTCCTAATTTGTGTTGCTGAAAAGGATACAATGAGACAAAGGGATTGGTACTACAAGAAGCTGTTGAGTGAGAGTGGATGGAGTGGTGCTGTGGAAGTGATGGAAGCACCGGGGGAGGATCATGTGTTTCAATTGTTGAACCCTAGCTGTGATAATGCCGATAGGATGATGAAGAAATTGGCTTCCTTCATGAGCGAGGACAAATAGGAACAGAGTTATTACTGTCAACAAGTTGAGGTATTACTGTCAACAAGTTGCTTCCTTTGTGTGCAGGGCTATTTCTTGTTGTCTCTATGTCTATTAGGTTTTCATTTGCCAAAACCCACGTTCCGTGCGTGGTAATTCTCTTATTTGGCTTGTAAGTGTTAAATCTTATCGACAAATCGTGTAATGGGCAATCACTTGATTGGTACAATAATAGTAATTTACCAATAATTTTAGCTACTTGCAAACTTGGAATGCGATAGTAAGTATTGTTGCAACCTCTTCGAACCCTCATGGGCGTAGAGGCTAATGGCTCAACTGAGTCTACGCTTAATCTAAGCTTTCCCAAGCTCATCAATTCGCGGCTTATGGTCCGAAATTTTAACCTGTAAGTCATTTTTATTTAGAAGTCACCACTAACCAATTTGTGATAGGTCAATTAGAAAGTCAAATAAATACCTTTTCGGTACCTAAGCTTGTTCAAACTTTGAAATTCTATTTTTTTAAAGGATATTTCATGCAAAAATATTTTTAAAAAAAAAACTATTTTTTAGCTTTTTTCCTGATTTTTAGAAAAAAATAAAACATTTTCTTATTATTTATATATTTTTAAAAAATTATTAAAATAATGATATAATATTATATAATTATAAAAAGAAGGACCTAGATCGGATCTCTGGGGCGAAAGCCCAAGCCCCTAACCCACTCTCTTTTTTTTTTTTTTTTTATATTATATATATATATATATATATATATGTGAAATGAAGTAAAATAAGAGAAAATAAAATAAACATAAGACTTAGTTAATGCAAATAATATTAATGCTTATGTGATGCGAAGATCCTTTTTTTTTTTTTTCTTTTTGTCGGGCCGAATTGATCCCTAATTTTTTATATAATTTAATAATAAATATTTAGTTAAAATTTAGGTGTCAACAAGTATTAACTTGATGGTGAAAATAATAATTTACCTATAATATTAATATATGCCCAACAAAGTGCCGATTTTAATGTGGTAACTGACCACCCGTAGTAAGGAATTCACCAACTTCAAGTGGAATATAAGTCATTTACTTTTGTAGAAATTTAACACTTAAAAGAAAAACTCAGATGAAATTGGTTACTTACATAAGTAGGTCCATTTACAAGTTAGTTAAGTAACCAACTAAGTAAGGAATATGTCAATATAAGTGAAATTGAGATTTAGTAACTTGACATTGAAATAACTTACCAACATAGGCCTTATTTACTTTAACAAGTTACCGACGCTTGGAGGAATTTACGAACGCCAACTTTAATGGTCAATTATCAAGTTGTTTAAAAAATTTCCATTGGAAATGGAATATTGGCATTTAAGTTAGTAACTACCAAGGGGTCCATGACTTGGTTTGCAAATCTCTCTAATCTATCATTGATTTTAAGAGACCTTGATTAGCCTGCAAAGGGCCAACCTAAACTTAGGTGTATTGTTGGTCGTGGGCTTCCCTACCCACACCTAATGTAGATGTGGTGACAAGCTCGCTCTGTGGACAATCAAGTGCTTCATTGGAGCTTGAAATTGAACATTCTAACTGCATATGAGATAGATTCTCATCTCATCCAAACTTTTTTTTTTTCAACAAAAGCTAGTCATTTGCCAAGGAAATTACTAACTTAGCATACCAACGTAGGCACACACATAGGGTATTAAGGCCCCGTTTGGTTCGGCATTTGGAAGGGGCTTTGGGACTCTAAAGTCCATTGGCCAAATGCAAACGTGTTTAGTTCGATTTTTTGGACGACTTTGGCAAGATGCAATTGCATCTTCAAATGACTCTAAAAGCCTTTAGCCCAATGTAGCTCTGGAGGTACTTTGGGAAGTTGCATCTTCGGAATGCAAGTCCCCAGTACCGTTCATCTTCTCTAAAACCACTGCACGGAAGCCAATCAAAGGCCGACAACTATCGGTAAAGGGGTTGCGCACACCGGCGACCGTCGCCGGACCTCAGGCGACACCTGGGTCGCGCGACCAAGGCAACTGATGACTTGAATCGCGCGACCTCAGGCGATGGTCGCCAGGGTCGGGTGGCCCTAGGCGACGGCTGCCTGGGGTCGCGCAACCTCAAGCGACCGTCGCCTAGGGTTGTGCGACCCAGGCGGCCAACGCCAAGGGTCGCACAACCTCAAGCGACGGCATCCAGCTACCAGATTTGGCCATTCGGCGGCCAGATCCAGCGGTCTCGCTGCCAAATCTGACGGTCCGGTGCCAGACTTAAAAAATTTTGTATTTTTATTTTTTTAATTTAATAAAAATCCTTTACAAATGCAAAATTTACCAAATGGTATTTTCACCAAAGTTGTTTCTCAATACACTTTAGAATTACAATTCACCAAACGCTATTTGCATTTTTGCAAATACATTTTCCAAAAGCCAAACCAAACAGGCCCTAAGTTACCAATCAAGCAAGGATTTTGCCAAAGTTTAATTCAGTAGCAAGTTACCACTTACAAATTCACCACTGGTTTGCTTTTTCTCCCTAATCCTTTTCTCTCACAAAAAAGAATTAAAGGTTAGAGAAAATAAAATTCCACTGGTGAACCTCGGCAAGGCTCTAGTGAGTTAAAGCATGGTTTATGGAGTTAGGATTCTGAGGTCGTATTTGCATGCACCGATGCATGCACTCAAAGACATCTTGATCAATATCGTTTCATCTACAATGAAATGAAGCACGTCAGCTAATGTTATGCAAAAAACATTAAGAAACTGAAAAGTCAAACACATGTAAAAAGTCAAGGAATAAGAATATTTGAATTACAAAGGCTTGGCCGTCCACAGTCTAGTCCTCTCTTTTAGTACCAGATACTATCAGAAGAACCTACTGAAACAATAGCATATGCTTACGGCCTCCCTCTTGAAAAACCCTCCAAAACTTTGCGCTTACAAAAGACAAGATGCCCCTAAATACAATGACAGAAACTCACGCAAAACATTCACAAGTCTAAGCAAAAGAGGGAAACTAAATGAGCACAATAAGCTCTCGGGTTTTCGATTCTGGTTGTATGCTTCTTCTCATCTAATTTAGACTTCTTGGGCTTATGCACATAATTATCATAAGCTTCGATTAAGCCCTCAACTAGTGGTTATGTCTTCAATTCTTTCAAACACTCAGTATGCAGTTTTGTTATCATCAATATCATCAAGTACAAATCCAACCAAGCCTCGTCCTTTCATATGTGTATGGCAAGTGAAATTTAAGGTCTCTATTGTTATTTACAGCTAGTAAGTTTAAGCAAGTTATGCCAAGTAGAAGGTCAAAATAGATGGCTTAAGGTATGTACCATGAATCCTAGCAAAAAAGAGAAATGACACAGCCATTCTTGCGCCCAAAAGATGCAGCCTCTAACCATCCAAAATATGGCACCCAAAAGTCCCCAATCGATATCACTCTTGCTCTACTATTTGCTAACCAAAGGACCTAAAAAGATTGGGAAAGAGGGTGAGCAACCACAGCTCGGTGAATAGTATATTTCTTCCAAGTAGATTGAGCATCCTTTATACATACATACATACCTACATTACATACATACATATAACTATAGAGAACTACCAAAAACTCATAATTAATATAATTAATATATATATATATATATATATATATATAACAAGTCATATAAAAAAAATGTTTCATTTCAATAAGCTTTATACAATTCAGGTATCAATAGTCAAATCCATTAGTTAATTTCTATCAAAAAATGTCAATGGTCCATTCTATTGTCCAAATTCATACCACATCACATCTCAGAGCTCTCAAGGTGGCTCCCACGAGATCAAATTATCGTATAGTACTTAGCTCTTGACCAACATATATCAATAATACAAAACTCTAGAAGTGGCTCACACGGAGTTACGTTATTATGTAACTCATAATCCTTGACTACAAGGTTCTAGAGGTGGCTCACACGAAATTACGTTATTGTATAGTACTTAATCCCTGATCACCACATATTAATAGCATAAGACTCTAGAGGTGCCCCTTATGAAGTTATATTATTGCATAACACTTAATCCTCAAGTTATACGTATCAATAATATAAGACTCTAGAGGTAGCTCCCACGAAATTATACTAACATGCAACACTTAGTCCTTTAGTAGTCCATATCACAATTGGTTTCACAAATGATAATACAACCTTTCACAAATCAATTCTTTCCACAAAACCAATTCAGAATCCACATATAAATCGGTTTCACATACCGAATCGAATTACCTTTCATAAACCATATTCAAAGTCAACATAATTCTTTCATAAGAAGGTTTTACAAACCTAAAATATGTCATCTTTTGCAACTATGTTCATAAAACAGAATATATATTTTCACAATACATTTCTCACACCATTTTGGAATTCATTTAATAAATCAGGAACATTTCAAAACTCTTTCTCATTAAACATTTTCTAAATCATTAAAGAACCTCTTCCATAAATAAGTTCTCAATACATATACAACTTTGGCAACACATTCCAAAACATAATTCTCAAACCATTCTCAAATGAATAATAAGTAGTAAATGCCCTATCTGAAATTATGCATCAAATATGCTGTGAACATCAAATATACCTCATACTTTTCATTTTCAAAGTATGAGTCTACAAATTCAAAGAAGATATGATACCATTCACTTGGAAAGCCCAAAAACCAAAGAACACAAAGTTAAACGAGCTAATGATCTCGTATTCCTCGCAATTAAATGAGAATCGATATTAAAACCAAGGAACATGCCACCTCGACTATGAAATAGTTTAACTACGCCTAAACGCTAACAAAACGACTCCTAAGCGCTTACAAATCGCTTACCTGATGCAATTATTCAAAGGCATTTGCAATGCGGGACTTAAGCGCAAAACTTGGTCGCGCTATAAATCTCTCACCCAAACCTCATTCCAAGGGATCTTATAGTCAAAATGAAAATCTTCTAAGCACTAGAAGACCCACAACTTGCACTACCCAAAATCGAGCTGAAAATCTACAAAATTGACCCGAAAGTTGCTAGGCGTATACCGTTCATCACATGTACAAAACTCTGAAAATACGTTTTAGACAAATAGTAAACTCAAATCAAATTCCATAAAATCCTACTTCTCCACAATATTCTAAACTATCATACCCTTATAATTTCTCAACTTAACAACTCCAATATCGCAACTCACATCCCACTTAATTTTGAATTTGAACCCTCATTCCATAAACTATATGATTAGAAGATCGAGAGGCATAAACACTTATTGAATGTTGCAAATTGGAGTTAAATTGGCTTGGTGAAGCATTCGTGGTGAATACTCTCTTCCTTCTTCCTTCTTTCTTCTTTCTTCTTTTTCTTCCTTCTTTTTCCCCTTCCTTGTCTCTCCCCATGCACTGCTCTTGGCTATTAAAAGGAACCGAATTCCACCATTTCCTCTTGTTGACTTTTCAAGGATTTTCTTTTTACTTTTTTCCTTGCATTTCCACCTTTGACTTAGTCAAAACCCATATATTATAGACTAAATCATAAATTCTCTCTCTGTTCAAATCTCTCTCTCTCTCTCCAAATATAATGTAAGTAAACAACAAATTCTTTGATTATTGGAACCCCCAGGACGACATATCAATAAGTTCCTTAATTTAATTTGTCGAATCAAGCTTTAAGCACAACTCAATTCTCACTTGGCTTATTTACCATTGCAACAAATAAACGATTGAATAATAAAATAAACATAGCATGGAAATTAATTGGACACTAGATTTACATAACTTGGATCCTACTTCATGGGAGAGCAACAAAGATTCTACTATGAATCAAGCAATATGGCGATATTGCAACCACACTCGAATTACTCAAACACTAAATGTTTCTTAACTCCAAATTATACTCAATAACTTATACAATGTTAGACCCTCACAATTGCCCACAAAATAATTTCTTTATCTCACAAAGGAATTAACAAAATATAACCTAAAAGAATTAATCAGCTTTAACACTCTCAAATTGCTTAGGATGTGATTCATAAAAAAGCTGCCTCTCACTTCTTCACCTATGGGATGATTACCCACTCTTATGTAAATGATTTAAAATAGGAAATCTTAATTAGGACACATATTCAAACTAGGAAACTTATTTGATCTAGGAAACCTACTTAGATCGGCTTTCCTTTACAGGTTAAAACTCTAAGTTTTTGTCAACAATCTCCACATTGGCTCAACATTTGAGTTAAATTGCAATCGCTTCACTAAATCATGAACTTTACTGTTATTCTCCTGCAATCCCTCTTGGGTTCAACTCCACAAACATCTTTCAAGTCAAAGTTGCACTTGAACTCCTCATAACCATGGTACTCATATGACAAAACCTCATCCACAACAGATAAAGCAAAATTACTACTACAAACATCTCTATAAAAACATCAAACACGAACGTTGTCAAACTCAACACCCATTGGCTCTATAGGCTCTACCTCACTATAAGCACCATCTTTGTCGATTACTGCGCAAGTGCTTCTTTAGGAGTTTCTAGTTGCAATTTGAGCTAAACACTGTCTGGATTCATATAATTATTACCATAACCATTCCAAACCGGAAATATCAAAGACTCATCAAATGTAACTTTTTTACTAACAACTAGCAATTAATTGTAGGCACCGCAATCAATAGTCCTTCTCACCTCATGCATCACATTGGAATATGCACTTTCTTGCACCATCCCCCTTTCCTTCGGCCTAAGGGCATCGAGCTTATCATCACTAATTCAAACGTAATACGAGCAATCATATATTCTAATAACATAATAATCAACAATATCATTTGGCCACATTTCTTCGATAGTTCAACATCCACTTATAGTTTACAGGAATTTATTCACCAGATTGTTTGTCATCCCAAACACATCCTCTAGAAATTTTCTAGTCATACAAGCACTAAAAAGTTTTTATATAATCATATCTAGTAATGTTCTACTCGTCAACTATGTGACTTGTTGCAGTTCACCGGCACTAGTGACATGTCTTACTATGCATTTCTTTATGCATAATTTATTCAACAGCTTTGAGCAAAATTCTATACTATTATCAGTTTACACATGCTTGATCGAGTTACCAGTGTCCTCTTTTTTTTTTTTTTAATCAAATCTCTTAATTGTGTGATCTTAACAACAACATTACTTATGCCTCAACACAAATATGTATGTCCTCCTTGAGAATTAGTCCACAACCGTTAACATAAATCCAATATTAATTCTTGAAGGAAATTGCAACAACCTGGGAACATCCAAGTGAATCAATTATAATCTTTGTGATTTCTCTAACAGTCATACTGAATTGCACTATCCGTTGTTTGTCTAAGTTATGACACTTGCATACTTTCAGTTCCTTAGCCACAATAATACACAACAGACTCCTTTACTTAGAACCTTCAAGCTTCCCTCGTCAATGTGCCCACAATGCATATGCCACGATTCAAACTATCGAACATATGTATCCGATGTATCCGCATCAAAGTTTTTCATTATCTCCCCTTAAAGCTCAAATAGATCATTATGCTCGAACGACCATCAAGACTCCACATTCTGGAATATATCGACACTTAACCGAATCCAATCGGGTTCTTCTTCAATTCCAAAACATGGCTCAATCTAGTTAATGTCCTCGTGATACCATCATGCATTTTGATTCTAACATCACTAACAACCAAAACATTGCACTCAAGTAGTTGCCCGACTGTACTATATTGCCATCCATGTATTAGTAAGTTATAAACCAGTTCTTGTTTGGTGTTGTGTGAAACACCAAAATCAATAACTCATCCATCAAATGATGAATTCTTAGTGACTAACAAAATATAATCAGCATTATCCAAATTATTATTAGCTGGAGTTACAGTATCATTTATAGACTCAACTCTAATTCTCTTAACCCTTATTGTTCTTCAGCTTAGGAAATCCCTTCTTTTTTCTTTTTTTTTTTTGGAAGCAGGCAATCCCTTCTTAAATGCCCCAACTTGTCGCAATTCCAAGAGACAACACCATTAGTCCTAGATTGACAATGTCTATTCATGTTCACATTACTTTTGCTAGCATGAGTACTAGTTTTCTTCTACCTTCACCTACTAAAGTAGCTTAAACAAATTCACCAGATTATTTTCTATGAATGTCCTTCCTTAGAATCAAATCACGAACCTTATCAAACGTCAAGCTTCTAGACCTAAAGGAACGATTAACAATAGTAACAGTAGTATTTCAACTATCAAGCTATGATGATAATATAATTAAAACATGTACCTTATCTGCAAAGTCAATCTAAATTGAACTCAATTGAATAACGACAATAGTGAATTCATTTATACTCTAAGCAACCAACGCACCATCACCCATTTTTGAGTGATTTAGACATCGCATCGAGCAAATGTTATACTCCTAAATTGCAGTGGAGACATATTTTCAACACTTAACCTTAATTTTACTCCTAAATAATTAATTACTTTATGAATTACCTTGATATCTTTACTTTATATTAAATTATATTAAATTATACTACATTATATTATATGTCAATATACGGATAGCATAACTCCATATCTTCGATATGTCCAGAGAACGGAAATAACAATCGGCTTCTTATGACAAGAATAAATGGAACTTTCATTGAAATTGGTGGGCCTGGATATTTATAACCCCATATATTGCGGAGACCTACATACTGGTTTGTCAGAAGACAGACAAAAATATCTAACGCTGAGGCTATTAAATTTCTTGTCCACCCAACATTTCTAATCAAAAATTTTCACCGGGTCAATATCATGGTTTCCAATAAATATCCTACCGAATTTCTTACCTGCCAACATCCCATTAAATGAATTTTGCTCGGCACCGCTGCATTAAAATTCTTCCTTCTCGACAAAGAAGACTAATGACGATATCGAGGTATATAAAAACTAACATGATGGAAAAACACAACAAGAAATCCTGAGTAACTCTCTTGCTGTTTCTCCTCAATATTAATCTCGCTCCTCTATCACTCAAAAACTGCATGGAAACAGAAGTGGCCAATGATTTGTCTCCGTTGGTAAGAATTTACAAGGATGGCCGAGTGGAGAGACTCATAGGCACGGCCACTGTCTCTCCATCTCTCGATGAGAAAACTGGCATCCAATCGAAAGATGTCGCCATTCCATCAGATTCCACCGTGTCGGCAAGACTTTACATCCCTAAAGCAGCGGTTGATTCTCTCCAAAAGCTCCCTGTACTCGTGTATTTTCACGGGGGAGGCTTCATAATTGAAACGGCGTGGTCACCGACTTACCACAACTATCTCAATGCCCTCGTCGCAGAGGCTAACATCATTGCTGTCTCCGTTGAATATAGGAGGGCACCAGAGCATCCTCTCCCGGCAGCTTATGATGATTCGTGGACTGCCCTCAAATGGGTGGCCTCTCATTCTGCCGGAAATGGCCCAGAGGAATGGTTGAATTCTCATGCCAATTTCAAGAAGGTAATCGTAATTGTTCTTCATTTTCTATTTAGATCTTGTAATTGCAGATATATAATAGATATGACGGCCAAATTCACAATTCAGATCTAACATGTGCTTGGTACAGCTGTGGCTGTAACATAGCGATGTTGCACTGTGAATTGTTTACTTCTGTGTTTTTGGTGATATATTTTAGAGTTACAACACCGCAGATTTGAGTGAGGCAATTGTCTAAAAGTTATTATATGCTAGAGGGCCCGCTATAAAATCATTGTTTTTACTTTAAAAAGAACTAAAACCACTTGCTAGATGGTTATTAGAAATTTTTCTCATTTTTATTATTTTTATAAGAAAGAATGGGCTCATGGTTAGATATTATAAATAAATAAAAGTTAGCGGCCTGGATTGGTTTTACATTTACAACCAAGATCCAATCTTCACAAATTAGTAAATGCGGGACAATTGTGAAGACGAAACACATTGAAAACAATTATCCTACATCTCCTTATCTACTTTCCAAGATTGCATTTTCTATGAAAGCAACACTTGTAAGGAAAAGAGATTGTTCGTAGGTTCTATTAAAATTATTTCATTATGTTTAAAGCAAACAATATAAGCACATAAGTTAAAAGAAATTAGAATAGATTTTTGTTTCTTGAAGTGATAAGGGGTAGATGAGTAGGGCGGGCCAGGCCAATACCAGCCAACCCCTCTGCGCCTATTGCCCCGCCTCATGCCTCTTATGGGATTATTTTTTTGGAGAAAATTTGCCCCATTCAGGCCGGTGCCCCCCGCCCCCGTGCTCATCTCTATTATAGATTGCTATAGCTTTGAAAGTACTACAATCGTGAGAAATTTGTCAAACATCTTCTAAAAGTCGTGGCACTTATTTTCACCGAAGTAGTTATTGCGGGGAAATTGTCCCAAAAATATAGTCGATGATTTCTAATAATCGGTCCATTATCTTTGCCTTCATACTATTAAGAGTACTTGCAGCCAAATCAAAAGCCCCTTTGAATTTGCCTCCAAAACAGATATTACAAAAAGGTCAGCTTCAATTATAGAATACTATCGACAAAAAGAAGGTGACTGCAGATGATATTCTTTAAAAATTTTAAAGATTTGAGGTTCCCAATTCTGAAAGGATGAGAAAATCTATTTCAAACTCGAAGTGGGAAGAATAAGCCAAAAGGCAAAAATAAAGTGAAATTCGAAGAATAAGCCAAAAGGCAAAAATAAAGCCATACTAAAAATTGGTTGCTAGAATTATTCTTATAATATATTTCTAATGAAACAATGGTTGTTTGATTTATCATAAGCGTTAGACTGTATGCTAAAATATTGAAATGTTTTGGCTGGACAGTGGAGATTTCAAATTTATCATCTACTGGGTATAATATTTTCTACTATTCTATCTAGCGATCGATCGGTCCCATGTGTTTTCTCAAATAGTTGAAAACATTTGGACGAATGCTTGGAAGTATCATTCAATTTTGGTGATTTCAAAAACAACCTTTGCTGTCTATCATGGTAAAAAATACTCTGTTGGAAGACTGTTCATTACAGCATCCTTAAACATGCTCAGCAACGAGTACACACAAATAATACAACATTCTCTAAACTCTCTATAGGTCTTCATGTCTGGAGATAGCGCCGGGGCCAACATTGTTCACAACATGGGCATCCGACTAGGAGAGGAAAAGCAAAATGGTATTGAATTTTCCGGTGTTATGATGGTGCATCCTTATTTTTGGGGCGACGAGCCATTGCCTTTAGAGACCACCGAACCCGAGAAGAGGTCCCTAGCCAGGGACATCTGGCGCATGGTGAACCCGACGACCACAGGGTGCGACGACCCCCTAATGAACCCGGCAACCGACCCGAGGCTATCAGGCTTGGGAGTCGATAGGATCCTAATTTGTGTTGCTGAGAATGATATGTTGAGACAGAGGGGTTGGTATTACAAGGAGGTGTTGAGTAAGAGCGGATGGAGTGGCGTTGTGGAAGTGGTGGAAACACCGGGGGAGGATCATGTGTTTCATTTGCTAAATCCTGGCTGTGAGAATGCAGCGAAGATGATGAAGAAATTGGTTTCCTTCATGAATGATGATAACTAGGGTCAGAGGTATTACTGTCAATAAGTAGCTTCCTTTCTGTGCGGGGCTGATCTTGTTATCTCGATGTCTATTTGTACTAAAAGACTTGAGTCTGGGTTTCCATTTGCCAGGAACCGTGTTTGGCGCGTGTTAATATTCTTATTTGGCTTGTAAGTTTGAAATCCTATTGTTAAAATGGAGAACAATTATCTAAAATGTCCTAAATTTATTATATTTTTACTAATTCAATCGTAAAAATTTTAATTTTTTGGTCTAAAATTTTATCAATTGAATCCTAAAACTTTTTACGTTTTGCCAAATAATTGAACCAGGAGATGTGGATGCAGGCCTTTTATGTATCACGATCAACTCTAATATAGAAAATTTTTAATAGTTTAGTATTTTTCAAAATTTTCATTTCTAGTCCTTCTTTTCTTTTTTTTCCTTTCTAATCTTTTCTCTTCTCTTTCTTTTTTTTTTCTTTTTCCTTTTGTTTTCTTTTTCCCTCTTTCCCTCCGTTGGCCTTAAGAAAGGGTTGCCGAGTGGCCCTCGCCCACCCAGGCGTGTTCCCGAAACGGGGGTTCCAGAGCAAGGTGAGACAGTACAAACTTCTAGATAATGGTGATGGGTGTTGAGTCAATTTCTGACTTTTTCATCGAAATTTTTTCTATAAATGTCCAAAGAGAATACGATGTCACCGTGTTGAGTGTGGAAGAAGATGGAGATGCCTCACCTGTAATTTTAATGGTGGTGAGGAGGACTATTTTCTTTTATGAAAGTGGGTCCTGCCCTTGGATGCATCATCAGCTGGGCAACCTTTGCCTGAGGCTCGGTGGAGAGGAAAAGGGAAAAAGAAAAAAAGAAAAAAGAAAAAAAGAAAAGGAAAGGGAAAAAATAAAAGAGAAGAAAATAAAAGGGGTGCACGGAAAAATTGAATCGGATTTTTCTTACCAAATGACAAAAAATATTTTTTAATTAATTTTGAGTTTCGGCCAAACATTGGAAAATATTGTTATTTTTCCAGAAAATGACTCCTTAAAAAATATTTTTCAAAAATATCACATTTTCTACGAAACAAACAAAGCCTTATGGACGACCCAAGTAGTTGCAATAGCATGTCCTGCAACATCTAGGCCTCCGTTTGCTGCATGAGCCACTTGTTCTCCATACCTGCGTTGAATACAACAAAATTAAGTGCCACGTAGAACTTAAAACTTCTAACTTTATTTTGTCCTATGAAAAATTATTAATTCTTACGTAGAGCAAATATGAGGACTAGGACACCTCCAACGACCACTATGCCAAAGCATAGACCACTATGCTTCCTCTCATTATCATTAGGACACCTCAAACGATCTTTGTAATTTCACCTTTTGAAGTATATCGGCACCTTATTAGATCCAAAGTACTCCAGGAAATCAGGTTCTTCTTCAATTTCAAAACATGGCTCAATCCAGTCAGTGACCTTGCTATACCATCGTGCATTATGATTCTAATGTCGTCGACACCCCCAAAACGTTGCATTCAAGTAGTTCCCCAAATGAACTATGCCACTATCTCTGTATTGATAAGTTGTAAACCGGTTCTTCTTTGATGCAATGTGAAACAAATAACCAAAAAATCAATAACCCATCCATCAAATAACGAATTATCAGTGTAAAACAAAACATAATCAGTACTATCCAAATTAGTATCAACTAGAGTTGCAACATCATCTATAGACTCAACTTTAATTCCCTTGCCTTTTTTGTTCTTCAACTTAACAATCCCTTCTAAAATGTCCATACTAGCTGAAGTTCCAACAAACGATACCACCAATCCTAGATTGACTACGTTTATTTAGGTTCGCATTACTCCTTCTAGCATGAGTACTAATTTTCCTTTTCCTTCACCTTAGCAGAAACAACTTCACTAGATTTTCTTTAATGAATATCCTCACTCATAATCAAATCACAAACCTCATCAAACATCAAGCTTCTAGACCCAAATGATACTAACAATAGTAATAGTATCATCCCAATTACCAAGCTATGATGATAACAAAATCAAAGCATGTAACTTATCCTTAAAGTCAATATAAATTGAACTATTAAATTAAGACCACATTGAATTCATTGATACTCTAAGTAACTGACGCACATTTGCCCATGTTTAAGTGAATCAAATGTTGCATCAAGTAAACATTATTGATTGTAGAGGGCTTCTTATACACGTTTGATTGAGCATTCAACAAATTGTAGTAGTCTTCTCTCTCACGATGTTAAATGTGACATTAAAAGCCAACCTCAACCGAATAACATCCAAAGCTGTCTATCTAACAAATGTCAATTAGCTCGCTTCGTTGACTTTGATTTATTACTAGACAGGTTCAATTAGATAATTTTTAGTCTGCATCCTCTAGAAACTAAAATTATTCTTATCAAATCTGTTGATTTTTCACTTTTCCTTTTTTGTCATCATCATCAGTTAGCTTCAAGTCACCAATTGTTGAGAGAGAGAGAGAGAGAGAGAGAGAGAGAGAGTAAAAAAATAAGCATAACAAGAGAACAAATCAAACATCACATTTATGCCGTTTGGATAGAGGGACCCACTCTAAGGGAGAGCAACATAGGATTTCGTTATATGAAAACACAATGGAAACTACAACAACACTCAAGTGACTTAAACACTCTTACTATTTTCTAAATCCCTAATTACCTGAATAACTCAAATAATGCTAGGCCCTCACAACTCCCTCAAATCAATCTCTCAATTTCACAAAAGATTCACAATCTTACCACAAAATTTAATCAAACACTTTAAGATTGTTTCATGGTGTAACTCACGGTGCGCCTCTCACTTCTCGACATGAGGCACGAAGACCCATAAATATTTGATCCAAATAGGAAGCTTTGGTCAAGAAATCTACCCAAATTAGGAAGCCTATTCGATTGAGTAAATCTACTTGAATCAAGTTACCTTTATGCCTTCAAACCCGAAACATATTTTATCAACACTTAACCATAATTAAACTCATAAATTATCAATCGCTTTATGAATTACTTTAATTACTTTATTTTATATTAAATTACATTGGCCTAATACCAAAAAAAAAAAAAAAAACTCTCAACTTTAGATCCAATTCCAATTCCATTCTTAACTTTTTTGCGTTTCATAAAAAACTCTTTAACTTTTGGTTCAATCCCAATTTTACCCTAAAAAATTTCATCTTAGTAAAGACCACTAACTTTAGATACAGTTCCAATTATGTTCTAAAGTTTTCTTGTTTCATAAAAACCACAAACTTTTACTTAAATCTCATATCTGCCTCTGTTAACTTTCCATCCTAAATCTCCCATAGTGATATGGCATTTCCACATCATTGCTCTAGTTTTTTTTCCCAAATTTAAAATCCAAGAAGACATCTTTTAGAGATGAATTTCTACATCGGCCCAAACGTCGTCTTCTTGAGTATGAAATTTGGGTAAAAATTAAAGCAATTAGGGTTAGCCTTCTTCAATTATTCTTACTCTTATAAGAGTTCTCCTTCCATCTCACTCAAGGATCTTCGAATTTCATGCTTAGTATTCAATCTCTCATGCTCGAAAGTCTTCCATCTCTTGCAGTTGGAAAGCTCGCGCTCAGAACGCTTGAGTAGCTCGCATTGGAGAGTTTTTTCATCTCTTAGTTGTCAAGGGAAATTTGGGAGAGAGGGTTTAAGGTGCCAAATTTGGAATTCAAGTAAAAGTTGGTGATTTATGGGGAAATTGAAGCTGGAGCTAAAGTTGAAAATATTTTTATATATAGAATTGGAATAAAACCTAATATTTAGATTTTTTATAGGATATTCGCCATATTACATTATACCATATATATTACTTAATATACGGACAGCATGACTCGATATCTTTTGGATATGTCCAGAGAAGGAAAATGACAATCGGCTTCTCATGACAAGCATTAATGGAAGTTTCACTGAAATTGGCATGCGTCGGAATCAATAAGCCCGTACCTTGCAAAGACAACGGAACCAGAAAATATCCCATATTGGTAAGTCACAAAGGACAAACAAAAAAATTTAATGCTGATCTGTCAAATTTCTCATCCACTCAAGGTATCCGATCGCGGGTCAATATTACTTTCCCCAATAAATATCTTATCAAATTTCTTACAACGTCACTACTATGAAAATTCAATGCACCGAAACCACCTCTTGAAAATTCTTCCTTTCCGCATATGACAAAGAAGACTAACGACGATGTCGAGGCATATAAAAAAACAGCAAATAATGCAAGAAGGCACCAAAAGACTAACAACGATGTCGAGGCATATAAAAAAACAGCAAATAATGCAAGAAGGCACCATGAACTCCTGATTCACTCTCTTGCTTATTCTCCTCAATATTAATCTTGCTTTTCTTTCACTCAAAAACTTCATGGAAACAGAAGTGGCAAATGATTTGTCTCCGTTGGCAAAGGTTTACAAGGATGGCCGAGTGGAGAGACTCATGAGCACGGCCACTGTCCCTCCATCGCTCGATGAGAAAACTGGCGTCCAATCGAAAGACGTTGCCATTTCATCGGACTCCACCGTGTCGGCAAGACTTTACATCCCTAAAGCAGCGGTCGGCTCTCTCCAAAAGCTCCCTGTACTGGTGTACTTTCACGGGGGAGGCTTCATAATCGAGACGGCGTGGTCACCGACTTACCACAACTATCTCAATCCCCTCGTTGCAGAGGCTAACATCATTGCTGTCTCCGTTGAATATAGAAGGGCACCTGAGCATCCCCTTCCGGCAGCCTATGATGATTCTTGGACTGCCCTCAAATGGGTGGCCTCTCATTCTGCTGGAAACGGCCCCGAGGAGTGGTTGAATTCTCATGCCAATCTCAAGAAGGTAATCCTAATCGTTCTTCCTTTTTTTATTTTATTTAGATCATGTATTGACAGATGCATAATAGACATGTCATCCAAAATCATAATGTAGATCTAACATGTGTCTAGTATAGTTGTGGCTGATACATAGTGGTGTTACGCTGTAAACAGTTATATCTGGTGCTTTTGGTGATATGTGATTTAAAATTACAACCCAGTAAAGTCGAGCGAGGCAATTAATGAAAAGCTATGGTATGCTAGTGATGGGCAAGAGGCGGGGCGGGGAACGGGGATCATGTCCTCCATCCCCGTCTTGTGAGATAAAAACTTGGCCCGTCATTGATCTGTGATCACGTCGTGCCTGGTAGGGCAAGTCTGACTTCGCGAGCCCCGCGATAAAATCTTCTCTTTTTTCGCAAAAAGAAGTAAAACCACTTGCTAGATGGTTATTAGATTTTTTTTTTCTCATTTTTATTATTTTTATAGGAAAGAATGGGCTCATTAGTATATTTTATTAAAAAGGATGGCGTCATGGGTTGGTTTTAGGTGGCCAACAAAGCTTCCATGTTCACCGGTCAGTCAATGGGGGACACTTGTGAAGATGAAACGCATGGAAAACAATTGTCCCATATTTGCTTACCCACTTTCCAAGATTGCATTTTCTACGAAAGCAAGACTCGACTTGTGAGGAAAGGAGATTTTCGTAGGGTTGTATTAAAATTATCTCTTATGTTTAAAGCAGATAATATAAACACATAAATTAAAAGAAACTAAAGTTAATTTTTCTCTTAAAGTGTATAAGGTGTGGATTAGTAGGGCGGGGCCGGCTAATCGCAGCCCTAACCCTATGCGTCTATTGGCCCGCCTCATGACTCGTGATTTTACTTTGTAGAGAAATATTTTTCCCCATTCGGCCTTGTGCTCATCTCTACTATAGATTGCTACAGCCTCGAGGGTACCATAGCCGTGAGAAGTTTGTCAAACATCTTTTAAAAGTTACAACACCCCTTTCCACATAAATAGTTATTGTGAGGAAATTGTTCCAAGCAAACTCTCAATGACTTTTGAAAATCGGTCCATTATCTTTGCCTTCATACTATTTAGATAGCTTGGAGTGCAATAAAAAAAGAAAACGTTTGAATTTCCCTCCAAAATAAATATTACAACTAGGTCGGCTTCAATTGTAGAATACTATAGAAAAAAAGGGAGAATAAGTGCATAAAAAATTCTCGAGTCTTAAAATTTTCACAAAGTACAATCAAATTCTAAAACTTTTACAAAGTGCTATTGAGTCTGTTGATTGCACTTTGTAAAAGTTTAATGACTCAATTGCACTTTTTGTAATAGGTTTAGAACTTTCAATGCACTTATCCTTCTTCTTGGCCCACCTCTTCCCTAAAAAAAAACAAAAAAGAGTAAGGTGATTGTAGATAATATTCTTTATGAATTTTAAAGATTTGAGGTTCTCAACACTGAAACGATAAAAAAATCTATTTCAAACTCTAAAGTTAGAAGAATAAGCCAAAAGGCGAAAAATAAAGCCATACTAAAAATTGGTTGCCAGAATTGTTCTTAACATATATTTTTTACTAATAGTTCTATCATAGGCGCTAGATTGTATGTTCAAATTTCCGAAATGGTTTTGGCTGTGCAGTGGATATTTCAAATTCATCGCTAACTAGATGTAATATTGTTTCACTATTCTATTTAGCGATCGACCGGTCTCATGAGTTTTCACAAATAGTTGCAGACAGTTCGACGAATACTTGGAAGTGTCATTCAATTTTGGTGGTTTCGAAAACAACGTTTGATGTCTATCATGGTCAAATGATTTTCTGTTGTGAACTGTTCGTTATAGCAGCCTCAAACATGCTCAGCAATATGTATACACAAATTATACTAAATTCTCTAAATTCTTTATAGGTCTTCATGTCTGGAGATAGCGCCGGGGCCAACATAGTTCACAACATGGGCATCCGACTGGGAGAGGAAAAGCTAAATGGAATTGAAATTCCGGGCGTTGTTATGGTGCATCCTTTTTTTTGGGGCGAAGAACCATTGCCTTTGGAGACCACCGAACCCGAGAAGTGGTCCAAGATCAGGGACATTTGGCATGCGGCAAAACCGACAACCCCCGGGCTCGACGATCCCCTAATGAACCCAGCGACCGATCCAAGGCTCTCGGGTTTGGGTGTCAGCAGGGTCCTAATTTGTGTCGCTGAAAAGGATATGTTGAGACAGAGGGGTTGGTATTACAAGGAGGTGTTGAGTAAGAGCGGATGGAAGGGAGATGTGGAAGTGATGGAAGCACCGGAGGAGGATCATGTGTTTCATTTGGTGAAACCTGGCTGTGAGAATGCTGCGAAGATGATGAAGAAATTGGTCTCCTTCATGAACGAGGATAAATAGGATCAAAGGTATTACTGTCAATAAGTAGCTTCCGTCGTGTGCGGGGCCAATTCTTGTTATCTCTGCCTCTATTTCTACTGAAAAACAAAGTCTGCTTTTCCATTTGCCAGGAGCTATGTTCCGTGTATGTAATTTTCGTATGTGGTTTGTAAGTTTAAAATCTCGTGGGTAAAATCGTTTAACCGGCGAACTGTTGGTTGGGTACGCAGATGCTAATTTACCGATAATATTCACTACTCACAAACGTCAAATGCAATAGTAAGTAATCAAATTATCAATTTCAAGTAGAATATAAGTTCTACTTATGTGGGAATTTACCACTCAAAACAAAAACCTAGCGGTTAGTTAGGGGATGCATGACAAACCAAAATTTCTATTCCAAAAACAAATTTTCTATTCCAGACTTGTTTCTGGAATAGAAATCCATTTGATAAAATTATTTCATTTTTCTATTTCTGAAATACATTTTTGCTTCAGAAATATGTTTGGAATAGAAATCAAAAGTAAAAAAATTTTACTTTTCTATTTCTGGAATAAAAATGAGAAATAAAAATTCTTCTCATCGTTCGTCCTTACTATGAACCGGTCGTCCATCCGTCGCCATCGACCACCGTATGCCTGACGCTGGCTACCGCCGGATACCAGCCGCCACTGGTTGCCGTCGGACGCCGTCCGCTGTCAGTTGCCGGTCGTCAGCTGCTGGACATCGTTCGCCGCCGGTTGCCAACCGCCGAACGCCGTCCGCTGCCGGTCGCCGGTCGCCAACCACTGTCTACTGCTGGTCGCCGCCGCGGCGGTTGCCGGCCACTATTGCCACCGCCACCACCGCCGCCGATAGCGGGTTGTCAGTTGTCGCCAACCACCACCAGTCACCACCGTCCGAAAGAGATAAATTTTCGGTTGTTATGAAACGAATTTCTATTTTGAGTGTAGAAATTTTGTGTTATTATCAAACGGGTAATTTTGCTTAGAAACTTATCTAGAAATAGAAATAGAAAAATCTATTTTTCTTTCAGAAATCAATTTATGATCAGAATGGTTATCATTCGCGTCCTTAGTTACAAACATAGTAAGGAACTTTTTGTCATTCCAATAAGTAACTTACCAACATTGGCCTGTTCTTACTTTAGTAAATTATCCACACTTTGAGGAATTTGCGAACACCATATTCAATGGTAAATTATCAAGCTCTTTAAAAATTTATCATTGGAAATATGATACTACCATTGCAATTACTAATGTATTGGCCAACCAGATAGTTGGTTGAGTAGTTCAAGACTTAGTTTGTTAGCCGAAAATCACATTTCAGTGTTTAATTGACAACTTAAATTGACCATTTTGTTGAGAAACTTCCTATGATATTTTGAAGTTGGCACAACCATCTATCTATCATTATTACTTAATAAATATAGATATTTTCCTATTTTAGGTAATGTTGGTGTAAGGGATACTCTATAGTCTATAAATGGAATCTGTAGTACACAGTAAAAAGACTAATAGAAGCTAGATGGACCTTGATAGATGGAGAACAAGTTAGGAAGAATGCAAAGTTCTTAGAGACCTGGAGGGACTGATATAAGGTGAACAATTGAGTGAGGTCTAAAACACTAGCATACTCAGGAAGACCAAATGAACAAGATTATATAGACTTACTAGATCACTAGTAGAAGTTGCTCACTATATCAACTGCAGGAAAAAATATTTTTCACGTATTTACGTAATCTGGATAAGAGGGCCTAGATATTCGTTTTACGAATCTTGTAGGTTAGTAGGAACTAACAACTAGCTTCAGGCTTGGAATTCCAAAAAGAATAGTTGAAGCAAAATCTAATCGATTGTTACCTACTATGCGGAAAGGGCTACTACCGAGAATATTTGACTTTATTTGGAAACACCTCACCGTAATAAGGGAGATTTGACTGTGTGGAAGACCAAATCTTCAATAATTATGTCCATCCTTTCTAATGACAAATTGATGCTCTTGAAAGTTGTCCAATGGCTAATTTGAAGACTAACCCTATATAAGAAGATCAACTCACAAGTCACATCGGATGATATAAGATGAAAATTTTGGAAAGATACAAATGCTGATATAGTCACATAGTTACTGTGTTATGGTGTGATTTTATTCACTTTTGTTCTTCTTTGTTGATAGTTGTTATTACTCATTGTAGTCTTTGTTTTGAGGTGTGTACAAGTGTGCGAGCAATGCTTGTGTATTGATAGTGGGATCTGTCAATTTTGGGTAGAAGTATCACATGCTTCATTTTAACTACTCAAAAGATTACTAGTAGATTATAGTATATTGATGGTTGTTAGTTTAAGAAAGTGGGCGCAAACTTGATTTGAGCGAACCATCATAAAGATCTGCATGTGTCCTCTTCTATCTCTTTACTTATTCATTACTTAACTAATGGAAGTATATTGCATATGATATTATCAAATTGTTCCCGCATCTCTTGAACTTGACTTATTCCTAAAAAATTGTTAGTTTTACATATCAACTTATTCAACCCACTCTAAGGTACATTGTTAGTCTCAACACATTCCAAGAGCAACGATAGAATAAAAGATAATAATGTATTGGAGAAATTATCAATTTACCACAAAACCGCTAATAAATCCAATCTCCTACCTGTCGCCATCAATGCTTGAACTCATATTCAACTGATCATTTAATTCAACCTTCATCTTCATACAAACTGGATCTATGAATGTCATGAATCATCCAATCTAAACCATACAAAGCACTGAGAGATGAGAGAGAGATTGAGAATTTTTTAATTCAAGGTTTGAGTGTTATTTTTGGTGGTTAAAATGTTTTATAAATTTCTAGTCATTGGATCTCAGCTTAGGTATATTCTACTTTTGTTTTCTTCATGGGTGAACTTAATGGAAAAAAGCCTTTTTTTGGGCTCCTTGCATCATCTTCTTCTATTTGTCCGACTTGTTGAGCATTAGCAGTGATGTAGATGACCAATTTTGCAACTCCAAGATTGCAACTAGAAGTTTCAACTTTCCTTTTAATGAAGCCTTGATTTTTGAAGGTACTAAATCTTATCTTTTGTTTGCCTGACTGAAGCCATAGGTGTGATACTGGTAATGTGACATCATTTTATTTTATAGTGGTGCTTATATGAAGTGAGATACAAATGTATATGAGTGAATTTGTTTACTAGTTAGTATAAGCATGTGTGTGGAAGCATTAGCACAGAGAATTGCTGGGAAGTAAAATGCAAAAGTAAGATGAACATGTTTAGATGCATAGGGAATTGCTGGAAATTTGTTTACTTGTGTGAAGCAAGATGCAAAAGTCAGATGAAAAGTTGTAAATTACAGAATGCCTGTGGAAGCATTAGCACAAACAATTACTGAGAACATTCCATCCTATACATGTCTTCAACATTGCTTTTTTCTTGGTGAAATGTTTTAAGTTTGTATGCATTTTCACATGTTGTTGAGGAGATACATGAGACAAGGGATTAAGGTCTAGTTAGATGTGCCTTTGGAAGCATTGACAGAGAGAATTGTTGTGACATTCTGATTTTCTGATTTTGTTTTTAATTGAATGAGTTGGGATTTTCATCGACGCATCTATAGTTCTTTTCTTTGAGCTGATTACTCACGAGATAACTAGTCTATCTAGTAAAGCCGTTAAGGAATTTTAACGCAATAGACTTGAGAATTCGACCAAAAATCAACTGCTCGACCGTGCTAATCTGCAAGGGTCATTACGGTACCATCAAAATCGATTAGAGATCGGAGATAGGTCGATTCGATAGAGGTATGTGATTAGTGTGTGGGTGATTCCACCTAATTGCAAAATTTCTGTCAAACGGCACTAGACCGATTTTTCTGTCATTTTTGTGCCATGTGCCCATATTTGAAATCTCGAGATTTTCACGAGAATCGAGAGTCGCCAATGAGTCGAAGATGCACAATGTGACTCGAAAATAATCGACCATGGGTCAATTGCATTAAAAATTCCTAAAAGCTACCCGGTAGGTTAGGCCACGCTAAAATTATGCCCGATTGAAATTAACCGCGAATTTGAACTCGATTTCATAAATTAAAAGTTCTATTATGTCACAATTCATTTTAGGAACGTTGACTCATCCTTCGAAGATTTTTCTGCAAACTCGAGATTTCGGCGACAAATCAAAGTTGGGTTATTTTGGACTAGGAAATTCAAGGGACCGTTTTTGGTCGCATTTTTGGCTGTCAAGTTGGACTATTTGGCAAGGGAATTACAAGAATTTAATGTAGGCACCTTAGCTGAATTTATGGGGATCGAATTGAGCTCAATTGGAGAAGAAATTGAATCAAATTGGATGGAAATTATCCAAAATTCGTAGGTCCTTGGAGTGTGCAACATTTGGACCCTTAGATGGCTTGCTAAGGAAGCTTCAAGGTTGCAATTTGGCTGAGGATGACAGCCAAGGGCTGGTGGGGCATGAACTTGAATGTCTAGATATTTTGTGGCCCCTTTAAGCTTTAGCAGCCTCCTTCTTTCTCCTTGCAGATCACTTTATCCATTGTTGAAGCATTTGAGAGCTTGAAAGAACCAAAGAAACCAGCCAGCCATCCCCCTTCGCTGTCGACTGCCGCCCGAAGCTGCCGGAGCTGCTTGCTCGCGCCCGCAAGCCCGTCCACGCGTCCTTCGTGCCCGCACCAACCAGCCGTCTTTCACCGTCCCCGAGCCGCCTCAGCTCACCGTCGCAACTCACCAGGTCGCCGTTCGTCGCCGTCCAACCAGCCAGAGTCACCACCCAGCTAGCCGGAGTCACTGCCATCGCCCGCTACAGCCACCGCCGCCCGTCTTGTGCCGTTTCAGCCTGAGCCGAGCCTCGACCAGCCTTTTCGGCCCAGGAAGCCGAAGCCGAAGCTCAGAGCCTAGCTGAGGCTTCGTGGCCCGTTTTAAGGCTCGTACGAACCTCCATTGGTGTCGCCACAAGCTTGAGTGTTGCTCATCTCCACGTCACCGTCACCGTGGACTCACCGGCCCACCAAACTGATGAGTTTACTTGCTAAACTCTGCTTAAGGAGTTAATGACGCTTAGTGGATAATTAGTTTAGGCTAAGTGTGGAGTAGATGGTTAGTTAGTTTGAATTAGTGATTTAATTATTCAATTATGCATGTTAGGTGGTTCGAATACAAATTGAAGGATGACAAACGGGCGTCAAAATCCATGAAACTCAAGGTGGCAAGTCTATGGGGGAGAGGTGGCACCCCTAATGGTCTTCCAAGACCATCCTTCATTAATTACTTGGCCGATGATTCATCAAGCATTTAAAGTTGTAAATAACTTGTCTTCGAAGTCTCAAAGTAGAGGAAATGATGACCCTAATCTAATAGGGACACATGGACATTTGATTCACCTCATTCATTAATGGCTTGTCATGATGACTATACACCTAAGCTTATGAGTCATTTTCTCTAATTAATTACTTAGGACACCTAAGCCTCCATACTCATCACCCCCATTTAATGCTTTTCACACTTATTCACACTTATTTTCTAGGAAGGTTTGACTAATCCAAGGCCTATCTAGCTTAGCCTCCTAGTTGGAACCAAAATAAGGGTTGAAATCGAGTATGTTACACAAGCCTATAGAGCTAGGTCCAAATGGGCCCATGCCCATGTTGGGCAGCCCAAGGGCCATGCGCCCATGAGTTGGGCAGCCCAATGGAGGGCCATGAGCTTTTCTAGCTCATTAGGTTTATCATTGCCATATCTTAGTATTAATTGCCCTCAAGTATGTGAATAGTGCGTGGATAATGCGCAATTTTCGCCAAATGATCTCATTATTAAAAAATGATTATTTCAATGCCAAGCACGCCACGTAAAAATGCTACATGTACTGAATTTTTTTAAATAATATACCAAGTCATCTAAAATTTTTAATTATAAAAGCCACGTATTATTTTTTGCTTGAATTTCTTGTTGTTGGCACTTAAATGATCTATTTTTTTCCAATCTAACACTTAAATGGTCCGGCGAAATTTTTTGGCATTAAAGTAAGCATTGTATAAAAATTTTGGTACTTCTAGTGTTCTTTTATCCTGAAATTGGTGATCTCACAAAGAAGTGCTTAAATTAGAAATTGGCCTCAGATTTTGGAGTATGAAATACACGGTGGGTTGAAAACACGACGTTAAGATCTTGTGCAACCGTTCGCGTTTAAGTCATCACGGTATGGATCAAGTACTTGCCTTTCGGCCATTAGAAGGACTTCATTAGTCCGTAATCAATGACTTTTCTGCAAAGACAGTGGATGCCAAATTCAGCCTACGCTTGGCCCTCTTGGATTTTTCTTGTCCCAATTTAAGCCAAATATGAAAAGAGAACTATGTTCTCCTTATGGGTTTTACTGGTCTAAAGCTCAACTCCTACTCAGAAAACAATTGACTCCATGAAAGTTAATGTTACTCCATCAAACATATGAATTCACAACTGGAGTCCTACTCCAAGTAGTCTTCTCCATCATATCCTCCAACAGCATAGAGCATGCCATTCAGTTCTGCAGCAGCTGGAGCAAGTCCCTGACAGAAGCAACCAAGAGAAGC
This sequence comes from Eucalyptus guilfoylei, assembly GCA_016097605.1. Lineage (NCBI taxonomy): Eukaryota > Viridiplantae > Streptophyta > Magnoliopsida > Myrtales > Myrtaceae > Eucalyptus > Eucalyptus guilfoylei. Next base: position 22,093,068 of record CM027866.1, on the reverse strand, counting down.
AAAGTAAAAAAGTAAGGAGTGGGCGAGTTCAAATGTAATAGGTACTGAAGATACAAGATATAGAAGATGCTATGTTTCATCGAATAGAGTATTTTAAGGTTAAGAATACCCATGAGACAGCTGGAATTTTGCTTTCTTTACCCACTGCTAACTAATCTTTGATTAAACCTTTTCGGTTTTCCGCTCTTTTGTAATATTTACAGCAACATAAACAGATTCTTGGAGTGTCCAACTGCATCATTTAGAGCTGGATTTGGGTGCAACCACCCATCTAGGCTGCCATTGACCATGAACTCATAAACTAAGGCCTTAAACTCATCACCCTTATAATCAATGCCTGATCTCACTTTTCCCGACAAAAACAGATTCAATACGTCACGCTATTATTCATGCATATGCAAAAAATTGATGATAAGAAGCATGTCAATAGGATATGTGAAGTCTATGACCCAAAAATAAAATAAAATAAAATAAGATAGGTAAAGACTGCAGCATCTTTAAATAAACTAAGATAACTGTCTTCAGTCAGTGTAAGAATGCCTTACAACTAAGCCTTCAAACTATGCTCAGTATTCACGATTTATTCTTTCTGACTGAAATTCTAACACCGTGTGATTTTCCTTGTTTCTGAATCATGTCTCAAGATCATTCAAATCTGCCTCCTACTATAACAAAGGGTACCTTGCGTAGCATTGAACAAGTAGGGATCCATCTTCCAGTGTCTGGATCATATATCTCGACATCTGAAAAGGGCTCGCAGTCAGCTGCACCACCAATTGCAAATATCTTATCCTTTAAAGATACCCCCACTAGGCATCCTCTTCGCCGATTAATTGAAGGTCGATCAGTACATTTATTGTACTAATGGCTGTATGACTCCACTATAGTGCACAGAAGAAAATCTTCGTTATGCAAAGTGAGATACAACCAGAAGAAACTTCATGCTTTGAATCTAAAAAATTGATGCAGTCTATCCACCCAAACACGACTCCAGCAAGCACAATATCATGAGAGCAATTAGTACCTGTGTCATGCCATACATCATCATAAAAACCACCAAAAACATATAGTTTGCCTCTTAATTTTGCCACGGAAGCTTGGGAGCGCACAAATCTCATAGGAGACAGTGAAGTCATGATATCTTCATGAGGAGAATATAGATATGAGGCTGATGAATGGGAAGAACCATCATATCCTCCCACTATGAATATTGACTCATTAAATGAAGGAGGTTTGCAACCAGTCTCATACTGAGTTTCACCAACAGGCCCAACAGCTGAAGATTCCTGAGCTCTAATGCTTTGCATCTATCTTCTAGACAGCAAATTTTCTGTCTCTGCAATCCAGTAAGAGTTCATCCATAATGTCAATAAGTTCATTCATAGAACCATTAACAGCATCAACTAGGACCATATCGGCATATAAAGAACTTTTGCTTGACAGGAAGTGACATAAATACAATTCTAGAAAGTAGACGTCCCGTAAGAATGATTCTTGTACTTTATAATTTTCTCTTCTAGAACTGACATTACTACACCCAACAAATAGACAATGTTAAGTAGGACAAAAGCCACAAAACAAAAATCTAAAATAATAAAAGAACAGCAATAACTGATATTGTTGATTCATAGCATCATAAGAGTTGGATTATCAAGAGTTGGATTATCATGTCTATGAAAACATAGACTTATCATATCCATCTTCTCAGCTAAGCAAGAATGACTGTTGATGTTAACAGATTATCATGTCCTTGTTAAAGGAACAAGTTAGTCAGTGTGTTAGCACTGAGTCAGAGTCCAGAATCTGCACATGCAGATACAAGCTTCCTAAGATAAGTAATTTGTAAGGCAATTAAAGAGGCCCAAGTTTAATTTTAAGCTGGACTAGAAATGACAAATGAGATTTGACTAACGGGGATGGACATACACACGGAATGGGCAGAAATTGTCAAACGACGAGGGATATTTCAACAGAAACATACCAGCTCCTTCTCAATAAAACTAAATCTTTGGGCTTGTTCCAACTGAGATAACATGAGCCCTCGCACTTCACATAGCAACTGCAAAGCATATTTGACTATGTTACAACTGACAAGGTACTGAAATAATAACGAAAAGTGGATACAGTAAAATAGAGGAACGGGTGGCTCTAATTACCTCAGCAACAATTTCTGAAACACCGACGTCAAGTGACAGCACTTTAGTGCCTTCCTCCAGGTTGTCAGGTGCAATTTCTGTTGTGATCATCGTGGATGAAGAATCACAACTGGAAGTGAACTCATAAGGAATCAAACCTTGAGTCTCTGTCACTGCCAGGGTAGGTGAACTCAGCTGAGAAGAAGTGCTAGAAGAAATGCTCACACAGGACAAAGCCATAGATTTATTTTCTATCCATAAAGCCTCTTCATCCCTCTCCATATCTATATGGGGTTGGGACATATGGCTCTCTCTATTAAAGTTAGGGGCAACAACTGAAGCATCCCCTAAAATGCTCCTATAATCAATTGGAGAAAATCTGGCTTCCGGATCTACAACCTTAAATTCATCATGTTCACTGGTTGCACGAGAAGTTGATGAAGCACCTCTAAGGTGTATCCAGACCTCCTTAGCAGCTTCATAACTTGGTTCCGAGCTTGCATGCTCTTCAAACTCCTTCCTACTCTCAGGTGGAGGAGGACGTGTAGATGCATTTATACAAGCTGCAGCAGGCACAGAGCCCTCAGGATTGCATTGACCTGAAGCAATAACTCCAACTTCAGCTGCAAATCCCACTAGGTCATCAGTTTCTTCCCCCGTTAGGTCATCAAATCCTTTTGCTCCTGTAGCTAGAGACTTGGAACTTTGAGGTTGCTCCCCAGCATTAGAAGTTGAATCAGACCTGAATAGAGAGATCCACAACTTTCGAGGAATATTATTTGCATTGGCGTAACTTCGACTCTGATCAGCTTCATCATGCTCTGGCGCTGCAAACTCATTGGTATCAAATCCCAATAGTAGTCTCTCTTTCTCAGGCCTAGGACTCTCATTAGACTTCCAGTCTCCAATAACCTGATTTGGCTGAGCAAGATCCCATCCACTGGCAGGTGTCTTGGCTCTTTCACCTCCTATCCTACTGTTAAAAGCAAGCAAATCTTTCTCCACAGTGATCCGTCTGTCTGGATATTTTGCCCTTGGAATAGTTGCACCAATTCGATTAGATGTAAATAGGCATATCAGTTTTGTTGTCTGTTCTTGATCAAGTTCAAACCAGAAGTGCGTTGTACTATAGTAGTTGGAAATTATTACTGGTTGGAACTGCTCTTCCACCAAAGGCTGGCAGTCAATACGCGTTTTCACCTTAACCTTTAACACAAGCATCAACCAAGTAATCATCACAAGCCACAATATGAGAGCATGTACAAAATGAACAGTCAACAAATTATGGCACATACCTGCGCAGGATAGGGGGTTTCTTCAGAGGGTTCCTTTGTCCATGCACGTATGTCTATATTCATTTGGCCTCTGCTAGTGGCTTAAAAAACACCATGTAATTTCCTATCGCTGTAGTTGAATAAGAAAAGCGCCAAGCCAGGTTCAATCTTCTTAATATATGCATAATGTAGACGAGGCAGACCTGTTCAAGCATTTTAAGAGTTCCTCAAACTCAAAGGTAGCCCATTGTGTGCAACGAAATCCAAAACAAGTTTTGCATGGCACGCATTAAGAAACATCCAACTGACCAAATAGCTTCTTTGCATAACACTCCTTAATGGTATGGTGAGTGCACCCCAAAATTACTCCACCGAGATCCTTTCTACATAGATTCCTTGCAGATGTGCTGCGATTGGATATCCCGTTTTGGTGGCCCGCTTCCTCCAAGAAGTGATTATTTTTCTTGGCCTTTCCACCCATTCTGCTATCCAAAATTATAAGCACGCTTGATTTAATTCAAGCAGTGGCAACATGACAAAATGAATGCTAAGCTAGACAGTGTGCGAATCAACGATTTCCACATGTCCCTTTACACCAACAAGGTTAAGGAGAGGAAGATACGAACGTATAGAACTCCAGCTATAAAATATTACATGATTGCATGATTTAATACTCAATGGATCCATGTTGATATTTGGTCCAATAGTGAAGCTTGAAAAAGTTGCAGAAAACTTCCTTAAGTGTTTTGAAGCTGACAAAACGTTTCCATCAGTCTAGTCTGAAGACTTGCAGACTCTTCCATCAAAGTCTGAAGACCTCCGGACTGCCAGACTCAAGACTCAAAGTCTATCCTCATTGACAGTCTCTAGACCGTCGAAGAAGGCTTATCCATAACTGGATGTTTTGTTAAGGATTTGACTTTATCGACTGGAGAAGATCTCTTGGCTAGATATAGCATGACGGAATCCTTTATTCAAATCAAGATTGATTCAGGGATTTTGGATCCGTTGATTGACGAAGTATACTTGGAAGGTTCTACTTATGGAAACCTAGATCCTGATTGTATGGGCGAGCAGGATTGATGGGCTATCGTCATGTTCCTTAAATAGCTCGAAGATCTTCCTAATTGATTCTGTCCAACGGGTAGATTGGAAGAATTCCTTTGGTAAGTGCCAACGGGTATGATGGCATAAAGGAGTATATAAGGAAGACGTTCCGGTTGTTTGAGTGTGTGCGCGATAGAAGAATTCTAAAGTCTGAAGCTCCTTGTTCTTAGTCAATTAAACTGTTGAACGAAATCTTGTACACAAAAGAGAGTCTATATCTTTAAGAGACCTTAAGAGAGTGTAGTAGAGTCTCTACACTGTGGAATCAAGGAAGAGCTTTTCTGTAACAACTCGTTTGTTCATAATGAAATCTAGCCGGTGGGCTGTCAGTGCGGAAGAGTGGACGTAGGCTTGGATTAAGCCGAACCACTATAAACTCTGTGTTCATATTCTCTTCCCTACACTCTTTTACTTTGATCGTAACTTGTTCATTTGAAAAGAGAGAAATTTCCTTTTTATAATCTATTATTGATTAGTGCTACACACTTATCTCGGAAATTTGTTTTTACACCTATTCACCCCCTCTAGGTGCTTATACTAGCTTTCACAATTGGTATCAGAGCTTGTGTACTCACTTAAATTGAAATGTTTTACTTCAGAGTAAAAGATACATGGCTAGTATGTTGGCTCCAGGACTGGTTGAAGGGCAAAGCAATACCAAACCGCCTTATTTTGATGGTAAAGAATACAACATATGGAAAAACAAGATGAAAGCATTCTTAAGATCAAAGGATCCTCTGGAATGGGATGTGGTAGACAAAGGAATCATTCCTAAAGCTGCACCTGTCTTAGAAAGAGGAAAAGAAGCTGTTGAGTCTAGCGAAATGACTCAAGAAGAGATAACCAAGAGACAAGCTCTTGATGCAAAAGCAATTTATTCTTTATATTGTGCATTATCACCTACGAATATAACAGAATATCTTCTTGTGCTATAGCTAAAGAAGTCGGGATAGATTACACATCACCTATGAAGGAACTGATCAAGTGAAAGAAACCAAAATCAACATTCTACTCGGTCAATACGAAGCATTCAAAATGAAATCAGGAGAATCTATCACTGACATATTTAGTCGTTTTACAGAAATCGTGAATGGTCTTGAAAATCAAGGTCAACCAATTTCTGATCCCATGAAAGTAAACAAGCTACTGGGTGGACTCTCCAAGGATTGGAATCACATAAAAACCTCAATAAGGGAGACACAAAGAATTATGCCACTTTCTGTCGATGAATTGGTTGGGACTCTTCAGTCTTATGAAGTGGAGCGAATCAACGAAGATGAAGATCCTAAAGGTAAGAAATCCATTGCATTAAAATCTAATGATGATTATGATGTCACAGATTCTGAAGACGATATGGATGATGAAGAGCTTGCTCTCATGATAAGAAGATTCAGAAAGCTAAACAGAAAAGGAAGAAGATTCAATCCAAAGAAACAAAGCTTTCAAAAGCAACAAAGTAAGTTTGTTGAGGATGATGAATCCAATAGAGATGTAGTCTGTTTTGAATGTAAGAAAAAGGGACATATCAAACCCAACTGTCCCCTTCTAAGGAAAAAGAAAGGAAAAGCTAAGAAATATCGAAAGGCACTCAAAGCAGAAACTTGGAGTGATACAGAATGTGAAGAAAGTGATGATGATTATGCCAATATTTGTCTCATGGCACAATCGACTTTATTCGACTCAAATGACTCGATTCAGACGGTGAAATCAAGGTAAGTAATTTGAAAATCCCTACTAAAGTTTCTAGATACATTGATGAATTGTGTCTTAGTGTCAAAACTTCTCTTAAAAGGATTTCCGAACTTAAAAGAGAAAATTCTGCACTAAAACAACAGGAAAATGTTTGGAAAGAAAAGGTCAAAAGTTTAGACAAAAGTTTTACTGCTTTGAAAGAAAATAAAGACAATCTTTCAAAAGAAAATGCATTCTTGAAAAATGACATCTCAAATATTTCTAAAAAAATTTCTATAGGATCTGAGAAACTTGAAAATATTCTTTTAGCACAAAGACCTTACTTCAACAAATCAGGTTTAGGAATGACTGCTGAAACCATTCCTCTAATTGATTTTCTTAAAGTAAAGGAAAGAATTAAGCAAAGACCTACAAGAGATGCTTACAAAAATCATTTCCAAAAAGTTTTTGTAAAACCAGTAGGTCACAGTGCTCTTAGATGTTCTAAGTGCAATAGCTCAGATCATTTTGAGAAAGAATGTCCTATGGTTTGGAAACCTGTTAAGAAGGTATGGGCAAAGACCGTATATTATACTAACACCAATGGACCCAAGAAAGTATGGGTACCAAAGAAAGCTTGAGTCTCTTTTCTAAATGCAGGTTACTATCAAGAAAAAGATTAAATGGTACTTGGATAGTGGATGCTCAAGGCATATGACAGGAGATTCAAATTACTTCTTAAAGCTTGTTCAAGTTAATGGTGGAAAAGTTTCATTTGGAGGAAACAGCAAAGGAAGAATTGTAGGATACGAAACTGTAAAGATTGGAAGCCTCACGATCAGTAATGTTTCCTTAGTGGAAGGACTCAACTACAATTTGCTAAGTATCAGTCAGCTGTGCGACACCGGTTTCAAAATCAATTTTCAAGAGGGAATTTGTTCAGGAACCAGTAAAGACTCCTCTCAGTCTTTCATGGGACGAAGACATGGAAATATCTACCTCTTGGATGTCAAACCAGATGAAACCCAATGTCTAATCTCAATTCAAGAAAAAGCAAACTTGTGGCACAGAAAACTTGGGCACATCAACATGAAGCAAATAGCCAAAATTTCAGCAAAGAAGCTTGTTCGTGGTCTACCCAATCTGTCATACCAAAAGTCTGATCTATGCACACCATGCGTATTGGGAAAACAGGTAAGAAACTCATTCAAACCAATAAATCAAGTTTCCACTAATCGTGTACTGCAGCTTCTGCATATGGGTCTCTTTGGACCAACCAAAACTCAGAGCATTGGAGGTAAGAAATACTATTTAGTAATTGTGGATGATTATTCACGATTCACTTGGGTATATTTCCTGGCAAGTAAGTCTGAAACTTTTTCTTATTTCGAAAAGTTTGCCAAAAAGGTCCAAAATGAAAAAGGATATGTTATTTCAAGTATACGGACAGATCATGGAGGTGAATTTGAAAATCAAGACTTTACAAAATTCTGTGATGAATCTGGTTTTCGGCATGTGTTCTCCTCTCCATACACTCTAGAGCAAAATGGAGTCGTGGAAAGAAAGAATAGGTCGCTTCAGGAAATGGCTAGAACTCTTTTAATTGAAAGTAACATATCTTCACGTTTTTTGGCTGAATCTGTTTCTACAGCATATTATATTATTAATAGAGTCTTTCTAAGGCCTATTCTAGAGAAAACTCCCTACGAGTTATTCAAAGGAAAGAAGCCCATTGCTTCATATTTTCATGTATTTGGATGTAAATGTTTTATATTGAAAAATGCAAATGATCGAGTTGGTAAATTTGAAGAAAAATCGGATGAAGGTATTTTCCTTGGATATTCTATCACAAGCAAAGCTTACAGAGTATACAACAAAAAGACTCAATCTGTGGAGGAATCAATGAATGTTAAATTTCAAGACTTTATGCAAATTGAATCGATTCAGACTCAACTTGAAGATTCTGAATCTGCTCCAAACTCTACAAAGTCTAAATCTCTAGAAGCAGCTCAGACTTCAGAAGCCCAGCAACAAATGATCGTCGAAGATTCAAATGAGGAAAAAGATCAACAGTCTGATAAATCAAACGGCAACTAGAAGCATAAATCCAGTCATCCCAAAGATCTCATTATTGGCGATATTAATGAAGGAATTCGCACAAGATCTAAAAGGCACGAAGAGTCTAGTGCTGTGGCTCTTATTTCTGAAATAGAACCCAAGAGCATAGAAGAAGCTTTAACTGATGAAAGCTGGATTGAAGCTATGCAAGAAGAACTCAGGCAATTCAGCATTAATGATGTCTGGGAATTGACTCCTAAATCGAAAGGTAAATCTATCATTGGAGCTAAATGGGTTTTCAGGAACAAGATGAATGAAAAAGGAAAGGTCGTAAGAAACAAAGCAAGACTCGTAGCCAAGGGATATACGCAAGAAGAAGGGATAGATTATGATAAGACTTATGCACCAGTAGTAAGGTTAGAAGCAATTAAATTATTACTTGCTTTTGCTTGTCATAAGAATTACAGGTTATTCCAAATGGACGTCAAAAGTGCTTTCCTAAATGGATTTATCCAAGAGGAAGTCTATGTGGAACAACCACCCGGTTTTGAGAACCCAAGAAAACTAGACTCTGTATTCAGACTGAAAAAGGCTTTATATGGTTTAAAGCAATCACCTCGAGCTTGGTACGACAGACTAAGTAAGTTTTTAATTCAAAATGGCTTTGTCAAAGGTAAAGTAGATACTACATTGTTTATCAAAAGAGAAAGCAAAAGCTTTCTACTTGTTCAAATTTATGTTGATGATATTATTTTTGGATCTTCTAATGAAAGTACGGCAAGAAATTCTCTAAGTCTATGCAGGATGAATTTGAAATGAGCATGATGGGTGAACTAACCTTCTTTCTCGGGCTTCAAGTGAAACAACTGAAGGAAGGAACTTTTATTCATCAACAAAAATATGCCAATGAACTTGTCAAAAAGTTTGGGCTGAAGAATTGCAAAAAAACCGATATACCAATGTCAAGTTCCTTGAAGATGGACAAAGATGAAGGAGGAAAGAAAGTTGACCAAAAGCTATACAGGAGTATCATTGGCTCACTTCTTTATCTTACTGCTTCTAGACCTGACATTTTGTTTAGTGTTTGCATTTGTGCTAGATTTCAATCAGACCCTAAAGAATCTCATCTAAGTGCTGCAAAGCGTATTATCAAATACATTGCCTCAACTTCAAAAATAGGTCTCTGGTATCCTAAAGAAGGAGACTTTACTCTTCTTGGATACTTAGACGCAGACCTAGCCGGATGCAGAGTTGATAGAAAGAGCACCTTGAGCACCTGTCAACTACTTGGAAGTAGGACAGTGTCTTGGTTTTCAAGGAAGCAAAGTACAATAGCTCTTTCTACAGCAGAAGCAGAGTATGTAGCTCTTGGAAGTTGTTGTTCACAAATTCTATGGATAAAACAACAGCTAAGAGACTTTGGAATTGAAGATTCATGCACTGAAATCAAATATGACAACACCAGCGCAATCAATCTCACCAAGAATCCGATTCTTCACTCAAGAGCAAAACATATAGAGATTCGACATCACTTCATTAGAGATCATGTTCAAAATGGAGGAGTTACTATTCAGTTTATTGACTCAAAGAATCAACTGGCGGATATATTTACAAAGCCTTTGGAGAAAAATCAATTTGAAGTTATTCGTTTCAGACTCAATATCTTAAAGTCTGAGGAAGCTCAGACCCAGGACTAAAAGTCTAAAGAGTCTCAGACTCAGATGATCAAGATTCATGACTGTAAGTTATGTTAATTTATTATCACTCAGATCAAATCTTGAAAAGGTACAATCATCTATCCAGAATTGATTATTGCTATTTCCGTGATTATTTCAATCTTTCCTTTTGAAAAAGAAGTTATTTTTAAAAATGACAGTTATCTAATTTTTGAAAAGACAGTTATTTTTTTTAAAAGGCATCTTTATATTTCCTTTTTACAACGTTCCGTATGCCTCGCTTCGACTGCCTTATATACTATCGGTTCCTCTTCGTTTTACTCACAAAAACCCTAAGAGAGCATCGATCTTCCACTTCTGTCTTCTTCTCTTGTTTAATCCTCGAAAAGTTGTCATCTTTCTTGGAAAATAAGCTTGGAATCTCTCAAAGACTATGAAAGATGTCGTCCCAAAGAAAGTCTTCAATGATCGCGAACAGGGGACCACAGCAAATGCATGAGGGGCCTAGCACTTTGATCTCACCGAGGAAGAAGAATGTCCTAGACAGCAGCAGAGCCCACAACATTCTCAGCAGCGTCCATCTCCTCCATCTAGACCTCAGAATGTTGCACATCAAGAAGAGGAAGAAATCATCGAAGACGCAAAACCTATAAGATCTCTTAAGCCCGAATTTACCTACAAGCTTTATCGTGCTTTGAAGAGGAGTGATTCTCCGTTGAACTACATTGATGAATTTTTGAAAGACAAAGGGTATAGAAATGAAACTTACTTTTTACGCATAATTGAACGAATGGGAATTGCCCTTGTTGGTTCAGCGGAAGAGGCATTGGCAAATATCCCAACCGATCCACGTGTTGGAGGGCTGAGTCAACCAGATGGGAATGACGATGATAGGATGTATAGTCAGTTTAAACCTAGAATGGGTATTGCAGCAAAAATCCGAAACAAAAGGACGGATTTGTTTCGATCGGATGACCACAAGCAACTGTACTCTAAGTTGCTGAAGCGTGGGGTGATAAACCCTAGAAGTGTGGACTTTGATTTTCTTGACTCTGTGAATGTCAATCTGCGAGAAAAATTCAGTCTTCTTCAACTCGAACAGTTTTGTTCTGAATCTACAGAAGCTTATGCTGAACTTACTGCTTATTTCTATTCGAATCTCAGTTTCTTGAATGCAAATAGGTTCTCTTTTAGTGTTCGAGATCAGGACTATGTGGTTGACATGAATACATTGGCTGATGTGATTGGGGTTGAAAGAGGGAGATATCAACCTATCAATGTGTCTATTGCTCGTGCAACGTTGGAGCTTGTTAAGGATAGAAGGACGGAAGAAAAGATTTCCTATTTGAGAATGAATGCGTCCAAAATTTTGCTTCACAAGATTGTGATTAACTATCTCAGACCAAAATCAACTTCAAAAACCGACGTTTCAAACTCGGAGGCAAAGTTGATGTATGCCATCAATGCTGGTAAAAAGTTCTCTCTTCCACACACTATTATGATCCACATGTACAAAGCAGTGGTGAAGGACAAGGGTCAATTTCCGTATGCAACTCTTGTGACCAAGTTATTCAAACATTTAAACGTTCAGCTTCCCCGGATTTTTTGTATTCGAACGTGCGATCAAATGGTGGTGGGACTGAAAATGGTCTCTAAAATGCGTCTGAAGGAACTTAGTAAGGCTTTGGAGCAATTAAAGGAGAAAAGCCCTGTCAAGACTCATCAATTCTCTTCAGCTGCAAAGAGGAAAGGGAAGGAGCCCATGGTTGCTCCATCAAAGAAAAGAAGAGCTCTCATCATTGAGGATGAAGAGGATGAGGATGATATCACCATTTCTGCAATGGCATTGAAGAACTTAAGTCGTTCTGTTCCAGAATCAACGGAGCGACAGGAAAAAGACACTGATGAGACAGAACAGAGAACTGGAGAAAGAGAAGATTTGGAAGCAGAGGAGAAAGAAGAAGAGGGGAGAGGAAATCAAGAGGAAGCAGAGCATGAGGAACACTTGTCTCCAGCTGAAGGCATGGAAATAGGGGGAGATCATGAGAAAAGAGGAACGTCCTCATTCCCTACAACCAGTGAAGGAATAAATCGTTCTCCAGCAGATTCAGAGGACATCTATGCCTCTCAATTTCCTGAGAAGGAACATGATGTTTCAGCGCCTAATCTGCGTGAACATGCTGATTTTCCATCATCTGCCTATACTCCGTCTGATCGTGCAGAAACCAGTACTCAGACTGATAATTCAGCAGACTTTCGCAGAATACTTGATGTTCTCTTGGAGATGCGGGGTCAAATATATGCTCTGGGATGCGAAGTACAGAACTTGCAAAATGCAGGTCAAACCTCTTCAGTTTCTTTGCATGATCAAATTCATGCCTTTGCTCTTCAAGTTCAAACAAATGCCAAGGGTGAAGATGTGGCGCAACTGAAGGAGGATTTGAAAAAGCTGAAAGGGATTGTCCAGTCAATGGGAGATTTCCAGCTTGTTCGTGTTCCCAATCAATCTTAATTCCATTCTCTTTTCATCTCTACCTTTTTAATGATGACAAAAAGGGGGAGAGATGTGGTGCAGATTTGATTTGAATTCTGAACTTTGAAACCTTTTGAACTTTTGTGTCGAGTATGTTTTATTGACTTGACTTTTGTGTTTGGTTGTTTGGATTTGGACTAGATTTGGATTTGACTGTTTGAACATTTGTTTATCTTAAGTACTATTGATATCTCATAGCTTTGTTCATTTAAAAGACTAACCTACTTTCTGTGGATGCAGATTCTAGTGTTATTACTAAGCCTCTTATCTTTGTGAGATATCCATATTTGCTTAAGTAATGTTTTGTAGGTCAAAGTTATCCAAATCTGCAGGAAAGTTTTGTCACCATCAAAAAGGGGGAGATTGTTGGAGAAAACTTTCTTAAGTGTTTTGAAGCTGACAAAACGTTTCCATCAGTCTAGTCTAAAGACTTGCAGACTCTTCCATCAAAGTTTGAAGACCTCCGGACTGCCAGACTCAAGACTCAAAGTCTATCCTCATTGACAGTCTCTAGACCGTCGAAGAAGGCTTATCCAGAACTGGATGTTTCGTTAAGGATTTGACTTTATCGACTGGAGAAGATCTCTTGGCTGGATATAGCATGACGGAATCATTTATTCAAATCAAGATTGATTTAGGGATTTTGGATCCGTTGATTGACGAATTATATTTGGAAGGTTCTACTTATGGAAACCTAGATCCTGATTGTATGGGCGAGCAGGATTGATGGGCTATCATCATGTTCCTTAAATAGCTCGAAGATCTTCCTAATTGATTCTGTCCAACGGGTAGATTGGAAGAATTCCTTTGGTAAGTGCCAACAGGTATGATGGCATAAAGGAGTATATAAGGAAGACATTCCAGTTGTTTGAATGTGTGCGCGATAGAAGAATTCCAAAGTTTGAAGCTTCTTGTTCTTAGTCAATTAAACTGTTGAGCGAAATCTTGTACGCAAAAGAGAGTCTATATCTTTGAGAGACCTTGAGGAAGTGTAGTAGAGTCTCTACACTGTGGAATCAAGGAAGAGCTTTTCTGTAACAACTCTTTTGTTCATAGTGAAATCCAGCCGGTGGGCTGTCAGTGCGAAAGAGTGGACGTAGGCTTGAATTAAGCCGAACCACTATAAACTCTGTGTTCATATTCTCTTCCCTACACTCTTTTACTTTGATCGTAACTTGTTCATTTGAAAAGAGAGAAATTTCCTTTTTATAATCTATTATTGATTAGTGCTGCACACTTATCTTGAAAATTTGTTTATACACCTATTCACCCCCCCTCTAGGTGCTTATACTAGCTTTCACAGAAAACTCATCACAATTGGAGATAAATGAGGTCATAAGTGAACATGGGACTCTGTACTCTATCGGACCCTTTGCTTTAATAAATAAGGATAGTAATATTTGATGTAAATAATTACATAGATATCGCTTCACGAGAGCTTTTTTAGTCCATATGGGACTTAAGATTGTTACAAACTCCTCGCTTTTACCTTGGAAACACACAAAGCAAGTAGGTTTTCAAAGGTGAACCCAATAAATTCTTCAGGATGTTCCTACCATGTAAGACATCGTGCCAAACAAGTACAAGGCCATGGCCTAGAACTTAATTTCCACATGTTGCAAGACCAATGTTTAAATTTATCCAGCAAGTTTTACATGTTACATGAAGGGATAATGTAATCAGTATGACCAAAAGCACTCAGTAGGAATGCCACAGCAAGTATAAGAATTTCATGCAAATAACAACTACGTGAAGCATTTCTCTCGGGGGATACCAATAGTGATTTAGATTTTCTTTAGGTGCTGCAGTCATTACATCCATGAATGAGAAATTCAATAAAATGCATCAAAACACACGAGTCCATTCAGTCAAAAGTCACAAAACCATATATATGAATTGATTCACAGAATAAATATGGATTGTCCATAAGTATTTTTTACAAACTTGGCCTCCCAGATTACATTGAGAAGTTTGAGAATAGTACAAAATATACATATATATTTCATTTTATTCTATTGGGCATCCTAGAACTTCATGGCGACCTCTAGATGCTTTACGACCTATGGAAAGGTGATGGAAGTGTCATTGATTTATGTTATGGCCTTTAGACCAAAAAATTGTAATAGATTAAGGCCGAGTATTTAATGGACAATTATTTTGTTGGAAATGCATCCTACGTCCATGTGAGACTAAGGATTTTATTGATGAGGAAATTTTGTTTTTGGCCATGAATTTTATAAGTTGGATTTTTATCGATCTATGTTATAAATTTTTATGGCCATATGAATTTGTAATTTAGTATTTATATAAGTGGGAATTAAGATGGATTATTAAAAGTAAACATGGGCCTATTTAAGAAATTTTTGGGCCATTTAAGTTTGGACTTTAGGCCCAAGAGTGTTGGACCTAAAGTGGGCCAAAAGGCCCGGCCCATGAAGCCCATTGGGCTGTCGACTGAATGGAGGGGGGGAGGAGCCGGATGGCCTCCTCCATGTGTCTTCAACAAGGAAGACACTTGTCTCCTTCTTGGTGACAAGTGTCCCTCCATGCAGAAATGGAAGCATGCAAGGATTTTATTCAACCAAAAGGAAAAGAGAGGGAGAGTAGGCGGATTGAGAGAGAGGGTTACCGAGAGAGAGAGAGTGAAATCAAGAGAGGGAGAGCGTGCGAGAGAAGAAGGAGGAAGAAGGAGGCCCGTTGCTGCCAATCGTCCGCCTAGTCGCCGCCATCGAGTCCGCTTTGCCCCACCGATTTTCTTGCTGTGTTTTTGCTTGGATTAGAGGCAAGTAGAGTCCATTGATCTATCCTTTGCTTGCTGTGTTTGGTGTGTGATGAATGGTGAATTTCGGATGTGGATGAAGTGTGAAATTTCGAAGTTATAGGAGTTGTGTTCTAGCCTAGTATTCTGTTTCTGGAAAAACAGTCCGACCTTTGATGATTTCGTGAGTTGCATGCGATGTTCTAGCTGGAATCTGACTTCGACTTATTGATGAAAGTTGTAAAGGACTTCTTGGAGAATAACATATCAAAATTTGAAAGGAAACGGACAAGTATAGGTCGATGAACCCATTTTCTTTGATGAAGCTAGATCTGGAAACTGTCATGATGATCTATTGTGATTCTGTGAATTTCGTGCAATTATCTAGTCCGAATTTGATCTCGTGTTCTTGATGAGAGTTGTAGAAGACATCTTGAGGAGTAACATACTAAAATTTTGAGGATAAACGGACAAGTAATGATCGGGGAAAACAATTTTCTTTGAAAAGGATAAATCTGGACAGTGAACCGAGAGATAGGAAGAGTTATAAAAATTATAGCTTTTAATCCAGAAGGAATTAAATTTCTATTTCTTAATGAGACTTTTACCTCTATGTCTTAGTTATAACATATTAAAATCTCAGAATTTTCGGAGTTCATTTAAGGGTTTAATCGAAATTATTTCCGAAACTGTGTAAAAGTGGTACTGGAATTTCTTTTGCTGTGATGTATGGATTTATGTGATTGATGTGAAACTTTCTTGACATAGTGTTCTGCATGAAATATCTTCCTCTGGATCTTTTTTACATCGTGTTAAATTTTCAGAATTTATTGAGATCGTTTACTATTTTTTCCAGAATTTTTATTAGAGAAGTGTATTCTGCTTTATCCGAAATTTGCTATATTTTCAAGAATAAATGGACTGCCCTACGAAATATGATGTCTTGAGTGGTTGTATATGCTGCATATACGGTGATGTTTGGCATATCATGTGACATCAAAAGATGGTTTAGATCTTTGATATTGTTGCATCAAATCCCATGATAAAAATGAGACATATATGAGATTATATATTGTGATAATAACGAGACTGTCGGAGGTGTGAGCCGACGATGCCCCGGGAGTGTTGGGATGCCCGGAGTGTGTGTGTCGGATGCCCGGAGTGTGTGAGCCGAATGTCCTCGGGAGTTTCGAGATGCCCGGTGGTATACAGTACATAATTCCAAGAGGTTGCCTGGTGGTATGTCGGTACGTAATCCCGGAATCCCTGGAGGTTTGTGCTGGGGGGATTCCTCGTGATGCTAGTTGGGATGCGAGATGCCCGAAGGTGTGTGCCGGATGCCCGGAGGTGTGTGCCGGAGGCCCTCGCAATGCCAGGTTGGATGCGAGCGATAAATTGTGGGATGCAAACATTGGTCCCTGGATGAAAAATAATGAAATCCTTGTGAAAGATGAGAATTGAAATTGAATCATGTGCATGGGTGTATGCATATGGCATGATGCATGATCTGCTTATGGAAGTAAATTGATGCTATTTGATATTGAAAATGCGATCATGAAGGCGTGAATGGATCTCATGGTGATGTATGCTTGATAGCATGGATGATACGAATCATGGTGATACATGCACGATGACATGGTGAGATATGCATGACTACATGGTGGTATATGTACGATGGCATGGCAAGATATGCATGACTGTATGGTAATATATGCATGACTGCATGGTGATGTATGCTTGATAGCATGAATGATATGTGCTTTACTCGTGATATCTTGATTGTCTTGCTTGTTGCATTGTGTAGTTTGGTGGATCTTTACTACTGAGTGGTTGTACTCACCCCGTTTGGGGACCAACATTTCAGACTAGATAAAATACCTCGGCTGCCACTGCCACTGGTAGATGGATCGAGTGGTTGGATATGACCGCGAGGAGGAGGATAGCAAAGGAAGGAACTTGTGGACGCCGACACTGAACGATGGACTTTAAGTATACGACTGTTGGAGGAGATGTCGGTCATCTTTTGAAGTATAGCCGAGTATAGAAGGCTATGGCATTTTGATGTATCCATGAATGATGTCCATTTGGTTTAAGTAAATAAAAGTGTTTGGCTTTTACCTATAAATGTTTAGTTGGTGTGCATCATTTTCTGAATATAGGGAAGGGAGTTGATGGATGTGCTTCCGCCATATAAATTGCGCAGGGACCAATCTAAAAGATGTAAACCCCCAGGTTGTATGGACCCACTACAATTGAATCGGTATCAGAGTGACTTGTCAATAGGGCAAGAGAAAGATAAGCGAACTGTGGCGACCCTACCGGATCGAGGGCCGGGTCGAGGGGTGCCACAATTTATTCCAAGAGGACTCAAAAATCTTCGATCATTCTCCTTATCCACAGCAAAAATCTTTGCCATTCGGCACACGCACGCGCCTCTACTATTTTGCTATTGATGAAGACGAAGATAAAGAAGAGGAACGCCGAGAAAAAAAGGAAACGCTTTCTCATCTCACGTCTTTCAAAGGACAGCAATCTTCGTTAACTTCCTTCCGATACGCTCTCCGAACGAATGCCTCGAAAACGCAGGTGATCGCGGGAGCGTTTCTAGTACCAGCAGAAGAATCAGGAACCGCTTCGCCTTCTGATCAGACCTCGACGAAAAAACGCGAAACGGATTTACGAGATAGTCTCGCAACAGGCTCGACCGACTCTCGCGATACGTCGTCTCGCTCGAGAGGGGAAACAAACCAACGAGCTGCACAACCACAGATAGAGAACGAATGAGAAACCTAAGCGGATCGCGCACGGCCGAACGATGAGACGGGCGACGCCTCGAGAAAGAAAAGATCCTTTGGCATCTGCATAAGTATAGCGCGAAATGGCAATGCACCAGAACCGCTCGAGACGATCGTTCATCGAAACAAACGAAGGCGAGGCGGCACAAACATTGGCAGCGTCAACCTCGATTTGCTTCAACTTCGCAAGACGCGAAACCAAAACCGAAAAAAAGAAGAAGAGTAAATCTTCACCTGAAGAAAATCACCAATCAGCGAGTCCGTTTCGAGCGAGCGAAAGCGGCACTGAGAGAACCCTGACGCTTCAACGAGCGACTGCGAATGGAGAAGCCTATGAGCTTGCACTGAAGCTCGAGCATGCTTACTTTTATAAGTGCAAAAGCAGGTAGAGAGAGAGGGAGAGGGCGAGAGCAAGTTGCCAAAAATGGTGGCGGAAGTGGAAAAGCAAATGAGGCGCGCAACGAGCCCCGCCTTCTCTTGAAACGAGTCCTCAGCCCCTACGTACGGAGAGGCGCGTGGGGCGTGGGGCGTGTGATTTTACTCTTTTGTCCCCGTCGTGGCGTTTGCGTTTCCTTGCTGGGTGCTGGCCTGATCTTTTCGAGTGCACATGACAAAATTTCTAGAACAAAAATTGATTTCTTGCCAAAAATTGATTTCTTAATTTCTATTTTAGAAATTGAGAAGTTAAAAATTTTAGCTTATGATTTCTTTTTCAAATATATTTCTGGAATAGAAATCTGTTCCAGAAATAGAAAAGATCAAATTGCGTTACTAAACGGATTTCTGGTCCAAACTTGTTCTAGGGAATAGAAAAATAGAGAAGTAGAAATTTTATCATGCACGTCCTTCATATCCCCACCAAGCCACGAACGCGTGGTTACTCCCGGGGGGCGAGGAGATCGGGGGCAGTCACATCAATGGATTTCTTGATCATTTCTTACTGAGGGCAATCGTGTCATTCGCGTTGGAACCAGTACTGATTTTAAATGCGGGAGCGGCCCATTTTGATATTGATGATCTTTTTTTTTTTTTTTTTTTTTTTTTTTTTTTGTTATTTCCGTTTGGGCCCTTAATTGATGCTCATACTAGAAGTTAATCCCTTATATTAGAGGTAAAACTGGGAACAAGAGAACAAATCAAACATCACATTTATGCCGTTTGGATAGAGGGACCCACTCTAAGGGAGAGCAACAGAGGATTTCATTATATTAGTGAAAACACAATGGAAACTACAACAACACTCCAGTGACTTAAAACACTCTTACTATTTTCTAAACCCCTAATTACCTGAATAACTCAAATAATGCTAGGCCCTCACAACTCCCTCAAATTAATCTCTCAATTTCACAAAAGATTCACAATCTTACCACAAAATTTGATCAAACACTTTAAGATTGTTTCATGGTGTAATTCATGGTGCGCCTCTCACTTCGCAACATGAGGCACAAAGACCCATAAATATTGGATCCAAATAGGAAGCTTTGGTCATGAAATCTACTCAAATTAGGAAGCCTATTCGATTGAGTAAATCTACTTGAATCAAGTTACCTTTATGCCTTCAAACCCGAAACATATTTTATCAACACTTAACCATAATTAAACTCATAAATTATCAATCGCTTTATGAATTACTTTAATTACTTTATTTTATATTAAATTACATTGGCCTAATACCAAAAAAAAAAAAAAAAAAAAAAAAAATCTCAACTTTAGATCCAATTCCAATTCCATTCTTAACTTTTTTGCGTTTCATAAAAAACTCTTTAACTTTTGGTTCAATCCCAATTTTACCCTAAAAAAATTTTCATCTTAGTAAAGACCACTAACTTTAGATACAGTTCCAATTATATTCTAAACTTTTCTTGTTTCATAAAAACCACAAACTTTTACTTAAATCTCATATCTGCCTCTGTTAACTTTCCATCCTAAATCTCCCATAGTGATTTGGCATTTCCACATCATTGCTCTAGTTTTTTTAACAAATTTAAAATCTAAGAAGACATCTTTTAGAGATGAATTTCTACGTCGGCCCAAACGTCGTCTTCTTGAGTATGAAATTTGGGTAAAAATTAAAGCAATTAGGGTTAGCCTTCTTCAATTATTCTTACTCTTATAAGAGTTCTCCTTCCATCTCACTCAAGGATCTTCGAAGTTCATGCTTAGTATTCAATCTCTCATGCTCGGAAGTCTTCCATCTCTTGCAATTGGAAAGCTCGCGCTCAGAACACTTGAATAGCTCGCATTGGAGAGTTTTTTCATCTCTTAGTTGTCAAGGGTAATTTGGGAGAGAGGGTTTAAGGTGCCAAATTTGGAATTCAAGTAAAAGTTGGTGATTTTTGGGGAAATTGAAGCTGGAGCTAAAGTTGAAAATTTTTTTATATATAGAATTGGAATAAAACCTAATGTTTAGATTTTTTATAGGATATTCGCCATATTACATTATACCATATGTATTACTTAATATACGGACAGCATGACTCGATATCTTTCGGATACGTCCAGAGAAGGAAAATGACAATCGGCTTCTCATGGCAAGCATTAATGGAAGTTTCACTGAAATTGGCATGCGTCGGAATCAATAAGCCCGTACCTTGCAAAGACAACGGAACCAGAAAATATCCCATATTGGTTAGTCACAAAGGACAAACAAAAAAATTTAATGCTGAGCTGTCAAATTTCTCATCCACTCAAGGTATCCGATCGCGGGTCAATATCACTTTCCCCAATAAATATCTTATCAAATTTCTTACAACGTCACTACTATGAAAATTCAATGCACCAAAACCACCTCTTGAAAATTCTTCCTTTCCGCATATGACAAAGAAGACTAATGACGATGTCGAGGCATATAAAAAAACAGCAAATAATGCAAGAAGGCACCAAAAGACTAACAACGATGTCGAGGCATATAAAAAAACAGCAAATAATGCAAGAAGGCACCATGAACTCCTGATTCACTCTCTTGCTTCTTCTCCTCAATATTAATCTTGCTTTTCTTTCACTCAAAAACTTCATGGAAACAGAAGTGGCCAATGATTTGTCTCCGATGGCAAAGGTTTACAAGGATGGTCGAGTGGAGAGACTCGTGAGCACGGCCACTGTCCCTCCATCGCTCGATGAGAAAACTGGCGTCCAATCGAAAGACGTTGCCATTTCATCGGACTCCACCGTGTCGGCAAGACTTTACATCCCTAAAGCAGCGGTCGGCTCTCTCCAAAAGCTCCCTGTACTCGTGTACTTTCACGGGGGAGGCTTCATAATTGAAACGGCGTGGTCACCGACTTACCACAACTATCTCAATCCCCTCGTTGCAGAGGCTAACATCATTGCTGTCTCCGTTGAATATAGAAGGGCACCTGAGCATCCCCTTCCGGCAGCCTATGATGATTCTTGGACTGCCCTCAAATGGGTGGCCTCTCATTCTGCTGGAAACGGTCCCGAGGAGTGGTTGAATTCTCATGCCAATCTCAAGAAGGTAATCCTAATCGTTCTTCATTTTTTTTTATTTGGATCACGTATTGACAGATGCATAATAGACATGTCATCCAAAATCACAATATAGATCTAACATGTGTCTAGTATAGGTGTGGCTGATACATAGTGGTGTTACACTGTAAACAGTTATATCTGGCGCTTTTGGTGATATGTGATTTAGAATTACAATCCAGTAAAGTCGAGTGAGGCAATTAATTAAAAAGCTATGGTATGCTAGTGATCGAGAAGAAGCAGGGTGGGGAACTGGGATCATGTCCCCCATCCCCGCCCCGTGAAATAAAAACTTGTCCCGTCATTGCTGTGTCATCACGTCATGTTCAGTGGGGCAAGTCTGATTTTGCGAGCCCTGCGATAAAATCATTTTTTTTTTTCGCAAAAAGAACTAAAACCACTTGCTAGATGGTTATTAGATTTTCTTTTTCTCATTTTTATTTTTATTTTTAAGAAAGAATGGGCTCATTAGTAGATTTTATTAAAAAGGATGGCGTCATGGGTTGGTTTTACGTGGCCAACTAACCTCCCATGTTCACTGGTCAGTCAATGGGGGACACTTGTGAAAGTGGAATATTTGCTTACCCACTTTCCAAGATTGCATTTTCTACGAAAGTAAGACTCGACTTGTGAGGAAAGGAGATTTTCGTAGGGTTGTATTAAAATTATCTCATGTTTAAAGCAGATAATATAAACACATAAATTAAAAGAAATTAAAGTTACTTTTTTCTCTTAAAGTGTATAAGGTGTGGATTAGTAGGGCGGGGCCGGCTAATAGCAGCCCTAACCCTATGCGTCTATTGGCCCGCCTCATGACTTGTGATTTTACTTTGTAGAGAAATTTTTTCTCCATTCGGCCTTGTGCTCATCTCTACTATAGATTGCTACAGCCTCGAGGGTACCATAGCCGTGAGAAGTTTGTCAAACATCTTTTAAAAGTTACAACACCCCATGTGCACCGGAGTTCCCGTGAAAGCGCGGGGGCAGGGTCCGCCCTCCGGTGGGTTCCCAACACCCCCGTAAGGGGGGTTCTTTTAAGGTCCGACCGATGGGGGAATACCTGGCTAGGTAATACTAGCAAAAAGCAGGGTCCGCCCTCCGGTGGGTTCCCAACACCCCCGTAAGGGGGTTGTGGCGTGGGAGAGCCCATGGGGCCGGGATATTTTTCGAGGCCCGGATCCCGGCCTCTATCCAGACTTTCCTGGTGGTCATAGCCTTTTAGGGTTTTGCTAAGGACCGACATAAATAGTTATTGTGAGAAAAAATTTTCCAAGCAAACTTTCAATGACTTTTGAAAATCGGTCCATTATCTTTGCCTTCATACTATTTAGAGAGCTTGGAGCGCAATAAAAAAAAAAAAGTTTGAATTTCCCTCCAAAATAAATATTACAACTAGGTCGGCTTCAATTGTAGAATACTATAGAAAAAAGCGAGAATAAGTGAATAAAAAATTCTCGAGTCTTAAAATTTTCACAAAGTACAATCAAATTCTAAAACTTTTACAAAATGCAATCGAATCTATTGATTGCACTTTGTAAAAGTTTAATGACTTAATTGCATTTTCAATGCACTTATTCTTCCTCCCGGCCCACCTCTCCCCTAAAAAAACAAAAAAGAGTAAGGTGACTGTAGATAATATTCTTTATGAATTTTAAAGATTTGAGGTTCTCAACACTGAAACGATAAAAAAATCTATTTCAAACTCTAAAGTTAGAAGAATAAGCCAAAAGGCGAAAAATAAAGCCATACTAAAAATTGGTTGCTAGAATTGTTCTTAACATATATTTTTTACTAATAGTTCTATCATAGGCGCTAGATTGTATGTTCAAATTTCCGAAATGGTTTTGTCTGTGCAGTGGATATTTCAAATTCATCGCTAACTAGATGTAATATTGTTTCACTATTCTATTTAGCGATTGACCGGTCTCATGAGTTTTCACAAATAGTTGCAGACAGTTCGACTAATACTTGGAAGTGTCATTCAATTTTGGTGGTTTCGAAAACAACGTTTGATGTCTATCATGGTCAAATGATTTTCTGTTGTGAACTGTTCGTTATAGCAGCCTCAAATATCCTCAGCAATATGTATACACAAATTATACTAAATTCTCTAAACTCTTTATAGGTCTTCATGTCTGGAGATAGCGCCGGGGCCAACATAGTTCACAACATGGGCATCCGACTGGGAGAGGAAAAGCTAAATGGAATTGAAATTCCGGGCGTTGTTATGGTGCATCCTTTTTTTTGGGGCGAAGAACCATTGCCTTTGGAGACCACCGAACCCGAGAAGAGGTCCAAGATCAGGGACATTTGGCATGCGGCAAAACCGACAACCACCGGGCTCGACGACCCCCTAATGAACCCAGTGACCGATCCAAGGCTCTCGGGTTTGGGTGTCAGCAGGGTCCTAATTTGTGTCGCTGAAAAGGATATGTTGAGACAGAGGGGTTGGTATTACAAGGAGCTGTTGAGTAAGAGCGGATGGAAGGGAGATGTGGAAGTGATGGAAGCACCGGAGGAGGATCATGTTTTTCATTTGGTGAAACCTGGCTGTGAGAATGCTGCGGAGATGATGAAGAAATTGGTCTCCTTCATGAACGAGGATAAATAGGATCAGAGGTATTACTGTCAATAAGTAGCTTCCGTCATGTACGGGGCCAATTCTTGTTATCTCTGCCTCTATTTCTACTGAAAAACAAAGTCTGCTTTTCCATTTGCCACGAGCTATGTTCCGTTTATGTAATTTTCGTATGTGGTTTGTAAGTTTAAAATCTCGTGGGTAAAATCGTTTAACGGGCGAACTGTTGGTTGGGTACGCAGATGCTAATTTACCGATAATATTCACTACTCACAAACATCAAATGCAATAGTAATCAAAATTATCAATTTCAAGTAGAATATAAGTTCTACTTATGTAGGAATTTACCACTCAAAACAAAAACCTAGCGGTTAGTTAGTTACCAACATAGTAAGGAACTTCTTGTCATTCCAATAAGTAACTTACCAACATTGGCCCGTTCTTACTTTAGTAAATTATCCACACTTTGAGGAATTTGCGAACACCATATTCAATGGTAAGTTATCAAGCTGTTTAAAAATTTATCATTGGAAATATGATACTACCATTGCAGTTACTAATGTATTGGCCAACCAGATAGTTGGCTGAGTAGTTCAAGACTTAGTTTGTTAGCCGAAAATCACATTTCAGTGTTTAATTGACAACTTAAACTGACCATTTTGTTGAGAAACTTCCTATGATATTTTGAAGTTGGCACAACCATCTATCTATCATTATTACTTAATAAATACAGATATTTTCCTATTTTAGGTAATGTTGGTGTAAGGGATACTCTATAGTCTATAAATGGAATATGTAGTACAAAGTAAGAAGACTAATAGAAGCTAGATGGACCTTGATAGAAGGAGAACAAGTTAGGAAGAATACAAAGTTCTTAGAGAATTGGAGGGACTGATATAAGGTGAACAGTTGAGTGAGGTCTAAAACACTAGCATACTCAGGAAGACCAAATGAACAAGATTATATGGACTTACTAGATCACAAGTAGAAGCTGCTCACTATATCAACTGTAGAAAAAAAATATTTTTCACGTATTTACGTAATCTGGATAAGAGGACCTAGATATTCGTTTTACGAACTTGTAGGTTAGTAGGAACTAACAACTAGCTTCAGGCTTGGAATTCCAAAAAGAATAGTTGAAGCAAAATCTAATTGATTGTTACCTACTATGTGGAAAGGGCTACTACCGAGAATATTTGACTTTATTTGGAAACACCTCACTGTAATAAGGGAGATTTGACTGTGTGGAAGACCAAATCTTCAATAATTATGTCCATCCTTTCTAACGACAAATCGATGCTCTTGAAAGTTGTCCAATGGCTAATTTGAAGACTAGCCCTATATAAGAAGATCAATTCACAAGTCACATCGGATGATATAAGATGAAAATTTTGGAAAGCTACAAATGCTGATATAGTCACATAGTTACTATGTTACGGTGTGATTTTATTCACTTTTGTTCTTCTTTGTTGATAGTTGTTATTGCTCATTGTAGTCTTTGTTTTGAGGTGTGTACAAGTGTGTGAGCAATGCTTGTGTATTGATAGTGGGATCCGTCAATTTTGGGTAGAAGTATCACATGCTTCATTTTAACTACTCAAAAGATTACCAGTAGATTATAGTATATTGATGCTTGTTAGTTTAAGAAAGTGGACGCAAACTTGATTTAAGCGAATCACCGTAAAGATCTGCATGTGTCGTCTTCTATCTCTTTACTTATTACATTACTTAACTAATGGAAGTATATTGCATATGATATTATCAAATTGTTCTTGCATCTCTTGAACTTGACTTATTCCTCGAAACATTGTTAGTTTTACATATCAACTTATTCAACCCACTCTAAGATACATTGTTAGTCTCAACACATTCCAAGAGCAACGATAGAATAAAAGATAATAATGTATTGGAGAAATTACCAATTTACCACAAAACCGCTAATAAATCCAATCTCCTGCGTGTCGTCATCAATGCTTGAACTCATATTCAATTGATCATTTAATTCAACCTTCATCTTCATACAAACTGCATCTATGAATGTCATGAATCATCCAATCTAAACCATACAAAGCACTGAGAGATGAGAGAGAGATCGAGAATTTTTTGACTCAAGGTTTGAGTGTTGTTTTTGGTGGTTAAAGTGTTTTATA
Source organism: Eucalyptus guilfoylei (assembly GCA_016097605.1). Lineage (NCBI taxonomy): Eukaryota > Viridiplantae > Streptophyta > Magnoliopsida > Myrtales > Myrtaceae > Eucalyptus > Eucalyptus guilfoylei. The sequence goes on along the minus strand of CM027866.1, from coordinate 22,066,847 downwards.
AATATCTAGTCATTGGATCTCAGCTTAGGTATCAACCATTTAGCAGTTGTAAATTAAGATGGAGGTGATGCAAAGCCAAGAAAGAGGCTGAAGAAGATGAAAGAAAAGAAGAAATAAAATAAAAAGAGAGAAAAGAAGAAAAAAGAAAAGAAAAGAAAATTATATAAAAATACCCTTGGACAAAAATGCCCTTGGTGTTATTTAGAATTGGCCAACCAATGAGCTTGGAACCTTATTTGAGACTAAATTAGCCATTTCAAACTCTTATTTGAAATTGAGTTGGTCTAATATGGGTTTTCTTTTGAGAAATGGACTTTATTCAAGTCTTTATTTGGAATTTTCTCTTTACTAATAACTACAATGCCCCCCCATTTATAAAACTTATTTGAAAATGGTAAAAAAAAAAATCATCAATAATTTACCCAGAAATAAGAGAGCTAACCTATTAGACTGGGAAAATTCTAAATAAGGTCTGAAATTGAGTCATTTTCTCAAAAAAAAAGGGGGGGCCTTAAAATGGACACTATTTCAAATCAGAGCCTGAAGTGTCCAAATTAATCTCGAATAAGGCCTGCACTCGCTAGCTGATCAAAATGCTTGCTAGCCAGCAACAAAGTAACTTTTCTGGCTACTGGAACAAGGACATTTTTGTCCAAAAAATTTTGAACAAAAAGAAATGCCAATTTTATGAAAATAAAAACCCACACTTGTTTCTTTCTTCCCTCAACGCACTTAAGAGAACAAAGGTTGAGATTTTAACGATTGAGTGACTGACGGCATGCAACTAACGTGTGTGACTAGTGATAGCATCTGACCAGGTGACATTGATGGGAGAGTAAACAATCAAGGGTGTGGATTGATTTGGACAAGGTTAGAAGCAAATTAGGCAGCTCGTCGTGGGTTTCCCAAAAATTACAAGAAGAAGTTTCAATTCGCATACACCAAGTTCTCTAGAAGTGCCGTGTTCGCACCAAAAGTTTCCAATAGGTAGTGGCTCTTCTATTGGTTTCTTTTCAACTATTTTCACACTCAAGATTTGGTTGGGTGGAGAGCTTTGAGGTTATCTATTAATGTATAATGGATTGATCAGTCTTGCTTACTTGTATCCACATTATGCAATTAAGGTTTTCATTTTTTCCCCAATTGTATAGGCAAGAGGCAGATTCTACAGTAAAATGTCATCCTTTGAGTTTTTATACTTTTCTTTTGTTTGCGTTTACCGAAGTTCGGATTCTCTAAAGTAACTATCCATATGGGGTGTCATCAAATTCTACTTTTGTTTTCTTCATGGGTGAACTTAATGGAATAAAGCCTTTTTTTTTTGGGCTCCTTGCATGATCTTCTTCTATTTGTCCGACTTGTTGAGCATTAACAGTGATATTGATGACCAATTTTGCAACTCCAAGATTGCAATTAGAAGTTTCAACTTTCCTTTTAATGAAGCCTTGATTTTTGAAGGTACTAAATCTTTATCTTTTGTTTGCCTAATTGAAGCCATCGGTGTGTGATATTGGTAATCTGACATCATTTTATTTTATAGTGGTGTTTATATGAAGTGAGATACAAATGTATATGAGTGAATTTGTTTACTAGTTAGTATAAGCATGTGTGTGGAAGCATTAGCAAAGAGAATTGCTGGACAATAAGATGCAAAAGTAAGATGAACATGTTTAGATGCATAGGGAATTGCTGGAAATTTGTTTACTTGTGTGAAGTAAGATGCAAAGGTCAGATGAAAAGTTGTAAATTACAGAATGCCTATGGAAGCATTAGCACAAACAATTGCTGAGAACATTCCATCACATACATGTCTTCAACATTGCTTTTTTCTTGGTGAAATGTCTTAAGTTTGTATGCATTTTCACATGTTGTTCACGAGATACATGAGACAAGGGATTAGGGTCTAATTAGATGTGCCTTTGGAAGCATTAACAGAGAGAATTGTTATAACATCCTGATTTTCTGATTATATTTTCAATTGAATGAGTTGGGCTTTTCATCGACGCGCCTATAGTTGTTTTCTCTAAGCTGATCACTCACGAGATAACTAATCTATTTAGTAAAGCCGTTAAGGGATTTTAATGCAATAGACTTGAGAATTCGACCAGAAATCGATTGCTTAATTGTGCTAATCTACAAGGGTCATTACGTCACTGTCAAAATCGATTAGAGACCGGAGATAGGTCGATTCGATAGAGGTATGTGATTAGTGTGTGGGTGATTCCACCTGATTGCAAAATTTCTGTCGAACGGCACTAGACCGGTTTTTCTGTCATTTTTGTACCATGTGCCTATATTTGAAACATCAAGATTTTCACGACAACCGAGAGTCACCAATGAATTGAAGATGTATAATGTGACTCGAAAATAATTGACTACGGGTCAATTGCACTAAAAATTCCTAAAAGCTGTCCAGTATGTTAGGTCACGCTAAAATCGCCCCCGATTGAAATTAACCGCGAATTTGAACCAAATTTCAGAAATTAAAAATTCTATTATGTCATGATTCATTTTAGGAACGTTGACTCATCCTCCGAAGATTTTTCTACAAACCCGAGATTTCGGCGAAAAATCAAAGTTGGGTTATTTTGGACCGGAAATTCGAGGGACCGCTTTTGGTCGCATTTTTGGCCATCAAGTTGGACTATTTGGCGAGGGAATTACAAGAATTTAATGTAGGCACCTTAGTTGAATTTATGGGGACCGAATTGAGCTCAATTGGAGAAGAAATTGAATCAAATTGGATGGAAATTGTCCGAAATTCGTAGGTCCTTGGGGTGTGCAACATTTAGACCCTTGGATGGCTTGCTAAGGAAGCTTGAAGGCTGCAATTTGGCTGAGAATGACAAGCAAGGGCTGGTGGGGCATGAACTTGAGTGTTCTAGATATTTTGTGGCCCCATCAAGCTTCAGCAGCCTCCTTCTTTCTCCTTGCAGCTCACGTTATCCATTGTTGAAGCATTTGAGAGCTTGAAAGAGCTAGAGAAACCGACTAGCCATCCCCCTTCGCCGTCGACCGTTGCCTGAAGTTGCCGGAGCTACTCGCTTGCGCCTACAAGCCTGTCCGCACATCCCTCGCACCCATGCCATCTAGCCGTCATTCGCTGTCCCCGAGCCACCTCAAGCTCAGCAGGCCGTCGTCCGTCGCTGCCCAGCCAGCCGAAATCGCTGCTGTCGCCCGCTACAGCCACTGCCGCCCGTCCCGTGCCATTTCAACCCGAGCCAAGCCTCGACTAGCCTTCTCGGCCCAAGAAGCAGAAGCCGAAGTTTAGACCCTAGCTGAGGTTTCGTGGCCCGTTTTAAGGCTCGTCCGGACCTCCATTAGTGTCGCCGCAGGCATGAGTGTTGCTCATCTCCGCGGCGCCATCGCCGTGGACTCACCGGCCCGCCAAACTAGTGAGTTTACTTGCTAAATTCTGCTTAGGGAGTTAATGATGCTTAGTGGATAATTAGTTTAGGCTAAGTGTGGATTAGTTGGTTAGTTAGTTTGGATTAGTGATTTAATTGTTCAATTATGCATGTTAGGTGGTTCGAATACAAACTGAAGGATGACAAACGGGCGTCAAAATCCATGAAACTCAAGGTGGCAAGTCTTTGGGGGAGAGGTGGCACCCCTAATGGTCTTCCAAGACCATCCTTCATTAATTACTTGGCCGATGATTCATCAAGCATTTAAAGTTGTAAATAACTTATCTTCGAAGTCTCAAAGTAGAGGAAATGATGACCCTAATCTAATAGGGACACATGGACATGTGATTCACCTCATTCATTAATGGCTTGTCATGATGACTATAAATCTAAGCTTATGAGTCATTTTCTCTCATTAATTACTTAGGACACCTAAGCCTCCATACTCATCACCCCCATTTAATGCTTTTCACACTTATTCATACTTATTTTCTAGGAAGGTTTGACTAATCCAAGGCCTATCTAGCTTAGCCTCCTAGCTTAAATCAAAATAAGGGTTGAAATCGAGGATGTTATACAAGCCTATAGAGCTAGGTCCAAATGGGCCCATGCCCATGTTGGGCCCATGAGTTGGGCAGCCCAAGGGAGGGCCATGAGCTTTTCTAGCTCATTAGGTTTATCATTGCCACATCTTAGTATTAATTGCCCTCAAGTATGTGAATAGTGCGTGGATAATGCGCAATTATCGCCAAATGATCTCATTATTAAAAAATGATTATTTCAGTGCCAAGCACGCCACGTAAAAATGCTACATGGACTGAAAATTTTTAAATAATATACCAAGTCATCTAAAATTTTTAATTATAAAAGCCACGTATTATTTTTTGCTTGAATTTCTCGTTGTTGGCACTTTAATGATCTATTTTTTTCCAATCTGACACTTAAATGGTCCGGCGAAAATTTTTGGCATTAAAGTAAGCGTTGTATAAAATGTTTTGTACTTCTAGTGTTCTTTTATCCTGAAATTGGTGATCTCACAAAGAAGTGCTTAAATTAGAAATTGGCCTCAGATTTTGGAGTATGAAATACACGGTGGGTTGAAAACACGATGTTAAGATCTTGTGCAACCGTTCGCGTTTAAGTCATCACGGTATGGATCGAGTACTTGTCTTTTGGCCATTAGAAGGACTTCATTAGTCCGTAATCAATGACTTTTCTGCGAAGACAGTGAAACCCGATTCTTTATTTTCTTTTGTCCAATCAGCTTATGCTTTTGGGTTTATGGATGCCAAATTCAGCCTACGCTTGGCCGTCTTGGATTTTTCTTGTCCCATTTTAAGCCAAATATGAAAAGAGAACTATGTTCGCCTTATGGGTTTTACTGGTCTGAAGTTCAACTCCTACTCAGAAAACAATTGACTCCAGGAAAGTTAATGTTACTCCATCAAACATATGAATTCACAACTGGAGTCTTACTCCAGTAGTCATCTCCATCATATCCTCTAACAGCATAGAGCATGCCATTCAGTTCTGCAGCAGCTGGAGCAAGTCGCAGACAGAAGCAACCAAGAGAAGCAAAGTAAAAAGGTAAAGAGTGGGCGAGTTCAAATGTAATAGGTACTGAAGATACAAGATATAGAAGATGCTATGTTTCATCGAATAGAGTATTTTAAGGTTAAGAATACCCATGAGACAGCTGGAATTTTGCTTTCTTTACCCACTGCTAACTAATCTTTGATTAAACCTTTTCGGTTTTCCACTCTTTTGTAATATTTACAGCAACAGAAACAGATTCTTGGAGTGTCCATCTGCATCATTTAGAGCTGGATTTGGGTGCAGCCACCCATCTAGGCTGCCATTGACCATGAACTCATAAACAAAGGCCTTAAACTCATCACCCTTATAATCAATGCCTGATCTCACTTTTCCCCACAAAAACAGATTCAATACGTCACGCTATTATTCATGCATATGCAAAAAATTGATGATAAGAAGCATGTCAATAGGATATGTAAAGTCTATGACCCAAAAATAAAATAAAATAAGATAAGACAAGTAAAGACTGCGGCATCTTTAAATAAACTAACTAAGATAACTGTCTTCAGTCAGTGTAAGAATGCCATACAACTAAGCCTTCAAACTATGCTCAGTATTCACGATTTATTATTTCTGACTGAAATTCTAACACCGTGTGATTTTCCTTGTTTCTGAATCATGTCTCAAGATCATTAAAATCTGCCTCCTACTATAACAAAGGGTACCTTGCGTAGCATTGAACAACTAGGGATCCATCTTCCAGTGTCTGGATCATACATCTTGACATCTGAAAAGGGCTCCCAGTCAGCTGCACCACCAATTGCAAATATCTTATTTTATTAAAGATACCCCCATTAGGCATCCTCTTCGCCGATTCATTGGAGGTTGATCAGTCCATTTATTGTACTCCTGGCTGTATGACTCCACTATAGTACACAGAAGAAAATCTTTGTTATGCAAAGTGAGATACAACTAGAAGAAACTTCATGCTTTGAATCTAAAAAATTGATGCAGTCTATCCACCCAAACACGACTCCAGCAAGCACAATATCATGAGAGCAATTAGTACCTGTGTCATGCCATACATCATCATAAAAACCACCAAAAACATATAGTTTGCCTCTTAATTTTGCCACTGAAGCTTGGGAGCGCACAAATCTCATAGGAGACAGTGAAGTCATGATATCTCTATGAGGAGAATATAGATATGAGGCTGATGAATGGGAAGAACCATCATATCCTCCCACTATGAATATTGACTCATTAAATGAAGGAGGTTTGCAACTAGTCTCATACTGAGTTTCACCGACAGGCCCAACAGCTGAAGATTCCCTGAGCTCTAATGCTTTGCATCTATCTTCTAGACAGCAAATTTTCTGTCTCTGCAATCCAGTAAGAGTTCATCCATAATGTCAATAATTTCATTCATAGAACCATTAACAGCATCAACTAGGACCATATCAGCATATAAAGAACTTTTGCTTGACAGGAAGTGACATAAATACAATTCTAGAAAGTAGACGTCCCATAAGAATGATTCTTGTACTTTATAATTTTCTCTTCTAAAACTGACATTACCACACCCAACAAATATACAATGTTAAGTAGGACAAAAGCCACAAAACAAAAATCTAAATTATTTGCATTGGCATAACTTCGACTCTGATCAGCTTCATCATGCTCTGGCGCTGCAAACTCATTGGTATCAGATTCCAATAGTGGTCTCTCTTTCTCAGGCCTAGGACTCTCATTAGACCTCCAGTCTCCAATAACCTGATCTGGCTGAGCAAGATCCCATCCACTGGCAGGTGTCTTCTTGGCTCTTTCACCTCCTATCCTACTGTTAAAAGCAAGCAAATCTTTCTCCACAGTGATCTGTCTGTCTGGATATTTTGCCCTTGGAATAGTTGCACCAATTCGATTAGACGTAAACAGGCATATCAATTTTGCTGTCTGTTCTTGATCAAGTTCAAACCAGAAGTGCGTTGTACTATAGTAGTTGGAAATTATTACTGGTTGGAACTGCTCTTCCACCAAAGGCTGGCAGTCAATACGCCTTTTCACCTTAACCTTTAACACGAGCATCAACCAAGTAATCATCACAAGCCACAATATGAGAGCATGTACAAAATGAACAGTCAACAAATCATGGCACATACCTGCGCAGGATAGGGGGTTTCTTCAGAGGGTTCCTTTGTCCATGCACGTATGTCTATATTCATTTGGCCTCCGCTAGTGGCTTCAAACACGCCATGTAATTTCCTATGGCTGTAGTTGAATAAGAAAAGCGCCAAGCCAGGTTCAATCTTCTTAATATATGCATAATGTAGACGAGGCAGACCTGTTCAAGCATTTTAAGAGTTCCTCAAACTCAAAGGTAGCCCATTGTGCGCAACGAAATCCAAAACAAGTTTTGCATGGCACGCATTAAGAAACATCCAACTGACCAAATAGCTTCTTTGCATAACACTCCTTAATGGTATGGTGAGTGCACCCCAAAATTACTCCGCCAAGATCCTTTCTACACAGATTCCTTGCAGATGTGCTGCGATTACATATACCGTTTTGGTGGCACGCTTCCTCCAAGAAGTGATTATTTTTCTTGGCCTTTCCACCCATTCTGCTATCCAAAATTATAAGCACGCTTGATTTAATTCAAGCAGTGGCAACATGACAAAATGAATGCTAAGCTAGACAGCGTGCGAATCAACGATTTCCACATGTCCCTTTACACCAACAAGGTTAAGGAGAGGAAGATAGGAAAATATAGGACTCCAGCTATAAAATATTACATGATTGCATATACTCAATGGATCCATGTTGATATTTGGTCCAACAGTGAAGCTTGAAAACTTATCACAATTGGAGATAAATGAGGTCATAAGTGAACATGGGACTCCGTGCTCTATCGGACCCTTTGCTTTAATAAATAAGGATAGTAATATTTGATGTAAATAATTACATAGATATCACTTCACGAGATTTCTTTTAGTCCATATGAGACTTAAGATTGTTACAAACTCCTCGCTTTTACCTTGGAAACACACAAAGCAAGTAGGTTTTCAAAGATGAACCCAATAAATTCTTCAGGATGTTCCTACCATGTAAGACATCGTGCCAAACAAGTACAAGGCCATGGCCTGGAACTTAATTTCCACATGTTGCAAGACCAGTGTTTAAATCTATCCAGCAAGTTTAACATGTTACATGAAGGGATAATGTAATGAGTATGACCAAAAGCACTCAGTAGGAATGCCACAGCAAGTATTAGAATTTCATGCAAATAACAACTACGTGAAGCATTTCTCTCGGGGGATACCAATAGTGATTTACATTTTCTGTAGGTGCTGCAGTCATTACATCCATGAACGAGAAATTCAATAAAATGCATCAGAACACACGAGTCCATTCAGTCAAAAGTCACAAAACCATATATATGAATCGATTCACAGAACAAATATGGATTGTCCATAAGTATTTTTTACAAACTTGGCCTCCCAGATTACATTGAGAAGTTTGAGAATAGTACAAAATATAAACACACACACACACACACACATATATATATATATATATTCACTTTATTCTATTGGCGCCCAACACAAGTATGTTTTCCACTTTCCTTATCAGATTTTCATCAAAATAGTCTCCATCTTTCTTTCTTATTAAAACAGTAGATCACTTTTCACCATGGGACATTCATTGCCCTTCATAGGACTCAATTTCTTCGCATGAAAATCTCACTTGAAGACCATAACAGCAGTTGGATAAAAAAAAATATTCTCTTTCGTCACCGGTTCCTTCGCTCGATAATCTAATGATATATATAAAGCACGTTCAATGAAACCTTTCAAACCTCAAACTCGTACGACAAAACTTCCATGAAGACAAATTATGATAGTACACATCTACAAAATCGACAAAAGAAACTTGTAATTTCCAAACGAATAGCATGATTTTGATTCAACAACATAACTACAATATTTTTCTCCCATATTTTCGGTTCGACTCTTCCCACGTACATTCCACATTATCTCCCTCATTCAATAGAGTTTATTCCAAGAGGACTCAAAAATCTTCGATCATACACGCACGCGCCTCTACTATTTTGCTAGTGATGAAGACGAAGAAGAGGAACGCCGAGAAAAAAAGGAAACACTTTCTCATCTCGCGTCTTTCAAAGGACATCAATCTTCGTTAACTTCCTTCCGATACACTCTCCGAACGAACGCCTCGAAAACGCAGGCGATCGCGGGAGCGTTTCTAGCACCAGCAGAAGAATCAGGAACTGCTTCGCCTTCCGATCAGACCTCGACGAAAAAACGCGAAACGGATTTACGAAATAGTCTCGCAACAGGCTCGACCAACTCTAGCGATACATTGTCTCGCTCGAGAGGGGAAACAAACCGACAAACCGCGCAACCGCAGATAGAGAACGAACCAGAAACCTAAGCGGATCACGCACGGCCGAACGACGAGATGAGCGACGCCTCGAGAAAGAAAAGATCCTTTGGCCTCCGCATAAGTATAGCACGAAATGGCAACGCACCAGAACCGCTCGAGACGATCGTTCATCGAAACGAACGAAGGCGAGGCGGCACGAACATTGGCAGCGTCAACCTCGATTTGCTTCAACTTCGTGAGACGCAAAACCGAAACCGAAACTGAAAAAAAAAAGAAGAAGAGTAAATCTTCACCTGAAGAAAATCGCCGATCAGCGAGTCCGTTTCGAGCGAGCGAAAGCGGCATCGAGAGAACCCTGACGCTTCGATGAGCGACCGCGAATGGAGAAGCCTGTGAGCTTGCACTGAAGCTCGAGCAGGCTTACTTTTATAAACGCAAAAGCAGGCAGAGAGAAAGGGAGAGGGCGAGAGAGCAAGTTGCCAAAAATGGTGGCGGAAGTGGAAAAGCAAACGAGGCGCGCAACGAGCCCCGCCTTCGCTTGAAACGAGTCCTCAGCCCCTACGTACGGAGAGGCGCGTGGGGCGTGGGGCGTGGGGCGTGGGGCGTGTGATTTTACTCTTTTGTCCCCGTCGTGGCGTTTGCGTTTCCCTGCAGGTTGCCAGCCTGATTTTTTCGGATAATTGAATCCATTTTAGAAATTGAGAAATTAAAAATTTTAGCTTATGATTTCTTCTTTAAATTTATTACCGGAATAAAAATCTATTCCATAAATAAAAAAATCAAATTACATTATTAAATGGATTTTTATTCCAAATCTATTTCGGGAAACAGAGAAACACAAAAATAGAGAAGTAGAAATTTTATCATGCGCACCATTCATATCCCCGCCAAGCCACAGACGCGTGGCCACTCCCGGGGGCGAAGAGATCGGGGCAAGTCACATTAAGGGATTTCCCAATCATTTCTTGATGAGGGCAATCGTGTCATTTCGCGTTGGAACCAGTACTGATTGTAAATTCGGGAGATGCCCATTTTGATATTGATGCTCTTTTTTTCTTTTTTCTTTTTTTTCTTTTTTTGTTGTTAGGTAAAACTGGGAACAAGATTGAACCAACTATAGGAATCAGTTTCAAGTTCCTGTTTTTATCAATTTAATTCTCAGATTCTGAGTAAGAATCAAATTGAGAATTGGAAAATCAGATCTAGAATAACAAATCGATAAAACGTAATTATGTATTTTGAACTTTTTATTATTTATTTTAGTGTATGTGCTTATTTTTTATGAATTATTGCTTTTGACAAATAATCATTTTGATTAACTAAAAACAAAATAAATAAAAAAATTGATCGATTGGAACCAATTGACACGAGTAAGTTTTAAATTTCATTTATGCAAAATAATTTCAAGTTCCAAAAATTAATAAATCGTTTCCAACTTACTTTCAGGTGGATAGAACGTGACATGCGAGAAACACGAAGCAACACTTCTCTCTAGACCTTCTGCTCCTTGTACTTGCACATGCCCTTCACATGAACTTTCTTCAGTAGCCATGGTGCAACGCGTGCCAAAAATGCTTTTGAGAACTTTTCCAAATTCCAATTATCGAAATGTACCAAAATATCCGAACAAAAATATATGAAATGATTTAGGGTATATTTATTTTGCAAAAAAATAAATAAATAAAAAAGACCGCTTATATTTTTCAAATAATTTATCAATAAAAATATTTTCATTATCAATATAATTTATATTTAAATATTTTTAATGAAAATATTTTCCTAGTCTATGAAAATATTTTCTTCTTCATATTTGTAAGTGATATAAATAATTATTTCTAAAATAATATCTTTCAAATTATTCGATTTTTTTCATAAAGAGTGCCTTGGAATTTTATTTGAAAACTTAAAGAAATAGGGCCGATTTTACCGGATTAGGTATAGTGGAGGTTTTAAACTAATGTAATTAAAGATTAGGGGAGACAAATTATAAAGAGTAGCTCGGGAATTTTGATTCGTGCACAAAAATTGGTGGTATTGAGATTTAAGAAGCTCGAAATCACAGGAAATAACAATTACATTTATATCTTATTGTAAAGTAGTTTAAGAATGAAACGCAATTAATAAGTTTGACTGGATGTTAAATTTTTTTAATAGGTAGTGAAGATGATGAATACAAAGGAAATTTCACAAATTTTGACAAGTGATTCTTAAAAATAAGGGAAAATTGTTAGGAAAAAAAAACATAAACCTATTATATAGTAATCGATTCAATTCTAAAATTTTTAATTGTGAAAATTCAATCACAAACCTTTTGATAACTCACCAAATTCAATTATAAACGTTTTAATTATACCAATTTAATCCTACATGTTTTACAACATGCCAAACTAATCATAAACATTTTGATGAATTGTCAAATTAATCATTCTAGCTAATTTAGATCAAATATTGGTGATATTGTAGTTCAGTCAGTGTTGGCCACCTACTGTAACATGGCCTATGCTAATGCAAATAATTTAAAATTTTAAAAAAAATCAAATTTTCAAAATTTTCTTTTTCTTTTTAGTTTTTTTCCTCTTTTTACACAAGGCCGACAACCTTCACCAACAACTAAGCAAGGGTCGTTGCCCCACGAGACCTTAGGTGAGGGTCACAGCCCTTGCCAAATCTAATGAGGGTTGACCAAGCCCAAACTAACCCCAAGTAACAAGAGGAGGAAAAAAGAAAACATAAAATAAAATAAAAAATTATCCATATTAGCATCGATCACTTCACTTAGGACAATGTAAGTGTCAACTACTTCATGTAAGACAGTTGACATTGACTAAATCGCAACATCAACGATATCTTACAAAAACTAGCCGGAACGACTGAATTAACAATTTGTTAAAGTGTTTAAAACTATTTTGGCAAATCGTTAAAAAATTTTGGACTAAATTAATACAATTGAAATATTTATGATTAAATTGGCATTATTTAAAATTTTAGAATTGACTTGATTGCCACCATATAATAGATTTATGACTTTTTTTGATAATTTTTTTAAAAAAATAAAGCATGTAAAAAAAATCGATCGAGATAAATTTTTAACTCGTTTGTCATGACACATTGAATTTCATACCAAAAGTGGAAGTTTCCTGTTCATCTAAGACTACATATACATGGAAGACCTAACTATTTAGGTTGAGGCAAAACTTTTAAAACACAACAAAAATAATTTTTTCTCCTCCTTTCACTACTACTACTCGTACAAGTATTTCCTGTGAGAATTTTCCTAATATGGGCTATATTGATTGAGATTGTAATTAACCGTTTTTATGGAGTTGATCTAATAAAGTAGGATATAAAGTTTCTTAACAGTCGAATATGAGCCTGGCTTGTGTGGGCCGAGTTGGGCCCGGCCCGTGATAAGAGGGCCCGTCCAAAACTCTATAAATAGCGCTAAGGTCCCTCTTCTAGCCCCGACTTCTTCCAATATTCTCTCTCAACTCACATAAGGAAAACTGTGAGTGGTGGTCTCATCGAGCCAGGAACCGAGGGTGATAGAGGAGAAGATCTTCATCGTTAAAGCTTGGATTGTTGTTACTTTGCTCCAAGAACAATGAATTCAAAATTAGGTACACAAATCCTCGTCCTCAACCTTATGATGTTCGAGTTTCTAGCTATGTCGATCTTGGGAAGCCGTTTAGACGGCTTACATTTGGTATCAGAGCCTACATAAACTAGAACTCGAACATAGGGAGCTATTTTGAAGAATTTATCCGCATGAAACTTGATTTTGACCGTATAATCAGATTAATCTCGTCAAGCTAAGAGTTTTCGTGGATAGCATGTCTCCAACGGTGGCCAAATTTCATGTCTATACCCATTTCAGACTTCACTCAAGCTCGAAGTGTTTTTGCTTGTTTTTCGTGTTTTTAGTCCGATGAAAGTGATTTTTTATTGCATATATGGCTTCTCCTCGTCAATACGAGCATTTTGGTGGGAAGAACGCCTCTAGACGATACCGGAAACGGCCGCACGCACCTCCACGTGCCGAGATGGAGCTCGAAGGCGATACCACGCGCCGCCACGCCGCCTCACATGCGCGCACACGCGCCGATGCGTGGCTCATGCGCCCGCACGCGCGCGCATGCACGCCGACGCGTGGACCAACACGCGGCTTCGCGCACGCGGACCGCCTTAGCAGTTTCACCACCGCCAACACATGTCGGTGATGACGTCATGATGATGTCACATAAGCCGCCTTACGTGCGACCGCCACGTGGCATGTGACGTCACCACAGACCCGACCGGTTGTTGACCAGGTCGTCCCGACCCGATTGACCGTTGACCGGGTTGACCCGACCCGGTTGACCGTTGACCGATCGAATCGGTAAACCGGCTCTCGGACCGGATCGGTACGCCAGTGCGTGCCGCTCACGCGCCGCACACTCCAGCGGCGCGTGAGGGCGCATGCAACGCCCGTTCGGCGCGTGGTTGATGTCGGGGTGCTCGTATGTGAATTTCCTATCTTGTGGTGTGCTTATTTGCATTTTTTGATGCCTTTAAGGATGAGAAAATGCATGTGAAACCCTAAGGTACGTGATTTTGGGGTAATTTTGGCATATTTTCATGTATTTCTCTATGGTTTTGGAAATACAATTGCATGCTTATGATTATATCATCACTTGAGGAATATGTGTAGTGTTGATTTATTAGTAGTGTGTATTAGTGGATGAAGCAATACAATTAGCATAGCTTGTGGTTTTAGTGATAAACAGCCCCTGTCATCAAGTCTAAAATCACATATAAAAGGTGAATGTGAGTCATCAAGATATATCCCTTATATGAGAGAGTTTCGATAATTCAGTTGGATTGTGACCGCCAAAGTGGCACACTTGATTGGATTTGAGAGACATCGCTCTCATATTGTAATGGGATGTCTCCTGATCTGATGCATGATTATACTCCCAAAGGAGATGATTGTGTGTTAGTTTATGGAGGGATACATGTACAGCATATGGTTGAAAATTGACTAACCCTAGTGGTTCATACACCCAAAGGTGGTGAATTCGCGAAATGTTAGAATATATTTTCATGGACCGTTGTCGTGTGAAGAGTATACAATTGCATGTCATGTATTCTGCCTAAAGGTGTTTATATGATGATGTGTGTAACTCTTGAGATGTGTGTTTAGCACTCACATGATGCTAATTATATGTATTGCTTGTATAAACAGTCACCTTCTCTGTAAATGGCAATTCTATTGCGATTGAAGTTCTTAGTGGATCAAATTTCAAGAAATGGAAAGAGGATTTTCTATTTGGGATAGAGTTGGCAAATGTTCATATTGCTCTTACTGAGAATATGCCGGTAGACCTTACTGATGCTAGTACAGAAGTCTAGAAAGTACGTTTTGCTGCCTGGGAAAAGAGTAATAGAATTTGCTTGCTCATTATGAAACGGTCAATTCAAAAACATTTGATGAGTGGCTTGCCAACTGACTATACTGTTAAGGAAATGATGGAAGCTTTGGAGGCTAGGTATCGTGTCTCTTCCAATGCTGAGATAGGTACACTTATGCAATCACTCTTTAATATGAAGTATGATGGTTCAATTGGAGTTAAAGATTATGTGCTTAGGATGGTAGATCTTCAGACAAAACTCTGAATTCTTCAAGTTGATATCCCTGAAGCTTGCATTGTGCATCAAGCATTAAATACTCTTCCTCTTGACTTTGGAATTATCAAGACGAACTATAGTTCGCAAAATGAGGCTTGGTCAATCAATGACCTTATAGTGAGAGTGGTGGCAGAGGAAGAAAAACTGAAGAAAGAAAGAGGGCATCTTGCCTTGTATGCCTCTAGTTCTACTAGCAGGAAGGGTAAATGGATTGCACATCATAGAGGAAATCCTAAAGTCATAGGGACTTCTAACTATATAGCTCCTAAGAGGGGAAATCCTGAAGCTGCTGCCCCCTCCACCTTTATGGCTCCTAAAAAGGCACCTTTTAAGAGGGAGGGTGTCCTTTGCTACTTTTGTAGGAAGAGGGGACACATAAAGAAATACTACGATAACTATAAAGCTCGGTTGTCTAAAAATGAGCATAAAGGGATTCACAAACATAAGGACGCCAAATCAGGATGAATCAAAGCTCACTGTGGGAAATAACAACAAGATCGACGTTGAGTTCGTGGGAGATGTCATTTTGATTTTAGATACTGGTTTTAATATGATATTAAGAAACATTTTCTGTGTACCTTCCTTTAGACGAAACTTAGTTTCCATATCATGTTTGGACATGTGTGGTTACTATTTTGAAATAAAGAACAATACAGTATCTATGCTCTTTAGTTCAAATAAGGTTGGATGCTACAATATGTTCAGTGGATTGTACAGATTATGTTTATCTCCCAATGATATATACGTCGCTAATACAGTTGAAAGTGTCGTTCCCAAAAGACCTCTACTTAAGGAATAGTCTTATGCGTTATGGCATAAACGACTAGGTCATATATCCAAAGAAAAAGTAGAAAGGCTGATAAAGACAAACATCCTGCCTACTCTTAAAGGTGACCTAAAGACTTGCATAGACTGTTGTAGAGGAAAGATGACTAAGATTAAGAAGAAAACCGCAGTTCGAAGTTCTGACTTACTAGAAGTCATTCACACCGATATTAGTGGACCTTCTACTGCAACTTTATGTAGAAATTTTCATTTCATCACGTTTATCGATGATTATTCTCGGTATGGTTACCTATTCTTGATTAAGGAAAAGTCTAAATCTCTTGACAAATTTAAGATCTATCGGACTGAAGTTGAGAAACAGTTAGGAAAGGTTATAAAGGTGGTTAGATCTGATCAAGGTGGAGAATATTATGGTAGACATGGCAATGTTGGGCAAATTAAAGGGCCATTTGCTAAATACTTAGAGGATTATGGGATAATAGCTCAATTCACTATGCTTGGAAGTCTTGAACAGAATGGTGTGGCTGAAAGGCGCAATCGTACTCTCATGGATATGGTAAGATGTATGATGAGTAGGACTAATTTGCCTAACTTTTTATGGGGTGAGGCTTTAAAAACAGCCCTTTATATATTGAATCGTGTTCCTACCAAAGCTGTTGCATCGACTCATTTTGAGTTATGGACTGGACGCAAACCAAGTTTGAATCATTTCAAGGTCTGAGGATGTCCTGCAGAAATAAGATTGTATAATCCAACATTAGGAAAGTTGGAAGTCAAAACCATTCGATGTTATTTTGTATCTTACTTAGAATATTTGAAGGGATATCGGTTTTATAATCCAAGTGGAGGAACAAGGATTGTGGAATCTCAAACGGCCAAGTTTCTGGAATTCGATATAGCTGAAGAGCATGATTGCTCACAAATTAGTGAACATGACAACATGATGAGACCTACTATGTCTTTCTACTTACCTATGCGGACAATTATGGAGCCTACAATGCCACAAACTGAACCTGTTATCCTTGAGGATCCTATTGTTGAAATGGCCACAAATGAAGTCCTTCAAGTTCCTCAGACTCAAAATGAAGTTACAGTGGCTCCATTAAGGAAGTCTACTAGGGAAAGACGTTCAGCTATACCATCGGACTATATAGTCTATTTAGGAGAACATGATTATGATATATGCTGCATTATAGATCTAGTGACTTATATAAACGTTGTTTCCTATCCTCAATCAAATTTGTGGTTGGATGTAATGAGAGATGAAATGCAATCTATAAAATATAATGGCGTTTGGGAGCTTGTTGAATTACTGGATGGTTGTAAGCCCATAGGTTGCAAGTGGGTTTATAAGACTAAAAGAGATTCAAAATGAAAGATTGAGAAATTTAAAACCAGACTTGTGGCCAAGGCTTCACTCAAAGAGAAGGAATAGACTATGAAGCAACATTTTCTCCAGTTTCTTCTAAAGACTCCTTTAGAGTGATCATGGTGTTAGTAGCTCATTTTGACATGGAATTACACCAGATGGACGTTAAAACTGCTTTTCTAAATGGAGACCTTGATGAGGAGGTTTATATGGTGCAACCTGAAGGTTTTGCAGCAAATGATTCAGGTAAGCTTGTATGTAAACTGAAGAATGCTATTTATGGTCTCAAACAAGCTTCCAGACAATGGTACTTGAAGTTTCACAATGTTGTTACTTCTTTTGGTTTTGTTGAGAACAAAATAGATCAATGCATATACTACAAGATCAGTGGGAGGAAATTTATTTTTCTAATACTTTATGTGGATGATATTCTGCTTGCAAGTAGCGATATTGGATTGCTGTGTGAAACAAAACAAATGTTGTCGAAGAATTTTGACATGAAAGACCTGGGTGAGGCATCCTTCATTCTTGGTATTAAAATTCATAGGGATCGTTCTCGTCGTATGTTAGGTTTATCTCAAAAGGCATATATTGATCGTATTTTGGAGAGATTTAATATGCAAGATTGCAAACCAGGAACTGTTCCTGTAGTTAAGGGTGACAAGCTGAGTCTCTCGCAATGTCCTCAATCAGATTTTGAGAAAAACCAAATGAAGTATGTGCCTTATGCTAATGCACTTGGAAGTATCATGTAAGCTCAAGTTTGCACCAGACCAGACATTGCCTTTGTAACAGGGCTTTTAGGTAGATATTAGTCAAATCCAGGACACGATCACTAAGTTGCTACCAAAAAGGTCTTGAGATACTTAAAAAGAACAAGAGATTATATGCTGATGTATAGATATGTCAATGATTTGCGATTGTTGGCATATTCAGATGTAGACTTTGCTGGTTGTGAGGATGATAGGAAGTCGACAACAGGATATATATTCATGTTAGCAGGAGGTGCAGTATCGTGGAAAAGTGAGAAACAGAAATCTGTATCTTCTTCTACCATGCAAGCAGAGTTTATAGCATGTTTTTTAGCTGCTACTCAAGCAATTTGGCTTCAGAACCTCATCAAGGAATTGACCATATTTAATTTTGTGGATAGACCCATACAGTTATATTGTGATAACAATTATGCTGTGTTATTTGTCAATAACAATAGAAGTCTCAAAGGGTCCAAGCATATGGAGGTTAAGTTTTTGACCATAAAGGAAATGGTACAGAATGGTGACATTATAGTAGAGCATGTTCCCACAGACGATATGTTGGCAGATCCGCTGACTAAAGGCCTACGCCCTTGTGTATTTGAGCGACATATCATGAACATGGGCTTAGGAGAATCGGTGGATACTGTCGTTTAATGGGAGCTATATAAAGTTTACGTCTATACTTTGTTACTTTATGTAACATTTAGATATATGTCAACTCTTTTTGGATAAACCGTTATTGAGTTGTGTACATATATCTAAGGAAAATCTCAAGGTACTGTGTAAATCTTGAGTAAAGGCTAGGGGCATTCAGTTATTAGCCTTGTACATATGTCTCAATTACACATAAAGAAAGGTTAACCATAAAGATAAGACATATATAGGTTCATTAGAACCATAAAGATATTCTCTTTGCCACATCCGGTTTTCTATAACACTTAAGGTAAGAGAATAGTGACCGACAAAGAGGATAACACATAAGGTAAAACTTTTTATGAGGTGTTATCGATTTGCCACACAACCATATTGAATCCATGTTAGTAAAGTTGATAGCACTTGTGACCATGAAAGGCTCTATGTATGTATATGCAGTTACCGCCATGATGCGGTGTTGGAGATTTTATGGGATCGGATTGACTGTTGAGAATTATCTCTAGATCAACATAAAGGTGCGCACATACAGTACGGTCTCAATTAATATAGCTCAAGTGGAAGAATGTAAGAATTTTCCTAATGTGGGCTACATTAGTTGAAATTGTAATTAACCGTTTTTATGGAGTTGATCTAATAAAGCAGGATATAAAGTTTCTTAACAGTTGAATATGGGCCTGGCTTGTGCGGGCCGAGTTGGGCCCGGCCCATGATGAGAGGGCCCGTCCAAAACTCTATAAATAGCGCTAAGGTCCCTTCTCTAGCCCCGACTTCTTCCAATATACTCTCTCAACTCACATAAGGAAAACTGTGAGTGGCGGTCTCATTGAGCCAGGAACCGAGGGTGATAGAGGAGAAGATCTTCAGCATTAAAGCTTGGATTGCTGATACTTTGCTCCAAGAACAATAAATTCAAAATCAGGTACACAAATCCTCGTCCTCAACCTTATGATATTCGAGTTTCTAGCTATGTCGATCTTGGGAAGCTGTTTAGACGGCTTACATTTCCTTCTTGCTGTGGAACTAAATATCGTGAAGAGAATATTCCCAGCAATTCCCTGAAATCAAACCATAGTTATATCGACCGCATTGGCGTTGAACCCTTCATACGCCCTGATAGCTTCATCATTCAGGAGTGAAGACGAAGAGAGAGAGAGAGAGAGAGGCGTGACCCGCCATGGCGAAGGATTAGCTGGAGGTCCTCAACGTGTTGGACCAGGCCAAAACTCAGCTCTACCACTTCACCGTGGTGGTGATCGCCGAGATGGGCTTCTTCACCGATGCGTACGACCTCTTCTGCATCTCCCTGGTGACCAAGCTCCTTGGCCGGATCTATTACTACGTGCCGGGATCCTCAAAGCCCGGTAGTTTGCCCCCAAACGCGGCGGCTGCCGTGAACGGGGTCGCCTTGTGTGGGACCCTGGCTGGGCAGCTCTTCTTCAAGTGGCTCGGGGACAAGTTAGGCTGCAAGCGCGTCTACGACATCACCCTTATGCTCATGGTGGAGTGTTCGGTCGCCTCCGGGCTCTCCTTCGGGAGCTCGCCGGGGGCTGTCATGGCAACCCTTTGCTTCTTCAGATTCTGGCTAGGTGAGTTTCGCTATAATGTTGATTGAAAGTAGAATTTGAACCAAAAAATTATTATGGATTCGACTTAAATTGGCATGAACTAGTACATTATGCGGAGGTTCACCGTTGTGCTGATTGGCTAGGTTTCGGCATCGGAGGGGACTATCCATTGTCCGCGACAATCATGGCAAGGTACTCCAACAAGAAGACCCGGGGCAGTTTCATCGCGGCAGTGTTCGCGGTGCAAGGGTTCGGGATCCTCGCAGGTGGGACAGTCGCCATCATTGTCTCCTCCATCTTCCGCGCTCTGTACCCCGCGCCGCCGTTCGCCCATGATCACGTGGGATCCACCGTTCCCCAGGCAGACTACGTGTGGAGGATAATCCTGATGTTCGGTGCCCTGCCAGCGGCCCTCACCTACTACTGGCGGATGAAGATGCCGGAGACGCCGTGCTACACCGCCCTGGTGGCAAAGAACGCCGAGAAGACCTGCGCAGACATGTCAAAGGTCTTGCAAGTCGATATCCCGGTCGAGAAGCAAACCATCGAGAGCCAAGACCGGGTTGAAACCGCCGGTTTCGGGCTCTTTTCCAAAGAGTTCCTCCGTAGGCATGGCTTGCACCTGCTGGGCACGACAAGCACCTGGTTCTTGCTGGACATTGCCTACTACAGCCAAAACCTCTTCCAGAAGGACATATTCAGCGCGGTCGGATGGCTCCCCGCGGCAAAATCCATGAGCGCCCTTGGCGAGCTCTACAAGATCGCCCGGGCCCAAACCCTAATTGCGCTCTGCGACACCGTCCCAGGCTACTGGTTCACGGTCTTCCTCATCGACCACATCGGCCGGTTCACCATCCAGTCCATCGGGTTCCTCTTCATGTCGGTGTTCATGTTCGCCCTAGCCATACCGTACCACCACTGGACCCTCAAGGAGAACAACATCGGGTTCGTGGTCATGTATGGGCTGACCTTCTTCTTCGCCAACTTCGGGCCCAACAGTACGACCTTTGTCGTCCCGGCTGAGATCTTCCCGGCCCGGTTCAGGTCGACGTGCCATGGGATCTCAGCAGCCTCGGGGAAGGCCGGCGCCATCGTGGGCGCCTTCGGGTTCCTGTACGCATCGCAGAACCAGGACAAGGCCAAGGCCGACCCGGGGTTCCCCGCTGGGATCGGGATGAGGAACTCATTGATCGTGCTCGCGGTGATCAATCTGCTGGGTTTGTTCTTGACTCTTCGCGTGCCTGAATCCAAAGGAAAATCACTCGAGGAAATGTCGCAGGAGAATTGTGAAGAGGCTGAGAATCAAGCCAAGAACGGTCCTGCAATCGTCTAGAGCAACGAGAATAATTTACATTAATCTCCTTAGATATAATTCTGTAAATTTGGCATTGATCATCAGGTCTGCCTTTCAGTTTTAAACATCTCTCTTCTTTGTTTTTGGATTTTTGGGCCTAATGTTGCCAACTGAGTTTTGCTGCATGACCAAGTTCGTTTTTGGTTTTGGAGTTTATTTCATATGTTTATTACGTAGAAGTATATTTACCAATGGTTATCTTTACAATTTTAATTTTTTTCAGTCCACCACCATAGTTGGATGTTGAGAGATACTTGTGGGGACGGAAAAGTAGGTCCGATTTTGAGGATTGGTTAACGGTTAGCTAAACGCTAACTGCATCAGAAAGAAAATTAGATACTAATTACGAAATCAAATCCATTGATATTTCTCGGATCTACGGATATTCAGAGAATATTCAAATTAAAAAAAAAATTCTGATGTTATCTGTCATCCACATTGAACTCATGGAAAATCAAAGAAACTACAGTGAAATTTCATGTTTTAAAAATTTTCAATTAGGCAGAATGTGGTCATCGTGGTGAATTTCTCATTACATACATTGACCCAATCGATCATAAATTTGTTCTCGAATAGTTCTATATCAGATGGACTTATCTTTTATTGAGCTATGACTAAAGCTTTTATGAGCGACTATATTTTCTTTCATGATTATTCTTGAGAGAATGCATTAGTATTGATCCAAATCTAAAACCTTGGTACCCTTTTTGTTTTTTAAACGTGGGTTCTCGATGTCCCCTATGTTCTAACTTGGTGAGAACTCTTAAATTGCTTTAAGCCTAATTACGTCTCCGAATGAAAAAAATTAATATGATTTCTAAACAGGAGCGCTTGTGTTGTGTTCAATCCATTTAGACACAATGTGAAAAGAATAATTATATTGAAAGCGAACAACTAATTTCATAAAAGCTATTGCTGAGCATGATAACTTAGTGATACCGTACTGTCTTGGTTCAAGTAATGTTGTGAGTAAACCTTTGCTACCTCGTGCCATGGACATCCACTCCTTATGTGAAAAGACTTTCTAATTTATGGCATGTTAATAAAGTTGTGATGAGCATGTAAAACCTACAGGGGCCGAGTTATAATGACTCAAACTGAATATGAAGTTGTTGATGTGTGAGTCGTATCCTAACATCCAAGAAGGATAGCTTAATTGGTTGTCCCTTCCCATCCTATTTGCTCATAAGAAAAGGAAAATCACAAATCTAAGTATCTAGTGATTGACTTAGATAAATAGTTAGTCAATGAAGTCTAACTCTCGGTTAAAAAGAGCAATACTAGGCACATTGTGACAACCATACAAAAACTGTTAAAAAGAGTAACACTGGGTATGTTATGACCACCATACATAAGTAGCTAACCAAGCGATCTGGCTAAGTGCAAGTGAGTCATATTCAATAATTACTAAGAATTTGTGGTATCAATTTACTATATCCATTGTTCAAATGGGGATGCCTGGCTAGCATTGTTCTAACTATATCTCACCAAAGAGGGATGATCAGTGCTTGATCTTGAACTAAGAACCTACATTGTGAACCCCAGTTCCAAAAAATTAGAATAGGGGATTGACACAAAAAATATATTTCGAAATAGATCCATACATGTGTTTTGGTAAGAATTAAATTTTTCATAATTAAATGAGCAAGTCACATATTTTGCTACAAAAAATTATCCTTTGTGAATTTCTTATGTTGGTTTTTGACCATAGTGCAAACCCTAATTCAGATTTTGGAGAGGCAGTAGAAGTTTCAAAACCAATGCAATCCAGAAAATTTAACTATACTCCGATACTACTCCCTACCATAAATTGTCTAGACGCATAAACAATCATGAACATGGAGGAGATTATTTGACGGATGATTAATAGCCTTGACTATGAGGAAGGGCTTTGAAATTCAATACTCAAGTCCAATGTTAATATCTACACACAGTCATGGACCGGGGAATTTTCGTCTAGATTCGAATTGACATATGCCGATTAGGTTAATCAAAAGGATTTTACTAGCACAATAGTTTTTAAGATACGTGAGAATAATAATTTGTTATTAGTCACAAATTCTTAAAAGAGTGGACTCACAACATTTTATAATTATTTATTATTTGATTTTTTGCAATTCACAATAGATTATTATTCTCATAATACATAAAAAAACTATCACCTAATTATTTCTCTAATCAAATTACAGATCCCATCAACAGGAAAGAGAATTCTCTAGACCGACGCCAGTGATGAATACTGGGTAGCCATTTTATTTGAAAAAATTGATGGTAAGAGACATCTGTGTGCCTATAAAAGTGAAAAGTTTTCTTAAGCTGAAATGCATTATCATTTCACTTTCAAAGAAATTTTGACAGTGAAAAATGGAATAAAAAAGTTTGAATTCCATCTCATCGGCCATCACTTCATGGTAGAATTAGACATGGCATTTTTCCCTCAGATGACCAAGTTTAAACAGAAGTAGATTCCAAATTCCCAACTACTTCGATGGGCTAAATGGTTTTCAAAATACTCTTTTGAAGCCAAACACATTGCCGGAAAGAAGAATGTGCTTGCTGATTTCTTGTTAAGACCAAAAGCACCAGCAGAAATCAACATGTACATCATGAGGCATAATGAAAAGTATAAGATTGAAAGGATAAAAGATTGGCCAAGCTGGCGATACCCCCAGGAGACCATTGAGCAAATCCAGAATGACAACCTCACTGAAAATCTAGATAATCTCATGTGGCAATGCCACACAGATCTGTTCAGACTCAATGGAGGTTCAATTTTTTATCATTTTGGACTAAATTCGGACTATCCATTCATACATCCTCTAATCTGGAAGGAAGATGATTTCCCTGATCAACTTCGATGGTTATTATAGTACTTAACTAATAAGTACTTAATAGATATTGAAATCCCAACCAGAAGATTCATTGCCAACCTCACCAGAATATTTGGACTCGGCAGAGGAAACATTGAAAAGGAGAGTGATAGAAACCTCTTAGATTTCCTTAAATGGTTTTATCCCCCTACTCACTGGAAATATCTCTTGCAAAAAGAACTAAGAACCACACAACCAAACCCTAAGGTCCATACTATTTTGTTTTTTCGACGATCATGGGCCTTTGTCATAAAATAATGGCAACATCACCAATGCTCCTCAAATTATAGGTACCACATCCTATAAACCTCAACCACACAGTGTAGAAGCCCGGATTTACAAATCTTATCCAGGACCTATTGGTTACTATGAGCATCTATACCGAGAACTCCAAAGAGTCTTGTGCCAAGAAAATAAAACCATTCCTAAAGGTACATGGAATTATAATGTACCCACTACATGGGATCATTATAGCCTAGCACCAGAAGCCAAAGAAGCACTCGAGAAATTCAGACAAGTTACATCATCACAGGAGCATGAAATGGCAGACACAGATGACATTGCACAGTCCTCTCAAGACCCCTATACCAAATAAGGAGGTCCTCTTTCCCAAGACTCCTATGATCAAGGACCTTTATCCTTATCTCAAAGCATAGACACATCCTACTATGCTCAGCCATCCAATTGGCCTCAGCCAAACATTCCTACCTACACTACAAGCTCCTCCCTGAATCAAGAGAAAGCATCCTCGTCAAACCAGATTCTCTCACTAGATTCACTTGAAGTACTCGAGCAAAAATATGAAGAAAACCTTCTAGCAATGCACAGTTCAGATAACTCAGACTATGACTACAATGCTCGTGACGGACGAGACTACTGACCGTACAAGTCACTATAGCAAGTCATTGTAGTGAGTTACTGTTCACTTTTACTGTAACAAGTAGGTTAGGGAAATCACTGTTCATTATTACTATTCATACCGTGCGAATAATTCCCTACCGGAAGTTTCCGGCGCCTCTATTTGTTTTAGGACCCGTGAGCATAGTCCTTGTTTGTGTGTGACATCTTATTGCCTATAAAAGGCGAGGAGGATATAATGTGTTAGGTAGAGTCCCTTGAAGTAAAGTGTGTTTTGTGTAAGACTCTTAATGTCTCTCTAAACTCCTCTTCTTCTCCAGCCTAGTAGGATTCTCTGAAAAAAGTAGCTCGGATAGTTAGAAATTTTATCATCCTGGCATCTCTGAGTATCTCTAGGCTCTGAACTAAAGGTCAGAATGATTTTCTGCTAAAAGACTGTCATTGAAGGGCTTGAACGGGAGAGGTTCGCCTGCTGTGGGAACACATACCTGCAGAAAACTGACTCCGTCCTCCCTGGTTCTAAGTCTAGGTCCCCTCAAAAGTTGTTAAGTAGGATTTCTGGTCACCTTCACTGGACTTAACACTCAAGTGTCTCATTTTTTTTTTTTTATAAAAGTTGATACTTAAGTGTAACTTTCGTAACTTTTGGCACTTAAGTATCCCATCATGTTAAGTTTTGGTACTTTAAGTGTACTTTTGCCTACAAAATATGAAAACGGTAAAAAAAATTGAAAAGCATGGATTACAAACGACATGAAGAGACCATGACTTAGGCCCCGTTAGTTTAACATTTAGAAAGGGCTTTGGGGCTCTAAAGGAGTTTAACCAAATACAAATGGTGTTTGGTACATTTTTTGGAGGGCCCAAAGGCCTTTAAGGGAATGGAGGGTTTGAAATGCCTTAGGAAATAGTATTTTCAGGATACTACTTAGCTGGTTTGATGACAATATGTCAGTTTCCCATCCCATCCTCATTTATCAAACATAATTCCAATTTTGCCCCTTTATAAACAAAAAAAAAAAAACCTTAAGATAAGAAAGCGACTCCTCTCTTTCACTCGCCTCTACTCACCAGATCTGTGCTCCTTGCGCTCCCCTCTCCCTCGAGCTCTCTTTCTCATGATCACCGCTTGTACAGCTCTTGCCAACTGCTTATTCGTCTCGATTGAACTCCACTTGAGCCCCAGCCTCCCTCAAGAAAATTAAGAGCAACTGCCCTCGTCCGATGGCGAAGAACAAGAGTGTCGTATCCAATCGGGAGGGCATGAAGCGAGAGGTCTCTGGTCTTGATGGCTTCCGCGAATTCGTCGCCATCATCTTCGCTAGTCATGGGGAGGTCTCGGATGGTGGGTCCTTGCAATGGAGATAGGGAAAGGGAGGATGAGTTTTGTCTGAAGATGTGACATTTTTCATTTTTTTCGATTTCGTTTGTTTTTCTTTTGCATTTGGTAGCTAAGATGAGGGTTGTTGATGATTTATTCATTTTGATCTCTCTGTGACAAGCTTAGGAATTTAGAAGAACCCTTCATTGAATTAGAAATCTGATCGATCTATAGACATGGTGGTGTCCTCCGGTGTCTGGGTGAAAGTGTTGTGATTGCAATGTCCATCTGTTGATATGTTGGGAGCCAATTTTATCTACCAGTAAATGTAATTGATCTTAATGGAGCCATACTTGTTCATCCAATTCTTGTTTTGTTCGTCGAACTTCTTTTGTATTAAAAAGGAGTTGAGTGTGAGGAGGCAAATCTGGTCACAAGAAAAATCTTGACATATATATGTGATGGTAAGATTTTTCTTGACATGGATTCAAATCCAGTTCTTTTTGCTCGCGCAAATTCAGATCTTATCTCCCATCTTGCAATCACAATCTGCACAATTGGCAAGTCGTTCATCTTCTTGATTCATCTTCTTTCTTTTGATTGATGATGCCCCATTCCTCCATATTCCTTTTTCTTTGGAGGGTCAATCTTCAATAGAGAAATGAAGGAGGGAATGAATACCTCTCAATGTGGGGTGAGTGCTTCAAATGAAAATACTTCTCTGGATCAAATAGCCATGAGTTTGAGAAATAGTAAAAGAAGATTGCAATATTTACAGATAACTTATTCCTTTCTTCGGGATGTATGTGATTATGTTTATTATAATGAAATTACTCTCTTTTTAATTGAGAAAGATCCATTTATTTGTAAATTTCTTAATATGTTTCTTTTACATCACTCTCAATGCAAAAATATAAAAGTTATCATCATTATTTTTCATTTTTAAATAAATTAAATTTAAAAAATTTAAATTGACACACAAAAGGACTTTTTAAATGTATATTTATCAGATAGCATTTCCTCCAAAGTTACATCTCAAGACACTTTTCAATTACATTTTGCCAAATAATATTTGCATTTCGCCAAATCCATTTAGGCTAAAGGGATTTGCATTTCCCCTAGGGTATTCCCCCAAAGCCAAACCAAACGGGCCCTTGCTCCATAATTAGATAATGCATAATAAATAATCAACTCACTACCATCACTGCCATTGTTGTGGTATTCCATCACATGCCCAAGCCTTGTCAACAAATTACTCCAACAAGTGCAATCGCTTCTCTTGAGCAAAGGAAATGTAAGTTAAATCAAATTAGGAATCTAACATCAATGAAAACGAAAGAAATAAGAAAATTTAGGAAAATTAGGGCCGTGAACTCCAATTTGGAAATAAGGGCTGCAAAGGAAATGCTGATTTCGTTCAAAATCCCTCACCTTCGCACACCGCCGCCGTTGCTGCCAGTCGCAAAGTGCCATCTAGTCACATGTCGCTGATCACACACCACACATGATTGCGCACTACCTCAAGAGTTCTCAAGCTCGTTTCACACTCCCATCAGCAAAGGTCCAGTGAATATCGTTTCGGCTTTTCTTGTTTGTTTACTCTCCCATCAACGCCGTCCGATTGAACACCAGCTTTGGTTGTACATCGTCAGTCTCTCAATTGTTCAGTTCTCAGCCTTCGTTTTTTAAAGGGGTGCATGGCAATGTTTCTATTCCGGAGAACTATTTCTTTTCAGAAATAGTTATTTTCTATTTCTACTCCAGGAACAATTTCTGAGTAAAATAAGATGTTTGGTAATTATACAAAGTTTATATTCTTGGAATAAAAAAAGAATAGAAATGCGTTTGGTAAAAAATTATAAATTTTTGTATTTATTTGTTTTTTCTTCTCACTCATAGACCGCCACCCACCGCCGCACGACTGTTGCACGATTGCCGCAAAACTGCCACACGACCGTCGCACGACCGCCGCACGACCACCGCACCACCCCCGACCGATGGTTGGCAGGCTGCCAGTAGTGGCCACAACAAGGAAGAAGAACAAAAGAAAAATAGAAAAGAAAAATAGAAAAGAAAAAAAAAACTTATTTCTAGAAATTGTTCTCGAGAACAAGAAGCTACTTTTTTTTTTTTTATTTCTGTTCCAAATCTATTCCCCAGCCACTTTTCTATTCTGGGGAATAGAAAAATAAGTTGACGTTACTAAACAGATTTCTATTCTATTTATGTTCCGGGGAACAAAAGAACAGAAATCGAGAGAAATAGAAACGTTACCATGTAGACCTTAAGTGAAAATTTGAACTTTCTTTCTCATTTTCAACTTCATTGGAGTGGGGATCGCTTTATGGACCCAATACATTGTTTCGATTTAATTATATCTCTTTATTGATGTAAAGGGAGTCCCATTGTACGACCTAATATATTTTAAATTCAATTAATTTTTGTGGAGCCACTCTTTTTTTATCTTTTCTTTCGTCTTTATTCTCTGTGTGTCTGTCGCCCACTGCCACTTCTCTTTCTTCACTCCGAACTGCGCGCCACACACTTGCACGCGTAACCCAAATGTTGTATGTGCTTGCGGATTGGTCCAAGCAAAGTCCTCAAAAAAGGATCCAGGACGACTAGAAAAAGATCCACGAGTTTTCAACAGGAACTCTGTGTCTTTCCCTTCACTTGATGTTAGAGAGGAAAGTTCAGAGAGAGAGAGTAGAGAGAGAGACCTTGATTTGCAAAGTAAAACTGCCATGAAGAATTCAGATGTTGGAATGAGTAGCGGCTATGAAGCAGGAGGCAAGTATCACGTTTTCTCGAGTTTCCATGGCCGAGATACTCGAGTTGGATTCACTAGCTTCCTTCATCGAGACTTGGTAAATAAGGGTGTTCGAGCCTTCATAGATAATGAAGAACTTCGGGTTGGCGAAGAAATTGGTGGAACGCTCCTGCAAGCAATCGACGACTCCCAAATCTACATATTCATCTTCTCAAAAAATTATACTAGTAGCAAATGGTGTCTCCGTGAGCTCAAAAGTATGGTAGACAACAAATCCAATTTAGCGGAGAAAAAAATCCTACCCATCTTTTACAATGTGAAGCCAGACAATGTTGTCCTTGAAAACTCATTATGCACAACGGCCATGGAGAAGCACAAGAAGGAGCGCAACGAGGAGCAGAAGGAGAAATTTCTACACGAAATAGAATCCTGGGAGAACGCTCTTGAGAAGGTCGATAAAACCAAGGGCTGGGAGCTGTCAAAATTTGAAACGTAAGCTCTAAAGATCCCTGACTTTTCTAGCTCTAGAATCAAGCTCGTCCAATTCATGCAATTACGGAGATAATTAAATTAGCAAATCTTCCGATCTTTAAAAAAATACAGGTGCTATCATACGCAAGGGTTATCAAGGGTAAATAAAAGGAGTACACCATTTTTTTTTTTTTCGGATTTAGATACATACATGTTAATCTCTATGATCGATATAGCTTTTGTAACTAATGAACTTGCTTCTATTTGTGGCAACCAAGCGAAACTTGTGGATGCGGTAGTTGAAGTGGTTTTGCAGGAGTTGAAGATAAGAGAAAAGGCTGTGGCTAAAGATTTAGTCAGACTTGATGATCGCGTGGCAGAAGTATTGGAAAAGTTAGATGTTAGCTATAGTAATGAAGTGAGGCTGCTTGGAATTTATGGAATGGGGGGTAGCGGTAAAATCACTCTAACCAGGGTTGTCTACAATGAACTTCTTTCTCACTTTGGAAAGTGTTCCACCTTCCTTGATGATATTTGAGGAAAGTTAAATAGGAAGGGGTTAGTCTGGTTACAGGAGGAGTTACTAAAGGAAATTTATAGTGCCGATGCACCAAAAAAATTTATTGGGGGAGTTGATCACGGATGGGAGAGGATAGTGAGAACACTTTGTAGTAAGAAGTTTCTCATAGTTCTTGATGACGTTGATGAGATAAAGCAAATTGAGAATCTAATTAGACTAGATCAGTTGTGTTTTGGAACAAGAATAATTATCACCACTAGGAACATAGGTGTACTGGAGACTATCGAAAAAATGAAGTCGAAAAATTCTATCCTTGCACTCCAAATTCTAGTGTATGAAATGGTGGAAATGAAATTTAGCCACGCACTCCAACTTTTCAAGAGGCATGCACTTTTGGAAGGCTCTCCACCGCACGACCGTTGCACGATTGCCGCAAAACTGCCACACGACCGCCACACAACCGCCGCACGACCCCCGCACGACCGCCGCACGACCGCCGCACAACCCCCGACCGATGGTTGGCAGGCGGCCGGCGGTGGCCACAACAAGGAAGAAGAACAAAAGAAAAATAGAAAAGAAAAAAAAAACTTATTTCTAGAAATTGTTCACGGGAACAAGAAGCTACTTTTTATTTATTTATTATTTATGTTCCAAATATATTCCCCAGCCACTTTTCTATTCTAGGGAATAGAAATATAAGTTGATGTTACCAAATAGATTTCTGTTTTTTTCTGTTCCGGGGAACAAAAGAACAGAAATTGGGAGAAATAGAAACGTTACCATGCAGACCCTAATTGAAAATTTGAACTTTCTTTATCTTTTTCAACTTCATTGGAGTGGGGATCGCTTTATGGACCTAAAACATTGTTTCGATTTAATTATATCTCTTTATTGATGTAAAGGGAGTCCCATTGTACGACCTAATATATTTTAAATTCAATTAATTTTTGTGGAGCCACTCTTTTTTTATCTTTTCTTTCGTCTTTATCCTATGCCTGTCGCCCAACGCCACTTCTCTTTCTTCACTCCGAACTGCGCGCCACACACTCGCTCGCGTAACCCAAATGTCGTACATGCTTACGGATTGGTCCAAGCAAAGTCCTCGAAAAAGGATCCAGGACGACTAGATAAAGATCCACGAGTTTTCAACAAGTACACAGTGTCTTTCGCTTCACTTGATGTTAGAGAGGAAAGTTCAAAGAGAGAGAGTAGTGAGAGAGACCTTGATTTGCAAAGTAAAACTGCCCTGAAGAATTCAAATGTTGGAACGAGTAGCGGCTATGAAGGAGGAGGCAAGTATCACGTATTCTCGAGTTTCCATGGCCGAGATACTCAAGTTGGATTCACCAGCTTCCTTCATCGAGACTTGGTAATAAGGGTGTTCGAGCCTTCATAGATAATGAAGAACTTCAGGTTGGCGAAGAAATTGGTGGAACGCTCCTGTAAGCAATCAACGACTCCCAAATCTACATACTCATCTACTCAAAAAATTATACTAGTAGCAAATGGTGTCTCTGTGAACTCAAAAGTATGGTAGACAACAAATCCAATTCAGTAGAGAAAAAAATTCTACCCATCTTTTACGATGTGAAGCCAGACGATGTTGTCCTTCAAAACTCATTATGCACAACGGTCATGGAGAAGCACAAGAAGGAGCGCAACGAGGAGTAGAAGGAGAAATTTCTACATGAAATAGAATCCTGGGAGAACGCTCTTGAGAAGGTCGATAAAACCAAGGGCTAGGAGCTGTCAAAATTTGAAACGTAAGCTCTAAAGATCCCTGACTTTTCTAGCTCTAGAATCAAGCTCATCCAATTCAAGCGATTACGGAGATAATTAAATTAGCAAATCTTCCGATCTTTAAAAAAATACAGGTGCAATCATACGCAAGAGTTATCAAGGGTAAATAAAAGGAGTACACCGTTTTTTTTTTTTTTCGGATTTAGATACATACATGTTAATCTCTATGATCGATATAGATTTTGTAACTAATGAACTTGCTTCTATTTGTGGTAGCCAAGCGAAACTTGTGGACGCAGTAGTGGAAGTGGTTTTGCGGATTGGTCCAAGCAAAGTCCTCGAAAAAGGATCTAGGACGACTAGATAAAGATCCACGAGTTTTCAAGAGGCATTCACTTTCAAAAGGCTTTCCGCCGCACGACCGCCACAAAATCGCCGCATGGCCCCCGGCCAATGGTTGGGAGGCGACCGCGTGGCCACAACAAGTAAGAAGAACAAAAGAAAAATAAAAAAAATAAAAACTTATTTCTAGAAATTGTTCCGGTGATCAAGAAGCTACATTTTTTTATTGCTTATTTCTATTCCAAATCTATTCCCAGCCACTTTTCTATTCTGGGGAATAGAAAAATAAGTTGACGTTCCCAAACAGATTTTTCATCTTTTTCTGTTCCGGGGAACAAAAGAACACAAACCGGGAGAAATAGAAACGTTACCATGCAGACCGAAAGTGAAAATTTGAATTTTCTTTCTCTTTTTCAACTTCATTGGAGTGGGGATCGCTTTCTGGACCCAATACATTGTTTCGATTTAATTATATCTCTTTATTGATGTAAAAGGAGTCCCATTGTACGACCTAATATATTTTAAAATTCAATTAATTTTTGTAGAGCCACGCTTTTTTTTATCTTTTCTTTTATCTTTATCCTCTGCGTGTCTGTCGCCCACCACCACTTCTCTTTCTTCACTCCGAACTGCGCGGCACACACTCACGCACGTAACCCAAATGTCGTACGTGCTTGCGGATTGGTCCAAGCAAAGTCCTCGAAAAGGGATCCAGGACGACTAGATAAAGATCTACGAGTTTTCAAGAGGCATGCACTTTCGGAAGGCTTTCCGCCGCACGACCGCCGCAATATCGCCGCACGACCGTCGCACAACCGCCGCACGGCCGCCGCACGACCCCCGACCAATGGTTGGGAGGCGACCGGCGGTGGCCACAAGAAGTAAGAAGAACAAAAGAAAAATAGAAAAAATAAAAACTTATTTCTAGAAATTGTTCCGGTGATCAAGAAGCTACATTTTTTTATTGCTTATTTCTATTCCAAATCTATTCCCTAGCCACTTTTCTATTCTAGGGAATAGAAAAATAAGTTGACGTTCCCAAAACAGATTTTTCATCTTTTTTGTTGGGAACAAAAGAACATAAACCGAGAGAAATAGAAATGTTACCATGCAGATCCAAAGTGAAAATTTGAATTTTCTTTCTCTTTTTCAACTTCATTGGAGTGGGGATCGCTTTCTGGACCCAATACATTGTTTCAATTTAATTATATCTCTTTATTGATGTAAAGGGAGTCCCTTTGTACGACCTAATATATTTTAAAATTTAATTAATTTTTGTAGAGCCACGCTTTTTTTTATCTTTTCTTTCATCTTTATCCTCTGCATGTCTGTCGCCCACCGCCACTTCTCTTTCTTCACTTCGAACTGCGCGGCACACACTCACGCGCGTAACCCAAATGTCGTACGTGTTTGCGGATTGGTCCAAGCAAAATCCTCGAAAAGGGATCCAGGACGACTAGATAAAGATCCACGAGTTTTCAAGAGGCATGCACTTTCGGAAGGCTTTCCGCCGCATGACCGCTGCATGACCGCCGCAAAATCGCCGTACGGCCGTCGCACGATCGCTACACGACCGCCGCACGACCCCTGACCAATGGTTGGGAGGCGACCGGCGGTGGCCACAACAAGTAAGAAGAACAAAAGAAAAATAGAAAAAATAAAAACTTATTACTAAAAATTGTTCCGGTGATCAAGAAGCTACATTTTTTATTGCTTCTTTCTATTCCAAATCTATTCCCCAACCACTTTTCTATTTTGGTGAATAGAAAAATAAGTTGACGTTACAAAACAGATTTTTGATATTTTTCTGTTCCGGGGAACAAAAGAACAGAAACCGGGAGAAATAGAAACGTTACCATGTAGACCCAAAGTGAAAATTTGAATTTTCTTTCTCTTTTTCAACTTCATTAGAGTGGGCATCGTTTTCTAGACCCAATACATTGTTTCGATTTAATTATATCTCTTTATTGATGTAAAGGGAGTCCCATTGTACAACCTAATATATTTTAAAATTTAATTAATTTTTGTAGAGCCATGCTTTTTTTATCATTTCTTTCATCTTTATCCTCTGCGTGTCTGTCGCCCACCGCCACTTCTCTTTCTTCACTCCGAACTGCGCGGCACACACTCACGCGCGTAACCCAAATGTCGTACGTGCTTGCCGGATTGGTCCAAGCAAAGTCCTCGAAAAGGGATCCGGGACGACTAGATAAAGATCCACGAGTTTTCAAGAGGCATGCACTTTCGGAAGGCTTTCTGCCGCACGACCCTGGCACGATTGCCGCAAAACCGCCGCACGACCGCCGCATGACCCCCGCACGACCGTCGCACGACCGCCGCACGACCCCCG
This sequence comes from Eucalyptus guilfoylei, assembly GCA_016097605.1. NCBI lineage: Eukaryota > Viridiplantae > Streptophyta > Magnoliopsida > Myrtales > Myrtaceae > Eucalyptus > Eucalyptus guilfoylei. Next base: position 22,032,111 of record CM027866.1, on the reverse strand, counting down.
ACCAATGGTTGGGAGGCGACCGGCGGTGGCCACGACAAGTAAGAAGACCAAAAGAAAAATAAAAAAAATAAAAATTTATTTCTAGAAATTGTTCCGGTGATCAAGAAGCTACATTTTTTATTGCTTATTTCTATTCCAAATCTATTCCCCAGCCACTTTTCTATTCTGGGGAATAGAAAAATAAGTTGACGTTCCCGAACAGATTTTTCATCTTTTTCTGTTCCGGGGAACAAAAGAACAGAAACCGGGAGAAATAGAAACGTTACCATGCAGACCCAAAGTGAAAATTTGAATTTTCTTTCTCTTTTTCAACTTCATTAGAGTGGGCATCGCTTTCTAGACCCAATACATTGTTTCGATTTAATTATATCTCTTTATTGATGTAAAGGGAGTCCCATTGTACAACCTAATATATTTTAAAATTTAATTAATTTTTGTAGAGCCACGATTTTTTTTTATCCTTTCTTTCATCTTTATCCTCTGCGTGTGCATCGCCCACCGCCACTTCTCTTTCTTCACTCCGAACTGCGCGGCACACACTCACGCGCGTAACCCAAATGTCGTACGTGCTTGCGGATTGGTCCAAGCAAAGTCCTCGAAAAGGGATCCAGGACAACTAGATAAAGATCCACGAGTTTTCAAGAGGCATGCACTTTCAGAAGGCTTTCCGCCGCACGACCGCCGCACGACGGCCGCAAAATCGCCGCACGATCGTCGCACGACCGCCGCACGACCGCCGCATGACCCCCGCACGACCGTCGCACGACCGCCGCACGACCCCCGACCAATGGTTGGCTGGCGACTAGCGGTGGCCACAACAAGTAAGAAGAACAAAAGAAAAATAGAAAAAAAAAACTTATTTCTAGAAATTGTTCCGGTGATCAAGAAGCTACATTTTTTTATTGCTTATTTCTATTCCAAGTCTATTCCCCAGCCACTTTTCTATTCTGGGGAATAGAAAAATAAGTTGACGTTCCCGAACAGATTTTTCATCTTTTTCTGTTCCGGGAACAAAAGAACAGAAACCGGGAGAAATAGAAACGTTACCATGCAGACCCAAAGTGAAAATTTGAAGTTTCTTTCTCTTTTTCAACTTCATTAGAGTGGGCATCGCTTTCTAGACCCAATACATTGTTTCGATTTAATTATATCTCTTTATTGATGTAAAGGGAGTCCCATTGTACAACCTAATATATTTTAAAATTTAATTAATTTTTGTAGAGCCACGATTTTTTTTATCCTTTCTTTCATCTTTATCCTCTGCGTGTCTGTCGCCCACCGCCACTTCTCTTTCTTCACTCCGAACTGCGCGGCACACACTCACGCGCGTAACCCAAATGTCGTACGTGCTTGCGGATTGGTCCAAGCAAAGTCCTCGAAAAAGGATCCAGGACGACTAGATAAAGATCCACGAGTTTTCAAGAGGCATGCACTTTCGGAAGGCTTTCCGCCGCACGACCCTTGCACGATTGCCGCAAAACCGCCGCACGACCGTCGCACGACCGCCGCACGACCACCGCACGACCCCCGACCAATGGTTGGCTGGCGACCGGCGGTGGCCACAACAAGTAAGAAGAACAAAAGAAAAATAGAAAAAAAAAAAAAACTTATTTCTAGAAATTGTTCCGGTGATCAAGAAGCTACATTTTTTTATTGCTTATTTCTATTCCAAATCTATTCCCCAGCCACTTTTCTATTCTAGGGAATACAAAAATAAGTTGACGTTACCAAACAGATTTTTTCATCTTTTTCTGTTCCGGAGAACAAAAGAACAGAAATCGGGAGAAATAGAAATGTTACCATGCAGACCCAAAGTGAAAATTTGAATTTTCTTTCTCTTTTTCAACTTCATTGGAGTGGGGATCGCTTTATGGACCTAATACATTGTTTCGATTTAATTATATCTCTTTATTGATGTAAAGGGAGTCCCATTGTACGACCTAATATATTTTAAATTCAATTAATTTTTGTAGAACCACGCTTTTTCTTATCTTTTCTTTCATCTTTATCCTCTGCGTGTCTGTTGCCCACCGCCACTTCTCTTTCTTGACTCCGAACTGCGCGGCACACACTCACGCGCGTAACCCAAATGTCGTACGTGCTTGCGGATTGGTCCAAGCAAAGTCCTCGAAAAAGGATCCAGGACGACTAGATAAAGATCCACGAGTTTTCAAGAGGCATGCACTTTCGGAAGGCTTTCCGCCGCACGACCGCCGCAAAATCACCGCACGACCGTCGTACGACTGCCGCACGACCCCCACACGACCGCCGCATGACCCCCGACCAATGGTTGGGAGGCGACCGGCGGTGGCCACAACAAGTAAGAAGATGAAAAGATAAATAGAAAATATAAAAACTTATTTCTAGAAATTGTTCCGGTGATCAAGAAGCTACATTTTTTTATTGCTTATTTCTATTCCAAATATATTCCCCAGCCACTTTTCTATTTTGGGGAATAGAAAAATAAGTTGACGTTACCAAACAGATTTTTGATCTTTTTCTGTTCCGGGGAACAAAAGACCAGAAATCGGGAGAAATAGAAACGTTACCATGCAGACCCAAAGTGAAAATTTGAATTTTCTTTCTCTTTTTCAACTTCATTGGAGTGGGGATCACTTTATGGACCCAATACATTGTTTCAATTTAATTATATCTCTTTATTGATGTAAAGGGAGTCCCATTGTACGACATAATATATTTTAAATTCAATTAATTTTTGTGGAGCCACGCTTTTTTTTATCTTTTCTTTCGTCTTTATCCTCTACGTGTCTATCGCCCACCGCCACTTCTCTTTCCTCACTCCGAACTGCGCGCCACACACTCACGCGCGTAACCCAAATATCGTACATGCTTGCGGATTGGTCCAAGCAAAGTCCTTGAAAAAGGATCCAGGACGACTAGATAAATATCCACGAGTTTTCAACAAGTACTTTGTGTCTTTCGCTTCAATTGATGTTATAGAGGAAAGTTCAGAGAGAGAGAGTAGAGAGAGACACCTTGATTTGCAAAGTAAAACTGCAATGAAGAATTTAGATGTTGGAATGAGTAGCGGCTATGAAGGAGGAGGCAAGTATCACGTATTCTCGAGTTTCCATGGCTGAGATACTCGAGTTGGATTCATCAGCTTCCTTCATCGAGACTTGGTAAATAAGGGTGTTCGAGCCTTCATAGATAATGAAGAACTTCGGGTTGGCGAAGAAATTGGTGGAACACTCCTGCAAGCAATCGACGACTCCTAGATCTACATACCCATCTTCTCAAAAAATTATACTGTAGCAAATGGTGTCTCGGAGAGCTCAAAAGTATGGTAGACAACAAATCCAATTCAGCATAGAAAAAAATCCTACCCATCTTTTACGATGTGAAGCCAGACGATGTTGTCCTTGAAAACTCATTATGCACAACGGCCATGGAGAAGCACAAGAAGGAGCGCAACAAGGAGTAGAAGGAGAAATTTCTACACAAAATAGAATCCTAGGAGAAGGCTCTTGAGAAGGTCGATAAAACCAAGGGCTGGGAGGTGTCAAAATTTGAAAAGTAAGCTCTAACGATCCCTGACTTTTCTAGCTCTAGAATCAAGCTCGTCCAATTCAAGCAATTTCGGAGATAATTAAATTAGCAAATCTTCCAATCTTTAAAAAAATACAGGTGCCATCATACGCGCAAGAGTTATCAAGGGTAAATAAAAGGAGTACACCATTTTTTTTCAAATTTAGATACATACATGTTAATCTCTATGATCGATATTGCTTTTGTAACTAATGAACTTGCTTCTATTTGTGGCAGCCAAGCGAAACTTGTGGACGCGGTAGTTGAAGTGGTTTTTTCAGGAGTTGAAGATAAGAGAAAAGTCTGTGACTAAAGATTTAGTCGGACTTGATGATCGCGTGGCATAAGTATTGGAAAAGTTAGATGTTAGCTGTAGTAATGAAGTGAGGCTGCTTGGAATTTATGGAATTGGGGGTAGCGGTAAAACCACTCTAGCCAAGGTTGTCTACAATGAACTTCTTTCTCACTTTGGAAAGTGTTCTGCATTACTTGATGATATTCGAGGAGAGTTAAACAAGAAGGGGGGATAAGTACACTAATTATGCCATAAGTTGTGTACGGCGCTCACTTTGGTGCCAAAAAGTTTCCGTCGGGATCACTTAAGTGCCAAAAAATTTGAAAAACGCTCACTTTGGTGCCAACGCCGATCTGATCGGCCGGAAATCCGACGTGGCCATTTTTTTTATTAATTTCTTATGCGATGTGGCTCACGGAGAGTCCGATCGGTGTGTAAACCACCAAACGATGTCGTTTGGCATCTTAAACCCCAATTCGAAGCCCTAAATCCCCAAATCGAGAGAGAGAGAGAGAGAGAGAGAGAGAGAGAGAGAGAGAGAGGCCATGGCGGCGTTGTCTTCTTCACCGAAGAACAACACCAGCGGAGAGAGAAAAGCCATGGCGGCATCGTCTTCTTCCCCGAAGAACAACACCAGCGGAGAGAGAGAGAAGCCATGGCAATGTCGTCTTCTTCCCCGAAGAACAACTCCAGCAGAGAGAGAGAGAGAAGCCATGGCGGCGACGTCTTCTTCCCCGAAGAACAACACCAACACCAGCCACTCTCTGAACAAAGCTCAATCCACCATCTCCAAGCTCAATCCACTTCTTCCTCCTCCTCCTCCGCCATCGCCTCCTATTTTCCCATCACTTCTTGGCTGAGCGATGGTGGCCGAGCATGGTGGCCGAGCGACGGCGGCCGAGCGACAGTGGCCGAGCGACGATGGCCAAGCACAATGGCCAAGCAACGGTGGCTGAGCAAGCTAGGTCAGCGAGGATGAACAAAAAAGAACCCTAATTTCAATCACAAATGAGCTATACGGCGTCGTTTTTCCTAAGCCATCCACATAGGATGGCAAAACGACGTTGTTTTCATAAATAGGACAGAAAACGACATCGTTTAAAGGGTTTATCGAATTTTTTTTTAAATATAAAGCCACGTAATCATTTTGGCCGGAATTTCTCGCTGGTGGCACCAAAGTAATTGTTTTTTCTCCGATTTAGCACTTAAGTGATCCGGCAGAAACTTTTGGTACTAAAGTAAATGCCATACACAACTTATGGCACCATTAATGTACTTATCCCCAAGAAGGGGTTAGTCTGGTTGCAGGAGGAGTTACTAAAGGAAATTGATAGTGCCGATGCATCAAAATTTATTGGGGGAGTTGATCACGGATGGGAGAGGATAGTGAGAACACTTCATAGTTAGAAGTTTCTCATAGTTCTTGATGACGTTGATGAGATAAAGCAAATTGAGAATCTAATTGGACTAGATCGGTTGTGTTTTGGAACAAGAATAATTATCACCACTAGGAACATAGGTGTACTAGAGACTATCGAAAAAATGAAGTCGAAAAATTCTATCCTTGCACTCTAAATTCTGGCTTATGAAATGGTGGAAATGAAATTTAGCCACGCACTCTAACTTTTCAAGAGGCATGCACTTTTGGAAGGCTCTCCGCCACACAACCATTGCACGATTGCCGCAAAACCGCCGCACACCGCCGCACGATGGTTGGCAGGCGGCCGGCGGTGGCCACAAGAAGGAAGAAGAACAAAAGAAAAATAGAAAAGAAAAAAAAAACTTATTTCTAGAAATTATTCCCGGGATCAAGAAGCTACTTTTTTTATTTCTTATTTCTATTCCAAATTTATTCCCTAGCCACTTTTTTATTATGGGGAATAGAAAAATAAGTTGACGTTACCAAACAGATTTATGTTCTTTTTCTATTTCGGGAAACAAAAGAACAGAAATCAGGAGAAATAGAAATGTTACCATGCAGACCCTAAGTGTGTTGGGAGAAAGAGAGAAGTAGATTTAGGTTTTTACCTTCATAAATTTGGCTATTCTTTTTATTCAAAATTTTATTGGATATAAATATCCTACAACTGATCGCTAGAAAAGTCATATACTTGTCGACCGGCGAGGATTTGATTGGCCAACGAGTTTAGACCTTTATTTGAGATTGATTTGAGTACTTTAAGTCTTTATTTGAAACAATGTCCACTCTAGATCGCTTTTTTGAGAAAATAACCTCACTTCGTATCCTTATTTATAATTTATCTATTAAACTTAGAGATAGTTAGTTACATGATTCATTATATCTTCGGTAACTTTGAAACCATTAAAACTCAAAAATAATTGATAATACTTTCATAGTAGTAATTTCATTGTATCATCTGATAAGTTACTAATTAATAAATGCGACTGCCTAATGAAGTTAAGCTACTCTCCTTAATTTACAAGGTATTTAAATCTGGTATATTTCATTAATTTGTTACTATGTTGCTGACAAATATATCAGGAAATTAATATATGAAAATATGGGTAACAATCTAATAATGGACTTCATAGGGGGTAACATAATTATGTTGTTGGTAAGTTATAATAGTATGTAAGCATTTTCGTAATCTATCATTAGGATGAGCGGTATGATAATTATTTTAGTGGGAAATTATTAAAATATCAACTGGGCCAACAAGTCGCCAGTCAACTTCTTATTACCAAATGAGCCAATTACAAGGGAACATGCTTTTGTTATCCTCTCTCTGGCTTATTCTTCAAGAAAAAGCTAAGAAATGGAAAAAAAAAAAAAAAAGGAAAAAAAAAAAAAATGGAGAGGTCTTAATTTTCTCTTTGAAAGAAGAGAGATCTTAAGTAAACTATGATGGAAATTAACAAAACCAAAGGAATTCTCAAAACAAGCAAATTATCATTAATGATTGCGGAGAAAACTTCTATTCTTGATTTGGGCTTTAATGCCATTTTGACATGAACATACACATGTAAATCCCTATCTCTCTACACTATGTGTACAGCGAACTCAAAACTAATTTTAACATCTTAACTTCTACAAATAAATCCATAAAATTCATGTGTATTCTTAAAATGAACCCTAATCTTATAACGTGTTATGTGACGAAATTATAATTTGAAGAACAACAAAGATCCCAATATGGGGATCTTTCCACGATATTGCACTCATTCTCAAACACGTTATCGAAAACTTTAATGATACAGATATGGTGAAAAGGCCAATAGAGGTGGCCCGGGCATTCTATAATGTGATTTTTTTCGTGATATTGGGGACGGTCTCAGACATATTTCGAAGACTCAGCAAAATGGCCAATAGAGGCAACTTAGTAAAATTTTTTACAAGGCTTATTTTAATTGATTTACATCTTTTTCTTTGTCCTTAATTTGTTAAAAAAATCCAAATATACAAATTTTATTTAGGGTAATACTACGAAAAATCCAAAATTGGTGTATATGCGATAAATTTACGCAAAACTAATTTATTGACTAGAAAAATGCTCAAATTAATACACTTGTGATGAATTTACTTTCAAAACTAAAATTTTAATCACAAAAAACTCCCAAACGAATATATTTGTGACAAATTTACCTTTCGTTAATTTCCGTTAAATTATATTAATACCACGAAATACTATAAAACCAATGACAAATGGAAAGCAAAAATCCAAATTGGTATATCCATTAACTGCCACGTATTACCCAACTCAACAATTTAACGGTAACATTTAATAAAAACTAATGAATGATAGATTTATCACAAATATATCCATTTATAATTAATTTATCATGGACATATTAACCCATTTCATTTATTTTTTCCAAAAATACATCAATTTCCTTTTATCCAAATTTCTCCTCAAATTTTTTCTGGGCAAAAATCAAGCTACGCGGCTGAACCAACTCCCAAGCCACCAGTTCTCTCGCTCATTTCCAATCCAACGTCCGATACGAACACGCAACGGCGAGAATTCCTCCGCTGATATTTTAGGTTTTTATCCTCCGTCCTCTTCGTCGTCGTCGTCACTCCCGCTCTTCTGCAACTCCATTCCTCCCTCGCGAGAAGGCCTCCGCCGTCGATGGAGCGAGCGGCTCTCCTCCGCTCCCTCTCCTGCTCCTCCCTCGCCTGCACCACCCGACTCTTCTTCTCCCGCTCCTCCTCCTCCTCTCACCCCCGCCGCCTCCTCCGCCCTTGCGGCGGCGGCGGCCGACCGGCCAAGGGCGCCTCCCGGCGTCCCCTGCACCTCCGCCGCTCCCGGCTGCTCCGCCCGTCGTCATCCTCTTCTTCTTCTTCTTCTTCTTCTTCTTCTTCTTCGCTCAGGTTCGGCCGGAACTTCTCTTCGTCGCTCGCTCCTCGCGCCATCGCCACTCCTCCGACTCAGCCGTCTCCAGGTGACTTCCGCTTCGCCGCGCCCGCTCCTCTCGAGCCGCTCGCTCGTGCTTCGCGAGCTGCTGTAGTGACCTCGTGTGGTTAATCTGTGGTCGGATTGGCATTTGGAATTTGCCGTTTCGTGTGTAGGCGATTGGGACGGGGTTTGATTTGTTTTTAGATTCTGATTTGGCGTTTTGGGGATTGCAGAGGTGTTTGGTGTTCAGGATGGGGTTGCCGAGAAGTACGGGTTCGAGAAGGTGTCGGAGGAGTTCATTAATGAGTGTAAATCCAGAGCGACTCTCTTCAGACATAAGAAGACTGGTGCCGAAGTGATGTCCGTGTCGAACGACGACGAGAACAAAGTCTTCGGGATCGTTTTCCGGACTCCGCCGTGAGTACTCTTTATGTCGAGTAATATTTGGCATTTGCGGAGGGAGGTGGTGCTTCGGAGTGGGTAGCCGTTTTACTCCATTGGTTGAGTTGTTTTATGGACTTAATCTGAGAAGATTGCCTTGATGATTCTGCGACCTTCTTCGCCTTTCTTTTTTGAGTTGCGTGGAGTGGTTGCCTTCTAATTTATGTGCATTTTCTCATATCTGGCTATTATGTTGTAGACAAGAATAGCTTGATACATGAAAAGGTGGATATGTAAAGGATGATCTTTTACATATAAGTTAGGCGTAAACTCTAGATGGACTCCTTTACATTTTCTTGATTTATGCTTGCATGAAATTGTGTAATAAATGTTAGCAGATACGAAGGTTACCTGGTGAACTGGATTATTAGTTAATGTGTATTTGTCTCTCTGTGCTTTCTTCTTCAAAAATCACCCAGAAAGAGTGTTGTTTTTTTTTTCCACTGAAGTCTTGGTTAGTGTATCAAAATTATGGTATGTTGATGGATCACTCATTTTCATACTGTCGGTCCTATTCCAGCACCTCCTGGATAATGCTACAGGATATAGGTAGAAGAGTATAGTGACTGGTTGAGATGTCCTGTTGTTGTGATCATACTTGTCAAAATCTCCTCTGCTGTCATGTTTGGACCAGGGGTTGCCTTTGAACATATTTTTTCTTAGTTTTATGGTGTTTCCAACCAGAAGGGAGTATTGCTTGATGATATTTAACTATTTTTAAGATTTGTCACAAAACTATTTTTAATTAGGTAAGGGAGGATGGTGTGAGCTAAATTACATTTTTCTCGTATAATGCTATGGAAGGCTTCTCGTCAAGATTCTTTCAGGTCAATACTTTGCAATAGAATCCCCTTTAGTTGCCCATTTTGTGGTGCCTTTTTTTTATTTGCTGAGATTCTGACCTTGCTAGACATGGTATGGCGTAAGAAAATATAGAAAGAAGCTTATAGAAGTAGATACTTCTCTGGGCCATAAGCCATTGGTGGAAAGATGTAGTGGATAATGTAGAAAACGGTTTTAATATGCCATATCTTTCAATTGAGGCTTAACCAAGGGTACCATTTTTCTTTATTTTATTGGGAAGCACTACCAAAGAAGAGAAATAAGTTCTTTTTCTGTTTTTGAATCATTTCAGTTGAAATCTAATATATTCTTTAAATTGAAGGTTCTGGATAATTGTCATATGTAGATTGTCTTTTCCTTTATTACCTAACAGTGCTCAATCTCTTACAGCCTTTGCTTTACTGAATTCTTTCTACAGAAACAATTCCACTGGTATTCCACATATTCTTGAACACAGTGTCCTATGTGGGTCCCGGAAGTATCCTTTGAAGGAGCCATTTGTTGAGTTGTTGAAAGGCAGCTTACACACTTTCCTGAATGCATTTACATATCCTGATAGGACCTGCTACCCCGTTGCTTCTACTAATATGAAGGTGAAGAGTAGGTTGAAACTTGAGATCTATTCAAATGAACCTAGTGCTGATTCTGATACTTGACTGATGTGATTGAAACAGGATTTCTATAATTTGGTTGATGTGTACTTAGATGCTGTCTTCTTCCCTAAATGCATAGACGACATTCAAACGTTTCAACAGGAGGGCTGGCATTATGAACTCAACAATCCTTCAGAAGAAATTTCTTATAAAGGTATCTATACATGATGTGCTAGTGACATTTGAATATATTCTTACAGATAGTAAAGGTTTTTACTAATGTGCCTTCTTGGTAACTGATTGATGGTATGCTGAATATCAGGTGTCGTCTTCAATGAGATGAAAGGTGTCTATTCCCAGCCGGATAGTATTTTGGGTCGAGCTTCACAGCAGGCAAGTTCATTTTGTGCATTGTATACCTGTAAATTCAGTAGACTATTCAATCTTCAATCTGAGGCATAGAACGTCTTGGTACATGCTGGTATTTTGCTTTGAGTTTTGCATATCCTACTGTCTTTTCATTTTTCTGCCAGGTTCTCCAAGTCTGATTATAAAATGAAACATCTAACAAACATATTCATTCTAACAGACCAGTGTGTAGTCTCTCCTTCCATTGTTCATTTTTTGTCCACTTTCATTTTAAGATGACCAGAGATGCACTCATTTGACTGTTTTGAGTTCAGACTCATTTTCCTGTGCTGAGAGATAGAGCAAAACTAAAGAATGGTTTTTGACTTTTATGGAATGTAATTCATGATTTAAATAGCCTGGCAGATTCTATACATACTAGGATTTTCTAAAGAGATGGCTTCTTTTCCCCATTATAGTAGAACTTTCTGATATGACTTGAGTTTTTCTTTTTCCAAGAGTATGACTGTAGTATAGAGCTGATTAATTTGTAAGACCTCTGTGAAAATTAATAAAAAAAATAATCAGTATATCCTTTGAGATATTTGAATGAATTTAATTAACTGTTTCCTGATATTTGTGTCATTTCTTTTCTTAATGTATCCCTGGTGTCTGATGTCAATTTTAGCACGCTCCTTAGTTTGGTTTTTGGGCTAGAAGGCATTTAAGTCCTCAACTCAACACATCATTATATTGACATCAACAACCACCAAGTTCCATCGACGCAATTTCTTTTCCCTAAAATAAAATCTGCTTGACCTGCTTATGGAGAGTAGATGACAATTTTTTCAGTCCAGTCGATTTCCTGAATCTGGCATGATCCTTTATTCTATGTCTATAGATATTCTTCCTTCTGTAAACTGCCTCATCCTGTTATTGATAGTATTGCTTTTGAGACCATCATATTTTGGCTGTGGATGACGCCATTAGCATGCTAAATATCTACTTTGTTTGAAGGCACTAGATTGTGGATCTAACTTCCCTAACAGTTTTGCATCTAAATCTACCCCACATTTATTACCTTACCATTATATATGGCAGGCTCTTTTTCCAGACAATACCTATGGTGTTGACAGCGGAGGTGATCCACAAGATATTCCTAAACTGACATTTGAGGAATTCAAGGTTCGTTTTATTTGTTTCCTATTGAATTTGTTCCAACCTGGTTATTGTTTTTACAAATGGAATCATAATGCTGCTGCTTGTAAGCTTTTTTAGTGACAAACATTTAACTATTTCATGAGAGTCAGCATCATAATATAGTGCAACCTCCAAAAGTGGAAAATAAATGAAAATAACCACAGTTGTGATTGCTCTGATGATGATACTTCTGAAGGATTTCTTCTATTGGTCCCTCACTATTTCTTTCCTGAACCGTACAGGAGTTCCATCGCAAGTATTACCATCCCAGCAACGCTAGGATATGGTTTTATGGTGATGATGATCCAAATGAGCGTCTACGCATCCTTAGCGGTAATTTGGCAATTTTAGTCATGCTATTACTGCATGTGTGATGTATATACCTTTGAATTAGATATCAACTTTTCTATCTCCTATCCTATAAGTAGAGTAGTTCTTTGTTGCTGAATGATGTGGTAGTAGAAGTTTGCAGAGATTACTTAGTAGCATTGACCTCATTGGTATATGTCATGGAAACCGGATTTGGTTTTAAAATGGTGTGAGGCAAAGGTTATGCACACTAAATAGATTAATCTTGTCTATTGTTGACAAAAAGATCTGGTGTGTGGTTTCTGTTTGTATGTGCTTTCAGTTATTTGTTCAGTAAATTGTGCCGAATTTTGTCTATGTAGGTCATTTCTAGAAATGATAATGCTTAGCTAGTCTATCTAAAGTGATGATGATGAGCAGAGAATCTCACAACCCTTTATTGCAGAGTACCTCGACACGTTTGATGCGAGTCCTGCTGCGAATGAATCAAAAGTGCAAACCCAAAAATTGTTTTCCAAGCCAGTTAGGATTGTTGAAAAATACCCTGCTGGCGAAGGTGGTGAGTTGAAGAAGAAGCGCATGGTATGCCTTAATTGGTTGCTCTCAGATAAACCCTTAGACTTGGAGACTGAACTTACACTTGGATTTTTGGATCATCTCATGCTGGGATTTCCTGCTTCTCCGCTGAGGAAAATTTTGTTAGAAAGTGGTCTGGGGGATGCTATTGTTGGAGGTGGGATTGAGGATGAGCTCCTTCAGCCTCAGTTCAGCATTGGTTTAAAGGGTGTTTCCGAAGATGACATTCCAAAGGTAGAAGAATTGATTATGAGTACCCTGAAAAAGTTAGCAGAGGAAGGTTTTGATACAGATGCTGTAGAGGCATCTATGAATACCATTGAGTTTTCTCTCAGAGAGAACAACACCGGATCATTTCCCCGTGGCTTGTCTTTGATGCTTCGGTCCATTGTAAGCAAGAAGGCTTTTTAATTCTCTTCCAACTTTCCATTTCTTGCTGCTGAATTTGCAATTATGTTTAGTCATTGTTTTCCTTGTTTCAATTACTTAACCTGTTTCCATATTTATAGGGCAAATGGATATACGACATGGATCCTTTTCAGCCACTAAAATATGAGGAGCCCTTGATGGCCTTGAAAGCAAGAATAGCCAAGGAAGGCTCCAAGGCTGTTTTCTCTCCGCTGATAGAGAAGTTCATCTTGAACAATCCGCATCTTGTTACTGTTGAAATGCAGGTATGCAACTTTACAGAGGCCATAATGCTTCAGTGTTTGACATGTCAGATTGTGACAAGCATCATTTATTTCAGCCTGATCCAGAGAAAGATTCCCGTGATGAAGCTGCTGAGAAAGAAGTCCTAGATAAAGTCAGACAAAGTATGACAGAAGAAGATTTAGCTGAGTTAGCACGTGCCACACAGGAACTACGTTTGAAGCAGGAAACTCCAGATCCACCAGAAGCTTTGAAAACTGTCCCAAGCCTTTCTCTGCATGACATTCCTAAAGAGCCTATACGTGTACCTACAGAGGTCAACCTATTTAACATGTTAACTTTGTGATGCCAAGCTATGTATCAGAGTGCCAGGCTTCTTAACATTCGCATGGTAATGCAGGTTGGAGATATTAATGGTGTGAAAGTTCTGCGACACGATCTCTTCACAAATGATGTTCTTTACACTGAGGTTGTGTTTAATATGAGTTCTCTGAAGCAAGAACTTCTTCAATTGGTACCTCTTTTCTGGTAAGTTTTATTAAAGAGATTGCATATCATTCTCTTCACTTCATAAAGATAGTAAAAGTGGACACAGCCGCCAAGACTCAGGTTAGGTGTTCAGGCTTGATAAGGTTCCATCTAATCTGATATCATTATTTGTCAGATGTGCCTTGGAAGCACAAATACAGAAAATATTTTTCTGCTATGCTGCTGATCTTGGTGGCTGCAGTGATCACTCTATTATACACGTCAATTTCTCTTTGAAGTGCTTTCTTTGTCAGTGAATGGGATTTAAATTTGATTCTTTTACTTTACTTAACACTCTTACAGTCAGTCGTTGCTGGAGATGGGGACAAAGGACTTGAGTTTTGTGCAACTTAATCAATTAATTGGAAGGAAAACTGGAGGCATATCCGTTTATCCATTCACATCATCAGTTCGTGGCAAGGAGGCTCCTTGTAGCCATATCATTGTCCGTGGCAAAGCCATGGCTGGACGCACTGAAGACCTTTTCAATCTGGTATATTGGTTCCCATTCTTTATTTTTTGTGACAATATGCTTCGCTTCCACGCAATAGATAATTTTTACTGGTTGAAGTACTCTTTTTGGTTGGCTTATAGTTGCTTTGAATGCTTGTCTAGTTTTTGCTTAGAAAGGTCTCGCACCATGAGGTATTCTGGGTGTTGGAAGATGTGTGGGTACCTGATTAATAAGGTCACAGTGATAGCAAGAGCACCCCCCCCCCCCCCCCCCCCCAAAAAAAAAAAAAATATGAAAGACTAAATATGGCATAAAAAAAAAAAAAAAAGAGTTGTCCTAAAGTTACAAAATATGTAGCATACAGAGACTCATGGGGAGGGTTCTTAAATTTTTATGGCTTTTAGCCTGTTTGTATTATCTAACAGCTATGCATTTTCTCTTGTTACTTATAAGAGCCCTTTTTGGGTGAGGCCAAAGAGGAGGATAATTGTTGAAGAGGTCAGAAATTTAAATGATTTTGTACTTATTAAATTAGACAACAGTGTGTGGATTCATTTGAGAGGATTCTTCTGTGTTTGTAATTTTGGAACAAGAGTCAGAGCCTTACTCTCGGTGTAGTGGAAAATTATTGGTAGATGTACATTCATTGGTTGACAATGTGGATGCTTCCTCCTGTAATTTAGCTCTTCTTCGTATGGGTTTGCAGCTTGTTCATGTCCTAGAGGGATTTCTCTTTACCTATAAAGACAAACAAAAAAGATGATAGTAGACGTTGATGCTACCAAGTAGACAAAAGGAGTCAATTGTGAATTTGTGATGCGCCTTCTCCTTTCTCTTACTCTTAGCTGTATGAGGGAAGAGTGGAGGGAGTGCCTAAAAGGAAAAAGGATAGTTTTTCAAAAGGACCAAACTAATGGCACATAAACACTTAATGCTGGATACAGATTTTCTAATATTGATTCTCATCCTCTAGAGGATATCATATGGATAGGGTCAAGCTATCAGAGTTGGGTTTGGGATTGCTCCTAAGATCATAGAAGTAACACTGAGGGGACCCTGTTGCCTAAGGGGATTGGAGAGTCTTTAGTTCAGTAGGTTTCTTGAAGAGGCTTCTGGCTATGCAAGAAATGCAAGAATAATCCTTTTATTTATTTATTTATTTATTTATGAACAGGGAAGTAAATCTGTCCATCTGTCCCTCTTTTTTGAATCTGGATATATGACAAGTTGTCTGTTTCATTTGACATTTGATTCTGACATTTATAATTGACTGGACTTGATTGTACTTATGCCGAGGAAGCCTTATTATCTTAAAAACTTAAGTAAGAAACCTTAATGTTTTTCCTGTATATGTGATAAGAATGATTTTAATTTATGTGTCTTTACTTTGTTATTCTAATGCTCATCCCTGCTTGGGCTTTCACTTTTGCTAAAAAGAATTTTATCATTTCAGTTTAGTATGTAATCTTGATAAATGGCTTATATTTCCATTTACCTCTAAGGTTAATTGCATTCTTCAAGAAGTTCAATTTACGGATCAGCA
Source organism: Eucalyptus guilfoylei (assembly GCA_016097605.1). NCBI lineage: Eukaryota > Viridiplantae > Streptophyta > Magnoliopsida > Myrtales > Myrtaceae > Eucalyptus > Eucalyptus guilfoylei. The sequence goes on along the minus strand of CM027866.1, from coordinate 22,016,423 downwards.
GAGGTTCAAGCAGTTTGTGTCCCAGAGCAAAGCAAGAATGGAGGTAAATTATTATTATTATTTTTTTCCTGATGGACAACACATATCTCCATTTGTGAGTTTGCTCAGAGGTAATTTTTATGCACAGAATCGACTGAGAGGCAGTGGCCACGGAATTGCAGCTGCTAGGATGGATGCAAAGCTGAATGTTGCTGGGTGGATTTCTGAGCAAATGGGTGGTGTCAGGTGGTGCAACTTGGAGTTTTCTTTAACTTACTTCCATCCCGCAGTGCTGTCTTCTTATTCGGCTGTGTTTCTTCCATTTTATTAATCTACATTGAGGAGTGTTGACGAGAACATATATAATAGAACAGACAAAGCAATCTAAGAACTGCATTTGAGTCAATAAGAAAACACCTTTTACAGAAGAAATTGTATGATTTCATACAAAGCAAGGTATTATGATCCTATGACAGATTGAGCAGTAACATAAGGATAAGAGGTAAATTAACTTTGAGGAGTTTGATGCAGATAGACTCCATTTGTTGAGTTTAGTGCACATTTGCCAAAATCCTGACTGATCACTGATTGCATTTCTTTGAGCCTTAGCTCATAAAAGTTGAGGAACTACAGTCCTTTCCTGTGAGGCTGTGAGACTAGGTATAAGCCCTTCCATGGCCTTGGATGGGAGATCAAGCTTTGGCTGCAAATCTACCAGTATATTGCCCCTCCTCTTGACTTTCTGAACCACAAAAATCCCATGACTGCATCGTAACTTATATGTGAATCATCTGTGCCTTCTCTAGATTATTGACAAGTGGCTACCATTCTAGATATGCCTTGACTGCTGAACTGCTTTTTTTCTTTTTTTTCATTTCTTTGCTTGAACATGGATGGACATGCAGCTATTGATTGTGTGTGCATCATCTATAACTTTTAATTTGTTATTGTGTTGGAAGTGTCCTTCGCTTTTTTGCCAAGATGTCCCCAAAGAAGGGGGGAAAAAAGAAAAGGAGTAAGCATGCATGAGTTGCAAATACACTCTTTTTCCTTCCCTTCTGCATCAAGGATCTTGTAGTTGCCGCAACTGCTGCTAGGAAATTTGATGTTAAAGCTATTATCTAATGGTAGTTATGGCATTCTTATTATACGTGTAGCTACCTGGAATTTCTACGAGATCTCGAAGAGAGAGTTGATCGGAACTGGGATGGAATTTCTTCATCTCTTGAGGAGATTCGCAAGTCATTGCTTTCCAGGGATGGTTGCTTGATAAATATGACTGCTGACGGGAGGAACATGGAAAATTCAGAGAAGTTTGTCAGCAAGTTTCTTGATTTGCTTCCCAGCAATTCAAATGTTGGGGCCAACACCTGGAGGGCACGCCTTTCTCGGGAAAATGAAGCTATTGTGATACCCACTCAGGTTAAAATCACTCCTTTGAGTAACTCTATTGGCCTTGGCTTCTTTTCTGATTCACCAACATATGGCCTGGCACTCTGCAGGTTAATTATGTCGGAAAAGCAGCTAACGTCTATGAAACGGGATATCAACTTGATGGTAGTGCCTATGTCATCTCAAAATACATTAGTAATACATGGTTGTGGGACCGTGTGCGTGTCAGTGGCGGGGCTTACGGTGGTTTCTGTGACTTTGATACTCACTCAGGTGAGGCTTTACATTGTTATCTTGTTGGCTACATATATCTTTGCTGGAGATTTTCATTGAATTTATGGTTTTCCTTCCCAGGAGTCTTCTCCTTTTTATCTTATCGAGATCCAAACTTGTTGAAAACACTTGACATTTACGATGCAACTGGAGCTTTTCTAAGAGAGCTGGAAATGGATGATGATGCTCTAACCAAAGCAATTATTGGGACCATTGGAGATGTAGACTCTTACCAGTTACCTGATGCCAAAGGTTATAGCAGGTATGCTGATGGCACATTCTGCTTCCTTTTGTATTTGTTTGCTTTCATTCAAGACGAAGGGGAGAAAAGAGTAAGTTTAACTTATTCAGTATATGATACAATCTATATTTGTATCGGTATTTGATATGTGATACTAAGACCATGTACATAACTTTTATTTGCATTCTGACATAGGCATATCACCTTCTCCAGTTTCTATTTCACTACTTTCATCGATTTGACTTCCTTCATTTCTCCTTTTTTATTGATCTTGTTAGCAGAATACTTATGATGTCACCTTGCTATTACCCCCAGAGGCATATGCATGAAATTGGGTATTAAGTGAACAATAATGGTTTAACTTGTGATTGATCCTTTCTTTCAGCTTGTTACGGTACCTCTTGGGAATTACAGAGGAAGAGCGGCAAAGGAGGCGCGAAGAAATACTGTCCACTAGGTAAAGATTTTTTTTCCATCTCCCACCAATTGAGCTGAACATTTTTAATTTACTGTCCTGGCAATACTTGTTTAAGATTCAGATGAACAGACTGCAGAGTGATCGTAGTCATACTCAGTGCGTCATTATCATTTGGTAGAGATCCTCTTAATCGGGTGGTGTTCTATTCATGAAAATCTTTTGCATTCATAAGTTTAAAGGTCTATACATGCACTTGCATATAATAGTTTCAGTACAATCACTTGCTAATGGGAAGAACCATCGTCTTTTTTTATGAGTGATAAACTAGGATAAAACCATCTATAGATTATTAATGTAGGAGGCTGAACTATGCTGATTTTCTCGCTACCATCCAATGCTTGGCACGAGTAATTCTCACCTCTCTTTCGATATATCTTTTTAACCTTCCCTTTTTGTTTCGCAGCTTGAAGGATTTCAGAGATTTTGCTGATGTAATTGAATCGGTCAAAGATAAGGGAGTTGTGGCATCGGTGGCATCTCCTGATGATGTCGAAGCTGCACATAAGGAGCGTCCGAACTTTTTTCAAGTGAAGAATGTGCTTTAAATGGATACAAGTGGGACAAAGACGGAAAGGAAGGGGTATGTTTTTACCCCAGGGTTATACTTGCAATGCTTGTAGGATTGTTTCAGCGATTCTATTGCATTTATAAATCAAGTAATAACAGGCAATGCAATGAGGAGTTAATGTAACGTGACTTTGTATTCATATCTCAAAGGAAAGGAAAGGAAAGGAAAGGCAAGGAAAGGCAAGGCGCGTATTATGCCATTGACACAACTGATAGCGAATTCTACTTACCGGTTTTATCAGCTTTGCCTCATAATTATTGTGATCTCTGAGTTTAAGAACTTAAGCAAGGTGGGCCTAGATATTCCAAAAGGCAGATTAGACGAAGCTGAACTCGACGTGCAAAGAGAGATCAACACTTTGTCGCCATTCAATTTAATGAAAGAAATGCTTATGACAGACTTGAATAGTAAGAGGGGAGAGAAGGGAGCCGCGTGGGGGTGGCGCCGGCGGCGGGGGTGGTGGGGGTGTTTGTGGAATTGCTATGAAATACTTCTCTACACACTGAATCACTTAATGCCTATGGTTGGTGCTGGAGTACGGAGTTTGACCTCTTACATGAGAATCGTTGTCGCCGTGCAAAGTATAACTTCCATCTGTGTATCATGGCCCCGGGTGGTTCGGTGTTCATTGCATGTGTGAAACATGAAAACAGACAGCTTTTGCCTAAACACGCATCAGGATCGTGGCCCGGTTGGTTCGGTCGTCAGGTTCATTGCATTTGTGAAACATGAAAACAGACAGTACTGCGTCTTAACCAACTCGTTCCGTAATCAGCGCAGCTGAATTCAACGAACGATTGACTGGTGCTTTTCTATGAAAACTAACTTGAACCGGGCTCAATAAAATGAAAATTGTCTCTCTTCATCTTTGTGGGGTTTTGCACTTATGATTTGGGTCATGCTCAGGATGTTCATGTGATTTCTGGTACAAACTTATTCAGATTGTATCAATAGACATTGTATATCAGATATTAAGGGCCTACTTGGTAATAATTTTGTTTCCGAAAATAATTTATGTTCAGAAATAGTTTTTCTAATTTTGTTTCTCGGATGAGTTTCTAATTATTCAAAGGCATGGAATAATTGCACAAAATTTTTACACCCAAAATAAAAATGTGTTTGGTACAACCCCTAAATTTTTTGTTATTCAGAATTTCTTTTAAATTCTTAATAAATTAATTACATTTTTCTCTTTTTTTTTTTTTTTCCTTTTCTTCTTCTTCCTCCTCCTCTAGCTAGTCACCAGCCTTGACTAGCCATACAAGAGCCGACAACCTCGTCAACCTTGGGGGAGCCTCATTGGCCCTGAGCCTCATAGCGGCTAGGTGAGGCTCGATCTCATGAGGGCTAGGCAAGGTCAAGCCTCACCGGGGGCTGATGAGATCACTGGCTCTTATTTGGCCAATCATCGGCCATCACCAAGGCCGTCGACTGACTAGAGGAAGAAGAAGAAGCAGAAAATGAAAAGAAGGAAAAAAAGAAAAGAAAAGAAAATTACTTGATTTTTAAATTATTTTCGGGAACAAAGAAGAAATTTTTTCCACTTTTGATTTTATTCTAAATTTATTCTTGGGAAAAAAAATAGCTAACATTGCTAAACGAATTTCTTTTTTTTTTGGGATAAGTGCATCAGAAGTCCTAAAACTTGTCACGAAAGTACATTTGAGTCCTAAAACTTGTCAAAATGTTTCATTTGAGTCCTACAATCGACGACGTTAGCCTTTTCCATTAAAAATGCCGACGTGGCATTTAAAATTAATTTTTATTTCTCACGTGGCTTTTTTTTTAATGATTTTTTATTCATTTTTTAAATAGATTTAAAAACTAAAAATTAGATTTATATATTTTATCTTATTTTCGAAAAAAAAAAAAAAAAGTGAAAATTTATTTAAAAAAGAAAACAGATCAAAAAAAAAAAAAAAAAAAAAAAAAATGGCAGCCTCGCCGGAGGGGCCGACTAGGGGTGAGCGCGGTTCCGGGTTACCAGGAATCGGAACCGAACCGGAGGAGGGTCCGGTTCGGTTCCCGGTTCAAAGGGGACCGGTTCTGGTTCCTAGTTCCTTTTTTCGGGAACCGGAACCGGTTACTTAGGGCTCTAGAAGAAAAGAACCGGATGCCCCCTCTCTCTACTCTCACAAACTCGCACGTTGCTGCCCCCTCTCTCTATCTCTCAACCTCGATCCCGCACATTCCCTCGCCCCCTTCATCGGCGTCCCCCAAGCCATCGGTCATCTCTGCGCCGCACCGCCACGTCTCCACCTGCGGAACCCGCGAGTGCTGCTAGCGGTCCGATCTTCCGCCGCCCTACAGCCATTCGAAGTGCCACCCCCCGTCGCTGTTCCCACGCCGCGTCTTGCTGGTCACCGTCGCTCCGCCAACGCCAACGCCTGCTGTAGCCACGACCCAGCGTCGCTGCTCCTACTCTGCCCGCTGCAACCCCTAGCTCCGCCGGCTATCCCTCTCACCCATGAGCTCCGCCATGCAGCAGAACGCCTCCGTGCCCTTGCTCACCCGCGATTACCGCCAGGCTGCAAGCCGTCCCTGCTCTGCTGGTGAGCTGCTGCTGCTTGAATTTCGTTTTTCGTCGCTTGTGGCAGAGTGACTGCAATTAGCTCTATCTTGTTCTCTTGGTATTGTTCTTTCTCTTTAGTTGCAGGGGGTCTGTTTCCATGTTGGGGGGAGCTGCTTTGTTTTGTTGTCTGTGAGTAGGTTGCTCGATTTTTTCCTGCAATTCAATATGAGATTTGAGGCCTAAGCTTGTTGCATAGGCTGATAAAGAGTGGGGATGATCTGATTAGATCAAAAACATTGGAATATGTGTAGAACGACAATGGGCACTGTGAAAGGGAAAGAAGGGTCTAAAAACCTATAACTTCTTGTTTTTTGGCCCGCGAAAGCTCGGAGTCGTGAATAGATTATGTTACCGATGGAAAATCTCTTAATGCACCACTCCTTTACTGAAGCTGGATGAGATAGTTTTCTTGCTTTTCGACTATGAAACATTCGGTTGGAAGAGGGCCACTGTAGCTTAAAGTTAAAGAAATCGGAACAGTAGAGTGTATAATGATTGGAGGATGTGCTTAATTTGGTAGTCTGATCTCAGGGGAAATCATATAGATAACCTCTTTGATTGAAAAATGTATGCTTCATCCTTTTTAAAGCTATCGATGCACGAAGTTTGTGATTCATCTTGTTTTGGAGCGTATATGAGCTAATTTTGTGCACCATAACCCTATTGTGTTATATATGTAGAGAAGTTGTTCGATGCTTTTGTAATGAACAGTGGAAAAATGAAAAAATAAAAGAGAGGAACTTCTATGTCTTGTTTCTTTTTCACTTGAGTTTTTCTCCTCTTTCTCGAGGAGGAGAATTTGGTTCCACTGCATAGTATAATTAGGTCTAGATAGCCCCTAAGGGACTTATATGTTTTGTTCTTGACGATCATTCGTTCTTGACACTTCCTTGATTTGCTGGTATGAAGGGAGTCCCATTTCTATGCTAGACATTATTGTTCTAGTGGTGTTTCATTTCTAGTTTGTTATTTGTTTTGAAATTTCTAATTATATTCTATTATTGTTGTGTAGTGTGAAGTTAATGTATCGAGATAACACGTCAATGGAGATGGAGGGACGTGAGGAGATGCCTTCGATTATAGAATGGGAGCCTTTTGGCGATGAAATTGAAGAAGAGGCACCCCCTACCTTGAGAAGTTACCATAGAGTGTGCTCGTACGTTATAGTTCAAATCTGAAAATAACAACAACAAGAAAAACCTGTTGGAACCTGGAATCGACCCTGGAACCTGTGACAGGGTAGGTTCTAGGTTCTCGATTCTGACGAGTAGGTTCCAGGTTCCAAAAAATGAGGAACCTGTACCTGAGGGTAGGTTCTAGGTTCCAGACGGAACCGAACCGGAACTTGGAACCGCTCACCCCTACCAGTGACCGTCGTCGGAGGGGTTGGCGATGGTCGCCGGCCCTGGGCGCGGGTGGCCGGCCCCAGGCGAGCGCCGGCGACCCTCGCCAAGCTCAGGCGAGGGTGCCCATATTTGGGCACGCCGGCCCTCGCAGGGGGCTGGCGGCCATCGCCGGCCCTCGCGGGGGCCTGGCGGCCGTCGCCGGCCCTCGCGGGGGCCTAGCGACAGTCGCCGGGCCCTCGCGAGGGCCGGCGACGCCTCGCTCAGCCGGGCGACGACCGCGCCGGCCCCTCCAAAGCAAGGCTTCCATTTTTTTTTTTTTTTTTTGAACTATTTTCTTTTTTAAATAAATTTTCACTTTTCTTTTTCTTTTTTTGAAAATAAGATAAAATGAATAAATCTAATTGTTAGTTTTTAAATCTATTTTTTAAAAAAATGAATAAAAAAATCATTAAAAAAAGCCACGTGGAAAATAAAAATTAATTTTAAATGACATGTCAAAGCATTTTTAACGGAAAAGGCTAACGGCTTCAATTTTAGGACTCAAATGAAATATTTTGACAAGTTTTAGGACTTAAATGCACTTTTTGCAAGTTTTAGGACTCAAATGCACTTTTGTAACAAATTTTAGGACTTCTGGTGCACTTATTCCTTTTTTTTTTTTTTTTTGGTATAAAAGAGCAAAAATAGTCACTATTTAGCCATTACCAAACAGGGCCTAAGTGGTACTATATAGGGTCCAAGAGGGTGATCGTATCAAATAGACATCAATCGGTAGACATTTCCTGCATACATCCTCTTTGAAGATTCTCAACTCCAACCTCGGTTCGAACCCGCTGAACACGTAACACTTTGTGGATTTTCACGCCAAGGGCGTGTCAACTCGAAGGTCCACATTCCCCATGCATAAAATCGGGGATGGTTTGGGAATGCTCTAACGTTCTCTCAACTCGGTAGTTCTAACTTTCTCAATCACCCTTTCGGCCCCAAGAAAACCAAAAAGAAGCGAATGAAAATCCTTTCATGGTTTATCGCGTGGTCGTTCTATAGTTACTGAACAATGAGATGACTGCATGTCAAAAAACTCCTTTTCACCCGATAACGACGTTGCCTCATTCACGAGTTGCCTTTTGTTGGTGGAGAAAACTTTTGTCCTTCATAGCGTTGTACATGAAAAACTTACTCGGAATCGAAAGCGAGTTCCTAGGACCACAGGCCCTAAAAGTCAAATGAATACGCCAACCGAAGAAGAAGATTGCCCAGCTTCGAGGAAGACCTTGTTGTCTGACTCAAGGAGAGGACCCATTTCTGATCCTTCCTTCCCAAACTTCCAGTTTGGAAGTATGTTTGCCAATCCGTTAGGGGGAGGAGGAGGAGGGGGCCATTGATTGCTCTCTCTTTGCTTTGTGGGTCTGTGTGAATTTACAAAACCATCAAAGTTTATGATGCCCACTTGCTAATCTCACTAATTTAGTTCAAAATTCCTAAACATATTACACTTTTATTAATTTAGTCCTAAACATGTGCTAATACCCACTTGTTGCTCTAGTGGATCACCAGTGGCTAGGCAAGGTCCGCAAGACTTACCCTTGCCGATAGCCAATAGCGGCAAGCTTAGCTAAAGGTCGGCGAGGTCGATCTCGCCGGACCTCACCAGCTCTCATCTTTAGTTGGTCATCAAGGCTTAGCAACCGACTAGAGTAGGAGGAAGAGAAAGGAAAAAAAAAAAAGAAAGGAACAAGGAAAAATAAATAAATAAATTCAAAAAATATTAAAATATTATTAAAAATTGTCCACGGCTGGATAGACTTACTTAACAAAATTTGAAAAGATTTAGAACTCAATTAACAAAATTAAAAGTTTATAATTGAATTAATAAAAATGTAATAGGTTGAGAACTTTTTGGACAATATTTCTAGTTGATTCCTATCCCAAATTTGTCCCTTGATGATGATAGATAGATAGATGATGAAGAGCAGGAGGAGGAGAGCATGATAAACTTAGGGGATATGCATTAGTGCATGGAAGGACTTTTGACACATCAAATCTTTTTTCTTCTAAGACTCTTGCTAGGAAGCTCAAAACTTGGAGGCATCATGGCAATAAGAGGGACGAGGGTCCTCTACTCCTCATATGTACTTTTAAACGTGTCACGATAATTCAAATTGTTAATCCAATATGAGAGAGTTGATTATGAAAATAACTTTCAACACATCGATGATCGAGATACAGTGGGACATCGAAGGAGGTAGTGAACAAGATTGAGAATCTCCGATAATGTTAAGAGTGAGTAGATAACTACAATTTTGCTCATACTAATTAGTAATTATCTATGCTTCTGACTTGTGGTTTAATAAATACCTTTTCCACATTTTTCCATTCTTAAGGGAAAAAAAAAATACATACATTGTAACTCTAATTGATACTAGAGCCTTACCAAGCAGAGATAGAATATATTTGAATGATCACCCTTTGAAATAGTAGCAAAATTTGAAGTGAGCTACTTTAGTTTATCGTAGAATATACACATTTTTATAAACTATTAAACCCATTCACCGTCTATCTTTTTCTTGATTTAAAATGATCCACATACTTTGTAAAATTAGTCATTATGACCGTACTTTCTCTACCTTATGAAAAGTGCCTGTTCATGATCCCGACCCTCCCTTGCAGAGGCCACCGTTGTCGGCTTGCAAGCTGTTCAGATACATCTCCGATCCGACATTACTTAATCATAGGTTGCTCCGCTGCTACACGAGTCTCGCGCAACTTACAAACAGCCACGGCACAACAACGGAGAAAATATTGGGTGGGTTTAACCCTCCACGTAGGCCAAATGTATCACCATACAAAAATCGACACGTGGCAAATTTGGGCCCACCTGTCAGAGCCCACTTCTCCGTTAACGCTCCGTCTCTGTCCCCTTTACTCTCTCTCCTCTCTCCGTTTATGCCCACACCTCTCTTTCCCTCCTCTCTTACTTCTCTTTTTTCGAGAAAATTTCCTTGGTTAGTCTGACACACGCAAGGGAAAAGACAAGAAAAGCAGAGAGAGAGAGAGTTGGGGGGGGGGGAAGTGAGGGAGGTAGTCTTCTTCTTCGGTCATCTTCGACCGAGTATCCCCCAGCTTTTCCACCGAGAAGAAGCCCAAGCTCCCGAAACACAAGAACACGACGCTCCCTCTTGGCTGCGAGTCCAGCCATGTCGACAACTCGGAGATCCACCATCGTCGCCTCCTCTCCGCTCAAGATCGGTGGCCCGATGCGTAAAGCGGCGGAGTGGGTCCACCGGGCACACACTGGCCATCCATGATGGCTCGTATCGCTCTCTGCTTGAGCTTCTCGAAGGTGTTGACTATGATCCCGGCTGAAGTCTGCATCATCAAGGACGATTTCAAGAAGCCCTTGTAGGCCTCATCGTAGCGATCCTGCATCGGATCTGCAACATCGGAGGGCGGTATTGGCGGTGTGCCGGGGACATCTATGGGGGTGGCAAAGTCTTTTAAGCTTTTGGCAAACTTGTCGTGAAGAGTTGAGACGTATAGGAAGAAGTTGAGGAAACCGGCCCCCGAAGTGAAGAAGTAGTAGCAGGGGATGTTGAGCTCACGCGCGACGGCGACAGCAGCGACGCAGAAGAAGTCGATGACGAGGCCGTGAACGACATGGTTCTCGGAGATAGAGGTGAGGGCACGATGGACGTTGGGGTTGTTGAGGCGGAGGAGCTCGAGGGCGAGGGTCTCACGGTGGGGGATGTGGTGGAGAAGTCCGGGGGGAGTGTTGTGGCGGGGAAGTAGTGGAAGGCAATGGAGGGGACAGTGTCGGAGATGGAAGCGATGTAGGTGGTGGTGGAGCCGGCGTCGTAAGCTTGGTTGGTGATGAGGATGTGGATGGAGAGGGAAGGGCGGTGGGTGAGGTGGCCGATGGCCGGTGACGGATACAGCACGATTGCCGCCGGACCGTCATCTTCCTCAAGCAAGACGATCGTCAAGGCGTGGCGGCCATTGTGGCTAGCTCGGCGGTCGTCGCGGCGATCGGACTCGGACTTGGAGACGGACACGGAGTCGGAATCGATGCCTCGGAGGAATCCTCCGGCGGCGGCGGCATCGGCGACGGAAGGAGCGGAGCGGTTCTAGGAGGGAGAAGCATAGGAGGAGAGAGAGGAGCGGCGGCGATAGCGAAGTGTAGCGGTAGGAAGAAGGAGAGAGGACGCGTGGATAGAGAGAAGGAGCGGAGGAGGTCGAGGAGCTCGTGATGGATCTTCTGGTGGTTCCGATTCGGAGACGGAGAGAGTTCGCGTTGATCCGGAATTGGTTCTGAAGCGGCCATGAGCCGACTCGAGCTCGAGTCATGGCAGACGCAAGAAAAAAGAAAAGAGAAGTGGAGAGAGAAGAGGGGGAGAAACGGAGGGGAGGAGAGAGAGTAAATGGGAGAGAGACGGAGTTAATGGAAAGAGTGGGCGCTGACAGGTGGGCCCAAATTTGCCACGTGTCGACTTTTGTATGGTGATACACACTGACCTACGTGGAGGGTTAAACCCACCCAATATTTTCTCACAACAACGTGCTTCGCGACACTGCCGAGAAGCCACCTGGAGCAAACAACTGTGGTGCCAGCACTAAGTGGGGCCCACCTTCCATGGCGTCCTAAATACGTCCCTAACATGGATCTACCTGCGCCGGTAGATAAATCTCGCACGACCTCAAATTAACTCTTGCCGGCGGCCACGTGTACCGCCCAACTGTCGCTGCGAGCTAAGCTTTAGCTTAGGGCCGTACTGCGCCCCAAAAGATGGGGACCCACACCATCCTCCTCCGAGATATATATAACCCCTCATCTCAGCCGTCCATCTCCACCTCGCGCTCTCCCTCGTTTCTACTCCAAACCGCCACCGCAGAGAGAGAGAGAAGGAGAGCGCTGCGATGGAAGACAACCGGTCGACGCGACACCTCAAGCGAGCCGAGCTCGCCGGAGCTTCGACGGCTCCGACGGCGCAGAAGCGACGGAGGATAGCCTTTGTCGGAGAAGCGCCGTTGGAGCTGCGGTCGGAGGAGCGTGGGGGCGGACCGCTGCTCCTGCTTCAGTGTTCGGACTCGCTGGAGAAGATCAGCGTTCCGTCGGAGGCCGGAGACTCCGTGTCGAGCTCGACCTCCGGTCCATCAGAGCCGCCTCGTTCCTCGGCGAGGAGTGATGAGGACTCCGTCGACGTCGTGAAGGAAAAGAAGTTCGACATCGTCGGCGACGATCGACTGCAACAGGTGAATTTCGAGCTTTGATCGTTCTCTCGCTCTCTCTGTCTGTTTCCTTGTGGAATCGATCGTCCGTGCGCGTTCACGAGAGAGAATTCTGGCCGTTTCGCCACCCTCGGTTACTGAATTAACTGAAGATCTCTAACGGTGCGGTCGCAGGTGAAGAGTTGCGAAACGGAAGCATCGACATGCAACCGTGATTTCAGGTACACTACACATTCATTCTTCAATTTCGATCCTCTTAAATTCCTCCCTCGCGCACGAGATTTCTTTTTTGCTCTTTTGCACCGATGAATTTTTTGTCAATCGTCTCCAATTGTAGCAGAGAAACCACTCCGAGCGAGCGGAGGCCTTCCGCAGTGGACACGCCGTCGCAAGGGGAGCTGGAATCGTTCTTCTCGGCGGCGGAGGAGCACGAGCGGCGGCGGTTCGCGGAGAAGTAAGCGATTCCCTCTTAACTGCTCCGTCGAACGAGAACGCTTCTCTTCATTCGTAGGGAGAGATAAGAGAGAGAGAATCAAAACCCTAAGTGACTGATGACTAACTCCATTCCGCCTGCTTCTTCTGCCTCTTCTTCGTCTTCTTCTTCTTCGTCGCAGGTACAATTACGACGTCGCCATGGACGGCCCCCTCGAAGGCCGCTACGAGTGGATCCGCTTGAAGCCGTGAGCAGAAAGAGAGAGACGATGGAGGAGAGATGATGACACCAGGGTGACGCCAGGTCAGCTCGTCGCGACGTCCACAGAGAGAGAGAAACGAAGACGGTTGACTTTCGGTTACGTGTACAGCTTTCGCCGGGAAATGCCAAAAATCCCCGGCCGGAAAATTACAAATAAATACAAAAACATCTGTAATTTCTTTGGTTCTACAAGGTCCCAAAAAAATAATAATATATATTTTCCTGTTTCTGTCCTCGGATTTATATGAAATTACGATTTTCGGCCCGCTCTCCAAAAATTCTGTACGCCAAAAGGGGGAGGGGGAATATTCTTGCTAAAAGAGTACTATGATTATGTTTATGGAGGCCTAAAGCGAGAATATGCCCTCCTTTTTTTTGGGTGGTCATTACTAACATTTTTGTTGCAGGGGGCGGTGTGAGGCAAAAGTCCATCATGAATGCGTATGCTCCTCTCCTGTCTCTCTTTCCTTTCGATATCCACAGACAACCGCGCGCGCCTCGCGGCTGGGGGACCAGTTCCTTCGTGCGATTGACTCCCCCCCGGCGTTAAGCCCACGTACGTAACTTCCTCCTCCTTCTTCTTCAACCCCCCCCCCCCCCCCCCCAAGCTCTTGCACACGCCTCTCGACACGCGGACGGACGATACGTGTACGAAGACGGCATAAATCTCCTAAATATGTGACGGGGGCATACTACTCTGATGCCCCCTCTCACGTATGAGCCGGATTGGGGAACGGCGGGTTGGAGTTCAGAGGATGGGGGGAGGAGGCTGCGCGAGCGAAAATGAAATGGAGCCAGGATCCAGCCTCGATGTCAGGTTAGAATGTTCAGTGCAAAAGCTCTAGATCAATAGATGAGGGAGATTATTTTTATATGAAGAGCAAGTGGATCACGTGTGGTAGCTAAAACTAAAATTATGACCCATTTAGCAGCATTCTTTTTAGAGAGTGTTAGAAAATTTAACCCCAAAGACTTGAACTTATATGGTGACGGGTGACACATGTATATAAGGAACTGATAGATCCCATGTATAAGTGATGTGGAATATTTTACAAGAATGGAAGTCTCCCATGGTCAATGCCGTTGTCTCAGTTATATTATGTAGAGTGAGCATATATAATTGCCTGAGTATAATTATGCATGCATTGTAATTAGTGAAAAAGGTAGGGATTAAACCAGGCACATGCCTGACCCAAAAGCAAGCAATTTTATATATTAGGGGCATGGTTTTGTCCTATGCTTTTCATACAGAGCTTTCCGAATTAAATTTACTTGAGCTTGCACTGCTTCCCCCATTCATACCATTCACTTGATGAGCATCAAATGGCAACTCATGTCATGTTCTAGATTTTTTTTTTTTTTCTGGACACCAAAATTTGACTTTTATTTGAAAAACGCTAAGTGTGTAAAGTCAGATATAATATGAACAATGGTGAAATAGAAATATTCATCTACTGAAGTTATGTCGAATACAATTATCGAAATTGAAAATCGCACACAGGCCGTGAGAAATTTCTTTGCACTGAATAAAAGTGAGAAAAATCGATCTCTTGTTATTTATTTTTTTTGCATCTTTTTATCGTCGCTTTTGCAATTTAACTTTTGTTTAGCCAAGATATCTCTGAACTTTCGAATTATATAGACAATATAAAGTATTACTTTTTTTGTTTCTAAATATTTTAGATGGAAAGTGCAATGGTAATAATCTGCCCTAGAACAAGCGAGTGCTTTCCCATGCATTGTTTGCATCGCGATGAATTAGGCGAATCACGACTTTGACATGAAGTAAGGATCAATCCACCAATTGCACAAAGGACAGAAATAGAATAAATCAAGAAGTTTGAATATATTGATGAATGATTTCCCTTCTCTCTCGTATGATCATCAACTCTGTTGAGGTATCACAGAGTCTACAGATTTATATACTCATTATATATATATATATATATATATCATCTCCTTCACATTTATGTTTAAGCTGTTGGGCTGAATATTTTGCTTATCCACAAGATTTATATGCTCTTCACATATATACATAGTCGCTCTCGACCTAGAACCTCGAGTCTTTCTCGATTGGATATTTTGACGTGATATCGAAGTTGGATTCTACTCTCATTTATTTTGTGTACATCTTTGAATTCCACTTATCATTCTCGTTGCGCCTCGTACAAAAAGCAGATAAAAAATCCCTGAGGCGAGGGACGTTGGATACCTTAGATAAATCCCGTACGCGAAGGACGTTGGATACCTCAACAAATCTCGCTGGGATGAGGAAATTCCATATGACATTCAAGAGAGAGTAGGTCGTGCACGTGTAGTGGGGGAGCGGTGGGCCTCTTCAAGCAAGAATTTTGCTTCGGATCTGGTGCCACTTTAGTTGAGATGGGGGGAGTGATGATGAGAGTGCGTTGGGAGGGGAAAGAATGTTGCCTTTCTTTTTATTAATGAAGATGGGGCTTCGATCTTGATGCCTCTCTTTTTCACGCCTCACGAAGCTAATTGTGGAGGAGCTCATTAGGAACTCATTCAAAAGGGGCTTCATTTTTGTCAAGCAGGGCTTATTTTAGTAACGCTAGGCAGATGGATGCCTAATTCTAAATTTTTAGGACCAAAGTCAAGAACTTGCCTTGTGAAATTGAGATCTTCTAGAGTTATAGAGAGATGGGTGCTTTCCTATATGTGTAGAAAGGCCTAGATTTATTTCCCTTTTTTCCTTTCCTTTTCTTCTTTTCGTTTTTACATCGTGCCTTCAACGGAGCTGAGTGCAATGCTGATTGCTGGCAACACAATTGTGTCAGAAGCGGGAGGAAGGAGGAAGTATGTTTAGATTTCTTTCATACTATGCTTTTTGAATCCCGTCTTAAAAGATCTCAATTATTCCGCCATGAATGTGAATAGAACTTAAATCAATTGATTTAATACATACAAGCATAAAAATAAGAGAACTTTTCAAAAAATGACCTGAAGTGCCCTCATTGTCTCAAGTAATGATCTGAAATAGACTCTGATTCAAATAAAAACCTGAAGTGGCCTTGGTTGTTTCAAATAAGAACTCGAAATGGCCTTGACTATTTCAAATAAGGGCCTGACCTTGCCATTCACCGGCTGACTAAATTTTTTGACTGGTCAATGACGTTTTCATATAAATTTTCTTTTCTTGTTTCTTTTTTGGCGTCAGCCTCTGGGAAGGGCTAGCGAGGGCTCAGCGACCCTCACCAGCCGCTAGAAATGTTCAAGGAGGGCTCGGAAACCCTCACCAACCACGTGACTCTCACCGACCACTGGGAAGGGCCGGTGAGGGCCTGCAAGCCCTTGCTAGCCGCAAGCGAGGCCTCGCTAGCCTCTAGCGAGTGTTATCGAGCCCTCGCCTAGGAAAGGCAAGGCCAACCCTTGCCAGATTTGGGAGGGTGCCCTCACTCGCGACCTTGCCCACCCTTACTAGTGGCCGATGAGGTCACCCAGCCCTTGCCGGCTGAGAGGCGACCTCCCCCAAGGCAAGGGTCGCCTTGCCTAGTCAAGTCTGTCCCTCACTTATGGTCAATGAAGGCGACCCTCGCCGATGAGGGCAACCCTAGTCCAACCCACTATGGGTATCGTCGATAGCTAGCCGACCACTGGCGAAGAAGAAGAAGAATCAAAAAAATAAAAATAAAAAAAATGAAAGAAAAAAGGAAAAAGGAAAAATGATAAATGATGAAAATACCATTGACCGCTAGAAAGTCAAATCCTTATTTGAAACAGACATAACTACTTCAGACCCTTATTTAAAATAAGATCCACTTCAAGTTCTTATTTGATAAAATGATGGCATTTCAAATCCTTATTTGAAATAAGATCCACTTAAGGTAGTTATTTGAAAAAATAAGGACACTTCGAGCTCATTTTTTAGAATTTTCTCCTAAAAATAATGGGGTTCAATAGAGAAAACTGCCTCATTGAACTTGTTTCCACGACCTATTTCTCTTTGTCCAATTAGATTCTTATATTATGCTCTTTACGTTCATGTCATACCTTTCAATATAAATACATAAGAAAGGTTCTCATGAACTACCACGTCGGTGGAATTAGACCATTCAGCTTATTGAATCCAAAGACAAAACCACAGGGCCCAGCGAGATGGGGAAGGAGAGCAATTACGTCACTCGGGTCTCTATCAGCCATCAATTTGACCAATAAGCTACGTCAAGGATCATTCGTGCCCTGTTAATGTCTTTATCAGGTGATGCGACGTCTACGTATATAATCAACTTACTTGATGACCGAGTGCCCATGTTCTAGTCAATCACGTTCAATCAAAAGCTTGAGAGGACACTTCTAGAGCTCCCCTCATCCTCATGGTAGTGTGCCAAGCATTCGTACTTCGATTTAGCCTACTTGAAATGATTTTGCTTTTGAATTTGGATTATTATTTGGTCTTGTTACTAGTGTAGAAAAATCCCTATTCACTGTCAAATAAGTAATATTTGTGTTTGTAGTTAGTTTTCTGCCAAAAAAATTTCATATGTCAATCATTCAACTGTAAATATTATTAAAGTATTACTCATACTCCCCATCGACAGGAAGGTATGAAGGTTTCGCTCTTGAATATATATAATTTCTTTCTCTTGTCAATGACGATCGTAATAAAGAGTGCAAAGTGCTAATTATAGTGGAATTATTTGTGAGATATAGCCTTAGTTTAAGGGTAAATTAAAATTAACCTTGTGTCTCGATTTCTCTTTCTCCCATTTACTTTCTATTATATTGTGTTTGGGCGTCAAATCCTAACAAATATTTGACTTAACCAAGAGTGGACCTAATAAAAGCCCTTTTGAGTTATACATCTTAGTCTTTTTCCCAGGACTATCGGTTTCATAGTTTGACAACTAATTTACAAGAAACGATCTAAATCTTTTCAAAAGTATATCGAATGCAATATCAATAATAATTTCCCATAATTTTGGTGAACATATTTGATTAAGTCAAGATTTTGGAAGTTAAATATATAATGAGCATTCTCTTTTTCTCTCGTTATGTAGAGCTTCCCTCTACCGTTATGGTAGCTAAAACCCTAATATTTTTTCTTCACAAGTTCCGTATCTCCACTATGGCGTCGCCAATTCCATTGCAGTTAGCCTCGTTGCTCTTCAGATTCGCATCGTACATCTGATTCTTCTTTGTTCGCTATTGTCGCGACCAAATTTTCAGGTGAACCACCTAGGGTTTGGCTAATGGATTGTTAAGCCTAGACTTAACTCGGGTTCTTCCAAGCCCATACCAATTCACAACTTAGGTTCAAGTTCTTAACATGCAAATGATTTTCAATTAGGAGTCGCCACTAATCTATTTTTGGTGGGTCGATTAGAAACCCAAGTAAAGTAACATGAGGTTCACTTTACTCCTACGAACCAGAGACTATGGGTACGTGGACTTAGTTACACTAGATTTCTCTAATGCCCTTTCAATACCATTCTTTTATTTAAAAAATGTTTGGCAAGCAGCTTGAATTGATTTTAAATCTATTTCCCTAACATGTGAGGTGATCATGCAGGTGCGCAAACCACTAATTTAACACCCAAGAAAGCAATGAATAAATTACTAGACTTACCTTGTAGCAACAAAAACATCTGTGTTATTAGATCAGAATTCACATCATCAACCCTATATATGATTTCTAATTAACACGCAATTTCTTTTTGTTTTTATTTAATTAATGAGAATCATGCTTTATGCAATGCAATATAACTAAATGACCTAATTCTAATGACAGGCAATTTCTAATTAAATGGACCTAGCAACAATTACTAAATGACATGCATTTCATGAATCTAATTCTATATGACATGCAATGACATTTTTTTTTGTGTTTTTTTATAAAAAATTTCATAATTAAAAATCTAACTAAAGTGAGATATTATCTATCTTAAGTTAGGAAATAGACTAATCTGAATCCTATCTTAACTCAGAAATTTATCTCGACATGCAATTTAATTCAAGGATATTATCTAACCTAGATACCATCTAAATATGCGTTCTAACATAATCAGAAAAGAATCTAACTATTCTATCATGCAATTCTATCTAGGAAATTTATTGTAATCTACATGATATACAAATGCAATCTTTTTTTGTATTTTCGGGATAAATAAAGCAATTAAAAGATAAACACCAAATCACTCGATATCATATATTATCCAATCAATGCGAATAAGGAAATAACATCCAAAATTCTTGAAATTTCGCGAATAAAACTGATGAGTTGATCTTAAGCCTTAAAGATCAAAACATCAATTTCAAAGATTCTCACGGAACCAATAATTCCATCTAAAGCCTTATAGATGGAATCAAATATTATATGCGGTTGCGAGTTAGGAAATATATCCCAATGAATATTATACCTCCTACCCAATTAGATATCAATCTCATCAATCTAGGCAATATGATGTTTAAATCAAGGTGAGATTTTTTACCTAATTGCCGAATATACTTCCAAATTCGGACTTCGAACGGCTACTCACGACGCGATATGGTGATGCTCGGCGAGGCTCGGGTCCTTGCGACTCACGGACGGACAGGATGGTTCGGCATCAGTGCTTCGCTGGAAAATTTAATTTACGGATATGCCTCCAAATCAGAATTTGCCCACGGACGGCTCACGAACGGTGGTTGTGACGCGACGCACTTGCGAGGGAACCGCTCACGATAAGGTGGCTCGCCAAAGGAGATCGTAGCGAATTAACATTTGGTCTTTTAGTCAGACCAAATAATCTCCACCGAGAGCTCTAAAGTCACTACCTTTTTGTTTTCAATCTCACGTATGCTTCTTTCTCAAGAACTCACGATTAAGTCTCCAGATTTCACCATGCAATAAGAGACAAATTCCACCACTTCGGCCAAAAATCAAAACAACCCGCAATCTTTGAAGATGTGCTCGTACGATGAATTCATGGCTGGGGACTTCTAGCTGCAACAAGGAAAGAACTCAAATGTGGTGGGTTAGCTTTCTTGCCGTAAGTGTTGCGATGGTGCGGCGAGCAACTCGTCGTTGAGTGGCGCCAGCAATATGGAGTCACAAGAGCAAGACAGCAACCTCTCTGGCATGGCTTCGTGAGCTGGTTGACGGCGGTGAAGCTCGAGGAAAGGATGGCAACGGCTCATCGGGTTTGCCGAAGGACAAATATTGCTCGGAGATTCACTGGGATTGTCGGGACGGTGACTGGATTCGATCAAGAAAGACCTGCACTAATAAAAATTCAAACGAAAGCAAAATAACTGGATCGGAGGAAGTCTCGGGCACGTCAAGGACTGCTGTGTTCACCGAAAAACCTGCGAAAATTCAACCAAGAATACAAAACCGGCATTGGCTGCTCATTATAGACTCTGGAAATCACCGGGCGCCCTGGATGTAGAGCTTGGGCATAGCCAGGAAAGCCGCACAGCACCGGGACCACTGCTGAGCGAGGAACAGGGACTGAAGGAAACCCCCATCGACTGCTGAATTCCGTAGACAAGTCGCGGTCTGGGAGCCGTGCCAGATCTTGTGTTTCTCTCTATCTCTCCACGATGAGAAATCGTGAATTTTTATTCTTAGATCCAATCCCCCGTCCGTGTACTCTCCCTGTTCTTTCACGTGTCACTTGCGAATCACACTGATGCACGGCAATAGCTTTTCAGCTTCGTTGGGGGGCAGCAGCAGATGGCAGCAAGGACACCGACGGCAGGGACGAAGATCGGTGAAAGCGTGGCCGTGAGGATGTATGACTGACCGTAGCCTCCCTCTCCTTCCTCTCTATTCACGTGTATTCTCTTGGCTGTGTTTTGAAATTCTCTTTTCAGAATTGTTGCCGTATGTATCGACTGTGTGGCCCCCTTCAAAACCCTACGTGTATTAATCTATTTATAGGCCATGGATTAGGGTTTTTAATTCTCCAAAACCATATCCACAAAAATCTCTTTTCCAAACGCAATATTTGCCTCTCCAAATGCAATATTTGCTTTTGAATTGAAATCTCACAAAGATAAATCCGTAAAATCACCCCAAGGATACAGGCTTGGGCTAGTTTGCTCTTTTCGTGGGCTTAGCCCGACTCATCAAATTAAAGTTTCTGAAGCATCAATTCGAACCCATCCGTCACCGGCCTAATGTAAATGCAAATTAAAAATAAATGCATCTAAAACTATATGTTATGTAATTAACTTTCTTTTCAGGGATAAAATTAACCCCTAATTTTTTAATGCAATAAATGACTAATTTGGTCGCCAAAATTTAGGTGTCAACAGCTGCTCTGTTTCATCGTCGCTTTCCCCTTCTTTCTTTGCCTCTGTTTCGATTTGGTTCACTTCTCATCTTTGGCCCTCCCTTTTGCTGTTTGCATGTTCCATTTTGGCCATGTCTCAGCTTTCCCAGGAACTTTCATTCCTCAATTTCGCTTATCCGAGCTTTCACAGGTTCGATCTCACCTAGATTTCCCTTCTTTACTTCTCCATTCTGTCCACTGCTCTTATGGCCCAAGAAGACAAGGACAATTCCTCCCGCCTTGCCACTCTTTGTCAACGCCTGGGATGATTATGCTCGCCTCATGAAATAGAGGTCTGGAACGATGCGCCATCCCCTGCAAAATTGGACGAATGCCGATTAACTCTGATAGGTAAAATTTTCTCTAATCCCTCTATCCATTTCCAAGCTTTCCAGAGCACGTTAGAAAGGGTATGGAGAAGAACGAACAGGTTGACATCTCATAGCGAGAGGATGGTGTCTATGTGGCAAAATTTAAATTGGAGACAGATAAGCAAAGGATTCTAGATGGCGGACCTTGGTTATTTTCTGGCCATCTCGTAGTTTTTAAAGCTTGGATTCCAAATACCCCGTTGCATTGCTATGACTTCTCCACTTGCGCCTTTTGGGTGCAAGTTTTTGGCCTGCCACTGGAGTGGTGCACTGAACAGTTAATTTCAAGAGCAGTCAAGAATGTTGGCACAGTGCTAGAAGTAAAGGCAAACACTAAAGACAGTTTTACCATGAGATCCGGTCTCGCAAGAGTTGAACTCAACCTTCAGGAACCTTTACAGATAGGTCGACTAATTAGAATTAATAATAAGCCATTCTGGTTGGACTTTAGGTATGAGTGGCTTTCACATTTCTGTTATTCATGTGGGAAATTGGGGCATTATGCCATGTCTTGTAAAGATATTCCATTTGACAAAGAGAAATTAGATGGAAAGGAGAAGCCGCCTTATGGACAATGGCTCCGTGCCGAAGTTAGGGAGCATAGCCCTTACTGGAAAATCTATTATGAACCGATGGAAAAGGAGGAAATATTGGAAGAAATCGTACTTGAAACACCTCCTACAACTGCTCACCCTCTCCCTTTATTGCCACCGATAACTACCACATAAGTAGCTCCCCTGCTGCAGTCTATGGTAGCAGCCACCCCTGTTTCAACAGTTCCGCTGGATCATCAAGGACATTTGAGTCCTCTGCAAGGTAGCATTATTCACACAGCGATGATACCTGCAACAGCAAAGCTGAAGGGTGTTCAGGTTCAGACCAGTAGCTTACAACTTCAGAAAAAAATCAAGAACTTTCGCCATACACCGAAAATTGGTCCTGCCAAGAAGCTCAAACGCTATAACCCCTATGATATGCGAAGTTTAGCCCCAGAATACTTAGATGAATCGTTACTTTTGGACACTCCCATCATGGAAGCAACTGAAGACGGGAATTGGGCAAAGGTGGTTGGCCCTCAACAGCCACCCCGTCACAAATGAAAATCCTAAGTTGGAACTGTCAGGGTTTGGGTAATCCCCTGACAGTTCAAGCACTTAAAGTCCTTGTGGCTAGGGAAAAGCCCGATCTCTTATTTTTGATGTAAACTAAAAATAAAGAAGCTGTTCTGCAACGTATGAAATGCCGTTTGCATTTTTTGCATCTTCATGTTTACAACCCGGTTGGCTCAGCAGGAGGCTTAGCAGTGTTATGGAATGGCACCACTTCTTTAACTTTTATCAGCTCTACTTCGGACTATTTTGATATGACATGTAAGGACAAAGTGGACGGCAACACCTGTCACCTTACTTGTCTCCACGCCCCTGTTGTTTCTCAATTACGACATCAGGTATGGCAGGATCTCATTCAAATCAGTATTGCTAATCTTCTTCCTTGGGTCTGTATAGGAGATTTTAATGAGATCCTTTACCACTGGGAAAAGCAAGGGGGAAGACCAGCAGATTTCAATTGCTTAGCATCTTTTCAAGCTGTTGTGAATGATTGTTTTTTAATGCATATTGAAGCAAAGGGGTGTGCGTTTACTTGGATGAATAATCGTCAGGGGGATGAGTTTATTAAGGAATGTCTTGATCGAGTCCTATGCTCTATGGAATGGCACCTACTTTTTCCTGGGGCTGAAGTTCAGGCACTCCCTGCTGTAGGTTCTGACCATAGCCCTCTCCTTTTAAATACCACACCAGCTATTAGGACAAAACAACGCTACTTCATGTATGAAGCTTATTGGAACCAGGATGCGGATTGTCGAGACATTATTAATACTTCATGGAATTCTGATCAGCTGAAGCATGCAGCTCTTATGCATAAGATTCAAGCAATGTCAGGTGCTCTAGCAAAATGGAGTCACACCAAATTCTCACATAATTGACTCAAGGTGAATGATTTGTAGCAACAACTACAGCAGCTCACAAGCCAACATCATATATTTTATGACAACTTGGCGGCAACAGCTTTAAAAGAGGAGTTACAAAGGGTGTGGAGTCGCGAAGAACAGTATTGGGCCATGAGATCCAGGATCAATTGGCTGAAATGGGGTGATAAGAATACTAAATTTTTTCATGCCACTACTATCCAAAGACGACAACGGAATAGAATTACTATGTTACATGATGATAACCACATTTGGGTGCGGGACTCTACAACATTACAGGAGATGGCGACAGAATTCTTTTCACGGCTATATACCACCGTTGGAAGTCGCAGCTATGAACCTATCTTAAATCAGTGTCCTTCTATGGCTACACAGGAGATGAATGATGGTTTAACTGCTATTGTGACCCTTGAAGAGGTGCATCGGGCTACTTTTCAATGAGGAGCCACCAAAGCTCCGGGTCCGGATGGTCTAAATGGTTTATTCTATCAAACGCACTGGGACATCATTAAAAATGACTTCTTCACAGCGGTAAGCAATTTTTTTGCATCTGGAATTATGCCCTTATCTCTAAATAGGACTCTTATCTCATTGATTCCTAAAATTCCCCACCCCAAAAGTCTAGATCAATATCGTCCTATCAGCCTGTGTAATTATGCTTACAAAGTTATTTCCAAAGTCATAGCCAATAGATTGAAACCTATCCTACCAGATCTAATCTCAGAAGAACAATCCGCTTTTGTGGGAGGTAGGCAGATATAGGATAATATTTTACTAGTCCAGGAAGTTCTCCACCAGCTCAGGATAAAAAAAAGGGAAGCGTACATTTCAAGCTGTTCTTAAAATGGATATGAATAAGGCGTATGACAGGGTGGAATGGGATTTTCTACAAGCTTATCTTCTCAAATTAGGATTCCACCCCATGTGGGTCCAGGGGGCTATGCAGTGTATAACAACCCAATCATCCTGCGTCAAATTTAATGGAGAACATCTAAAGTATTTCCACCCTACCAGAGGTCTTCGACAGGGTGATCCTCTATCCCCATATCTTTTTATCCTGATGGCTAATCTCTTATCATTTCTTATTAAGAATGCCATCAACATGGAAAACCTCAAAGGTATCAAACTCAACAGGTGGTGTCCTTTTTTATCACATTTGTTTTTCGCAGACGATGTTATTTTCTTTCTCGATGGTACTGTTCGTGAATGTTAGAATTTATCGAATATATTACATCAGTACTGTGTAGCTACAGGGCAAGAAATTAATCGTAATAAATCTAGCATCTTTTTTGGAAAAGCCTGCCTTGTTAGTTTGTAGCAGAATATGGCCATGGAGTTACGAGTACCTATTTTACATAAGTCTGGGAAATATTTGGGGATACCTTCTGATTGGGGACGTTCAAAAAAGGACATGTTTTCATGGATAATGGGGAGAGTTCATTCCAAATTGGAAGGTTGGAAAGAAAATCTTATTTCAAAAGGTGGGAAGGAGATTCTCCTTAAAACTGTCATACAGGCTATTCCTCAGTATGCCATGTCTATTTTCAAGTTACCTGTATCTATCTGCAGATCTATTGAGAAAAGAATTGCCAGGTTTTGGTGGCAGAATGATAGGAGTAAATCAGGAATTCATTGGCGGAGTTGGGAAGTTCTGAAAAGAAGAAAAGAAGATGGTGGTTTCGGATTTGGAGATCTGATGAATTTTAATAAAGCCATGCTGGGCAAGCAAGCTTGGTGTTTATTTAATCAACCTTTATCTTTATGGAGTAAAGTCTTTAAAGGACTTTACTTCCATTCAAAAACCTTCGTAATGCCGAAAGAGGCTCTCGCCCATCTTGGGGCTAGCAGAGTCTTCTAATCGGACGAGACGCCATCCTACCCAACATTCGTTGGTCTGTAGGCGACGGGAGATCAATTAGAATTCGAGGTGATAGGTGGCTTCCTATTGGCATATTAGGTGGACTTACGGTCTGCGAGGAACCTCAATTGGTGGTTGACCTTATAGACCAGACCAACAGCACCTGGAATGTCAATATGCTAAACCGGCTCTTCCACACACAGGTAATAGACCAGATCACCACCATTCCAGTGAGACCCAATTTTGTTAAGGATCAACTTATATAGACTGCTACCAAAGATAGATCTTTCAATGTCAAAACTGCTTATTATACACTTACAGCTTCAGCAACAACTCAGACAGAAAATTCGACTTCCACATCTTACCAGAATCCAAGCTGGTTATAGAAAAAAATCTGGAAAATGCATTCACCCACAAAAGTTCAAACATTCCTATGGTCGCTATGTCAAAATGCTTTAGCCACAAGAGCAAATTTATACCAGAGACATATTATTGCCGATCCGAGTTGTCTTCTATGTAACCAAAACGCACCAGAAACCCTAGAACACTTATTTTTACTATGTCCGTGGACTAAACGGGTTTGGTCTCATCCCCAATTGGATATTCAAATCTCACCTCTTGACATACACAGAATCGACGCATGGGTTGCAGAGAAAGTTCAAAGACAGAATACTTTACTTGGCTTGGAGATTCTTGCATTTGTGTTCTAGTAGATTTGGCGAGCTCGGAATGGTTTTATCTTCTGAAATGAAGGACTTCAACCTTTTCGAGTGGCTGAGGCAGCGCTTGCTGGAACCCATGTTGCTCGACTGACAGCTTGTTCTCTGACCAGCAAAGGAAGATCGCTCCAGAACAGGGGAGCCCTTTGGAAGCCGCCATATCCGGGTACCTTGAAGGTGAATATCGACGGATCACATCAACCAAGTTCTAGAGAAGGTAATATGGCTTGTGTTTGTAGGGATCATAACGGAAGACTTACCGATGGTTTCTCAAAACACTTTGTTGCAAACTCAGCCCTACAGGCAGAGATTCAGGCCTTTACTCTGACCCTTCAGCACCTACAACGTCATGGTTTAAATCACGCACCGCTCCTTCTTGAATCGGACAGCTTTGTTTTGGTCGAGACTCCAAACCGAGGACGGCAACCACCATGGGAGGATCGGTCTCTGTTCATCGAAGCCGCCTCTTTGTATTCTAGCTTCCTGAATCTTTCCCTCACCCACTGCAGAAGAGAGGCTAATGTGGCTGCCGACTAGGCTGCAAAGGCCCACGACCGTGCTTCCTCCTTTCAGAATTGGGCTGTGTTTCCTCCTTTTTACTTGATTGACATTATATGTGCTGATGCATTAGCTGCCAGTTGTTATGGGTTTTTATCTTTAGTATAGTTTCCTTTTTCTGACCAAAAAAAAAAACAAGTAGAAGTTGCATCAACTATAATGGACGATTGACCCTGCCTCAAATACCGCATAAAAGCTCCTTTTTTACACGCCATCACCTAGGAAAAGAAGTTCAAACATGATAAAAGAGAGGACCTAAGGTTTACCAAATGCAAGGCTGTATACCGACTTTGTAGACATTGAAATGAGCAACATTTATTAGCATTTATGTCCATTTAGGAATAGCAATTTGATTCGCCCTAGCAAATATCCGCACCGCCCTGCCCCTAACGGGAGTGATGGAACCTGCAACATGTGGATTTCGAGACGGGGATGGGTTCAAAGAAATCGGCCCATGCATAAGCTGGGGCGACGATGGATTTATGAGCTTCGATGAAGCATCGCGAGGCTTAAAATGTACTGCTTTAGCAGTTATTTGAGCAGATAATTGTTCGGCTGCCCGATTCATTCGACCGCGACGAGAGATGCAGGACCCTCACCGGCATTGCTCCACTCTTCCTCTCTTTCTTTGTCTTCCTCCATTAGCGAAGCCCCCATGCTCGATGTTCGGCCAAAAGGAATTGAGCTATCTCAACTTGCAAATTGCCCTTGGGCGGCACCGCAGCATGGGACACGGACCTTCGGTGCTCGAAAGGTGCTCGACCTCGCCCAGCCCCCTCCACCTCTCCCTCTTCTCTCTCTATGCAATCATGCATTTTTGCATGTGACAAGCACGCGATCGTTGATCGGCAATTTTTCTTCACCGACAATGAGCTCAAGGGGGCCATTGAAACAAAGGTCTCGAGTTCAGGGCTACTTGAGACACAGTCATATGTACTTTGAGAAGATAATACTCCTCCATCGAGATTTTGGAATTTTTCAAGTATAAATTGATGCTGAGCTTGAACCCACCAGTGAGCAGCTGAGTTGGTTCGATTTTGGATACTTCATCTTAGAGATCCTTAGATCGAAACTTCGCAGCTGCTAACACGTCTTAAGTGATGAGTCATGGTGATGGGATCCTGTGCTAACTTCCCCCCAGGTATTGATGCTTGGTCCGGGATGCACCACGCACTCTACGGGCCGTGCGCTGCCCGGCGGGCTCGGTAGATCCTAGGCATAAAAATGAAAAAAAAATAATAATAAATAAATAAATAAATAATAATAAAATAATAATAATAATAATAATAATAATAATAATAATAATAATAATAATAATAATAATAATAATAATAATAATAATAATAATAATAATAATAATAATAATAATAATAATAATAATAATAATAATAAAATGCTGAGCTTGATATGTGGACTTAGTTTCTGAGCTGTGATTTCTGTACTTGGTTTAGCTTTGATTGAAAGTTAACCTCTCTTGCTCTCTCCATCTCTCCCCTTTAAGCTGTTGCAAATTTGTTGCAATATGCAAATGACAGTTTATGAAGAGAGATCCTAAAAAAAATAAAAATTAGAAGCCAATTTCACATATACAGATTTAAATTTTCCTACTGTTTACACCAAAAAATGATCCAATCGTCAACATGAGCAAGCACATGCTTGACACATAAGCATAGGCAGCCACATGAGTAACACGTGAGTATTACCCACACACACGTTGTCGATGACCGTTAAAGTTTGTTGAAGTCTAAATTTTGGTGACCCGATCATTCATCTATTGCATGGAAAATTATGGATTAATTTTTAAATTCTAGACAAAAATATTAAAATTAAATTGCATTACATATAGTTATTAGAAGCATACCAAGAGTGGATGGACTTGAATGGACTCAGTTAGCTAGCCGGACTAAGCTCGCAGTAACAAAATTTTGGCTCAACTTGTCGCAAATATAAGCCCATCATTCCTTTAATGAGGCTGAAATCGATATATGCTCTCTACGTGCGATACTTCAAGTTAGGAAATATAAAGAGCAATATTATGATGATCTTGAGAATTCGTATATGTTCACATGGTTGAATGAAAAAAGGAAAGAAAAGATTGGCTAGAGGAAGTGGGTTGTCTGGAA
This sequence comes from Eucalyptus guilfoylei, assembly GCA_016097605.1. Taxonomy (NCBI): domain Eukaryota; kingdom Viridiplantae; phylum Streptophyta; class Magnoliopsida; order Myrtales; family Myrtaceae; genus Eucalyptus; species Eucalyptus guilfoylei. Next base: position 21,987,762 of record CM027866.1, on the reverse strand, counting down.
AGTAAAAGAAAATAACAAAATATGATTGATTTGGTGAGTTACAAGAAAACAAATAAAAAGGGCAGACTGGCAAAGAGCAAGAGGCGTGGGAATCGTGAAAAAAAATAAAGACGAAACTTGATTCTCACGATTCGAGATTGGAGCAATATTCGGTCAATAAAAGAAACATGAAATAAAGAGGAATCGGCTTATATATGGGTGATATGCAAGGATAAGAAGAGGAAAGGAAATAGAATATATTTTAAAGCATGTACAGAAGGAAACAAATATGCTTTCTTTCCTCAATGGTTTACAACATTTCACGGACTCATTCTAGGACGGGGGAATTCGATTCTGAGAACACACAGCCATTGGAGAGAGAAATCAGGGCAATTCTTAATACCAGAGAGAGAGATACGCGTGAGAGAGGAGAGAGCGCGAGTCTTCTTGGCCAAGTCTTGGCCAAGACTCACGCCGATGCCTCTGCTGCGATGCTTTCATGTTTCATCGTCCATGATACATCGTCAACGAGTTGCCACCATTTTGAGCCACTACTGGACCGCCGTTGACGATGCTGCAGCTCCGCTACTTTCCTTGGTGCCAGTGCCTTGTCGTTTGCCGTCCAATTACTCTACCGCTGCTTGCGGTCGTTAGCTGTCCAGTTCTGTTGTCGTTGTTCGCCAGCGTTGCCGCTTGAGCTTCATCTTCTTCTGCTTGCTGCTCACAGTCTTTGTTAGACTCTGCTGTCCGAGTGTGGTCGTGCATGTTGCCAGACTGACCAGCATTGCAGTGGATTCAGTGTTGTCATTCCCGCTCGTGATCTCGGCTAGTCAATCTAACGCTCGGGAGCTTTGTAGTCCGGCTTTCGTCGAGTCGGTAAGTTTCTAAGCAAGATTCCACGATTTCGACGAACGTGTCTAGCATCTCACTTGCGCCGGTTCATCCTTGGCCATGAGCCCAAGAGTTGGATTTTGTCCCATTATCACAACCTGTCGGCCAAGGTCGAGAATACCAAGTCAAAGAAACCAATGGCCACATGATCTGAAGAAGAGAACCCCAAAAGTAAAAGACAAAAAAAAGGAAGGCGGAAATCGCAGATTTCGGTTGCATTAAGCAACGTGACACCTGTAAATCAAGACATGTCCGTCGCCACTCTTCATCACCTGGTTTCATCCGCAAACCGTGATCCGATCGGATTCTCGGAAAATTCGAATTAGTTAACGTATTATCCAATTTGATTTCCATATATTAAGTTGCCTAATTTGAATATATTGCGATCTCAATTAGATGTCTTGAAGATATGTCATATCCAAAAAGATTTTTTGAAAATCCATGAATTAGGATTATTCCCTAATTTCACAACATGCATACGATTGATAGTTCGATTTTATGTGACTGCAGCTTTTATAAGAGAGCTGGAAATGGATGATGATACTCTAACCAAAGCAATTGTTGGGACCACTGGAGATCTAGACTCTTACCAGTTACCTGATGCCAGAGGTTATAGCAGGTATGATGATGGCACATTCTGCTTCCTTTTGTATTTGTTTGCTTTCATTCAAGACGCAGGGGGAGAAAAGAGTAAGTTAACTTATTCGGTATATGATATTATCTATGTTTGTATCAGTATTTGATATGTGATACTACTACCATGTAAATAACTCTTATTTGCATTCTCACATAGGCATATCACCTTCTCCAGTTTCTATTTCACTACTTTCATCGATTTGGCTTCCTTCATTTCTCCCTTTTTATCGGATCTTGTTAGCAGAATACTTATGATGTCACATAGGCATATCCCCAGAGGTTCATGCATGAAATTGGGTATTAAGTGAACAATAATAGTTGCAACTTGTGATTGATCCCTCTTGGGAATTACAGAGGAAGAGCGGCAAAGGCGGTGCAAAGAAATGCTGTTCACCAGTAAAGATTTTTTCCCATCTCCCACCAATGGAGCGGAACATTACAGACTGGAGAGTGATTATAGTCATAGTCAGTGCTTCATTATCATTCAGAAGAGATCCTCTAATCGGGTGTTCTATTAATGAAAACATTTGCAGCATAAGTTTTGGAGGTCTATACATGCACTTGCATATAATAGTTTCAGTACAATCAATAGCCACAAAGCTTAAACAATTGAAGAATCAGCTAGTGGGAAAAACCATCGCCGTTTTTATAAGTGAGTAACTAGGATAAAATTATCATATAGTTTATTAGTGTAGGAGGCCAAACTATGCTGATTTCTCGCTACCATCCTATGCTTGGCAGGAGTAATCTCACCTCTTCCAATATTTTCCTTTTAACCTTCCCTTTTTGTTTCGCAGCTTGAGGGCTTTCAGAGATTTTGCTGATGTAATTGAATCGGTCAAAGATAAGGGAGTTGTGGCCTCAGAGGCATCTCCTGATGATGTTGAAGCTGCAAATAAGGAGAGTCCGAACTTCTTTCAAGTCAAGAATGTGCTTTTAATTGATACAAGTGGGACAAAGAAGGAAAGGACAGGGTATGTTTTTACCCCATTGTTACACTTGCAATGCTTGAAGGATTGTTTCAGCGATTCTGTTGCATTTTGAAATTAAGTTATAATAGGCAATGCAACGAGGGGGGTCAATACAACGTGACTTTGTATTCATATCTCAAGGAAATGAAAGGAAAGGAAAGGAAAGACGCGTATTATACTGTTGACACAACTGATTGCGAATTCGCCTTACCGATTTTATCAGCTTTGTCTGATATTATTGTGATCTTTGAGTTTAAGAACATATGCAAGGCGGGCCTAGATATTCCAAAAGGGAGATTTGCCAAAGTTGAACTTACGAAGAGACATATAAAATTTTATCGCCATTCACTTCAATAAAAGAAATGCTTGTGACATACTTGAATAGTAGGAGAAGGGAGAGATTACAGGCTTGCAGGGGGGCAAATTACTATGAAGTACTTCTCTAGGCATCGAATCACCTATTAATGCTTATGATTGATGCTGGAGTACAAAGAGTTTGATCTCTTACATGAGAATCGTTGTCGCTGTGCAAAGTACAACCTCCAGCTGTGCATCCCAACGCAACAGAATTCGGTACGCATCTGCCTAAACACGCGGACATGAGGATCACGGTCGTCAGGTTCATTGCATGTGTGAAACATGAAATCAGACAGCTCTTGCGTAAGCACGCATCAGGATCATGGCCCCGGGCGGTTCGGTTGTCAGGTTCGTTTCATGTGTGAAACATCAAAACAGACAGCGATACATCTTTACCAACTCATTCCGTAACCAGCGCAGCTGAATTCAACGAACACTTGACTCGTGCTTTTATATGAAAACTAACGTGAACCGGCTCGATAAGATGGAATTTATCTCTCTGTTACTTCATTTTTGCAGCATTTTGTACTTATGAATTGGGTTATACTTAGGGTGTGCATGTGCTTCTCAAACGAACGTCTTCGGATTATATCAATAAACATTGTATTACAGATACATACGGTGTCAAACAGTGTTCGATTTTATTATTTTTGTTTCCCAAAACAAAAAAGAATAAAAATCTATTTGGTAATTCTAGAACAGATTTTGTTCCAGGAATAGATTTGGAACGGAATCAATAAGTTAAAAAAAAAGTTGCTTTTTTGTTCCTTGGAACAACTCCAAACTCAAGCCTTTTCTCCTTTTTCTTTTTTCTCTCTCTCTCTCTTTTTCTTTTCATTTTCTTCTTCTTAATCTTCTTCTTCTTCCTTTAGCCAGTCACTGGAGCATCGCTGGCCCTCGACAAGGCCAAGCCTTGTCAACTCTCGATGAGGCCGAGCCTCATTGACTTGAGCCTCACCGTGGCTAGGCAAGATTGGCCTTGTTGAGCCATTGACGAGATCGCCGGCCATGGCCAAGGCTAGCGACCAACTAAAGGAAAATGAAAAAGGAAAAGAAAAAGAAAAAATAGAGAAAAATATAATAAAACTATTAAAAAATTAAAAATAATTCTAAATCACAAAAGAATGTGAGAGTCGTACCAACATGTTTTTATTTCGGGAATAGAAATTTTGCAAAGCTTATCAAACACCTTCAAATGCTCTGAAACTAGTTCAAAAAATAAATAAATAAATAAACAATTTCTAAGTAGAAATTATTTCCGAAAACATAATAGTTACCAAACATATCTTAAGTGGTACCATGTGGAGGTCTAAGAGGGTGATTGTTTCAAATAGACACCAATCGGTAGACATTTCATACATACATCCTCTTTGAGGATTCTCAACTCTAACCTCAGTTCGAACCGGCCGATCACCTAACACTTTGCGGGTTTTCACGCCAAGGGCATATCAACTCGAGGGTCCACATTCCCCACGCATAAGATTGGGGACGGCTTAGGAATGCTCTACGTTCTCCCAACTAGGTAGTTCTAACTTTCTCGATCACCCTTTCGACCTCAAGAAAACCGAAAAGAAGCGAATGAAAATTCTTTCATGGTTTATCGCGTCGTCGTTCTATAGTTACTGAACAATAAGATGACTGCATGTCATGAAACTTTTTTTAACCCGACAACGACGTCGCCTCAATCACGAGTTGCCTTTTGTAGGTGGAGAAGACTTTTGTCCTTCATAGCGTTGTACAATGAAAACCTTACTCGGAATCGAAAGCGAGTTCCTAGGACCACAGGCCCTAAAAACCAAGAGAAAACGACAACCGAAGAAGAAGACTGTCCAGCTTCGAGCAAGACCTTGTTGTCTGACTCAAGGAGAGGCCCCATTTTTTGTCCTTCCTTCCTTCCTTCCTTCCTTCCTTCCTTCCCAAACCTTCCAATTTGGAAGGATGTTGCCAATCTGTTAGAAGGAGAAGGAGGGGGCCATTGATTGCTCTCTCTTTGCTTTGTGGGTCCGTGTGAATTTACAAAACCATCAAAGCTAATGGTGCTCACTTGCTAATCTCACTAATTTAGTTCAAAAGTCCTACACCTATCTCACTTTTACCAATTTAATCCTAAATATTTGCTAACACCCACTTGTTGCTCCAACGGATCATCAGTGGCTAGGCAAGGTCCGCAAGGCTCACCCTCGCTGATAGCTAGCAAGGGTGAGCTTAGCTAAGGGGCGGCGAGGTCAACCTTGCCGGACCTCACCAGCTCTCGTCTCTTGTTGATTGTTGAGGCTCAGCAACCAACTAGAGCAAAAGGAAGAGAAGAAAAAAATAAAGGTAAAAAAAGGAAAAATAAATAAATAAATTAGAAAAATATTAAAAATTATTAAAAATTATTCACGTCATTTTGGCCTGTAGACTTAATTAACAAAACATGAAAAGATTTAGGACTCAATTAACAAAATTAAAATATTTATGACTAAATTGACAAAAATACAATAGATTGAGAACTTTTTGAACAAAATTTTTAGTTGATTCCTATCTCGAATTTGTCATATATACTTCTTCTTGATGATGATGAGGAGGAGAAGGAGGAGGAGGTGTCAAATACAATAGGTTGAGAACTTTTGAGGAGGAGGAAAATGACTTTTAAACATCAATGGTTAAGATTCGGCGGGACGACAAAGGAGGCAACGAGCACGAATGAGAATCTCCAATCGTGTTAAGAGTGAGTAGATAACTATATTTTGCTTGCTCATTGATTAGTAATTATGTATGCATCTTGGTAAGTACAATAACATCCTTCCGAGTTGTGGTTTAATAAATACTTTTTAAACATTTTTTCGATTCTCAAAAAAAAAAAAAAATGCACACATATTGTAAGCCCAATTGATACTAGAGGCTTACCAAGCAGAGATTGAACACACTTGAATGGTCATCATTTGACATAGTAGGAAAATTTGAAGTGAGCTACTTCAGTTTATTGCATATCAATAAACCCATTCACCATCTACCTTTTTCTTGATTTAAAATGATCCATGCACTTTTTAAAATTAGTCATTACAACGATATTTTCTCTTTCTTATAAAAAGGAACCGTTGTCATGGGGCGATTTTGGCTTTAGATCTCTAGGTGGTCGCGGCCACCTCTCGCAAAGGCCACCCATAGTTGGCTCACGAGCTATTAAGATATATCTCTGACCTAACATCACTTAATCACGGACTGCTACGTTGGTGCATAAATCTCGCATAATCTCAAACTAACCACTTCACAATACTTGCGAGAAACTGTTGTGCCGATTAGGGGTGTCAGGAACCAAACTGAACTGAACCGCAAAATTCGATTGTTTTGGTTCGGTTCTCATTAAAAACCAATATTTTTTTATTGGTTCGGTTTTTATCGGTTAACCGAACCGAACTGAATCAATAAACCAATAAAATAGAACCATTAGCCAAAATGGAAAACCCTATTTCTAATTCTCTCCCGTCTCCTCTCATCCTGACCAAGACAACGACGACGGTGACTGTGACTGCGACGGCGACGGGACGGCAATGGCGGCAGGGACGGCGATAGCGACAGTGACGGCAACAAGGATTCAACATACCTGATGTTGGAAGTGGCCTTGAAGTTTCAAAATGCTTTTATCTCATTAGATATTCAGGATAAAAGATTTGCTGAAGAGCTTTCCAAGGTGAGAAGGTTGCCTACTGATGATGATTGGGATTATGCCCGTCAATTTCTTCCTTTCTTGAAGTTGTTCTATGATGCGACTTTAAAAGTATCGGGTTTTTCTTACATCACTTGCAATGATATGTCAAAAGATGTCTATGGGATTTATATGATGATTGATAAATATTGTGGGGATGAGGATAGGAGTTTGCAAGAAATGGCCAAGAGAATGAAGATCAAGTTCAATAAGTATTTTGGTAATGTGAACAACATAAATCTCACATGATTCATTACATGTATACTTGACCCTCGACATAAGATGGAGTATGTGAAATGGATGATTAATCAAGTGTATGAAGGCAACCAGGCAGAAACTTTGTGAGATAGAGTGACAAAATTTTTGACATTATTGTTTGAGCAATATCGCACCAGTACATGCCCCTAAAGTAACGTGAGATTAAAGGGGACAAGGACAGTGAACGTTTCAATGTCTCCTGTGGTTGGTGCGGACATTATGACTGCAATGTATCTTAGCCAAACGAGACAAGAATATGTGAAAGAAAAATCTAAATAAGATAAGTATTTGGAAGGAGGATGTGAACAGTATAGCTCCACATTTGATATATTAAATTGGTGGAAAGTCAATTCTTCCAGATATCCTATCTTATCTTCCATTGCTTGAGATATTTTGGCCGTACCCATCTCTACTGTAGCATCAGAGTCTGCATTCAGCACCGGAGGTCGAGTACTTGATGTATTTCGTAGCTCCTTGACCCCAATGATGGTAGAGGCTCTTATATGTATTCAAGATTGGCTACGATCCACACCACTTTCACAATCGATCGAGGAGGACTTAGAAGAAATTGAAAATTTCGAGTCAGGTGAGAAAAAAAATAACCATGGAATAGTTATATCTTTCAATATTACAATTGATATTTCAATTCTCATTTTCATTGTGAATTTAATGCAGAGTTGTCATCTACGACCATGGACCTGAAATCAATAGCAATTTCTCTTGATGATTGACGAACTTAGATGTAAGAATTATCCATATTTATATCTTTCAATATTACAATTGATATTTCAATTCTCATTTTCATTATGAATTTAATGCAGAGTTGTCATTTACGACCATGGACCTAAATTCAATAACAATTTCTCTTGATGATTGACATGTAAGAATTATCCATATTTATATATTTCAATATTACAATACTTCGATTCTCATATTCATTGTGAATTTAATTCAGAGTTGTACCCAGCTCAGGAAGTTTGGAGGGTCATTTTGCAATTTCATCTTGTTGATAGAGCTCCTGGAGATTGGGAGATAAAAATTACCCGGGCTTATTTTGTTTTTAGAAGAATGGCATTCCCCCAATTTTATAATGTAGAAACAAGATTGAATGTTTCAGCTATTGGTTGATTGAGAGCTTAAGCTTTTATTTTTGTCAAATGATAATTTAAGGTTTCAAAAAAAGCCCCAATCAAGTCTCAAGCTCATCTTTGATAGAATTACACGATTGGAAATGGCACATGCCAAGTAGCCAAATATTCCACATAGAAGCCACGTCGAATTTCCTACGCTTCAATTTGACTGGTGGTGAGCAGAGTACACGATTTGATTGGGACTTCTTAAACAAATCTTCTGTTGACCAAACCAAAACTTTTAAGTCTAGAATGGACTAAAAACCGGAAAATTTGTTTTAGCAATTACCAATATGTTATTCGGGAATGAAATAAAGTAAATATTTTTTGCCAATAATTTTTTTGACACTCATAAACTTTTTTAGTAATTTATCAAGACGGAAAAAATTCTTTCTTTTTTTCAATTGACCAATTAGAATTGTCTCTTAGAGAATTATCAAGAGAGATTATGTTAAGCAATTGTTTAAATTGGATATCATTATTTGGCCAATGCTTAAAAAATGGAATGAAGTATATGATCTAAATTGCAAAATCATCTAAGCTTGAACAGCAATAACATATTGAATTTAGATTATTTTGAGTTGAACAAAAAAAACAAAAAAAACAAAACAAAAACCAAAGGTTGAAAACCAAAAACCGAACCGAACCGAAATTTCGGTTCGGTTCATATTCGATTCGGGTCTCATTCGGTTCGGTTCGGGAGATTTTTCTAACAGTTCGGTTCGATTTTTCCGTTGACACTCCTAGTGCCGGTGGGCCCCACCTGCCTTCCATCGTATCTAAATACGTCCCTAACATGGATCTACTTGTGCTGGTATTGTGCTGGTAGATAAATCTCGCACAACCTCAAATTAGCCCCGGCCGGCGGCCACATGTACCGCCCCCTGTCGCTGCGAGCTAAGCTTTAGCTTAGGGCCGTACTGCGCCCCAGAAGATTCGGACCCACACCATCCTGCTTCGAAATATATAACCTCTCATCTCAGCCGTCCATCTCCGCCTCGCGCTCTCCCTCGTTTCTACTCCAAATCGCCACCGCAGAGAGAGAGAGAGAGAGAGCGCTGCGATGGAAGACCCCCGCTCGACGCGACACCTCAAGCGAGCCGAGCTCCCCGGAGCTTCGACGGCTCCAACGGCACCGAAGCGACGGAGGATAGCCCTCGTCGGAGAAGCGCCAGTGGAGCTACGGTCGGAGGAGCGCGAGGGCGGACCGCGGCTTCCGCTTCCGTATCCGGACTCGCCGGAGAGGGTCAGCGCCCCGTCCGAGTCCGGAGAGGTCTCGTCCGGCGACCTCGCGTCGAGCTTGAGCTCCGGTTCGTTCGAACCACCTCGTTCCTTGGCGAGGAGTGAGGCGGAGTCCGTCGACGTAGGGAAGGAGAAGAAGTTCGACGCCGTCAGCGATCGACAGCAACAGGTGAATTTCGAGCTATGATCGTTTTCTCTCTGTCTGTTTCTTTGTGGAATTTGATTGTCTGAGGGCGTTCACGAGAGAGAGTCTGGCCGTTTCGCCACCCTCGGTTACTAAATTAACTGAAGATCTCTAACGGTGCCGTCGCAGGCGAAGAGTTTCGAAACCGACGCATCCACATGCAACCGCGATTTCAGGTATACTCCACATTCATTCTTCAATTTCGATCCTCTTAAATTCCTCCCTCGCGCACGAGATTTCTTTTCTGCTCTTTTGCACCGATGTATTTTTTGTCAATCGTCTCCAATTGTAGCAGAGAAACCACTCCGCCGAGCGAGCGGAGGCCTTCCGCGGCGGAGACGCCGTCGCGAGCGGAGCTGGAATCGTTCTTCTCGGCGGCGGAGGAGTGCGAGCGGCGGCGGTTCGTGGAGAAGTAAGCGATTCCCTCTTAACTGCTCCGTCGAACGAGAACGCTTCTCTTCATTCGTAGAGAGAGATAGAGAGAGAATCAAAACCCTAAGTGACTGATGACAAACTCCATTCGCCTGCTTCTTCTTCTTCTTCTTCTTCTTCGTCGCAGGTACAACTACGACGTCGCCATGGACGCCCCACTCGAAGGCCGCTACGAGTGGATCCGCTTGAAGCCGTGAGCAGAAAGAGGGAGAGAGACGGCGCAGCAGAGATGATGACGCCAGGGTGACGCCAGGTCAGCTCGTCGCGACGTCCACAGAGAGAGAGAAACAAAGACGTTTGACTTTCGGTTACGTGTACAGCTTTCGCCGGGCAATGCAAAAAATCCCCGGCCGGAAAATTACAAATAAACACAAAAACATCTGTAATTTCTTTGGTTCTACAAGGTCCCAAAAAAAATAATAATATATATTTTCCCGTTTCTGTCCTTGGATTTATATGAAATTACGATTTTCGGCCCGCTCTCCAAAAATTCTGTATGCCAAAAGGGGGAAGGGGAATATTCTTGCTAAAAGATTACTTTGATTATGGAGGCTTAAAGCGAGAATATGCCCTCTTTTTTTTTTTTTTTTCTTTTTCCTTTTTTTAGGGTTGTCATTGCTAATATTTTTGTTGCAGGGGGGCGGTGAGGCAAAAATCCATCATGAATGCGTATGCTCCTCTCGCGTCTCTCTCTTTCCTTTCGATATCGACAGACAACCGCGCGCGCGCGCCTCACGGCTGGGGGACCAGTTCCTTCGTGCAATTGACTTCCTCCGGCGTTAAACCCACGTACGTAACTTCCTCCTCCTCCTTCTTCTTCCCCTCCCCCCCCCGGCTCTTGCACACGCCTCTTGACACGCAGACGGACGATACGTGCACGGGGGGATACTACTCTGATGGCCCCTCTCACGTATGAGCCGGATTGAGGAACGGCGTGTTGGAGTTCAGAGGATGGGGGGAGGAGGCTGCGCGAGCGAAAAATGAAATGGAGCCAGGATCCAGCTTCGATGTCAGGTTAGAATGTTCAGTGCAAAAGCTCTAGATCAATAGATGAGGGAGATTATTTTTATATGAAGAGCAAGTGGATCACGTGTGGTAGCTAAAACTAACATTATGACCCAGTTAGCAGCATTGCTTTTTGGAGAGTGTTGGAAAATTTTAACTCCAAAGACTTGAACTTATATGTGAAGGGTGACATGTGTATATAAGGAATTGATATATCCCGTATATAAGTGGTGGGATATTTTACAAGATTGGAAGTCTCCATGGTCAATGTTGTTGTCTCAGTTATATTATGTAGAGTGAGCATATATAAATGCGTGAGTATAATTATGCATGTTTGTGTTATTATTAGTAAGTTAATATGTCAAGTGCTTTGGATAGTTGTAGAGGCTAATAACAAAGGGAGATAATTAAAGCTGTTACATTGTAATTAGTGAAAAAGGTAGGGATTAAACCACGCACATGCCTGACCCAGAAGCAAGCAAATTTATATATTAGGGGCATGGTTTGGTTCTATGCTTTTTAGACAGAGCTTTCCGAATTAAATTTACTTGAGTTCACACTGCTTCCCCCATTCATACCACTCACTTGATGAGCATCAAATGGCAACTCATGTCATGTTCTAGATTTTTTTTTCCTTTTTTCTGGACATCAAAATTCGACTTTTATTTGAAAAATGCTACGTGTGTAAAATCAGATCTAATATGATGAACAATGGTGAAATAGAAATATTCATCTACTGAAGATATGTCGAATACAATTATCGAAATTGAAAATTGCACACAGGCCGTGAGAAATTCCTTTGCATTGTCGTTGCACCCAATAAAAGTTAGAAAAATCGATCTCTTGTTATTTATTTTTTTGCATCTTTTTCTTGTCGCTTTTGCAATTTAACTTTTGTTTAGCCAAGATATCTCTGAACTTTCGAATTATATAGACAATGTAAAGTATTACTTTTTTTGTTTCTAAATATTTTAGATGGAAAGTGCAATGGTAATAATCTGCCCTAGAACAAGCGAGTGCTTTCCCATGCATTGTTTGCATCGCGATGAATTAGGCGAATCACGACTTTGACATGAAGTAAGGATCAATCCACCAATTGCACAAAGGACAGAAATAGAATAAATCAAGAAGTTTGAATATATTGATGAATGGCTTCCCTTCTCTCTCGTATGATCATCAACTTTGTTGAGGTATCACAGAGTCTACAAATCTATATACTCATTATATATATCATCTCCCTCACATCTATGTTTAAGCTGTTGGGTTGAATATTTTGCTTATCCACAAGATTTATATGCTCTTCACATATATATAGTCTCTCTTGACCTAGAACCTCTAGTCTTTCTCAATTGGATATTTTGACGTGATATCGAAGTCGGGTTCTACTCTCATTTATTTTGTGTACTTCTTTGAATTCCATTTATCATTCTCGATGCGCCTCGTACAAAAAGCAGATAAATCCCGGAGGCGAGGGACGTTGGATACCTTAGATAAATCCCGTACGCGAAGGACGTTGGATACCTTAACAAATCTCGCTAGAATGAGGAGTTCCATATGACATTCAATCGAGAGTAGGTGGTGCACGTGTAGTGGGGGAGCGATGGGTCTTTTCAACAAGAATTTTGCTTCGGATCTGGTGCCACTTTAGTTGAGATGGGGGGAGTGATGATGAGAGTGCGTTGGGAGGGGAAAGAATGTTGCCTTTCTTTTTATTAATGAAGATGGGGTTTCGATCTTGATGCCTCTCTTTTTCACGCTTCACGAAGCTGATTGTGGAGGAGCTCATTAGGAACTCATTCAAAAGGAGCTTCCTTTTTGTCAAGCAGGGCTTATTTTAGTAACGCAAGGCAGATGGATGCCTAATTCTAAATTTTTAGGACCAAAGTCAGGAACTTGCCTCGTGAAATTAAGATCTTCTAGAGTTATAGAGAGATGGGTGCTTCCCTATATGTTTAGAACGGCGTAGATTTATTTCCCTTTTTTCCGTTCCTTTTCTTCTTTTCGTTTTTACAGTCGTGCCTTCAACGAAGCTGAGTGCAATGCTGGCAACACAATTGTGTCAGAGAAGGAAGGAGGGGGGAAGTATGTTTAAATTTCTTTCATACTATGCTTTTTGAACCCTGTCTTAAAAGATCTCAATTATTTTGCCGTGAATGTGAATAGAACTTAAATCAATTGATTTAATTCATACAAGCATAAAAAATAAGAGAACATTTCAAAAAAGGACCCAAAGTACCCTCATTGTCTCAAATAATGATTCGAAGTGGACTCTGATTCAAATAAGAACCTGAAGTGGCCTTGATTGCTTCAAATAAGAACTTGAAATGACATTGGCTATTTCAAATAAGGGTCTGACCTCACCGTTCACCAGCCCGCTAAATTTTTTGATCGGTCAAGGATGTTTTCATCTAAACTTTCTTTTATTTTTCTCTTCTTTTATTTTTTTCTTTTTTGGCGTTGACCGTTGAGAAGGGCTAATGAGGGCTCGGCGACCCTCACCGGCCGCTAGAAAGGCCCAAGGAGGGCTCAGCAACCCTCACTAGCCACACGACCCTCACCGACCACTGGGAAGGGCCGGCAAGGGCTTGCAAGCACTCACCAGCAACGGGCGAGGGTTATCGAGCCTGCGCTTGGTGTAGGCAACGCCGACCCTTGCCAGATTTGGGAGGGTGGCCTCACTTGCAACCTCATCTGCCCTTACTAGTGGTTAACGAGGTCTCCCAGCCCTCGTCGGCCGAGAGGCAACCTCCCCTAAGGCAAGGGTTGCCTTGCCTAGGCAAGTCTGTCCCTCACTTGGGGTCGATGAGGGCGACCCTCACCGATGAGGTCGACCCTCACCCAATCCTCTATGGTTATCGGCGATAGCCAGCCGACCATTGGCAACAAAGAAGAAGAAGAACCACAAAAAGAAAAAAAAATGACAAGTGATGAAAATATCCTTAACCAGTCGAAGAAGAAAAGAAGAAGAAGCAAGAAGCCACAAAAATTCAAAATGGATATAAAGATTTCGGACTTTTATTTAAAATAAGATTTACTTTAAGTTTTTATTTGAGAAAATAATGGCATTTCAAGTCCTTATTTGAAATAAGATTCACTCAAGATTCTTATTTGAAAAAATAAGGACACTTCGAGCCCTTTTTTTAGAATTTTCTCCTAAAAATAATTAGGTTCAATAGAGAAAACGGCCTCATTTAACTTTTTTTCCGCGACCTCTTTCTCTTTGTCCAATTAGATTCCTATGTTATGCTTTTTACGTTCATGTCATACCTTTCAATATAAATACATAAGAAAGGTTCACATGAACTACCACGTCGGTGGAATTAGACCAATCAGCTTATGGAATCCAAAGACAAAACCACAGGCCCAGCGAGATGGGGAAGGAGAGCAATTACGTCACTCGGGCCTCTATCAGCCATCAATTTGACCAATAAGCTACTTCAAGGATCAATCGTGTCCTCTTAATGTCTTTATCATGTGATGCGACGTCTACGTATATAATCAACTTACTTGATGACCGAGTGCCCATGTTCTATCCAATCACGTTTAATCCAAAGCTTGAGAGGACACTTCTAGAGCTCCCCTCATCCTCATGGTAGTGTGCCAAGCATTCGTACTTCGATTTAGCCTACTTGAAATGATTTTTCTTTTGAATTTGGATTATTATTCGGTCTTGTTACTAGTGTCGAAAAATCCTTATTCACTGTCAAATAAGTAATATTTGTGTTTGTAGTTAGTTTTCTGCCAAAAAATTTCATATGTCAATCATTCTACTATAAATATTATTGAAGTATGGCTCATACTCTCCATCGACAGGAAGGTACGGAGGTTTTGCTCTTGGATATATATTATTTCTTTCTCTTGTCATTGAAGATTGTAATAAGGAGGTGCAATGTCCTAATTATAGTGGAATCATTTGTGAGATATAGCCTTAGTTTAAGGGTAAATCAAAATTAATCTTATGTTTCGATTTCTCTTTCTCCCATTTACTTTCTATTATATTGTGTTTGGGCGTCGAATCCTAACAAATATTTGACTTAACCAAGAGTTGACCTAATAAAAGCCCTTTTGAGTTATACATCTTAGCCTTTTTCCAAGGACTATCAATTTCATAGTTTGACAACTAATTTACAAGAAACGATCTAAATCTTTTCAAAAGTATATCGAATGCAATATCAATAATAATTTTCCGTAATTTTTGTGAACTTATTTGTTTAAGTCAAGATTCTGGAAGTTAAATATATAATGAGCAAACAGGTAGAAGTTGCATCAACTATAATGGACGATTGACCCTGCCTCAAATACCGCATAAAATCTCCTTTTTTACACGCCAGCACCTAGGAAAAGAAGTTCAAACATGATAAAAGAGAGGACCTAAGGTTGACCAAATGCAAGGCTGTATACCGACTTTGTAGACATTGAAATGAGCAACATTTATTAGCATTTATGTCCATTTAGGAATAGCAATTTGATTCGCCCTAGCAAATATCCGCACCGCCCTGCCCCTAACGGGAGTGATAGAACCTGCAACATGTGGATTTCGAGACGGGGATGGGTTCAAAGAAATCGGCCCATGCATAAGCTGGGGCGACGATGGATTTATGAGCTTCGATTAAGCATCGCGAGGCTTAAAATGTACTGCTTTAGCAGTTATTTGAGCAGATAATTGTTCGGCTATGGCCCGATTCATTCGACCGTGACGAGAGATGCAGGACCCTTACCGGCATTGCTCCACTCTTCCTCTCTTTCTTTGTCTTCCTCCATTGGCGAAGCCCCCATGCTCGATGTTCGGCCTAAAGGAATTGAGCTATCTCAACTGCAAATTGCCCTTGGACGGCACCGTAGCATGGGGCACGGACCCTCGGTGCTCGAAAGGTGCTCGACCTCGCCTACCCCCCTCCACCTCTCTCTCCTCTCTCTATGCAATCATGTATTTTTGCATGTGACGAGCACGTGATCTTTGATCGGCAATTTTTCTTCACCGACAATGAGCTCAAGGGGGCCATTGAAACAAAGGTCTCGAGTTCAGGGCTACTTGAGACAGAGCCATATGTACTTTGAGAAGATAATACTCCTCCATTGAGATTTTGGAATTTTTCAAGTATAAATCAATGCTGAGCTTGATATGTGGACTTAGTTTCTGAGCTGTGATATCTCTGCTTGATTTAGCTTTGATTGAACGTTAACCTCTCTTGCTCTCTCCATCTCTCTCCTTTAAGCTGTTGCAAATTTGTTGCAATATGCAAATGACAGTTTATGAAGACAGATCCTACAAAAATAAAATGAGAAGCCAATTTCACGCATACAGATTTAAATTTTCCTACTATTTACACCGAAAAATGATCCAATCGTCGACATGAGCAAGCACATGCTTGACACATAAGCATAGGCAGCCACATGAGTAACACGTGAGTATTAACCATGCACACCTTGTTGACGACCGTTAAGGTTTGTTGAAGCCTAAATTTTGGTGACCCAATCATTCATCAATTGCATAGAAAATTAGGGATTAATTTTTAACCTCTAGACAAAAATATTAAAACTAAATTGCATTGCGTATAGTTATTAGGAGCATATTACATATTTGTCGAACCGGGAGTGGATGGACTTGAATGGACTCAGTTAGCGAGCTAGACTAAGCCCGCGGTAACAAAAATTATCGCTTATATAAGCCTATCTTCCTTTAATGAGGCTGAAATCGATATATGCTCTCCACGTGCGATACTTCAAGTTAGGAAATATAAAGAGCAATATTATGATGATCTTGAGAATTCGTATATGTTCATGTGGTTGAATGAAAAAAGGAAAGAAAAGATTGGCTAAAGGAACTGGGTTGTCTGGAAAGTAAAAGAAAATAACAAAATATGGTTGATTCGGTGAAATACAAGGAAACAAATAAAAAGGGCAGACTAGCAAAGAGCAAGAGGCGTGGGAATCGTGAAATAAAATAAAGACGAAACTTAATTCTCATGATTCGAGGTTGGAGCAATATTCAGTCAATAAAAGAAACAGGAAATAAAGAGGAATCGGCTTATTTATGCGTGATATGCAAGGATAAGAAGAGGAAAGGAAATAGAATATATTTTAAAGCTTGTACAGAAGGAAACAAAACATGCTTTCTTTCCTTGATGAGACCCTTTCGCGGACTCATCACAGGACAGGGGGGAATTCGATTCTGAGAACGCACAGCCATTGGAGAGAGAAATCATCAGTGGGCAATTCTTAATACCAGAGAGAGATATACGTGAGAGAGGAGAGAGCGTGAGTCTTTTGGCCAAGTCTTGGCCAAGACTCACGCCGATGCCTCTGCCACGGTGCTTTCATGTTTCATCGTCCATGATACATCGTCAACGAGTTGCCACCATTTTGAGCCACTACTCGACCGCCGTTGACGATGCTGCAGCTCCGCTACTTTCCTTCGTGCCGGTACCTTGTCGTTTGCCGTCCAATTACTCTACCGCTGCTTGCGGTTGTTAGCTGTCCAGTTCTGTTGTCGTTGTTCGCCAGCGTTGCCGCTTGAGCTTCATCTTCTTCTGCTTGCTGCTCACAGTCTTTGTTAGACTCTGCTGTCCGAGTGTGGTCGTGCATGTTGCCAGACTGACCAGCATTGCAGTGGATTCAGTGTTGTCATTCCCGCTCGTGATCTCGGCTAGTCAATCTAACGCTCGGGAGCTTTGTAGTCCGGCTTTCGTCGAGTCGGTAAGTTTCTAAGCAAAATTCCACGATTTCGACGAACGTGTCTAGCATCTCACTTGCGCCGGTTCATCCTTGGCCGTGAGCCCAAGAGTTGGATTTTGTCTCATTATCACAACCTGTCGGCCAAGGTCGAGAATACCAAGTCAAAGAAACCAATGGCCACGTGATCTTAAGAAGAGAACCCCAAAAGTAAAAGATAAAAAAAAGGAAGGCGGAAATTGGAGATTTCGGTTGCATTAAGCAACGTGACATCTGTAAATCAAGACATGTCCGTCGCCACTCTTCATCACCTGGTTTCATCCGCAAACCGTGATCCGATCGGATTCTCGGAAAATTCGAATTAGGTAACGTATTATCCAATTTGATTTCCATATATTAAGTTGCCTAATTTGAATATATCGGGATCTCAATTAGATGTCTTGAAGATATGTCATTTCCAAAAGATTTTTCGAAAATCCATGAATTAGGATTATTCCCTAATTACACAACATGCATATGATTGACAGTCCAATTTCATGTTTAAAATATAACTCACAATCGTACAAAAAAATCGCCAATTCGATCTCACACCCAAGATATGATTCATGATTTCGTTAAAAATTGGCCAATCCGATCATACGATTCTTTAATTTATTAGATGGATATCGATCATATCTTGTCTGATTTTTGTTTTCTATACCTTTGTTTGAATTTTTTTTTCCGTAAAAAAAAACCCAAAAAACAAATAAATATATTTGAGTTGGATTAGGTTCATATTAGAATATTGCCGTTTTAGGATAGTTTGTATGTTTAGATTAGGAAATTTATATATGTCGAATTTTTGAAATAAAAAATACCAAAAACAATCATTTAGGATATTAGATTTTATTTTCATTAATTTAAATTGCATGTTTAATTGTTGGGCAATTTTAATTTCGAATTTTATTAAAAATGAAAATATATATAAAAAATATATATCATGAATTAGGTCATTCCTTGCACATCATTTAGTTATTGCATGTTTAGGATCATTTGAATGCGTGATATATTAGGATAGTTACAAACGTATGACATATAGTTTGTTGCATGTTATCATTTTAGTTAGGTATTTTGGTGCATCATTGCATTGCAGTCCACGTAGACTAATTTTCACTTAAATAAGAGAAAATTCTAAAAAAAGCTAAGAGACTGCGTGTTTATTAGACATAATATCTTGGACTATTGATGTGAATTCTAAGCTAACATTACAGATACTTTTGTTGCTATGAGGTAAGTCTTACAATTTATTATTTTATTGGGTGTTAAATTGATGGATTGGATATCTACATGGTCACACTCATATGTTAGGGAATAATAAAATGATTTCAAGTTGCCTAATAAAATATTTTTTCATGAAAAAAAGGTATTGAAAATATATTAGAGAAATCTAGTGTCACCAAATCCCCGTATCCAAATTCTCTTATTCGTAAGAGTAAAATAATTCTCTCAATTTTACTTAGGTGTCTAATCGACCTACCATAAACTGATTTGTGGGGACTAAAAACTTGAACCTAAGTCGAAAATTGGTATGAGCTTGGGAGAGCTTGAGCTAAGTTTAGACTTAATAATCCATTAGCCAAACCCTAATTGGTGCACCCAAGGTTAGGTCGCGACAAGATTGATATTTTGGTCTGTGTCGATATACATTAGTGGCAAGTATTTATTTACTAATACATGACGACAATCTGCCAACAATGATCAACATGGATATTGGCAATGGGTAATTAATAGAATTGTCACGCTTCGATCCTCTGAGCGTGTGCTCATCCCTAGGTGGTCGATTAAACTGCGACGTCTCAGGATGCATTGCCGACCCATTGATTTTAATGCGCATGCGGAAGCGTGTAAATAAATCTCTAGACAACACAAAGATGTGATAGAAAAGTGGGGCCACAAATCTCACAAACCACATCACACCTTTATACAAAGCTGACTAGTTTATTTACAATACTAATCTAAACATAAAGGTCTGCACAAGTATAAGGCTACAAGTCTTCTAAGAGTTCGAACCCTCAATCGAAGACTTCTGGGTCTCTTGGGGACTCGGGTCCACCACTGCACCACCGAGAGGGTCAGATGTACCCTCGCCAAAAGTGAACTCTAACACCGACATAGAGACCTCATATTCTGGTAGAGGACCTTTTTTGGGTCCACCTCACCCGAGATGATACCACGCTCTGAATTGATGGGGTACCCTTCGAGGTAGACCCGCATCAACCCAGACAACGGTCCTCACGAGTTCGTAGACCCAGACTCCTTGGCCCCCAGGGAGAGGAATATGAGAGATCTGTTCAGTGATCTTCTTGGACTGGCCAAAACGCTTAGGAGGATTTGCCATCTAAGAACCTGAAAAAGGTTGAGCCCATGACGGGGTGAGACAATATCTCAGCAAGTTCACCCCCTTAACTCCGACTATGAAAGAAATACGCCCAAAAGCATCCTATGCACACACAAGACAGATGACTTACCTTGCTTCAGTTCCTTCCTGCAAGTTAATATAATTCATATACTCAACTAGTCAATTCAAACCAAATCATCGATCAATTGATACACTTGATTCAATACCAGCAATACCATCTACAGATTCGATCGATACAATCACTGTTCACCCAAGCTGAAATATGATGGTATAGCTCACCAAAGCTGATATTTAATAATGATGCTCACCGAAGCTGAAATAGATATATTAATGCTCATCGAAGCTTCTATATCTATTATTGCTCACCGAAGCTGCTAAATAATATTTATCACTGAAGCTGATATATAATATAGCTCACCGAAGCTGATATAGTATACTACTCACCGAAGCTAACATATCAAAACCCATAGGCTGATATAGTATATTATTCTCACTAATTGACAATTCACCACTTTTATAATACCCGAATAAAATAATCGTGTGTGGGTACACGATCGGCTTAAGCAAAAAATGTAATATCTTTCTTTTAGAAAATCTCACTATTTAATATGGTTCATAAAGATATTTTTGGCCTTTTAAACCAACGCCCAATGTCTCCTGATTAAATACTGAAATTACATAATTTTGAGATAAATAGCCAAAATTACAATTACCACTCAAATAGCACAAATTAGCATTCAATTAAATAAACCAAGCATACCAATGCAATTAGCACGAAATTCCGGTCACTGACTATCCCGATCTAATTTCTGGAAAATAATAAATAATTAAATGAATGCCAAAAATAATTAAATAAATACAATTTAATGCCAAAAATAGAAATTTAGGCCGGAAATACCTAATTAAATACCGAAATGGGTCCGGAAAATTTCCAAACCAATCTAGATAAATAATATGATCTATCTAGTCTCTAATTAAGTTGTTCTAACCACCTAACATGCATAAACGAATAATTAAATCGCTAATCCGTTCTAACTAACCACCTAAACCATACTTAGCGTAAACTAATCAACCCTTAAGCATAATTAACTCCCTAAGCAAATTTTAGTGAGTAAACTTACCGGTTTTGAAATCCGATGAGTTCACGGTGACAGGTGACAAACTCCGAAGCGGCGGCACCCGATGAGGCCCGGAAGTGTCCTAAAATGGGCCTTGAAGCCCAAAGACCCTTGCTGGTCTTTGGTTCTGCTCGCTGGGCCAAGAGGGAGAACCAGGCGATAGGCCGAGTTGGAAATGGCGAGACAGGTAGCAGCGGTCTAGGCGGGGCTACAGCGGGCAAGTAGAGGCTTCCGGTGGCTTGGACGGCCACGCATGGTGGCTGGACGGCCTGCTGGACCTGTGAACAAAAGCAAACGATGGCGCTGGAAGGAGAGATGAGCAGTAGCAACGCATGGGCAAGTAGACGTGAGCGGGCGGCGTGCGATGGCTCTAGCGGCCTCGAGCGGACGTGCGATGGCTAGGGGGTGGCTGCTCGGTTTTCTCTAATTCTTTGGAGCTTCAAGGTGTCTGAAAATGGAGAAAGCACTCTGCTGAAGAAGAAGGAGAAGCTAGCTGCCCAAGTGGAGGGTCCCAAGGCCAAAATATCCTCTAAATTGATCATTAGATGGCCGCCCACCTTGTCTGCCCCATCCTCAGTCAAAATGCAACCAACAAGCTTTCTAGGAAGCTATTGAAGTGGTCCAAAAGTTCCTCCCCCCATGGCCCACGAATTTGTAACATTTTCCCCCAAATCCACTTCAATTTCTTCTTAAATTGATTCAATTTGGTCCTCATAAATCCAACTAAGATGCCCACACTTCAATTCACATTTTTCCTCGCCAATAAAACCAACTTGCATCCCAAATATGCGATAAAAACGGTCCTCTGAATTTTCCAGTTGAAAACGGCCCTATATTGAATTTTCGTCAAAAATCTCGATTTGTAGAATAATCTTCGAAAGATGAGTTGACAATCCTAAAATAAATCGTGACATGACAGAACTTTCAATTTCTGAAATCGAATTCAAATTCGTGGTTAATTTCAATCTGGCGCGATTTTAGCGTGACATAGCCTACCAGGTAGCTTTCATAAATTTTTAGTGCAATTGACCCATGGTCGATTATTTTCGAGCCACATTGTACATCTTCGACACATTGGCTACTCTCGGTTGTCGTGAAAATCTCAAGGTTTCAAATGCGGACACGGGGTACCAAAATGACAGAAAAATCAATCTAGTGCCGATCGACGAGAATTTTGCAATTAGGTGGAATCACCCACACTTAATCACATGGCTCAATCGAGTCAGCCTATTTCCTGTCTCTAATCGATTTTTAACTGTGCCGTAATGACCCTTGCAGACTATCATAGTCAAGTAGTCGATTTCTGGTTCAATTCTCAAATCTATTATGTTATAATCTCTTAACGGCTTCACCAGATAAACTAGTTATCTCGTGAGTGATCAACTCAGAGAATAAAACTATGAGCATGTCGATGAAAAGCCCAACTTATTCAATTGAAAACAGGATTGGAAATTTAAGATGTCACAAGAATGTCATATGAGCTCTATGAAAGCACGAGAAGCGTAGGGTTATGAGTACCAATTTTGAGATGAAGCAATTGGGAAACATTTGAACAATCGACAGTGATTCACTCAAAGAGCGTAGAAACGCAACCACAAAATAGTGCCATTGGATTTGAAGAGAAATGGACATGCATGTTTGAAGGAAACAATTACCGTTTGAAAAAAAGATCATGGGACATGTCATAATGTGGTAGACGAGAATATGGAGTGGCAAGATTGTGAGACAATTACCAATGAATAGTTACTAATCATCACTCAAGAACACGTGCATGGGACATTTATAGGATCATGGTATAGTTAGTGCAAAGAATTAACTGTTCAAGAATGATATCATGTAGTAGACTTTTTAAGCTAAGAGGCACTAAAAAACCACTAGCAACTACCTAAAAGCGATTACCACTTGTTGACACCCAAAATTACCCCTATTATCACGTGCTGGTCACAAGGGATGTAAAACATTTGAAATCTTCCTTGTTGCCATGTACGGGCTGTGATTTAGATCAACCTAGCCTATGTTAGTCATGAAAAGAAAGGATGGCCAAGGATTATAAGAGCCTTTGGGCTAGATTTCGATGGGTCTACAAGCAAAATACACGATTTGACAATATAGTAGTTGATCGCCATGTGTCCAAGTCAAGAGACGTTGTTGAAGACATAGAATTCATATGGAATTGACGGCAAAATTTGGGCAGGAACAGTTGGTGCTTAAAAGGGCATAAAAATCAAAAGAATGGTTAATACCTATTGAACAAGTTATGTAAACATCGTTGAACAGGTCAAAAGGCAGCAAGATATGGAAAAAGCGGCTCAACAAAGAACGTAGAGCGACTTTTAAGAAGGAAGCAATCGATCATCAATGGTTACCAAATTGACTTATAAATACTGTAGACAATCCAATAGAGAAGCCCTCCAAACAACACACAAAACTTGTTTCTTACCCTTTAGTTATCTTAGAATAGTTTAGCTTAGCTATAGTTTCAAATTCCCGTCATAGATTCAATTCTAGCAAGTGTCTATATCTTGGGTAGTGCGGTTGATTAGATTTCAGTGTTGTCCTACTGTCTAGCATCGTCAATTAGATTTCAACGTTGTGTCCTCATATCCATGTAGGAGCAATGTCTACTAGGTGTTGTTTCCACCGTCTAGCATCATCAATCAGATTCCAATGCTGTATCCTTGTATCCATCTAAGAGTAGTGTCGGCTACATGTTGTTTCCACCATTCAACGTCATCGATTAGATTCCAATGTTGTGTACTCATATCCATCTAGAAGCAGTGTCTACTAGGTGTTATTTCCATTGTCCAATGTTGTCGATTAGGTTTCGACATTGTGTCCTTGAACTCAATTGCAAGCAATGCTTTTTGGGTACCGTTTTTAATATACAGTGTTGTCGAATCAGCTTCATATTATACAAACCACTTTGATTTTAATAGGCTTTCACTAGTACGTCATAATGAGATTGGATTAAATTGTTGATCGGACTTCGACATTGGTTATTATTGATTTTGATCTCGTATTAAGAGACTTATAATATTTGAAACCATATAATATATGTTTTCGTTAGCGTTTGACCCTCTCTGTCCAATACTAGCACAAAACCAAAGTATCATTTTATAAAAATCAAAATAATAACACTTGGTAAAAGATATTTCGTTACAAGACACAAAATTGACGAAATGTCTTTTTGGCATGCTCGGTGGAACTACAATGTTAGTACAAGAGAATGTTATGCCATGCACAAGAAGTTGCAACAATCTAGATAGTGTTATAGACGAGCCCTTAATAGAGGATATCTCATGTGCCGAGTAGTCATATGCTCAACTTATTCGAAATCAGATACAAGGTGAGAACACAAATGTCCTAAGGCAACATGTGAAGGAACCACGAAGATTAGCGGAAATTACTCCTGTCATGCTTTCATCAATGAGACAGACCATTGAGGAAATTCAGAACGAATTCGTTGATTATATGGTGAGACGAATGACTGATGTCATCAGGTCATTAATAATTAACACATATCATGAATGTGCTCGAGGGCAATATGCAATTCTAGTAGGATCAGCCCGGCCACAGATTGGGAACGTTCCCATAATAATAAGGTACGTCCCTTTGCCATCAGCTCTTGCGATAGTTTTGGCACTGTAGGACACAATGTACCACCCTTAGCACCTACAAGGATTTTGTAAAGGAGAGAAGCAATTTTGACAACCCAAGCTAATGGGTCTAATCCCCTAGGCATTTTTGATTTTAATGGTATAGTCGGGCAACAGCCTTGTCAAGATACACTGCTCACTTTTAATGAGAACACCCAGCATGTCACTAATGTCCCCAATGTTATGTCCACAATATAGTCTAATGTGTCACTCATACCACTTGCACACATAACTGTTGATCTCAAGGAACGATGTTAGCTCCAACTGGGGGGAGGAAAAGTTACCTTCAACCAAGGGATAGGATGAGTATTTTCAACCAATAATATTCCAAATAGCGATCCACAAATTCCTCATCAAGACTTTCAACCCATACATCTTAACCCATAATCAAACAATCCACTAGTCATCTAGAATGTTCCTCAATTTCCCCAATTCCATAACAACCGGTATATCAGATTCCACAGTAATCGCTATATCAACCTCCACAATAGCCAGTGTACCAAGCCCCCCAACAACTAGTTAACTAGGTTCCAAAGCAACTAGCATGTCAATTCCCGGAACAAAATGTGAATCCAATGTTGCATCTAATTATGTTGCTCAACAAATGGCATGGTTACCTATAGCCGTTCTAGGATAGAATCAGATGGCCATCGAACCCATTATAAGGAATTATGGTGGTGTCTACATGGGCAATGTCTATAGAAAACCTTACCTAAATTTGATGGACTCTGTTCCATATCCAAGGGGCTTTAAAATGCCAGAATTTTCACTATTTACCTTGAGAAGATGATCATTTGACCTTCAAGCACATTACCCGCTTCTTAGCCCTGTGTGGCGATACTACTCATGGTGATCATTGGAAATTGTGCTTGTTCCCACTCTCACTATCAACGACAGCTTTCACATGGTACACGGTACTACCGGCCAACTAAGAAGCACCGATACTCTCCAAGAGCCTTCGTGTAGCGTCTGACACTCCAACACGTGTCCGATATGTGGTCAATAAGCGTCAGAAAATCCAACACGTGGTCAACTTTCCCTGACATGCTTCGACATGTGAGTCCAAATTTCAACACGGGATTCCGACACGCTCTAACCACTTCAAACCCGCCAAACCCAAAAAAGAAAATGAAAGGAGCAACTCAAGGAAGGAGTTGCATGATAACACTAATGGGCCCCGAAACTATAACCTACAACTCTAGGATCATGTCTGATTTCACTTCCGATAGTAGGCAAGCCAAGAAAAACTTGAGCTTTAGGAAGGGGACCAAACCTTAGGGGGAAATTCTAATAGCTCACTGGAATGTTAGACCTTAGAGGAAGCAAGGAACATGGGGGAATCCACTACAAGCAAAAGGGGGCTAAGAGAATCGAGGAGAACCCAGTCAAAGGACAAGAAGCAGAGAACCACCCATCGAGGAGGAGCAGGAGCAATGGCAGATGCAAAGGAGAAAGAAGATAGAATATGGAAAGAGGAAGAAGAAGGTGGTGGGCAAAAAGATTAAGGTAAAAGGGGGATGGGGGCCCTACTAGGGGGATACATTGCAAACACATGAGGAAACTGGATCAAGATTTGAGGTGGTATTAGGGGTGGGGGTCAAATGTGGAGAGAGAGAGAGAGAGAGAGAGAGAGAGAGAGAGAGAGAGAGAGAGAGAGAGAGAGAGAGAGAGAGAGAGAGAGAGGGGAGACATAGAAAATTCATTTATTATGGTGAAAATCAATCAAGGTAGTTAAACCATTGTTTCGTTCGTCGTGCCCCCACCTATCCATAGAGAGAGACAGAGATAGAGACAGAGAGGGGGAGGAAGCTGACTTGGATACTCAAGGTGGGCACTGCGCATTCCCTTTTGTTATTATTTCCCAATAATGAAAATTATTGAAATAGAATGTAATTAAATTTATGAAATTGAAACAAAGAATTATATTAACAAATGATAGATTTATATTTTAACTGTAAATTCATTTTGAGCTCTTTTTTTATAATTTATTTATATATGAATTTGAATCAAATAAATTTGATTGAAATAATCATAATATAAAAATATATATTTAATATATCACGTATCTCGACGTGTTGGAATTCTTTATTTTTTGAGAAACAACATGCCGGTTGTCATGTCGTGTCATGTCATGTCGCGTGTCCGTATCGATGCTACTTAGCCAGCCAATTCAGTTTTCTCATGAGAACAAATGAAATGACTTCTAGGACTTATCAGTCGCTAACTTGTCAACTATGAGACAAATTGGAAATGAAACAGTCGATCAATTTATAATAAGATACAAAAGAGCAAGAAACAAATGCTTAGTCCATTTGCTTGAGAAAACATTTGCAAATTTAGCCTTCAATGGCATGAAGTTTGAAATTCGAGAAAGAATGGTAGGCTAACCCTATTCAAACTTGTTTCATTTGTCTACTATGACAATTAAACATGAAAGTTTGCTTAGGGAAAAGGACAAAAGGCATGGTTGAAGGGGAGATGTAAGCTTTGTTGAGATAAATGACTTTGATGAGGAACAAATGGAGCTAGCAGAAGTAGTTGTCACCAAGATGGTCATTGAAAAGCCATATACATGCCAAACGTAAAAACAAGCTAAAATGAAGGACAAATCAAGTATTATGGCTAAAGCCAAAGAGTCGGTCTACTACTCTTTCAATGTTAATAGGACTGAAGAAATCTTTGACATGTTGTTGGCCGATGGCCAAATAAAGTTAACAGAATGATAGGATATACCCACTAAAGATGAACTAGTGGGAAAGAAGTACTGCAAATGACATCACTTGTGGAGCCATAACACCTCAGATTGCGCAGTCCTAAAGAAGATTATACAAGAGGAAATTTGACAAGGGAAAGTAAAGTTTGCTGATGACAAAGGGAAATCCCCGATAAAGGTGGGTATAGACCCTTTCCCTATAACGACCAGTATGGTTTCAATAAGATCTCGAGGCAAAAGGTATATATCACCACACATTTGCACTCATTGTAGGCAAATAATTGAAAACAAAGATCGTCAATATCCAAGAGAACAAGAATACTTGCTGGAGGATCATACTTTCAGCGAGTACTTAAGTGCAAGAACCTCCACACCATATTGTGGGACTTGTGACCACGATGAAATTATTCATGCAGAGAATGTTCATCCTTGTAGAAAGCCGTATAAATCATTCAAATAGAGATATGAAGAAGGGGATCCTACCATAGGCACATTGAGAGAGTCTAGTGGAAAGTTCGATTATTATGTGAGTTATGTGCCTCCTCCTTCCTATCCTCATAAAGTCTTTCCTTCCTGATGGAGGGAAGAATTTCATGATAATGATGCTAGGAAGTTTGGTCATACAGTGCAATCACATCATTAACGGACTCTGAAAGTGCTTTATAATCCACCAGAAGGTCAGTGGTATGAAGCAGAGGAGGTCCAAAGGGGTAATATGATGCGAACCTAGAGAAGAAGGTTTCTTCAACTTTGATACTAACTCAAGTGAGGCTTTACATTGTTATCTTGTCGATTAGATATATCTATGCTGGAGATTTACATTGAACTTATGGTTTACCTTCTAGGAGTCTTCTTTTTATCTTATCGAGATCCAAACTCGTTGTTAAAAACACTTGACATTTACGATGTGACTAGAGCTTTTCTAAGAGAGCTGGAAATGGATGATGATACTCTAACCAAAGCAATTTTTGGGACCACTGGAGATGTAGACTCTTACCAGTTACCTGATGCCAGAGGTTATAGCAGGTATGATGATGGCACATTCTGCTTCCTTTTGTATTTGTTTGCTTTCATTCAAGACGCAGGGGGAGAAAAGAGTAAGTTAACTTATTCGGTATATGATATTATCTATGTTTGTATCAGTATTTGATATGTGATACTACTACCGTGTAAATAACTCTTATTTGAATTCTCACATAGGCATATCACCTTCTCCAGTTTCTATTTCACTACTTTCATCGATTTGGCTTCCTTCATTTCTCCCTTTTCATCGGATCTTGTTAGCAGAATACTTATGATGTCACATAGGCATATCCCCAGAGGTTCATGCATGAAATTGGGTATTAAGTGAACAATAATAGTTGTAACTTGTGATTGATCCCTCTTGAGAATTACAGAGGAAGAGCGGCAAAGGCGGTGCAAAGAAATGCTGTTCACCAGTAAAGATTTTTTTCCATCTCCCAACAATGGAGCGGAACATTACAGACTGGAGAGTGATCATAGTCATAGTCAGTGCTTCATTATCATTCAGAAGAGATCCTCTAATCGGGTGTTCTATTCATGAAAACATTTGCAGTCATAAGTTTTGGAGGTCTATACATGCACTTGCATATAATAGTTTCAGTACAATCAATAGCCACGAAGCTTAAACAATTGAAGAATCAGCTAGCGGGAAAAACCATCGCCGTTTTTATAAGTGAGTAACTAGGATAAAATTATCATATAGTTTATTAATGTAGGAGGCCAAACTATGCTGATTTTCTCGCTACCATCCTATGCTTGGCAGGAGTAATCTCACCTCTTCCAATATTTTCCTTTTAACCTTCCCTTTTTGTTTCGCAGCTTGAGGGCTTTCAGAGATTTTGCTGATGTAATTGAATCGGTCAAAGATAAGGGAGTTGTGGCCTCAGAGGCATCTCCTGATGATGTTGGGGCTGCAAATAAGGAGCGTCCGAACTTCTTTCAAGTCAAGAATGTGCTTTTAATTGATACAAGTGGGACAAAGAAGGAAAGGACAGGGTATGTTTTTACCCCATTGTTACACTTGCAACGCTTGAAGGATTGTTTCAGCGATTCTATTGCATTTTGAAATTAAGTTATAATAGGCAATGCAACGAGGAGAGTCAATACAACGTGACTTTGTATTCATATCTCAAGGAAATGAAAGGAAAGGAAAGGAAAGACACGTATTATACTGTTGACACAACTGATTGCGAATTCGCCTTACCAATTTTATCAGCTTTGTCTGATATTATTGTGATTTTACGAACATATGCAAGGCGGGCCTAGATATTCCAAAAGGGAGATTTGCCAAAGTTGAACTTGCGAAGAGAGATATAAAATTTTATCGCCATTCACTTCAATAAAAGAAATGCTTGTGACATACTTGAATAGTAGGAGAAGGGAGAGATTACAGGCTTGCAGGGGGGCAAATTACTATGAAGTACTTCTCTAGGCATCGAATCACCTATTAATGCTTATGATTGATGCTGGAGTACAAAGAGTTTGATCTCTTACATGAGAATCGTTGTCGCTGTGCAAAGTACAACCTCCAGCTGTGCATCCCAACGCAACAGAATTCGGTCCCAACGCAACAGAATTCGGTACGCATCTGCCTAAACACGCGGACATGAGGATCACGGTCGTCAGGTTCATTGCATGTGTGAAACATGAAATCAGACAGCTCTTGCGTAAGCACGCATCAGGATCATGGCCCCGGGCGGTTCGGCTGTCAGGTTCGTTTCATGTGTGAAACATCAAAACAGACAGCGATACGTCTTTACCAACTCATTCCGTAACCAGCGCAGCTGAATTCAACGAACGCTTGACTCGTGCTTTTATATGAAAACTAACGTGAACCGGCTCGATAAGATGGAATTTATCTCTCTGTTACTTCATTTCTGCAGCATTTTGTACTTATGATTTGGGTTATACTTAGGGTGTGCATGTGCTTCTCAAACGAACGTCTTCAGATTATATCAATAAACATTGTATTACAGATACATACAGTGTCAAACAGTGTTCAATTTTATTATTTTTGTTTCCCAAAACAAAAAAGAATAAAAATCTATTTGGTAATTCTAGAACAGATTTTGTTCCGAGAATAGATTTGGAACGGAATCAATAAGTTAAAAAAAAAGTTACTTTTTTGTTCCTTGGAACAACTCCAAACTCAAGCCTTTTCTCCTTCTTCTTTTTTTTTTTCTCTCTCTCTCTTTTTCTTTTCCTTTTCTTCTTCTTCTTCTTAATCTTCTTCTTCTTCCTTTAGCCAGTCACTCGAGCATCGCTGGCCCTCGACAAGGCCAAGCCTTGTCAACTCTCGATGAGGCCGAGCCTCATTGACTTGAGCCTCACCGTGGCTAGGCAAGGTTGACCTTGTTGAGCCATTGACGAGATCGCCGGCCATGGCCAAGGCCAGCGACCAACTAAAGGAAAAAGAAAAAGGAAAAGAAAAAAAAAGAAAAAGAAAAAATAGAGAAAAATATAATAAAACTATTAAAAAATTAAAAATAGTTCTAAATCACAAAAGAATGTGAGAGTCGTACCAACATGTTTCTATTTCGGGAATAGAAATTTTGCAAAGTTATCAAACACCTTCAAATGCTCTGAAACTAGTCCAAAAAAAAAAATAAATAAATAAATAAACAATTTCTAAGCAGAAATTATTTTCGAAAACATAGTAGTTACCAAACATATCTTAAGTGGTACCATGTGGAGGTCTAAGAGGGTGATTGTTTCAAATAGACACCAATCGGTAGACATTTCATACATACATCCTCTTTGAGGATTCTCAACTCTAACCTCAGTTCGAACCGGCCGATCACCTAACACTTTGCGGGTTTTCACGTCAAGGGCATATCAACTCGAGGGTCCACATTCCCCACGCATAAGATTGGGGACGGCTTAGGAATGCTCTAACGTTCTCTCAACTAGGTAGTTCTAACTTTCTCGATCACCCTTTTGACCTCAAGAAAACCGAAAAGAAGCGAATGAAAATTCTTTCATGGTTTATCGCATCGTCGTTCTATAGTTACTGAACAATAAGATGACTGCATGTCATGAAACTTTTTTTAACCCGACAACGACGTCGCCTCATTCACGAGTTGCCTTTTGTAGGTGGAGAAGACTTTTGTCCTTCATAGCGTTGTACAATGAAAACCTTGCTCGGAATCGAAAGCGAGTTCCTACGACCACAGGCCCTAAAAACCAAGAGAAAACGACAATTGAAGAAGAAGACTGTCCAGCTTCGAGCAAGACCTTGTTGTCTGACTCAAGGAGAGGCCCAATTTCTGATCCTTCCTTCCTTCCTTCCTTCCTTCCCAAACCTTCCAATTTGGAAGGATGTTGCCAATCTGTTAGAAGGAGAAGGAGGGGGCCATTGATTGCTCTCTCTTTGCTTTGTGGGTCCGTGTGAATTTACAAAACCATCAAAGTTAATGATGCCCACTTGCTAATCTCGCTAATTTAGTTCAAAATTCCTAAACCTATCGCACTTTTATCAATTTAATCCTAAATATATGCTAACACCCACTTGTTGCTCTAGCGGATCATCAGTGGCTAGGCAAGGTTTGCAAGGCTCACCCTCGCGGATAGCTAACAAGGGTGAGCTTAGCTAAAGGGCGGTGAGGTCGACCTCGCCGGACCTCACTGGCTCTCGTCTCTTGTTGATCGTTGAGGCTCGGCAACCAACTAGAGCAAGAGGAAGAGAAGAAAAAAAATAAAGGAAAAGCAAAAAGGAAAAATAAATAAATAAATTCGAAAGATATTAAAATATTATTAAAAATTATTCATGTCATTTTGGCCTATGGACTTAATTAACAAAATATGAAAAGATTTAGGACACAATTAACAAAATTAAAATATTTATGACTAAATTGACAAAAATACAATTGATGGAGAACTTTTTGGACAATTTTTTTAGTTGATTCCTATCTCGAATTTGTCCTATATACTTCTTCTTCATGATGACGAGGAGGAGGAGGAGGAGGAGGAGGAGGTATCAAATACAATAGGTTGAGAACTTTTGAGGAGGATGAAAATGACTTTTAACACATCAATGGTTAAGATTCGGCGGGAAGACGAAGGAGGCGACGAGCAAGATTGAGAATCTCCAATCATGTTAAGTTATAGTAGATAACTATATTTTGCTTGTTTATTGATTAGTAATTATCTATGCATCTTGGTAAGTACAATAACATCCTTCTGAGTTGTGGTTTAATAAATACTTTTAAAACATTTTTTCGATTCTCAAAAAAAAAAAAAAAAAAAAACAAACACACACACATATATATTGTAAGTCCAATTGATACTAGAGCCTTACCAAGCAGAAATTGAATGCACTTGAATGGTCATCATTTGAAATAGTAGGAAAATTTGAAGTGAGCTACTTGAGTTTATTGTAT
Organism: Eucalyptus guilfoylei; assembly: GCA_016097605.1. Taxonomy (NCBI): domain Eukaryota; kingdom Viridiplantae; phylum Streptophyta; class Magnoliopsida; order Myrtales; family Myrtaceae; genus Eucalyptus; species Eucalyptus guilfoylei. The sequence goes on along the minus strand of CM027866.1, from coordinate 21,955,030 downwards.
ACCAATAAACCCATTCACCATCTACCTTTTTCTTGATTTAAAATGATCCATGCACTTTTTAAAATTAATCATTACAACGATATTTTCTCTTTTTTTTTTAATAAAAAGGGACTGTTGTCATGGGGTGATTTTGGCTTTAGATCTCTAGGTGATCGTGGCCACCTCTCGCAAAGGCCACCATTGTTGGCTCACGAGCTATTCAGATTTATTTCTGATCTAACATCTCTTAATCACGAACTGTTACATTGGTGTATAAGTTTCACGTAATCTCAAACTAACTGCGACACAACATTGTACTTCACAATACTTGTGAGAAACTATCGTGTCGGTGCCAAGTGGGGCCCGCCTTCCATCACATCCTAAATACGTCCCTAACATGGATCTACGTGTGCTGGTAGATAAATCTCGCACAACCTCAAATTAGCCCCGGCCGGCGGCCACATGTACCGCCCCCTGTCGCTGCGAGCTAAGCTTCAGCTTAGGGCCGTACTGCGCCCCAGAAGATTCGGACCCACACCATCCTGCTTCGAAATATATAACCTCTCATCTCAGCCGTCCATCTCCGCCTCGCGCTTTCCCTCGTTTCTACTCCAAATCGCCACCGCAGAGAGAGAGAGAGAGAGAGAGAGAGCGCTGCGATGGAAGACCCCCGCTCGACGCGACACCTCAAGCGAGCCGAGCTCGCCGGAGCTTCGAAGGCTCCGACGGCGCCGAAGCGACGGAGGATAGCCTGCGTCGGAGAAGCGCCGGTGGAGCTGCGGTCGGAGGAGCGCGAGGGCGGACCGCGGCTTCCGCTTCCGTATCCGTACTCGCCGGAGAAGGTCAGCGCCCCGTCGGAGTCCGAAGAGGGCTCGTCCGGCGACCTCGCGTCGAGCTTGAGCTCCGGTTCGTTCGAACCACCTCGTTCCTTGGCGAGGAGTGAGGCGGACTCCGTCGACGTAGGGAAGGAGAAGAAGTTCGACGTCGTCAGCGATCGACAACAACAGGTGAATTTCGAGCTTTGATCGTTCTCTCTCTGTCTGTTTCTTTGTGGAATTGATTGTCTGAGGGCGTTCACGAGAGAGATTCTGGCCGTTTCGCCACCCTCAGTTACTAAATTAACTGAAGATCTCTAACGGTGCGGTCGCAGGCGAAGAGTTTCGAAACCGAAGCATCCACATGCAACCGCGATTTCAGGTACACTCCACATTCACTCTTCAATTTCGATCCTCTTAAATTCCTCCCTCGCGCACGAGATTTCTTTTTTGCTCTTTTGCACCGATGAATTTTTTGTCAATCGTCTCCAATTGTAGCAGAGAAACCACTCCGCCGAGCGAGCAGAGGCCTTCCGCGGCGGAGACGCCGTCGCGAGCGGAGCTGGAATCGTTCTTCTCGGCGGCGGAGGAGCACGAGCGGCGGCGGTTCGCGGAGAAGTAAGCGATTCCCTCTTAACTGCTCCGTCGAACGAGAACGCTTCTCTTTATTCGTAGAGAGAGATAGAGAGAGAATTAAAACCCTAAGTGACTGATGACAAACTCCATTCGCCTGCTTCTTCTTCTTCTTCGTCGCAGGTACAACTACGACGTCGCCATGGACGCCCCCCTCGAAGGCCGCTACGAGTGGATCCGCTTGAAGCCGTGAGCAGAAAGAGAGAGAGAGACGGCGCAGCAGAGATGATGACGCCAGGTCAGCTCGTCGCGACGTCCACAGAGAGAGAGAAACAAAGACGTTTGACTTTCGGTTACGTGTACAGCTTCCGCCGGGAAATGCAAAAAATCCCCGGCCGGAAAATTACAAATAAACACAAAAACATCTGTAATTTCTTTGGTTCTACAAGGTCCCAAAAAAATTATATATATATTCCCGTTTCTGTCCTCGGATTTATATGAAATTACGATTTTCGCCCGCTCTCCAAAAATTCTCTATGCCAAAAGGGGAAAGGGGAATATTCTTGCTAAAAGAGTACTTTGATTATGGAGGCTTAAAGCGAGAATATGCTCTCCTTTTTTTTCTTTTTCTTTTTCCTTTTTTTTGGGTGGTCATTGCTAATATTTTTGTTGCAGGGGGGCGGTGAGGCAAAAATCCATCATGAATGCGTATGTTCCTTTCGTGTCTCTCTCTTTCCTCTCGATATAGACAGACAACCGCGTGCGTGCCTCGCGGCTGGGGGACCGTTCCTTTGTGCAATTGACTTTCCCCCCCAGCGTTAAACCCACGTACGTAGCTTTCTTCTTCTTCTTCTTCTTCTTCTTCTTTTCTTCTTCTTCTTCTTCTTCTTCTTCTTCTTCTTCTTCCCACCGGCGCTCTTGCACATGCCTCTCGACACACGAACAGACGATAAATTTAGGAAGACGCCATAAATCTCCTAAATATGTGACCGGGGGATACTACTCTGATATGCCCCCTTCCGTTGGAGTTCAGAGGATGGGGGGAGGAGGCTGCGCAAGCGAAAACGAAATGGAGCCAGGATCCAGCTTCGATGTCAGGCTAGAATGTTCAGTCCAAAAGCTCTAGATCGATAGATGAGGGAGATTATTTTTATATGAAGAGCAAGTGGATCATGTGTGGTAGCTGAAACTAAAATTATGACCCGGTTAGCAGCATTTCCTTTTTGAGAGTGTTGGAAAATTTAACCCCAAAAACTTGAACTTATAAGTGAAGGGTGACACGTGTATATAAAGAACTAATATATCCCGTGTATAAGTGATGTGGGATATTTTACAAGATTGGAAGTCTCGCATGGTCAATGTTGTTGTCTCGGTTATATTCTGTAGAGTGAGCATATATAATTGCCTAAGTATAATTATGCATGTTTGTGTTATTATTAGTAAGTTAATATGTCAAGTGCTTTGGATACTTGCAGAGGCTAATAACAAAGGGAGATAATTAAAGCTGTTACATTGTAATTAGTGAAAAAGGAAGGGATTAAACCAGGCACATGCCTGACCTAGAAGCAAGCAAATTTATATATTAGGGGCATGGTTTGGTTCTATGCTTTTTATACAGAGCTTTCCGAATTAAATTTACATGAGTTCGCACTGCTTCCCCCCATTCATACCATTCACTTGATGAGCATCAAATGGCAACTCATGTCATGTTCTAGATTTTTTTTTTTTTAGGACACCAAAATTCGACTTTTATTTGAAAAATGCTACGTGTGTAAAATCAGATATAATATGAACAATGGTGAAATAGAAATATTCATCTACTGAAGATATGTCGAATACAATTGTCGAAATTGAAAATCGCACACAGGCTGTGAGAAATTCCTTTGCACTGTCGTTGCACTCAATAAAAGTTAGAAAAATTGATCTCTTGTTATTTATTTTTTTGCATATTTTTCTCGTCGCTTTTGCAATTTTACTTTTGTTTAGCTAAGATATCTCTGAACTTTCGAATTATATAGACAATGTAAAGTATTACTTTTTTTGTTTCTAAATATTTTAGATGGAAAGTAAAATGGTAATAATCTGCCCTAGAACAAGCGAGTGCTTTGCCATGCATTGTTTGCTAATCAACATCACGATGGATTAGGCGAATCACGACTTTGACATGAAGTAAGGATCAATACACCAATTGCACAAAGGACAGAAAGAGAATAAATCAAGAAGTTTGAATATATTGATGAATGGCTTCCCTTCTTTCTCGTAAGATCATCAACTCTGTTGAGGTATCACAGAGTCTACAGATCTATATATATCATCTCCCTCCATATCTATGTTTAAGCTGTTGGGTTGAATATTTCGCTTATCCACAAGATTTATATGCTCTTCACATATATATAGTCACTCTCGACCTAGACCCTCGAGTCTTTCTAGATTGGATATTTTGACATGATATTGAAGTCGGGTTCTAGTCTCATTTATTTTGTTTACGTCTTTGAATTCCACTTATCATTCTCGATGCGCCTCGTACAAAAAGCAGATAAATCCCGGAGGCGAGGGACGTTGGATACCTTAGATAAATCCCGTAGGTGAAGGACGTTGGATACCTTAATAGATCTCGCTAGAACGAGGAATTCCATATGACATTCAAGAGAGATGAGGTCGTGCACGTGTAGCGGGGGAGCGGTGGGTCTCTTCAAGCAAGAATTTTGCTTCGGATCTGGTGCCACTATAGTTGAGATGGGGGGACTGATGATGAGAGTGCGTTGGGAGGGGAAAGAATGTTGCCTTTTTTTTTTTTTTAATGAAGATGGGGTTTCGATCTTGATGCCTCTCTTTTTCACGCTTCACGAAGCTGATTGTGGAGGAGCTAATTAGGAACTCATTCAAAATGGGCTTCCTTTTTGTCAAGCAGGGATTGTTTTAGTAACGCTAGGCAGATGGATGCCTAATTCTAAATTTTTAGGACCAAAGTCAAGAACTTGCCTCTTGAAATTGAGATCTTCTAGAGTTATAGAAAGATGGGTGCTTCCCTATATGTGTAGAACGGCCTAGATTTATTTCCCTTTTTTCCTTTCCTTTTCTTCTTTTCGTCTTTTAAATCGTGCCTTCAACGGAGCTGAGTGCAATGCTGGCAACACAATTGTGTCAGAGGCGGAAGGAAGGGGGGGGGGGGGAAGTATGTTTAGATTTCTTTCATACTAAGCTTTTTGAACCCCGTCTTAAAAGATCTCAATTATTTTGCTGTGAATGTGAATAGAACTTAAATCAATTGATTTAATACATACAAGCATAAAAATAAGAGAACATTTCAAAAAAGGACTTGAAGTGCCCTCATTGTCTCAGATAATGGTCCAAAGTGGACTCTGATTCAAATAAGAACTTGAAGTGGCCTTGGTTGTTTCAAATAAGAACTAGAAATGTCATTGGCTGTTTCAAATAGGGCCTGACCTCGCAATTCACTAGCTGGCTAAATTTTTTGACCGGTCAAGGACATTTTCATCTAAATTTTCTTTTCTTTTTTCTTTTTTGGCATCGGCTACTGAGAAGGGCTAGTGAGGGCTCGACAACCCTCACCGGCCACTGGAAAGGCTCAAGGAGGGCTTGGCAACCCTCACCAGCCATGCGACCCTCATCGGCCACTGGGAAGGGCTGGCGAGGGCCTGCAAGCACTTGCCAGCAACGAGCGAGGGCCTGCAAGCCCTTGCTAGCTGCAAGCAATGCCTCATCGACCTCTAGCAAGGGTTATCAAGCCCTCGCCTAGGGTAGGCAAGGCCAACCCTTGCTAGATTTGGGAGGGTGGCCTCACTCGCGGCCTCGCCTACCCTTACTAGTGGCCGATGAGGTCGCCTAGCCATTGTCAGCTGAGAGGCGGCCTCCCCCAAGGCAAGGGTCGCCTTGCCTAGGCAAGTTTGTCCCTCACTTATGGTCAACAAGGGCGACCCTCGCCCAACCCTCTATGGGCATCATCGATAGCCAACTGGCCACTGGCGAAGAAGAAGAAGAGCCACCAAAAAAAAAAAGGAAAGAAAAAAGGAAAAAAAGAAAAAAATAAATGACGAATATACTCTTGACCACTAGAAAGTCAAGCCCTTATTTGAAACATATATAACCACTTTGGACCTTTATTTAAAATAAGATCCACTTCAAGCTCTTATTTGAGAGAGTGATGGCATTTCAAGTTCTTATTTGAAACAAAGTCCACTTAAGGTTCTTATTTGAAAAAAATATATACACTTCGAGCCCCTTTTTTAGAATTTTCTCCTAAAGATAATGGGGCTCACTAGAGAAAACTGCCTCATTGAACTTTTTTCCATGACCTATTTCTCTTTGTCCAATTAGATTTCTATATTATGCTCTTTACGTTCACGTCATACCTTTCAATATAAATACATAAGAAAGGTTCACATGAACTACCACGTTGGTGGAATTAGACCAATTTGCTTAGGGAATCCAAAGACAAAACTACAGACCCAGCGAGATGGGGAAGCATAGCAATTACGTCACTCGGGCCTCTATCAGCCATCAATTTGACCAATAAGCTACTGGAAGGATCGTTCGTGTCCTGTTAATGTCTTTATCATGTGATGCGACGTCTACGTATATAATCAACTTACTTGATGACCGTGTGCCCATGTTCTAGCCAATCACGTTCAATCAAAAGCTTGAGAGGACACTTCTAGAGCTCCCCTCATCCTCATGGTAGTGTGCCAAGCACTCATACTTCGATTTAGCCTACTTGACATGATTTTGCTTTTGAATTTGGATTATTATTCGGTCTTGTTACTAATGTAGAAAAATCCTTATTCAGTGTCAAATAAGTAATATTTGTGTTTGTAGTTAGTTTTCTACCAAAAAATTTTCACATGTCAATCATTCAACTGTAAATATTATTGAAGTATAGGTCATACTCCCCATCGACAGGAAGGTACTGAGGTTTCGCTCTCAGATATATATAAAGTCTTTCTCTTGTCATTGAAGATTGTAATAAAGAGGTGCAAGGTCCTAATTATAGTGGAATAATTTGTGGGATATAGCCCTAGTTTAAGGGTAAATCAAAATTAACGTTGTGTCTCGATTTCTCTTTTTCCCATTTACTTTCTATTTTATTGTGTTAGGGCGTCGAATCATAACAAATATTTGACTTAACCAAGAGTGGACCTAATAAAAGCCCCTTTGAGTTATACATCTTAGCCTTTTTCCAAGGACCATCAGTTTCATAGTTTGACAACTAATTTGCAAGAAACGATATGAATCTTTTCAAAAGTATATCGAATGCAATATCAATAATAATTTCCCGTAATTTTTGTGAACTTATTTGTTTAAGTCAAGATTCTGGAAGTTAAATATATAATGAGCAAATAGGTAGAAGTTGCATCAACTATAATGGACGATCGACCTTGTGACATCCCAGATTTTCAGTCCTGTTTTCTACTGAATGAATCGAGCATTTCATTGACGCGCCTATAGGGCTGTTCTCAGAGCTGATCACTCTCAAGATAACTAAACTATTCAGGGAAGCCATTAAGGTATTTTAATGCAATAGACTTGAGAATTCGACTAGGAATCGGCTATTCGACTATGCTCATCTTTAGAAGCCATTACGGCACAGTTAAAAATCGATTTGAGATCAGAGATAGGTTAATTTGACTGCGATATGTGGCTAATCGTGGGTGACGCCACTAAATTGGAAAAATTTTGTCGACCGGCATTAGATTGATTTTTCTATCATTTTGGTACCCTGTGCCCGTATTTGAATCCTCGAGATTTTTACGACAATCGAGAGTCGCCAATGTGTCAAGTGGGTTCATTGTGGCTCGAAGAAAATCGACTACGGGACATTTGCACTAAAAATCTCTAAAAACTACTCGATAGCCTAGGTTACACTAAAAACGCGCCGAATGGAAATTAACCGCGAATTTGAGTCCGATTTTAGAAATTGAAGATTCTGTCATGTCACAATAAATTTTAGGAGCGTCGACTTAGTCTTAGAAGATTTTTTTGCAACCCAAGACTTTTTGGGAAAAAGTCGACATAAAACCGTTTTTTGTTCAGATAAAGATAGAGATCATTTTTGGTTACAAATTTGGGAAGCAAGTGAGATGTATGCGTAAGGAAAAATGCCGAGATGACCGATGTTGGGTTGATTGAATTTATGAGGGCCAAATGAGATTGAATTGAGCAAGAAACCAAGTCCAATTGAAGAAGAAATGTTTGAATTTCGTAGCCCCCCATCCACCACCACTTTTGGACCATCTCAAAAGTTATAATTGAAGCTTTGTTGGCCAATTTGAGGTCAAGGAAGACAGCTTGTGGCTGGGGTTAGTCAAGGGAACATGTGAAGAGAAAAATTGGCCAAGTAGGGCCCTTGTCCCCTCTCCTTGCTCCTCAAGCCAACCGGCCAGCCAACCTCTCTCCTCTTTGCCATTCGAAGGCCACCAGCTAGCAAAGGAGCCGCTGGAGCAAGCCAGCAGCTAACCACGCCGCTGCCCGTCGCCGTCCACACGCGCCATCGCTCGCCGCTCGCTGCCCCCGCGAGTTCGCCCAACCCCGTGCATGTTCTAGCCCTATTCCACCGTTCCAACAGCTCCCTCAGCCCGTGCCGGAGTTGTTTGGCCCACCTCCGACCTCCGTGAGTCCCCGTCAAGGCCCGGTTTGGTCCTTTTTAGCCTTTCCCAAGCCTTGCCGCCCCCAACCAGCTTGTTTCCTCTCTTTTGTAGCAGCAAATAGAGGGTTTGTGAGTGGGTTTCTAGCAAGCTTGTAGGCCCGTTTTGAGGTGGTTCCAAGCCTTGAAAGCTTGGCCTGCCTTGGGAAGAATCGAGCCTCGTCGCGTTCTTGACGTTTAGAATCGACCCGCTCGTCGAATAAGTGAGTTTAGCTCATTAATCCTCTATTAGTCGGTTAATTATGCTTATGGGTTGATTAGATTTAATTAAGTGCAATTAGGTGGATAGATTAGAGTAGAGCAATTAGATTAGTGCCTTATCAATGCATGTTAAGCAAATGATTAGTGACATTAGCGAGTAGGCTCGTGTTATTATTTATTGAACAAACCTTGGAATTTTTCCAGGTTCATTTCGACTTCCAATTAGGCATCATGGGCCTAAATTGGATTTATTGCGTTTATTTAATAATTTTTGTAATTATTTAATTAATTAATTATTTTTCGGAAATTAGGCTGGGATAGTCGATGGCCAGAATTTTATGCCGACCGCGATGATGTGATTTGTTTATTTATTTGAGCCTTAATTCATGCTGAATTGATTTAATGGTGATTTTAAGATTTTGTTCCTAAATTAATTAATTATGGTAATTAATTGGAAAATCACCGAGCATCGGTTTACAGCGCCAAAAATATGTTATGGGCTATTGAAACTAGTGGGATATTCAAAAAGTGAAATTATGATATTTTGGCTAAGGCCGATTGTGTACCCACACACGGATATTTTTATCAAGAATGATAAAAAGATGAAGTTGATTGTATGATTGGGAAGGTATACTATATCGGCCTATGGGCGATATGTCAGCTTAGCAGAGAGTAGTATACCAGTATATTATATCAGCCTATGGCAATATGTCAATTTAGCAGAGAGCAGTATACCGGTATACTATATCAACCTACGGGCAATATGTCAACTTAGCAGAGAGCAGTATACCTTATCAGTTTAGATTGAGTATGTCGGTATACTATATCAACCTACGGGCTCTGATATGGCAGCTTAGCAGAGAGCAGTATACCTTATTAGTTTAGATTAAGTATGTCGGTATATTATATCAACCTACGGGCTCTGATATGGCAGCTTAGTAGAGATCAGTATACCTTATCAGCTTAGATTGAACACTATCGATATACTATATCAGCCTATGGGCGATATGGCAGCTTAGTAGAGAGCAGTATACTCGAACATCTCAGAAGTGAACTATACTATCTATCTATCAGCTTAAGAGTGAGCAATCCTAATATAAGTGGACTTTATAGATAGTATGAGATGAATCGACCAAGAAAGGGTCGTGGTGACATGTAATCGATTAGGTCGATTGATCAATGTTTTGATTTGATGTTATGAATTGATGGGACTTGATGTATTTGTAAATGACATTAATTTGCAAGGTGGAACTGAGGCCAAGGTAAGTCCTCTGACCCATGTTGTGTTTAGGCAGCCTTTAGGGCGTATTAGCTTCCTAATCAGGTCTTAGTGGGGTAGAACTTGCATTGTCTCATTGGTTATTGTATAACCATTTCAAGTCCTTAGATGGCCACCCCTGAGTTTTTGGGACGGCCTAAGAAGATTACAGAACAAATCTCTTACTTTCCGTTGTATGGGAATTCTAGGGGCTGGACCTATGAGCTGGTTAAGTCTACAGTCTGGGTCAATACGGGTCTCACCCACAAGGTGCCCCATCAATACAGATCGTGGTACCGCCAGGCTCAGGATGGCCAGAGAGAGGGTCCCCTATTGGAGTCTGAGATACCGATGTGTGTTCTGGAGGTCGCTTTTGAAAAGGGGTCCATAGATCCTCCTTCAGGCTCGGTCGTAGACGCGGTAGACTTGAATTTTGAAGATCTCGGAAGTCCGATACAGTTTGCTAAAAGAGAGGACCTATGGTTTACCAAATGCAAGACTAAAGTATACCAACTTTGTAGACATTGAAATGAGCAACATTTATTAGTATTTATGTTAAATTAATGTTTCAAGTTTGAATTTGGATAACGATTTGTTAAAACGAATTTTGTTGAGAAAGATTTTCCAAGCGGATTACAAATCGGATGAAAAAATCTTTCTTCTTATTGGACTTTCTTTTGGACGTGTAAAATAAGCAACGAAACAAGGAGGATATGTTTTGTCACTATAAGACAAAAAGAAGGGGCACACTATATATTTTATTATCTATTTATCTTCACGAGAGATAAAAGAAAAAAAGGAGAAAACTAAGGGTTTCTTCTCTGTTACTTGCAGCATCCAATTCTTTGAAGAAAGAATCAAACTGTGGAAGAACTTATACGAATTCTTCCTTTGGCGTGAAGCTGTTGAAGCCCTATGAGAGAAAAAAATAGGAGCCGCATGACGTCAAGTTGAAGAGGAGCCACCCACGCGATCAAGAAAAGGAGAACACGAAGTAGAACGTACTTGAAGAAAAAAATAGATGCTGGAGTTCTTGTTTTCGGCATACATAGAGCCTTTTGATTTGAGCTTGAACGCGTGGTGATTTTGTGATGTGAGTTTATGTCCAAGTGAGTTGTTTATTTATAAACACTTTGGGTTTGGATTTAAATCTAGGTGTGGAAAACACTCCAATGTGTGAGCGATTGTAAACTCTGATTTTCCGATTATAGTGGATTATTTGTTGTTGGCTCTCCCCGTAGATGTAGGTACCGATACTTAGATCGAACCACGTAAAATTTCTGGTGTCTTTATTATTTCTCGTTTATTTCTTTGATAATTTTGTATTGACGTAAATTGCAAAATCCTGTCGTTTCCGCGTATCATATTCCAACAATTGGTATCGGAGCATAGGATCGAATTTCTTGATTGTAATTTGGAGCTTTTACTTGTCTAATTATTATCTGAAAATTATGTTATCGCAATTATGTATGAAAGAAAATCTGAAATTGAGAAGTTTAACGGGAGGAACAACTTTGGGTTATGGAGCATCAAGATGTGGGCATTATTGACAACCCAAGGTTTGGCCAAGGCATTGGATGGTGAATATGAGTTGCCAATTATAATGAAAGCCTCTAAGAGGGTAGAGTTAATGGAAAGAGCAAAGAGCACAATCCTGTTAAACTTGTCGGATGAGGTTTTAATAGAGGTTGCTGAGGAAAAGGATGTCGCAGCATTATGGGCAAAACTTCAGGCACTCTATATGAAGAAAGATTTGAACAATCGCCTATACATGTTAAATAGGATGTTTCAATTTAGATATACTGAAGGAACGTCTATCAGAACCCACCTAGATGAATTTAATAAACTCATGATGGATCTGAAGAACGTCGCTAAGATATTTGATGATGAAGAATAGGGCATGATATTGTTAACCTCTTTACTAAAGTCATGGGAGCACTTTACTGATTCACTGTTGCAGGGGCGTACTACAATTACCGCAAAAGAGGTAAAGTCCGCCTTATTCTCTAAGGAGTGGCAGAGAAAGTTGTCAGATGACGGTCTAGCGCAAGGGTTAGCGCAAGCACTAACAATTCGGGGTAGAGAATAACATTGAGGGCCTAATAGCAGCAAAAGTAAAAGCAGATCGAAATCACGCTATAGAAAGTCCAAGGGACACGTGAAGTGCTTTGAGTGTCACAAGGAGGGGCACATCAGGAGAGATTGTCCAAAGCGGAGGAATAAAACTGATAGATAGAATGCCACAAGCAATGTGGCAAACATTGCAGAGGGGAACACTAGTGATGCATAAGTTGTTTTATGTGTGACTACTACTTCGTCAGGAGACGAATGTGTGCTAGATTCGAGGTGTTCTTATCATATGACGCCTCATAAGAACTGGTTCACTACTTACCAGACTGCAGATGGTGGTAGAGTTCTTTTGTGAAATAACGCAATTTGTAAAGTTATGGGGATATGGACAATTTGGATTCAAATGCATGATGGGGTGGTGCGCACATTGACAGATGTGAGGCATGTACCAGAACTCAAGAAGAACCTTATTTTTCTGGGGACACTCGACTACTGGAGAAAACTCCTTTGCTGTTTTGAAGTTGACAAAACTTATTCAAAGTCTATTCTAAAAGTTACCAGACTTTAGTGTCAAAGTCTGAAGACTCCCAGACTTTGTGTCAAAGTCTGTCCACACTGACAAATTCTAGACTGAACGGTACTGAAGAATGAAGACTTATCCAGATGCAAGATTTTGTTTATTTCTTCAAGAGTTCGATTCGTATGGCTTATGGATGGCTTTTTGGATGGATATATCACCTACGGGATTGATTATCTTTATTGAAATCAATTGAAATCAATTTAGATAAATCAAATCTTTTCGGATTGCAAGTAAATATGGAAAGAATCTACTCATGGAAACTAAGATCCTGATTGTATAGGCGAACAAAATTAACGGGCTTTCATCACAATCTTCAAATGACTCGAGATTTCCTTGATTGATTCAGTTCAACGGGTAGATTGGAAGAATTCCTTTAGAAAGTGCCAACAGTTGAGAAGGCATGAAGGAGTATTTAAGGAGGATTCTCCAGTTGTTCGATAGAGTGCGAGAAAGAGAAATTTCAAAGTCTGAAGCTTTCCATTTCATTGTTAATCCAAATACTGAGCTCAAAATTGTATTCAAAAGAGAGAGACTCATTGTGAGACTTCGTGAGAGACCAGTAGAGACTCTTCATTGTGAAGTCGAGAATGCAAGGCTGTAATATCTTTTTTGATTCTTAGTGAAATCCAGCCAGTAAGCTGTTAGCGTGGAGAGTGGACGTAGGCTTGATCTAAGCCGAACCACTATAATTTATGTGTTCTTATTCTCTTCCCTAAACTCATTCACTTTGTTCGTAATTCTATTTAACTGATAAAGCCTGAACTCGCTTATTGTTCTTCAGACTCTGTTTTAGAAGCAAAATATTTCTACTGTTCTTTCGAAAAATTGTTTTCACACCTATTCACCCCACTCTAGGTGTTCATACTAGCATTTACAATTGGTATCAGAGCCTATGTGCTTATTTTATTAAAGTATTTTTACTTCTAAACTGAAGATCTATGGCTAGTATTTTGGCTCCAGGATTGGTCAAAGGTCAGAGCAACACCAGACCTCCTTACTTCGATGGGAAGGAGTATAATGTGTGGAAAAATAAGATGAAGGCATTTTTGAGATCGAAAGATCCCCTAGAGTGGGATGTGGTAGAAAAAGGGATCAATCCTAAAGCTACATCAACCTCAGAAAGAGGAAAAGAAGTTGTAGATGCTGGCGAAATAACACAAACAAAATTAACCAAGAGACAAGCTCTTGATGCTAAAGCTATCTACTCTTTATACTGCGCTCTATCTCCTACTGAGTATAATCGAATTTCTTCTTGTAAAACAGGGAAATAAGTTTGGGATAGATTGCACGTTACCTATGAAGGAACTGATTGAGTAAAGGAAACGAAAATCAATATTCTACTCGGACAGTATGAAGCCTTCAAGATGAAGCCTGGAGAATCCATCACTGATATGTTCAGTCGTTTCACTGAAATCGTAAATGGATTAGCATATCAAGGACAGCCAATCTCAGGACCAATGAAGGTCAATAAATTGCTGCGTGGACTCTCCAAAGATTGGAATCACGTGAAGACGTCAATTAGAGAAACCCAGAGGATCATGCCTCTTTCAGCAGACGAATTAGTAGGCACACTTCAATCATATGAAGTGGAGCAGATCAATGAGGAAGAAGATCCAAGAGGTAAGAAGTCAATTGCTTTAAAATCTAACGATGATTCTGATTATACAGATTCAGATGATGATATGGATGATGAAGAGTTAGCGCTTATGATCAAAAAGTTCAGAAAGTTAAATAGAAATGGAAGAAGATTCAACTGGAAGAAACAGAGCATGCAAAATTTCCAGAAGAGACCAACTGAGGACAACGAAACCAGCAAAGATGTAATATGTTTCGAATGCAAGAAAAAGGGGCATATTAGACCTAACTGTCCTTTGTTAAAGAAAAAGAAAGGAAGAACTGAGAAGTACAAGAAGGCTCTCAAAGCTAAAACCTGGAGTGACACTGAGTGCGAGGAAAGTGAAGAAGAATACGCCAACATTTGTTTGATAGCTCATTCCGACTCAGACTCAAAATCAGAAACGGACTCTGATTCAAACTCAGACAAAGAACTTGAGGTAAGTAACTTAAAAATTCCTGTTAAAGTCTCGAAATACATAGGAGAACTTTGTCTTAGTCTCAAAACCTCTCTTAAAAGAATTTCCGAACTAAAAAGGGAGAATTCTAAGCTCAGGCAACAGGAAATTTTTTGGAAAGAAAGACTTGAAAGTTGGGATAAAAGTTTTATTAATTTAAAAGAAAATTCGGATTCTCTTGCTAAAGAAATCTTTCTTTAGGAATGACCAAAAAGTTGGAGAACATTCTTTCAGTACAAAGACCTTATATTTAACAAATCTGGTTTAGGAATGACTTTAGAAACCATTCAATTGATTGATTTTCCCAAGGTAAAAGAGAAACTCAAACAAAGACCTGTAAAGACATTTTACAAAAATCATTTTCAAAAAGTCTTTGTAAAACCTGTTAGCCGAAGTGCTCTTAAATGTTCAAAATGTAACAGCTTAGAATATTTCAAGAAAGAATGTCCCAAGGTTTGGAGACCAGTTAAGAGGGACTGGGCAAAGACTGTCTTTAATACTAACTCTCATGGACCCAAGAAAATCTGGATACTAAAGAAAACTTGAGTTCTTTTTATGATCGTAGGTCATTATTAAGAGGAAGATCAAATGGTATTTGGATAGTGGCTGTTTGAGGTATATGACAGGAGACTCAAGCTGCTTTATAAAGTTTGTTAAACTAAATGGAGGAAAAGTTTCCTTTGGTGGAAACAGTAAGGGAAGAATTGTAGGTTATGGAACTGTGAAGATTGGAAGCATGGCTATCAACAATGTTTCCTTGGTTGAAGGCTTGAACTACAATTTACTCAGCATAAGCCAACTCTGTGACACTGGATTCAAAATCAACTTCCAAGAAGGTATTTGTTTTGGAACGAGTCAAGACTTCTCCCAATCTTTCATTGGGCAAAGGCATGGGAATATTTATCTTCTGGATGTAAACCTAGAAAGTTCTCAGTGTCTTATATCTATTCAAGATGAAGCAAGTTTCTGGCATCAAAAGCTTGGTCATGTTAACATGAAGCAAATTGCCAAGATTTCTTCTAAGAAGCTTATTCGTGGTCTTCCCAACCTGGCTTTTCAAAAGTCTGAATTATGCACTCCATGTGTTTTGGGAAAACAGGTTAATAGTACCTTTAAACTTGTAAATCATGTTTCTACCAATCGAGCTTTGCAGCTTCTGCATATGGACCTTTTTGGACCAACTAGAACTGAGAGTATTAGTGGAAAGAAATATTGCATAGTAATCATGTATGATTACTCTCGCTTCACTTGGGTTTACTTTCTGGCAAATAAGTCTAAAGCCTTCTCCTACTTCTCAAAATTTGCGAAGAAGGTTCAGAAAGAAAAGGGTTATGCTATTTCAAACATACGAACTGACCATGGAGGTGAGTTTGAAAATCAAGACTTTGTGAAGTTTTTTGATGAATCTGATTTTCAACATGTTTTCTCTTCTCCATACACTCCAGAACAAAATGGGGTTGTGGAAAGGAAAAACACATCCTTACAGGAGATGACCAGAACTCTCTTAATTGAGAGGAATATATCCTCTCGATTTTGGACAGAAGCAGTTTCTATAACTTGTTATATCATCAACTAAGTGTTCTTAAGACCTATCCTAGAGAAAACTCCTTATGAAGTGTACATAGGAAAGAAGCTGAATGTTTCATACTTTCATGTCTTTGGATGTAAATGTTTTATTCTGAGGAATCCTATTGATCGATCTAGAAAGTTCGAGGAGAATCAGACGAAGGAATCTTCCTTGGTTATTCGATCACAAGCAAAGCTTACAGGGTCTTTAACAAGAAGACTCAGTCTGTGGAAGAATCCATGAACATCAAATTTGAGGAGACTCAACCAGACCAGACTCAACTTGAAGAGTCTAAACCTGTTTCAGACTTTACAAAGTCTACTTCTCTCGAAGAAGTTTAGACTTCTGGAGAACAGCAACAAACAGATCGAGAAGTTTCAGTCGAAGTAGAGGATCTTCAGACTTTCAAACCAAACAGCAACTGGAAGCACAAGTTAAGTCATTCCAAAGAACTCATCATTGGCAACATTAATGAAAGAATTCGAACCAGATCCAAAAGGCGAGAAGAGTTGAGTGCTCTAGCACTTATTTTTAAGATAGAACCAAAAAAGTGTAGATGAAGCATTGTCTGATGAAAGCTGGATCGAAGCCATGTAAAAAGAGCTCAAACAGTTCAACATCAACGATGTTTAGGAGCTGATTCCAAAACCTAAAGGTAAATCTATAATCGGGACGAAATGGGTCTTCAGGAACAAGATGAATGAGAAAGGAAAAGTCGTCAGGAACAAAGCAAGATTTGTGGCCAAATGATATACTCAAGAAGAAGGGATAAACTATGACGAGACCTATGCACCGGTAGCAAAGTTAGAAGCAATTAGATTATTACTTGCTTTTGCTTGCTATAAAAATTTCAGGTTATTCCAAATGGATGTCAAAAGTGTCTTCCTTAATGGATTCATTCAAGAAGAAGTCTGTGTGGAACAACCACTGGGATTTGAAGATCCAAGAAAGCCAGACTCAGTCTATAGACTGAAAAAAGCCTTGTATGGATTGAAGCAAAAACCTCGAGCCTGGTATGAAAGGTTGAGTAAGTTCTTAATACAAAATGGTTTTGAAAAAGGAAAAGTAGATACTTCTTTGTTCATAAAGAGAGAAAGAAAAGATTTATTACTAGTACAGATTTATGTAGATGATATTATCTTTGGTTCGCCTAATGAAAATCTCTGCAAGAAATTTTCAAAATCTATGCAGGATGAATTCGAGATGAGCATGACGGGTAAGTTAACTTTCTTTTTGGGATTGCAAGTTAAGCAGTCGAAGAAAGGTATATTCATTCACCAGGAGAAATATGCCAAAGATTTGATCAAGAAATTTGGGTTAGATAATTGCAATAAGATAGAGACACCTATGTCAAGTTCCTCAAAGCTGGACAAGGATGAAAAATGGAAGAAAGTATATCAGAAGCTTTACAGAAGCATAATTGGTTCTCTCCTTTACCTTACTACATCTAGACCTGACATTTTGTTTAGTGTTTGTATCTGTGCTAGATTTCAATCTAATCCCAAAGAATCTCATTTAAGTGCTGCAAAACACATCATCAAATATGTGGGGACTTCTCCAAAGCTGGGTCTATGGTATCCAAAAGAAATAGACTTTACTCTTTTTGGATATTCAGACGCTGATCTAGCAAGTTGTAAAGTGGATAGAAAGAGCACTTCTGGAACCTGTCAACTATTGGGAAATATGCTGGTATCTTCGTTCTCAATAAAGTACAGTACCGCCGCTCTATCAACAGTAGAAGCAGAATATGTGGCTCTTGGGAGTTGTTGTTCTCAAATTATGTGGATAAGACAATAGTTAAGAGACTTTGGAATAGAAGAATCGTGCACCAAAATCAAATGCGACAATACTAGTGCAATAAACCTCACCACGAATCCAATTCTTCATTCAAGGGCGAAGCACATAGAAATTCGACATCACTTTATAAGAGATCATGTCCAGAATGGGGAGATTATGATTCAAAGAATCAGCTGGCAGACATCTTCACAAAGCCTCTGGAGAAAAATCTATTTGAGTCCATTCGCACCAAACTGAATATTATTTTTCCTCTGGAGTAAAGTCTGGAGTTGGCCAAACTCAAAATTTCCAGACGCTACATCAGTAAGAAACTGACTCGAATCCGGGTATTTTAATTTTAGTATGAAAATTTGTGAATAGGTATGACTTTATTCAAATCGTTACTTACCTATTTTATTTTTATAAGTTATATTTTTCGAATTTTCGAATTTTTGGCAGTTTTTATTTTCAGTTTATTTCAAAAAGGCAGTTTTCTTTTTTCCTTATTACGGTTCAATTATCTATTTTCTTTGTGACGTTTCATCTTCTTTATATCCCCTTTTGTATTTCTTTCAAGCACTTCTTTCCAAACCCTAGAATACATACTCCCTACTCTCTCGTTTCTACTCTCTCAACTCTATTCTCAAGTTTGTTCCGCAAGTTTCCATCTTTTTCACTCGAACCTATCTGAGAAATCCTCCTAGTCCGCAAGGATGTCGTTTAAGAGGAAATTATCCCGAATCACAAGCAAAGGGCCTCGAAATGTGCCTGAAGTGCAGATGCATTTCGATCTTACGAAAGAAAACTCTCCTCAAGCATCTCCACAGCGCAACCCGAAGGACACTTCACAGAATCCTCCTCGTGAACCGTTGGAAGAGGAAGTTGAACCAGATGCTATTCCTCTTCGTACATTGACTCCCCAGGTTCTGTTCAAACTTTATGATTGTTTGAAAAATGGTGGTTCGCCAATGTCTTTTATTACTGATTTTACAAGAGAGCACGGTTACAAGAATGAAACATTGTTTCTAAGAACGATGGAGCATTTAGGAATAGTGAAGAAAGGAGCAGCAAATGAGGCTTTCCGTAACTTTCCTGTCGATTCTTGTTTTAGTCCTTTCAATCAACATGAAAGCAAAGACGATGATGAGAGGATGTTCTCGAATTTTCAGCCAAGGATGGGCATTGCTTCTGAAACCCCTAGTGTAGGAACAAAGCTTTTTCGTTCCAAGGATCACAAAAATGTTTTTTCCCAAATGTTGAAAAGAGGGGTAATGAACACTCGATCGGTCAACTTTGATTTTTTAGATTTGATCAACGTGAATTTGAGGGAAAATTTAGCTTTCCTTCAACTTGAAGACTTTTGCTCTGAGACAACTGCTGTTTATTCGGAGTTGACTGCCTTTTTTCTATTCAAACCTTTCTTTTCTTAACCAGAATTGCTTCAAATTCACTGTGAGTGACAAAGAATATCTAGTGAATGTTGACACTTTGGCTGATGTTATTGGTGTGGAAAGGAGTGGTTTCCAACCAATAAATGTATCGATTAGTCATGCAACAAGATTCCTTGTTAGGGACAAACTCCCCGAAGGAAGCATCACTTATTCCAGAATGATAGCCTCTAATGTCTTGCTGCAGAAAATCGTCATAAACTGCATTAGACCAAAGGCTGCTTCAAAAACTGATGTCTCTCGATTGGAAGCAAGGCTTATGTTTGCTATCTCCAATGGCATGAAGTTTTCACTCCCTCATACTGTCCTAACGCACATGTATAGGACTGCTATGAAGGATAAGGGACAGCTGCCTTACTCTACGCTGGTTACAAAGCTGTTCAAACATTTTCAAATCGAGTTACCAACCTCTCTCTCCTCTAGAACTGTTGCTCCTATGGTTATAGGACTAAAAATGGTTTCGAAGATGAGGCTAAAAGATCTTAACAAGGCTTTAGAGCGCTTGAAAAAGGTATCTCCTAGCAAAACCAAGGAAGAATCTATTGTGAGGAAGAGAAAAGGCAAGGAAATTGTGAAAGAACCTATCAAGAAGAGAAGATCCCTCATCCTGCAGGACGAAGAGGATGATGATGATCTTTTACCATTTCTTCCTTGGTCTTGAAAAATCTTCAAAGATTTGTTGGTTTTGAGCAACCTAAGGGGATAGGAGAAGGAGGGAGCGCAGACACAGAGCAAAGAGAAGAAGGAATAGAAGACAGAGAAGAAGCATAGCCAGAAGAAGAAGAACCAGAAAGAGAAGAAGAAGCAAAAGAAGAGGAAGAAAGAGAAGAAGCAGGAAGAGAAAATGCAGAAGAAGAGGGTCCGGATGACTCCTATGAGACAATGGTAACAGTATCCTTATCTGAGGATTCTAAAGCAATAAGGAGTGGACAAGTAGGAGAAAGAATAGGAAAAGAACAACACTTTCGTGCTAAAACTGAGAAAGAACAAGAAGTTTTCCATTCTCCACCTGTAAGCACAGAAACAGGGGGAGCCCGTGAGAAAAGATGTTCTTCTTCTCCTATTTTTGCAAGTGATGATGTTAGTCGATCTCCTGCCGATCCAGAAGAAGTCCATGCTTCTCATTTTCCTGAAGCTGATATTGGAGAATCTACTCCAAGTCTTGGAAGTAGAGGAGTTGATATTCCCTCATCTCTCAACACTCCATAAACTCAACGTGCAGAGGCTAGTGTGCAAACAAAACCTAATGCAGACTTTCAAAGGCTGCTCGAGCTCCTTCTGGAGATTAAAGCACAGCAATATGGTATGGAGTGTGAGACCAGAAGCTTCAAACTACTTCAGATTCTCTCAATGAGAAGGTACAGTCTTTAAACTTTCAAGTTCAAGCTTTACATCAGCAAGTTTCACAGATTGCCAAGGTCGAAGATGTTGAGAAGCTGAAGGAGACAGTGCGAAAGCTGGAGGAGATAGTTCAATCTATGGGGGATTTCCAGCTCATTCGGATTCCAAGACAAACCTAATTTCATTCTATCTCTTTTCAATTTTGTTTTTCTCCACTTTTTGCTACTGACAAAAAGGGGGAGAATGTGCAAATTTAAATTTTAAACTTTCTGATTTGAACCTTAACCTTTGTTCATTGCAGATTTGATTATTCTGTTTGACTGTTCTATAGAAAATTTTGTGGTCATGGATGTGGATGGTTGTGGATGTTTTAATCTTGGTGTTTGATTATTTTTCAAGATTAACATGTTTTCTGTGGTTGCAGAATCGATGCCATCCATAGATCCTTATTGTGACATCCTGGATTTTTACTTCTGCTTTCAATTAAATTAATCGAACTTTTCATCGACGCTCCCATAATGTTATTCTCAGAGCTGATCACTCGTGAGAAAACTAGACTATCTGGGGAAGTCATTAAGTGATTTTAATGCAATAGACTTGAGGATTTGACCAGGACTCGACTACTCAACTATGTTCATCTGCAGAGATCATTACGGCACAGTTAAAAATCACTTAGAGATCAGAGATAGGTCCGTTCGACTGAGATGTGTGGCTAAACGTGGGTGATTCCACTAAATTGTGAAATTCTCGTCGATCAGCACTAGACTGATTTTTCTGTCGTTTTGGTACCCTGTGTCCGTATTTGAATTCTCGAGATTTTCACGACAACCGAGAGTCGCCAATGTGTCGAGTAGGTTCACTGTAGCTCAAAGAAAATCGACCACGGGTCATTTGCACTAAAAATTTCTGAAAGTTACTCGGTAGCCTAGGTCACGCTAAAAACATGCTAGAGTGAAATTAACTGCGAATTTGAATCCGATTTCAGAAATTGAAAGTTCTATCATGTCACAAGTCATTTTAGGAACGTTGACTCAGTCTCTGAAGATTTTTCTGCAAACCGAGACTTTTTGGGAAAAAGTTGTCATAGGGCCGTTTTCGACTGGAAAATGCAGAGGACCGTTTTTTATCGTGAAATTGGGATGCAAGTGGGTTATATTGGTGAGGAAAAATACCAATTTGATCGAGGACTCGACGGTTGATTTTTCAGAGGCCGAATTGAATTGATTTAAGCAGGAGTGAAGTCCAATTTATGCTAACTCACTTGCAAATTCGTGTGACCCCTTGCCTACAACCTTTGGACCACCTAAAGCCTTCTAGAAGGGGTATTTTTGGCCTGAAAAACTTGTGTGGACACCAGCTGGTGGTGGGGACCAATTGGGAGACCAAAGAGATGAGGACAAACCGGTCCCATTAGCTGAACTAGTTCCCTCTCCCCCTCCAGCTCGTTGATGACCCTTCCTCATCCCTTCCCTCAGATATTCGAAGCCCCAGCAACTCAGCAGACCAAGCTAGAAAGCCACCGAAGCCGTCGCCAGCTTGTCCAACTACCACACGTCGTTGCTACCATTGCACGTTCGCCCAGCCCCGCGCGCGTCTTCGCCGTTCCAGGCCATCATCCCGTCTCCGTCGTGTGCCCAAGAATCCCCCTAAGCTGTTCGCAACAGCCTCGCCGTCGCTGGAGTCGTCGGACCACCTGTCTGCCACCGTGAAGCCCCGCTAC
Organism: Eucalyptus guilfoylei; assembly: GCA_016097605.1. NCBI lineage: Eukaryota > Viridiplantae > Streptophyta > Magnoliopsida > Myrtales > Myrtaceae > Eucalyptus > Eucalyptus guilfoylei. Next base: position 21,932,969 of record CM027866.1, on the reverse strand, counting down.
AACCCTACCGCATCGCCTAGACCGCTTCTCGCTCGATCAGCCAACCGGTTTAGCTCCTTTCAACTCAGATCAGAACTGAAAATCAGTGGGTCTCTAGACCACTGTTCAGCTCGCTTTGACCCATTTTCGGACCTCGAAAGGCGGTCCCCCTTTGGAGTTTATCGAGCCCCGCAACGTCCCCATCGATTTGATCCGAGCGGATTGCTTAACAAGTGAGTTGAACTCGCTAATCCATGCTTAGTAGGTTAATGACGCTTAAGAGTTGTTTAGTTTAGACTAACTATAGATTAGGTGGATAGTTAGATTAGATTAGCAATTTAATTAATTGTTATTGCATGTTAGGTGGTTAGAGTAGTGTAGTTAGAGCCTAGACAAGCTCTAGTATTTATCTAGAGTGGTTCGGAAATTTTCTAGGCCCGTCTTGGCTTTTAATTAGGCTTTACGGGCATAAGTATGCATTTTTACTATTTATTTGCATTTATTTATTATTTTCCGTATTTATTTATTTAATTATTTATTTTCAGAAATTAGACCGGGATAGTCGGTGAACGGAATTTCGTACTAATTTCAATGGTGTGATATGTTTATTTATTTGATCGTTATTTGGTGCAAATTGAGTGTGATTGGTGATTGTAGGTAATAATCTTAGAAATTGATAATTTTGATAATTAATCGGAAAATTACCAGGCATCGGTCTACAGCGCCAAAAATCTATTTTGGGACTACTGGAACTGGTGGGATATTCAAAAGTGAAAATGTTGTATTTTGGCTAAGGCCGACCGTGTACCCACATACGGCTATTTTTATCGAGTATGATAAAAATGATGAATTGGTTAATTGGTTATTTGGTTAGTGTGGTATACTATATCACCTTACGGGTTGATATATCAACTTAGATAGAGAGCAGTATACCGATATACTATATCAACCTATGGGCTATGATATGTCAGCTTAGTGAGAGTAGTATACCCTATCAACTTAGAGTGAACAATATCGGTATACTATATCAACCTACGGGCTCTGATATGTCGGTTTAGATAAAGAGCAGTATACCCTATCAGCTTAAAGTGAGCATTATTAATATACTATATGTGCCTGCAGGATTGATATGTCAGCTTAGATAGAGAAAATTATACTATTTATCAGCTTAGCGCGAGCTATACTTTCTATTATCAGCTTAGAGGGAGCAGTCCTGATATGATCGGACTTATTAGATAGTATTGATTTGGCTGACCAAGAAAATGTCGTGATGACATGTAATCGACTAAGTCGGTTGATCGATGATTCAATCTGATTTGATGAATCGAATTGATTGGTTGAGTTTTTGAATTAAACTGACTTGTAAGAAGAGACTGAGGGCAAGGTAAGTCCTCTGACTCGTGCTTGTGCTTAGGCAACCCTTGGGGCATATTTTCTTCCTAGTCAGGTCTTAGGGGGTAGAACTCGCTGAGACGTCGTCTCACCCCGTCGTGGGATTATATTTTCAAGTCCATAAATGGCAACTCCTCCCGAGCATTTTGGACAATCGAAGCAGATTAGGGAACATGTAACTTATATTCCGCTACCTGGGGACCCTAGAGGATGGGAATACGCACTCGTATAGTCCGTGTTCTGGGTTGATATGGGTTTACCCCACAAGGTGCCCCATCATTTCCGATCATGGTACTGTCGAGAGCGGAATGGATAGAGAAAGGGCCCCATACCGGAATCTGAGGTACTTCGTTTCGTGCTGGAGGTTGCTTTTGGGAAAGGCACAGCAGATCCTCCTGGCGGTTCGGTGGAGGACCTGAGTACGTCAAATCCAGGAGCCCTGGTGTTTTCAGATGAGGACTCGAACGCCTAGTGTGCCTGTGGCATTTTGGAAAACCCCCTATCTTGTAAACCTTGTGTATATATATATCAAATGGTTATGTATAAAACTTGGTTTGATATATGTATAAAAGTGTGGTTATGGTTTGAAAAATTATGGCCCTACTTTCCTATCCCATCTGATTGTTGTCTGGGGATTATATATCTATTTCCGTATGCATATTTAAAATGAATGGGTTGGCAACGCATCCTGGGACGTCGTTGTTAATCGAGTAAGGAGGGATGGGCACGTGCTCGGAGGATCGGGGCGTGACACTTATCTATTTCTCTTATAGATATCATGTACTGTTAAAGTGTTGTTTTACAAGATATAAATTCTTAAATCTGCAGGGAAGTTTTGTCACCATAAAAAGGGGGAGATTATTGGAGAAAATTCATTTGCTGTTTTGAAGTTGACAAAACTTATTCAAAGTCTATTCTGAAGGTTACCAGACTTTAGTGTCAAAGTCTGCCCACACTGACAAATTTCAGACTGAACGCTACTGAAGAATGAAGACTTATCCAGATGCGAGATTTTGTTTATTTCTTCAAGAGTTCGATTTGTATGGCTTATGGATGGCTTTCTGGATGGATATATCACCTATGGGATTGATTATCTTTATTGAAATCAATTTAGATAAATCAAATCTTTTCGGATTGCAAGTAAATATGGAAAGAATCTACTTATAGAAACCAAGATCCTGATTTTATGGGCGAACATGATTGATGGGCTTTCATCACAATCTTCAAACGACTCGAGATCTCCTTGATTGATTCAGCCCAACGAGTAGATTGGATGAATTCCTTTGGAAAGTGCCAACGGTCGAGAAGGCATGAAGGAGTATTTAAAGAGGACTATTCAGTTGTTCGATAGAGTGCGTGAAAGAGAAATTTCAAAGTCTGAAGCTTTTCATTTCCTTGTTAATCCAAATACTGAGCTCAAAATTGTATTCAAAAGAGAGACTTATTGTGAGACTTCGTGAGAGACCAGTAGAGACTCTTCACTGTGAAGTCAAGAACGTAAGACTGTAAAATCTCTTTTGATTCTTGGTGAAATCCAGCCAGTAGGCTATCAGTGTGGAGAGTGGACATAGGCTTGATCTAATCCGAACCACTATAATTTTTGTGTTCCTATTCTCTTCCCTAAACTCCTTCACTTTGTTCGTAATTCTATTTAACTGATAAAGCCTGAACTTGCTCAAAGTCTGTTGTTCTTCAGACTCTGTTTTAGAAGCAAAATATTTCTACTGTTCTTTCAAAAAATTGTCTTCGCACCTATTCACCCCCCTCTAAGTGTTCATACTAGCATTTACATCGACGCCATCGAGTGTAGATACACCATTGAAGGTGGAGTACTGAAGATCTCTCAAGGTGCCATGACAGTGATGAAGGGGAAGAAAGTGAATACTCTCTATCATCTACTGGGAGAGACCGTGACCGGAACCGCTGCAGTTTCATTAGGTGAGTCAGACACTAACTTGACTCAATTATGGCATATGCGTTTAGGGCACATGAGTGAGGCAGGTATGACGATGCTAAGTGAAAGAGGATTGTTGAAGGGTCAAAAGACAGGGAAGCAAGACTTATGTGAGCACTACATCTTTGGAAAGCAGCATCAAGTTAAGTTTATTACAACTGTTCATTCGACCAGATGACCAATTGAATATATTCATTCAGACGTCTGGGGCCCGTCTTCAGTTCCTTCGAAAGGAGGTGCCCGATATATACTGACATTTATCGACGATTATTCGAGGAAGGTATGAGTATACTTTTTGAAGCACAAATATGATGTGTTTGATCAGTTCAAGAAATTTTAGGTATTTATTGAGAAGTAGTCGGATAAACAAATCAAGTGCTTAAGAATCGATAATGGCACGGAGTTCTGTGGTAAAGATTTTACCGAGTTCTGCGAGAAAGAAGGTATTGTAAGATACCGCACAGTACCTAGGACACCGCAGCAGAATAGCGTGGCAGAACGGAAGAACAGAACTTTGTTTGAGTGAGCTCGATGCATGCTTTCACATGCAGGACTTGGCAAGGAATTTTGGGTCGAAGTAGTGAACATGACATGTTACCTAGTTAATCGATCTCCATCATCTGCTATTGAGTGGAAGACTCCTGAGGAAGTATGGTCAGGGAAACCTGTTGATTATTCCGAATTACGTATATTCAGATGTCTTGCATATACTCATGCGAGTGATGGTAAGCTTGAGCCGAGGATGAAGAAGTGCATATTTTAAGTTATGCACATAGGGTGAAAGGCTACTGACTGTGGTGCACTGATCTCAGATCACCCAGTTTTCTAATCAGCAGAGATGTGATCTTCGACGAGACTACAATACTTCAACAGAGGAGTTCTAAGACATAACCAGCAGAGAAGACAGATCATGGTGTCATTAGTGAGGTAGAGCTTGAGGTGGAGACTCCGGAGACCTTTAAGGTAATAGAAGTTGAGACTACAAATGAGGCTGCAGTTTCTGAAGTTGGTGATAGTGAACAACCAGCAAAGCCACAGCATACTATAGCCGCAGATAGACAGAGAAGGCAAATTAAATCACCGGTACGTTATGGTTATATAGATATTGCTTATGCATTGACTATAGGTGATGAGGTAGAGACAGATAAGCCTTCGTCTTACTCTGAGGCGATGGTTAGTTCGGAGTTGTCACAGTGGCTAGGGGCTATGAGTGAAGAGATGGAATCACTCCATCAAAATCAGACATGGGAGATGGTCAAAGTACCCAAGAGCCAAAAGATTGTCAAAATAAATGGGTCTTTAAATGGAAAGAGGGCATTCCCGGTATTGAGGCAGCGAGGTATAAGGAGAGACTTGTGGCGAAGGGGTATACACAACGTAAGAGCATTGACTACAATGAGGTGTTCTCTCATGTGGTAAGACATACTTCTATTTGTATTTTACTTGCCTTAATTGCTTTGTAGGATCTTAAATTAGAGCAACTAAATGTGAAAACTGTGTTTCTTCACGGTGAATTGGAGGAGCAGATTTACATGAGGCAGCTAGAGGGATTTGCTATTCCAGGTATGGAAGATCATATTTGCTTGTTAAAGAAATATTTGTATGGGTTAAAACAGTCTCCTAGGCAGTGGTATAAACGTTTTTTTTTTTTTTTTTGATGACCCAAGAAACCCCGTACAGCCGGTAGCCGGTGAGCAAACCCTAGGGTGACGCTAGCAGAGAACCCACCACCCCAGTGCCACACTTAAGACACCAAATGCCTCCATTGGGTTTTAAAACCCTCACCTTTGGGGAAGGATCAACGGAGCTCTTATCCAGCGAAGCCACCACGGCCGGTGGTATATAAACGTTTTGATGCTTTCATGGCTAGTCAAGACTATTCAAAAAGTCAGATAGATAGCTACGTTTACTTTAGGAGATTGAAGGATGGTTCTTTGATTTATTTACTTTTATATATTGATGATATGCTTATAGTAGCTAAGAATATGTCTAATATTGATGTGCTAAAAAGGCAGTTAAATGTTGAATTTGAGATGAAAGATTTAGGTGCTGCAAAGAAAATTTTGGGTATGGAGATTTTGCATGATAGGACTGCAGGAGTTTTACGTCTATCTCAAAAAAAAAATATATTGAGAAGATCGTGGCACGTTTTAATATACAGTTGGCAAAATCTGTAAGTACACCTTTAGCGAAACACTTTAAACTTTCAGATAAATTATCATCACAGGCTAAGGAGGAGGAGGAGCATATGTCTCGTGTTCCTTATTCTAGTGTCGTGGGTAGCATTATGTATGCTATGGTGTGCATTAAGCCTGATATTTCACAAGTTGTGAACGTGGTTAGTCGTTATATGAAGCGTCCTGATAAAGCTTATTAGGAAGCTATGAAGTGGATCCTCAGATATTTGAAAGGGACAACAGACGTGGGTATAGTGCATCGAAGGGACAACAATGGCAGTGAGACCACTGATTTTGTGGATTCGGATCATGCTGGTGACTTGGATGATCGCAAATATTTAGCACGGTACGTGTTTACGCTAGCGGGTGGTGCAATTTGTTGGAAAGCGTCCTTACAGGATCACATTGCCTTGTCTTCAACTAAGGTAGAGTACATGGCACTAGGGGTGTAAACGGTTCGGTTCGGTTCGGTTTTTTTGAAAAACCGAACCGAACCGAACCGTTAGAAAAAATTTCCGAACCGAACCAAATGAGACCCGAACCGATTATGAACCGAACCGAAATTTCGGTTCGGTTCGGTTCGGGTTTTCGGTTTTCAACTTTTGGTTTTCGGTTTTCGGTTTTTTTTTTTCCCGGTTCGGGACGGCTTACCTTATGTATAAGCTCCTTGAAGCATTGATTGATGTTCTCTCTAGTTTTTGCCCTTTCACTCTCCTGAAATTATCACATCACCGGAAGCGAGATGACTTCTCTTCGAAGAGAAGTCAAGCAAGAAGAAACTAGGGAGGATAAGAAGTGACGACGAGGATGGGAGCTCGGAACGTTGCGAGAGAATTCTTTGGAAGGAGGATGGCAACCCGAGACGTGGTTTCTTTCGTGGGCTTGTCCTAGTTGAGCCTTGAAATGGCTCGAGTTTTGTATTGCTTCCAATCTAGTTGGGTTTCCAAAGGAAGCGAAAGCTTCACTTTTGACTTTCTGGGTTTCATGGGCAACTGGTCTGGATCAAAAATTGCCCTGCTTTTTGCTTTTCCAATCCTAATTTGTTCCCAAAAGGAATATCTGGTCCTACATGTAGTGTAGCGATTTTAAGTGTTTTTTTTACACTAGTGATTCGTAAATACAGCCATAAATAAGCATATGAAATCGTGATAAAGTATGCTAACAACTTATCTTCTCATCTGAATGTTCTACTATAGTCTTTATGCCTCACATCACATTTCACTCAGCAAGTATACCCATTTAGTCCAGGAAATTGTCCTTCTCCAAGGACAAGAGAATCAAGACCTGCTGAGACTTCAAAAAGATGCTGTGTAGCATCCCCATTGTACAACAAAAACTGGTGTTGACAAAGCTCGAAACAGGGATTCCGTTCACCGAGAGAAGAAGAAGAAAAAAAAAGGAAGAATCCCGGATTAACAAGAACTCAAAGGAAACTAGTGCTTTTCATCCATAAAACAAGTATCATAGGGCAATTAATTATTGCAAGAATCCAAATTATAGTCATGGCAAGGAGCAAAAGTAAATCACATTAGACATCCATTCAGTCACTTCTTTAACCCCACGATGCTGAGACAAAGCGACAATATATATCTCCATTTTGTTGTAGGTGCTAAGGACAGCCGCTTCTTCTATATGATTCAAACTACAAAGTTCTCCAATGGCTCGAGGCCATTCTACCTCAGGAATGGCAAGTTTCTCACGCATCTCCACAGGAGTTGTGTGCACGCTAAGCCCAATAACCACAATGCTACTCCTTTCTTTTGTATACCCTGACCAAAACAATTGAAATAAAATTAGTGATCTCAACTTAGGAATCTGACGTCACAATATATACTTTCACTTCTGTGTGTTCTATTTGCATCATTGCTTGAAAAGGAAGAAAGTCACTCTCTATGAACATGCAGGACTGTTTTAAGCTCAACTTATCTAAGAAGAGAGGGAAATAAGTAGTTCCACCTCAAAGGTGAAGAAAGGGGTACATCACCATAGGAACAGAATAAAATCCGAATTGCTCAAACCCTAGACTAGATTCTCAAGTTCAATCGAATCATTACGGTTTTAAAACCAGCATCGAGCAACAAAGTTAAGTCACAGCTCAAGTACAATTACCCAGATGACTGGCCCGATACTCACGACATATAGGTGAAGAAAAATCTCATAAGCAAAGATATCATAAGAAGAAATATCAGCAACAGGTCAATCAAATCAACTAATGATACCATCAACTAAAATTCACTCGCACACTGCATCGAATCCAATATCTTGAAAAGCTCATCATCAAGTCAACACTCGAAGTCACCCTCGAATTCCCACATAATAAAAAAAAATTTGCTCAAACACCACAGAGCACCTAATAGATTGAACACATAAAAGGATCTCAGAAGGATATAAACAACACCATGATCTCTAAATTACAGAATAAGCAAGGACCTGCAGCTACCCCAGTAAGATCTCCTAAAATAAAGTCCCTGCTTACTCTCGGGATAGAAAGAAAAGTACAATTTGAGCAACTAGTTGCAGAAATCAACATCGACCTTACAAAAACCACAGGTTTACATCCCGATCATAAGCAACCTAAGCCAAAAACGAGGAAACCAAGTACTTTCTGTTGCACCGTGTAAAATAGACCCTCACTAGATATTTTTCAGATTCCAACTACATCAAATTTGCTTTGATATCATTTCTCAAGTGCAGATTACCATACCAAAAAACCTCTTGGTCCACAGAGGTCATACTAATTGACAGAACATGTGACAGATCCCATAATAACAGGCCAAAATAACAGTTTGCCTCATCAATAACATACCAAATGAGGTGAAGAATTTCCCCTTTAAAAAAAAAAAAAAATTTGAAATGTGAAGGCACGTAATTCTTCTACCCTCCCAAATCAACAATCGGTTTTTCCATATCAAGAAGTAACCCAGAAATGGAACTTCCCAGTTCCAAACACAGCAACTGGCTCAACTAATATCATGAAATCAATGGTAAAGAGATAGCCAATAACAACTCTTTCACAGCAACTGGCTCAACTTTCTCGAACAGGAACCCAAAAACCTTCATCAGCACTGACCCATCTTAGCATTTGGAGAAGACAACGTCCATGCCACAAAGCAAAACGAAAACACAGGCACCCTCTCAATCAAACACGAAACCCAGGAACCCCCAAACCGACCACTCCCTAGACATGCCCGAACACGACATTCTTCAATGAACGCAGAGCGATCAAAGGAGAATCTTACCGATTTGAACTAGCCCAGCTCACTGAGCAAGCAAGAGGCGTCGCAGATCTAAAGCCACTGGCGGCCCCTCAATCCAGAGCAGAGTGCGCGCAGGACATGCTCGGGCACGTGGCCGCTACAAATTCTTCTCAGTCGCCGTTGCCGTCGCAGAAGGAAGAGGGACGAAGGAGAGACTTGCAGAAGAAAAGGGCTCTGTCCCTCAATCGGTCACCGTCGCCGTCGCCGTCGCAGTCGCCGTCGCCGTCGCCGTTGAGAGAACTCAAACGGAAACCGATGAAAACCAAGGGACACGAGAGGACTCAGAGATGGGAGTTGGGAGAGAACCGAATAAGATTTGATTTTATCGGTTTGTGCCTTTGTGGTTCGGTTTTTTTCGGTTAACCGAACCGATAAATTTTTTTCGGTTTTTAATGAAAACCAAACCGAACCGAAAAAATCGAATTTTTTGGTTCGGTTCGGTTCGGTTGACGGTTCGGTTCGGTTTTCGGTTCGGGTATTGACACCCCTACATGGCACTAACCTTTGTAGCAAAGGAGGCGATATGGTTACGAAATTTGCTCTCAGACTTTGGGTTAGAACAAAAAAGTGTGGATATACACTGTGATAACCAAGGTGCGATATATTTAGCATATAATCCAGTTTATCACGAGCGAACGAAGCATATCAATATCAGGTACCACTTCATCTGAGATGTCTTAGCTAAAGGTAATGTTATTGTAAAAAAGATTGCTACAACAGATAACCTAGCAAACATGATGACTAAGTATGTTCCTTTGGTGAAGCTCAAGCAAGCTTTATTGGCATTTGTGGAGAGTGAGCGCCCGTCGAGGCGTTGGAGAGCAGCATGGATGATGAGTACTATAACTTGGCTTCAAACATCGAGCCAATGTAGAGAATTGTTAAATTAATATCTTGAGTTTAAATTCGAATAACGATTTGTTAAACTGAATTTTGTTGAGGAAGATTTTCCAAGCGGATTACAAATCGGATGAAGAAATCTTTCTTCTTATTGGACTTTCTTTCGGACGTGCAAAATAAGCAACGAAACAAGGAGGATATGTATTGTCACTAGAAGACAAAAAATGAGCACACTATATAATTTATTATCTATTTATCTTTAAGGGAGATAAAAGAAAAAGGAGAAAAGTAAGGATTTCTTCTCTGTTACTTGCAGCGTCCAATTCTTTGAAGAAAGAATTAGACCATGGGGCCCAGAGTCAAAGTTGTTGACTTTGGGCACACGTATAAGAACATATACGAATTCTTCCTTTGACGTGAAGCTGCTGAAGCCCTACGAGAGAAAAAAAAAAAAAAAGGAGCCGTATGACGTCAAGCTGAAGAGGAGCCACCCACACGATCAAGAAAAGGAGAATGTGAAGTAGCACGTACTTGAAGAAAAAATAGACACTGGAGTTCTTGTTTTTGGCGAATGTAGAGCGTTTTGATTTGAGCTTGAAAGCGTGGTGATTTTGTGATGTGAATTTATGTCCAAGTGAGTTGTTTATTTATAAACACTTTGGGTTTGAGCTTAAATCTAGGTGTGGGAAATACTCTAACATGTGAACGATTGTAAACTCTTATTCTCCGATTATAGTGAATTATTTACTGTTGGCTTTTCCTGTGGATGTAGGTACCGATACTCGGATCGAACCACATAAAATTTCTGGTGTCCTTATTATTTCTCGTTTATTTCTCTAATAATTTTGCATTAACGTAAATTGCAAGATCCCGTCATTTCTGCGTATTATATTCCAACAATTTATGTCCATTTAGGAATAGCAATTTGACTCGCCCTAGCAAATATCCGCACCGCCCTACCCCTAACGGGAGTGATGGAACCTGCAACATGCGGATTTCGAGAAGGGGATGGGTTCAAAGAAATCGGCCCAAGCATAAGGTGGGGTGACAATAGATTTATGAGATTTGATGAAGCATTGCGAGTTTTAAAATGTATTGCTTTAGCAGTTATTTGAGCAGATAATTGTTCGGCTATGGCCTGATTCATTCGACTGCGACGAGAGATGCTGGACCCTCACCGGCATTGCTCCACTCTTCCTCTCTTTCTTTATCTTCCTCCATTGGCGAAGCCCCCATGCTCGATGTTCGGCCAAAAGGAATTGAGCTATCTCAACTTGCAAATTTCCCTTGGGCGGCACACCGTAGCATGGGACATAAACCCTCGGTGCTCGAAAGGTGCTCAACCTCGCCCATCCCCTCCACCTCTCTCTCTTCTCTCCTATGCAATCATGTATTTTTGCATGTGACAAGCACGTGGTCGTTGATTGGCAAATTTTCTTCACCGACAATGAGCTCAAGGGGGACATCGAAACAAAGGTCTCGAGTTCAGGGCTACTTGAGACAGAGTCACATGTACTTTGAGAAGACGATAATACTCCATCGAGATTCTGGAATTTTTCAAGTATAAATCAATGTTGAGCTTGATATGTGGACTTAGTTTCTGAGCTGTGATTTCTCTGCTTGGTTTAGCTTTGATTGAACGTTAACCTCTCTTGCTCTCTCCATCTCTCCCCTTTAAGCTGTCGCAAATTTGTTGCAATATGCAAATGGCAGTTTATGGAGACAGATGCTACAACAATAATATTAGAAGCCAATTTCACATATACAGATTTAAATTTTCCCACTGTTTACACCGAAAAATGATCCAGTCGTCGACATGAGCAAGCACATGTTTGACACATAAGCATAGGCAGCCACATGAGTAACACGTGAGTATTACCCACGTACACCTTGTCGATGACCGTTAAGGTTTGTTGATACCTAAATTTTGGTGACCTGATTATTCATTTATTGCATAGAAAATTATGGATTAATTTTTAACCCGTAGACAAAAATATTAAAATTAAATTGCATTGCATACAGTTATTAGGAGCATGTTGCATATTTGTTGAATCAGGGGTAGATGGACTTGAATGGACTTAGTTAGCTAGCTGGACTAAGCCCGTGGTGACAAAAATTTGGCTCAACTTGTTGCTTATATAAGCCCATCATTCCTTTAATGTGGCTGAAATTGATATATGCTCTCCACGTGCGATACTTCAAGTTAGGAAATATAAAAGGCAATATTATGATGATCTTGAGAATTCGTATATGTTGACGTGGTTGGATGAAAAAAGGAAAGAAAATATTGGGTAGGGGAAGTGGGTTGTTTGGAAAGTAAAAGAAAATAACAAAATATGATTGATTTGGTGAGTCACAAGGAAACAAATAAAAAGGGCAGATTGGCAAAGAGCAAGAGGCATAGGAATCATGAAATAAAATAAAGATGAAACTTGAATCTCACGATTTGAGGTTGGAGAAATATTTAGTCAATAAAAGAAATAGGAAATAAAGAGGAATCGGCTTATATATGCATGATATGCAAGTGTCACAGATCAATTGATTTAGCGTTCCCTAACCCATGCGACCTTAAGATTTCTCCCCAGTAGCCTTTCTCACACTCAACTCACAAGGATCTTTAGAGAGAGAAATTCTAGAGAGAGAAGTTCTGGATTTGTATTTCACTTATGAATAAGTTGATACAATGAGGGGGAGAAGACTCATATATATACAAGTACAAGACAAACCGTATCCGTAGATCTCTCCTCGATCTAACAGTGGAGATCATATCTCCCCAACTACCATATATCTGCATTTATTACATAATTGTACATTTACCATATCGTCCACCCTCATGAGTATTCTAAAACACTCAAGAAAATCCTAGGACTCAAAGACATCGGTTGAGGGTCGCTCGTTCCAAGGATGGGTCATGGCCATTATTCAAAACCCTCTTGGATCACCCTTTCTTTTGGGCTGTGACATTCTCTCCAACCTAATCGGGCGACGTCCTTGTCGCGTCTTCAGCATGGAAGGTGTCAATCTCCTTCTTGAACTGCCAAAGAGCATCTGCGGGTCCCCAACTAGCTTCACTCTTCAAAAGACCCTTCCATTGGACTAGATATTTTCGCTTCGGCACACAATACCGCTTCCATATGACTCGATTCGCCATTATGCATTCAACTTCTCGGTCATACGAGGTTTTTGCTTCAAGTGGTGCCCATTGTGACTCCCCTCGATCCAAATCTTCCTCATCTACATGGAAAGGCTTAAACATACTCACATGGAAAACGATATGTACCTTTAGTTTAAGCGGCAACTCCAGCTTGTATACAACTTTCCCAACCCGTTGCAACACACAAAATGACCTCTCGTAGCGATGGATCACCCCTTGTGCACATCATTGTATTAGAGGACCACGTGTAGCTTGGCCAACACCAAGTCTCCGACCTAGAACTCCACATGCCACTACTTCTTGTCGGCCCACTTCTTCATGTGCTCGGAGGCCTTGTGTAGACAAACTCGTGCAAGTCCGCCTGCTCTTGCCAATCCTTGGCGAACTTGTATGCGGGTGGACTCTTCCCCCGATAGCCCGATGTAATTGCCCTTGGGTTTTGCACTTGTTGCCCGGTCGCGATCTTGAAAAACTCGCTTCGCTGCAAGTTATAAGAGAACTGGGCTACATTGATCAACGTCACCCAATTTGCTTGCATTGTGCTCACGTAGTGTCGAAGATAAATTTCTAAGAGCACATTAACACGCTCCGTTTAACCATCGATTTGGGGATGCAGGCTCATAGAGAGGTTCAACTCAAACTCCAACAGCTTGAAAAACTCGGACCAGAAATGCCCCATGAATCGAGGATCACGATCGCTCACGCTCGTTTGTGAAACACCCCAATACTTGACCACATCCTTCATGAATAACTTGGCAACCTCCTTAGCTAGACAATCCTTTGTCGCAAGCACGAAGATCATATATTTGGAGAACCAGTCCACTATAACCATGAGAGTCCAACACCCTTCAAACTTCGGCAAATTCATAATAAAGTCCATGGAAACACTCTCCCATGGACAAGTTGGGGTGGGAAGTGGCTCCAAGAGCCTCGACAACGAGCATTGCTCTGGCTTGTCATGTTGTCATACAAGACACGTCTTCACATAGGCTTCAACGTCGACCCGCATTTGAGGCTAGTAATATTGATCTTCGACGAGGGCCATGGTGCGGTGGATCTCTGGATAACCTGCCTACTTCAAATCATGGGACTTGCGGAATATCTCTTTCCTCGACTTCCCATAGAATGACACATACAATTGCTACCCCTTGGTGTAAAGAAGATCATCTTCACATCAGAATTGTCGGGTCTCACCCTCCGACACAAATCTGATGAGGGCTTGAGCCCTTTGATCATGCATAAGCCCCTCCTTGATGCGATCGATCCATGGGCAACTCGATCAACTCACCGTGCTTACAAGCTCTATCTTTTGACTAAGTACGTCAGCCACGGAGTTAGCCTTCCCAAGCTTGTACTCCAACACATAATTGAATTCCACCAGAAAATCCTACCATCTAGCTTGCTTCGGACTCAACTTCTTTTGAGTCTGAAAATAACTTGTGGCTATGTTGTTCATTCTCACGACAAACTTTGAACCCAGGAGATAATGCCTCAACGTCCGAAGGTAATGGACCACCACGGTCATCTTCTTTTCCTGAACGGTATATTGACTCTTGGTATCATTCAGCTTCCAAGACTCAAACGCCACCGGATGTCCACCCTGCATGAGAACACCACTGATAGCATAATCCGATGCGTCCGTCTCTACCTCGTAAGGCTTGGTGTGACTAGGCAATACCAATGTTGGTTCCTTGGTCATGGCTTGCTTCAACTGATCAAACGATCTTTGGCATCGATCCATCAATTCCCATTGCTTTTCCTTCTTCAGTAGGTCCTAAGTGGCACGATGATGCTCGAATAGCTCCGAACGAAACGCCTATAGTAGTTGGGGAGGCCAAGGAACGACCTTAACTCCATCACTTTCGTCGGTGGCTCCCATTCGATGATTGCTTGAATCTTCACCTTGTCCATCCCACTCATCTGCTCCCGACAATGTGCCCCAAGAATGGAAATTCCGTCTAGGCAAAGGCACATTTCCCGTGCTTGATGTACAAGTCATTCTTGTGTAAGACTTGGAAGACCCGTCTTAAGTGCTCAACGTGCTCCTTGAGGGTCCGACAATAGACAACAATATCATCAAGATAAACCTCCACAAACCAATTTAGGAACGGGTGGATCACCTTGTTCATGAGAGTGTCGAATGTAGCCGGAGCATTAGTCAGGCTGAATGGCATGACGAGGAACTCTTACGATCCATACCGCATCACGCATGTGGTCTTCGGCTCGTCTCCTTCGGCAATTTGGACTTGGTAGTAACCCGATCAAAGATCAGGCTTGGTGAATCACTAAGCCCCACCAAATTGATCGAAGAGATCCGCAATGAGTGAGATCGGGTATTTATTCTTGATAGTTAGCTTACTCAGCGCTCGGTAGTTTAAGCACATTCAGAGTGACCCATCGTGCTTTTTCTAGAATAGGACCGGCACATTGAACAGAGCCTTGGATAGCTGAATGTACCCCTCATCGAGCAGCTCCTTCAGTTGCTTCCTCAGCTCTTCCAGTTCGAGGGGTGCCATGCGACATGGTGCCATGGCAGGCGGTCAAGCATTAGGCACTAACTCGATCCGATAATCCACCTCCCTCCGAGGTGACAGCTTCTTGGGCAACTAGGGAGGCATTACATCCTTGAACAAGTCGAGGAGTCGAGTCACTTCTATCAGGACTTCGCTCCCTTCACCCTTGTTGTCATTGGTCTTCAAGGTCGCTAGGATGGTCACCGATATTATCTTTCAATCGCGATTCGACTCATGATGGACAGGGATCACGCATTGGCACCATTTATCCAACATGCATATGCATTCGATAAAGGGCAATATAACTGCATGGATTCTATCTAGGAACTTTATCCTAATGACAAAGTCATAGTCATCAAGCGAAATTACCTCTAGAGTCTCCTTGCTTTTCCATTGCCCGATTTAAAGCTCCACATCCCTCGCAACACCAATGGTAGGGACCTCCTTGGAAATCACAGTTTTGAGCCACCCGACTCATTTCTCAACTCACAGATTGAGTTTCTTCGTGGCTTTAGATATAAGGAAATCGGATGCTCCAATGTCCATGAGTACACTCATTATGGTCTCTCTGATCCTTAAGTCCATGAATATCAGTTCCCTAGGCTCATTCTCCTTCTTGGACTTGATCGTGCTGAGGATTCGCAATGAACCCAATCGCGACTCCTAGTTTGGCTCATCTTCTTT
Organism: Eucalyptus guilfoylei; assembly: GCA_016097605.1. Classification (NCBI taxonomy): domain Eukaryota; kingdom Viridiplantae; phylum Streptophyta; class Magnoliopsida; order Myrtales; family Myrtaceae; genus Eucalyptus; species Eucalyptus guilfoylei. The sequence goes on along the minus strand of CM027866.1, from coordinate 21,917,019 downwards.
GTAAAGGGTGGTCAACTTAGCCTTATTCGGGCAATCTCGCGCCATGTGCAGACCATCACAAAAGAAGCACTTGTAAGTATGTCCCTTCCTTTGTCCTTCACCACTTGACTCTGCATAAGCTTTGGGAGGACCAACCGGTAGTTTATCTCTAGTCAAGCAATTGAATCTTCCTCGGTCTCCTTCATCAACGGCTTTATCCTTCGGACAAGAGTCCAACTTGGATGTGAAAGGTGCTTTGTACTCCACGAGGGATTCGGCCACGGTTATAGCCATTGTGAGGTCTCCCACATTGAACCGCTTCAGCTCTTGTTTGATCTATGGCTTGAAACCACCCATAAATTGATAGTATGCCTTGGTCCCATTCATCGAAGGAATTTGGAGTAGCAACTCTGAAAATCGTTTGATGTAATCACGCACTACGCTCTTCTGTTCAAGACGCTTTAGCTCGTTGTGAGCTTCTTCCTCTGCATAAGTGGGATAGTAGTTTCGTTGAAACTCCTCGACAAATCTATCCCAAGTCATGATAGGATCCCCGTGCCTATCATCCGACCGACGACGCCATCATAACAATGCATTATCAACTAAGTACATAGATATAGTGTTTGCCCATGATTGGTTGTCGTTGATCCCATGGCTTGGAAGTACCATTCTATGTACCATAGAAAGTTGTCCACATCTTTTGCCACCCGCGAGCTCTTGAACTCTTGCGGCTTGGGTGCATCTGTTCATGGACCTTGCACGGTGATCACCTCGTTCACACATGCTGCTTATGATTCAATGAGCTTCCCCTTTAGCTCAGCTATTTCCGCGCGCATCACCGCTATCATAGCCTCCAAGGACTCGTCTCGTTGTGTGAGTTCTTCCCTCAGGGTCCCCGGCAACTCGTGTCGAAGTTCCCCCATTCCGGCCTTGAGCTCTTGCACCTCGACCACAAGCTCCTCCTTCCTGGCGTCCACTCCATCCACGGTCTGGGTTAAGTCAATGATTGATCCTTGGATTTCGATGACGAACAACTCTAACTTCGTCAACTGATACTCTAGATCTCCCATAGGATTCTTTGAACTCAAAACACCACAGTTCTTCTTTCCCTTGGTAGTTCCTTTCTCGGCATTCCTTCCACGATCATCACAGTCGCCACTCATGATTAGTGCCTCATCGAATCGTGGGTTAGCCATCGTGCTTGGAACAAACTTGCTCTGATACCACTTGTCACGGGTTGATCGATCTAGCATTCCCTAGCTGTGCGGCCTTAGGATTTCTCCCAAATAGACTTTCTCACACTCAACTCACAAGGATCTTTAGAGAGAGAAACTTTAGAGAGAGAAGCTCTGAATTTGTATTTCACTTATGAATGAGTCGATACAATGAGTGGGAGGAGACCCATATATATACAAGTATAGAATAAACCATATTCGTAGATCTATCTTCAATCTAATGGTTGAGATCATATCTCCCCAACTGCCATCTACCCGCATTTATTACATAACTATACATTTACCGTATCGCCCGCCCCTAGGGGTATTCAAGAACACTCAGGAAAACCCTAAGACTCAGGGACACTAGTTGAGGGTCGCTTGTTCCAAGGATGGGTCATGACCATCATTCACAACCCTCTTGGATCGCCCCTTCCTTCGGGCTGTGACACAAGGATAAGAGTGGAAAGGAAATAGAATATATTTTAAAGTATGTTCAAAAGGAAACAAAATAGGCTTTCTTTCCTCAATGGTTTACACCCTTTCACGAACTCATTACAGGACAAAGAGAGGAGAATTCGATTATGAGAACACACGGCCATTGGAGAGAGAACTCGTCAGTGAGTAATTCTTAACAGTAGAGAGAGATACGCTTTAGAGAGGGAGAGTGTGAGTCTTTTTGGCCAAGTCTTGGCCAAAACAATGCCGATGCCTCCGCCGCGATGCTTTCATCGTCCACAGTACATCGTCAACAAGTTGCCACCCTATTGAGCCGCTACTCAACTGCCATTGACGATGCTACAGCTCCTCTACTTTCCTTCGCGCCAGTGCCTCGCCGTTTGCTGTCCAAGTACTCTACCGCTACTTATGGTTGTTTGCTGACCAATTCTGTTAATGATGGGTTTAGTTTATGATGATGGGCTTAAGGCCTGTCCACCCATGTTTGGCCTAAGAACCTAGCCCGCAAGTTAAAGGCCCATGGAGGAAAGGCTGCGTCTTTTGGAGGAGGTGTCACGTTGAGGGGATGCGTCCTTTGGAAAGAGACGCTTTGAGGGAAAGTAAAAAGAAAAAGGAACATACCTTTTGGCGTACATATGTGAAGACGCTCTCTCTCCCCCTCTAGACAATGTAAGACAAAAAGAACGTAAGTTTTCTCCCCCTCGAAGCAAGAAGACGCTCCTCGGTAGAACAAGATCAGAATCCTTCCTCGATCTTCAACATTGGTGTTTAATCTGTGAATAATAAGGTACGCTCGATTCTATGATGTATCTTCGATCGGTGATACATATGATTCTTGGGCTCATCTTCCGCATTCGTTTTAGGGGTTCAATTTAGTGTCGAATCCGTTTTAGGGATTCAATTATTCCCAACATTGGTATCAGAGCCCTAGTTCATGTTTCTCGATCCCCTTTTTATGTTATTGAATTATTTTTGTGGTCGAAATTCAAGAAAAGCCGCTACCGGTCGATCGGGGACGGAAAATCCCGACACCCGCGTTCTGTTCACCCCGTTTTGTGATTTTATGTAAGTCAAAATTCATTTTTGATAGCGTAGGGTCGAAGCTCTCGTCGATACGAGAAAATCAAGTGGTGAATCGCCGCCAGACGCGCCGCCATGCACGGCAGGAAGGAACCGGTGTCGTCGGCGCGTGCAATTCGGTCTTCCTCAGGCGCGTGCAATGCACGTGCGTGGTCGCTGGCGCGTGCGCAGCACAAGCCAAATGACGTTAGCGTGACGTCATCCCGCACACGCGCGCAGCACGTGCCGGTCGGCTCGTCTGACCCGGCCCATCTGATCCAACCGGCCTAACCGGTCCAACTCAGCCTCACCGGTCCGACCCGACCCGGTTGACCCGTTGACTCCGACCCGTCGACCCAACGGACCGTTGACCGTTGACCGCTGCCCTGTTTGACCCGTTGACCCGACCTTTTGACCCGTTGACTCGACCCGGTCATTTGTTGACTGTTGACTATCGTTGACCACCGTTGACCACCGTTGACCAAAGAAAAAAGGAAAATTTTGTATTTTCCAATTTGTTCATTATGGATTACAAGTAATCCCTTTTTTTTTTTTTCATTTTGCATTTGTTGCATGAACCATGGAAAATTCTGTATTTTCCCTTTTTGTTCAATGTGGATTATAAGTAATCCATTTTTTGTTCTGCATTTGTTGCAGAAACTATTATGCGTTATGCATGCATACCTGTATTTCTGAGAACGGACGAAGAAAATGCAAGACTTAAAGAGCTAATGACGGAGTTAGCTAATTATCGGTAGAATGACAATGATGTAGTATCACACATGGTTAGAGTCAATAAGATAATACAAGAAATCATCTGGAATGGTTATCCTATGCCGGATTTTGAAAAGGTACCGGCCTTAATGAACACTCTTCCACCTGAATGGCAAGCAGTGTTAGATCGCCTATGGGAGGTCAACGTGGTCCCAAATTATAGGAGGCTTACAGTAGTTTTTGTAAGAGAATACTATAGGATCGAGTTAACTAAAACTTCAACCCTTGGGATGAGTGCCACATGGCGCAGAGTGAATGCGCCTTGGAGGTGGCATGAGAGCTCTCCACAAGTTTTTCCATGGTTGGCCAATGTGCCTTCAGAATTCTTAGAGAATTTTACTGATAGATTAGAAGAGACTTTCCCTATTTATTTCTTAGATTAGTTTGAGATGTTTTAGGTGTAAATATCTATTTCCTATGTTGATATTTTTTCTTTGAATATATTACTTAGTGTAATGGACATATTTAATTATTGAAAGTGCAATGTTATTTGTTGTTGTAAATTAGTTTACAATTAGTTGTGGGAAGTTCAAGAAAGTTTTAGTGACTTTGCTGAACTTATTTTGCATAGAAGATTATATTAATGATAGTTTTAAGTTAGGATTTTTTGGATGATGATTGGAAACATAGTGACCTTTTGATTCAGAAACCTTACTTGAAATTATTCATTAATATGATGGGCTTGTGCAAAATGGATGCATAAACGATAGGCTTTAATAATTCGTGCATATATGTTTGATATGTTTAGATCGATGGCTCCAGCAACTAAGAACATAATTGTTGATTTGAACAAAGAAGACAAATTGAACGGCGAGAATTGTGAAATATTGAATATGAAAATTCAATATGTGCTTGAAAAGCAAGAAGCACTAAAAGCTCTTGACCATGTTATGGAAGATCTTGAGGATGCTATGTGCCACCTTGAGCTAGTAGAGGACCGCCTCAAGGCATTTGAGTGGGAAACAGAAATTTGCTGTGTTGTTTCCAGCTCAGAAAGGGCTTCGAGCTCTAAGCACAAGCGCATTGATTCGTTCAATATGTGGAAATGCAAGGGATCAAGTCCTTCTTGCAAGAAACCAAGAGCTGACCAACATAAGAGAGGAAAACGTCATCGAGTGAAGAGTATTTCAAGGGTGAGGTGTTACAACTGTGACCAGAAGGGTCACTACGCTCGCGATTGTCACGAGTCAAAGAAGGTACTCACCTATTGTACTCTTAAGAACTTTGCTAATGTGTCAAGTTCTGTATTCTTAACTGAATCTAATCCTTTGTGGACTGTAGATTCAGGAACAATAGACTATATAGCGAAGGATAGAGAATCCTTCATGGAATTCCGACGAGTACCAACTAGAACTAAGTGAATCTATGTAAAAAACAACTCCAGAGCAGAAGTAAAAGGAATTGGCAACTACCAACTGAACATGCGTGGTGGAAACACTTTGTTCCTACATGATGTGTTGTATGCTCCGGAGATTCGTCGGAATTTAGTATCTGTTTTAGTTTTGGTTAAGCTTGGTTTTAATATGAACTTCCATAATAGTGGTGTGGATTTGTATTTGAATACAAATTACTATGGTTATGGTTATTTTCTAGATGGTTTCATTGTATTAAATATTGACTATGGTAATGCCAATGTTTGTTATTCCCTTTTTTCACATCTCCTAATTCATATGATAATGATGTGAATGTGTGGCATGCTAGACTTGGTCATATTGGCCAACAACGTATGAATAGGCTAGCCAAAGAAGGCTTGTTAGGCAACATTGAAAAAGTCGATTTGCCCATATGTGAGCATTGCCTAATAGGGAAAACGACAAGGAAACCATTTGGAAAAGGCACAAGAGCTGAATTTCCTTTGCATTTAATCCATTATGACATCTGTGGTCCAATGAATGTGAGAGGAAGGCATAGGGGTTGTTTATTTCATCACATTTATAGATGATTATACTCGATTTGGATATGTCTATTTGATTTCTCATAAATCTGAAGTATTGAGTTGTTTCAAAAGGTTTATGAACTTGGTAGAAAATCAATTAGACAAGAAAATAAAAGTATTGAGATCCGATCGAGGTCGAGAATATTTGTCTAATGAGTTCAAAAATATATGTGATGAAAAATGAATAGAAAGACAGTTGTCTATTCCATATACTCCTAAACAAAATGGTGTTGCGAAGAGAAGGAACAGAACCTTACTGGAAATGGTTAGGTCCATGATGGCTCATGCTAACTTACATATCACTTTTTGGAGTGATGCATTATTAACTGCTGCCTATATACTTAACCGAGTTTCTTCCAAATCAGTTACTTCCACTCCATATGAGTTATGGACGGGTAGAAAACCATAATTAAGTTTTCTTAAACCATGGGGTTGTGCTGCCTATACTCATGAGCCCTCTTACAAGTTTGGGAAATTGGGTCCCAGAGGAAAGAAGAGTAGTTCATAAGATACTCTGAACACTCGAAAGGGTATATGTTCATAAGTGAGCAGGAAAGTGGAAGTATAACTGAATTCGAATCACGGGATGTCACATTCTTAAAGAATGAATTTCCTAAGAAGGGCGAAATAGGTGAGGATTACTCCCTATTTGAAACCTTGGATCAAGATAATGAACTTAGTGGAGTTCGTCCAAGTGGGAGTAACATGAGAAGTGATGAATTTAATTCAACTCACTCTCAATTACAACCACATGATGAGATGATATTGTCATTATCTAATCCGAGTGGGAGCATGATGGGGAATGATGTGCAAAGTGTACAATCTCCCATACGGCGAACAAGTCACAAAAGTATTCCCCGTCGACGTTTTGACATTGAAGGGGAACCTTTTATGGTTGCTCCACAAGATGAGGATGAGCCAAGAAATGTTAATGAGGCTCTAAATTGCCCTAGTAAGGAAAAATGGATGAATGCAATGGAAGAGGAGATGGAGTCAATGAAGTCAAACCATGTTTGGGAACTGGTTGACCTTCCAAAAGGACGCAAAGCTATTGGGAATAAGTGGATTCTCAAAATAAAGCGTAAAGCTGATGGCTCGATAGAAAGGCATAAGGCTCGCCTTGTGGCAAAAGGGTATAATCAATAGGAATGAATTGATTATGAAGAAACATTTTCTCATGTAGTGAGATTTACCTCAATTCGCATTATTCTGGCAATAGTGGCTAATATGGATCTTGAGTTACATCAAATGGATGTAAAGACTGCTTTCCTCAATGGAGAATTAGAGGAAGAAATATATATGGAACAACCTGCTGGTTTCATTATGGAAGGCCAAAAAGAAAAGGTATGTTGACTTTTGAGATCGATATATGGCCTTAAGCAGTCATCAAGACAATGGTATATACGTTTTCATAATACCGTAATGGCATATGATTTTACAATGCTTGATGAGGATCATTGTGTATATATCAAAAGATCTAAAGATCAATTGTGATTATATCATTATATGTTGATGATATATTAATTGCCGGAAGCAATATGGTGTTTGTTACTACTGTCAAGAGTTGGTTATCTTCCAACTTTGAGATGAAAGATATGGGTGAAGCTGCATACATTCTTGGAGTTAAGATTTCAAGAGATCGTTCGAAGAGGTTATTATCTCTTTCGCAAGAAACATACATAAATAAGGTTCTTAAACAATTTCGTATGCAAGATTGTAAACCCATAGATACTCCTATTGCAAAAGGTGAAGGATTGAGCCATAGACTGTGTCAAGGACTCCACAAGAAAAGGAACAAATGAAACATGTTCCTTATGCTAATGCTATTGGGAGCTTGATGTACGCTATGATGTGTACAAGACCTGACATATGTTTTGCAGTTGGAATGGTGAGTAGATACCAATCCAATCCAGGTCAAGCACATTGGAAAGCCGTTAAAAGAATACTGAGGTATCTGAAAGGAACTGCTGATTACAAGTTGAATTACCAAGGAAAGGATCTGCGACTTGAAGGCTATTCAGATGCTGATTGGGGAGGAGATTTAGATGAAAGAAAATCTACCTCCGGTTTTGCTTTCTTACTGAACAATGGTGTCATATCTTGAAGCAGTAAGAAACAAACATGTATAGCCTTGTCCACGATGGAAGCTGAGTTCGTGGCATTATCAGTAGCAATATAAGAAGGTGTTTGGCTTAAGAGATTTTTGGATCATTTAGGTGTTATTGGGTATGCTGCAAATCCATTATTGGTTAACTGTGATAGCCAAGAAACTATAGCGTACACCAAAGATCCAAAATATCATGACAAGACCAAACATATAGATACCAAGTATAATTTTGTCAAGGTTATGGTTGCACAAAAAGATGTGAACTTATAGTACATATCTACGCATAGAATGGTAGCAGATCCTATAACAAAGCCAATACCTAGAGATGTGTTTTGTGGTCATGTAAAATCTCTAGGACTGCGTAAAGACTGTTATACTAAATATTGTAATTTCCCTGAAGTGTTCACATTTAATAAATTTGTGTTTTTCATCATTAATGCCTATGAATCTTTGTTTTGACGTTTATGCATCTTAGTGCTCAGTGCATTATATTAAGTTGAGAAAGTATGTCGGACAAATAAAAGATTAGCCCACTCACACAGGTAATCGCCTATATTTACTATGTGATAAATAGAGATGAGACAGTTTTTAAGCTTATTATCTAGGTGATAATCGAAAGCTCAAGCTTAAAATATATATGTCACCTTAATTGAATGTTAAGATGAGGACATAATATTAGCTATATTCGAAAGTAAAATAACCCACATATTTTACTTTATCTGTCTATGATGCCAGATGTGAGTTCTGATGAATTTTGTGTATGAGTAGATATGTGAACTCAAGTTAGACATTGGGTATGTCTGAACTATCATATGTACGGTATTAAATGTGTAGACATACGCTCCATGGGAAATGAGTTAAATACTATAATACGTATTTCATACTACGTATGCATGAGACAACCAATAAGAGTGGCAAAAATTTGATCTCAACTTTTATGCCGTGTGAGACTCTTGAGGAAAAGAGTTCCTCAATTTAGTGCCCGCATGACTCTTATTTATTCTCAAGATTTCTATTTAGTGTTTGCTATCTTAGGATGTTGCCAATGATCATGAATTGATTCGATCTAATGGGACATTTCTAGAAAAGCAAGCTGAGCTAAAATTGAGAGTTTGAAGAAAAGAGGAAGATCGAATTTGGAGAATCACATTCTAGTTTTGTGTTCACTGGTTGACCAATTATGACTATCTTTGGGATAATCATAATTGTGAATACAATATATCACTGTTTAAAAAGAGATCAAGAGAGAGATATAAATGTGATCAATCGATCTAGGATACTGCATACTAAATCTACTCAAAGTGTGATGCCCATTATGAACTGCTATATATGCCTAACAGATGTATGGCAACGAGCTCTCAAAGTATGCTGGTCGCATGAAATATTCACCGGTATAAATATTGCAGAGAGGTAAAGAGGATCATGTTCGGCCCACCATGTGCGAGTGGGAGATGATGGGTTTAGTCTATGATGATGGGCTTAAGGCCCGTCCGCCCATGTTGGGCCTAAGAACCCGGCCCACAGGTTAAGGGCTCATGGAGGAAAGGTTGCATCTTTTGGAGGAGGTGTTACGTTGAGGGGATGCGTGCTTTGGAAGAGACGCTTCGAGGAAAAGTAAAAAGAAAAAGGAACGTACCTTTTGGCGTACGTATGTGAAGACGCTCTCTCCCCCTCCAGACAATGTAAGACAAAAAGAACGTAAGTTTTCTCCCCCTCGAAGCAACAAGACGCTCCTCGGTAGAACAGGATCAGAATCATTCCTCAATTTTCAACATTGGTGTTTAATCTGTGGACAATAAGGTACGCTCGATTCTGTGGTGTATTTTCGATCGGTGATACATGTGATTCCTGAGCTCGTCTTCTGCATTCATTTTAAGGGTTTGATTTAGTGTCGAATCCATTTTAGGGATTCAGTTATTCCCAACAGTTAACATTGTTTGCCATCATTGCCACTTGAGCTTCATCTTCTTCTACTTGCTACTCACAGTCTGTGTTAGACTTTTCTATCCGAGTGTGGTCGTGCTTGTTGCTAGACTGACCTGCGTTGCTGCGGATTCAATGTTGTCAATCCCGCTCATGATCTCGGCTATCTTCACACTTGTCCAGTACCTTCACAATGTAGCTGGTTTTTCTCTCCTTTTGCAGGTTACCTAATGTCAATCTAACACTCGGGAGCTTTGTAGTCCGGCTTTCGTCAAGTCAGTGAGTTTATAAGCAAAATTCTGCGATTTTGACAAACGTGTCTAGCATCTCACTTGCGGCAGTTCATCCTTGGCCGTGAGCCCAAGAGTTGGATTTTGTCCCATTATCACAACCTATCGGCCAAGGTCAAGGATACCAAGTCAAAGAAATCAATGGCCACGTGATCTGAAGAAGAGAACCCCAAAAGTAAAAGACAACAAAAAGGAACGCGGAAATTGGAGATTTTGGTTGCATTAAGCAACGTGACATCCGTAAATCAAGACACGTTCATCGCCACTCTTCATCACCTAGTTGCATTTGCAAAACGTGATCCGATCCGATTCTCAGAAAATTCAAATTAGGTAACGTATTATCCAATTTGATTTCCATATGTTAAGTTGCCTAATTTGAATATATTGCGATCTCAATTAGATGTCTTGAAGATATGTCATATCCAAACGAATTTTTCGAAAATCCGTGAATTAGGATTATTCCCTAATTTCACAACGTGCATACGATTGACAGTCTGATTTCATGCCCAAAATATGATTCGCAATCGTAGGGTAAAATCGCCAATCCGATCTCATGCCCAAGATATGATTGACGATTTTGTTAAAAATTAGTCAATCAAATCTCATGCGTAAGATACGATTCGTCAATTTATTAAATGGATATTGATCATATTTTGCCTAGCCTGCTGCCATGTTGTTTTTTTTTTTTTTTAATGTCTTTGTTTGAATTGATTTTGTTTCCATACAAGAAAACCCAAAAAATAACAAATATATTTGAGTTGGATTAGGTTCCTATTTCAGGATAGTTTGCACATTTAGATTAGGAAATTTATTTATTTCGAATTTTTGAAATAAAAAATACCAAAAACATTAATTTAGGATATCAGATTTTCTTTCCATTAATTTAAATTGCATGTTTAATTGTTTGGCAATTTTGATTTCGAATTTTATAAAAAAAGAAAATATAAAAAATATCATGCGTGTGTCACATAGAATTAGATCATTCCTTGCACATCATTTAGTTATGAGTTACTACCCTGAAAAATCCCAAACTAGTAGACCTGTGATAAATTTATCCCAAATTAATTTTTTTACCACCAAAAACCCTAAATCGGTACACATTTGACAAATTTGTCCCAAACTGGTACACTTGTGACAAATTTACTCTCTGTTAATTTCCGTTAAATTTTACTATTAAATTATTAAATTGAATGACACGTGACAGTTGGCTAATATACTAATTTGAGATTTTACTCTCCGTTTGTCACTGTTATACAATTTTTTATGATTTTCTGTGATATTAACCCAATTTAATGGAGGTTATATTTGTCACAAATGTATCGGTTTGGGCTTTTTGGTGGTCAAATAAATTAGTTTAGGGTAAATTTGTCACAAGTATGCCAATTTGAGATTTTTTATGGTCAATTTTGGTAAATTTCTCATAGATAAACCAACTTGTAGTCTTTTATGGTCAAAAAAATAGTTTTTGGTAAATTTGTCACACGTGTACCAGTTTGAGAATTTTCAAGATATTAACCCTTTAGTTATTGCATGTTTAAGATCATTTGAATGCGTGATATATTAAGGTAGTTGCAATCGTGTGACATATAGTCCGTCCGTCCACCCCGGCCAGTTTCCTGGCCGGGCCTTTTCATGTCCCTGTACCATGCCCGGGATTGGTTACCTGGGGAAGGCGTCGCGGGGATCCAAGGTGGCCCCCTTAACCCCCTTAAAGGGGGTGTGGACGGGGTGACCAATGGGGAGGGGATCTTTCTTGAGGCCCCTGCCTGCCTCTACCAGGACTTTCCCTATGGTCAGAGCCTTTTAAGGACCTGCTTAGGTTCGCGTGATATATTAAGGTAGTTGCAATCGTGTGACATATAGTTTGCATAATTTGTTGCACATTACATGTCATTTTAGTTAGCTATTTTGGTGCGTCATTGCATTGCATTTCACGTAGACTAAGTTTCACTTAAATATGAGAAAATCCTAAATAAAAAAAAAACTAAGAGATTGTATGTTAATTAGAAATCATATCTAGGACTGTTGATATGAACTCTGAACTAACATTGCACATGCTTTCGTTGGTACGAGGTAAGTCCTACAATTTATTATTTTATTGGGTGTAAATTGATGGATTGCATATCCATATGGTCACACTCACATGTTAGGGAATAATAAAATGAATTCAAGCTACTTAATAAAACCTTTTTTTCATGAAAAGAACGTTACCGAAAGGGCATTAGAAAAATCTAGTGTAACCAAGTTCTCGTACCAAAATTCTCTTATTCGTACGAGTAAAATAATTCTTCCATTATTTTACTTAGGTGTCCAATCGACTTACCATAAACTGATTAGTGACGACTCCTATATAAAATTCATTTGCATGCTAAAAGCTTGAATCTAAGTCGGGAATTAGTATGGGTTTGGGAGAGCCCAAGCTAAGTTTAAATTTAGTAATCCATTAGCCAAAGTACACCCAAGGTTAATGACAAGTATTTATTTATTAATACATGATGACAATCTGCCAGTAATGATCAACATGGATATTGGTAGTGGGTAATTAGTAGAATGCCATTTGAGCTCTATGAAAGCATGAGAAGCGTAGGGGTATAAGTACCAATTTTGAGATGAAGCAATTGGGAAACATTTGAATAATCGGCAGGGATTCACTTAAAGAGCGTAGACACAACAAACAAAATAGTGCGGTTGGACTTGAAGAAAAATGGACATGCATGTTTGAAGGGAACAATTACTATTTGAAAATAAGATCATCAAACATGTCATGATGTGGAAGACGAGAACATAGAGTGGCAAGATTGTGAGATAGTTATCAATGAGTAGTTACCAATCATTACTCAAGAATACATGCATAGGACATTTATAGGATCACTAAATAGTTAGTGCAAAGAATTAACCATTCAAGAATGATATCGGACACTAGATTTTTTAAGCTAGCAATTGCCTCAAAGTGGTTACCACTTGTTGACACCCAAAATTACTTTTACTATCACGTGTTGGTCAATGAGGGATGAAAATATTTGAAATCTTCCTCGCTGCCACGTGCGGGCTATGATTTACATCAACCCAACCTATGTTAATCATGAAAACAAAGGATGGCAAAAAAATTTAAGAGCCCTTGGGCTAGATTTCGATGGGTCTACAATCAAAGATACACGATTCAACAATAAAGCAGTTGATCGCCACGTGTCCAAGTCAAGAGACGTTGTTGAAGACATAGAATTCAGATGGAATTGACGGCAAAATTTGGGCAGGAATAGTTGGTGCTTAAAAAGGCATCAAACTCAAAAGAACGGTTAATACTTGCTGAACAAGTTATTTGAACATCGTTGAACAAGTCAGAAGGCGGCGAGATATAGATAAAGTAGTTCAGCAAAGAACGTAGAGTGACTTTTAAGAAGGAAGTAACCAACCACCGACGATTACCAAATTAACCTATAAATACCATAGGCAATCCAACAGAGAAGTCCCCCAAACAACACACAAAATTTGTTTCTTACCCTTGAGTTATCTTAGCATAGTTTAGCTTAACTATAGTTTCAGATTCCCATTATAGATTCAATTTCAGTAAGTGTCTATATCCTAGATGGTGCGGTTGATTAGAGTCCAGTATTGTCCAATTGTCTAACGTCGTTGATTGGATTCCAATGTTGTATCCTCGTATCCATCTAGGAGCAGTGTCTACTAAGTGCTGTTTCCATTGTCCAACATCATCGATCAGATTCCAACATTGTGTCTTTGTATCCATCTAGGAGTAGTGTCTACTAGGTGTTGTTTCTACCATCCAGCCTCATCAATTAGATTCCAATGTTGTGTCCTCATATCCATCTAGGAGCAGTGTCTATTAGGTGGTATTTCCACTATACAACGTCATCGATTAGATTCCGGCATTATGTCCTCAAACTTGATTGCAAGTAATGCTGTGGCACCCCCGTCATGGCCCCTGATCCGTTAGGGTTCCCATAGTTAGCTTACCTTACACTTGTCCTAACAACATGCCACTCTGATACCATTTAATTGTAGCGGGTCCATATATCCTGGGGGTTTATATTATCTCAATCGGTCCTAGCGCAGTTCATATAACTGAAGCATATTCGACATCTCCCCAACCCAAACTCACACTAAATAATACAATGCAATACACACCAACTACACATTTCATATATATAAGTTAGTGCCAAACCACTTTTATTTACATACTTTGATCGGACATCAAGAGTCGGTACATCAAAAGGCCAAGGCTTTACTAAGCTCGGCTATAACCAAAAGTACCTGACCCCACAGCAGTCATGTACACCGATCCATCATCCAGTGTCGGCTATCTAAAAAGTGTCGTCCACTACCCGTCACATGCACCATCAACACCCAGCCCGGTCCATCGGCTGGCGGCGGCGGCAGCATCCCCATCATGATCCCGTCGCGACGAACATGCACAGACTGGAACTCCTAGACTACGAGGCCATCAGGTAGACCCACGTCATACATAACTAAAACTCGAACACGGATGAATACCAATCCATGAACACCAAAATAGGAGTGCTCTGAACACTCAACCTCGACGTCGGACGGTAAGTCATAAAAGGTACCACGTGTGACCGGTAACAGAGGCATCTCTAATCTGAAATGTTAATCCCCAAAAGGGGTGAGTACAACCACTCAGCAGTAAAAGATTCATCAAGCTATATCAAGCATTACTATTAACATCCAAATTCAAGTATAGTAGACAAGACAAGAAATAGAGAATAGGTATGCATCAGAATCATGAAATCCTTCCATGTGATGACAACACATCCAAGATAGACAAATTTCAATCATAGGGCCAAATTGAAATATCACGTTCTAATCCATGCCCTACACTCAGTCGCATATCTAGAACTCACACTCTTTTTATAGTAGCATCATTCACTTTATTATTCAAAAGGGTTTCATCCCCAGAGGACCAGTGTTTGCATCTCTCCGACATTCGCATCCCTCCAGGCATCACGAAAGCCTCCAACATTCAGCCACTTAGGGCCACCGAGCATCTGGAGCGAATCACGCCTCCAGGCATCTCGTACCCCATCTGGCATCACGAGGAACCTCGAGGGACTCCCATGAAAATGGTTACCCTGGCCATCCGGAATTACGTATCGACAAGTATACTACCGGGCATCCTGAAGCTCCTAGGGAAAAACCTCCGGCATTCAGCCATTTAAGGCCACCGGGCATCCACAAGGCATCGACTCACTCGATCCTTTGGGCATCCCGACTCCCAAGGTATCGTCGACCCGAGGGTTCAACGGTAACAATTTAGCATTTTAATTCACAAAACATTTCCAATGCTAAAACAAGACGTCTCATAGACCTTCTAACACATCTCAATATTGCACAATTATCCACAGCCCATACCATCATATCACATAGCCATTCGAAAAACACATTACCTTCGGACACTTTGTGAAAATTCGAAAATAGAGCACTCGATTCTACCATGCACAGTTTCGGAAAAAATTTTGAAATAAATACTAAATGGATTCAGAAAAATATGAAATTTTGACAATTTATCAATGAGACTTAACGAAACAATTTTCATGAAGAACACCAAGTCAAATTCCACACATATCGAGAGTAAAAACTTCGGTATTTCTTGCTACAGTTTCTGTAAAATTTTCAGATTTAGCATTTTCATATGAAAATCATTTTGTCGACCAAATCTTGTCCATTTATGCTAAATTTTTGATATGTTACTCTTACAAATGTGCTCTCCAACTTTCATGAAGGACTAGAAGTCAAATTTTGGCTAGAAAATTCCAGAAAAATCGAGAAATCACCGGTGGTCGTGCTGTTCTTGTGAAAACAGTTTACTAGCCTAAAGAGATCTATTCCTATACTTTGAGTTTCGGTATCCAACGTCCATAGCCAAGATTTACAAGCACATTGCACCACAATACAGCCTCTTTACTTCTCAAAAATCCACCATAGCTATATCCTTGAGTTCTCATTTCAATTTCAAGGCAAAATCCACCAAAACTTGCTCAAATCTTTGCCCCATTGTCTCGGCCATCCTCGTCTCCTTCATCACAAACAACATGCAACTCCAAATCTCACATTTCCTCACATCTACCCACTCTTCACTAGATAAAACAGCAAGTAAAACATAGATTGAAGAACTTCTACTTGCCTCAAGTTCAAAGCAACTGCAACAAGCAAAATACGGCAACTCGGGGCTCCGGACACGGCTCAATCGACGACGGAACTAGGCAGCGTCGATGTCGGCAACTGGGACACGGCGGAAGACAGCCTTCCTCTTCCCCTTCGCGGCCCGCACTCGCCTCCTCTCTCTCTCGCTCGCTCACCCGAACTCTCCCTCTCTCGGTTTCACTCTCTTTCTCTCTCTCACTTGGCGAACCCTCTTGCAATCCGCCTCCCCTTCTCTCTCTTAACCTCTTGATTAGCTAGTAATCATTGTCTTTTGCATGCTGGTAACACATGAAGAAGCCCTCACGCCACTTGTAAATCTCCATGCAAGGGTGATGGGCCTCAATGGGCCGGGCTTGGTCGACCGAACAAGGGGAAAAAACGTGGGCTGCTTTGGACCTGAAAGTTTTGGGCCAAGTTCTCCCATGTCCAATTTAAATAGCCCATAGAAAATATCAATAATAAGCCCATAGTTCCTACACCACTTTAGGGCATTTGATTCTCTCTCTCTCTCTCTCTCTCTTTTTATATATACAAACTTCACATAGGGGATTTGGTCCAAACTATCGTGGCCGATGATATAATTGTCCCTATGGCCATTTCAAAGACAAATCTCCTTTCCATAAAATTAATATTTCGGGTTGTCTAAATTCCCGGATGCCACAAATGCTTTTTGGGTTCCATTATTAATATACAGTGTTGTCAAATCAACTTCATATTATACAAACCACTTTGATTTTAATAGGTGTTGACACCTAAATTTTGGCGACCCGTTTAATTATTTATCGCATTAAAAATTACTGAGTAATTTTATCCCTGAAAAAATATTAATTGCATAGCATATAAATTTAGATGCATTTATTTTTAATTTGCATTTTTTTCCATTTATTTATTGGACTGATAGTAGATGGGTTTGAATTAGTGGTTTCAAACTTTAACTTGGCAGGCCGAACTAAGCCCACGAAGCGAGCAAATTGGCCCAAGCACGTTTTCTTTTTTGATAAAAATTATCTCGTGAAAAATAGAGATTTGAAATTTTTCCGGGATATGATGAATTTTTTAATAGGGCAGATGTGACAAAAAAAATATCGCATTCGGCAAAACTAATATTGCGTTTCGAAAAGAAATCTTCGTGAATATGGATTTGGAAAATTAAAACCCTAATCCATGGCTTATAAATAGATTAAAACGCATAGGGTTTTAGAGGGGGGGGCACACATTAAATACACGGCTGTACGTAAGGGGTTTTTTTCTCTCGGGTTTTCTAGGTCAAAAATTGAAGACGAAAGAGACTTCATTTCTAGGGTTTTTGGTTGAGTTTTCGAGGTCAACAATTAGGGAAAAAAAGAGAAGAAGTGTTTGTTCTTTGGGGAAAAAGGAAAAGTCAGCAAGGAATTTTCCCTTCTGCTGAAAGTGCTGCAGAAAGTACAACAGCAAGAGGGAGAAGATGTGAGAAGACAGAGAAAAAAAGAAAAAAGGAAAAACAAGCACTGTTCATCTTCTTCCCCCATCCGCATCTGCCGTTCGCAAGCTAAGCACCGTCGCCCTGCCACACCTCCTCTGCGAGCAGCCCGCGACGCCAGTAGATCCCGAGCGGCTGCGGCACTTACCATCAGATCTGTCTCGCCTGCAACCGACACCAGCCTCCACCTTCGATCGACGCAACAGCAGCCCCCTGCTCCGTCGCGCCTCAGTCTCTACTTCGCTCGCGAAATTGCTGCTGCCTCACTAATCTGCTCCACCAAACCGACGAAGCCCACCACGCCCCACCTTCACCGGTGATCCACCTCAGCCAGCCCAGCACCTGAGTTCCCCTACTGCCGAGCTACCGCCACCCGAGCGACGCCCCTGCTCTGTTTGCGATTTGCCCACAACGCCAAGCCGCTTTGTTCTGCTACGCCTCCACCCAACAATGGCAGCTGAACCGCCCGCCACCGCCGCTCCACCGGTTGTCCACAATCGCCCAACATAGATCCAGTGATCTGACGTCCCTGCTCACCGCACTGATGTCGCCCGGAGCCGAAGCCCACCGTGACTTCGCCCTGCAGTTTTACCCTCTACTGCTGCCCAACGCCACAGGAGCCCGCACCGCCATTCTGCTGCCCCACCAGACGCCACGTTGCCACCCCACTGCCTTGGTCCAGCACGAGCACCCTTCCACAGCGCCCGAGCCAGTCATTGTGCCTGCACTCGCTCGCCTCCGCCTGTGCTCCGATAACCCGACGCTGCTCTTGCTCCGGTTACACGACGCCTACTGCCCGAGGGACTCCCCTGCAGCCCCCACGATACCGGGCTCCCCTGTTTTGCTGTTGCCCCCTTGCCTGCCCAAGCCTGCTTTCGTCGGATCTTGCCGGAGCTCCGACCACCGGGACCTCCGACCGATGTCCAGCGACGCCATAGCCGCTGTCCTTGCACCGTCCGTAGCCGCGCCGAGCTTCCTTCGTAGTTCAATCTACCGATTGGATTTTAAAAAAAAGAAATCCAAATTTAGGTAGAAATTTGTTTTACTTTATTTGATAAGTTTATTTTTAGGTAGATTTAATTTTTTAGGTAGATTTATTTTATCTTATTTTAGTTTTTGATATTTTATCTCTTTATTTGAAATATTTTCCAATGCATGATTGAAATTCCCTGACGTAGCAACCGAATCGCAACCACACGAATTTTTATTCTATCTATAAGGCTTTAGATGGAATAACTATTTACGCATGAGTAAAATTGATATCTCGCTCTTTAAGGCTTAAGATCAATTTATCGATTTTATTAGCGAAATAATCAAGTTTGAATTTCAATTTGGGTGGTGGATAACATTTTTTATGACCATGGATGATTTGGTGTTTATCTTTTAATTGTTCTATTTATCCCAAAAATACAAAAAAAAAAAAATTGCATTTGCATTCCACGTAGATTAGATTGATTGCATGATAGTTAGTTATTTTTAAAATGCATGTTTAGAAGGTATTTAGAATAGATAACATTTCACTTTAGTTTTCACTTTCGTTAGATTTTTATTTTTAGTAAATTTAATTACGAATTTTCAGGAAAAAAATAAAAAATGTCATGCGCATGTCATATAGAATTAGATTCATGAAATGCATGTCATTTAGTGATTGTTGCTAGGTCCATTTAATTAGAAATTACTTGTCATTAGAATTAGGTCATTTAGTTATATTGCATTACATAAAAGCATGATTCTCATTAATTAAATGAAAACAAAAAGAAATTGCGTATTAATTAGAAATCATATCTAGGGTTGATGATGTGAATTCTGATCTAATAACGCAGATGCTTTCGTTGCTACAAGGTAAGTCTCGTAATTTATTCATTGCTTTCTTGGGTGTTAAATTGGTGGTTTGCGCACCCGTATGATCACCTCACATGTTAGGGAAATAGATTTAAAATCAATCCAAACTGCTTGCAAAAACATTTTTTTGAAAATAAAAAGAAATGGTACCGAAAGGGCATTAAAGAAGTCTAGTGTAACCAAGTCCCCATACCCAAAGTCTCTGGTTCATAGGAGTAAAATAATCCTCCCATTATTTTACTTAGGTGTCTAATCGACCTACCGTAAACTGATTAGTGGTGACTCCTAGATAAAATCCATTTGCATGTTAAGAAATTTGAACTTAAGTCGCAAGTTGGTATGGGCTTGGGAGAGCCCGAGCTAAGTGTAGGCTTAGTAATCTTTTAGCCAAACCCTAGGTGGTTCACCAAAAATTTGGTCACGACAATAGGCTTTCATTAGTATGTCAAAATGAGATTGGATCAAATTGTTGATTAGACTTCGACATTGGTTATCATTGATTTTGATCTCGGTGGGACTACAATGTCAGTGCAAGAGAATGTTATGCCATGCACAAGAAGTCGCAACAATCTAGATAGTGTCACAAACGAGCCCTTATCATCAATGGAGGATATCTCACGTGCCGAGTCATTATCTACTCAACCTATTCCAAATCAGATAGAAGGTGAGAACACATGTGCCAAGACATGTAAAGGAATCATGAAGATCGGCAAAAATTACTCCTGTCGTGCTTTCATCAATGAGACGAGATGGAAACCGGTAAAGGAAGAGGCCCATGGCCGGAGGAAGGTTCCATGTTCCGCCCAACAGGAAGAGTGGAATTAGAAAACCAGCGTCAAATCAAAATGGCGCATGTCATCTCTGTGGAAGGCGACATGGCTCAGCTCCATGCCATCTTAAGATGGGTGTGTGTTACGAGTGTGGCCAACCGGGTCATTTGGCCGAACACTGTCCCCGAAGGCCAAGAGAATTTCAGCAGTTATCGCTGCCACCGCCGATGGGCCAGAATAGAAGATTTGTGTTGCATATCGCATAGAAAGTAGGACAGAACAGACCCCCAGTGCAAGGACAAGTGTACGCCATTACAAGAGGACATGCAGAGGACTCGTCTGATGTGGTTACAGGTACGGTTTCACTGAACAACCATGTTGCATATGCTTTATTTGATCCTGGTGCAACTCATTCGTTTATAGCTGAACAGTTTGTTAAACTGATAGGATTGAGTCCTGAGTTATTGGAGTCTGTGGTTAGCATATCTACACCGTTAAAGGATAAGCTGTTAGCTGCATTGGGTTGTCCTATTTGCAAGTTAGTGATTGGTGAGCGAGAGGGGAAGATAGACTTGCTAGTCATAGCCATGTATGATTTCAATGTGATAATTGGTATAGACTGGCTCACTAAGCAAAGAGCTAAAATGGACTATTATTGTAAAGCGATTTAGTTTAACCCGTTAAAGGGTGAAAGTTTCGAGTTTATTGGAAGCCGAGGAGGACCCTCGATTTACTTAATCTCGTCGCTTGAGGCAACCCGTTTGTTAGATGGGGGTTGTTAAGGTTACCTGGCGACTATCATGGATACAACAGTTGAGGAGTTGAAGATCGAAGATATCTCAGTAGTTCAAGAATTTCCAAACGTGTTTCCGAAGGAATTGCCAAGTCTACCGCTGGAGAGAGAGATTGAGTTCGTGATCGAGTTAGCACCCGGGACTGAGCCAATCTCTAAGGCTCCTTACCGGATGTCATTGTATGAGTTGAAAGAACTGAAGGTGCAAATGCAAGAATTATTGGATGAGGGATTCATACATCCTAGTGCATCACCTTAAAGAGCACTAGTTCTCTTCGTAAAGAAGAAAGATGGTTTGTTGTGCCTGTGCATCGACTATCGTCAACTTAATCAGGTGACAATCAAGAACAAGTATCCACTCCCAAGAATCGACGACTTGTTTGACCAACTGCAAGGAGCATCGATATTTTCAAAAATAGACTTGAGGACAGTTTATCATAAGTTAAGGATTAGAAATGAGGATATACTGAAATCAACGTTTCGTACTCGATACGGCCATTATGAGTTCATTGTAATGCCGTTTGGTTTGACAAACGCTCCAGCTGCTTTTATGGATCAAATGAACCGAAAGTTCAACGAATATCTTGATCAGTTTGTGATCGTGTTCATCGACGATATTCTAGTGTATTCGAGAAGTTCTAAGGAGCACGAGAGTCATTTAAGGAGAGTACTTCAGACCCTAAGGATTCATAGATTGTACGTTAAGTTTAGCAAGTGCGAGTTTTGGTTGACTCATGTTGCGTTCCTAGGTCACGTGATTTCAGGTGACGGAATCTCTATGGACCCGTCCAAGATTGAAGCAATTATCAATTGGCCAAGACTGACTACCGTGATAGACATCAAAAGCTTTTTAGGTTTGGCAAGTTACTACAGAAGGTTTGTAGAAGGATTTTCAACTTTGGTTTCGCCGTTGACTCGACTATTAAAGAAGGAAGAGAAGTTCGTGTGGACAGATAAATGCGAGCGTAGTTTCCAAGAGCTTAAGCAAAAGCTGACTATCGCACCTGTGCTGACCATTCCATCTGGTCTTGGAGGATACGAGATCTATAGTGATGCGTCGTTCAGAGGACTGGGTTGCGTGTTGATGCAACATGGCAGGATTGTTGCATATGTGTCCCGTCAGTTGAGACCTCATGAGCTGAATTACCCGACGCATGACTTGGAACTCGCAACAATCATTTTCGCTCTAAAGATTTAGAGACATTACTTGTGTGGAGAAAGATTCCAGATCTTCACTGACCATCAAAAGCTCAAATATATATTCTCTCAGAAGGAATTGAATATGAGACAACGTCACTGGATGGAACTTCTGAAGGACTACGATTGTGATATTTTATATCACCCTGGGAAGGCGAACAAGGTCGCAGACACTTTAAGTCGGAAGTCTTCAGTCGCACAGATGATGGTTAAGGAATGGGTTTTACTCGAAAAAGCTCGAGATTCGGTTTTCAAATTTAAGGTAGGCCACCTTTCGAATCTTATAGCCACCCTCAGAATTGAGCCAGATGTACATATCAGAATTAAGACGCTTCAATTGACAGACCCAAATGTTCAGAAGATTATGCAAGAAGATACTGATAAGAGAAAGGCTGATTTTTAGATTTCTGAAGACGGAGCACTAAGGTTTCGAGGACGATCGTGTGTACCTGACGATGCAGAGCTTAAAGAGGAAATTTTATCAGAAGCTCATCGTAGCACTTAAAGCATTCATCCTAGCAATACAAAGATGTATCAGAATCTGCGTCAACATTATTGGTGGTCCGGTATGAAGGCGAACATCGCCAAGCATGTCGCCAAGTGTTTGGCGTGTCAGCAAGTAAAGGCATAGCATTGTAAGCTAGAAGGACTTCTGTAACCTCTCGAGATTCCCAAGTGGAAATAAGAGCACATCATGATGGATTTTGTGACAGGTTTACCTAAGAGTCAGGGAGGTAATGATTCCATTCGGGTAGTGGTCGACAGACTGATGAAGTCAGCTCACTTCATCGTAGTACGGAAGGACCTTGATTTGGACAGGCATGTAGATTTGTATGTACGTTAGATTATTCGTCTGCATGGAGTGCCGGTGACAATTACATCAAACCGAGACCCGAGATTTACAGCTACATTTTGGAAAAGTTTGCAGACCGCCTTAGGAATGAAGTTGTAGTATAGTACGGCTTATCATCCTCAAACGGATGGCCAATTTGAGAGGACGATTCAAACCCTCGAAGACATGCTGCGAGCTTGCGTGTTGGACTTTAAGGGAAGCTGGGAGGAACAGCTTCATCTTGTCGAATTTGCCTAGAACAACAGCTACCAGTAGAGCCTTCAGATGGCTCCTTTCGAAGCGTTGTATGGCAAAGCATACAGGACGCCAGTGTGTTGGAATGAGGTCGGAGAACGAAAGATCATAGGCCCAGAGTTGGTTCAGCAGTCAGTGGATGCAGTTGCCGTCATCAGAGACAGATTAAAGACCACTCAGAGCCGCCAGAAAAGCTACACAAATAAGCGCCGGAGACCATTGGAATTCCAAGTTGGTGATCACGTCTTTCTAAAGGTGTCACGAATGAGGGGTACTTCGCACTTCGGCAAGAAGGGAAAGCTGAGTCCGAGGTACGTAGGTCCCTTTGAGATTCTAGAGAGAATCAGGATCCTAGCGTATCATCTTGCATTACCGCCGAGGTTGGTGCAAGTGTATGACGTATTTCACGTGTCGATGTTGAAGAAGTATGAGCCTAACCCGACCCACTACTTAATTTTAAGGAATTAGACGTGGACGACAAAGTGTCATATGTAGAAAGCCCGGTTCATATTGTGGATTGGAAAGATCAGGTTCTGCGTACCAAGACGATCCTGTTGGTTAAAATGGTCTGGCAACACCACGGCACTGAAGGAGCAACCTGGGAAATTGAAGATTCGATGAGACTACTGTACCCCCACCTTTTTGTTTAAAGAATTGTAATGGTTTAAATTTCGAGGACGAAATTTTTATAAGAGGGAAAGAGTTGTGACATATTGAATTTCCAGTCCTGTTTTCAATTGAATAAGTTGGGCTTTTTCATCAACGCACCTATAGTTCTATTATCTGAGCTAATCACTCACGAGATAACTAAATTATCAGGTGAAGCCGTTAAAAGATTTTAATGCAATACATTTAAGAATTCGACCACGAATCGACTGCTCAACCGCGCTAGTCTGCAAGGGTCATTACAGCACAGTTAAAAATCAATTAGAGATCAGAGATAGGTCGATTCGACTGAGATATGTGACTAAGTGTGGGTGATTCCACCAAATTACAAAATTCTCATCGATCGGCACTAGACTAATTTTTCTGTCGTTTTGGTACCCTATGTCCGTATTTGAAACCTCGAGACTTTCATGACAAGCGAACGTTGCCAATGTGTCGAAGATGTACAATGTGACTCAAAAATAATCGACCACGGGTCAATTGCACTAAAAATTTCTAAAAGCTACCCGATAGGCTAGGTCATGCTAAAATAGCGTCAGATTGAAATAAACCACGAATTTGAATCCAATTTCAAAAATTGAAAGTTTTGTTATGTTACGATTCATTTTAGGAACGTCGACTCATCCTCCAACGATTTTTCTAGAAATCGAGATTTTCGGCAAAAATTCAATATAGGGCCATTTTCGACCGAAAAATTCAGGGGACCATTTTTTATCGCGTTTTTTTTTATGCAAGTTGGTTCTTTTGACAAGGAAAAATATTAATTTGGTTGAGGACACCTTGGTAGAATTTATAGGGACCGGTTTAGACCCAATTGAAGAGAAATAGATCCAATCTAGGGAAGTTATGCCCAAATTCGTAGGTCTCCTTGGTGCACAATCGTTTGCACCTTTTGGCAAGTGTGTTGGGGAAGTTTAGAGTGGATAAAGGCTGCTGGTCAATGGCTGAAGGGGTGGGACATGTTTGTTGAGCTCAAGAGGGACAATTTTTTGTTTCTAGAAGGTTGGTGGCCCCCCTCCAAGTGTAGCTAGCTTCATCTTCTTCTTCAGAGCTGCTTTCTCCATTTCCAACCACTTTGAAGCTCCAAAGAACCAGAAAACCGAGCAACCATTTCCACCTGCCGTTGCAAGCCTCGCCGAGCCGCCAGATCGTCGTTGCGCCGCCCACGAGCCACGCGCGAGCCCGCGCCAGTTCGCCGTCCATCCCGCCTTTTCCATCGCCAAGCCACCCTTCCCAAGCCCGCTCAGGTCCCATCAAACCCCCATCCAGCCGCCCGAGCTTGCCTCCACCACTGTGAAGCCCCGCCGTTGGCCGCCTAGCCCTGCTGCACCGTCACCATCCATCCTTGCCGCTCTTGGCCGCTCAAGCAGTCTCTCGGCCCATCAAGTAGAACCGCAAGCCCTCAGCCAGCTGTGGGCCTTCAAAGCCCATTTCAAACTGCTTCCGGGCTTTGTCAGGTGTCGCCGCTTCGGAGTTTGTCGCCCATCTCCGCGATGCCATCGCCGTGGACTCATCAGATTTCAAAACCGGTGAATTTACTCACTAAACTCTGCTTATGGAGTTAATGATGTTTAAGCGTTGATTAGTTAGGCTAAATATGGTTTAGGTGGTTAGTTAGAACGGATTAGCGATTTAATTACTCGTTATTGCATGTTAGGTGGTTAGATCGGCTTAATTAGCGACTAGATAGGTTGTATTATTTATCTAGATAGGTTTGGAAATTTTTCAGGCTCGTTTTGGTATTTAATTAGGCTTTTCCGGCCTAAGTTTCTATTTATGGCATTTAATTGTATTTATTTAATTAATTTTGGTATTTATTTAATTATTTATTATTTTTTTGGAAATTATACGGGATAGCCGATGACCGGAATTTTATGCTGATTGCAATGGTATGCTTGGTTTATTTAATTGAGTGTTGATTTGTGCAAATTGAGTTGAAATTGTAATTTTGGGTATTTATCCCAAAATTGAGTAATTCCGGTATTTAATTAGAAAGTACTGGGAGTCAGTTTTTAACGCCGAAAATATTTTTGTGGATTATATAATTAGTGGGATTTTTTAAAAGAAAGATATTGCGTTTTTGGCTTAAGCCGACCGTGTACCCACACACGCTTGAGCGAGCTATGACCATATATTATAGCTTGTGTGAGCAGTGGTGATATCAATGAGATTGATATATGGTGTTGAATTGATAGATAGTACTGTTGGTATCGAATTGAACTAATTAACTGATTGATCGATGGTTTGATTTGAATTGAGTGGATTGCTTGAGATCATGAACCATACTGACTTGCAAGAAGGAACTGAGGCGAGGTAAGTCATCTATCTTGTGTGTGCATAGGCAGCCTTTAGGCATATTTCCTTCCTAGTCGGAGTTTATGGGGTGAACTTACTGAGACATCGTCTCACCCCGTCGTAGGCTAATATTTTTAGGTCCTTAGATGGCTACTCCTCCTGAGCGTTTTGGCCAACCCAAGAAGATCACCGAACAGATCTCTCAGATTCCCCTCCATAGGAGCCAAGGAGCCTGGGTTTACGAACTCGTGAGATCCATTGTCTGGGTTGATACGGGTCTACCCCAGAGGTACCCCATCAATTCAGATCGTGGTATCGTCGTAGGCAAGGTGGACCAAGAGAAGGTCCCCTACCGGTGTCTGAGATCCTTACGTCGATGTTAGAGATTGCTTTTGGCAAGGGTATGGCTGACCCTCCCGGTGGTGCAGTGGTGGACCCGAGTCCCCAAGAGACCCCGGAGTCTTCGGTTGAGGGTTCGAATGCTTAGAGGACTTGTAACCCTTCATCTTTTGTAGACTTATGAATATAAACTAGTATTGTAAATGACCTAGTCTGCTGTGTATAAAAGTGTGTTGTGGTTTTCAAAATTGTGATCCTGCTTTCCTATCCCATCTTTGTGTTGTCTGGGGATATATTTATACAATTCTGCATGCACATTAAAATGAATGAGTCGGCGACGCATCCTGGGACGTTGCAATTTAATCGACCACCAAAGGATGGGCACGCGCTCGAGGATCGGGGCGTGACAGAATGTGGTAGGGTAGCAGGCCCAGAATCAAGATGCCGCCACCACCGCTACAGCCACCGCTACCGTAGCCGCCACTACTGCCACCAATGCTACCACCGATGCCGTAGCTACTGCCGCACCTGCCGAAGTTCCACCTGGGAACATGGTTGTTGAGAGAGAGAGGCCGATGCATAAGCTCGTAGAGCAGTTTTTGAAGTTGAACCCGCTGAGGTTCACTAGCGCAGGAGATCCCGAAGCTGCAACCCTCTGGATCCAGGATTTAGAGAATGCCTTTGCACTGCTGATGTGCACCGAGGCAGAGAAGGTCGTCCTTACAGTCTATCAGCTGCAGGGGATCGCAAGCACTTGGTGGAGGGCCACCAAAGGAATAGTGTTCCCAAAAAGAGTGGTTCCGGAGTGGAACGCCTTCATTGAAGTGTTCAACGGCAAGTACTTTTCTGACAATGCTAGGGAACTGAAGATGGCGGAATTCCAGCGACTTCACCAATGTACGATGACAGTAGATCAGTACGAAGCGAAGTTCGCTGAACTATCGTAGTACGCCCCTAAATTGATCGAGGATCCGATAGACTGAGCTAGAAGGTTCAGAGATGGACTCAGACCGGAATTGAAGAGTCCGCTAGTACCATTCAATTTGAAGGACTACAACGACCTGTATGAATGGGCCCAATTGATAGAGAAAGACCAGAATGAACAAGCCGCCACATCTGGGTCAAGTTTTGGGTCAAGCAAGGATAGAAATCGGTTTGGGAAGAAGCCCACAACCGGAGGAAGGTATCCTATTTCGCCCAATAGGAAGGGTGGCATAGGAAAGTCAGTGCCAAGACAGAATAGCATGTATTGTTTCTGCAGAAGATGACATGGATCAGCACCGTGCCATTCTAGGCTGGGTGCTTGTTTTGAGTGTGGTCAGCAGGGTCACATGGCCAGGAATTGTCCTAGAAGACGGATGGGACCGCAGTTACCACCGCCACCACCGATGGGTCAGAACCGAGGATACGCACCACCGAATGCACCGTAGGATGGACTGAACAAACCTCTAGCGCAAGGAAGGATGTACGCCATCACCAGAGGACAAGCTAAGGACTCGCCCGATGTGGTCAAAGGTACAATCTCGTTAAACAACCACGCTACTTATGCTTTATTTGACCCTGGCGCTACTCATTCATTTATAGCTGAGCAATTTGTTAAGCTGGTAGGATTGAGTCCTGAGTTGTTGGAGTTAGTGGTTAGTATATCTACACCATTAAAGGATAAGGTGTTGGCTACAGTAGGCCGTCCTGGTTGCAAGTTAGTGATTGGTGAGCGAGAGGGAAAGATAGATTTGATAGTCCTAGCCATATATGATTTTGATGTAATAATTGGCATGGACTGGCTTACCAAGCAACGAGCTAAGATGGACTGCTATCGTAAAGCGATTCAATTTAACCCATTAACAGGTGAAAGTTTCAAGTTTATTGGGAGTCGAGAATGACCCTCGATTACCTTAATCTCGTCACTTGAGGCAACCCATTTATTAGACGGGGGTTGTCAAGGTTACTTGGCAACTATTGTGGATACGACAGTTGAGGAGCTGAAGATTGAAGATATTGCAGTGGTTCAAGAGTTTCCAGATGTGTTTCCGAAAGAATTGCCAAGTCTACCGCTAGAAAGAGAGATTGAGTTCGTAATTGAGTTAGCCCCTGGGACGGCGCTAATCTCTAAGACTCCTTACCGGATGGCATTGTCAGAGTTGAAGGAACTGAAGGTGCAGATGCAGGAGTTATTGGATAAGAGATTCATACGTCCCAGTGCATCACCTTGGGGAGCACCAGTTTTGTTCGTGAAGAAGAAATATGGTTCGTTGCGTCTGTGCATCGACTATTATCAACTCAATCAGGTGACGATCAAGAACAAGTATCCACTGCCGAGGATCGACGACTTGTTTGACCAGTTGCAAGGAGCATTGATATTTTCTAAGATCAACCTGAGGATAGGGTATCATCAGCTGACGATTAGAAAGGAGGATATACCGAAGACCGCATTTCGTACTCGATACGGCCATTATGAGTTTACTGTAATGCCGTTTGGTTTGACGAACGCCCTAGCTGCTTTCATAGATTTGATGAACCGAGTGTTCAAAAAGTATCTGGATCAGTTTGTGATCGTGTTCATCGACGATATCCCGGTATATTTGAGAAGCCCTGAGGAGCACGAAAGACAGTTGAGAGTAGTGCTCCAGACTTTGCGAAATCATGAGCTGTACGCCAAGTTCAGCAAGTGCGAGTTTTGGTTGACTCGTGTTGCGTTCTTAGGTCACGTTATTTCAAGCGAAGGAATCTCTGTGGACCCAACCAAGATCGAAGCAGTTATCAACTGGTCAAGACCGACGGCGGTGATAGAGATTAGAAACTTTTTGGGATTGGCAGCTTACTACAGAAGGTTTGTGGAAGGGTTTTCAGCTTCAGCTTCGCCGTTAACTCGACTGCTAAAGAAGGAAGAAAATTTTGTGTGAACAGATTAGTGCGAGCGTAGTTTCCAAGAGCTTAAACAGAAGCTAACTACCGCACCCATGCTAACCATTCCATCTGGTCCTGGAGGGTACAAGATCTACAATGATGCGTCGTATAGAGGACTGGGTTGCATGTTAATGCAACATGGCAGGGTTGTTACATACATGTCCTGTCAGTTAAGACCACATGAGCTGAACTACCCGACACATGACTTAGAGCTCGCAGCGATTATCTTCACTTTGAAGATTTGGAGAAATTATTTGTGTGGACAGATTCCAGATCTTTACAGACCATCAAAGTCTCAAGTATCTATTCTCTCAGAAGGAGTTGAATATGAGATAACGTCACTGGATGGAACTTCTAAAGGAATATGATTGTGATATTCTGTATCATCCTGGAAAGGCTAACAAGATCGCAGATGCGTTGAGTCGGAAGTCTTCAATCACACAGAAGGTGATTAAGGAGTGGATTTTACTCAAGAGAGCTCGAGATTCGGTTTTCAAATTTGAGGTAGGCCACCTTTCAAATCTTATGGCCACCCTCAGAATTGAACCGGAAGTGCAAATCAGAATCAAGACGCTTCAGTTGACAGATCCAGAGATTTAGAAGATCCTGCAAGAGGATATCAAAAAGAGAAAAGCTGACTTTCAGATTTCTGAAGACGGAACACTAAGGTTTCATGGACGATTATGTGTACTTGACGATGTAGAGCTTAAGGAAGAGATTTTATCATAAGCTCATCGTAGTAGTTACAGCATTCATCCAAGCAATACGAAAATGTATCAGAATCTACGTCAACATTATTAGTGGATTGGTATGAAGGCAAATATCGCCAAGCATGTCGCCAAATGTCTGACGTGTCAGCAAGTGAAGGCATAGCATTATAAGCCGAGAGGACTTCTGCAACCTCTCGAGATTTCCGAGTGGAAATGGGAACACGTCACAATGGATTTTGTGACGGGTTTAC
The DNA here is from genome assembly GCA_016097605.1 of Eucalyptus guilfoylei. Taxonomy (NCBI): domain Eukaryota; kingdom Viridiplantae; phylum Streptophyta; class Magnoliopsida; order Myrtales; family Myrtaceae; genus Eucalyptus; species Eucalyptus guilfoylei. The sequence goes on along the minus strand of CM027866.1, from coordinate 21,886,782 downwards.
CAAGGAGTCAGAGGGGTAATGATTCCATTTTGGTAGTGGTTGACAGACTGATGAAGTCAGCTCACTTCATCGCCATACGAAATGACCTTGCTTTGGACAGATATGCAGAGTTGTACGTGCGTCAAATTATTCGTCTGCATGGAGTGCCGGTGATGATTACATTTGATAGAGACCCGAGGTTTACAGCTGCCTTTTGGAAAAGTTTATAGATCGCCTTGGGAACAAAGCTACAATACAGTACAGCCTATCATCCTCAGATGGATGGCTAGCCTGAGAGGACGATTCAAACCCTCAAAGAAATGCTGCGAGCTTGCATGTTGGATTTCAAAGGAAGTTGGGAGGAACAGCTTCATCTCATGGAGTTTGCCTACAACAACAGCTATCAGCAGAGCATTCAGATGGCTCCTTTTGAAGCATTGTATGGCAAAGCGTGCAGAGCGCCAATGTGTGGGGATGAAGTCGGAGAATGGAAAATCACAGGCCCAGAGTTGGTTCAGCAGTCAGTGGATGCAATTGCCGTTATCAAGGATAAATTAAAGACCGCTCAAAGCCACCAGAAAAGCTATGCTGATAAGTGTCGGAGACCATTGGAATTCCAAGTTAGTGAACACATCTTTCTGAAGGTGTCACCGATGAGGGGTACTTCGCGTTTCGGCAAGAAAGAAAAGCTGAGTCCGAGGTACGTAGGTCCCTTTGAGATTCTAGAAAGGATAGGGACTCTGGCGTATCGTCTTGCATTATCGCCGAGACTGGCACAAGTGCATGATGTCTTCCACGTGTCAATGTTGAGAAAGTATGAGCCTGACCCGACCCACATGCTGAATTTTGAAGAATTAGATGTGGACGACAGGGCGTCATACGTAGAAAGACCGATTCAGATTGTAGATCAGAAGGAGCAGGTTTTGCGCACATCCTGATTTTTAGGTTCTATTTTCGATTGAATAAGTTGGGCTTTTCATCGACGCGCCTATAGTTCCTTTCTCTGAGCTAATCACTCATGAGATAACTAGTCTATCAGGTGAAGTCGTTAAAGGATTTTAGCGCAATAGACTTGAGAATTCGACCAGAAATCGACTGCTCAACCATACTAATCTGCAAAGGTTAATACGACACCGTCAAAATCGATCAAAGATCGGAGATAGGTCGGTTCGACTGAGGTATGTGATTAAAGTGTGGGTGAGTCCACCTAATTACAAAATTCTCGTCGAACAGCACTAAATTGATTTTTCTGTCATTTCTGTACCCTGTGCCCATATTTGAAACCTCGAGATTTTCACGACAACCGAGATTCGCCAATGTCTCGAAGATGCATAATGTGGCTCAAAAATAATCGACCACAGGTCAATTGCACTAAAAATTTCTAAAAACTACCCGGTAGGTTATGTCACGCTAAAATCACGCCCGATTGAAATTAACCGCGAAATTGAACCCGATTTCAAAAATTGAAAGTTTTTTCATGTCACGATTCATTTTAGGAATGTTGATTCATCCTCCGAAGATTTTTCTGCAAACCTAAGTTTTTGGCGAAAAATCAAAGTTGAGCCGTTTTAGACCGAGAAAATTATAGGGCCGTTTTTTGTTGCATTTTTGGCAATCAAGTTAGACTAATTGGCAAGGAAAAATGTGGAATATGATGTGGGCATCCACCATGGCATTTTGGCCTTTGATTTGAGCTCAATTGGAGAAGTCTTGAAGTGGAATTGGATGGAATTGGATGGGGAATGTCCAAAATTCGTAGGACCAAGGGGCAGCAACATTTGGACCACTTGGATGGCTTCTTAAGGAAGCTTGGATGAAGGAAAATGGCTGAGGATGACAGCCATGCATGGTGGGGCAAGTGTGATGAGTGTTTGTGGGGCAAGTGTGATGAGTGTTTGGATATTTTTCAAGGACTTTGGAGGCCATTTGGGGCCCCCCCCCCCTTCAGCTGCCGTCTTCTTCTTCCTCTTCAGACTTGCTTTCTCCATTGTTGCTGTGTTTGTGAGCTTAAAAATCCAGAGGAAAGCCAGCCAGCACCCCTCTCCCTCTCCACCTCACACGTTGTCCCGACGCCTCAAGCCGCCGTTCGCAGGCCCCCGAGCTCGCCTGGCCATCTGTCTAAGCCATCGGAGCCTCGCCTTGTCACGCCGCTGTTGTCCGCCGTCCGTGTAGCCGTTTCTAGCCAAGCAGTCACTCAGCCCAGCCCCTTCGGTCCTTGGACAAAACCGAAGGCCAGCAAGGGCTCCTAGGCTTCGTGGCCCGTTTTAAGGCCTGTCCGAACCTCCGTTGGTGTCGCCGCAGACTCGAGTGTTGCTCACCTCCGTGTTGCCTTCGCCGTGGACTCACCAGCCCACTAAACCGGTGAGTTTACTCACTAAACCTTACTTAGGAGGTTAATTATGCTTAAGGGGTGGTTAGCTTAGCCTAAGATAAGATTATGTGGTTAGTTAGTTTAGATTAGTGATTTAATTGCTTAATTATGCATGTTAGGTGGTTAGAATAGATTGATTAGTGGCTAAATAGATTGTGCTATTTATCTAGATAGGTACATTAATTTTATAGGCTCGTTTAGGTGGTTAGATTAGCATTTCCGACCTAGGTTAGCATTTATTGGATTTAATTTGCATTATTTAATTATTTTTGTAATCTAATTAATTATTAAATATTTTTCGAAAATTATACCAAGATAACCGGTGACCGAAATTTCGTGCTGATTGAGTGCAATTAAGTGGTGATTGTGATTTTTGAGTTATTATTTCAAAATTGTGAAATTTTGGTATTTAATCAGAAAATACCAAGTGTCGGGTTTTGACACCGAAAATACTTTTAAATACTATATCAAATAGTGGGATTTTAAAAGAGAGGATATCACTTTTTAAGGTTCAATCTGATAGTGTACCCACACACGATTATTTTCACCGGGTGTTTTTAATACGAAGAAAATGGGCCAGGCTCATTATCTTAATTGAGACATTTGAATGCAATACACGATATCATTGGCCGTAATCGTGTTGGTTATGAGAACCCATCATAAGCGTTTACGCCGGATGTTGCCCCTATATGGGTTGCCTCTGGACAACAGAAGCCGGTCGCAGTAGATTCTAGACCGATGCTCCTTCAGGGTTGCCGTCTAATAGAGACATAGCTGTACTCAATGGGGTGAGACGACGCCTGGTTATGCCAGAAGACCGCTGAACATCGAGTAGGCCGTGCCTTGGGGGCCATAATCAATTGAAACGCATGATTGATTGAGATAGACGCACCAAATTATGGGACAAAATTATGTGGCAAGGTATGAGACGTGTTATAACGATTTGGCTCTATAATCAGGATCCATGTGATTGATTGAGATTGAGTGAGACATTCCAATTGATGTGTGCATCTGTTATATGCATTTGTGTTATGAACTGTACTGACATGCAGGAAGGAACTGAGGCGAGGTGAGTCTTGATTGATGTGTGATTAGACTACCTCTAGGCGTATTTCCTTCCTAATCAGGGTTTAGGACGTGAACTCACTGAGATTTATGTCTCACCCCGTCGTGGGTTACCATTTTCAGGTCCCCAGTGTGAAGAAGCCGGACCTTGAGGCGGAAGGGTCAAGAGCATGGGTGGCTCAGTAGTTCTTTTTGGAGATAGACTTCATGTACATAGACCTTAGAGTTGGCCTCAGTGTATAAACTAGTTTGTTTATATAAATGTGACTTTTGTGATTAGATTGTCCTGCTTTTCTATCCCATGTCTGTTGTTGTTAGGGGATTAGTTAATTCGCTTCCGCTTATGCATGAATCAATTGGGTCGGCGACACATAATGGGATGTTGCAATTTCATCGACCGCCGAGGGATGTGTGCGCGCTCGAGATTCGGGGCGTGACATTTTGAGGACTTCTTGGATCAATCAGTGAAGCTTTTAAAGGAAAAGAATGGGGATAGAGATTAGCCGTGAAAATTTGGCGGGGGATCTTGTAAAGCATGATTGGAGAAGGTGAATTTCCTTGGATGTTCTTATTCTAGCAATGAATAAAGACCATCATGATGGCAGTAGCTTCGCGCCATTTTGGGAAGGAGATTTTCCTGCCTTAAATGACAAGAAGAGAAATCAAGCAGATATTGCAAGCAAAAGGCAAGATTGGCAAGAAATTGATCAGGGGATGGAAAATAAAAAGGAAAGTTAAGGGAAACAATCAAGAAGTTTATGCTCATGGAATGAGCTGGTCGTGAAATCATAAATAATGGTGAATGAATATGGACAAATCCCTAGCAGCAATGCGAGGATAGGTGGGATTTGAAGCACTAATTGTTACAACCCGCCCAAGGAGAGAGCGGGTTCAGAGTTAATTGTTTACGAGATGATCTAAATTGTTCATAAAAATAGTGGTCTCAAATGGACCTCCATTTGCTAACACTGCAAATGGACTATCAATTGCAAACTTGAGCTCTCCCATGCCCACACATCACGTGACAGGTGTTTGTTTTAGGAATTCTTTTAGGAGTTCTTTTAGACATCCTGAATATCAATTAGGAGTCGCCACTAGCCTCATTTTTTGGAGGGGTCAGCTAGATTACCCAATTGAGAAATTGGAATGTTTTCTTGATTCCTACGGAACTAGAGATCTAAAGTTCAGGGACATGAGTTATGCTAATGTTTCTATTAGCGCCCTTTTGATATTTAATGCATTTATTTTTTTATCATTTTCATGATATTCAAAACCTCCATAGGTGATCATGCATAGATGGTTCATTCAAGCAATCCAAACTAGCTCTTTTAATATCTAAAGAAAGGAAACAAGCAATGAAAAATAAGTTGCATTGCATGAAGTAAACAAGGAAGGAAAATAATTTGCAAGCTATTCTAAAAAAGCAAGAAAAGGAAAATCTGCAACTCGTTGCGTATTTATCACAATTTTAAATCAAAAACCCAAAACATAGTCAGGACCAAAGAGATACAACTAGAGACTAGACTAGACATTGGTCTTTAACCTCCAAAGATGAATATTCAGCCACCTCTTCATTTGGCCATTACCTCCATGGACCGCCTCAACGATGTTGAATTCGCGCTTGAGCCATTCAAATTATAACCCAATGCATACAAACACACATCCAATACCAAAACAATCAAAACCAAGGGCAAACAAGTCATCCATTCAACAAACAGGCCTTGTGGTTGGCTTTTGTATTGCACACACGATGACCATCCCAAATTACTGAATTGATTAATCTGTGGTTATGGGTAATTGGCCATCATTTGTGTTCACAAACCATGGTCAATACAAGTTAACCCTAAATAAATGTTGTGATTGAATAAAGTACCCAATTGCGATTGGAAGGGCTTTAGAGAGTCCTTGCTAAGCGCTACACTTAGTAATCCATTAGCCTTCCCCTGGTGGATCACCTCCAGGAAGGTTGCAACACTTATCTATCAAGATTCTGAGCACTCAGTGCAACCACTATCTCCATCTTCATGAATATAATAATACCTTAAAATTGTTGAGGAAATTTGATTGCTGATAAAGATAGAGCAACAGGTTATATTGCTTTGATGTATGATGACAATTACTATCCTTAAGGTATTATTCACCCCCACTATTATTGTTGTCAAGTTTAAAATAAATATACTTTTAGGATATACACTAAAGCTGCTGATAAATGAGTTCAACGACAATTACTCAATTTCTCTCTTTGGAATTTCACCTTAAATGTGTCATCAAAGTTGCGTGTGAGAAGAAAAGTAGGGAGAGATGAAAAGAAGATGTTGCTATTTGAACAATTGTGATGAATAATATATGATTTAGTGCTATTTACAGACAACCAATCAACAACAATCTCTTGGGAATATGTATCTTATCCCCACCATTACCACTTTTCATGATCAATTATGATTATTTTTCATGATCAACCATCACTTCTCTTAATGTCAACAAAATCATTTCTTTTCATATCCAACAATCATCTTTTTTCACAATAACAAACTATTTCAACAGTCCCTACATGTATACCCTTTTTATAGCTATACTACATGGCTAAATTTATAGTTAAGCAACTAAGTTGACCATAGCTAGGTTGACGATGATGTCGTTTAATATATTATCGTCAAATAAAATGCTTTTTTTATAGTGATTATTTATTTCATGAAATGATTTGACCATGTAAACCGTTTAGTTGCTTCTGAAGTTTGTGACTTAGTTTAGCAACTACGGAGTACCCATCAAGTGATAAAGTGTCGAACTTTCAAAGAAGATGGAGAAGAAGTTTCGAGGCGACACAGTTTTTATTGTCAATCTTGTTTCTCAAAACTAGAAATCAAATTTCCTATGATCGTTGTCGTGCAAAGCAAGCAATTGAATAATAACATAGGCAAAGCAAGAAAATTAATCGGACACTAGATTTACGTGATTCAATCGGGCAATCTACGTTCATAGGAAGAGCAACAAATAATTTTACTATAAACCAAGCAATACAATAGAGATCACAAGCACATTTGAGTCACTTAAACACTCTTAGTGTTTCTCAACTCTCAATTACACCCAATAACCCATTAGTGTTCAATCCCAAAATTTCTCATAAAATAATCTCTTAATCTTGTGATGAATAATCTTCTCCCAAGATTTAACTGGTTTCAACCGATGTGCTAAGATGTAATTCACAAAAAGATTGTGCAGCATCAGGATGAAAATTTCAAAGAATTCAATCTAAACTAATAGATGTAGCGTCACTAATACCTTCTGCTTCACGTCCTCATACAAGACAAAATAAATATTTATATGCGGGGCGTGGAACCAAATATCACTCTGACTCCTACAGGGAAACGTTGAAAACCGACTCATACTCGTTAAGAAAAAAACTCAAACATCTTACTTTGCTCCATTTTCTGAATTCCAAAATCTTTTGTATAAAAATCAACAACAGCTTTCCTATTTTAAGTCCTCTTCTCACGGTCAAAAGTGCAACTCCTGTTAGGACTCACAAGTGCAAAGAATTTAGTCTTGAAGAGAGCGGCCACAAAACAATTTGGACTTTCTTTTTACAGCCAGACTTTCCAACACTTCGTTTTGGGTTGAGTTTCATCTATTGGGCTCAAATTCGAGACATCATAATCGTGGCTCGAAGAAAGAAGATGAAGAAGAAGAAGAAGAAGAAGAAGAAGAAGAAGAAGAAGAAGAAGAAGGGAGGAGGGAAAAAAAACGAAAGAAAAATAAGGTTCCGTTTGTTTCGTGGAAAACGAATAATTTAGAAAATATTTTACGAAAAATGATATTTTGTATTTCTTATAAAAATGAATGAACGAAAAATATTTTCATTGTCTACAAAAATATTTAGATATAAATTATCGTCGATAATAAAAATAATTTTCATTGACTAATTATTCAAGCGATACAAATTGTTATTTTTAAAAATATATATTTTTTCAAAATATTTATTTTCCGTGAAATAATTGCCTCCTAAGATGAGAGATTGCGTATGAAAAGGTTAGTGAGTTTTGAGGGGGTGGGGGGAGCTGGACTTGTTTGATGGACTTGTTTGTTGACGGGGTCGACCCAAAAATCATGTCGAGAGAAGGGAAGAAAAGTGGAGATGGAGGAGAAAGGACGATGAAATGGGGAAAATGATCTTTTGAATTTTTCATGGGTGTTACTTTTATAGATGCACCGCATTTTTGCGTTGGCTGGCTATGTACACGCCCCTATGGATGTGCTGGTCTCCTTTAATTTCTTGAATTGCATACATTTGTTAGGTTGCCTGACTTGGGTTTTTTCTACAGGACAAGGTGACTCCAAAATCTAAGAATATAGACAAATTATTACCCATAATAAAAATATTTTTCAATGGCTAATTATTCAAGCGATACAAATTATTATCTTTTAAAAATATTTTTGACGTATTTATTTTTCATGAAATAAATGCATTTTAAGACGAGAGATTGTGTATGAAAAGTGAAGTGATTTTTGTGGGGTGGGGGGAGCTGGACTTGTTTGATGGACTTGTTCGTTGACGGGGTCGACCCAAAAATCATGTCGAGAGAGCGAATGAAAAGTGGAGATTGAGGAGAAAGAACGATGGAATAGGGAAAATGACCTTTTCAATTTTTTTATGAGTGTTACTTTTCCAGATGCACCGCATTTTTGCGTTGGCCGACTGTGTACACGTCATATGAGTGCGCTGGTCTCCTTTAATTTGTTGAATTGCGTGCAATTGTTAGGTTATATATTTTAATGTGCCTCCTCCGAACACAAAAAGCAATTCCAAATTTTCTTTGCCTAAAGAGAAACAGAGACATGATTGATGCTCTCAACGCCATGGAAACTTATCAAGTTTTGCTACTTATTCTTGTTCTATTGCAAGTGCTGACTAGCACTGCAAAGCTGAGTAACCAGCCATGCGTCCCTTCATCCTGTGGTGACATTCATGAGATAAGCTATCCATTTCGACTGAAAAGTGATTCGAAGAGATGTGGTAACCCGAGATACGAGCTAGCTTGTGAAGGTAATCACACTGTTTTATATTTGAATCATGGCAGATATTATGTGCAGTCTATCAATTATTCCACTGGCCTAATCCATTTGGTCGATGATGGGATTCACAAGGGCGATTGCTCATCTCTCCCCCGTCACTCGCTGTTGGGGTCTAACTTGAATAATGGTTGCCATTGGTTTTTATACTATTTTGATGATGACCCAAACAGCATCATATTGGGCGTGGTCATTGTGAATTGCTCAAAGCGAATTAGTTCTTCATTTTACATCACTCCCAGTCCACCATGCACTATGGGGTCGTATTCTTCCAACACATCATCGAGTTGGAACTTGTATGCTCTGATCAATCCAAACGCATCGGATATTAGGGATTTTTGCACCATTCGCAGTTGGATGAGGATATCAAATTATCTTAAGGGTGAAAAGCAGATAAATAGTAGCTCCTACAACTACGAGCTAATCCATAACAGCATGGCGGATGGATTTTTTCTCAGTTTTGGTCCATTTCTTGGTTCTCCCCGAGCTCCTTCCTATTGCGAACTTGGTAAAAGCACCCCAGGGGGTCAGGATCGTAAATACGGCGCCTATAGCAACTACCCAGCTTTCTTTTGCATCTTTGATTTCCATAGCATCTTCAGAGGTCAAGTTTGCGGATACAAGTACTATAACGGCGGTAAGCATCGTTTAGCAATGAAATTTTACTGCACTTTTGTATGATAGTGGACCCTCTTTCACTAGTTACTTTCTCTTCAAAATCGGAATATTGAAGAAATATTTCAAATCCAAGAAAATCATGACAAAGGATACATTTTAGTATAGGTCAACATCTGTGTATCGAAAGATTTCAGGAGCTTCGCAATATATATTATAATCCAATTGTAGGATTTAGCAAAATTGACGGAAAAAAAAATTAAAAGAGTGACGATAGAAGTCACTCCAAACATTCCAAACATCGGTTGCACACATTCATGTGTCTAGATTGTACTTCCTTTCCACAAAACGATAAAATACGCGATATAAAAAGAAGGGCCATTGCTCCATGACTAGTTTTTAGTAGGCATAGAGTTCGGATTTTCTTATTTTCTTAATACTTCCTTATTAATTAATAATTTAAGAGATAATTGTGCTAATAAATTCCTTAAAAAATTGTGTCCGCCTATTGATAGGATAAACAAAATTATCAATTAAAAATGAATATTACCGTTTCTCTATATTTGTCAATTGCTAGGAAAGCCAAAAGGGTTTCTTGTATCGTCTATCATATATGTGAAACAAAAATTATTATTTTTATTTATTTGCAATTGCATGCATCCCACTTATCATAGTTTTTTAAACAAAATTGAACTTGCACGAAGTGGCCAGCTAGCTACTACTCTGTTTCCTCTTGAGTTTTGTTTTCCAAACTTCTTTTCCTTAAATTCCTTCCACAGGTCTCCTAGATGATTTGACCATTTGGACAATTGTGGATTTTATGTCTTTATTAGGTAAGCCACAATGATTTATTCTTAATATAAAAAAAAAAAAATTCTAACCAATTGGATTTTTCTTCAGTGTATATATGTGCAGTGAAATTCATGATAGGGACTCCATTTTTTGTGATATTTCTAATCTTCACTTATAGAAGAAGGCACTTAGCAATGGACAAAAACATTGAAGAATTTTTGCAAGCTCACAACAACTCTTTTCCCATACGGTACTCTTACTTGAATATCAAGAAGATCACTGCAAATTTTAAGCACAAACTAGGAGAGGGGGGGTATGGTACTGTGTACAAAGGAATGCTCCGAAGTGGCAATGAAGTAGCCATCAAGATTTTGAAGCAATCCAAGGCCAATGCCCAAGATTTTATCAATGAAGTGGCTACTATTGGAAGAATTCACCATGTTAATGTAGTGCAACTCATTGGTTATTGCTTTGAAGGTTCAAAGCAAGCTCTCATGTATGATTTCATGTCGAACGGATCTTTGGATAAGCAAATTTTCACTGAAGAAGGTAACAAGTTTCTTGATTACGAGAAAATATATGAGATTGCTCTTGGGGTGGCAAAGGGGATTAAATACTTACATCGGGGGTGTGACATGCAAATACTACACTTTGATATCAAGCCTCACAATATTCTTTTAGACAAGAATTTCACTCCGAAAGTTTCTGACTTTGGACTTGCAAAACTTTATCCCACTAATCATAACATAGTCTCATTGACTGCTGCAAGAGGAACCTTAGGATATATGGCACCTGAGTTGTTTTACAGAAACATCGGTGGTGTTTCTCATAAAGCGGACGTTTATAGCTTCGGGATGTTGCTCATGGAAATGGCAAGTAGAAGGAAGAATTTCAATGCAAATGTGGAACACTCGAGCCAAATTTATTTTCCATTATGGGCTTACGACCAAGTCAATGAAGAAAAAAGTGTTGAAGCGAGAATAGTAGCAGCGGAAAGGAATGTGATAAAGAAGATGATAATAGTTGCACTTTGGTGTATACAATTAGACCCTGACCATCGACCTTCAATGAGCAAAGTCCTAGATTTGCTTGAAAGAGATATTGATGAACTCCAAATGCCACCAAAACCACTTATTTACCCACCTGATGTGCCAATTAACAATGATGAAGCTGAGATGGAGCTGGAAACATTATCAACCCCATCAAGTACTACGATAATTTGTGCTAGTTTTCCATTGGGAGATACCGATGATGTTTAGAGATCCATGCATAGTTGGATTGGAAATGCTTTGTGTGCATTTGTCATATGTCCCACAAATGCTTTGTGTGTATTTGTTATACATCCCACAATATAGTATTATGTTGGGAGAGACGCGAGAGAGTTTAGCTTGATAGAGGTTACTTTTGAGATTGTCCTTCTTCTAGCTCTTAGGTTGATGGTGTGTTATCGTATTTCATATAGTTTTACTCTCTTGAGTCCTTCTTCGAAAAGATAGACACGTTGGTAAGAGGGCAAGGGCAAAAACGGTGGGGGAAGGTCACGGACATTGAGAATCTCTCTGATTACATGATTTAGGGTAATGTCAATAAAAATGCTAGTAACAATTTGCAATCTTGCTATTTAACATGCCACTACCAGCGTATTACTTGATATAAAAAATTATTGATTTTGACATAAGAATTCATTTTTAGAGAAAATATCCATGTATACATTGTACAAAGTAGACATCTTTCATCCATGCAAGGAACAACTCTTATCAAAATGGAAAAGGTCTTAGAAGAAATGTCACACCCCTTCACTCGAAGGTTGAGCTGTGGGTTATTTTTGCGACGTTCTAGTCTCATCGCCATCCCAATACTTTTTATCTTATTATCATGCACATGCGGAAACGTGAACATACAACTCCCCAGACAGATAACAACTAGAAGACTGGGACATACATCACACAAAACACATTGATTTATATTATAATAGTACATTTACAAGCCCTTTCTCTATGAGCCATCTATTTTTATTTTATTTTTTACATCACAGAACAAGTTTTCCACATAAGCCAAGGGCAATCCTATCTCCTCTAGCGTGATTGCAGCTCCCAAAACTGACGTGAGACTTCCATGCCTACAAGATTGAAAGATGAGGGATGAGTTTTGAGAAACTTAGTAAGTAAAAATCCTAGTTCTCTACTAAGAAAGCATCTCATCATCAAAGCCCAGCAAATACAACATTCGCAAACAGTGTCGATGGTAGATCAATAGCAAATTTGTTGCTACCCTCAACAACATGTAGATTTCCATCACAACGTGCTTTAATGCATACTTACCTTTGGCTTATCAATAAATATATCAACATATCATGTTTATGCATAACTAACACTTATGCAAATTCATTTAGTGTCATCCCGACTCGACCAGGTCCTCCCGGCTTGACTAGGCCCTCCCGGCTCAACCGGGGCTTCCAGCTTCTTGTTGTGCTTCCTAGCTCGACCAAGGCATCTCGACTCAACCGAGACTTCTCGAGCCTAGCTTCCCGAGGCTTCCAGGTTCAAAACCCAATCATCTTGGCTCAACCAGGGCATCCTGACTCAACTGAGGCATCTCGTTCAATGAACGAGGCATCACCGCCAACGCTATGTGAAGACGAGCACTTTTTCCTCTTTAAATGCATGCATAAATACATCATACAAGCCAGTTCTTTGGTTCTTATCTTTTCTCTTAGTCAACACATGCATGGCCCGAAGATGTGCTCATTCATTCGCGTGTTTCATGAGTTTCTTATACTTCACTAGCAAGTATGTCGGGAACGGTCTTTAGTCCGTAACTGAATCAATCACTTAGCACCAATCCCCGCACCAGACAAGGCTCAAAAACGGTACGCCTCAATACCGATCCAAGACCTCGAGACTTGGGTACACCTCGCTTTAGTAACGATCCCAAGCTTGATGGACCTTTGCTCCAACCCGATGTGAATATACATGTATCGAGAATGACCTTAGGCTTGTGGTTTGATCCAATGCCAAGCTCAAGGTCCCCACGTCCACATGGACTGTAGAAATTGTCATACTTGATGCGTTATCAAGACCTTGTAAATTTGGGTGATCTCCGTACCAGTCAAGGCATGAATTCGACACACCTCAATGCCGATTTAGGACCTTGCGGCTTTGGGCAATCCCTGCACCAAGCGAGACTTGGACCCGGCATCCTATTTATGCCAAAACCAAGGCTTCATGGCTTGGGGGACTTTGTCTTGCGATGAACTCAATCCAAACGAACCTTGGCCTCATTCCGAGAGTGAACAATTCAAGCACACGTTCAAGCACAAACATGAACAAAACCGTACAAAAGATCCAACATCCTACCCATGGCTTGGTAGGTGAGCACCTAACTAGACTCGACAATGGAGACTACCGTCCTAGAGGAGACTTAGGGATCTTACTTACCTTGGCAAACCTTAAGAACTAACTTGAATGACTTGAAAGGTTGGTGGTGCACAGCCGAGAGAAAGGAGAAGGAGAAAGAGGATAGGTGTGAATGGCAAAGTGGGCTAAAGTGGTGGAAATGAATGGGAGCTCCTCCTATTTATAGGCACCAAACTATTCATTACTCATCTAAGCGGTCCAATCATGTTTCTTAGAGTGGCACGACTATGGCATCAAGGTTGTCATGACCTCAACTCCTTCTCCAGGGTCATGAGCGACAAGGGTTATTTTCGCGACGTCCCAGGCTCGTCGCCATCCCAATTCTTTTTATCTTTTTATCATGCACATGCGGAAACATGAAGAAACAACTCCCCGGACAAACAACAGCTGGAAGACTGTGATATACATCATACTAAACACATTGACTTATATTATAATAGTACTTTTACAAGCTCTTTCTCTACGGGCTCTCTTTTCTTTTTACATCACAGTACAAGTTTTCCACATAGGCTAGGGGAAAACCTATCTCCTCTAGCATGATTGCAGCTCCCAAAATGGACGAGAGACTTCCATACCTACAAGACTGAAAGATGAGGGGTGAGTTTTGGGGAAACTCAGTAAGTAAAATTCCTAGTTCTCTACTAGAAAAGCATCTCATCATCGTTAAAGCCTAGCAAGTATAACACTCGCAAAACAGTGTCGATGGCAGATCAATTAAGCTATTTCACTAACAAGCTTATCAACATCATATAGTAACATATTCAATAAGTTCATTAATCGTATAAACGGTTCTTCCCATACTTTTAAGGGCTTCCAGCCGTGGGCTGAGCATCCGACAATCAAGCCAGGCATCCCATGCTTTCAAGGGCTTCCCATACTTTTAGGGGCTTCCTAGCTTAACCAGGGCATTAGGCCATCAAGCTAGGCATCCGATACTTTTAGGGGCTTCCTAGCTCAATCAGGGCATCCCGTTCAATGAACGAGGCATCACCGCCAACGCTATGTGACGACGAGCGCTTTTTCCTCGTTAAGTGCACACGCATAAGTGCATCACACAAGTCGGTTATTATCTTTTCTATTAGTCAACACATGCATGGCCCGAAGGCGTGCTCATTCATTCATGTGTGTCATGAGTTTCTTATACCTCACTAGCAAACATGTCGGGAATGATTTTTAGCCCGTAACTTGAATCAATCACTTAGCATCGATCACCGTACTGGACAAAGCTCGGAATCAGTATGCCTCAATACCGATCCAAGACCTCGAGGCTTGGGTACACCTCGCTTTAGTGACGATCCCAAGCTTGACGGACCTCGACTACAACCCGATGCGAATGCACATGTATAGAGAATGACCCTCAGCTCACGGTTTGATTCAATGCCAAGCACAAAGTCCCTGTGTCCATTTAAACTATGGAAATCGGCATGCTTGGTGTGACAGCCTGATTTTCGAGTTTATTTTCGATTAAATGAAATGGGCTTTTCATCGACACGCCTATAATCTTTTTCTCTGAGCTGATCACTCATGAGATAACTAATCTATCTGGTGAAGCCGTTAAGGAATCTAAACACGACTGACTTGAGAATTCAACCAGAAATCGATTGCTCGACCGTGCTAATCTACAAGGGTCAATTCGACACCGTCAAAATCGATTAGAGACCGAAGATAAGTCAATTCGATAGAGGCATGTGATTAGAGTGTGAGTGATTCCACCTGATTACAAAATTTCTATCGAACAACACTAAACCGATTTTTCTGTCGTTTCTGTACCATGTGCCCGTATTTGAAATCTCGAAATTTTCACAACATCTAAGAGTCGCCAATGAGTCGAAGATGCACAATGTGGCTTGAAAATAATCAACCATAGGTCAAATGCGCTAAAAATTCCTAAAAGCTACCCGGTAGGTTAGGTCACGCTAAAATTGCGCCTGGTTGAAATTAACCACGAAATTGAATCCGATTTCATAAATTGAAAGTTTTGGCATGTCACGATTTATTAGGAACGTCGACTCATCCTCCAAAGAATTTTCGGCAAGTTCGGAATTTCGACGAAAAATTCAAGTTTGGGTCATATTGTACCAGGAAATTAAGATGACCATATTTGGGGGGATTTTTGAAGTTCAAGACAGATCAATTGGCGAGGGAATTGCATGGATTTAATGGGGATACCTCAGCTGGAATTTGTGGGCACCAATTGGATTGAATTGAAGAGGAATTGAATGGAATTGAGTTGCAATGTTACAAAATTCGTATGCCTTGGTGGTCTACAACATTTGGACCACTTTGGTGGGTTGTTGGGGAAGATTATAGGGGAAATGACTGCTGTGGATATGGATGAGGATGGTGGGGGCCAAGTGATGAGTGTTTAGGATATTTGTGAAGACTTTGAGGGCTCTTTGTCCCCCCTCCAGCTACAGCCCCTCTTCTTCTTCTTCTTCCTTGTTGTTCTACCTCCATTGTTGTTGTTCAAGAGCAGAAAGAACCAGAGAAACCAGCAGTAGCCGTCCGAGCCTTTGCAGCCGTCGACCACCCTCCGTCCGAGCAGCCGCTGCCGTCGTGCCGTCCCCTTAACCGCCCTTGTCGCTCGCGTCCAGGCCGTCATTCGCCGTCCACCAGGCCTCCATCCAACTAGTCGAGCCGCCTCCACCGTCCATCTAAGCCGTCCATCTAAGCCAGCCGTCGCCGCCCGTGTCACCAGTAGCCCCACCTGGCCCCGTCGTTACCACCTAGCCCTCTCCCGCGCCGTCCTAGTCCCTCGGTCCAGCCCTATCGGCCCAAAGCAGAACCGAACCTCACAACCCAGCTGTGAGCTTCGTGGCCCGTTTCCGACCTCTTCCAAACCTCCCTTGGCGTCGCCATTGACCCGAGTCTCACTCGTCATCGCCGTGAACTCGCCACCTCGCAAATCCGATGAGTTTACTTGCTAAACTCTACTTATGGAGTTAATTATGCTTAGTGGATAATTAGATTAGCCTAAGAGTGGATTAGGTGGTTAATTTAGTTTAATTAGTGGATTTATTTAGTTAATTAAGCTAATTATGTGGTTAGATTAGATTAATTTAGGGTTAATTAGATTGCTTGATTTATGTAAATAGGTGCACTATTTTTCTAAATCCAATTAGGTGGTTAGATTAGCATATTTAGCTTAATTAGGCATTTATTTTATTATTTGGTATTTATTTAATTAATTTTGTAATTTATTTAATTATTTAATATTTTCCGAAAATTATACCGGGATAGCTGGTCGTCAGAATTTCGTGCCGATTGTTGACGTGTAATCAGTTTATGCAATTGAGTGCTAATTTGTGTAATTGAGTGATGATTGTTAATTTTCAGTTATTATTTCAAAATTATGAAATTTTGGTATTTAATCAAAAAATACCGGATGTCGGTTTTTTACGCCAAAAATATTTTTAGGTACTATATAAAATAGTGGGATTTTTAAAAGGAAAGATATCACTTTTCTGGTTTGATCCGACTGCGTACCCACACACAATTATTTTACCGGGTGTTTTTTAATACGAAGAAAATAGGCCAAGCACATTATCTTAATTGAGACATTTGAGTGCAAAACACAATATCCTCGGCCGAGGTTTGGATGGTCGTGTGATGGTTATGAGAACCCGTCCCCGATGTGCGTCGGGTAGATGATGCCTCTATATGGGATGCCCCTAACAACGGATGCCAGATCGCGGTAGAGGCCGGACCGATGCTCCTTCGGGAATGCCGTTGACAGAGAAACAATGACGTGCTTAAGGAATGAAGTGATGCCCAGTTATGCCGGAAGACCGATATGCGTCGGGTAGATCGTGCCTGTAAGGGCAGTAATCAATTGGAACGCGTGAATGAATGTTTTAACCGTGCCTGATTATGAGACAAAATTGTGTGGCACGGAATGAGACGTGTCATGACAATTTGGCCTTATAATCGGGACCCTTGTGATTGATTGAGATATGAGTGAGATGTTCCAATTGATGTGTGCATTTATTATATGCATCTATGATATGAACTGTATTGACGTGGAGGGAGGTGTTGAGGCAAGGTGAGTCTTCTGTGATGTGTGATTAAGCCGCCTTTAGGTGTATTTCATTCATAATCGGGGTTTAGGAAGTAAACTTGATGAGATGTTGTCTCACCCCGTTATGGGCTTAACCTTTGCAGGTCCTTAGATGGAGGCGAGGCCGGTTCGTTTTGGACAGCCGAGGGGGTTTAACGAGCAGAGCACCGACATTCCTGTCCCCGGGAGTCCCTAGCTCCTTGAGCTCATCGTGACCACTATTTGGGTCGATGAAGGCCTACCACAGTAGGTACCTCATCGATACAAGGCGTGGTTTCGTCACGGGCCTAATGGGGTCCGGGAAGGTCCCCTACAGGGTTTCGACATCCCCACCATTGCGGTCAACGCCGTTACGGGCGAGGGGGTAGCTGACCCACCTGACGGCGTCGTAGTGAACCCGAATCCCAAGTAGATAAGGTCCGGGGTAGGGTAGCCTCGTAGCCCTTTTTGCTTTTTGGCCATCTATGTATAAACCTGATATGTTTATAAAAGCGTGTTTGTTTGTGAAATGGTTATCCTGCTTTTCTATCCCATGTTGATTGTTGTTTGGGGATTGTTTCTTTCGCTTCCGCTTGTGCATGAATCGATTGGGTCGGCGACGTATCCTAGGAACGTCACAATTTAATCGACCACCGAGGAATGTGCGTGCGCTCGAGGATTGGGGTGTGACATCCCCTCCCGGAGTGGTATCAGAGCTGGTCAGTAGTTGGAGTGATAAGGTGCGATGGATCTTGGGATAGTTAGTAGGAAAGGCCTTTTTATTATGTTGATGCATATAATTGATAGCCGATTGGTAGATTGTTTTGTGTGGCCGCTCATCTTCTAATTCTGTGTGGAATTGGAAAGCAGGTTTCTGTAAAGAATCTGCATGATAAGTGACCAGGAGTAGAGAACGCCTAGAAAGAAGACAATAGGATCCGTGACTCGGGGTACGACGCCGACCAGGGTCGGTACCTGAGGTGGCAGAGGTAGGGCGCAGGCTCAAGCCAGCACAAGTGGGATAGCATTGCCGCTGGTCGGTGCTGGTGTAGTAGCACCTGGTTGTGACATCCTTATTTTTAGGTTCTGCTTTCGATTGGATAAGCTGGGCTTTTTATCGACGCGCCTATAGCCATTTTTCTTTGAGTTGGCCACTCACAAGATAACTAGCCTATCAGGTGAAGCCGTTAAGAGATTTTAACGTAATAGACTTGAGAATTCGACCAGAAATCAACTGCTCGACCATGCTAGTCTACAAGAGTTATTACGACATTGTCAAAATCGACCAAATATCAGAGATAGGTCGATTCAACTAAAATACGTGATCAAAGTGTGGATGATTCCACCTAATTGCAAAATTCTAGTCAATCGGCACTAGACCGATTTTTTTGTCATTTTGGGTATCATGTGCCCGTATTTGAAATCTTGAGATTCTCATAACAACCGAGAGTCGCCAATATGTCGAAGATGTACAATGTGGCTCGAAAATAATCGACCACAAGTCAATTGCCCTAAAAATTCCTAAAAGTTACCCAGTGGGTTAGGTCACGCTAAAATCGCGTCATATTGAAATTAACCGCGAATTTGAACCCAATTCCAAAAATTGAAAGTTCTATCATGTCACGATTCATTTTAGGAACGTCGACTCATCCTTCGAAGAATTTTCGGCAAGTTCGGGATTTTTACGGAAAATCAATTCGGACGATTCGAAAAATGAAGAAAATTCGAATGGGCCAAATTAAGGGGATGTTTGGCCTCCTTAGTGAGTTATTTGGTGACAGGAAATTGTAGAACTTGTGTGAGTTTCTTCCTTAGCAAAAATTGGACGTCAAATTGGAAAATTGGTGAAAAAACTAAAGTCCAAAATTGTGAAATTCGAAGGCTAGAGGGGCTGTCACATTCCGGTCTTCATTTAGTCTTCAATCAGGGCAATTTGGTGTTGAAATTAGCCTCGGGTGACCAATTGATATTGTTAGTGGAAGTTAAGGTTGAATAAACATTCATGTGGTCAAAGATTTGTATTTGACTACCTTTTCTCTCTTCTCCCCCCCCCCCTCACCGAACTCCCTCTCACGCACGTCTCTCTCTCTCTTTTCCCTTTTTTTCACACGTTCCTTTCCCCCCACCAGCCGACATTCTCTACTCCCTTATCCTTCCCCCCCCCCACTCCTTTGGTCTCTCGCTGGAACACGCCAGCACCATCAACCCCTCCCTCCTCGTTGCCCATGCTTCTCTTTCATTTTCATTTTTTTCCCTTGCACGTTCCTCTGCCCCACCAACACCAATTCCCCTCCCTCACGCCACATCCGCGAGCTCCATTCCCTCTCTACCACCAAATCAACCGCTAGCCCCACTCACGAAGTCAACTCGCCAAGCTCTTCTCACCGGTTCGTTGACCGCTTAACCTCATGCCCGTTTCCCGCTCCAGCCCACTCACGGATCCAACCACCATCCACCAAGATTGCGGATTAGCAGGCCGGTGAAATCACGGCGACGGCAACACAAAGGCGAGTGGAACACAAGCCTGCGACGACACTAAACGAGGTACAAACGGGCCCGGAAAAGGCCCACGATGCCTCAACTGAAGGCTGAGGTTCAGCTTCCACTTTGGGCTACAGGGGCTAACCGACTTGGCTACGATGGCAAGAAACGGCAAGGCGGGAGCGACTGCAGCGGTTCCTAGCGGTGGCTCCGATAGCTAGACGGCAACGATGGCGCGACTTCCAGGCGAGCTCGACGATGACCAGGGCGGCTCAGGGCTTCGGGACGACAGCCTGGACACAAAGATAGGTGGACGTGCGAGCCGAGCGGGGGATGGCGTGGCTCGCGGGCGGCAGCGACAGTGCTCGGGCGGCTTCGGGCGGGTGATCAATGGTGCAAGGGCAAGGCTAGCTAGTTCTCCAAGTTTTTGAGCTCTCAAACACTCCAACAATGGAGAAAAGCAAGGCCAAGGAAGTGGAAAAGACCACTGAGGAAACTCAGAACGAATTTGTTGATTATATAGTGAGACAAACGACTGATGTCATCAGGCTATTAATAATTAACACATATCATGAATGTGCTCAAGGGCAATATGGAATCTTAGTAGGATCAACCTAGCCACAAATTGGGAATGTTCCTCTAACAATAAGGTACGCCCCTTTGCCATCAACTCTTGCAATAAGTTTTGGCACTGTAGGATAGAATGTACTACCCTTAGCACCTATAAGGATTTTATAAAGGGGAGAAGCAATTTCGACAACCCAAGCTAATGGGTCTAATCCCCAAGGCGTCTTTGATTTTAGTGGTATAGTTGGGCCACAACCTTGTCAAGATACACCACTCACTTTTAACGAGAACACCCAACATCTCACTAATGTCCCGAATGTTATGTCCACAATACAGTCTAATGTGTCACTCACACCACTTGCACACATAGTTGTTGATCATCAACGATCGATGTTAGCTCCAACTGGGGGGTAGGAAAAGTTACCTTTAACCGAGGGGTAGGATGAGCCTTTTTAACCAACATACCAAAATACCAATCCACAAATTCCTTATCAAGACTTTCGACCCATACATCTTAACCCGCAACCAAACAATCCACTAGTCATCCAAAATGTTCCGCAATTTCCCTCAATTCAGCAACAACCAGTATATCAGGCTCCATAGCAGTCGTTATATCAACCTCCATAACAACCAGTGTACCGGGGCCCATAACAGCCAGTTTAACGAGTTCCACAGTAGCCAGCACGTCAATTCCTGCAACAAAATGTGAATCCAATGTTGCATCTAATTATGGTGCTCAACAAATGGCAAGGTTACCCATAGCCATCCAAGGATAGAATCAGATGGCTATTGAAACCATTGCAAGGAATTATGGTCGTGATGCTATTTACATGGTCAATGTTTATAGAAAACCTTACCCAAATTGGAAGGACACAATTCCATATCCAAGGGGCTTTAAAATGCCAAAATTTTCACTATTTACTTGAGAAAATGATCAATCGACCTTCAAGCACATTACCCACTTCTTAGCACTGTGTGGTGATACTACTCATGGTGATCATTGGAAATTGTGTTTGTTCCCACTCTCACTGTCGACGACAGCTTTCACATGGTACACAGTACTACTAGCCAACTAAGAAGAACTAATACTCTCTTAGAGCCTTTGTGTCGAATCTAACATTCCAATACATGTCCGACACACTTTAATACGCTCCGACATCCTTCGACACGTGGTCAATGAGTGTCGAAAAATCCGACACGTGATCAACTCTCCCTAACATACTCCAACACGAGAGTCCAAATTTCGACACAGGATTCCGATGCGCTCCAACCGCTTCAAACCCACCAAGCCAAAAAAAGCAAATGAAAGGAACAACTCAAGGAAGGAATTGTAGGATAATATTAATGGGCTCCGAAATCGTAACTTGTAGCTCCGAGATCATATTCAATCTCACTCCTGGCAATAGGCAAGCTAAAAAAACTTGAGCTTTAGGAAGGAGACCAAACCTTGGGGGAAAATTCTAATGGCCCTTTGGAATGTTAGACCTCGGAGGAAGCAAGGAACATGGGAAATCCACTGCAAGCAAAAGGGGGCTAAGAGAATTTAGGGGAACCCAATCAAAGGAGAAGAAGCAAAGAATTACCCACCACGGAGGAGGAGGAGGAGGAGGAGGAGGAGGAGGAACGATGGCAGATCCAAAGGAGAAAGAAGATAGAAGATGGAAAGAGGAAGAAGAAGGTGGTGGGCAAATAAATTAGGGAAAAAAGGGGGTGGAGGCCCCACTGGGGGGATACACTACAAACACACTAGGAGGTGATTGGATCGAGATTTGAGGTGGTATTAGGAGTGGGGGTCAAATTTAGAGAGAGAGAGAGAGAGAGAGAGAGAGAGAGAGAGAGATTAGGGGGAGATGGGCCATATAAAAGTCATTGTTAGGATAAAAATTAGTCAACGAAATTAAATCATTGTTTCATTTGTCATGCCTCCTCTTGTCCACAGAGACAGAGACAGAGACAGAGACAGAGAGTGGGAGGAAGCCGACTTGGATACGCAAAGTAGGCACTGCCCATCCCTTTCCTCTATTATTTTCCAACAATGAAAATTATTGAAAGAGAATATAATTACATTTATGAAATTCAAACAAAGAATTTTATTAACAAATGATAGATTTATATTTTAACTGTAAATTCATTTCAAGCTATTTTTTATAATTTATTTATTTATGAATTTGAATCATAATATAAAAATATATATTTAATGTATAACATGTCACAACGTGTCGGAATTCTCATTTTCTTTTTAAAAATAACGTGTTAGCATGTCGTGTTATATCATATCGCTTGTCGCGTATCCATGTCGGTGCTACTTAGCTAGCCAATTCAATTTTCTCATGAGAACAAATGAAACAACTTTTCCATATCCAGTTCCAACGAGTTGTCTCGACCTTATCAGTCGTTGACTTGTCAGCTATGAGATAAATGGGAAATGAAATAGTTGATTAGTTTATAATAAGATACAAAAGAGCAAGAAACAAATGCTTAGTCCATTTGCCTAAGAAAACATTTGCAAAATTAGCCTCCAATGGCCTGAAGTTTGAAATTCGAGAAAAAATGGTAGGCTAACCCTATTCAAACTTGTTTCAACTATCTACTATAACAATCAAACACGAAAGTTTGCTTAGGGAAAAGGACAAAAGGCATAGTTGAAGGGGAGATGTAAGCTTTGTTGAGACAAATGACTTTGATGAGGAACAAATGGAGCTAGCAAAAGCAGTTGTCGCCAAGATGGTCACTGAAAAGCCATATACATGCCAAACGTTAAAACCAACTAAAACAAAGGAAAAATCAAGTATTATGGCTAAAGCTCGGTCTACTACTCCTTCAATGTTGGTAGCACCAAAGAAATCTTTGACATGTTGTTGGCAGATGGCCAAATAAAGTTAACAGAATGATAGGATAAACCCACTAAAGATGAATTAGTGGGAAAGAAGTATTGCAAATGGCATCACTTGTGGAGCCATAACACCTCAGATTGCTTAGTCCTAAAGAAGAATATACAAGAGGAAATTTGATAAGGGAAAGTAAAGTTTGCTGATGAGGGTGGATATAGACCCTTTCCCTATAACAACCGGTATGGTTTCGATAAGATCTCGAGGCAAAAGGTATAGATCACCACACATTTGCACTCATTGTAGGCAAATAATTGAAAATGAAGATTGTCAATATCCAAGAGAACAAGAACACCTGCTAGAAGATCGTACTTTCAATTAGTACTAAAGTGCAAGAACCTCCAAACCATATTATGGGACTTGCGACCAAAATGAAATTATTCATGTAGAGAATGTTCCTCCTCGTCAAAAGCCCTATAAGTCATTCAAACAAAGACATGAAGAAGGGGATCCTACCATAGACACATTGGGAGAGTCTAGTGGATGATGGGAGAACGGTAACAATTCGAACAATATCGAATCAACGCAGCGGAATAAAATAATCTCCCCTCTTGTGTAAACCTAATAGGAATCGATATAGTAGAGTAAAATAAATAACAAGCACGCGAACACAAGACAATTTTTTTTACGTGGAAAACCTCCTCAATGTGAGGAGATCAACAACCACGGGACCGAAGTCCACCCGAAATTCTTCACTATCAACAAAATTAGGTGAACAATGTTCTTCTCTAGCAAATACTAGAGGTACATAGCAACAAACGCCTCAAGAACATAATTCTTGGCAATACACTTGAATTTCACAAGAGATTAAGGATAAATCTGACCAAAAACGCAAGTTTTGATCAATCCATGAAAAACCTGATGTAGGGAGCTTCATACGAAAATCAAATCGTTCAGATTCGAGAAAATTGCGCCACGAACATGCTGACAAAATTTTAGTTCAATCAGGCCACGAATCGACCTCCGATGCCAGCTTGATGTAAATCAAATATTGCCCCAACCCCAAATTTTCTGCTTTCCCTTTTTCTCTTATTACTATTTCCTTTTATGGCTACCACGTTATATATATAGTGAGAAACCCTATTTCTCCATATAACTTATCATATGGGCTCAAGCCCCTTTTTAGGCTTGCAAGTCATTGGGCTTCCTCCACATAGGAGTGAACCCAGCTAACAAATCTCCCCCTCACGACAATATGGAGGGATTCACCATCCCTGCTATCAATTGGCAATGTTCAAGCTTCTCTCTTGGTAGAGTCTTCGTCATCATATCAGAGCCATTATGATCCGTATGAATCTTCTCAAGTTCCAACAACTTTTCATCTAGAACATCTCTTATCCAATGATATCTAACATCAATATGTTTCGATCTAGAATGAAAAGATGAATTCTTACCAAGATGAATTGCGCTTTGATTATCACAAAATAGCACATATCTCTTTTGCTTGAACCCAAGTTCTTCTAAGAACTTCTTCATCCATAGCATCTCTTTACTAGCTTCAGTCGCTGCAATAAATTCAGCTTTGGTTGTAGAAAGTGCAACACACTTGTGCAATCTTGACTTCCATGACACAGCTCCACCCGCAAAAGAAATCAAATAACCAAAAGTAGATTTATGAATATCAATATCTCCTGCCAAGTCAGAATCTGTGTATCCAACTAACTCAAGTTTCCCAGTCCCGAAACTGAGTTTCAAATTTGAAGTTCCCCGAAGATACCTCATAATCCACTTCACTGCATTCCGGTGCTCTCTGCCTGGATTTGACAAATAGCGACTAACAACGCCAACTGCATGCGCCAAGTCTGGGCGTGTACATACCATCGCATACATCAAGCTTCCTACAGCTCAGGCATATGGAACACTTTCCATATCTTTCTTCTCTTTATCAGTCATAGGACCTTGCTTCATATTTAACTTAAAGTAGGCAGCAAGAGGAGTACTAACCACTTTAGTCTTGTCCATGTAAAATTTCTGAAGGATCTTCTCGATATATTTCTCTTGTGACAAAAACAACTTCTTAGCATCTTTGTCTCTGGTAATTCGAATGCCAAGAATCTGCTTCGCCGAGCCCAAGTCTTTCATGGCAAAAGACTTGCTCAACTGTTTCTTCAATAACTTAATTCTTGAAGCGTTCCTGCCAACAATCAGCATATCATCAACATAAAGCAAGAGAATAATAAAGTCATCATCAGAAAAAATTTTGGACAAACACACAGTTATCCGAGGAAGTCTTCTTATAGCCTTGTTCTGTCATAACTGACACAAACTTTTTGTACCACTGCCTCGGTGCTTGTTTTAGGCCATAGAGACTTTTCTTCAATTTGCACACATAATCATCTTTCCCTTTCACTTTAAAACCCTCAGGTTGTTCCATGTATATCTCTTCCTCCAAGTCACCATGTAGGAAGGCTGTTTTAACATCCATTTCCTCAATTTCCAAATCTAGGGTAGCTACCAAGCCTAGTACCACACGGATAGAAGACATTTTCACTACCGGAGAAAATATATCATCAAAATCAATACCCTTTCTCCGACCGAATCCCTTAACAACCAATCTAGCTTTGTACCGTGGTTGTGAAGTATGTTCATCTTGCTTCAACCTATATACCCACTTGTTCTGCAAAGCTCTTTTACCTTTAAGTAACTTCACCAACTCAAAAGTATGATTATCATAAAGTGATTGCATCTCATCTCGCATAGCATCAAACCAATTGCTTTTGTACTCATCTTCTATTGCTTCTGCATAGCACTCTGGTTCACCTGCATCAATCAATAATACATACTCATCTTCAGAATACCTGGTGGAAGGTCGTCGGTCTCTAACGGATCTCCGGACTGGAACATCCAGTGGAACATCTAATTGAGCCTCTAGTTCAGGAATATTATTATATGTTTCAACATGTTCAGGAACATGTGCGTTATTTGGAACATTGACTTCCTGCTGCTCTTCATCAACCTGTGTAGGAATATTTGTAAGAGGAACTGGATCCAAATCAACCAAATTATCACTAACCTGTGGTGCTAAAATCATCTCCGCTTTCTCAATATCCTTTATTGTTTGATCTTCCATAAACACA
Organism: Eucalyptus guilfoylei; assembly: GCA_016097605.1. Lineage (NCBI taxonomy): Eukaryota > Viridiplantae > Streptophyta > Magnoliopsida > Myrtales > Myrtaceae > Eucalyptus > Eucalyptus guilfoylei. Next base: position 21,860,425 of record CM027866.1, on the reverse strand, counting down.
ACGTCTCCGCTTCTTACAATTTTCTTTTCAACCGGATCATAAATTTGTAGCCAAGCATATCCTGTCCATAACCAATAAATATGCATTGTCGTGTTTTCACATCAAGTTTAGACCTCTCATCTTTGGGAATATGCACAAATGCTTTGCATCCAAAGACACACAAATAATCATAAGAAACATCTTTGCCTGTCCAAACTCTATTAGGAACATCAAACTCTAAAGGAATGCATGGAGTAAGATTTAATACATGCACAACTGTACTTAAAACCTCACCCCAAAAGGATCCAGGTAGCTTTGACTGTGAAAGTAAGCATCTTACCCTTTCAACCAGTGTTATGTTCATTCTCTCAGCTAAGCCATTTAACTGAGGCATCTTGGGAGGTGTCTTTTGATGTCGAATACCTTGTTGTCTGCAATATTCATCAAAAGGTCCAATATACTCTCCCTCGTTATCAATTTTGATGCATTTCAATTTCTTTCCAGTCTGTCTCTTAACTGAAGCCTGAAATTGCTTAAAAGCATCTAACACTTGATCTTTAGTTTTCAAGGTATGAATCCAAATTTTCCTTGAAAAATCATCTATGAAGGTAATAAAATAAAGAGAGCCACCAAGTGATTTTGTTTTCATAGGACCACAAACATCATAATGCACTAAATCCAGTATACCTGACTTTCTTGAAGGAGGGGAGATTTTAAATGCAACTCTGTTCTGTTTTCCTGCTAAACAGTTAGCACACTTCTTTAGCACCGAACTTTTCAATCCTGAAAGGAGCTTCTTCTTGGCCAATAGTGACAAACCCTTCTCACTGATGTGACTGAGCCTCTTATGCCATAACTCAGCTGCATCTTCACTGTCTACTGCATTAATTTTGTCTGTGGACAACTTTGCCTGCATAATGTACAACAAAGAATATTTTTCACCTCTAGCCACAACAAGAGAACCTTTTGTGAGCTTCCATTGACCATTACTGAAAGTGTTGCAATACCCCTCATCATCCAACTTGCTTGTAGAAATCAAATTCAAGCGGATATCAGGTATAAGTTTAACATTATTCAATACTAACCTTGTGCCATTGCTGGTTTCTAGGCACACATCACCTATGCCTACAGCTTGAGCTAGTCCATTGTTTCTCATCTTCACAGATCCGAAGTCACCTGACCTGTATGATGTAAAGAAATCCCTACGAGATGTAGTATGAACGGATGCACCACTATCAATTACCCAACTGGTCTCATGAAATACAAAATTCACCACATCACCATCAAAAATAGTGAGATAGTCTTCTTTAAGTGCAGCAACACGATTATCATCACTGTCATTATCACTTTTCTTCTATTTACCTTTCTCTTTTTGTTTCTCCCTTTTTAACTAGCGACAAAACCTCTGAATATGTCCCTTTTGATGACAATAATGGCACTCAATATTAGCAAATTTATTGTACTTACCTCTGCTTTTATCTCGACTTTTATCTCTATTTCTCGGACCTCAAGACTCACTTCTTCCCATTTTCTCAACAACCAAGGCATCAGAATGTGAAGAGGACGATCCTTGTGTCTTCCTTCTCATCTCTTCATTCAAAATACTACTCTTGGCCAAATCCATGGTAATCGTACCATCTGGGGCAGAATTAGACAAAGATGTTCGGAATGTCTCCCATGAGTCCGGCAAAGTACCAAGCGACCATAGTGCTTGTATCTCATCATCGAACTTGATTCCCATCATAGCCAACTGATTTATAATTCCTTGAAAAGAATTTAAATGATCAGTCAAATGAGTACCATCTTGATATCTCAGAGCCATCATCTGTTTTATCAAAAATAACTTTGTATTCCCAGTCTTTCGAGCATATAACTATTCGAGCTTATCCCATAAACTGCGTGCATGTGTTTCCTCAATAATATGGTTCAAAACATTATCATCCACCCACTGCCTAATATAACCACACACTTGACGATGAAATATAGACCATTCAACATCAGTTTTATTCTCTAGTTTCTCCTCGGCAAATACGGGCAAATAAAAATCTTTCACATATAAAAGATCTTCCATCTTCCATTTCCAAATATGATAATTCGAACCATTTAGTGTAACCATTCTACTCATATTCGTTTCCATTGCTTAACACAAGGCAGAAAAATTAAGCAATAACCATATGCTCTAATACCATTCTGATGGGAAAACGGTAATAATTTGAACAATATCGAATCAATGCAGCGGAATAAAATAATCTCTCCTCTTGTGTAAACCTAATAGGAATCGATATAGTAGAGTAAAATAAATACCAAGCACGCGAACACAAGACAATTTTTTTTACGTAGAAAACCTCCTCGATGTGAGGAAATCAAAAACCACGGGACTAGAGTCCACCCGAAATTCTTCGCTATCAACAAAATTGGGTGAACAATGTTCTTCTCTACCAAATACTAGAGGTACATAGCAGCAAACACCTCAAGAACATAATTCTTAGCAATACACTTTGAATTTCACAAGAGATCAAGGATAAATCTGACAAAAAAAGCAGGTTTTAATCAATCCACGAAAAACCTGATATATGGAGCTTCAAACGAAAATCACACCATTCAAATTCGAGAAAATTGCGCCACGAACATGCTAACAAAATTTCAGCTCAATCGGACCACAAATCGACCTCCGATGCTAGCTTGATGTAAATCAGATATTGCCCCAACCCCAGATTTTCTGCTTTCTCTTTTTCTCTTGTTACTATTTCCTTTTATGGCTACCACTTTATATATATAGTGAGAAACCCTATTTCTCCATATAACTTATCATATGGGCTCAAACCCCTTTTTGGGCTTGCAAGTCATTGGGCTTCCTCCACATAGTAGTAAACCTAGCTAACAGTGAAAAGTTCGACTATTATGTGAGCTATGCGCCACCTCTTTCCTATCCTCATAAGGCCTTTCCTTCCAAATAGAGGGAAGAATTTCATGATAATGTTGCTAGGACGTATGGTCATACAGTGCAATCACATCATTAATGAACTCTGAAAGTGCTTTATAATCCACCAGAAGGTCAATGTTATGAAGCAGAGGAAGTCCGAAGAGGTAATATGACGTGAACCTAGAAAAGAAGGTTTCTTCGACTTCGATACTCACTCAAGTGAGGCTTTACGTTGTTATCTTGTCGACTAGATATATCTTTGCTGGAGATTTACATTGAACTTATGGTTTACCTTCCCAGGAGTCTTCTCCTTTTTATCTTATGGAGATCCAAACTTCTTGTTAAAAACACTTGACATTTACGGTGCGACTGGTGCTTTTCTAAGAGAGCTGGAAATGGATGATGATACTCTTACCAAAGCAATTGTTTGGACCATTGGAGATGTAGACTCTTACCAGTTACCTGATGCCAGAGGTTATAGCAGGTGTGCTGATGGCACATTCTGCTTCCTTTTGTATTTGTTTGCTTTCATTCAAGACGCAGGGGAGAAAAGAGTAAGTTAACTTATTCGGTATATGATATTATCTATGTTTGTATCAGTATTTGATATGTGATACTACTACCATGTAAATAACTCTTATTTGCATTCTCACATCGGCATATCACCTTCTCCAGTTTCTATTTCACTACTTTCATCGATTTGGCTTCCTTCATTTCTCCCTTTTCATCAGATCTTGTTAACAGAATACTTATGATGTCGATGTCACCTTGCTATTACCCCAAGAGGTTTATGCATGAAATTGGGTATTGAGTGAACAATAATAGTTGTAACTTGTGATTGATCCTTTCTTTCAGCTTGTTACGGTACCTCTTGGGAATCACAGAGGAAGAGCGGCAAAGGCGGTGCAAAGAAATACTGTTCACCAGTGAAGATTTATTTCCATCTCCCACCAATGGAGCGGAGCATTTTTAACTTACTGTCCTGGTGATACTTGTTTAAGATTCAGATGAACAGACTGCAGAGTGATCATAGTCATAGTCAGTGCTTCATTATCATTCAGAAGAGATCCTCTAATCGGGTGGTGTTCTATTCATGAAAACATTTGCAGTCATAAGTTTTGGAGGTCTATACATGCATTTGCATATAACAGTTTCAGTACAATCAATAGCCCCAAAGCTTGAACAGTTGAAGAATCAGCTAGCGGGAGAAACCATCGCCGTTTTTGTGAGTGATTAACTAGGATAAAATTATCATATAGTTTATTAATGTAGGAGGCCGAATATGCTGATTTTCTCGCTACCATCCTATGCTTGGCAGGAGTAATCTCACCTCTTCCAATATTTTCCTTTTAACCGTCCCTTTTTGTTTAGCAGCTTGAGGGATTTCAGAGATTTTGCTGATATAATTGAATCGGTCAAAGATAAGGGAGTTGTGGCCTTAGAGGCATCTCCTGATGACGTTGAAGCTGCAAATAAGGAGCGTCTGAACTTCTTTCAAGTCAAGAATGTGCTTTAAGTGGATACAAGCGGGACAAAGACGGAAAGGACAGGGTATGTTTTTACCCCATTGTTACACTTGCAATGCTTGAAGGATTGTTTCAGCGATTCTATTGCATTTTGAAATCAAGTTACAAGAGGCAATGCAACGAGGAGAGTCAATGTAACGTGAATTTGTATTCATATCTCAAGGAAATGAAAGGAAAGGAAAGACGCGTATTATACCATTGACACAACTGATTGTGAATTCCCCTTACCAATTTTATCAGCTTTGTCTGATATTATTGTGATCTTTGAGTTTAAGAACATATGCAAGGCGAGCCTAGATATTCCAAAAGGGAGATTTGCCGAAGTTGAACTTGCAAAGAGAGATATATAATTTTATCGCCATTCACTTCAATAAAAGAAATGCTCGTGACATACTTGAATAGTAGGAGAAGGGAGAGATGACAGGCTTGCAGGGGGGCAAATTACAATGAAATATTTCTCTAGGCAGGCATCGACTCACTTATTAATGCTTATGATTGATGCTGCAATACAAAGAGTTCGATCTCTTACGTGAGAATCGTTGTCGCTGTGCAAAGTACAACCTCCAGCTGTGTATCCCAACGCGACAGAAATCGGTACGCATTTGCCTAAACACGCGGACATCAGGATCACGGTCTTCAGGTTCATTGCATGTGTGAAACATGAAAACAGACAGTTTTTGCCTAAGCACGCATCAGGATCGTGGCCCCGGGTGGTTCGCTTGTCAGGTTCGTTTCATGTGTGAAACATCAAAACAGACAGCGTTACGTCTTTACCAACTCATTCCGTAACCGGCGCGGCTGAATTCAACGAACGCTTGACTCGTGCTTTTATATGAAAACTAACGTGAACCGGCTCGATAAGACGGAATTTATCTCTGTTACTTCATTTTTGCAGCATTTTATACTTATGATTTGGGTTATACTTAGGGTGTGCATTGTTTCTCAAATGAACATCTTCAGATTGTATCAATAAACATTGCATTACAAATACATACAATGTCCAACAATGTATGATTATATTTTTTTGTTTCATAGAACACAAAAAAGAACAGAAATTTATTTGATAACTCTGGAACAAATTTTGTTTCAGGAATAGATTTAGAACGGAATTAATAAGTTAAAAAAAGTAGCTTCTTTGTTCTTGGGAGCAACTCCAAAATCAAGCGTTTTCTTTTTCTTTTCTTTTTTTGTTCTCTTTTCTTTTCTTCTTCTTCTTCATTTAGCTAGTCGCTGGCCCCCAACAAAGCCAAGCCTTGTCGACTAGAGCTTCACCATGGTTGGGCAAGGTTGGCCTCATCAAGCCACCGACGAGGTCACCGGCCATGGCCAAGGCCAACAACCAACTATAGGAAAAAGAAAAAAGAAAGGAAAAAAATAGAGAAAAAATGTAATAAAATTATTAGAAAATTAAAATAATTCTAAATCACAAAAGAATGTGAGGGTCGTACCAACGTGTTTTTATTTCGGAAATAGAAATTTTGGACAATTATCAAATGCCTTCAGATGTTCAGAAAAAAAAAAAAAAAACCATTTCTAAATAGAAATTGTTCCTGAAAATAGAATGGTTGCCAAACACACCCTAAGTGGTGCCATGTAGAGGTTTAAGAGGGTGATTGTTTCAAATAGACATCAATCGATAGACATTTCATACATACATCCTCTTCAAAGATTCTCAACTTCAACCTCGGTTCAAACCCGCCAACCACCTAACACTTTGCAGGTTTTCACGCCGAGGGCATGTCAACTCGAAGGTCCATATTCCCCACGCATAAGATTAGGGACGGCTTAGGAATGCTCTAACGTTCTCTCAACTCGATAGTTCTAACTTTCTCGATCATCCTTTCAACCCCAAGAAAACCAAAAAGAAGTGAATGAAAATCCATTTATGGTTTATCGCGTCGTTCTATAGTTACTGAACAATGAGATAACTGCATGTAAAAAAAAACCTCTTTTTAACCCGATAACGACGTTGCCTCATTCACAAGTTGCCTTTTGTAAGTGGAGAAGACTTCTGTCCTTTATAGCGTTGTACAATGAAGACCTTACTCGGAATCGAAAGCGAGTTCCCAGGACCACAGGCCCTAAAAATCAAATGAAAACGACAACAGAATAAGAAGATTGTCCGGCTTCGAGGAAGACCTTCTTGTCTGACTCAAGGAGATGCCCCATTTCCGATCCTTCCTTCCTTCCTTCCCAAACCTTCCAGTTTGGAAGTATGTTTGCCAATCCGTTTGGGGGGTGGGTGGGGGGTGGGGAGGAGGAGGGTGCCATTGATTGCCTCTGTTTGCTTTGTGGGTCTATGTGAATTTACATGACCATCAAATTTGATGATGCCCACTTGCTAATCTCGCTAATTTGGTTCAAAATTCCTAAACCTATTGCACTTTTACCAACTTAATCCTAAATATTTACTGACACCCACTTGTTGCGCTAGCAGATCATCAGTGGCTAGTCAAGGTCTGCCAGGCTTACCCTCGCGGATAGCTAGCAAGGGTGAGCTTAGCTAAAGGCCGCGAGGTCGACCTCACTAGACCTCACCGGCTCTTATCTCTAGTTGATCATCGAGGCTCAACAACCAGCTAGAACAAGAGGAAGAGAAGAGAAAAATAAAAGGAAGGAAAGGGGAAAAATAAATTCAAAAAATATTAAAATACTATAAAAAATTATCCACGTCATTTTGGCCTATGGACTTAATTAACCAAATGTGAAAAGATTTAGGACTTAATTAACAAAATTAAAATATTTATGATTAAATTGACAAAAATGTAATAAATTGAGAACTTTTTGGATAATTTTTTTAGTTGATTCCTAATCCGAATTCATCCAATATACTTCTTCTTGATGATGATGATGATGATAGATAAGGAGGAGGAGGACGACGACGACGAGGGGGAGGAGGACGACGACGACGAGAGCATGATAAACTTGGGGATATGCAGCATAGGAGGAGGATTTTTGACACATCAAATCTTTTTTCTTCTAGGACTCGACTCACTAGGAAGCTCAAAACTTGGAGGTGTCTTGGTGATAAGAGGGATGAGGGTCCTCTATTCCCCATATGTACTTTCAAACGTGTCACGATAATTTTAATTGTTTATTCAACATGACAGAGTTGATTTTGAAAATGACTTTTAATGCATCAATGGTTAGCATTTGGCGGGACGATGATTGAGGCAACGAGCAAGATTGAGAATTTCCAATCATGTTACGAGTGAGTAGATAACTATATTTGCTTGTTTATTTATTAGTAATCATCTATGCATCTTGGTAAGTACAATAACCTCCTTCCGAGTTGTGGTTTAATAAATACCTTTTAAACATTTTTTTTTATTCTTAGAAAAAAAAAATACACACATATTATAAGTCCAATTGATACTAGAGCCTTACCAAGCAATGGTTTAATGCACTTGAATGATCACCATCTACCTTTTTCTTAGTTTAAAATGATCCATGCACTTTTTAAAATTAGTCATTACAACCATACTTTCTCTTTCTTATAAAAGGAGACCATCGTCATGGGGCGATTTTGGCTTTAGATCTCTAGGTGATTGCCGCCACCTCTTGCAAAGGCCACCATCAATGGCTCACGAGCTATTCAAATACATTTCCGATCTAACATTACTTAATCACAGACTAGAGGTATGCAAAAGAACCGAGACCCGCCCGAATCGCCCGGAACCGGTGGTTCTTTAGGGAACTGATCCAGTTCCTGGTTCCGATTTATGGGAACCGGTGGGTACCGGTCTAATTCCTGGTTCCATGGGCGGATCCGCCCTCCCGGACTGGAACGGTTATATTATAATAATATATTAATTTTTAATATTTAAAAAATTTGAAATTAACAAATCTAAAATTTAGGACTCCAATCACTATCTTGTCTCAATTCAGTACTCTCCTACTCTATCTCGTCTCTCTCAGTTCAAAATTTCCCCCACCTCCCTCTTCCTCTTCGATTCACCTCTGGATCTACTCATCTCCCTTCGAATCCTAGTTCGAACTCGGCGAAACGGTGAGCCAATTCTCTTTTTCCCCCCTCGAACTTGAACTCTCTCTCCACATTGTCGCCATCTTTGTTGCCACCTCCACATTCACTGTCACTATTGTCCTTGTCGTTGTTGGGCTCGTCCCGCTTCTGCCTCCTCTCTTCCTCCTCCCCCTCTTTAGGCTTCTCCCCATTGTCCTCATCTTCGGGGACGGGCAAACTCCAAGTCGAAGAACGGCTTGTTGTCCCCATTGTCCTCCTCATTATTGGTCTTGGGGGAGGAGCGGGAGACGACGAAGGTGGTGGCGAAGATGGTGGTGGTGGTTGGGACGGAAGCAACACGAGAGTCACGATTGATTGCCATCACCGCGACACTAGTACTTGAGAAGACTAAAAGCCAAAATAAGCAAATGTCAAGAGGGCAAAAAGGGGAAGGTGCAAAGGTTGGACCGATTCTATGAATCCACCCGAGAACCGGACCGAACCGGCGGTTCGGTTTTCGGATGGATCCATGCAACTAACGGGCAATTCTCAATTCCAATTTTTCAGAACCGATTCTTAGCGGGCGGTTCCCGATTCTAGATCAGGAACTGCCCACCCAAATCATGCACACCTTATCATAAACTGCCATGTTAGTGCATAAGTCTCACGTAATCTCAAACTAGCTACGACACAACAATGTGCTTCACGATACGAGCGAGAAGCGACCTGGAGTAGACAATTGTCGCGCCGGTGCCAAGTGGGGCCCACCTTCCACGCATCCTAAATATGACCCTAACATGGACCTGTGCTAACAGATAAGTCTCCCACAACCTCATATTAGCCCCGGCCGGCAGCCACTGCACAGCCCACCTGTCGCTGCGAGCTAAGCTTTAGCTCAGGGCCGTACTGCACCCCAAAAGATTGGGACCCACACCATCCTCCTCCGAGATATATATATATAAACCCTCATCTCAGCCGTCCATCTCCACCTCGCGCTCTCCCCCGTTTCTACTCCAAATAGCCACCGCAGAGGGGGAGAGAGAGAGAGAGAGAGCGCGTGCGGCGATGGAAGACCCCCGCTCGACACGACACCTCAAGCGAGCCGAGCTCGCCGGAGCTTCGACGGCTCCGACGGCGCCGAAGCGACGGAGGACAGCCTTCGTCGGAGAAGCGCCGTTCGAGCTGCGGTCGGAGGAGCGCGGGGGCAGACCGCCGCTTGTGCTTCGGCGTTCAGACTCGCCGGAGAAGATCAGCGTTCCGTCGGAGGCCGGAGACTTCGCGTCGCGCTCGAGCTCCAGTCCGTCAGAGCCGCCTCGTTCCTCGGCGAGGAGTGACGATGACTCCGTCGACGTCGTGAAGGAAAAGAAGTTCGACATGGTCGGCGACGATCGACAGCAACAGGTGAATTTCGAGCTTTGATCGTCCTCTCTTTCTCTCGTCTGTTTCCTTGTGCAATCGATCGTCCGTGCGCGTTCACGAGAGAGAATTCTGGCCGTTTCGCCACCCTCGGTTACTAAATTAACCTAAGATCTCTAACGGTGCAGTCGCAGGCGAAGAGTTTCGAAACCGAAGCATCCACATGCAACCGCGATTTCAGGTACACTCCACATTCGTTCTTCAATTTCGATCCCTCTTAAATTCCTCCGTCGGCGAAGAATTTTTCTTTTTTTTTTTGGTTTCGTCTTTTGCACCGATGAATTTTTTGTCAATCCTCTCCAATTGTAGCGGAGAAACCACCCCGTCGAAATCGGCAACAACCACCCCGTCGAAATCGGCAACGATGAAGCCGTCGCCGGCGACGACCGGCGAACGGAGGCCTCCGGCGTCTCCGCCGTCGCGAGCAGAGCTGGAATCGTTCTTCTCGGAGGCGGAGGAGAGCGAGCGGCAGCGGTTCGTGGAGAAGTGAGTGATTCTTCTAACTGCTACGTCGAACAAGAACGCTTCTCCTCATTCGTAGAAAGAGAGAGAGAGAGGAAGGGAGGGAGAATTAAAACCCTAAGTGACTGATGACGAACTCCATTTGCCTTCTTCTTCTTCTTCGCAGGTACAACTACGACGTCGCCATGGACGCCCCACTCGAAGGTCGCTACGAGTGGATCCGCTTGAAGCCGTGAGCAGAAAGAGAGAGAGAGAGAGAGAGAGAGAGAGACGACGGAGCAGAGATGATGACGCCAAGGTGACGCCGAGGTCAGCTCGTCGCGACGTCGAGATCCAGAGAGAGAAAGAGAGAGAGAGGAAAACGGTTGACTTTCGGTTGACTTGTACAGCTTTCGCCGGAAAATGCAAAAAAATCCCGGGCCGGAAAATTACAAATAAACACGGAAATATCCGTAATTTCTTTGGTTTTACACATTAGGTGCAAAAAAGTGTCCTTTAATATCTCTGTAATTTCTTTGGTTTTACACACAAGGTGCAAAAAAGTGTCCTTTTTCTTTTTCGTTTCTGTCCTCGGATCTATATGAAATTACGATTTTGGGGAGGGGGGAATATTCTTGTTAAAAGAGTACTTGATTATGGAGGCTAAAAGCGAGAATATACTCTCCTTTTCTTTTTTTTCTTTTTTTTCTTTTTTTTTGGGGGGTGGTCATTGCTAATATTTTTCTTGCAGGGGGGCGGTGAGGCAAAAATCCACTCGTGTTTCTTTCTTTTTGATATCGACGGACGACCCCCCGCGCGCGCACCTCTTTCGGCTGGGGGACCGTTCTTCGTGCATTGACTCGTCCCCGGCGTTAAACACACGTACGTAAACTTCTTTCTTCTTTCTTCCCTCCCACCTCTTGCACACACGCCTCTCGACACACGACGACACGTGTATAAAAGATGGCATAGATCTCGTAGATAAGCGATGTGGGGATACCTTGATGCCCCCTCTCGCGTGCAAGCGAACGAGGCGGTTGAGGAACAGCCCATGGAGATCGAATTGGAACAGAATCTAGCCCCTATATCATATTAGAATGTTCAATTCAAAAGCTTTAGGTCCATAGGTGAGGGAGGCTATGTAAATATCAAAGAGGCATGAACTTCCTACACAAGCCACATGAAATACTTCAATTGTCTCCAAGAGCTTTACACTAGTCGCATGTTGTAGCTAAAACCATAGCATAACATTTTTTAGAATGGTTGAAAGTATGACCCTAAAAACTTACACTTATAAAGTGGAGGGTGACGCTTGTATATAAAGAACAAATAAATTCTATAAATGAGTGATGTAGGATACTTAAACATAACTTAAAATGACAAATGATCAATGTTGTTTTCTTAAATATATTTCGCAGAATATATATAATTGCCATAGCATAATTATGCATGTTTATGTTATTATTAGTAAGTTAACATGTCAAGTGCTTTGAATACTTGTAAAGGCTAATAACAAAGGGAGATAATTAAAGTTGTAACATTGTAATTAGTCAAGAAGGTGGGGATTATTCCAGGCACATGCCTGATCCAGAAGCAAGCAATTTTATATCTTGGGGGCGTGGTTTGGTTCTGTGCTTTATGGACAGAGCTTTCTGAATTAAATTTACTCATGTTCACACTGCTTCCCCCATTCATACCATTCACTTGACGAGCATCAAATGGAAACTCATGTTCTAGATCTTTGTTCCGGACATGAAAATTCAAATTTTATTTAAAAATACCATATGTGTAAAGTCAAATCTCATACAAACAATTGCGAAATAGAAACATTCATTTACTGAAGATACGTTGGATATAATTGTCAAAATCGAAAAATCGCTCATTTAATTTCACTTATTTGCAAAATCTACATGCTCTTTACATACATATGATTGTTCTCGGTCTTTAACCTCAAGTCCTTCTTGATTGGATATTCTGACATGATATTACTCATTTTCTTTGTGTACATCTTTGAATTCCACTTATCATTGTCAATGCGCCTCGTACATAAAGTAGATAAATCCCGTAGGCGAAGGACGTTGGATACCTTAACAAATATTGCCAGAACGAGGAATTCCATATGATATTCAAGAAACAGGAGGTCGTGCACGTGTAGTGGGGGAGCGGGGGTGGGTCTCTCCAAGCAAAGGGCTTTGCTTTGGATCTGGTGCCACTTTAGTTGAGTTGGGGGAGTGATGATGGGACTGCGTTGGGAGGGGAAAGAATGTTGCCTTTCTTTTCATTAATGGAGATGGGGTTTCGATCTTGGTGCCTCTCTTTTTCACGCTCCACGAAGCTGATTGTGGAGGAGCTCATTAGGGACTTATTTTAAAAGGGACTTCCTTTTTGTCAAGCAGCATTTATTTTGTAAATTTTGAGCACCAAAGTCAAGAACTTGCCTCGTGAAATTGAGATTCTATAAAGTTATAGAGGGATGGATGCTTCGGCCTAGATTTATTTCACTTCTTTTACCTTTCCTTTTCTTCTTTTCATTTTTACATTTGTGCCTTCCACACGCGTTCCCTCTCTTCACGAAGCTGATTGGGAAGGAGCTCATTAGGAACTTATTTAAAAGGGACTTCCTTTTTGTCAAGCAGCATTTATTTTGAAAATTTTAGGCAGATGATGCCTCTTCTAATTTTTTAAAACCCAAGTCAAAAACTTCCCTCGTGAAATTGAGATCTTCTAAAGTTATAGAGAGGTGGGTGCTTTGGCCTAGATTTATTTTTCTCCTTTTTGCTTTCCTTTTCTTCTTTTCATTTTTACATTTTTGCCTTCAACACACGCGTTCTCTCTCCACGAAGCTGGTTGAGGAGGAGCTCATTAGGAACTTATTTAAAGGGGACTTCCTTTTGGTCAAGCAGCACTTATTTTAGTAACGTTAGGCAGATGATACCTCTTCTAAATTTTTAAAACCTAAGTGAAAAATTTGCCTCATGAAATTGAGATCTTCTAAAGTGAAAGAGAGATGTATGCTTTGGCCTAGATTTATTTCTCTTTCTTTTTCCTTTCCTTTTCTTCTTTTCATTTTTACATTCGTGCCTTCAACACACACATTCTCTCTCTTTACAAATCCTTGATGCCCATCGCAACCCCCACTCCCACCCCCAATGTGTGTGTCCAAATCGGCCATGAGTGTAGGGTGCGACTTGAAGTATGAGATTTTGAACCTTAAACAACTCAAGCCTAGTGTTGCTGCTCATGGATGGGATGGCCATTTCGGGCACAAAGGGGTCAGGGAGAGAGGGGGTATGTTTAGATTTATTTCATATTAAGCTTTCTGAACCCCCGAGTTTAAAAGATCTCAATTATTTTGCCCTGTATGTTAATAGAATTTAAATTAGTCGATTTAATGCATACAAGGACAAAAATAATGGGGTTGAGTAGAGAAAATTGCCTCATTGAACATTTTTTTTTCCACGTAACCTATTTCTCTCTGTCCAATTAGATCCCTATAATATGGTCTTTAGGTTCATATCATACCTTTTAATTTAAATACATAGGAACGGTCCACATGAACTACCGGGTCGGTGGAATTAGACCAATCAACTGATTGAATCCAAAGACAACACCACAAGGCCCATTCGAGCGTCCAACCATCAATTAGACCAATAAGCTAGTTCAAAGATCATTCACGTCCTATTAATGTCTTTATCATATGATATGATGTATATGTATATAATCAACTTACTTGATGACCGAGTGCATATGTTCTAGCCGATCACGTTCAATCAAAAGCTTGAGGAGGACACTTCTAGAGCCCCCATCATCCTCATTCGATTAAGCCTATTTTGAAATGATTTGGCTTTTGAATTTGGATTATTACTTGGTCTTGTTACTAATGTAGAAAAAAATTTATTCACTGTCAGATAAGTGGTATGTATGTAGTTAATTTTTTGTCAAAATTTTTTCATATGTCAACCATTCAAAGGTGAATATGTAACTTATCTTTTACACCTACAGTGGGCCTGATAAAAAGCCTTTTAATTATACCTTTTTACCTTTTGCCAAGGATTATCGGTTTCATTGTTTGACAACTAATTTACAAGAAACAATTTCAATCTTTCAAAAGTATATCAACATGCAATATCATATATAATTTCCTGTAATTTTTGTGAACTTATTTGTTTAATTTTTAAAGATTCTGGAAGGTATATAAATAATGAGTAAACAGGTAGAAGTTGCATCAACGATAACTGACGGTTGACGCTGCCTCAAATACCGCATAGAAGCCCTTTTTTTATACGCCATCACCTAGGAAAAGAAGTTCAAACATGATAAAGAGAGGACCTAAGGTTTACCAAATGTAAGACTAAGGAAAAAAGTATACCGACTTTGTAGACATTGAAATGAGCAACATTTATTAGCATTTATGTCCATTTAGGAATAGCAATTTGACTCGTCCTAGCAAATATCCGCACCGCTCTGCCCTAATAGCAGTGATAGAACCCGCAACATGTAGATTTCGAGACGAGACGGGTTCAAAGAAATCGCCGCACGCATAAGGTGGAGCGAGGTGGATTTATGAGCTTGAATGAAGCATCGCAAGGCTTAAAATGTACAGCTTTAGCAGTTGTTTGAGTAGATAATCGTTCGGCTATGGCCCGATTCATTCGACCCCGACGAGAGATGTAGGACCCTTTCCGCAGCCCTCCACTCTTCCTCTTTTCTTTATCTTCCTACATTGGCGAAGCCCCCATGCTCAATGTTCGGCCTAAAGGAATTGAGCTATCTTAACTTACAAATAGCCCTTGGGAGTCACCGTATCATGGGACGTGGACCTTCGATGCTCGAGAGGCGCTCAACCTCACCCACCCCACCTCCACTTCTCTCTCTCTCTCTATGCAATCATGTATTTTTGTGTGTGTTGGAAGAATATCAATGAAAGAAACGACTAACATCTTTGATGCACAACAAACAAATTATCCAGGAATGTACGTTGAATTATGAGTGAATGTGTATGATATGACTTCACAATAGTCCGAATACAATCACGATGATAGTATTCATGTTCCATAGCGTTAATGCCGATTGTCTTCTCAAAGCAATAATGGAATTACCTTTGTTCATTAATGGAGAGAGAAAAAGGAGAGAGAACCATTTATCGGAACTTTCTTTCTAACAATTAGCTATTGCAATTATCTTTAGAAGTTATTTATATAACACCTCACACATTTTCAAAAGTTGTCTCTCCATAATATCATATCAAGAAAAATTGATGCGTCTTAATCGCATCCCACTTGGATATGATAGGGTTGATAGTGCTCTATCAAGAATATAAGGCATTCAATATTCATCTACTTTAAAAACAATTTATACAGGCAAGAAAGTCATGCGATTAATGAGTACACCTACACTTGGGAACTCAAATTATGTACCTATTAAGAATGACATAATGGCTACAACCCAAAAAGAAATGAAAAATTAATGTCTCACAATACTCTAGACATATTTTGCTACATCAGTCTAAGTATACATATCCCTTAAGGGCTATACTTAACTATTCTCATAACATCATATATTTACAATTATATTTAAAACCATAGAAGGTGATATAATTAGTCAATCAATAAATACATATGACATATGTAAAACAACAATAGTCTTCCTTCGCACTCATATCTCCCTCCATTTTAGAACAACTACTTTCCTATATACCTCCTATAAAATCATATCTTTTCATGACCGCCAATAACATGCTAAAGTAACAACATTGATCTTTCATTTCGAGAATATGAGTGATATAAATTACCTCAAGGGTTGACACGATGATTAAATAGTGATAATTTCACTCACCTTCCCTTGTCGGTCGTAGAATGCACATGTAGTTTGAATTACATGCTATAGTGAATTTTTCTTTTTATAAGAGCGTATGTCATTTATTAAATACATCCATGATATAAATCTTAACCTAAACATAGTCACACACTTCTAGGTACTAATATTTAGCTCGAGTACTATATAAGCTTGCTTTCTACAATGCCCAAATAAGTACTCGCATCTAGATATCCTTTAGGCGTACATTATTGTGAGACTATCATATTCGATCTTATCACAAACAAATCATAGACCCCATCTTAACTTTGATCAAGGCGACGTAAAATTATTTTATGTATTAAACTTACTTTCCAACATTTATAAATACATAATGTCTCATCTCAACATATTAACTATAGCATTTGAGCCAGTGATCCTTAACAATATTATATAGCATATTCTATGTAACTCTAGAGACATCATGTAGGTCAAAAACCCATATCTAGGAACAGCCTTTGAAAACAAATCAACGACCATTCTATTGATTGAAATGGAAAGAAGGACACCTGGAGTGTTAAAACTTGGCACGAGGGAACACGTAAGTACCAAAAGTTAGGAAAGTGTCACTTAAGTATCAAAATAAAATAAAAAATAGATTAGTTAAGTGCTAACAGCAAGAAAATTCGATCAAAATGCTAATGTAGCGATTTTCCGGCAAGGCAAGTGCAAAACAATGTCATTTTGTGCGCTAACGTGCTAGACAAGTGCAAAAACAATATCGTTTTGTTGTTAAAGTGGGTAAATAATTAATATAAAAATTAATTCAATTAAATTTAAAATCAAATTACAAAAAAAAGAAGAAGATAGAGGATGAACAGTGGCTGAGGGCTCAGCCCTCGCCGCTGCCGCCCTGTCGTCGTTGAGAAAGGCTGGCAACGGTGAGGGAAGTGTCGGCCGAGGTCACCGAGCCCTAGTTAGGGGTCGGCAACCCCGACCCTAGGGCTCGACGACTCTGGCCGACCAGCGACACCCTAGATCTGGGCAAGGACTCACAGGCCCTCGTCACTGCTCGATTGAGAGGACCTGATGACCTCGGCCCCCAGGCCTCCAACCCGTCGCCGACCCTCCCCCTCCCCCCATTGCCGGCAAGTGGCGGCGGCATTAGCAAAGGCAAAGCCCTCAACCGCCTCCAATTGTTCATTTTCTTCCTTGCTTCCTATTTTTTTTAAATGGTTTTAAATTTAATTTAATTAATTTTTATATTAAAATTCAAATCCGCGCTAAAACGATGTATTTTTTGCATTTCTTTTCTAAGTTAGCTCTCCGATGAGCCATGTAGGCAAGAAAAATTAATAAAAAATTGTCACGTAAGATTTTCAACAAGGTTTGTAGGAGATGATACTAAAGTGTCCCATTTTTCAAAAAAAAAAAAAAACGGCACTTATATATCACTTTCCTAATTTTTGGCAGTTAAGTGTCCTATTATGTCAAGTTTTGGCACTTGGGCTGTTCTTTTCTCGATTGAAATGTATAGAATCACTGCTTTATGCGCTATTGTATCTCCGATGAAATTGTTATTTATGTCAATATATTTCACTTGGGATCTTTCACACAGGCAATGGCTACTTGATTATCACAATAAACTAGTCTTGGAATCTCGGTGATAACGGCTAGATTTTCCAAAAAATATTTTAGCCATATGGCTACCTGTACTGTGGCAAAGCATGTAATAAATTCTGCATCTATCGTAGATAAGGCCGTGCATATCTTTCTTGTTATTTCAACAAATTGCACATTTCTTGTTGTTGAGAACAACAGCTCCCAAGAGCCACATATTCTGCTTCTATTGTTGATAAAGCTACAGTACCCTGCTTCCTTGAGAACCAAGATACCAGCATATTTCCCAGCAGTTGACAGGTTCCAGAAGTGCTCTTTCTATCCACTTTACAACCTGATAAATCAGCGTCTGAATATCCAATAAGAGTAAAATCTTCTTCTTTTGGATACCACAGACCCAGCTTTGGGGAAGTCGCCATATATTTAATGATGCATTTTGCAACACTTAAATGAGATTCTCTGGGATCAAACTGAAATCTAGCACAGATGCAAACACTAAACAAAATGTCAGGTCTAGATACAGTAAGGTAAAGAAGAGAACCGATCATGCTTCTGTAAAGCTTATGGTCTACTTTCTTCCCTTTTTCATCCTTGTCCAACTTCAAGGAACTTGACATAGGTATCTCTGTCTTTTTGCAATTCTCTAACCCAAATTTCTTGATCAAATCTTTGGCATATTTCTCCTAGTGAATGAATATATCTTTCTTTGACTGTTTAACTTGCAGTACCAGAAAGAAAGTTAACTCACCATCATGCTCATCTCGAATTCATCCTGCATAGACTGTGAAAATTTCTTGCAGAGATTTTCATTAGGTGAACCAAAGATAATATCATCTACATAAATCTATACCAGTAAAAAATATTTTCCTTCTCTCTTTATGAACAAAGTAGTATCTACTTTCCCTTTTTCAAAACCGTTTTGAATTAAAAACTTACTCATCCTTTCATTCCAAGCTCGAGGTGCTTTCTTTAGTCCATACAAAACCTTTTTCAATCTATAGACTAAGTCTGGCTTTCTTGGATCTTCAAATCCTGGTGGTTGTTCCAAATAAACTTTTTCTTGAATGAATCCATTAAGGAATGCACTTTTGATGTCCATCTGAAATAATCTGAAATTTTTATAGCAAGCAAAAGCAAGTAATAATCTAATTGCTTCTAACCTTGCTACTGGTGCATAGGTCTCGTCATAGTCTATCCCTTCTTCTTGTGTATATCCTTTGGCCACGAGTTTTGCTTTGTTCCTGATGACTTTTCCTTTCTCGTTCATCTTGTTCCTAAAGACCCATTTTATCCCTATTATAGATTTACCTTTAGGTTTTGGAATCAGCTCCCAAACATCGTTGATGCTGAACTGTCTGAGCTCTTCTTGCATAGCTTCGATCCAGCTTTCATCAAACAAGGCTTCATCTACACTTTTTGGTTCAATCTCAGAAACAAGTGCTAGAGCACTTGACTCTTCTCGCCTTTTAAATCTGGTGCGAATTCCTTCATCAATGATGAGTTCTTTGGGATGACTCGACTTGT
The DNA here is from genome assembly GCA_016097605.1 of Eucalyptus guilfoylei. Taxonomy (NCBI): domain Eukaryota; kingdom Viridiplantae; phylum Streptophyta; class Magnoliopsida; order Myrtales; family Myrtaceae; genus Eucalyptus; species Eucalyptus guilfoylei. The sequence continues at coordinate 21,841,239 of CM027866.1, read as the reverse complement.
GCTTCCAGTTGTTGTTTGATCTGAAAGTCTGTTGATCCTCTACTTCGGTTGAGTCTTCTCAATCTACTTGTTGCTGTTCTCCAGAAGTTTGAATCTCTTCAGGGGAAGCAGACTTTGTAAAGTCTGGAACAGGTTCAGACTCTTCAAGTTGAGTCTGGTCTGGTTAAGTCTACACATAATCCTGAAAATTGACGTTCATAAATTCTTCCACGGATTGAGTCTTCTTGTTGAAGACCCTATAGGCTTTGCTTGAAGTAGAATAGCCAAGGAAGATTCCTTCATCTGATTTTCCTTCAAACTTCCCAGTTCGATCATTTGCTTTTTTCAAAACAAAACATTTATAGCCAAAAACATGGAAGTAAGAAACATTTGGCTTCTTTCCTTTATACACGTCATAAGGAGTTTTCTCTAGTTTAGACCTTAAGAACATTCTGTTGATGATGTAGCAAGCTATGGAAACTGCTTCTGCCCAAAATCGAGAGGATATATTGCTCTCAATTAAGAAGGTTCTAGCCATCTCCTATAAGGATCTGGTTCTCTTTTCCACAACCCCATTTTGTTCTGGAGTGTATGGAGAAGAGAAAACATGCTGAAAACCAGATTCATCACAGAACTTCGCAAAATCCTAATTCTCAAACTCACCTCCATGGTCAGTTCGTATGCTTGAAATAGCATAACCCTTTTCATTCTGAACATTCTTTGCAAACTTTGAGAAATAAGAGAAGGCTTCAGACTTATTTGCTAGAAAATAAACCCAAGTGAAGCGAGAGTAATCATCCACGATTATTAGACAGTATTTCTTTCCACCAATACTCTGAGTTCTGGTTGGTCCAAAAAGGTCCATATGCAAAAGCTACAAAGCTCGATTGGTAGAAACTTAATTTATAGGTTTAAAGGTACTTCTAACATGTTTTCCCAAAACAAATGGAGTGCATAATTCAGACTTTTGAAAAGCCAGGTTGGGAAGACTACGAACAAGTTTCTTAGAAGAAATCTTAGCAATTTGCTTCATGTTAACATGATCAAGCTTTCGATGCCAGAGACTTGCTTCGTCTTGAATAGATATAAGGCACTGAGAACTTTCTGGGTTTACATCCAGAAGATAAATATTCTCATTCCTTCGCCCAGTGAAAGATTGGGAGAAGTCTTGACTCGTTCCAAAACAAATACATTCTTGGAAGTTTATTTTGAATCCTGTGTCACAAAGCTAGCTTATGCTGAGTAGATTATAGTTCAAACCTTCCACCAAGGAAACATTGTTAATAGTCAGGTTTCCTCCAAAAGAAACTTTTCCTTCCATTCGTATAACAAGCTTTATGAAGCAGCTTGGGTCTCCTGTCATATGCCTCGAACAACCACTATCCAAATACCATTTGATCTTCCTCTTGATAGTGACCTGCGATCATAAGAAGAACTCAAGTTTTCTTTGGTACTCAGATTTTCTTGGGTCCAAGAGAGTTAGCATTAAAGACGGTCTTTGCCTAGTCCTTCTTAACTAGTCTCCAAACCTGTTACACTTTGAACATTTGAGAGCACTTCAGCCAACAGGTTTTACAAAAACTCTTTGAAAATGATTTTTGTAAAATGCCCTTGCAAGTCTTTGTTTGATTATTTCCTTTACTTTAGGAAAATCAATTAATGGAATAGTTTCCGAAGTCATACCTAAACCAGATTTGTTAAAATAGGGTCTTGTACTGAAAGAATTTTCTCAAACTTTTCGGATCCTTTTGAAAATTTGAAATATTTGAAATGTCTTCTTTTATAATAGCATTTTCCTTAGCAAGAGAATTAGAATTTTCTTTCAAATTAACAATACTTTTATCCAGACTTTCAAACTTTTCTTTCCAAGAAATTTCATGTTGCTTGAGTTTAGAATTCTCCTTTTTAGTTCGGAAATCCTTTTAAGAGAGGTTTTGAGACTGAGACAAAGTTCTTTTATATACTTCGAGACTTTAACAAGAATTTTTAAGTTACTTACCTTAACTTCCTGATCTGAATCTAAATCGAGTCTGTTTCGATTTCGAGTCGAATCGGAATAGGCCATCAAACATATATTAGCATATTCCTCTTCACTTTCCTCGCACTCGGTGTCACTCCAGGTTTCAGCTTTAAGAGCCTTTTTGTATTTCTCAGTTCTTCCTTTCTTTTTCTTCAACAAAGGATAGTTAGATCTAATATACCACTTTTTTCTTGCATTCGAAGCATATTACATCTTTGCTGGTTTCATTGTCCTCAGTTAGTCTCTTCTAGAAATTTTGCGTGCTTTGCTTCTTCCAATTGAATCTTCTTCCATTTCTGTTCAATTTTCTGAACTTCTTAATCATAAGCGCTAGCTCCTCATCATCCATATCGTCATATGAATCTGTATCATCAGAATTATCATTAGATTTTAAAGCAATTGACTTCTTACCTCTTGCATCTTCTTCCTCATTGATTTGCTCCACTTCATATGATTGAAGTGTGTCTACTAATTCGTCTACGAATAGAGGCTTGATCCTCTGAGTTTCTCTAATTGATGTCTTCACATGATTCCACTCTTTAGAAAGTCCACGCAGCAGTTTATTGACTTTCATTGGTCCTGAGATTGGTTGACCTTGATAAGCCAAGCCGTTTACAATCTCTATGAAGCGACTGAACATATCAATAATGGATTCTCCAAGCTTTATCTTGAAGGCTTCATACTGTCTGGGTAGAATATTGATTTTCATTTCCTTTACTCAATCAGTTCCTTCGAAGTAACATGCAATTTGTCCCAAACTTCTTTCGCTATTTCATAAGAAGAAATTCGGTTATACTCAATAGGAGATAAGGCACAGTATAAAAATTCGATAGCTTTAGCATCAAGAGCTTGTCTCTTGGTTATTTCTGCTTGTGTTGTTTCGTCAGCATCTACAACTTCTTTTCCTCTTTCTGAGGTTGACATAGCTTTGGGATTGATCCCTTTTTTCTACCACATCCCATTCCATGGGATCTTTTATCTCAGAAATGCCTTCATCTTGTTTTTCCACACATTGTACTCTTCCCCATCAAAGTAAGGAGATCTGGTGTTGCTTTGACCTTCAACCAATCCTGGAGCCAAAACACTAACCATAGATCTTTCGCTTAGAAGTAAAAACAATTCAATGAAATAAGCACACAGGCTCTGATACCAATTGTAAGTGCTAGTATGAACACCTAGAGGGGGGTGAATAGGTGTGACGACAGTTTTTCGCAAGTAACAATGAAAATATTTTGCTTCTAAAACAGAGTCTGAAGAACAATAGACTTTGAGCAAGTTCAGACTTTAGTAGTTAAATAGAACTACAAACAAAATAAAGGAGTTCAGGGAAGAAAATAAGAATACAGATTTTATAGTGGTTCGGCTTAGATCAAGCCTACGTCCCACTCTCCACACCGACAGCCTTCAGGCTGGATTCCACTAAGAATCAAAAGAGATGTTATAGCCTTGTGATCTCAACTTCATAGTGAAGAGTCTCTACTGCTCTCTCACGAAGTCTCACTATAAGATTCTCTCTCTTTTGAATACAACTTTGAGCTCACAATATCAAATGACAAGAAAATGGCAAGCTTCAGACTTTGAAATTTTTCTTTCACGCACTCTATCGAACAACTAGAGAGTCCACCTTAAATACTCATTCATGCCTTCTTGACCGTTGGCACTTTCCAAATGAATTCTTCTAATATACCTATTAGACAGAATCAATCAAGAAGATCTCGAGCCGTTTGAAGATTGTGATGAAAGCCCATCAATTCTGTTCGCCCATACAATCAGGATCTTGGTTTCCATAAGTAGATTCTTTCCAAATTTACTTGCCTTCGAAAAGATTTGATGTATCGAAATTGATTTCAATGAAGCCTAGTCTCGTAGGTGATATATCCAACTAGAAAGCCATCCACAAACCATACGAACTGAACTCCTGAAGAGATAAACAAAATCTCGCATCTGGATAAGTCTTCATTCTTCAGTAGCGTTCAGTCTGGAATTCGTCAGTATGGGCAAACTTCTGATGTCAAACAGACTTTGACATTAAGTCTGGCAGTCTTTAGACTTTGACACTAAAGTCTGGTCGTCTTCAAACTTTGACACAGAAGTCTGGAAATCTTCAGAGTAGACTTTGGATAAGTTTTGTCAACTTCAAAACATCAAAGGAGTTTTCTCCAACACTAGTGTCCCAAAATTCACTATTGTCCTCTTGTCTTCCACTACTCTACCCCACTGGAGCCCCCATCATCGTCCTCTGGCAGCGGCGGTAACGGTCCCATGGTATGTCCGTCCCTTTGGACGTACAGGACCACAAACTCCTGATACACGAGACCCAAGGGGAGGCCAGTGTCAACCGTTAGTATCACCCGTATCCAGATGAAAGTGAGTCCTAGCAAATCAGGGTCAAGATGCTCCGATTGTTCCCATCGCAAGTCAACGGGAATGCCAAAGAAGGTACCGGAAGATGCTGGCAGCAATGGCATCTTTATCACTCTGTAATATGTTAGCCCCACGAGGGGTGAGTACGAGTACTCAGCAGTCAAATTTCTACTAAACTATGTTGCGCATGTCTACCGCTACCCGATTTCACACAATCCAAAATAGAACACATAAATGGAGCAGAAGATATGCATATGATTAGAAGATTATCATAATAAAACGACATATCCAAATCAATGAGAATTTAGAACTCATTTTATCTCAAATCACTACCACCATCTTTCGGAAGGACCAATGTTCGCATCCCTTCCAAGCTCTCGCATCCTTACCTGGCATCACGAGGACCTCCGGTTCCATATTTCAGTCACCGGGCGTCTGGAACGTGTTATGTTACACCCCCGGGCATCCCGCACCCCACCTGGCATCACGAGGAACCTCCGAGGCTCACCATGTCAATGATGTCCCCGGGCATCCGGTACGCATTACGTCACACTCCCGGGCATCCCAACACTCCCGAGAACCTCTGGGGCTCACTGGTCCCCAGGCATCTAGAGGCATCGCCATCACGATCCTCCAGGCAACCCGACTCCTGGGGCATCGTCGTCCCAGGGTCCAACGACATCAATTACTCACAAACCATGTTGTAGTAGTCTAATCAAATGATTTCATATCAAAAGTCATTCATGCCATCCATGCACGGGAATAAATTACTCCCAAAATCTCGAATCATAACTTAAACCATAGTGCCAACAAATCTTTAAAAATATACCAGCTCGTCAAGGGCTTAATATTGAATCCATCAAAAGTAATTTTCCACGGTCTCACCCAAAAATTTCGAAATCCACATGCGTGGACTTAACGCATCCTCACGCTTCAAAGCTTTGGAATTTCCAATAATAATTTGTATCAAAAGCTGTAAACATTTTATGTCGGCAAAATCTTTCATGAATTCGAAAGCTTGAATATTGAAATAACTTGAAATCAAACTTCACAATTGAACCACTAGTATTTTCTTTTTCTCTTTAAAACGCATATGCATGGACCCTCAACACGAAATTGAACATAGAAAACATGGAATTGCGCTACTAAGGCTTATGATTAGTCCGACAATTCCCGAACTCACTAATTCACGCGAATATCACGGACATAATGTTAGTTTATAAAGTTTCGACGGAGTACGTCTCACCAAGCTACAATAGCATCCACATAATCTAGGTTAGTAGATATTGACTTATCTTCGATTTGGTGGCGTCAACGGCAAACAGACCGTGGGCGGTGGCTACGAGCACGGCTGAGGAGACCGGTGGCGCTGTGGTGTAGTCAGCGGCAAAAAGCGGGAGAGGGTGAAAGGGCAAGGGATTTCCTATCAACGCTCGCGGATGAACGTCGGACAATTGAGCTGAACGAAGCCTCGCCAACAGGAAAGAAGAAGCCGTCCCTCTCTTCCTCGCTTGCTTTTGATTGACCTCGGTAGTCAATCGTACAAGTCACGTGGCAGTAGGGGACGAAAACACGGTTGGCATGCGTGTCACGCCAGAAGCGAGCGGACGGCCACCTCTCCGCATGACCAGCAGGTTCTTTTCCTTGTGGATGACACGTCTCGGTCGACGCAGCAATAGGTGGAAGCTCGACGTGCGAAGGGAGGGGGAGAAGAGAGAAGTCGTGGCCGCTCTCCTAGTTGGACGTTCCCCTTGGTCAACTCTCCAAAGGGACGTATGCATGGCTGCATGGTTCAACATTTCCTCTTGGTTGACTGCCCAACGGACGTTGCATGGGCTGAAGAAGTTTCGGTCCTCTTGCTTCGTGTGCGTACGCATGAGACAACGGTAGCTTGCATGGCAGACTCGCGTAGTAAAAATACGAATGTGAGTACACATTGGTCTCGGTCTGGCGATGGTGATGATAAAACGGCATTCACAAGTGACGCCAATGACGCGATCCAATGACAACCTCGGCGACCCATCACGAACCGTTATGTATTCGAGGTCCGACGAAATCCGAATATCACAAGCCTGGAAGTGCAGAAAAGGAATTTTCGAAATTTCTTTCTAATCCTCATTTTGGAAAAGAAAGTCAACCTGAAAACAAGGATGATGATGAGAGGATTTTTAAGAATTTTCAACCAAAGATTGGTGTGGCGGCTGAAATCACTAGAGAAAGGACGAAACTGTTTCGTTCAAAAGAGCATAAGAAGGTTTTTGCTCAAATGTTGAACAGAGAGGTCATCAACCCTCGTACTATGGATTTTGATTTCCTGGATTCCATCAAGGTTAACTTGAGGGAAAAGTTTGCTAAACTTTAGATTGAGAAGTTCTATGTGGAGATGTTGGAAGCATACCCTGAATTGACGGCATACTTTTATTCTAATCTGTCTGTTTTGGATCCCACTCATATTCAGTTTACTGTGTGTGACGAATTTTTTGATGTAGATGTGAATTTCTTCGCTGACTTGTTGGGAGTAAAGAGGAGTGGATTCCTACCCATTAATGTGTCTAATGCGCAGGCCACAAGATTTCTAGTACATGACAGAATTCCTAGTGGGAATATTACTTACTCTCCTATGTCTGCTTCAAATATCTTGCTGCACAAGATAGTCATTAACTGCATCAGACCCAAGGCTGCCTCAAAGACTAATGTATCCAGATTTGAAGCAAAGATGATGTAGACGATCTGCAATGGTGTTGCCTTTTCACTCCCTCACATTATTATTCTACATATGTACAGGACAGTTATGAAAGTAAAAGGACAACTGCCGTACTCTGCATTGATATCTAGACTTTTCAGGCATTTTCAGATTCAACCACCATCTCAGCTTCACTCCAGAACTCTTGCTCCCATGCAAATTAGACTAAAGATTATCTCAAAAATGCGATTGAAATATCTTTCTGGAGCCCTGGATCTTCCAAAAAGGAATCTGTTAGCAAAATCCAGCAAGGAATTATTTCTGAGAAGAAACTCAAAGGAAAGAATGTTGTTTCGAAACCACCAAAAAGGAAGAGATCCATTCTTCTCCAGGATGAAGACGAAGATGATGATGATGAGACAATCTCCGCCATTGTCTTGCGTAATCTTCAAGGTTTTGCTGAGTCAGAGGAGGAAGAAGAAAATGAAAATGAGAAAGAACCTGAAGAAGAGAGTGATGGTGAAGAAACTGAAGTGAAAGAGACTGAAGATAATGACTCAGATGGAGTGAACCAGGAATAGGATGAGACTGACAAGGAAGGAGAAAATACTAGGGAAATTGATGCCACGGATGTTGAGGAGACAGCCATTGAAAATAAAGAAAGCATATAAGGCATTCAAATTTAGTCTAACCCACTATATGAAAAGTGGTTGTGTTTTGCCCAGAAAAAAGCGAAGGAACTTTACCCAAAAGGAGATGATCAAATTGAATAAACAAAATTGTTAAAGGGTCTTTTGCTAATTTTGAACTGGAATATAAATGGGACGATATGTCAGAAGGAAAAACAGATGTGCAACTACCGGATTTGAAAGGTTGTAAGCAATGTAAACTTGTGAGGAAATTAGAGAAAAACAAACGTGCTATCATTAATTTGTGACTGTTCATTATAACGATCATAAAGTGCGCTTTTATATCCCACTAAAAGCAGTTATTACAGACGGTTATGAATTTTGAATTCGAAAATAACTTCCCAATCTATAATGTAGTTATAAGAAGTTACGCTTACGGCCTCTTCTTATCTTTAACGATAATCTACAGGAAGCGTAACGGTGCAGTCATTAAGCTTTTTCCTTTCTTTTCCCGATCTAAAAAGCAGAGGACAGTCACCGCTCAAGAAAAGCTCGCTCTCTCTCTCTCTCGCTCACTCACTCGCGTTCGCAGAGCGAGTGACGAGAAAGCGAGCGCTGCCAGCAATGCCCACGGTTGAACGGGTCGGGCAGCCCGAGGCGGCGGCGGCAGCCGTGACGGAGATCCGGATCGATTCTGGCTGCCACGACAGCTGCCGCCACCATCATCACGCCCTCGACTCTCGGGGCCCGGTTGGGTCGTCATCGTCTGGAGAAGGTACCGTCTCTGTTTGCGCGGACGCTTTTTCTTGAATATGGGTGTCTCTGTCTCTGTGTCGTCCGTGCGGTAAAATTGAAAAGTTTGAGTTTTTCGGATTTTGGGTGGGATTACCGTGGAGAAAAAGGCGAGGCTTTTGCGGTTTCTCATCGTTCATTGTCCGTTATGAATGCTTTGGTTTCTGAAAGTCTGATTAATTGGGTCGGACTGAGTCACTAAACTGAGACTGAATCGGCGTTTTCTTTGATTTTTTTGGTGGCATATTCCACATCGTTCGAGTTGGCCGTGACCGCCTCACCGCCGGAGATGCCATTCCTTAAGCCAGAGAAGCCCACGGTTAGAGACCGCCATGGTTAGTTTCCTATCCACTCATTTGTGTGCTCGTTCTGTTGGAATGGATGCCGTTTTGTATCACGTGTTTCGGCGACATTGAAGTCGCCGGTGAGGTTCGGTTATGGCCGGTGAGGGACGGCCGGCGACCGAGTGATTGGCCGGCGGTGACTAGCATTGTCTTGCTAAACGATGGACGCCAGATGGTGGCTCGGCAGTGGCCTGAGCGCTGGCAAGGGCTCATGGGAAAATGGTGGGATTCGGTTGAAGAGGAGGTTCGCAGGGAAGAAGTTCTCGGGAAGAAGATGATGGACAGTGGAAGGGAAGAGAAAATAAGGAATAATGGAAAATAGGAAAAGAAAAATAAAAAAGGGAAGATACAGAAAGAAAAAAAGGAGAAAAAAATTAGATAAGACAAGAGGATTGGTGTAAGTGGGCTTAGTTTAGTTTAATGAACTTCGGGCTTAATTAGACTCGACCGATCTTGGACTTAAGTGGTTTTAGTATAATCAGGCTGGTTTTAGTCTTAGAGGTGTTTGGGCTGAGTTTTTTTAAGCAAGATGGGCTTAGTGTTTTTTGATTTCAACAAATGGGCTTGGTGATTTTCTTTTCAAATGGGCCTCTTTTAAATAAGCCCATTTATGTCCATGGCCCAGACCCACGGACCGGAGCCAGCCCGAAGCCCTTATCTGAATTAAAAATATAAAAAAGTTAAAAATAAAAAATAAAAATAAAAATCATTAAAAAAAAAAATCCAGAAAATTTATAAAAAATTAAAAATTTCAGAAAAAGTGGAAATCCTTGGAAAAAAATGCCTAAAATTTAGCTTTTAGATAGTTTTCGCTTAGAAAGTGAGAAAATCCTTTCAAAAAAAAAAAAAAATTGAATCCTAATTGAACAAGCCACTTCACCATAGGTTTTTTGGATGTCATTTTCTTTTTAGAGATGATGCTAGGTTAGTACTTATGTTGTTCATTTAAATTACATTTGATTGTGTTTTCTTCATATATTGATTGTAATTTTTACTTTTAGAATGGTTATGATGAATCTTAAAATCTTTGATAGGTCATCTTTATACTTTGGTTAGCAGATAGTCAAGTTTAGGTTTTGAAGGGGCATTAGTTTTAGAACTAGTTTAATCAAGTCTCCATTTCCAAGATCGCTCGTTATGCGAAAAGTGAGATTTTCTCCCATATTTTGCATAGGGTTATGTTACGTATAGGTGTGGAAGAACTTGCGTCAAATCGAATGTTGTTGGCTCGAATTTGGCACTACCTCTAAGTCTATATTCCCTTCTCAGAACAACAACAACAACAACAACAACAATAATAATAACAACAACAATAAGAAAAATAATGATAAGAATAATAATAATAATAATAATAACAATGATTATGATTATGATAATGAGAATGACAATGACAATGACAAAGATAATGATCAAGATAATAATAATGATAATTGATGATGATGATGACTAAAGTACCATTCATGATGGACGTACAATATAACACATCAAAATAATAAAAATAATAATAAGCCATCCAATTAAGATGGACTTACATTATGACTTATCAAAATAGTATACATTAATAATAAAAATAATAACGAGACATCTAATTAAAGATTGACTTAAAATATGACACAACAAAATAATATAAATAATAACGAGCCATCTGATTAAAGCCGACTCCAAAACTTTCGTACTTGAGATATTTTAGATTCGACAAGGGGGATGACATTTAAATTGGAATTGCGTATGTTGTCGTAGAGAATGTAATCGCAATTCAAATAAAAAGTATGGGTAGTTTCCTAATAAGCGGAAACTTCTTTATAATGTTACCTACCATGACTAGAATCACGGTAAATGACATTACTAAGTAGTTGATATTGACTGCTTAGTAATGTCGTTTAGCGTGATTATAGTCATGGTAGGTGACATTACAAAGAAATTTCCAATTTTTAGGAAACTGGTGATACTTTTTATTTGGATTGCGATTATGTTCTCTATGACGGCATATGCAATTCCAATTTAAATTTCATCCCCCTTGTAGAATTCAAAAGATTTCAAGTATGAAGGTTTTGGAGTCGGATGGCTCGTTATTATTTCCATTATTTTGTTGTGTCATTGTACATTTATCTTAATCGGATGGCTCATTGTTAATTTTTTAATTTTGATGTATACTATTTAAATGTGTCATATTGTAGGTCCATATGAATCGGATGGCTCGTTATTTTTATTATTTTGATGTGTTATATTGTACATCTATCATGAATTGTATTTCAGTTATTATATTAAATAAAAATTATATTATGTCGTTTGATTATTTCATAGCCGTCAGCTTCTTCTTCAACCTATCAAGAGCTGTGAAGATGTTGGTGTTGCTTTGAACTAGGGCATTGTCCCTCCAGTTGATTCCTCCTACCATAGACAATCCACGTGAAGGCAGAGAGAGAGCTTTTTGAAATATTTTTTCGTGATGCAAAAGCTTTCGTTGTGGAGAGACTGTTCTGATATTTTTTTCAAACTTCTTTTTGCATTTTATGACAATTTATTCTTATACATTAAATGATGAAAAAAAAAAAGGAATGAAATAGTACATAAAATATGCAACCAAGAATTAATGAAGAAATTTCTTGATAAATCATATATTAAAATAAAAAACAAAGAAGGATGTGAAAAGCCAAGAGACTCCTAGTACAATGTTCAAAAGGAAAAAACAAAAGAAAAAACAAAAGAAAAAAATCTCTCGACAACATGGCCACCACTCCACATGAAGAAAAGGAACTCGAAAACTAAAATTGAGATAAGTGTAGAATGTAATCATGATTATAGCTGTGCCATTAGCTGCCATCGCATTTCAAGGAGCGATGTCTCCCTCGGGCGGAGCCTGGCAAGAGTTGGGTGCAAAACTACCTTGTTTTGCACGCCATTAATGGGGTTTAATCATCAACAGGCTTATGAATTTCATATTAATTTAACATGATTTCCTTTTATTACTTCCCTTAGCATTATTTTACTATCTATAAGTGGTGTCTATTTAAAATATGCCATATTCACTAGAGTTACCATGATAATGATGGATCACGATAATGTTCGCATATCAAAAGTAAAGACTTTGATAACGTAATTTAATGCCAAATGATTATCACATGTTAGTTAGGAAAAATTTGTAGGTATGCATTGAACATCAATGCCTACTTCTAAAGTTATTTTATTGAAATTGTTAGGTGTTTTGGAGACCTTTTTTTTTTTTGGTTAATTTCAAATTAGTATTGAATAAATATTTTTTTCGCTTTTCTTTTGCGTGTTGGGGAAAGTGTCTTGTATTTCAGAAGGGACATATATGTAGATGCGAATTCCATGTTGATCACCAGGTTGACATTGGAAACTATAGCGGAAGGATTTGCGACAAGTAGAAATACCACAGTGATTCTCTGTTGGATGAAACTAGGAAATATTAAATTCTTATTTGTGAAGGAGGGGGGAGAGAATGAGATCATAGGCGGATACTTTGTGAATTAACAAGAGTGGTCATCTCATCACTGATGATTGAGTTTTGTTTCCTCCCGAGCATATAGTCATTATGTCATCTTTTGCTGATGCAAGTCTACTTAATGCAACCACGTAGGTCCAAAGTATGCCTTTAACGAGAAGCTCACTGACAAATTGTTATGTTATGTTTTTTTTTTTTTTTTTTTTTTTTTTTAATGGTGGTCTTGGTAGAGCATGTCATCAGAAGAAAAATAGTGGATCTTAATTGGCCCAAGGGCTAGTAGTGTTTGACAAAGTGAATATGATGTGAATAAATTTTCAACTTGTCTAAGCTTCGGTTTTTAGGACCATGATTTTTCTTATATTTAATTGATATTTTCTGTAGATAGGCCTATCATTTGAGTCTGCAATTCATGAATTGATTGACTCTCGCTTGGGAGATCAATTTTCAGAATAAGAGGTTTAATGCATGCTTCATGCTACATTATTGTGTATTCGATAGGATCCTAAGCCAAGATCTCGCATATTACAATGAAAGACTTTGGTAATTAAAAAAAATTTATAGGCACGCACTAAATAGAAGTGCCTATTACTAAAGTTAGATACGTGAATTATATTAAAATTGTTAGGTGTTTTAGAGACTATTTGTGTAGATAGTTTCAAATAGTATTGAATCAATATATTATGTGCGTAATTTTTTTCTTTTTTTTTGTGTTGGAGAAAATGCTTTGAATCCCAAAATGGGACATGTACGTAGACGCAAATTCCATGTCGATTGCCAGGCTGATGTTGGAAGTTATAGCGGAAGGATCGACAACGAGTAGAAGTACCACAATGGTTCTTTGTTGGATGAAACCAGGCAAGTGTTCACTAAAAAATTCTCTCTTTAAACACTGAACTCTTATTCACAGAGGAGGGGAGAGGAGGAGATCATATGTGGATGCTTTTGAATTAGTAAAAGTGATCATCATATCACTGATGATTGAGTGCATTTGTTTCATCTCCGAGCATATATTCGTTATGTCATCTTTTGCTAATGTAATCTACTTAATGCAACTACCTGGGTTTGAAGAATGCCTTTGTCGAGAAGCTCACTAAAAAAAATTGTTATGTATTCATTTGGGGTGGTCTTGGTAGAGCTGGTGACCAGAAGAAAAATAGTGGATCTTAATCCACTCAAGGACTAGTAGTGTCCGGCAAAATGAATAATGTGAACGAATATTTAATTTAACCCTAACTTGTTTGAGTTTCCATTTTTAAGACTATGACTCTTTTTATATTCTATTAATCTTCTTTATGGACATGCCCCTTGTTGGAAGAGTCTGCAATTCATGAATTTATTGACTCTTGCTTGGGAAATCAATTCTTAGAGTGAGAGGTTTATTGCATGCTCCAAGCTGCATCATTATATATTCGACAGGATCTTAAGTGAAAATCTCGCATATCACAAGTAAAGACTTTGATAAAACAATTTAATGACAAATGATTATCACATGTTGATTAGAAACATTTGTAGGTACACACTAAACATGAGCACCTACTACTTAAGTCATACGCTTAGATTATATTAAAATTGTTAGGTGTTTGGGGACTTTTTTTGGTGGCTAGATTCAAATAAGTATTAGAATGAACATTTTTTGGCTTTTCTTTTGCATGTTGGTGAAAGTGCTTTTGATCCCAGAATGGGACATGCATGTAGATGCGAAATGCATGTCGATCGTTGAGTTGATGTTGGGAACCATAGCAGAAGAATCTACGACAAGCAGAATACCACAATGGTCCTTTGTTGGATGAAACTAGGAAATGGTTCATTAGAAAACTCTCTTTTTAGACATTAAACTCTTCCTTGAGAAGGAGGGGGAGAGGAGGATATCATAAATGGATGCTTTATGAATTAGTAAAAAATCCAGAAAATTCATAAAAAATTAAAAATTTCAGAAAAATTGGAAATCCTTGGAAAAAAAATGCCTAAAATTTAGCTTTTAGATAGCTTTCGCTTAGAAAGTAAGAAAATCCTTTAAAAAAATTGAGTCCTAATTGAACAAGCCGCTTCACCATAGGTTTTTTGGACGCCATTTTCTTTTTAGAGATGATGCTAGGTTACTGCTTACGTTGTTCATTTAAATTACATTTGATTGTGTCTTCTTCATTTATTGATTGTAATTTTTACTTTTAGAATGGTTATGAGGAATCTTAAAATCTTTGATAGGTCATCTTTATACTTTGGTTAGCAAATAGTCAAGTTTAGGTTTGGAAGGGGCATTAGTTTTAGAACTAGTGTAATCAAGTCTCCATTTCCAAGATCGCTTGTTATGCGAAAAGTGAGATTTTCTCCCATATTTTGCATAGGGTTATGACATGTGAGGTATAGGTGTGGAAGAACTCTCATCAAATCGAATGCCGTTGGCTCGAATTTGGCACTAAGTCTAATATTCCCTTCTCATAACAACAACAACAACAACAACAATAATAATAATCGACGACGACGATGACGACATGATATCATCATCATTTTCGACCAGGTTAAAAATACATTGAGTAAAACCAAAAAAACTTTGTAAATGACATCGTTTAAGGTTGACCATGAACCTTTGGAGACGGCATGATTTGAAGCTGATCGTGAACCTTTGTAGATGATATGGTTTGAGGTTGACCATGAACCTTTGTAGATGACATGGATCATAAACTTTTGGAGACGGCATGGTTTAAGGCTGACCATGAACCTTTATAGATGACATGGTTTAAGGTTGACCATGAACCTTTGGTTTTTAGGGAAGCACCCGCTAACCCCTTAAAAACTGTATGGGTTCACTGAGAAATCCTGTCAAACTCAACTTGAGCAAATGTTATTAGGGACGTCATCAAGAGACGTATTGGTAATATTGCAGCATTAATTGAACAAGCTGATCAAGCTAAGTCCGACTGCTTTAAAAAAAAAAAAAAAAACATTCGATGTCGATCAGCATCTTGTGGCGCAAAACTATCATCTTACTCCAGGATGTATCATTAATCATCAAATCTTTAAGAGTCAAATTCTTATCAGAACGGCTACGACTCGTGACACGGCGTATTTCTATAGCTCGGGGTCTTCCTTCTTCTTATGACATTGAGTACTTTTGTAACCCGGAGTCTCTCTTTATTCTTATGACACGGCATGCTTCTGTAGCCTGAGGTCTTCATTCTTCTTATGACACGGAGTGCTTTTGTAGCCCGGAGTCTCTCTTTCTCCTTATGACACGGAGTGCTTTTGTAGTCCGGAGTCTCTCTTTCTTCTTATGACACGGCATGCTTCTGTAACCCGGGGTTTTCCTTCTTCTTATGAGACGAAGTGCTTTTGTAGCTCGGAGTCTTTCTTTTTCCCTATGACACGGAGTGCTTTTGTAATCCGGAGTCTCTCTTTCTTCTTATGACACGTCGTGCTTCTGTAGCCTGGGGTCTTCCTTCTTCATATAACACGAAGTGCTTTTGTAGCCTGAAGTCTCCCTTTCTTCTTATGACACGGCGTGCTTCTGTAGCCTAAGGTCTTCCTTCTTTCTATAACACGGGGTGCTTTTGTAGCCTGGAGTCTCTCTTTCTCCCTATGACATGTCGTGTTTCTGTAGCCCGGAGTCTTTCTTTCTTCTCATGACACAGAGTGCTTCTATAGCCCGAGGTCTTCCTTCTTCTTATGACACGACGAGCTTTTGTAGCTTGGGGTCTTCCCTCTTCCTATGATTTGGTGTGCTTCTGAAGACCAGAGTCTCTCTTTCTTCTTATGACACGGCGTGCTTCTGTAACTTGAGGTCTTTCTCTCTCTTCCTATGACACGGGGTGCTTTTGTAGCCTGGGATTTCTCTTTCTTCCTATGACACAGTGTGCTTCTGTAGCTCGAAGTCTCTCTTTCTTCATATGACACGGTGTGCTTCTATAACCCGGAGTCTCTCTTTCTTCTTACGACACAGTGTGCTTCTGTAGCTCGGAGTCTCTCTCTCCTCTTATGACACGGCGTGCTTCTGTAGCCCGGGGTCCTTCTTTCTTCTTACGACACGGCGTGCTTTTGTAACTCAGAGTCTTTTTTTCCTATAACACGATGTGCTTCTGAAACCCGGAGTCTCTCTTCCTCTTATCGACACGATACACTTGCATAGCTCAACCTGGTGCAAGCCTATGCACCGAAGGTCTCTCTACCACCAAGATAATTTAAGTGTCTTATGTCTTTGAATGCAACCTCTTCAAGGCTACATTAAAAAGGGGGCATTTGTTGACACCTGATTTTAAAAAAAAAAAAAAAAGTCATTAAAAAATTAATCATTATTTAAAAAAATATTTAAAAAAAAAGAGAGAGAGCTCAAGGGGTCGAGTCGGGCCGAATCCGGCCTTGGCCCGCCCGCCCCTCCTTCTTTCCTCCCCCCGCACACGGCCTAGGCCCTTCCTCCCCTCAGCCCGGCCCGTTGGCCTGCCTCCTTCTCTGTTGTCCTTCACGCGACCTGCAAAAAAGAGCAAAATGAAAGAAAACAGCAGGGGACAAGGGGAACAAGGGAGGCAGGGACGATGCTCGGTTGGAGTTAGCGGACGAGGGGCAGGCCGACAACGGCAGCTAGCATGGCAAGAGGTCAAGTGTGCCAATGAGTAGAAGAAAAGGAGATTGGCATCGCAAAGAAAGAAAAGGGAGAAAAGGAAAAACCGAGCAGAGAGGGGACTGGGGGGGCAGGAACAGAAGCGGAGCACCAAAAAGACAGAATGGAGAGAGGAGAACCGGAGAGAGGAGAGAAACCGAAGGAGGCGTCGTCGACGTTGCCCAACGCCGTCCGAGTCACCACCCTCCGACCCCGACACAGTCCGAGCCGCCGCCCTTCGAGCGACGCCGAGAGCTTCACCACCGCAAATGCTGTTTCGAGGTCGCCGGAGCTCCGGGCGCCATTGCCGTTGCAGCCCTCAGTCAAGCCGACGCCCTACCCGTCGCCGTACCTCCGCCTGTCTCCGCAGCTACCCGTCGTCGCACCTCCGCACCATTGCTACTGCTGCTATCGCCCAGCTCGAAGCCACGAGCGCCACTGATGTGCCGCTACCATTCCGCCATCCCCGATGACCGCCGCCGTGTCGGGGTCCCCGTCGTGCTGAGCTAGCCCCACTGCAGCACCAGCCCCGAGCCACCGCGGGATCCCAACGCCATCGCTGCACCAAGCCGCCACCACTATGCCGTCACCCGCGGCGTCCCCACCATCGCTAAGTCACTGCTCATGCCATCACCCGCTGCGTCCCAACCTTCGCTGAGTCAACGTCGTCGCCGTCGTCGCCGTCAAGCCTGTCGTCACCGCCATCGCCATCAAGCCCATCATCACCGTCGTCGCCTGTCCGCCCGGTGACGTCCTAATCGTCCCTCGTCAGCACCGCGAAGGAGCAGAGGAGAGAAGAGGCAAGAAGAGGTAGAACCAAGTCGGGCGAAGCCTCCAAACCGGGTAGGATTTGGTCTTCGAAGCAAAGTCGAGCGCGGGTCACGAACCGGGTAGGGTTTTTGAACATTTCAAGCCAGGTTTGGGCTGTTTTTGCATGTGAGCTTTATTTTAAAAAAATTAGACCAGACTAGGCTTGCACATCAGGCCCAGCCTGGCTAAGTTTCTGCCGGTTTGGGTCGCGCGGCCTAGCTCGGTTCGAGCTCGGGCCATCTGGCCTGATCCGGTCCGGGTTTGGGCCGTCTTTTCAACGAACCGGGTCAGACCCAACCTGAGGATCCGACCTAGGTCGTTTTAATATATTATAATATTAAAATAATATTTTATAAAATATAAAAAATATTTTTAAAAAAATTAAAAATTAAAAATTTCGAAAAATTAAAAAATGTAGGGTTTTGTTGGAAATTGACATGTTTTGTATTTTTAGTGTAATTAGGTTTTTATTTGCTTGCACATTGATTATATTGCGTGTTTAATTTGCATATTTAATTATGTTTAATTGCACTTGCTCAATTTTACTACAATTAGAATCTTGGTAACTGTGATTATTATTTTAATGATTGCGCACCCACATGATCACCTCACGTGTTAGTGGATAGGTATAAAATCAATCCAAACTGCCTGACAAAAATCTTTTTTTTTTAAATGAACAAGATTAGGTAACGAAATGGCACTAATTGGTCAATCAGTGTAATCAAGTCTCCGACCTTAGATTCTCTGGTTGCGTAGGAAGTGAGGTACACTCACAATACCTATCTTGGTTTCTAACCGACCTCAATAGGCTAGTGGCGACTCCTTATTGCGAAATTCTTAAGAATACCCCAATTTCACGCGAGGTATGGGCTTGGGAAAACCCGCGCCTAATCATGGGCCTTAGGTCCATCATTTAAGCAATACCCCTAAACTTGTTCCCTCCCCCGAGTGGTAGGTCGCGACAATTATTTTTCTCTCATTTTAATTTATTCGGGTGAAACCTTGGTTCGCATTTTTCCTTAACCCTGCCATGCTTGGATAGCAAATTGAGGCCCATTACGAGCTTGGCCTTATTATTACAATAATTTGTGTTTATTTCGCAAAATATAAATAATTAGAAGATATTTTCCTAAAAATAATATATTATATCACTTAAAATAATTAGTCAATAAAAAAGTATTGACATTACAAATAATAATTTATTTTTAAATATTTTCGTGGACAATAATTATATTTTTCGTTCATTCATTTTCGTAGCGATATAAATAATTATTTAAAAAAATATTTTCATAATCGTTTATTTACTACCAAACGAATGAAACCTTAATCCACCTTTTATTTGCGAATGACGAGTCATGATTTTTGGACAACTAATTTTTATACACATTAAATTTATTGCTTAACTTTTAATTAACATTAGAAGTGAATGTGGATGTCATTATAAAACAAAACCATGACCCACATATGTATTTTTTTTTATAATAGATCATGGTAGAGACTGTAACCATTCTCACAAAGGACTTATCCTGCCAACTTCTAAAAGGAAAAAGTTGACGGTGCATAAATTAAAGTACGAATTACTCTGGATGCCATCTCATAGATCATTAAGTATAAATTAATTCCGTCATTAGCGAATTATGGCACTTATTTTATGTAGTTAATTATTTTATTGGAATATTTGTCGGCCACCATCATTCTTAGGGAAATTAAGAAAAGAAAAAAGGATGCGTACTTTAAGGTTGGCAATTGGGATGTTAGGCGCATGCTTTCGGCTCAAAAAGAAGAATTAGCAAGACAACTTCAAAATCAAGTTTGGTATTTCTCGTGCTAATGTGTACCCCTTAAATCCCGCCTAAAAAACACAAAAGCCGATATAAGTACGCCTCTTTGGTTGGTGATCTGGGCCCGGCCCATGTGTTATTAGGCCCACTTCCAAGTTCCAACTAGGAGTAATTAATATTGAAAAAAAAAAAAGCCTCATTTGATCCAAACTCTTCTTTTTGCATGTGCAAACCTGACACGCTATTGTTAGTATTAATTTTTTTTTTTTTGGGTACTATGATTTTTTTTACACAACTCAAATTGCTAGATTATAGGCAAACTTTTTTCCCCATTAATTCAAGCAAATTACAGTGTTCTTTCTTTTATAATTATGAGTGAATATGCAAAAAAATTAATACTAACAATAGCGTGTCGTGGTCGGACCTCGGAAGTGGGCCCGATAACACGTGGGCTAGGCCCAGATCCCCAACCAAGGAGGCGCACTTGTATCGGCTTTTGTGTTTTTCAGGTGGGATTCAAGGGGTACACGTCAGCACGAGAAATACCAAACTTGATTTTGAAGTTGTCTTACTAATTCCTCTTTTTGAGCCGAAAGATGACATGCGCCTAACATCCCAATTGCCAACCTTAAAGTACGCATCCTTTTTTCTTTTTTTAATTTCCCTAAGAATGATGGTGGCCGACAAATATTCCAATAAAATAATTAACTACATAAAATAAGTGCCATAATTTGCTAATGACAGAATTAATTTATACTTAATGATCTATGATATGGCATCCAGAGTAATTCGTACTTTAATTTATGCACCGTCGACTTTTTCCTTCTAGAAGTTGGCAGGATAAGTCCTTTGTGACAATGGTTACAATCTCTGCCATGATCTATTATAAAAAAATATATACATATGTGGGTCATGGTTTTGTTTTATAATCACATTAACATTGACTTATAATGTTAATTAAAAGTTAAGCAATAAGTTTAATGTGTATACAAATTAGTTGTCCAAATAAACACATGGCATAATTCGCTATTGAGTGCTGGTCAATTACAAGGAAATGGTTATGTTATCACCATTAAGAGGGGTGCTTGTGAAATTTATGATTCTATTAGAGGTGCTATTGTAATTGTTCCTATAAGTTCAAATAGATTGTTTCCATTAAAGATTGAAAATATACAATCTTGTTTGATGGCTGAAAAGAAATATCCCTCATGATTGTGGCATTTTCGCTATGGTCACTTGAGTTTTTGTGGATTGAAGACCCTCCAACAGAAAAGCATGGTGACAGGTCTTCCTCAAATTACTACTCCTTCCCAAGTCTACGAAGAATGTGTTGTTAGCAAATAATATCGTTCTCAATTTTCAAAAGAGAAATCATAGAGAGCAAAGGATGTTTATTTGGACATTTGTGGTCCTATAAACTCATCTTCTAATGGAGGTAAAAGATACTTAATTACCTTCATTGATGATTTTTCCAAAAAAAACCTGGGTTAATCATAAGCTTTCTCCACATTTAAAAGCTTCAAAGCTCATGTGGAAAATGAAGCAGTAAAGACCATTAAGACCCTTCAAACATATTGTGGTGGTGAATATTGCTCAAAAGAATTTGAAGCTTTTTATGCAGAACGTGGCATTCAAAGAGAGCTTACAGTCTCATATACACCACAACAAAATGGTGTATCTGAGAGGAAAAATAGAACCATTCTCAATATGGTGAAAAGCTTATTGGCAATAAGAGGAGTTCCAAAGACTTTATGGCCAGAAGCAGTAAATTGAAGTATTCATGTTTTGAACATAAGTCCAACTTTTGTTGTTCAAAATAAGACACCAGAAGAGGCTTGGAGTGGGAGAAGACCGGTTGTAGATCACTTCAGAATCTTTGGATGCATCGCATATGCCCATGTCCCGGATGAGAAAAGGAAGAAACTTGATGACAAAGTTGAAAAATGTGTCTTTCTTAGTGTAAGTGAAGCATCCAAAGCAAATAAATTATTCAATCTACTAACAAAGAAGATTGTGACTAGTAGGGACTTTTTGATGAAGAGAACACTTGGGATTGGAATAGGCAGCAGCCTACCCAAGTCCTTTATGATAATGATGTTGTCATGAGCAGATTTCAGCATCTTGTATGCCCAAAAATTCATCAAATGCAACTTCTACAGCTGCTAGAATTGCACCAACAATCGTTGAAGTCAATGAAGAAGAAGTTCAATCTCTTCGCCGCATTAGAAAAATGCCTGCTTGGATGGAAGATTATGAGATAACTAAAATTGGAGATTCAATTACTCATTTTGCCCTATTTTCAAACTATGACCCTACAACTTTTGAGAGTTCTATCAAAGAAGAAAAATAGCGAAAAGCAATGGATGATGAAATTAATGCCATTGAAAGAAATGATACGAGCTTGTCGAATGGACAAAAAACCAAAGTGGGTCTTTAAAACAAAACTAAAAGAAAATGGTGAAGTTGACAAATACAAAGTATGTTTTTACAAGCATCAATATGGGATCGACTATACATAAGTTTTTTCTCCAGTTGCGAGACATGACACAATCAGATTGATAGTTGCATTGGCGACACAAAATTCTTGGCCTATTTTCTAGCTAGATGTCAAATCGGCATTCTTGCATTACTTGGAGGAACAAGTATTTGTTGTTATTTTGGAAATGAGCATAAAGTTTATAGATTGAAGAAAGCTCTTTATGTCGAGCTTGGTATAGTCGTATTTAAACTTATTTTCTTAAAGTTGGTTTGTCAAAATATCCTTATGAGCATACATTTTTTGTCAAGATTGGAGATAAAAGGAAAATGTTATTGTCTACTTGAATGTTGACAATCTTATATTTACTAGAAATTGTGATGCCATGTTTGAAGAATTCAAGCAATTTATGATGGATGAGATTGATATGTCTAATCTTGGTATAATACATTACTTTCTTAGCATATAAATGGTACAATCGGGTGATGGGATCTTTATTTCTCAAAAGAAATATGTGAGAGAAATTTCGGACAGATTTTAGATGAAGGATTGTAATCTTGTAAACACTCCGGTTGAATTTGGCTTAAAGCTATACAAAGATCATAAAGGGATGAAGTTTAACAGCACACTTTACAAACAAATTGTGGACAATTTGATGTATCTAAGTATAACAAGGCCAGACATAATGTATTATGTGAGTTTAATCAATAGATATATGGAGAATTCTACAAAAATGCATATGTTAGTTGCCAAGAGAATCCTTCGTTACTTGCAAGGAACTAGAGACTTTGGGCTATTTTACAAGAAGAGTGAAAAGTCCAATTTGTTGAAATTTACTGATAGTGACTATGCAGGAGATCAAGATGATAGGAGGAACACTTCGGGTCATGCTTTTATGTTTGGGACAAGTGTTATTTCATGGTTATCTAAGAAGCAACCAATTGTCACATTGTCAAATACAGAAGCTGAATTTGTTGCTGCAACAACTAGTGCTTGTCAAGCTATTTAGCTAAGGAGAATTCTTGAAGAGATGCAATTCAAGCAACTAGGAGCTAGCAAAAATTTTTCTGACAATAACTTAGTAATCAAACTCTCCAAGAATCATATGCTACATGGAAGAAGTAAGCACATTGATGTGAAATTTTATTTCTGAGAGATTTTAGCAATGATGGAACAATTGATCTAATCTATTGTAGGAGTGAAGATTAGCTTGCTGATATATTCACCAAGGCCCTCAAGATGGAGTCATTTGTGTAGCTCAAAAGGTTACTAGGTGTTTACATGTTGAAAACAATTAAGCATTTAAACTAAATGTTAGTAAATAATAGTTTAAGGGAGGGATTGTTGAAATAATAGTTGTTTCTTTTACACGTTTTACCGATTTGGTTTTGTAGTTATTATAGTCTTTAGGAGTTAGTGGAGTCACGTTTAGCTAATTTGTATGTTAGTTGTCCTAATTTTTAGGTGTTAGTGGATTAAGTGTTTTATGAAGAATATAGATGGTTATGGATCCTTTTTTAGTGGTGTTTTTACGTTATGTATTTGTCTTTGTAAAAGACTTCGAGGTTATGAAATAAATATGAAGTTTCAGCCTTAATCTCTCCTCCCCTTTAGCAATTTTACACATATTTCATTTC
This sequence comes from Eucalyptus guilfoylei, assembly GCA_016097605.1. Taxonomy (NCBI): domain Eukaryota; kingdom Viridiplantae; phylum Streptophyta; class Magnoliopsida; order Myrtales; family Myrtaceae; genus Eucalyptus; species Eucalyptus guilfoylei. Next base: position 21,817,664 of record CM027866.1, on the reverse strand, counting down.
CGGTAAAACATCAAACAATTGGTATGCGTTTATGAACTCGGGTCCTGGATTCAAATCGAAAGCCTTCCTCAGCCTAAACATGATGCATTACTTTCAAAACATTATGAATCGACTTGAACTTACGTTGGTTTGACAAGATTTCATCAAATAAAAAAGAAAATTCATCCACTAGGCGAGTTGCCCTCTGGCCGTTAAAAAAACGTGGGCGAAGCAGGAGGTCCGAGGAGGATCGTACTTGGTTTGTCGTGCGAGTCGAGGCCTCGATCGGTCGAGGATAGAACGCAACGAGCTGGCCTCTTCCTCGGCTGTGGGAAGTCCTCCGAATGAGCAAAGGTCAGCCCTTGACCGGAGTTTTGGAATCCGGCGAGCTTTCGGCGACTGGGTTCTCCGTTACTCACTGAGAACGGGAGGAGTCGTCTTTGTCTCCCGCCTTCCTCTCTATGGCCGACGGCCTTCTCTTCACGCTGTCTCTCTCCCTTTCTGTCTCTCGTTGAAGACCCCCTCACCTCTCTGTCTGAGAAGAGCTTGTAGAGAACCCCCAAAAACTTTTGAGCCAATCTCTTCCCAGAACTTCGAGCATCTCCTCCTTCACCACTGGAACGCTACCACCGCCAGATATCTCGAGAACATAGACACCTCTCTCTCTCTCTCTCTAAAAAACGAGCCCACCCAAGCTCTCTCCCGTCCCTCTTTCTCGGTCTCCCTCTCCGGCTCTCTCTCGCTCACCCTCTCTCCCTTTTGAGGGCCACCGACTAACGCCAGATTGCTGGCCCGCCTGGCCCCGACCCGCAGATCACGCTGCAATCTGCCAGTCCCGATCCTCTTCCTCTCTCTGACTTGACCCCCTTTTCTTGCGCGTGACCAGCGTGAGGAGGAGGAGACTAGCACGTGGGCTAGGCCTAAAGAAAGGGAAATAAGGCTAGGCTTGGCCTAGGCGAAAAGAGACAGAGGACAGGAGGACAGAAAAGGACTAGGCCTAGCCCGGTCCTTTCCTCTTTTTTTTTTTTTTTATTGCTTTTTTAAGATTTTAATAAGTAGTGATCGTAACGTAAATGCTCCTAGTGTCTATGTGCAATGCATTTTAACGAAAACATACACCATGCATTTTAATGAAAATTAAACTTCTTTTAAGAAATTAACCCCTAATTTTATATGCAGTTAACTTGTAAATAAAATGCAAAATTTAGAAGTTAACACAAATCAAACAAATTTACTATTTTTCAATACTTTTACTTTCCTATGTTACACTTTACTTTTCATAGTTTAGCTTGCTACTTCATGTCGTCGATTATTATAGCGTGTAATCTCTATCTTTGATGTTGTGCCATCAATTAAATTTTGATTTAGTGTGTTTTGTGTTCTCAAATGGTGTTGTCATTAAATTCCGGTATAGCTTATTTAGATTTGGTTGCTTTATTGATTCTATATCTCTGAGTTGTGTCGTCAATCGAATTTCGGCATAATTTGCATCCGTACGGTCCTATTCAATATAAAGTCCTTGATTTCCTCATTTCCCTTGGATATCTCATGTTGCAATCAATGCAAGACCCTGGTTTTCTTTAATTAAAAGCCAAAGAAATACTCTGGATGAAAGATATTTTGTAACATTATAAATTCTGGAGAAACACCCACATATAAATATGAGAACATAGCACAAAAACGAAGAAAATTGCCTAATGACTTGAGCTCCAAAATTTATATCCAGCATGATTTTTCCCATTGGGAAGATCGCCGGGAACTTACACGAGCTTTCCTTTCCCTAACAGGGCCCCTCCCTCCCTCCTGCGCATGCAAGCAGACAAAGCTTAGATCGGCACAAATTCGAACAATTTGTTTCCAAACGATGGTCAAAACTCCGCTTTCAACCAATCGGCGACTTGTATTCTTATTTCACCGAGAATATTCTCGATCAAAATATCTTTCATCGAAAGTTGGCTCTTTAATTTTTTTTATTGGGTTTTGTGTTATTTTGGAAAGGAAACTACGGATTCTACAATACAAAACAAATCTAACGTAACTTAAAATAAATGCAAGATGATAATAACTGAAGAATGATAGCCATAGAAAATGAGTGTATTGGGTTCTTGTCAAATTTTTCTATCCTTTTACAATGACTTTTATTCGGCTATTTATAGTTGGATATAAAAATTTTGGACAATTATCAAGCGCGTTTTTTTTCTCAAAAATTATTCTGAAAATAAAATCAGAAAAAATTATTTATAATCAAAAATTATTTCAGGGAATAGAATCGTTACCAAACACGCCATAAAACTCCAAAGTTACCCTTAACAAAAGGCACAGGACAAAATAAGACATCATTGCAATTTCAGCTAACTAACTAGCCAAGAACACAAGAAAGTATCGTTTGTTACTCCTCCGCAATTCCACCAGCATCATTTTCTTTCTCTCAAGAATGCCTAATCCCAACGACCGAACATCAAGTACTACTTCAATAAAAATGCATCCAAAACCATGTAAAATATTTGAGAATTTAAAGAAACAAAACAGATATTTATTTAGGAGTAACCATCACGTTACATAACCAGACTAGAAAGTAATTAAGAAAAAGGGAAAAAGAAAAAGACTCATAGTTTGGACAAATTTTTCTCTTCTCTAACTGATAAGGACACCGTCACCGAAATTCAAGACGTATAGAAGCCAATTCAAATCAATAGAACTTTGTACTAAGTTACTTTGTTAAGTAGTCTTAGGGCATGCACTGCCACTCGAACTTGTCATGATGTCAAACTAGAGTGCAATTACTATTATGAGACAGTATGGTGCACATAGAAAGTACATAGTAGTAAGACAACTTACTTCGATGTTCAATAATAATATTGTTCTTATCAAGTTAACCAAGTTCTCATGTCAAAACATGATCATGACAACATCGTTCTTATGGAAACATATTTTAGGACTCGATTAGCACAACATATTTGACACCAACTTTTCCTTCAATACTTATAACCTTGTTCCCAATAAAACTAAAACCCATATATGTTCTTTATAAATTTCATTCGGCAAACACCAAACCCCTTTCAAAAACATTCTACCTAACTCCAAGTTGGTCAATCATCAAGAGAAATCAATATCGAGTTCAGCTCCATTCTTGCAGTTGATAACTCTACATTAAATTCACAATGAACATGAGAATTGAAATATCTATTGTAATATTGAAATATTCCATGATAAGATTTTCTCACCTAACTCAAAATTTTCAAATTCTTCTAGGTCCTCCTTGATCAACCATGAAAGTGGTGTAAATCATAGCCAATCTTGAGCACATATAAAGCCTCCACCATGCTTAGTGTCAAGGACCTATGAAACACATTAAGTACACGATCTCATGTGCTAAATGCAGCTTGTGATGATATAGTTGAGACGGGCACCGCCAAAATATTTCAATCAATGGAAGAGAAGATAGGATATTTCGTAGAATTGACTTTCCGTCAATTTAAGATATCAAAGTTGAAGCTATACCGTTTACATCCTTCCTTCAAATGCTTATCTAATTCAGATTTTTCTTTTAAATATTCTTATTTCGTTAAGCTAAGATACATTGCAATCATGATATCCACACCCACCATAGGAGACATTGACACACTTATTGTTCTTGTACCCTATAACGTCAATTTGCTTTGGAGGCATATACCAATGCAATATTACTCGAATGATAACATCAAAGATGTTGTCACTCTATCTCATAAGGTTTCCACGTATTTGCTTTCATAAACTTGATTAATCATCCATTTCACATACTCCCACTTACGTCAAGGGTCAAGTATGCAAGCAATAAACAATGTTAGATTGATATTATTCACTTCTAGGTCCACATGCTACAATGGAATAGCAAATTCTCGACCAAATCACCACAGTAAAAATGTTACAAGTGCAGATTATCCTAGGTTCAAATCCTATGAGCGAATGAGTTTCAAAGATTCACAGAGTGAACCCACACCAAGAATCAAAGAGCCAACCCTCAAATCCATCACCCACAAGCCATCACTCAACCTTGCCTCTACGGCCGCGCACAACCCAGTCACCAAGCCATGACCATTGTCGTCTCTCTCTCCTCTCTCCTCTCTCTCTCTCTCTCTCTCATCAATGATGATCAGCTTGCACACAGAGCCAGGTATCACTCCGCCCTCTTCAATCAACCCAAAGCTGGTGCAATCGTAAGGAAGGAAAGATTGAGGGTCGGAGCGGATCAATTTGAAGGAAACAAGGGCGATTCGAATCGTTGAGACCAGGAGTCCAATCAATTTAGGGTTTAGACTCTCGCTTCGTCTTGATCCAATCAATTTAGGGTTTTGACTCTCACTCTCGTACTGACCAAGCGAAGGAAGGAAGTAACTAAAGTAATATTATTAAGTTCTGATGGTTCGATTTGGTTTATGAATCAAACCAAACATAAAAGAATCCAAATTGGCAAAAAAAACAGATTATTTATTCATTATCCAAATTGAAAACCTAATCAAATCGAAAATGCACAATATTTCGATTCAGTTCAATTTTAGTTTTAGTTCAATTTTTTAGTTCAAATCTAACACCGCTATTCCTGACCACTTTTTATTATTTACCAGCGGTCAGGACAATGGCCTTAGAACATGAAATGCACCACCATCCACTATCACCCCCAATAAAGACCTAAACAAAGAGAACTGATTCTAGCCCACTGCAGTCTATTTCTTTTCCCTCGTATTGCACGTTCCATTATCCACAACAAGCAGGGCGTCCGTTCTTGCAGGTCACCCAGCATGCCGTGTACTTGAACGTATGCACACTGTAGCTTGTGTCTTTCCTCCAAGGTTGTACTTATTTCCACTAATGCCTGAAAAGGAAAAAGAGAGGAGACCACCTATATGATTAAATAAATGAGCCAAAGTAATGTTGGAAGTTTGTTTGTAAAACAAATAAAGTCCGCTTTTTCTCCCATATAGGAAAGTTGGAAGGAGATAGGCTAATTAATAAGTGTGAGTAAAGAAAATGATTGGTATGGGCTAGACACAACAATACCCTCGTATTTGGTGCACAAATAATTAATAATTATTAGGCTCACTTAGCATGCTTACATGCCTGCATTTTAATTAGCACTAATCTTTTATTTTTTTTTATTTTGTATAGTTATCTTATTAACATTTACTAGTTAGAGGTTGTTTTTTTTTTTTTATTTAGTATTTTTGGAAATTTTCAAAATTCGAAATTTTATTTATTTAAAAATATTTTTATTATTTTTATTATTTTGAATTTTTATATATGTCTTTTTAAAACAACCTTTGAAAATTATGCTTGTTCAGTTTGCAACATTTTTCAAAATGTTGCATTTGTTCATTTTTTTCAACTTCTTCCAAAGAGATACCTCTATTCATTTTGACACTTCTTTCGAAAGGATACCTTTGTTTACCTTACAAACTTTCACAAAAAGTTGCATGTATTCTTTAAGATCGATATATTTGGATGAACGAGTATAAAATCATTTTTCAAGTCTTCTTTCCTAAATTACAAATATTTTCAATTGTTTCCTTGAGAAACCCTGGAGATATACTTAAATTGCTATTTAGTATTCTCAATTGAAATTTTGTTGCATACTGAAAAATTTGCTAATGACCATTAGCAACATTATAAGGGAAATAAATTCTTTAAAAAAGTGATATCACACATCAAAATCCGACTTAATTACTTTATTGATTTGAAGCCATATTTTTTCCAAGAGACAATGACTACAAGCTCATAGATGCATTCTTTATAAGATATAAAAGTAGAGCATAATCAAAGTACGAGTATTACAATAATTAAGTTACATAATGACCCTTTCCACATGGACTAACAGTTCAACACTGCACAATAAGGTATGAACACATCCAACCAAACGTTTTTATTGTCAAGCATCATCCCTGACCAGGCCACGACCAAGCATGTGAAACAACTAAAACAAGCATGGCGAGCTCATAATTGATATGAACTAGAACGCAAAATCAAACCTGTAATGATCTTAGTATGCATTCAATCTCTGCCTTGAACGAAGACAGAATCTGTCATATCTTGAAGTCCTTGTGCATCAATTGAAGGACATAAACAATGGTGATGACATTAGTTGAATGATCTGTCCCATGGCTACCATTTTCCGAAAGAGGCAATGAAGTCCTATCAGATATCAATGATTCCATCTTGGTTTTAAACTAGTTACAGAAGTTTGTGACTTTCGATCAAACAAGAATAAGCAAGGTAAAACATTATAATGGGTCATGCAGTCGAGAACAGCAACAGCAGTTTCATCATCATCTCCTGAAATGTGGGGGATTACGACCTGAATATATAAATAAAACGTCTGATTAGATAACAATAAACACTTGACTCTTGAGCCTGCTGATTCAGAAAAAGAGATGGGCAACCATGACTTTCCTAAGCAACTTAAGTATAGACCAATAGTCATCAGATACCCAATCTTAACAGATACTAGTAAGAACCATGTCACACATATGTACCTCACAAAGACTAATTTCTGGATTATTCGAGTAAAATATAATTAGCATTAGTTCCAAGCCAAATTTCAGTAACTATTTTTAAAAACCATGTCACGCTCGTATGTACCATATGGAAGACCAATTCGGAGGTTATTCAAGCAAAACATCATTAGCATTAGTTCTAACCCAAATTTTGTTGCAATTTATGAGTCAAGTGATTGAAGCTGAACTGAACAAACAGAAGATTGACACAAAGAATCTCAAATTATTGATCCAATGTGAATCAAACTTAACAAAGAAGAAACACACACTTGGGACGGGAAAAATTATGCTGTTCGACATGTGTGTCTTACCCACTGCGAAACGCAGTGGGCTGCATCCAGCGGAAACAGCAGGCATAGCCTCTTCAATATAACTGATGCCTCACCCTGATCCAATGTGGTCAAGGTGGCTCCTCCAAGAGTAGTTTGTAGATCAGACTCGGCCTTATCCATCCTAAAAATAAAAAAACTTAACAGCAAGATCTATGCTCTGAAGGCATACACAGCATACAATCAATAATCGGAACTCCAGTGAAGGCATCGAATTAACCACAGATAAAATGTCCCCGAGACAATTGATCAAAACCGGCACCAGATCCTACAATTTCTCCAGGACAAGAGTGTATCCTACAAGAAAAACTAAGTGTTGGTGTTACCACTTACAACTACAATAGCTAAATCTCAATAAGACTAGATTATCATCATTATTATTATTTTTTCTTAGACGATTTTTTTCGTTCACTTTCACAAGAAGAATATCAGAAGGCGTAGATCTGAACGAATAACATGAATCCCACAAGGGGTTGAAAACTATGATGGATAAGTACATGGAAAACTTACTAACATAATACAGCGGGGAAAAGCCTAGTTCTCTCGGTATATGCACGCAATTCCTTTTCATTACTCCTCATTGTTTGTTTCTCACCGCAAATCTCGTCATATTAGTTCCCGAGAATTCTGACTAGTCCTTTCCGAATGCAAGTGGACTATTTCATTCCAGTACCTCGAGCATAATCTAGTATACTTTGGTCTATCAAGTATTTTAGCAGTACTTCCAATCCTTGAAGCACCGTTAGCGTTTCATCTTTGGTCCTCTTAATTGAGCTAACTCTGCATATCAGTTAGCAATCTTAAATCTAATTTTCCAAAGAATCAAAAGTAGATAACCAAGAAAGTGCGACGAGAAAATGGTGAAAGTTCTTAGTGCATGGACAAAAATGAAATCACACAAAAGTTAGACAAGTTAAATTTCATTAACACTTCTGTCATGGCCTAGAGAAATGACATGACCTAGAAGATTTCTAAATGAAGGATCATGGTCGATCCATGAAAAACGAGCGGACCTTGAGGCTTCTAAGTCCTAGACTTAGAGTTTTTTTAGTACTCTAGAGTGCTCTTAGGGTGGGCATTATTGTAAATGTACATTCCTATAATAAATGCAAGTAGTTGATAAATAGGAAGATGCCATCTCCACCATTGGATTAAGGAAAGATATACAGTTATGATTGAGCATATATTTATATATAAAGGGGTCTCCTCTCTTCCAACAGGTGCAAGATTAAGTACCTTAAAAACATACTATCAGAATCCAATTAAAGGAATGAGAAATCAAAGGTTGAGTAAAAGACACTTACCAACCGGAAGAACTTGCATACACATCATGTTCAAGCCCATGCAATAACCTTTTTCCAGTTGTTTTATGATCAATGTTACAAGACGTTGCGAACAAAGATAACTCTAGTGAGTTGCACGGAAAACCCTCAAGAGAATAAAAACATTCTTATTTGAAGAAAATGTGTCGACCAACATGAGGAACATTTGTTTTGCTTCTCTCTCGGAAAGTACCTTCACTCAAGATTCTTGTTTGGGCCGTTTATACATATTAGTAGTGGGTAAGAGTAATCCTGAAAACCCATAAAGCCCAGACCAGTTCTGTTCGAGATATGACCGGGCCAGTCTTTCGGGTCTACTATGGTTATTTAATAGGTTGTCTGGGCCATAGGCCTGAGACCGATGAAGCCGATTGAGCCCAAACTAACCTCAATAATTTATTTTTTTTGGTCAAAGACCTCAATAATTGTTTAAAATAATACAAAAATTAATGGCACTATGAAACCTCTTCCAGACTTCCACTTTACCTCTCTGTATCCTCACTCCGAAATCCTAATGTCCACGTGAATCAGAGTATACAATTAATAAGATAACTCCCTCAATAAGCAAGCTTCAGAAAAAAAAATTGTGCCAACTTAAGCATCCAGTCATTGACCAGTGATGCTTAAAGCATAAAGCATCAAGAAAGTGGCTACTTTTGACACAGAAGATCATAAACTTAAAATGATTCAGCTAGCTTTTCTTTACCAAAATCCAGCAGACATCCACAGAGGAAAGACATAGCTGAACCTTGTAAATTAAATAAATGGAAGATATATTTTTTCAGATGCAATCATCTTCTAGGTCATTGCATGACACTAATGACAAGCAACACATTAGACCCGCAACTTGGGGGATAGTGCAGAACGACGAGGCCAGTAAATAATGCTTGTGCAAATGCAGGATGACCAATGTACCATTAATTTAAGATCGTGACACACTCCTAATTCAAATTAAAGGGGTTTTTATAGTTATTCAAGAGACCAACATATAGTCGTAATGCATCGTATTGAGATATTTGCAGCATAATTCCTATACCAAGCATTGTAAAAAAAATTAAAATAATTAACATCGGAAATCTAGTTATTTACTATTAGACGATTATCAAACCCTCAAGTTCATTTGAGGGATTTAAAATATATAAGAAAAACTTTAGCTTACTTTAGAAGTGAAAGTGTTAACAGGAATGTCCATTTTTCCAAGGAGAGATTTCCTTCTCCTTGTAAAAAATGGCAATCTCACCTTTATCTTCATTTATAGAAATTATTATTATTTCTAGGTTATCTGTTCAATTATTTTTCTCTCATATTTATTTATTCAGGTGGTTCACAGTCCTCAAGCCTGCCATGCTTGGATAGCAAATTGAGGCCCATTATGAGCTTGGCCCGATTATTAAAATAATTTAGATTTATTTCGTAAAATATAAATAATTAGAAGATATTTTCCTAAAAATAATATAATATATCACTTAAAATAATTAATCAATAAAAAATATTATCATTACAAATAATAAATTATTTTATATTTAAAAAAATATTTTCATAATCGTTTAGTCACTACCGAACAAATGAAATCTTAATCGATCATTTATTTGCAAATGATTAGTCATGATTTTTTCCACGTTAACTGTGCGTTGATTATTCTTCCTGCCAAACAAAAAATGTTCAAATTCATCGCTTTTATACATTTTGGTCCAACGGGGATGTGACCTTTGATGTGCATGCTTTTTAACTTTTGACTTGTGCAAATGTTGCCGAATTCACACGTCTTCCATCATATTCAAGACACTTGACACTTGAAAATTTTCTAAATATTTAAATCTTTCCGACTTGTATAATCAAATGTAAGTTTTTAAAAAATCTTAAAATTCACTTCAAAATCTCGGAGGAAAAGAAATAAAATACTACGCGGGGATCAAGGGAAGTGAGAAGGAAGCATCAGCCCAAATTGACTCATGATCCGATCGATTACGTAAAGCCTGTGAAAAACTAGATAAATTAAGTTTCTCTTTTCGTGTGTTCACAATGGTGACACCATCCAAGAGGAATTAATTAAACAATAGAAAAGTTTATGCCTTCCAAGGAACTCTTGCGATGTCATCTGCTTTCAACGTACTCCGACCGTTTCCGTTCGCAACCTATTTCATTTGACTTTGTCCCACGCGACACCGAAGATGCTCCAAAATTCACGAGCTTTATCCTAAGATCTGCAATATCGGACGTGGCATTTCCATCGATCCGCTTCCCTCGCCCGCCACCCATTCAACACAAGAATCGTCACCCCCTTCTATATCGCCTCGCACGCGGGAGTGCACGTTTTCACCAAACGTACGCTTGTGGCTGTGGCGAAAACCCACCCCCGCTAGCCAAGAACCACCGATTTGCTCCCTACCCACGACGAGATTCGCCGTGCCCTCGTCTTGTTCCGGGCCAAAGCCGCGAAATTTATTGCGTCGGAGCTGTTTCGGACATGGTGGGGGCGGTGGGAGTGTTTACTGGGGTGCTAAGGGGAGTGGGTTCAAAGGGATTGTGGTGGTTTTTGCTTGGGTGTCGATCCAGGAGAGGCATCTGAGGAGCTACGTGGAGCTGTATTCATCTCTTGGGTGGAATTCCCTCGTTTGCCATGCCGGGTTCTTGAACGCGTGAGTTGATTTCTTCTGCTTCGAGTGTGATTTCTGGGTTTCGTGCTTTTCCTTTCTTTTCTAGTGCGGAAGGGTTGGGGGGCGGGGGGGATATGTTTGATTGTGTGGTTCTGACTTGAGCTGGGCTTGATGCTTGGTTTGTTGCAATTATGTGCGCCTTGTGCTTCATTTTCGACGATTTTGATTTGTTAAAGTAGACGAGGGTTGTTCGTCGAGGAAGCTTGAGTTGTTAGGTTGATGGATTTATTGCAGTCTGAAGCTTTTCTTTTATCTTAAGCTTGAAGGTTGCTATTAGTTGACTTTGTATGAGGATGTAACATTTTGTGGCCTGGCGTGTCATGTCTGGAAACTTGACGTGAAATTTGGATGGAGCGAGTATTTGGATCATTTGAAACTGGAGTCTCGGTTGATGGCCTAACCAAATGTGGTGCTGTTCTTATGTTTTCTTAAGAGGGACCAAAACTGTCTTACATCACATAAATGAGACAAAAATGGTTATTGGCTTTTGGAATTAGGGATCACGCGGAAAGATTAGAGTTTTAGCTGAAAGTAATCTGTCCTATGGCTTTCCATTAGTCTGTATATCATCCATGTGATGGACCTGAGCAGGTCCTTAAATGGCTCAAGGGAAGTAAAAGGGGAAAGAACCCCCAAGGGATGGGACTCCTGCTGACTCCCGTATTCCCACCTCCCCAGGAAGAAAAGCTTGGTTTTGGGGGGTGGGGGAGGGATTGGGGAGCTGAGGCATGCGGGCATTGGCACGTTAAAATAAGAAAATTCTGTCCTGTCAGCCCGCCAACGGTGCATCCATTAGACAGGGGGGGTGGCCCTCAGTTGGAGTCTTTGACTCCCTCTCTATGGTGAGGCTTCACACAGAAAGATTAGAGTTTTGGTTGAAAGTAATCTGCCCTCTATCATCCATGCGATGCCCGAGTTTCTTTTGATGGTTTCAGTTGAAGAGAGTATGACATGCACACAAGTATCACATATTGATCATCTAGGTATAATTGTTGAATGAGGTGAAGTTCTAGAAGGGGAGATCCAGATTTTGAAAGAGCTTGATTTCAGGGGTAAAAGTTGTCAGTCAAGTAACCACTTTCTATCAGAACACTATACTCATGCTGTTCACTGAAGTAACTCTACTTTTGAAATAATTTCAATTTTTTTAATTGCGTTATTCTTCCTTTTGAGAAACTTTGGGAGAAGCTAACATGGTATATTATGCAAAAATATGACACACTTCAGTTTTCTATTAGTTCTTTTGGCGGTGTGATCCAATTCAAATTATATCATAAGTACTATGATCTAATTGAAAGTTTTGAAAGTAGAGTGATCTAATTGTATGTAATGCAAGAATTGAATGACCATGGAAGTAATTTACCTCAAGCTACTCTTACCATGGAAAGATGTAAACAAGGACCATTCTACTGTCTTCCTTCAAGATGATTAACTTTTGGATTGTATCGTTATGACCAAAGTGTTAAGTAATTGGTATATCTCATTGGCCACCATTCTTACTCTACATGGTATGGTAGCTATTTTTAAATTCTGAAAAAGTGGATGAGGATGGGGAAGGAAGTCTAATAACCTTGCAAATGTTGCTTTTTTGCTGAAGATTGTGAGGCACAACAGTAGTCATGTGAAGGACCCTATTTGGCAATAGTATTGCTGCCTTTGTGCGTTTGTATAAAGTATATCTGCTTGCATTTGTAATTCATGTCAATGCCGTTTATGTATACTTGCCAGTTAGCACACATATTTAAATGTAGACACATTACTCATACCTCCTGAAGAGGGCAATGGGGGAAATATGTTAGCATGAAACTTAACAACATATGGCCTTGTGCGAAGTCAGATAGTTAGCCTTTTAAACTTTCTTGAAGTGAGTTGTAATTTTTATTGGTTATTAGTTCTCTAATAGCAAAAGCTTCGTTCAATGAAGTAGAGATCCCTCATCTTATTTATCTGCTTTACAAAATTGGGATTCTTGGTTGTTGGAATTGCAGAAAAATATTAGTTGAAAGAAAATGGTTTGGAATTTTCTCCTGTGCTTCCAGTTCCCATGTGAGGGAGTTTCCCTATTTCTGGGTTATACAAAGCTTAAATAATAAGAGTTTTTCACAGGTTTGCTTCCGAGAAGGCAATGTCAATGGCATTTTTTGTTCTCAATGAGCTTCTCAAGGTTAGTTTTCGTCATAGTACAACAAATTGTGGTTGATCCGTATACTGTACAAACTTTTTTGTTGATCCTATCTTGGTATTTTGTATCTGTTGTAATTTAATGTTATCTTATAAAAATTAGGGCTTGCCATGGTAGGATTCTCTTCCTTGAGTGTAGCACTATTTTTTGTTTATGTATACGTTCACTCCTACATTTTCCCCTTATTTAAAAAAAATCTAAGATGACAGTAAACCAATACTATTTAGTCTTTGTGGGGATGCAGGAACTACAAATTAAGCCATGTCCTGTAGTCTTTGCAGCTTTTTCTGCCGCTTCAAAGGCCTGTATGAGCAAGGTTTTACAGGTATGTCCAGCAGTTGTCTGTCTGGATCTAGTACTTATAAATTTAAAGCGTTCACTAATGTGTTCCGTTCATGTTTCAATAAGATAAACTAAATACATGCTGTTTTAGCAGATCATTGAGAGACCGTGTGAGAGTCAGCTGAAGTGGGTATGCATAAGCTCTCTCTATTCTGACTGAGGCTTTCAAACTTCGAATATGTTTCCCCATTTCATGTCCATTTCATTTGATATCTTGTCAATATTTTTTATGATGCATATGTAGTTCTGAAAGTTATTTTCTTTCATGAAGGACAAATATGGATTGGTGAGAAACTGTGTTTCTGGGCACATATTTGATTCCGGTCCAGTAGATTTTACCAGTGATTTTGGTTCTCGGTTTACTATGCCTTCTACCATCCTAAAAAGGCCTGTGCCAGCAAAAGTCGTCTCTTGGATAGTCAAAGGTGTTTCCTCTGGTCTAGATGCTCTGTATCTTACCAGATTTGAAGCCCAGCGTGCTGAGTATTGGCAAAACTTGCATTCTTCAGTTGTAAGTCGAATTGTTCAATGAGATCTGTTTTGCTTTTCGTGACTGGTTTCTGACATACATTTTCCTCATTGATAGTGCATTGGAGCTCCATATCTCATTTTATGCTCAGAAGATGACAGCCTTGCTCCTTATCAGACGATCCTCACCTTTGCCGAGGATTTACGAAGTTCTGGTGCAGATGTTAGGCTTGTGAAGCTGCATGGCTCCACTCACAATGGTTTGTCACAAAACTGTCTTCCTTCAATATGTCACGTTATCATTAATAGTTGCTCTTGTTTTAATCATGAAAAAAAGTTCATGCTCTAGATTTGGTGGTAGATTATACTTCCTGTATCTTTATATTTATGCTTGAGAAAATTCCTGCTCTTGCACTGGGAACTTGTGTTGCGTGGTAGGAGGGTAAAAGCGCTGGGCCTATTTCATGTAAAGAAGGTGAATTTAACCGAAGTTTATGGTGAGGATTTAGGAGTTTTCCTACCAAGCCGATGACCTGACTTGCACATATAAGAAGTGGATAGAATTGATTAAACTGGTTTTTAAAAAGGTTTGACTCATTTCTCTTATTCTTTTTCCCCTTAGTTTGGGTCCCTCTCTTCTTAAATATAGAAAGGTAAGCAAGAGAGTTGGAAAGAAGCCAGCCAACCCTAGAAGCGGCTGAAGCCTGAAAGAACAGCATAACCTGCTGAGATATTTTTTAAACACCTTTTCTTGTGCTTTGCTCTGTTACATAATTACATTCAGATGAATTTCTTCCATTAATCTGTCAAAGCTTTAAAGCCAAAAGGTGCAGCCAGAGTGGATCTATAAGCTTGAAAACAGGAAGTGCATCTTTAGAGAGAGAAATAAGAAAGGTGGAATTTTGAAAATTTTGATCTGATATAGATGAAAAAAGCAAGATGAGTAATTTTGGATGTCAGGTTTTGTGCATGGATATTTTGTTTGTCTTTTATTTTGGTTGGGAGAGAGGCAAATTTTTAGGTTCTCGTGGAGTAGATGCTTAAGGTGCCCCTGGATTATATGCAATCATCAATCTTATTTTTTGTGTGGTACTATATATTTGATGGTAATGATTGGTCCTGGAGTAAATGAGCATTTACTACTGAATCAATCCTTGCTTGAGAGAGGAGAAATGTAGGTGACCTACTGCTTTGATGTGGGAAATTACTTACCGTTGACTTTACTTGAAAAGGACAAGTTGGCAGGTGTCTGTAAAAGCAAAAACTTAACTAACAATTGAGAACCGAAAATTAGAGGGGTGTCTTGGACAGGCTTCAAAGCCCACTCCAGTAAGCCACATTCCAATTTCCTGCCAAAATCAAAATTCTGAAAAATTTGGGTAGACTATAAACGTTTTAATAATTTCAGATGTTCATGGTATATGTGGTATATGTAAAACTTACACATATAGCATTAAAATGAAAATTGAAAAGTCAAAATCCACAAGATAAAATATAAATGAGACACCCATATAGTATTCTTAGGCCTTTCATTTCCTTGCGCTTCTGTATTTGCAGAGCCAGAACTCAATCGAGAACCAAAATCCAAACCTTATAAAAATAGGACCATAAGTATCATTAGATTGGGTTGGCTCAATTTTCAGTTTGGTTAGGTTTCCTCCCCTCTTCCATTGTACAAATAATATCACCATAATGGCATATCTACCTTCTTTTCTATATTGACGTTGCCTAATTTAAAACCTTTCTGGCCACTGAAAAAATTGTCATGGTGTTCTCCTGAATAAAAGACAGAATGAGAATGCATTTATCTGGAGAAAGTTTCTTTTTTGAATGAACTTTATCAAGATTTTATTTCCTTTTTCTCAAATTCACTTCTCTATAGTTAATTTGCTCATTTTATTGGAAATATTTCAAATGATGCTATTGTTTTTTGTTGGCCTGATTCTAATAATAAGATGGTTCTTTAGAAAGTTGTTCACCTGCATCTTCAAGCACATTTTCTGCTTTCCCTACTAGCATAGAACTGAAAAAGTCCTTTGAAATCAATCTCTTCTTGCATGCACACCCTGTACTTGGTGCTATACTGATAATTGAGAGATGAAGTTATAGAACTTGGCGAAAAATAAGTTCCTTGCGGTATGGTATTTTGAGCACTCGTCCATTTGGAGGTCTTTTTAGATCTAAAACATGAATTCCAGTCATAATGTTCCAACCTGGGTTCAATATCTAACAGTCCCATTGCATTCTCATGTATATGTAGATGTGTCTATATCTAGATCTTACTTTTAAATACATCTATCCAAACCATAAATACATATAGACAATATGCCTACCACGTAGATAGATCCATAAATATGTACGTTCATGCAGACAAATGCATCATGCATATTGATATACCCCTTCAGTACTTAGCGAAATCTGCTCATTCACAATGGACCCTTAATGGCTGAACATTCATTCAACATTAAACAGAGAGTACATATCATGATGTTGATACAACTGTTGTGGCCCTGAAGACCACCACATTCTTTTATCCAGCTCCTGCCAAGTGATCTGAGACCCTACTATGTTTACACGACAAGGGAGATTTTACTTTGCCTATGGCATACAGACCTTCTAAATTCTCGTCTCTGGCTTTTCAGGTCATTATAAGCATTATCCAATCCAATATCGTGCTGCCATAGCCAGTTTGTTCGCAAAGGCAGCTTCCATATTTTCCCAACAAATCCAGCGACTCGAGGAAGAAAGAACTAGAATGGGGAGCAAGCGCGATGAGATCTCGGAGTTGATATGTGACCTCCAAAATGCAGCAGTGAACTCCAATCAGAGCTTAAGAAGGGTTGCCACAGGACCCAGTGACCATTTCTTCCTGCCAAGTTCAGTGAACGACAGTTACGCAGCTTCTGGGTCGTCCAACAATGAGCAAAAAGAGTCCTCGAATCTTGCACAGAATGCCCCAGAGATCAGCGCACACAGCATATTGGGCCAGATGCTGTTCGACATTTGCGTACCCAAGAACGTGGAGGGTTGGGACATTAAGTTTTCTGGTTCTTTGAATGGACAACCATATGCTTGTGCTCGGAAGCTGTCACCATCTCATGATATCAAATCCATACGCAGGTCAAGATTGTAATGGATAGTACTGTTAGGGGCCTCAGGCACATTCACTGAAAATTTTGCACGACTTTGCTGGAGATTCTGTGAGACAACTGGCAAGATCATCCACAACAGAAAGCTAGGCACGACATCTCGTGAAACCAAAGGTATCGTGGATATAGAGGCTGATGCTTGGTGTTTCTCTGGCATGTAAGTGTACAGAAAAGGCATGACAGAATGGATCCTACATAGACAAGTCCAATCCATGTAAGAATGATCGTGTTCCTCATCGACTATATAAGATGCATGTTATAGACGATTCTCGTCCCTAGCAATGGGTGCTGTGGGATCACTGCTAATGGTTTGAAGAAGATTCAGCTGCACTAGCATAGATAAGATGTATAGAGGTGTTGGATGCACATATAAATAACTGTTTTCTTGTGACCGAGTATGGCTATGAATTACGGTTTTTTGAGTTATCGAGTGTGTATCGGCTGTATAGAGGTGTCGATTCACATGTAAATAACTATTTTCGTGTGACCGAGTATGCCTATGAAATACAGTTTTTCAAGTCATCGAGCGTGTATCGGCCATACAAATTTCAAGCGTGTCTGCTAATTTTCTAGAGTTTGGTGATGTGATTGTCACTTCAATTTGTGGTGTGGTTCTTTTTAATTACTCACATTTCTTTCACCTGCTTCTGGCTGAGCCAGAAATTCATCTATGTGTCTGCAATTTTTTGTTTGTTAACTTCTTCCTTGCTTAAACTTATGTCACGGCAACTTACAACTCATTGCTTGAACTCTAGAAGTTTTCATATCCAAATGCTGGGACTTTTAACTTATATATATGCTTTTATAATATTTATAAAAAAAATAACACTATAATTTGGTGGGAAATAATTATTTTTTTAACTTTACTTAAGTTTTTTTTAAAAAAAGGCCCTTGAGGACCATGATTTTATTTATTTGTTCATCATATGATGCTTATGTACACAAACTCTAGTTTCCGGACCAAGTCAAGATGACTAAACTCTACATAGATTCTCCACCGGAGATTCCGGACCGAGGGTTTTCTTTAGGTCCTCAAGCATCGGTTCCGGACGCGATGACAGTTGGATCCGACGATAAAATTTCCCCTTCTGATCGCAAGTTTTCCAAATTTTTGTGTGATTCGACATTTCATATATAATTTATTAAATATGTGCGTGATTACAACCGACTATGATCGAGGATCCACATGGAAGGGCCCGACTCTCTCGCTTGATGACAAAAAAAAACTTGTGTTTCTTCGATTCATTAGGAATATTTCCTATTATTTTCCCCTATCTTTTTAGCCTTCCGAAGCTTGCTTTAAGATTGTAAAGTCAGATTTTGCGCGGGATGTCTCCCCCTCTGTTGCTTCCTATAATTGGAAAAGCCTGACCATGTACTGATAAGGCGGCTTCTGATCTCCGGGGGCTACTTTTAACAAGATAAATGCGGGAGTGCATCTAGAGCACTCTTAAAATACCTAATTGACAAAATTATATAATTTTCAAGATATCATATTTTCTCGTATTATGTAAAATCAGTGTTTTGCAAATTGAATTTTCTATAATATATGAGATTGCAGCGCCTCGTGCACATTTTTTGACTTTATCATTTTTATAGTAGATATCTTTATATACGAAGGTAAGAAATTTTGCGGGTTTCTAACTTTCTATGTGCACCTTATTTGGGAGGAAGGAATTGAAAGTTCGGTCTTTTACAAACGAAATTCGTTCCTCGCTTTTAGATACCATCTCCAAATTTCATGAAATCCTGTTGTAATTGCAATTTATAGAAGAAAATATGATGAAATCTGATAAGTTCCCAAATTAATGACCTCAACAATATTATTCATTACAGAACATGGTGGCTTTTACCAAATTGAAAGTCAGTCCTTATAAAATTCATGTACGTCCGCAACCGTCAACCTTGTCTTCAAATTACATATTTAAGAGAACATAAAAAAAAAATCAAATGAATAAGAAAAGACTAGGATGCATTTATTTTGTGGAGGATGAACGATTTGGAAAATACTTTTTCTAAATATGATTATGTGTATCACTTAAAAATTGAATGAGCGAAAAAAAATTTTGATCGTTTGCGGAAACGTTTAGAGAAAAATTATTGTCGCTAATAAAAATATTTTTCATTAATTAATTATTTCATGCGATATAAACAATTATATTAAGAAAATATTTTTCAAATCATTTATTTTTCACAAGACAAATAAATTATAAGGAAATGTTTGATAACGATTTTATTCCCGAGAACAATTTTTTATCAGAAATGGTTTTTTCTGATTCTATTCCTGAAAACAAATAATAAGCAAAATATTTTTCAAATCATTCATTTTTCACATGACAAACAGATTCTAAGAGCACATTTGGTAACGATTATATTCCCAGGAATATTTTTTTATTAGAAATGATTTTTTCAGATTATATTCCCAGGAACAATTTCTGAAAAAAAGAACATGCTTGATAACTACCTAAAATTTCTATTTAGGGATAGAAATGCATTTGGTGCAATTTCTAAATTCTTTTATTTCTATTAATTTTTTAATACTTTTATTATATTTTTATTAATTTTCTCTTTTTTTTCTTTTTCTTTTTCTCTTCTTCCTCCTTATTTGTAGCAGGTGGCCGGCCATGGCAGTGGCCAGTGACTGGCTAGGCGAGGTTCAATGAGCTTGCCAAAGCCTCACCAGGCCAAGGCAAGGTCCAACGAGCCTTAGCCTCGCCTAGATTTGGCAAGGCCAAGCCTCGCCGTGGCTCAGTGTTGCCGAGGGCCGGCGATGCTCTGGCGAGGTCTTTGGCCCTCGCTTGGCCGGTCGCCAATCATAACCGAGACTAACGACCGGCCAAAATGAAGAAAAGAAGATAAAAGAAAAAAATAAGAATTGATTCTAGGAATTGTTCCCACGAATAAGAAGTTATTTTTTTCTATTTCTTGATTATATTTCAAATCTATTATATTCCCGGGAACAAAAAAATAGACTTTTGTTCTTGGGAAAATTTTTTTTACTAAACGAATTTATGTTCTTTTTTCATTCTGGGGAACAAAAGAATAGAAATAGTTATTCCCCGAAAGGTTACCAAATAGGGCCTAAAAATCCTATGCTATTGCCGTTGTTGCGACAGCCACCGTTGTCGATGGTGACCATCACCGGTGGTCACCCTATCGACAACAATCCTGGTGGGGGTGATCACTCTTTTGCGAGGACCACCTCTGTTGAGTTGTTTTTATTTTATTGTAGTTTTGTTATGCAAGTGCCAGACATCTGGAGTGCCAAAACTTGGCACGAAGGGAGACTTAAGTGCCAAAAGTTAGGAAAGTAACACTTAAGTGCCAAAATCGGAGTAAAATTGATCACTTAAATGCCAACGGCAAGAAAATCCGGTCAAAATGCTGACATAGCGATTTTCCGACGAAGTAAATGCAAAACGGCGTCGTTTTGTTGTTGATGTGGTAAAAAAATTAACATAAAATTAATTAAATTAAATATAAAACTAAATTTATTTAAAATATTTAAAAATATAAATATTTAAATTTTAAAAAAAAAAAGGCCAAGGGAGATGGCCGAGGGCCGAGCCCTCACGCCCTTGCCTCCCCGCTGCCGCCGGGAAGGGCTAGCAAAGGTGGGGGGGTCGGCCGGGTTCGCCGGGCCCTGGCTAAGGGCCGATGACCCCAGCCGACCGACGGCAAGGGTCGGCGGCCCTCGTCGGATCTGGGGGAGGGTCGTGACCCTCACCCCAAATCTGGGCGAGGGCTCGCGGGCCCTCACTGCCGGTCGACCGAGGTCGCCGCCCCTGGTCAAGGCCCGACGACCCTGGCCAACCCCTCCCCCCTCACTATCATAGGCCCTTCCCAGTGACGGCAGAGGCGGCGGTGGCGAGGGCTCAGCCCTCAGCCACCTCCTTCCCTTTTTTTAAAATAATTTTATTATAATTTTATCTAATTAATTTTTATATTAAAATTCAAATCCACGCCAAAACAACCTCGTTTTTGCGGTTCTTTACTAAATTAGCTCTCCGACGAGCCACGTAAGCAAGAGAAATAATAAAAAATTGTCACATAAGATTTCTGACGAAATTCGCCGGAAATGACACTTAAATGTCGCACTTTTCAAAAAAAATGTCACTTAAGTGTCACTTTCTAACTTTTTTGCATTTAAGTAGCCATTCGTGCCTAGTTTTGACACTTGAAATGTACTTCTTCTTTTATTATGCAATCCAGGGGGATAAATTTATTGTGTCCTCAAATCTATATAAATTAAAAATTCGACTTATCCATGCTTGAAGAATGCAGGACGCAGCATCCAACAATTGATATGCTGATTTTTATTTTATCTAAACCCAAATCCTAGTGACCATACACGTCCAAATAAGTTCCTTTCAGAGAATTATTAGGAGCAAGAACTTTCTTTGTCCTATCATGAATACTTTTCCGGACAGATTATTCCATTGGTCAATTGAGCACTTGAGAGGCTTTGTTTTGATCAATTGAGAACTAAAGGTTTTTGAAAAAGACCATATTAGATCTCTAGCTCCCCGTGTATCAGAAGTGGCAAATGGCTAAAATATCCCTGAGTTGGAGTCATGCCGGATTTCTGACGCATGAATCCTACCGTGTGAACTCGAGACCTAATTGATTCTTTTTTTAAACCATAAATTCTTAATTGATGAACAGTCAAACCTTGAGTCCTATTTCTGCACTTATCCCGATATAATATATATATCACTTGTCCCCCTTAGACGATAAGAATAAGTTCTTATATAGGATTTGCTATACAATGAAGAGCCGGAATTGATTCATCTAATAATCCATAGTTTACTAACTATTTAACTTTATCGGAAGTACTAAAAAATCCTAAACCTATCGAATTTATACTGATTTAGTCTTAAACATTTCAATTGAACTAATTTAGTAGTAAACCCTTTCACATTAGTACAAATTCAGTCTATCCGGCCAATTTAGGCTAGAAATTACTAATGTGGAAGCTGGGCATCCTATATGGTACAATCGACATTGACGTGGACTTTTAAATAATTTTTTCATTTTTTTGGTTTTCTATTATTTTTTAATATTTTTTTCTTTTTTTTCTCCATTCCTTTTTCTTTGAACACGTCATGTATCTTCATATGAGAAGGAAGTTTCAATTGATATGCATTAGGATCAATGCATTTGAGAATTTCAAGTGGACCAAGATTTCGATCACTAAACTTGTTATAGCTCTGAACGGGATGACACTCTCTGGTAGCAAATTAGGAAGCATCGACACTCTCCGGAAGTTTTCATGTCATGTCGGACACTTCAATACGCATCCGACACTCTCCAATACTCTCGGATACTCTTAGACATTCAGTCAACACGTGTCCAAAAATCCAACACTTAGTCAACTTTCTCGACATTCAAGTCGAAATTTTAATATGGAAGTTTCCTATAGTGATTTCGACACGTGAGATCAATTTTAAAAAATTTCAATAAATGAAGGTTCAGAATGTATATATGTAAAAAAATAATAAATAATAAATAATAATAAATGGGGAAAGAAGAAAAATATGGTCTTATATTTTATTCTAACTTTCATTTCCCGTGATACACAATTCAACCCTCAAGTTTTTTTCTCTTCTCTTCTGACACATTTGACACGCATGTCCAGAATGTGAATTACTTGTTTTTTTGTTCAAGTTTTATAGATTATTAGAATGGAGTTGAATTTGTCAAATTGAAACAATGAATTATATTAATAAATGATGGATTAATATTTTTAGTGTAAATTCATTATTAGCTTTTTATTAATTATTTATTTGTGAATTTGAATCAAATTAATTTGAGTGAAATAATCATAAAAAATGATAATTTAAAATATATATTTAATATAATACGTGTGCCAACGTGTCGGAATTTAGTGTTTTTTGAGAAACGACGTGTCGTGTCATGTGTCGCATATCGATGTCGGTGCTACTTAGGTAGCAAATAAGTCCAAACAAAATCTCTAGGTTCAAAGATAATTTCACACTGCCGCTTATCGACATCCTTTTTATAGGACTTAATTGGTGCACTTCTCCATGAACTATTCTCATTTGAGATATAATATCATTCACCTTATCAATTGGCTTTGCAGCAAAAGGAATGAGTGCAAGATCAAGAGCGGTAGTCGGTTGACATTCATGCATAATCACAAAGGGATTGTATCTAGTGGTACAATTCACTGAACAATTATATGCAAATTCTCCCGATGACAACCGAATTTCCTAAGAATGGGGATTATCATTTATCAATGTCCTTAATAGATTTCCAAAAGACCGATTGAGAACTCCAGTTTGTCCATCCGTTTGGTGAGGAAATATGATACTAACCTCCTTCATGGCACCCTTTTCTTCTTTCATTGTGAGCAGAGTAAAGGATAATGAATTCTCAACCAAAGGGGCCTTAAGAGGTTCCTTACTAGGTGTCAGAGTAATTTTGTTTACTCCATACTCAAAAGAATACATATTTCGATAAGCATCATGGATAGCCTTTCTATCAAATTGCCACAGGCCAAAGATAATGTGACCAGCATCAATGGGTAGAACATCATATAATATCTTGTCAAAATAGATATAATCAATGGAAAGATTGACAAGGCATTGTTTGAAAATGGTTACTTCAATACCTCTCTTCAACCAAGACAATTTGTAAGGTGGGGGATGCACTTTCAACTCCAATTTCAGCTTGCTTGCTGTCACTTCAATTCACATTTTTCACAATAACCTGAGTCAATAATTAATTAAAATGCCTTCCCCCGAAATAGTGCAGGCCAAGAGAAAAATATTGGTGGTGCAGCCACCTATTTCCAATGTTTTCTTCAGGAGTCATGAGAAGCTTGCCACAATTAGCATGTATTATTTGTTCATTTTCCATAGCAACTTTGTCATCTTTCAATTCTTCTTCAAGCGACTCCTCCGCATCCTCATTAGATTCATTTTCCACCAAGAAAGTTTTACTAGCCAGTCGATTCTTATTGATTCAACAATTACTAGCACGATGACCAATCTCTCCACAATAATAACAATGTATATTGGTAGGAATTATTTTGAAATGTTGGGCTAAGTAAAGAGCTTACTAGTCTGTGGTACCAATCAATATACTCAAGATATGGCTTCCTATATAATGGCTAGTTAACTCTCTGCCGTAGCTTTAGCAACTTTGGTAGTGCTAGTGATACTTCTAGTTGCTCGATTTGGCATGGTAGAGGGCTGTTGTCTCCTAGAGTGAGAACGCTCCACTTTGAGCCACTTTGAGTGCCCACTGATGTGCACCCCCAAGTCCCAAATGTGAAGGACTTGGTATTTTGGATCTAAATTTGAAGACCATTAAGTACTTGTTCACGAGCATCTCTTCCGAATCTTGAATGTTGTTGCGAATCACCAACTCATTGAATTCATTGGTGTATTGATATACTATTCATGAACCTTGTCTCATATTTTGGTACATTTGATAAAGCTCTCTCGTGTATCCTTTTTAAAGGAAATACTTTCGAATTTTGTTCTCCATTTTTCTCCATGAAGTGACTGGAGCCTTGCCAACAAATTGATGAGAGTTTGCTTCTCACGTCTCCACTATGCTATGGCCTTGCCTCGGAATCACATAGTAATGATGCCAACTTTGCGATCTTTCAGGACATTCCTGTGCTCAAAAACTTCATTCACAAGTGTTAACCAATTGATAATTTCATTAGTAGAATCGGTACCTGAAAATTATGGAATGTCTCTCTTGATTTCCTTTTCCCAATTCGGTTCATGAACTTCTTGTGCGTGATATGGTGCATTCCTCCTTTAGGGAAATGAATGAGCACACTTTGAAGAAGCAAAAGCACCTTAGGATTCTTCGGTTTTGGAACGGGGTGGAGGGTTGTTTGCTTGAATCCTTCAAATGTTGAACTTCTCGGGTCAAATCATCAATTTGTCATTGCATATGCTGCTGCAAATTCTCTGTAAGTGTTTATACTTCGTTTAATAGAATGATTTTGCCACCTCGACATCTTGCTTCTCTTGGGGGCATTGTCTACTCCTCCAAAGCTTTGAAGCCAAATGGTGTAGCCCAAGGTTGGCTACTCAAACAATAGAATCGGTAGAGTGACTTATGCACATAGACACTTAGTCACAAAAATGAGCAGAAATTTCAATTCTGCACTAGCTCAGGAAAACTAGGCATAACTTTGTCAAATCAGATCCAAATGACTTGATTTCAAAGCCAAAAGAATGGAAACTTTTGGATCTACAACTTTTATGTTTTGAGTTTTCTCAAATGAATATTGCAGGCTTGTCAATTTTGGAAGGAAGTGGACGAAATGAAATCGGACAAAATGAAGAAAATGATAGGAACTTCAGCGGTTGCTCTTCTAGGCCTCCAAGGAAATTGAAATGGCATCAACTCTTCAAGATTGATGGCTGCAACTCTTCAAGGATGCAGGCTTTAAAAGCTCTGACTTTACAAGGATTGAGTGAAAAGTGGTCTAAACTCTTTAAGGTTCAAGGAAATTGCATTAAGCAAATTTTCATTAATCAAATTGCATGTTGTATAGAGACTCGATGACCTTTTATAGCAAAATAAAAGAAAAGCAAAAGGCTATAGTCAAACCTAGAATCCAACAGTCATTTATGTGCATAGAAACTAGAAACATTTAAAAACTATGAGCTATTAAATGCACAACATTTTTAATACTTGTGGCCATCCCAAAGTGTCATGATGCAAGCTTTGATGCATGGGAAATGACAATATAAAATTTGAGGCCCTACCAATGAGGGACTTTTCGATAAGAATGTTGGCGATCTTGAATGCATACTAATCTTCTTGGTTGAATGAGTTGGTCTCGAATACGGGTTGCATCACGTTTTTAGCTGTAATTTTCTTGAATTGGTGTAATTTATCAAAAATCATCCCAAGACGGATCGCACATTTAGGTAATGATTTAACTTTATGGGTCATAATTTCACTTGTAGTAGCATTAAATTGTTGCACTCATATGTGGTAGTTTGTAAGTTCTTTCCTAGTATCTTACTAACTAACTTCAATGATGGCGACATTCCTTTATGGTCCTTAAACTTAAGGGCTTAATCAATGAGTAAGTATCCTAACACGTCGTAATTTTCCTTAATCAACAGCGTTTCTATTAACAAATCATATAGGCGTAACTTACTAATTTTTCAAAATCACCTGATAGTCGGACCTAATTCTCTTTCAATCAAACAACTCATGTCAAATGGGACTGCCTTGTATCGACCAAACCACAGAACCTCCCTTACAAAACCAGGCTCGACTCACCCTATTTTCACCCTCATAGAAAAACTGGTTTTTTTTTTTTTTCTGTGATTAATTGATTTTTGTCGTTGGCAACTACAGAAATAACTTTTTTCAAATTTTGGCTCCAAACCAAAGTCCTCCGGAGTACGGATAGTAGTAGGTGGTAGGTCCCACTTTTAGGCGTGATGAGTGGTTTGATGGCAATTACTAATATTATTATTATTTCAAAAGCAGAACCGGACGGTCCTCCACCTCACCTCAGTCCTTCCATTCTCGCCTGTCGCAGTCCCCGTCCGTGCGAGGTCCGCAGAGGCCCTGACGCTCTTCGTGTCGTCGTGATCTTCCCACACGGGCGAGTCTCCCATGGCGATTCGTCAGGACGAGAAGCCGCGACCTCTCCCGCCTCCTTCCAAGGTGTCTCTCTCTTTCTCTCTCTAGACGTCTGTGTTTCTTCTGTCTTGGGCTGTTTTTTCTTTCTTTTGCTGACGTTTAGTTCAGGTTCAGCGAGGAACGGCGCTGAAGAGGAAGGAGAAGCTGCTGTCCGGAAGGCCACTGGGTGTTCAAGGAACTTCCTGCAAGCGGGTGAGAAAACATGGGCACCCTCTGTTTCTTCAGTTGTTGCAGTCACTCACTTTCTTGGTTTTTTCCTTTTTTCTGACTGACATTTTGCTTGGGTTCAGCAAGGAACGTCGCTGAAGAGGAAGGAGAAGCTGCTCTGTAGAAAGCCACTGGGTCTTAAGGGAACTTCCAATAAGCAGGTGAGAAGCACAGACAACCTCTGTTTCTTCGGTCCGTCTCTCTGTCTCTCTCTATGTTAGTGCTCTGTGCCTTGCCTGCTCTCCTTGTTGAAGTATTCGATCTCTGGAATGTGATTTTAATGGCGTGCGTGAACGAGAAGTGAGGAGAAATGGATTGGGTGAGAGCGAGTGAGAGAGTGAAGGAAGAAACGGAGGGTGTTCCTGTTTGCAAGATCCAAATTTCAGGATGGGTTTTCTGTCCAAACATAGACACGCAGGCTTCAAATACCCTCTCTCTCTCTCTCAACCTCTTGTTCAACTGATTACTTCGAAGGCATAAACTGTCAGAGAAGCAGTGGATCATGTTTTACGTCTCAAGCTTAACTTTGAATGAATTGCTCGACAAATTTAGCATCTCATTAGATTCTTTTAACAACATTTCGCATGCTTAAATGACTGACTTGTCGTTACACATTTCCTCATTATTGATCAGGTAATCTGTTGTGGTTTGCCTAAGCTGGAAAGGTTAGTTGAGTACATTGCAGTGGCCGTGACGCCTATCTTAATTAGTTGCACTTTTAAGTTCTCTCATGACGAAGGGCAGGAAAAATCTGATTCTTTAGTGATCAAATCTGAAAATTTTCCATTTCAGTCCAAAGAGAGAGAGAGCCGCAGATGACGGATATGGTACTAATTCTGCAATTGATGCCCTGGATCGAGCAAAAAGAATTCAGTCAACTCTATTGCCAGAGTATCCAGTCATGGTTAAGTATATGCTACCATCGCATGTTACTGGTGGATTTTGGCTGGTGAGTCTCATGCTTAACCCCGGCACAGTTCGAGTGTCCTGGAAAAGAAAAAGCTTGAAGCGTTTGATGACCCGACAATTCTTGTTGACAGGGTCTTCCGAAGAAATTCTGTGACTCACATTTGCCACAGCAAGATGTAACTATTACTTTAGAAGATGAAAGCAGCAAAGGATATGAAACCAAGTACCTTGGGGCAAAGATGGGCCTGAGTGGTGGCTGGAGAGGGTTTTCCATCGCTCACAATCTGCAGGAGGGCGATGCATTAGTTTTCCAATTAGTCAAGCCAACCCGTTTCAAGGTGATAATATGTAGAGCATTCTCAATTATGTATAACATCAGTTTCTTCGCTACTCCAGAATGTGTACGGTTCTGTTTTTACCAGTAGTTAATTCTTATTGCAAGGAGAGCAGTTTACAAAAAGAATTTGACATTCTGTATGTGGATGGGAGGTCTTTAGTTTTCATATTTCTGTAGGTTTTCAAGAAAATGGTTTTCTGTTTTCAGTGTTCTGTTCTTTTAGACAAGCAAACAACAGCAATGCTGAGACTGCAAGCCAGTTTTGAAAGAAAGTCTATAGGGATAAGTACACTAGAAGTCCTAAAACTTGTTATGAAAGTGCAATTGGGTCCTAACATTTTCAAAAAGTGCAATTAAGTTCTAAAATTTGTCATAAAAGTGGATGGGAGGTCTTTAAGTTCTTCGCTACTCCAGAATGTGTACGGTTCTGTTTTTACTGGTAGTTAATTCTTATTGCAAGGAGAGCAGTTTACAAAAAGAATTTGACATTCTGTATGTGGATGGGAGGTCATTAGTTTTCATATTTCTGTAGGTTTTCAAGAAAATGGTTTTCTGTTTCAGTGTTCTGTTCTTTTAGACAAGCAAACAACAGCAATGCTGAGACTGCAAGCTAGTTTTGAAAGAAAGTCTATAGGAATATGTACACTAGAAGTCCTAAAACTTATTATGAAAGTGTAATTGGGTCTTAACATTTTCAAAAAGTGCAATTAAGTTCTAAAATTTGTCATAAAAATGCAATCAAATCTTAAAACTTTCAAAAAGTGCAAAAAGTGCAATCAAGTCCAAAAATCTGTCACAAAAATGCAATTAAATCATAAAATTTTCAAAAGTTGTTATCAATGGAAGGACTTGATTTGATCAATTTAATAAGTTTTAAAACTTGATTGCATTTTTTCAAAATTTTAGGACTTAATTGCACTTTTGTAACAAGTTTTAGTACTTAATTGCACTTTTTGAGAGTTTTATGATTAAATTGTACTTTTTTGATAAGTTTTAGAACTTTCAATGCACTTATCCTAAGTTTATATTAGAAGAGGTGAAAAGAAGTATACTTTTCGGATGGCATGGACAGGCACTTAAGTTTGGTTAAATTGGTTTCACTAAAAAGTGAAAAATTTGGAAAACTTCTGTGCTAAGGTGCTATACAGATGCATCATAACATTTGGAAAATTTTGGAAAACTTTCTGAGAGATTGATTTGTTCGGCTAGTGATGTAGTTGGTATGTAAGATGCTCTCGAGCATCCCTCTGGGTCACGATTAGCACTAATTAGTTCATTAACTAGTACATGTAAGCTGCTTGCTGATCAAATTAGAACTTTGTTTCAGGTTTACATTGTGAGACGAAGCAATTTCGATGATGTGGATGGGGCCCTTGGCCTCCTTAGTTTGGACCCCTGCTTAAAAAGAGGGGATTCTGGTATGTTTCTGCTCCAAGAAAATTGCTAGGCTGTTGCTTTCCAATCTTTCTTTGTTCTTCACTTTCGACTGTGGATCAGAAAACGGCCGCAAGACCTGCGAAATATCAGATGATGATTATTGGAAGCCTCTCACAACGGAAGATCCTCCACAAAACTCTCAAAATGACAACTTAAGAGCCTGCAATGTGCTTGCTCTGCCTGTCACCGAACAGGCCAAGAGTGATCCTGGAGATCCTGTCTCTGAAGTCCTCGACGGAATCCGGTTCTCCGAAAAAACTGTTGACTTTAAAGACGTGAGAAGCATCGAGGACTTTGAGATAATAGCCAATGACCTAGTCATTGACTCCGAACTGTCCAACCACTTTAGACTCAAATACTACGAGCTTTGCCGGAGTCAAAAGTCGTATCTCCATGGTCGCCTCCTTGAAGGGTTGAACTACAAACTTGCTGCTGGTATAATCTCGGAGACGGTGAACTTAGCAGACGCAATTCGGGCTTCAAGGATCGTGACGTCAATGAAGGAATTCGATATCTGGAGCAAGACACTGAAGGCATTTCAGGACATGGGCATGGAAGTGGGGTTTTTGAGAGAACGGCTTGAGCGGCTCCTGGAACTTGCGATGAGGTCAAAGAGGTACAGAGAAGCGGAGAGTGATCGGGCTCGGGCCGAGGAGGAGAGGTGCAGGCTTGAGGTGAAGCTCGCGGAAGTAAGAGAAGTTATTAGCAGGCTCGATGATGAGATTGAGAGTTTGCGCAAAGGGAGTGATGACCTCGAGATGACATTCGAAGAAGTTGCTAGCGCTCCTTGGTGATCTGTG
The DNA here is from genome assembly GCA_016097605.1 of Eucalyptus guilfoylei. NCBI lineage: Eukaryota > Viridiplantae > Streptophyta > Magnoliopsida > Myrtales > Myrtaceae > Eucalyptus > Eucalyptus guilfoylei. The sequence goes on along the minus strand of CM027866.1, from coordinate 21,787,365 downwards.
AAATGACTCTTTTTTGGCTTTTGACATGCATTTTTTTGGAGGAGATGAAGAGATTCATCATGATTATGAAGAGTTAGACAATTTACCATCATGTTTAGTTTTGTGAACTCTAGTTTAAAAGGGAGTCTATTTGCTTAAGAAATGTGTATATCAACCCATTTTGATTTGTATTGATTCTCTAAATTGGACCCTTTAGACAAATTGTTAGCAATGCATCTTGATTTTGTGCAAATTTCTTGGCTGGAGAGAAGAGAGGTGTTGGACTTGAGCAAGTCCTTAAAAGGCTTAAGGAGAAAAGACAAGTGGGAGATAGCCTAGGGGTGAGAGACTTTACTTTGTCTGGACTTTGTATTCCTCTCCTATCGGGAAGAAAAACTTGGTAGGGAGTTGGGGATGTTAGGAGCCGGGTCCCCAAGGCATCATATTTGAATAATCCAGGCAGGTCACTATATATCAAATGGATAGGTGTTGGTAGACCTGGCAGGGGTGGCCAAACTACCTCCTAGTTTAAGAGGAGGTAAGAAGGGAGCATGGTACATGTCCTTACTAATGAACCTTAGGCTTGCCCTTGGTTACATGTAGGACTATATACATTAAAAAATTTTGACTTTAGCTTTAGTTCCAATTCTACCATGAATATTTTACTTTTTTTGTTTCATAAACATCCCAATTTTAGGTTTAATTCCAATTTTGCCATATATTTTTAGGAAAAGACTATTAAAAACTCTAAATTTTGTTGAAAGTGATAAATTTACTCCAAACTTTATTTTGTGATATGAAAAATTTCAAATTTTACCAATTGTAACACATTTACCCCATCAAGGGCATTTTTGTCTTACTTTTTCTATTTTTCCTTTTTTCTTCTTCTCTCTTTCCTTTGTTGGCCATGGCGAAGGGAAGCTGAACTCAGGCGAGGGCGGCTCTCATCGACGTTAGGTGAGGGCTAGCTAGGGTCGCCCTCACCGGCGTCGGGCGGCCTGGCGAGGGCAACCTTCGCCTGACATAGGCAAGGGTGGCCCTCGTCGGTGTTGGGCAAGGATGGCCCTCGATCGACGCCAACGAGGGCCTAGTGGGGGCACCCCTCGTAGGACTCAGGCAAGGGCCGCCCTCACCGACATCGGGCAAGGGATGCCCTCGTTAGATCTGGCAAGGGAGGCCCTTGTCTAACCTAGCCAAGGGTCGCCCTCACCCGACGCCGGCGAGGACAACTCTCACTTGAGTTCAGCTTCCCTTTGCCATAGTTGATGGAGGGAAGAGAGAAGAAGAAGAAGAAAAAAAAAAAAAAGACGAAAATGCCCTATAGTGTAGGGTAAATGTGTTATACAGATACAAGTTCGGGATTTTTTATATTACGAAAAAAAAAATTTGGTAAATGTGTCACTGTTGGCAAAGTTTGGGGTTTTTTATGTCAAAAAAAAGTTTAAGGTAAATTTATCACTTTAGGCAAAGTTTAGGGTTTTTTTTATGGTCTTTTCCTTAAATTTTTTGCTTTATGAAAATTACTAACTTGCATCAATTCTAAAACTGTCCTTAGTAACCTTCCATCCGATATTGCCTTTAGTGATTTTACGTCATTACTCTAGTTTTTTTCCCTAAATTTCATATCTAAGAGGACATCTTTTGAAGATGAATCTTCATATTAGCCAAATAATCTAGGGGTCTTAGCCTCAAAAGAGGTCTTAAGAGGTGAGGGGGACCGCAGCGGTTGTAAAGCAGGCCAAAGGGCTTCTCCCAAGTGATGTGGGACGGCTAAAATCTCTTTAGTATGCACCCGGATCCACCTAACCTGGCTTTGATGCCAATCTGGGGGTCTCAGCCTCAAAAGATGTCTTGAGAGGTGAGGGGGACCGCAGCGGTTATAAAGCAAGCCAAAGAGCTTCTCTCAAGCGATATGAGACAACTAAGATCCTTTTAGCATGCACCTGATTAGGAAAAGACTACTAAAAACCCCAAATTTTATTCAAAGTGACAAATTTATCCCAAACTTTTTTTTTGTAACATGAAAAATCCCGAACTTTGCCAATCGTTACACATTTATCCCAAACTTTTTTTTCATAACACAAAAAATTTTGAATTTCTATCCGTATGACACATTTACCTTAAACTATAAGGTATTTTGGTCTTTTTACTTTTTAATTTTTAATTTTTTTCTTTGTTTCTTCTCTCTTCCTTTCCCAGCGAAGGGAAGAGGGAAGAAAAAAAAAGAAAAAGGAAAAATAGAAAAATAAGACGAAAATGCCCTTGGTGAGGTAAATGTGTCACAATTTACAAGGTTTGGGATTTTTCATATCATAAAAAAAGTTTGGGGTAAATTTGTCACTTTGAGCAAAATTTGGGATTTTTGGTAGTTTTTTCCCTTTTGGATCTAAAATTTGGATAAAAACTAGAATAATTAGGGTTAATGTTTTTCAATTGCTCTTAATATTAAGAGTCTTCTTTTTCATCTTCTTAGGGATTTTAGATTTCGCACTCATTCTTCAATCTCTTGTACTTGGAAGTGTTTTGTCTCTTCTGGTCAGAGCTCATGCTCGAAATGCTCGAATGCTTGTGCTTGGGAGTTTTCTATATCTCCATTGTCAACAAAATGTTTTAAATGGAGAGCTAACACAAAACTTAAAGTTGAGGGTTTTTCATGATACCAAAAAGAAAAAAAAAAAGAGTAAAATCGACATTGGATCTAAAGTTTGTTGTTTCTTATGGGACAAAAAAAAAAATCAAGGTAAAATTGGAACTGAACTTAGAACTTGTTTGGTTCAGATTTGGGGAAATGGCTTTGGGAAAGTGCAAAGCTTTTTGGGTAAATGGGTTTTCCAAAATGCTACATTATTTAATAAATTGTAACTTCAAATAGTATTGAAAAATAGTTTTGGCATAAATGTCATTTGGTAAAACCCACATTTATAAGGGCTTTTGCTATTTTTTTAAGTCTGAAAATTAAATACAGTGTAGGTCAGCTGTTGGCCAACTACCGGACAATCGTCGAATGGCTAGATATGGTTGATTTGGGGCCTGTTTGGTAACCGGCCAAACAATGTCTATTTCTATTTTTTTGTTCTCGAGAGTAGTTTTGGAACAGAATCACGTTTGGTAAAATTTTTGTTCCCGGGAATAGATTTGGAGTAGAATAAAGAATAAATAAAAAAGTTGATTCTTTGTTTTCAAGAATAATTCTAGAATCAAGTCTACTAATTTTTTTTTCCTCATCTTTTTTCTTATTCTTCTTCCCTCTCTCTTATTCTTCAAGTGCTGTTGTCGCCACCATTGCCGTCTGCCACTGGCCCCGCCAAACGTTGCCGTTTACCGTCGGTCGCTAGCAAGCTCGCCGAAGGCTCGCCCAACCATCGGCGAGGCCTGGCGAGCTCATCGACACCTCGCTAGTGGCCAGGCGGGCCTCCCTCGGCCACCGGCGAGCCTCGCCTAGCTGCCGGCGAGGCTTAGCCGACGAGGCACAACCTTGTCGAGAGCCGGTGATGCTCCGATGAGGTCACCGACCCTTGTCTGGCCGATCGCCGGTCGTCCCAAGGCTGGCGACCGGCTACCTTGAAGAAGAAGAAGAAGAAGAAGGGGAGGAAGAAAGGAAAAAAGAAAAGGAAAATAAAATTATTTAAAAAATAAATAAAAAAATATTTGAAGTAGGAATTGAAATTTTGCTATATATAGAATACATATTTAATTTTGTATTTTAATTTATTATTTAGTATTTTAATTTATAGTTTATACTATCGTTTATTATTTGCTATTTTTAATAAATATTTGATTAGTTAATATTTATATTACTTAGTATAAATATAATTAATCAATAGAATTTCTATGATTTGATAAAATTTTAGAATTGGAATAGAAATTTTATGTAGTTACCAAACGTATTTATGTTCTTTTTTTATTCCAGAATTAGAAATGTTGTATGGTTACTAAACGCGTTCTTTTGTTCGGAAATTATTCTCAGGAACATAATAAAAAATAATCATTTCTGATCAGAAATTGTTCTCGGGAACAAAATGGTTACCAAACGCGCCCTTGATGACTTAAGGTCGTGCAAACCTTAGGCAAGTTAGCCTGAGGTCATGCGACCTAGGCGACACCGCCTGAGGTAGTGCAGACCTATGTGGCGTTGCTTGGGTCACGCGAACCATGCAATGCCACTTGAGGTCATGTGAACCCGGCGGCGTCACTTGAGTCGTGGGTCGCTCCATCCTAGGCAATGGTTGTCAGGGACTTGTGACCTTTGGCGATGGTGGCAGTTGCCGGAGAAGCCTAACTCTTAGGCGGCGGATCGAGGAAAATGAGCAGCATGATGAATGGGGAAGAAGATGAATAGTGACGGATGAACAATAGACTTGCATTTTTAAAATATTGAAAATTCAAAGTAGGTTCTTACCTGTATTGAACTTTCAGCATTCAAAATGTTTACATTTGGTCAAGAAAGTCTCCAAAATACTTACTGAATGCTTTGTATTTTCCTTAAAAGTTGAACCAAACGGGGCATTTAAAGTTGTGATCTTTTAGGGTTTTAGGCCTATAAATGATCTAAGTTACTTGTACTCCATTTGGGGTTCTACTCAAAATGGGCATAATTCTTCTCAAGTTGAGAATGAATAGCTTGAAATTTTATTTTTTATTTTTTAATGGAGTCAAGATTGAACTTTGAACAAGTTCGACTCATGTAACGTAGTAGGCCTAACGAGTAGTTGATTTTATTGGGTACTTTTAATTTCATGTATACATTTATAATTATCATGTTGTAAATAACTAATTAATCCTTTTTTCAAATTGTATTACATCTTAAGAATTAAAGTTAGAAGTTAATTCGAGTTCAGACTAACATTTAACTGTCGAGGAAGTCGAGTGGAGCCAAGTTTGCATTTATTGAAAACTTAATCAGAGTTAAACTCGGGCTTGGGATAGACAGCTTGATTGAACTCAGAGCAGCGTAATGTGATTTATTTGAAACTTCACTCAATTTTGTTTTTCTAAAACTTAAAATAATTATTTCATTTTTGGAATTTTTATGGAGAAACATGCAAAGTACTTGTTATTTTCGTAGATCGTGTACAACTTTTGAAAATGCCTCTCTAATAGTCAATACGCCCACCTATGAAGCACGGACACATTGCTCGTGCTTTCGTGTTGTGTCCGACATGTGTTGGAGCGTGTCGGACACATTGACACGCTCGGACACGCGGTCGCGTGTCGAATTTTCCGACACGTGGTCAAACACATTTTGACACGCGTGTCCGGAAGATGGAGGGTTGAGGCGAGGGCGAGGGAGTAGAGTCGAGCTGCAAGCGACGGCGAGCCCGCGATGGTGAGAGACGGCGAGAGACGGAAGAGGAGAGGAAGGGAGTCGTGCGGCGAGGAGGAGGAGAAGGATCAAGAGGAAGAGGAAAGGAAGGGGGTCATGCGACGAGAAGGAGAAGGAAGAGAGTCATGCGGCGAGCGGCGAGGAGGAGGAGGAAAAGGAGGGCTGGGGTCGTGCGACGAGAAGGAGAAGGAAGAGAGTCATGCGGCGAGCGGCGAGGAGGAGGAGGAAAAGGAGGGCTGGCTAGGGTTTTTGCTAAGAAAACCCCCCCCCCCCCCAAAAAAAAAAAAGAGATTGGAAAAGGAAAAAGGAGGGCTGGCAAGGAGGAGGAGGAAAAGGAGGGCTGGTGTAAGTTTTAATTTTGGAGGGAGGGGAAGTGACAACTTATCTGTCACTGTCAGGTGGGGGGAGGGAAATAGATGGAGGGAAATAAAAGTGTAATAAGGTCCTAAGCATAACCTTAAAAGGCTTTAACCATCAGGAAGTAGTCTGGGTAGAGGGAGATATCCCTCTCGAAAAATATAGGATCCCCATGGGCTCCCCGACCACAAGCCCACCTTACGGGGGGTGGGGTTAGCCTGCCTTGATCCCCACGATGCTGGTACCAATCATGGACAGTACAGGGAAATGACAGGTCTCCTCCTTCGAGAGGGGGTGGGGAAAAGGAGGGCTGGTGTAAGTTTTAATTTTGGAGGGAGGGGAAGTGACAACTTATCTGTCACTGTCAAGTGGGGAGAGGGAAATAGATGGAGGGAAATAAAAGTGTAATAAATTTGAGGGTGAGGGAAAATGGACGAGGGAAAGTAGGGAGTGAGGGTGTGGGAACTTTTTTGTTTTAAACGGAAAAATAAATAAACGACATTAAAAAATAATTTTGAAAGATAAAAGTACTGACTTTTGAATGGTCATTTGTAGAAGATCATGGATTTATTTAAATAAATTGATTCTAATTTTTTATTAATCATGTGGCATCCGGAAATTTCGACGACTCTTAAATATGCAACGGCCATGAGCAATCGGCGGGAATATCATCGGTACCACATTTGGCCTAGTCTCATCACCACTCGACGTCCCAAAATATTTACTTTTGGAGAAAAAAAAATTCGTCTTTGAATGGCCATATGAACAATCTCACCAACGGCCACGTTATTTTATCTCTTGAACCGAACCTCCTATGTACATTGTCGCGACCCCATGCAGCCTTGCCGATTTCTTTCTCCACGCAAGAGTTTCACTCACGTACTTGTACATGAAGTGGACTGAATAGGAAGAGATTAGTTAATTCCCATGGAAACCATGAGACCGAAATGCCCATGCATGAACCGAAATCTTAGAATTTAATTTTGGAGGGGTTGGACCATGTAGTAAGGACCGCACGGCCCCAACTTCGCTAGCCCGATTAACCCATCACCTCTCCCTTAATTGTCGACAAAGCCAGTCAACAATCCTTGAAACTTCTCCAACTTTGTTGACCGAAGCATGGCCAGCAACAGCCACGTTGCTTCTCCTTCGGTGGCTAGCGCATAGAGAAGAACCGAGCAAGGGAGAGCCACGCCCTCCACAGCTGTCTTCGGTCTTGGAAGCCACCGCATCTCCCATGCAATTGACTCTCAAAGTCAACAAATGAAGGAACAAAACTCTCGGACAGGTGAGGAGGAGAGAGAAGGAACCGAATTAGAATTGAGCAAGGAGAGAAACCGAGAGTGAGCGGGTGAGTGAGTGAGAGAGAGAGAGTTCGAGCGAGGGAATTCGTGAGAGAAGCAAGCGCGCAAGTGTGAGCCGCGAAGAAGGAAGAGAAGGACCACCTTCTGCCGTGCTCGAGCTGCCGCCGTCGACGCTGCTTATCTTCGCCGCCGTTGAGCCGCATTACCGAACCGAACCCCTAGCCGTTGAACCATAGGATTTGAGGCAAGTGAAAGTCCATTAACCTATATCATGTTGTGCTGTTATTGTCTAGTGGAGTGCAATAGACTTGGAGATGTTTGGGTTGTGGATGTTGGACGTTGGATTTTGAATGAGTAGAAGTAGTTCTCTTTGAATTAGTAAACTGTTTCGTAGAAAACAGCATGACCTTTGATGATTCCGTGAATTTTCTGAAATTATCTAGTTAGAATTGGACTTGAAACCCTTAATGAAAGTTGTAGGACATATCCTTAGGAATAACATATCAAAATTTGAGAATAAATGGACTAGGTTTGGTTAGTAAAACGATTTTCTCTGTAAATGTTAAATCTGGAAGCTATTACAGAATGTTAGTAAAGAATATAGCAATTACTGCTCTTAATAAATTGAGATATAGACTTAGGTTTCTTCACGGAATATGTTAATATATGTCTCTTCTATAACATACTGAATTTTCGTAACATTCCGATAAGATTAGATATATTTTCTGTGTATGTGATTGAAACTGCTCAATTTGTCCCAAAGGTGAATGCATCTTGAGTTGTTATTTGCCACCTCAGCCGCCCCCTTCGCCCCCCCTTTTTTTTAAAAAAAATTAAGTTTTTTAAATTTTAAGTTTTTAAATTTTAATTTTTTTAAAATTTTAAGTTTTTTTTAATTTTAATTTTTTTTTAATTTTAAGTTTCTTAAATTTTAAGATTCTTAAATTTTAAATTTTTTAAATTTTAAGTTTTTTATTTTTTATAATATTTTAAATAAAATTAATTTTTAATTTAATTTAATTTAATTAATTTTTATATTAATTATTTACACATCGACACAAAATGATGTCGTTTTTGCATTTTCTCTCCACGTCGTGCAAAACGGCGTCGTTTTTTGTCCAACTCGCGGAAAATTGCCACGTCAGCTATTTGGTCGGATTTTGGCCGGAGTGCCACTTAAGTGTTCCACTTTACTCCGAAACTAGCACTTAAGTGTGCCTTTTCGAAATTTTGGTACTTAAGTGTCTTTTTCGTATCAAGTTTTGGCACTTGGGCTGTTTTTCTGCCCAGTTTTGCCGCTACTGCCTTTTCTTGTTTTTTTCCTCTTCTAAATCAATCGTGGAGACAAAGTGTTCCTTAGCTTTAAAATCACAATAATTTCTTCCTTATCCATTTTTTTAATAACTACTCATATTTAGCCACATGAACTGCGAACTGAAATAAATCTATTGACACCTTAAATATTGGCCCCATTTTTAAAAACCTTCAAACTAGATCCAGGGTTGATTGACAGTTGACCAAGGTTTGACTGATAATATGCAAGGCATAAAACACATTTTAAATGTCACAAATGGGTTCTGTTAGTCAAAACGAGTCTTTTGACACCCATTATGATTTTTTAATTCAAGTTGCACATTATTGGATTAGGGATCGCAAGCATTCCGACGCATAAAAAATCGGGTCGAATGGGGAAGTTATCGCCGGTTAACTTCAGTCAAACTTTCCCTCGAAAATGTCTCAGAACCCACAACCGTACTTAGAACTCTCGGAATCAAATGGAATTTCAGAACTTATCAAATGGAATTTCAGACCTTTAAGTTATGGTATATAATGACTTTTTAGAACGTTAAGTCACCGAAACGATGTTTAATTTCTTAGACCAAGCCTTAGGCCGTGCTATGTGCTAAAACCTTAGGCCATAATTTAACTTGCCCCGCGTCCCCTTCGACTATTGGGCCTCATGTACCCGGAACACCTAAATCGCATTTAACGGTATACATACAAAGGAATTTGGTTGCGGTTAGGCACATGTCAGCAACCATAAGTATACAATGTACCGATCTTCCTAATGTTTTTGGCATTGGACTGGATGCATGCTGGTCAAAGATGCTCCGCCCTGTATGAATGTATTCAACAGTCATTGTAGCCATCTACCCCAAAGAAAGAACAAATTATGGTTTCTCCCAGTTTCCTTGGATTTCTGATGTAATGCTATGAACAACTCAATCATGAAAATTAATGACTATTAATCGGTTCGGCTGATAATATAATCCAAGTCTTTGTTGACTCGAACTTCCTCGGATAACATGTGTCATGTTAATAATTTCGTATTCTAGTCTAATGCTTCTATCAACTTGCTGTGGGATCGTATAGAAGAAGTTATCGACTCAAATCAAATGGCTTCTCACTAATCAGTGATGAGTCCCTACAATTTCTTTTTGGGCTGATGACTTGTTCAACAAATATCCAGAATTTTCAATGTCAACAAACGATGGTTTTTGTTAAGGATGTTGATGTTCCATCCAGAAGAAGTTGACTTTCCTGGCCATCTTACAGCCAAATGCTACATGCAAAACCCTTTTATGAAGCTCGGATACGTTTCAGAGCTTGAGGAGCGAAAATGGAGAGCAGGCTTTACAAAGCAGCAGCTGAAGGAGATGTGACTTCTTTGCTTGATTTGCTCAAAGACAATCCACTGATTCTTGATAGATGTATCATGTGGTCTTGAAATGGGACCCCATTACATGTAGCAGTGAACATAAGAAATTCGTTGATGAGATTCTGGATCGAAAAGTCGAGCTTGCAGGCAAGCCAGATTCTCAAAAATTGTCACCCTGCACCTTGCTACAGCAAAAGTTTATCTTATAGTAGTAAAGAAATTGTTGAGCATCAACGCAAGTATGTGCTTCACTCGTGACAGATATGGTAGGAACCCTCTTCACATTGCAGCAGTTAAAGGCTGAATTGATGTTCTAAAGGAACTGGTCCGAGAGAACCTCGATGCAGCATGTCATAGGATGGAGCATGGTGAGACTATACTGCATTTATGTGTGAAGCATAATAATTTGGAAGCTCTGAAGCTTTTGGTGGAGAATATTGGAGATGATGAGTTCATTAATTTGAAGAACGATGATGGTGACACTATATTGCACTTGGCTATTGCAGATAAGCAAACTGAGGTAAGTAGAAATGCACTAGTTCAATCTTATAATTCTAAGCACCTATAATTGTCTTCTCTTTTGTATCTCCCTAAGCCAACCGGTATAATCTCGGGTTGTCTTATCATATAGTCCCTTAATGCATCCAATCGCCGATCTAAGCAGACAATAAATTTCTTGATGTCTTGTATAGCAGTAGAAATGGACTTTTTGAATCGGAAGAATCCGGTAGCATATGACCTTTCATCACAGAGTGGAATACCCGGAAGGCACGTTGACAACATAAACAATTTTTGTGAAGCCGAAGTGAGGAGCGCAAATGTTAATGCTCTATGTACGAGTGAAATCAAACCCTTAATGATAAGAGCCTTACCTCCAAATGCAAATGATCAGAGTATCACATTCCCCGTGCAGCGAAAAGATTGGAAGAAGAATCTCAAGAAACAATATGATTGGCTCGAAAGGAAAAAAAGTGCGCTGATGGTTGTAGCATCTTTGACCGCAACAATGTCCTTCTAAGTTGGTATCAACCTCCGCGTATTTTTTGGCAAGAAACTACCGAGGATGACAGTCCAAATCCACACACTGCAGGATTTTCCATCATGGCCGATAATTATTCGATAAGATACTGGCGTTCCTTGGCTGTTAACACAGTAGGTTTTCTTGCGTCCCTCAGCATCATCCTGTTACTCGTGAGTGGCCTCCCTTTGAGGCATAGGTCTTTCATGTGGATTCTAATGGTGCGCCTATGGTCTCTCAATAGCAGCCTTCACACCCTCTCAAGAAAACAATTCGATCTACCAGATAAAAGGATTCGGAATCATCGTGTGGGTTGGCTTGATGACTGTGCTTCTCGTGGGGCAAACGATACGCCTGACAGTGAAGACAATCCGCAGCATCAGGAAAATAGCCACAGAGAAGATCGGCCTGAATGGTCATGCACCAAGACAGCGTCTTATGAGGATGCTAGGCCATATCAGTGTATATATGGTTGCCCAAGTGTCTTAAGAGAATATGCAATAATGAACATAGTTGGCACTCAGTTCAGTTCTCTGTGTGCCCTATACGCGAAGCTACACAGTCTAAACTTAACAAGAGCAGAAGATTTGCAGGGTTGGCTTGCTCCTCTGTAAAACCCGGTATTATCTCCGCACCAGTAAAGAGTGAAAAGGATGCCGTGTTCTACCGGTTATGCTATCCCAGTTAAGAAGAAATTGCTTCTCTATGTCTTTCGGTCTACTTTCAATTCAACTCCTTTTTCACTCGAGGAACAAATTATGTGACTGCACTTTGAGCAATTGTTCAACACCCATTCTAGACAAGTATGTACCCTATGTGGACTAATTGCAGGGCTTGCTTGCTTGGTATGCTATTTATACTAATTTGACAAGTTTCAGGAATTGTTTACAATTTAAAAATTTTAAGTCTCAATTGTAATTTTACTATAAGTTTTAGGACTCTCAATGTATTTATTTCTTGTGTTGCGTCACATTTTGATTCACTGGTAATTGCTAGAATTTCGTCATTACTATCTTGGTATGAGGTGTGAACCATTGTGAACGACATCTAGTTTTATTCGTGCACGGATATCACCTAGACCTGGAACTGATTGATAGCTGTCTCAATTAAGAGACCATTTATTCACCTTCAAAAATCACAGAGCACTTCCCAACATGAGATATAATAAGGTTATTCAGATTCGAGTATCTTCAGAATCGCTGGTTTTCAGGCCAATCACTAGGACAGAGAGATACTAGGGTTTAGGATTTTACGGTTTAGGGTAATGATTGACAATTTAAACAGCAACGTACAATGAAGTTACTGCTCCTGCTGCTGCATGACTTCATCTCAAAAACACGGTTGCCCTCTGGTACCACCAGAGATTGCAAACGGGTGATTGACATGATTAAAAGTACATAAAAAAGGACTAATATAATAAAAAAAATTAAATTAATATATTTGTTATAAACCTACTCTAAACTAATAATCACAAACTCATATATATATGACAAATTTATTTGTATTTAATTTATATTAAATTTTACCATCAAATTGCTGAATTAGATGACATGTGATAGTTGGTCATGTACCGATTTGCAATTTTACTCTCCGATTGTCATGAGTGTCCTAGTTTATGAGTTTTCGTGGTACTAGTTCAATTTAATAGAAACTAATAGAAAGTAAAATTGTTACGAATGTACTAATTTTGAGTTTTTGATAGTTAAAAAAATTAATTTGAGGTATTAACAAAAAAAAAATTGTTTTGTACAGATAGCGTCATAGAGACTACAAAAGTATCCCGATGCCTATGATCATGGAATACAAGTAATTCATATTTATTAGGAAAGAAATAAAAAACCAGACGAAGGTTAGCCCAAACTTGATTGTTTAATTGTTTTGGAGGTCTAAAATTAAACTTGAATTTCATGGAGTCCAATGGCAAAATGACACAAATAGTGTTATAACTTTCGCATTTTGGTGTCGTGACTTTCTAAGTGATCAATTAAGTGTTGTGACTTTTTAAAAAGGTTTCATTACTTGTAAATCTTATATGGCATTAATTTAATGTTAAATCATGCGACGTGGTTGGTGCGAAGGGATGATAGCAAGAAAAAGGTTTTGTAAAAAGGCCCCATTTATGGAAGATTTAAGGTTTTATGGTTTGGTATAAGGAGCAAATTCAACCCAATTCTTGAATTTTGAGCATATTTCTATTGCCAAATAACTTGATTTGATCAATATCTTGAGTGTTGACATCTTAGACAAGACATGTCGAATTATTTATTCTAAAATAATGTCACATGTAATTTTTCTAGAAACAAAAGTGTTCGATATTAGTTGAATGACCAATTTTCAAAAGTTACGATACTTAAATGATTGATTGAAAACTTACGACACCGGAGTTAGCATCGTACAAAAGTTGCGGCATTATTAGTGTTTTTTAGGAAATTAAATAATGAATGAAGAATCACCACAAGAAAACCAACCGAGGGCAACCAAATTTACTTTTGTCGCTGTAGGTTTCCCAAAGGAGACCAAACAGAGTTTCATCACCTTAGGTCAAACTTCAGCATAAAATTTATACTTTATCGCCATTGATTCAATCAAAGGTGGGACAAATTTAAACTTGTGGCAATAAATCATGGTTTTGTTACCTCAAGCTAGACCTGATGATACAAACTTTTGAATTTTTGTCACCTTTAACGTGTCCCAAGGCAATGGAATACTTTGTTGCCTTTGGAATCATAGTGTGCTCGAGTAAGTGTTACTTGAGATGACAAACTTAAATTTTTTTCTCATCTCTTTCTTGCTTACCCTAGGGCGACAAAAAAATAATATTTAGGTCTCATTTGGTTCAGCTTTGGGAAAATATTTTTGAAAAAATGCAAAACTTCTGAATTAAAGATATTTTCTTAAATGTAAATAGCATTTAGTAAATAATTTTAAAGTGCATTGGTAGCCAACTTTGACTTATATGTCATTTAGTAAAGGTTACATCGGTAAAAAACTTTTACTAAATTAAAAAAAAAAAGACTTTTTTTTTTGGAGTTTGACCATTAGTGGCCAAATCTGGCCACCGGAGGTCTCGCCTAAGATTGCACGACCCCCGACGATGGTCGCCTAGGTAGTGCAACCTCAGGTGTTGTTGCCTAGGTTCACGTGACCTAGGCATCGCCACCTAAAGTCATGCAACTTAGGTGACAATCACCTGAGGTTGCACAAACCCAAGCAGTGATGCTTGAGGTTGCGTGACTCAAGCGACGATTACTTGGGGTTGCACGACTTAGGTATCGCCTGAGGTGCTCACCTGAGTGACCCTCAAGCAGCGGTCACCAGCATGCATGGCCCCTTAGCCGACGATCATTGGCCTCTAATTGACTTTTCCATGCGATGGTTCGAAGAAGATGAATAGTAACTGAGGGCCAAGACTTGCATTTCGAAAATGCAACTTCCCAAAGAACCTCCAGACTTGCTTTGGGCTAAAAGCCCTTAGAATCATTTAGAGATACAATTGTATTTTTTAAAGTTGCGCAAAAACACAAACCAAATGTGTTTATATTTGGCCAAAGGACTTTAGAGTTTCAAACCCGTTGCAAATGTTGAATCAAACGAGGCCTTAGTCATCTTTGGTTGAACTTAAGTGAGAAAAAGTCATTTAGCTGCCTTCAATGGTTGGACTTAATATAGTGGTTTATCGAGAAATTCTACTACAACTTTCTCTGAACACAATTTCAAAGATAGAATCGAATTTTAAGCGGGAAACCCATGTGTGTAAGCAGTGCTAATTTCTATAAGGAAGTCGGTCGCTAACCTATTTTGAGGGGTGACATCTTTGTTTAAGATTGTCCCCATGACATCTTTTATCCCCATCATTCGATGGCAAGAAAGGCATTAAAGAAAGTGAAAAACGACAGCGAGCAATTTGAACTCAAAAAGGTTCAAAAGTAACACCTCACCAGCTCTGTCGTTCGGGCGCCCAAACGCCATTTCTACTCTCTCTCTCTCTCTTCCCTTCTCCTTCTCCTTCTTCTCCTTCTTCTCAGACAAGCTCTCCATTTCCATTAGTTTCCCTCGACGGGAGGAGGTTTTGGACTGTGAGGTTTCCTAAGGGGAAGAATGGGGAAGGTAGTCGGGTCGAAGAGGGACTACGAGGAGTGCCGTCGCCAGAGGATGGAAGAGAACAAGAAGAGGATGGAGGAGCTCCGCCTCAACAAGCTCGCCGCCGCCCTCACCGCCGCTTCCCCCAAGTCCACCCCAGTACTCTCTCCTCTCTCTCTCTGTTCGTCTGTGTTTGTGTGTTTTGGCTTTGCTTCAGCAGGTGTTTTACATCTGTAGCTTCATGTGGGCTTGTGGGTGGTTCTCTTTTGCTTGCGTGAGCAGGTGAAGCAGAGCAAGATGCGGACTCCTCGAAGGCAGCCGGAGCCCTACTCCGAGCCCGTGAGGCGCTCCGGCCGCACGGCCAACAAGCCTGCTCCTAACTACAAGGAAGTAAGAACTCTCTCTCTCTCTCTCTCTCTCGTGGCGCTTGTATGTAATCTTCAGCTTAAGTTGCAGGAGTTAAGCCATCCCACGAAAAGGGCCTCTTTTGATGCGCACTGTGATGTGGATTTTCAACTGATGTGTTCAATGTGAAGATTTCAGCTTATGGTTGGAAGTTTCGGACAGTAGCTTTTGCGACATTCTGGAAAGTATATAGGTCAACTACTGCTATGTAGCTTACGAAGGTGTCAACTTTTGAGCTCCTGTGATGAATGTGATGAGCGCGCCGATTGTTCACGGGGTTCTAAAGATGCTTTGTCAGTGGTTTAGAAAATCGTCTGTTAAATCCGGGTATTCAAACGCCACTGTGGTAGAGACTGGTTGAAATTTTTCGCAGCAAGAGTGGCGGTCCTGCTGGTTCCATATATCGAATAATGCTTAATTATTGGAAGAAACATTATTAATTTGAAAGGATCGAAAGGCTAAACTTTGATTGAGGGAGTGTGATAACTAAAGTAGTACAGACATGAACACGGTATTCTAATCTGTTTGTATGATGAAGCGTCCATGAAAGTTGTTGTATGGTCCTCTTACATATGGTCCCCTTTGCAGGTAATTGCAATCAACCCTTTGGAAAGAGTGAGGAGGTTAGTGACAAGAGCTCACTGGTTTTCTTCCAGTATTCGATTGTGTATTCCTGAGTGAAGTATCTAAAGTTTCTGATATTCGAGTAGGAGCTACTCGCGAAGAGACCTGTTGAACAGGGTATATGCTTCTGATGCGATAAGGACATATGCCATTGAGAGAGCAGAGCAACTTCAATCCAGCTTAGATGCAGAGTTTCCAAGCTTTATCAAGCCCATGCTTCAGTCCCATGTCACAGGAGGCTTTTGGCTAGTAAGCAAATTTACCCTTTCTCTTTTTGCACTCTCCTTCGAACGTTGATATGCAGGAAATTGTTGTGCTGTATCGACTATGCTCTTGCCGCGATTTGTAAATCCTGCAGCATGTGTAGTATGCGTTGGACCGTTGCTTTGACTTGGAAAGAGTGAGGGATGAGAAACAGAATGATCTGGCGAGTTAATACGGATATATGTCCAAGTAAATTCTGAATCATCCATCCGCTTGTTTAGAATTCATCTGAGAAAAGAAGAAAATTGCATAATTGATGCTTGGTCAAGTAGTGGAACTAAGTATTTTCAAGGTTTGATACAATTAGGAAAAAAGCCACCAAAAACTCTAAACTACATATTTATTCTAAACTTTTTTTATAACGCTAAAAATTCTAAACTTGTATCCGTGTAACACATTTACCTCCAATTATTTTGGTGACACTAAAAACCCTAAACTCGTATCCATATGACACATTTTGGATACAAGTTCAGGTTTTTGGTGTAACAAGAAAAAAGTTTAGGGTAAATATGTCATATGATATAAGTTTGGGATAAATATGTGACATGGGTACAAGTTTGAGATTTTTTGCATTAACAAAAAAGTTTGGGTTTAATGTTTCATAGTGGACATAATTTAGGGTTTTTGGTGGCTTCTTCCTGATATAGTTATCTGTGATTTGTCTGAAGGAAAGAAGATTTTGAATGATTCTTGGTTATGAATATAAGAGTGGAAGCGTTCAATAAGCACTAACTCTTACCACTTTGAAGCTGCATGAGATGTGTTGTATTGATCTATTTCTGTTCCTCAGCTACTTTTTTTGTAGTGAATGCAGTCTTGATAAGCTGCTTTAAGTTTGTAGTAGCGAGAGACTCCCCTTAACTTTGATGTGTAGTAAATTGCGATAGTGACTTGTAATTAGAAAAAAGGGTACGAGCTTTGAAATTTCGGATAGGCCTCCATGCAGCTGACTTTGCATAAAAACTGGCTAATAGTCTCTACAAGAACATGATAGAGCTATTTATCAGTGCTTCTAATGGATGATTTGTCTCCCCTGTTTTCAAGAGCCTTCCATATAACTTCTGCCACAAGCATCTCCCTCAACGGGATGACACCGTGACCCTCGTGGACGAGGATGGAGAAGAGTTCGAGACGAAGTATCTCATTGACAAGAATGGCCTTAGTGGCGGGTGGAGAGGTTTCTCCATTGCTCATGATCTTGTCGACGGAGATGCTCTGGTGTTTCAACTGATCCAGCCATTGACGTTTAAGGTAAGTCTTCTGAACCCCCCGGGCATGCATGGATGAATCATAGATAGTGACCACTCAGCTCACCGTTTGCAGGGCATTTTGACCATCCATCTTGAAGTACTTAAGATTAGCACCTCAGCTTTTATGCTGGCTTTACTACAAATTAGTGCGTGCCTTTTGGCAGGTACACATCGTCAGAGCCTATGAATCAGAGGAGAAGGAAGCGGAAGTCGCTGAAGGGGAGGACGAGGAGGAAGCAGAAGACCATGGAAAGGAGAAGAAGGAAGCCGAAGTCCAGAAAGAGGAGAAAAGGGAAGCAGATGTCAAATACTTAACAAGAAGCGCCAAACGGGTTCGAGCAAGTAAGAATACACTGTTCTTTCTGACTCCTTAAAAATTGGATTGCTTTTGTTGCATCAATTGCTTCCGACAAGAGGGTTAAAAGAAATATAAAGAATGTGACGACTTATGAAGCATGCTATAGAGAGTGACAGATTGATGCTAAACAATTTTCAGTACAGCAAGTGTGCATCTAATTTTCTATAGATCACTTTCAGTTTCAAATTTTACCATCAGCAGAGCAGACATATCTACCTGAATGAGATTACCAAGAGCAATTCCTATATACCCTAAAATTGCGTTTAGCGATGAGGATAAAATTCAAGATATGATAAAATTTTCTCATCTAGCGTTTTGTGTCTACAACACATGATAAAATCAGATACAAGAAAGATATAGGCCGAATAAAATTATCTCATAGAGAGGTGAGATAAATATGGATAGGATTTTTAATATATATAATAGAAAAGTTATTTTTCTCGAATAATAAACTTATTAAATTAATAAAATTGAAATTATATTTCAATATAAATATTATTTGAACTATAATATAAGAAATTCAAAATATAAAAAAAATAAAATTTAGTTTTTAATTTAATCTTAGTATTATTTATATCTTCGAATTTAATTTTATCTTATGATATAAATTCAATATATGATTATAGATATATATTTATATCAATTTATATTTATTACACAATTTAGGTATTTTTGTATTTTAGATATATTAGTACAGTTTGCTATTTAATAGAATTTTATTAGAGAATGATGGACGGGGAAAAAAGAAATAAAAAAGAAAATAATTAAAAAATAGAGGAAAAATAAAATAAAATAAGCAAACAAAAGTAAATTATGTAATAGTTTCGCAAGATACTTTTACCATTTGCGTTTGTAAATTTTTAGATTCATTTACATTGATGTATTGTTTATACTAAAAAAAGTACATGATATCATGTGAACATATCCGATTTTATTACTGCAATTCACTAAACAATAGATAAGATATAACTTAAGTAGTTAGTATATTAGTCTCGTTCAACTAGGCATAAAAAGCTTAAGTCTGGCATCACTATATAATTAAATATAAAATAGATATATTTGCACATGATAATATGCTAAAACATTGCGATAAATGAAAGTTGTGGAACATTCTGTTCATCCAAAAGTGAATATAACTGCACAGAGTTTATCATCCCTCTTTGCTTCAATGAGGTAATGACTTGATCAATAGCATGCTTTGTGTAATTGCGAATGCCTTCCATCCTCAATACACGTACCATGCGCTCTTCCAGTCACAGGAATGTAACTATTTTGATGTTTTGACAGGTAGAAAGTGAACAGGAGTGCAACGCGTTCCTTTATGTGCTTGGGCATTGATTGTCATGGGAGCAGTATGTATCAGTAGTATTCTCTCTAAAATTAACAGCAACATGCTTGCTTTTTGCACCATCAAAGTTGTACAAGACACATCTTTCATTGTGTCTGAAACATCCTAAGTTATTTTGCGGTTAATCAGGCGGTGCGGGTAATTAACGTCACTAGCTTTTTGAACACCAAAAGCATTATGTAGGAAAAAGAATCAAACAGTGATCTACCACGTCATCAACGCCCAGCTGAATAAAAAACAGGGTGTTAAATGGGACACTTCAACTGATCTGTTTACATCAAAAATGATGTTTTCTTACATTGTAATCATTTGTGCGACGGTTCTGTTTATGAGAATGACCACAAAAGGGTTGTCAGAATATCTAAAGGGGTCTTTACCAGCTTTTGTCGCCTGGCAAAAAGCCATGGGCAATTCATATTTAGCACTTCAATTCCTTTGTAGCCTTTTGGTTTTTTCTGCTGAAGATTAACATTCATTTTCTCGAGGAGGTCTCTTACTGCAGTTCCCTAATAATCGCTTGGAAGGATATGCACTGAGTCATTTCAAACAGATCCCTTTGTAATTCACTTTGACAGTTATTAACGAAACAATCAAACAGCCTTGATCAGACTTCACAGTCTTGCTACTTGATCAGTGAAAGTTGGATCCATGCAAACCACCACCTGGAATAAGATTTTGTTCATATTCACAAAATTTATTGTGCATCAGGAAAAAAAAAAACAAAGTAATGAAATTTGCAAATGATGTGCCCAAAATATCCATAAAGTTCGTGGACAATGAACATACCTTGCCAATACTTTTACCAGAATGAAGATGCTCAACAGCATCTGCCACAGCATTGAGACCCACAAATCTTTTTGGGTCGATGGCCACCTGCATTCAGTTAGAAGATTAAGTCTTGGCGAACTTTGAAATTCAGCAGCGATAGTGACTTAGGCACAGAGATAATCATCCAACTGATTCTACAGATTTAGTTTGGCAGCGACTTTTGGTAGGGAATTGGATATCAAAATAAGGCTGAAGGAATAAGATAACAGGAAAGTAAGGGCCTTGCATTGTGCGAAAGGCACAGATATCTACAATTAATGAAATGTAAGTTCAGCATGATCTATGATGGAAGAGTCAGGTCTCACCAGTAAAAGAAACGTTGAAAAAAGAAGAAGAAGAGCAGTACCTTGAGTTGTCCTCTGGAATAGAGTTGAAACAGTCTATCTAGATGTTCTTGCCAGAAGTGACTATATTGTACCAGGAAAAAACCAGCCTGCCAACATTGTCAATATCATATTATACACTTCAAGGGGAGAAAGGCATAAACAACTATAGAATTCACAGTCCATGCTTATTCCTGATATACAGTTGGCGCATCACCAAGAGCAAAATTATTGCAGTAGAGCACAATCACTGTTCTTTACGCAGTAGTGTTATCAAACATACCACAGTTTGGCTTTTAGACAGAAGTTTCTCGCAAAGTCCAGGGTACTTATTTGGTGTCCATCCATGCTCTCCTTGATACTACAATCAAAGTAGTAATTTTGTACAGGTTAAAATTTATGTACAACTGTCAATAGTTAATACTCAAGCAAGAAGAATGTTAGAACAGTATGCATGCCGAGGGAACAGACCGCAACTACAGGAGACACTGGAGACCATACATGCATGTTGATAGAAAACATGTAGCACTTGTTACAAAGACTCCTTTTGCAGTCTTCTTTATTTCCCTAGCATCTCTAACCAATATTCCCCTTTATACAAAGCAAAACATCTTCATGTCTGTCTTGTGACCCTCTGCAGCACAGAAATGTGATTGCAGTAGAACTTCTACCATGCATTACGACCACAAGACTCATACAAAAACTTCAGAAACCTAACTTTCCTTTCATTGGTATCTCACTGAAAGTGAGAGCAAGAATGTAAAAGCTCCCGCACAGCCTAATCGAGATAACTAAGTTTGACATTGGAACTGCTGGAAACTCATGATAAAAGATCGGGCCCAGATGGATGTCAACAACATAAGGAGGCAGTACCTGAGAAATCATGCCAATTACAATCAATCGTCCAAATATGGCCAAAGCATTCAAGCAAAGATCAAACATTTCCCCACCAACAGACTCGTAAACTATGTCAACACCTTTTGGAAATTCCTTCTTCAAAACCTGTAAATTTGGAAAAGATAGAGAAAAATGAGTTCATTTTAAATGAAAGTTCACAAAAAAACTAAACCCAAGAAGAGAGAAAAATGCAGAAACTGGTCTAGACTCCAAACATAATCCTACAAGAATTGTTACAATGTAGAAAATAGTAATTAAACTGCATAAAGTTCATGAACAAGGGAAGGCTGCAGCTAGCTATTTGAGACATGGTATGAAAATAGAAAAATGTCAAAGAGTAAACCAGTTACTAAGGCACACTGTTGTTCACTTCAGAGATTCCCATATGAGAAAAAACAAGGTTCTATAACACCATCACCTTTTTATCTTCTGCACCTCTTTTAAGGATAGGAAAATTGTAACATGAAAATGCAAATAATGTCAGTGGCATTCAGACGCCAGAGCCCAATGGAGGGGCAAAGACGACTTTTTGACAAAAGGCTAAAGTTATTCTTTAGACATTGAATAGGTGATAGGAATTGATTACAAATCCAGCCAAGTAGATCCATATCATAAAGGATTCGCATGGAGGATCATGGAGTAGCACTACATTTCAAAAATAAAATGAACATTGAAGGTAAAGAGAATTTCCAGGGTTTCATGTACACGTTAATTTTGCATGAGTAGATATGATAGTATCTGTGCATATGTGGATGAATATGCTCATTTACTTTTACCTAATCAATATAAGTATCTACTGAGACGAGTGTGACAGTGAACTTATCTAGAAATAATTTGCTGCACTACTTGAACGAATAAGGGTCTTTGATTTCTCAACCCCCACATTGTGTGCAAAAAGGAGAGTTGAACAGATGAGACAAGAGTTTTAGGAGACATACAGTTTTGACGTCTTCAGCTTTATAATCTATCACATGATCGACTCCCAAATCTTTCAAAAGCATGGCCTTCTCCCTCCCTCCACAGGTTGCTACTACTGTATTTCCAGCAACTTTTGCAAGCTGAAATGGTCACGATATACAAAGTGACTCTTAGTAGTGTAAAATTATGTGAGCAGTTGAGGAACATAGTTAAGCACACGCAATGTTGTGTTTAAGAAAGAAGAGATTCTTCTCTTCCAGAAGAAAATGCTAACATATCAGAAACAATAATATCAGCAAGCTGCAGTGTAATTCTTCCCTTTTAGCAAACACGCGGAATCATGAATGCAAGGACACAAGGCTACATGCAAATATGCAAAAGCAACTTAGGGTAACTTTTTAATTCTTCTAAGTCTACAACTGGAAAAATCAACAATGGAAAATCAGACAACTAGATAGCCAGAAGTCTGGATAGCAATCGCCTAAATTTGCAGGAGGGTATAATTTTTATTGTTCTTGACTACTCGGGACAGAAGGGTAAATAAGCAAACCCCTATAGATACCGTATTATGATTAGACACATCACATTACCTGATCATGACAAGATCATACACCTACTAAAGAAAAAAATTAGGAGTAACATTCAAGTAGACAAGCAAGCTTGGCAAGCATTTAGATAGAAAGCCAGTTAAGCGGACCTCTAAGAGTTAGACGTGACTGCAGGGTGTTCTTCAAAATTTTTATTTCCAACTATCCTTACTCAACGACTCCCTAATTCATGGCGTCTTCTTCAGCACCTTTCACTTTAGCAAGTTACCTTATCAATAGACTAATTGTCGGACATCGATCAATTGAAATTATGTAAAAACACTACAGATAGAGATCGTCATGTCTCATTCCCTCAATACTGACCTCTGCAATCCTACTATAGTTGCAAAATCACATTGTCATAGATCTAATAATACTAATTTAATAGCATCAATCTGAATGAGAAACAGACCTGGACAGCAAATTGCCCAGTCCCTCCTGCAGCAGCTGTAACAAGAACTACTTTGCCAGATTCCATTTGTCCAGCCTAAATTTTCAACAAGAGCAAACACAAATTTTAATATGGCATATGAGACATGATCAGATGTCTGAAGGTAATTATCTCGATGTACTTAGACTAGAAAAATGACCGAAAGCAACAGCTCCAGCAAATAAAATTGCAAAAGGAAATAAAAAGCATAGTTTGCTATATTGCATAAAAGTCCGACCTTTTCTAGTGCAATAGATGCTGTAAGCCCTGAAGTAAGCATGGCAACTACTTCTGGATCTGGCCTGGCCACTGAAAGGACGTGTTTTGCCGGAACCTGAGAAAGATATGATATTTATTACAATAAAACAGGGATCTCCAGGTCATGAATTTGCAGTACCGAGAGGCTATGAAACATATTAACCACAGTCAAAACCAGCCATTGACATTAAAATATCCCTATGGAATATAATTTTACCATTGTAAATTCTGCATAGCTTCCAAAAGTCATCAGTGCAGCAGGCATGCCAACTTTCAAATCCTTGACAGAATCACCAACTGCAGCGATTATCCCCACAGCCTGCCATGTCAATCATGAAGATACCATTATGAGTATAACAAATATATGGTGCTGCTAGAGGAACCACAAAACTATGCCAAGAAAATCAGCATTATTGGATATTGCAAAATGCGACAACAGAAATAGATTTTTCCCAGACCTCAAAGCCAGCATCAAAAGGAAGACGGGACCCAACATCTCCCTTTCCACCTTGGAAATAACGTCCCGAGCTGAAATTCACCTGTTTAAAGCATGATTTTTTTTATTAAAAAAGCTAGAATGCTGACTCTATATCAAGTATTCACAATCGCTCCTAATATCTAACAGAGTCGCACAGATGTAACAGTCTGGGGCCTCTCAAATAGTGATAATATAGATTAGCTAATGAGCAATTACTAAATGATGGTCTCTGGAGTTTTAATAAATTCTCTCTATTAAATACTGCACAAGAAACGCGCTAGCATCAGAAATACACATGGATTCTGTATAGATTTTGACATGCAAGCTGAATACTGAGTGAAAACCTTCAAATACATAACAAACTTCTGAAGTCGAAGGGAAAAAAGATTCTTAGTAAAAGAAAAAACCAGTTATACCAGCAAGCATCTCAAGAAATTGGAACACTAACTTTGGTGCTCATCTATCGACCCATAGGCTGGTTAAAGGATAACTTAGTTGGCTTGTATTAAGGGATAGTCCTATCAATTGTATATAAGCCACATTACAAAGATCCAATTTGCTTTTTGATGTTTGCTACAGTAACAAATAGAAAAGCTAAATTTCGAGTTGAAGTTTTAAGCATAGTTTTACAAATGGATCAGCCGACACAGAGCTGCGCATATGAGAAGAGGATGAGAAAGATTTACCTGAAATTAAAAGAATACCAATCATAAAGGATGAGAAAAAGCTAATATTCTTAAAAGAAGCCTTGAACTTACATCACTCGCATTTACTCCAGCATATACGATTTTCACAAGGACATGCTGTGGTTCAATTGGCAACCTCAAAGGCGTTCGGATAATCCGGGTAGCATCACGGAAATTGTGAGTCAAGGTGTGAACCACGCTGAATACAAAAATTTAAAATACATCAATAGATCTTCCAATTGATAAAATGCTTATATTCCCAAACAAAATTTCTAAGTTGTAAGTACTTTGTTCCTCAGGAAGAGAAGCTTAAGAAAAAAATTCCATTCAGGATTCAATAAGAATACCAGATAATAAAACATGTTATTAACTAAAAATCTAAAATCCACTAAAGAAAATTGGAACTCAAGGATCAACATAACCAGTATAATAGCTTACGGAGGGTGCTCTGACACCTATTAATCCAAACTATAGAAGCGGAAAACCATCAATGGATGATTCTAAAGCATACTCATTTTTTGACCAATTAATAATTGCATTGATACGGCTATTGCAGTGATATAAATGTCTAGCCCATTAAAGTGTAGTAAGTCATTGCTTACAATTACTTTAGTCCACTGTTCACGTCCACATTGAGTATTGATACACAGATCTACTCTGCAAAAGCTGACTTCCTCTTTTGTGCATGTTTAAAGTAAAACAAGATAAATAGAGGATGGGAATGAAATCATTCTTAGCAAAGATATGGTTCAAGCTGTACCCATTACCCTGGTAATCGAACCAGGAAAAGAAAAGCTGTTATGATATAAAATGACATAACATGGTCAAACTGTGAAAGAAGTTTGTCTAGAAGCCTCATAGAGATGGAAGACCATCAAGCCTAAACTCATCATGGCAATTTGTCATTCCACTTATACAAGAGCAATGACGTACTGTAGCTGATGGAGTACCTACGGAATACCTAAGCAGTCCAGGTTTACGCTATAAGAAGCTAAACACTACTCTGGTTGAACAGTTCAATTATGTACACACATACAGTAGCCCCAAATTATCTTCACTCACATTTTCTCAAAATTCTTAGGAAGTTGCAAATTCACTGGTCCTTTGTACAATAATCTTCTTGTGGAACTTGAGGATTTCACTTGGTATTTTGCCTCTTCTGCTGCACTGGGCCAATATTGCATGCCATTGCGCTTTGTAATCCATAGACATGAACCACCTTTGCTTTCATCAGTAACAAGTTCAAAAGCTCCTGGAAAGTGTAAGTGGACTAGCCATCAGAAGCGATCCCTTCTACATATGATAGCACATTTTTGGAGCAGGATCCAATGAGTCCCTCACTAATCATGTATGGCAGTTCTTTAAATTTTTCTACAAATTCTGTAGTTGTGCCAGTATGCATCTCTATAGTATATCTAAATCCTAATACAGAAACTTTAAATGCTCCAAAGTCCAGAGCAAACGACTCATGCTCAGAAAATTTGATTGCAGTAAGAGAGTGAATTTGTGTTGATCATACAAAAACTATTTTATTTTCATTCATTTTGATTTATAAGTCCGATAAGATGTAAAGCACGTGGAGAAGACTGTATATGGATGTACCTTTCACCACCATTTCCATAGGTAAAAAGCCCCCCATCAAGTCTATGAAGTCAGAATCCATCTTTAAGGTCATCTCTGTTTGAACAAACTGCATAAGTAGTAAATCTATTAAGCATCATACGCACCACAATACATTTTCTGGAGCAAAGGAAATCAGGTCAGATAAAACTGGACTACAATAAGCTAAACCAACGATCAAACAAAGGGCCAGGTCACAGGAGAAGATAGCTTGATGCACATGCAATTCTCAACATTTTTCAGTAATGATTAAGCTTCCCATTGATCTACAGCATTAGGGGTAATGAAATTTACTAAAGATAATGCACCAAACAGTCACCAAAGCATCTCCCAGTAGACCAAATGACCAGCCTGAAGGAAATGAAAAGCAAGAATCGGTAAAGAAAGAAAGACTAGCTGAGATTAGTATATTATTTTACACCCTAAAGGGATCAAGTACAACTGCTAACATAGTTTATTCCCTCAAAAGACCAAGCACAATTCCATATACTAGCAATGTTATCTTGAAGTTCCCTCCATAAATCAGCTCCAGCTTACAATTCTTTTCAGGCACTCCAACAGTGCTACGACTAATTAAAAAGAAACACAGTTACATATTTTTTCAGCTTTCTGCTCCAAAAACAGGGTGTAAGGAATCAGACATATCCAACATTCAGACACAGAAACTATGTTAGGTATTCGTGGTATAATAATGTTTCCCAATCACCATGATGAATTTATTTCATAAGGTGTTATTCAACATACAAAAACATAGCAGGACAACAGAGTTTGTTCTGCAGTGAAGATCAACTTGCGAATTATTGGTCTTCCCTGATCTAGAACGAGTATTTGGAGAGATCAGCTCTAGATAATGACAATATCGAACATCAGAAGAAGAGTCATATACCATAAGGTCCATAGAAGTTTCTGGTCACAATAATACCCCTGCTTGAAATTAAAATTAATAAAGGAGAAAATTCTGATAAATCCGAGCAAGATTCAAATTCATGAAGGATTTAGTTCCCCCTGCAACAAATCTGGAATTGAGAGCAGAAAAATGAATCCTCAATATTAAGCACTTCAGGGGAAAACAAAAAGGAAGATGAATAATCATGTCATTAAAAGTGCCTACGTCAATTGCTGACGACTTTCAAACAACACGAGATGAGCAATCAAAAGAAACAATCTTCCTGAGTTTTGATTACACTAGTACATCGCATCACAAAACCTTCTAGTTTAATACAGCACCTCGGGGCAAAGTACATTGACTCGAATTCCTCGGCGCTTGAAGGGTGCAAGGGATCTGGTAAACAAGACGACACCACCTGCAATGTTATCAACTCTCTTAATAATTAAAAGGTGGTATCACCAGAGGGACAATGGTGCAGGAATTCCGTCTCTCTCTCTCTCTCTCTCTCTATACATATATATAGCTGGGGAAACAGAATTGAAATTGAAAAATGAAAGGAGGCATTAACCGAGAACTAACCTTTTGAAGCAGAGTAGATAGGATCAGCGTACGTAGGATAAAGACCCGCAGCAGATCCCACGTTTATTATTACACCGGGTCTCCCAGCAGATTCCATGGCCTTAACCTGTTAAGAAGTGCAGATCATTTTGTGCTACTTTCCTCATGGTAAAGCAATATCCACTAGCAATCAGAATTGTCATTGCTCCCTCCAACCGAAAGAGGAAAGGAAGAGAGAAAACAATATGACAAATCTCAGGCAAATGCTGAAAAAACTCGACTTGGTCACTGCAGCATCACCAAGCGAAGTGCTCGGAAAAAATGCTGCCTTACCGCGAGGCGAGTGCAGTCAATGACGGCGACCAAATTCACGTTCAGTGTGTTCCGCCAGGATCGAGTCCCGTCGGTCTGATCCTTGTGGAACGGGATCGAGGTGCTGATGCCGGCGCAATTGATACAGATGTCCAGTCCGCCGTAGGTCGCGACATGCTTCTCGAAGGCGTTGACGACATCCCCTGCTCACCAAACAAGACAACATCCATCACGACAATCTCCGTAAACCTGAGAATCCCGAAAGACTTCATGAGCCAGCAAAGACAACGAGGCGAACTCACTCGAGTTGGAGACGTCGCATTTCACGAAGATGGCGGAGGGAAATCCCAAGCTGGAGTGGAACTTGGAATTCGCCTTCTGGACGAGGGAGGCCACCTCCTTTCCCCTGTCTTCCGAGAAGTCGACCACCGTCACGAATATCCCCTTCTCCGCGAGCGCTATCGCCAGAGCCTTACCTGAAGAACACCATCCAAAGCCAAAATCCAGTCATCACTACTCAACACGTAAGCTCGCGGCAAGGTCAAAGCACGTCGATCATGGCGACGACATCGGTAGCAACATCAGAATCCAACGGACACGAAAGGAAGACGAAAGCTCGGAGTCGATAGTCGGACGAGACCGATCGCCGTGAACCTCCGGCGGCGGCGACGGAGGCGAGACGAGTGGGGGAGAAGAGAGGTTTTTACCGATGCCGGAAGCTCCGCCGGTGACGAGAGCGGACAGGCCGGGCTTGAGCTCCATGGGTGGTCGTGCGCGCGGTACTTCCGTCGTCCGACGATGTTTCGAAGAAGAAGAAGGAAGTTATAGTGACATGAGAAACGTAACCGTCGCTGACAAGAAAATAGTCAGTGGTTGCAAATGACGTGGCGCGAGTTTTTTTTTTATTTATATCCAATAATAGAGCGACATGTGTTGGATGAGGTGGAATTAAAAATGAAAATCTTTTTTTCATGCCCATCTTCTCTTCGATTTTTAACGGTAAATATGCGAGGAGGAGGGGCGATGGATACTAGCAACTCTCTTTAAATATCATCACGAAAGTACTGCACTCACTGCGTGATGTTTGAATCGAGTTGTCTGCAAACTTTGAAAAGTAAAGTTGACGAGCCTATTGATCCAGTCAGCCGAAATGTCAATAGTCCGAAATCGAAACTTGTGACCTCATAAAAAAAAATTATTATTTGATAAGAGCATTTTGGCATTGTTTGATTCCTTATTCTGTCTAGATACCGAAATAGTGGTTTTTATTAGGCCAATTTGTTTAGTTAGATTAATGGGCACTAATTGCCCTTTTTGACCAAAGAAAAGGTAAATGGCTCAATTTGGAGAACCTAATTCTTTACATAAACGGATGGCCGATAACATGTCTTTGGTTAGTTTTTAAGTCCGCGAAGATTTTTTTTTTTTTTTCCGGAATAGAACCTTGTTCCAGATTCGGCCATGTTGGGGAAAAAATGAATAGGATAGTTCCGCGTTCTTGTCCCTCAATGAAAAATCTCCTTTAGGGTAAAGCCGAAACGTAAGCCGTAAAACCAATGAACCCCCGACAACCCAAAAGATCTCTTGCTGTCAAGACTTCTGTTCACGTATCTATTACGATATGTCTTTTCTGTTCACGTATCTATTGAATTTATGAATTTCCTAAACTTTTTTGTTCACGTACCTATTGAATTCATGAATTACCTAAACTTTAATGCTTACGTATATATTGAATTCATGAATTTTTTAGATTTATATATATTTTAGTTCATGTATTTATTGAGTTCACGAATTTTTTGAATTCACATGTTTCTAGATTTATGAATTTCTTGGATTTACGTATCTCTTGATTCATGAATTTTGTGGATACATGCATCTATTCATTACAGCGTTTTTTCGACTTGATTCCAAAAGAGATTTGATATATTATTTTCTGTGTGTGCTGGTTCAATTAAATGGTTCGACTAAGTCCTGTTTGCATAGTACTAATTCAAACAAGTTCAAGATGTTGTATCTTGGAAGGCATAATTCGTGAATCTACGTAGCATCATTGATATACTATTCAACTCTTTTGATCTTTTTCTTGGTGTGTTGGTTCAATTAAATGGTTCGACTGAGTCCTGTTTACATAGTACTAATCCAAACAAGTTCAAGATGTTGTATCTTGGAAGGCATAATTCGTGGATCTACGTAGTACCATTGGTAAGAACTAATTGCCTAAGATTCGAATATCCGTACCTTACATTCATTATATTGATATTCTGACTAGAACAAACAGTTTGATCCGACGACACATCGTAAGTGACGAGAGAATATTCGGTGGTTCCAAAGCACCACGTCAATTGTTGACGTTGCATGCGTTTTTTTATTTATATCCAATAATAGATCGACATGTGTTGGATGAGGTGGGATAAAAAAAATAAAAAATGTTTTTCTCTCTCTTCATCTTCCTCCCTGACAGAGGACACCCGTCCGGCCACCATCTCCGCCCCTTCCGGTGTCACTTGGCCGCATCCGGATCTGGAACCGCGAAGCCATGGCCGCAACAAACCTGGCCAACCTTTAGATCTCGGCGACTCCCTCCTCCAGTCATCCCTAAGCTTCAGAAAAGCTGAGCGCTAAACCTTCTCCAGATCTCGACCGAGCCATGGCTGAGCAACTCCTCCTCCAGATCTCGGTCGAGCCATCATGGCTGAGCCTTCAAAAATGATGGAACAAGTCTTGACGAGGCCATCCCTTGCCCAGATCTGGCGAGGGCCGGCCTCGTATGTGAAGCCATAACCGCGACAGATTTGGCTCCAAGGTCTGTTGTGCGGCCATGGCTACGCGGTTCCAGATCTAGATCCTGCCATGGCTCCATGACTGTTCCAAGTCCCCTCTGGTTTGTGCGGTGGAGACAGCCGCACCGGATTCTCAAGTGGCTGGGCAGGCGGTGGCCGGAAGGAGGAGGAGGCCGTGTCATCCGTGGTGCAGAAGTTGAAAAAAAAAAAAAAGATTTTCATTTTTTATTCCACCTCATCCAACACGCGTCACTCTATTATTGGATATAAATAAAAAACGCGCGCCGCTTTAGCAATTGACGTGGCGCTTTGGAAGCACCAAATATTTTTTCGATTGTGGTGGGGTCCACCGGGCCGTTGTTGGGCCCGAAAAGGATGAGAAAGAAAGAAAGAGGGAGACGGCAGATCTTTTCCTTTTCGTCGTCACTCTCTCGTTCATTCCCGCTCCGGCCGGAGGCGCGGGCCGGCGGCGAGGCTTTGACTTTGAAATTGTCTCTGGCGGTTCGCAATCGCCGACAAGCCCCCCCCCCCCCCAATGCTCCTGTTCGCACCTGAAAATAACCAAACCAGCCGAATAAATGAAAGAGAATTTGATCAGGACGGCCCAATTAACGAGGAGAATGCCAAGGGAGTTGGGGGGGGGGGTCACGTGTTGGGGATTAGATGGTTTTGAAATATTCCAAGTCATTTTTTTTTTTTTTTTGGGTGGCTTAATGGAAATTAGGACCACAATCAATTTGCAACGATTTTGTAGGGTTTGATGTGATTTATTTCTTTGTAACCCTCTCATTTATTTGCAGAATCTGACAGTCAAAATTTACCAAAAAAAAAAAAAATTTGGACCACAATCAATTTGCAACGATTTTGTAGGGTTTGATGTGATTTATTTCTTTGTAACCCTCTCATTTATTTGCAGAATCTGACAGTCAAAATTTACCCAAAAAAAAAAAAATTATCTACATCACCTTGCATTTATTTACTGGGTTGTTATAAGTTAAAGTGCTAGATGACATATTCATACTATTCTCTTTTTTGTGACTTTCTTTTAACATTCAACTATGAAACTACTTAAAATATGTGATCACCCAATTCAAACTTAAGAGATAATTTATATTAAATCCTCCATTAAATTAGGTAATATTGTAATTAACTATATGGTTCTTAAATATGCAATTCTAGCTGTGAAACTAATCTAAATGGGGAAATTTACTAGATTAAAGACATGTGGCACAAATCTATAAGGAAAAATACTAATTCAGTTATAAATCTATTATATTAATATCAATTTAAATCTAAACATTTCATTTTGATCAATTTAGCCATAAATATTTTTACATTTATCTATCTAGCCAATTTAGGTTGAAAATCACCGATGTGGACCCTGAACATCCTATGTGACACATTCGGCGCCGATGTGGACATTTTTAAATTTTTTTTGTTATTTTTTCCTTTGGACTATGGCCGATATCGACTATGGCTGTCAAATCTAGCAAGGGCACGACCCTCACGACCTAGGGGGGGGGTTAGATTTGGTAAGGGCTCAACCCTCGTTGCTTGGGCGAGAGCGGCCCTTGCTAGATCTCGTGAGGACTTGACCCTCACTGCGAGCTTGGGGGAGAGGGTTACTCTCGCCGCCTTTGGTAAGGGCTTGACCTTTGTTGTCCCTATTGAGTTTGGCGGGGGCTACCCTCACACCCAGGCAATGAGGGTCAAGCCCTTGCCAGATTTGGCAAGGACCCTCGTCCCCCACCTATAGCCTAGGTGAGGGTCGAGCTCTTGCTAGCTCAGGTGAGCGTCGCAATGCCCTTGTTGACCTATGGCCACTATCGGCCACAATCTAAAGGGAAAAAAAAAAGGAAAGAAGAAAGAAAAATAAGAAAAAAGGGGAAAACTATTCAAAAATTGTTTTAAAATGTCTACATTAGCACTGGTCATGTTATGTAGGATGACCGATGTCCACATCAGTGATTTTCTGACCTAATTTGTCTTGATGGACTAAATTGGTATCAATGTGAAAATGTTGAAACTAAATTTGTGTAATTGAAAGGTTTATGATCAAATTGGTCCCTAAACTTATATAATAAAATATTTCTCCACAGCCAAAACATAATCAAGAATCCTTGCAGCTCGAATTCTAGATTATTGAGATTTTCAATATGAGAATTCTCCTATTGGGGATATGCCTATGAGTAAGATTAAAAATAATCCTGAACTAAGCAATTACATTTTTAAATTGAACAAGCAAAATAGGAAATTACCTAATTGACTATCATGGACAAACGTCGAGGAGGCACCCTAGATGACCAACGATGGGATGCTCGTGGTGAAAAAACTCGCGGCGACCGGCAAGGGACGAGCTCGGCGGTGAGGGAGCATGGTGGTGGCAAGGCCACATGAGAAGGCGCATCGGGCACTTGGGATTTCAACCACACGGGTCGGGAAAAGCTTCGAGGCATTGGCGAGGCTGCTTTAGTACGATGGAAACTCACCCTCGCTACTAGGACGTCTTTGGATTGCTGCTATTCACAGAGAAACCTGCAAGAAATAGTTTCCAGCGCAGCTTCGGCTAAGCAAATATGGGGGCTCCGCCGGTTGCTCTGCTTGCTCTTGGAGCATCGAAGATTAGCTATAGGTGCGGGGACAGTGGAATTCGTCAGGACAACTTGCAATGAAAGAAGAGATCTTGGCAAAGGGCTGCTTCATAGCAGATAGGGAATTGAAGAGCTGCGCTGTAGCGATGTAGATGGCGCAGAGAGGCCGCTAGTTACGTTGTAGTGATCTCCGGTTGCCGCAAGGAGGATTGGTAGGTGCTGAATCGCCACCGGAATTGTTGGAAGATATGCGGCGATTACTTGTGATATTCAATGGAAGATTTGATCTGATTACGATTGTATACATATCAATTAAAGATTAGATTTAGATTTAGATTGAAACATAGGATCATTTACTTCCATTCATTGTATACACATTGTATTATATCTACAGAGGGCTGTACATTTACAAACTATTGAAGAGAAAATACAAAAACTCTTTTCTTCAGTCACGATTTTCTTGCTATCTTCAGCTTCTTTCATGGTATCAAAGCCTCCAAGCTTCTGACCTAGCTTCCACCTCGACCTTCCGCCAGAGGAATTTTGACCTACAAAACAGATTACCATCCGGCATAAGAATCATTCTTAAAAGAAGGACTTTTTTTTACTTACCATGGCCACTCCGCAAGACAACGCTCCTGCTGCCGGCAACCAGCTTGCTGGAGAAGTCACCTCTCAGCTCTCGCAGATTCAAAATCCTCTGACATTTCCAGCAATGGAGCAACAGTCGTCCCAAGCCCAACCCGTGTAGTGGCGGCCCACATAGGCTCAGTTCAATATGGCGCAACCCATGACGGGTCAACCTTACCAGTGGATACCTTATCCATTATACTTTGGGCCAAGCCCAAGCTCATCATTGCCTGGATATGTGGGCCACCAAAGCCACGTCCAAACTGATGGGAGCCCACCAGCCACGAGTGGGGCAAGCCCAACCACTGGATTGGAGCAGACAAGCGGGTCGGGTGAACCGGGTATGGGAACAAATCCCTACCCGGGATATTTTAATGCGGGTTATCTGATCGGGTCAAACGCATCGGGTTTAAGGACAAATCCCTACCTGAATCTCACGCCTGGGTTCCTGCCAATTCCAGCGGTGGCTCTCACCGGACGACCAGATCTGGTGAAACTCTGTTCATTTCCACCGCTGACGGACTAGAATTGCGGCTAATCAGCCAATAGCTGATCGGGCCAAAAAATTACCCCAAGTGGTCACAGGAGTTCCGGCGTGCCCTGGTAACGAAGGACAAAGATGGATTCCTCAGTGGAACCATTCCAGTCCCTCTTGATGAATGCCTAGCCTGACACTAGAGGAAGTGCAATAAACTAGTCCGAACTTGGATCGGAAATTAAATCTCCCCAGAAGTCGAGGCCGGACTTCCACCCATAGAGGATGCTAAGAACATGTGGGAAAACATCAAAGGGATGTATGGTAAACTAGATCAAGCAAAAATCTTTACCCTAATGTAGGAACTTAGCGAGCTCAAACAAGGGAACATGATGGTCACAGCTTGCTTCAACAAGCTATCATCACTGTGGAATGACCTTGAAGTGGCCGAAGAAAAGCTTGAGGGACCAAAACCCACGTTTAAACAATACAGATCTATCAAAGACAGGGAGAAAGCCACACGCTTTCTGTTAATTTTGAATGAGTCATATCTTACCTTTCGCTCGCAGATCCTCGCCATGGACCCAATACTACTGATCGGACAGATCTTCCAACTAGCTGTACAGGAGGAAAGCCAGCGGCTCACGTCGCCGGAACATGCGAAGAACAGCGAAAGCATAGCCCTTGTAGTTCGCAGAGAACGGCGAGATGGGGCCAACAAAACCCTAGCGCGAGAAAAGGAGAAGAGAGGCACACTAGGGTTCAGCGGAGGAGACGTACGTTCCTTTAAAAGGGAAGGAACGAACGGGCCAGATTGAGCGTGAGGATCTGACGGCTTGTAGGGGCCCGAAGTTATAAGCGAATCGGTCGATGGACAGGAATCCACGATTAAAGGAATGGACAGCCAGATTTTCGCCATGTCATCAAGGAATTTTGGGCAAAATTTCAAAGGAAATGGTAAATTGTTTTGCGAATATTACGAATGTTCTAACCATATGATTGACAGTTGTTAGAAATTGCATGGAAAACCAGGAGAAAAAGGAAAAAAAAATTTCGACAACTTATCAAGTCAATGGACCCATCGGCCCAAATGCTGATCCTCCTATTACTTATGGAAGCATTGCAAAAATTGGATAATTCTAACAAATGAGGGAGTTTTTTAGGTATCACGCATTGCTTGATTAATTCTATATCGAGGAAAGCATGGATTATTGATTCAAGGGCAAACGATCATATTATATGTGACAAAGGATTTTTCTCGAGTATAAATGAATGATTGAATTTTCCTGTTTCCGTACTATTACCCAATGGAAATATCACTCATGTCAATGTGATGGGAACAGTCAATCTCAGTCCTCAGATTACTCTTCAAAATGTCCTCTATGTCTCAGAATTCCAATTTAATCTTATTTCTATGTCAAAAGTCTACAGAGAAAATTCATGTCGGGTATTATTCGATGCTGATACTTGTTTCTTTCAGACTCTTTCGATTGGCAGACTGATGGGTTGGGGTAGCCTTTCTGAAGGACTATTTTTCTAGTCAAGCTTTTCAAGTAATTTTGATTTATCCTGCACTTTCTTGAATAAATCATCCTTGTGTAATTTGAGCATCGATGACAAATTTTATTATGCATTTGAGATTGGGTCACAGCACCTCTTTTCCTTGTCCTCAATGTCTCATATGTCCTCTTGCAAAACAGTCTCGTACGCCATTTCCATCTAGTAGCTCCCGTGCTAGTGAAATACTTTCCTTGATTCATGTGGATATTTGGGGACCTTACCATACGGTAAATCATGATGGATCTCGTTATTTCCTTGCAATAGTAGACGATTATTCTCGTGCGACGTGGATTTTTTGATGCAGTCTAAGAGTTAAGCTTACCCTCATTTAAAAACCTTCATTGCACTATCGAAGAATCAGTTCAGAAAATCCATTTAGCAGATCCGTATTGATAACGGGAGAGAATTTTTCAGCCATGATTGCTCATCACTTTTTTCATCTCATGGCATCCACGTATTGATAACGGGAGAGAATTTTTCAGCCATGATTGCTCATCACTTTTTTCATCTCATGGCATCCAACATGAGAGCTCATGCGTCTATACACCACAACAAAATGGAGTGGTTGAACGCAAGCATCGTCATCTATTGGAAGTCGCACGTGCCTTGAAGTTTCAAGCATTAGTTCTAGAAGATTATTGGGGAGATTGTATCATCATAGCGGCTTATTTAATCAATCGCATGCCTACTCGGGTACTCAATGGGCGAATGCCATTTGAACTACTATTCGGGAAGAAATCGGAGTTGCAACACCTCAAAGTTTTCGGATGTTTATGTTATGTCGCAACAGTAGGTCCTCGAGACAAGTTGAGTCCCCATGCTTGGCGATGTATTTTTATGGGATATCCCAACCTACAAAAGGGGTATCGGGTTCTTGAGATTTCCACAAAGGAATTCTTGGTAAGTTGCGATGTAATCTTTCATGAGAACATCTTTCCTTTCTGTGAGAAGACATCTTCAGATGAAGATTCAGGGATAATCTCCAATCCTCGTGGCCTCTTATCTGATGAAGCATTACCTCGAGATTCTGGTTACATACCACTAGCACAACCGAGGAATGTCCATTCTATTCCTGCACTTATTCTAGCAACAACACCAACTTCAGCTGAGAATTCGATCTTAGAAAATATTTTGGGGAACACACTAGAAGATCCCACTACTGATGAGGAAATCCAGGATATCTTGCTAACACCCTCCAGTGAGACAATCCCTTCTCCTCCGAGAGTCGATCATCCAAGATGTTCTGGTTGGGCTACACGACCTCCAACCTGGACCAAGGATTATGTCTGTGCCACTCACAATTCACCATGTATTCAGTATCCAATCTCATCATATGTTTCCTTTCATAGATTATCACAAGAACATAGATGTTGCATTAGTCGCCTATTAGAAGACAAAGAACCATCTAGTTATGATGAGGCGTCTATTGATCCAAGATGGCAACAGGCTATGAAGGCAGAACTAAAGGCACTGATTGATAATCAAACATGGGATCTTGTCTCACTACCACCTAATCGTAAACCGATTGGTTGCAAATGGGTCTACAAGATTAAATATCGTGCTGATGGATCCATTGAACGGTACAAGGCATGGTTGGTAGCCAAGGGCTTCACCCAACAAGAAGGCTTTGACTATCACGAAACATTCTCTCCAGTAGCCAAAAGTGTCACAGTCCGTTCATTCTTAATTGTTGCTGCCATTAATGATTGGCCTCTACATCAAATGGACGTGCACAATGTCTTCCTCCACGGTGATTTATACGAAGAGATATATATGGATATTCCTCAGGGCTTACGAAGACAGGGGGAGAATAAAGTATGTCGTCTTCACAAATCCCTTTATGGATTAAAACAAGCATCCAGACAATGGTACGTCAAATTTGCGAATACTCTTGCAACAGCAGGCTTCAAGCAGTCCAAACATGACTATGCTCTATTCACACGGACTAAAGGTATGTCATCTATTTATCTGATGATATATGTCGATGACATTCTTGTTATGGGAAATGATAAAGCTGCCATAGGAAGTTTCAAGGAATATTTGCATGCCACTTTCCACATTAAGGACTTATGAGCACCTAAATATTTCCTTGGGATCGAAATTGCCTGATCTGACCAAGGAATTTCCTTTAGTCAGCAGAAGTTTATATTGGAGATCATATCAGAAGCAGGTCTATCAGGATGCAAGCCAGCAGTCATTCCCATCAAGCAGAACACTAAGTTAACTACCGCAGATTATGTTAAGGGCATATCTCAAAATGATGATCCCATGCTTAGAGATCCATCAGGCTATCAAAGGCTTGTTGGGAAACTCATATATCTGACTATGACTAGGTCTGATATCTTCTATGCAATACAAACACTTAGTCAGTTCATGCACAATCCAAAGCAATCTCATTTGGATGTTGCCTTGAAAGTCGTGAAATATTTAAAGAAGTGTCCAGGACTTGGGATACTCCTATCCAAGAAATGTGACATGGAAATGACAGTGTACTGTGATGCAGACTATGCAACATGTTCCATAAGTCGAAGATC
Organism: Eucalyptus guilfoylei; assembly: GCA_016097605.1. Classification (NCBI taxonomy): domain Eukaryota; kingdom Viridiplantae; phylum Streptophyta; class Magnoliopsida; order Myrtales; family Myrtaceae; genus Eucalyptus; species Eucalyptus guilfoylei. Next base: position 21,749,042 of record CM027866.1, on the reverse strand, counting down.
GGTCACTGGATATTGCATCAAATTGGGAGAATCACTTCTCTCATGGAAGACCAAGAAACAACCCACTATGTCCTTGTCCTCAGCTGAAGTAGAGTATCGAGCTATGACTAAAACCACCTGCCAAATAGTGTGGATACGAGGTCTACTTAAAGATCTCGAAGTACAAGTGCAAGGGGCAACGAAGTTATACTGTGACAATGATGCGGCTCTCAAACTTGCAGCAAATCCTATAGTGCACGAGAGAACCAAGCATATAGAAGTGGATTGTTACTTTACACGAGAAAAAATCCAAGAAGGAGTAATTGAGACAAGAGGAATTGGGACGACAGAACAACCAGCATAGATCTTTACCAAACCCTTGTGTCAAAGACACCACGCATATCTATTGAGCAAGCTAGGCGTCTTGGACATCTACAAGCCACCAGCTTGAGGGGGAGTGTTGGAAGATATGTGGTGATTACTCGTGATATTTGATGGAAGATTTGATATGATTACGATTGTATACATATCAATTAAAGATTAGATTTAGATTTAGATTGATACGTAGGATCATTTACTTCTATTCATTGTATACACCTTGTATTATATCTACAGAGGGCTGTACATTTACAAACTACTGAAGAGAAAATACAAAAAATCTTTTCTTTAGTCACGATTTCCTTGCTATCTTTAGCTTCTTTTAGGAATTTGCCTGGAGTCGTTGGGAGTGTTGGTGAGAACTGTTGGAAGTGAAGTGTAGCAGGCTCGGACCCTTGCTGGATTGACTATGGGAGGTTATCGCGGGGGCTGGAGATTCATCAGCCCGAACTGGGAGATCCTGAGATGCAGCAACACTGGCTACAAGTAAGAGTTGCAGGAGGGAAGGCGGTGCTCTTCTTGTTTCGAATCAATACAAGTTGAAGTGGAATGAATAAATGCGACCTTGACGTTCTAATAATTATTTTGGCTTAATGTAATAGTAATCTACGTTTGATATTTCTTTAATTTCAGGCGACTAGAATTTGGAGCAATAATATTTCTTAAATGATTAAGAACTGAAGTTCTACAATTTAGGTTTTTATATTACGTCTTTTGAACTTTTTATTGTTTATTTTATTTTATGTGTCCATCTTTTGTGGATTTTTTTTTTTTTATAAATGGAAAACTTTCAATTTTATTATTGAGTTCACTTTCATTTTACTTAACTAAAAAAGAAAAAAAAAAGAAGAAAAAAAAAAGAGGAGAATGAAATCGGCGATTCTCAAATATCCAGGAATCAATCCTAAAACTTGTGTGACTAGATAGATTCCAAATTTCAGGGTATGTATGGATGGCTCCAAATTCTAAAAAATGAGGAACGGTTCCGAGGTTTCATCTTCCAAGTGAACTCTTCCATGAAAGTGTCTTATTGTTTAGGGATAAGCGCACTAAAAGTTTCAAAACTTGTCATCAAAGTATAATTAAAACATAAAACTTACAAAAAATGCAATCTTTAAAATTTATCTAATTGGTACGATCGGATCCTTTCATTAACTCTGTCAAACATGATTAATAGAAAATATTAGTAGAAAAAATTTAAATGACATGATTTTTAAAAATATTTTCTCTCTTCTATGTGATGAAGAAGTGGCTAAAATATTAAACATAAGGTTAAAATGACATCATTTTGGTTCAAATTAGTTTTTGTATGTAAATTTTATTTAAATTAAAAAAATAAGCTAAATGTTAAAAAAATTAAGAAAAAAGGAAAGCTGGTGAGAACCAGGAGCCAAGGCTGCAAGCCCTCGCCTTAACCGCCCCACCCTCGCCAGGCCTTCCTAGTGATGGTGGGTGCAGCAACGGCAAGGGCTCTAGTTCTTATCCTCTTTTCCTTTTTCTTTCAAACTTTTAAATTTAGCATATTTTTAATTTAAGTTGAATAAAATAGTATTAAAAATATTATTTGCATCAAAATGAGTTATTTATAGGAGGGAGAAAATATTTAAAAAGTCACATCAATATTTTTTGTAGAGAATTAACAGAAGATATGAATTAACAAATTTTAGAACTTTTAACGCGTTTTGCCTCCCAATTCCTTTTTCATCTCCTTCTCGTTATTGTCGTGTTTTCTCTCTCGCCTTTAATGAATGTCAGCTCCTTCTTTTACATGCGAGAAATCTGAACCTCCAAGGAAAGAGCACGTATCTTTTTCTTTCCCGTATCATGTTCTCGTTTCTTTCCTCCCTTGCAGACTTTCGCTTGAAGTACATTTCCCTCTTGACTCCACACGCCCAAGCCGTGAATGAGCATGGCTAAATTCATTTTTTCGTTAGTTTTTAATCATGTGCCCATAATTATTTCCTGGCCAAGAAGCCACATATATTCAGCAAGGATCTTCCTTTTTGTACCAAGTGAATATATCTGCTCTTCTAACCTCAGGAAATTAAGATATCATCTCTTAACTATCCTCATATTAAAATTGCAAAGATGATCTCTAAATTTTCTTCCAAATTTTGGTAAGAAATTGCACTCTTTCCCCGTCGAGTAAGCCCCATGTGACCCCCCCCCCTTCTCCCTCTCCTCTGGAATTTGCGGCGACCTAGGTCTTCAGTGGGCTTGGCTAAAATTACATGCTCTTTTGGGCTTTGTCCATCTTATTAATTAAGTTCATAGTCATCTATTCAAACTCATCTGCCACTAATCCAATTTAAATGCAATTATATGAGCCCATTACTATCAATGATATGAAATAAGAAATGCTCCTAAAATCTATATGCATTTTCAACTAACATTTTTGTTTAGAGATCGGGGTTGATCAATAATTTTATATGCAATGAATGCCTAAATAAGTCGTTGAAATTTATGTGTCAATAACTAATTTTCTTTGAAGGAGAGCTCGCAAAGGTTTCATACAAAGACAATAATTATGCATAAATTTTGATTGTGTAGTGCAATCAATTTTTTTGTCAGGAACATGGATCGCAATGAGTTCACATCCAATTTTGAAATGCAATGTAATGAAATATGATGCAAATGTTAATATAGAGATAGACAATGTATTAGTTACTTACATGAGGATTTGAGAATGTAAACTTAGACATGGAAAATTTTTGTAAACCTGACAAGAATCGAGAATAGTGACATTTGAAAGGTTTGGAGATTTTTGAAATATTTTCTATCCTGAGGTATTCGGAAGGTGCCTTTACGAAATACATGAATTTCTCCTCATGCACTCGAAAAGGGTTTTATGAAATATCTGGATTTCATTTCACATATTCTAAAAAAGTCTACTAAATACCTAGCTTTCACTTGAACGATTTGAAAAGAGTGATTTTACGAAATATCTAGATTTCACCTCAGATATTCGAAAAGAATTTTTATAGAATACTTAAATTTCACTTCAGGTATTCGAAAAGGGTTTTTACAAAGTATTCAAATTTCACTTCAAGTATTTGAAAAATGTTTTTACGAAATATTTGTATTTCACTTCAAATATTCAATAAGGATTTTTTTTTCTTTGACATTCCTTGATTTCCCTTCAGGTATTTGAAAAGAGTTTTTACGGAATGCTTGGATTTCACTTCAAGTATTCAAAAAATATTTTTACAAAATATCTATATTTTACTTCAGACATTCGTAAATAATTTTCACGAAATGCCTATATTTTACTTCAGGTATTTGAAAAGAGTTTTTACGAAATACTCGAATTTTACTTCAAGTACCATGCTCTATGCCCAGACTCTTCCCAATTCTGAGTTGGGGTACGTTATCGCGATTAGGACCTTAAGCCTTTTCAAGGAGTCGCCACAAAACATCTCTAGGTTGATTGAGAATTTAAAAGCGTAGGTGTCGGGGTAATCACCTAGGGACCAACTCCTCCCTGAAAAGTAATCTAAGTCCGGAAGTCACATATGCGTGAGGGAGCGTTAGTCCCCACGTCCCCCTACTTTCGGTACCACATTATTTGGTTTAAGCTCTATCATGCGCTATTATACGATTTCCTAATTTTCATTTACATATATACATCTTTTGGGATTTGGAGACACGAAAATTTATGTCGCCCGCCCTCAGGTGAAATAGCCGCATCATGGAGCGAGCAAGCGACGACTCCACTCCATCATGCCGTGTGTGATTGTTGTCATTTCCGAATGCAATGCAGTCAAGGCAAAGCCTAATGGATGAATCAAATCCATATCAATCAGACATTCCATTTTACCTTTCAAGCAAAGCAAGACGGATCTAGTCTAGATAGCATGCACAAGATATACACCTCCTGTATATTTTAAGTTCAATGAGGAATCCAATCCCAACATGCAAACAAACAAAAACACCTAATATATATCAGGACGGCGAGAACACATCCAGCCAACGTATATAGAAGAAAATTACCAAAAAGTCATAAACTATTGTAACTATACCGATTTAATCTTAAACTTTTTTTTTCCTATCGATTGAATCCAAAACTTTTCGCATCTGTCCTATTTCAGTCTATCTGGCCAATTTGACTAGAAATTATAACATGAATGACAATCACCCTATGTGGTGCAACCGATGTTGACTTGGGCAATATTAAATAATATTTATTTATTTATTTGTTTGTTTTTATTCCTTTCTTTTTCCCTATTTTCTTGTCTCTCCTTTTCTTTTCTCTCCCCTTCGTTCTTACTCTAGCCAGTTGTTGAACTTCAGCGATTTCAAAATAATCTGTGTATAAAATTGAAAGAGCAAAACATTAGGGACAATCCCAAATCCCAAATTCTATTTCAATATTAACGTGCATTATCTAACAACATACAAATCTCATAACAGCGTGCAATTTCGTTGTATCAGCATGCATAACAAGCAATTCTAAATTTGTATTCGTGTAACACATTTACCTCCAATTATTTTGGTGACACCATAAACTCTAAACTTGTTTTTGGTGTCACAAGAAAAAAAAAGTTTTGGGTAAATACATCATATTGATATAAGTTTAGGATAAATATATCACATGGGAACAAGTTTTGGGTTTTTTTGTGTTAGTTTGGGGTGAATGTGTTAAAGTGGACATAATTTAGGATTTTTGGTAGCTTTTTCCTGAAATAGTTATCTGTGGTTTGTCTGAAGGAAAGAAGATTTTGAATGATTCTTGGTTATGAATATAGTATTGGAAGAGTTCAATAAGCATTAACTCTTACCGCTTTAAAGCAGCAGGAGATGTGCTGTAATTGATCCATTTCTGTTCCTCGGCTGTTTTTTTGTAGTGAATGCAGTCTTGATAAAGCTGCTTTACGTTTGTAGTAGCGAGGGACCCCCCTTACCTTTGATGTGTAGTAAAATGCGATAATGACTTGTAATTAGAAAAAGGGCACAGCCTTCGAAATTTCGGGTAGGCCTCCGTGCAGCTTACTTTGCATAAAAACTGGCTAATAGTCTCTACAAGAAGCTGGTAGAGCTATTTATCAGTGCTTCTAATGGATGATTTGTCTCCCCTGTTTTCAAGAGCCTTCCATACAACTTCTGCCACAAGCATCTCCCTCACCGGGATGACACCGTGACCCTCGTGGACGAGGATGGAGAAGAGTTCGAGACAAAGTATCTCATTGACAAGAATGGCCTTAGTGGCGGGTGGAGAGGTTTCTCCATTGCTCATGATCTTGTCGACGGAGATGCTCTGGTGTTTCAACTGATCCAGCCATTGACGTTTAAGGTAAGTCTTCTGAACCCCCGGGCATGCACGGATGAATCGTAGATAGTGACCGCTCAGCTCCTCGTTTGCCGGGCATTTTAAACATCCATCTTGAAGTACTTAGATTAGCACCTCAGCTTTTATGCTGGCTTTACTACAAATTAGTGCTTGCCTTTCGGCAGGTACACATCGTCAGAGCCTATGAATCAGAGGAGAAGGAAGCGGAAGTCGCTGAAGGGGAGGACGAGGAGGAAGCAGAAGACCGTGGAAAGGAGAAGAAGGAAGCCGAAGTCCGGAAAGAGGAGAAAGGGGAAGCACATGTCAAATACTTAACAAGAAGCGCCAAACGGATTCGAGCAAGTAAGTGCTTGTTTGATAATCATCCCAACAGTGCTCGATTTTTATTTTTTGTTCCCGAGAGCAGTTTGGGAACAGAATCGCATTTGGTAAAATTTTTGTTCACGGGAACAAATTTATATTTTTTTTTGTTCCCGGAATTAGATTTAGAATAGAATGAAGAACAAAAAAAAAGTTGATTCTTGTTCCGGGAATAAATCTAAGAATAAAAACCAACTCTTCTTTTTCATCGATCGCCATCCCGCGATTGTCGCCCGCTGCCACTCGCCATTGCCTGCCGCCGGCAACCGGTCCGACAAGCTCGCTAGAGGCTTGCTGTTGGCCAGGTGGGCCTCGCCCAGCCCCAGCAAGGCTTCGCTTGGCCCTGCTGAGGCTTGCCCAGCCCCGCTGGTGGCTAGGCAGGCCTCGCCCAGCCCTGGCGAGGCCGGCTTGGCCACCGGTGAGGCTCGCCCAGCCCTGACAAGGGCTGGCCTTGCCGAGGGCTGGCGATGCTCCGGTGAGGTTGCCAGCGACTGGCGACAAGAAGAAGAAGAAGAATAGGAAGAAAAAGGAAAAAAAAAAGGAAAAAAGAAAAGAAAAAAAAGGAAAAAAGTAAAAAAAATATTTAAAAATTAAAAGAAATTGATTGAAATAGAATCAATGAGCACGGTATCACACGTAATTCTATTCCAGAATCAGAAGTTTTGGACAGTTACCAAACAACTTAAAATGCATAGAAATTATTCCCGAGAACAGAATGAAAAAGAATCATTTCAGAATAAAATCTGTTCCCGGGAACAGAATCGTTATCAAACGCGCCCTAAGAATACATTGTTCTTTCTGACTCTTTGAAAATTGGATTGCTTTTGTTGCATCAATTGCTTCCGAGAAGAGGGTTAAAAGAAATATAAAGAATGTGACGATTTATGAAGCATGCTATAGAGAGTGACAAATTGATGCTAAACAATTTTCAGTGTAGCAAGTGTGCATCTAATTTTCTATAGATCACTTTCAGTCACGATTTTTATCATTAGAAGAGTAGACATCTACCTGAATGAGATTACCGAGAGAAATTCCTATACATCCTAGACTGCGTTTAACGGTCAAGATAAAATTCTTGTGTCTACTCAACAAATGATAAAATCGAATATAAGAATGATATTGGCCGAATAAAATTATCTCATAAAGAAGTGGGATAAATATAATAGGAAAGCTATAATTCTTGAATAATAAACTTTTTAAATTTATAAAAATGAAATCATACTTCAATATAAATAATATTTGAACTATACTATCAGAAATTCAAAATTTTAAAAATAAAATTTAGTTTTTTAATTTAATCTTAGTATTATTTATATATTCAACTTTAATTTTATCTTATGATATAAATTCAATATATGATTATAGATATATATATTTATATCTATTTATATTTATTACACATTTTAGGTATTTTTTGTATTTTAGATATATTAGTACAGTTTGCTATTTAATAGAATTTTATTAGAGGATGATGGAAGGGGAAAAAAGAAATAAAAAAGAAAATAATTAAAAAATAGAGGAAAAATAAAATAAAATAAGCAAACAAAAGTAAATTAGGTAATAGTTTCGCAACATATTTTTACCATTTGCGTTTGTGAATTTTTAGATTCATTTACATTGATGTATTGTTTATACTAAAAAAAAAGTACATGATATAATGTGAATATATTTGACTTTATTACTGCAATTCACCAAATAATATATAAGATATAACTGAAGTAGTTAGTATATTAGTCTCGTTCAACTAGGCATAAAAAGCTTAAGTCTGGCATCACTATATAATTAAATATAAAATAGATATATCTGCACATGATAATATGCTAAAACAACCCGATAAATGAAAGTTGTGGAACATTCTGTTCATCCAAAAGTGAACAGAACTGCACAGAGTTTATCATCCCTCTTTGCTTCAATGAGGTAATGACTTGATCAATAGCATGCTTTGTGTAATTGCGAATGCCTTCCATCCTCAATACACGTACCATGCGCTCTTCCAGTCACAGGAATGTAACTACTTTGATGTTTTGACAGGTAGAAAGTGAACAGGAGTGCAACGCGTTCCTGTTATGTGCTTGGGCATTGATTGTCATAGGAGCAGTATGTATCAGTAGTATTCTATCTAAAATTAACAGCAACATGCTTGCTTTTTGCACCATCAAAGTTTGTACAAGACACATCTTTCATTGTGTCTGAAACATCCTAAGTTATTTTGCGGTTAATCAGGCGGTGCGGGTAATTAACGTCACTAGCTTTTTGAACACCAAAAGCATTATGTAGGAAAAATAATCAAACAGTGATCTACCATGTCATTAATGCCCAGCTGAACAAAAAACAGGGTGTTAAATGGGACACTTCAACTGATCTGTTTACACCAAAAATGATGTTTCCTTACATTGTAATCATTTGTGCAACGGTTCTGTTTATGAGAATGACCACAAAAGGATTGTCAGAATATCTAAAGGTGTCTTACCAGCTTTTGTCGCCTGGCAAAAAGCCATGGGCAATTCATATTTATCACTTCAATTCCTTTGTAGCCTTTTGGTTTTTTCTGCTGAAGGTTGACATTCATTTTCTCGAGGTCTCTTACTGCAGTTCCCTAATAATCGCTTGGAAGGATGTGCAATCTGAGTCATTATTTCAAACAGATCCCTTTGTAATTCACTTTGATGGTTATTAACGAAACAATCAAACAGCCTTGATCAGACTTCACAGTCTTGCTACTTGATCAGTGAAAGTTGGATCTATGCAGACCACCACCTGGAATAAGATTTTGTTTATGTTCACAAAATTTATTATGCATCAAGAAAAAAAAAAAAAAAAAAACAAAGTAATGAAATTTGCAAATGATGTGCCCAATATATCCATAAAGTTCGTGGAAAATGAACATACCTTGCCAATACTTTTACCAGAATGAAGATGCTCAACAGCATCTGCCACAGCATTGAGACCCACAAATCTTTTTGGGTCGATGGCCACCTGCATTCAGTTAGAAGATTAAGTCTTGGCGAACTTTGAAATTCAGCAGCGATAGCGACTTAGGCACAGAGATAATCATCCAACTGATTCTACAGATTTAGTTTGGCAGCGACTTTTGGTAGGGAATTGGATATCAAAATAAGGCTGAAGGAATAAGATAACGGGAAAGTAAGGGCCTTGCATTGTGCGAAAGGCACAGATATCTACAATTAATGAAATGTAAGTTCAGCATGATCTATGATGAAAGAGTCCAGTCTCACCAGTAAAAGAAACGTTAAATAAAGAAGAAGAAGAGCAGTACCTTGAGTTGTCCTCTGGAATAGAGTTGAAAGAGTCTATCTAGATGTTCTTGCCAGAAGTGACTATATTGTACCAGGAAAAACCCAGCCTGCCAACATTGTCAATATCATATTATACACTTCAAGGGGAGTAGAATTCACAGTCCATGCTTATTCCTGATATATAGTTGGCACATCACCAAGAGCAAAATTATTGCAGTAGAGTACAATCGCTGTCCTTTACGCAGTAGTATTATCAGACATACCACAGTTTGGCTTTTAGACAGAATTTTCTCGCAAAGTCCAGGGTAATTATTTGGTGTCCATCCATGCTCTCCTTGATACTACAATCAAAGTAGTAATTTTGTACTGGTTAAAAATTATGTACAACTGTCAATAGGTAATACTCAAGCATGAAGACTGTTAGAACAGTATGCATACTGAGGGAACAGACTGCAACTACAGGAGACACTGGAGAAAAACCATACATGCATGTTGATAAAAAAAAAGTAGCACTTGCTACAAAGACTCCTTGCACAGTCTTCTTTATTTCTATAGCATCTCTAACCAATATTCCTCATTATACAAAGCAAAACATCTTCATGTCTGTCTTGCGACCCTCTGCAGCACAGAAATGTGATTGCAGTAGAACTTCTACCATGCATTACGACCACAAGACTCATACAAAAACTTCAGAAACCTAACTTTCCTTTCACTGGTATCTCACTGAAAGTGAGAGCAAGAATGTAAAAGCTCCCGCACAGCCTAATCGAGATAACTAAGTTTGATATTGGAACTGCTGGAAACTCATGATAAAAGATTGGGCCCAGATGGATGTCAACAACATAAGGATGCAATACCTGAGAAATCATGCCAATTACAATCAATCGTCCAAATATGGCCAAAGCATTCAAGCAAAGATCAAACATTTCCCCACCAACAGACTCATAAGCTATGTCAACACCTTTTGGAAATTCCGTCTTCAAAACCTGTAAATTTGGAAAAGATAGAGAAAAAGCTCATTACATAAACTTTTATTTGAGTATCATGCATTATCTTGTAAATCATGATAAATGAATTCATTTTAAATGAAAGTTCACAAAAAAACTAAACCCAAGAGGAGAGAAAAATGCAGAAACCAGTCTAGACTCCAAACATAATCCTACAAGAATTGTTACAATATAGAAAATAGTAATTAAACTGCATAAAGTTCATGCACAAGGGAAGGCTGCAGCTAGCTATTTGAGACAAGGTATGAAAATACAAAAATGTCAAAGAGTAAACCAGTTACTAAGGCACACTGTTGTTCACTTCAGAGTGTCTCGTATGGGAAAAAACAAGGTTCTATAACACCATCACCTTTTTATCTTCTGCACCTCTTTTAAGGATAGGAAAGTTGTAACATGAAAATGCGGATAATGTCAGTGGCATTCAGACGCCAGAGCCCAATGGAGGGGCAAAGACGACTTATTGACAAAAGGCTAAAGTTATTCTTTAGACGTTGAATAGGTGATAGGAATTGATTACAAATCCAGCCAAGTAGATCCATCTCAAAAAGGATTCGCATGGAGGATCATGTAGAAGCACTACATTTCAAAAATAAAATGAACATTGAAGGTAAAGAGAATTTCCAAGGTTTCATGTACACATTAATTTTGCACGAGTAGATATGATAGTATCTGTGCATATGTGGATGAATATGCTCATTCACTTTTACCTAATCAATATAACTATCTACTGAGATGTCTCTGACAGTGAACTTATCTAGAAATAATTTGCTACACTACTTGAATGAATCAGGGTCTTTGATCTCAACCTCCACATTGTGTGTCAAAAGGAGAGTTGAACAGATGAGACAGATTTTTAGGAGACATACAGTTTTGATGTCTTCAGCTTTATAATCTATCACACGATCGACTCCCAAATCCTTCAAAAGCATGGCCTTCTCCCTCCCTCCACAGGTTGCTACTACTGTATTTCCAGCAACTTTTGCAAGCTGAAATGGTCACAATAGACAAAGTGACTCTTAGTAGTGTAAAATTATGTGAGCAGTTGAGGAAGATAGTTAAGCACACGCAATGTTGTGTTTAAGAAAGAAGAGATTCTTTTCTTCTGGAAGAAAATGCTAACATATTAGAAACAATAATATCAGCAAGCTGCAGTGTAATTCTTCCCTTTTGGCAAACACGCAGAATCATGAATGCAAGGACACAAGGCTACATGCAAATATGCAAAAGCAACTTAAGGAAATTTTTTAATTCTTCTAAGTCTACAACTGGAAAGATCAATATCTAACAATGGAAAATTAGACAACTAGATAGCCAGAAGTCTGGATAACAATCACCTAAATTTGCAGGAGGGTATAATTTTTATTGTTCTTGACTACTCGCGACAGAAGGGTACATAAGCAAACCCCTATAGATACCGTATTATGATTAAACACATCACATTACCTGATCATGACAAGATCATACACCTACTAAAGAAAAGATTAGGGGTAACATTCAAGTAGACAAGCAAGCTTGGCAAGCATGTAGATAGAAAGCCAGTTAAGCGGACCTCTAAGAGCTAGACGTGACTGCAGGGCGTTCTTCAAAATTTTTATTTCTAACTATCCTTACTTAACGACTCCCTAATTCATGGCGTCTTCTTCAGCACCTTTCACTTTTGTAAGTTACCTTATCAATAGACTAATTGTTGGACATCAATCAATTGAAATTATGTAAAAACACTACAGATAGAGATCGTCATATCTCATTCCCTCGATACTGACCTCTGCAATCCTACTATAGTTGCAAAATCACATTGTCATAGATCAAATAATATTTATTTAATAGCATCAATCTGAATGAGAAACAGACCTGGACAGCAAATTGCCCAGTCCCTCCTGCAGCAGCTGTAACAAGAACTACTTTGCCAGATTCCATTTGTCCAGCCTAAATTTTCAACAAGAGCAAACACAAATTTTAATATGGCATATGAGACATGATCAGATGTCTGAAGGTAATTATCTCGATGTACTTAGACTAGGAAAATGACCGAAAGCAACAGCTCCAGCAAATAAAATTGCAAAAGGAAATAAAAAGCATAGTTTGCTATATTGCATAAAAGTCCGACCTTTTCTAGTGCAATAGATGCTGTAAGCCCTGAAGTAAGCATGGCAACTACTTCTGGATCTGGCCTGGCCACTGAAAGGACGTGTTTTGCCGGAACCTGAGAAAGATATGATATTTATTACAATAAAACAGGGATCTCCATGTCATGAATTTGCAGCACTGAGAGGCAACCACAGTCAAAACCAGCATTGACAATAAAATATCCCTATGGAATGTAATTTTACCACTGTAAATTCTGCATAGCTTCCAAAAGTCATCAGTGCAGCAGGCATGCCAACTTTCAAGTGCTTGACAGAATCACCAACTGCAGCAATTATCCCCACAGCCTGCCATGTCAATCATGAAGATACCATTATGAGTATAACAAATATATGGTGCTGCTAGAGGAACCACAAAACTATGCCAAGAAAATCAGCATTATTGGATATTGCAAAATGTGACAACAGAAATATATTTTCCCAGACCTCAAAGCCAGCATCAAAAGGAAGACGGGACCCAACAGCTGCCTTTCCACCTTGGAAATAACGTCCCGAGCTGAAATTCACCTGTTTAAAGCATGATTTTTTTATTAAAAAAGCTAGAATGCTGACTCTATATCAAGTATTCACAGTCGCTCCTAATATCTAACAGAGTCGCACAGATCTAACAGTCTGGGGCCTGTCAAATAGTTATAATAAAGATTAGCTAATGAGCAATTACTAAATGATGATCTCTGGAGTTTTAATAAATTCTCTCTATTAAATACTGCACAAGAAACGCGCTAGCGTCAGAAATACACATGGATTCTGTATAGACTTTGACATGCAAGCTGAATCCCGAGTCAAAACCTTCAAATACATAACAAACTTCTGAAGTTGAAGGGAAAAAAAGATTCTTGGTAAAAGAAAAAACCAGTTATGCCAGCAAGCATCTCAAGAAATTGGAACACTAACTTTGGTGCCGAGTTATCAGTCATCTATCGACTCATAGGCTCGTTAAAGGATAACTTAGTTGGCTTGCATTAAGGGATGGTCCTATCAATTGTATATAAGCCACATTACAAAGATCCAATTTGCTTTTTGATGTTCACTACCGTAACATATAGAAAAGCTAAATTTTGAGTTGAAGATTTAAGTATAGTTTTACAACTGGATCAGCCAAAACAGAGCTACGCATTTGAAAAGAGGATGAGAAAGATTTACCTGAAATTAAAAGAATACCAATCATAAAGAATGAGAAAAAGCTAATTTTCTGAACAGAAGCCTTGAACTTACATCACTTGCATTTACTCCAGCATATACGATTTTCACAAGGACATGCTGTGGTTCAATCGGCAACCTCAAAGGCGTTCGAATAATCCGGGTAGCATCACGGAAATTGTGAGTCAAGGTGTGAACCATGCTGAGTACAAAAATTTAAAATACATCAATAGATCTTCCAATTGATAAAATGCTTATATTCCGAAACAAAATTTCTAAGTTGTAAGTAGTTTCTTCCTCAGAAAGAGAAGCTTAAGAAAAAAATTCCATTCAGGATTCAATAAGAATACCAGATAAAAAAACATGTTATTAACTAAAAATCTAAAATCCACTAAAGAAAATTGGAACTCAAGGATCAACATAACCAGTATAACAGCTTACGGAGGCTGCTCCGACACCTATTAATCCAAACATATAGAAGCGGAAAACCATCAATGGATGATTCTAAAGCATACTCAATTTTTGACCAATTAAGAATTTCATAGATGCGGCTTTTGCAGTGATATAAATGTCTAGCCCATTAAAGCGTAGTAAGTCATTGTTACAATTACTTTAGTCCACTATTCACATCCACATTGAATATCGACACAGATCTACTCTGCAAAAGCTGACTTCCTCTTTTGTGCATGTTTAAAGTAAAACAAGATAAATAGAGGATGGGAATGAAATCATTCTTAGCTAAGATATGTTTCAAGCTGTACCCATTACCCTAGTAATTGAACCAGGAAAAGAAAAGCTGTTATGATATAAAATGAAATAACATGGTCAAACTGTGAAAGAAGTTTGTTTAGAAGCCTCATAGAGATGGAAGACCATCAAGCCTAAACTCATCATGGCAATTTGTCATTCCACTTATACAAGAGCAATGACGTACTGTAGCTGATAACTTCTGTTAAATAAACAGGAGAGGGAATCTCTAGAGTACCTACGGAATACCTAAGCAATCCAGGTTTACGCTTTAAGAAGCTAAACCCTACTCTGGTTGAACAGTTCAATTATGTACACACATACAGTAGCCCCAAATCATCTTCACTCACATTTTCTCAAAATTATTAGGAAGTTGCAAATTCACTGGTCCTTTGTACAAAAATCTTCTTGTGGAACTTGAGGATATCACTCGGTATTTTGCCTCTTCTGCTGCACTGGGCCAATATTGCATGCCACTGCGCTTTGTAATCCATAGACATGAACCACCTTTGCTTTCATCGGTAATAAGTTCAAAAGCTCCTGGAAAGTGTAAGTGGACTAGCCATCAGAAGCGATCCCTTCTACATATGATAGCACATTTTTGGAGCAGGGTCCAATGAGCCCCTCACTAATCATGTAAGGCAGTTCTTTAAATTTTTCTACAAATTTTGCAGTTGTACCAGTATGCATCTCTATAGTATATCTAAATCTTAATACAGAAACTTTAAATGCTCCAAAGGCCAGAGCAAACGACTCATGCTAAGAAAATTCGATTGCAGTAAGAGAGTGAATTTGTGTCAATCATACAAAAACTATTTTATTTTCATTCATTTTGATTTATAAGTCTGATAAGATGTAAAGCACATGGAAAACACTGTATATGGATGTACCTTTCACCACCATTTCCATAGGTATAAAGCCCCCCATCAAGTCGATAAAGTTAGAATCCATCTTTAAGCCTATCTCTGTTTGAACAAACTGCATAAGTAGTGAATCTATTGAGCATCATACACAGCACAATACATTTTCTGGAGCAAAGGAAATCAGGTCAGATAAAACTGGACTACAATAAGCTAAACCAACAATCAAACAAAGGGCCAGGTCACAGGAGAAGATAGCTTGATGCACATGCAATTCTCAACATTTTTCAGTAATGATTAAGCTTCCCATTGATCTACAGCATTAGGAGTAATGAAATTTACTAAAGATAATGCACCAAACAGTCACCAAAGCATCTCCCGGTAGACCAAATGACCAGCCTGAAGGAAATGAAAAGCAAGAATCGGTAAAGAAAGAAAGACTAGCTGAGATTAGTATATTATTTTACACCCTAAAGGGATCAAGTACAACTGCTAACATAGCTTATTCCCTCAAAGGACCAAGCACAATTCCATATACTAGCAATGTTATCTTGAAGTTCCCTCCATAAATCAGCTCCAGCTTACAATTTTTTTCAGGCACTCCAACAGTGCTACGACTACTTAAAAAGAAACACAGTTACGTATTTTTTCTGCTTTCTGCTCCAAAAACAGGGTGTAAGGAATCAGACATATCCAACACTCAGACACAGAAACTATGTTAGGTAGAATAATGTTTCTCAATCACCATGATGAATTTATTCCATAAGGTGTTATTCAATGTTATTCAACATACAAAAACATAGCAGGACAACAGAGTTTGTTCTGCAGTGAAGATCAACTTGCAAATTATTGGTCTTCCCCGATCTAGAACGAGTATTTGTAGAGATCAGCTCTAGATAATGACACTATTGAACATCGGAAGAAGAGTCATATACCATAAGGTCCATAGAAGTTTCTGGTCACGATAATACCCCTGCTTGAAATTAAAATTAATAAAGGAGAAAATTCTGATAAATCCGAGCAAGATTCAAATTCATGAAGGCAATAGTTCACCCCGTAACAAATATGGAATTGAGAGCAGAAAAATGAATCCTCAATATTAAGCACTTCATGGGAAAAAACAAAAAGGAAGATGAATAATCATGTCGTTAAAAGTGCCTACGTCAATTGCTGACGACTTTCAAACAGCACGAGATGAGCAATCAAAAGAAACAATCTTCCTGAGTTTTGATTACACTAGTACATCGCATCACAAAACCTTCTAGTTTAATACAGCACCTCGGGGCAAAGTACATTGACGCGAATTCCTCGGCGCTTGAAGGGTGCAAGGGATCTGGTAAACAAGACAACAGCACCTGCAATGTTATCAAGTCTCTTAATAATTAAAAGGTGGTATCACCAGAGGGACACTGGTGCAGGAATTCCGTCTCTCTCTCTCTCTATATATATATAGCTGGGGCAACAGAATTGAAATTGAAAAATGAAAGGAGGCATTAACTGAGAACTAACCTTTTGAGCCAGAGTAGGTAGGATCAGGGTACATAGGATAAAGACCTGAAGCAGATCCCATGTTTATTATTACACCGGGTCTCCCAGCAGATTCCATGGCCTTAATCTGTTAAGAAGTGCAGATCATTTTGTGCTACTTTCCTCATGGTAAAGCAATATCCACTAGCAATCAGAATTGTCATTGCTCCCTCCAACCGAAAGACGAAAGAAAGAGAGAAAACAAGATGATAATCTCAGGCATATAATCAAAAAGCTCGACTTGGTCACTGCAGCATCACCAAGCGAAGTGCTCGGAAAAATTGCGGTCTTACCGCAAGGCGAGTGCAGTCGATGACGGCAACCAAATTCACGTTCAGCGTGTGCCGCCAGGATCGAGTCCCGTCGGTCTGATCCTTGTGGAACGGGATCGGGGTAGTGATGCCGGCGCAATTGATACAGATGTCCAGTCCCCCGTAGGTCGCGACATGCTTCTCGAAGGCGTTGACGACATCCCCTGCTCACCAAACAAGACAACATCCATCACCACAATCTCCGTAAACCCGAGAATCCCGAAAGACTTCGTGAGCCAGCAGAGACAACGAGGCGAACTCACTCGAGTTGGAGACGTCGCATTTCACGAAGATGGCGGAGGGAAATCCCAAGCTGGAGTGGAACTTGGAATTCGCCTTCTCGACGAGGGAGGCCACCTCCTTTCCCCTGTCTTCCGAGAAGTCGACCACCGTCACGAATATCCCCTTCTCCGCGAGCGCTATCGCCAGAGCCTTACCTGAAGAACACCATCCAAAGCCAAAATCCAGTCATCACTACTCAACACGTAAGCTCGCGACGAGGTCAAAGCACGTCGATCATGACGACGACATCGGCAGCAACATCAGAATCCAACGGAAACGAAAGCTCGGAGTCGATAGTTGGACCAGACCGATCGCCGTGAATCGCCGGCGGCCGCGACGAAGGCGAGACGAGCGGGGGAGAAGAGAGGTTTTTACCGATGCCGGAAGCTCCGCCGGTTACGAGAGCGGACAGGCCGGGCTTGAGCTCCATGGGTTGGTCGCGCGGGGAGTGAGTGCTGCCGGCATCCGACGACGTTTCGAAGAAGAAGAAGAAGGAGGAGGAGAGGTAGTGAAGAGAGAGAAGTAACCGTCGTTGACGATTCGTCGTCAAATCCGATGTCGGGAAAAACGACGTTGCGGTGGGGTCCACCGGGGGCCGGTTGTTTGGCCCGAAAAGGATAAGAAAGAAAGAGCGAGGCGGCGGATCTTTTCCTTTTCGTCGTTACTCGTTCGTTCGTTCGCGTTCCGGCCGGAGGCGGCCGGGGAATCGAGCCGCCGGCGCCGGCGGTTCGCAGTCACCCACGGAGCATAGCATGCTCCCGTACGCACCCGAAAATAACCAAACGAGGACGGCCCAATTAACAAGGAGAATCCCACCGAAATGGGGGGTGACGTGTTGGGGATTTCGATGGTTTTGAAATATTCCAAGTCATTTTTTTTTTTGAAATGACTTTAATGGAAATTAGGACCACAATCAATTTACAACGATTTATTTCTAGCTATGACGGTCAAAATTTACCCCAAAAAAAATAGATTATCTATATTACATTCCGTTTGTTTACTGAGTTGCTATTAGTAAAAGTGCTGAAATGTTTAGGCAATAGTGATGATGTGGCCGAACATGGAAGATGACGCGCCAGCGATCATGTGGCACTGCAACTTATTCTATATAACATATGCATACTATTTTTTTATTTTCTTTTAACATTCAACCATGAAACTAGTTAAAATATGTGATTACCCAATTTAAACTTAGTAAATAATTTATATTAAATCCTATCTTAAATTAGGTAATATTGTAATTAAATACACAATTTTTATATATGTAATTCTAGCTATGAAACTAATATAAATGGGGTTCAAATCCTCACATTCTAGATTAAACGATTTCATTTCGAGGTGGATTTTGATTTGACAAACCTCCGAGAAAGAGTGTTAGAGTATGAAAGTACTAAGGACCGACCAAAAATACAAACCTATAGGGAAAAGTACTAATTCAATGCTACACCTATTACATTTATATCAATTTAGACCTAAACATATCAATTTGATCAATCTAATTCGAAACCTTTTCACATTGATCCATCCGTCCAATTTAAGTTAAAAATCAATAACGTAAATGCCGGCCGTCCTACATGACATGTCAACATTTTCTATCATTTTTCTTTCAATTTTTTTATATTTAGCATATTTAAATTTAATTTGAATACAATTAGTATTAAAAATAAAACAAGTCATTCGTATGAGAGAGAAGATATTAAAAAAATCACGTCAACATTTTCCGTCAAGTTATGTTAGACGGAATTAATGAAAGAACTCAACCAACAAGTTTTAGAATTTTCAACGTGTTCTGTCTCCTGTTTCATTTTTCCTCTCTTTCTTGGTATTGCCGTCCTTTCTCTTAACTCACGCCTCTCGTCTTTATGAGTGTCAACTCCTCCTTCATGTGAGAAATCTGAACCTCCAAGGAAAGAGCACATATCTTTTTTTATTTTTTTTCTCCTGTACTGTGTTTTTGTTTCTTTCCTCTCTTGCAAACTTAGACACGGAACATGAATT
Source organism: Eucalyptus guilfoylei (assembly GCA_016097605.1). Classification (NCBI taxonomy): domain Eukaryota; kingdom Viridiplantae; phylum Streptophyta; class Magnoliopsida; order Myrtales; family Myrtaceae; genus Eucalyptus; species Eucalyptus guilfoylei. The sequence continues at coordinate 21,729,765 of CM027866.1, read as the reverse complement.
TTGACTCTGCAGTGGAATGAATTTTTTTTGTCAGGAACATGAATCTCTCAACGAGTTCACACCCAATTTTCAAATGCAATGTAATGAAATATGATGCAAATGTTAAGACGGAGATATAAAGTGTGTTAGTTACTTGAATGAGGATTCGAGAAAGTAAACTTAAACACGGAAGAATTTTGCAAACCTGACAAGAATCAAGAATACTGACATTTGAAAAGTTTGAAGATTTTTGAAATATTTTCTAAAGGTGCTTTTACGAAATACATGAATTTCTCCTCATGCACTCAAAAAGGATTTTATGAAATATTTGGATTTCACTTCACATATTCAAACAAAGTGTCTACTAAATACCCAGATTTCATTTCAAGTATTTGAAAAGAGTGTTTTTACGAAATATCTAAATTTCACTTCAGATATTCGAAAAGAATTTTTATGAAATACCTAAATTTCACTTCAGGTATTCAAAAAGGGTTTATACAAAATATTCGGATTTCACTTCAAGTATTTGAAAAATGTTTTTATGAAATATTTGGATTTCACTTCAAATATTGGAAGTCTATTTTTATTTTGTGATGGCTTCAATGGAATTTAGGACCGCAATCAATTTGTAACGATTTTGTGGGGTTTGATGTGATTATTTCTTTATTAACCCTTTGATTTATTTGCAGAATCTGACAGTCAAAATTTACTAAAAACAAAATAAAAATATTATCTATATTACATTCCATTTATTTACTGGATTGTTATAAGCAGAAGTGCTGAAATGTTTAGGCAATAATTATGACGTCGCAAGGACACGGAAGATGACATGACAACGATGATGTGGCAATGCAACTTATTCTAAATGACATATTCATACTATTCTTTTCTCTCTTTTTTTTGTGATTTTCTTTTAACATTCAACTAAAACTACTTAAAATATGTGATTACCCAATTCAAACTTAGGAAATAATTTGTATTAAATCCTATCTTAAATTAGATAATGTTGTAATTAACTATATGGTTCTTAAATATGTAATTCTAGCTATGAAACTATTCTAAATGGGGAAATTTACTAGATTAAAGACATGTAACACAAACCTATAGGGAAAAGCACATATTCAATCCTAAACCTATTACATTGATACCAATTTAGGCCTCGTTTGGTTCGGCTTTGGGACTCTAAAGTCCCTTGGCCAAATGCAAACGCATTTGGTTCGATCTTTTGGGCGACTTTGGTCAGATGCAATTGCATCTCTAAATGGCTCTAATGGCCTTTCGCCCAATGTAGTTTTGGAGGTATTTTGGGAAGTTGCATCTTCGGAATGCAACTCCTGGTACTATTCATCTTCTTCGAAGATATGAACGAAGGTCGACAACCACCGGCCAAGGAGTGGCCCGCGCCGGCGACCGCTGCCTGAGGTCGCATGACCTCAAGCGGTGGTTGCCTGGGTTCGCACGACCTAGGTGACGGAGGCTTGAGGTTGCCGGACCTTAGGCGACACCTGGGTCGCGCGACCCAAGCGACGGCTGCGCGACCTAGGTGACGGCGCTTGGGGTTCGCGACCCAGGCGACAGCGGCTTGGGTCACGAACCCCAGGCGACAGCGGCTTGGGTCACGAACCCCAGGCATCGCTTGAGGTCTTGCGGCAACAGGCAACCATCGCCTGGGTTGCGCGAACCCAGGCGACCCCGCCTGAGGTCGCCAGACCTCAGGTGATGCCTGGGTTGTGACCTTAGGCGAGGCTGTCTGGCGACTAGATCCGGCCACCGGTGGCTACATTTAAAAAAAAAAAAAATTAAAAACTTTTTTTATATATAAAATTTAGCAAAAGTCCTTTACAAAATGTAGTTTTTACCAAACAGTGTTTAAGCTAAAGTCCTTTCACAATGCACTTTAAAATTACAATTTACCAAATGCTATTTGCATTTTCACAAACCCTTTTAACTCAAAGGTATTTGCATTTCGCCAATGACATTTGCCCAAAGCCGAACCAAATGGGCCCTTAGACCTAAACATCTCAATTGGATTAATTTAATCCTAAACTTTTTTATGTTGATCCATTCGACCAATTTAAGTCGGAAATCATTGATGTGGATGCTAGTCGTCCTACGTAGTATGGCCGATCTTTGGTGTGAACATTGTAAATAATTTTTATTATTTTTTAAAATTTTTATCTCTTTTCTTATTTTTCCTATTTTTTTTCCCTTTGGACTATAGCCGTATTAGCCATGGGCGACGACTGACCACAGGCAAGGGCATAACCCTCGACGGATTTGGTGAGGGCACAACCCTTGCGACCTAAGCTGGGGGGGGGGGGGGCTTGCTAGATCTAGCAAGGGCTCAACCCTCGCCACTTGGGCGAGGGCGGCCCTTGTCGGATCTTGTGAGGGCTTGACCCTCCTTGGGAGCCTAGGGGTGAGGTTGCCATCACGGCCTCTGGCGAGGGCTGCCCTTTCACCCAAGCGGCGATGGGGGCCCTCATAGATCCAACAAAGGCCTCGAGCCCTAGCCAAATCAGGTGAGGGCCATGATGCCCTCATTGGCCCTGGCCTATGGCCAGTATCAGCCACAACCCAAAGGGAAAAAAAAAAGGAAAAAAAAAAGAAACAAATTTTTTTAAAAATTGTTTAAAAATGTCCACGTTAGCATTGGCCGTGCCACATAAAATGATTAATGTCAACATCAGCGATTTTCTAACCTAATTTGTCCAAATAGACTGAATTGGTATCATGAAAATGTTTAAGAGTAAATTAGTCTAATTAAAAGGTTTAGAATTGAATTTGTATTTTTTCCCAAACCTATATAATAAAATATTTCTCCACAACCGAAACATAATGAAGAATCCTCGCAGCTCGAATTCTAGATTATTGATATTTTCAATATGACAATTCTCCTAATGGGGATACGCCTATGAATGAGATTAAAATAATCCCAAACTAAGCAATTACACATTTAAATTGAACAAGAAAAATAGGATATCACCTAATTGGCGGGAGAATTGTCCAAAAAGTCCTAAACCTATTGCACTTTTGCCAATTCAGTCCTAAACCTTTTAATTTTGCCAATTGAGTCCTAAACCTTTTCACTTTTTGCCGATTCAGTCCATCCGGCCAATTTTGGCCGGAAAATGCGACGTGGACGCGGCGGTGCCACGTAAATTTGTCGGCGCCGATGTGGATAATTTTTAATAATATTTTAATATTTTTTAAATTTTTTTATTTTTTATATTTTTTATTTGGATTTATTATTATTATTATTATTATTATTATTATTTTTTTTTGAATTTTTTTCCATTTTTTCTTTTTCTTCCGTCTTCTACCTCCGCCCGGTCGCCGGACCTCGCGACCGGCCGAGGCGACGGCCGGCGAGGTCGAGGTCGCCTCGCCGGCCACCTCGCCGTGGCCGCGAGGGCGGCCTCGCGCGCGGGCGGCGGGGCTCGCCCTCGCCGATCGGGCGAGGGTCAAGCCTCGCGGCTCGACCATGGGCCGGCGAGGCTCGACCTCGCCCGAATCCGGCGAGGGCGAGCCTCGCCCGCCCGGCGCGAGGCCGCCCTCGAGGCTCGGGCGGCGAGGCTCGCCCTCGAGGGCCGGCGAGGGCGAGCCCCGCCAGCTCGCCGCGAGGCCAGCTCTCCCCGCTCCGTTCCCCGATTCCAATCTCGCCCTAGAAATTTCCTCCCTCCGCTCGTCGTCGTCGTCTCTAGGGTTTTACGGGAGCTCGGGGTGTCCTCGGTCGCGCGGCTCCGGCCCCGGATTTTCGCCTGGTTTCCCCGCGGCGGCGATCCGTCGGGCGAGGCTCGACCCTCGCCAGATCCGGCGAGGGCGAGCCTCGCCGCCCAGGCCTCGAGGGTGGCCTCGCGCCGGGCGGGCGAGGCCCGCCCTCGCCGGATCCGGCGAGGTCGAGCCTCGCCAACCATGGTCGAGCTTGCGAGGCTCGACCCTCGCCCGGATCCGGCGAGGGCGAGCCTCGCCGCCCGCCGCGAGGCCGCCCTCGCGGCCGGCGAGGTGGCCGGCGAGGTCGAGGTCGACCTCGCCGGCCGTCTCCTCGACCGGTCGCCGAGGTCCGGCGACCGGCTAGAGGAAGAAGACGGAAGAAAAATAAAAAATGAAAAAAAAAATGAAAAAATAATACTAAAAAAATAATAATAAATCCAAAAAATTCAAATAAAAAATTAAAAAATTAAAAAAAATCGAAAAAATATTGAAATATTATTAAAAATTGTCCACGTCAGCACCGGCAGTCTTACGTGGCTCCGCCGGCGTCCACGTCAGCATTTTCCGGCCAAAATTGGCCGGATGGACTGAATCGGCAAAAAGTGAAAAGGTTTAGGACTCAATTGGCAAAGTTAAAAGGTTTAGGACTCAATTGGCAAAAGTGCAATAGGTTTAGGACTTTTTGGACAATTTTCCCCCTAATTGGCTATCATGGACAAACGTCGAGGAGGCACCCCAGATGACCAACGATGGGATGCTCGTGGTGAAAAAACTCGCGGCGACCAGCAAGGGACGAGCTCGGCGGTGACGGAGCATGGTGGCGGCAAGGTGGCACGAGAAGGCTTGTCGGGCACTCGGGATTTCAACCACACGGGTCGAGAAAAGCTTCAAGACGTTGGCGAGGCTGCTTTAGTACGATGGAAACTCACCCTCGCTGCTAGGACGTCTTTGGATTGCTGTTGTTCATAGAGAAACCTGCAAGAAAAGTTTCCAGCGCAGCTTCGGCTGAGCAAATGTGGGGGCTCCGCCGGTTGCTCCGCCTGCTCTTGGAGCATCGAAGATTAGCTATAGGTGCCGGGACAGTGGAGTTCGTCAGGATAACCTGCGATGAAAGAACAGATCTTGGCAAAGGGCTAGTTCACAGCAGATAGGGAATTGAAGAGCTGCGCTGCAGCGATGAAGACGATGCAGAGAGGCCGCTAGAAACATTGTAGTGATCTCCGGTTGCCGCGGGAAGGGTTGGTAGGTGCTGAATCGCCACCGGAATTTGCCTGGAGTCGCTGGGAGTGTAGGTGAGAACTACTGGAAGCAAAGTGCAGCAGGCTCGGACCCTTGCTGGATCGACTATGGGAGGTTATCGCGGGGGCTGGAAATTCATCGGCCCGAACTGGGAGATCCTGAGATGCAGCAACACTGGCTGCGCAAGTGAGAGTTGCAGGAGGGAAGGTGGTGCTCTTCTTGTTTCGAATCAATACAAGTTGAAGTGGAATGAATAAATGCGACCTTGACGTTCGAATAATTATTTTGGCTTAATGTAATGGTAATCTACGTTTGATCTTTCTTTAATGTCAGGCGGTTAGAATTTGGAGCAAGAATATTTCTTGAATGATTAAGAACTGAAGTTCTATAATTTAGGTTTTTATGTTACGTCTTTTGAACTTTTTATTGTTTTATTTATTTATTTTATGTGTCCATCTTTTGTGGAATATTTTTTTGATAAATGGAAAACTTTCAATTTTATTATTGAGTTCACTATCATTTTACTTAACTAAAAAAGAAAAAAAAAAAAGAAAAAAAGAGGAGAATGAAATCGGCGATTCTCGAGTATCCAGGAATCAATCCTAAAACTTGTGTAACTAGATAGATTCCAAATTTTAGGGTATGTATGAATGGCTCCAAGTTCTAAAAAATAAGAAACGATTCCGAGGTTTCATCTTCCAGGTGGACTCTTCTAGGAAAGTGTGTTATTGTTTAGGGATAAGTGCATTAGAAGTTTTAAAACTTGTCATCAAAGTATAATTAAAACATAAAACTTGCAAAAAGTGCAATCTTTAAAACTTGTCTAATTGGTACGATCGGATCATTTCATTAACTCTGTCAAACATGATTAATAGAAAATATTAATAGAAAATATTGAAATGATTTTTTAAAATATTTTCTCTCTTATACATGATGATGCAATGGCTAAAATATTAAACATAAGGTTAAAACGACATCATTTTGGTTCAAATCAGTTTTTTAATGTAAATATTATTTAAATTAAAAAAATAAGCTAAATGTTAAAAAAATTAAGAAAAAAGGAAAGCAGGTGAGAACCAAGAAACAGGGCTGCAAGTCCTCGCCTTCACCGCCCCACCCTCTCCAAGCCTTCCCAGTGATGGTGGGTGCAGCAACGGCAAGGGCTCTACATCTTACCCTCTTTTCCTATTTCTTTCAATCTTTTAAATTTAGCATATTTTTAATTTAAGTTGAATAAAATAGTATTAAAAATATTATTTGCATCAAAACGAGTCATTTATAGGAGGGAGAAATTATTAAAAAGGTTACATCAATATTTTTTTCAATTATATTAGACAAAATTAACGGAAGATTTTTTTTTTTTTTTCGTTCCTACTCTAATCCCATCCTAATACTTACTCTCAGACTTTTGCCCTGCCTTCTTACAGGGCGTGGGAGTCAAAACCCACTCTTGAAATGAAATTATCCCCACCCTAATCCCCCTTGAGAAAGTAAGGATTTGAACCCCCACCTCCCCCTTTCAAGTTGGAAGGGTGGCTACTAGGGCGAACCTCCAGTGGTTAACGGAAGATATGAATTAAGAAATTTTAGAACTTTTAAAGCGTTTTGCCTCCAGATTCCTTTTTCATCTCCTTCTCGGTATTGTCGTATTTTCTCTGAACTCACGCCTCTCGCCTTTAATAAATGTCGGTTCCTCCTTTTACATGCGAGAAATCTGAACCTCCAAGGAAAGAGCACGTATCTTTTTCTTTCCTGTACCATGTTTTCGTTTCTTTCCTCCCTTGCAGACTTTTTTTTTTTTGGTCGAACTCCCTTGCAGACTTAGGCTTGAAGTACATTTCCCTCTTGACTGCACACGCCCAAGCCGTGAATGAGCATGGCTAAATTCATTTTTCGTTAGTTTTTAATCATGTGCCCATTATTATTTTCTGGCCAAGAAGCCACATATATTCAGCAAGGATCTTCCTTTTTGTACCAAGTGAATATATCTGCTCTTCTAACCTCAGGAAATTAAGATATCATCTCTTAACTATCCTCATATTAAAATTGCAAAGATGATTTCTAAATTTTCTTCCAAATTTTGGTAAGAAATTGCACTCTTTCCCCGTCGAGTAAGTCCCATGTGCCCCCCGACCCCCCCCCCCCCCCTCTCTCCTCTGCAATATGCGGCGACCTAGGTCTTCATTGGGCTTGGCTAAAATTACATACTCTTTTGGGCTTAGTCCATCTTATTAATTAAGTTCATAATCATCTATTCAAACTCACCTGCCACTCATCCAATTTAAATGCAATTATATGAACCCATTACTATCGATGATATAAAATAAGAAATGCTCCTAAAATCTATAACTAACATTTTCGTTTAGAGATCGAGTTGATCAATAATTTTATATGCAATGAATGCCTAAATGATTCGTTGAAATTTATGTGTCAATAACTAATTTTCTGTGAAGGAGAGCTCGCAAAGGTTTCGTACAAAGGCAATAATTATGCATAAGTTTTGACTATGCAGTGCTATGAATTTTTTTGTCAGGAACATGGATCTCAATGAGTTCACATCCAATTTTGAAATGCAATGTAATGAAATATGATGCAAATGTTAATACAGAGATAGAAAATGTATTAGTTACTTACATGAGGATTTGAGAATGTAAACTTAGACATGGGAGAATTTTGTAAACCTGACAAGAATCAAGAATACTGACATTTGAAAGGTTTGGAGATTTTTGAAATATTTTCTATCCTGAGGTATTCGGAAGGTGCTTTTACGAAATACATGAATTTCTCCTCATGCACTCGAAAAGGGTTTTATGAAATATCTGGATTTTGCTTCACTTATTCTAAAAAAGTCTCTACTAAATACCCAACTTTCACTTGAAGGATTTGAAAAGAGTGTTTTTACGAAATATCTAAATTTCACTTCAGATATTCGAAAAGATTTTTTATAGAATACCCAAATTTCACTTCAGGTATTAGAAAAGGGTTTTACAAGATATTCAAATTTCACTTCAAGTATTTGAAAAACGTTTTTACGAAATATTTGGATTCACTCCAAATATTCAACAAGGATTTTTTTTTCTTTTACATTCCTTGCTTTCCCTCCAGGTATTTGAAGAGAGTTTTTATGGAATGCTTGAATTTCAAGGAGTCGCCACAAAACATCTCTAGGTTGATTGAGAATTTAAAAGCTAGGTGTCGGGGTAATCACCTAGGGACCAACTCCTCTCTGAAAAGTAATGTAAGTCCGGAAGTCACATATGCGTGAGGAAGCGTTAGTCCCCACATCCCCCTACTTTCGGTACCGCATCATTTGGTTTAAGTTCTATCAGGCGTTATCATACGATTTCCTAATTTTCATTTACATATATACATCTTTTGGGATTTGGAGACACGAAAATTTATGTCGCCCGCCCTCAGGTGAAATAGCCGCATCATGGAGTGAGCAAGCGACGACTCCACTCCGTCATGCCGTGTGTAATTGTTGTCATTTCCGAATGCAATGCAGTCAAGGCAAAGTCTAATGGATGAATCAAATCCATATCAATCAGACATTCCATTTTACCTTTCAGGCAAAGCAAGATGGATCTAGTCTAGATAGCATGCACAAGATATGCACCTCCTGTATATTTTAAGTTCAATGAGGAATCCAATCCCAACATGCAAACAAACAAAAACACCTAATATATATCGGGACAGCGAGAACACATCCAGCCAACATGTATATAGAGGAAAATTACCAAAAAAGTCATAAAATATTGTAACTATACCGATTCAATCTTAAACTTTTTTTTTTCTACCAATTGAATCCAAAACTTTTTGCATCTGTCCTAATTCAATCTATCTGGCCAATTTGACCAGAAATCATGACATGAATGACAATCACCCTATGTGGTGCAACCGATGTTGACTTGGACAATATTAAATAATATGCTTTTATTTATTTGTTTGCTTTTATTCTTTTCTTTTTCCCTATTTTCTTGTCTCTCCCCTTCGTTCTTACTCTAGCTAGTTGTCGAACCTCAGTGATTCCAAAATAATCCGTGTATAAAATTGAAAGAGCAAAACATCAGGGACAATCCCAAATCCCAAATTTTATTTCAATATTAACGTGCATTATCTAACAACATACAAGTCTCGTAACACCGTGCAATTTCGTTGTATCATCATGCATAACAAGCAATTCTAAATTGGTATCCGTGTAACACATTTACCTCCAATTACTTAGGTGACACCATAAACTCTAAACTTGTTTTTGGTGTCACAAGAATTTTTTTTTTTTTTTGGATAAATACATCATATTGATATAAGTTTAGGATAAATATATCACATGAGAACAAGTTTTGGGTTTTTTGTGTTAGTTTGGGGTGAATGTGTTAAAGTGGACATAATTTAGGATTTTTGGTAGCTTTTTCCTGAAATAGTTATCTGTGGTTTGTCTGAAGGAAAGAAGATTTTGAATGATTCTTGGTTATGAATATAGTATTGGAAGAGTTCAATAAGCACTAACTCTTACCGCTTTGAAGCAGCAGGAGATGTGCTGTAATTGAACCATTTCTGTTCCTCGGCTGTTTTTTTTTTTTTTTTTGTAGTGAATGCAGTCTTGATAAAGGTGCTTTACGTTTGTAGTAGCGAGGGACCCCCCTTACCTTTGATGTGTAGTAAAATGCGATAATGACTTGTAATTAGAAAAAGGGCACAGCCTTCGAAATTTCGGGTAGGCCTCCGTGCAGCTTACTTTGCATAAAAACTGGCTAATAGTCTCTACAAGAAGCTGGTAGAGCTATTTATCAGTGCTTCTAATGGATGATTTGTCTCCCCTGTTTTCAAGAGCCTTCCATATAACTTCTGCCACAAGCATCTCCCTCAACGGGATGACACCGTGACCCTCATGGATGAGGATGGAGAAGAGTTCGAGACGAAGTATCTCATTGACAAGAATGGCCTTAGTGGGGGGTGGAGAGGTTTCTCCATTGCTCATGATCTTGTCGACGGAGATGCTCTGGTGTTTCAACTGATCCAGCCATTGACGTTTAAGGTAAGTCTTCTGAACCCCCGGGCATGCATGGATGAATCATAGATAGTGACCACTCAGCTCTCCGTTTGCAGGGCATTTTGACCATCCATCTTGAAGTACTTAAGATTAGCACCTCAGCTTTTATGCTGGCTTTACTACCAATTAGTGCGTGCCTTTTGGCAGGTACACATCGTCAGAGCCTATGAATCAGAGGAGAAGGAAGCGGAAGTCGCTGAAGGGGAGGACGAGGAGGAGGCAGAAGACCGTGGAAAGGAGAAGGAAGCCGAAGTCCGGAAAGAGGAGAAAAGGGAAGCAGATGTCAAATACTTAACAAGAAGCGCCAAACGGATTCGAGCAAGTAAGAATACACTGTTCTTTCTGACTCCTTAAAAATTGGATTGCTTTTGTTCCATCAATTGCTTCCGACAAGAGGGTTAAAGGAAATATAAAGAATGTGACGATTTATGAAGCATGCTATAGAGAGTGACAGATTGATGCTAAACAATTTTCAGTACAGCAAGTGTGCATCTAATTTTCTATAGATCACTTTCAGTTACAAGTTTTACCATCAGCAGGGCAGACATATCTACTGGAATGAGATTACCAAGAGCAATTCCTATATATCCTAAGACTGCATTTAGCGGTCAAGATAAAATTCAGGACGAGATAAAATTCATCCTATCCAGCGTTTTGTGTCTACTCAACACATGATAAAACCGGATATAAGAAGGATATAGACCGAATAAAATTATCTCATAAAAATGTGGGATGAAGATTGATAGGATTTCTAATATATATAATAAGAAAATTATTTTTCTCGATTAATAAACTTATTAAATTAATAAAATTGAAATTATACTTCAATATAAATAATATTTGAATTATAATATAAGAAATTCAAAATTTTAAAAAATGAAATTTAGTTTTTAATTTAATCTTAGTATTATTTATATATTTGACTTTAATTCTATCTTATAATATAAATTCAATAGAGGAAAAATAAAATAAAATAAGCAAACAAAAGTAAATTAAATAATAGTTTCGCAAGATATTTTTACCATTTGCATTTGTGAATTTTTAGATTCATTTACATTGATGTATTGTTTATACTAAAAAAAAAAGTACAGATGTGAACATATCCGACTTTATTACTACAATTCATCAAATAATATATAAGATATAACTTAAGCAGTTAGTATATTAGTCTCGTTCAACTAGGCATAAAAAGCTTAAGTCTGGCATCACTATGTAATTAAATATAAAATAGATATATCTGCACATGATAATATTAATGGCCCTATTTGGTTCGGCCTTTCAAATAGGCTTTGGGACTCTAAAGTCCCTTGGCTAAATGCAAACGCGTTTGATTCGATTTTTTGGGCGACTTTAGCAAGATGCAATTGCATCTCCAAATGGCTCTAAAACTAACATGATAATATTAAGAGCCCTTAGCTCAAAGCAGGTCTGGAGGTACTTTGGGAAGTTGCAACTTCGGAATGCAAGTCCCCGGTACTGTTCATCTTCTCCAAAACTAACGCATGGAAGCTGATCGGAGGCCGACGACCGCCGGCCAAGGGGTCGCGCACGCCGGCGACCGCCGCCTAAGGGTCGCCCAACCCCGGCGATCGTCGCCAAACATCAGGCGACGCTTGGGTCGCGCGATCTCAGGCGACAGTCGCTGGGGTCAGGCGACCCCAAGGGCTAGATCCGGCGTTCCAGCCACCAGATTCGGCACTCCGGCAGTTAGATCCAGCGGTCTGGTAGCTAGACTAAAAAAAAAAATACAAATGTTTCTTTTTTGTTTTTTTAATTTAATAAAAGTCCTTTACAAATGCAAATTTTACCAAACGATATTTGCATTTCGAAAAACCCCATTCACCCAAACGTATTTGCATTTTGGCAAATGCATTCTCCAAATGCCGAACCAAACGGGCCCAATATGCTAAAACATCACAATAAATGAAAGTTGTGGAACATTCTGTTCATCCAAAAGTGAACAGAACTGCACAGAGTTTATCATCCCTCTTTGCTTCAATGAGGTAATGACTTGATCAATAGCATGCTGTGTGTAATTGCGAACGCCTTCCATCCTCAATACACGTACCATGCGCTCTTCCAGGGACAGGAATGTAACTACTTTGATGTTTTGACAGGTGGAAAGTGAACAGGAGTGCAACGCGTTCCTGTTATGCGCTTGGGCATTGATTGTCATGGGAGCAGTATGTATCAGTAGTATTCTATCTAAAATTAACAGCAACATGCTTGCTTTTTGCACCATCAAAGTTGTACAAGACACATCTTACATTGTGTCCGAAACATCCTAAGTTATTTTGCGGTTAATCAGGCGGTGCGGGAAATTAACGTCACTAGCTTTTTGAACACCAAAAGCATTATGTAGGAAAAAGAATCAAACAGTGATCTACCATGTCATTAATGCCCAGCTGAACAAAAAACAGGGTGTTAAATGGGACACTTCAACTGATCTGTTTACATCAAAAATGATGTTTCCTTACATTGTAATCATTTGTGCAACGGTTCTGTTTATGAGAATGACCACAAAAGGATTGTCAGAATATCTAAAGGTATCTTACAAGCTTTTGTCGCCTGGCAAAAAGCCATGGGCAATTCATATTTATCACTTCAATTCCTTTGTAGCCTTTTGGTTTTTTCTGCTGAAGGTTGACATTCATTTTCTCGAGGTCTCTTACTGCAGTTCCCTAATAGTCGCTTGGAAGGATGTGCAATCTGAGTCATTATTACAAACAGATCCCTTTGTAATTCACTTTGATGGTTATTAACGAAACAATCAAAACAGCCTTGATCAGACTTCACAGTCTTGCTACTTGATCAGTGAAAGTTGGATCTATGCAGACCACCACCTGGAATAAGATTTTGTTCATATTCACAAAATTTATTATGCATCAAGAAAAAAAAAACAAAGTAATGAAATTTGCAAATGATGTGCCCAAAATATCCATAAAGTTCGTGGAAAATGAACATACCTTGCCAATACTTTTACCAGAATGAAGATGCTCAACAGCATCTGCCACAGCATTGAGACCCACAAATCTCTTTGGGTCGATGGCCACCTGCATTCAGTTAGAAGATTAAGTCTTGGCGAACTTTGAAATTCAGCAGCGATAGCGACTTAGGCACGGAGATAATCATCCAACTGATTCTACAGATTTAGTTTGGCAGTGACTTTTGGTAGGGAATTGGATATCAAAATAAGGCCGAAGGAATAAGATAACAGGAAAGTAAGGGCCTTGCATTGTGCGAAAGGCACAGATATCTACAATTAATGAAATGTAAGTTCAGCATGATCTATGATGAAAGAGTCCAGTCTCACCAGTAAAAGAAACGTTAAAAAAAGAAGAAGAAGAGCAGTACCTTGAGTTGTCCTCTGGAGTAGAGTTGAAAGAGTCTATCTAGATGTTCTTGCCAGAAGTGACTATATTGTACCAGGAAAAAACCAGCCTGCCAACATTGTCAATATCATATCATACACTTCAAGGGGAGAAAGGCATAAACAACTATAGAATTCACAGTCCATGCTTATTCCTAATATATAGTTGGCGCATCACCAAGAGCAAAATTATTGCAGTAGAGTACAATCACAGTCCTTTACGCAGCAGTATTATCCAACATACCACAGTTTGGCTTTTAGACAGAATTTTCTCGCACAGTCCAGGGTAGTTTTTTGGTGTCCATCCATGCTCTCCTTGATACTACAATCAAAGTAGTAATTTTGTACTGGTTAAAAATTATGTACAACTGTCAATAGGTAATACTCAAGCATGAAGAATGTTAGAACAGTATGCATACTGAGGGAACAGAACGCAACTACAGGAGACACTGGAGAAAAACCATACATGCATGTTGATAGAAAACATGTAGCACTTGCTACAAAGACTCCTTGCACAGTCTTCTTTATTTCTATAGCATCTCTAACCAATATTCCTCAATATCAAAGCAAAACATCTTCATGTCTGTCTTGCGACCCTCTGCAGCACAGAAATGTGATTGCAGTAGAACTTCTACCATGCATTACGACCACAAGACTCATACAAAAACTTCAGAAACCTAACTTTCCTTTCACTGGTATCTCACTGAAAATCAGAGCAAGAATGTAAAAGTTCCCGCACAGCCTAATCGAGATAACTAAGTTTGACATTGGAACTGCTGGAAACTCATGATAAAAGATCGGGCCCAGATGGATGTCAACAACATAAGGATGCAATACCTGAGAAATCATGCCAATTACAATCAATCGTCCAAATATGGCCAAAGCATTCAAGCAAAGATCAAACATTTCCCCACCAACAGACTCATAAGCTATGTCAACACCTTTTGGAAATTCCGTCTTCAAAACCTGTAAATTTGGAAAGATAGAGAAAAAGCGCATTACATAAACTTTTATTTGAGTATCATGCATTATCTTGTAAATCATGATAAATGAATTCATTTTAAATGAAAGTTCACAAAAAAACTAAACCCAAGAGGAGAGAAAAATGCAGAAACCAGTCTAGACTCCAAACATAATCCTACAAGAATTGTTCCAATATAGAAAATAGTAATTAAACTGCATAAAGTTCATGCACAAGGGAAGGCTGCAGCTAGCTATTTGAGACATGGTATGAAAATACAAAAATGTCAAAGAGTAAACCAGTTACTAAGGCACACTGTTGTTCACTTCAGAGTGTCTCATATGGGAAAAAACAAGGTTCTATAACACCATCACCTTTTTATCTTCTGCACCTCTTTTAAGGATAGGAAAGTTGTTACATGAAAATGCGGATAATGTCAATGGCATTCAGACGCCAGAGCCCAGGGGCAAAGACGACTTATTGACAAAAGGCTAAAGTTATTCTTTAGACGTTGAATAGGTGATAGGAGTTGATTACAAATCCAGCCAAGTACATCCATATCAAAAAGGATTCGCATGGAGGATCATGTAGAAGCACTACATTTCAAAAATAAAATGAACATTGAAAGTAAAGAGAATTTCCAAGGTTTCATGTACACATTAATTTTGCACGAGTAGATATGATAGTATCTGTGCATATGTGGATGAATATGCTCATTCACTTTTACCTAATCAATATAACTATCTACTGAGATGTCTCTGACAGTGAACTTATCTAGAAATAATTTGCTACACTACTTGAATGAATCAGGGTCTTTGATCTCAACC